>CP073642.1:9712500-14512500 GCA_018223645.1 Jasminum sambac
ACCACCCCCTATAGTAGCTACGGCAAATTTTTCCAAGTGACAGCAGTGGATATCCTTGGGGGGTTGTGGGATGATAATTTTTTTTGTTTATTTACTTTTATTTTTGTCTAGAATTATTGGTGATGAATTTTGCGGTGATTCTTTCTCCGGGAAGCTCTTGTCGGGGGGAGTTGGAAAAAATTTTTTCCCGACGAAAATTTTTTTTATTTTTTTTTTTAAAAAATATAAGAAAATTGGGAAAAAATAAAAAAATTCGAAAAAATCTGAAAAAATTCTGGGGGGTGTACCTCTTCAAACCATGGAGGTTGGAGTTGGAATTTTCGAAAAAACTATTTTCGTTTGCCCGTACGGTCCGAGCAAAGTTTCGAAGGCAGCCTCCGTGCACGGAGGCTGCAGGCCGTGCGCGCACGGAGCCTGCCTGCGTGCGCGCACGGAGCCTGCCTGCGTGCGCGCACGGGCCTGCCTGCGTGCGCGCACGGAGGGCTGCCTTCCGTGCAGCAGCACGCCATTGCTCCTAGTCACTTTGGGCATGCCGTTGCCCCAACGTTGGGCACCATGTGGCACGAAGGTAGGCATGGCGTGCAACCGAGGTCGGCCAACGTTAGGCACGCCGTGACACCATGCTAGGCACGGCGTCCCCCAACGTTAGGCACCGCAAGGCACCACGCTAGGCACGGCGTTCCCCAACGCTAGGCACCGCAAGGCACCACGCTAGGCACGACGTTGCCCAACGCTAGGCACCCTTAGGCACCACGCTAGGCACGACGTTGCCCAACGCTAGCCACCCTTAGGCACCACGCTAGGCACCCTTAGGCACCACGCTAGGCACGACGTTGCCCAACGCTAGGCACCACAAGGCACCATCCTAGGCACGGCGTTCCCCAACGCTAGGCACCGCAAGGCACCACGCTAGGCACGACGTTGCCCAACGCTAGGCACCCTTAGGCACCATGCTAGGCACGACGTTGCCCAACGCTAGGCACCCTTAGGCACCATGCTAGGCACGACGTTGCCCAACGCTAGGCACCCTTGGGCACCATGCTAGGCACGACGTTACCCAACGCTAGGCACCACAAGGCACCATGCTAGGCACGGCGTTCCCCAACGCTAGGCACCGCAAGGCACCATGCTAGGCACGGCGTTCCCAACGCTAGGCACCGCAAGGCACCATGCTAGGCACGACGTTGCCCAACGCTAGGCACCCCGAGGCACCATGCTAGGCACCGGCGTTCCCAACGCTAGGCACCGCAAGGCACCATGCTAGGCACGACGTTGCCCAACGCTAGGCACCCCGAGGCACCATGCTAGGCACGGCGTTCCCCAACGCTAGGCACCGCAAGGCACCATGCTAGGCACGACGTTGCCCAACGCTAGGCACCATGCTAGGCACGACGTTGCCCAACGCTAGGCACCACAAGGCACCATGATAGGCACGGCGTTCCCCAACGCTAGGCACCCTTAGGCACCATGCTAGGCACGACGTTGCCCAACGCTAGGCACCCTTAGGCACCATGCTAGGCACCCTTAGGCACCATGCTAGGCACGACGTTGGCCAACGCTAGGCACCACAAGGCACCATGCTAGGCACGGCATTCCCCAACGCAAGGCACCCTTAGGCACCATGCTAGGCACGGCGTTCCCCAACGCTAGGCACCCTTACGCACCATGCTAAGCACCCTTAGGCAACATGCTAGGCACGACGTTGCCCAACGCTAGGCACCCTTGGGCACCATGCTAGGCACGACGTTGCCCAACGCTAGGCACCACAAGGCACCATTGATAAGTGCTAGAAAAGCACTTAAATAACTCTTGTATTTTACGTGTTTGTGTGTTTTATTAGTATTATATGTTCCGTTTTATGTGTTTTTCCTTTATTGTGGTGTTTAGGGTCACAAAGAATCAAAAGGAGTCAAAATGGATGAAAATAAAGTGAAAATGGAAACTCGGGACCAAAAAGGCAAGCGAATCAAAGATGGAGGACCTCCGAAGTAATTTTATGAAAAGTTGTTTTTACAATTTTTCTTGTGCCAAAGTCGAAGAACGTCAAAAGAGGATTCCCAAACTTTTTTCGGATCTCAAATCGGAGTTTCCGAGTGAAAGTTATGGCCGTTTGAAGAAAAAGGACTAAAAGCGTCACTTCCAAAACTGTTGGGGACCAAACTGCAACTTTTCAAAAGTCTGGGGACCAAAGTGAAACTTTTCAGAAAGTTGGAGGACCAAAATGCAATTTCTCAAGGACCACAATGAACAACATTCAAAAGTTGAGGGACTTGGTGTGCAATTTCTGGGTGACTCGGGTGACTCGAGTCACCGCCGCACGTGATCGAGTCAGCGCCGCAAGTGACTCGAGTCACGCCCGATCATGCTCGATCAGCGCCGCAAGTGACTCGAGTCACCGCCGCAAGTGATCGAGTCACGCCTGCAACCGTCCCTGGCCTCCCCGTTCCGCGCGCGCGGTGACTAGGCAGAATCGCGCGTGACTCGAGTCAGCGCGCGCGGCGACTCGAGTCACGCCTGACGCCGCTGCAGATTTTGACCAGCGGACTCCACCTACCATAAAACGTGTTTTTTGGTATTTTCTTGACTTCTTAGAGATAAAACAATCTGGAGCACACCACAATAGACTCATGAAGGAAGACTTTATGATTTTTTAATATTTTTTGGTGTAATATTTTGCCTATAAATAGAGGCATTTCCAAGCTTGAATCACACAACTTGTAGAGAGAATTAGCTTGTGATTCTCTCCAACTTTCTCCTCAATAAATTTCTCTTCATCATTAGTTCTTAGTTCTAGCTTGAAAGCTCTTAGTTTCTCATATTCGGGAAGAAAAACCTAAATTTAGGTTCGATTAATCAATCGACGATTCTTGACTGAGAATATGATTAGCGGGGCATTTCTTCGCTAGTTTCTCTCTTTCTTTTATTTTTTCTCTGTTTGAGAAGTCTAATTTCTCATATATTGTGGAGGTAATACAAAGTGAACACTCGCTAAAAAGTATTTAACCCATATATATGAGTGATTAAACTTCTCTATTTATTTCTTAGCATTTATTTTCTTGTTTCTATAGTTTTTATATATTACTTGAGATAGTGAAGTATAATCTATCATATAGCAGGGTGATACCGCTAATATGAGTAGTTAGACTTCTCTATCTGAAGTTCGAGGGGGACGTTGTGTTCAATTATCATGTTGTTATCTTTTCTAACTCTTTGCTAACGCTTATCTATTCCTCTACTTCAATTTGTTGATTTGTTATGCTTTTAAACCCGCTTTTGAATTTATGTGATTATTGCATTCACTTTGGCCAATTGAATCAATTAATCTTTAAGTTCAAGTTATGTGCTAGGATTGGAACTTTTGATCCGTGAATTGTCACTAGATTCCAATCCACGAGCAAACGAATGTCGTGGCATATTTGTTAATAAATCAACTTAGATGTATTAATTCAAGTTTGTGAAATTGATCATCTAATTCAACTCATTCTTCTTGTTCATTTCACACTAGCATTGCATTAAATCCTAAGAACTTGTTTAGGATTATCCAATAGCTAGATGTTAAGTTAAAGAACTCACTTTAATTTAATACACTTAAGGAAGAATTCGTTAATCAGAGCTTCTTGGTTAATTGAGAGTTGATAAATTGAAGAAGGAATAGTAACACGTTGCATGGGAAAGATAAACACAAGATGTTGATACAACCGAACCCGAGAACTAGATATTTTGTACAATTGTTTTATTTCAATCTTTTATTTTGACGTTCGATTTTCGAATTTTATTCAAATATCACAAAACCCCCCCTTTTTCTATATTAATTGATAAGAACAACTAGATTAAACACCGTTCCTCTTGGGTTCGACCCTTACTTACCACTTCTACATTAATTTGTAGTTTTGAAACCGAGTAAGGAAATAAAAATAAATTTTGGCGTACTGCGACAACACGCCCAAGTTTTGGCGCCGTTCTTGTGAACTTAACCAATTTAGTTGTTTTTATTAGTTAACTTTAAAAAAAAATTTAGTCGAGCTAACGACTTTAAACAAAAGCGCTTCTTGGGAGGCAACCCAAGCATTTTATCGCATTTTTATTTTCTTTTAAATTTTCGTGGTTTTTGTTTTTATTTCTCAATTTTTTATCTAGCGTCTTTGAGAAAGATAGTATTGTACAACCTGCGTAAAGGAGACTCAATTATTTGAGAAGAGACGTGATAGCCCATAATTCGGTGATTAGCAGCAATTTACGGAAAGAGTGGGGGTTAATTATTGATAATCGGACAAATCCACAAACGCGTTTTCTCGGATGCCCACTCCAACGCACTCTTTCAAAGACACTCTGCATGCACGATTGTCGGCTGAAACATTACCCACTTTGACTATAAATCGTAGATCATTCTCCACTCGAAACCACAACCACAATCTTCATTTTTACGTGAGTACTTCTTTCTAGCGTTGATTAGGTAATTTTTCTTCTTCCTCTTGATTTTTTTCTCTTGTTCTTCCTTTCTTCTTCTTCTTATTTATTTTTTCTTATAGTATGGACGGTGTGATATTTTTGTATATATATATACTGTTTCAATATTAATTGATTATGTAATTCAAATTTTCTTATTTTTTCCTTCTTCAATATCTTTGAAAATATGGAAGAGTGTGATAATTTACTATGCTTATTGATTTTGATGGTTTTAATCTTATTACTACAAGATGTTTCTTTTTCTTTCGTGGTGTTACGTAACTAAAAAAATTTTATAGTCGAGCCAACGACTATAAACAAAGGCGCTTACTTAGGAGGCAACCTAAGCACTCTCTTTTCTTCTACTTCTTCAAAACTCTTACATTTTCGATGGATACCAAACTTTCCAAAATCCACAAATATTATCCACACGCTTTTGAATGCTTTGAACTAGATTTACTATTCTAGAATGGGACGGTTAAAAATGTTGATGGAAAAAGAAATGCCTCGAGGATATTCGTTGGTTGATTGAAGCAAAGGTCCGATTAGGAGGTGAAATGCCAGGTTTAAGTACTAAATATGCACCAGGGTTAGGCAAAAGTAATTTTGCCAAGAAACGAAGGGCAAAAGAATGAATGTGTGCTATAAATGTGCTAGATGGCCTTATAAATGCACTCGATGGACACAACTCAGGTAACTGCTCCATTGGATTTGTGTCCACGAATCGAGAAGATAAAATACATTTCATTAAGGATGGCATGAGTAAGGAGTCTTTGGATGATATCCATCAAACTCTTGAGACGCATCCTAGTGGAATGGTGCAAATTGAACTTCTCAATTTGTGGAGTGAATTCAAAAGGAACGAGAACGATACTGATCTTGGGAATCGACTTTAAAGACCCTGTTTGCCGCCTATAAGAAAACCGGATGGGAAGCCTATCCCCACTCATAGAAGGCGTTTAAGCCGTTTACGGGCGTAAAACCAGGAGGAAGATGTGAGCCACAATCACAACTACGTGTACATATTGTTATTTTTAATTGTTTTTTTTTGTGTTCTTATGTCAGTTTAGTGTGCAAAGTTGACAACCTATGGCGGCTACTACTTCTACCGGGCGGGAGTTCAAAGAGGAAATTGACAACCATAAGTCTTTTTCGTGGAATCAATATGGGAAAACCGACACTTCTCTCACCAAAGAGTCACAATTTGGAACATTCCTTGGAAATCAAAAGTATAAGCTAGTCTACTGAGGGAGGTTGTCGTGGGTCGATAGGATGTGCGATTCGTCAAAGATATGTACGAGGTCTACAAGGGTTGGCGTTCTTTGTACTCACCTTTAAACAGCGTATGGTAAAACCATTGGTTTTGAGGTACATGCTAGATCATTGTTTGAACGCTTAACACTAATGATAATGTATTCGGATACTTTCATTGCAATACCAGGGGTTTGAAACTCTAGAACAAATCTTTTGCATAATTTCTTGGGCGAGATGAGACTACACTCTAAACCAATTGGTCTTTTAAACATTGACAACCATTTTGACGGTTTATTGGCATTTCTCGGATTTTTAGCTCATCAAAGTCGATTTCTCCTAATACTTTGAAAATGATTTTTATTACACCATCAATTGAGGAATTATTGGAGAAATTAGAATCTTATATACCACAAATGCATATAGAAGTGCTCGCCATCAATTGGCTGGAAGGAATTAAGCAAAAGGAACAGAGATCAGAATGGATTGGATTTAGAGTTAAGGTTATGAATGTGGAATAGCTAACTCGGATGGTAGAATACTGAGTTTAACTCGAAACACATCTGTGTTACGCCTGGAATAAACAAAAAAAAAAAAAAAAAGAAAAACAAAGAAAAACACCTTGGATCTTGGTTTATGTATCCCGCCCAAAGGTTAACCGGTCTTTTTCAAGAGACCTTAAAGAACTGTATTCTCTTCTATTAACCTTCGCTCTTTCAAGTTTTTTGCAGATACCTCAAAGTGCACATGAATTTTCATTTCTTTCTATGGCATCCCTCTCGTATTGTTGCTCTTCTACAAGTACTGACTCTTTCTCTATGCCTCTTGATATCAAGATTCACATTGTTCGACTTGTTGACAAGTATGAGCGTGCCCTTTGGAACGTTATCGCTTTGGGGCGTGATCATCCGATCCGCTTATAAACGACGTGCTAAGCGCCTTAAGAGTTGCTTTAAATGTGGAAAGCTATTAGATGGACTTCATTGTACTCAAATCAAACTTATTCACAATATAGACATGTTGTTTTCTTCAAGGATGGACCGATTAGGTGCGAGGGCGAAAAAGTCTATCGGGAGAAAGCAACCCATTTTAATCGGTGTGAGAGAGTTTGATAATTTGTTGGAACAACGACAACGTCTGTTGGAAACCAAACTCGATGGTCTAACCATTGAGCGGCAACTTTGAGCGTGATCATTAACACACATCCGAAGATGTAAAACTACGCCTCATTCATTTTGAGAAGTGTATGCGAGTTGGACGCTCGCTTCTAAACGTTCTCCCATTTGTTGGTTCTTGTGAAATTGTTCTTTATTGAATGGTAAACATACTCTATGTGTCATGTGGCGATATGGAGGACCTTTTTCATTAAGGTTGGTTGTCAAACTGCTTTGTAGAGAGTATCTTTGATTGAGATAGTTTCCATGCGGATCGACTTGATGGAATCATATCATTAATTTGATGTGAATACTACCTGCAAGATGTTCAGAGGGTTGTCAACTCCCAAAGTCGCTTTGTATACATTTCTCTTCTTCATAAAAAAAAAACAAAAAAAAAAAAAAAAACAAAAACAAAAAAAAAAATAAATAAAAAAAAAAAAAAAATAAAAATTCAGCTTGTTGTTTTCTTGTTCTATAAATATGTTGATTGCGTGTCTCTTACTCTTGGATTGTTGGACTGCTCCTACGCGCGCTACATTGTGCAACCACCATCCCCACTCGGCACGACTCATGGCTTACCATAGAGTTTCCATCTCTTCTCTTTTACATGGTATTTATATTTCTACATTGGGGACAATGTAGAATTTAAGTGTGGGGGAGTGGCATATTGTGATCTGCTTGTGATTTTTTTTTTTGTGTCTACAATTTTGCATGAGATAGCAACTTTTGAATATGATTGAGCTTAATTTGCGTGATTTAGCTAAACTGCAGGATCCCTAAAAAAATCAATTTGTTGTGTTCTTCTTCTCTATGCATAAATGGCTAAATTACCTGAGCACGTTTATAAGGTAATTTAATATCATTCTCTGGAACACAAATTGAAGGTTGAAAATGTTGATTTTTTTTTTCTAACTTTCTAGACCATAGTAAACTAACTTTTTTATTTTCTTTTTTCTATCCATTCGTCCTGCTCAAAGTAACCTGAAACATCAATTGTTAGCAAGTGGAGTTATAATCGCATGGTATCTGTCTTTTGTGAATGTGTCTTTTATTGACAGAGTTTAAAAAGTTTGGAAAAAGCATTGACCTATGCTGAGAATGAATTTTACTTTTATGTTCAAAATAACGAGAGGGACCACAGGAAAGAGCTACCTGCCTCAGAGTGTGAAGCCGTCACCTCGAATGGGTGAAGAAGGTCGCCTCAATGAAAGGGGTAGTGTGAAAGCTACCTGTGGGGTAAAGTCTCAAAAGAAAATTGCAAAACTCCTCTTCTTCTTCTTCTTCATCAAAAAAAAAAAAAAAAAAAAAAAAAATTACAAGAAATGTGAAATGTGACTACCCAAGTGTGAAGTAAGACAAATAAATTCCCTCAGTGGTTTGAAGTGCCTAATCTAAACACTCTTTAAATTGAAGACATATTTGCGATAAAACACCTGCCATGCCCTTTTTTTTTCTTTGCAGTGCTAACACTTGATGATTTTTGGTGAACTGAGTAATTTTTAGGATCCATGGGAATCATTGTAAAATAAGAGTGGGATCACGAGAGATGAAAGGAAATATTTGACCACTTGGTCAGATTTGGATAGAACATCGTAAGCTTTCATTTGATTCCGCTTAGTGATGGGATGATAACCTTAAATGCACACACTCACAAGCCATTGTGTATTTGAGAAGAAGTGAAATTTTCATGGTTCTGAGAATGTTTATTAAGCAAGTCACTATCTCAGAAGTTGGATTTCAATGTTTAAAGTTGTTTATCTCATGTAAAATCACTGTGTTGTTTTGTGTCGTATGGTTGTTGTTCGAGGCGAACAACAGTCTAAAAATGGGGAGTTTGATAAGTGCTAGAAAAGCACTTAAATAACTCTTGTATTTTACGTGTTTGTGTGTTTTATTAGTATTATATGTTCCGTTTTATGTGTTTTTCCTTTATTGTGGTGTTTAGGGTCACAAAGAATCAAAAGGAGTCAAAATGGATGAAAATAAAGTGAAAATGGAAACTCGGGACCAAAAAGGCAAGCGAATCAAAGATGGAGGACCTCCGAAGTAATTTTATGAAAAGTTGTTTTTACAATTTTTCTTGTGCCAAAGTCGAAGAACGTCAAAAGAGGATTCCCAAACTTTTTTCGGATCTCAAATCGGAGTTTCCGAGTGAAAGTTATGGCCGTTTGAAGAAAAAGGACTAAAAGCGTCACTTCCAAAACTGTTGGGGACCAAACTGCAACTTTTCAAAAGTCTGGGGACCAAAGTGAAACTTTTCAGAAAGTTGGAGGACCAAAATGCAATTTCTCAAGGACCACAATGAACAACATTCAAAAGTTGAGGGACTTGGTGTGCAATTTCTGGGTGACTCGGGTGACTCGAGTCACCGCCGCACGTGATCGAGTCAGCGCCGCAAGTGACTCGAGTCACGCCCGATCATGCTCGATCAGCGCCGCAAGTGACTCGAGTCACCGCCGCAAGTGATCGAGTCACGCCTGCAACCGTCCCTGGCCTCCCCGTTCCGCGCGCGCGGTGACTAGGCAGAATCGCGCGTGACTCGAGTCAGCGCGCGCGGCGACTCGAGTCACGCCTGACGCCGCTGCAGATTTTGACCAGCGGACTCCACCTAAAAAAAAAAAAAAAAAAAAAAAAAAAAAAAAAAAAAAAAAAAAAAAAAAAAAAAAAAAAAAAAAAAAAAAAAAAAAAAAAAAAAAAAAAAAAAAAAAAACAATTTTTAACCTTTATGATAAATATGACTCTCATATTGAGTGATTTATGCTAGTTTTGAGTCACAAAAATACATTCGAGTTCATAGCACGGACCAAGACATTTCGGTGTCAGCAACCTGAAATTTACAACAATTCGATGAATTTCACTATGTTGTGCCATGGTTCAACGTCCAAAAAGTATTTTTAACCCAATTTTTAACCTTTATGATAAATATGACTCTCATATTGAGTGATTTATGCTAGTTTTGAGTCACAAAAATACATTCGAGTTCATAGCACGGACCAAGACATTTCGAGTTAGCAACCTGAAATTTACAACAATTCGATGGATTTCACTATGTTGTGCCATGGTTCAACGTCCAAAAAGTATTTTTAACCCAATTTTTACCTTTATGATAAATATGACTCTCATATTGAGTGATTTATGCTAGTTTTGAGTCACAAAAATACATTCGAGTTCATAGCACGGACCAAGACATTTCGGAGTTAGCAACTTGAAATTTACAACAATTCGATGGATTTCACTATGTTGTGCCATGGTTCAACGTCCAAAAAGTATTTTTAACCCAATTTTTAACCTTTATGATAAATATGACTCTCATATTGAGTGATTTATGCTATTTTTGAGTCATAAAAATACATTCGAGTTCATAGCACGGACCAAGACATTTCGGTGTTAGTAACCCCAAATTTACAACAATTCGATGAATTTCACTATGCTGTGCCATGGTTCAACGTCCAAAAAGTATTTTTACCCCAATTTTTAACCTTTATGATAAATATGACTCTCATATTGAGTGATTTATGCTAGTTTTGAGTCACAAAAATACATTCGAGTTCATAGCACGGACCAAGACATTTCGGAGTTAGCAACCTGAAATTTACAACAATTCGATGGATTTCACTATGTTGTGCCATGGTTCAACGTCCAAAAAGTATTTTTAACCCAATTTTTAACCTTTATGATAAATATGACTCTCATATTGAGTGATTTATGCTAGTTTTGAGTCACAAAAATACATTCGAGTTCATAGCACGGACCAAGACATTTCGGTGTCAGCAACCTGAAATTTACAAAAATTCGATGAATTTCACTATGTTGTGCCATGGTTCAACGTCCAAAAAGTATTTTTAACCCAATTTTTAACCTTTATGATAAATATGACTCTCATATTGAGTGATTTATGCTAGTTTTGAGTCATAAAAATACATTCGAGTTCATAGCACGGACCAAGACATTTCGGTGTTAGCAACCTGAAATTTACAACAATTCGATGAATTTCACTATGTTGTGCCATGGTTCAACGTCCAAAAAGTATTTTTAACCCAATTTTTAACCTTTATGATAAATATGACTCTCATATTGAGTGATTTATGCTAGTTTTGAGTCACAAAAATACATTCGAGTTCATAGCACGGACCAAGACATTTCTGTTAGCAACCTGAAATTTACAACAATTCGATGAATTTCACTATGTTGTGCCATGGTTCAACGTCCAAAAAGTATTTTTAACCCAATTTTTAACCTTTATGATAAATATGACTCTCATATTGAGTGATTTATGCTAGTTTTGAGTCATAAAAATACATTCGAGTTCATAGCACGGACCAAGACATTTCGTGTTAGCAACCTCAAATTTACAACAATTCGATGAATTTCACTATGTTGTGCCATGGTTCAACGTCCAAAAAGTATTTTTAACCCAATTTTTAACCTTTATGATAAATATGACTCTCATATTGAGTGATTTATGCTAGTTTTGAGTCACAAAAATACATTCGAGTTCATAGCACGGACCAAGACATTTCGGTGTCAGCAACCTGAAATTTACAACAATTCGATGAATTTCACTATGTTGTGCCATGGTTCAACGTCCAACAAGTATTTTTAACCCAATTTTTAACCTTTATGATAAATATGACTCTCATATTGAGTGATTTATGCTAGTTTTGAGTCATAAAAATACATTCGAGTTCATAGCACGGACCAAGACATTTCGGTGTTAGTAACCTCAAATTTACAACAATTCGATGAATTTCACTATGTTGTGCCATGGTTCAACGTCCAAAAAGTATTTTTAACCCAATTTTTAACCTTTATGATAAATATGACTCTCATATTGAGTGATTTATGCTAGTTTTGAGTCACAAAAATACATTCGAGTTCATAGCACGGACCAAGACATTTCGAGTTAGCAACCTCAAATTTACAACAATTCGATGAATTTCACTATGTTGTGCCATGGTTGAACGTCAAAAAAGTATTTTTAACCCAATTTTTAACCTTTATGATAAATATGACTCTCATATTGAGTGATTTATGCTAGTTTTGAGTCATAAAAATACATTCGAGTTCATAGCACGGACCAAGACATTTCGTGTTAGCAACCTCAAATTTACAACAATTCGATGAATTTCACTATGTTGTGCCATGGTTCAACGTCCAAAAAGTATTTTTAACCCAATTTTTAACCTTTATGATAAATATGACTCTCATATTGAGTGATTTATGCTAGTTTTGAGTCATAAAAATACATTCGAGTTCATAGCACGGACCAAGACATTTCGGTGTTAGTAACCCCAAATTTACAACAATTCGATGAATTTCACTATGCTGTGCCATGGTTCAACGTCCAAAAAGTATTTTTACCCCAATTTTTTACCTTTACGATAAATATGACTCTCATATTGAGTGATTTATGCTAGTTTGGAGTCACAAAAATACATTCGAGTTCATAGCACGGACCAAGACATTTCGGTGTCAGCAACCTGAAATTTACAAAAATTCGATGAATTTCACTATGTTGTGCCATGGTTCAACGTCCAAAAAGTATTTTTAACCCAATTTTTAACCTTTATGATAAATATGACTCTCATATTGAGTGATTTATGCTAGTTTTGAGTCATAAAAATACATTCGAGTTCATAGCACGGACCAAGACATTTCGGTGTTAGCAACCTCAAATTTACAACAATTCGATGAATTTCACTATGTTGTGCCATGGTTCAACGTCCAAAAAGTATTTTTAACCCAATTTTTAACCTTTATGATAAATATGACTCTCATATTGAGTGATTTATGCTAGTTTTGAGTCACAAAAATACATTCGAGTTCATAGCACGGACCAAGACATTTCGGTGTCTGCAACCTGAAATTTACAACAATTCGATGGATTTCACTATGTTGTGTCATGGTTGAACGTCAAAAAAGTATTTTTAACCCAATTTTTAACCTTTATGATAAATATGACTCTCATATTGAGTGATTTATGCTAGTTTTGAGTCATAAAAATACATTCGAGTTCATAGCACGGACCAAGACATTTCGGTGTTAGTAACCCCAAATTTACAACAATTCGATGAATTTCACTATGTTGTGCCATGGTTCAACGTCCAAAAAGTATTTTTAACCCAATTTTTAACCTTTATGATAAATATGACTCTCATATTGAGTGATTTATGCTAGTTTGGAGTCACAAAAATACATTCGAGTTCATAGCACGGACCAAGACATTTCGAGTTAGCAACCTGAAATTTACAACAATTCGATGGATTTCACTATGTTGTGCCATGGTTCAACGTCCAAAAAGTATTTTTAACCCAATTTTTAACCTTTATGATAAATATGACTCTCATATTGAGTGATTTATGCTAGTTTTGAGTCATAAAAATACATTCGAGTTCATAGCACGGACCAAGACATTTCGGTGTTAGCAACCTCAAATTTACAACAATTCGATGAATTTCACTATGTTGTGCCATGGTTCAACGTCCAAAAAGTATTTTTAACCCAATTTTTAACCTTTATGATAAATATGACTCTCATATTGAGTGATTTATGCTAGTTTTGAGTCATAAAAATACATTCGAGTTCATAGCACGGACCAAGACATTTCGGTGTTAGTAACCTCAAATTTACAACAATTCGATGAATTTCACTATGCTGTGCCATGGTTCAACGTCCAAAAAGTATTTTTACCCCAATTTTTTACCTTTACGATAAATATGACTCTCATATTGAGTGATTTATGCTAGTTTGGAGTCACAAAAATACATTCGAGTTCATAGCACGGACCAAGACATTTCGGTGTTAGCAACCTGAAATTTACAACAATTCGATGAATTTCACTATGTTGTGCCATGGTTCAACGTCCAAAAAGTATTTTTAACCCAATTTTTAACCTTTATGATAAATATGACTCTCATATTGAGTGATTTATGCTAGTTTTGAGTCATAAAAATACATTCGAGTTCATAGCACGGACCAAGACATTTCGGTGTTAGTAACCTCAAATTTACAACAATTCGATGAATTTCACTATGTTGTGCCATGGTTCAACGTCCAAAAAGTATTTTTAACCCAATTTTTAACCTTTATGATAAATATGACTCTCATATTGAGTGATTTATGCTAGTTTTGAGTCACAAAAATACATTCGAGTTCATAGCACGGACCAAGACATTTCGAGTTAGCAACCTTAAATTTACAACAATTCGATGGATTTCACTATGTTGTGCCATGGTTCAACGTCCAAAAAGTATTTTTAACCCAATTTTTAACCTTTATGATAAATATGACTCTCATATTGAGTGATTTATGCTAGTTTTGAGTCATAAAAATACATTCGAGTTCATAGCACGGACCAAGACATTTCGGTGTTAGTAACCTCAAATTTACAACAATTCGATGAATTTCACTATGTTGTGCCATGGTTCAACGTCCAAAAAGTATTTTTAACCCAATTTTTAACCTTTATGATAAATATGACTCTCATATTGAGTGATTTATGCTAGTTTTGAGTCACAAAAATACATTCGAGTTCATAGCACGGACCAAGACATTTCGGAGTTAGCAACTTGAAATTTACAACAATTCGATGGATTTCACTATGTTGTGTCATGGTTGAACGTCAAAAAAGTATTTTTAACCCAATTTTTAACCTTTATGATAAATATGACTCTCATATTGAGTGATTTATGCTATTTTTGAGTCATAAAAATACATTCGAGTTCATAGCACGGACCAAGACATTTCGGTGTTAGCAACCTGAAATTTACAACAATTCGATGGATTTCACTATGTTGTGCCATGGTTCAACGTCCAAAAGTATTTTTAACCCAATTTTTAACCTTTATGATAAATATGACTCTCATATTGAGTGATTTATGCTAGTTTGAGTCACAAAAATACATTCGAGTTCATAGCACGGACCAAGACATTTCGGTGTTAGCAACCTCAAATTTACAACAATTCGATGAATTTCACTATGTTGTGCCATGGTTCAACGTCCAAAAAGTATTTTTAACCCAATTTTTAACCTTTATGATAAATATGACTCTCATATTGAGTGATTTATGCTAGTTTTGAGTCACAAAAATACATTCGAGTTCATAGCACGGACCAAGACATTTCGGTGTCAGCAACCTGAAATTTACAACAATTCGATGAATTTCACTATGTTGTGCCATGGTTGAACGTCAAAAAAGTATTTTAACCCAATTTTTAACCTTTATGATAAATATGACTCTCATATTGAGTGATTTATGCTAGTTTTGAGTCATAAAAATACATTCGAGTTCATAGCACGGACCAAGACATTTCGGTGTCTGCAACCTGAAATTTACAACAATTCGATGGATTTCACTATGTTGTGTCATGGTTGAACGTCAAAAAAGTATTTTTAACCCAATTTTTAACCTTTATGATAAATATGACTCTCATATTGAGTGATTTATGCTAGTTTGAGTCACAAAAATACATTCGAGTTCATAGCACGGACCAAGACATTTCGGTGTTAGCAACCTCAAATTTACAACAATTCGATGAATTTCACTATGTTGTGCCATGGCTCAACGTCCAAAAAGTATTTTTAACCCAATTTTTAACCTTTATGATAAATATGACTCTCATATTGAGTGATTTATGCTAGCTTGGAGTCAGAAAAATACATTCGAGTTCATAGCACGGACGAAGACATTTCGGTGTTAGCAACCTGAAATTTACAACAATTCGATGAATTTCACTATGTTGTGCCATGGTTCAACGTCCAAAAAGTATTTTTAACCCAATTTTTAACCTTTATGATAAATATGACTCTCATATTGAGTGATTTATGCTAGTTTTGAGTCACAAAAATACATTCGAGTTCATAGCACGGACCAAGACATTTCGGAGTTAGCAACCTCAAATTTACAACAATTCGATGAATTTCACTATGTTGTGCCATGGTTCAACGTCCAAAAAGTATTTTTAACCCAATTTTTAACCTTTATGATAAATATGACTCTCATATTGAGTGATTTATGCTAGTTTTGAGTCATAAAAATACATTCGAGTTCATAGCACGGACCAAGACATTTCGGTGTTAGCAACCTGAAATTTACAACAATTCGATGAATTTCACTATGTTGTGCCATGGTTCAACGTCCAACAAGTATTTTTAACCCAATTTTTAACCTTTATGATAAATATGACTCTCATATTGAGTGATTTATGCTAGTTTTGAGTCATAAAAATACATTCGAGTTCATAGCACGGACCAAGACATTTCGGTGTTAGTAACCCAAATTTACAACAATTCGATGAATTTCACTATGTTGTGCCATGGTTCAACGTCCAAAAAGTATTTTTAACCCAATTTTTAACCTTTATGATAAATATGACTCTCATATTGAGTGATTTATGCTAGTTTTGAGTCACAAAAATACATTCGAGTTCATAGCACGGACCAAGACATTTCGGTGTTAGCAACTGAAATTTACAACAATTCGATGAATTTCACTATGTTGTGCCATGGTTCAACGTCCAAAAAGTATTTTTAACCCAATTTTTAACCTTTATGATAAATATGACTCTCATATTGAGTGATTTATGCTAGTTTTGAGTCATAAAAATACATTCGAGTTCATAGCACGGACCAAGACATTTCGGTGTTAGCAACCTGAAATTTACAACAATTCGATGGATTTCACTATGTTGTGCCATGGTTCAACGTCCAAAAAGTATTTTTAACCCAATTTTTAACCTTTATGATAAATATGACTCTCATATTGAGTGATTTATGCTAGTTTTGAGTCACAAAAATACATTCGAGTTCATAGCACGGACCAAGACATTTCGAGTTAGCAACCTCAAATTTACAACAATTCGATGAATTTCACTATGTTGTGCCATGGTTCAACGTCCAAAAAGTATTTTTAACCCAATTTTTAACCTTTATGATAAATATGACTCTCATATTGAGTGATTTATGCTAGTTTTGAGTCACAAAAATACATTCGAGTTCATAGCACGGACCAAGACATTTCTGTTAGCAACCTTGAAATTTACAACAATTCGATGAATTTCACTATGTTGTGTCATGGTTCAACGTCAAAAAGTATTTTTAACCCAATTTTTAACCTTTATGATAAATATGACTCTCATATTGAGTGATTTATGCTAGTTTTGAGTCATAAAAATACATTCGAGTTCATAGCACGGACCAAGACATTTCGGTGTTAGCAACCCGAAATTTACAACAATTCGATGGATTTCACTATGTTGTGCCATGGTTCAACGTCCAAAAAGTATTTTTAACCCAATTTTTAACCTTTATGATAAATATGACTCTCATATTGAGTGATTTATGCTAGTTTTGAGTCACAAAAATACATTCGAGTTCATAGCACGGACCAAGACATTTCTTGTTAGCAACCTCAAATTTACAACAATTCGATGAATTTCACTATGTTGTGCCATGGTTCAACGTCAAAAAGTATTTTTAACCCAATTTTTAACCTTTATGATAAATATGACTCTCATATTGAGTGATTTATGCTAGTTTTGAGTCATAAAAATACATTCGAGTTCATAGCACGGACCAAGACATTTCGGTGTTAGCAACCTGAAATTTACAACAATTCGATGGATTTCACTATGTTGTGCCATGGTTCAACGTCCAAAAAGTATTTTTAACCCAATTTTTAACCTTTATGATAAATATGACTCTCATATTGAGTGATTTGTGCTAGTTTGGAGTCACAAAAATACATTCGAGTTCATAGCACGGATACACACATTTCGGTGTTAGCAACCTCAAATTTACAACAATTCGATGAATTTCACTATGTTGTGCCATGGTTGAACGTCGAAAAAGTATTTTTAACCCAATTTTTAACCTTTATGATAAATATGACTCTCATATTGAGTGATTTATGCTAGTTTTGAGTCATAAAAATACATTCGAGTTCATAGCACGGACCAAGACATTTCTGTTAGCAACCTCAAATTTACAACAATTCGATGAATTTCACTATGTTGTGCCATGGTTCAACGTCAAAAAGTATTTTTAACCCAATTTTTAAACTTTATGATAAATATGACTCTCATATTGAGTGATTTATGCTAGTTTTGAGTCATAAAAATACATTCGAGTTCGTAGCACGGATCAAGACATTTCGGTGTTAGCAACCCAAATTTACAACAATTCGATGAATTTCACTATGTTGTGCCATGGCACAATGTCCAAAAAGTATTTTTAACCCAATTTTTAACCTTTATGATAAATATGACTCTCATATTGAGTGATTTATGCTAGTTTTGAGTCACAAAAATACATTCGAGCTCATAGCACGGACCAAGACATTTCGGTGTTAGCAACTAAAATTTACAACAATTCGATGAATTTCACTATGTTGGGCCATGGCTCAATGTCAAAAAAGTATTTTTAACCCAATTTTTAACCTTTATGATAAATATGACTCTCATATTGAGTGATTTATGCTAGTTTTGAGTCATAAAAATACATTCGAGCTCATAGCACGGACCAAGACATTTCGGTGTTAGCAACCTCAAATTTACAACAATTCGATGAATTTCACTATGTTGTGCCATGGTTCAACGTCCAAAAAGTATTTTTAACCCAATTTTTAACCTTTATGATAAATATGACTCTCATATTGAGTGATTTATGCTAGTTTGGAGTCACAAAAATACATTCGAGTTCATAGCACGGACCAAGACATTTCGTGTTAGCAACCTCAAATTTACAACAATTCGATGAATTTCACTATGTTGTGCCATGGTTGAACGTCGAAAAAGTATTTTTAACCCAATTTTTAACCTTTATGATAAATATGACTATCATATTGAGTGATTTATGCTTGTTTTGAGTCATAAAAATACATTCGAAGTTCATAGCACGGACCAAGACATTTCGGTGTTAGCAACCTGAAATTTACAACAATTCGATGGATTTCACTATGTTGTGCCATGGTTCAACGTCCAAAAAGTATTTTTAACCCAATTTTTAACCTTTATGATAAATATGACTCTCATATTGAGTGATTTATGCTAGTTTGGAGTCACAAAAATACATTCGAGTTCATAGCACGGACCAAGACATTTCGGTGTTAGCAACCTGAAATTTACAACAATTCGATGAATTTCACTATGTTGTGCCATGGTTCAACGTCCAAAAAGTATTTTTAACCCAATTTTTAACCTTTATGATAAATATGACTCTCATATTGAGTGATTTATGCTAGTTTTGAGTCATAAAAATACATTCGAGTTCATAGCACGGACCAAGACATTTCGGTGTTAGCAACCTGAAATTTACAACAATTCGATGAATTTCACTATGTTGTGCCATGGTTGAACGTCAAAAAAGTATTTTTAACCCAATTTTTAACCTTTATGATAAATATGACTCTCATATTGAGTGATTTATGCTAGTTTTGAGTCATAAAAATACATTCGAGTTCATAGCACGGACCAAGACATTTCGGTGTTAGTAACCCCAAATTTACAACAATTCGATGAATTTCACTATGCTGTGCCATGGTTCAACGTCCAAAAAGTATTTTTACCCCAATTTTTAACCTTTATGATAAATATGACTCTCATATTGAGTGATTTATGCTAGTTTTGAGTCACAAAAATACATTCGAGTTCATAGCACGGACCAAGACATTTCGGTGTCAGCAACCTGAAATTTACAACAATTCGATGAATTTCACTATGTTGTGCCATGGTTCAACGTCCAAAAAGTATTTTTAACCCAATTTTTAACCTTTATGATAAATATGACTCTCATATTGAGTGATTTATGCTAGTTTTGAGTCATAAAAATACATTCGAGTTCATAGCACGGACCAAGACATTTCGGAGTTAGCAACTTGAAATTTACAACAATTCGATGGATTTCACTATGTTGTGTCATGGTTGAACGTCAAAAAAGTATTTTTAACCCAATTTTTAACCTTTATGATAAATATGACTCTCATATTGAGTGATTTATGCTAGTTTGGAGTCACAAAAATACATTCGAGTTCATAGCACGGACCAAGACATTTCGGTGTTAGCAACCTCAAATTTACAACAATTCGATGAATTTCACTATGTTGTGCCATGGTTCAACGTCCAAAAAGTATTTTTAACCCAATTTTTAACCTTTATGATAAATATGACTCTCATATTGAGTGATTTATGCTAGTTTTGAGTCATAAAAATACATTCGAGTTCATAGCACGGACCAAGACATTTCGGAGTTAGCAACCTGAAATTTACAACAATTCGATGGATTTCACTATGTTGTGCCATGGTTCAACGTCCAACAAGTATTTTTAACCCAATTTTTAACCTTTATGATAAATATGACTCTCATATTGAGTGATTTATGCTAGTTTTGAGTCACAAAAATACATTCGAGTTCATAGCACGGACCAAGACATTTCGGTGTTAGCAACCTCAAATTTACAACAATTCGATGAATTTCACTATGTTGTGCCATGGTTCAACGTCCAAAAAGTATTTTTAACCCAATTTTTAACCTTTATGATAAATATGACTCTCATATTGAGTGATTTATGCTAGTTTTGAGTCATAAAAATACATTCGAGTTCATAGCACGGACCAAGACATTTCTGTGTTAGTAACCTCAAATTTACAACAATTCGATGAATTTCACTATGTTGTGCCATGGTTCAACGTCCAAAAAGTATTTTTAACCCAATTTTTAACCTTTATGATAAATATGACTCTCATATTGAGTGATTTATGCTAGTTTTGAGTCATAAAAATACATTCGAGTTCATAGCACGGACCAAGACATTTCGGTGTTAGCAACCTCAAATTTACAACAATTCGATGAATTTCACTATGTTGTGCCATGGTTCAACGTCCAAAAAGTATTTTTAACCCAATTTTTAACCTTTATGATAAATATGACTCTCATATTGAGTGATTTATGCTAGTTTTGAGTCATAAAAATACATTCGAGTTCATAGCACGGACCAAGACATTTCGTGTTAGCAACCGAAAATTTACAACAATTCGATGAATTTCACTATGTTGTGCCATGGTTCAACGTCAAAAAGTATTTTTAACCCAATTTTTAACCTTTATGATAAATATGACTCTCATATTGAGTGATTTATGCTAGTTTTGAGTCATAAAAATACATTCGAGTTCATAGCACGGACCAAGACATTTCGGTGTTAGTAACCCCAAATTTACAACAATTCGATGAATTTCACTATGCTGTGCCATGGTTCAACGTCCAAAAAGTATTTTTAACCCAATTTTTAACCTTTATGATAAATATGACTCTCATATTGAGTGATTTATGCTAGTTTTGAGTCACAAAAATACATTCGAGTTCATAGCACGGACCAAGACATTTCGGTGTTAGCAACTGAAATTTACAAAAATTCGATGAATTTCACTATGTTGTGCCATGGTTCAACGTCAAAAAAGTATTTTTAACCCAATTTTTAACCTTTATGATAAATATGACTCTCATATTGAGTGATTTATGCTAGTTTTGAGTCATAAAAATACATTCGAGTTCATAGCACGGACCAAGACATTTCGGTGTTAGCAACCTGAAATTTACAACAATTCGATGGATTTCACTATGTTGTGCCATGGTTCAACGTCCAAAAAGTATTTTTAACCCAATTTTTAACCTTTATGATAAATATGACTCTCATATTGAGTGATTTATGCTAGTTTTGAGTCACAAAAATACATTCGAGTTCATAGCACGGACCAAGACATTTCGGTGTTAGCAACCTCAAATTTACAACAATTCGATGAATTTCACTATGTTGTGCCATGGGTCAACGTCCAAAAAGTATTTTTAACCCAATTTTTAACCTTTATGATAAATATGACTCTCATATTGAGTGATTTATGCTAGTTTTGAGTCATAAAAATACATTCGAGTTCATAGCACGGACCAAGACATTTCGGTGTTAGCAACCTGAAATTTACAACAATTCGATGGATTTCACTATGTTGTGCCATGGTTCAACGTCCAAAAAGTATTTTTAACCCAATTTTTAACCTTTATGATAAATATGACTCTCATATTGAGTGATTTATGCTAGTTTTGAGTCACAAAAATACATTCGAGTTCATAGCACGGACCAAGACATTTCGGTGTCAGCAACCTGAAATTTACAACAATTCGATGAATTTCACTATGTTGTGCCATGGTTCAACGTCCAAAAAGTATTTTTAACCCAATTTTTAACCTTTATGATAAATATGACTCTCATATTGAGTGATTTATGCTAGTTTTGAGTCATAAAAATACATTCGAAGTTCATAGCACAGGACCAAGACATTTCGGTGTTAGCAACCTGAAATTTACAACAATTCGATGAATTTCACTATGTTGTGCCATGGTTCAACGTCAAAAAGTATTTTTAACCCAATTTTTAACCTTTATGATAAATATGACTCTCATATTGAGTGATTTATGCTAGTTTTGAGTCATAAAAATACATTCGAGTTCATAGCACGGACCAAGACATTTCGGTGTTAGCAACCTCAAATTTACAACAATTCGATGAATTTCACTATGTTGTGCCATGGTTCAACGTCCAAAAAGTATTTTTAACCCAATTTTTAACCTTTATGATAAATATGACTCTCATATTGAGTGATTTATGCTAGTTTTGAGTCATAAAAATACATTCGAGCTCATAGCACGGACCAAGACATTTCGGGGTTAGCAACCTGAAATTTACAACAATTCGATGAATTTCACTATGTTGTGCCATGGTTGAACGTCCAAAAAGTATTTTTAACCCAATTTTTAACCTTTATGATAAATATGACTCTCATATTGAGTGATTTATGCTAGTTTTGAGTCATAAAAATACATTCGAGCTCATAGCACGGACCAAGACATTTCGGTGTTAGCAACCTTAAATTTACAACAATTCGATGAATTTCACTATGTTGTGCCATGGTTCAACGTCCAAAAAGTATTTTTAACCCAATTTTTAACCTTTATGATAAATATGACTCTCATATTGAGTGATTTATGCTAGTTTTGAGTCACAAAAATACATTCGAGTTCATAGCACGGACCAAGACATTTCGGTGTTAGCAACCTGAAATTTACAACAATTCGATGAATTTCACTATGTTGTGCCATGGTTCAACGTCAAAAAAGTATTTTTAACCCAATTTTTAACCTTTATGATAAATATGACTCTCATATTGAGTGATTTATGCTAGTTTTGAGTCATAAAAATACATTCGAGTTCATAGCACGGACCAAGACATTTCGGAGTTAGCAACCTGAAATTTACAACAATTCGATGGATTTCACTATGTTGTGCCATGGTTCAACGTCCAAAAAGTATTTTTAACCCAATTTTTAACCTTTATGATAAATATGACTCTCATATTGAGTGATTTATGCTAGTTTTGAGTCACAAAAATACATTCGAGTTCATAGCACGGACCAAGACATTTCGGTGTTAGCAACCTCAAATTTACAACAATTCGATGAATTTCACTATGTTGTGCCATGGTTCAACGTCCAAAAGTATTTTTAACCCAATTTTTAACCTTTATGATAAATATGACTCTCATATTGAGTGATTTATGCTAGTTTTGAGTCATAAAAATACATTCGAGTTCATAGCACGGACCAAGACATTTCGAGTTAGCAACCTGAAATTTACAACAATTCGATGGATTTCACTATGTTGTGCCATGGTTCAACGTCCAACAAGTATTTTTAACCCAATTTTTAACCTTTATGATAAATATGACTCTCATATTGAGTGATTTATGCTAGTTTGGAGTCACAAAAACACATTCGAGTTCATAGAACGGACAAAGACATTTCGGTGTCAGCAACCTGAAATTTACAACAATTCGATGAATTTCACTATGCTGTGCCATGGTTCAACGTCCAAAAAGTATTTTTACCCCAATTTTTTACCTTTATGATAAATATGACTCTCATATTGAGTGATTTATGCTAGTTTTGAGTCATAAAAATACATTCGAGTTCATAGCACTACGGACCAAGACATTTCGGTGTTAGCAACCTCAAATTTACAACAATTCGATGAATTTCACTATGTTGTGCCATGGTTCAACGTCAAAAAGTATTTTTAACCCAATTTTTAACCTTTATGATAAATATGACTCTCATATTGAGTGATTTATGCTAGTTTTGAGTCATAAAAATACATTCGAGTTCATAGCACGGACCAAGACATTTCGGTGTTAGCAACCTCAAATTTACAACAATTCGATGAATTTCACTATGTTGTGCCATGGTTCAACGTCCAAAAAGTATTTTTAACCCAATTTTTAACCTTTATGATAAATATGACTCTCATATTGAGTGATTTATGCTAGTTTTGAGTCACAAAAATACATTCGAGCTCATAGCACGGACCAAGACATTTCGGTGTTAGCAACTAAAATTTACAACAATTCGATGAATTTCACTATGTTGGGCCATGGTTCAATGTCAAAAAAGTATTTTTAACCCAATTTTTAACCTTTATGATAAATATGACTCTCATATTGAGTGATTTATGCTAGTTTTGAGTCATAAAAATACATTCGAGTTCATAGCACGGACCAAGACATTTCTGTACTAGCAACCTGAAATTTACAACAATTCGATGGATTTCACTATGTTGTGCCATGGTTCAACGTCCAAAAAGTATTTTTAACCCAATTTTTAACCTTTATGATAAATATGACTCTCATATTGAGTGATTTATGCTAGTTTTGAGTCACAAAAATACATTCGAGTTCATAGCACGGACCAAGACATTTCGGTGTTAGCAACCTCAAATTTACAACAATTCGATGAATTTCACTATGTTGTGCCATGGTTCAACGTCAAAAAAGTATTTTTAACCCAATTTTTAACCTTTATGATAAATATGACTCTCATATTGAGTGATTTATGCTAGTTTTGAGTCATAAAAATACATTCGAGTTCATAGCACGGACCAAGACATTTCGGTGTTAGCAACCTGAAATTTACAACAATTCGATGGATTTCACTATGTTGTGCCATGGTTCAACGTCCAAAAAGTATTTTTAACCCAATTTTTAACCTTTATGATAAATATGACTCTCATATTGAGTGATTTATGCTAGTTTTGAGTCACAAAAATACATTCGAGCTCATAGCACGGACCAAGACATTTCGGTGTTAGCAACCTTAAATTTACAACAATTCGATGAATTTCACTATGTTGTGCCATGGTTGAACGTCAAAAAAGTATTTTTAACCCAATTTTTAACCTTTATGATAAATATGACTCTCATATTGAGTGATTTATGCTAGTTTTGAGTCATAAAAATACATTCGAGTTCATAGCACGGACCAAGACATTTCGGTGTTAGCAACCTGAAATTTACAACAATTCGATGAATTTCACTATGTTGTGCCATGGTTCAACGTCCAAAAAGTATTTTTAACCCAATTTTTAACCTTTATGATAAATATGACTCTCATATTGAGTGATTTATGCTAGTTTGGAGTCACAAAAATACATTCGAGCTAATAGCACGGACCAAGACATTTCGGTGTTAGCAACCTTAAATTTACAACAATTCGATGAATTTCTCTAAGTTGTGCCATGGTTGAACGTCCAAAAAGTATTTTTAACCCAATTTTTAACCTTTATGATAAATATGACTCTCATATTGAGTGATTTATGCTAGTTTTGAGTCATAAAAATACATTCGAGCTCATAGCACGGACCAAGACATTTCGGTGTTAGCAACCTGAAATTTACAACAATTCGATGAATTTCACTATGTTGTGCCATGGTTCAACGTCAAAAGTATTTTTAACCCAATTTTTAACCTTTATGATAAATATGACTCTCATATTGAGTGATTTATGCTAGTTTTGAGTCATAAAAATACATTCGAGCTCATAGCACGGACCAAGACATTTCGGTGTTAGCAACCTTAAATTTACAACAATTCGATGAATTTCACTATGTTGTGCCATGGTTCAACGTCCAAAAAGTATTTTTAACCCAATTTTTAACCTTTATGATAAATATGACTCTCATATTGAGTGATTTATGCTAGTTTTGAGTCATAAAAATACATTCGAGTTCATAGCACGGACCAAGACATTTCGGTGTTAGCAACCTGAAATTTACAACAATTCGATGGATTTCACTATGTTGTGCCATGGTTCAACGTCCAACAAGTATTTTTAACCCAATTTTTAACCTTTATGATAAATATGACTCTCATATTGAGTGATTTATGCTAGTTTGGAGTCACAAAAATACATTCGAGTTCATAGCACGGACCAAGACATTTCGGTGTCAGCAACCTGAAATTTACAACAATTCGATGAATTTCACTATGTTGTGCCATGGTTCAACGTCCAAAAAGTATTTTTAACCCAATTTTTAACCTTTATGATAAATATGACTCTCATATTGAGTGATTTATGCTAGTTTTGAGTCATAAAAATACATTCGAGTTCATAGCACGGACCAAGACATTTCGGAGTTAGCAACTTGAAATTTACAACAATTCGATGGATTTCACTATGTTGTGTCATGGTTGAACGTCAAAAGTATTTTTAACCCAATTTTTAACCTTTATGATAAATATGACTCTCATATTGAGTGATTTATGCTATTTTTGAGTCATAAAAATACATTCGAGTTCATAGCACGGACCAAGACATTTTGGTGTTAGCAACCTGAAATTTACAACAATTCGATGAATTTCACTATGTTGTGCCATGGTTCAACGTCCAAAAAGTATTTTTAACCCAATTTTTAACCTTTATGATAAATATGACTCTCATATTGAGTGATTTATGCTAGTTTTGAGTCACAAAAATACATTCGAGTTCATAGCACGGACCAAGACATTTCGGTGTTAGCAACTAAAATTTACAACAATTCGATGAATTTCACTATGTTGTGCCATGGTTGAACGTCAAAAAAGTATTTTTAACCCAATTTTTAACCTTTATGATAAATATGACTCTCATATTGAGTGATTTATGCTAGTTTTGAGTCATAAAAATACATTCGAGTTCATAGCACGGACCAAGACATTTCGAGTTAGCAACCTGAAATTTACAACAATTCGATGGATTTCACTATGTTGTGCCATGGTTCAACGTCCAACAAGTATTTTTAACCCAATTTTTAACCTTTATGATAAATATGACTCTCATATTGAGTGATTTATGCTAGTTTGGAGTCACAAAAACACATTCGAGTTCATAGCACGGACAAACACATTTCGGTGTTAGCAACCTCAAATTTACAACAATTCGATGAATTTCACTATGTTGTGCCATGGTTCAACGTCAAAAAAGTATTTTTAACCCAATTTTTAACCTTTATGATAAATATGACTCTCATATTGAGTGATTTATGCTAGTTTTGAGTCATAAAAATACATTCGAGTTCATAGCACGGACCAAGACATTTCGGAGTTAGCAACTTGAAATTTACAACAATTCGATGGATTTCACTATGTTGTGTCATGGTTGAACGTCAAAAAAGTATTTTTAACCCAATTTTTAACCTTTATGATAAATATGACTCTCATATTGAGTGATTTATGCTAGTTTTGAGTCACAAAAATACATTCGAGTTCATAGCACGGACCAAGACATTTCGGTGTTAGCAACCTCAAATTTACAACAATTCGATGAATTTCACTATGTTGTGCCATGGTTCAACGTCCAAAAAGTATTTTTAACCCAATTTTTAACCTTTATGATAAATATGACTCTCATATTGAGTGATTTATGCTAGTTTTGAGTCATAAAAATACATTCGAGTTCATAGCACGGACCAAGACATTTCGGTGTTAGCAACCTGAAATTTACAACAATTCGATGAATTTCACTATGTTGTGCCATGGTTCAACGTCCAAAAAGTATTTTTAACCCAATTTTTAACCTTTATGATAAATATGACTCTCATATTGAGTGATTTATGCTAGTTTGGAGTCACAAAAATACATTCGAGTTCATAGCACGGACCAAGACATTTCGGTGTCAGCAACCTGAAATTTACAACAATTCGATGAATTTCACTATGTTGTGCCATGGTTCAACGTCCAAAAAGTATTTTTAACCCAATTTTTAACCTTTATGATAAATATGACTCTCATATTGAGTGATTTATGCTAGTTTTGAGTCATAAAAATACATTCGAGTTCATAGCACGGACCAAGACATTTCGGTGTTAGCAACCTCAAATTTACAACAATTCGATGGATTTCACTATGTTGTGCCATGGTTCAACGTCCAAAAAGTATTTTTAACCCAATTTTTAACCTTTATGATAAATATGACTCTCATATTGAGTGATTTATGCTAGTTTTGAGTCACAAAAATACATTCGAGTTCATAGCACGGACCAAGACATTTCGGGGTTAGCAACCTCAAATTTACAACAATTCGATGAATTTCACTATGTTGTGCCATGGTTCAACGTCAAAAAGTATTTTTAACCCAATTTTTAACCTTTATGATAAATATGACTCTCATATTGAGTGATTTATGCTAGCTTGGAGTCAGAAAAATACATTCGAGTTCATAGCACGGACGAAGACATTTCGGTACTAGCAACCCGAAATTTACAACAATTCGATGGATTTCACTATGTTGTGCCATGGTTCAACGTCCAAAAAGTATTTTTAACCCAATTTTTAACCTTTATGATAAATATGACTCTCATATTGAGTGATTTATGCTAGTTTGGAGTCACAAAAATACATTCGAGTTCATAGCACGGACCAAGACATTTCGGTGTTAGCAACCTCAAATTTACAACAATTCGATGAATTTCACTATGTTGTGCCATGGTTCAACGTCCAAAAAGTATTTTTAACCCAATTTTTAACCTTTATGATAAATATGACTCTCATATTGAGTGATTTATGCTAGTTTTGAGTCATAAAAATACATTCGAGTTCATAGCACGGACCAAGACATTTCTGAGTTAGCAACCTGAAATTTACAACAATTCGATGAATTTCACTATGTTGTGCCATGGTTCAACGTCAAAAAGTATTTTTAACCCAATTTTTAACCTTTATGATAAATATGACTCTCATATTGAGTGATTTATGCTAGTTTTGAGTCATAAAAATACATTCGAGTTCATAGAGGACCAAGACATTTCGGTGTTAGCAACCTGAAATTTACAACAATTCGATGAATTTCACTATGTTGTGCCATGGTTCAACGTCCAAAAAGTATTTTTAACCCAATTTTTAACCTTTATGATAAATATGACTCTCATATTGAGTGATTTATGCTAGTTTGAGTCACAAAAATACATTCGAGTTCATAGCACGGACCAAGACATTTCGGTGTTAGCAACCTCAAATTTACAACAATTCGATGAATTTCACTATGTTGTGCCATGGTTCAACGTCAAAAAGTATTTTTAACCCAATTTTTAACCTTTATGATAAATATGACTCTCATATTGAGTGATTTATGCTAGTTTTGAGTCATAAAAATACATTCGAGTTCATAGCACGGACCAAGACATTTCTGTTAGCAACCTCAAATTTACAACAATTCGATGAATTTCACTATGTTGTGCCATGGTTCAACGTCAAAAAGTATTTTTAACCCAATTTTTAACCTTTATGATAAATATGACTCTCATATTGAGTGATTTATGCTAGTTTTGAGTCATAAAAATACATTCGAAGTTCATAGCACGGACCAAGACATTTCGGTGTTAGCAACCTGAAATTTACAACAATTCGATGGATTTCACTATGTTGTGTCATGGTTGAACGTCAAAAAGTATTTTTAACCCAATTTTTAACCTTTATGATAAATATGACTCTCATATTGAGTGATTTATGCTAGTTTGGAGTCACAAAAATACATTCGAAGTTCATAGCACGGACCAAGACATTTCGGTGTTAGCAACCTCAAATTTACAACAATTCGATGAATTTCACTATGTTGTGCCATGGTTCAACGTCAAAAAGTATTTTTAACCCAATTTTTAACCTTTATGATAAATATGACTCTCATATTGAGTGATTTATGCTAGTTTTGAGTCATAAAAATACATTCGAGTTCATAGCACGGACCAAGACATTTCTGTTAGCAACCTCAAATTTACAACAATTCGATGAATTTCACTATGTTGTGCCATGGTTCAACGTCAAAAGTATTTTTAACCCAATTTTAACCTTTATGATAAATATGACTCTCATATTGAGTGATTTATGCTAGTTTTGAGTCATAAAAATACATTCGAGTTCATAGCACAGGACCAAGACATTTCGGTGTTAGCAACCTCAAATTTACAACAATTCGATGAATTTCACTATGTTGTGCCATGGTTCAACGTCCAAAAAGTATTTTTAACCCAATTTTTAACCTTTATGATAAATATGACTCTCATATTGAGTGATTTATGCTAGTTTTGAGTCACAAAAATACATTCGAGTTCATAGCACGGACCAAGACATTTCGGTGTTAGCAACCTCAAATTTACAACAATTCGATGAATTTCACTATGTTGTGCCATGGTTCAACGTCAAAAAGTATTTTTAACCCAATTTTTAACCTTTATGATAAATATGACTCTCATATTGAGTGATTTATGCTAGTTTTGAGTCATAAAAATACATTCGAGTTCATAGCACGGACCAAGACATTTCGGAGTTAGCAACTTGAAATTTACAACAATTCGATGAATTTCACTATGTTGTGCCATGGTTCAACGTCCAAAAAGTATTTTTAACCCAATTTTTAACCTTTATGATAAATATGACTCTCATATTGAGTGATTTATGCTAGTTTTGAGTCACAAAAATACATTCGAGTTCATAGCACGGACCAAGACATTTCGGTGTTAGCAACCTCAAATTTACAACAATTCGATGAATTTCACTATGTTGTGCCATGGTTCAACGTCAAAAAGTATTTTTAACCCAATTTTTAACCTTTATGATAAATATGACTCTCATATTGAGTGATTTATGCTATTTTTGAGTCATAAAAATACATTCGAGTTCATAGCACGGACCAAGACATTTCGGTGTTAGTAACCCCAAATTTACAACAATTCGATGGATTTCACTATGTTGTGCCATGGTTCAACGTCCAAAAAGTATTTTTAACCCAATTTTTAACCTTTATGATAAATATGACTCTCATATTGAGTGATTTATGCTAGTTTTGAGTCACAAAAATACATTCGAGTTCATAGCACGGACCAAGACATTTCGGTGTCAGCAACCTCAAATTTACAACAATTCGATGAATTTCACTATGTTGTGCCATGGTTCAACGTCCAAAAAGTATTTTTAACCCAATTTTTAACCTTTATGATAAATATGACTCTCATATTGAGTGATTTATGCTAGTTTTGAGTCATAAAAATACATTCGAGTTCATAGCACGGACCAAGACATTTCTGTTAGCAACCTCAAATTTACAACAATTCGATGAATTTCACTATGTTGTGCCATGGTTCAACGTCAAAAGTATTTTTAACCCAATTTTTAACCTTTATGATAAATATGACTCTCATATTGAGTGATTTATGCTAGTTTTGAGTCATAAAAATACATTCGAGTTCATAGCACGGACCAAGACATTTCGGTGTTAGCAACCTCAAATTTACAACAATTCGATGAATTTCACTATGTTGTGCCATGGTTCAACGTCAAAAAGTATTTTTAACCCAATTTTTAACCTTTATGATAAATATGACTCTCATATTGAGTGATTTATGCTAGTTTTGAGTCATAAAAATACATTCGAGCTCATAGCACGGACCAAGACATTTCGAGTTAGCAACCCAAATTTACAACAATTCGATGGATTTCACTATGTTGTGCCATGGTTCAACGTCCAAAAAGTATTTTTAACCCAATTTTTAACCTTTATGATAAATATGACTCTCATATTGAGTGATTTATGCTAGTTTGGAGTCACAAAAATACATTCGAGTTCATAGCACGGACCAAGACATTTCGGTGTTAGCAACCTGAAATTTACAACAATTCGATGAATTTCACTATGTTGTGCCATGGTTCAACGTCCAAAAAGTATTTTTAACCCAATTTTTAACCTTTATGATAAATATGACTCTCATATTGAGTGATTTATGCTAGTTTTGAGTCATAAAAATACATTCGAGTTCATAGCACGGACCAAGACATTTCGGTGTTAGCAACCTCAAATTTACAACAATTCGATGAATTTCACTATGTTGTGCCATGGTTCAACGTCAAAAGTATTTTTAACCCAATTTTTAACCTTTATGATAAATATGACTCTCATATTGAGTGATTTATGCTAGTTTTGAGTCATAAAAATACATTCGAGTTCATAGCACGGATACACACATTTCGGTGTCAGCATCCTCAAATTTACAACAATTCGATGAATTTCACTATGTTGTGCAATGGTTAAACGTCGAAAAAGTATTTTTAACCCAATTTTTAAACTTTATGATAAATATGACTCTCATATTGAGTGATTTATGCTAGTTTTGAGTCATAAAAATACATTCGAGTTCATAGCACGGATCAAGACATTTCGGTGTTAGCAACGTCAAATTTACAACAATTCGATGAATTTCACTATGTTGTGCCATGGCACAATGTCCAAAAAGTATTTTTAACCCAATTTTTAACCTTTATGATAAATATGACTCTCATATTGAGTGATTTATGCTAGTTTTGAGTCACAAAAATACATTCGAGCTCATAGCACGGACCAAGACATTTCGGTGTTAGCAACTAAAATTTACAACAATTCGATGAATTTCACTATGTTGTGCCATGGTTCAACGTCAAAAAAGTATTTTTAACCCAATTTTTAACCTTTATGATAAATATGACTCTCATATTGAGTGATTTATGCTAGTTTTGAGTCATAAAAATACATTCGAGTTCATAGCACGGACCAAGACATTTCGGAGTTAGCAACTTGAAATTTACAACAATTCGATGGATTTCACTATGTTGTGTCATGGTTGAACGTCAAAAAAGTATTTTTAACCCAATTTTTAACCTTTATGATAAATATGACTCTCATATTGAGTGATTTATGCTAGTTTTGAGTCACAAAAATACATTCGAGTTCATAGCACGGACCAAGACATTTCGGTGTTAGCAACCTCAAATTTACAACAATTCGATGAATTTCACTATGTTGTGCCATGGTTCAACGTCAAAAAAGTATTTTTAACCCAATTTTTAACCTTTATGATAAATATGACTCTCATATTGAGTGATTTATGCTAGTTTTGAGTCATAAAAATACATTCGAGTTCATAGCACGGACCAAGACATTTCGGAGTTAGCAACCTTAAATTTACAACAATTCGATGGATTTCACTATGTTGTGCCATGGTTCAACGTCCAAAAAGTATTTTTAACCCAATTTTTAACCTTTATGATAAATATGACTCTCATATTGAGTGATTTATGCTAGTTTGGAGTCACAAAAATACATTCGAGTTCATAGCACGGACCAAGACATTTCGGTGTTAGCAACCTGAAATTTACAACAATTCGATGAATTTCACTATGTTGTGCCATGGTTCAACGTCCAAAAAGTATTTTTAACCCAATTTTTAACCTTTATGATAAATATGACTCTCATATTGAGTGATTTATGCTAGTTTTGAGTCATAAAAATACATTCGAGTTCATAGCACGGACCAAGACATTTCGGTGTTAGCAACCTGAAATTTACAACAATTCGATGAATTTCACTATGTTGTGCCATGGTTCAACGTCAAAAAAGTATTTTTAACCCAATTTTTAACCTTTATGATAAATATGACTCTCATATTGAGTGATTTATGCTAGTTTTGAGTCATAAAAATACATTCGAGTTCATAGCACGGACCAAGACATTTCGGTGTTAGCAACCTTAAATTTACAACAATTCGATGAATTTCACTATGTTGTGCCATGGTTGAACGTCAAAAAAGTATTTTTAACCCAATTTTTAACCTTTATGATAAATATGACTCTCATATTGAGTGATTTATGCTAGTTTTGAGTCATAAAAATACATTCGAGTTCATAGCACGGGTCAAGACATTTCGGAGTTAGCAACCTCAAATTTACAACAATTCGATGAATTTCACTATGTTGTGCCATGGCTCAACGTCCAAAAAGTATTTTTAACCCAATTTTTAACCTTTATGATAAATATGACTCTCATATTGAGTGATTTATGCTAGTTTGGAGTCACAAAAATACATTCGAGTTCATAGCACGGACCAAGACATTTCGGTGTTAGCAACCTGAAATTTACAACAATTCGATGAATTTCACTATGTTGTGCCATGGTTCAACGTCCAAAAAGTATTTTTAACCCAATTTTTAACCTTTATGATAAATATGACTCTCATATTGAGTGATTTATGCTAGTTTTGAGTCACAAAAATACATTCGAGTTCATAGCACGGACCAAGACATTTCGGTGTTAGCAACCTCAAATTTACAACAATTCGATGAATTTCACTATGTTGTGCCATGGTTGAACGTCCAAAAAGTATTTTTAACCCAATTTTTAACCTTTATGATAAATATGACTCTCATATTGAGTGATTTATGCTAGTTTTGAGTCATAAAAATACATTCGAGCTCATAGCACGGACCAAGACATTTCGGAGTTAGCAACCTTAAATTTACAACAATTCGATGAATTTCACTATGTTGTGCCATGGTTCAACGTCCAAAAAGTATTTTTAACCCAATTTTTAACCTTTATGATAAATATGACTCTCATATTGAGTGATTTATGCTAGTTTGGAGTCACAAAAATACATTCGAGTTCATAGCACGGACCAAGACATTTCGGTGTCAGCAACCTGAAATTTACAACAATTCGATGAATTTCACTATGTTGTGCCATGGTTCAACGTCCAAAAAGTATTTTTAACCCAATTTTTAACCTTTATGATAAATATGACTCTCATATTGAGTGATTTATGCTAGTTTTGAGTCATAAAAATACATTCGAGTTCATAGCACGGACCAAGACATTTCGGTGTTAGCAACCTCAAATTTACAACAATTCGATGAATTTCACTATGTTGTGCCATGGTTCAACGTCAAAAAAGTATTTTTAACCCAATTTTTAACCTTTATGATAAATATGACTCTCATATTGAGTGATTTATGCTAGTTTTGAGTCATAAAAATACATTCGAGTTCATAGCACGGATACACACATTTCGGTGTCAGCATCCTCAAATTTACAACAATTCGATGAATTTCACTATGTTGTGCAATGGTTAAACGTCGAAAAAGTATTTTTAACCCAATTTTTAACCTTTATGATAAATATGACTCTCATATTGAGTGATTTATGCTAGTTTTGAGTCATAAAAATACATTCGAGTTCATAGCACGGACCAAGACATTTCGGAGTTAGCAACCTTAAATTTACAACAATTCGATGGATTTCACTATGTTGTGCCATGGTTCAACGTCCAACAAGTATTTTTAACCCAATTTTTAACCTTTATGATAAATATGACTCTCATATTGAGTGATTTATGCTAGTTTGGAGTCACAAAAATACATTCGAACTCATAGCACGGACCAAGACATTTCGGTGTTAGCAACTCAAATTTACAACAATTCGATGAATTTCACTATGTTGTGCCATGGCTCAATGTCCAAAAAGTATTTTTAACCCAATTTTTAACCTTTATGATAAATATGACTCTCATATTGAGTGATTTATGCTAGTTTTGAGTCATAAAAATACATTCGAGTTCATAGCACGGATACACACATTTCGGTGTCAGCATCCTCAAATTTACAACAATTCGATGAATTTCACTATGTTGTGCAATGGTTAAACGTCGAAAAAGTATTTTCAACCCAATTTTTAAACTTTACCCTAAACCCTAAACCCTAAACCCTAAGCCCTAAACCCTAAACCCTAAACCCTAAACCCAAAAACCAAACCAAACCAAGAACTCTCGTTTTCTCTCTTCTCTCTCTAGGAAATTGGCGAATTCACTCCAATCCATGAATCCGGCCACCTCCGGCCATGACCCACCGGACCCTCGGCCACCGGCGACCTCGTCCACCACTGGCCCACCCTCGCCGCCGCCGGAATCCGCCGGAAAATCACCCCAAACCGTCCCAAAATCGGCCCAAACGACCCCAAACACTCTCCCAATCGATTCGAGCACTTCCACTCCAATTCCTCCCACCCAAACAAGCGCCCCTATACCTATTTCAAATCCCCCAACCCAATTTGGCATGGGTATTCACGGATTTCCACCAATCACCACCAATTTCGAAAACCCTAACTTTCGACCTAATCTTCAATTGCTCCCTAATTACTCCACTTCGAAGGCACACACTCCAGCTGCTACATGCCCTAACCATGCGCCACACATCCATGAAAGCAATTTTGGACAAGATAACCCGAATCAAAAAGCCCCAATTTTTATGAAAACCGGACGTTGGATGCAAAATTGACCACTTTAGGAGCTGAATTGGACGTTGGTGCAGTTGACAAAGTTGCTCCAAATGGCGAGCCGCACCTCCTGGTCCCACTCCGCGATCGTGACGCGCCGGCGCGTCGGCGCGTGTCCCCGCCGGCGCGTGGGGCCCACGCGCGGCCTTCCGGGCAGATTTCCGCCGCCCCGACGACTTCCCGTGCTCTCCCATACCCCCAGGAGACTCAGATTGGTGTTCCGACCGGTCGGACTTATGCCTCGGCAGTTGCGAAGCGCCCCGTTCTCTCGGCCGAAGAGCGGGCCAAGCGGAAGTCTTTTGATTCGGTTTTTAGCTCGACTTCTCAGTCTCCCATTGTATCTAGGCCGCCTCACATGCACCGTGGTGAGCCGGCTATCTCTATTTCGGCTGATGAGGAATCTGCGTTGGCTGCCCCGTTCCGTTACTCTCTGGTGGGTAAGTTTTCGAGGCGAAAGCCACCTATGCTTGCTGTCCGCACTGCCTTCGACCAGTTTGGTTTTGTTGGTACTTATACTGTTGGCTTGTTGGATCGTATGCATATTTTGATTCATCTTACCCACGAGGTCGACTACACTCGGTTGTTTTCTCGGCCGCGTTGGTTTATTAGTGGCTGTGAGATGAAGGTGTTGAAATGGACTGTTGATTTTCATCCGGAGAAGGAAACCCCCATTGTACCAGTTTGGATTTCCTTCCCTTTGTTGCCAGTGCATTTTCGGGCTAAGGAAGTCTTGTACTCTTTGGCTAGGGCTGTGGGCCACCCGTTGCATATTGATGAGGCTACCGCAGATTTGTTGCGCCCTAGTGAGGCTCGGGTTTGTGTTGAGGTGCACTTGGAGCACCAATTGCCTGAGCGTATTTGGATTGAGCGTGGGCCGGGGCGTAGCTTCTGGCAGAGTATTATTTATGAGCACGTCCCCTCGTTCTGTTCTACTTGTCGGCATATCGGTCACTCCTCTTCTCATTGTAAGGTTGGTGCTCCCCCAGCGCCGCCTACGACCACGTCTGGTCCCCCAGCCACTTCTACTCCGCCTGTTGCGCGGCCCGTGGTTTTAGTGCGACCACGCCCCGATCTCACCGGAGATGGGGCTGTTTCGAGCTGGTCCATCGCTGGAGACCTCGTGTGCGGTTCCAGACTCACTTTGTCCACTTGCCCGTGGGCTCTTCTCCGCCGACTATATCGATGTTCCGCGGTTCGGCATGCGCCACGACCTCCCGGTGGCTCCGTTGGTCAGTTCGCCCGTTATTGTTGAGTCTGTTGATTCTGGTGATGATTCAGAGGACCAGTTGAGTTTTGTTGGTCAGGACCCTCTTTCGGTTGCTCGGGCTCCGTCCGGGGATGCTGCTCGTCCCCATGTTGGCCCGGTTATTCAGTATGTGGGACCGAGTGCGCGTGTTGCCTCTCCATTGCCCGACCGCCAAGATAATGCCGAGGCGCCCCTCGCGCACCACTCCGCTCGAGACCCACTACTTTGGTATTCATAGGCGTCGCTCTGCCGATGATCTCGTGGGGTTGGAAGAGCACGAGGACCCATTTGAGCCGGTGACTAGTAGGCGGCAGAATGGGCCGCAAGGCCAAGGTTCGGGTTCTTCTTTGCTTCGTATGCACTGTTCGCGGTCGATCCAGTCGATTACTTCTTCCCCTCCTCGTTCCGTATGTTGATGAGTATGTTGGTATGGAATGTCAGGGGTATTCGGAGTTCAGTTACTCGGAGGCGCTTGAAAAAGCTCCTCCAGATGCATGGCGTCTCTATTCTTGTTATTATTGAGCCTATGATTTTGCGCCGTGATTTTTCTTTTATTCGTCGGTTCTTGGCCTTTGATCGGGGGGTCCAGAATCAGACTGACCGTATTTGGTGTTTCTAGAGGGAGGGTATTAGTGTTGATGTTCTACTTGATCACCCCCAGTATCTCCACCTCTGCGTGAGGGACCCTCGGTTTGCTCGCCCTATTTGCCTGACGCCTGTTTATGCCTCCTGTGATTCTGTCGAGAGGAGGGTATTGTGGACTGGTTTGTCTGATATCGCTGTTGGTATGGATCGGCCATGGTTGATTGGTGGTGATTTTAATGTCATCACTTCTGAGAGTGAGCGCCAGCCATGCGAGGATCGGGTATTTGGATTCCGTCATATGATGTTGGATTGTGGTCTCGGGCGTGGGTTTTGTGGGAGAGCCTTATACGTGGACTAATCATCGGGTGTGGAAGCGTTTGGATTGGGTACTTATGAACCCCGATGCGGCTTCTTTCATCGATTGTCTGCTCGCCATTTGAGCGAGCATTGCTCGGATCATTCACCATTACTTGTGCGATGGGAGTTGTTTCGCGATCGGGGCCCGACCGTTCCGTTTCCTTAATGTTTGGGCCCGCCATCATGATTTCCAGGCATTTGTCTCCCAAAAGTGGTCATATCCCTCCGTCACGGGAATGGTCGCTGTGGGAGAAATTCTTCGGTTCTGGCGAGGACTTGGTTGGTGGAATCGGCACGTGTTGAACATCTTTGATCGGGTTCGAGATGCCGAAGTTATCTGTCGATGAGGTGGCGGGTTTTGATAGTCATCCATCGCCGGGCATCGTGGCGATTACAGGGTTCAGCCGACTGAACCGTATCTTGTCCTTTGAGGAGGGATTCTGGCGTCAGAAGTCCGGCGCGCGTTGGTTGGCTGAGGGGGACCGTAATACCAGATATTTTCATTCAAGCATTCAGGGCTGCCGATTCGCTTCGTATTCATTATATCCGACTTAGGGTGTTGCTTTATCGATCGGCCGATCCATCCGTGAGTTCACCATGGATTTTTTCAGGAGTTGTTGTCCTCTCCGGGGACCCCACTGCAGCCGCTTCAGCCTGGTATTATTCCTTCCCTTGTCACCATGGAGGATAATGCTCGGTTGAACCGGCTCCCTACTATTGATGAGGTTCGTGAGGCTGTATTCGGTATTGACGGGGATAGTGTGGCTGGGCCGGATGGCTTTACGTCTTTGTTCTACCAGCAGTGTTGGGATATTATTTCGGAGGACGTATACCGGGCTGTGATTGATTTCTTTGGGGGGGGTCAGCTCCCCCGGGGCTTTTCCGCTACTTCCATTGTCCTTCTACCTAAGAAGGACGGGGCTTGTGCTTGGACGGACTTCCGGCCGATTAGTCTCTGCACAGTGTTCAACAAGATTATCACGAAGTTGTTGAACACCGCCTCGATGAGCTCCTACCGTATTATCTCGCCCGCAAACAGAGTGGTTTTTGTCTTGGCGTTTGCTTGGGGATAACGTTTTGTTGGCCCAGGAGATGGTTCATTGCCTTGACATGCCGGTTCGAGGGGGCAACGTTATCCTCAAGCTTGACATGGCTAAAACCTAAGGCCTACGACCGGCTGGATTGGGATTTCTTGCTCTCGGTGATGGAGCACTTTGGGTTTGACCAGTTGTGGGTTGACAGGATCCGGCGTTGTATCTCTGGGTGTCATTTTTCGGTCCTGGTCAACGGTCAGTCTGCTGGTTTCTTTCCTTCGTCTCGGGGATTGCGGCAGGGCGATCCTATCTCCCCTGCACTGTTTGTTATTGCTGCTGATTACTTCTCCCGTTTGCTTACTCGCCGATTTATTGAAGACTCGACTATGCAGTTCCGTCATGGGGGTCCCACTCTTGTCTCGCATCTTTCATTTGCCGATGATATCATCATTTTCACCAACGGTCGAGCGAGCATTCAAAGGCTTGTTAGCTTGCATTGAGCACTATGAGGGTGCTTCTGGCCAGTTGGTGAATCGGGGCAAGAGTTCTTTGATTGCGCCCCGCAGGGCTTCTGCTGCGCAGCTTCATAGATGGCAGGCTATTACGGGTTTTGTGCACAGCCAGCTCCCCGTCACTTATCTCGGCGTCCCCTTGTATAAGGGCGCCCGTCGGATCTTCCTGTTCGATGACTTGGTGCAGAAGATCCGTGGGCGGATTTCTGGATGGGCCAGTCGTTTATTATCTCCTGGGGCCCGTATTACGCTCATCCGGTCCGTTCTTTACTCTATGCCGCTTCATTTGTTTGATTTTGCACCCTAAGGCGTCTTTGACGGCTTTCGATTTATTTGCCCGTTTCTTGTGGGACTCTCGGGGCGCCCACCGTTTGCATTAAGCGGGCTGGGGAGTTGTGTCGTCCTCGGAGGAAAGGTGGACTTAGTTTCGAGAGGTTGGATGATCCGTTGCCTCTTTTTCCCCTGAAGCTTTGGTGGCGTTTCGTTCTCGTGAGTCTTTGTGGGCCCGATATTTGGGGATAGATATTGTCGGGCAGTCACCTATGAGTTCGGCCGCTATCTCGACTGGGGTTGGCGCCGTTGTTGGCAATCGAGCGACCGCCGAGCCCCGCATTTTCTGGCACTTGGCTCGGGCCGTGTTCTTTGGCATGATTGTTGGATGGGTGACCGCCCTCTAGTTGATGTGTTCCTCGCCCGCAGCCACTCTTACTTTCGCCGAGTACGGGACTTCGCCAGCGACACCGGGCCGGGATATTGAGCATTTATTGCGAGTTGTTCCTCCCGCCTGGCCGCTCGTATTTCTTCCATCCCTTTGGACATCGGGTCCCCGATAGGATGTTGTGGCGGGATACCTCGATGGCGGTTCCTCACCGCTCGGTCGGCTGGGAGTTGGTCCGCAAAGACGTTGATATCCGGCCAGATTTCGGGATCTATGGTGCCCAGCTATTCCGCGTGATCGCTCTTTCTTCCATTGGAGATTATTGCAGGCCTCGTGCCCGCCGACTGCGTGATTAAGCGTATTCATGTGCGAATGCCTTCACGATGCCGATGTTGCTCGGATGAGGAGACGCTCAAAGATGTCTTTATTAGCGATGGGTGCATCTCGTGTTTCGCACTTCGCCCTTCTTTCGATCTCCTCTCCGCTTCGACAATATTTGGCACCGGGTTCGGCCGCGACATTCCGGTCGATTTGTCTGGCGGGTCACATTCGCATCATTGTGCCCATTTTCGCCTTTGGCACTGTGGGACGGCCCGCAATGATGCGGCGTATCGTAGCATTCTGTTGATTCTCGGCCAGATCATTTGGCGTATTATCGGGCTATCTCCCTCATGCACATCGGCTGGGATCTTCCGTCCTTCTCATTGGCGCGGTGACCATGACTTGGCCACCTGCTTTGGCGTCACTATTGTCTCTCCACCTCCCCCTTCCGCTTTGGTGCTATGGCGTGACCATCCGTGGGATCTTATAAGATCAACACGGATGGTTGTGTGGTTGATGGTAGAGTGGCGGGGTGGCGTTATTCGGGACTCTCTTGGGCAATGTATTCGCCTTCTCATCATTCTACTGCGATCGGTTTTGGAAGCCGAGCTCAGTGCCATTTAGAGGGCTGGTTGCTCGTTCTTTAGGTCTTGGTACCGTTTGGGTGGAGGCCGACTCGTCATTCTTCATTCCTTTGCATTGTTCGACGGCGGTCCGTGGTACTCTGAGTTTTTATCCGCGTTAAATCGGCTCCTTCGTCAGGCCGGACTTGGTCTCCCACATATCTTCGTGAGGGTAACCAGGTTGCCGACGCCGCTTGCTCAGAGGGCTTAGTACTGGCCGCAGAGTACGACTCGCATCGCTTACTGCTCGCCTAGAGCTCTTCTACGATGGATCGTCACCGCTTCCCCTCGGTTCGTGGTCTTTAGCGAGGGTACATTTCACGTCTTTCGCTTAGCTTCAGTTCTGTTTTCCTTTCCCATTTTTTCATTTATCTGTACAGGGAGGTAGTACCTCCTTATTTATTATTCTGTTATTCATTTACTCATTCATTCTTGTTAGGGAGATAGTATCTCCTCATTTACTGCTTTTTGCATCTTTTCGTTGTTTGGAGGTCAGGTCTATGCCCCCCTCCTATTGTTATTATTCTATTTATTAATAAAAAGGTAGGGGGATTCCAAACCCCCACCGGCTAGGCTCGGCGGACGCGTAAAACCGACGTACGAGTCTAGTTGGTGCTTTGCTTAAAAAAAAACCCTAAACCCTAAACCCTAAACCCCAAACCCCAAACCCCAAACCCCAAACCCTAAACCCCAAACCCCAAAACCCCAAACCCTAAACCCCAAACCCTAAACCCCAAACCCTAAACCCCAACCCCAAGCCCCAAGCCCCAAGCCCCAAACCCCTAACCCCTAACCCCTAACCCCTAACCCCAAACCCCTAACCCCAAACCCCAAACCCTAAACCCTAAACCCTAAAACCCTAACCCTAAACCCTAAACCCTACACCCCACACCCCAAACCCCACACCCCAAACCCCAAACCCCCAACCCCAACCCCAACCCCAAACATTGGAAATCTTTAGGTGGAAATTTCACTTACGAGAGTCGGAATCTGAAATTACACAAATAGTAAGTCAAATCAATAACAATGATATGATTAACAATATAGAAATAATCATAAGTTAGAACGAGAATATCAGGATTTTTGAAGGCTTCAACACAATTCGAGATCGTTGTCCCAAAGCGATTATTGTCTCCTTCTCATCTTCGAAATTGCTTAATTACGAGACTCCATGGCAACAAGTGCCAAGGATTTGTCGAGCCTTTGCTCAAGTTTGCATCAAACAAAATAAAACTTGAAGAACAATATAATGCTTTGAGTTTGAGTATTTGGAATATGATCTCAATGATTTAATTCTACAAATTAACTTGGATTGATCATTTATATGTAGTAGATGAACAATTGGCATGAAAATATATATTTTTAGCCAAAGAGACGCATCCCATATGAAGAGATATACCCAAAACCCTAAAGAGATGCGCTTGTTCACATCATTGGTATTTGAACCTTGTCGACGCTGCAGCCGCATGGACACTCAAAATTCTTCCTAAGGGTTTTTCCTTCCTTGCAAACTGCAAAGGCCATGCGGGGAGAATTGTACTTGGCCTCACTTCTCTTTCCATAGTTTTCACCTCTCATTTGATCAATACTTTTAAATGTGATTAATTTATCAACCATATTTCACGAATCATATTCCAAACTTGATCGAGATGGAAAATGAACTGGAAGCACAAAATGCTACTCAGAAATGCAGCCATCAAGATGGAGCGAAGGATGCAAAATGAGTTCAAGGTTGTCGGGCAACAGGTGACATTTTCATTGAAAGTACTCTTGTCGTCTTTCTATGAACAGCAACGTAGCTCTTCACCTATCCAGCGAAGGATGCCACATGAGTTGGATCAACTATGTGGTCTATTGACAAGTTTCCTAGTCCGAGTTATAGGAGAAATAATGTGTGCCAGTTACTAAAATTTCATACCAATGTCTAATCGGCATCCATCGTTCGTACACATCATATTTAAATTTTGAATCGGCTAGATTACTAAGAGCAATTCGCATCACATAATATTTTGATTCAGTCGGAAAATAATTTTTCTAAGGAAATCAAACTTTCATGTATCACACAACAATTTAATTCTTCCGTCTTTTCTATTGCATGAATGCTCCTTTTTTTAAAAGACTACACGCAATACATATACACAAGGTACAGAGATCTAGCACGCCAATACTCAACACCATCGCAATTTTCCTTGAACATATTTTCTTAATTTTCTCATTCCCATAGTTTTTCTCATCTTTATATTTCGATATCCCAAAATGTAGTAGGGTTTAGATATTATATAGTTTAGAAATTTGTACATTATAGAAAAATTTCAATCTTTTCACAGAGTACAAGTATAGTAAGATAACAAATTTAATTCAAATATTAAGATAAAGAAAAATTATAACATCAACTCTTAAAATCATGCGCAGGTTATACTGTGGTTTGTTAAAATGTGATTATGTGATGGTCATGTTACGGGTGATGGTGTTGCCAGTAGCTAAGGACTGCTCTTGTTGCGTGTTGGGATTTCTTTGACGTGTGTTGAACTCAAAAAGTATTGCCTTTCTTCCATACTTGGCTGTAGCAAAAACATGATGTTCTTGTTACAACTGGAAGTAGCCTTATAAATGGCAATGGTATTTGGATAGGCCACATAAGTTTTCCTCTATTGAGTTGTATGTTTTATCAGGATTAATGGTATTTCAACCTACAATAAATTGGTATACGCATGCATCCCCAATCATTTTCAATATTGGAGTGAGTTTTACTACGGTTCCAAGCAATTGATTCCTAAATAGTGTGATTTGCCCAACTTGCATACTATGCACAAAAGACATTGCACAGGGGAAAATAAACGAAATCGTACTCTTTAAATGTGTAGTGTCAACATCAGAATCCTCCACCATGTCTCGTTTATGTACACCTTTGCTTCAGATACGACTTGAATCTCTCCCAAATATGTATCTCCTCGACCAATCGCCCATTACAAGCAACCTTGTGCGCCAACAAACTTGTTTGCTGAGTGCAACAAATATTACATGAATAGTAAGTCATGCAAATCATATAACAAAGCTGCCTAATTAGAAAGATTGACCTAGCTAGCTATTGAATTGAACCAGATCCAACCTTGCATACACAGAATACCACAGCCACTGTGTACTATGACCCATAGAAACCCAGTCTCCAGGCAATTCCGCTGCTGCCTGTTCCCCTCCAAGCGGAGCAAATTGCCCAAGATGTCGGTATCTGACATTTAATTTTAGAGCTGGTTGATATATCATAATTTCTCAATTAAGGATAGAGAGATTGGATAACATCGAAACAAGAAAGAAAGTAGCTATATTATCTGTTTTTCATGCAAGAATTGACATTTTCTGAATTAGACAGTTTTCTGGGTCCCATTGAAGCAACTTAATTGACATTTTTGTCCTCCTTTAGTCTTATTTTTCAAGGTTGTACCCTTATTTGAAATGGATAATACTTTCAGAATTTTTAATTATTTATTATTTAGTGGCAAAAGATAGCTGGGCCCACTATCAACATGTGGAAAACTCTTGTGCTTCCAATGACCTAAAAAACTGTGCGGTTGTTTAGAAGCCTCATCCGAGCAAGGCCTAACAAACCATTAATGTATGACTTACTGACTTTCACGGACATTGACTGTTTTGCTATCCATGTACACTAATATACATTGGTGAAGAAGAGATCTCATCAAAATTTTGTAATTAACATTTTTTATTTTATGTTGATTGAGACATTTCTAGACGCGTAGTTATATAAGCATTAATTAAATTGCGGCAAAAAAAAAAAAGCAAAGGTATACCGAAATGGACGGAATTCATGTCGACCACCACTTCTAAATTTCCGAGGGCCTTCTGGGTTGTCTTTACATTTCTCTCTCAGGTTAAAGCACCTAGATAGGTATGCACCTTGTTGAGCAGCAACCTGATTGGAAAGGAAAACTAATTCAATTCATTGGTAGAGACACATCAATATCATCATATATGTACGAATCATCAAATTGGAAAAGAAAACTTACTTGAGCAGTAGCTGGAAGGCTTTTCATCTGTGTATCGACGTGCGACAATGCTAATTTGAACCCTTCAATATCTACCTCAACTCTATCATTACCGTCAGTATCTTTCAACAAGTCAGCTACGTGAAATAGATGCTTGCTCTTCAAATAAAGTTCTACTTGAGGGTATCTGATGATGATGTCTTCAATCACATCTTGGAATTCGTCTATGCTTAGCGTTCCCGAATTATCTTTATCTGCTGCCTTAAATATGGCTAAGATATCTTCCTGAAAAATAATATTATTAATTATCTTCATCATACAATTTTGGACCCTTTATTTGTGAGAAACTCGCAAATCTAAAAATAATTCTGTATATATATATGGCAAGAAACTTTAACAATACACTTCACTGATTCACATTCGACTTACATACAAAGCTTAGTTAACATTGTTAAGACAAGTGACACAATATCTTCAAAAGCTCATTATTAATTACCATGATTTTTTTTTGGTCGACCGTGGCACAATCGCCTAGAGCGTATATGTCCTCACATCCTTTCACTCTCAACCATTCATCGGTTCCTAGAACACGTCTATTACCCTGCATAAAAAAAACACAGAGTAACTAAGTTATAAAATAAAAATTATCATCAATATGGATAATTCTAGTAGTACAACTATATTAGGTATCACAATCCTGTAAAGAGGATTTCACTCCACATCACTTAGCTCGACAACTACCTAGCAGCGTCACGCTCAACAACATATAATTAGCATAAGCATGAGCACATAAACATATATACCTGTCCAACTTGTAACATGAAATCCTTGACAACTGGTCGAGTGCCAACCCCAGTTGACCATACCACCATCCCATGTGGTATCGAATCATCCTTTCCACTAGTTTTCATTCTCATGTTAATCAATCTATCAGAAACACTGACTACGCGATGTCCTGTCAAAACTTGAATGCCGTCCCTTCGAAACTTCTGTTCAGCAAATGTGCTGATCCTTTCATCAAACCTATGTACAGAGGCAGGAAGGAAGCATCAAAATATTTGAATATGTTTAGAGAGCTAATCAATTGTAATTTTGATCCTTCAGTTTAGTTGTATAAACTATTTCTCACTCGATTTTGCTTTATCAATTGTTTTTTAACTAATTGAAACTATCACTTTTCATGCATATATCTCCTCCATCTTTGCTCTCCCCTTTTTCCTTTTCCTCCTTGTGCAAAAAAGTATTGAGCATTGTGTAGATTTACTACTTTTTCAATTATTTGATTTGGAAAATTACCAAAGCTGATAGATGAGAGTCATGTTGCTACTCTGGATTTCATTATGAGAAACTTCAAGAGTTAACTCAAGGATGCTAGCTATTTGCTTACGAGTTCAAGATATGATCTCCAGATTGAATGACTGTTATATTTACTAAATCTTTAACTGAGGGATATATCTTGACTAAATCTTCATGAACAAAGTCGTGAAGTTCGGCAGCAAATTCTATTCCAGTAGGACCCCCTCCGACTACTACAAAGTGAAGGTTAGTTTTTCGATCTTCTTCAGTGAGGCCTGGAAGGACAGCTTTTTCAAAACAATCTATTACAGTCCTGCGGATCCTCTGAGCATCCTCTACTTCCTGCACGGAATGAATTGAATATATTATAGAAAAATTCACCTAGCTTGTAATTAATAACTTATTATAAAGTATATATTTGCACACTAAATACATATACATAATTGTAAATTAACTAGATCACTTGCCTTGAGAAAATGGCAATGTTCGAGAACCCCAGGAGTGTTCAATGTGTTTACTTGCGCTCCAATTGCTATAACCAAATAATCATATTCCAGAGAGAATTCATTCTTGCCTGCTAAATTTTCATCAATGGTGGACCGGCAAAAAACTGTTTTATTTGCTTGATCAATCTTGAGGCATTCTGCTTCCCAGAACTGGATTTCTCCGTTTCTCTGTAAGATTATATACAATCACACACAGATCGATCCTTACAAGATGGAACACTAATAATTAAAGAAAGTAATTTAGTTCAATTATATTCCAGCTACGCGAAGGTACCTTCTTTATTATATTTCTAACAGGCTCTACAATACTTCTAGCCTCAACTGTTCCACATGTAACGCTTGGTAACAAGGGGGTGAAAGCAAAGTAATTTCTAGGTGAAACCACTTGAACATCATAGGAAGAAATATCCAGATCCTTTAAAAAGCTGGTACCGGCCCACCCTGTTCCAAGTACCACCACTCGTTTCTTGTTTGGTTTCTCCCTTACTGGAACTGAGTCCGCATAAGCAATCAATCCTCCACAACTATGTATGATACCAACCACAAATTCCAATATTTAGTAGTTTTCTTCACTCTAGAATCGTACATATTTTTTAACAAATAATGTGACCACTTAGATGAATAGACTGTCTTGCAAAATGATTAACTAAGCAAAATAAAATTCGACTTGTATTCTATGATTGAACTTATAAATTTCATATTATCTTCAATAATAGTAGAATTGTTCAATGTTAATTAGCAATCTCAAACAGTTATTACTTTAGATGGAAGAAATATTTATCACCATAAAATCGATATCACATTTCTATATGGTTGAACTGATTTTTGATTTTTGAATTGATAGGGATGGACCACCCCATCAAAAGTGCAAATAATAAGGAATTGTGAAATGAAATAAGTGATTGATACTGAGATGACTTTAACAATAACACTCCCGCTCTCCTACACTCTTACATGCACACTCTCGTTCAAAAATTCGTGCGGGGCATATAACCCCCCGTCATCAAGGGGGGCAGTTATGTAATAGTCATCTCACTTATCGTAGATTCCAAAAAATAAAAATAAAAAAATTTAGATGACGTGACGCCATCACGTGGCGCCACAACGTGGAGTGTACACACTCTCCTACACACTAGTGTGTAGGAGAGCACCAGCCTTAACCATAAACTTATATTTGAATCCAACAACTTGAAACAAGTATTTGCACCCAAGAAAGGAGGGCCCACAACTGTTGAGTTCACAAGTAACTATCTTATCCAATCAGAGCCCTCCACATACACAAGTATAAAAATGGGGCATTCTGATTTAATTTATCAAAAATTTTGAGTTGAGGGCATAAAGCACTTTCATATCAACAATCACTGTATCCCGATAACAAATTCAAAAAACACCATATATCACCTGACAAAGAATATGTTTAGAGAAAGTATAAAAAAAATATAAATAAATAATCTGTTTTGGCTGTGAGGAGAAAAGTGATGAACTTTGGTGATATACAGAATAAGATACATCGGGAATTAAATAATAACAAAAACGACTCTATAACAATCAATTAGATCTTGTAGAAAACTTATTTCAACTCGTAAAATCAACAGAAGAGGTTTTTGCTTTAGCAACCAAGAAACGTCATTTTGGATTGTTTGGTGGTGAAAGGGTTATCAAGAAAGATTTAAGGGAAAATTTATTCGTTAAAAGCTAATTTTTCTATACACCCAAATTAGGAGGTTTGGGAGGGTTTGATTCAAACCTGAAGGTGCAGGCAACCAGTAGTTTATACAAATGAGAATGGCTTTGACAAGCCGTCGAAGCTCTCCTGTAAAAACTATAACTACTCATGTTCTATCCTATTGCTTTTGTATTTGAATAACTCAAAATACCTTTTTTTTCTTCCCTGTATTGAATATAAATATAAATAATTAAAGGAGGAATAGAATTAAAAGGGAAGTTTGTTAGACAAATTACATAGCTAGAAGTAATGGCTGTGGTTTTTTGTTTTGATGGGAAAACTATGCATATGGATTTATAGACCCATGTGAATAAAGAAGGGGCGCTGGATGTGGAGTAACGGGTACTATATTATAACGGTTTAGCAAATAGTACACTGATGTAAATAAGAAAGCCATAATCAAGGGATGCGGGGTGACAGTTTCATGATATAATTTTTTTGAATAAGTTATTTCCTTTATCTTCTGATGATAAAATCTCACCGCATGGCGTGCGATGCAAATCTTTTTCAGCAATGACTGTTTCCTTGTTATTTTTAGTTAATATTATGATATGATTCCAATGATAATGAATTTGTTAGGCAGTTTTTCAGGAATATCGACTTTGCTAAATTTGTGGATCTTATGAAATAAGTCAATGGAAAGAGCTATTTAAAAAAAAAAAATTGTAATTGTTCCTAGAAGTACGGTTCGACTCGATGGACGATGGTAGAGATATATCTCTTATCAAACCATAGGTTATTTCTTTTTCAAATATTACATAAGTTCATCTTTTTAAAGAAATTTCACTAAACTCTTGCCATAAGATTTACTAGACAATTAATGCCAATTATTATGAAACTAGATCTTAATGTTATGGTAGTGTCCGGATGAGGAATCAACGGATTAAAAAGAAACAAAAAACCGCTGGCAGCATCAAATATTTTCTTTTTGATGTTCAATTGTCAACAACATTTATAAAGGAGTGAGGGAATAAGAGATACAGTCATTATACCATCCATTCATACAGTACACAACACGCGCAATTGGACCATGAAATGAAAAGGATAAACTGATAGGGCAAGTTAGACAATCATCCAAGTCAAATGCCGGTACCCAGCCCACCCAGCAGCAACACGTACACCAATGGCCAACGCAGCACATAACAGGGGAAGTGGAACCCTATTAACTGTTCCAGCCTCTTCCTCTTTGTTTAGAGGTGAAGGGTTCTCTGAGTGGTGAACGATGGCCAGTGCCAAATATGAACCAATCACCAATACCCGAACCCATGGCTCTCCGATAGCAGATAAAACAGCAGCCACAGGCAATACAGAAGATATGTAATCTCTCTTCTTTACAACCCTTGCAAAGCTAAACAATCCTAGGAGTAACATCCAGAAAAATGACTCTGTGACATAGTTTGCTACAGCAGCATAGGCGACTAAACCAGCTACTGTGAGGAGATATGGCTGACAATTTATGGAGCCTGGAACGGCGGTTTCAGCAATAGCAAGTACGGCAGAAGTCAGTATGATGATCGTTGTCAGTTCTTGAATTGGAGCATAGGCAATTAAGCTGGAATAAAAAGCTCGAATAGTGTAGAACACAATTTCAATTCCTCGAATTGAGGATGTGATCTGATCCCCCATCAAATGGAATATAAGAGCCAATATAAGTTTCGAAATGTAAACCAAGAATCTAGAAATTGGTCCCACGGCTTTTCTCCAATTAGAAAGTTCCCATAAGACTGTTCTCCAGGCATAGAGCATTAAAGCCAGAACTGTGTATAATGTAGAATGATTAGCATCACAATCCAATTAGAACACTTGGTCCCAAAAAAAAATGGAAAGAAAGAAACAAAAAGAAGGCAGCTCTAGTGTGCTAGTGAAAGAAAAGCATTCCAGATTAATTTTCTCAACAATCCTTCAAACCAACATGAAACGGACATATCAAGCAGTCTACAACTCACAAGTATATATTCGTCTCCACTTCACAAGCGTGTCGAGTAGCATCGGTCTTTCGAGATTTATGACTTGTTGATAAATGGGAATATAAGATTATCATCAACGATATATGCTTTAGAAGAAAAGTTCAACAACCATTTCAGCATTACAAAACTCCTTGAGTAGTTTGCTATCGAAGCATGGTCAAGGAAATAAAAGATGCATATCTCTGCCATTGAATCAAGGGAGAAAGCCTTTGGCTTGTCTCTTTGGAGTCTCACTTGTCATTGGTTTACTCATTGATGCGGACTAATAACAATCTAAGTCATATTGCCAATAAACTGTGCCTGTGAAAACATGAATATTTTTATGTCATTCTATCATGGTTACAAAATCCTTTTGAGGCTTACGGCTTCAACACCTCCTCATACAACGCTATCATAAAAAGTCTCAAAGCCCACACCTAAAAAGCTATTTGTAATGCTTTACCTCAAGCCAACTAAGGTGTTTGCAGGTTTGCATTTCTCAAAACATTTAATTATTAGCTTCAGCCTTTTGAGTTAAAAAGAAGAAAAATTTAAAACAAACAAAGGCATAGTTTGATTTAATTAATTCATTTCATTTTTCATTAGAAGTATAACAGATATAATTCAGATAACGTAGCATGAGTTAGTTGGAAGTTAGTTAATATTAGTTGGTTGTAAGGTTTGTTTGTGAAATTGTAGTTAGTTTACCTCGCTGTCATTTAGCCTGTTTCTTCTGCATATATAACACACGTCGTCCTTTTTTATACAAAATGAAATCATTCAAAATGATCCAATAGATCTGAAGGTCGTTTTCTTCAAACATCTCTTCTTTTTCTTCTTGATTTGTAGTATTTTTCTAGTAGGATTGTAATCACAGTTATTTCATTGTTTTTTCTACTCAGATTAGGTTTTCATTAATTGTTTAATTAATTTTTTAAGAATTATAATTTTTTAGACCCTTTAAAGTTTAAATAGAGGGTCAATTCTTTGTTTGAAAATAAGATATTAAGTTCGTCTTATTCCTCTCATATTTCTCTCTTTTCTCTGAATTATCTTCTCTTCTTATTCCTTCTCATCTCACCCTTGGTTTCTCTTCTCATCAATAGATAATTTGGCCATTCAATTTTTCAGTCTCCATTTTTTATTTAACGCCTGTAGGAAAGGACTACAACACATGTTTTTATCAATCTTACATTTGCTAGCATCAATTTTAGCTCCATAGCAATTAGCATCTGACAAGGTGATTCACATGCTAGAAATGTCCAACAAGAATTAATGGGGTAAACAGGCATCACTACCAATTGGCGGCCATGCATAAGCCTCAAAGCATATTGAAGCCTAGGCATGAAGACGGACAAATGATATAAACAAAAATAACAGAAGAGCACAGAATACGCTCATAAAACTACAAAGCCATTTACAACACTAACAAATAAACAAAATTATACTTCCAACATAAAATGATCACTTGAATAGCAATTAATAAGTTCTCAAATTAGTGATCGCATAAAAAAAACTATGCAGAACTAACCTAGAAGTCTCCATATAGTCAATACCAGTAGGAATCACCATTTCTAAGGGAACCATCATATGCAAATTTCAACCTAGAAGCCTCCGTACATTAAATAGTAGCATGACACATAATTTCTAGAGAATCATCAACATTTAAATTCGTTCGAACTGCCTAGTCCCAGTAAAGTTTCTTCTCATGGGGCAGACAAAGGAAACAACGAGACCTCGTGTATTTTGAAACAGAAGCCCCAAGAACAGAACTTGAAACATAAGGCTCATGTGGAACAGGCCACAAAGCGCAAGCATGAATTAGTTTCTAAGTGCAAATACAAATGCATATTACCATTCAAGAATCCTGTAGTTTAATTCAATAATAAGATTTCAGATATAAATTTTATGCTGACCAATGCACTCACCAGTTAACATCTCACCTTATCTGACTATCCAAGGTTCATCCCGAATTTGATTTATTTAAATTAACCAAAGCTTCTTCGTTGTGATTTATTTTGACATGTTCGATTGGCTTAATACACAATGCAATCTTTACAACCCTGCAGATCTACAACAAATGGAAGGCGAGGGAACCTAGTAATGCAAAAACAGTTTGCATCTGGACAATGTTACAGGCTTTATAATCCTATGTAAGATATTTACCAATAAGCAAAGGCCACCGAACAGGGTCCTCAGGAACTTCTTTGTAAAAATGTCTGAACCTTTCAGGCATCGTGCTCTCCCCGCGAGCCTCTTCCTCTGCTTTATTGTCACCCACATCAGTACTAACCTCGTCATCATATTTTGGTTTTATGGTAAACCCAACATTTATGTTTCTTTTATCAATGGGGATCCCCAAACTCTTCTTGAAAAGCCCATAACAATTGTCGATGTTTTGGATGTTGATTATCTTCGAAGGCTCTGAATTTATGGTTGTAAAAGACGATTTTAATGGCGAAGACTTACTGTGTGCACAAGTGAACAGTAGAATTCTTGGTGAGGGGGGTTTAAGAGTGGTTTTGAAGCGGAAAGTCGACAAGGAGATCGACATGATTAGTTAGTGAGGGTCTTGGGATCAACCGGGAAATGGATGTGAACCATTGGGAGAGTGGTACCAAAGCTGCGAAGCGGAGGAAGAGGGAATTTTCGGCCGCGATGGGGTATAGATGGGCTGAACAAAGTCCAAGTGTCCAACCAAGTCCAACCCATTTGTGATCTATAGTCTGTAGACGCAGACACCCAGTCCCAACTAGAAACGAGCCCTGATAGCCAATACATTTATACTTGAAATAGAATTTGAAGTTCAAATCTGCTATGATGTTTTTTCTTTTTTTGTAACGATGTAATTAAACTAACATACCGTTTTTCCACAGTTAAATCCTCCCGAAGGACGAAAATTTGGTCTAGAAAATTATAGATTTTGCTCAGTTCTAAAAAAATTTTTTAGAGGAAGATAGTTGTGAGAATGGACGTAAATGATATTTTGGCCTAATAACAGAGATATCCTCCTTCGAGTCGGGGATTATATGTTTTGAATTATCAAAAGTTATGATATAAATATAACATTTTGACCATTCAAAATGTGTTATTCGCTTAGCAGTGCATTGGGTGTTTTAGGACATTCATCATTTCATATATGTAAATACAATAAAAAGATATATACACATCAATACCACAACTTTGTGTATAGTTAAAAAGAAAATTGAAAATGAAAATTATAGAAAAATAATTAATAAATATTTGCATATATAAATTGCCAGCACTCAAATAAGTGACAAAAATATGGCTTTAAAATGTGCATTCTTATTAGCAGTGTTTTAAAAAGCGTGAACCTGAAACTTTGAGCATTATAATTTTAAGCGTGCTTAGACGATACCTAGACGTTAAAAAATATTTTTCAAATTTTTAAATTTTTAAAAAAATTTTAATTAGTATAAGCTATTAAATAATTAAAAGAAATTAGAAAATATATCTAAATTCATAAACATTATATCTATTTTATAAGTTCAACCAATTTACAATATAATTTCAATATTCTCCAATGGCAAGAGTCAAAAGAGTAATAGCTTTATAAAGATTACATGCATGCTATCGTCGCGATACTCGCTCAATGGTCAGATTGAGAATTCAAGATGTTTAAGATTTTGAAATTGAATTGATATTTTTCTATTATATATTTGTGGTGTGAGATGTATTGTATTTATTTTAATTTTTATTTAATTTGGCATTTTCTTGTTCTGAAATGGGTTTAGACTTAAAAACGTGGGTATGGGAAAAAAATCAAGTAATAATCCAAGGCAATATGAAGCACGTCTAGTCGTGCCTAGATGGTCAAAAAATTAATAAATTTATAAAAATTGCATACATGCTATCGTCGCGGTGCTCACTTGGTAGTCAGATTGAGAATTCAAGATGTTTAATATTTTGAAATTGAATTGATATTTTCTATTATGTATTTGTGGTGTGAGATGTATTGTATTTATTTTGATTTTTGTTTAATTTGGCATTTTCTTGTTCTGAAATGGGTTTAGGCTTAAAACCGCGAGTATGGAAAAAAAACACCCAAGTAATAGTCCAAGGCAATATGAAGCACGCCTAGTCGCGCCTAGACGGTCAACAATTTGCATTGACTGCTTTTTTCAAGCTTTTAGCCTAAGCGACGCTTCTCGCCTAAGCGTACTTTTTAGAACAGTGCTTATTAGAGCATCTTCAATGGGTAGTGATATTAAGGGATGATGTGGAGGAGAGAGATAGAGAGAAGATGATTATTTCAATTGAAAAGAGAGATAGAAAGAAGATGATTATTTCAATTGAAAAGAGAATAGAGAATGTGTAGTGTAAAAGAAGGGGAAAAGTGAAAAAAATATGAAAGATGTAGAAACAAATTCAAAAATAATAATAGAATAATAGTGGAGGATGTAAAGTTGAGCTTCTAGATGTAGAGATGGCACGGGAATTTATGGTGAAAAAGTGGGAAAAAAGTAGGGAAAGTGAGAAAAAGAGAAAAAAATATGGGATCCGTAATTTTTTTGTGTGTCTCTATCTCTCCGCCACGTAGACAAAAATAGAAGATGTGGGAAAGTTATGCAATGGAGATGCTCTTAGTTTTGCATTGTGCAACATAGAGTACACCGAACTACATTGAACGTCATTAGATGGATAGTAATATTTGCATAAAAAAAATTAAGCTCATCAAGTGAAAAAGTCGGCTACGTAATAGTAACGGTATCTCAATACACTGGTTTTGATCCGATGCCTACATGTGGGCACGCTACGACGTCCACATGTTGGCGGAGCAACGATACATGTCCCCCCCGATGGTGGGGGCATGTGGCACCCATCCGACCACATATGGGCACCATAGCGTGCCCACATGTGAGCATCAGATCCAGACCGCTCAATACACACTAATCTTATCAAAATTAGATTTCGATTAAGATTTTAAATTTTCACATTCTCCATCAACAAGCCATATATAGTGCATTTTATTTTAATTTGCAAAGTGATTAGTTGTAGCCATATATAGTGCATTTTAATTTTGCAGAAGAGATTAGTTGGAATCTTCAATTGGATGTATTGCATACATCATTTGATATTTAAAATAACAAATCAATAAGAATAATATATTTCCGGCATTGGAATTTTGTTAAAATTTCAGAATTGATGTGGCACATCCTAGCGCTGCCATGCAATAGTAAAGGCTGATAAATGGACTCTGCTACCATATGCCAGCAAAGGAGAGCCGCTACGTCAAGTGCTAGAATTTTAACAAAATTTCAGCGCTTTGAATGTATCATTTTTGAACAAATCAAATGTTGTCTATATACGCCATTCTATATATTGCCATGATACCACGATCTATTATTCTCCATTAACTTCAATATCTAATCAATAGTTCATGAAATGCCTACCAAGGATGATAGCTTAAGCGATAAGAACACCCTTTATTGAGTAGAAAATCCAATGTCTAAGCCTATGTTCCTTGTTTATAGAAATTATTTTTATAAAAAATACAAAGTTTAGGCAGAGAAAAGATAATCTTGAGTCTTAGTTGAGAGAGATTTTGTTGTTTGGCTACTGAGAATAGTTCTAATTTGCGGTGTTTGATAAATGCATTCTACGGACTTAATTATATTACTAAAGTTATTAGTTCAGCTCATTAATTGTTAATTTCGTGTTTAATTTGGTTAAATTGATTTTATTTCACTTAACAAATGGAATTTGGAGAAAATGAATTAGTTGTGGGCAAAAAAGGGACTACATTAGGGTTCAGAGGACCTAATTGGAAGGATTAGAAGTTTTGTGAAACCAATAGAAGTCAAACTTAGGTAAAATTGAAGAGATCAAAAGTTTGGAGGACTCAATTGTACAAAATCGAAAATAAAGGAGTAAGGTTGCAATTAAACTTTAAAAACTAAAATGGACAATTTGCAAAAGTGCCACCCAAGCAATTGCTTGTGGCAATGATGGGCTATCGCATGGCTAGTATTGCAATATTTTTGTATTTCCCCAATCGTCATGAGCCATCTATTGGGAAATTAACTAGAATATAATTTCACATTTATCTAAAGATATTGTCTTTAAGTTGAGAAATACCAAAAAATGGTAGAAAGAAATATACAAGGAAATAACAGTACAAGATTTACGTGGAAAACTATAAAATCGAAGAAAAACCACAGGCGGACCATTAAAACTTTCCACTGTATGACAAATTTTTATAATTACATACTCTCCACCCCACAATCCAAGTATTATAGAAAAAATAATCTCAGTTTTACTATATCTAATTTTTTACTCTTTACACAAACCACAAAGAGTTATAAGAAAACTCTCAAGATGTTAGAATCACAATTTTTCCTCTAGATATAGTCACCTTCAAATATTATGAAGAAAAATACATCAAGTTTTACCACACTTACTAATTGCAATTCTTTATACTACCCACAAAGACCACAAAAATTAGAATACTAAACTATTATTTTTCCCTCAACTCACACTTGGATTGTACATAGAATAGAAAACAAAACCTCTATTTATAAGAAAAAAACACATAGAGAAGGAAAGTTTTGGCCTCCAAGCCATACTTGTAATTTTGGCAAGTTCCTCAAGCGCCAATTTCTTTCCATATCTTCAGTTGATTTATTTTTCCTTTTCCCTTTTAGATTTATTCTGGCAATATCGAACACCATCTCTTGGCTTTCTGTTGACATCATTTTTTTTATTTTTTTGGAAATTTTGATAGGATTTCCTTTCCTAGTTTGAAAGGGATGAATCAGTGCCAATAAAAGGAGTATGAAGTATGGCGGAAGAAGGATCTTTTCGTCTTTTTGAAAGTTTTGGAGAACAAAAGCGAACCTTTGTGCTCGGAACTTCTTGAAGAACTTGAGGGGGAAGCTTGGGGAGAAGGATTGAAGTTCAAGCATTCATTTTATAATCCGAGTTATGGCTTTTTATACTCATTTTTTGTTCTTTTAAGCTTGGTATTGATATTGAAGCTATTGTATTATTATATTAAATTTGGTAAAGTCGCAAAGAACAATTGTGATGAATGCCATTTTCTGTGATTGTATATCATTCAATAATTTTTAATTACTTTAGTTTTATTGAAGTTTGTTTGTACTAAACAAGTCTTACAACTCCGTTCTTGTTTATGTTCACACCCAGTGATAAGGATGAGCCAAATTGACATGCAAAACAACAGAGTAGATTTACGGAGACTCAACAGATAGATTGAGGCTTCACCTAATTTGCATAAACGAGAACCGAGCATAGCTCGGACGGGTATTCACTTAGCTTGCAAAATATGGGTGGATCGGTATCGGTCCCGGCTTATGTTTCGACTCGGCTGCCAACCAACAAAGACCAGTGTTGACTAGTAAATTTTGGTCACTATTGTAACATTTTGACTATGTTTAATTCAACACTTCTTACTATTTTGCAACTAATCACAAAATTTGCCCCCTTTTTTAACCACAAAATCACATATCATCAATTTCCAAATTTTGGGTGACAATTTTGCCTTTCATTTACTAGCTGAATAGATCATTCCGGATTTTGGATCTAGTTTCTCTCTCTCCCTCTACATTGTTTTCCATCTACGACGCTTAATATGTTTTCAAAGTTTTACAAAGGTTGTTGCATGAAGGAAGTTGAGATTAGAAAAGCCAAAATTGCCGTTGACAAAACGTTTAGTCAATCGAAATGCTCCTCGTTTTTGCCTCAATCTAGGCGGGAATCTGTTAATTCTACAATTGGTATGTGTGTAACGTCAGAAAAGGCTCCGATTAGTGGAAACTCGTAAGTCCGACACTGCTGTGACAAACCCTAACACTTGATGGAAGGGCATGGGACTGATGGGATTCAAGTGCAAGTGTTGGGTCATGTTCTCTAGATGAAAGTTGCAAAGATTGAAGCTTGACCGATAAAAGTCATGGCCGACCTAATGTCATCCATTGAAGTTGTTTACCGGGAGAGATACTATGAACTTTGCACTTTTATTAGGAATTGGGTCTCCAATTTCGCATGACATAAATTATTACTGTAGCAGGTAATAATATTATCTGGGTTGGTAATATTGTTCTTAGAGTTGATATTTTTTTTTCAATTATTGTGGAGTTGTAATAGAGATTACTGGGGAGTTAATCTAAATTATCAGGGATGATAATCTTATTACCACATGTGCTAATCTTTTCATTTTTATGTTTGTGGAGAATTTTATAGTTTATATGTGTTTCCACACATGGTATTAGGTAAATGAATTGTAAAATTATTTTTGTTTCATTATTTGGAATGTTTTGTTCAGTTTTCAATCTTTTTATTTTTTAAAATCAACTTTTTTTTTCATTTTTCTTGACCTACCATTGTTACAGTAGTAGCTAAAAATTATGAATTTTGTATTTTGTTACTAAGATTCTAAACCAATTTCAAAGATCACCAGCGGCGGTAGTATGTGGGAGATTTAATTGGAGATCACGTAGAGAAAGAAAGAGAGAGTTTTGAAATATGAATATGTTTGTTTTATTTTAGTGGTATAGTGTTAATTTTATTTTATATTGTTTGATATTTATTTGGGTCTTTGCACCCAAGAAATGAGTTATTGCCTTATTGGGGGGAAAATGTGGTGGAATTATTGGAAAAAATTATCCATTGTATATATTGATCAAAAGCCTTTTCAATTTAAAATGTAAGATTTGGGGTCAAAGTTAAACGACATATCAAAGGCTTTTAATTTTCTTGTAGAGAACGCTGTAATGTAGGATTTGGGATCAAAGTTAGACAACATATCAAAGGCTTTAATTTTCTTGAAGCGAACGCTGTAAGTTTTAGATTCTTTATACTTCCCCCGTCCCACTGAGATAGTATTATTTTCTATTTTTATTTGTTTTAAATTGTAATTCTTTTTATTTATTGAGAGTATAATTTATTTTTTAATTAATTAAAGTATCACTTATTAATATTATTGAAATACTAAATATCAATTAAGTAATTCATTTCTCAGAGATATTAATTATTTTCATACTATTTTTTTGTTATTTAATGTAAGGATAAAATAGAAAGAATGTAAAAATATTTTGTATTTTCAATAATATTTAAGATATTTTATTAATATGTATGTAAAATAATGGGTGTCTATGTTAGTGGAATATTATCATTATATAATTTTTAAATTTGATTTTCCGGAAAAAATTTTGTATGCACAAGTTTTTATACCTTAGCCATACAGAACATGTCTCTTGTTAAAATAAAAATAAAAATAAAAATAAAGTAATGTGAGGCCAGTAGCATGCTTAAAGTCCAGGTGTCAGATGCTCATTTGTTATCTCCAAAACACTCATCATAAAATTCCAAAATTTTCCTCTGGATAATTTCTTCCTGCCGGTCGAAAGAAATGGAAATCTGATTTTTTCTTCACAAACCAAACAATAAAATTCTATTCGATCCACAAAATGGCGGCTATAACTTCACTTTCTTTCAGTTCGATTAGTCAATCGAAGTTTCCAATTCCCGCGTCCCGTAATTTGGCTTCCAATTGCGATTCCTTCAAGTTTCGCAGTACGATTTCATATCGCGATTCGTGTAATTTGCGAGCTTCGACGAGTTCCCATATGGTAATTCATTGCATGTCAACTGCCACAGGCAAGTTTTAAGATTATTGCAGAACAGTAAACATGATTGATGACACTGGAGGCAGTTAGAACTCTGAATTCTAGGCGATTTCAATAAATACAATGCTGAACGAATAATTTGCTTAATCCGTCGTTCGTTGAATTGCTTTATTTTCACTTGGAATTGACACTGTTAGTCTTAATACGAGCACTTAATGTTCGGGTGAGTAGTTTCTGCTGGTGAAAGGACAATTTAGATTGCGGCTATTCAACCAATATTTAGATCCACCATAAATGTATCGGTGTAATTTATGCCCGTTGTACCTTGCGCCAACATCCTAGGAACTGTCTAATGGTATCGTTAATTGGAGGATAGCATATTTATCCCGAAGAAAGTCTCAAGTTTTTAAATATAGGTCTTCGATGTAATTATTTTACTGATTCCCAATTGAAAGATATGCCTTAGATAATACGAGCACTTCTGATGTTTCCGTTGGATGCTCACTGGTCTCAGATGTACCTACTGTATCCGAGACTAAGTTGAATTTCTTGAAGTCATACAAGAAGCCGGTTCCAAGTGTATACAACAGTGTATTACAAGAGCTCATAGTACAGCAACATTTGATGCGGTACAAGAGTACATATCGATATGATCCAGTTTTTGCACTTGGTTTTGTTACTGTGTATGATCAGCTCATGGAGGGATACCCAAGCTACGACGACCGAGACACTATTTTTAAAGCTTACATTAAGGCTCTAAATGAGGACCCTGATCAATATAGGTAATGTCTGGAAACATACCTTGCACAGACATCTGTGTAGCTAATGTGACACTATCTATTAATAAAATCTGATACATAGAACACCCGAAAAAGCCAGTTCATTCTACAAAATTTTAGTTCCAAGAGTGTGAGTTCATCGTTATATTGGTGGCTCTCCTTGGTCTTCAATTGGTAAAGTTAAGTTCTCATGGAGTAAACTTTTACATCCAATGTGATGGATTGCAGGGCTGATGCACAGAAGTTGGAGGAATGGGCCCGTTCTCAAACTGCCATTACTTTAGTAGATTTTGCATCAAGGGAAGGAGAAGTTGAAGCTGCCTTAAGGGACATTGCAGAAAGAGCAGGGAGCAAAGGAAGTTTCAGCTACAGCAGATTCTTTGCTGTCGGTCTCTTCAGGCTGCTTGAATTAGCAAATGCAGCAGAACCCACTGTCTTAGAAAAGGTAAAGTCTTTCAATATCCTACAAGCTTGGTTGCTACATCTTATTTCAAAATTCAATTTTCTCCAACGTCACTTCCTACCATTGTCTTAGAAAAGGTTTAGTCTTTCAAAGTCTTTCACTTTTCTTCAGTGCAATATGTTTTCCATTTACTGTAAATGGAAAATATATTGCACGAATGTGGAAAGTACACTGGAGTATCTTAATACAAGAAAGGCTAACTAGCTCCCTAAAAAACTAACAACTTGACTTTAACCACCTAACCAACTAAATTTACATTTCAACGACCTAACTAACAAAACATGAAAGTAACTCAAACACAACTCATTTACAAAAGATTTACTGGCTTGAAAATCATTTGACATAGATAATAGCTGTTAATAAGTCCGAAAAGAATTTGTAGTCAAAGGGCATAGCATATTATCTTAAAGAGTTTGCCTTTGTTGCACCTTCCCATTACTCTCTGAAGGAGGAGGATTTTCTACCTTTCAGAATTCTATCGTATTTTCTCTGTATACGACCAAAATTGGGATACCAAGGCAACTTCCAAGATATTGAGCTTTCATTGGGATGGAATTCTGTATTTCCTCGAGAATTTTTGGAACTCACTTGGGTGCCCAAAGTACATTTTGGCTTGTGTGAACTTTTGCCTTTAGCTGCATAGAAAGATAATAAATTCTTTAAATCTCAACTCTGGAGTCTCTGCATATCTTCTTTTGGTGTTTTTTCTTCCTTCAAATCAAAATTCAGAAATGAGAGACCACATCTTCTAGCTGATAAAAATTAAAGCTTAACTGACTTCCACCAAAATCTCTGATCATTATACATGGTGCCTGGTGGGATATCATCTGAGTTCAAACTGTAAAAAATAAAGCTATGCTCATTAGATCTCTTTCATCTTCCTTTCTCCTTTTCTTCGATATTAGAGATCACTTGAATAGAAGGCAATAGCTTCCATCTCCCAGTCATCCAGTTTCCCTAGTCCAATGTTAGAAAAAAGGCAGGCTCATTATGCCCGAAGCATTATTTCCCGAACCAATTTCATGACTTGAAAATTTGCAATGAAGCTCCACTAGTACTTGTTTAGACTTAAAATACTTATAAATTTGGCCATCGGTGCCCATTTGTTATAATCAATGTATCTTTTCATTGTCATTTATGGCGAAGCTAAGATCGCACTTGTTGGACTCAAGTGGCTCAGAAATTCGGGTGGCAGTCCCCATATGTTATAATTTAAGGTGTATTTCCACTAATAAGTTCCCATATCAAGTTTGTTTATAAAAGCAGATATAAAAAAAAAATAAAAATAAAATAAGAATACATGAAGGGTTTTGCCTCTGTATGATATTATTTGCTCTTGGTGACAATCCTGAGGAATAAGAAAACATCCCTTCTCTTCGTGATGCATAAATGACGAGATAATGGACAAATTAGTGGGATGAATCTCTTGTAAATGATCAGATTTTAGCATCTTTGATGATGTCCTCTAAATTACAAATTATTTGATTGAATACATATCAGAGAAAGTGTCCCTTTCTTTCTCTTCTTATATGCAATTAATGAATTTCCATCCACTGCCCAACTACTTCGAAAAAAAAGACAAGGTGCAGGGCCCTGGAAAAGCCCCAGGCGTTAAGGGTGTTTTCATATTGCATTCTAATTGCAATATTAAGCAACCATCCATACGTGTTAGTGCTCTATCGCTCCTGTCTTCCGAACAATTACTGTTCCTTTATGCATTACAAATCACTGCGTCTCTAACTAATTAAGCTTTTAAAATTTGTAGTCATGTTGGGAAAAAAAATCCACTTTATAGTGTATGTGCCAGCATGCCTTTGTGTTTTTTCTGGACGGGGACCTTGCATAGTAATCCTTGTAAAGAAGAGGTACAAATTGCCACTAAGTAATTCCTTTCATGGTTGGACAGCTTTGTGCAGCACTGAATGTAAATAAGAAAAGTGTTGATCGTGATCTTGACATCTACCGCAATCTGCTTTCTAAGCTGGTTCAAGCAAAAGAGCTGTTAAAGGAATATGTCGACAGGTTAGAATTTCCTTCCCAAACTCTAAGCTCTTGTTCAGTAAGGTGGAATAGACATTTCTTAATGCTATTAAAGAAAAAGTAGATAAATCTTAGGTTTAGTATTGTCCAGTACAAATGCTTCTTCCCAAACGTACACCAAGTGAACTTAAGGAATGATAACTGACTATTATTTCATTCCTCCCTCCGAGAGACGGGTTAATTTAGAGCTAAAACCATAGCCATTGATGGGTACAGATGATTGTTTTCTCATTCAAGTTTCAAATCATTCAAGTTTCAATGAAGTTTCTCATATTTAATAATTGAATAAAATAAGAAATCTTCTTTCACTAGTCATGCGGTTCTCAGCATTCTGAGCATGGTTTGCCTTCTCCCTTTCAGGCGTATATGACCTCTTTGTGACTTGTTTATAGCAACACCTAGTTGAAATGTTAAAGATATTACTTTAGTGACTCTTGTTAAAATGTTTATGGCCTCCAGGGAGAAAAAGAAGAGAGAAGAAAGGACAGAATCTCAGAAAGCTAATGAAGCTGTCACAAAATGCTTGGGGGAGTACCAATATGCAGGGTTATGAAGTAAACTTCTTTTCACCTTTGTTAAAACATTTCTCAATATACATCTCAAAATTAATTTGATCTTTTGTATGATAAGCACCGTCCAGACCGGTCATCATAATAGAGGCTGCATTGAATGAATTTTTTAGAGTCTCGTTCTCGAGATTTAGTACTGTTGTCAAAATTTTCATTTATTACTAATTTCTGGAGAGTTGTATGTTATTTGTGTTTATAATGTAATTTCTTGCCTAGATATCAAGTAATTTGCCAGAGGCAAAGAGTAACAGTATCCATCAGGGGTGGTGGTCATCTCATTTATAGGTCTTGAAATAGAGCTGTATTCGAGTTGAAGCATGATATCTGCACTTCCAGCTCCATTAGATCATCACACTTTTGCCACATGTAACAAATAACAATATGATCCTTCTAGATGTTCCATACAACAGACCATGGTTCCATTAGAATGTCACACATTAATAGGTTTTGCCACAACATTTAACAATACGATCCTTCTAAATGTTCTATACAATGGACTATACCTTAGGCGTTAGCCAGGGTAAGTAAGAAACTACAATTGAGAACTAACGAATTAACCTTATTATTTCCCCGAAATGGGATTGTGAGATAGAGGATATAGAATATGACATATTGAAGTTGAGTTATTTTCAGTAATTTCAATGGTTCAATCAATAATAAATAAGACAATCAATTTCAAGAGATTTAACTGAGATGAGAAATGTCAACCTCATCTGGAAATTTGAACGTATCTGCTGCTCCAAATTTTCTCCATTCTTCCCCTACAGAGTTGTCTTCATTATCGCTATCCCTTTCATCTTCAGCATCCTCAGTGATGTGAGAGGAGGGGTCATGGACACTTTTGGACCTGCAGCCCTGTGTAGCAAGCATCTTCACTTGGCCGAGATGAGAAATCTCTATGACAACAGTGTCATCATCCACAGGGAGAGGTTGTTTCCATGGTTCACCATCGATCCTCATGAAGGTGTGATCAGCCCCACCCTTGTGAAACTCAAAACGTATCCTGTGTGCCTGTGCAGATGAAAATTGAAAATAACGAGGCAATTAAAACGGGAAATGTTAGCCAAATTGACTGGTTCGACAAAGTATAGAAGTTAATTTTTTAGGTATAATAAAAAGTAAAAAATGAACACAGGCTAAGTTTCTCCAGTTGTATGCTAGGCTCTAACCTGTGCAAGACGTGTCCCGTGTCCATTAGGGGCAAGCAGAACCATCCCATGCCAAGCATTTCTAAAACCAACAATCTCCAAAAGGCCATCATCGACAAGAGGTGGGGTCAAGTCTCTCTGGACATCAAGTCAAAGCGTAAAATATATGAGAAAACAACGTACAGATTATTTTCTAAAACAAAGGACAAGAGATAAGCAACAGCGGGTGCAAGAGAGCACGCACATCACGCCTTTTTCTCATATTCGGTGTTCCCCAAGGATTTAGCCCACCGGAGAAGCTAGGTAAGTTGAGACACACAATGGACCTGATGCTGCATTGTGAGAATGAAATACACCATTAGAAATAAAATTTACAAGAAACACAAAAATACAGGCATAAATTGATGTGGTAATCATCTTTTGCAGCCTCAAAGAGGGAGGATAAACAGACAGAAACTTAAGTTTCATGCACTAAATAAAGAGGCCATTTTAAATGCTATCCACTGCGTATATTAACAATGCAACTGCATATTGCCAAGACATCAAACTATCAAAAACAAAAAAATTTAAATTTAAAAAATTTTAAAATTTTAAAAAATAAAAAATCTCTGTGTAATCTGAATAGAATCTGCATGATTTGATTCTTTAGGTACAAAAACCTGGTGCTGAATTGGGGAGGAAAAACATGGTCATTTATGGCTAAAACATCACTGAAACATATTGCTCTCCTTTTTACCCTACAGAACTAAATCAATAAATCATCTCAGGAATACAATTACTTGAGAGGCTTCATGCAATTTACCAAAAGATTTGACGAATATGATATCAGAGTAAATTTAGTTGTAACCAGTTTCTCTCTCTCTCTCCCCCTCGTGAAATAACAAATATGAACAGAAAATGCAAGAGAGGAATACTGTTGCGAGGAAAACTAATCAGTGAATCTACCTGTGGGGAATGCTGAGATCTTGCCAGTCACCATGTCTTTTCATGATCTTGACCTTTGCAAGTTGAGCTACATTCCTGCATTAGGACTAAAACTATTAAAGGCAATGAAAACATTAACTATGCAGTGTAATACTCAGGTGTCGCTTTGACGTACATCCAATATGTAATACTTAATATATTGTTTCAGTAAGTTTCAAAGCAGATGACATTAAAACACCAAAACTGGACAGACATGTAGACTTACTTCGATGAAGGGTGAACAAGAGGAGCAAAGAACCATCCTTGTGTGCATCCAAGCTTTGCATATGTGCTCTAAAGGAAATAAAATACATCTTTACGAGAGTAGATTTGTCCATGGTAAGACGTAAGTGCAAAAATAATGAGAGAGAGAGAGAGTGAGAGAGGGGCTTAGCATTAGCACATAATGCGATTATATATTTCTTTACAAACTATCTTCTTAATCAACTAACATTTAGCATACCAACTTGCAGTTGCAGGATTTCTTATCTAATCAGAAATAGGTAATTTACTATAAGTACGTCCCAGAGGATTGAAAAAAGTGATCGTCTGCACAGAAGGGAGATTCAATCAACAGAATGTTAACATGTTTATTACCTGATTAACAAGCTGGTTCTTGAACTTTTCTGGATGCAGCTTCCGTTCAGAATGAAATGCATAAGACACTTGTGCATCCATTCCTGCAACGTAAAAGGATAACTGGACTTGATGCAAAAAATTTAAACAAAAGTAGGCCTTGGACACGAATCATATCTAAAATGCTATAGAATGTCATCCAGGATCCCAAAATAAAAATATTTTATTGGGAATGAAGTTATCTTCTTGTTGTCTCTGGATGTAGGAATTGGACGCATTGCAAGATCTAGAGCTGAATATCAGCACAGAATTATGTTGCACTGGATATAAAAGTTAACAAGGATAAAGAACTTGCATTTTAGTGTAACTACCAGTTTGTCCTTCCATTTAAAAAAAGAAAAAACTGATTAGTCCTTAAAAGATATGAAGATTTCATTGAAAACACATTTGGTCATTTGAGCTCGAGGAGTAAATGTTAAAGTGCTCTAACTAATGTATTTACGCACTTCGAGAATAAATATAAGATATATATGATTCACCATCTCTCTTTCATGCATCTCTGCCCCTCTCTTTGTTTCTCTTCAGTCATGACTTTGCACTGTTTAAAATAGTGGTAGGAGTAAAATTCCATGGGTTCAAATTTAAAACATTTGAATCATACAGACAGTATGTACTATGTAGTATATAGTTCAATCACTATCACAAATTTGAGGTAAATACAAAATTCATCACCAACAACGGCGAACTAGGCTTTATGTTGCTTAAAGTTAAGCTATTACAGACTCACCCATGCTGAAATAATTCCAAAATCCTCCACGGAATGTGACCCTGCCTTCCTGAGAAGCACATGTAGAAAATAAAGCGTTAGAAGGATCTCTTATGAGACTAGGATCACGTTTGACTTTTGAAATGAGAAGACAAGTCTCAGGATAAATTGAGAGGCAATGCTCAGTTACTTTTACTTACCCTCGCTTTCAAACATACGCACCAGCCACCATAAAAAGTAAAATATTATTTTTCATGTCCCCCTTTGCTTTCTCAATTTTTAACCACACATTCTGAAAAAATAACTTTTCTTCCCAAGAAGGTTTATCCAACAAGCCCTTAACATGTTCAGTCTTGAAGCTCAAAACACCATCAAATGTTCTCAGGTCAAGAGTAATATCAGTGACTAAGACAACAAGAGCAATTAGAGGCATCACAGCACTTAAGCATCATTACCACGTAACAACAAGATAGATAACAATTTTAAATTCTGCAGTTTGATAAATGCTAGGCAAGACATCATTCTCCTTATAGAATACGTTCTTCATTTGAAAAAATAAAAATAAAACAAAAATCTTGGAACCCTGCCGATGTAATGGAAACTGCTCATGGAGAGCATCTGAGAAAATGGCTTAAAGAGCTGCATCACGTTCCATGATTTTTCTAGGATACTTAACTACAGTGTAGTATATTATCAACTGACACACTCAATAACACAGGTTCCTATTTTTAATTACAAGTGCTCTTGCTTAACGCATTGAGGAACCAAGAAACTAGAACAAACTCATAGTCTAGAAAAAAGCAATTCAGGCCTGCCTCAGAGTGATGCCGGCAAAGCAAACTTATTCCCATTGCTTTAGGTGTGATCCCCAAAACATAACAATTCTAATTGATCAATTTTTCGGAGTAGCCAACTCTGCATGAAAATATCAAAAAATTGTACTTATCATAGGTTCACTGTCCCTAACAAGAAAATTCACAATGTCCTTTTTGATTATGAGGATTTTCTTTTGTTTGTTTCTCACTATAAATTGTTATCTTATGAAATGAAAATTGTTTATGATTCAGCGCATGTTAGGCTACAAGTTATGATGGATTTTTACACATTCTTTTTCAAATTTAAATTTGGTTAAACTAATCACATATATATATCTCATGGACTTACATGTACTATACAAATCCCCACTATTCAACTTCACTCATTATCTCTCTTGTTTCACATCAAAATCCATAAAAATCTATAAAAATTTACATCCTAACACATGCTCAATGAGCTCATTTTGTCTTTTCATTGTTTTCTGGCATTTTCTTTTGGGTCTTGCCATAAGGCTTGCGTCTCAGGGCTTATGCACACTCAATGAGCTTATTTTGTCTTTTCATTGTTTTCTGGCATTTCTTTTGGGTTTGCCATAAGGCTTGCATCTCATGGCTTATGCCTTTGCTCATGAACAAAAAACGCCTCAATATTCAGTTGCGTTTGTTTAGATATAAAGAAAATAAGATATAGGAATTTGCACCTACAGAAATAGCCATTTTTATCAACATCAGAACATAAAAATGATAAGTATAAAGAGACCATGCAAAAATTAGAGCATCAACATAATTAGAGTGCCAGGAAATATACACAAAGCTCGCGGGGGAGAAGTCGTCTTACCACATTGAGATCATCTGTTGGAGATACCCGATGAAATGCATGTAATGAATGTGGCAACTCCAGTGGGGCAATTGGATCACAAGAACCTTTTTCTGGTACTTTCATGCGCATGAGAATGTGCCAGCTTGATTATAACAAAAATGTTGCACTCATGAAAACAGAAATAGTTGGAAGTTTACACTACGTAATAACTGTTGGTACTACTAATCGACATTTTCTCAAGTCAGTGAGAAAATATGAGTTTAATGAACAACATACTGTTGTTAGCATATATTGAAAAGGAAGCATCCAATGAATAAATGAACAGATAAATGAGCATGAAAAGAAAATTATTTGGTTGACAATTGAGTGTGGTATATTCAGTTGCAATTCCAATTTTAATGCTAATCCTGGCATAGATTTCTGTGAAGGTTGTGGATGCTTTTATGTATTCATTATGACAGTAGAAGTTCATTCATGATTTATACTATAGATAAGATTTGACCTGTGATGTGTATATCAGCTATACAGTGTTAATATTTAATGGATAAATAGGGAATCCATTAACCGGTCATTAAGAAAAATATGTAGTGATGTTGAGAACAGTGGTTGTAGGTTAATGGAGTTTCAAGTTAAAGCAGAAAAGGCACCAAACAGAGGATGCAATGATGCTATTGATTTCCGTTAGCGGATAATGAACTCAAAAGTCATATAAATCAGAAATAACTGAGGACAGAAAACAAGGGTGGATTGCGATTTTCAATTATACTTTGTCTCAAACACATTTTTCCATATATCATGATGAGTTCTATCAATCGCAAAGCAGCCCAAACCAACATTGGGAATTTGCCAGCTCTTAACACATTCTGTAACCCGCAAAAAATGTTTTCAGTGACTATGATGAACTCTCTCTGGCGAAGCAATTATTATTGGGAAGCTCACTGAAGACAGAAGAAAAGAGGGGGGGAAAAGGAAATGAATCCAGTCATGATGCATGACTGCAATAACATCTGTATTGGTACCTATCTATCTTCATTTCTTTCGCTTTCTGCACTTTGTCCAAGAATGAGAGCACAGAATTACGATCAGTTCCTGGATTTTTCTTTCCCTGCAATTAACAAGGTAAGACAAACCTTCGGAAAATCATAACTGAGGAAATCCTAAAGTTAATGGACTAAAGAACTAGAAGATATACTAATCACACCGTTCTGATTTTGTTACTAAGGATAAAAATGATTGGGAAAAAAAAAGGCTTGTGTTGGACACAAACAGAGAACTTACATAACACAAAAACTGCCGTTTGAGTAAATATGGACCAATAATTGGTTAATTCATTGATTTAGGCTAATGTGATATCAGTTAAAAAATAACTCGTGCAATTCTTTGTACTATGAGCTATAAAGAAGCTAATAGATGATGGTCATCCTGCACGATAATAGAGAGTAAAACATATATTAGATGCATTATCTGGGGCCAATGAACAAATTGCAAATTTGCATACCCAACCAAATGCAAATGGAAGGTTATTTCCAGTTCCAAGAGGCACCGTAGCAATAGGTGGTGGCTGAGACAATTTAAGATCAGAAACAACCCCAAGAAGCCAGCCAGCTGTGCCATCACCACCTGCTACCTATAAATTACATCTATGTCAAATGTTATATGCAAATCCTGAACGTGTAGGTTGTTCAAATGAATAATACTGCAGATTCTGAAATATAAACAGAAAAGGACAAGTCACACAATCGTTATGACTAACTTACAATTATTTTAAAGTTCTCCTCAAGTTTACCAGCAAATTTATCCCCATTAAGTTTGAGCTTTTCGATGTTCAGATAAAGCTTGCGAAGGACATTATCGGGAACCCCCTCTCCTAAATCAAATACCTGAAAATCGGTAAAATCAGCATAGAAAGCTTACAACAGAGTAACTGACAACCTACACCTTTCTACAGTAAAATACCTAGGATAATGAACATTGAATTTATATAATCACACAACATAAAGCAAAACGAAAGGCAACTTCACCTGCTTTCTGTTCAGTATTGAACGATAACTGATGAGAAGATCTCCACCCAATTGACCACCACTTTTAGAATTGATGAATACGAGAACAGGGCATTTGGGTATATCAGGCAGACAGTCAGGCTTGGAGTTTGGCTCAAATACATAATCAGGGATATAAAACTCCTTCACAAACCTATCAGAATCAAGATCCAAACTCGCCATTACTGACTCCCTGAGTCTCTCTGAACATCAAATTTTAAGAAGTTAGAGATTCGAGAGTTACTTATTCTCATTAAACAATGTAATCTTCAAGTTTTCATCAGTAACAATAGGAATTGATTGTTCACAAAGGAAACACTACAAAAACCAACAATTATGGTAATAAATGCTGGTATTATAGGATAAACTATAAAATATATTATGCATTAATCATTATTGAATGCAACTGCTACCAAATCAAGGGACTACTTACTCTGACAGTCGCAGAGAGGAAAAATAATAAATAATCGGTAAAGTTGATTAATGTCTGATAATCTTATCACAGACAACAAATCTCCAGAAGTCTATCAAATTCCTCTTGTTTTTCTTCCACATCAAATTCCTCTTGTTTTTCCTCCACACACTACAAAATTTCTCCCACTTGTCAACACCATCACAGTTCTCAGTCAATTCTACCTCGAGAAAGCAGTATACTAGAGTAATTTACAAGTTAGTGTGCACAATCCGATAGAAAATCTTTTGTCGTATAATATTGGCATGACTAGAAGCTGAAAGTATGAAATCTTGAATGGGAAATTTTAAAACAACATGAGCTGATGCGCATTTTCTGGTGTATAATTATCAAAATAATTATCAAAAGCACGTGAAAAAGAAATCAAAGAAATGATCATCACCCATGATCCTTCCCAAATAATAATTCAACAGGCAACAACTTCACTTAACTAATAGAGCTACACAACTTCCCATCCATTTGGGGAAAAGTGAAAACAGACGTAATCATATATCATACATTGGTCAAAATCAATTATTTCTTGCCGAACCCTGAATGAGAAGAAAAATAAAAATAATACCTTTCTTAAATTAACTATTCAGATTAAGTAACGAAAAATTGATCTGGGTTGTGATACAGAAGGTGAAACGTAGAAGATGAAATATAAAAGCAGATATGATACATAGTGCAAATGAACATAATGAAGCAAAGAGAACGTGTACCGGGAAAGGCTAACCGCTAACAGAAGAATCCCTGAAAGAATTACAAGTGATTTTGCAGTGAAATTCGGATCTGGAAAATGTCGAATATCCAGAAAGAAAGAGCAACAGAGCTATCCACTTTCAATGAAAACGTGCGTTAAATGAAAGGTTGACTCAGTTCATTCAGTGGCAACGTTCTAATACGAGCGCCTGCTTCTTAGTTAGTCTCTGGTTACGGCGAGAGCGCTTGATCTTCAGCCATATACATGTTTTAAAATTTGAGATAACGTTTTAGTCCAGCACGACGTGGGCAAATTTCAATAATTTGAAAAATTTTTCGACAATATTGTGATAATTGATCAAAGTTTTTTGCCACAATTTGGCCAAATTATGGCAAAAAATTTTAACCGATAGTGACTGGCAGTCATAGCATTGCCAAAAAATTTTTCGAATTACTAGAACTCCCCTTTGCCTTATTACACCTAAATCTTTTCTCGAATTTTAAAATAAAAATCATATGTAGCGGGAAATGAAGTGCTCGCCCTGTAAGTGCGGCGCGAGCACTCATACGAAAACATTTCTACTATTGTGCTCGAGGACCGTTTTTCATTTCTACAATTCAATAAGGCTAATTTGAATATGGTTTTGATCAATTACACCCCGGTGCACCATAGTTATGGTGCTCTTGGGTATTTTTACGAGTCAATATGGTGTTCATTTTAAAATTCGGGATCAGATTTAGATTCAACACGATAAGGCGGAGTTCCAACAATTTGGAAAAAAAATTTCGATGTCGAGACGGCCGTTGGCGGCCGGTCAACACTTTGGCCTTGATTTAGAATTATGGCCAAAATGTTGACCGGCCTGCCCTGATGTCGAATTTTTTTTTTTCTAAATTGTTAGAGTTCCGCTTCGTCGTACTAAATTTCGATCCGGTCCCGAATTGCAAAACGAATATCGTACAGACCCATAAAAGCATCCGGAAACACTAACTATGGTGCATCAAGGTGCAATATAACAAACCTGAATTTGAATATCCACCTTGTATTAGGGAAAAAAATTATAGCTAAAATTATTACTAAGTGAATAAAGAGTTTCAAAAACCCAAAGATGTTTTACCAAAATGGAAAACAATTGAAAATACAAAAACAATGAAATTTTGAATACAAATGAGATATTTTCTTAGGCTATATGGTATACAAATTTTAAGTCTTTGGGAATAAATTTTTAATGTAATATAAATAACTCAAAATATGTGTATAAAATGCAAACAATTATTTTATGCCAAAGTACATTAGAAGGGCTTGCAAATTGTGTAATTTCAATTTTAATCTCTTAAAAAAATAGTACAATTTTGACGAAATTGTTTCCAAAGCTGCACGGGCGAAATTCCTTATACCCGGCATGTGACATGGCATTTGATACGTCTGTTCCACCTTGGCCAATTGCATTTGTGGTCAATAGTCCGCCTGCTCCACAGGTACTCACAATGGGAAAAAAATTACGTCAGGTGACTTCACCATCTGACGAGAATGTATTACGTAGATATCAACAAAAAAAAAAATTTAAATAAAAAAAAATTTCGCCTGATGACATAGCGTCACATAGGCATAGGGATTAGCCTATGTTCACCACCGTGGGGGACAAAACCAATCCGTTGTAGTCAAAGGCCAAAACCCATTTATAAAAGATAAGAATCCCTAAAACCCATCTACAAAATTTCAAACGCCAGCAACTTTTCTTTATCATTCTGAATGACATTCAGTCTTCGCATCAACCAAGTAATTAATTTCTTGTAGTCTTAATCATGGAGGGGATAGATCAACGCAATCAAAAAAATTGAATGAATCAAATCGTCATAGTAGGAGCAGAATCCATATAGTTTTCTTCATGCAGCAATGGTCCAGAGCCCTTAGGTAAAATCGGCTTCAAATCATATCAAGAGATAATTCAATTTTAATTTTGGAACAGAGAAATCTACCATAAAAAGTGTCTCGAACAATAAAAATTGATTTGGGCCTATTTCAATTTTAGGTGTTCTAGACGTTTTCTTGGCTGCTTTGATTTATGACTTAATTTGGGGTGAAGAAAGTGCAGTAAGAGAGTGTTAGCGGATGAATTTTAATGTATTTTTATGAGTAGGAAGAGAGAGAATAAGTGGAGTTGGATGGTGGAGATTTAATGAGGGAAAAGATATATGGATGTGATTTGTTTGACCAAATTTGAAATTTAAAAAAAATGTATTAAAATTCATTTTGATGAGTATGCTAACAGGGTCTAAAATTGAAAGAAAGTTGAGGGAGAAAGCAAAATATAGGGAAATCAAAATATAGGGAAATTAATCAAGAAGAATGACGGATGCAAAGTGAGAGAGATGAAAAGTGAGAAATTTCAATACAAAGAAACTCTAAAATGGAGAAGGCGGTAGAAATAATACCGATGTTAATTGAATGTTTTGTAGGTCCCAAAATTACACATGTCAATTAATTAATGGACTCGAGTGTTTTCTCAATAGATTTTATGTTTTTTGCACAATAGACCCTAAATTTACGGAGAGTATTTGAGTTCTAGCAGCAGGTAGATTTTATTTTGACTGCCATGTGAATTCAACATGGATAGGCCACCTCATATGTGGGTTCAAATCTTATTACCCGCGCGGCCACCAAAATGGAGCTGATAATTTTGAAGAGAATTAAAAAAGTTAAAAGAGATGTGATTTTTTCCTAGGTTATAGCCTACGAATTTTATGTAGTTCCGTAACATTTTTGAATACAATATACACATTGTTAGTGTATATGTATTTATGAGTATTTATGAGTTTTGATGTGAAATAGGAGAGAGAATGAATGGGATTGAGTGGTGGAGATTTATGTAGTACAGTGGGTCCCAGAAAATATGTGGATGTAATTGGTTTGACTTTTGATGTGAATGTGTTAAAATATGTAAAAATTTGTTAAAAGTTGTAGAAGAACGGGAATAAGTTAAAACAAGATTATGTGGTGCGGAAGCATACATGAAAACTCAAAGAGTCGGTAGGGTATTCAAACAGTATAATTTTCAAGAAGTTTAAAAAATTCAAAAAATGGGTGAACTTTCTAGGTTATATTATACCAATTTTTGGTTATTTGGAAAAAAGAGTTTCAAATTCTAAAAATACGAGTTTAGAAGGTAAATAATTATTTTCTGTAAAACTACATTGAAGGGCTTTCAAATGGTATAAATTTGAACAGGATTAAAAAATTTTAAAAATAAGTAATTTGCTTGGTAGCATACAAATTTTTGGTGCTTCGAAAAAGTTCTTGAATGGAATATAAATAACTTAAAACACGAGCACATAAGGCGTATATTGCTTGTGGTTGGCTACCTAGTGATTCCATTTTGCAAAGTAAGTTTCACATCCATCTTGCTTCTAAATGTCATTTTTGTGACTATGCCGAAGACATCCATCATGTGTTCATTTCTTGCAATATTGCTCATACTGTGTGGTCTTATTTTTATGATAAATTGGGTAGTTCCTTACCTGATGTGCTGCACCCCAAACAGTTGTATTCTCATCCGATTGCATTGACTAATACAAAACCAGGACATTTGAATTCTATTATCACTCTTATTGTGTTTTGGATGCTGTGGAAAAGTAGGAATCGAGTTAAGCATGAATCAAGTAGAATGAATGCTAGAGCTATTATTAGAACCGTTACATACACGATTAATGCGATGGTTCAGGCTGGGGTTGTGAGGCAAAAAGTCAAGAAGAAAACTCTACACAAAGTGAAATGGATTAAGCCTTTAGCTGGTATAGTTAAGCTAAACACATATAGTACTTTGAAGGATGACAAATGTGCTGGGGGTGGTGGGTGCTTAGAGATAGTAGAAGTAAAATTATTTGGGTCTTTTATGATTTGTATGGGTCAACATCCATTATGTATGCTGAGATGAAAGTCATTATCACGGGCGTGAAACTAGTGTTGGCAATGGATCAGGTTCGGATCGGATCGGCCTAATCCAAATCCAAATCCATCGGATCGAATCGAATCGGATAAAAAAAATCCAAATACGATCCATATTAGTATAAGTTTTTATAAAAAAATAAAAAATAAGAAAAATAAAATAAAATAATAAAAAATAAAAAATCAATTCTGATCGAATCGGATCGGATCAGGCCTGATTCAATCCAAATCCAAATCCATTTCAGATCGGTCGATCCACCAATCAATGATCCATGGATCTTCGGATCGGCAAAAAATTGCTCCATTCGAATCGGGTATCCATTAAAATTGGATCGGATCGGATTTTTCTACCATCACTAGGTGGAACTTTGTTGGAAGTATAACTAATCTACTGTGTAGATTGAATCTGACTTGGACATAGTTATTAAGATATGCAGTAGTAAGTGTGATGCTCCTTGGACCCTTCAATACTTGCTTGGTAAACTTAGAAACTACCAAAAGAAGATGTCTCTCACCTACAAGCATACTTGGAGGGAGCCTAATAGCATTGCAGATTTTCTAGGAAATCAGGGTTATCATGAGATATAGTTTGCGTTTTTGAGTTTTGAGTAATTGTTTTAGCTTTTGGACTGTACCAAGATTGTATTGTTATTCTAAAGGTAAGTTATTAAGTCCCCCCTTTTTCTTGTAATTTTTCGTATTATTAATAAATTCTATCTCGGACTTGGATTTTCGGGTTGAGATAGTTCATTAAAAAATTTTTGGCATAATTTTTTAGAGGATTAAAAATTTTAGAAAATTAGTGATTTTCCTAGGTTATAACATACAACTTTTAGGTCGTTCGAAAAGATTAATCAAAGACGTAGAGGCATTCCTACTAACCTGAAATGCTAATGAATATTCTCATTTTGAAGGCCAAAGGGACTTCAAACTCATATGTAGTGTGAGAGAGTGGTGAGATGTTGGGAATAACATAAATATTGAGACAATGAGAATGGTGGGAATAGTGAGATAGTGGAAACCGTGAGAATAGTGGGAGTGGCCATAACTATTGGAAAAGTTCGGAAATTAGTATAGCTCGTGTGATTTTGAAAAGCCTACATATGCTTCCGTTTAGATACAAAATATCTTGGAGAAGAAATTTCAGCTTGTGGTCTTGATTTAATGGAGATCTACTTGAATGATTGGGGTTAAAATTAGTTGTGTGGGTGCATTTGGAGATACGAAATTTGATCCTACGATCAAAGTTTAAAGATCTAACTTTGTACAATTTGCGACATATTTGACATATTTTATATAGTACATTTGATAAAATGTCTTATCCAATGCTTTTGATTACGTTAATTCGATCGAATGGTCCAAGTTTAAAGAATTAACTTTGTACAATATTTGCATATATCTGACATATTTAATCTGTTGGATTTGACAACATAGCTCACCCATTGCTCTTGATTATACATAATTTGATCCGACAATCTAAGATCTAACTTTGTATAATCTATGACATGTCTGACATATAATTTGATCCTACGGTCCAAGCTTAAAGATCTAACTTTGTACAATCTGTGACATGTCTCGTATTAAGATGCTAAAAACTGTGCGCAATCTTGGTGTGATCATTATTTCTAAACCAATTGTGGAAAAGGCTAAGATTTTAGAGTATTGTTCCTTGCTGGGTTTTGATTGCTTCAATAGAAACAACTCTGGAAAACTTTGGGGAATCTGGAGTAATGATAGGGAAGACTCTGTAATTGAGGAAGATGATCAATATGTTACTTTGTGTATATGTTGGGAGAGGTATACCTGCTTATCTTACTGGTTTTTACGCTAATTGAGTAAATCACACAAGAAAAGACATTAGAATGATCAGATTCAATTATGTGAAACGTTCTCTATCCAATGGCTTGTTGGAGGAAATTTCAATTCTCTTTTCATTAACCTTGAAAAGGATGGGGTTCATCTTCTTCGTTGGGGCATAATGGTAGACTTTAATAACATGCTACTCAGCAGTTCACTTGATGAATTTAATATTGAAGGGGATGAATTTACATGACCCCATGGTCGTGTTTGGGAGAAATTTGATAGGATTTCTTATCAATGTTTATGGGCTCGAATAATTTGAGAACTTCAAACCTTTCATACTAAGCATGGATAATTTAGACCATTGTCCTATCATGCTTGATACATGAGTCTTCTCTTCTACATACAAGCGTTCCTTTAGTTATCAATCTATATGGACTACACAACCTAAATTTCAAGAAGATGCCAATTGTAATCGGAATACTCCTCTCAACCATTATTGATAGATTGTATTTTTTATGCTTTAATTTCCTAATTTATAGTGTGTTTTTATTATATTTTCGTATATTTTTACTAGTTCTTACTTATTATATTAGGAGTTGCAAATAGGTAAAAATGACTAAAAAAAAGTTGAAATATCACACTTCTTGAAGATGAAGGATCTTGTGGCAATTCTGCTAACTTTCTCATCATAATGGTATTTTCGGGTGGCCATTTTGATTATTATGATTGTGAAGCATTATTATGATTGTGGAGCATTATTAAGATTGAACGAAGTGTGTATATATAGACACATGCAGAAGGGAATTGAAAGAGGGAGATCCTAACACATGAAATACTAGAGTGAAAGCAAAATACATATTAGAGAGAGTTCGTAGAGATAAGTAGCTTTCAAGGAGAATGTGCAATTGGAGAATTTTGAAGAGTAAAGGAAATGAGAAAATACCGAAGGTAAAACACATCAACTCTTTGAAATCCGGTTATGTATTTCTATATCTTCTCTATTGTAGTTTTCGTATTTAAATTCATGTGTAGTTAACTTTTTATATTTGGGACGAACAATGAATTCTCTTTGTGAACTCTAGTATTACGTTATTGGATTTAATAGTACGTGATTGATTTATCGTTAATTTTATGTTGTTAAGTTTATAAATTTATTTTTTTGATCAATTAATAAATTATATATTGGTTTGTGTCGGATTTGAGAAATGAAAACACAGATTAGAATAAACAACATAGAACACTAATTTAGACAAGATTTAGAGATAAACTTATGGTTAGTGCGATCTTTAGGTGATGTTTCGACGTAACCTATTTGAATTTATTGTGTGAATGCGTTCGAAAAAAGGGCGCCCTTTCATGGGCCTGGTGGTACCAGGACTTGCAATGAACCCCTATATATCCCTGGATGCGGGGTTCGAGTCCTGGGAAGGGCAAAAAGCCTCAGCTTCAGGCTGAGCGCAAAATCATGAGTTGGACGCGTACGGATCACAATCCTACCGTCAACAGATCTATTATTGATAATTTTACTCATCCAACACCTATGATAGAGTGGAATGGACTACTCTGATTAAAACTTTGGACAAATTTGGCTTCAACCAACGATGCATATATATTGGATGGGTTCATTATGTGTTTTTTGTACGGTTGATTAAAATTTTTAATTCACATAATTCTTCACAATTGCAAAAGTCCAATAAACTTTCTAAATTTTTTGCAGCAGATTATTTTTTAATGCAATTATTACTATTTACAAATATAAAATATATTAAAATATTAATTGACCCAATTTGATGGATTATTTGTGATAAATTGTTAAATAATTACTCCTTCTTCGCACTGATAATTTTTTTTAACATTAATTTTTTATACCTTTTGATTGAGTCGGCACAATTTTTTAAATTGTACAGGTAAATTCGTTTATTGATTGTACTTTCTTTGCATTTTTAATTTTTTCCATGGAATATTTATTTTTTGTATCAAAATGTTCATATGTTAACTTAATAAATTAGGACCTCATTGGTCTAACTGATACCTCAATCATGAATCAATGTTATTAGTTACACAATACTGAAGTAGAAAAGTTAAGAGTATGATTAATTGTGCTCTTATTCTAATTGTATTATAATAAATTATTGGATATATATGGGGAAAAAAAAGAAAAAAGAGATTTAAAACTAAAAGTACATATTTATTGAGCAAATTATCAAAGATTAGATTTGAAATTGAAATTATCTTACAAGTAATTATACCGTCATCTTTGTGATGGACCAATTTGGAATGACATAAATTACATTATATATTATTATTTTATTTTTCTAATTCACATAAAGTTATTACAATTTTAAAGTATAGATCAAACCATAAGATAGAGAAATATGAATTTTAGGTGATTATTAGTTATTCTCATATTTTAATTCTTATGATAATACAATATTTAATCAATATATATGGAAAAAATAGATGTTGAAAAATTTGTCCCACGTACAATGTATGGGTGAAACAGTTAGGATTTGAATGGGAAAGGTATGTTGCAGTCTCAAGGGTGACATATAGGAATGGTTTAAAGTCTGTGATATGTAATAACGAGGTCGTCCAACTACCACGACCACAAATATCGTCTACAAACTATAAAGAAGTGTTTAGTAACTTATAATTTTATATTTATTAATCGCATCAAGCACGTTGTTCACTTTATTTGATATTAATAAAATTCTATCTCATACTCGAATTTCAGATTGAGATAGTCTGCTTAAAAAAAAAGGTATGTTGTTTAATTTATTTAGTTTTTTACACAAACCCTTTATGTCATTCATGGTTTAATATGTGAAAATGAAGGATTATATTTATATATTATTATATTTGTGCTCTTATATTTATACAGGTATAATATTCCCATCACATATTTGGTAGAGTTATACAAATTGATTATATGTAGCATTTATGCATTGGTGGTATTGTGCTTCGAAAAGGTAACTCAATGTACTTAGTCATCGAAAATTACACTTTCAGTGAGTTTCATTGATCATATTTGAAATATGAAGTTATTTCTAATATGTTGTGGGTTTCTTATGCTAAAGCGCCAACGTTTGTGTAAAAGTGATGTTAGAGATATTCCGCTCATTTAAGAATTTATTTATTATCTTAGTATAATTCAATTGTATAATAGCAAAAAAATGTTATATTCTATATGAAAATTATGGATGTGACTCATATTAGAGTGCATTCATTGTTTTTGTCAAAACACGAATATGTTTCTATTGTTTGTCTTGTGTGTTATTGTTCACTATTATTGATGGTGTTATATTTGGATTGCTTTAATTATTGATGTCCTTAAGAGTATTGTAAATTAAGTTTTGTGCTTTTTGGTGAGGTCCCCCGGGGCCATGTTTGCAAGATGAAGTGATACAAAATACATGAGAAGCCCTGTCGAAATTGTGCAAGAATTATTTCATTGGTTATATTAATTAAGTTTATTGTTGCGACTCGTTATTTATTTATTTATTTTCGCAATCTTATATTAATAAGACTAACATGTATCAATACTGTTATTAATTAAAAAAGAGTTGTGCTATTCACACCAACAATTTTAATCCATACACCCACTTTTTAAAAAAATTTTTCAATTCCAATTTTACCCATCGCGTAATAAAACAAGGTGGGTGCACGGAGAAATTTTGGATGTCGGCCGGGGTGGCCGAGCATCCCAAAAACACCTCGACCAAGGCTGGCCGAGCCCCATATGATGGGGCTCGGCCTGCCTTGGCCGAGCCCCTTTGTGGGTGCTCGGCCACTCCGGCCAAGCATCCAAAATTTTTTATTTTATTTTTTTTAAAAATTGATTGATAATGTAATTAATTAATATTTTTTTGATATTATTTTTTGATTTGGGGAATGAAGATGTGATGTATGAGTTGGATCGAAGGGGCAAAAACCACACATTATAGATTTAGTGTTCGAACTCCGTTTTGAACAAATAATATACCGATTTGGGGTAGCTCGACGCCACGAGTCGAACTCATTGCGTTGCAATGATGTACGATGGATTTTGGCCATCCGAGCGCGTTTAGGTAGCGAAATCAACGTTTTTCTATTTTTCGAATAATTTAATTTTTTTTCATTTATTTGTTTTTAATTTTATTTTATCATCGGATGGCCAAAATCCATCGTACATCATCGCAACGCAATGAGTTCGACTCGTGGCGTTGAGCTATCCCAAATCGGTATATTATTTGTTCAAAACGGAGTTCGGACACTAAATCTATAAAATGCAGTTTCGTCCCGTTCGATCCAACTCATACATCACATGTTTCTTCCCCAAATGAAAAAATAATATCAAAAAAATATTAATTAATTACATTATCAATCAATTTAAAAAAAAAAATTTGGATGCTCGGCCGGGGTGGCCGAGCATCCCAAAAAGGACCTCGGCCAAGACTGGCCGAGCCCCATGCATGGAGCTCGGCCAGCCTTGGCCGAGGTCCCTCATGGGGACCTCGGCCAAGGTTGGCCGAGGTCCTTTTTGGATCTTCGGCCGAGATCCCATTGTTTTCTACAACACCCGCTTTTCCTATTAAGGGTAAAATTGAAAATTAAAAAAAAAATTAAAAACAGGTGGGTGTATGGGATTAAATATGTGGGTGTGAGTATCAATTCTCATTAAAAAATTATGTCATGTATAACGTACGGGTGAAACAGCAAGTTATTGGAATAATTGTTGATAAGGAATTTTTTAAAATTCCTCAATAATACTGTCAAATTGTAAACAAATATTCTTTCATCCCAGAAGACTTTTAGAGATAGTGAAAATGTAAATAAATATATATATAAACATAGATTAGCCGCATCATTATCATGAGATACAGTAAATGCAAATCACAAAATTTTGTTGAGCATCGCAAATCAATCACAATTTTGAAGCAAAAATCAAATCATAAAGCAGTCATTGTGAATGCCTTAAGGACTTTTTTTTTTTTTTTTGAATGGTGAATACCTTAGGACTTGGTTGCAAGTTTTACATGAGAGATTGAGAGTTATATCCGTTTATTTTTCTCAAATTATGAATGAAATGATTTTGTGGCTAATAATATTAGTGCATCCCACTTGTGCATGCCCAGTAAGCAAAAGATGAAGTGAAAATATATGGGAAATGTAAAATCAAAGAAATACATTGCTTAGCGAAGAAAGTTGTATATACACAAATGCTGTCCTAGTTTTCAGAAGAATAAAAAGTAGACATCATTGGCAAGGCTGGAAGCAAGCAGAACGGGGTTGGTAAGGTTAGAGATTTCTCAGTGAGATGGTGAAGAAAGGGGCAAAGGCATCCAACATGATTCTTGGCCTGGACAAGCCAATCTCAAAGCCTCCTTCAAAGTCCCTCGACTTGCAGAGGGACATGGAGGAATCGCCGTCTATGTTAGCAGCTTCATACTTTTTGGGCTTTCCCCAACCGTAATCTGCATCGTAGAGATCAAATCTAGGGGATCCGGCCACTCCAAACAGCCTCTTTCCGCTCAGTTCTCTGAATTCCAAAGGCCACTTGTCTGCACCATCTAAGATACCCTTGTCGTTATACACCGTTCTCCGTATGGCATCCCCAATCGACTCTGCAGCAATTAGAAAGCCTTCTTTTCCCTTCAGTTTCCCGTGGGTTGTCTTGGCCTTGACAAAGGCCAAACAATTCCCAAAATAAGCAGACGGCAAAGGTGGATTCATCCTCGACCTGCAATCTGCTGGAAAGCCAAAGTACTCAGCCTCATCATCTGCTACGTCCTCCCCGATCACACCCACCGCTTTCGCTAAACAAGCCCAGACGTGTGCACAGATTACAGTGAAAGACGATACGTGTGTCATCTTGGGTCGTTCGCTCAGAACATACATCTTCAGTTTTTGAACATCGTCTTTCGTGAGTACAAAAGTTGCGCGAACCTTATTCAGAGGGAATTTAAGGGGCGGAGGATCCGCGGGCCTAGATCTCTTCATCAGCTTCCAGTATATGGAATCCAGTCCATCCGGATCTGCCACTGTAGTCCTATCGTAGTATGGCAAAGACTTGTCATCAATCAGCTGCGAATCGCCTCCCAATCTCGTAACCGAAGCCCATGCTTTCACAAAACGGACGATCGTGCTGGCATCGCCGATTGCGTGGTGGTTCGTGAAGCCGAGGCAGACTCCGTGGCCCGGAAAGACCGTGGCCTGCAAGGCCAGAACTGGAAAGATGAGGGAATCGGGCAGTTGAGATGCCGGTGGCATCTGAGGCACGCAGGAATAGAACTCATCAGCAACGCGAGGAACCATGGCGGTGAGGTGATTGAAGTCTTTATCGCAGTGGGCAATTGTTAGGGAAACAGAGTCCCCGAGGACGTAGCGAGAGATGGGGCTGCCGGAGTCCAATGGGTAGATTATGTTGCCAGAAAGAGGAAGGAAATGCTTGAGAGTGTGGAGAAGAGATTGCTTGAGTTTGGGAACGAGGATCTGGAGGAAATGTTCCTTTGAGCAAGCAGGGAACTCGAAGAAGAGAAGGCGATGAACGGGGTGGAAATACAACCACGTTAAATCGAAATGAACTAAAGGCAGTGTTAGTTCACTCACGTTGTCCGGCGCCGGCTGAATTTGGCACTGCTCAAGCAAGGTTGCCATTTGGAAAATGATGAATGATGAAGCTCCAAAGCTTCTTTTTGTTTATATATACTACGGGCGCGGAATAAGAATCAATAGAGAAGTAAGGAAAATCTATCTTCCCCTTCCCCTTCCCCTTCCTCTTCCTCTTCCCCTGAGTAGATGGTTAGGTGAGGAATGGGAAAGTCACAATCGTAGAATTTCAAATTTATTTTTATGGATCAACTAATTTATTCAATTAATTAATTTTGTCTTAGAAAAAGAAAAAACTGGTTTGGTGGAGGAAAAATGGAACTCATCAACTACCATTCCACACGGCTAGTACTTTTTAAAAAAAATTTTATTCAGTCTTCACATGCCGGGCAACTTTCCTAGTTACTTCTGCCTCAATATATATACAATATAATTCTTTTGCACAGTAGTTCACAAGGTAAGACCATCTCCGATCAGTCTGTACATCGGATAAATGAAGTATTAAACAAGTGAATTTATTATTCAAATTATTTTTCTATACAATATATGAAATGTAATGTGACATAATAAAAATAGACATTTTGCAGTACTAACAATATAAAATAGCTCGAATTGGCATGTCCAATGGTTTCATGAATTCTCAAAATTAATGGACATGCCAACCCTTTTTTTTTTTTTTTGGGAACAAAGTTTCATGATATATTGTTCATAAAGAGCAAAAGTGTTTTTGTAATTAAATATATGTGCTTGATTATCTTCAATAAGCTATTATTGACTAAATAAAAATAGAAATCCAAAATTTGAGATACTTCAAAAAGTTATAATTTAACTTTTACAAAAGCTGAAATTTCATTCATAATGTTGGCACTGTGCTGACGTGGCACGAGTCCGGTTTAAGTCTCCCTTAGACGTGGGGTCAGCCTTGCTGACGTGTTTGAGGCTCAGGTCGGACAGATCGGGATAGTTGCCGCCAGCATAGACGAGCCAAGGGCAGTTCGGATTCGGGCATAGCTCAGCTCCGCCTGTCCGAGCTCAATTCCAGACCAGTGGAAGGACTATACCACGATTGATACCCAAGTCGGCCGGAGGCCCAGGTCGGTAGAAATGGCAGACCGACCCAGACCACTATAGTGACCGACAGTAAGGACAATCCACGTATTATCTAATACGCTTACAACATCTGCGGTTGACAAGATGCCATCGCCATAAATGCATAGGCGGCCACACACAAATCCCGAGACCATCACCATAAATGCTGATGGCTGCACAGAGGTTGCAGAGGCAATCATGACACCTAGGTTGTAGCTAGTCCAATCGCCCCATGATGGCCAATGACCCACTATGTAACTTGCACTATAAAATAGAAGACTTAATTGTCATGGAGGGGCAATCAATTCCTCTATAATCAACACCCTGTTCTAGCTCGGCTATGAATACAAAATTTTACTTTTACTCAACTAGTACTGCTAACCAACCCCCGACGCTCACTAAGCTGGTACTCAAATAGTCATCACTATTTTTGACATCAAATAATAATAATAATAATAATAATAATAATAATAATAATAATAATAATAATTGTTGGCACCCTGGTGACGTGGCATGAGCCTAGCCTGGGTCCCTCCCTGATGTGGACCCCTTGCTGATGTGTCTACGGTGCCAAGTCGGCCAGATGCTGATGGTCGCCATGGGAAGGGGGGTCGAGGTCAGGTCAGCTCGGATGCCATGCTTAGCTCGGTCCCAGTGCTGAGGTCAGCCAGATAACGGGAGTAGCTCCAACATCGCGGGTGTCCAGGTTGGTAGGAGGTCAGCTCGGCCGCAGTATACAACAAGCCCCGACCACTACAGTAGCCGACAACAAGGATAATCAACGTGTCGTCTGACACTCTGACACCCTCTGCGACTGATAGGACATCATCGCCATAAATGCAGAGGCGGTTATACACAAGTTCCGAGGCCATCACCATAAATGCTGAAGGCTGCACAGGTACAGCCAAGGCAATCATCACACCTGTGATGAAGCTAGCCCAACCGCCACAATGATGACCTACCACCACCTACACATTTTGCACTATAAATAAAACACTTAGTGGTCATTCGAGGGGCAAGAAATCCTTTGTAATTAGTGACAAGTTCGAGCTCGGCTATAAATACAAATTTACGTTTTTACTATACCAGTTATTGCTAATCAGCCCCTAACACTCATTAAGGTTGATACTTAAGTAGTCAATACTATTTTCGGCATCAACAATAATAATAATAATATTCTTTGCTTTAAATGCATCAAAAGTAATTGTTGATGTCTAAATCAGTAAGGACTAATTACTTATCAACTGAGGTGGGTGTCAGGACCTGAGTTGTAGTAACTGAAGGAGTAAAATATATAAGTGTAGTGTCCGAGCTAGTTCTTATTTACAGATTTTTCTCCTGTGTCAAATGAATGCTAAGTGTTCTATTTATAGTGCAAAATCAGGTAGGGGGCCGTAGGTCATCATTGCGCCGGCTCGACCTAGGCCCAGAATAGGTGTAATGATGTCTCTGTGGCACGCAAGCCGTCTTGCATTTAAGGCGTTGACCTCGGAATTTAGGTGTAGCCGCCAATGCACATCGGGGACAAGATGCTCGCTGTCGGTTGCGGTGGTGTCGGGATGTCGGTGTGTCGGGTGACACGTGGGTCGTCCTTCTTGTCGCCATCGTAGCGGGGATCGACGCGCACATGGCCGAAGCCGACCTCGCCCGCCGGTTGGCCATTAGTAATGCGGCGCCTTCACGGATTTGCCGACTGGGCCCAAGGCGGAGTTAGCGGCTCGCCGAGCCGAATCGGGGACACTCTGCCGATTCCCTAGTGAGGTGAACCCCAGGATCAATCCGACCTGGGACAATGGACACGTCACTGGCCGACCTGGCACTCCTACACGTCAGCGAGGGTCCGTGTTGGGCGTAGGGCCTGGGGCGCGCCCGTGCCACGTCACCAGGGTGCCAACAATTGTCCCCAGCGTAAATGCCGACCTCGGTTGGGATTGACGCTTAACCGGCCTGGGCTGGCACGCGCGTGGCACGTGGGCGCGAGGCTGGACCACGTGTCGGTCAATGATTGGGGGAGGTCACGTCTTTTCATCTTCCACCGCCATTGCCTATATATACCCCCTCATTTCATCAGTTTCCACTTTTCCGCTCTCTACACTTGTGAAAATTTCTCTCTCGATCTCAAACCAAAGTCGGAACCCTGCTGACCCTGAGCTCGTTACCGTCCTCGTGTTCAGGTAGATTTCCGACCTCAAGACTTAGCCAATTTTCGAAATGTCGTCGGGTTCAGAGGAAGTATACGATTACGATATGGGAAACCGATCTCCAGGGCCCTCACCCTCTCCGCACCGAGAGAATTCCCCCAGCGTCGAGGAGGTCCTAGAGGCAGTACCCTTGCAGACCGTCAGGGTCTCGGTGGAGTCAGCCGAGCTGGCCTCCGATGTGGGCACGTCCTTCCCATCCGAGCCGGTCTCCTCACCGCCGACCTTCCTCATGAGGAGGAAGAAGAAGTCGGCCAAGCGCGACCGGTCGAGGCCGTGGGGATGCTCCCAGTTCGCGTCGGTGGTGACCGAGGAGTTGCTGAGCTCATTGCACTCCCAGTACCTGGTCTCACCTCGGGTGAAGTTCGTGGTGCCTGAGGCGGATGAGCGGGCTGACTGCCCATCCGCTGGGCGTGTGGCGGTGAGCCAGGCCTTGCTCGAGTCCGGGGTGAGACTACCGTTTCCCAGGGCGGTGAAGCACTTTCTCAGTGCTTGGGGGGTGGCGCCTACTCAGCTCACCCCTAACACGTGGACGACCGTCCTCGGGATGATGGTGCTGTGGCACCGTGCCGGGCTGAGCGAGCTGACGGTGTGGGAGTTCAACCACTGGTACTCCTTCAAGTCGGACGGGCAGCACTCGGGCTGGTACTACTGCTCAATCCGGCCGAACTCCAGGGGTGCTTTCATTACTGGACTTCCGGACTCGGTAAAGGCCTGGAAGCAGAGCTGGTTCTGGGCGGAGGGGTGCCTGGCCAGTCCAAATAACTGGGAGGGGGAGGTCGCCATTCCTGTGAACTACCACGAGCTCGGTAATTATTCTTCCGATCTCGACATTATTTTATTTCGATCTGAGCCAACTCGTTTTCTTTTGCAAATTTCAAAGAGGTCAGACAGGTAGAAGGCTGGGCTGAACGAGCTGCTATCGTGAGGTCGATCTCGGAACGCGATTGGCATTCCTCACTCACCGAAGAGAACTTGTTCCTTTCGCGGCTCTCGCGAGCTCGCCCTCAGCGATCTTCTTCCTCAGGTGATATTTCGAACTGTCCTACACTGCTTACTTCCGACCTCGCTTCATTTTCTCATGCTAACTGTTTCCGATCTCGCAGCTCACTCTTCATCTCAACCCACAATGAGGGGACGTCAATCCGCTGCCCCAGCCGCCAAGAGGCCTCGAGTCGAGGGGCAGGGCTCTCAACCTCCGACCTCCAACCTCAACTCATCAGTAGCTCAGTCCGTGCGCCCACCAAAACACGGCGCCGGAAAGGGGCTAATGACAAGTGCGGGTAGAGCGGAGCCCGGGTGTGAGGACCTCGGACCTCAGAGGGGTGACCTGCCCTACCTCGGGACTTCAGAGTCCAAGGAGGCCGCCTATGCTGAGAGTAAAGGGACCCTCCCGAAGCCACTCCAGGATTTCTACCGCTCCAATTCGCCGATCAGGTCGCAGAGCTCCTCAGTCCTGCCGATCTCAGGTGCGAATGCTCACTTCGCCATGGAGAGGTCCTGGACCCCAGCCCAGGAAGAATACCTCTCCAAGATGGACGCCACGGACAACACCTTCAGTGCGGCCGTCCACTGCAGTCGAGCTCTGATCCACCTCATCCGAGAGCGGGAGCAATCGAGGGCTTCCGTGCGAGATCTGTAGGGGAGCCTGAAGGAGTGTGACTCCGCGCTGGTGGAGGCGAGGGCGAGCGCGGGCAAAGCCCGATCTGAACTCAATGAGGCCCAGCAGAAGGCCAAGGAGCTGGAGGACGCCAAGAGGGCGCATTCTGCGGAGGTAGAGTCCTTCCGAGCTGAGCTAGAGGCAGCCAGAGCGGCTTCGTTCGGACCCACCGGACCGTCTCGCGAGGAAGTGATCGAGTCCTACAAACAGTCCGACGAACACACCTCCGAGCTGAACTCAACCTTCGTCGCTGCTGCCGAGGATGTCATTGGGGACATCACTGAGAAGCATCCGGAGTGGGACGTCGGCTTCCTCTTGGACGAGGTCAAACGGCTCAGGGCTCAGTACGGCTTGCCGGAGAACTAGCTCGAGGGCGGCAAGGGGCCTCAGGACTGCTTTCTTCTCTTTTTTGTACTTGTAATTTTCCTCTTTTTTTTTTCTTTTTTTTTTACTTACGTAATGAACATCGCCCAGTTCGGCCACACCGAACTGGGATTTTGTAACTCCACTTCGGATTTTCAGTAATTGTAATGACATTTTCAGTTCAGCTCTTCTTTTTCTTGTGTTCAATGTATACAATTGTCTTAAATAGTTCGCGATGTATGCTTGTTTGTTTATCCGCACTCTAGGTCGGCTCATCTGGCTAGGTCGTCCCGGCGCTCGGGTCATAGGAATAAAGACCTAAAAACTCAATAATTTTAAACAAGTGTTTGGTCCCCCCTGTGGGTTCGTATCCAGTCCGCACCTAGCGTGGGCCGGGGTGATCGATCTGATGACTTGCTTTATTCGAGTAATGAGCGAGTCCAGCTCGGTCTCCCCATTTCACACGATAATCATTTAAGTAATCAGCTCGGTGGGGATTACATGGTCGTAGATCGGTCGCTCAAGATCGAGCCGTCCTTGTTTCTTCTTTCTTTTGTTTGGATGCCACCGTGGTGGATCGTCCCAGCCGGACCACGTGGAGGTCGGCGTGTCATGGGTCACCGCATGACCTAATTTTTATTTTTATTATTTGGATGCCACCGCAGTGGTGAATTCTGTCCCAGGACCACGAGGCCGTGTCAGTGGGTCACGTGGCGACCAATTTTGTTTTTATTGTTTGGATGCCACCGTGGTGGATCTGTCCCCAGGCCGGACCACGTAGGTCGGCTGTGTCAGGGGGTGGGTCCGCCGTGGCGGACCTGGATTTTTGTTTTTATTGTTTGGATGCCACCGTGGTGGATCTGTCCCCAGCCCGGACCACATAGGTCGGCCACTTCAGGGGGTGGATCCGCCGCGGCGGACTTAAGCATGATAGTTAAGTACTGAACACCGAATTCAAACAACAATTCAAAAACTTCCATTCTTTACTGGAGTAGAGATATTACAACCGGTTTTCAATCATTTACAACTTGAAACATTTTACAACTTGATAGCTATTAGAAGTATTTCTTCAGGTGCTCGACGTTCCAGGGTGGGGAGCTCGGCTCACGGCCGTCCAGCGATAGAGCCGTTGCAGAGGGCTCTGAGAACTACGAAGGGTCCTTCCCATTTCTCAGCCAGGGCTCCTGCGGCCTGATCTCGGGTGGCGTGGAAGACCTTCCTGAGTACCAGGTCTCCGACCTGGAAGCTTCGCTTCCTTACTTTTTGGTTGAAGTACCGAGCACTGCGGAGTTTGTATAGCTCAATGCGCAGGTCGGCGTCTTTTCGCTTTTCCTCCAGCAAGTCGACCTCGAGCATAAGTCCCTGGCCATTTGTGTGCTCAGAGAAGTGCCGAGTTCGGAATGAGGGTAGCTCGACCTCGGCTGGTACGACGGCATCTACCCCATAGGCCAGTGCGAATGGGGTCTCTCCCGTGCTGGTCCTGCGTGTTGTTTGGTAGGACCACAGGACGGCCGGGAGCTCGTCTGCCCACCCTCCTTTCAAGTCCTCCAGTCGGGTCTTGAGTGTGTGCTTGATGATCTTGTTCACGGCCTCCACCTGACCGTTGGACTGGGAGTGGTTCGGCGTAGAGTAGTGCTTCTTGATCCCCATGTCCTCGCAGAAGGACCTCAATCGACGGTTGTCGAATTGCCGGCCATTGTCTGTTAGGATGGACTCGGGTATGCCGAACCGACAGATGATTGCCCTCCAGATGAAATCTGTGGTCTTCTGTTCCGTGATCCGAGCTAGGGCCTCAGCCTCCGCCCATTTGGTGAAGTAGTCCACGGCCACTATCGCGTACTTCACTCCTCCACGACCAGTTGGCATGGGTCCTATGAGGTCAATTCCCCACTTGCAAAAGGGCCATGGACTGAGCACATGAATAATTTCAGGGGGAGGAGCCCCAGGCACTGGCGCGTGGCCCGGCATTTGTCGCAGCGCCTGACGTAGGCGATGGCATCTTTCTTGAGGGTAGGCCAGAAATAGCCCTACCTCAGGACCTTATGCGCCAGGGTCTGACCATCAGAGTGGTTCCCACACGTTCCGGAGTGGACCTCGTCGAGTAAAAGGCCGCCTCTCTCGGTCAAGCACCGTGAATAGAGGGCCTGAAGGCTGCGTTTGTAGAGAGTGTTGTCGATGATGATGTAGCGAGCGGCTCGATGCAATCGTCGCCGACTGGGTCCTCAGGGCCCTACCATCCTTTAAAAGGACAAAATTTCGTCCGCCCATGAAGGGGGGCCAGGTCTACCGCCGCCACATGGGAGGGCTGGGCTATTGTCGACCTCGTCAGTTGGTTGATTGGTACAAATTCCAGTTCCTCTATCCCCTCACTGGTGGCATGCCAGGTTGTTCTGAGTCCGGGGGATCTGCCGAAGGATGACCTCCTCGAAATTTTTCATTTCGGCGGCAGCTAGGTCGGAATAACTGGTCATCCGCTCGTCCTTAGCAAGGTAGGTGCCGTTGAGCTGGTTGACGACGAGCTGGGAGTCACTTCGGACCTGGAGGTGAGAGATACCCATCGCCCGGGCGTATCTAAGGCCTGCAATTAGGGCCTCGTATTCAGCTTCATTGTTGGAGGCCGGAAAGGAGAACTGCAAGGATTGGTAGAAAGACTCCAAGGAGGGGCTCAGGAGCACGAGCCCAACTCCCGAGTGTATGTCCGTCGATGAGCCGCTTCACGTGAGCGCCCAGGGCTCGACCTCCGATCGGGTAGGGTGGGTGAACTCGCTATGAAATCCGCCAGGGCCTGACCCTTGACTGCTAGCCGAGGTCGGTAGGAGATGTCGAACTATCCGAGCTCCACTGCCCATTTGGCGAGCCGACCTGAAGAGTCCGGCTTCTGGAGTACCTGCCGCAAGGGGTAGTTCGTCACCACTTCGATGGGGTGTTCGAGGAAATAAGGCCAAAGCTTTCTGGAACTAGTGACGAGAGCGAGTGCTAACTTCTCCATTGGGGTGTAGCGCTTTTGCGGGTCGACAAAGGACTGACTTGTGTAATAGATCGGGTACTGGACATCTCCCTCGACACGGGTAAGGACTGGACTCGCGGCATGCTCAGAGACGGCGAGGTAGAGGGAGAGGACGTCCTCCGCCCTGGGCTTCGACAGGAGATGAGGTCGGGCCAGGTGTTTCTTGAGCTCCTCGAAAGCTTCCTGGCACTCGGGGGTCCATCCGAAGTCCTTCCCTTTCTTCAGGGCCTCGAGAAAGGGGCGGCACCTGTCCGTGGCCTTGGACACGAATCGGTTCAGGGCCGCTATCCGGCCGGTGAGACTCTGGACCTCTTTAACCCTGGTGGGAGGTCTCAGGTTCAGCACGGCCCTAATCTTCTCCGGGTTAGCCTCAATGCCTCTCGAGCTCACCACATAGCCGAGGAATTTTCCGGACTAACCCCAAGGCGCATTTTTTGGGTTCACTTCATTCTATATTCTCTCAGGACCTGGAACATGTTACCCAGGTGCTGGATGTGGTCAGCGGCCCTGACACTCTTCACCAACATGTCATCGACGTATACCTCCATTGTGACCCCTATCTGGGACGAGAACATCTTGTTGACCAGGCCGCACGCGTTGCCGCTTCTTCACCGAATGGCATGACCTGGTAACAGTAAAGACCTCGGTCTGTTACAAAGGCTGTGTGCTCCTGATCTGGGGGATACATTGCGATCTGGTTATAGCCTGAGTAAGCGTCCATCATACTGAGGAGCTCGTGCCCAGCCGTCTCGTCTACCATCTGATCTATTCGAGGTAGGGGGAACGAGTCCTTGGGGCTGGCCTTGTTGAGGTCGGTAAAATCTATGCAGACCCTCAAGCTACCATTGTTCTTCTTGACGAGGACTGGGTTCGCGACCCAGGTCGGGTATTTGGCTTCCGTGATGAACCCAATTTCGAGTAACTTATCCACTTCCTTCGCCAAGGCCTCATAGCGTTCCTGGTTCAGCGGACGTCGTCGCTGTTGCCGAGGTCTTACCGCGGGGTCGATGTTCAGCCAGTGGCAAGCCACTGAGGCAGGTACGCCGACCATGTGCGAGGGCTCCCAGGCGAAGACGTCGGAACTGCCGCGGAGGAACTCAACAAGGGCAGAGCGTGTGGTCTCAGCCAGTCCTTTTCCAATCTTCAGGACCCTTTCTGTGTGACCGGGCTCGACCTCGATGCTATCGAGTTCTTCCATGGGTTGTGCACTTCGGTCCTCAGGTCGGCTACGGGGGTCGTCGAGCTCGGCCATGGCGACGGCCAGTCTCCCGGGCCCACCTCGGACGGAGGTCGGGTGACGTCGCGCACCGTCGTCCGCGACCGATCTCCCGGATCGTTGCTATCCCGATGGGCGTGGGAACTTCATGGCATAATGGTAAATGGAGGTCGAGGCCCTGAGCTCGTACAGGAGGGCATTATAATTGCCTGGGAGGTCTACCACAATGAAGGTGGCCATGACGGCCCGTACACATGGCTTTTCCCCTAGCTCCACCAGCATTGATATTTGCCCGACTGGCTTAGTAGCGTGACCAGTGACTCCAACCACAGGGCCAAGGGGGTACGGGCTCAGGTGCCGCTCATCGAGGCCCATGTGGAGTAAGGTCCGGAGGTATAGCAAGTTGACCCCGCTCCCGTTGTCGATGAGTGTCCGGTGTACGTGTGTACCGTTGAGGACCATACTGATGACCAGGGCATCCTGGTGAGGGTGGCGGACGTGAGCTGCGTCGGCCTCTGTAAAGGTGATATCTTCCTGGGGCTCGACGGTCGAATCGTCCTGATCCTTCTGCGCGAGTCTTGGTAGCCGCAGCCTCCTCGCAAACCTTTTTCGCTGGTTCCTCGACCCGACCGAGTGTTGGTTGCCCATGACCAACGTATGGACCTCGTTCCGTGGCCCCGCAGGCGGTGGAGGCCGGTGGGGGGCCCCCGGCTGAGGTCGGCCGTGATCGGGTTGTGGGGCGACGAACTCGCTGTCCTCGCCGAATCAGGCCCTCAACCTCATTCTTCAGGTCCCTACAGTCGTCGGTGTCATGCCCGGCTGACCTATGGTAACGGCAGTACCTCTCCTGGTTCTGGCTTGAAGAGGGGGTCCTCATCGAGGTCGGGGGTGGTAGGATCCTCCGATCCTTCACATGCATCAGTATGCCTTCCAAACTGGTGTTGAGGACGTGGAAGGACTGGAACCTGCTGGGAGCGGTCGGCGACCTCGCGCCCGCGTTGGGCCGATCTTTGATGCGTGGCGCTGGGCCGAGCTGGTGTCCCTCTCCTTGCCTTTCTCCGGTCGGGGGTCCTGGGGCTTCGCCTTGAGGTCCCCGGACGCCTCCTCAGCCCCGATATGGCACTCAACTCTACTGAGGAACTCATGATATGTCTCTGGACTGTTCTCGTGGACCGACCACCAGAATCTGGACCTGTACCTGAGGCCGGCTAATGCTGCCACCAGGGCTGTTTCGTCTGACACACTTCCGATCTCAATGTATTGGTTGTTGAACCGCTCCACATAGTTCTTCAGGGACTCATCCTTCCATTGCTTGACGTCTACTAGTCTCTGCTTTGGGGTCGACCTCAGACGGGACCCCATAAAAGCTGCTTGGAACCTGGTCGCAAGGTCGCCCCACGTCTTTATGGAATGTGGGGGGAGCTTCTTGAACCACTTCATGGCCTTATCCCCTAGTGTCAGAGGGAAGGCCTTGCACATGAGCTCGTCGCTCACCCCCTGTAACTCCATGAAGGCGGTGTACCTGTCGACGTGGCTTGTCCGATCGCTGACTCCGTCGTAGTTCCCTTGCTGAGGTAACTTCAGTTTGGCGGGTATAAGCTCGGCCTGGATCCTAAGGCTCAGCGGGGAGGCCTTTCCTACCCCGGCCGAGGAACTGGGGGCCTTCTTCGGGGCCTCAAGCTTGGCGACCATTTTCCGCAGGAGCTCGAGCTCGGACTGCGGAGGTGGGGCACCGCGCGGAGGCAGGGGGCCGTGCACATTTTCACCCTGTCCCTCATCCGTTCGCTTCCGCTTGTGGTGAGAGCCGAGGCGGTCGAAGACACTGGGAGTCTTTCCGGATGATCTGGTATCTGAGGGCTCCGGGGTGTGTAGTGGGGCTGTGGTCCGGGTCGGTGCTGGGGATCGGCTGAACCTCAGGCGGCGTCTGGCGCGGCGTCGAGCTGAGCGCCCTCTGGAGGGCGATATGACGCTTGCCTCGGCAGCATGCTTGTCCGATCTGCGTTGGAGATCGGCCACAGCCTGGGTGAGGTCGTCCAGCTGCCTCAGGACCTGGGCCGGAGTGGCCTCGGCGGTTGCGCGATGCCCTGCATCCGATTGGGGTCGCCCACTCGACCAAGGGACGTAATCCGTGCTGGGGTCGGAAATACCGTCAGTCACCCAAGTGCGGACGGTCCGGCTGTGACTCATAGGTATGCTTTGGTAGAGTTGGGATGTGTTCCTTGAAATACAAAGGGGGAGGTCCTCCTTCTAGCGCCAATTGTTGATGTCGAAATCAGTAAGGACTAATTATTTATCAACTGAGGTGGGTGTCAGGACCTGAGTTGTAGTAACTGAAGGAGTAAAATATTTAAGTGTAGTGTCCGAGCTAGTTCTTATTTACAGAGTTTTCTCCTGTGTCAAATGAATGCTAAGTGTTCTATTTATAGTGCAAAATCGTGTAGGGCGTAGGCCATCATTCTGTAGCTCTACCTAGGCCCGCAATAGGTGTAATGACGTCTGCGTGGCACCTGCAAGCCGTCTTGCATTTAAGGCGTTGACCTCGGAATTTGGGTGTAGCCGCCAATGCATTAATGGGGACAAGATGCTCTGTCGGTTGCAGGTGGTGTCAGGATGTCAGGTGACACGTGGGTTGTCATTCTTGTCGCCATCAGTAGCGGATCGACGCGACATGGCCGAAGCCGACCTCGCCCGTTGGCCATTAGTAATGGGAACAGTTCTCCACGGATTTGTCGACCTGGGCCCAAGGCGGAGTTAGGCGGGCTCGGCCGAGCTGAACTGGGACACTCTGCCGATTCCCTAGTGAGGTGAATCCCATGATCAATCCGACCTGGGACAATGGACACGTCACCGGCCGACCTGGCACTCCTACACGTCAGCGAGGGTCCGTGTTGGGCGTAGGGCCTGGGGCGCGCCCGTGCCACGTCACCAGGGTGCCAACAGTAATTTTTGAATTTACAATCAAAACAATCGACAATATTCTAACAATTGTAAAAGCTCTACGAACAAAATCTCTATTCACAATAGTTGATAAATCATGATCACTTATTTTTGACATGGTATGTTGTTCGACACCAAAATCTATTCGGCCTTTTTACATTAGTTTTGCTCTCCCGCCCACTTTGTGGGCACTTTATCATGTTTATAGTGGGCGAATTTCAGACACATATCTTTCTTGATGTGGGAGATAAGTGTGGATAATCCATCCGTTGTAGATAGTAAAATGACCACAAAATTGACGGGAGAGCATAACTACTTTTCACATGCAAATGTCAAATCGCAACAACGTGTTGGACCATAAATTGGCGTGCGTGCTAATTTTTGACAATCAAAACTAGCGCCTGTTAGGATGTGTATAAAAATAAGTTTTTATGTGATTTTATGTAATATAAGAGAGAGAATGAGTGGAATTGAATGGTGAAAATTTTTATAGTACAGGTAAGTCTCACGAGATATGTGGATGTAAAATATGAGAGAGAATGATTGGAGTTGAAAAAAGTATGTAAAAATGTGTAGAAGAACACATGCTTAGGTTTGACTGGACCCTCGGTTGGCAATTCATTTCAGTAATCAAAGAATTCGATCTTCTTTTCGCCCCCATGAATATATATGTTTGCCCATATTTTTAGATAGAAAAAAAAAGACTATAATTAAAACAATAAATTTTACACACTGTTCGTAACATCCTGTCTGATGCATTATAATTAGTGGTCATTCGCCCCTAATATGGTGCAAGGAGTTTACATTAAATTACGTGCAAACAGCTAATATGGCGTATGCTTAGTAACATGTAAAATTGTAACATGATCAATAATTTTGGACCGGAGTTGATGTGGCAGATCACATCAATTGTTTGGACGTAATTTGATACAAGCAGCTTATTACTGGTTCATTATAACTACTTTGATCCCCTCCATGAATTTTTATACTTTTCCATGGCATTTGAAAGGACATATTAAGGACATGTTTAGTACACATCGAATTTAATTTCGTTAAAAACACACTTAAAATTTCATTGTGAATCACTCATTCAATTAAATTGACAATTATTTGATTTTTTAAACCATTTCTCTCCACTTTCAATCACACATTCAAATCATTTTAAACTTAAATACAACCCTAAAAAAGGCACACTAGCGATTACTAGCAAATAGGAAAAAACCAAATAAACATATATAATAGAAAAAGTCAAGAAGATAAAATTCCTAAGCCACCGGAGAAAATGGCTGCAAAGGCATCCATTTTGTTGATGGGCAGAGATAAACCAACCTCCAAACCGCCCTCTGAATCCCTGGATTTGCAGAGTGAAATGGAAGCATCTGCATCAATAGACACTACCTCCAGCTTTTTGGGTCTTCCCCATCCATAATCCGCGTCATATAAGTCAAACTTGGGGGATCCAGCCACTGAAAGAGACCGTTTTCCCAGCAATTCTCCAGCGTCTGCGAGCCAATTCTCAACACCTTTCATCATTTCGTCCTTTTTGTTCACTTTTGTTCGAATGGTTTCTGCAATGGACTGGGCTGCAACGAAAAATCCATCATTTTCTATCAATTCGCGGTGCTTCCTCGTGACCATTGCAATTCCAATGCAATTGCCGAAGAAATTAGCAGGTACAGGAGGATTCAGTCGTCTCCTGCAGTCCACCGCAAAACCAAAGATTTCCGGGTCATCTGCATTGACGTCCTCCCCTATGGTGTGCCCGGATTTCACAAAACAAGTCCACACGTAGGCAACTGTAACTACGAAAGATGAAGGATGAACTAAACCTGGTTTTCGGGCCAAAAGTGAATCCTTGAGTTTTTGAATATCCGCTTGGTGAAGAATAAATGTGGCCCGAACTTTATTGGTGGGCAAATGCAAAGATGGAAATTGCAAAGGAAAGTTATTCAATTGATTCCACCACAAGTCTCCTATTCCACTGGGATCTTTAATGACAGATCTATCGAAAAGTGAAAGCAAAGATTCGGTTTCAATCCGTGTACTAGCAAGTTTGCTGATCGAAGCCCATGCCTTTATAAACCCCACAATTGAACTTGCATCCCCTACCGCATGATTGTTGGTAAAACCAATACACAAGCCTCGATTTGGAAATAAAGTTACCTGTAAACACAAGACAGGAAGAGTTTTGTACTGGGCTTCCTCTGTGGGTGGTGGCAATTGTGGTACAAAAGGATAGAACCGATCTGCTTCTCGAGCATAATTGGCAGTAAGACAATCGAAATCCTCATCGGACTCAGCTATAGTTAGAGGAACAGAGTCCCCAGCTACATAACGCAACACCGGCTTCTCAGAGCTGGAGAGCTGCACTTGTAAGTTTCCTGCCAGTGGAATATAATGTTTGAGAGTGATGGAGAGTGAGCGCTTGAGATCTGGAACGATGGTTTCCCAGAAATAGGGCTTGGAACAAGGGAATTCATAGAACAAAAGGCGTTGTATTGGATGAAAATACAACCATGGTAGATCGAAGAACGTCAAAGCTAGCGTTAGTTCAGTTAACTCGCCGGGGGGAGGTAAGATTTCACACTGTTCAAGAAGGATTGCCATACGGATGAATTTCAATTCCAGAATTGAAGATGAGGTTTGGCTCCTATATATATAATAATATATAAATCTGTTCAACGTTGCTCTCGTGAATATCATGTTTACCTGCTTTCATTCGTTTATATAACTGGTTCTGCTTGTACACGTGGTTAAGCGGCACCATATTTTCTCTTTGGTCTCGGAAGTATAAAATTGAGCTGGTCAATATCGGGTTACTAATTAAACTTTTTATTTTTACTCATATTCAACTCGTGCCTATGGGATGAAAATATTTTAAAAGAACACGTCTTATAGATATACAATTAAAATAAAATAGTTATAACATAGCACGCATTAGATGGAAATATATTTAAATCAATGATCATGGTATATTAGATGATTTGGTAGTATACATCTGAATCAAATAAATATTATAAATAAAACATTTATTCTAAATTTTGAAATACTTTTTAAACACTATATTTGTTGTTGAGTTTTTTTGTTGACTATCCTTATCACAAATCAAAATCTTCAATCCTCCGCTATTCATAACTCTGGAGATAGCAACATACAATGGTCCATCGCTGAATACGGGCCTCCTCAATTAAATACCAACATTAGAAAGTGATTGCTCATAACTCTTGTTGATTGTCATCGGTTGTGGGTTTTTTTATTGTTAATTTTTTAATCAAACATCACTTTTTCCATCCACCTTTTTAAATGAAAAGTAAACATACAATATAATTATTGTAAACGAAGTAAATTCTTTGTATATTAAGATAAAAATAAAAGCTTTTATCGGATTGAAAAAGCTTTAAAATGATATTTAAAAAAACACTTATAAAAATACTTATGCCAATAAACCCACTAACAAATTTTTGACATCTACCCTTATATATAGACCATACGTCATCCCAAACGTAATAAACTACCTCACCCAATTTAATTAAATGAATCAAGCACACATTTTCAACTCAATGAAAGTCAAACACTTATTTCTTACACAAAAACACTAATTATGACTTACTTAACTTAACCAAAGCATATTTCACTTATACTCACTAGCATGACTTTCTTATATTCATCCAATTCAATTAAATGTGATTTCTTAAAAAGCAATAATTCGATTTCTTTTTTGTATTTTTGTTTTATTCATATTTTCTTAGATTAAAAATTAATAGATGTTCTAAAAAATTGATATTTGGTTATTTATTGTATTTTTACTTTTAATATCCAGGAAGTTTTTTCATATTGTATAAGCTTTTGTAAAAAAAATATGGTCAATAATGTTGTTCATCACTTTGAGCCACAAAATCGTACTTTAACCTCACTTTAAGTGTGTATTGTGAGACCAGCATGGGATTTTCATTTATTATTATTAACTAAAAAATATGTAAAAATTATTAAACTAAAGGAAAATCGGTAACTAATTTCCCCAAGTAGTCATTGGCTATAACTTCTAAATACTTAATGATTCGTGTTTTATAGAATAATACACGCATTCGTTTCTTGTACATATTTAATGTGGGATATTTGTCTCTTTCAATAGTGTGAAAAAAAATTAATCGGGTAGAAAATTATCCATTTGTCTAAACTTTTAGAGAAAAGTTAAGAATTTTATTTTGGATAACTTTTAAACCCAAAAAGATTTAATTAACTTGACATGAAATTAACTATATGATATATTAATTCCTAAATTATATTCTTAATAATTAATATATCTTTTATCTAATGAAATTAAAATAAAAATTTTATGAATTTTATCAATTTATTTAGTGTACAGTTTCAGAAAAATGAATTTCAATATTAAAAATATGAATTTAATAAAAAAATATAAATGGAATTTAAAAAATAAGTGATGAATTTGATTTATTTAAATATAAAACCAATAATCCAATTTCTTTTTTTTTTTTGGATTTTTCTGTTATTAAAAATTTTACAAATTAAAATTCATAATAGTCCTTAAAAATTGATTGTTAGTTTTTTATTGTATTTATATTTTGAGTATTGTTCAACTTTTTTATATTGTATAAACTTTAGAGCCACAAAAGTGCACTTTAACTTCATATTAGGCATGCATTATGCAGTCACTATAGACTTTTTTTGTCTAAAAAAGTTAAGAATTTTATTTTTGGAGGACTTTCAAAATAAATTCTTTTACACTCCAAAAAAATTTAACTAATTTGACATATAATTAATTATGTGATATATTAATTCCTAAGCTATATTCTTAATAATTAATATATCTTTTATCTAACGAAATTAAAATTAAAAAATCATGAATTTGATTAATTTATTTAGTGTTTGATTTCCAAAAAAAAAATTATTTATCTCTATATTAAAAATATGATTTTAATTAAAAAATTATAAATGAAATTTAAAATGAATGGTGAATTTGATTTCTTTAAAGATAAAACCAATAATCCAATTTATTTTTATTTTATTTATATCGTTCTAAATTAAATATTAATAATTGTACTAACCAATTGCTAGTTGTTTTTTTATTGTATTTGTACTTTTAAATATTTTTGAAATTTTGAAAAAAAAATTCTCGCACAACCTTTTTTTTTTTGTAAGCGTTTATTAAGGAAATGCGTGTTTCCTTAGTTGATTAATTATTAAATCTTATTACTAACAAAATGATAAAAATAAAAAATGGCCTTTTGGTGGGAAAACTATATTTTGGTGGAAGAACTTTTATTATATTATAGATAGATTATAGATATTTTTTCTTAAAAAAAAAAATTAACCACAAAAATGGTTATTCCCATTATTCAAAGCTTACACATTAAATTTGATGGATTAATTAGTTTGGTTTCGGATGTATGGTTTAGAATTGGTGAAGATGTATTGAAAAATATAAAATAATTGTTAAATATGGGAGTGTTTGCATACTAATTATAATTCATTATAATTTATAATTTCTCATACTTTTTAAAATTCAAATTTAGTCAAATAAATCATATTCACATATCACATAGGGTCCAACAGCACTGTTAAATTTTCACCATTTAATTTCACTTATTCTTTCTTATAAAAATACATTAAAATTTGTATGTAAACACTCACATGAGTGGTTGAAAAAGATGAGAAAGAAAAAGTAAATTTAAAAGAGAAAAAGTAAATTTAATTTGATGAATCAATCCGATAGCACTTAATGTTAAAAAAGGAAAAAGAAAAAAAAATGAAAAAGAAAGAAGTTAGAGTTTTTGGAGCTTTTGGATTATAATTTATGATTTGTTATTAATCCAAACTAGTAGTTTAACCCGTGCGTTGCACTGGGGGATACTTCCATCAAACAATTATGGTTTTTTTAAGAAGAGCGAAATCCATACGATTCTGTAAAATTTTCGACATAGTAACCCCTATATTCTGGAAAAATCCACCATATTAATACATATAGTATATCTCTCAAAAATTTCAACATAACATAATTATATATTATCGACAACCTTTTTAATGGAAACAACACTCCCAATACAATCACATGTATTGTTTTTCACGACACAAACGACACAAAATACATGAACAAAACCATTTTTTTGAATGAATCATTGAATCATTTAAAGAAATAATCCAACTCATCTATGCGTCACATCTCTCCTTTATCACTTACTTTATCATTCCAAAATTTTCATTAGTTCTCGCACCATCAATCTCTTCTCCCACACGACTGATCTACATGACTACATAGAAGGAAAAATATTATTAGAAAATAAAGCGCATAAAATTATAGTGAGTGCAAATATGAGATAATTACAATCGCAAAGCAGAGAAACGCTATAATTTTATATTTAGATAGGAGCATACCAGATGGAATTGAGACGGAGTATACTATAAGTTACTAAAAAAATTTTTGTAAACAACATTTGCAGTGGTTCATCTAAAATAATTAATTTAACAACCGCAATTTTAAGAATTTTATTAATCTAACGCTTTCACCAGTGCGTTAGAAGGGAGACTGATGGAATAATAGACTAAGGCCTTGTTCTTTCGAACTTCTTTCCACCTAAAATTCAAAATTTTTTCTCTCTCATCCTTTTTAACAGCACACATAATTACTTTATATTTTTTAATATACCATCTCCCATTTTCAACCACACAATCTACACGCAATTGGAATAACTTTTACTAACATTAACTTTATCATCAATCAAACATACCCTAAACTTTAATTCTTTGAAACTTAACTGTACTGATTAAAAAGGAATGGGATGCTGGGATGCTGAGATGCACGAAAGTTCAAAACAACCAAAAGTTTATGGACATTTCGCATAATTAACCTTTCGTATTTATAAATACAACAATTTGTGGCATTCTTTAATGCAATTTTTAACTCTCCTTATCAATTATTCTAGCATCTCGGGGTTATTATTTTGATCAAATCTAGTTTGAGGCACATTTATAATTAATATTTGTAAATGATGCAAAAATGTATTTGCAAGCGACGCAACTATACTCGTCCGATGCACGGAATTTTTATCAAAACTATCACTAATTATGTCAATTAATATAAAAAACTAAGTTAGAGAGGCACTTTATTTTTAAACCAATTTCAAATATTAAAATAATTAATTTTTAATATATATTTAATTAATTTACATTTTAAAGTTGTTGACTTTTTCAACTTATACACATTTTACAAAAATGATAGCCCTTCATAGTTTTATCTCATTTTGTTTCACCTATCAATTTAGGTTCTAAAAAATATTCGATAGAGTTTGTAGTGTCCCGAACATATAAATTCTAATTCGAAATATGTTATGTGGAATATTGTTTACCTGTAATAAAGAAAATTGGACAGAATTCTTCTATGTAACGAATGGTTGATATAGTTCCAAAGCATTATTAAATAGTCGTATTTCAAGATGCGTGAAAACAAATTTCGTAAATCACATTGGAGGCCAATCTAATTCTAATCAAAGCATGTTCGATGTAATTTATTTTAAAAATAATTTAATCTCTTCATCTTTTAAAATAATTACATTGATTTAATAACTTTTTTTTAGTTTTTTATCTCAAGAACCGCACAATCAAAATTCATTTTTTATTCAATAATCTCTATTAAACAAAAAATAACGTGAGAAAGCAAATATCTTGTACCTCAATTGATTCAAATTGCTACAATTAGTTGCAGTAAAATAATAATAATAATAATAATAATAATAATAATAATAATAATAATAATAAAGTAAAGAGGACACTCAAGTATAACTTCGATGTCATATATTGCATTGAGACGCGCATTCCCTGCCTTCATAGTCTAATAACACTTAGGCAAATAACCAAAAGTTCAATAATCAAAAGAGTTATATTGTAGTAAATTATGTGAATTATAAAAAAAGGAAAATTATAGAAAAACCTACATTTACTTTTCAACATGCTAAAATAAAGCTCTTCGTTTAGAATTTAAAAAATCAAAATTTTCTCAAAATATGATTTTAAAAATATAATTTATTATTTATATAGATATATATATAACATTTTTTTAAAAACCATCAATAAATGTAATATTTATCTAAATTAATCCTACATCCCACTTTTGAATTGAATATAACAAAATACATTATGGAATATCAATAATAACAAATTTTTCTAATAAGGATAATCTTCGATTTTGGTCTCATTATCTTCATTCAAATGTGGTCGTTAAAAAATTTCTTTATACAGCCAAGCAAGTTTCTCCATTATGTTCTTCAAGTTTCTTCGAATTGGGAAAGCGTGTGCATACCGATTTCAAAAAGGAAAGGAGTGTGCGATTCCCAATTTAAAAAAAAAATCTTAAAATAGCTTGCCAAACTTTGAGCGGGAAAATATTAAAATATTAATTTAAAAATATGGTGAAATACTTTAGTATTATATATATATAGAGACTTGGCTCATTCAAGAATTAACCTCAAACAAAATCACCTGTTTAAATAACAAACCATAAACTACATATACCCATCTAAATATGCAATTCATCAATTCTTGAAAATGATTGTCAAGAAGTCAAAAACTTACATAGCCATTGAAAGTTTGCACAACCTTTTCAGCAACTTCTTCCACTGTACTCATAATAACAAAGGCGAAACCTCGACTCTGATAAGTAACCCTATTCTAAACAACCTGAGGTGAAAGGAATACAACAAACATTAAAAAAAAACTAACAAAGTCAAATATTTTCAATCAAACCTTACTAATTCCCAACCAACCCAAATCTATTTCATAATAAAGGCCCAATTAGTTGAAGAATCACAATTCCTAGCTATTAAAAACTGAACACAGCAACTAAACCCCAACAACTAAAATGATCGATTTTTGCACTGGTCATCAATTGATAAATTGATTGAAAATAATTGATAAGAGAAGATTATAATTACCAGGAATAGAGTCCTAAATCCCAACAAAATTTATACAAAAATAAAAAAAAATACCATTGTTGAGATTTTCGTTCACAATTACAAGAATTGATAAATGAATTTACAAAGAATCACAAGCGGAGATTTAATTACCTCAAGGGAAGAGGATTTATCCCTAAAATATTGGGTTAAAAAAATTTGTAGGTGAAAAGATTCACAGAATTTGGAGAAGATCTGCGTTGGAGAGGATTTGCACAAATCGTCGGATTAGTTTGAAGGATTTGCGTAAATCTACAAATCAATCTGAAAGCGTATTGAGACAATTTGGGAATTGGGAAAGCGTGTGCATACCGATTTCAAAAAGGAAAGGAGTGTGCGATTCCCAATTTAAAAAAAAATCTTAAAATAGCTTGCCAAACTTTGAGCGGGAAAATATTAAAATATTAATTTAAAAATATGGTGAAATACTTAAGTATTATATATATATAGATTTCTTATAATCAAAGTTATTGCCTGTAAATTATAAGAAATCACAAGTATAATAAACTCTTGATTTGATATTGATCCAAATTTCTTACACTCACAGAGTTATAGCGTATCTAATTTTCCTTGATGTTTGAATTATTTTTGGGAGAGAATAAATTTAAAGTACGCTCTGTTTGTATATCTATTCTATTTATTAATGAATTTTGACCACATGCATTGATTATTGTCCAAATTATCAAAGGAATTGGTTATTAGTAATAATTAGAGAATTGAACGGCATGTTACCAGCCAGTAGCCAGTAAATCTCTATTCTGCACTGGGAGATCGATGGCTGAGGCATTTGTAAATTATCAAGTTCACGTTCAACTTGTGTAAATAAATAAATAAATAAAATAAAAAATTCCGATCAACTTTTGGGTTCAAATATCAAGACGATAATTTTATAAGTTATTATCTAGTTTAGATACGAACTGAAAATAGATTATGTATTTTAATTTCCCCATTAGTTTGTGTTTGTGTTATTTTCTTCTCATTAGTTTGTATTTTTCATTAAAAATACTTGAAATAATACGAAATTTCATAATTCATTAAATTTCGTATTATGGACACCTAATAAAATTGCACTATATTCTATTGAAATCCACTAAGACATGAGAAATAAATTTCTATTAAAATCTACCAAATTTTATGTTGGGGACATCAATGAATGATGTGAGGATCTGTGTTTTAATGTCAGATGCGAATCAGTAATTTGCACTAAGAGATGAGAAGTCACCATCTCATTTGAATGATCTGCACATTTATTATTCAATACAAAGCAATCATCTTATTATTATTACTATTAACATAAAAGAGCCGAGGGCTCTTTTTCTTCCTAGGCGTCCAATTAGACATCCACCTTGTGTTTCTTTTTCATTTATTATATTATTTTTACTTGTTTTTCTTTTTTTCTTTTTTCCTCTTTGTCTTTGTCCGTTGAAACAAAAGCGTTTTCCTACTCTTGCTAGCTCCAAAAAACCCCTTTCTTTTAATCCTTTTAAATAAAATGACACGACTCATATTAGATCAAAATAACATTAATTATGTTCCTTTCTTTTGCCTCTCTTTAGCTTTTCAAAAATGATCAGAGTTACGAATTCAACTAATCACTGGCTATTAAAAGCAAAATCAATTTGGACAACTAGTAATGAAAAAGCTCTTAGCGGCTTTGGAGAAAATGACTGCAAATGCATCCACCAACCTCCAATCCTCCATGCAAAACTATGGTTGTCAAAATTGGATTGGACCAACCCGTTCGACCCGAAAAATAGGGAACTGGCTAAAAAGTCAATCCAACATTTGAAAAAATCTCTAACAAAGGAAATTGGACCTCGAACCAAATTTTTTTCGCGATTCAATCACGGACCGAGTGACTCGGTCACGGGTTCCAAATTTCCGTCCAGTCAACGCTTCTGAAAATGTTAAACTAAGGGTGTGTTTGATTAACGAAAAATTTCTAGGAAAATGTCAAATGAAGGAAAAAATTTCCTACTTTATTGTTTGATAGGAAAACTTTCATAAAAAATATTTTCCATGTATAACCATTTCATGCACAAAATGAGTCACTTTTCAACGAAAATGTAATCCAAGGAATAGGTGGGAAAATATTTTAATATTTTCTAGAAAATCCAAATGAACGAAAATATTTTCTACGAATGCAATCACCCACACCCTAAGTTTGAAACCAAGATACAGGTTGTCGGCCCATTTGCACAGAATCCCCATTTAAACGCATCATATTCTCAAAATTTTACGTAAACTTCCAATGTAGGAATTAAATGCCATTTGTGAATTATCAACTGCACAATGCGCGACACTTAATTAATACTTTTAGCTTCTTTTGTTCCCCCCCCCCCTCCTTTTTGACATATTAATGCCTAATTAATGTCAGCTTTCTGAGAAGACGCATTATGTTTTGACTTTTTAATCATTAATTATTTACTTCAATTGCTCTGTTGAAAAATTACTCATTAATTTGAAAAAATATGGATGAAAACACAACCATGGTAGGTCGAAAAATGTCAAAGCTAGCGTTAATTCAGTTAACTCGCCAGGGGGAGGTAAGATTTCACACGGTTCAGAATGGATTGCCATATGGATTTCAGCTTAGAAATTTGTTTGGTTTAGTTACTTATACACTAAACTATTTTTCCAACTCCAGATCCATGTGATCTAGTAGTATTTGGGTCTGTCTCCCACCCTCTAGGTTTAGAATTCGAATCGCTATTTTACAACTCCCCTTTAGCGCTAGCCTTGTAATTCAAAAAGAGAGAAAAAAAAAATTTATTTTTCGAAGGAAAAAAAATTCATGGGATTTCTTGGACGTTGTTACAATCTTATTTATGTGTTTTAGTCAGATAACTGAGAATCGATAATTTGCACCATGAGACGATAAGTCACCATCACACGTTAGGTATCCATTAATTGCCGTGATGATCAGGAAATGAAATTAATTTTTCAATACGAAAGACACATTAGTGAAAAGCCCTAAGCCCATTGGTGAAAATGACTGCAAAAGCATCCATTTTTATCTTGGGCAAAGACAAACCAACCTCCAATCCTCCCTCTGAATCCCTGGACTTGCACAAGGAAATGGCACTGTCTCCATCAATAGACACAGTCTCCAGCTTTTTCGGCCTTCCCCATCCGTAATTCGCGCTATACAAGTCGAATTTTGGGGATCCAGATACTGAGAGCACTCTTTTCCCTATTAATTCTCTAGCACCATCTAGCCATTTCTCAGGATTTTGTTCCTTTTTGTTCAACTTCACACGAATGACCTCTGCAATTGCCTCGGCTGCAATGACAAACCCATGCAGATGCTTTTCTTCTAATATTAACTCTCCATGCTTTATTTCTGCCCATCCACCTCCAATGCAGTTGCCGAAATAATTAGCAGGCACACGCGGATCTAAGCGTGCTCTGTAGTCTGCAGCAAAAGCAAAGCATTCCTGTGTGTCTGCGTCCACTTCCTCCCCACTGGCAGGCCCGGATCTTACAAAACAAGTCCACACGTAGGCACTAGCCACCACAAAAGATGTAGGGTGTTGTAAACCCGGTTTTTCTGCCAAAACTATATCCTTGAGTTTCTGGATATCGGATTGACTCACAACATATGTGGCTCGAACCGTATCCATGGGTAAACAACTACTCAAACTAGATGGATGTAGGAACTTAACTTTCTTCAGTTGATCCCACCATATATCTCCTACTCCACGGCTATCTTTGATCACAGATCTATCGAACAGAGGCAATGATTTCTCTTCAGTCAACTGTGTATTGTTAATCCTAGCCCATGCCTTGATAAATCCTACAATTGAACTGGCATCGCCTATAGCATGATGGTTGGTAAAACCGATGGATACGCCACGGTTTGAAAACAAAGTTACCTGCACCCTCAAGACTGGGATTGCTTCGTACTCGAGTTCCTCCTTCGGTGGTGGCAATTCAGGGACCAAAGGATAGAACCTACTGGCGTCTCGAGCATGATTTGCAGTAAGATAATCAAAATCATCCTTCGACTCTGCTGTAGTCAGAGAAACTGAGTTTCCATCCACGTAACGAAACATGGGCTTAGCTTCAGTGCTCAAGGGGCAGAGCAGGTTGCTTGCTAGTGGGTAATAATGCTCGAGTGCGAGGGAAAGTGAATTTTTGAGATTTGGGACGAGGGTCTCCAAGAAATGATCCTTGGAACAGGGATACTCGTAGAACAAAAGACGCCGAATTGGATGAAAATACAGCCATATCATGTCGAAAAATGTCAAAGGTAGTGTTACAGTCCCTAGGGGAAGGGGAGGTGTGATTCCACATTGTTCCAGCACTAACAGGGTCGTCATCACAAAAATTTCAAGTGGTATAGGAGATATGATAAGATATGTTGTACAACTCTCTCTCTATATAATTATATATAAATGAAACACTGAAGACCTAATTTTATGTTTGCAATTATTTTATTGGCCACATGGTATTGGATACAATTTCTGTAAATTTCTGATGATAATGTTTACATTTGTTGTACCATGGCAAAGTCAAGCTTGAAAGTGTAAGGCTGTGCAAAGTAAAATCGTAAAACGTACCTGAACTTGTCGATTCCAGAAAGAGTACAAATCTGTTCCATGACTAGTGCGTGCTATTAACAGTAGAAGTTGTCCTCAATTTCGGTTTCTATACTAGTACTAGTATAAATAAGGTAGCTAAGCTTGCTGTTGGTATCTTATGTACATTCTAGCTAGTACTAGTGCTAATCTTGGACATTATTATATAATATATATATTCTTATCGTTACTATCTATAAAGGATGAATGGTATATCACTATAGCTACGACAAAAGAAAAATGATGTCGTTTCATTAAAAAAAAATGAAGAAACGACGTCGTTTTGGACCACATTAGCTGTATTGACCCAAATCTGAACACGCGGAGCTGCCCCGACCCTAGTCCTAAGAATGCTTTGCATTTGCAGCTCCAGTTCGAAACTTGTTCATTTCATTTGCTGTTCCCTATTTTGTCAATTTTTTCAAAGGGTTCCCATTTTTTTTCCCTTTATACGCTTTTGCTTCAGCTTTGGACAACCATCGAAAAAATTCTCGCTCGACTTTTTCTCTTTCCGTTCCATTTTGATAGGCTTGATTTTCTTTTTCGTCTGTTCCAAAATATAGACTACTTTCCTTATTAGTATAAATTTAACTTATTCATTTCCTAATCTACTCCTATTTATTATGCATTTTTATTAATAAAAGTTAATTGTCATATTTAATATAGGGGTACATAGAGAAATACACAAGTAAAATTTATCTTTCCAATAAATATTAATGTCAAATTTTTAATCCGTGTGAAAGTCAAACCATGTCTATCAAAATGGGACGGAGGGAGTACTTACTTTATTCATGATGTATTGAAATTTTCACCTTCTAAAATATTTGTATCTAAAATTCCATTGGTCCGATTACATAGGCCTCCTCTTTTTTTTTTGTTGTTCCAATTATATGTGTTTCTTTCTATTAATTTACTAATATACCCCATTTAATTTGCACATTTTATATAGTCATTTGATAGTTCCAACAAATTTTTTTGACTCATTTACTCATTGATAAGGGTAGAAAAATTATTTGTATTTATTACTTTTCCGATAAGAGTCTTAATCAGTATAAAAATGATTGAGGCTTATATAATTGGGATGGGGGGAGTACATAGACTGATATCATCTTTTTTTTTTTTAATAACAATTTAGTGACTATATATTTAAGATTATTAAATGAGGACATGGAAGGAAAAAAGTGTGATTCTTACCTTTTCAATGACATGAATTTACATTTTCTAATCTATGTGAAAATAAGAGCAAAGCACAAAGGGAGTAATTAAATTATTTTCAAACAATTAATAGATTTTTGAAATGGTGCCGTAACAATTCCTTATAGTGGCATAATTTTGATAACACTTATAACTATTGTTTTTTTTTTCATGTTGTTGGATTCATTCTTCACATGCACAGAATTTCGAATTCAAAATCTCTATTAAACTACATTAGAACAACATTACGGCCTTGTTCTATTTGGTATTAACCAAATCCGCACGCAATTCTGTATACCTCATACTCATTTTCAACCACACACACATTTCCCAAAATAATATTAACCACACATTTTTACACGGAATACCGCGCGAAACAACTAAACCCCCATTCAAACAAGGCCGTACATGTTAGGCTTAACACTCAAAAACGACGTCGTTTTGGGTCATAGTAAGTTTATATTTGAACTTGCGGATCTGACCCGATCCAGCACCTCACAGTGTTTTGCCTTTACTGCTCGGGTTCGAACCTTGGCGCTTTCTTTGGTTGTATCCTATTTTCTCAAACAAAACAGATGTTTTTTGCCGATTGTTGCCTTGCCTCTAACCCTTCTCCGCCAACAGTGTTCTTTGTTAAAAAGTTCTCTCCTTGTAATTTCTATCTCCGGTCCATCTCATCGGCATTCTCTTCTCGGTTAACGACAGTCATTGATTTCGCAAATCTGGACATGAATGTTGGTACGGTGTGAATTAAATCGCAGCTGTGTTCGGATCCTACTGTTATTTTGTGGTCTTTGTTCAACCATTAACTTCGGTATGTTTGTTAATTATGATTATTATGCTCTCAATTTGTCATTTTAAATTGCAAAAGACGAGAAAAATTGTAAAACAGAACTATAGATCAAATGAATGAAGGTTCAAGGCCTGACGAGAAACCAAAAATTAACAAAACAAATGCAACTAACGACTAATTACTTTACGATTTGCTGTCTGCCATTACGTTTACCGACCTTCACGTCTATGTTGACTCGAAGATGCAGAGCAGAAATCCGGGACTGATGTTGGGATGTTTGTAGTTGACATGGTTTTTTGTCACGGTGTCGTCAATAATTCATTAATCGGGATTGCCTGCTTAGAGATATTTTCACATGACATGTACCTGTATTAAGTATAATTTGACAAGTAGACTCCTGTTAAAAATGTTCTTTGTCACTTGTGTATAATGCTATAGCATTGCATTTTGTTCGATTTCAATTTGTAGTAAATACATAGAATGACATTCTGGGTCTGGGATTTAGGAATCTCCAAAATATATGAATCAAACAAATTTAGTCATTTGTACTATTGAGTAATGCTGTCAAAAGTTGCAAGGTTAATGTCATGTTTTCCAAATTTCTTACATGGTAGTGTTTTGTCAGTTGCTACATGTTCTCTACGTGTTCATCTATTTTATAGAAATTAGGATTCTTTTGTATTTTGTCATTGGAGTGACAAAGTTGCCTTCTCTTGAAATGTGCTCATTTAAACGATTTATTGTTTGTTGTTTTAGGAAACTAAACAAGGCCAGCAGATGACAAAGGAATACAAGTTGCAAGACGGGCTAAGCCGCAGCATGTGTAAGTGTTCTGTAAAACTTCGGCTCTAAATTGCAATTCTTGGAGTTTGAATTGAAGGATTTCCTCGCCTTTTTAGACATTGTTTTCCTTGACAGGGACATGTTTCTTGTTGGGGATGATTTAGTTGCTTACATTTTTGAATTTATTTATTTTGGTGTTTGCTTCCGTACTTGAATGGAAGTTTTGTACAGCGGTCACCTTTAGGGACTTCCTTGGCCACTATGCATAAACAAGGTGTTGAAGTTTGGGGGGTGGTGCCACTTTTATCAGCATGATGCATTGTGATCATCAGCAGGTTATTTTCAACTGGAGTTGATTTGTACGTTCTAACAAGATGCTTAGTCAAGTTATTAAATTGGTTTCGATGGTAGGTGAAATTGATCAATTTTCCCCTAGTGAGAAATTTCTAGTGACTTACAGCATCAATGAACCAAACAAGCCACGTGACACTCATGTACGGTTTTTATCCATGGTTCCCAGTATTCACTGATTTAAATGCATGAGTAGTATGTCATTAAGATTGATTGGCTTTGCAGAGGGCCATGATTAACATTTTTTATGTGAGAATTGGGAAAGTCATGAGAGGTTTTAAAGGAAGTCTTCATGAACTTCTAGTTGGAGGAACTAACGAATTATGTTAGCCTGTGTGCAGGTGATTTTGATATATTTACCAAAAATGTGAATGCAGTAGTTCTTGGGCTTGTAAATGAGGATATTCTTCTTGCAGCCAGCAATGGCAACTCTGTCTTTCACTTGTTTGCAGAATATCTTCTCGGGGGTTTTTTTTTCTTTCATAGCATAAATGCATTAAACCTTCTTCTGAACCCAAATGATTAAAAGAGGGCAAGTTATAGGTCTTTATATTTTAAGTTTTTGATTATTCAAGGACAAGTCCATGAATGATAAAGACAACCAGGTATTTATGTTATCAATGGAAGAAATTGGATTGTGCATACCATGTATATTTTTTGGATTGTGATTATTATGTATATTTCTCTAATGAATGAATTCGACTATGAGAACTTGTATCATCAAATAGTGTCTTTGGTTCGAATGGACATTGTGAGAGTCATTAAGTTGAATATGGAAATTGAAAACAACATCATTAATGTGAGGCACATTTTTCATGTAGTATCTTTATTGGATCGTGTCTTGCTTATTGATATGCAACTTCAACTTAGCACCATGTTGCAATCGTAGTATGTTCAATATGGCTTAAGACCTCATAAACCAGACTGCGACGGAATTATTATTTTTAATAATATTTTTTTCTCAGAAAGAACATCACTTACCATGATAGATGTACTTTTATGATACATTATTTTTATGGTAAATATTTTATTTTGTATTTGTGTAACTAAATGAGAGAAAATATGTAGTCCTGAATTTTCCCTTCATTTGGTCCTATCACTAAATATATGTAAACATACTTCTCAATTATCGTTTATTATAGTTATCGACTTATCGCCCGAAAATTTCGCTAGCATTCTTTGTAATCAATTACTTTGCCTCTCAGAGACAATCCTATCCAATATGAAAGAAAACTAGGCTCCATTAGGCACTACGAAGAACTTTTCACTTGAATTGTTCTAGAACATGCAAGAATCGAAGCTGTCATAGTCAACAAAATACACCATTATTTAAGGTAATACTTCGGGCCATTTGAGGTCTGCGACACATACACCACTAGATAGTCACTCTACAAATGAAGTAAACAAAGTTTAACTACATTAAATTCACTACACTAGACAACATAAGAATGCAATTACGTCAATTTCCAGGCTAACCTATATAGCAACAAATCACGTGCAACGCAAGTTTAGCTACCCTGGTATATATATAAGTAGTGATTCCCCGTGATCATAGTTATATAAATATAGGGATGGGAATTGGGATACATGCATGCTGCAGTGTAAATTAAAGGACAGCTATCACAAGAAACAAAACAAAATGTTGTCTCCCTCTCATCACCTGCATCTGCATGCCTATGCAGCCCCTGCCTCAAACAAATTAAAAGTAGTTGCAACTGCCATGGCGCCACCACCGCATGCCTGTAGTATTGATCATTGTGACTACAGAAAAGGGGTTAAGTATCTAACCGATAGCGGACCTCACTTGAAGAAACTGCCTTCACAATTCATTCTACCCTTGTGCAGTAATCCATTATCTGTCATCCATGCCGAAATACCCGTCATAGACTTGACCGGACTTGATGGACCCGCCCAATGTTGACTCTCTACAATTCAAGACATCAGCTCTGCCTGTGCTCGCTGGGGATTCTTCAGGGTCCGTGCTTAATTGCTCTGAATTAACTATACTTGATTATTTATTTTTATGCATATTGAATGATGACTCAATTGAACTAGTACTGCTGCATACGGATCACGAATCATGGGATTGAGATGCCTCTAATAGGGGAAATGCTTGGAGTTGTGGAAGAATTCTTCAATCTGCCTTTGGAAGAGAAAATGAAATATAGAACGGATGATGTTATGTGTCCGGTTAGGCACGGAAGGAGCCTGAACACATCAAAGAAGCATGCCCTTAACTGGAGGGACTATTTCAGAGACATTATGGTCATCCATTTCACAATACCTTCCATCTCTGGCCAGATAATCCCTCTACCTACAGGTACCTAGCTAGCTAGGTAACACTAGTATTTATTAATTTCAATTCATATGAGTAGGTAATTATATAAGCAATTAAGCAACGTACATGAAACGAATTGAATTCGAATATTTGATGAGAAAGGAGTGTGGCAAAAGAATACTTGGAGAAAATTTGGAAGCTGTGGATGAAGATAGCTGGTACGATATCCGAAGGTTTGGGGCTGGATCACCACTACATAGAGAAATCCCTGGGTGAAGGGTTTCAAGTTCAAGCTGCTAATTATTATCCACCCTGCCCCGAACCACACAAGACATTAGGACTCGCTGCTCATTCCGATCATGGAGGACTCACCGTTTTGATGCAAAATCATGATTTTGATGGCCTGCAAATCAAACACAATCAAACATGGTATGCCGTTCGACATGTTCCTGGCACGTTTCTTGTCAACATTGGAGATTACTTGGAGGTATATACGTATGTATATAATAGATGAAGCTGCTACATTATTGCTAATTAATTTCGCCATGCATTTTTCCTCTGCCTTTATAAATATATATTATTCATAATTTTAGATATTGGGCAACGGAAGGTACAGCGTGGAGCATCGGAACAGTGGTGAACGCGCACAAGAAGACGATTTCAGTAGCGGTGGGAAATGGACCTGAGTTGAAAGCTCTAGTTGCACCTGCAAACCAGCTAGTAGACAAACAAAATGACATGCAGTATCGACCTATTACATATCGAGACTATGTCAGACTTCAACAGAGTAGCACTATCAGAGGAAAGAGCCCATTGCAAGCTATAAAGATACACTAACTAGCTGGATATTATTATATTACAATTACATGCATGATATAATCAAGAAAGAAAGAAACCGTTAATAATTACTAATGTTTGTTCCTAATAATAATTTGTCACATATATAGTACATTATATACTTAAGCAAGCTGCAGCTATATTCCATAGCAGAAACCAGAGGTGTAAAATTCCTCCCTGATTAGCTCATCAATGCGCTCAATTGTCTCGGTGTTGAGATATTTCTTATGATTCCCGACCATCCCTCTTCTAAAGAAAGAGCTATATGGAACTTGAAACCAAGATGTAAGATCCTCTAACTTATTCACTTCATGGTTACTGAGTACATCAAAACTACAACTCCTAACGATGTCCTCCACTTGGTTCTCTCTACCAAATGGGCACCCCAGAAACTCAGCCAATTTCTTGACATGAACTTTTGGTTCATTCATTAGTTCCTCATAAGTCATAAACAACACTTTATCTGGTCTCTCTAGGCTCGCCTTCCTGTGCCCCAGCATGTGATCATAGTAAGGTCCGCAAGGAAGAATCCAACTTCGGCGGCCTCTTGGAGAGTCCATGGCTCTTCCTCTATCTTCTTCCACTTGTTCATGAAATGCCATGTTGAAGTCAATGTGTCCTTTGGATTCCTTGTCACATAAACAACACGGCACTCTGATGAATCTAGAGTTTTCCCTAAAAGCTGGTAAGGTATGTGTGTGCTAAAAATTCGAGTCGAATTAATATCACGAGCACAAGCAGGAGACGAGGCTGAATAAACTTGAACTTCTAAAGTTGGGATTAAATCATGGGGATTTTTAGAGGCCAGATTATTATTATGATCTTCGGAGTCCCTGTTGGTGATGGAATAAAGAAGAGATTTAAGCCATATGGTGCCAGTTTTTGGGAAAGAGGCCAAAACTACATGACTAGGCAAAGGCTTAAACTGGTGAATAACTTTGTTCATTGCTGGAACGAATTGAGGCAGCATCCAAAACTCATTGATTTGATGAAGGTAGTCATTGCCCCACCAATTTTGTTTCAGCAGAGGGTAATCAGAAATATTCTCCATGACACCGCAAATTTAAAGTTAAACGCTATATAGGGATATGTAGAAATTATCTGGTCTGTGCACATGATCATATAAACCTATATACATGGTATAATTATTTATAGAGCGACATATATTGTTAGTGAAGGGTACTTAATATTGACAATTAATGACTAGCTACAAGATTAACATTGCTAAACTTTAGCAGCACGGTCCGCTCACATGGTTTTCTAAACTTCAAGCCATATGTACAATGTTTAATTGGATTGTAATTTACAGAAACGAATTAACCAAGTAGAGAGAGTGCATGAGAATGCTTCATCCACATGGGAGCTTATAATTTTTTATACCATGAAATGCATGTCAAGACGTCAAGTTGATGACTGAAAATTCATTAATAATTAGGGATTTGCTTAACGAGATCTGTGCAAGCAGATTTTAATTTAGAAGATGAAAATACTGGAATTAATAGTTTCTTTTCTACCAAGAAATATAAAGTTGACAAATTACCATACATCCAAGTTTAATTAGGCTTCGGTAGGAGCTCTGCAGTGCACACACTCATGTCTTAAATGTTTTGGCATAAAGTAATGCAGGAGAACATGTTACCTCCAGTAAGTATTGAAGTTGAAGTTTGTCAGGCACAAGTACTCTTGGAGCGTCTAAACAATACAATTTAGACGTTGAAGATATTTCAATTTGCAAGGGTTGGGTTGTGGTTCTCACAATTCTGAGATGAAAGTCTTTGGATTATATATATGACTCTTCAATTAATTAATTTGATTTAGCGAAGTTCATATGAACGGATTGAAGGTGACTAGAAAAGGAAAGACCCTGCAGACCTACTCCTTGATTGGGATTACGACCATAGTTTAAAAAAGGATCACACAACACATGTATGCGTTTCAAAACATTCCGAAGCTTTAGGACTTATCTGTCACTACCTTCAAAGGTTTGGGATCCAAGCGCAATTACTTTTTTTCGTGCAAAGTGAGAGATAGTTAAGAGGAAAGAAATGGGACAACACATCTGGATTGTTTAGAATATTTTTAGGACAAGTAGCGTCAGGATAACAATATATATATATATATATATATATATATATATATTAAGGACCAATACGAAATTTCTAATGAATTACGTCTATTTTTCATAAAATTAACTGAAACGATGGATGGCCGTTGAATGTTGAAAGAATTAACTGTCAATGAAATGAATTCTTCCAACATTTTCCCTTTTGTCGGAGACAAACATGCTGATATTGAAATTGAAATAGGTAGAGCTACACATTTGGAGAATCCCGCGTGTAATTAGAGATTCTAGAGTGCGTGATTAGGTGTGATCTGTATCAATTTTCAGAAAAGATCTCTTCCCGCTTCTTAGTAATTGGTTTCGTATGTTATTTGACGAGATTTTATTGTGTATATATATATTACTCTGCTCTGACGAGGATTTGATTTGTAACAATATTGATGGTTTCAGTTGGTTCTTGAAACTTTTGATTTTCATGAAACTCCTCGACGGAAGAGATCACTAGAAATACACCGTGGAAGTAGGATTATTACATTGCTCAGCACATTATCATTTTGATACAATGTCAAAGAGAGATTTTTCAGGTATAACGATAATCGCAATCACCTGTCTGTTTGCGTAAATGTTGTATGTTGAGGAACCCTCTGATGCTAATAAAAGATATAACTTCAAATCATTTGATTACTAAAAAGTTATTATGTTTGAATTTTCCAAAAACACAATGCTCAATATGCCATAGATGTCTTTTAGGAAGAATTATAATCTCTGCAGGAATCGATACGTGAAGCAATCAACATGCCTGACCAAGAAGAGTCTGGTCTTCCAACAAGGCTTCAGGTTTCCTGCTATTGATATCTTATATAATCAGAGATGATTATTTGTGTTGTTTTTTTTTTTTTTTTTTGTTTTTAAATATAATGGAACTCGATCGTAATGTGCTAACTGCTGCCCACAGGGCAAGTATGCTGCAATTGTGGTGTGTTGGCTTCTAGGAAATGGGTGCCTTTTTTCTTGGAACAGCATGTTGACAATAGAGGACTACTATTCATACTTGTTTCCGGTGATTGTCTTTTAGTATCCAACAACCTCTCACATTTTCGTTGATCTTACATAAGAATCTGCATATTTCACTTCTGATGTAATCCTATCAGAATGACAATTATATTATGGCGTGCTGTCCTAGTTTATCTGGATCCTACTCTTCTGAAAGTTATTAACAATTTGTGAGTCGATCATGTAGTGACTGATAAAAGCTTAGCTACAGAACAACACAATGGTTTGACATAACTTAAACTGTCATGGTCCCCTTTTCCTTTCCTTTTTTCTCTTTTTCCAAATATCATTTTCCTCCTTTACTGACATGAGAATGCTCTCCATGCAGAAGTACCACCCTTCAAGAGTCCTTACTCTTGTATATCAACCGTTTGCACTAGGAACACTTGCTATCCTAACATATAATGAGGCAAAAATCAATACCAGATGGCGAAATCTTTTTGGATACACGCTTTTCTTCATAAGTACATTATTGGTTCTTCTTGTATGTATTCCTTAAAGTACCACTTCCAATGCATATGTATATATATTTCGATCTGGCATTTCTTGTTACTTTTACAGGTGGATTTAGCCACATCTGGAAGAGGAGGAATTGGCACATTCGTTGCGATTTGTGCCATCAGTGCTGCTTTTGGAGTTGCAGATGCTCATGTTCAAGGTGGCATGGTTGGAGACCTCTCTTTTATGCATCCCCAGTTGATTCAGGTTGATTTCTCTGTTGGCTTTCTATATACATCTTTCTCTTTACTTTGGATTCAGCTTATGTTTTCTACTTTAAACTCTCAAGTCTTTTTTAGCTGGACTGGCTGCTTCAGGTGCCCTGATATCTGCTTTGAGATTGATTACAAAAGTAGCATTTGAGAATTCTGAGGACGCTCTTCGAAAAGGAGCCAGTATGTACAAAATTCCTAATTTTGCTGCTGCATTCATTTTCAACTTCTTTGGCATTGCCGTTCCTGTATAACTTAATTAGACATATAAGATTATCGATTCCTGCCCCTTTCTATTGTCATGGGGATTGTGTTCCTTGTTAATTTAGATGTATAACTAAAGCTTAGTTTGTGACATTGACATTGTGGTTTTCAAGAGACAAAGAAAACACTATATTCTATTGCTATTATCTGGCACAAATTGCTTCGAGTTCTCTGGCTGCCCATGTAAATGTGGAAGTTAGCATTATTTTGGCACCTTATGTAGGTGAATGAACAACTGCAGTGTATTGGTAATAGCAAACTGTGATGTTAAATTTTGGGTGCAGTTTTATTCTTTGGTATCTCTTCAATTTTCGAGCTCGCTTGCCTAGTCCTCTATTCATATGTCTTTCCCAAGCTTCCAATTGTGAAGTATTACCGGGCAAAAGCTGCTTCAGAGGGATCAAGGACCGTCTCATCTGACCTTGCTGCTGGTGGAATCAATAAACAACTGGGAGAGGTACCACCAGTCCACCTTGTCTAGTCTAGTCACTAGTCAGAATATAATCATCAAGTTATTTTTTTAAAAAACAAAGTTATCTTGATGTTGTTTCAGACTAGTCAACAACCAAATGATGTAGAGCGAATGAGCAACAAAGAACTGTTATTCGAGAACATAGATTATGCACTGGATATGTTTCTGATATACTCTCTTACATTGTCAATCTTCCCTGGATTCTTATCCGAAGACACTGGATCGCATAAGCTGGGTGGATGGTAAGACCTTTGTAACCTTTGAACCGATATTGGCAAGACTGCATAATGTATCTAAGGAAGATGGTCAATTTATGAATCTGACATTGACTTACATATATACTCGTGCTATTTTATTTAATCAATTTGGCTTTGAGGTTCTACTGGATCCTCGATTTGCTTCCTGGCCTTATCATTGTGTCTTAAAATATGACATGCTTGGGATTTCCAGGTATGCACTTGTCCTAATTGCAATGTATAATGTGTGGGATCTCATAGGACGATATGTTCCACTGATAAAATGCATCAAGATAGAATCTCGAATGGGACTTATGATCGCAATTCTCTCACGCTTGCTTCTTATTCCTGCATTCTATTTCACGGCCAAGTACGGGGAGCAGGGATGGATGATAATGCTCACATCTTTGTTGGGTCTAAGTAATGGTTATCTTACCGTCTGTGTCCTTACGGCTGCTCCAACAGGTTATAAGGTAGGTCAGTCTTTCAGTTACTCATTTTTCAACTCTGATTGAGAAAATTTTTAAGGGATGGATTTGTGGGTATTGCAGGGACCGGAGCAGAATGCTTTGGGGAACATACTAGTTCTATTTCTGGTAGGCGGTATATTTGCAGGGGTAACACTTGATTGGTTATGGCTCATTGGCAAAGGTTGGTGAGAAGCGATTCATTCTGACTACACTATCCTAGCTAATGGGATCCTGTTTCTTTTGTTCACTTTACAAGTTCAATTTGTTTTGTTGAAAAAGTTGTACCTCAATATGACTTATTGGTACTTATTGTTCTTCTGACTACTTGTACTTTGTAAAGTAGCAGATTGGCAATAAGTCATTTTTAGTTGTGTACTCTTTATATTTGTGAAGTGCTACCCTATGGGCCATGAAGTTGAAGGGATTCATTAGTGAATCACTAGTTTTGCACCGTTTGGGGTCTAACTTAGGATCTTTTTAGTCTACACTCTTTCAGTAATCTTCAAACTCGCTCCCTTTAAGTTATATATTTTAAGAAACTTGCAACTTTTGAATTATACTTTTTTCGAGGATCTTCAAAGTTCAAACAATCTAGTTTCAACAACCTCCGAATTGTTGTATATGTTTGTCCAACCATATCAAGTTGCTGTCACCATATTGATACAATGCAATTAGGTCAAAAGTCCATGTATAGTGATTAGTTATTGTTGGCATATGCTAATAATGCCAAAACATGGTATAATTGTCTTCCTACATAGAACGGAACTAATTCATTCTCCAAAGTAGAGCATTTGTTTTCAGTTTCTTGCCCTCAATTCTCAACAATATTTAACTGCCGCTTGAAAACCCACGAGCGTGTGCAGCAGATATAATGAAGAAAAATTCGTCTTGTGTTGTCGACCCCCTTCTGATTGAACCAGACCAAAACCATATCTCGCAGTCTGGTTATGGGGTTTCAACGTTGATTATTGTTGCAAAAGACCAAGAAAAGACTAGTTCTTCAACAATAAAACAAAAGACCAACAAAAGACTATTTGGTGAAAATAAGTGCAAATTTGGAGCACAATGCATGCCTAAGACGACATTTCCTTGGCTTTTCAGTTTTCAATTTGCTTTCCCTAAAGGCTCCACTGGTTGGTTGGTTAGTTTCTTCTTCTTGATCGTTTTTAGTTTCTCTTTTGCAGTTCATTGATAGAGTTTTTATGGAAAATGTATCTGGTTCGTGATAAAAATATTAACCATCGATTGAAGCCTCAATCCAAGGGTGTTACTAGGATAAAAATCGGAGAGAGTTTGAAGAATTTTGGTGGTGATAAGATGCCAATATCCAACAAAGAGGAAGTTCAGATGCCTATTTGTTCTCAGCACGTTCATCAAGTAATTCATTGTGCGGTTCAAAAAACTTTGTACCTCTCTTGTCCATGAAGAAGTTGTCCCCAAAACAAGTACCTCTGCCGAATGATGAAACCGATCGTGTGGATACCAATGGTTATCCCGTCATCTACAAAAATTGGGTTCTCGCTTTATTGCAGTTTCTCTACTTTTCACCATCTTCTGTGGTGTAAAGAACGCAATATTTTTTGTATTAATATGGCTCATTGCTCTTCCTTTCCAGTGCCGTAGACTTGGGAATATGATGCAGCCACTGGAGACACGGAGTTCAAAGGATCAGTACCAAAAGAGGAATGCACAGAGAGCATAGAGCATTGATTTTGCCAGTACTTTTGACATTAAGAAAAGCAATACGCTTCTAAGCTACAGATGTCCTTGAAATTTAAGAATTTTTTTTTTAAAAAACTCATCTTCAAACTTGAGAATCGTTCATATTTCAGGAGTAATTTTCATCTGCAAGCTCTCTCCGTTTCCTTCTTCCCACCTTTATAATTCAACCGAGCACAGAAGTAGGTGTTTTGATGAATAACCAAAAGGAAAATGACGTATGACCACGGAACCCATAGCCTCAACTCTTTAAGGGAGGGGGGAGAATTGGGGGATACGTGCTGAATTCTATATCTCATATCATCAGGTCGTACTCCAAGTTGTCACATGGCTTACAAAATATTTAGTGAGCCCATAGCATCTACAAGTTTTAAAGGATTTCTATTAAAGGACTAAGAGAATGGATTGAAATGATAAGGGTTCTCCGTTTCAGATTCACTTGTATCAGCAATTCTAACACCATGGCCTAACCTCCTTAATAAGCTAACCCTACTTACACGACCCAGGAAATCAAATGGATCTCTCTTTCTTTTCCTTGGCACAGCACTCGAAGTAGATTTGATTTCCACTTTTTCAGGCCTCTCGTTGTCATTAAGCTTCTGGCGTAACCTCCACAATGCTTGGTTTGTTCCACAAAAGTGTCCAAAGAAATAACAAGGATCAATGTTAGAGGAGGATGAAGACACGATTCCTACGATATTAATTGGCCGGAGAAGCTCAATGAACTCTTGTATCTCAGCAAAGCACGAGTGATCAGAATACGGGACCGAATATATGCAGTCATGATATCTCTTGGCACTGCTTAAATCTCCATTTGATTCACCATTGCCAATATCTGCATTGTCATTGTTCTTGTTGAGGTCAGATGTCAAATTATAGGATCCTAACGCATTCTCATTTCCTTCAGCCGCTTTAATGGCCCATGGAAGCCCAGATGGCCTAATTCCAATTGTTGGGCATAGGATATTGAGTGCCTCTAAGGTCCCAGTCTTAAAACTGTAACGGGGAACAGCACGAACTCTGGTTAGAGAGGTTTTGGTTGTAAATACGTCTTGGTATCCCAGGAGATGCATAATCTGCAACCGCTCTGGCCACACCCAAATCTGTTGTATTTAAGACAAGAAATTGACCAACCTTACTAGCAGCATATAGATATGCAATCAAATGAAATCGAATTAAGCAATGAACACATTGAGAGATTAAAAATATTGATCATTTTATCAAACATGAAATTTAGTCAAACTAGTTCCAATTTTCAAATATTTTGCAAGTATCTAACCAACTTAATTAAAACTCTTGTGTCTGTCATTGCACATCCTCTCTTTTTATGAGATGTGGGTTGACAAATAAAATGATGCGGAATGAAATTGCAAAGACAATTTGGTTGCAAAAGGAGTACCTTTATATTCAGTGTCCGTGATATATAGAGCAGAAGTTCTTCTTTACCCAGTGAATCAACTGCAATAACTATATCGTGTTTTGGATGAGCATTGATGATATCAACAATCTGCAAGCAGTCATCATAAGTTTCCCCTAGCAAATTAATGGTGCATTACCTATTTACAACACGGTTTCATGATGAAAAGCCATAATTTCATGTCATCTCCTGAAGTAATATGAGCAGAACTTTGTTCTACAAGAACAGTAACATGCTTCCGACTCTCATTTTTCTTACCAACATAAATTAATTATAGATCTTCATCTAGGAAAAAAGTATCATTATTTAAAATTTAACTTACTGGATCAGGGAATAAACTAGGGACCAGATGACCAATGATGAATCCTGTTATCAACCGGTCAACCAGATGTAGAAAATTGAGCCATTGTTCAACACATGGCTAATCTCGCTATATTCTATGCTTCAGCTGTTTTAATGTTTTCAGGGGCTCAAAATTCCACTCACTCTGAATTCCAAGCCTATTACATAACCCAACTGATATGTTTTCTAGGGTCCAGTGAGGCAGTGAGAGTTCCATGTTAGCAAGATAAATACTTTGTATCTTTCAATTAAAAGGCTATCAGATGTCAATCCCTGAATTCACAGGAAGACTCATTTAAGAAAACAAAAAGAAAGACCAAATACCATATTCTATGGTCAAGTTTTACATTTTTTTCCCACTTGCCTGCCTAAGAGCATTTCTAACGTGGGGGGTGAAAAAACCCAAATTTGGATTTTTTTTCACCACTCTCCTACAATGCAAAATAATGCTAAGGTGAAAAAACCTATTTTTTGATTGATTTGGGGGTGGAACAACCCAAAGGAGGTGCCAAATTTGGCACCTCCTTTGCGTATTTCCACCCTTGTTTTCCCTTTCCCCTTTCCACTTCCCTTTTTCCCCCTCATTAGAAATGCTCTAAGGCAGCGTAAATTACATCTGGAGAATTCCAGGATGTATTAATCTTGGTTAACAAATATGATCGTAATGATAATAAATTGAATAACAGGTGGTGCACTGTGGTGAAGTTCCAGAAAATATGAGAAGGGTCAGGGTAAAAATTAACCAGTTCGTTCAAGATCAGTGGTGAGAATGCCCATGTATTTGGAGCAGACAAAGCATATCATGAACACCAATAAAAGAGAGATACCTGCCTAGCAGCAACTTCACGAGAAGGAAAAGAGTATCTTGGGTTGCAGTAAGTATTATCTAAGTACAAAATGTCAAGCTTCTTATTCTTGAGAGCTTCGAGTATCATGGTTTTTCCAACCTCGATTGTGTGACTTAATTTTTGCCAACGGAAGTCCCCAGTATACAGCATGCAGCCAAACTCACCATGAAACAGGTACATAACTGAACCTGACATATTTAAGGGAAGTAGAGGAGTCCAATGATAAGTTAACATTAGAAGCAAGTTACTGAATGTACGTATTAAGGAACTTAAAGAGTTACATTTGCATTAACAAACCAAAAGACAGTTTTTGTAAGTACATTCGATGATTTCCACATTGGACTTTTGTTAAGAACGTACATAGTAAAGTGAACATCTACAGTAGATGTTTCTTCATCGTTATCCTAAATATTTCAGTGAATATTCCAAATGCCCTAATCTAAACTTTCAATTCCGTACAAGTATTTCAAATGAGTGAACGTTCATATCTCTCCCTAAGCATTTGTTCATTTTAACTTTTTTGTAACTGTTAGATTGTATTCTGATAATTAGGGTTTAGTGTGGGCCTAGCCCAATATAATAATTGTAAATATTATATATATGCCTTTGTATAATGAATGAATACACAACATTTTCACAAATCTCTTTTAATCTCACATGGTATCAGAGCAATAGTGAGAAAATTTTTACATTACTTGGTTGTGCTTCATTCCAACCATCATTTTTTCATCACAAACCCTAACAGCCTACTGTTCATCTCGGTACTATTCATTGTGCTACTATTCACCTCGGTACTGTTCACGCATCACTGTTCACCGCGCTGCTGTTGATCGCGGTAATGTTCACTGCGCTACTGTTCATCGCGGCACTGTTTCACTGCGCTACTGTTCATCGCGGCACTATTCACTGCGCTACTGTTCATCGCAGCACTATTCACTGCGCTACTGTTCATCGCAGCACTATTCACTGCGCTACTGTTCATCGCAACACTATTCACTGCGCTACTGTTCATCGCAACACTATTCACTGCGGGTACTGTTCATCGAAATTTATAATTAAAAAAAAAACAAAAAAAAACAAAACCCTAGCAGCCACAGCTTTCTGTCTCTTTTTGTGGTATTCTTGTGGTATTTCATGGCGGCCTTAGTTAAAGGAGAGTATCCCCCTCGCTGCTCTCACTGTCATAAATTTGGTCATACGGTGGATCGATGCTACCAACTTCATGGCCGACCTTGTAAGAGAAGCAAGCAACTTTTGTCTTTCACCTTGGGAAATCCAACTGGGAGCTCCGTTACCCACATCTCACAATCATCACCCCTTGGCCCTTGGGTGCTTGATTCGGGTGCCTCTGATCATATGTCTGGTAACAAAAATTTATTTTCCCATATTTCTTACTCAAACATTTCTTCCACTGTTACCTTAGCTGATGGCTCTCAAATTAAGATTAAAGGCATTGGCCAAGTAAGACTCTCACACTCATTATCATTAGATTCTGTCCTCTTTGTCCCAGGTTGTCCTTTTAATTTAGTCTCTACTAGGAAGTTAACCCAAAAACTACATTATTCTGTTACTTTCATGGCTAATTCGGTTCTTGTCCAGGATCGGAACACTGGGAGTACGATTGGAGTAGAGCGTGAGTATCGTGGGTTATATTACCTTACACCATCACCATCGCCATCACCGTCACCTATCACATGTGTTGCGACCGATTCACCTTCCATCCTTCATCACCGTTTGGGCCATCCTAGCCTACAGAAATTACAAAAGATGGTACCAAATCTTACAGGTCAATCTACTTTAGAGTGCGAGTCCTGTCAATTGGGAAAATATGTTCGCAGTTCTTTCCCCAGTCGTGCCAATAAACAAGCAGAGTCACCCTTTGCCTTGGTTCATTCGGATATTTGGGGTCCTTGTTGTATCCAGTCCACCTTGGGGTTTAGTTACTTCGTCACGTTTGTTGATGATTTCTCTCGTTGCACCTGGCTATTTCTGATGAAAAGCCGTTCCGAGTTATTCTCTATCTTCCAAACATTTTGTTCCGAAGTTAAAACCCAATTTGGTACTACAATCCGTGTTCTCCGTAGTGACAATGCACGCGAGTATTTCTCTACTTCGTTCCAAACATTTATGGCATCTCAGGGTATCATTCATTAGTCGTCTTGCGCTTATACTCCTCAACAAAATGGGGTGGCGGAGCGTAAAAACAGACACTTGGTCGAGACGGCTCGCACTCTCCTAATACATACTCACGTTCCACTTCGTTTTTGGGGAGATGCTGTTCTTACCGCATGCTATCTAATTAATCACATGCCGTCCTCCGTCTTACAGAATCAGGTTCCTCACTCTATGTTGTTTCCTACTCAACCACTTTACTCTGTTCCTCCTCGTGTATTTGGGTGCACTTGTTTTGTTCATAACCTCACCCCAGGGAATGATAAGTTGCAGGCCAAAGCACTCAAGTGTGTCTTTTTGGGTTACTCTCACTTGCAGAAAAGTTACCGTTGCTTCTCTCCTGACCTACGGCGATACCTTGTCTCTGCAGACGTCACCTTCTTTGAGATGACACCCTATTTTCCTTCCGTCACACATGCCTCTGACCTCTCACATGTTTTACCTGACACTGGTCCTCCTCTCCCAGATATCTCAGCTACTAATTCTCCTTCTCCAGATATCTCCTCCCTCGATTGTATAGCACCTCCTACAGACTCACCGCCTCCTCTAATCACTTACCATCGCCGGCCTCGGCCCTCTAATCAACTTCCCACTGAGCCATCGCCGAACCTAGTTCGTACACCCACATCTGCCTCTACACCAGAGCCTGATCTTTCTCCGTCACCCGAGCCAGCTACTGCCTCTGGCCCTTCGGACTCACCTTCTACTCCGGTTGCACCTTCAAACTCCGATCTTGCCTTGGATCGTCCCATCGCTGAGCGTAAAGGTATTCGTTCTACTCGTAATCCTTATCCTATTTACAATTTTGTCAGTTATCAACGCTTATCTCCATCATATACCGCCTTTGTGTCGTCTTTGTCTTCTATTTCTATTCCTAAATCTGTTGCAGAGGCTCTTTCACACCCAGGTTGGCGTCAGGCCATGGTTGATGAGATGTCTGCCCTACATACTACTGGCACTTGGGATTTGGTGCCTCTTTCTCCTAGTAAATCTACCGTGGGTTGTCGTTGGGTCTATACCATCAAAGTTGGCCCCGATGGCGGAGTGGACCGTTTGAAAGCACGTCTTATTGCAAAGGGATACACCCAGATTTATGGACTTGATTATGGTGACACCTGCTCCCCGGTTGCTAAAATGTCCTCAGTTCGTCTCCTCCTATCAATTGCTGTCATGCGTCATTGGCCTCTCTATCAGCTGGATGTTAAGAATGTCTTTCTTCATGGTGACTTAAGCGAAGAGGTTTATATGGAGCAACCACCTGGGTTTGTTGCTCAGGGAGAGTCTGGATTGGTATGTCGACTTCGTCGCTCCCTCTATGGATTGAAACAATCACCGCGAGCTTGGTTTGGGCGTTTTAGTTCCATCGTCCAACAGTTTGGCATGACTCGTAGTGAGGCTGACCATTCAGTATTTTACTGTCACGCCTCTCCTGATTGTTGCATCTATTTGGTTGTTTATGTGGATGATATCGTTATCACTGGGAATGACCAAGAAGGCATACAAAGGCTAAAGCACCATCTCCTCCATCATTTTCAGACTAAAGACATGGGGAAACTCAAATATTTCTTAGGGATAGAGGTTGCTCAGTCCCAATAGGGTGTTCTTATCTCCCAACGGAAATATGCCCTCGATATTTTGGAAGAGACAGGCATGTTGAATTGCAAACCAACAGAAACCCCAATGGATCCAAATGTCAAGCTCCTTCCTTGTCAGGGGGAACCCTTATCAGATCCTAGCAAATACCAGAGACTTATTGGGAAACTTAATTATCTCACTGTGACACGTCCTGATATCTCATTCGTTGTGAGTGTTTTGAGTCAGTTCCTTAGTGCTCCATGTGATAGTCATTGGGATGCTGCTATTCGTGTTTTGAAGTACATCAAGAAAGCACCAGGTAAAGGCTTACTATATGAAGATAAAGGGCATACCGAAGTGGTTGGATATTCAGATGCCGATCAAGTGCAGCCCACATGATAGACACTCAACCACCGGATATTGTGTCTTTGTTGGAGGAAATTTGGTGTCTTGGATGAGTAAGAAGCGCTTGTTGCTCTATCTACCGCAGAGGCTACCGGGCTATGGCTAAAGCTACGTGTGAGCTTATGTGGTCAAGCGATTACTCAGAGTCGAGATTTATGGAGTGTCAGCAAATGAAATTGATATGTGATAACCAAGCCGCTCTCCACATTGCTGCCAATCCTGTCTTTCATGAGAGGACTAAGCACATCGAGATTGACTGTCATTTCATTCGAGAGAAGATCCTTTCAGGGGATATTGCTACTAGTCATGTTCGATCAAATGACCAACTAGCTGATATATTCACTAAGTCTCTCGGGGGTCCTCGAGTCAATTATATTTGTAACAAGCTTGGAACCTACAATTTGTATGCTCCAGCTTGAGGGGGAGTGTTAGATTGTATTCTGATAATTAGGATTTAGTGTGGACCTAACCCAATATGATAATTGTAAATATTATATGTATGCCTTTGTATAATGAATGAATACACAATATTTTCACAAAACTCTTCTAATCTCACATGGTATCTAAAAATTAACTTCTACTCCTAGTCAAAGTCAAATATCAATATCAACAACACATCTCAAATTATCACTCATCATATCCATACATCTCTTCGTCTCCACCACTATTCAACCTAAAAAACCAATTATTAGCAAGAAAAATGTTTACTTGAACACACTATAAAGGACAACATTTGAGCACGATTTGCAATGTCAATATACTTTACCTAAGACCTGACTTTGCTTCTATCTTCATCTTTAATTTGATAGCTAAAAGCTTTTTTTTTTTTTTCATGATATTGAGTATGTTATGTCTATTTTATGTCACCCAGGAGTTTGCAACCTGCTTGTCAGCAGACCCTTGCTTAATGAAATTTCCAAGTCATGTCTAGCGGCAGAAAATCGATTACAGCCAGATTTGATTGTTAAGTTTGGGAATGTGGAAATATTAACTGGTTACATAGCTTGCTGCTGAAGCGCAACTCCAAGGCTAAGCTGCCTCCTTGGTGATGATGATGCAAAGGCGCTCTAATTAACGTGGTAGTGTCGCCTAGAAGGAGGTCAGGTCATACCTTATTCGAACCTTTGTTATTGACAGTTCCAACAGGATATATCACTATAATATAGACTTTCTAAAAGTATCAAGCAAAAGTTCAATCGTAGTTTTCTTTCAAAGTCAAACATTACTTCCAACCACACATTCATGACTTCTACCCATAAATCCAGATATTCACTACAACATAAGTTATTTATATCGAATTATTCACAGTTGTGTCATGCCGCTTCTGAAGGTAACCTTGTAATAATTTAAATATAATATATGAAAGCAAATACTTGAAAAATTATTTCGGTGAGATTTAGTTTATAGTGTTGCCCTAACCATTTGCAGTCATGATCAGAAGATGGCATTTATAGTTTAAAGGGAAGAATAGAACAAGAAATTAAAAAACGGTGTCAGGGTTTAAGTACATTGTTTGTTCTTAATAAATTATATACACAGTATCTAATGAACAGCAAACTTTCCTAGAAGAATAAAGAACAGCAAAAGGTAAAAGCTAGTAAGTTCATTAATTATTACAAGCATGGCCGGCGGTATGAAGTTAAAGGATGAGGACATAATGGAGGTGAACCATCATCCAAGGTTGGAAATGGAAAATAAGCCAAAAAAAAGAATGCATGAGGCTGACATAGACTCGCAGGTCTCTCAATTAAATACTATACCGGTGGTCAGATATGTAGCGGGTGGTGCCTACGGAAGCAAAGTTTCAGTTCTCGATTTATGACAGACACGCACTTGTGTAGTTCCAAATCACAAATTACAAGTTATGTTATTGTGTTAATGCTTACACATTGTGCAGTAGAAGCAAAATGCAACACCCAATCAAGCGCTGAGACGACGCCCAGTGGCAGAACTACAACACAATTTCACGGAGACAATGATTCAAACACTTGGCGAGCAAACTGCAAATCATCAGCAGGACAACAATATGCATCAAAATTGACTTACCAGGGCAATGATTTGCGTCGATGGCCATTACAGAAACAGTAGTGTGAGAGCCAGAAGTAGGCGATACCAAAGAAAAGGAACGCCAGCGGCCAATTTCGAGGACATGGAGAAGGGAAAGCTTGAAACCCGGGAACTTGGATGTCAACAGCTTGGCGGTAAGATGGGAGCAGAAGAGGAGGCCGTGGGCCCACGTTGAGGAGAGGCCGACGGTGTGATCGGCATGAAAGTGAGTTAAGAAGTAGGCCTGGCAGCCGCGACTCCATTTGTCCACTGAAATCATTCGACTCTCCATTTTCTGAGCATTCAACGGAATACTGAGTGGGCGATTCCAAATTAGTGCGACTAGAATTGGTGGGAAAGTTGCGGCTGTTAGTGGGAGTTTTGATCGACAAGTTAGAGAAAACTTACCCAATTTTTCTCAAGTACTAGCTCCCTCCATCCATGAACACACCCTTTGCCTGTTTTCCCCGTAGATTAAAAAAATCCAATTACTTGAAAAAAAAAAAATTTAAAGACATTTTTTTCTTATTCTTTTTTTATCCTATTTAGTGGGTGTTATGATGTGTATAAAAATAGATTTTTATATATTTTTATGTGATATAGGAGAGAGAATGAGTAGAGTTGAATGGAGGAGATTTGTATAGTACAGATAGATCGCACAAAATATGTGGATGTGAAATAGGAGAGAGAATTAGTGGAATTGAGAAAAATATATAAAAATGTATAAAAACATGTAGAAGAATACATTCCTAATCTATATCTATATCTATATATCTATATATTAAGAAAATGAACAACCCAAGCATTTTTTGTTTTCCCGCTCTTTTGTTTTGGGCCTGGTATGGCAAGGGGTGCACAGTAGCACCCTTCGATTCCGACCCATTGGCCCAGTAGCTTATATGCCTATGCGTCATTTGTTGAAGCGATAAGATAAACACGCAGAATTCCATTCAAGATCCGCCTCCAGTTCTTCTTTAATTAGGAAAGATGCGCATAAATCTTTCTCAATCTTCAATTTTCCTCAATTCTTGGGATAATCACCAACGATTCCCCAATTATGGTTTTTTTTTTTTTAGCCAACGATCCCTAATCATCGATTCTACAATATCTCTTTTCCTTTTATCGTTAACTTTGAGTTGTAATTAGATTAGCACTCTTCATCGTTTGTACATATATGGCGTATTGGGGCTGACATTATATCGTGCTCTTCCAACAGTCAAGGTAGTTAGCCCATTGTTCATAGGATTCAGTTTATTTTGCACAATACTTGCAGCTTATTTGGGTTATTATTTCCATTATACTTGCGGCTTTTCCATTTGTGTAATTCGTTACACTTATGTAACTTTTGTTTGTGTTTTTTCTATTAGATTTGTTTCAGTCGCCAGTACAATTATTGCCGTTTGCTCATGTAATTTTATATATTGCCTGTTTTGTCCATTCTGATTATTATTATTGATTGGCATATTTTGATTAGTTAGGCTTATGCACAGCACGTATTCGTCGTTTGTGTTTGGTTATTTGCAAATTATGTATGATGTACGGTGAAAGCTTTCAGGTTAAATTACTTGGACATATGATAGAAAGTGAAAGTTTTTCATTAAGTAATTCTCATTTTGGTAGCGATAGGCGATAGTGATTCTGAGAATCTTGGTTCTAGCAATCAAAATGGTTCAACAATAGATAAAAGGTTAAGAACTCCTGATGACACTTATTATTTGGATATGGATGAATCACTATTGTGAAAATCTGGATTGATCCTGTTGGATTGATTTAATCTAGATTCTGCCTTTAATGGTTGTTTTTATTTGTTTTGTTGGGTTGATTTAATCGAGCGTCTTCCTTTAGTTGTGTACATATTTTTTGTTGGTTCATTCGTACTATGTTGTGAGAATGAGCTGAAGATGATGCAGGGTTAAAAGTCTTTGTGGATTTATAGTGGGCAGAATCTTTTTCATCTACCACTTCCTTCTAATATCGTTAATGCCGGTATTGTTTACTTTTTGGTTTTGTGGAGTTTTACTTATTTGGGTGTTAGTATTGTTGCTATTGATATGCTGGTTGTGTTGTTGCCTTTAAGATGTATCATATAATTACGATAGTTTTTATTTTTATTTTTTTATTAACTTCATCGGTATTATACATATTATTTTAACTACAACGCAACTTCTACATAATGGCCCCAAAAAAGATTATGCTGCGCGATATTCTTGGTCGTCTCCCAAAGAAGGCCGATTTTGTAGTTCGCGTTTGTTCGCTTGTGGATTGTTCCGTATAGGGACAATGCCAATAGGACTAGGTATTTATCGATGGTGCTACAAGACGCAGAGGTATTTTTCCTTTCAAAGTTTCTTTTCCTTCGCATTTATTCTAATCCCACACGATAATGGATTGTTGATGATGGCTTTTTTGAAAATTTATTTGAAAAATGGAACTTTTTTCCCATTTGTAAGATAGTGTTTTATACGGATTTTCTAATGATGATGAGGTGGTGCTATTACCTTTGTCGCTAAAATTGAATTGTATTCTCATGTATTTTGAGATTTATTCTTTTTATTTATTTTTTTAAATTTTGTTTTTTCTGTTTGGCTATTACTCCCATTATTTCAACTCCATATACATAAGACAATGTTTTCAGATTGAGAAGTGAGCTTCGTAGATTCATCTTACTTTCTTGAGATTGCTAATATATCTTTTACTGTTAATGCCATTTATTGAGATAAATTTTCTTGAAATTTTGGATATTTTTTAATATTTCAGTTTTCCTATTTTAGTGAAATTCCGTATTCTAATAAAATTCAATCAATCTGTGTGCAAGGGTGTACGTATTCAAGCTATTGCTGATAGGGAACTTGGTGACCGTTTTAAGGAGCTAATTGTTGAGCATGGGCTCTACACTATGAAAAATTTCAACGTGCAAGAATGTGAAAATGAATGGAGGCCAGCCCCGCACCCGTACAAGTTGTGCTTCCACGCTGATACAAATGTTGGTGACAATGTTTTTGGACGTGTCCCCGGCTTCCCTTTGGACCTTTACAAGTTCAAGACTGTTGATGAGATCTTGGAAATGCCAAAACATGACCAAAGTCCTGATTTGATTGGTGAGCATAGATGTCTAAATAGTATATAGATTATTGGCATGATAGCTTTATTTTTTGGGTGTGAATTCTAAACTTAATTGTTTTGCAGATTTCATTGGCGCTTTGCCACCAAGCGAGAGGGCCTGGTATGGCAAACGTGGTGTACAAAGAAGTGTTTAGCAATTTATAACAAGCTGCATATTACCAGTGTCAGGTGCGTGATTTGCATTTTTTGGATTTTTGCACGTTCTTTTTTCATATACGTTGATGAGAAAAATCATACATTTAAGTGATATGTGATTGAATATGCATTACTAAATGTATTGTTAATATAGGTATGGGGAGATGAAGAAGGGTGTGAATTGATGAGGGTGTGAATTGATGTAGTTAATGAGGACAATCGTCGTGATTGAATTGAGGTGCGCGTGTTGTTTCCTTTTTGAAAACCTGACAATATAGATCTTTGATTTCTTCTATGTTAATGTTAATTTCGTATTTATCCGTCGCTTTGCAGGTTTGTGATACAGAAACCCAATGGTTGTGTTGAGATTTGTAATTCGAAGACGATAATTGATATTCATGCTTTGTAGTATAATATTGATTTCAATAGGTTTGATTGGTTCTTGAGAGTTTTGTGATCAAGGCTGTTTCTCAATTGCTGTTTATTCATGTGTATTGTGTTTCGATAATGTTAGAATATTTACAGGATGGATTTTCCCGTATTATAGGGGGAACTTTGTCAAAATTTTTGTAGATTTTTATTTGTGCATCGTTGATTGTTATCATCTTATCGATAGTATTTTAATATTGTGAATCATACACTTTTAATATTGTTAGGAAGTTTATATCAATTGTCTTTAACAATCCCGTGCAACGCACGGGTGCGGGTACTAGTTAATATTACCCGTGCAAGAAAAATAACAAACATATGTAATATGTAATATTATTTATTTCAACAATGATTTACAAATTTTTGTGGGAAATATCTTATAAGAAAAAATATTATATCAATTATCGTAATTGATAATTTTAGATAAGAATATAATAATATTTGAGAATAAAATTTAGAGAATATGCTATTTTGATCAAAAAAAATATAAATAACACGTTTTATGAGCTATACATAACTGTTCAAATATATTTCAAATGCGATTAGCAATGATCTTCTAATCGGCCTACACACACACATAGATATATATATATATATATATATATATATATTATGGATATTGAATTGATTTTATACCATATTTAGCTCGAATTGAATTTTGAATTTTGAATATTGAATTGATTTTGTAACTTATGAGCAAAAAAAATTCTTATTTATTTTTTAAATAAAAAATAATTTTTTTGAAATAGAAAATCGCCGCCGACTTGGCACTGTGCAGAGTTCACAATGTAATTCAAAAACTAAAATGTATATAAAAAATTAAAATGCAATATTCAAAAATTCAAATGTATATAAAAAAAAAGTTAATTCTCATTTTTAAAAATTATTCAATTGCCATTGTAATTTATTACATTTAATATCATATAACATTTACTTCGTTTAATCGTCAACATTTAATTAAGGGCGAATTTCACTCATTATCCTCATATTTTCATTTTTCGCACAATTTTGTCCCATTTTTGTTTTTCACTCTTCCACGTTCCAAAACTAATATTTAAAACTCTCTAGTTAGGTCCCAACTGTGACTTTTGCCATGCTTTCCGTTGGGATAAAGGGGCAGATGACAAATTACGCTTATTTTTATTTTTATCTTAGATCTTCACTCGTTGTCCCCAAATTTTCAATTTCACACAATCTTGTCCCCATTATGTTTTTATTCTCTCATATCCCTATATTTTATTTAACTCTCACGTAATGCCCCCAACTACAATTTTTGTCATTTTTTTCCATAAATATTGGTTGATCCACGTAATGATGGCGAAAAAATCTGATCTGATTCAAACTAGATGAATATCTTATTCGAATGGAGTGAAAATTCTCCGAAATCCAACTCAATCCATCCAATCCATATTTAAAATAAAAAAAAATAATATAAATTGTTTACTTAAAATACACATCAAAGACGCCCAACTTCCACACCCTAAAGAGTTTCACCCATCGGCTGCAACAAGCTCTTTCTCTTGTCTTCGAATTTCCACTCAGTCTTCTCCAAAATAAAATTTGGGGAAAATATCCAAAAAAAAAAAAAACAACAAACAAACAAACAAACCTCTACAAATATAAATCAATATATGGTAGTTTAATAAGAAATGTGGTAGGATTGATGGTGTTTTTGAGCCAAAGGTTGCGGAGGCGTTACCTGTGCACGAAGTTGTCAAATGGATCAAGGAGACTCATGGCAACATGGTCGTTGTAGAAACAGATGCTAAACTTGCTTACGAAGCATTGTGCAGCCTTTCACAAGACCTCTCCCTATTTGGGTTGATAATAAATGATTGCAAAATTCTTTCTCACAAGACATTTGGAATTCTACGAATCACGTAACTCATCGATTAGTGAGGGCAGCAGTTTCTATGCCAGATCATATGGAGTAGACTTTGGACCCTCCTATTATTTCTGATGTAACTATGTTGGATGTCAATAGTGAATAAAGTTTATTTCTTCAAAAACAAATTATTAATTAATTAATTGAAAAATGAAAAAGAGAGAGGTTAAAAATGAAACATATGAATTGGAAGCAAAAATAAAAAATATCCAAATGAAAGTTGTACCATTTGAAAATTATAATAGTTAAACAAGTTTTATTTTATATTCAGTGTGAATTTTTGAAACAAATATTGTATTATGATAAGAAGCCACCCTTACAATTACAAACTTGTACTACAACACAAAAAAAATAAAAAAAACACCACTAAATGAAAAATAGATTTTGTTATGCTTTTACATTACCTGCTTTTTCCACACACTAGAAATGTTCGATGTGTTTGATTGCCTTAAATTTACCTAAAAAAATCACATCATGGAAAAGCTTTTCCAACTTTATTGTTTCATTAAAAAATTTTATTGGAAATTATTTTTCAGGTACAAGTACTTAAAGCACAGTATCAATGATTTTGCTTGAAAAAGTAAATTTATAGTTTGGATTTGGAATTCATTTTCTTTTCAAATAAATTATATCTTTTCAATCAAACACACCCCAAATGATGTTCCATAATTTTTTTTTCCCACTCCAATCTATTATCAAATTTTATGGACATTGAGAATAGAAGCCGCACACCGAGAGAAATCTTATAATATTTGCACGACATGATATCTTGAATTCTTGATATAGTCGTTGAAGTCTTGAAGACTACTTACAAAACCACAGCCACAATTTGTAGTAGCAAGCACCAGTGCACCACCCATTCTCACTTCTCTTCAGAAATAGTCAACGAATTTGACACCACAAATTTGCACCTTCCTTTCAGATGTCCCATATACTTTTTCTCTTAATCATATTCTTTTGTCATGGCTAAACAATTATCCCAACAAACTTTAATTAACTAATTAATTAATTAATTAATTTGTACAACTGTATCATACTATGAAATGATAATGGTGTGGGATGCCAAGAATCTGGCCTCAGCGACAATAGAGATGATGATATTAACTTAAATTAATAGTTTGTTGACTCGTAAGTTTCACGCTCTAGGACTCGATTCCAACCTGATTCGATTAAATAATTCGTTGTTGCGGATAAATATCTATGGGCGGTGCTACAAATCTCATTGTTATTATCACAATAGTAATATATAATGTTTATTTGTCATCATCAGCACTGAGCCTGTATATATATTTTGTAATGTAATTGTAGGCAGAGGTTTTGCCATTTGGTGGGCGTGACTACCGGCCATAAATTACTTGCTTCAATTGTTAAGAGGCCCGGAATCAAAGTTATCCCAGATATTTCCACGACTATATTATTAATATAATCAAAATATCTGTTGGGACGTTTCTAGCCATTAAATTAATAAAAACAACCCCTCCAACCCTCCTCGCGCGTCTAAATCGTATTTTATTCGGAACCACAAGCAACTGAAAAGCGAGAATGACCTTCACAAATCAGAATTTGTGCTTGAAAATGACAAGAAGGAATTAGTGGTGTCTAACAAATGCGGCAGTCTTTGTTGAACAACTATTAGATATTGTAATGCTCTGCCCGCACACAAATACAATACTACATACTATCTATCAATCATATAAACCAGTACCACCCAACAAATAGATGTGTGCATATTATATTACCTCTATAAAATTAAATGGTTTTTCTTTTTATTAATAATAATTACCATAGACCAGACTCAATCCTGTTCAGAATATATTCGAATAAGAATGAATGAAGCCATGCTACTCACTGAAGTGAAACAAATTATAAACGGCATCCCATAGATTACTTCAGCAATGTGAAAGTCAAGTAAAATTTTATATTTAACCATATACAACTAAGCCGCACCACCTCAATTTCGCTAGTTAATCCAGTAATGTTGTATATTTTCTAGCCGATTATTGTCTTTGGTTCTTCTGTTTGCCAATGAATTCCAATTTGATCTCTCAAAAATTAATTCTGTTACGTCTCTGTCCATTAGTTAATCTCTATTGTATTGTAGTAGAACAATAAAAAACAACCGAAACACATTTTTGTGTTTACACAACAAATACAGAACCGAAGCATGCTGAGAACAAACCCCTGCAGCCAGCATGAAGTTTGTCGCCCATTAACTGCCTGAGGCCTTTGAAACATGAGAGATTGAGATTGATACCAAACCAACATATCAGAAGATTGATTAGTACAATTGGCCAAACAGACATCACCAACACGCCAAATTGGATAGAACAAAACATCAATCCTTCCTTCTTCTTCAGGATAATTGTTTCGTACCAACACAAGTCAGAACTGTACAAGTATATCTAAATATTCAGCAGCTCCATCTCCATATACAACTACTAAACAAACCTTTTCACTCGCAAGTCAAATCAACCAACTTCAAGCTATTGAGTATCGGATCCACAATTTCTGTAGTCATACCCATACATACATAATATAATTAACAGTCCCAAGGCATTAATCCGTAAATGAACCAACAAAATATTTGTTTAATCCTGAATAAAATAATGAAGAAATTGGCAGATCAAAATATACGGTTCAAAAGACTCCCAGAAATCTTGATCAACGGCTTTGATGCTCTGCTGGCGCCTGAAACAGACAACCTCCCGAATCAGGTTACCGATTCGATCCGTTTGCACAAACATCAGGTTTGAGACGAAGAGGAGCCGTCATCGTCCTGTCATTTTAACACCAAAAATTTCACGACTATGAATTTATGATCTCAAAATATCGGTGTCAGGAATGGAGTAAAATAAAAAGGAAGAAATCTAAAAGATTCAAAGAACAGAATGTCAGATAAATCAAAACTTTCATACTTCCTCTCCTTCGCTACTGGAAGAACTCGCCGGCGGTGGTGACCACGGAGCCACTTGATTATCCTCCTCGTCTTCAACCCCGTTGTCAACACTACTACTTTCATCCGCATCTCGTACCGCAACGTTTCCACCGACACACTTTTCGCACACAGAGACGGTGGGCGCCAGTTTCGCACCGGAGGCCGACCACGGCATCGGCGACTGACACACGTGACACAGCAGATTCCTCGAATGCCTTGCCACCAAGAAGTTCGCCGAGTGCACTTTGGCGTCGCAGTCCCAGCACAAACTCGCCTCGTCTGACTCGCAGTACGTCCTAGCCGTACCTTTACACAGCACGCACCTCTTCATCTCGCCCGGATCTCAATAGTCCACCCAGATTTTCGATTTCAGGTAACAAAATGGAGAGAGAAAATGGAAAATGCGAATAGAGTGAGCAGGAGAGAAAAAAACCTTGACAAGTAAGAGGGAACAACTTCTACAATTCAACTGGCAGTCACCACTCGAAAATGACCTTTTCTTCGTATCAAATACCCACGCTGCCACCGATCCTAACACTGCCCAAACATTACAAATTGTCCAATTTGGTCCCAATTCATTTTCTCCCTATACACAAGAACTCACATAACATAAGTAATCCTAACATGGACTATTACTCAAGTTTAAAGATAAGCAAAGTCTGTCTTTTTAGCGTGTGTTCGAATATGAATTCTACTAAATTCTAAATTTTTAAGTGGAATGAATGAATAATACTTGATATTGTCAAGCAGGTAAATAATAATCAATAATTGATCATTATTTTAAATATATGGTTGATATTAAAATTTGATTTAGTAATAAAAAATTGAAAGTTAAACTTAGTTAGCCCACCCCATTTTTTAAAAAATAAAAAGAAATTTAAGAAAAATTAAAAATTTTTATAATATGACATAATAAAATAATGATCGGCACAACAAACTTTAAGGTCTTGTTTTATCCAAGATAAATTTTATCTCACACTCTTCTCTCTCCTCTTTTCAACCATATACACACTTTTCAATACAATATTAACCATACATTTTACATGGAATACCGCGCGAATAACTTTTATCCCCAATCAAACAACCCTTAACACTCTTGACTTTGCCCCTGGTCTGGTTTTGTGGGGGAGGAAAGAGTTATAACAAACACTCTAGTAGTGAACTTTTTCTAAAATGAATGACCCCAGGTGAAATAATTAGTAATGTTTGAGGACTGCAAGAGAATTTCGATTCTTTGTAGCTTTTGACCGGGACAATTGTGTAATTTCACGAGATGTGGCAACGGAGATATTTCTTGACACGGGGACTGTGCCTGCCAATTGAACGACAGCGTTTTGGAGAATGGCTTGTGTTTCCTGTAGGCCATACAAAGAATATTTTGATTGGTTGCTGATGACGTGGCATAGTAGGAGATTTTGATTTGCTTGCGTGGAGTTATCAAGGCCTATGGACCATGTGACGTCCACCTGATTTGGTAGTAGTGGTGTCAAGAACTTTAAAACGGGTTCATGGCCCCAGTGTTTTTGAATAAATAACAAAAGAATAATCCATAGTATCAATTTTGGATTTGTGAATAATAAATATAGGTCAAGGTTAATTATTGTTCATTAAATCTGAATATCTCATTTCTTAACCACTAACTACAATTTTTTAAAAGTTATTTACTAGTTAGTATTTTTATACATTTCCTCAACTACGATATTGTAAAACCCATTGAATTGAATAGTGATGTCTTCGAACAAGATGATCGTTTTTAATCCCAGTTATTTATGATGAGTTTGAAGTTTCTCTTGATTTCTCTCTCTCTCTCTCTGTTTACGATATCCGATTGAATTGAAAGGCGATGTCTTCAAACAAGATCCAAAGAATTCCGATGGCATTACTTTCGAGGTGGAAGAAGCGGTGGCACCTTTGAATTGAATGTCGAGTATGATTATTTTCGCCCCTAAATTTGTTCATCAGAAGCAATATTTTCTTCTTACTCCTCAATTGAATTGATTATAGCGTGAAAGTAGACTTATCAAAATGGCTCGTGAGCCGTTTCGGCTCGCGAGCTCGGGTCGCCTAAAGGCGAGCCTGAGCTCGAGCACGAACACCAAATGCACGAGTCGCTCGCCTCGAGCTCGCCAGGCTCGCGAGCTCGAGACAAGCGGCTCGTGTAACACACGAGCCGAGCTCGAACAGCGAGCTGGCGAACCGAGCCGGCTCGCCGAGTCAAATTGATATGCCTACTTGAAAGACTAGTTTTTAAATGGATGACATTTTATAGTTTATTGGTAGTGAATTAGGAACTTGGAGTTGTGATTTGTGGATCAGATGGTGCACAGCCTCATTTGGTGAATATTCAATTCCAAAAGAAAGTAAAATTGCAATTGGTTGTACTTTATGCTGATTTCATGCTCGATGAAAGCTACCCCTCCTGTATGATATCGATTAGGGCTTGTTCTAAATACAATAATGGAGATTTACTCAAACGGCGTGTTAGATTGTTGTTGAAAATAATGAGAGAAAAAAATTAATAGAAGTTAGTGAAAATTTATTGTGTATAAAACAAGCCCTGAAGCTATGATGGTTCCACAATTTGAAGATAAACTTAACAATAACTTTTTGCAGAGGTTGGTTTCATAAACCTCAAAATTCACATAAATAATTGTGTTGAGGATGTTGTTTTTCAGGAGATAAAAGCAGGGCCAAAAATACACATATTATTTAGGCTTTGAGTATATATCGGGTGTCAAAGAAGAAATTGAGTTTAGTGGAAAATATGGTAGATCTTATATGTTGGTTTTGTAGTGAATTGCGTCTAAACTTGTGGTGATCATATGATTAGCGGGGTAGTTATTTTAATTAGTGGGGTAGGTAATTTCATTATCGCTCAGATAATAATCTAATTGGGATAGGTAATTTCATTGTGAAATAGTCGAGATTCATAGTCTATTGTTGATATTTCCGGTTAATGGATAATTGGAATAATCCATATATCATCTCCATTTCTGCAATTAGAGGAGTAATAGTGCCGAGCTCATTCAGAACTCATGAGATAACGGGAATTGACAAGTATACAAATACAATTATTTTTCCAAACAAGTGCTGCTGAAAAATGCAATCCATCAGAGGGGAGAAACATGCAAAATCAGAACACCAAAAAATTAATAAAACATCCAAATAGAAAAGTGTACGTGCGTGTGTGTTTATGACTATCAATATTCAGCAAAAATACAAGTCAATATAAATGTCGTACCCCTTCCTATGCTAATCGCTATTATTGCAGATATGTGGTTGAAATTTTTTTTTAAAAAATGTGTTAAAATAAAAATTAATCAAGTCAATGTGATCAAAGAACGGAAATTATGAGACGAGATAAAAATATTAATTTTTATGTCAAAATATCCATCTAATGTACATATTAAAAAAAAAATGGTTTATATGAGTCTATCCACGATAGCATTTGAAAGTACTAGTGCTCGGAGGATTGATAGAAGCAGCAACCATTGTACCTGATTGGTTAGTCGTTGGATCATTTGGCTACAAGAAGCCAATAAGGCAATACTTGGTTAGGGAATTACATCAAGGAAAACAGAAAACTTGGAATGAATTTAAAATTCAAAATTGAAAATTGAAAATCTGATTTTGGTTCAATATTTTTCTATTCCAAATTTCTCTCTTCTCCCACCTTTTCCTCTCTTTCCTACTCATATGCATATTGAAGTATATGATTTAGCAGTGGAGAGTGTTTTTTCACGTTAATATCTATTTCATGGACACTAGTGCCACATAAGGTTGAATATCTCTTCTCCCACCTTTTTCACTCTTTCCTATTCATGCATATTGATGCAGATGACTTAGCAATGGGGAGTGTTTTTGCATGTTAATATATATTTCATGGGTACTAGTCTTTATCTTTATCTTTATATATATATATATGTATAAAACAACTCTTCCATCAGTGTAGTGAGCCAAATTTCTTAAATATATGTAAATACGAGTTTGATGATGAAGCTGCAAATATGACAGAACAGATGGTCCGACTACATAACTTTTTCTTTTTAATTAGTTCCATGGTCGTGCCTCGTGGCACGGCAGCACCCGTGCTATTGAAATGGTTCGTCAATAGAGATGTTCCCACAGGTGCCTCTTTTTCCAAAGGTACTATAATTCCGATTCCCATCCCTTCATTCCCTCTTTTGGTCTATCTACATTCAAGGAAATTCACTCTCACATCATCTGCAAATGTGTGCCTTATTTCCTTTTTAGTTTGTTTAGTGAATAGTGATTAAGCTACAAATGTGGCAAACGCTAGCTGGAAGTACGTAATAACTTTTGATTTAGGGAAAGTTAACATTATTTTTTATGCAAAATGAAAGGCATATATTTAAATAAGGTAACTGAATAACACATTTGAATCAAGAGTCAACCATTTAATATTTGATACAGCCAACCTATTAAAACAATGCAACACTTGAAGCTTAAAAAAGGAAAGTAACGAGCTGATCACAGCAATGTACCATTTATTATCATCAAGATAATTAAGATTCTAAACTTAAATAATCCATCAAAGCGCAGTAAAGAAATTTATTAAGAATAATGACAAAAACATCCAAGTATAAAAAAAAAATTAAATAAGTAAATAAATAAAACCTTAAATTAAAATATAAAATTAAGGGAAAAGGTAAAACTGACAATATATACATGGGAAAGTGAAGATTACCCGGCTTGAATTTAAGAGATTAAGGTAATTTTTCTACAAGAAGAATACGTTTTCAATTAGACCATGTGAAATATGAGGCAATAAAAAATAGGCTGGTAGCATGTTCTTAATAATTCTAATAACCAAGCACTTGTGAATATATCAAGTTAACAAGATTTGAGTAACTAAGCATGACTCTATACAAGCTGGGATGGTGAGATTAGCATTTAAATGAATGAACCATCAAAATAACAAAAATTAAACCTTTTTTTAAAAAGTAATAATTCGAAGCAATTAACTCTCTATCAGATTAGTGATGATTAAGATTTCATCTGACACACTTATATTTCAAGCACATTATTTAAAACATGGACATTTCTTTATTTCAATTAAATTGCTGAGAAGTTAATCTCTAATTACTGTGGAAACAAGGCGAAGATATACGATCAAACATTATCACCAACAAGCGTGGAAGATATTTTCAAGTGAACAAAGGTAAGTTTATTTCATCTATTGAATTAAGTATATATCAACTTATTGGTTTTACTTTAAAATAAAAAATAAAAAATAAAAATCCACTGTTTCCTTGATGAAAGAATCTTTATGATCACCGTTCACAGTTGATCTGCAAACCCTAGCAAGAACAATTAAGAGTAGAACAAGAATCTAAAAATGGATAAAATTTTGAATAAAAAAATTGCTTGGTAACAGTTATTGAAAATAAAAATTGTTTGGTAACAATTGTTCGAATTGCTGGGCTCATTGAAAGATTGGAATCAATATCTCCGTTGAAAACGACAAAATGGACCCAAAAAAAGATGTACTTACAGCTTTCAAAATTGAAGATCTTAATTTTTTATTAAAAAAGAAAGATGAATGAATAACCTGTTTGGAGTAGCTGTGTAAAATAGTCCGCGTGTTCTTAAAGGAGATCGAAAATATAGAGTATCTAATTTGATCTTCATATATGAGAAACAAAAATCTACGGTCAGATACTTGGAAAAAATCCTTTTCGTAGTGTCAATCTAATCTGGAGTTGAGATTCATAGCCAAAATATTGCTATCGGTGTTCGGTATTGAACGATATCCCTTTCGGTAGCGTAGATTTGGCTGCGAAGCAATTTTTTGTGAGTTTTCAAATGGTCTAATCTAAAAAATCAAATAATTCAAACCCGAACTCTATGGAACATGGGTAATGGTCGTGTATACAGATCGATTCATCGACATTGGAGTTTGATATGTATTTTTCTGTGGTTAACGGTGGGTTACAACACCGTAGTTTGTCGGCGATAGGTTTTAGGGTTGTGCCTCGGTAAACCATAGAAGGAAAGATGGATACTGGATAGTATGCGTTTTATCTTAAAATACGAAATTGGGTTGAGTTGGTGATTTTGGGGTTGGGTTAGTAGAGTAGGTCGGGTATTTAATAGTGTTTCGGCTAAAGAACGTGTACTGTATGAAGATAATACTCCCCCCGTCCCACTAAGATAGGCACCCACCGTTTTTCACACATATTAAGAAAACATCTTAAATGTTCTTGGAATTATAAGATATTCATATATTCTTCCAATTTTACCCCTATATTAAATGGTCAAAAAATAGTGTGAATATATTTAAATATTTTGGGAGATGAAATATCTATCTTGATGTTTAGTATTCCAATTATCTCAAATAGGGGTATTTTAGTACATGGAAAATAAATTATACATTCAATAAGGAAATTGGACTATAATTTGGGACGGACAAAATAGGAATACTTGCCTATCTTAGTGGGACGGAGGGAGTAATATGTCAAAAAAAATGTTAACGGGCTCATTCCATTAATTAATTAATATTTGGCCTGTATAGATTTTTATATTATTTTTTCTATTAATTGTTTCTTTGATCTTTTTTAAAAGATAAAATCTTTTACTTTTTATTTTTAACATTTTTTTATTTTTTTTTTAAAGTTTTTCAATTTCCAACAAAATTTAAGAAACATATATTTTTCCGATTTTATTTTTAGTTTTTCTTTTTATGCACTTGTAGTTTTAAATCAGGCTACACACTATAAATTTGTACGAACAATCACAAAGTATGGGAAATATTTTCTTTTATTTGTGACTACTTACAAATAAAATTGACAACACCGCAAATCAAAGAAGTCATAGACAAAAATTAAAATTGACTCCTTAATTAACAAATTAAGAATGAAAAGTCTCACAAGCAATTATAATCACACATATATAGAAATTTAAAAGTCATTGTAATTGAAAAAAAAAAAAGTGGATCAATAAAATGTTTTCGATATTTGTGCAGTACAAATGCGTGTCAAACATCTTAATTGGTTATGTGTTTATTATTATATATTTATTTATTCCCGGAATCATAGATGTCTCTTGTATTGATTACCAAAGGTACACTTTAAACATGAAATCCTATTTGATTATACCAAAGGTACACTTTAAACATGAAATCCTATTTGATTATACCAAACCAAAGGTACACTTTAAACATGAACACTTTAAACATGAAATCCTATTTGATTATACCAAACCAAAGGTACACTTTAAACATGAAATCCTATTTGATTATTAAGCATGACAATTATTAATTGCTTTAGATGTATGCCACCATAATATTATTCCTCGTGTTGAAATGCACTTCCATCTAGTGCACGTTAAATTATAATTGCTTGACTTCCATTGTTATACAATATTATTCAACTCTATTTTTATCTCTAATGTGAAACACATCTTATATATTTTACATTAATTGTTCAACAACATTTATTTCTCATTTTAATTATAATTGCATCTAATACGTATTATTTAAAAAGATTTTCTTTTTTCTTTCTATAAGACATGTTCTTTAGAATATTTTCATTCCGTGCAACACACGGGTTGAACTACAAACACATAAGGTTGAAAGTCACTCTATTTTTATTTTTTTATTATTTTTAATATTTTGATATGATACCAAATATAGAGCAATGGACACATCGCATTGGAGATGGTCTGATCCACTGCCCAAAATGACAGGTCTTTAAGTCATTAAACTGCTTCTTAGCCATGTGGATAGACCATTTATATTTTCTTTCCTAAATAATGTATAGTGAAAATCGATCACAGGTCCAACTCTAAATGTCATCTCTGTGGATATACCATTTATATTTTCTTTTCCCAAATAATTTATACGTGCGATCAATCACAAATCCAATTGTAAATGTTGTTGGATATAAGAAGTAGTAAATTAAAGATTTCAATGACTTCAAAGCACATAATTATATGCTATTTTTTAATAAATGTTTCTATCGGCATCAATAGTGTCACTTCGGGATATGAGAAAATCTCTATCATGATACAATGGAGTTTTTCGTTTGATTAAAATAGTAACAAGTTTGATCAAATAGAAGAGAAACTCGTGTTATTAACACGGATGATGCCGAATGCAAATTATGAATTTCGTGATGTTTGATTTTTGGATTAATTGCAAATGACTGGGATTGATACATTATAAAGAATGTCCATGTTTCTTGGATAAAAATGCGTCTCTTTGAAAATATATGTCCCTTCAAAGGGATATGTATGTTGATTCAACAGACACAACTTTTGATATAGAACTATTAATCCACAAATTACACAAATTCTGTTTACCTTTTGGGGACATTGCTCCCATGCCCAAATGGGGGGTCGAGCCATTGCCCCTCTGGATCCCCTGTCGCGAAGCAGTAATCATAAATCGAGGTAGTAAATCATTTGCAATGATTTAAACAAAATATAAAAAATATCTAACAAATGTAATTTTTGTGGATACTCTCAATCTCATCAACTATTACATTCATCTTATAAAACACATGGTCATATAGTATATGTCATTTTTGAGAGACATTCACATTCTAGGTAGCCCACATGTGCATGTAACATTCATCACATTCTAACCATCTGATAAATGCTCAAATTTTAAGTTTTTCTAAGTTGTGTAACAAAGATAAATGCTATGTAATCACTTAGATGACTGCACATATATAATATAATAATTCGATCCATCAATAACTACACCAAAAAGTGAAACCAACTACTCCACTATCAATGAAATTGATTTCGTGATTGATATAAATGAAATGTCCATGCATCCAAATCTCTTTAAGAAAAATATTCACAAATCAAAAATCAATTCATAACGATCATATTTATTATCGTCCAACAACATTAAACTTTCCTTTTGTCGGTAACATTGTTTAGGTGAATTTCAAAATCGAACCATAGTTGACCCGAATAATATTTAAAACTTGGCCATGCACGTTTAGCAGTAGATGGGTGTTTCGATGTTCCCACACCAAGTCACCCAGCAGCCCAACAGTGCCATCCATAATATCATGTGAACATACTAAATTATCAATTTCACGTTCATCAAGGATTAAAATATTGTGGACATAATCTGCAATTGTTCTTGATATACGAAACATAAATGAAACTTCTCCCGTCTCCATGGATAACCTCAAATGGACATGGGATACTCCAAGTCACCATTATTATTTGTTTATGCTAATGTCTCTAGGTAGATGACAACTTGACAGGCTGCTTCCAAGAAAGAGCTAGGCAATTGCAGATTGCAAGAACCGAATCCGACCAGCAAAATATTGGTTGGCATCTATTATTATTATTATTATTATTATTTTTTTGTTGAAATCAGAATTGTCCTTTAAGCTTATATATAGAGAATACAAGAAACCCCAGTGTCCTTCATTGATTCTGTACCCATCTGCAAGAAAGCAAAGGAAGAGGAATGGCAGGAAGAAAGATGAGTGATTTTGAAGATATGTTACCAAAAATGGCTGAAAAGCTGGGTGGAGAGGGCCTAATAAGAGAACTGTGCAATGGCTTTAGACTCTTGATGGATAGAGAAAAAGGGCTTATCACATTTGATAGCCTGAAGAAGAATTCAGCTTTCCTTGGATTGCAAGATTTGAGAGACGATGAGTTGCAGGGTATGGTCAAAGAAGGCGATATAGATGGTGATGGTGGGCTTGATCAGATGGAGTTCTGTGTCCTGATGTTCAGATTGAGCCCCGAATTAATGCAGAAATCTGAGGACTGGCTCGAGTATGCTCTGCACCAGGAGTTGACCAACAAGACAGCCTCGTTTTGACCGAAAATGGTGTATGCTTATTTACTCATCACTACTCATTAATCAATCATTAGAGCATCTTTTTCTAACAGATTGATGGGGAACAAACAATTGAATTGTGACTGAAGATCATTATTATGTTACCCATGTGCGTGTGTGCGTATAGTGAAATGGCATTTATTCAATTCAAATATCTGATGATGTAAAAGTCTATATATATAGATATATATATATATATATATGGTTTCTTCGAATAAAATTCCATGTTTCAAATTTCCTCGAAAGAAAAGATGAAACATGTATGGGATGGAGGGTCTATTGAAACACAATTTTTGCACCGGAAGAAGCTCGTGAAAAGCCCATTATCTGAGACCGGATTTTCTCTCGCAAAAGTGAATCTCTTGGCTTGGAGAGACTGGTGCAAAGAAAAAGTTCTTTCAGTGCCTTGCCATTTTTGAGTAAAAATTTCACCAGACTGATATCATTTGCACATTCTACAAATCCATGAATCTTCACCATCTTTAAGTGGAGAAGAAAACACTTCAAGGCTTCCGTTTGTGATTCCCAATATCTTTCTTCTCCCGAGCTTGACAAGTCCCACAACTCCTTGTTCCATTGCTGTCAAATTCATACACAAACAAAGCTACTCAGATTCACTCTCACTTTAATCTAGTTAAAAAAAATATATATATAAATATAAATAAACACTCACTTTTCTTTTGCCGTCTACAATCTTGATAACGACAGTGTGAATAGCGGGAGAAACCCTGAAAAGACTTACCAATCCAGGGTTATTATGTTTGTTTAAGCCAGTATACAACTCCAACGATTCTAGCTTAGTGAACGGATGCAGAGAAAATCGATTATTCTTTGATAGAATCTGCATCACATATGAGATTAGAATAATATAAAAATGCAGCGTTTTGAGAAAGAAGAGACTGAATATATCGGATATTAAAAATACCTCAATGCACTGGTACTCAAGCGTTAAAGACCGGCAATGGGAAATTCCAGACATGAAGTTTGACAAACTTTGAAGCTTAGTTCCGCTGAGATCGTCGTGGAGGACGAAGAACCCTACAAAGGCCTTGCGCAGTGAAGTCAAATTCTGCAAAAGACTTTCCTGGGTGATCGTGTTGCAAGACCAGAACATGTTTTGGAGAGTTGGAGAGTCAATTTTCACCCAACTGCTGAGGCTATAAGCATCAAAGCAACTCGAAACTGTTAATCTCTCTAGTTTTGGAGACGAAATTTCAAGATCTACAAGCTGAAAACAACTGTCTAAGGCTAAATCCACGAGGCTTCGGCATACAATTCTAAGATGTTTCAATCCAACACAGGCTTCTAAATGTAACTTGTTAAGCAGAGGAAATGATGAATCTGTAAACAAATTGACAAGAGAGGGCTGATTGTGTAAGATCACTCGCGAAAGAGACAAATTCGACAATGATCGAAAACCTCCCTTCATAAATTCCGCAGGAGGCAATCTAAATCCCGGGCACCATGACTTCAATCTCAAAACTCTCAAGGATTCACTTGTGATAACGCTACGAGGGAAATTGAAATAATCACAAGTGGAGACCTCGATATCAAGTTCTTGCACATCGTGCTTAATGGCACGACGGATCAAACCATTGAGTCGAGAAAAGCTCAAAAACGCACGAATTCTGAGCAGTCTTATATCCGCGTGCTTCTCGCAAAGGCCTAAAACCTGATCAATGAATGAGGCTCCTTTGGACCTCTTTTTTCTACGTGGATTCCTGAGAAGATTGAGGGATGAGAAATCGAGGTCTGGGAAGGAGTACCAGAGATTTCTCCATCGCTTCGATAGCACGCTGGTTTGCGCTATGGATTTGATGGGGAGAAATGAGAGTATTTGATGCAAAACATCATCTGGGAGATCGCTGATCCGGTCTGCTTCTTGTTCATCGAGTTTCGATTTTGGTTTACAAGCTTCGGAAAGCTTTTTCCTCTTTGCAGATCTTGTCTCCATTAATTGGTTCGTTTCGTTTCATTTCATGTGTTTAATTTACGACTCAAATTATGTTGAGAGGTTGGTTGTTAAAGATTGGACCTTGAAATTTTCAAATAGCTGTTATTTTGATACGATAATAATGTTGTTTAGTTCGTTTAGAATTGAAACACTTTGAAATATAATAAGATAAGATGTGAAGAAATCGATCTATATTTATTCGTTGAGTTTTTTATTTTTTATTTTTGGAAAATTAAAATGGCTTAATGAATCCCACCCTGAGTGGAATTCTTTTCTTTCATTCATTTTCGTGTACATTTTAATTTTAAATTACCTATTGGCTATTGCATGCAAATGTTTCAGAAAATCGAAATACTATATTAAGATTATTCCATCCATGGTGATAACTCATTTGTTGTATCAATCTGTCATCTCTTATCAAATCAATATATTTAGATTATTCCAAATATAACATAAACTTCTTCTTTCAATATATTTTACTGAACTTTTGTCGTAAATTTTATTAGGAAGACTTGTATATTAAACTTATTTTTCTCATCAAACAATAGATTGAATTTTTTTTTTTTCAAAAAGTATAATACAAATTTCCGTCTTTAATATCTTTCAGAACTAAACTCTCACCACAAAATTTGCTGGACAGTGATTCGAATCTAAAATAAACTAAGTGAGTGTTAGCGTATGAATTAAAATGTATTTTTATGAGTGAGAAGAGAGAAAATTATTAGAGTTTTTTTTTTTTGAGGGAAGAAAATTATTAGAATTGAATGGTGGAGATTTAAAAGTACAATTGATACCTCAATGTGATTTATTGGATCAAATTTAAATTTTGAAAAGAATGAATTAAAATGAGAAGGAATTTGGATGCCAACATACTGACAGTTTTTTCTATTAAGAATTGACAAGCATTGGCAAATCTTTTGGTACAGTGCTGACTGCTGACAATTTTAGAAGGAAAAAACTCAATTAAAACTTTAATATTTAAAGGTGAGAAATGTACAGTATTTTAAATTTCGGCACAAGTAATGACCCGGATAGGTGAGGCACTGGATTTCATAGGTAACCGATTTTTCATAGGGGCTATTGTCGAGTCAATTACACAGAAGGTTGATAAGTCAACAATGTTGCGATCTGTAAATGACATGGATGCCACTCTTATATCATTTTATTTTACTTTAACATATTACATTTTCATATTGAAAAATCTAATAACAAATTTTTTTTCGAAAAGAGACAAGATTTTATTCCATGAGCTAATAACATCTTACAATTCATTTAGGGGATTTTCTCCCCAAACATTAATCATCCTAGATAGAGATTACAAAAGCAAAAAGAAATATATAAAGGAATAAAAAATATATATATAACAAGTAAATAAATCAATAACCAGAGGAGGAGGATGTTAGTGGGTTGGTGGCACACAAGATTTGAAGAAGTTGCAGGTTCAAAGTCAAGAATTAGGTGGCTCATTGAATTCAATTGTCAACAAAGGAAGGCAAATGGCATGCAAATTTTCTCGATTGGAAGAAAAATGGCATGGAGAGTGGTTGATGATTGAAGAGAGTTGTTGGAAATTTTCCTATAAATACGAGGCGTGTTTGCGAACGGTATCATCTTACAGCCAAAACAACACGTAGTATCTTGTGTAGAGAGAGTGTGAGAGCTTCGTGTAGAAAGTTTATACACGAGAGATAAAAGTGAGTGGAGTGATAAAACCTTTGCGTGGGTAGAAAAATACAGCCATTGTAGTATTTTTTTGTCTCCTCACTTTGTGATAGTGAAATATATTGGTGTGTGGGTCAGTGGGCGTGGCGGTTTAGGCGAACACGTTAAATCTCGGTGTTTTATATTTGTGCTTATTTTAGCGTCCATTATTTATTTTTTTTTTTTTTGATCGCGTTTATTTATCACATCGATCTTGGCGGAATTGTGCTGGATTCCCCAACAAGATCGAGCTTTGTTTGTGATATCTCTTGAAATTCTTAGTATGCTCTGTGGTTGCGGCGATAGGCGATCTTACATCGAAGCGATTTACCGGAAAAATCACATTTTGTTGAGTGGGAGTAATGGCGACAGGCAGAGAATTTCCAAAATTGATAAATTTGATGGCAAAAATTTTGGATTTTGGAAAATGCGAATGGAGGACTATTTGTATCGGAAGGGCTATATAAGCCGTTGAAAGAAAAGCGAGAAAGCGAGAAGGCGGCGAGTGGGAGGTGCTTGATCGAAAAGCACTCGGCGCCAATTAGATTGACCTATCAAAGTCGATTGCTTTCAACATTAAAAATGAGAAGACAACGGCGTCTCATGGCGACTCTATCCAAAGATGTATGAAGCAAACATGGACAAATAAAGTTCATTTGATCAAGAAATTGTTCAATATGAAAATGACAGGGAGATTTGGAGAACAGCCAGCGATTCAATGAGGTGTAGTAGACCAATTGACAGCGTGGAAATCACTTTTAGTGATGAAGTTAGAGCTCTATTAATTCTTGGCAGGTTGCTGAGAAATAAATAGCCTGATCCACGACCATCGATGGCTCGGCCAGTAAGTCGAAATTAAAGTTACGATGGCGTTGTGAGCATGATCTTGGCCGAGGAGATCCAGAGGCGATGCGACTTCAACTTCCAGGGCCGCTTTCAATGTAGATAGCAGAGGCGGGTTCAAGCGGAGAGACGCAGCGTGGGCGTGACAAGTCGAGGAATAAGCGGACCGAGATCCAAAAATCACGTAAATTCCAACAAGTGCATTGAATGTTGGAATTGCGGTCGTTGGGCACTACAAAAATCGGTGTGAGAGCGGCTCCAAAGAAGCGAGAACAAGACCCGAGGTCAATGTCGTGATCAAGAAAAGCGCGTGATGCGTTGATATGTTCCATGGAGAAGAAGAAGCGACTATTGGGTAATAGACTCTGGAGCATCGTTCCATGCCACCGCAAATCGACACTTTTTGCAAATTATGTGTCGGGAAACTGAGGAAGAATATCTCAGGAAGACGATCATCCTTTGCGTGGTGGGCATAGGAGAAGCACGATCAATATCAATGGATGCATGGAAATTAAAGGATGTGAGACATATTCCGAATTGAGGAAAATTTGATCTCAGTCAAACAATTGTCAAGAGAAGGATGTGACACAAATTTCTCTCGTGATAATTGGAAAATCACCAAGGGGGCCATGATAATCGCTGCGTGGCGGATAGTGGCACCTATACACACGGCCGAATCGTGTATGACAATCGCGATTCTTGATGCATGGGGATCTTGAACTGTGGCATCAAAGACTTGGGCATATGAGCGAAGGGCTCAAGTACATGCATGCAAAAGGAAACTACCAGTGGCTTGATCTATTGATTTAGACTTTGCTAAAGTTGTATTTTCGAAGCGAGAAGCGGGTGAGTTTCAATACAAGTGGCGAACTCTAAAGAAGAGAAGCTTGAACTTGTCCACCGGATGTGTGGGTCCAACAGCGATTTCATCGATTGGCGGAAAAGTCATCTTAGTGACTTTCATTGATGACCACTCGAGAAAGGTGTGGGTTTACTTCTTGAGACACAATCCGATGTGTTGGGCGTTCAAGAAGTGGAAGGCCATGGTGGAGAATGGCGGTTTCGAAGTGAAGAAGTTGAGATCGATAATGGTGGAAATCTGGTAAAATTTGGCGTTCAAGAAATTTTGTTACCAAAATGGCATCAAGTTGGAGAGAACGTTGCGGGAACACGCAACAAAATGGAGTTCGAACATGAATCGAGCGTTGACGAGAAGAGCCGAAGCATGAGAATACATGCGGTATAGCACGCCAAAACGCTTTAGGCGAGAAAATTTGTCCATCTGGCGACATACCTAGTTAATCGTGGACCGCCTCGGTACCATTGGATGCAGGATCTGGAAGAAGTTTGGAAGCGAGGAAAAAGAGAACTTTCCGTTTGAAAGTATTTGGTTGTGTCGCGTATGTGCACATTAGTGACAATGCCAGAGTAAGTTAGACTCAAATCACTAAAGTGTACTTTCGTTGGATATGGTGGAGCGAGTTCGGTCTGCGCTGGGATGACCAAAACAAAAGCTCATAAGAAGCCGGATGTCATATTCAATGAAAAGGTGATGTACATGAGGGCCAATGCAGTTGATCGATGACACAACAAGCGATGATCCAACATATGTTGTTCCGGACGACACTCGGAAGGAAAGTCGTCCAAGCCAGCATGAGTGCAGTGACGAGCCATCTCGGAGGTGATTCACCCGCGGTCTCGGCTTCACCCCCATTGTGAGGAGGTCAAGTCGAGCCTCATGTTCAGAATCGAAAAGTACATGAGCTACATGTTGCTCATCGACGCCGTGAACTGAATGCTTGTACGAGCATGTCGGGTGGGAGATTAAGTGGGAGCTTGCAATGAAAGACGAGATAAAGTCTCTCATCTCCAACCAGGCGTGGGGAACTAGGAGTTGCCCGGAGGGAAGAAAGCTCTTAATAACAAATGGGTGTCTGAGAATCAAAGAAAGAACATGATAGTTGAAAGATACAAGCGAGATTGGTAGTCAAAGGATTCAAAGAGAAGAAGGAATTGACTACACTGGAGATATTTTCGCCCGATTGTGAAGGCGACAACAATTCGATCGGTGTTAGTATTGTTGCGGCGGAGGGCTTACGCACTTGGGCGATTAGATGTAGCGCTTTCCTCCATGGTGACTTAGAGGAGGAAATATATATCTGCAAGAACCGAAGAAGGCTTCTCGGTGAAAGGAAAAGAGGAGTTGGTGTGCAAATTGAAGAAGAGCCTATACGGCTTGCCAGCGCGCCAGACGATGGTACAAGAAGTTTGGCGGATTTATGCGAGAAAAATGGCTACATGAAGTGTAATCGCGACCATTGTTGCTACTTCAAGCGGTTGAGTCGGCTATATCATTTTGCTACTTTATGTCGATGACATGTTAGTAGCCAGAAAGCTCGGTTATGGACGAGATCAAGAAGTTAAAGAAGCAACTATCGGTGGAATTTGAAATGAAGGACTTGGGAGAAGCAAAGTAAATTCTAGGGATGAGAATTTGTAGAGACAAGCAAAGGGTGTTTTGCAATTGTCACAGGCCAAGTATGTTGATCAAATCGCAAAGGTTCAACATGAGCAGTCGGTCAAAGCCGGTCGTACGCCATTAGCTTGAATCATTTCGTCTATCCAACGACGGTCTCCTAAGGCGAAGAGGAGAGAAACTTCATGGCTAAAATTCCATATGCCTCGGCCATTGGAAGTTTGATGTATGCCATGGTTTGTACGAAGGATATTGCTCATGCGATTAGGAGTTGTGAAAGCGGATATATGGCAAATCCTGGAAAGCAAAGACATTGGGATGCGTGAAAGTGGATATTGAGATATCTACGGGAACTCTGAGAAATTCTTATGCTTTAGGCGGCGTGAAACTACGAGGTTTCGTAGATGCGGATTTTCTTTGGCGAGGTAGATCGCGGAGAAGCACTACGGTTATGTCTTCGCGATTAGTCACTGCAGCGATTAGTTGGATTTCGCAGATCTGAAGATTGTTGTTATCAACTACGTGAAAGCGAAATCGTGTGATAGCAGAGGCTAGCAAAGAAATGATATGGTTACTGAGGTTTGTTGGCGAGTGAGTTTTGAGCGGGGAGAAGAATGTCTTGCACAGTTGATAGTCGAGTCACGATACATCTCGGCAAAGAATTCGGCATTTCATTCCGTAACCAGCATATTGGACTCATTATCACTTCATCGTCGCTTTTAGAAGATGGAGTGTTGGACGCTTGAAAGATTCAAGGCGAAGAATCCAAAGGCATGATGGCGAGACAAGAATCAAGGAGAAAGCGGAGTATCTTCGAGCTGATTGATGTACGCAATGAAGACAGAGGTGGTGACCTACATCATATTTTCACTTGCTACAAAATGAGATGTCCTAAGGTGAGTTGGTGTGAAGGCAGATTGAAATCAGTCTTCAAGTGGGAGATTGTTAGTGGGTTGGTGGCACACAAGATTTGAAGAGGAGTTGCAGGTTCAAAGTCAAAATTAGGTGGCTCATTGAATTGATTGTCAACAAAGGAAGGCAAATGGCATGCAAATTTTCTCGGTGGAAGAAAAATGACATGGAAGTGGTTGACAATTGAAGAGAGTTGTTGGAAATTTTCCCTATAAATATCTGAGACATGTTTGCAAACTTCAGTATCCATCTTACCACCAAAACAACACAGAGTATCTTGTGTAGAGAGTGTGAGAGCTTGAGTGTAGAAATTTATCTGCGAAGATAAAAGTGAGTGAGTGATAAAGCAGCTGCGTAGGTAGAAAAATACGAGTAGTATTTTTGTCTCCTCCTTTGTGATAGTGAAATATATTGGTGTGGGTCCGTGGGACGTATGCGATTTTGGCCGAACCACGTTAAATCTCGGTGTTTTATATTTGTGCTTATTTTAGCGTCCATTATTTATTTTTTTTTTTTTTCTCAGTCGCATTTATTTATCCCACTGATCTTGGGCGGAATTAGCAGCGCCTAGTTCCCCAACAGAGGAGAGAGGGGTAGGAAATTTGACATAGAGAACCAGTCAATGACAAATCAATTCAACTATCGAGAATTCACCATGTCTAGAGAACAATGTTGAAGAGAAAATTCAGAAAGGAGGAGCTGATCAATATATAAATATCCAGAGGTATAAACCTGTTCATACTCGCTGTCGGTGTGCACATCTTTCTTTTTCTTCTTCTGTTGCCTTCTGTCAGGAGAAATAACATCCAATTATAAGACAGAAATTCTTAATTCAAATGGAGCAAATGATCAACGCCTAAAAACCAAACTACGGCAAAATATAACTGGTGGTAGATATCAAAAAAATTTAATTCAGGCTGACACACGTCAACAAGAGCGTATGTATAAATAATAATCAAACAATAAGATCATGCCTATGCCTAACAATTAAAAGCACCACACATCTCAAAATAGCATCCACTATCTCCACAAAAATAACTTGCAGATATCACCAACTCGGCGGCTACTTGAATTGCCTATCAAACAGCCATCATCACAGCAAAATTCGATTTGCCCCTGAGGACTATCATTAAAAACCCACCAACGCCCTTAAAAAGTTCAGCAGACTGTGTGTCTCTTCCCTCAGTGTTTGAAACTACGTTTCCTTCTGGACAATTCATGACTCAAGACTATGCGCCCTATCAGAACCCATGAAAAGAGCTCTCGACATTTCATTATTTGAGCTACTACAAGATAGCAGCATGAGCTATACACCGCACACATTCAAATAGGAAACATATAGTTAATATGTCTCAAAACATCACCATTAAGTAGTGGAGGCTCACAAAGTCAATCAAGATCAGACAAATAGATCCAAACAAAACACAGTGCCTTTAAGACATGAAAATAAAATTACATTACAATGCTAGCGTGCAGATCATGCTGAGCCCTCTGTCTTCTACTGCGTTTGAACTCTGCGAACTATGACTACTAATTGTAAGCAACTCCTGGTCTGCAACAACATTTTGACCTACGAGCAAAAGAAGGCTTTCTGTGTAGTTACCAATAAAAAACGAGCGTGGACTTCCATGGATTCCAAGATTCTTAATCATCCTTGTCTCAGGATCATAGCTGACTAACTCATGCTCTTGCGTGGCGGCTAATAATACTTTGCCATTCTTTCTAAATCCGATTACCTTTTCAATTTGTTCTACCAAACTCATACTGCATAACTTAGTCCAAGAATTGATATCGCCGTACACTTTCATCGCCCAAACACAGCAAGACTCACTGCCCATCTGCTTATCATACTTGATCACACCAAGTGATTCTCCTATCACGGTAATAGATAGATCAGTTACAGCTTCTCGAGTCAAATCTCCGGGTAAATTTAACACCCCAAAAACCTCATCTTCCATTTGGAATGTCAAAATCAAACTACAGAAGCTTTTATTCTGAGTATGGTCCTCCTGGAAGGCGAGCCAATGTACAGTGCCCTGTATAAAAGCTTGAGACCACATAAATTCCAAGACTACATACAGATCATCAAAGTGCACCCTTCGCCATGTACCCGAATTTAACGAGTAAATCTCAACCATAGCAGGAAGGTTCAAGGTAAAATCATTAGTTTTAGAATACACCATCCTCACAACCTTGAAATCGCGACGGGTAGAACCGCATCCAAGAACAAAGAAGTGGGCATTTTCTGGCTTAATAGTCGGAGCCGGCAACAATATGTGCTTTCGAATACAAGGGTTCCATAAAATAATGGGCTGGTAAGGATTGGTGAAGAAATCATCAGATAAGCACACCAACCCGTTTGATCCGCCAACTATTCGGAAATAGCCGACTTGGGATTTGAAGGGGAAATATAGTTCATCGAACAAAAATGGTTGATTCTCCCCATCTTTAAGAATTGTGTAGTGCTCTGCTCTATCTTCTTTCGTGTAACGCCGTAAGAAGAGAGACTCGTCTTCTTTGCTTGCACAGATTGCAAGGTGTGAGAAGATAAATCCGGAACTGGTTATAATAGAGTGCCACAATTTACAGACAGCAGTAAAACGAAGCAACGATTTTGAGGGTAATTTCAAAAGAATTTCGATTACTAATTCTCTGGGCAAATAGTCCGACATAGTAAGTAGCGGCAAAATTCCGATGAATGGGCAAAATTGAAGCCCTAGAAGTTAGAAAGGAAATGAAGACGACGAGGCAGTAGGACCAAATTAGAATGGGGACCCATCGCTGTTTTGGGTTTGGTGCGAATTTCATACTCTCTCCGTCCCACTAAGATAGTATTTCTATTTTATCCGTCTTAAATTATAGTTCAATTTCCTTATTAAATGTATAATTTATTTTCCATGTACTAAAATACCCATATTTAAGATAATTAGAATACTAAATATCAAAATAGATATTTCATCTCCCAAGATATTTAAACATGTTCACACTACTTTTTAACCATTCAATATAGGGTTAAAATTGGAAGAACATATGAATATCTTATAATTTCAAGAACATTTAAAATGTTTTCTTAATATGTGTGAAAAATTATGGGTGTCTATCTTAGTGGGACGGAGGGAGTATTTTTATTTGGACGATTCTAAATTCACCCATTTTTTTCACTTAATACACTCCCTTTTCCATTATTCCCTATTTTACCCTTCACCCTTCAATAAAAAAAAAGGTGTGTTTGATTGTAAAGCCAAAAAATGGTTAAAAGGAAAATGTTTTTCAGGTAAATGAATTCCAAGAAAAAGTTTTATAAAAAAATGGTAATTGTAGGTGTTTGATTGGGTTAATTTAAAAGTTGGAACATAATGTTATTTTCCTTATTTTTGGATTTTTTTTAATGAAATTTGATCATTTTCCTTATCTTTATGGTTAAAGTAAATTGTTTATTAAAAAAAAAATGCCAAACTTTTCTCGGAAAATAAAAATCACCCAAAAAAATATTTTCCTTCAAAATAAGGAAAAAAACGAAAATCGAAAAAAAGTTGAAAAACGTTTTCCATGAAAAAATTGCAATTAAACAGCCAATAATGGAAAAAAAAAGGTTGGCAAATGAAGGAGTGAATCAAACACACCCTAAAAAAAATCAGAAAAAAACGGTGAAGAAAATGTAATTTTTTTCAAGTTGTTATGGCACCTTCTTTAGTTGTCGGAAATGGCAACTTGTTGCTGCCAGAATCTGCCGCCATTTTCCACGCATTGCTAAAATACGGTTGACTATTGTAATGAATAAATTTCTCTTTTATATTAAAATAATACAATTAAAAGTTGTTACAAATTGAATTTGAATGATTTGATATTGAGTAATTCCCTTGACTTGCTTGATTCTCTGATTAACGATCTACGAGCTGGAGACGAGGGGCCACATGGCTTGATCCTACGCTCCAGAAGATTTGATTGTTGACGGTGTGGATTTGTTGAAGAACTTTACTTTGACTCTTCGATTGTGGATTTTGATTTGATTTTATAGGAGGGCTTTGTCTCTTAACTTCGTTGTTAATCCGAAGAACTGAAGAGAATTTTATTCTCCTCCTCTATGACCCTTGTTGGGGTCCTATACAATAGGGTTAGTGGCCTATTTATAGGCATATTTGGATAGCCTTATAACCACTTAAGAATTATCCGATTAATTTGAATAATTCTCTTGAAAAACTTACTAATTATCTTAATATATTTAAATGATTTATATAAATACAATATTTGGATTATATTTAACAAAATCAAATAAAGTTTAAGAAAAGTATGATGAGCCTTATGGGCTTTTAAATTGAATTTGGGCTTTAAATGGACATTTGAATTTTAATTGGCTTAATGAATTAATTAATTAAAATTGACCCGGCCCGAAAGAATTTATTTATTTAAATTTTTTTCTAATGTCTACAACTATATTCTCGGGGATAGCAAATGCTATCAGAAATTATAATAATTACAGCTTCTTCGCCATTTTTTTTGGTGTCCGACCTGTGCAGGTCAAACACCAACAGAAAGGGGTTAAAAGTGGCAAAATTTTTTGAATGGGTTTACTAAGTAAAAATAATGGGTACATTTAGAATCACCTTTTTTGTTTTGGAAAATTGGTGCAACTGGTTACCTAAAAAAAAGTGTGCTTGCTACGGTTTTAGTCCAAGATAAAAAATGTGGTTTGTTTGGCCCCAAAAAAATTGGGCGTTGTTAAGTGCACCCATTTTTTTTTCTAAACACGCCCATTGTTCCCCCTGATCCCCAACCAAATAAAAAAATAAAAAAGGAAAAAACATGAAAAAATGAAGAAGAAGAAGCACAACCATTTTTTGGTAGCATTTGCTATCTGAAATTGTAGTAAAAGAAGATGTCATTTCTGACAGCAAATGCTGTCATTTCTGACAACAAATGTTGTCATTTCTTTCTGTTTGACCATTAATGGTCAAACAAGATTTTAAAAATTTTTACCAGCATTTGGCTGCCATTTGCTTTTCTTCTTCTTCTTCTTTTCTTTAGAAAACTACCTCGACTCGAAAATTCAAGTACGATGTAGAATTTTATTAAAAAAACAAGCGATTTACACCTCTCGAAAATCCAAGTACGAGATAGAATTTTATTAAAAAAACAAGTGATTTATACCTAGTCGAAGGGGACATATGAGTCTTACCTCCCAATGAGTTAAGTACAAATGCACTTGATTGAAAGAAAAAAACCTGAAAAGCCAGATGAAATACATGAGAAGTATTACTTATCAACCTAAACAAAGTTAAAATAGGTCTTAACATAAGAACAAAAGAAAAGAACAAAATAATAAGATCTAAACACGAATATAAGGCATACCACTTCTATCCAACTTAGCAATAGCTTTAGTTTCTTTATCTAAAACTTGAGGGTTGAGTGCTACCTGTCTTCGGTTCTTATAGCCAAAATTAGCCAACCAATCAACATGCTTGTTACCCTCGTGCCAAATATGAGAAAATTTGTAGGTCAGATGTTGAAGATGTTGATGAATTTCTTCAAGTGCATAAGCAATGTTCCACGCCCCTTATTTAACATCAAAGATGAGTCTAACTGCAGAAAATTTGCTTTTTCTTCTTCGTTTGTAGCATTTGCTTATTCTTTTTTCTTCGTTTGCAGCCGTTGCTCTTTCTTCCTTGTTTTGTTGTATTTTTTTCCTTTTTTCTGGCTAGGGTAAAATTGGGATAAGGGGAAATGGGTGTGTTTAGAAAAAGTCCTAAACTTCGCTAGTGGGTACAAAAAGTTCCAACCTTCGCAGTGATTACAATTAGGTCCCAACATTTGAAACATGTATAAATTAGCCCAAAATTTAGTTAAATCACATAATTTTACCTTTCATATTTTATATATTTTTGTTCAATCCATAATTAATTTTATTGAATTAATTTGATAATAATCAAATAGTTTTCATAAAAAAACTTCAACATAGTAGTATTTGTTCGTATTAATATTATAATTTTTAGAAAATTTATTTATAATGAGATACGATACACACATATTTTGATTTGAACCAGTAGTTAGCAATACTAGTAATAATGATTTTTCCAATTCAAAAAAAAAATTGTGAAAATTTGTGTTCGGTGCCAATTAAAGTTTGGGTGGCGCTATTTGCACCCATATTTTTATTCCTCGCACCGGCTTTTTTGCAGAAGAATATGAATTTACCCTCTTTGTCGGCCACGGATGAGCGAAGGCTGAGCATCCATGTTGGATGCTCGACCTACCATGGCCTTCCCACGTGGCCATGTTTGGCTATTCTTTTCCCTTTCTCTCTCCTTAATTCATAATGTAATTTAATAGTCATTTATATTTAGTAGCAATAATTATTTATAATAACTAGCTATTTCACCCGTGCGTTGCACGGGAGATAAATTTTTCAACTGATAACGATATTGATAGATGTTAATAATATTAACATAAAATCTAAAAAAATAATTAAAATAAAGAATGAGTTACAACAATAAACTTAAATAATTTAACGTGAAACAATTCTATAAAAATTTCGAAAGGGTTTCTTTTATATTTCGTACTAATCCATCCTACCAGTCTGTAAGGAATAACTTACGAAAATTCACAACACTTAATTTACTATTCTCCATAGAATAGTAACTTAATTAGCATTTACACCCCGTACTTTGTACGGGATGATAATTTGTAGCAGTGATTGTGATGATATATAATATTTTGCTCATTGGAAGATTAATATACTAATATAAATCTAAAATAAAATAACCTTAAATATTATAGTTATCAAAATAACTCTACTAACATTAGTAGAGCTCATTGTTTTTCTTTAAAATTGTTTTACAATTTATTATATGTAATTATAAATTTTTAAAGATATTAATTATACATCAGTATGATGTACGTTATTAACAATTAATATGTAAATAATGATTTTTAAGTTTTAATTATGAAATATAGTCAGTATAGAGATATATTATAAAAATAATAATGTAGTGAGTAACGTCTGACATACCTTAACACCCTATTCCTGTCATGTCGGGAAACACTTATCCTCATTTAGGCCCATCCTTATTTACTCTAGGGCGAGCGAGGATGATATGAGAATTACAAACTTTCATTCCTCGTCCATGTCCCAATAGAAAATTGTCAACCCCGTCCACGCCTCATCGTGATAGTTTAATTGAAGACTTTTATTTTATATTTTATTTCTTCAATAAATACCTTCTAAATATACTAAACACGTGTATTAACATATTAGGTATAAACTTACTAATTTAACATATTTGGCATATTAAATATTGAATGATTCGATATAACATTTAAATTAATTTGGATAAGACAAATAAATTAAAATATATATGATTAATACTTAAAATATACAATCTATTTGATGATATTTAAAAATTAAATAAAATCTCAATTGCCAAAATTCGATATAAAATAAATAATTTAAGTAGGTGGGATTTTTAATATTTATTTACGAGATAGAAACTAAGATAAATATTTAACATAGTTGAAAGCCAGTTAAAATATTCTAATTGAGTCATATAATTCCAATAATTAATTGAGTCGATAATCAATTGTTTAATAAGAATTTTTAGACTTATTCCCTAGCGAAAGCGACATATTGAACCAGATAATTATTATATAATTGTTGGTTCAAGTGGTACCAAAATAAAAAATAACACTATTTAAAAACCTATTTTTGGAGCTTGTTACTTAAAAAAAAAAAGAGCAGATCCTTTGAAACACCTATAACTATACAAAAAAAAATATTAATGTTTTGTCATCAACTATAACTAAACAGAAATATCATAGAAAATATAAAAACACATGAGAATCAAAAGAAATGCATGTTTTAAAAAAAGTGTCATACTGAAAAAAAATAAATAAAGTTAATTATGGACTAATGATCAATCGACTTAATTTACAATAAAATGTAACACCCCAATTCTAATAACCCAAAATCTTATAGGTGTTAACTTAACTTTATTTTAAAATACGTAAAAAGATAAATTAATTTCGTAAGCATATTTTTTTTCCCCGTAGCAATTTAATTAATTTTAATAATTTTTTATTTTTGAAATAATTATGTTTCTCCTTTTTAGTAATTTAATTAATTTTGATTAATTTTCGTCTAATAAAATTCTCTCAATTTTCATCAAATGAAAATATATCCAATTAAATCTAAGAAATATAATTAATTGTAATATAATTAATTCTTATTTTTAGCCAATTATTTATAAAAATAATTTATTATTTCAAAATAATCTGTTTTTTAATCACAATTTTAAGAATTGTATGAATCTAATTTTAAAGATATTTTATAACTAAAAAGGTATCTTGTATGTCAAAAGATGTATTTCATTTTTTAAGAAAAATTTAGCTAACCACAGTAATCTAATTAATTTTAATTATTATTTATTTTTTAATTAATGTTATTTTTCTATTTTAACAACACAATTGATTAATTTTCGTCCAACAAAACCATGTCAATTTTCGCCCATTGAAACTAAGTCCAATTAAATAATAATAGTATTACTAATTTTAATTAATGGTATAAGAATTCGTTTTAATTGATTTCCATTTTAGCTAATTATTTATGAAAATAATTAATTATTTCTGAAATTAATATTTTAATATTTACACTTTTAAGAATTCAATAAATCTAATTTTAAAGAAATCTTATAATTTAAAAAATATATTACAATTAATTTTTTCCATTTTTAGGAATCAATTTAACAATTTTTAAAATTAATTATAATTTCCCCATTAAGAATGTAATTAAATTATAATTAATTTGGATCAATCGTTGTCCACTAAACACATGTATAGCAAAATATTAGCAACGGAATTTATTATTTTAATTAATTATTATGGAAATAATTATAGTTAATTTTTCATTTAATTTAATTATTTCTAAAAAATTAATTATTTCCAAAATAATTTGCTTCATAGCCATAATTTTAAGAATTATATGAATCTAATTTTAACAATATCTTATAATTGAAAAGATATCTATAAATTTAAAAGATATAGATATAGATTCAATTAATTAAAAAATTGATTAATATTACAATTGAATGATTAATTAAACACAACTGATTTTGTACGTTTCTTTTAATTTTTATGTAAAAATTAAATGAATTATAAATTTTTATCCCACCGAAACTAAATCTTAGCGAACACATTAATTTTAATTAATTTTCATTTATTAGCTAATTATCATTTTCAAAAATAATAAATTCATTTTAAAATTAATTAAAGGGTCCAAGCTAAGTTTTAAATTTTTATGTTCAACATTTATTTTATTTTCTATGTAAAAATTTAATGAATTGTAATTTTTCATCACACAACAATTAAATCTTACAAAAATTTGTAATTTTAATTAATTTTTATTCCTTAGCTAATTATTTATAAAAATGATTGATTGTTTCTAAAATTAATTATTGAGTCCAACTTAATTTTTAAATTTTTTTAGTACAAATTCAGAATCGTAGTGGTGAGATTTTGTTTCAAACTCGGGGCCAACTGCCTATATGTTTCTTTTTATTTTTGTGTAAAAATTTAATGAATCTTAATTTTATATCATAAAAAAATGGAATTTTAGTTTTAATTAATTTTTTCTTGTTAGCTAGTTATTTATAAATTAATTAATTATTTCTAAAATTAAGTAACGGGTCTGATCTTATTTTTTGATTTTAATGTTAAACCTTTATTTGATTTTTTGTATAAAAATTTAATCAATGGGAATTTTTTATGGCATAAAAATTAAATTTTAGTGGAAATTGTTAATTTTAAATAATTTTATTTTTTTAATACGAAAATTATGAAAAAACGATCAGTCAAGAATTCATTCTAATTTCTAGAACACACCTGTATATTGTTTAAAACATAAACTTATAAATTGAAGATTTGAAAGAAAAAATAAAAAAAATTGAAATTTACTGATTTAAAATAAAATTGAAATTTATCACAAATATATAATATTTCTCGATTTTGTGTAATTACACGAGACATTGTATTTAAGTACTATATCAATATATAAATTATTATTTTGGCAAATTAAATATTTATTAGGAAAAAATTATCTAGTTTTAAATATAAAATAAAGCTAGCTTTACCATATATTTGCGAGATAAACAAATTGAAGCATTATTTTTCATTTAATTTATTTATTTTCAAGGTAAATCAAATATGGAATAGAATTAAATGTTAAAACAATTTATACATTTCATTATATTCGAATTTTACACACAAATATCGATTAAGTGTCGTAGCAAATTATTAATTTATATTTAAGTTGGACACCAATTTATATGTTTGTGGTAAATTTTAATTTTTCAAAAATTAAAAATTTATGTATTAATAGTATACTTATTTTAAAACTCTCATCCAGTTGAGTAAAATAGAATCACAATTTTTTTTAGATGTAGAAAATAAAAAAAGAGAGAGAAAATGATAGAGAAAGTATTTAGATATTATGGGATTGGAGAAAGTAGAGTAGAAAAAATAAAATAAAATCTATATACATTAATATTAATATATTAGAGAGGGAAAAATTAAGAAAGTTCGATATGGATTTGAAAATCAAAAATAAAAAATAAAAAGATATTTTTTAAAAAAAATTGGAAGATGGATTTAAGACAATAAAAAATATAATAAGAAAAAATCATCATTTTCTATATATATATATAAATTATTCTATATATAGATAGAAGATTATATTAGGAAAATTTAATAGGCGGGAAAAATTAAGAATGCATTTAGGCGGAAAAAATGCTCTTTTTATATATATATAGATTATTTATCCATATTAATAAATTTTGGGAAAATGCCCAATAACTACACATTTTATAAAAAATTATCCAATTAATCATAATATCTTATTTTTTGACCACTAACTCTATTTTTCCCTAATAAGACACGAATACCCATCCACCCTATTTAATTTACCATTATACCACCGGTTAAACCCAAAACCCAAACAACTTAGATTATTATCCATACAAGAGGTTCTCTATCTCTCAAATTGCAAAGTAGGTCCCCAAACTTTTAAATTTTACACTTTAGTCCTCAATTTTTGAACTTTCTTTAAAAAATACCCCAAAATACTTGCACCCAATGTCCTCTATCTTTCAGGTTCTTTCATTTTGGTCCTCAAATTTTTAGATTTTTGACACTTTTGGTCATTTTTGCTCATCTTTTTTCTTTTTTTTTTTACATTTAGGAAATTCACCGTAAGAAAAATGTTATCTACCCCGATAATTTTATTATCTACCCAAATAATAATATGACATACCCCGACAACTTCCGCATCCCCCCATCCTCGACTTGCTCTCTCTAAATTACCACCATAACTATAACTCCACAATTACTAACACTTTCCTACCACCACCACAACCATAACAATAACTCCACCACCATCAACATTCTCCCACAATCACCATTCCATTACCACCACCACCATTTTTTTTTTTCATTACCACCGCTACCACCACTATCACCATTCCACCGCCACCACCATCACCACCACCAAGATTCCTCCACCACTACTACCATTCCCCCACCACCATACAACCATCACCATTCCTCCACCATTACCACCATTTCCCTACCACTATTACTACGACCACCATTATTCCACAATCGTTACCACCATCATTACTTACCACGATAATACTTTTATCGCTCTAACAATACTATTATCCATATGATTACATGTCATGATAATCATATTACCTTTCATAGTAACAACATTACCTATCAAACCACCACTACCACCACCATTTCCCCACCACCACCACTATCATTTTCCCACTACCACCACCATCCTCACAACCACTACCACCATTCCACCATCATACCACCATTCCACCATCATCGCCGCCGCCATTCCATCACCACCACCCATGCAATACTATTATCTGCTAGAGTAATACTATTATCAATATTTTACATGTCCTGATAATCATATTACCTTCTCTAGTAATGGTATTACCTACCAAACCACCATCACCACTACTCCAATAATACAAATACAAGCTCTCGATAATATTATTACCTACCCCAATAATAATGTTACCTACCCATAATATTATTATTGGTTGTGATAATCTAAAAAGAGAAAGTGTGTAGAGAGAGAGAAAGTCGGGAGCGAGGGAAGTGAGAAGTTGAATATTTGTCGAGATTACCTAATGTGGTAATGTGGAGAGAGAAAGTGAGAGACGAGGGAAACGAGAAGTTAAATATTTTTCAAGATTACCTGGGGTGGTAACCTGGAGAGAGAAATTGAGAGACGAGTGAATCGAGAAGCTGGATATTTGTCGAGATTACCGCGGTAGGTAATGTGTATTACTTGGTGTGGTAATCCATGTTATTTGGGAAGGTAATATTTGTACGTCCATTGATGTTTATGAATTGCTATCAATAGTATTAAATAAAGTATAAAGTTATCTTTATACTGGCAATATTTTTTTAATTATGATAAAAATTTTATTTATTTATATTATCTTAAATATTGTATTTGTGGGTGAATTTGCTAAATATAGAAAAAAAAAGAGAAAAAAATGAGCAAAAAGGACTAAAAGTGTTAAAAATTCAAAAATCTGAGGACCAAAATGAACCAATTCGAAAGATAGAGGACCTTGGGTGCAAATACTTTGGGGTATTTTTGAAAGAAAATTTAAAAATTGACGACTGAAATGTGAAATTTGAAAGTTGGATGGTCTCATGTGTAATTTAAAAGATAAAGGAAAAATGAAAGTGTAGAAAAAGAAATATGGGGGATCAAAAATATCCATAAACACCTAAAAAGAATAATTGGTAAATTACCTTTTATAAGTTGTAGTTAGTGGTTAAGAAATACGATATTTTGATTTAGTGGGCAAATACCGGGTTTAACCTGTAGTTATTGGGCATTTTCCTACTAATTTTATATTTAGAGTTACCACAAAAATAATAATTGTAACTCTAAAAATTATTGTAATTATTATTAATTAAATATAATAATTTTCATATAATTTGTTGCTTCAATTGTTGGTTATGTAATTAATTGACTACTATTTTGTATTACAATATTGATTTATTCACACCTCAAACTAACAGTTTCTTAAAGAATGCGCCGTAGACGAGATTCCAATAAAGAACAAAAATATCAGGGAGATTCCGATGAAGAACAAAAATATCAAACGATGATGACTTATATTGTTTTAGAAATTATTATGTTTCATAATAATTAAATATAAAAATGATTATATTTAATTAATATTAATTACTATAATTTTTAGAGTTACAATTATTATTTTTATAGTAATTATAAATACAAAATTTATTAATATGAATAAAGAACTATTACCAATAATTATTACTACTAAATATAAATGATTATTATCATAAATAAATCATTAATATTATTAACACGTGATTATTATTAAATATTAATTAATTATACTTTGAATTAAAAAAAAAGAGAAATAAATGGCCAAACATGACCTTGTGGAAAGGCCATGCTAGGCTGAGCATCCATGTTGGATGCTCGGCCACGTATGGTCGAGCACCCAACATCCATGGCCGAGTGTCCATCAGCTTAAACCTCGAATTTTCGTTTTTGTTGTTTGTTGGTCTGATTCTCATTCTCGAGTTGGTGTGATATAGTCCTCATTCGGGAAACTTTAGGGTGGCGCTATTTGCACCCACATTTTTAATCCTCGCACCTACCTAATTAGCATCGGATGAATATATTTTTATCATCCACAACCGAAAATACAACTGGTATATCGGCCAAAGAGAGCCGACATCCATGTTGGACGCTCGGCCATGGATGGTTGTGGACGCTCGGCCATCCGTGGCCGAAAGTCTTTTTCGGTTGTGGGATATTCGTTCGATACTAATTAGGTGCGTGCAAGGCTTAAAAATGTTGTGGCGCCACGCTAAAGTTTCCCGAATGAGGACGGTGTCACGCCAACTCCTTGGGAGAATGAAAATCGGACCGCTAAACTACAGAAACGAAAATCCGGGGTTTAAGCAAAGCAGCCGCTGCCGATGGATAAATTTGGACTGGCCTTCGCAATCCTCATCTCTTGTTACGTCGCCGTATCCATTTCCATATTCTTCACTCGAAAATTCCTCAAAACCCAAAAAAAGAAAATAATTTGTTATCTCAATGCAGAATCTAAGGCTCAAAACAATTTTAAAAGCGTCTTGGCCGACAATTCCTACTCCCAGTTCAAACATCTCAAACTCCAAACTGAATCAAATGGTGTGTTACTAATTCTGTCTTGGATTATTGAACTGTTATTCAAACATCACAATGAGCTATATTTTTGGGTTTTGAATTGACAGAGGAACATTCGAACCCGCATCCATATAAAGTGGAGATTTCGAAGCTGTTGAACAGCCCGGATATTGGGAATTTGGAGTTTCTCAATGGGTTTTATAATGGTGGGGAAAAAGGGAATTTCGAGATGGGAGTTTCATATGCGTGGGTAGAGAAAAAGTCGCAGTTAGAAGAGCTAGTTCAGGTATTGAATAAAGAGAGAGTTTTTGCGGTTGATACTGAGCAGCATAGCTTCAGATCCTACTTAGGCTTCACGGCTCTCATTCAGGTTTACTGCTTTACCCATTTGCTTCTTGTACATATGTTTGTCGGTGCTGGTAATAATCATCATATAGATTTTATCTACCCAACTGCAAAATTGATTCATGTCAACCGTGGTGTCTCAAATGTTCTGCAAACACTTCATTAATTAAAATGGAAAAATGTGTAACTTTGGATGAATCCTTGAATGCGAGCTTATTCCCATAACAACTTAGCAGACTCAACTGAATCTCACACTTCTGAGTGCTCATTCTTCTCTGTATTGCTATGCTATAGAAATTCCTTTTGCACGTATATATGTAATTATACACAAAAAGAGTGCTTGGCACTGCAAGTGTAGCGTGTTTATACATTTGCATGCATTAGGAGTTCGCAGAGTGAATGACATACCAAGACTGATGCATCTTTTCTAGCTTCTAGTTGTAAAACTTAGTCAAACACGAAGACACAGTATCAACATAGCCAGTTCATTTTACTACATTTGCACCTTGTTGATGCCAAAGCTGACGATTTCTGACAATACGAGCTGCGACATATATCAGCTGTGCTAACTTTAATTTAGCTTCTAACCGGATGTGAAAGATATGCATTTTGCGCACTTCAAGGCCAAGTATATTGATGCTAATGGACAGTCATTCAGAACTTGTTTGTTTAAGATTTTCCAGTAAACAGTTTCTCAAAATCATTACCAACATGCCAGACAACTCTTTTGTACCTTTGATAACTTTTGCCTACTTTTTAACCACATATTCAAAAATCATTTTCCAAAGATCTCTTGCAGACACTCACTTAATTCAATACTAGCTCGGTGTGATCTAATGTTGTTAAAAAATTTAACTATAGAATGGTTGATCCCTTGCCTTACATATATAAACAGCATTTCCATCGTCCACCAAAAAATAAAAGAAGCTAGACTTTGAATTTTATATGTATTACAGACATTCACATTTTTTTTTTTTGTAAACTACTACGGCTTGAAAATCCAAGCCCGTAGTAGGAATTTTATTAAATGAAAAGAAGCATTACACCTACACAGAGGGGCATAAGTCCTTACCTCCCAACATGCCTAGTACAAATGCAAACCTGACAATCTATGTGAGATGCATGGGAGTACTACTCCCAAACTTACACTAGTTAAAGAAATACTTAAAACCAACATGAGAATACAATAAAGAGCATCATCTACATTCTGATATTAGGCAGTCCTGGTTTATCCATTTTAGCTAAGGCTTGAGCTTGCTTATCAATCTCGTGAGCGTCAAAAACTAAGCATTTTCTCGCATTGTAACCTGTGTTACCAAACCAGTCAGCAGGCTTGTTCCCTTCCCTCCATATGTGTGAAATTTTGCAATTCAAAACCTGAAGTTGGGCTTTGATATCTGCAAGAATGTATGTGTAATCCCAAGCTCCCAGTTGACTTGAAGTGATAAGCTTCACTGCCACTAAAGAGTCAGATTCCAACCAGATATTATAAAGATTTTGCCGTCTACATAAAAGTAAGCCAAATGCAATAGCCTTCAATTCAGCAACCGTTATAGAGCAAGAATCGTAATAATCAAATAAGCCCCAGCAAATATTCCCATTATGATCTCTGATAACCCCACCTCCTGCAGCTTTGGCATCTTCTTTGAGAGCACCATCAGTATTCAATTTGAACCAATATGGAGGGGGTTTGCTCCAGTGGACAGCAGTGGGTGCGGGAAGCCTGGCCACGTATGGTTTATATGTAAGAAGAAGTTGGTCTTTGAGAAAGATGACTTGCTTAATGACTCTTTGGGATGACATGGTAGCATTATGGTGCTTGGCATAGTTCCTCTCCAACCACAAAAGCCAGAAAGTAAGAGGAGGGATGAGGACCTGCTGTGTGAAGTTAGTTTTAGAGTATATAATCCAATGTAAAATAAGAGCTTTTGGGGAGGAGTAACTCTGCTGCTCAATATCAAGAGTGGTATGCAAAGTAGCCCAAACTTCAGCAGCTATAAGACCATCTAAAAAAAACATGTTCCAGAGCAGCACAACAACCACATTTAGAAGCCAGCTGAATATTGAATTTACCTCTCAAAACCTCCTCAACAGGAACCCATTGCTTCAACAGTCTCCAGGTAAAGAAAGCAATTTTTTCAGGGATATCTTTAGACCAAACGAATTTAAGTAAGAGCTGTCTGGGTTGCTTCTGTCTGAGTTCCTCAACACAAGCTTTAAGCTTGAAATTAGGATCAGAGGTTGCATCCCACATAATGATATCTTTGGGCTTATCAATGGGGGTGTTAACAATAGCAAGCACTATATGAATAGGGAAAGAGGAAGTAAGTTTCTCAACATTCCAGCCCCTATAACCATAGTAATAATTAACTTGGGGAAATTCAAGTTGAAATGAAGGCAGCATAGAAGAAATATTCCCCATTGGAAGCCAGGTGTCAAACAAAATATGTATCAAACCATCATCAACTTTCCATTTAATATGTGCTTCTGCCTTAACTCTTACATTACGCAACCTCTCCCAAATGGAGGATTCGCCAGTTTTATGTGGGACTTGAGTGGGGTGGAAATGTTTACAGTATTTAGCAAACATGACCTGGCTCCAAAGTGATTGCTGCTTTCTGAATCTCCACCACAGTTTCATGTCAAGAGCCACATTGACAGTAGCTAGATTATTAAAACCCAATCCACTCTCAAGCCTAGGAAAGCATAATTTCTCCCATGAAGCCCAATGAATAGGTTTTACTTGGGAAGAGTCACCCCATAGAAAGGAATTGAAGGATCTGGCTAATTTAGAGAAGACTTGTTTGGGAGGATTCATGGCCTGAAGCAAATGAAGAGGAATGGAGTTAAGGACTGATTTTATCAGTGTCATCCTTCCTCCTGCTGATAACTCACAATGTTCCCAACCAGCAATCTTCAGTCTCACTTTATTAACTATATGACCATATTTATAACCCATTACAGACGTTCACATTGGTTATTTAATTTGTATGCATTTGGTGTGTAATTATCTGACAGTATTGTGATGCATCTATGCATAAATTTTGTGCAGATATCAACAAATAAGCAGGATTATTTAGTGGACGCGATTGCACTTCATGACGTGATGGGAATTCTTAGGCCAGTATTTGCTGATCCTGGAATTTGCAAGGTATATCATTAGTATAATATTTTTGAATTTGGTTTCTTATCGTTTTCTTCCCCAACTGAGGTAGAGAAAAGGGATTAATGTTAGCCATCTCAAAATTTAATGTGAGAGATGATTAGTTTCTTCCTGTTTTTTCATTTAATTCCCAACCAAGATTAATACCAGGATAGCATTTTTGTAGAATTTGATCTTTGATTTCTTTTTTCTGAAGATTGATGTACTTGGGTATCCTTTGGAGAAAGGTTTTACTTAGAGTTCTTATAATGTAATAGTTTATGAGGGGAGAATGTCTGAAGTAATTAACCTGAAAAAAAGACAAAGCTGTTTATCTGCTTTGGTTGTATGGTTAATTTTTCAGCAATGAACATGTAATAATATAACTACAAAGAATATTTTCTCATGATGTAAATGTTCTGTGACCATTTATCACTCAATGAAGAATTATTGTTAACTATGAGAAGTATAAATAACAGTATCTTAAGATATTTAGCAAAATTGTGAGAAACTGAAGAAAGAAAGAGTAGAATCTCTTGGACTGTGAAGCAAGTGGAACTAAGAGATCTAGAAAGAATAAAAAAGAGGGCTAGATTGAATTGAAGTTGGTTGTTGGATGTAGAAGTAAAATCCAAAACAGAAGCAACTCTAGGCAGGATAATTGAGACTGCACACTTCATAAACAGAGAGTTGCATATGAAATTGGCTCCGCACTAGCTGTGCTCTCTTGCTTCCAATTGACATGTATTAAAAAATAAAAAAATAAAAAAAGAAAAGATCGCGAATGGTTATGAAATGCTTAATTCTCCCAGAGTCATTAAGCACGTTTTTGGCCAAGGGTGTAAACACACAATTGCCGTTCTCCCCCATGCTCTTACAGGAACTAGTTTTCCACCACTCATCTCTTCACAAATACTCAATTCATGGACTTGTTTATGAGCACCTTGGTATACATGTTCTAAGCCTCTTCAGGTTCGAAGTGAAGGTGCAAAAGCCTTGCATACCTGCAAGTTAAGTGCACGATATACTACAAAATATATTTAGGAGATCCTAGATTTATCACACATATAGGGAAATTTAAAGGTGATGAATATAATTAATATCTCTACATCACGTAGCTTTTTCTACAGCCCTTCTACACCTAAGATTAAATGGAAGTGTGTGCATATGGACACAGATTTTACCATCTCACAGAATTATGTTAATGATCAGGTGGTGTTGTCTTGCATTTATTACTTTTGCCAATGAACCACTGAGACAATCTTGTTTTCATCCTTCTGAAGTTAAAGTGTTAAAAGTTGTGTATTTTCCAGTTTCTGATTTATAAGCCCACAATAAGGTTCAACTTCTACTATTATTGCCATTGTATCCTATGAGATATTCATAAAACCTTGTGACAGAGCATGTCATTTCAAGAATGTTGTTTCATTTTCTTTTGCTGTTATGAAAAGTTTAGTTGTGCCGTAGGTGCTACATGGTGCGGATAATGATGTTCTCTGGCTTCAAAGAGATTTCCACGTATATGTTGTGAACCTATTTGATACGGCAAAGGTAAGATACAATATTGGCTTGTGCTTACTATTTCATTAAGTTTATGTTGCATTGAGAGCTTCTTTAATGTGGTTCCATGATCATAACCATGAAGTATGGAAAGAGGACACTCATAGGGTGACTGTTTTACCCTAATAATATATTTCCTTACTTACACTTGGTCACAAATAGTTATGGTACTGTATCCTACACTCATATATGACTATTGGTTTTATTATGTTGCAGGCATGTGATGTGTTATCAAAACCACAGAGATCATTGGCGTATTTGCTTGAAACATACTGTGGCATTACCACAAATAAACTTTTACAGGTTTTTTTTAAGACTCGATAATAGTTGACTTCAACGGATATTGTTATCAAGTTTTTTTTTGTCAATGAGTTTACCGGAAGGCCTAGAAACAGATTTATGAATAACAATTATAAGCCAGTTTTTGAAGTGATATTATTATTTTGATAACATTGCAAATGGGACATGCAGAGGAACCCTAGAAGGGCCTTCCTTTCATCAAAATAAGTTAGTATTAGTTAATAAATATATGCTAATTCTCAGAGAAAATGCTTATGATTTCTTCTTGAAGCCAGAGACATGACACCCTATCACCATATTTATTCTCTCTTCCTTGCATCATTGCGAAATCGATCGTAATAATGCTGTCCCCAATTTATTTTGTTTCACAATCTAAATTTTAGCGAGAAGACTGGAGACAACGTCCATTGTCCGAAGAGATGGTACAATATGCCAGAACTGATGCCCACTTTTTGTTGTACATTGCATATTGTCTTTCTTTGGAGCTCAAACAGCACAAGAATGGTAAACCATAAATATCCTTCCTTTCAAAGCTGTCTAATTAGTATCTGTGAATGTGCCAGATTATTCTATACTTGTATAGAATTGATTCAGAGTAATTATTGAAAATTGCGTCCAACATTGAGCGATCTTGCTGCTGGACTCTCCTTGAGAAGATTTGATTAGTTCGTGCAATCTCTTCCTTTTTCTTTTTCTTTCTTGTTATAAATGTGATGAGAGAGACTGTCGCTTGTTGTATGAAATTTTGTAAGGCCTCTCTGTTTGAGAAGTTTAAAATAGCGACCATGACTTAATAGAGTCCTCCTTGTTTTTTCCCGCTTCCCTCACAATCGATGTTATGGGATAGACCGTCACTAGTTGTATGAAAATTAGAAGGCCTCTATCTGTTTAAGAAGTTCAGATCGGTGACCAAGATCTTGTGTAGTTGTTACAGGGCAATCCTTATTTCCAATTGACCTGAATTGAGCAAATGTATCATTTTTAATGTTATCATGGATTTGAAGATAGCTCTCTCAAAAGTCCAAGGAAATGAATATGTAACAACCATATCAGTCCATGAAGTTGGCATGCTGTTCTCTTAATATAATCCACTGGAATTGCATCCCTCTTGTTAAGGAATGATTTTCATGGGTTTAAAAATTAAGTGTAGAAATATCTTGAAGTTATGTTCAAGGCATCAACGAATTATCTAATATCAGATCCCCAATATGGCTACAGCTACTATATTACTCTGCAAATTGATGCTTCAAGCATTGAGTTATCTGATGCCATCAATTGAATGTTCAGCTGTAAGTTTTATCAAATAAAAGTTTGACATACTAAGTGTTTGTCAGAGAGAGACTTTTTGAAATGATTTTTGGCTTTGCAATAAAAAAGTAGAGAAATGTTTTAAAAGGTATGTTAAATATGTTACGCCAATGAAATATACCTCAATGAAATGGGTGGTTTGAAAATGATTTCTTAAGTATCTATAGCAAACAAGCTCTATGTATCTACCTTCATTTCACAAACTGTTGAAACTGTGTATATGAGTGAAATTCAGAGAAGAATGAAACTTATGCCCCATAAATCCCATGTACAAGTTGTTTTGTCATCATGCGCACATATCTAATCCAGCTTATGACGTTTTAGTTTGTATTTTGTACTCATCTTTTGGCCAACATCCTAAAGCAATCAGTGGGTCAGAAAATTTGTCTCCTGGTGATGAATTCTGTTTTCTTCTCGAGGCCAGTCGACGTTCTAATGCAACTTGTTTGCAACTCTACCAAAAAGATATTGAATCTTATCCTGGTGAATCTGCTGCTTCATCAATAGTTTCTCGTTGCTTGAATGATCAAGGAGGTGCTCCATCCCGCATGTGTCATTCACAGGTATGCTACTTTATATCAGAATTTTATGGAAGTTGTTTGTGGACATGGATAATGAGATAATGATGATGCCTTAGCCAATTCAGTTTCAGGAACTTGTTAGACGACTATGCGCATGGAGGGATATAATGGTGAGTGGAAATATTACAATATAGTCAATCTATGCTGCAGCTGCTGGTCAATGTCTGCTGCAGCTGCTGGTTAATTGCTTTGCTCTAGATTCTTTGCATAGAGACACATTGAGATTTCATAAAGAGAAGGTGATAGCTTATGTCTTGGCCGCGATAGCGAATACCCAACACCCATTTTCACCTTTGCTTGAGGGCATGGAGTATTTATATTATCGCTGCTTTGCCTAGCTAGAGAGTGAGCTCTAAAATAATCCCCTCGAGTGCTATCAGGCTTTAGAGTCGTCCATTTAGAAGCTATTCTTTATCCGACAGTTACTCCTTATGATTGAGGACAAGTTATAGCTACACGAACTTCACCTAAATTGTGCAGTTCTATGCTTTAATTATTGAATTCTATCAACAGTTTTGATGTTTGTGATTTGACATATGTTCAAGTGAGAGTAAGGGGAAATGGGGAATTGAGAAAGGAGGGATTGGAACACTTCCTCTATGGGGAAAAATGGCTCAGAAGTTGGAACTAGTCGTGAGGGGCGTATAATTGGGTGATTTAATTGGTTAAACTAACAGAAAAGAGTGTTGATTTTTTTACATTTTGTCTGATTAATTTAATTCTAATTTTTTTCGATATGACCATTGATCCTAAGGAGTTTTAAAAATGTTTTATGTACCTCCATGATCTATTAGTCTAGGCTTTTTTATTGTTATGTTATTTTTATTCAACACATTTGGGTTCACGTTAATTTAGCGTTGCTGCTATTTTATTGAAACTCCTTACTGGAGAAGATAAGAAAAGGCGGAGATGACTAAATTGTGTAGGGAACTGAAGCTATGTTTTACCCGGTCCAAGTTTTGCTCAACATTGATGTTACGAATGACTTGATATGCAGTTCTTTTAGAACTTCAACTATTCATGACTTGGTTTTGTAACAAATCATTTCAGGCTCGTCTCCACGATGAGAGCTTGAGGTTTGTTTTATCTGACCGTGCCATCAGTACACTTGCAGCTAAAAGTCCAGCAACCGAATTGGATATGTTTAACACTATATCTGAAGCTGATCCAGATGTTGACTCGATAGCTCTCTTACCTGTCCAATCTCCATCCCCTGTAGTTGGTTGTCATATAGATGACCTTCATTACTTGTTACAAGCAGAAATAGGTGCAGTTGATGATGTGTTACAGATGTTTATTCAACAGCACTTGGGTCCAGATGGTAGTTGTCCTCTTTCTGGCTATAATTATGCGTTATCGGCCCAAACTGGCCTGAAACAAACGAAAAGATCAACCTCCAATCAAAATGGATATAAAGCTGCAAAACAGGTTGGGAAGAAGGGTTCTAGAGAGCTCTTTGTTCAAAAATTTTCCTGCAAATCTCCCGTCTATCACAACTGCAAAATCTATGCAAACGATGGACGTTTATTGTGTTACTGTGATCGCAAAAAGCTTGAATGGTTAGACTACTTCCTCTTTGTTTTTCTTCTCTCTTTTCCCTGTGATATAGACCTTAACTTACATTATGCATTTGGAACCATGATTTATGTTCGTATGTTGCCATAGGTATCTCAATCGGAATCTGGCGAAACTTGTTGAAGATGATCCTCCTGCGATCATGCTTTGCTTCGAACCCAAAGGCCGTCCAGAAGATGAGGACAATGACTTTTACATTCAAAGAAAGAAAAATATTTGTGTCAGCTGTGGTGAGGGGAATCACTACTTGCGGTACAGGATTATACCCTCATGTTACAGAATGCATTTTCCTGAGCACTTGAAAAGCCATCGGTCGCATGATATTGTACTCCTTTGTGTTGACTGTCATGAAATTGCTCATGCTGCTGCTGAGAAGTATAAGAAGCAAATAGCTGCTGAATTTGACATACCACTTTTTATTCGCAAAGTAGTTGACTTGAATGAGGTGCAAAATGGATCTGCCTGTAGACCAACTATGATTTCTGAGGCTGGTGTATCTCCTTTACAGTTGCGTACAGCAGCTATGGCTGTGCTACGCCATGGATCAAGCATGCCATGTAAGCGCCGTGAAGAATTGATGCAGGTAGACGTGGATACATTTTCTAATATTTCAGTGCTTATTTCACAAAGCTTTTTTTTAGGGAAAAAGGTGATTGTCTTCGGAAAATGTCTAGGTAAAAAGTCAAAACATTTTTGAAAAATGTCTAAGATGATATACATATAATATTGTTTTATTTTATTTTGAAGTGTGTGCAGTTGAAAATGAGCAGTATTCTAAAAAGCCTGCCTGAGTGATGCTTAGGTGGCTCCTATGCTTGAAGCTTAGAGATCACGCATTGTCATCTCTTGCGGTTTATCACGAATTTATAGCACTTTTACCATGCATTTGTGTGCTTAGGCACACCTCGGCTCAATGCTTGACCTCGACGTTTTTTCACGCATTACGCTTTTTAAAACTTTGAAAATGAGTGCAAGGAAAAGTAATTGTTAAAAAGTTTTGTCAAGAAAGTACTCAATATGACTTAATTCTAGATATCTCATGCATGTAAATACTAAATAGCCATGTTACTGCTGTTAAATGATTGAGTTAGGAACGTATGGAACATGATTCTGAATCAATCCCCAAGTATGTGGACTGTAATACAAATAGAAAAGGTCTTCCGTTTGCCATCATCACTATTATTCTGACTGACACCATAATTGGAATAGATGTTTTTTTCTCTTCAATATCTTGTTTTATACTATTGGCTGATCCATCCAATTGCCTGCCATGAAAATTAGGCTACTTGCCAATTAATGTAGTTATGATCGCAAAGAAATAGAAGTGGGCTTTGAAACGTATTGTGCAGCATGTAGAGTACACACAATTGTCTATTAGCTGATTCTGATGGTAGTTGTTTTTAAACTTGACTGCCTCTTTGTCATGTAAGACATGGAACCGTAGACATTTGAAACATTTCGTATCGGTTTTTGGAATACCGCTTTTTTTTTTTTGGGGGTTGGGTTTAGAAATATTCTATTCATTGTTGCAGTTCACATTAATTGCTTGAAATGAATAGCTGCTGCCTCTATTTTTGCAGGTTGTGATGAAGTACTACGGAGGGAGAGAAATATCGGATGAAGATCTTGAAAGAGCACTGCTAGTTGGAATGAGTCCACACGAGAGAAGAAAATTTGAGAAAAAGAGAGGTTCTTCACTTAGACGTTCTTTAAGATCTGCGACTATGAATGATGAGGGTACTGTCTCCCCATTTCAGAATGACTTGGATGGTAATGAGGAAGACCGTACATGGCCTTCATGTTCTAATGGTACAGTCAATGATGCTGTTCCATGTACTTCCGATGAGGGTGACCATGTGGCAGGTCCAAAGGAACTATCAGATCTAAGTAGGAGCTCTGTTTGTAATCATGATGATATTCCTGAAAGTGGAACTCTTTCGTCAGAAGAGAACAGAGACATTTCATTGAATCAAGAATCAAAATTGTCGTTATTAGGACATGGACCCCACGGAAAGCAGGTAGTTGAGCATCTGCTCAGGGAGTATGGAGAAGAAGGAATTTGTCAATTTTGCCAGAGATGGAGACAAGTTTTTGTTGAAGCCCTTCATCCTCGTTTTTTACCTAGTGGCTGGGATGTATATCACAGGTATGCTTATTTATGACTTTATGTAATTTCTTTTCATCTTGTATAAACCGGAAAAGGGATATGTTAATTGGGAGGATTGCCAAGCCAGCCAATCCCTTTTTTCATTTTGTTGACTCTTTGGTTACTCGTTAAAAATTAGATCCATGTAGTAATAGATAATGAGTAAAAATGTAGGAAGTAACTGCACCGGACACTGATATAAATGTGAAATGTCATTTGTCTATTGGAATGTTGAATAGCATGCAAAGTAAAAAAGCTGTGTAAACTTTATCTGCTATCATCCATCAGATTTCAACACAGGCAAGATTTAGGGAGATTGATGAGGATTTGTTTGGCAACCAATTCCTCGTTCCTTTGAGCAAAGGTGTTGATGCTCGACACTTTTTTTGGCAGTGGTAAACGAGATTTTGGGGAATTCAGTGTGTACAAGCCTGGAAAGAACGTCCCAGCTGTTGCTATTTGATGACATTCTAATTCTATTCCCGTTTGAGTTCTATCTGCATGAAAGATGACTCTTTGTCTGTTGAGTGAGTTCAACTGCATCTATGCGTTGGTTTTGGGTAGCAGTCGAAGCTGAAGATACTAGTTTGTTGTGTACTGTATCTGTACGTGTATTATTCATTTATTAATTCTATGAAATGGTAAATGTGGATCTTTTTCATCGGATATGTAATGTGCATTTTTCTGGAATAGTTTCTTATTCTGAGCAATCAATTTTAATTTTACATTGTGTGGAAGTGATTCATGTATATAGGTAAAAGCGACATTGATCGGCTTTTGGGCCTGGAAAGTTTTCCCAGATTTACTTTGTGCATATCGCGATGAAAACACAACCCCCGGTTTTTCCCTCAACATTTTGTGAAATCGATCGCAACTGGGTGTAAAGTGAAGTAGGGCACATGCATCAAATTGCTCGAACAAAGCGAGGTACTGTTCCAGCTTGATTTGTCTCCAACAGAATGAAGATGCAGATGATGGATGCTTTCGATAAACAAGGAAAGGAAGCTCATTATTATTATTATTATTATTATTATTACTAGCGTAGCGTTTGTACCCGTGCATTGCACGGGGAGTTATGTATAACTACGAAAAATTTAATATAAAAAACGAAAGAATGAATAATATTTTATTAAAATTTTGACAAAGTTTTCCCTATATTTCGAACTAATCAAATCCTGTAAAAACTCCCAACAAAACTCAATAGAATCAACAGTGTAATTTTAATTTCTTCCAAACATCTCAATGTCAAAAGTAATTCAAAAACGATGACATCCATTATTATCTAAAATACCAAAGCAACTCAAAGATTATAAAATGCCTCAAATTTGAAAAAATTAATTAATGATTTATACCAGTAATCCACGGGAGTGAAAAATAAAGAAGTTTACACTTGCGCTTTCTCGATAATCAACATTGAGATATATTATAGAAATTAAAATGTAGCTTGTTCAACTTGACAAATCCCAGCACGCCATTCCTACCATGCTAGAAGACACTTATTCTCATCCTCGCCACATCCTAATTTAATGGAGGCCTAGCGATGATGATATAAAAATTGCAACAGGATAGAGATCCTCATTCTCCGTCCCATTAGAAAATTTTCGTCTTAATCGACTACCCATCGTGACCATTTAATAGGAGACTTTTACAATTAGTGGGGTAATTTGCAACTGGTGGCAATTTGACATATAATTAGTGGGGTCATGTATAATTTGTTTGAACAATGAAATCGTGTCAATCTTCTACCTTTTAAATTAACTATATTTTTCTCCATTTAGTAATAGAGTTAATACTGACTAATTTTTGTCCAATGAAACTATGTCAAATTTTGTCCGATGAAGTCGACTCCAATTAAATCTTGAAAATATAATTAATTTTATTTTTTGCTAATTATTTCTAAAAGTAATTAATTATTTTTACAATAATTAGCTCAATAGCCGTAGTTTAAATAATTATATGAATCTAATTTTAAAGATTTTTTTTGTTAATTTAAACGATATCTTACAATGTAGAAGAGATCTTCCATTTGTTAGGTGAAATCGTATCAACCCTTAGGAATCTAATTAATTTTAATCAACCATTAGCAATCTAATTAATTTTAATTACTTCTGTCCTTTTAAATTAATTATATTTTTCCATTTAGCAACATAATTAATTTTTATTCATTTTCGTCCAACGAAACCGTGTCTAATTAAATCTTAGAAATATAATTAATTTTAACTAATTTTTATTATTAGTTAATTATTTTTAAAAAATTAATTATTTCAAAAAATAATTAGCTTAATAGCCGCAGTTTTAAGAATTGTATGAATCTAATTTAAAATTAAACATTATTTTGCAATTTAAATAATATCTTACAAATTAAAAAATATCTTTCATTTTTTAGGGGAAATTTTGCCAACCACGTATCAATCTAATTAATTTTAGGTTTTTAAATAATATTATTGTCCCTTTTTAGCAATATATTTAATTTTGATTACTTTTCGCCGAATGAAACTGTGTCAATTTTTGTTCAATGAAATCGAGTCCAATTAAATCTCAAAAATATAATTTATTTTAATTAATTTCAATATAATTAGTTGATATTTTTTTAGCTAATTACTTTTGAGAAGAAATAATTATTTCTAAAGTAATTAGCTTAATATCCGTAGTTTTAAAAATGATGTGAATTTGATTCTAAAGATGTCTTTAATTCTAAAGATATCTTAAAAGGGCTGGAAGAAAGGGATCTCTTTATGCATATATATATAATGATTAATTATAAAATAGAAACATAAAAAAAGGAATGGTGCAAATTAAAAAGAATATATAGAAAAATAATAAATTAAAAAATATAAAAATAAAAAAAAGAAGGGTGCAAAGGCTGGAAAAAGTTTATATATATATATATATATATATATATATATGGACTTTCTTTTTTTAGCAATATATTGAGTTTTGATTAATTTTCGTCCAATGAAACCGTGTCAATTTTTTCAATGAAATTGAGTCCAATTAAATCTCAACAATATAATTATTTCAATTAATTGTAATATAAATATTTTTTTAGCTACTTACTTTTGACACAAAATAATTATTTATAAATTAATTAGTTTAATTTCCATCATTTTAAAAATGATGTGAATTTTATTCTAAAGATGTCGTTAATTTAAAGGATTTCTTTAATTTTCTATGAGATATCTTGGCAGCTCCTAGGAATCTAATTAATTTTTATTTTTAAATTTTAAATTAATTATATTTTTATGATTTTAGCAATATAATTAATCGTGATTAATCGTAGTTGAATAAAACCATGTTCAATTAAATTTTAGCATTATAATTAATTTTAATTAATTACAATATAAATAATTTTCATTTTTTTCTAATTACTTCTAAAAAATAATTATTCCCAAAATAATGACCTTAATAGCCTCAATTATTTTAAATTAAAATTTTTTTAAAATAAAATTCTTAAACTAAACTACTTTTAAATTATTTAATCCGGTATATTAAAAAATGAAATTATTATTGATTAAATAATTTTAATTTAAAATAGAGTTCTCAAAATAACATTCTTTTAAATTATTTAGTACATATCTATTAAAAGTAAAATAATTCTTAAATAAATAATTTTAATTTAAAAGGACTATATATACATATATATATATATAATTATGAATTAAATAGTCGAAAGTTAAAAAAGGAATGGTGGAAATTAATGATAGAAAGAATATATTGGAAAATGATAAATTAAAAAATAGAAAAGCTAAAAAAGGAAAGGCGCAAAGGCGGAAAAAAAGTCTCTTTTTAGCCTCAATTATTTGAAAATAAAATTATTAAAATAAAATTGTTTTAAAATAAAATTTTCAAAGTAAACTTCTTTTAAATTATTTAATTCGTATATTAAAAAAATGAAATTATTATTTATTAAATAATTTTAATTTAAAATAAAGCTCTTAAAATAACATTCTTTTAACTTGTTTAGTAAATATCTTTAAAAAATAAAAAAATTATTAATTAAATAATTTTAATTTAAAAGGATAGGAAAAAAAGGATTATCTATATATATATATAATTATGAATTACACAGTAGAAAAGTTAAAAAAGGAATGGGGCAGAAAAGTTAAAAAGGGAATGGTGCAAATTAACGATAGAAAGAATAAATAGGAAAATGATAAATTAAAAAATAGAAAAGTTAAAAAAGGAAAGGTGCAAAGGCTAGAAAAAAAGTCTCCTTTTATATATATATAGATTAGGAAAGCCCTTTGAATTATCTGTTGTATTCTGGTTTACAAACTTTCTGCTTCTGCCAAGACCGTAACTATTTTGGACTTTCTAATGATCAATTGAATTTGAATTTGAATTAAGCCACTTTATTAGTTTAAGTAAAAATCTAAATTGAAAATTATATCAATTATTATTTTGGATGGAGCTATTTACACCCACAATTTTAATCCCTACACCCGCACACTCTATACATTGACCTTTTTTTTTTTAAATCACTCTATAACTTACTCATCGCACCCACTTTCCTTCCATCTTTACCCTCCACCCTATTTAAAGAAATACACCATATGTTCTACACCCACCACTGTATATCAAACTCTACACCATATGTAGAGCTTTACCCTCCACCCTATTGAAAGAAATACATCATATGTTTTTCACCCACCACTGTATATCAAGCTCTACACCCATCACCACCACCATTTACACAACCTACAAGTTCATTAGAAACAGACCAGAAGCTCTTGCAAACTCTTCCAACACAAAGAACACAAACAAGGACACTCCATAATAATGGACAAAGGTGAGTTGAAGTGATTTTTTCAGCAAATTTAATATAATTTGATTTTTGGGTGATATATTTTAGAACTTCTCTTAAAATTCAGTAACGGTATGTCAAAAAAATTTAGCAATGTTATGTAAAATGGTTGATGTTATAGCATGTAATTTCTGATGAAAACGGCGCTTGTTTGTCGAATTAGAGCCGAGACATTCGACGGAGGGTGGGCGAGTTCCCATAAAGGAACCTGGCCAATGCTGGCTGACCCCCATGATGGGGATCGACCAGGGCTGGCCTGGGGTTTGGCCAATGCTGAAGGGGGTTCGGCTAGCCTTGGCCGATCCTCATTAAATTCACTTTTTGTTATTTATTTTTGTTGGTATTTTTTGTTGACGGTTTAGCAATCTATTAAAGTATTTAGTTAGTTTAACACTTGGTTAAAATATTTATGTTATTTTTTTTAGTGATTCAAATGTTATTTATTACTTAATAATCTCTCATTTCGTATTGTAGTGAAGTATATATTGCGGTACAAGAGCTAACATTGGAATCATATCTTGCGGTACAATGACTAATATTGGAAGAGTGTCAGGGTGATTGGAGATGGAAGAATTAGGGTCCGAGAACTAGGGGTGGATTACCAAGAGGGTCAATCCAATAGACATATGCCACAATGATTCATGTTGTTTCAAATTTTTTGTAATTTTTTGATCTAAACTGTATAATGAACTTTATTTCAAGAAATCACACTAGTTTTAATTATTACGCTATTCGCCAATTTCTTTTACTATTAATTAACAATATAAGCAAATATATTTGATCATCTGCATATTAACTATTATAAAAAATTATTATTAAATATAAATAATTATTATCATAAACAGATAATTAATATTATTAACATGTAATTATTACTAAATATAAACTAATTGTATTATGAATTGAAAAGAAAAAAAAGTAATCAGGCCAAACATGGCCTAGTGGTTTTGGCCATGTTTTGGCCGAGATCCTAATTCGATGCTCGGCCCATGTTGGCCGAGGATCCAACTGGCATGCTCGGCCAGCTTGGATATTCTGTCAACTGTGGCCGAGTATCCACTCTGAAGCACGACTAGTTGTGGCTAAATATCCAATCAAGATCTTTACCATCCATGGCTGAACGTCCAGTTTTCACATCGGCAAATTAGTGCTGAAGAACTACCGACACCCATTTTTTCCGCCCAATTTTTTCAAATAAAAGTGATGAAAAATAACGAATAATGCGATATTAATTACTACAATCAGACAAATATCTATTTTTCAAAGTCCATAGTGAGATTGAGGACAGATTTGTGATGAATTTGTTAGGCTCCGGACTAGGAATCGATGGGTGTATGAAGCAATGTGCTTGGGTGCGTTGAGAAAGCCGGGTGGTTGTAGGTTTAAAGGGAGGGTAGATTAGTAATTGCTGTTAGGGATATTTTTGTAAAGAAAAAAAAATGGGTGTAGGAATTAAAATTGTGAGTGTACATACCTCCACTCTATCATTTTATTATTATACGAATTGAGTAAGATAATGGATATATAAAATGGGAAAAAAGGAAATCGTACCGTCAGCTGAACTGATAGATACACAAGGACCCATTTACTCCGAATGACTCGTCAGTTAACGAGATATTTCAAAATCGGAGAGCCTGGTTTTGAGTGGCAAACTGGTGAATAGATGAAACAATGTGGTTAATGTGAACACAAAAAAACTGATAACAAAACAAATTGAAATTCAAACTTTAAACTCATCGTAAGAAGCGCTAACGAAACTACACGTTAATATACACATTGGAACCTTCAAGTTACAAAGAAATTCTCATTAGGTCCTCAGATTTTGTTTGATTACTCATTCATTTGATAAATGGACATGTAGTTTTATATTATCGAATAAGTGACAAGTAGAATGAAGAGAAAAAATAATAGTACATTATTTAGTACGTATTAACTGAACAAATATTATTATCTTATTTAAATTAGTCGACTAACTTATCAAAACAAGAACTCCATTCTTCAAGAGTGGAAGGCTCACTTGATTTGTATGGAAATTTAGCCCGTGTTCTCATACAAATTTTAACATATTTTTACACACAAATTTGGTGGGATCTACTTGTACTATATAAATCTCCACCATTCAATTTCACTCATTCTCTCTCCTATATCACATCAAATTACATAAAAATACACATCCTAACACCCTATTAGTAAGTTACTCACCGTGGACCCAAGGAAAGAACCACGAGGAAACTTCAGTGACCGATATGCAACATAACATAATAAATTTAAATGACAAATTGGAAATAACTTGAGGGACCAAATCTGTAGTTTTGTCCAACTGAAGTCAGAAGTCCTCAGCCCAGCCAGCAGCAACAAAATATGTACATTGTGTACCATTTCGTTTGGCATATATTTATTTATTGTTATTATTTTAAGCCCATCACATTCACCGTGCAGAAAGAACATTTATTCCATATATATATTCTTCAGCTATACCTTTTTTTTTTTTTTTTTTCTTTTTTATCAGCTTTGTGCTTTACTTTGTTCGTAGTTCTTCTTCTTCTTCTTCATCGTGTTGCTTTCTCTCTCCTCTACCAAGACCAAGATTATTAATACATTTGATTTCGGGTTATTGTTTTTGTTCATTAATCGTCTAAGAATCTACTTCAGAGTGGATTATTAATGGCTGACATTAGTCATCCTCCCATGGAACAGCTTCAGGACCTTGAATACTGCATTGATTCTAATCCTCCGTGGCGTATGTCACCTTTATTTATTTATTTTTTTATACTCACTTGTGTACACATGATATATGTGAAAACTTTTCATTTCAGGGTTTCGTATGTGATGGTTCGAAATTTGCCTCAAAAACTGGTTTTGAGAATTTTAATCTCGGGGCAACCTTAAAAATTGTTAACCCGATAGAATGTGGCATTATTGCTCATTCTATTTCTGTCATTCTGTTATTCCCCTTTACTATTGAGCTTTTTGCGTTATCAAGAGCAATTGAACAAAGTTCCCTTTCGTGGAGTGGGGTAACCAATTAAGTGCAGTGGAGTGGAGTGGAGGGTTGTTGTGTTATTAACTCAGAAAGTGATCTTTTTTCCAACCCCTTTACTACTAAGAAGTAAGAAGGACGTTCACTTGGATATGGGCATTGAAGTAAAACATTATTTCCCATATTGTGTCGTGTTTCTTTGATTGATCTTGTTATGATACAGCCTACAGGTTTGTGGTTTATGAATTATCTAGTAAAAAATATTCCATAATAATACTTTCATTTTTCTCTGCAGCGGAAACAATCTTGTTAGCATTTCAAAATTACATATTAGTACTTGGCACAAGTGTTATGATTCCAACATTACTCGTCCCCTTGATGGGTGGATCCGATGTAAGTAAGCTCCTCTTGATATATTTACTTTCTGCTCGATGGATATCTTTTTAACCAGCTTAAGTCTCACACTTATAAATTTATTTATAACACATCGACCCAAGATTTTCTGTGTCTAAATTTTCCATTACTATCTTGCTGTGCTGAAACACTGGTCTTATGAGACAAATAATCTACAACTTGTTTATGTAACTAGATTTCGAGCCTCAATTACATTATTTTTGTATGTTTGTCTGATATGTGTGTTCCCTGACTAAACCAGGGGGACAAAGCACGAGTCATCCAAACATTGCTTTTCGTAGGTGGCATTAACACACTGCTTCAAGCACTGTTTGGAACAAGGTTGCCTGCTGTAGTTGGCGGGTCATTTGCTTATGTCATTCCCATAATCTATATTATTAGCGACTCATCATTGCAACGAATAGAAGACCCTCATATTGTGAGTACTAATCTATTCTTTTTTCACATTGCAATAAAAAATTTCCCCGACTCCTCGATTCTTAGTTTATTAGCTCTTTGAAAAGGGGCATTGGTCGTAATGTTAATGTTTGGCCATTGTGCAGAGATTTATACAAAGCATGAGAGCCATCCAGGGTGCGTTAATCGTTGCAGCAAGTATACAAATAATTCTAGGCTACAGCCAAGTCTGGGGCCTCTTTTCACGGTATTTATCACGATCGGAATTTCCAAAAAAGGCTAAACAAATGATGTTTACTGCAAAAATAATTATGTTTTCGACCGTTCTCATGCAGCTTTTTTAGTCCCCTTGGTATGGTACCTGTCGTTGGATTAGTCGGCTTGGGCTTGTTTCAACGAGGGTTCCCCCTTGTAAGTTTTTTCACGTGGTGAAAACGGATTAGTATTTGCACATTCTGTTGTAATAACCTGTTTGATGCTATTGAATTTTTCTTTCGCAGCTTGGGAATTGCGTAGAGATTGGTTTGCCAATGCTTTTATTGGTAATTGGTGTGTCTCAAGTAAGTCAATTTGGAACGATTCAAGTATCAAGTGTTCACATGATCTCTCCGTAACATTCATGCAAGTAACAGTTTTCAAATTGCAGTATCTGAAGAACGTTAAACCGCTAAGGGATTTCCCTATTTTTGAGCGATTTCCTGTGTTGATTTGTGTTGGGATCGTTTGGATATATGCCCTAATATTGACGGCTAGTGGAGCTTACCGAGGCAAGCCCAATATTACTCAGATTAGTTGCCGTACGGATAGAGCTAATCTTATATCCACTGCTCCATGGTTGTTCCTTGATCTTGTTAGACCCGACTTTTATGTTTGCTAATATAATATTGTCTGCACCAGCTAAAGATTTCTAGCTTGTGTTGTTTAAGGTTCAAGTTTCCATATCCTCTCCAGTGGGGCCCGCCTACTTTTTCAGCAGGTCATTCCATTGCCATGATGTCATCAGTTCTTGTCTCGATGGTTGAGGTACGAAGGTGCACTTGCTCTATGCTATGTTATGTAGGGTGTGGTCAACACAGAACTTCATGCCATTGCATATGGAAAACTATATCAGATATCGCTCTTAGTTTTATTATCATCATTATTGCATCCACCACTCAACACATTCTGAGATGTCTACATGTCTATGGCATCACAATTTTCAAGATCCAGATATCATGGAGTCACCTAGAATGTGAATGGCAAACTTGTGGATGGTTTATAAGGGGAACTGGTTCTGGTCCCTGATAGATAATAGTGAGTGATAGTTGAGAAGAACATTTGATTTTGACTAAATTTATAAGCTATGTATAAATTTGTGTCAAAACAGAGGCTCAATATGTTTTTGAGTTTTGATTATGCCCTGTCGTTGTTGAACTTATCAGAAGATTTGTGGAGGAATTGAATTCTCTTTTATTTATTCCTTGTTTGATGTGCATATCTGCAACTAGCAAAATTATCGGCTATCCATAGGGCCGTGGATCATTCATTGAAATAATTCTCATCCGGAATATTCACTCTGGTTGTACCTGCAGTCCACTGGTGCCTATAAAGCAGCCTCCCGTCTGGCTATTGCCACTCCGCCTCCTGCATATGTACTCAGCCGGGGAATTGGTTGGCAGGTGCAGTATACTCAAATTTCAAACTCCTTTTGCTTGTGTGTTTGACCGTGTGAATTTTCTCTTTAAAAAAGAAAAAAATAAAAAAAATCAGTTCAGAAGTTGGTATGCTGTTAAATAACAAGAGTTTGAATAGCTTTTAAGCTGCTTTTGCCCCATTGTACTGCTTTAATATGAGAATAAGCAAGATATTAAAGGCTTATAAACATTTCCTCGGGAATCCTGATTGTGTGTATTATACATGAATTTTCCAAATGAGAACTCTATCTGGATACATGGCTAAACAGTGCAACCTTTAGAGGTTTTCAATGATAGCCCATTTTCGAAGGATAAATTATTAAATATGGAAAATTTGAGTTCTTGTGACTACATGTGAATGTGATTTGAGGTCATCCTGTCTCTAAAGAGTAGTTGAGCAAATTTTATGGCGTCATCTTTGCAGGGGATAGGCATTTTGCTTGACGGGCTTTTTGGAACAGGCACTGGTTCTACCGTATCCGTGTAAGCTATCACGAAAACAAAAATATATCTGTTATTGTTGGATACGCTCTATTTTGACCTACCGAGAATTTAAGCACATTACTGGGCTATGTATTTCAAGGGAAAATGTAGGGCTCCTTGGACTAACTCGAGTTGGAAGTCGTAGAGTTGTTCAAATTTCTGCTGGTTTCATGATATTCTTCTCCATCTTAGGTAAGAACTTACCTACTGTTTTTCTTGATTTATGGCACGATTTTATGATTTACTTGTGGAAAGTCATTTTGTATTTGATAATTCACGCAGGGAAATTCGGAGCCGTTTTTGCATCTATACCTTTCTCGATATATGCTGCATTGTATTGTCTTCTATTTGGCCTCGTAGGTACTAATTGAATCCATTGCTTACACAGTTTACAGTTTTGTTCTCACATTCTGTCCACTCTGTAAGATTTTGTTGTTTCTTACAGGTTCAGTTGGCCTCTCATTTCTTCAATTCACTAACATGAATTCAATGAGGAACCTCTTTATAACGGGCCTTTCGCTTTTCCTTGGGATTTCTATTCCTCAATTTTTCGGTGAATATTGGAGCCCCCGTCATAATGGTCTAGTCCATACAAATGCCGGATGGGTAAGTAAATTTAAAGGTACATTGAAGCAATGTGGATCAGATATTTTATTCCCTGACGTTCTTTCGTGCTATTTTTGCAGTTTAATGCATTCTTGAATACGATATTCTCCTCACCACCGACTGTGGGGCTAATAGTTGCGGTATTTCTTGACAACACATTGGAAGTGGAGAAGTCAAAGAAAGATCGGGGAATGCCCTGGTGGGTCAAGTTTAGAACATTTCGAGGCGATAATAGAAATGAAGAATTCTATACACTTCCGTTTAATCTTAACAGATTCTTTCCGCCAACATAGCAAGCCGAAGGCTCATAATTAGTTCTTAATTAACATGGTAGACTGGATTCATTGGAGTTAACTTAGCGAACAATTTAGAGAAATCTAGCTAGGCTTGTCTCTTTAGCTTGATCAATTTTTTTGTGGACCAAAATGTAGCAAGGTGGTCTCGGTAGAAGTAGACTCTATGATCAATCAGTGTTTTATATTTGTTTTTTTGTCGTGATGAAATAGAAAATAAATGTTCTGATCACAGCTTTTTCTGCTCCATTCATCTTCCTTGTGGTGTCCTCTTAGCTTTTGGAGATTATATATATATGCAATGAGTTTAAGACCATCGACGTATGATAAAAGAGTAAGTAATACTATTAGTCACAAGTGGGGAGAGGATGGAGAAATTGGAAGGGATGCATGGAGAATGGGAGCCATACTTTAGCTGTAAAGTGATGTGAACAGCTGTCGAACCCAAAAGTCCAAAAGGGCAACCAATAGCAACTTCATGGAAACTGCCAGCATTCATTTTATCCTCCTCTGTTTCTTTATATATACTTCATTATATTGACATATATTTTCATGTTTTCATCACTGGATCGAAGGTTTAATGTATATATACCAGGACCAGATATATAAATAATGGAGCAAAAAGAATCAGTTTTAGCAAAATTTCATGCAGGTTACTTCAGAATTAGCCTATCCTTATGCAGCCAGGCATTGTTATGGAAGACATTAGACGAGCCATCAGATGATGTTCATGCTTTTAGACGAGCTCTTCGCCTATTACCCTATGCAGCTTTCCTCCTGCTGTGGTCTTTGGCATTAATATCATTAGTCTCCCTATGTCTCGCCTACCTTATTCGTTGCATATTGCACTTTGAAAAGGTGAAAAATGAGTTCTTGCACCATGTGGGAGTGAATTACTTGTTTGCGCCATGGATTTCGTGGCTTCTTTTGCTTCAAGCCACGCCCTTCATCACACCCAATACTGTTTACTACTTTGTACTTTGGTGCGCATCTGTGGTTCCCATTTTGGCTCTCGATATCAAAATCTATGGCCAGTATTTCACCAAAGGGAAGAGATTACTATCGGTAACTGCAAATCCCACAAGCCAGTTATCAGTTATCGGCAACTTGGCAGGAGCAAGAGCTGCAGCAGAAATGGGTTGGAGGGAGAGTGCAATCTGTATGTTTGCACTAGGGATGACACATTATTTAGTGCTTTTTGTCACACTATACCAGAGATTAAAAGAGAAAAATTCAGTTCCACATATGCTTAGGCCAGTTTTCTTTCTGTTCTTGGCTGCTCCAAGCATGGCTAGCTTAGCATGGGACTCCATCTCCGGGAACTTCGATGATTCATCCAAGATGCTCTTCTTTCTTTCACTCTTCCTCTTCCTATCCCTGGTAATTAAGTACATATATATGCGTTTGCTTGAAATTAAATTATATATTATGTTATCCATACAGAGATCATCTACAGTTTGTGATGTTCGGAATTGAAAGTCGTTTTCGGTTTTATGACTTACGTAATAGATATACTTGTTGCAAATTGGCTACAAGTATACAAATTGATTTCGTGCATGGAATTGTAGCTCCCTTTCACTCTCATGACATAATGAAGTGCTCCAAGTTGGCGGCGGATTAGCTAGTACCTGCTGCATAATATATATGTCATTTTCATGTTCGATACTAGACCGTACCCTAATTAATGTTTGGTGGCTTGCACTTCATTTCGCATTTGTCTTGTGGAAAATATTAGTTAATTAGCTAATTTAGAGATTAATTCTTCTCCACAAACTTTTTAGAACATGCTTAAATGACTCAGTTATTAATTAGTTATAGCTAGGGTAAATTTAATAAATGGTCATTTAACTTTTAAGATGTAACTAATTACTCACTAAATTTTAAAATGTAACTAAATATTCACTGAAGTTTACTTAATGTCATTTATCGATCACTCGTTAACTTAATATTTATTCTGTTAGCATATTGTACTAATTTAATTTGAATGACGATATTATACATGTGACCAACTAGATCAATTGCTGGTATAAAAAACTCATTCAAATATGATGAAAAGCTATATAAACAATAAAAAAAGGCGACACAAGTATTGTTTTAGATAGTGACATTTCTGATAATTTATTTAGCTTTTCTTTTATTTAAGTTCCAGTAGATCAATTTATTTTGCCAATAATTAGTCTAACTGTCTCTACGAAGAATGTTATTAGTTATATACACATAATTCTTAAATATATTTAAATATTGAGTTAAAGAGTGATTATTAGTTGACATTAAATAAAGTTCAGTGAGTATTCAGTTATATTGGAATGTAACTGAATGCGAGAATGGTGATTGAATTCTAGTTTAACTGTTTCTGTCAACACTTCAATCCCCGTGTCAATGTCATTGTATTATATATGTCCATTTGAAAAAAAAAAAAACCATTTCGTTTTGCTTTGGTTAAATTAAGAAAAAAGAAAGGAAATTAATATGTTTCTGTATGTATTTGAAAAGATAACATGTCCATTTATAGCTAGCTAGCTATTAATCTAATTTTGAATGAAGGATCGATTTTTGTACATGCAAGCAAGTATTTGAATATTTTTTCTGTCATTATTATTAATTGTATAACTCAATTAATTAGAAGATGTATTGTATTTTTACTTTTTTTTTTTTTTTTTTTGGTTCTGATCGAATAAACTTTACGCGCGTGAAACAGATGTGTAGACCAAGCCTTTTTAAGAAATCCATGAACAAGTTCAATGTAACATGGTGGGCTTATTCCTTCCCGTTGACGTTGATGGCCATTGCCTCAACTAAGTATGCACAAGAAGTAAAAAGCAGTACTGAAGCTCATGTGTTGATGCTCCTCCTCTCCACACTTTCAGTTTTAGTGTCATTTGTTTTAATGGTGCTCACTGCACTCAATGCTAATATCCTTTTACCGGCTCGTGCCCATATTCTAACGATCAAGATTAATCGTCCTAGTCCTACTAACTGTTCTCTTCAGGGAATTGTTTAAAAAAACTCTAGTCGACATCGGTCAACATATGATTAGCAGGAATTACTAATCAATCATACGTGGATGGATGGAAGGAAATTTTGATTAAAAAGAAAAAGAGAAATTAGTATTAATGTATATATGGTTGTGCCTCTTTACGAATTTTGATGCATTAGTATAATTAATTGGTAGGGTGAGTTTGTGCTATATATGGCGAATGGATGCCATGCATTGATTTGGAATATTGTATTTTTGAGCAAAACAATATGAGGAGGTACCAATGCTATGTACACAAAATTTTTGAGCATATGTGCGACACGCCTTGCCAATAAAATTAATCGGTAAAGATTTGGTACCCACTTGTGGGTACGTTACGGTACCCATAAGTGGGTAAAAAAATTCGTAGAGGGTCTGGTGAGCCCCCTACCATCAGGGGGCAGTTATGTATTATTCATCTAACTTAACGTAGATAAAAAAAAAATTGAAAAAAATTAAAAAAAAAAAATTCGTGTGGTGACATGGCGTCACTAGACGTGCCCACGTGGGCGTGGGTACATGCCCACGTGGGCACCAGATCAAAACCGTAAAATTAATATCAGATTGTGTGATTTCTTCATGAGAGCTAGCTAGCCAGGCTATTTTTGATTTCTCTCAAAACATAACATCTCAATCAAGAGTAGGAAGATTTTTACGTGTGTGAGAGAGAATCTGAAAAGCAATTGAAAGTGGGGAACATACATATAGCAAATTGGAAAAACCACCTAAACGCTAAATTAGAAGCTCAATGACCTTTATATACTGCATACTTACACACGTACTGTTGATTCCATGGTCCCTTATATATTCCCAATTCCCATTCCCATTCCCATTCCCATATATACAAAGCAGGTGAGGCCGCTAATAGTAAAAGTAGGCCACTAACAAATTTGTGTACATGGATTATGCATGTCTAGGTTTAATAATATATGAAACTACATATATTTATACACACTAGTGTTACACCCGTGCGATGCATGGTTAAAGTATAATTTACTTATAATAACGTTAAAATTATTTATTAGACAATAAAAATAAATAAATATAAAATATGTCCCAAATTTGAACTCAATAAATATTACGACTGCTGAAATACTTGTTTGAAAACAGCATTCATCATCTAATCCGTTGGCTTTTTATGTTTGTCATATATAATAACCTTCAATCCTGCATGATTTGTAACTTTGAATATTGCTTTGTATAACTGTCCATGACTATATACCGGCTTTTTCAACAAAAGGCCGACTTGCGAGAGTGATTATCCTTGATTTTTGTTGATAGTCATATCACATGATACAATCAATGGGAATTGTTGTCTCTAAAACTTGAAAGGCAATTCACTACAAGACAGTGCACCTTCAGTGACGGAATTTTAGCAACTGAAGCTAGACGTGGCTATTAGAGACAGATTAGTTGCAACTTACCAACGGAATATTTAATGCACGAAAAGAGGCAAAGGCGAAAAGTAGGTCCCAAAATCCTCTTGCTTGGAAGGGATTTGGACTTCAATGGTTAAGTCCAGAGCATTGGAATGAAATTATTGATAGTAAATGGAACAAGGATGATTGGAAGAAAAAGTCTAAATCTGGTCGTGATAATAGGTTAACTTTAAAGTCTGGCACAATCACCAAGCACACAGGTGGTTCTATCACATTTGCTGCTCACAAGCGTCGACTGGTATTACTAGATTTCTCTTAAATTATGTTAATTCAACTTCTTATTCATATATAGATGGTATGTTGGATGTTTTACAATATGGTGACATCTTTGCTCTCTTTCTCTCTCTCTCTTTTTTTTTTGTCTTGTTTTATTTTATGTATTGTGTAACTTTTGTTGATTGACTGTAGGAAAAATTATTAGGAAAACCACCAAGTGCTTCACAAATTTTCAAGAGAGTACATCGAAAGAACAAGGGAGAAGGGGATTTTGTGGATAACAAATCGAGAATTGTTTGCGTAAGTATAAAGTGTATTTTTATCAAATTTTTATATGTTAATTTGATTACAACTTGAATTTATATTTCAGGAAACCTATGAGTCTTCAATTGTGGATAAACATGGTGCAGATGAATCAACACAACCTGCATTGGATGTTGAAGCATGGTGCGAAGCTAGTCAGGGCCCAAGTAAAGGTGGTGTTTTATATGGACTAGGAGTTAAACATCCTGCTGTGAACAAACTTGGCTCATCCTCCACTCCACTTGGGAATAATGATGAAATTGGTACTTTGATAGAAAAGATAGATGAGCTAACACGTGACAATGAAGAACTAGTTAGGAGAATGGAAGAAAGGGTACAAGAAGAAGAATGGAAACGCAAAACTTTTGAAGATAACATACGTAGGATGTTGAATGGGAGTGGATTGGAAGTTTAACCCTTGCAAGTACATTGATTTTGGGTTCTTTAGCTAGAAAAATAATTGTTTTGTTGTTGGCAAAACATCATTCTATTTTATTTTGGCATGCTCAAGTTCATTTCTTTTTTGTCCTCGGTACCAAGTATAATGCAATAGAGTCATTCATTATTTTACCAAATGGGTTCTCACTACCTTTGGAATGAAATCTTAATTTTATTTAATTCTATGTTTTGAACATTGATTTTATGAAATTAAAATCTTGTGAAGTTATGTTTATTTTTGTACTTCTTATTGCAATAAATATCTAATAAATGGCATTTTATTGAGATTTTAATTCAATATTTTTACCTTTCTTGTGGCATTGTTACAGAAGTTTGCAACGAGAATATTGTAGCCTGTAGCTAATCACAAATATTTTACAACAAACAAAAGCATTGGTAAATAACTACAGAATGTTGTGGGAATTATTTCGTAAATAATTACAAACACATTTGCAACGAACAATTCATAGCTAAATATCCACAGAAAATGACCATCACAAAATAGCAATAGAATTTTACAATGGCTGTACCATAGGTAATTACAAACGCATTTGCAAAGAACTAGTTGGTGGCTAAATAACTATAGAAATGCTCGTCGCCCAACAACTACAAACTTTGCAACGGCTTTGCCGTAGGCAATCAACGACACATTTTGCAACAAACAAATTCATAGCTAAAATAATTAGAGAAGTGGTCGTCACGAAATTCGTAGCTAAAACAGCTATAGAAATGGTCGTCGCTAAATTTCGTAGCTAAAACAACTATAGAAGTGGTCCTCGCTAAATTTAGTAGCTAAAATAGCTACAGAAGTGGTCGTCACTAAATAGCAACAACATTGTCGTCACTGCTTTAGCGACGGAATCCATTACCAACAACATATATTGTATCGCTAAATTAGTGATGGAATCAATTACCTACAACATATATTCGTTGTTAATTTATTAGCAACGAAACACAAAATCCGTAGCTAAAATTAGCAACCAAGGTATCAGTGACGGTTTTAGCAACAACGATATTTCGTCGCTAAACAGTTTTACCAACGGAATTCACTATGTTAGAGACGGAAGTTGTCGTCTCTAAAGCCCCTTTTTTTTGTAGTGACTGGGTATCAAACGGAGTCAAAAAGGCATTTTTGGGATAATTTCTTAACCTATACTGGTACTAGACAAAATTTAGGTCACGACGACATTTTTTAACACATATTTTTTTATATTAAGTTTTGGAGAGTTTATGCGACATGGATTATATATCGTGTGAAATGATGAGATCTCTATACAAAATATTTATAGTTGAAACTCTGCATATTGATGTTTTGATAATGGTTTTATAGAATAATTGAAAATTTTGCCCTTGTCCGATTTTCCTTCAATTAAATATATGCATGTATTTAATAAGTATTTTAGTAATTGGCTTTTGTCAGTATATTTTATCTTTGAGTAGTTGTGGAAACTAACATTAAAGAATTTAATTTTTTTTCCAAAAAACCCGTGAATTTGAATTGATGTAAACGCATGAATTCATGCCCAATTTGTAAGAATTACATTTATTCAAATTCTTTTTTACATAGTTATATAATAATAACAAATTGATATATTTTCCTTTTTCATGTATTTCATATATGCAAGAATATTTAATGCAGCATTATTTTCAACAAAAGCATTAATTATTATGATTTTTCTAAATTATACACTCTTAAACGGAAATTATAATTAGCGTGTTTTCCAAAAAATATTTTTTGTTTTCTTTAGCATACGTGTGTCACATTAGCAATGTCCAAAGTGGCTCTTTTACTATTAATAGTTAGATTTTATATAAAATTAATTATTTAATTAAAAAAATTAAAATATATATAAAGAAGTTAATTCTCATTTTAAGAATTAATTTAATTGGTATTGTAAGTTGTAACATTAACCTCTTATCACATTTCATTAATTAATTCATAGAAGACTAATATAAAGAAATAGCTTTCGAGCCTTTCTTAAAGGATAAGTACCAAGAGGTTATGGATTATCCAAATGGAAAAACTACTGCCAACCATGGGATTGTGCAAAGTTAGCACTTCAACTTTTTTTAAAAAGATATATATATATTGTAAGACGTAACTTTGATCTCTTATCACATTTTCATTAATACATACAACACAAATATAAAAGAATTATATAAATTAATCAAAAATTAGAATACATATAAAAAAAATAAAATGAGGAAACAATACCAAATAAGAAAAGTAGAATAAATTAAATAATAAAAATAATTAATTACTAAAAAATGTAAAACATGGTATTGTCACCTAGACACTTTGCCTAAGTGGGGCACTTCAAATTTTATTATATTAAAATATATATACATATATATATATATAGTTTATTTCTTCCCTTATAATCAGCACGGGTGTTTTTCCATAAAAACCAACAAAAAAATACAAAAAAGAAAAAGGAAATACATATATATAGTCAACATTGTGGTCAATATATAACCTGTTATAAAATCAAAGTAAAAAATACCTTAAATGCTACAAGAGAATATAGAGGAAATTTATTGAACTTTCTTCCTTCTTATTTCATATATCAATTCATGAATTGAGGTCTATTTATAGACCATCAAGTGTAGAATCAAAACAAAATGATGGGTCCTATTACACATAATTATTAATCAAGTTGTACAATTATTCATGAATTATTTTCATCCTCACATGATTTTATAGTCATTCACAATTCATTCACAATAATGCATCCAACTTTTCAATTATTTATAACACTCCCCCTTGAATGACTATCTATACAATAAAGTTGATTGTGGGGTGCCCATGTGTTGCCTCGTTAAAACCTTGTTAGGAAAATCCAGTGGGATAAAACCTGATCGAAGGAAAAAGAGTACAACCGCTTCCCCTGATGTTCACCACAGGAGTATAAATATGCTGCCTCATTAAAACCTTGTCAGGAAAACCCAATGGGATAAAACCTGATCGAAGGAAAAAGAGTACAGCTGCTCCCCCTCATAACGACATTGTTCAAGGTCCTTAAGTCGCCGCATGCCAATTTGGTACACCAATTTTCTAAATGTTGATGTTGGTAACGCCTTTGTGAACAAATCCGCTAAATTGTCAATTGAGCGAATTTGTTGAACATCAATTTCACCACTTTTTTGAAGGTCATGTGTATAAAAGAATTTTGGAGAGATATGTTTCGTTCTATCTCCTTTGATGTAACCTTTGTTGAGTTGTGTGATGCAAGCTACATTATCCTCATACAATACAGTTGATTTTTCTTTTATTGAGGATAGCCCACATGATGTTTGGATATGATGAGTCATCTCCCTTAACCACATACATTCCCGACTTGTCTCATGAATTGCAATGAGTTCAGCATTATTTGATGATGTTGCGCTCAAAGTTTGTTTTGTAGATTTCCAAGATATAGCAGTTCCTTCACGCGTAAATACATATCCTGTTTGGGACTTGCCTTTATGGGGATCTGATAAGTATCCTGCGTGTGCAGATCCAACTAAAGTAGATCGAGAATTATGTGAATAAAATAAACCTAAATCAGACGTACCTCTTAGATAACGGAGAATGTGTTTAATACAATTCCAATGTCTTTTGGTAGGTGTATGACTATATCTTGCCAGGAGATTTACAGAAAAAGCTATGTCTGGTCGAGTGCAATTTGTCAGATAATGTAATGCTCCAATTGCACTAAGATACGGTACTTCTGGACCAAGGATTTCTTCCCCATCTTCAGGTGGTCGGAATGCGTCCCTTTCAACATCAAGTGTTCGAACGACCATAGGTGATGTTAGAGGGTGTGCTTTATCCATACCAAATCGTTTCAAAACCTTTTTTGTATATGAAGATTGATGAACAAAAACTCCTTCTGGGAAATGTTCAATCTGCAAACCTAGACAAAATTTGGTTTTGCCTAAATCTTTCATCTCAAATTCAGTTTTCAAGTACTTCTTCACTGCTTCATTAATCTCTTCAGGAGTTCCAATGAGATTTAAATCATCAACATAGACTGCTATGATTGCAAATCCAGCATCCATTTTCTTTATGAAGACACAAGGACAAATGTCATCATTTTTGTATCCCCTTTTTAATAGGTAATTACTTAGGCAATTGAACCACATTCTTCCGGATTGCTTCAAACCACATAGTGATCTTTGCAATTTAATTGATAACACATTATTTGGGCATGCACTCAGTGCTTCTGGCACTTTTATTCCTTCGAGAATTCTCATATATATGTCACTGTCAAGTGAACCATATAAATATGCAGTTACTACATCCATAAGATGCATGTTAAGTTTTTCTATTACAGCCAGATTTATCAAAAATCTAAAAGTAATAGCATCCTTTACGGGAAAATACGTTTCTTCATAGTCAATTCCTGGTCTTTGAGAGAATCCTTGCACTACAAGCCTTGCTTTATACCTTGTAATTTCGTTCTTCTCATTTCTCTTTCTTACGAAAACCCATTTGTATCCTACAGGGATTACATTTTTTGGTGTTTGAACTACAGGTCCGAATACTTCGCGTTTATACAAAGAATTTAATTCAAACTGTATGGCTTTCCTTCCATTTTGGCCAATCATTTCTATTTCGCAATCTTTAACAGATTGTGGTTCGTAGATCCTCACTTTGCACAATTTCACCGCAACATTAAAGGAGAATATATCATCTACAACAAGCTTTCCTGCTCCCATAAGTTATTAGATAGTAAATAATCTATTGATATCTCATGGTTTTCGAATACTTACAGTTCTGCGGGAACCTCAATCTTCTTGGATGCTTCGGTTCTTTTAGAACTTTAAATATTTTATTTGATTGATCAATCGCTTTTATCATTACTTCTCTGATATTCTTTGTTGGTTTTTGTTTTGTACCATTCTCTTTCTAGGTACGTAATCCTTGGAACCAATCGTCGACCACGCTTCAAGCGTATTTTAGATTCATTTCTTTGTAACGAGGTTGTCTTATGGGACATAAATTTTTGCTTGTGTATTCTCTACCTAAGATATGCGACTTGGTGACTTTCCTTGTATTCACAAATGCTTTAGGCGCTCATATGCGCTTCTTTTCAAATGAATAAGATTTTCAATTTCTCTCTCACATTTATTGCTTGAGGATCAAAGTGAGCTAGAGTCTTCTCATTCCAGGAAAGTTCATTTTTTCTTTCAGATGTAGTTTTGTACCCCCGAGTGTTGGAAAATTCATTTCATTAAAATGACAATCATTAAAGCATGCATTAAATAGATCACCGTTAAAGGTTCTAGGTACTGATGATTGGACGGTGAATTAAACCCAACATAAATTCCAAGCCTTCGTTGGGGACCCATTTTGGTACGTCATGTGGGGTGCAATTGGTACTGTACTTCACAACCAAAAATTCAAGATGAGAAACATTAGGTTCTTGACCAAATGCTAATTGTAAAGGAGAGTATTGATGATATGCAGTTGGTCTGAAACGTATCAATGCCGCAGCATGTAATATAGCATGTCCCCAAGTAGAAGTTGGGAGTTTTGACCTCATAAGCATAGGCCTAGTAATAAATTGGAGGCGTTTAATAAATGATTCGCCAATCCATTTTGTGTATGGACATGAGCAATGTAATATTCAACTTCAATTCCCATAGTCAGTGCAATAATCATCAAATGCTTTTGATCTAAATTCACCAGCATTATCAAATCGAATGGACTGGATCGAATAATCAGGGAAATGAACTCGCAATTTTATAATTTGGGCTAATAGTTTAGCAAATGCATCGTTTCTAGTTGAAAGTAGGCAAACATGTGACCATCTAGTAGATGCATCAACTAAGACCAGAAAATAACGAAATGGTCCACAAGGTGGGTGTATAGGTCGACAAATATTACCTTGAACTTGAATTCTTTTCAGAAAAGTTGGCGATTCAACATTTACCTTTATTTTAGAGGGTCTGATGACTAATTTACCTTGTGAACAAACTTCACATAGACACTCATTTGGTAAAATAGTCTTAAGGTTCTTAAAATGATATCCATGTGAGCTTTTAATTATTCGTTGCATCATAGTCGTTCCTGGGTGCCCAAATCTATCATGCCAAAATTTAAAAACCTTTGAGTCAATAAATTTTGGTTTTATGATGTTGTTAGACTCAATCGTTCTTATGAATGTATAATACATTCCAGATGGAAGCGATGGAAGTTTTTCTTTAATCTGCTTATGCCCAGATAGAAATGAGTTTATGTAAAGATATTCTTTATTATTTTCTTCCATTGTTTCAATGTGATATCCATTTCTGCGGATATCCTTAAAACTAAGCAAATTTCTTCTGGATTTGCTAGAATAAAGTGCATCATTTATATTCAATTGTGTATCATTTGGCAGGATAATACGAGCTCTTGCGGAGCCTTCAATAATATTTGATGCACCAGAAATTGTATAGACATAATTTTCTCGTATTGTCAAATCCAAGAAAAACTTCTTATCTTGTAAAATAGTATGCGTAGTTGCGCTATCAGCTAGGCAAATATATTGACAATTTGTCATGGTCTACAAAAGAAATTTAAAATATAAAATTCATACCAGTTAACAAACAACAATTACATATAAAACTTAATGGAAAATAACAATACAAATATAAAGATAACAATTCCACACTTATCACACAAAAGTATTATAGAAAAATATTTCACACATAATACACCATAAATATAATAATACTTCATTAGAGAATTATTTAATTGATATTTTCCATCAAACTTCCAATGCTTGTATGATCTGCGGGATCTGGGAAAAAGTCAGGAGTATCAAAATGAGTTCTATTGACTCCGTCATCCCAATCAAGAAAATTAGTTTCAACTTTTTCTTTTCCTTTCTCTTTTCCCTTAGTCGAGTTTATATATAAGTCCACCAAATGCTTTGGTGTATTTACATGTACGGACCAATGCCCGTGTATTCCACATCGATAGCATCTGTCATTACTGCCTTTATCAAATGAATCATTTTCATTATTTTTCTGAAATTTGAACCTGCTATTATGTTGCTGATTCTGCTCATTATATCGTAAATGAGCTTTTCCATTATCATGTTGGAATTCACGTCTAAACCCTCGTCCACATCCACGTGGCCCACGTCCACGTCCACGTGGCCCATGTCCAAGTCCACGTCCACGTTCTCGTCCACGTCCACGTCCACGTCCGTAATTATTTTTTTGGAACGTTGCATTTACCTCATGCCATATAATTCCATTTGTTTCTGGTATCACTGTGGATCCCGTTGGACGTATCCCGTGGTTTTTCATGAGTAGTTCATTATTTTGTTCTGCTACTAACAAGCAAGATACAAGTTCCGAATACGTTTGAAATCTACGCTCTCGATACTGTTGCTGCAAGAGCACGTTCGAGGCATGGAATATTGAAAAAGTCTTTTCTAACATATCTTGCTCAGTAATTTCTTCACCACGAAAGTAATTGAGCGATTCGAATAATTGAATTGTAATCTTTCACAGATTTAAAATCTTGCAGGCGCAAGTGCATCCACTGATATCTGGCCTTGGGCAGGACGACAGCCATTTGGTGATCGAATCTGTCCTTTAAATTTTGCCACAGGACAGATGGACCTTTGATCGTGTGGTATTCTACCATCAGAGATGCATGTAGGTGTCGTCGAAGGAAAATTAACGTTGTTGCACGATCCTGCTGGGATCTTTCATTTCCTTCGATTATTGTTTCACTTAACCCTTTTGAGATCAAGTGAATTTCAGCATCAAGTGTCCATGATGAACAATTATCACCAGAAATATCAAGAGCGATAAAATCAAGTTTTGCAAGCGACATTTTCAAAAATTTAGATGAGCTAGTATATTTGTTTTGAAATTTGAATTTTAATTAGTACTCGTGCGCACAACAATAAAAAAATAAAATTTCTTGTAAAAAAAATCGTGATTATCTTGTAATAATTAGGTTTCTGATACAGAGGGTCATCTATAAGATGCAACTGTAGAGCATATTCCCTTTTACTACAAGCGCGAGCTCTAGTGTAGAGACTCGTGTTGATAACGTGTTATAAAATCAAAGTAAAAAATACCTTAAATACTACAAGAGAATAGAGAGGAAATATATTGAACTTTCTTCCTTCTTATTTCATATATCAATTCATGAATTGAGGTCTATTTATAGACCATCAAGTGTAGAATCAAAATAAAATGATGGGTCCTATTACACATAATTATCAATCAAGTTGTACAATTATTCATGAATTATTTTCATCCTCACATGATTTCATAGTCATTCACAATTCATTCACAATAATGCATCCAACTTTTCAATTATTTATAACATAACCATCAATAACAAGGACATCTTAATTGTTCTCTTTCTTCCCTCAAAAAAAAAAAAAAAAATTGTTCTCTTTCTCCTAAATTCCCTTAAAAGGAATCAATTGCATCTTTGGTCATAACAAATTAAAGAAATTAGAGGACAAGCCGACTTCATTCAAAGACACAAAGAGGATTAACACATTAAATATGAACCATCTGGTTACAATACATCGATGATATAAAAATGCATATTTAATTAATTTATTTCATAGTTCCGCGTTCGACATAATAATAAACTACTATACCGAACCTGTATTAGGTACTTTTTATCTTCCGTGAGAAAGATTACACTGAAGTTTTGAAGGGGAACTCCTCTTAATTAGTTATATATAATCACCAGTCACCACATTGGAATGGATTCCGGGCAGCGTGAAATTCCATTTTCTCTCACTCCTTGCTTGAATTGGTCACATTTTTTTTTTCTCTTTAAACAAACAATAAAAAAAAAAAAAAAACAGATTTCAGTTGCTGATCAATATATATCTTCCAACAAAAACAATATATTGAACTCAAAAGTAGTCACAATATATAATGCCGATCAAACTATACATATCAAGGACAAGTAAACGTACGCGCGTGAAATGAATTATATCAGAGGCTTTAGACTGCTCAATTCAGATTAAAACACGTGAACTGATCGCAGTACCTACCTTAAAGCTGACAAGGGCGCGCAGTAGAAGATCAAGAAATAGGACATGAGAAATGCTTCTTTCCAAACTGATCAGCATTTTTTGAAGCTAGCTCCTCTCCTTGATCAAGAATGTTGGACCAAGAAACACGTGGAGTTGCAGTGTATGAAAAGATGGAAGGGCTTGTAGGTTCGTTGAATCTGGTCACTATATCTGTTTTACTGTTTTAGGCATGGATGGATTTCTTTGGTGGTGTACCCCACTTTTTGGCTTTTGCCATTCATTCACTCAATTGAAAATCAAAAAGTAAAGCGGTTGGTGGAGCTTCTCATGTTGCAATCCCATTCATTTTATTTTCACTCATGTTATGTTCTGTTCTCTCTCTCTCTCTCTCTCTGTGTCCGTACATATTCTATTCATGGCTCCAACCAAATAAGCTCAAATTCCCTTATGTACGTATGTATACATTTCTAATCAAAGTATAAGATATAGTATGTCTGATGTTTCTCAAACTAAATGATTAAGTACAATACTTTAAATTGGTGATTAACAATTAAATAATCTCCTATGGTCTAATCCTAGTCCTAACTAGGCATTGGAAACTTTGTCCGACTGGCCAAAATTTTTCAAAAATCTAACCTAACATACATAAAATCTATATTGTATTCGTTTCCACCGGACTAACACAGCACACAACAATAGATACGCATAGCATCAAGCCTAATTACTCATTACAAAAGAAGAAGAAGAAGAAGAAGAAAGCACATCGAAATCTTCTCTTTCTCCCTATATATGCATACTTTTCAATTGTCATCATCCAATTTGATCGTCTACTTACCGTATCTTTTTTAGCATATCGGACAATGGTCAGGCCCCAACAATGGCAATGGGGAAATAACACATTAACTCTGCAGTCTGCACCCTAGCAACAATCTTGATAAAACGGGTAGCCTTTGTTTCCCTATGAACCGCAAAACCTCTCTGAAATTAGTAATTACACAATCATTAGAATGTTCGGAAATTTTAAGGTGCCAACGATGACACCTTAATTATGGTGCCATCGTTGGGCATTTTGGGGTCTGATTCGGTGTCCGATTGAAAATTCAGGACCAGATCTGGAATCAGCACGGCGAGGGGGAGTTTCAGCAATTTTGAAAATTTTCTTGCGAGACCGTGGCGGCCCGTGGTGGTCGGTCAAAGTTTTGGTCAATTTTTTGACTAAATTTTACGCCAAAAATTGAACAAAACTTTGATGGCCACCACGCCGCCACTGCCGCCAAATTCTTAGAGTCCATCATCGTCTTTGATTTCGAATCTGATCCCGATCTAATCGGACCGAATCGCCCAAAATGCCAACGATAACAGAATTAAATGCCATCGTTAACTGGATCGTTCCTGATGAATGTTAGGTATTAGTAGAAATTGATTGCAATACCCCTAGCACACCCTAAAATGCGAAAGAAGAAATAAGAAAGCGAGAAGTTCTCATAGCAAACTACTAGTTGATAGAGATCAATTAAATAATTTATCACAATTTTTGTCCACTAATGATACCAAAATAATGGTATAATATGATTGAAAAAAAAAGGTACAACATTGTTATCCTTTTTGTTTGAATCACTTAATTATCAAGATTTTTTTTTGGGTACAAATTACATCATAAAATCCATATTCAAACACAATGATACAAAAAATTAGCCGTCTCACCGATAGAAAAACTATAGCCATAAGACTGTCCTATGAGCGGCAATTAAAGCCACACAACACAATATACTATTGGTGGCCGGCGGTGGGACGCCCCGGCCTTTATCCTCTTAACCACTTGATTGTCGAGGAATTTTCAAGAATGCTCGAGCATTACTTAGTTAAGGAACGCTTGGGCCATTTTGAGGGTTCGTCCGACCTCCGTTTTGAAATTTGGGACTAAATCTAGAATCAATACGGCGAGAGAGTTTTAGCAATTTTGAAAATTTTCCGGCCACACCGTACCGCCCTATGATGGCTTATCAAAGTTTGGCAATAATTTTGGGCAAAAATATTGCCAAAACTTTGATCGGTCACCACGGACCCATACAATATCACTGGAAAATTTTCAAAATTACTAGAATTTTCTCTCGCGGTGTTAATTCTTGTTAATTCTAAATTTATTCTCGAATTTAAAAATGGAAGTCGGACGAACCCTCCAAAGGAACGCTCGAGCGTTCCTCAACACTCAACAGGCCTGCTAGTTAATTATAAAAGAAATTGTACAATTAGCAGTCTTAAAATCCTTGTGGTCCCTACCTGAACTTGCGGTGACGAGTTCAGATTGGAACATCTAAGTTGCTTCGCCTCCACAAATTAGATTTCCATTTATCCAATTTTTGCAATATGCTCTAAGCTACCTGTGATGAAGCCTCTCTCCTCTCCCTCATAATAATCTTATCGGAAATATCGCAATGCTAACCAGCCCATTATCCTCTTCTTCCTCTTACACTCTCGTTAGATTGATTAATTCAAAGGCTCTCATCTCAGATTTTCCTGTTAAAGCTACGTCCCATTATTCAAAATCTATATCAGCTTCAGTTTTTGGTGCTTCATATTCCAATTTCCAGTCCAAGAAGACAGTTTTACCGAATAATGGGTATATACCAGGAAAAAGGGAAAGGTTTAGCACAAAGGCGGTTCCAGGTCTTGATTTTGGTGGGTTTCAGAGTGCTCAATCAGTTCTTGAAGCAGCTTCTGTCCTGACTGCTATTATCGTTGTACATGAAAGTGGTCATTTTTTGGCGGCTTATCTTCAGGGCATCCATGTGAGTAAATTTGCAGTTGGATTTGGTCCTATCTTAGCTAAATTCAATTCAAACAATATAGAGTATTCAATTAGAGCATTTCCTCTAGGTGGTTTTGTGGGCTTCCCTGACAATGATCCCGAGAGTGATATTCCTGGGGATGATGTGAATTTACTGAAAAATAGACCCATATTTGATAGGGTTCTTGTTATTTCTGCTGGGGTGATTGCTAATATTATCTTTGCCTATGTTATAGTCTTTGCACAAGTGTTATCTGTTGGATTACCTGTTCAAGAGGCCTTTCCCGGGGTTCTTGTGCCTGAGGTCAGGCCTTATTCGGCTGCTTCCCGGGATGGGGTATTGCCTGGAGATGTTATTTTACGTGTCAATGGTATTGAATTGTCGAAAACAGGTCCTAATCTTGTTTCTGAAGTTGTTGATACAATTAAGAAAAATGCCAGAAGAAATATATTGTTTAAGGTTGGCAGGGGAGAGCAGAATCTTGATATTTATGTTACCCCTGAAGAGAATTCAGACGGAACAGGTAGAATAGGAGTTCAATTATCGGCAAACATTAAGTTCACAAAGATTAAACCAAAAAATCTTACGGAAGTTTTTAGTTATTCGGGGCGCGAATTTTGGGGTCTGACATCAAATGTCTTGGACAGTTTGAAACAGACTTTTCTGAATTTCTCTCAAACTGCTAGTAAGGTTTCTGGTCCTGTTGCCATTATAGCGGTTGGTGCAGAAGTTGCAAAGTCGAACATCGATGGCCTCTTCCAATTTGCTGCTCTTTTAAATCTTAATCTTGCAGTGATAAATCTTCTTCCGCTGCCGGCTTTAGATGGGGGCTCTTTGGCATTGATCCTCATAGAAGCAGCGCGAGGTGGGAGAAAGCTTCCATTGGAATTAGAGCAGCGGATTATGTCATCTGGCATCATGCTTGTTATTGTTCTCGGTGTTTTCCTCCTAGTTCGTGACACATTAAACCTCGATTTCATCAGAGATTTATTATGATACTTGGGGGTCTAATTATGCAAACTCTAGTTCATTCCGGATATGGTTCCATCCAGATATGAATTTGGAGTTGGGTTGGTTTCTTGCAATACTAGAGGAGGAGACAGAATATGCACAGGCTGCTTTATGATTTTGCTTCTTCTACAACCTTGTATTCAGGTGCATTTGGCCCTTTCTTGATTTTCGATTTATTGCATATAGGTTTGCATTGCTTTGTATACTGCTTCATACTCACATTATGGAAGCCATTAATCGAAATTATAACCACCCTTGGTTACTTCTGCTATTGTGAGAGTTCTTGCATCCTTATTTATCATAAACAAGCGGGAGTCCAACTCAAGATATGACTTAATAGCTTCAGATTTTTGTTTAATATCTTTCACAACAAATTACACATGCCTCATGAGATCATGTGAAAGGGTAGCTTATGGGATTACCGGTAAATGCTCTCTGGCTCTTAAATTAGAAAGGCGAATAGATGAATAGGAGAATAAAGAGCTATTATACAAGAAATGTTAAGGCTATAACGTCCAGAGAATATAATACATTTTTACCTATCCCCTGTGGAGAACATTTATGTAAGATAGATGATAAAAGACAAAGTCATGGTTGTGTTAATGAAATTTGAATGGATCACTTTGGAAACATAGACTGCTGTACTGTTATAGCAGCAGCTAATTATCCAAGTTTCCGTACCATCCTTTGTTTATTGTGGAACATTGGGCATTTTGGTCGTCTACATTGGTGCCTATTGGACGGGAAGAAAATAATGTTGTTTGCAACTATTAGCAAAGTTTAGAAAATTAGCGGAGGACATTGCAAAGATCCATTTTTTCCGAGGAAAAAATGTCTTGCTTGAAGCAGCAGAAAATGCTTTGTAACGTTGATAGGAAGATGGTTGTTATGTTGCTTGGAAATGAGCATAGCAGTCATAAAAAGAGCCAAGTTTCTCTTAAACAGGGCAGGTAGTTTTAGGCTAGGAGCAGCTCAAAGCTGGTTCTCACCTTTGACCTTCAAAGAGCCACCAACTTGACAGCACCAGTAAGTCTCAAGCTGAAGTCAGTTGAAGATAGACATGTTTCTTTGCCATATCTAAAATAGATATTTTGCTTTAGAGAGTATTCGCATGTTAGTCTTAACTAACATGTTGTAGATAGTAGAGAAAAGTGCTACACGGTGCAAAGAGGGAGTGCAGTGGTTAGACCGTGGTATTGGTTGTTTCTGTCTGGAATTGCATGAATAGGTTTATGGCTGTGAGAGTTCTTTTTTGTTCATGCCATAGGTTTCTTCAGAGTTCTAAAGTTGTATTTGAGCTTTTCACACGTGTGTGAAAAAAGGAAACAAATATATCAAATGTCATATTTATTTATGCGATTAAATATTAACGAAATATAATTATTTCTCATTATATGCTTACTATTAGTCTATTGGCAAGACAGGGCACGTTTTAAAATTTTGCAGAAAATAGTTAAAATTATACTATATGTTAAAGCTCTTAAGGTTCCACCTTAAAAGGTTAACCCAGTAAGGGAAATAGACCAAACTCTTTATTAGTTAATTATATTTTTAATATTTTCTAAATGTGGGATATTTGTATTTCAATATACCTCTGCAAGATGGTGGCTCGTTAGAGCACGCACCAATCTTGAAGAGAATGAGTATAATGCTCATAAAGAAGAGACTGAGAGCGCAATGCTCGAGAGAGGTGGAGCGCATGGCTTGAGAAGGAGGAAGCAGGGGGGCAATTGGAAAATCCCAAGAGTGTGCGAACTCGTTTGAGTAGTTTTGGCTCTGATACCATGTTAAAGGCTTGAAGTTCCACCTTAAAAGGTTAACCCAATAAGGAGAGTAGTCCAAACCCTTTATTAGTCGGTAATATTTCTAGTATTTTCTAGATATGGGATATTTGTATCTCAATACTATCAACCTTGTTGAAGATAACGAAAGACTATGGGCTTGTTCGGTTCATGCATAAGAAACCAAAGGAATAAAAAATTTATTTTCTCTCTTATTTTTTCAACCATACACACATTCTCCAATACAATATTAACCACACATTTTTACGGAAATTCGTGCATGACTTTCTTCATCATGAACCGAACAAGCCCTATATGTCTATGGTTTAATGTCTATATATATTAATTGATTACATATTTTATTAAATATATGTGGAGTTCGTTATGTTAGAATTATGCTAAATATCTAAAACAAAATCAAATAAGACGTACATTTTTATAGCCAATCAATGTGCAACCGAAGAAAATGTTGGGTAAGAATAGTAGCCACTAAAATTGGTAGTACGAGATATCAAAAGGGTAAGGGAGTCATGCAATGACAGATGATGGCAAAGTAAGAAGAACAAAATGGACTGACGATGACAAATAAAGAAGAACAAAGCAAAGTGGAGCTATTAAGTTCCTACGTACCTAAGAATGGGGCCAGAAGTCGTGCTTAGTTGCCTGTAAAGTCGTTGACTCCAAAGAAAACTTCTACTTCAATAATAGTCGCATTTAAGGTAGGGCTTTGTCAAGGCAGTGCCGGCCAATTGGGGCGGTGAATTTTACGGACGCGTAAACCTCACTTCAATTTTTGAAAACGCCCCCAAAACTCAGTCAATATCACCTCCCATTTGGTTCCTCAATTTTCAATGTGGGCCCATCACCAACTCTACATTTATTGTCAGACTTCATCCTTTTACTTTTCTGGGAAAATATTCAACACGATTTCAGTATTTGCAACATTTCCATTAAAATCTTTGACATATTTTTTTTGGAACATAAATTAAAAATATAAAAATATTAGTATTTTAGTAAGAGTCATCCAATTGCATACTGAACTTTCATGAATATGAGACAATTTGATTGAGTTTTTCCTTGATATATTAATACGACAGTAATAACTACCACGATCATCTCCTTAAAAATAAAATAAATAAATACCACTATTATAATAATTTTATATCATATTAACATTGAGACTTGAGGTCATTCGCATATAAAATAATGGTCATAGTTAATGTTTACTAGCAAATGGAAGATATCGTCCCCATCTAACAGCCCTAAATTAATATGCAGAGATCTACAACTTAATTTACAAAAAAAAAAGGTTTCTCCCAAACATGTACGTAAACATAAGATTATTCTAATAGGTCTATCTAACCGGTGCCTCTCGTGTCCGCTAAAATAGAATCCCAACATTCCTTGAAACTCCCTTGAATATTCTGGGGACTTCTTGTAATGCCGTGGATTATTGAATCTTCAAAACGCCTTGCTAAGTGTTGTAAGAATTGCTTGACGAACCCCATGCCACTGTGCTATTGCTACAGCCACGCACAATTGTATGCTCACGAGTTAAGGAGTGTTAGTCAACAAATACGAATTTAACCTTTTGAAGTGAGTTCTGAGGGAGATTTGTGTAGTACATATGAGTTTTATAAGATATTTGGATGCAATTAATTTCATCAAATTCTATTTCAAATTCAAATCAATTGGCTTACATGAGCTTAAGTTGCGTTGTGTCCTTTGTTCAAACCTTCATCCCCTAGTTGCAAGGGATCCTCGGTGGTCATACTTACGTTTATACAGGATCATGACGGTCTTCAATAATATTATCTGCAAAGCTTAGAAGCATTTTGAAATAATGAACATTTTTCTTTTGTTAAAAGATGAAGTCTTTAGATCGGGATGGGGGCCATGAGATAGGTGATTAATAACTAATACTGATTTTGAGATTTGTAATTAATATTGAAGTTTGATTTAAAGAAATTAATTTCAAGGTCGAAGAAAGTTGATATGAATATAGTCTTAGGGAAATATATACAAATTAAATCATATTAAATTTAATTTCTTTTTAGGTGTATGATTGAAAAGTAAAAAAGATATATCACTATAAAATATTAAAAAAAAAATTATTAAATTAATGTATGAGTGGTTGAAAATTATGACGTAGAAAGAGTCAAATTAATTTTCACTAGTGTAATCGAATATCAAACAAGCCGTAAATGTTGAAGACAAGTGTAATATGAAATGAAATGAACTGAAATTACAAGTAAGAGAAGTATGGATGTGTAGAGGAGGAGGAGAAAAAAGAGACTAGGCAAGTCCGGTGTACGTCAAAATCTCACACATCTGGTCTTGGTATTCAAGTCATGGCTCCCCTTTTTAATGCCGAGTCATTTGCTGAATTACCAGTTCCTACACCTCCCCTTCTATCGCTCTAATCTGTTTCTTCATCATATATGGCCAATCCCACTCCACTCCATCACCATCACCATCACATCCCTTTCTCTACTCATTCTCTCCACCGCCTTCCACCTCCCACATCCATGGAGCAATTCCCGGTCAAACTATTGCCTTCTGATGATAAACGAAAGGTCATAAATGAAATGGATTTCTTCGCCGACAAGAAAGACGGCGACGATGATGGTGGAAATGGAAAAGATTTCAACGGACCTACTGAATTGGATTTCAATGTCAATGTACGAATCCCCCTTTTTTTTTTTAACTGTTTGATTGATATTTATTTATTTTTTTTCTATCATCGATATCAGTTAGCTAGCTAGGTTTATTAAATTGGAAATCTTAATTTGTCGAATTAATTATGTATAGACTGGTTTGCATCTTCTCACTGCCAACACCAGTAGTGATCAGTCCATGGTGGACGACGGGATTTCTCGGAATTCAGAAGATAAAAGATCAAAAACTGAGGTGATTCCTTTTTTCTCTGTTTCTATTTCTCGTAAAATAATAATAATATATAAAAACAATATATACCTTCTTTATTGGATGGGATTCTATTCAAATTCGACAGTGTACTATATATTAATGGATGGATTTAATTAATTAGATGGTTGTTCTTCGAGCTGAAATGGAGAGGGTGAACTCCGAAAATCGTCGTTTAAAAGACACACTAAATCAAGTGACAAACAACTACAACACACTTCAGATGCACCTTATCACGCTTATGCAACAACAAGAAACAGACCATCAGAACGATACCGGTATGACAGAAGAACAAGGTGTGGATGACACCGCTAAGCAACATCAAAATGATAATGGATTTATGGTGCCTAGACAATTCATGGATCTTGGACTTGCAGCCGAGACGGACGAGGCCTCATCATCCGATGGCCGGAACTGCCGGGACCGATCACGATCACCCATCGACAAGGAAATCGCTAGAGACGAGATTTTGGACAAGGGTTGGAGTCCTAACAAGGTTCCTAGACTCAACCATTCTCCAAAAAGCGTGGATCAGGCCGCCGAGGCTACTATGAGGAAGGCCCGAGTGTCAGTTAGAGCCCGATCAGAGGCTCCTATGGTATGTGACTAGCTCAATCTAATATTTACTTAATAACAAATTTAATCTTCTTCTTGACATCGTTGGATTGATAACACCATTGAAATGTTTTTTTTTTTTGTTTCTTAGATTACCGATGGCTGCCAATGGCGCAAGTATGGTCAGAAAATGGCAAAGGGAAATCCATGTCCTCGAGCATACTATCGGTGCACCATGGCCGCTGGTTGCCCGGTTCGCAAACAAGTATGTACGATGTTACCGGCCTCTTTAAAATTAAAATGAAACACAATACAATGGATAAGTTAATTTTAAACTTTGTACGGCCCCCCAACAGGTGCAGAGATGTGCAGAAGATAGAACGATCCTAATAACAACATACGAAGGCAATCACAACCACCCATTGCCACCGGCAGCCATGGCAATGGCCTCCACTACATCATCAGCGGCTAGAATGCTACTGTCGGGTTCAATGCCCAGCGCAGACGGCCTAATCAACTCCAACTTCTTGGCTCGTTCGCTATTCCCTTGCTCCTCCAGCATGGCCACCATATCCGCCTCAGCGCCTTTTCCCACCGTTACATTGGACTTGACTCAAACCCCAAATCCCTTACAATTCCCAAGATCCCAAAATCAGTTCCAAATCCCCTTCCCTAATTCCACTCCAAGCCAAAGTTTATCGAGCAATCCAGCAGCTCTTATACCCCAGATCTTCGGCCAAGCATTATACAATCAATCGAAGTTTTCGGGTCTACAAATGTCACAGGACATGGAAGGTGGTAGCCACCAGGTGAATCAATCGCAAAACCAACTAGCCGATACGATGAATGCACTCGCAGCAGATCCTAGTTTCACTGCTGCATTGGCAGCGGCCATTACGTCTCTCTTGGGTAATTCACATCCGAATAATTCTAATAATGGCGCCACAAATGTCGGAGCCACTACGACCACCAGCAACAACAACGGTAAGCAACAACAATAGCAATGGGAGCAATAAAGCCAGCGCATCAATCGAATATCAACTAAGCCTTCCTAGCCCACTCTTTTTCTTGAAAATTTTTTTGGTTTTTTTGAAAATGAATATTGTCATTTTACTCCAATACTATTACCACGTGAAGGGAGAAATGTTCTTGGGTTTTGAATAATGTAATCCAAACTGGCGATCACCATTGTATAAAAATATCTTAGAAAAATACTACCTCCGTCCCACAAAAATAGGCTTGGATTGATTTTCACATAATTTAAGAAATTATAATTAATATTATTGGAAAAATAAATTTTAGTTATATTTTTTCAAATATACAATTGTATTAAATAATGCTAATTAATAATAATGTATATTAAATAAGGGTATAATTGAAAAATAAAAAAAATTAAATGTAAATAAAATAGAAAGTGATTTATATTTTGAGATTGATAAAAAATGGAATCAGGCCTATTTTTGTGGGACGGAGGTAGTAAAAAAATGAATGAATAGTTTTGTACGGAGCCGGAAGTGTGTGGATAATGTAAAAATGTGTATGCACTGTGGGTTAATGTTGAATTTTTGTGGATTCTGGTGAAAGTGAAAGTCAAGCAAAAAAGTCGAGGTGAGAGAGAGAGAGAGAGAGATTCACGTGGCACCCAAGAAAGGAGTCAATATAACAACGTCTAAAATTTTTCAGCGACGACCAAGTGCATTGTTTGACACGGAATAAGTGTTGGCGTTCACTCTCCAGTGTAATATATTTACTTAAAAAAACTAAATGATTGGGAAAATAAACCAAAAACACTTGTCGATTACAATATGCATGTAAAGGATGATATATGAAGTTACCAGCCACAGATTCAACCCCTGAGAAGAAATCAAAAGAACGAACTAAGAAACGTTCCCATAACATGGCTTGCTTTTATATCACAATTCACAATGTGTATTTAGACCACGTGTTTTGATATAATCTTGTTTTGGTTTTGCAACCACAACTGCTGTTCATTCACCAAATTCTGTTGATTCACAGAAGTATTAAACATCTGCTCACCACAAAATGTATCACTAGTATACGGCCCAAAAGGATCATTATCTACCTGCACTCCAAACGAGTAGGCCCCATTTGGATTTTGAGCCGAAAATGTAGGGCTTGCTTGAAAAGAAGGTGCGGGGCTTGCTTGAAAAGAGGGCGCGGGCCTTACTCGAAACCAACACGTGGGGCTTGCATGAAACGAAGGTGTAGTGCTTGCTTCAAACGAATACGTGGGAATGGCTTCAGCTGTATCTTGCACATTGATTGCAGGAAAGTCCAATGCATCCTGTAGGAAGGGATTATAATGGATTGATGGCATTGTGCCTTGGTTGTACAAATCATCTAAAGAATTTGCTGATAAGCTGTTATTGTCTTGTTGTAATGCCTGATTCCCTTGTGGTTCTGTAAACAGTACAAGCTCCCAACCGTTTCTTAAATGATCTGATGAAGCATTGTTCTCTATAGTTTCCGCTGATTCTTGTTTACATAATGCGTCGAAGCTGTTGTTAGCATTGTGGGAGGGTACCTGAGGGGATACTGATAATGTCTCGGCTATCGCAATCTCCCAATCTATGATAGAAGGAGATACCAAGGCTTTTGGCTTTTCATCATCTCCTTGATCTTGCTCGTGTTCCTTCTCTTCTGGATCTGACCAATCGTCTAATGAGACAAGATCGACCATTGAATTGGACACTGGTAATGAATGGGTTGAACCCAATTGACTTACTGTAAACATGTCGTCTTTTGGCGTTCGTTTCTCAAACTGATCCGAATAAGCCTCTAGGTCGATCGAGATTGATGGGCTCCGCCCGTTTTCCGTGGCACTAATCAGTTCTTCCAAGGAGGTACCACCTTGGGAGCTGTACTCTGAATATCCTCCATCCGTTATAATGGAGTATTCGGACCGTCCACTGTTACTGTCGTACCGTCCAAGATTTGGCTCGGTGTTTGGTGGGCCAGGAAGGGGCAGAGGCCGGTTAGGTGACTTAAAATTACTCGAAAACAAAGATTGATCTTTCAAAAATTCTTGCAATGTCTCGATGAGCTCCTCAGATATCACCTGTATACTTGGATATTCTGACGTCCTCCCAACGCCAATACTTTTACAGAAACTGTAGAAAGCACTGAGTTCCTCAAATTGCTTTGCCGCCTTGACACACGTCTGAAAGGCACTAACGCAATTTTGGTACTGCAAATGAAAGAAACTATCGAGAAGGAGGGCTAATCCATCTGAAATGTCCTTGTACAGATCGAAGCTTTCTTGGACGACAGCATAAAGACATATTTGTACCAAACGGTTGATCTTGGCCGCACCCGTTGGTCGTGTGGCTATGGATCGTTCAAGCAACCTCTGCCAATAAGAGATTCGATCAAGCAACATTGTGGGTTTCATGTCACGAACGGGCTCATTAGGCCTCTTGGTCCTGTGGTAGCTCCAACTTTCCCTCTCGTGGTGTGTATATCTCCTCTGAAGCTTCCCTGTAAGGAAACAATCCAAGCGCTCGTCAAGATAAAGAGCAAAAGTACGAACAAATGCTGTGTAATCCCACGGGCTAGAATTTGAATCATCTCTAAAGCTTGAGAGATTAAGAATCTTTGAGCCCCTTTTCATTGCGTGAAGAACTTCTCGAGGGAAATAGGGGTCGCCATCTTGAAAGATTCGAAGAACGAGCATCAATGACTTTAAGGCGACAACCCAGTTACGCGTTCGGCCTATGCGCTTGCCAATGGCACGCGCGCAGGCTGCAGCATAAACTTTATTGGATGAAACCAATTGTAAGATTTCGTATACGTATCTATCATCGATAGGGACGTCATCATGGGTCGTAGCTTTAAGCACCGCGATATCAAGGGCTGCAGAGTTGTTGCTTGCAACTTTGGCAAGGCTAATGCTGGTTTGATCTTTAACTGCACCAATTGCCTTCTTTAGCTTGCTTGGCATTCTTACGCGTTATTCCCCTGTCCGTCACTAGAAACACCGCGTTAACAATTCGGTTCGATTCCTCTTATGTTATCAGAACGACATGCAAGGATAATTAGTCGGGGAAAAATTGCTAATTCTTGTGCCTCGCATTGAGTTAAAATTTCTCTTCCTCTGGTGTTAGGGGAATGAGTTGGAGAGGATAATGCATGAGTAGTTTTTCTTTTTCTTTCTTGTTTTTTCCTTTTCCTGTTGTGGAGAGAAGAGTGGACTTCCTGAAATTTCTCTCAACCTCCCAAGTGGACATGGTTTAGACTTGTTTGAAGCTATTAATCTGTGCCATAGAATAAGGTCCTTCTACATTCATAAATAAAATCTTCCCATATTATTGATCCATGAAGCTATTGTATTTGACAGTTACAGAATAAAAAGACTAAGGAATGGTGTCAATTAGAGCAGATCGATTATAGTCGCAATTCGCACCAATTCCCGCATTGATTAAATAAAAAGGGTTCATTTATAGACGAATTACCCACAATTCAAATATTTATCTCACCTCACCCATCTCAATTTAGAACATCTCCAATGCACAATTGATTGTGGCTTACACGACGACTAAAAGAAGAATCATGCACCAACACGCGCTAAGCAAACTTCATTAATTTGATGAGATTAGCAGTTTGAGCCCTCAATTCGTATTCAGTTAATTATAGTTTCTCCATGAACTTCTAGAATTTCTAATTAACCCCCCACAACAGCTATCAAAACTATCCTTGCATTACTTATTCGAGATCATGTGAAGACTAATGAAGAGTAATTGGGAAAGTGCTAGTTTATTATCCCAGGAACTTGCCTATATATTTGTTTGAAACTCAAAACACAAAGGGAAAACTCCAAATGCAGACGATAACCCTTTTCTTCTAAAGAAAATATATATTTCCCGAGGGAATCTTGATGTACTCAGATACTCAAATCACAGTCTCAATTCACTCAACAAATTGAAGGGAAGGAGATTCTTCTTCAAGAATTAGTATATAAATCACTAATACAATAAAGTTTTATCCAACAGCAGAGATTTCTTTTAGACCTATGGTTCTTACAACTTCATTGTAAGCATTATTTGCTGCTCGATTTAATGCTACTTCCTTCTTTCGACGGCACTTACCTGTACCTTTGAGTTGGTTATTGATGAAAACTTCATAGGTTCCTTCCTGCCTCCACAGATCCACCAGCCGAACAGGGAGCTTGTTCTTTTGACATATCTCATATAGCTTCTTCACAGGATTTGCTTGTAGCATTTCAGGAGTAATTATGGGCTTCAATAAAACTTTAGCTACCTAAGCAACATTTAATACGGAAAGAAGGCATCAGATTGCATTCTGTGAGCAACACAGAGGCAATGTCTGTGGTCCGATGTGCCAATAATAATAGAGGAACGAGAATCACCTTCCATGTCGTATCAATTGAATAATTACTGTCAACGAACACAGCACCTAAAGTAGATTCAACAACATCCGCAAGCACCTTTGGAGCATCAATTAAACCATGGGAATGTAATGGATGTTTAGGAAGTACATCTATAAATGTTTGAATCTGCAGATAATGCAAAAACACAATGGTAAATATATTATCAAACAGAAACAGCTAACCACTGTCGCAGTGTAGGCATTGTTATGACTAGAAGTTGTGGAAGATATTCATAAATTGTCCTCTTCATTACAAATGAACTAAGAGAAAAATCATGACTAATTCTTGAACATTAGTCCTGGAATTGTTCTGGAGATCCACTAAAAAAATAAAATAAAATAAAATAAAAAATAAAGAAGTACCGAAATGTTAAATGAATCTACAAAATAACAAATTATACGTTAAGAAATTAACAGCTAAACTATGTGATTCCTTACTCGTTTCTTGAGGAGAGGCTGCCCATGACGAATGTATTTATGAAAGTTGTGGTGGATAGCGGCACGCGCAAGTTTTTCCGTGTCAACATTTGCAGCACGGAGAGGTGTCAACAGCCCTGGTGGATGATATGGATACATAGAAAACTGCTCTTTTGTGATTAAAAGGTTAAGTACTGAGTCACCTACATACTCAAGTCGTTCATATGACACACAATCCTTGTGATACGATATATGTGTAAAGGCTTGATACAATAAGCAGCGATTATTGAAACTGTAACCAAGGATCTTCTCTATTTCTTCAGGATTTCTTAAAAGCTCTGTTTGAACTTCATTTCCTAACGAATCTTTAGTTTCTTTCTCATTGGATTTGATATTCTTCACATAATTGCCCAAAATATATCCTATCAGAGTAAACACGTAATTTTAGTGAAGAAGAAAAGAGAGAGATCTTTTGATCTCTCTACTTTACTATAAATTAGCTTATCCACAAAAAAAAAAAAAAAAAAAAAAGCACAATGAATTTTAAGGCCTTTAATTTATTTTATTAAATTTTAAGTACATCCGCAATAAATGTACAGTTTGTTCTATCTACACAAATGATATACAAAGGATGTGATGAAAGTTGCTAATGGTGTAGTAGTTATGAGTTCTGTATGCTAAATCATAGAAAAAAGTGACCATTCTCTATATTGATCCTCTGATAATCAAACTTTGATGCAACCAACAAAAGACCAAATATTTACATGGCTCTGATAAAATTTGGAACAAAAACTACTCATATCCTATTATTTCAGCAATCTTCACAGAACCACTCTAAAGTTGGAAATAACTAAAACACGCTCCATCCAACTCGTTTATACGCCATTAAATCCACCCAGTTACATTACCTCTTCTTAACTTTCTTCATAATTTTATCCTTACTGATAACAGTGATTATAATGGTGTATTCAACATTTCAAAGAAGTAATCTTTCCGAGGGCTCATTATCACTACCCCCAAAACATTGGAATATTGAGTAAAGTGACAACACTCCCGTTATACATCGTGAAAAATTACTTGTACGTTTCTGCCACAGGGAAAACCCCAAATGCCCAATTTAAAGAAAAGAAAGAGGAAGCAAATACATATCAATCAAAATATCAAATACGCATATGCAGGAGAATGAGGGACAGTTGGGAACAGTTACCGTATTTTTGGAGTCGTTGAGAATAATTAATCCAATACTTCACTGGTGATACCAAAGATTCTAACCACGATGCCATTTTGAATCTTCGGAGATTAGCTACAAAAGAATGAAAGAAAATTTTCACTCAGATCAACTAATTTCTAGTCTCAGCCTCAGCAAATTGGATTGTGAGGGAGAGATGCCGTTAGCTCGGTAAATTGGTCTGAGATGTCCCGTGTTGTGTTTTGTTTCGTTTCGTGTGGAAGTCCGAATGAAGGGGCTCAAAATAAAATAAAAATAAAAATAATAGTAACTTGCTAGATGGTGATGGATGACCGTAAGAGTAAGAGTGTGTTTGATTCAATTTTTTTTTTTTTTTTTTGGTTGTTCAGGAAAATTCATTAATTGTTTGATTGCACTTTTTCTTTTTCCCAGAAAAGATTTTCCAATTTTTCTCGATGTCCGTTTTTTTCCTTTATTTTGAAGGAAAACATTTTCGTTGTAGAAATGTGGTCTTTGTTTTTCGGAAAAATATTTTTCTTTTAATTTTTTTAAGAGTTATTTTAGACTTTATATTCCCCCCACTGCCCCCAACCACCCAAAAAAAGGAGTTATTTTACACTTTGCTAAATTTCTTCTTGATAAAAGCTCTTCTTCAATGGTATAGACCTTTTAAACAATTTATTTTAATCATAAAGTGAACTCTCTGACGGTCTGACCATCTTGACATAACAACTTTATAATATCTGATTTAATAAATTAATATAATAATGCTAAGCAAGTCATTTACGATTTGAAAAGAATCATCATAGATAATATATTTCACATGGTGGGTTTATTTTTTTATTTTTATTTTTTTTTAGGGGTATGAATAAAAGATAAAAGATTTCATATCGTGGCTGTTACCTTGATAACATATATATGCGACGCAAAGACAATTAATAATTGCAGTTGAACCAACATGTCATTGCCAAGTGCGAAGTTAGTTGTTCTTATCATGTCAGGTTTACATTATCCCTTGCTACATAACAACGACTAGTAAAATGAAATCATAAACCAAAAGATTAAAATAATAGATAGTTGGATACACGTTAATAATAATGTTAGAATACCTCTAACATTTGTTTATCCCTCGATCCCATTTCTAATTATGTGCATAGAACAGTTCTCTAATAAAGAATTGCACAGAATTTGGAAAAAAAGATGATAATGATAAAGATATCTCATTACTGAAAACCCCCACTCGAATTGCTTTGATCGCTTTTTCTAACAAGTGCAAAGTACCCAATAACAGCACAAAGTGCAGCCACAACATTCCCTTCCTTGATCAGAATCTTGATCACAAACCCTGTGATTTCACCCGTTAATTTCTTGCCATCCGCCACCAGGGCACTTCTGGGCTTCCCACAGAAAGTCAAAAGAACAAGCACAGTGATCCACGTTACCACGGTGGCCGGCACCGCCACGGCCAACGCCGCCACCATGGACAGAATCCCAAAGGCAATCCCCAGAAGCCCCGATGCGTAAAGGGCTTGAAACCCGGTTGAAATCGAAGAAGATGATGGAGTGGATTCGTACCTCCAAATGACAGATTTTAGGAGATTCCAAGAAAGGGAGAGGAGTAGCGTGTAAACAAATACAAACAGGAATACCCAAGTTCTTCTTTTGCTCATTAATTTTATGAGTAGCGTGGAGGAATAGGATTGTTCGGATGGTGGAGGCTGTTGGAGGCTTAGCGGCGGCTGTGGGGAAGATGAGATTTTTTGTTCTACAGTGGATTCTTCCATGGATGTTGGCGTTCTTTTACAGGAGGGGGCGCTGAATTTGGCTTTGATTTTTGGTCTATTATTATGGTGTGTGTGGGTCTTAGGCAGTTAATTACTAGTACTTTGGTGGGGTGAGGAGCAGTGGCATAATGTGGACCCGATGTGCCATGGGTGGACTGATTATTTGAAACACACAAATGTTCTTTTCTTACTGGCCAAGTTTCCAAAATGAAAAAAAATGACATACAGTAAATCTTGGCAAACAAGGAAAAAGTGGTGATTTAACAGTCAAAACAAACAGTTGTAAAATATTCTTGTACCAATAAAACTTGAGCCTTTCAATTTAACTAAGCTTTATACTTTTTACATACAAATAATCAATATTTACAACACTACAATTAAAACTAATATTACTATTAATTAAAGATGATCATTATGCCACATGGTGAGACAACGCCAGTATGGCAATACATTTATAGACTATAAGCCTGATTGGCAACTACTTGTTCCAAATTTTTCCATTTTTTTCAACTTTTTTCAATTTTTTTCTCTCTCCTAAATCAATCACATCCACACATCTCATCACATCCACAAATCTCAACCACTCAACTCCATTCATTCTCTCTCCTCTTTTACATTAAAAATTTTTAAAACCATTATAATCTATTCCCTATCACCCTTTATAGTTGTGGATCTTCCTTCTTGTGCATAAAAGGATGATATATGCGCACGGCACATATAAAGTTTCCCAGATCTTACTTACAAAATATGTTGCAGCGGCATGTATAAAGTGAATCAATTTCTTAGCTTTTACTTGGACTATTCAATAAATTTAAAATTTGAAAAGGTCTGGTGGAATAGTGGGGCGTATGATGGTGCCTTGAAATGCAAGAGAAGAAAGAGACATCGGATGAACAAGAGCACTACTTTGGACATCCTTTTTGCACACTCCCAATCCCAATCGTCAAGGAAGAGATGGAAAATTCAGAGCATCAATCATATTTTTCTCTCGCCCAGGAACAAACAAGAAACAGCAACCATGAAATTAAAATGCGATAGCAAAATCACCAAGAAGTTGCCTAGGCCAATCGCATGCCAAATCCTCGATCTTCCTCTCAAAATAAACCCTCCAAAAGGCCATCAAGATGTGAAGCAGAGTGCACCCCCTTCCAAAGAAACCTTGGAACTCCGTATCCTTAACAAGAGAAACCATGAACATGAAACAACCGATCACAAACAAGAGCAAACCGGCAAATGAATCAGATATCTAAATCAACAACTGATCGCGAGGAGTCGAGCCTAATAGCTTTCAACTCCGTGCCCCAAAACAGAGATTTCTTTAAGGTAAAACATTATGAATGCCCCACATGTTACAGTTATCAGTGAATGTACAATGCAGATTATAAAGAATGCAGATGATGCCATTAATGAATTGAAAATCTTGCTTGTGTACTCTAATTACGCCATTGCAGCTATTTATATACATGTAGAATGATTGATTAACAAGTAGAAAAATATCTTAAATGGGGAGCCACCAATCTGGAGGAGAATTTTATCGACAAATTCCAATGTGAATTACCAAATTGCTTTCCAGCGAAATGCCCCACATGAATTGGAAATTTCGATGCAATAATAGAGATATGATGGTCTATTAAGAATTTGGGATTGTACAAACCCTAACCCTCAGTTCACTCGGGAAGAACGTTGGTAATAGCTGGTGAAGTTTCATTGGTAAATGTGGGATTAGTAAGTAGCGTGGATATTAAGTTGCCCGTGAGAGAATTTTTTTCTCCAAGCGCAAGCCCACCCACATTCAGCTCCCCTGAATGCGGAGGTTCCCGAGAGGGAGCCGAAGCACACTTCCCCAGTACTAGGAGGCGCGTAGCCTCCCAACACTGGAAATGTAAACAAGCTCTAGTAAGTAGACTGCCTTGGTCAAGAACTCGTTGATTTTTGTTTGCAACAATTATTTCACAGGGAAACAGAAGGCTTTTTCAAAAAATTAAAATAAAAAATAAAAAAAATTAAATAAAATTATTTCACAAATCAAATTTCTAAGACTTCATTTTTCACTACCATTTCATTAACATGATAATCATTTTCATACTTACATTTTTCTTTACTTTTTTCGAAAGTTTGAATGGTTGTAATATATTTAATTCTATTGACAAGTTAAAAGCTTTATATCAAAAAATGACTTATTCTATTCAATACAAATTTTATTAATTTTTTTCTCTCATCATTTACAACCACTCATTCAATTATTTAATATATTTCCCCCAAATTTCAATCACACATTCATTAAAAAAATTAATTTTATTATCCAAAGAACATAACCAAAGAATAGTTAAACGATTTATGTCGACAGTTTTTGCAAACTTGTTGAGCTCCTCTCTGTGTGTGATCCTGGATGCTTAACTTTCAGTGGTGGCAATAATGACAAATGAGGTGAGAATTTTGACCATCAAGGCACCAACAAGTGTTATTCTCCATTTGCAGACACTGTTTGAAATTTTTAATTTTTTTACCACAAAACTGTAAAAAACAAGATGAAATAAAAATTCAAGTAACCTAGTGCTAATCTAGGGACAAGATCAATTTGACAATAAACAAGGGAATAAGATTTTATTCATCATCAGTGCGTTTTTAAAAAAAAAAAAAATCAAAGTCTGAGAATCACCACAGATCTGTCAAATCTGTGAGTCTACAAGCATTCATGTCTAACCCAAACGAAATACAACACCAATAAATATCAGTTGATATTCATTATGTTGATTCCTAGTCAAGAAATGTACAGTCAATACTCAGTAAGATTTATGCATCAGTGCATCACAATTCGAAACCAAGAAAAAAAAAATAGAAGTAGAGTATCCAAGTAAAATAGAATTGACAAAACACATCTATGGATTCCTACAGTTTATTTTGTAATTAACGATAAACCTCTAAATAGAACCAGCACGCTTTGAAAGCCGTGGTGAACTTCTCAACCCAGCAGCAGCAGCCACAACCGCAGCGCCAACACTTTTTCCACCCTTAACCAATTTCTTCTTACCCTTCTTAGCCTTGCCCTCATCAACTTCTTCCTCAATCTGTTTTCGTTTACTTCTGGTTCTCGAAGCCAATCCCTCAACTCCATTACCATCATTCTTCTCTGGACTAACAGTTTTCCTTCCCAATCCACTCTCACGCGCCACTCTCTCAAAATCATCCCCCAACTTCCTCACTGGTCCTCTGCGAATTTCCGCTTTCTCATCCTCATCCTCATCCTCATCCTCATCCACCAACCCAATAACCCGCCTTCGCTTATTCACCACCGGTGCCGGAGGCGGCGACGGGGACACCACTGGATTTTGTTTTTGGTGTTCCTTTAAGGACTTCTCTCGTTGGGCACGGAGCTTGTTGACATTCCCCTCGATCCTGCCCTGCAGGCGGTGGCGCTGGAAACTCAGCCCACCCATGGACCAATGCGCCTCCCGTGCCCAGGACATCAACGGATCCATGACCGGAGCTGGTGGATCTACCCTTTCATCGTTCAGTTTTACGTCAGTGTAGAACCGTGGCCTTGGCAGGCTGCTGCCGTAGAATCTTCCGGGACCCAAGGCGACTACCATTGCAGCTGTGAGTGTATACGATTGATTCTCTCAATTATGTTACTGGGTGATGTTGGTGAAAACTCATCGTGGTTTTATAATAGGTTTCGGATGATGCTTGGATGAGCGGGAAAGTTTGCCGCCAAAAGGAAACACTGTGGCGGGGAAATTTTAAGATAGGTGGATGCAAGAAAATTTCTGAATAGATGCTCAACCTATGAGCGTTCTACCTAGATGGTGCATAAACTTTATTTTCAGTCAGTCAATTCTTCATCCATTTTTTTTTTTCACTCATTAGTGGTATTATTTTTGCATCATATTCAAACTAAAACCGTATACTTTGTAGTTACTATATTTAAAACTATTCATTGTAAGTGTCTTGTATATTTTATTCATAATTTTGTTAATTTTCATAAAATTCTATACAATTTAAATCTAGGTTGTTAAATTAACTTCACCATCCATTCAAATTAAGTAGTACTATACATATTTAATTTGTAGCAATATTATTATATAAGAAAAGTTTCAAAGTGTAATATACTTAACATTCTCGTAAACTCTTGTTTAAGCTTTCTTACCTTTCTTGTATTGATGATTCTCTAATTAAAAATTAATATTTAATTTTGAGTGATTTAGAAATACGATACTATTGTCCAAGTCAAATAGACATGTCGAAATTATAATTATCTTTGATAATTCTAAAAACATCTCGATTATAACAACACTAGGAAATTTTCTCCATCCATTTCTTATACAAAGTCCCCATGTTTTCGACATTCGGTGTTTTGTTCCTCTTTCCTTGATTTCCTCGTAAGTGATAAAAACAAGTAAGATTGTTCTCAACCTCCTATTCTATTTATATATATTATGGACAACTAAAGACTTGGACATCTTACCTATTATTTATCATTTATTATCATTGTCACCTTATTTTATAAATTAATTAATTTTATATTTTTAGAAAATCTGATAAATATCTTTTATTATTATCGAAACTAGTATCACGCCCGTGCGATGCACGGGAACAATTAAATTTATGTACGATAAATAATTGATGTAAAATTATAAATATGAATATTGAATTACATAATTGATGTAATTTATGCATATGAGATTGCATAATTGTGAAAAATTATTAAAATCTATAATATTGTATATTATAGTCAATGCAAAAATTGTGGAGTAAATTCACAATTGTAAATTATAAAAATTTACGTGCATCGCATAATTAAGAAGTTTATCAAAACGTGTAACTTTAATTCTAATTACCGAACCTAGCATTCCACAACAATACTCGTAAAGATTAATTAATTGTAAATGAACCATTGGGATTGAATATATAAAAAAAATTTGATTATCAAAACGTGTCTTTCTCGTTGGTACATATCAAATTTATATTGAACGCCTTTTTTCTTTTTGAAATGGACATTACGCACTCTAAATTTTATGATTTTATGCATTTTTTTTAGTGATTAGCTGTAATTGCTACTTAAGTTTAGCTATATTGTATAAGAAGTATTATGCTTAATTTTATGTAACTTAAATTTGTAGTAACACCAATAATTTTCCTCATCTACATAATTCATTTGATTTCCTTTCATTTACATAAACTGTATGTTAATTGTAGAATGAAAAACTTTTTATTTGAAATTTTATATACTTATAAAAGGAAAAAAAATATGCAATGCAAAATTCAGTCAGTGAGAATATCACATCAGAAGCATTAAAAACAAAAATATCGTTTAATTTTTTTAATTAGAAATAGTATGTTATGTTGGCATTGCCAATAGGGTGCTCACCAAGCGTGACATTTCAATTATAATAATATAAGGATTAATAAATTACTATTTTACTAAAAAATAAATAAATTATTCTACATAAGTCCAGTTATAATTTTAACCACTCACTATTTGATTTTCAAAAAGAAAAAAGTAAAAAATTCTCACTATTTTTTAATAGACCAATTCACGTAACCAAGCAAAACTATCAAAGCCTCCAATTTTATCACGATAAAATTAAATAAAAAATAAAAAATTATTATTTAATATTTTGAATTAGAACTTTAAAAAATGAAATTATATATAAACTCTTTCCAAAATAAATTTTTTCTCATTAGATGTTTGTTTTAGATATTGGTTATTTTCAATTATATTTTTAATCACTACCAATTAATGCTGGTTTATTTCCAAAACTAATTTTATAATTTTGTTAAAATATTTAATTTAATGTATGCCACATTTGCATCTTTGCCTATGTGGCACTTCACAAATTATAATATAAAGATTAATAGTATGATAATATAACAATTATTGATATAAAGATAAAAATTAATAAATTACTCTTTATTTAAAAATAAATAAATTATTCAGTGCAAATTCAATTATAATTTTAGCACGCCCTATTTTATTTAAGAATAATCCACTATTTGAATAATCCATTGCACATTACAAATCAAAACTATCTAAAACTATAACATTTTTTAATACGGTGAAAATAAAATATTTATTATTTAATGTTTTTAATTAGAAATTTGAAAAATGAAATTACATTTAAAGTTTTTCGAAAACTATTTTTTTCTTATTAAATTTTATTTATCACATTTAATGATAAATTTATGTTTCATTAAAAAATAATTATATTTAAAGAAATTTTCCTATTTAAATCTATCAATTAATATAGATTTATTTCCAAAAATGGAATTTCCTTTTTTTTTTTAAACTACAACATTGATTTTTATGTTTTTTTTTTAATATTAATGAGTGTCACGTTGGCACTGTTTTTATAATATAAAGATTAGGACAAGTTGGTGACAAAAGTTCACAAGACTTGAACGCAATTTTGTTTGTTTTTAAACGCATCTTTTAAGTAATCAGAACTACTTGAGTACGTAATTTGTGCAAAATTGCACGGTAAAAGCTGGCTAACTATTTATTCAAATCACGACTTTAGGTATTAATCAAAATTTAATTGACATCAACTCTGATTACATTTTACCACTATATATATAATAAATAACTTGCAACATCCTAAATTTTCAAAACCCTACAGTTGTAAAATAGAGAATACGGTCCCGACTATACTATTTACATTTAAGATTAGTGTCTCAAATGTCATTTTTTAAGTACATAATAGTCTCTTGTAAAGCCAATTGTCAAAGTGTTCCTTTAGTTTTAAAATTATGTCCAAGTTAAGAAGCAAAATTCAAATCCTTAGAGTAGTGGGAAAACGACTAAACAGACACAGTGTGCAATGGTAATTAGATGTTCGAAATTAATTACTTATTACTCTTAAAATATGTAAAATCTACTATTCCCATCACGCCAACTCCTAAATTATCATGCTTAATATCACTAGGACAATTTTGATCATCTCCTCATGTGGGAAGGTTCCCCACGTCACGTGTCCCCCCCTCCTAATTGGAGGGGGCCCTCAAGATCAATTCTCATCACTAGGATTGTTAATAATAAGTAATTGAATGGTTTGCCTTATTATAAGATAAGATTAGAGAAATCAAATACCTCCAATTAATATTAATGATTTACCAGTTTATGTCTCAGTCTTAGTTGAACTTGAGAGACTATCATGCAGCGACAGTTCTATTTGATGACGACGAGGAAGACACAGTACCGGTAATTTATTATGTTTTAATGAGCTTTACGATTATGTACATTCCAAATATAATAATAATAATAATAATCTGACACTTGAAATTAAATATAGGTTACGTACGCGCGTAAGATGCAATTTGTTCTAACTCAAATAATTAAAATGGATTCCTCGCACAAACTAGAGAGCGAGTCGCGTGCGGATCTTTCGAACATAGCAGCATTTTTACACATGAGCAACAGAATCAACTCTCAATTGCCACGTGGCTATATCCAAAGAGTTGTAATACACATGATAAATAATAATTAAGGGAATTTGTCTTTCTTATTCTTATAAATAAATTTCACTCTTCAAAAACAAATTAAATAAAAATAAAAATAAAAATTTTTTTTACACAGGATTGAAACAGCCGCATTGGTGTGTTCGTTTTGTTTTTCGTCTTAAAATTAATTCTGCAGTAAACTTGGATAATTTTTATTTGATCCCACTAAATTGAGTGAATTACGATTGAAAGCTTCTCTTGCATGTGATCTGTGACTGTGAAGGAATAATTAGTGGGATCGGTTCTGTTCTACCAGATATATTGATCAATCAATAATGTTTTAAGGTAGGAATCATTTCTATATATATATATATATATATATTCTCGTCGAATTATTTTTATTATTATTATTATTATTGTTACAATAATGGCCATGTTGTAAACCGGACCTCCCATCCCCATAATCAAATCATCATAAAAATGGAGCCTCTTTGTGAGTACTGTGACACGAAGACGGCGGTCGTATACTGTAAAACCGATTCAGCCAGGCTTTGCTTGGAGTGTGATCGTCGAGTGCACTCCGAGAACTCCTTGTCCCAACGCCATCCTCGTTCACTCATTTGCGACACGTGCCACTCGCAGGCGGCCGATTTTCGTTGCATGGATTGTAAAATGTCACTCTGTTGTGGGTGTGATTGGAATGGGTACGGTTGTCTGAGGCCAGGGCATAGGCACCTCAAATTGAATTTCTATACGGGTTGTCCTTCGCGGGACGAGTTCTGTAAAATTTGGTCATTGGTTGTTGATAATCCCAAGTTGAGCAATTTTGATAGGTGTTGGAGCACTACGAGTTTTGATAATTCCATTAATGTCATAAGCAGGCAAAATGAGTTAGCATCGAGCGTTAAATTTGGACAGTGGGATGCCACATTGCCTCTTGCCCAATCGAATATTCCTAACTATGTATCATCATCGTCATACAATACCGACCCAAAACCTACGTTCTACAATGATCAAATACCTTTGTTCCAAGGATCAAATTTCCAAAAGGTGATTCTTATTCTAATTTTCCCAATTAATTTTACAACTCATGCATATACTAGCTAATTTGTGTAGTGCATGTTAAATTAAAAATGAATGGTTGCTTAGTAGTCTTTGTTTGTTTGTTTGTTTCCTTGTGATCTGAAAATGAAGCAGGGCTTTCCTAACAGTACTAAGGAAGTTGGGGTTCACGAGACTGGGGATCTGTGTGACAGTATTGACATGGACAGTATGGGCTTGAGCTTCGACGGTGGTTGTGACATGTTTGACAATTTGCAAAGTAGTTACCACTGCAACGACGGAGCAATGAGTAACATTAATGTCCCCTCCAAAAACTTTTCCATCACTGAATCTAATAGCACTCATATTGATAGTGCTTTAGAGGTACATACATATGGTGATAAACTAAATTCATCTTCATTTAATTACATTATTATGAGTATTAGATTATAACATTTCCATATGTTTGTTTATATACACTACTCTTTTTGAGATTCTTTATATAAGATAAGATATCTACTTGTGAGTAACAAGATTTTTCGATCTCTGTTCACTAGGCTTCGTCATCATCAGGACAGCAGGAGTGCACCGGTTTCCAATCTTCACAACTGGTGGCCTGTTCAAATAATTTGGTGCAGCCTATTAGTAATGGCATGCTTATGCACCCAAGTTGCAACAACAATATTGGCTTAGGATTTCAGCATGGACAGCTTCCTTCAACCATGTCGTCTGCAGGCAGTGTGGTCGATTTGCAAGATTGCGATTTATCTCCTGTATTCCTTGCTGGTGATGCACCGTGGGAGTCAAACTTCGAAGGTAGTTGTTGCCGACAGGCCAGAGATAAAGCTAAGATGAGATACAATGAAAAGAAGAAAACAAGAACGTATGTCACTATTCGCTTGGTTACTAATTAATTTTAATTACCTACACATATATATATGTGTGTGTATATATATCACTCTAGCTAATTGGTTCTTTCTTTCAATCATCAATTTAGCTCTACAAACATAGTCGTAATTTATAGATAGCATTATTATTCTAATACATAGTGCCGATTGTAGGTTTGGTAAACAAATAAGATATGCTTCCCGTAAAGCCAGAGCTGATACAAGAAAGCGTGTCAAGGGAAGATTTGTGAAGGCCGGTGAAGCTTATGACTATGATCCTCTTGTAATAAGAAATTTTTGATAAGAGGTCATTAATGGATTTTCCCATGCCTCTGACTGATATAAAGGTATGCAATGTAGTGACTTAATTTCTTGATTCAAATCAATCTTTTGTTCAACTATGTATATGTACTTATTTTTCTGTCTTCTGCTGATTAGTAATTAGTAATTAGAAAGAAAATGACATTTCTACTTTCTTCATAATCTCAGCTCGTTCAATCATATAACTGCTGAATTGTGTTGATCATCATGTCTTAATCTCATACATTGGAGCATTAATTATGTGGGACAACATGCAATTGGAGTTGTAATGAAAAATGCTTGATTTTGATTCACTTATATATGATGCTTGCCTCTATTCTGTAGATGTTCATTAATTAATTTGAGAAGGACGATGATGCTTCTAAACCTGGAAGTGGGCTATCAACAGAGGATGGCCTCCCAAAATCGTTCCTTACGAAGTTGTCTCCTATGTATTCTTGTTTTTACAGGTAATAGTAATTAGATAATGTATCTAATAATATAATTGTTGTTGTTCATGAAAGGATATATATATATATATATATATATATATATATCACTTTGTGCGATGCCCAGTTACTTTATAATTGTGCATTTATAATTTCCACTTTGTATCTTAAATCTTGAAGGATGTACTGATGAAAAGACATACTGCCAAAAGGATTTGACGGTGTTGCGGCTACAATCTATATCTTACAGCATTATCCAACTGCTCAGAACCACTCTTGCCACAAGAATAAAACATTGTTGCAAGAACACAATTTGATTACATGTTTTTATCAACATATATAGTATAGTACAGTATAGAATAATATTTGTAATAAGTCCCACCAGAATTATATCACAGAATTAAGTCATTGGTTATGACAAAGATGATTCTCGTTTCAGAATTTTGCTATATATTTAATTTGTTTATGCTTGATCTCAATTTTTTGGTAATAAATATGCATCTGTAGGAGAGAATATAGTAGGAATAGTGAAGAAACCATCTTGTTTGTGGGTTAAACTTACACCAATCAATTTTGATAGTAGATGGAATCATGGAAAGAGAAACGAGCTGATCATGTCTGTTTCATTTTAACTTTAACCAGACAAGATTTTAATGTAACATTCTTTATTAATTATTTATCTAATCAGCCATGGAGAATATACAATTAAGTTAAGTGGTAAATTCCAACTTTGTAATTAATTAATGGGTTTTTTTACGATAATACAAACTTTCATGTTTAATATTTCAAAAATAAGGCATGATGGACTTATTTGCGCGATCACCACAGACCTTCAGCAAAAATTAGTAAAATCAGGTAAGTTTCGACCGGATTAGTGCGGCTAGTGAATAAAATAAAGGTAAAGTGATTCAATTTCTAGTGAGTGCAGCAGCTTGACATAGGGTTGGAGCCAATGTCCATGTCTTAGTCAACAGTTCCACTCCTCATGTGCGTATTTTGCTTAAGTTATTTTCTTTTTTCTTGTTTCTTTTTTGAATGAATTTTCTTGTTCCCTTTTCCTATAAATCTTTGTATATATATTTTTTAACACTGTTTTTTAGTTTCTTCGTATTATTTCGTAGTTAAACTTTTTAATTTAATTAATTAATATATTCTACAAATAGTGATTTTTAATTTAAATTTTTTATATAATTCCTCGTTGATTTTGTAATTTTTATTTTAAATTACAACATCTATTTTAAACATTTATGTTTTTAAGGCTATTCCGGGGTTCAATTCTTCACATGCCCATTTCAAATATTTTAATTCATTCATTTTCTAATTTCATTCATTTCTTTTTCGTTTTCTCATAATTCTTTTATATTTTGTTATTTTCATTTTAAACATTTTTTTGCCTCTTCTCATATAATTTGGTTTCTATGTTTGTAATTCATTTTTTTCCTTTTCCAAAAATTATGTATATATTATCTTATTTTTTATTTTAAACATTTCTTTTCTCCACTTCTACTTATATAGTTTTGTAGCTTAACTTTTTAATTTAGTCAATAAATGTATTCTATCTTTAATTTAGTAGCTACATAAAATATGAAATACATTAATTTGTATTATATTATAGATTACAAATGAAGTACATAGAATGTGTAATTATTTATATCACATCATTTTTTTGAGTCAAAATATAATGAAAAATTTTAATATTTATTTATTTGGAATTTTTTCGGAATTTTTTCCTCTCTTTCACACAAAATGTATAATGCGTTACACATGAAATATAATGCACATATGAATAAAAACATTAATTAGATAGAATGTATAATTTACTACACATTCGTTACAGTGAATGTATAATTTATTAGTTTGTATTTATATCACATCATTTTTTTGAGTCAAGACATAATGAAAATTTTTAATATTTATTTTTTTGGGAATTTTTTCTCTGTTTCAAACAAAATGTGTAATGCGTTACACATGCCTTACACATGAAGCATAACGCACATATGAATAAAAACATTAATTAGATGGAATGTATGATTTACTACACATTCGTTGCAGTGAATGTGTAATTTATTAGTTTGTATTTTCTTACACATTACAAATGAAATACACAAAATGTGTAAATATTCATATCTTATCATTTTTTCTTGAGTCAAAACATATTGAAAAAGTTTATTATTTATTTTTTTGGAAATTTTTCTCTCTTTCACACAAAATGTGTAATGCATTACACATGCCTTACACATAAAGTGTAATGGACATATGAATTAAAATATTAATTAAGTAGGTGTAATTTATTACACATTCGTTACACAAAATATGTAATTCATTAGTTTCTATTCTATTACACATTACAAATGAATTACACAGGCTGTGTAATTATTTATATCATTTCATTTTTTATTGTCTCAAATATATTTGCAATGTATTACACATTTTCTGTAATGAATTATAGAAAATGAATTATATATTCTTATTCTTTGTAATTAATTAAAGATTATCTATAAGCATTACATATTCTCTGTAATTCATGTGTAATTTATTAGATATTCTCTATGGTTCATTATAGATAAATTACGAATTATTTGTAATTAATGAAATATTCTTTGTAATTATTCTGAGTCCCTTTCATCCCAATTTTATCCAAAATCTTATCAAGTTTTACCCAAAATCTCTTCAATTAATCCTCCATTATCGGTTTCTTCATGCTTCACTCTGAAAACATTGGAAGTAATCTCAATCAAGAAAAACCCCCAACATTCTTCAAGAGATCATAAGCCTCAAAAATCAACTGCAAATCACTATTTTTTTTTCTTATTTATAAAGAATACTACCATTCACCAAAAATAAGCAAAACAATTACAAAAGGGTTTGATTTCCAATTCACAATCGTAGCTGCATTTGACCATGGCTATGTAATCCTAATCATCACAAACCACACACAATCACTCAGTTGAAGAATAAAAAGAAGAGAAGAAGAAGAATAGTAGAAGATTTTCAAATTTTCTTGAACATCTTCAACATCTTCCTAGGAATCAATTTGGACCAAGCATAATCATCACCTGGAATTAAATTCAAATGGGCAAGATGTTCTTCTTTCAAAGATTCATTCTTTGTGTATACCAGTTCATAACGAAGCGTGTGGGATGAAACTCTGCCATTAGTACATACCTTATTGCAGTCAATTCTAAAACCTTGAATAACCCAAAAGGCTTCATCCTTAATCTTTTACCCCAAAAATAACAACGAAATTTCCCTTATCTTTCACCCAGAAATTAATATCATTGACAATTGAAGCTACCGGATATATGAAAAGAGCAAAAAGTGGGAAATCTCACATCGGTAGAAATAAAGAAAAAAAAATCAATATAAATACAAGTGCAAGGATTACTCCCCTTGGAGGTTAACCTTTTAAGGTGGAACCCCTTGCACTTGTACAAAAAAATTTAACATGGTATCAGAGCTATGATAATGATTTTTCCTTTTTTTAGATCTAAAATTGAAAGAGACGGAAACAATAAAAATTTAGAAACCTAAAACAAATATTGTTTGTAGGAAAGTTTAAAAACCTAAAAATTTAGAAACCTAATGATTTACACTTGCTCTGATACCATGTTAAAATCTAAGAATGATATGAAAAAGATGATGAATATGATAAGAGCAATTGAGCAAACGAATAACAAAAGAGGATTTTGGAAAAATTTTCAATTTTCTGATTTACTTGATATGAAAGGTTACAAGCCTAAGTATTTATAGGAAAGTTACAACCAACTCAAATCTAATAAGCTAAACAAACTAATTGCAACTGAAGTCCCTAAATTCTTATCAAAGTAAAAGTAAACAATAAACTAAAATATCAAATATCTCAACATCCCCCCCTGAAGTTGAAGTTTGGTCGACTCGACCAAACCCAACTTGAACAAGAGAGACCAAAGGGAAATCCATAATCCCTCAAAGAAATGACTCCAAATATGGAAGTCACCAAGTCAAAACAACCAAAATAGGTCGACAAATCCAAGGATAAACTGCATGGGCTGGATACCACGCTTGCTAAGAACTGAAGCCATCCGCCACCAATAGAGTCAATCAAACAGCTACAATCAGCTGCAAAAGCCATTTTGGCTTCAATCGTCGGTATTAAGCTACAATTAGCTTCAATCAAGAAAGACGACTTCTATCAACTGCCAAAGCCATCTTGGCTTCATTTCATCATTCAAGTCAGCTACTGTAAGCCGACAAAATCCAGTAAAATTAGCTAACATGCTAACAAACCCATATCCGGGCCAAAGTCATTATCAAAGCACAATTCGTGCCAAATTCGTAATCAAAGCACAATCCGTGCCTTCATCTTCCATAAATTGAACATCACATCCTTGCAACGCTAATCAATCTGTCACCCTTCGGCAACGCCAATCAATCAATTAAAACCGGTAACTAACCGATCAAAAGTTCTCCAAGTAGGAAATATCCCACTCAATATATTATGAGCAACATCCAATTGCTCAACAAATCACCATTCTTTTATTAGGCAAAAGCCCCAATCAATCTGATTAAAACTTACATAATCAACCATATCACAAGGTTGAACACATTCACTAATACTTAACATCAGCAACACAGAGAAAATTCCACGCCTTCATAATATCCAGAAAAAACTTATCAGAGGCAACATCTCCATGACAACCATCAATACCCTCAAAGACAATATCCAAACTAGTAACTATCACAAAGGACTTCCAGCTAAGAAACAAATAAGCTTCCAATGCAATTCCAATCAAATCAATTTATAAATTCCTAAAGTGACTCCACTACCATTAATTCAATTCAATTTTCAGAAAATCTTGCAACATAAATTTCCACTCTCCCATTGTAAATTCAATTGAATACAACTAGAATAGTTTATCCTATTAAACACAGCATCATAAATCCCACAACCAGATTATGTTTTACTAGAAATAATGGGCAATATATCAAAGACAAGACCATCTTCAACATCTAAACAATCGTGGCCCAATTTTGAGGAAGATGAAACTATTCTGAGAGGTCTAACTTCCACAGAAAGAATTCCAACATACTGAGTTTCCACCCAATTCATTCTCGTTCCAATTCTCGCTCAAATAAGCCCTACTATGTTGGGTAATGTACTTCAAAATAGAATAACAAAACCTTACCCAAAGCTGGTTGATCTACCTCAATCCTTGACCGTGAGGAATTCCATATTCACAGTTATACGAAACAACAGAAATGTGAATCATCCGGCTCCTTAACGCAGTCATCAAATCTAATTTGAGGCAGCTCTCCTATTGAGCAGCAGAACAGGGGACATTGATCGGGAGAAATCGGAGAGATGTCGTGAGAAATAACCAGTTCACTTCCGCAGTGCCTCGATCAAATCATAGTCCTCCAGTCCATTAATAAAGCCAAATTTGTCCTTCAATTTTATCTATCAGACATTTAATTGAGCAAAAAAAATTGTGGAAAACCTCTGTGCAATAAGCTTCCGTAGCAAAATATCCGCACAAATTCAGCAAAACCTCAAGCGCCGCTTCTGGATCTGTTTCAACTAAGCCGTTGGAGTTGTAATACTGATTCTCAATATCGACATCCTATTCCTCGGGCTCCTCGTCCGAATAATCGAAGCCATAGTCCTCCATATCTGCATCGGAACCCACGACTGATTAGCGTGGAGTGTGATTCTGAAATCAGAACTCGAAATCCACAAATTCCCGAAGTCATTTGGATCCAAATCTTCTCCGCTAAGTTTTTATTTATATAGAGAGAGAAACGAACGAGAAATTACTTTGAGGATCTTTTGATTTTTCTTTTGTTTTTCACATTCAAGAGCTATCAAGGATTACTCCCTTGGAGGTTAACCTTTTAAGGTGAAATCCCTTGCACTTGTACAAAAAAATTTAATATGGTATCAGAGCGGGCGATGACCCAGGACCGATGCTCGGATGCGCCAACCCCGACCAAAAATGGTCGCCGAAAAAGATGGTTCACGTGCAAAGGTTTGGAAAGATCCCGCCTGCACGTGAGGGGGGCGCGATGAAAAGAGTAAAAAGTGGGAAATCCCACATCGGTAGAAATAAAGAAAAAACGATATAAATACTGAAGTCAGGATTACTCCCGGAGTTAACCTTTGGGTGAACCCTCAGACTTCAGACAAAAAATTTAACAGATACGCTAAAACCCAGTAGATGTCTCAGTTGAATAACATGAAAAAAAAATCAATAAGATAGAGACGGGAAAGAGATGCGCTGAACCGGAATGCTAGAATTTCAGTAATTAATTTCATTTTGCCGGATTTTGAACTGTCAAAGTTAAATGCCATATGAGACCTATTTCCTCTTAATTAATTTGTGTGATTGTGTGAACACATTCTTCAACCTTATTTTAACTAAGCTCAGCTAGGATAAGAGATATATGTTGTGATAATTTACAATTTACGATTCTTCTATCTCTACAGAGTTTTTTTAATTTTAAGCTATAGCACGAAGTGGTGTCAAAGAGATGACTTTACAAAAGGAGAGGACAAATTTTGTTTCCTTTTTTTTTAAACTCCTACTAGTATTTTCTTTCGTGCGTTACACGGGGAAATTTATGATCAAGTTATAATTTAAAATATGTGTAAAATAAAAATTATAATAATGTATTTTTCTTTTTTCTGGTAAATAGCATAAGAAACAAAATAATAAAACTAAGAACTGGATTAGAAATAATGTGTGATATAACATCTTTAAGGGAGATGACGAAGTTATATAGAAGCACATTCGATCAAAAAAGTATAAAGCACATTATTTCGTCCCCGTTTGGTTATAAATTTTTCCTTAATTTTGCGTGATTTAATGGAAGAGATATGGATGGGAGATTTAAAAAGATCACACACAATAATAATACGGATTGGAGGGATAATGAGTGATTCTATCAAAAGATCAAGAGTGATAACGGGAGATTCTGCATGGGTTGAAAATTAGGTATTTGTGTTTGGGTGGGAATTTAATTTTGAAAATTATAAGATTGAGCGGGAAACTGACCTCATTTTATTAGATTATTATATTATTATTATTAGGTATATTAGGTATTTGTATTTGACTGGGAAATATAAATAAAATATTAATTTTTAATTATGAAAATTATAAGATTGAGCGGGAAATGAATCTCATTTTATTAATATATAGATTATTAATTATATACTAGTATTTTCTCCGGTGCGTTGCACGGGGAGATTTATGGCCAAGTTATAATTTAAAATATGTGTAAAATAAAAATTATAATAATATATTTTTCTTTTTTTCATGGTAAATAGCATAAGAAAGGACAATTTAATCAGATTGGGACTCCACTTCCAGCCGTTTAGTTATAAATTTTTCCTCGATTTTGCGTGATTTAATGGGAGAGATATAGATGAGAGATTTAAAAGATCACACACGATAATAATCCAGATTTGAGGAATAAGGAGTGATTCTATCAAAAGATCAGGGGTGATAATAACGGGAAATTATGCATGGGTTGAAAATTATATATTTGTGCTTGAGTTGGAAATATAAATAAAATAATATCTTTTAATTCTGAAAATTATAAAATTGAGTGGGAAATTGACTTCATTTTATTAATATATATAGATTTTAAATTAATAAATTACCATGTCATACTCTTCATAAATACGGACCCACAAAGAGTTGTTGAATTCATAACACAGGGACAGTATCACAATAATAATAATAATAATAATAATAATAATAATAATAATAAGATATTGAAAGAGACATAGCCCCGATTTCGAAGGATCGGATGCATGCATTTCTTTTTGCCATATTGCAACCTTCAAAGTCACATTGCTTTGGATTCCACTCGCAACTCTAAACCATTGTCCAATTAAATTATTTTGCATTGGATAAAACGGATTCTTTGTATGTCGTCATTTATCATACAGCACATGCATATATGCCAACACCTAACTAACTAATTGCTTATCAATCAACTAGGCTAGGATGTCAAAGAAACTATTAATTATAAACCAAAATGAAAGAACAATACATAAATCAAGGTTATGTGATAAATATACAGCTCCCCGTAAGTTGAATGAGCAAAAAAAAAAAAAAAAAAAAATGAAGACAGACAACTCTTACAAATTTATAAATCAACAGCATCAACTGGCAACGATATTGTCCTTTCAAGTTTTAGAGGCAGCAGTGAACACAACTCACTCTTTAGACTATCCACCTCCCATTTCCCGGTCCTTACCGGATCAAGACTCGGGCAGCTTTCCAATTTCCCGTTTTCCTCGTAATCAGAATGTCTCATATCCAAAGTCGAACAATTTTTCCAAGATCTTGTACAAAATTCTAACCATTGATCTCTAACTTTTCTCACTTGTATCCGATACTTTGCCCTCAGCCATCTTAACTCCTGCTGAATTTTATGATCGTAGTCGTCTGGCGGCACGGAGTCTGATAAACATTTACTCAACTTTCTTGTTCTCGTACTGCAACTGATTTTCTTCTCCTCCAAGCTACTACTTTCTTTATCAAGCTTTTCCTCCCGATAGTTACTTTCACCCGAGCCTATTGAGCTGCATTCCATACTTTCTTTCTGGTTCCAAATCTCGTCACAATGGTAACCATTAGTGCGGTTTGTCAAAGGTGGTTTATTGGGACCATTGGACGCAATTTGATGAGGACTATCAACACGATATGTGAATTCTTCAAACCTTCCATGTGTTGCACTACATTTTTCCGAACACTGCAAAAACTGCAAACTCTTTGCAGCCGGATTATTCGACAGAAAATTCAAGAACGAACCTGTAGAGGTATGATTCGAAGCACAATTGAGACACAAGTTGGAATTTGAAAACCGGGGAGTCTCGTCGTATCCAGGCCCCGGTTGCCAATCAGGAACCAGTAAAGAAATTTCTCCATCAATCATATCGGCTATTTTAGTCACGTCTTGGTCGGTTATATCCAACTCTGCCACCATTTCAGTTGCTACACTTAATGCCGTATCGGTCTCAACGTCGAATGGGAAATAGATGTTTCTGATCCTACCTGCAAAGGGACAGTCTTGTAGTCAAAATAGATGAATGGTTACTTAATTAAAGTTAATCACATTCAAGTATTTGTAGTAAGTTGCTAACCTTCTTTATCCGATATTCTGAGTCTCAAAAAGATGTTTTCATCTTCATTTCTCTTACCCTTAATACTTATATCGAGCTCGGGAAAATCATCATCATGTTCATCATCATTATGCTCAAACAGTTCAATTCCGCTATGGCCCACTTGGCTCAGACTATAACCCCATCCATTTGATTCTTCAAAAGTACAGCCATTGGAGAATCCTCCGAAGGAATGATCGGTAAACGAATTTCCTTCATAATCTAGTTCAAGATAGGGCTGCCTCAACATAGGATCCACATGATTGAAATCTCTGTGGTTCTCTGTTTGCGTTATTTCCAAGTTGCAATCATCTATTTGAAGAAAAGGGTCATCGAGAAGCTCTTTAGCCGAGAGCCTCTGGGACACCGTGGCTAAGCATTTCTCCACAAACTGGCGTACCTCTGAATCTTTCACTTTGTATAAAGCGTCTGGTTTTTCCCCTAATCATTTTTTAACAATGTCACTAGAGTAGAACGATCAGAAAGTCAAAACAAGCACGGGACAAGTCGATGAAGACTTACAGATATAACCTTCTTGTATATCTGAGCAGGATGTGTGCATTCACTATACGGGTATTCAAAAGTTACCATTTCCAACAAGCACATCCCAAAGGAATATATGTCAACTAATTCATTATATTCCTCTTCATACACTTCGGGAGCCATAAATTCAGGGGTCCCTATTCAAAACAAAAATCCCGGGTTTAAAAGAATCTTTAATATGCACTACAAACACTAGCAAGCTCAATAATTTTACGGCCAAAGAGCAAATTACCTCATGAGTAGCGGTAAATATATTGGTAATAAACTAACAATACAATGATAGGTATGCAAAGGGAAATACCAACACAATGAGCTGCATGAGATTTCTGCAGGATAGCGGCGAGACCAAGATCTCCGATTTTCACTTCACCTTGATTCCCATTAACGAAGATATTATCGCATTTGAGATCTCTATGGATCACCGGTGGATCGTGGCTATGAAGATAAAGTAGCCCTTTCAAGATCTGCCTACACCAATGCTTCACTGCTCTAATGTTTACTCTTTTGTGCTTCAATCTATACCTATCAGACTCAAAAGAAAATGAAGAACTCAGATAATTAGAACAAAAAAAAGGAAAAAATAGGATCTAATTGCAATATAATAACAGGAAATGGATCATACTTACTGTCTGAGAGTCCCAGAAGTAAACATTTCTGTGACAAAATTGATGTTCCTATTAGCAGTATCGACCCAAGATGTGTAGAATTTCATTATATTTTTGTGTTTCAATGTTTTAAGCAAATGAATCTCACAGTAAAGCCTTTCGAGATCTTCAGGGCTCTGAAGGAAATCATAAAACTTTACTTGATTCCAAGCAACTTCAATCCCTTCATACTCGTCAAATGCTCTGTATCTGGACAAAAAGAAGAACGCGGCAAATTAGGATCTGAAAATCCCACCAAGAAAAATGCATCAACTTTTGATCTTTAACACAAACAAAAAAAACAAAAAAAACAAGTGGCATTTCCAGAAACTTTCATACACTGTCTTTGAAGCTCCTTTGCCAAGAATCTCATTGTACTGCAGCAAAAACAAACACAAACGAAACCCTAAAATCCAAATTAAAGTTCAAAACTGATGAAATTAGCAAAAAGAGGGAAGTGTGTGAGTGCCAGAGGAAGAATTAAAGTTACCCTTCCATATCTTCCAGTTGGATCAACCTCTACGAAATCTGCTGATTCGAGATTCATTTCTATTAAAGTTTGATCACTTTTGCTGGTATCTTTGTTACTAGATTCAGACACTTGAAGAAGAAATTATTAAAAAGTCGATTAAGACATAACCCAAAAGAAAAAAATAATCCCGCGTCCGACTGAACTTTTTCAAGAACAGAAACCGATAATCATCGTCATCATTATTAACTTCCCCATCATCAGAGAAAAAGAATTTACAAGGGGGGAGGGAGAGAGAGACAGAGAGAGATGATTAGAAAAGTATTTGGAGAAAGAAAGGACAGCTCAGCTACAGTCTTAGGGAAACCCAAATCTAAAAGAGCTGCGTTTTTTGGGCGTTACTTATAATAATTACTTTTCAAGAGACAAGGTAATATGTGCTAGTATATATTTATGATAAGACACTGCGGGTGTTAGGATGCACGTAAAAAATAAATTTTTATATATTTTATATAATATATATAGGAAAGAGAATGAATATAATTAAATTGTGAAGATTTATATAATATATGTAGATCCCACAAGATATGTGGATATGATATTAGAGAAAGAATAAATAGAATTGAAAAAAATATGTAAAAACATGTAGAGAACACCCGCACAATTTCTAATAAGATTTGGGGTTAGACAAATTGATCAAGTTGGCTAAAGCAGGTTAGCTTATGATTTGTTTTCACCTCCCTTTTTACCAGCATTTTTAACAGTAGTCTATTTTTTATATTTCTTTATCATGTTTTATTATTTAATTATATATTCCGTCAATAATTTTTTTTTTCTTCTCAAAACACTTGATCAAACAAATTCTTAGGTCTATCTTAATTTCTAGGTAAGATATAGACTTTGGGTTAAAATGCGTTTAAGGCCTTGTTCTATTGGGTGTTACACAAATCTGCACGCAATTTCGTATAATCAATACATATTATCAACCACACACACATCTCCCAATATAATATTAACCACACATTTTTACACGAAATACCGGATAAAATTTACATGCAATCAAACAACCCCTAAAATATGGACTTTGGGTTAAAAAAATGTTTAAGAATCTAAAGTATATGATAGATAAGACGGAAAGCGGCCCATTTTGCGCTGATTCGAGCCAACTCAAGCAGAGAAAGTTGGGGCAAAAGTAAAAGATAAATTATTAATGTGAAACAGATGGCCCCACCGGCTACGTGAGAGTTGGACTTGTATTTCCTAACTTTGGACTGCAATAAGGCAATAATTGAATGGAGTATGTTAATTAATTGTTAATTACGTGATGAAATGGAGGTCGCAATCAAATTGGAAGGAGTACGGAACATGAGTACGGTTGAAAATTAACCACAAAATAATACTCGTAAAGCCGAACAAAATAAATTAGCAACTGGGAGCAAGGGCATTCCCATTGCACAAGTGGATGCCAAGGATGATATAAAGACGAGGTATAGAAAGAATATAATTATTTTAATTAAAAATAAAGCGTAAGAAGTTTAAGAAAAAAAGAGAGAAAAATAAGAAAAGATGAGGGATGTAGAAATAACACTAATGATCAGATATCCTCGGTTTCATACCTACACCATGTGGCACCTTCTAGTAGGTCCTATATTTATTTTTACCGGTGATTTTTTTTTGGTACCCACTGTGGGTACCTTATAGTACCCATAATAAGGGAAAAAAATTCGTAGGAATCAGGTGAGGCCCCCATTATTAGTGGGAGTTATGTATCATATTCATCCAACTTAACGTAAATACAAATTTTTTTAAAAAAAAATTTAAATTGATGATGTGGCGCTACTAAAAAGTGCCACAATGAGAAAAAGTGTTTAAAAAATAGAAAATCAAAAAAATATAGGACCTACATATATTTGTGTGTGTATATCTCTTCTCAATGGACATTCCAAGTAGAAGTTAACATTGGAAATGCTTTAATAAATAAATAAAGGAAAAAGTCGAAGTATCACAACATTGAACATTGTAATTCCCACTTGAGTATTTACTTTAAACATTTCCATTAATGACATATATTTAAAATAAATGTGGACAAAATTACCCTTATTCCTTTATATTAAAAAAAAAAAAAAAGGAGTCATATCTTCTTCGTCTTCCTTACCCCATCCCTACCCCATCCCACCACTTTTATGAGCGTCTTCCTCTTCCCCCAACCCCATGCACATCCCACTCCCTTATCCTTACCAGTAGTGCTCTCCATGGAAACAATGATGCATGGTTCTTGGTTGTCCCATGGCAAGTTATCCATGAATAAATCAGAGCTGAATCTTAGTTCCTATGAATTAAAAATAAATTTATCGGCAAATTTTAAAAATGAAAAAGGTGATCAGAAGTGTAGAGTAGGAGGTTGGCGTCTTCTTTTACTAATATATTTATTGGCAATCACTGAAAAACTTAGTGTGGTGGTAGTCGGAATTTTTTACTGAATTTAATAAAAAAACCAAGAACCTATAATATAAAGTATAGAATGAAGAAAAAAAATCAGGGATAAAATGGGAAGATCAACTTGAAAATTCAAGTATATTTGATTTTTAGCAAAGTAACCTGATGCACCTAAAATTTCTATTGTCGGACCTCACATTTTTGTAATTGCCTCACAAATAAATTACTACTACTCTATATACAAAGGGAATCTGAATAAGAGAGTGGGGGAATTGCCGAATTGCACTACGAACTCATCTATTACTATATAAATCCAGAGGTTATTTTCCCGCCAAAAGTTCCTCTTCACGCATTTACGCTGCCTTTTTTTTTCTTTTATGGCTCGCACTGCTGTAATAAATATAGCCGTTTAGGGATTCTAAACAATTAGGCAGTTGGCTGCCTTGGTTGCAGCACCGCCTTAAATGCAGTGCCGCACAAGTGGCAAGGGTTCGATTCCTTACCACTCACAATTAATGCTTTTTTTTCTTTTTTTTTGGGACAATTTTAAACCTTTTTTTTTTGAATTATTTTTTTACTTGGTCCATTAAATGTAAATGGGATATGAATCCCACATCGAAACTTAATAAAAGAAAATTGAATTCTTTTGTCTATAAAAAGTGGAGGTTGGTTTCTTCATGTAGAACAATCATCGGCTTTAACAATTAGGCTTATGTATACAAATATTAAAAAGTTTTTGAAAAAGTTTCATTATTATTTTATTTTACCGGTTTAAATCGTGGTTTCTATGATTTTTCCGGTTTTGATTGATTTTTTGGTCGGGTTAGATCAAAATGCTTAGTTTTCCAGTTTTTTTTTCTTTTTTTTTTAGTTGATTTTTATGTCCTTTTTAAATTTTTCTTAATTCCTAAGTGGGACATGAATTTTTTTATTAATTATTTTTTTACTCGGTCCATTAAGTGGGATATAAATCCCACATCGAAACTTGATAAAGAAAATTGAATTCTTTGGTCTATAAAAGATGGGTGTTGGTTTCTTCATATGGAACAATCATCGGACCTTAGCAATTAGGCTTATATATACAAATATTAAAAAAAAATTGAAAAACTTTTATTATTATTTTATTGTACCAGTTTAAATGGGGGTTTCTACGATTTTTGCCAGTTTCGATTATTTTTTGATCGGTTTAGATCTAAATGCTTTGTTTTTCAATTCCCCAGTTGATTTTTATGTATTTTTTTTATTTTTTTATTAATTCCTAAATGGGATGTGAATTTCATGTTGAAACTTGATAGAGAGGGTGGAATTTTTTGGTTTATAAAAGGTAGATATGAATCGCACATCGAAACGTAATAAAGAAGATGAAACTTTTTTGTTTATAAAATGTGAAGGTTGGTTTCTTAGCAATTGGACTCATATATACAAATATTAAAAAGTTTTTTCAAAAAGTTTCATTATTATTTTATTTGATTGGTTTAAATCTGCTTTTCTGTCCGGTTTCTCTATGACTTTTGTTCATTTTGATTGATTTTTTGTTTGGTTTTTGATCTAAATGCTTTATTTTTCAGTTTTTTCCTTTTTTAGTTGGTTTTTATGCATTTCTTAATTTTTTTATTAATTCATTTTTAAGTGGGAATAAGTGAGTTATGAATTCCATATCGAAACTTGATAATGAAGATTGAATTGTTTTGTTTATAAAAGGTAGATATGAATCCCACATCGAAACTTGATAGAGAAGATGGAATTTTTTGGTCTATAAAAGGTGGAAGTTGATTTCTTCACGCGAAGCAATCATCGTGCCTTAACAATTAGGCTTATATATACAAATATAAAAAGATTTTTTGAAAAATTTGAATGAATATTTTATTCCGTAATTGAAAATTATAATATTTTTATTTTTATTACAACATTGGAAAGGTTTTTGAAAATTCTTTTAAAAATATTTTATAAGTTAAATTATAATTATTAAAATTTAATTATTGATGCATTTTGTTAGAGAATTTCTAGCTTCCTTCTTTTAAAATATGTTTTTGCTTCACTAAAATTAATTAATATTTATACTACATATTTTAAAAATAAATATCATATATTATATACATTTGTGAGCACATATTCTTATTTACTAAAAATAACTTAATTTTTTAATTGTAGAGATTAAATTGGATTTTTTTATTAGTTGTAAACAAACTTCTTATCTATTTAAAATAAAAAAAATATTAGAAAAATGTTTTACTTAAAAATGTCATATATAATTTTTTTTATTTGACAGAACAATATTTTGATTTTAACTATGGTTCCTAAAGTAATTTTTTGTTGCAATTTTTGCTAATTTTTTTTTCATTAATAAGGAAGTTTGGTCTAAAAATATTAACGATTTTAAGTTCATACTTATCTATATATTTTTCGTATTCACAAGATTACTATAACATGTAGTTCACTTTCTCACACTCAGTGCTTCATACTTTCTGGAGACAACGCTTATCTAATTAGGAATCAACTAATTAGTGCTTAATAAATTTATTCAAATTTTTGAATAAATTTGTTATATATCTATTAATTATCTTATTAATTTTATTAGTCTTGATGCAAGAATTTCTTCAAAAGTTATTCACCTTTAAATCCAATTTCATTAATTGCCTTGCAATATTTAGAGTTGCGAGTAGCGGGAGATTAAAAATATTGATATGTAATAAGGATTGAAGGCTTATCATATAATAATATTTTCAATCTCTCACGAGCACACCCACCAATGTTGGACATAAGAAAATTTTAAAATTTGTGATCATTTGTAATAAGATAATGACATTAAATTACTTTTATTTCATGACTTCCATACTCTATATCTCAATTTATTTTTTATAATTAAGAAAAATATGTTTTTAACCAGTAGAAAATTCCCGTGCATCGCACGGGCGATAGACTAGTTATGACCAATTCCCGACACGCTAGGCTGGGCTCAATCCAAAATGGGATTGGCCCACAAGTGAGACTCTTGTACTAGGCCTTAAAGTACCCATTACAAACTCAAATGGCCCAATACAGACCAGACTAGCCCATTAACAAAAGTTGGGCACTCTCTCACAGTGACATGGTTGCTCGTGTACCCAAACGTTGAATTGGTCCAGCTTAGTTTCTCATAGCAAACACTTTTTCTATAATCTTATATTTGTTGATTAGTTCTTGTAAAACGAAAACTGATGGCCACTTTCCAAGAGACTTTCAACTTTGTTTTTCTTAAAAATAATTTTTTTGAACTTATTCAAACTACACATTTTATAGCTATTAAAAAAAACATACACATTTTGTAAAATTTATAAAACTTTTCAATTCTCATCTACATATTAAAAAAAAAATTTCTTATTCGGAACGCATATATCAAATAAATAGGAATAATATTTATTTTCACACATCCCTCGAGAAGGCAACTCCTTAGCAGACCACTTTGCCTCACTTGGTTATATACATCGTACATTCCGTATTCTTCACAATGACCAATTGGATCTCAAAGCTAGGGGATTACTTCAATTAGATCAAACTGACATTCCCAATCTTAGCTTACATAGAAAACTTTGTGGATATAGCTTGTATTTTTTGACTACTTTCTTTTTTTATTGTTGCCAGAGTTTTATGTTTAGACTCTTCGGCTCTTGTAACTTTTGTTTGAAAGTCATGTATTAAGCCCCCCTCTTCCATATAATAATTTTTTCTATATCAATAAAATTCCTATTTTGGACTAGGATTTTTGAGCTGTCTTAATTCTCTAAAAGAAAAATAAAAAAATACAAATAATATTTTCCAATCAGAATCAGTCATTGATCAAGAAATCGGGTAAGCGTTGCCTAGTTGTCCCACGGCAGCTGACAGTTAGTTAGCCATGGTCACCCTTTAGAGCATCTCCAATGCATGAATGTGGATTGGAAATGATATGGGGGAAAGCGATAGAGAAAAAATTATTATTTTAACTATAGAGAAATGGAGAGAAATATATAGAGAGAAAAAGAGAAGGAAAAGCAAAAAAAGAAGAGATATGTAGAAACAAATTTTAGAAAAAAATAAAACAATAAAATAATAGTAGAGATGTGAAGGTGAATGTGTGTTTTTGGAAGAAGTAATATGGTAAATGACGAAGAAAAAGTGATAATGAAAAGGGAGAAGTGAGACCCACACCTTTTTTTTTATGTATCTTTCTCTCTTTTGAAAATTGATTTGCCATGTAGGATGTAATTCACATTGAGCATTGAAGATGCTCTTAGGTTGGTTGGGCAAGGAGTTGTGCTCCGCATAGACATGTCAAAAAAGTTTGTGAGCTTGAGCAAGCGGCTCGCCTAAAGAACGAGCCGAGCCGAGCCCAAACAAGCCTTAGGTTGGCTGAGCCTACTCGCCGAACTTGTTTGACATGTCTAGCTCCGCACTTCACCTTATACTCAATCTAATACTGGCTCAAACTATTTTTACATGTTAATATCACTATTCGATGATTAAGTTAAGTTTATAGTCGCTTAGCGCATTTCCAACAACATCTCTATCTTTAAAGACCATATTTCACATTATAGAGAGTACATATCTTTTAATTTAGATATCAAAATTTCTAATGAATTCCAACAAGCTCTTTATTTATACACTTTATTTTGTTTTTTCAATGAACAATTATTGAATTTTTCACTTTTTAATTAATATTTATAATTTTAGTTGTCTTTGACCAATAAGATTAATTGTTGTTTGGTAGAATCAATAAAAAAAATATTGAAATTTGTAGACATTAAATAATAGAGAATGAGTTTTACTCTTTCAATTGAAATTAAACTCTTTCTTTATCTCATAAAGTTCAAATAAAAAGTTTATTGGAGCTTAATTTTTAGTACTTGCCTCTTTATAATAAAGAGTATCTGGCATTTAAAGAGCCTATTGGAGATGTTCTTAGTGTTACTAATCCTCATATTCAATTGAACAACAAATGTCGAAAATACAAGGAGAAAAAAAAGGGAAAAAAGAAGCCCAGTTCAATAGAAACTTGTTGAACATCATGTTAAATAATAAATTGAAATCGATCAATTAACTTAAACTTTTTTGATCAAATAAAGCAATAATATTCAACTATGGAATGCTTTTAAAGAATGTACATATATTCAGATTACTTTTTATATACACATATTTTGGTGAATGACTTGACTCATGTCTTCTTTCTATTTATTAATTATTATTTTGAAAGATGGTAGACGAGATATTCATATTTATATTTATCATTGGTAAAAATTCGATGTTATTTATATACCCTTGTTAGTTAGGTTACTGTAACATCTTGTTTTGCTCGCGTCACCTTCTAACCTTTGTTATTATTATTATTATTATTATTATTATTATTATTATTATTATTATTATTTCATTTTAGTTCCCCTTGTCTGGTGGTAGACACATGAAACGACAGATGATGACTACGCGGCGCACAACTCTTTGATCTTATTGTTAAAACAAAGGCACTTCCCATGTCGCCTATGGCATATTCGATAGAATCTACTCTTTATACTCCACAACCCTTTTGAGTCGAGTCTTGAATTATATAGCTCACAAATTATTAAAAAAGAGAAGTTTTCTTTGATTATTATTATTGTTATTATTATTATTATTATTATTATTATTATTATTATTATTATTATTATTATATGTCAAATTTGCGCCATGATCAATTTATTTGACCAACTACTTCCAATTATGAATTTAAGACAATCAAGTTTAGGCTTTAGACTTGAGTGGGAGTCGTCTCACGGCAAGAACCGAAACGAGCACGATAACAAAATTAATTAGATCACGCTAGCGAACAACATCGATTCAAATAATCTATGTTACCAGAGTATATGATACAGGTGTATGGTTTGAGATGATTTTACTTGAATTATGTAAACGAGTATATATCACTTGAAAGGGCTCTAGCTATGTTTTCATAAAATGAATCTAAAGCATGAGTCTGAGTAAGATCTCATATGATAAAGCCTTTAATCTCAAGTTTATTTATTTATTTAAGGCCCTTAATTAGAAAGGAAAAAGAAAAGAAAAGTTTCAGCCCTAGCTAGTATCTCGTTTTCAAGCCTTGATTGAAAAGATCATTTCCTTTCCAAGGGGAGAAAAACCGTGACTTTGCAGCCAATCGATTCCGTGCGTGCATGCTTCACCAAGCTTTTCAAAAAAAAAAAAAAAGTCTAGTTATAATATTTTTGTTAATTTAATTAATTCAATAATTAATTTTTAAAAATTCATTTTTCAAAAATAATTTTAAAAAATGAAGAAAGTTATATGATCAGAGAACCATAAATAATGCATAATTAATGGAGACAAATTGCGAACAAATTTTCTAACATTTGAGGCATACGTATTTCTCGACTAATTACTTCTTTATCATTCTTTCTAATAATAATAATTCAAAATTACTATAATCATATTTACAAAGACATGACATGCCAGTGAATAGAATCCGCTAATTTTTTTTTTAAGATATATATATAGAGCCAATTCTCACTTTAACCACCTTAACTCCTCTATAAATAACTGCCAACAAAGCAAAAAGTTGCCATCACGCACAGAGAAAATAGTCGATTCTATACATGTATACATACATACATAGATACATACACGGCGCCCACTGGATTTGAAAAAAAAAAGGCCAAAGGAAGAAATAAGTCAGTCTTGATGAAGTCGGTCCAAGAATTTAATAGCAGTGTCGACACGTGCAAAACCATACAAGTGGCAGTGGTCGAGTCCAATACGCCACCGCCGGGACCACCATCGCCGCCGTGGAAGGTTTCAGTTCCCGGTGGCTACAATTTTGAAGTGGATGAGGTGTTTGTTCCGCCTCTTAACTTTGCCATGGTTGATAATGGCATTTTCAGGTCTGGTTTTCCAGACTCGACAAATTTCTCATTTCTTCAATCACTCAATCTCCGCTCCATTGTGTAAGTTGTTATTTTCGATTACTCCATTTATATATTCAATTAAAGATTTCATCTTTGTTATATTATTTATTTATTTATTTAAATCCCGTGACTTAATTTACAAGACTAGTTAGTGCACAGTGAAACTTAATTTGCTAGCTGTGCTGTAATCTAATTAATTAGTATATAATACCATGTATTATTATTGTTGGATCATTAATTAGTTAATTAATTAATTAAATTGAAGATTTGAGGGTTGTTGTTTGTGTATGTAGATGTTTATGTCCGGAGCCTTATCCTGCTCCCAACATGGAGTTTCTCAGGTCGAATCAGATTAAGTTATACCAGTTTGGGATTGAAGGATGTAAAGTAAGTTAATAATTACTCCTTTGATCACTCTTTTTTTTTTTTTTTTTTTAAAGAAAATTTCGTCCTTCCAATTTATTAGTTAAAAAATGCATCTTATCTTATCTAATTGTTGAGGGTATCTCTCGCATCGTGTTGTTTAATTATAAATATATATTTATGTATGGAAAGATCGAGTAGCACTTAATCAACTCACTCGAGTGAAGTGAAGTAAAATGAGTGGTTGAAAAATTAAATGATATATCTCGATAAATTGTTTGTCACTTGAATATATATTGTTAGGAGTGAACGTTTTTTGAATTGTATTAGGTAGGGATCGAGTGAACTTTAATTAATTGGCTTTATATATATATATATATATAATAAATAATAATAAACAACAAAGAATTAGGATTTTGCAATATAATATTCCTTTGATTTGGAAGTTGTGTCTGTTGTTCAGGAGCCCTTTGTGAACATCCCCGAGGATAAAATCCGCCAAGCGTTGAAAGTCGTTCTTGGTACCTTCTTCATCACAATATGCAACACTTTTTGGATATATATTAATTGTAATTAAACAGATTATTAATTTGCTAACGCATGCACTCTTTCGATTTCTCCCACAACATAATTCAGATGTAAATAACCACCCTCTATTGATTCATTGCAAGCGAGGGAAGGTGAGATGTTTTCTATCACGCACCTATATACCTTAAATTAATAATAATAATAATAATATTATTATTATTATTCCAAACTTGCATATATATATATATATATATATATATATTTTCCTAATTTGTTGCTTAATAATTGTTTAATTAGCACCGAACTGGTTGTCTCGTGGGTTGTCTGAGAAAGTTACAGAGATGGTGTCTAACTTCGGTTTTCGACGAGTACCATCGCTTTGCAGCAGCCAAAGCGCGAGTTTCCGATCAGAGATTTATCGAGTTGTTTGATGTGTCGAGTTTGCCTTTTTCTACTTCAAGGAGGTTTAAATAATCAAAAGCGATCTTGAGCGAGCAGGGAAGAAGAATACTGCAATTCATTTCCTTAATTACCGAACAAATAATATATGTAATCTTGTGTTGCTTTCTTTCAAACAATTAGCGCGCACCAGGCATATATATTCATTCGGCAAATATTATAATGCAGATTAATTCTTATATATCTGTGTACGTACGTACTATCATCTTGAAATCTCTCATGTCTGTAGATTCTAGTTAAGATCGAATTGAACAATGATAGATTCTCTCGTTTCTCAGCAATTTTCGCATGGCGTTGACGTTTAATTATGCATGCGTTGAATTAAACACAAGTTCAGTACATTTTCGTGAAGAAACTAATGAATGAAGACATACATACACATATACCTGTGGGACTTGGGAGCAGTTACAAAAGTTTGGAACGAACTTCCATTCGCAGAGGCACACATGCAGTCGCTCAAAGTCAATTCCCCTATACCTCTCAATTTTCTCCCGTCCAATAAACTACGGTTAATTTCAGACATGTGCAAAGAAGAGAATCATTCCCACAAGCACGGCACCAATAAAAATGGATGACATATTTAGCACCGAACTGCATGAAAAGTTAATGGACAAAATAAAAATAAAATTTGCGAATAAAAATTTGAAGGGAAAAAAAAAAAAAAAAAATCCTACTTTTTGTGACACTAGGAGATTGTCTAATGTTGCAACCAAGTATTTGTTTTTCTTTTGTAAAAAATTTAATTAACAATAATTCCATGCATAGGAGGACGGTAATGGAATCCAAGTGATAAACACCGTTTCAATTCACGGGATTCTCACTGGCAGCCTGTGTCACTGAATAGATAAACCTCGAAATAGGATTCGATTTTCCTGTAATTTCATCAACTTTGTTAGCGGACTAGAATCAAAACATGTTTCAATATTAATGATCCATCACCCAAAAATGAAAAATCCACCACCCAACTGCTTTCATTCCAAATTTCCTATCCATCATGTACTGTCACAATGATTCTGAAGAATCATGATATCAACAACCTATGTTCTATTTTACAAAATCTACTCCTTCCCAGTAACTGTACACATCAAGCTGCAAGGACCAACACCTTTATTGTACCTTGGCTGTTTGCAGCCAACATTGTCGGGCTTTCACTTTTCCAGCACACTGCACTGATGAAGTAGGATCCTGCATCTTCATCAGCCTCGTCCAAATCGGGAGACCCAAATTTATGCGATGTCAAAGGCCTCGCAAGTGCCTGCGTTGCCCAAATCAAAACAAAATACAAGAAAGAAAATCAATATTACTTCTTGTCCAATATACTACCTGTCAAATGTACCCAAAAAGTCCACCAACCTTATGGTAGACACACACTTCATTTGATTCACTGCCGCAAGCGAGGAAATCATTATTTACTGTTAGACCAACAAAATTTTTCTCATTCGTGTGTCCTCTAAATGTACGCACCTGAAAACATCAACCACCAATATATCAGCAAAGGCTAATGAAAAAACCATAAAGAAATTAAGTGCATCTGAAAGCTAAAAGGGCTGCCTTTTATGGCTGCACTTCACATTGAACTGCTGCTTAATAGTCTTGAATCTTACAAGTGATTTTTCTCTGACATCCCACAACCTTAGGGTGCTGTCTGTTGATGCAGAAGCAAGCTCGTTGTTGGATAAAAATTTCACATATGAAACGGTTTTTTTATGGCCACTGAACATGTGAATTGGCTGGCTGGTGTTTCTTAAATCATAATAGTGGATATGATGGTCTGCAGAGCCAACCTGCAAAATATTAAAATGTATGCTCTTAATCACATGCTTATCTATTATAAGTAATAAATATGACAGATATATTAAGTTGTGGATTCCTAAATCAGTAGTTTATGAGTTGATGCATCGCAATTAGATTATGAGATGAATCATCATTTCGAAACGTAGTAATTGTCCTTCTAATGAACTTCAAGATTTCACTGCAAGTCCCATTGGTGTCTACCACAAACTTATTCATAGGATTGGAGAAATAATGGACATAGCTAAGAAAGGGGGATGCAACAAGATTCACGAGCATGGCCATATATAGATCACTACCATAGATAATGTCAATAACCTACTTGTGTGCCTTCACAAGCTCCAACCAAGAAAATTAAAAAGTAACATAAAACAGCTGTCGAAACAGGAGTGATTTTTACCGCAACATATAGGCTAGACTCGGGATTATATTTGACACAGCAAATATTGGCCTTCATATCAATGTTCAGGACGCTAGCTTCTTGGTTTGTGCACCATATTTTGACCTAGATTTGTACGAAAAAACATAGCAATTAGCAAGCACTGTCACGAAGAGGCAAGTTGTGGAGCAGTAGATTCATCAAAGACGAATACGTGAAAATTAAAGTTGAATGAACAGTGCAGAAGATTCAAATAGAAATGCATGAACAACACCTGATTGCCTTGAGCATGGAATTTTGAAAATAATGGACAACTTGCTTTATCAAGACTCAAGACTACAACTTATTTTTACTTTAGTATTCATTGTTCATGTTACAGGAAAGGATGAGGTACCCTTCCCGAGTAAAAAGTATATATTTTCTACTCTACCTTGGTATAGGATTTGTTAGTTAGAGTAGAAAAAGTATAATTTCCTTGCGGGGTTCCTCATTCTTTTACCATCCACAATTGTGCGTAGCCTTGACACGATGATTGAATACTTAAGTAAATTTAGTAACAGTTGAATTTGAAATCTTGAGTACAAATTCATTTAAGTAAATTTAGTAACAGTTGAATTTGAAATCTTGAGTACAAATTCATTTTCTTACAAGGCGTGAACTCAATGGCAATAGAACCTTCACCATTTTGTTATAATCTAGGGTGTTTTACAAGTGCTATTTTCCTTTATCCATCTCTGTATGGAAGGTAAAGGGGAAGAAAAATACAAGATTCTTAGCAGAGGATGACGGCAAAGAATGAGAAACCAGTACGAGGAAAACGATGTTGACTATTACATTCAATTTCCCGTAGAAATTCTGCTCCATGATTACTGATCTGAAAACTGATTACTGATTAGCACTTGTTTGGTAGGTTGTTAAGTTATGAACACTTTTGAGAAAACATACTCTTCATACATACATATGTAGGACCTAGAAACACTATCCACTTATAACAACTCACTGTATTGGGTTGTAATTTAAACCAATTATAAACCTCCCAAGCAAGTTCTGATGTACTTTGTATTTGTCTGGAAGTTATACATCTAATTTTTCTGTTATATATTGATCTTTTTGAGATGGTTTGTGATTTATTCTAAGCATATTTTTTATTTAAATTATTGACTGGTTTGTCTTAAGGACTATGCCTCAAAGTGCTCGAAGATTGCGCTCACGGATAAAATGTTGTGATCCCCAGTAAACCTTTCTAACCTATGCAAGAAATAAAGCTGTGATTGATATGTATCCAACTAAACTACTAATATGCAGACGTGCACTTCCTTTCAGTAAAAATTTAAGCAAGAGTCAGGCAGAATAACAGATCAAACTTCAAGTGGATCATTTAGAAGTGTTCTTTGCGTACCTTACAATCATCACTACCAGACACTAGCATTGACGGTTCAGTTGGTGAAAAATCTACACTCCAAGCACGCTTCTCATGCTCCTCATATTCCATGAGACTCTGAATACACCGAAAGAAAGATTTAGCATCGGACCGTCGGTAAAAGATATTTTTAGGAAAAAATATTTTCAAAATTTGAAACTATAAACAGAAGTACATTTTTTATATACCGACAATAAAATTTACCATTTTAATGGTTGTTACAGATTTACCTGTCGGGTCGTTGCATCCCAAATTGTTACTATTCCTTCATAATCACTGCTAGCTATAAGGTTTTTGCTGTACTTGTTCCAACTCAAATAGCTCAGCTTAGACCGAGTTGACATCTCTACAACAGGGCAGTGCACATGTGCAGGTTCATTTACAACCTGAAGCCAGAAGTTCAGAAAGCAAGGTCAGGAGATCAACGAGACATAGTCAAAAGGTGTTACACGTGAACAACAACAGATCACTGTAAACACTGCTTGCTGAGCAGTAGAACGTGTCTCACTGTATCAGCAGTGCACATGCATATCAGCTACAAACAATGGAGGATGGTTTTCATAATGCAGTTAGTTTTTCCTCATGTTAAAAGGTTAAGATATGAAGGCCATACAGACCAAGCTCAGGGGAAATATACTATCACTCCGTAATGATCAGCTAGAATGTATTCGGATATAGATGTAGGTGTAATCTTTCCAAGCTCTTAATCCTACAAAGGCTGAGTTAGAAGAAATGCTAAGAACCACAATGACTTTTCTGATCAAGTTGACGCATACTCTTCACAGTCAATGTCCAGCATTTAGTTCTTACAAAATTTGAACTTTACAACAAACAAGTATCTCATTTAGTAATTTATACAAGGCAACTTTCTTGCACAACTAAGATTTATTATCCATTTTCCATATTCCTCTTTATGCGAAGGAGGTCATCAAGGTGGAGAGTTTATAGTCCTGCCTAGACATTCAAATAAAAAAGAAACTGGCAATTTCAACCATGTAATGAAGGCATAATAATTATACAGAACATAAATGTCCAGAGTAGAAAATTTACCTTTCCCCTTACGGAATTTGATTCCCAGATCTGAGGAATGTGATTAGTTGTATATTAGTATGGGTTACATATTTATCTTGAATAAATTTTCATTTTACTGTGATGCTTTCTTATGAGTAGGAAAAGAAAATCCAAGAGGGACCAGCTTTTTACATGGTATCAACAACAGGGGACAGGAGTCCTTTTACTCATTCAGTCCTAGGATTCAGGGACCACTTGATTTTCTTCTGCACTGAGTGAAAATGACTTGTGGTTACTCAGGATCCTTCTGGCTTAACCCAAAGCCTCACCATTAAAAACTATGGGAAAGATTGAACCAAAATGTGAAAGCTGTTCCACTAGAAATATTCTTGTTATTACTTAAAGGAAATAGGTCTTCCAATAATGGTGGGCATGGGTTTCCTTGGTATTCTCTTATACGAAAAAGATTAAAATGTTTGATCATCTTCATCTTCCTACCACTAAAGTGTTTTTGGTTATGGATTTATCTTACTCAGGATGGGTCTCATATCACAAAACTTCACTTCAGGCATAGAGTTTTGTAGTTAAAAATGGGTCCTGAAATGTCCTACTGAAAACCCTTCTCAGTGTTACTTCTCCCAATCTTTCTACTTAAAATGGTAAAACAATGTATGTCTCCACTGATCAGTTTTTGAATGTCATTCCGGTCCTCCATTCACATCCCAGTCCTATTCCCCCTAGGCGAAAATAGCTAACCTATGTTGGTCTCCTATGAGGCTATGAAAGAGTGAGATCTACATCGATTTAAAGTACAACTCTCCACAATTTGAAGCAATCTCCAATGTTATGGTTCCCAGTATGATAAAAATCTGTTAGCAAGTTCAGAAAAAGCAAAATTCAGAGCTGCACACATGTCAATTTCCAGGGACAATAACCCAAGCACAGAAGCATATTGTGATGCAACCTAGGAAGGCCCCATGGTCAACTTTGGGTTGGTGAAATTGAATTGTTGGTGACATGAAGCAATCGGCGGTTAGATGTCAAGAAAAACTAAAATTCAGGGCTGTATGTATGTCAAGGTTTCTTTTGTCATAATTCAAGATGGCCACTAACCAACGTGAAACTCTCTAGTAGTAAAAAAAGCTATCATCACAAATGCACACAATCCCTGCCAACGTGAAATATGAGGGGAAAGAAACAGTTTCTTACAATATATAATCTCACCCAAAATCCAAACTAAAGCAACCAAAACAAAAGGTGGGACACCAGGGAAAAGGGGAAGCTTGCACAGACGAAAAATGTGAAAACCCACCGAAGAGAAGTTAAAGACTTTTATGCACCGTGAAACTCCCGCGGTAGCAAACAGCTCATCGTCGCGATCAAACTCTATGCTGCAATACGAATTGTGTATTTTAAAGATATAATTAGAAACATAATGTAGAACGGAATTGCACTAGTAAATTGTGACTTTGAAAACATTAATTAATAGAATGCACACAAACATATTTCAGGGATTGTCCACGCTGCTCTTGACATCTCCATGTAAACCAAGCAATTTGTTTGTCCATAGGGAAAGTAAGGATGTCCCATTTGGAAGCTATCTCATTAAAAGTAACGACAAAATCATTACTAAGTTCCACGTCAAAACTCTTCCAAACACATCTATGTTGCTTATCAACCTACAGTATGCGGATAACTGTGTGGCTTTAGTTGATGCCTTGATGGGAGAACAGTAACCCATTTTATTAACAGGAAACAGATTGGTAACATTGAGCACGCACCATTAGGCCCACGCCGCAGACAGTCAGAAACTGTCCTTGGCATTCCTCTGACTCTCCTTTCTTAGTCTTCCCTGCAGAGCCTTAATATCACTTCCCCATTCGCACAACCCCTGTTCCTTACAACTCACTGATTTAGTTGAGAACTCTCGAGGTTAATCATACTTGATAGATTTCAGTCTAATGATCATTGATGAATTTTGACACTGGCTTAACAAAAAAACCTTCCCATAAGTATATATTACAGTACTGAATGTCCAATCAAAATGTATTTGATGAATAGACTTTCTTTGTTTCAAAATTCATAGTAGAGTTCTCTTCTTCTTTCCTCCATATTGGGTTATTTCGGTTGTGTTTTCCCAATCACTTTTTCTGCAGCAGTTTTGGTTCTTGTCCATTTCCCAGTAGACAACATTTGCATCCTTACATGGTATTTGGTTATAACTAAACTTAGGCCCGCTTAACAGCAATACATGTACTCCATTCTGGAGATCATAGTTATTGCAGTAAAATTTCAATCTTCTCAATATTTAGTCCATTTCCACCTGATTTATGGTTGTAGGAAAAGGTAGGGATATTCATTCAGAATAGTATCTATAATTTTCCTCTCGTTCGGCAGTTTACATATAGCCAGAATAGAGATTCATAATTTATAGACTTGAATTATTTAAACTATTAAGGACTGTCTGACCTGATCAAGCATTATAGTTAGGAAACAGGTGACAAATTTACTAGACATGGTTATACTTTCATCCAGTATCCATCATTCCTTTTGAAAATCCTACCTTGAAACAATGTTGGTGGAATGAAAGAGATCCCCATGAGGCAGTTCAGCAATCACTCTTAATCGACTGTTCCAGAATAAGATTAGGAAATGTAAGTAGAAGATAAAGAGCACAAAAGCATGCAGGTGGAAGAAAATTTGTGGAACAGTAACTAATGACTCTACCTGTATCGTGTGAATGTGCTTAGAACAGACTGAACATCTGCTAAGCCAGCATTGTAACCTTCTCTTTGCATAATACTATTACCATTCTTTTCTTGAGAGGGTAAATGGTTGGTTGACAGACGTCTCTTTTGCAGGTAAAACTCTTGTAAATCATTAAACTGCAGAAAAGGATGATAATAATCTATATCAAGGAGGAAAAAACTGATTCACAAACAATGATTGAGAGAAAGGAATCTTGTTATTAGGTAAAGAAATGAAATTATGATTGTGGCTTGTTTGGAAAGTTCTTTGAGACAAAAATGTTTTTCACACTTTATACAATCCACTTTTCCCGCACTCATTTCGTAAGATCCACATATACTACTCACTTTTCCACTGCTCGTGTCCACGTGTTTTAAACATAAACTTTTTGAAACACATTCCAAGCAAACCCTTAAATCTACTGGTTCCTGATGTGTAGATGTTCAGGACTATATTATGGACAACAACCCTGAAGCAACAAGACAGATGATTCAGCATTCATGGTTCAAACTATGAAGTGAATGTCAACTGGAATGAACCCGATTTTGAAAATAATGCATGCACAGAGAATTTGTTCTTCAGGTTAACAGCATAATACTAGATCAAAGATTTTGAAGTGGTATAATATAGCAAGCATCCATTTTATCAAAGCACAATAAAAGGAATGTAGTCGAATTATCTTCAGGTTACCAGAAAAATGTAACCCAAAATTTTATCAAATCATTCCACGTGTTTCACAAAATATAGCTTGTGTTCTGTTTACCTTTTTCTAACAAAAATTTGACTTCTTTTAATCAGTCAAAGTCAAACTTCAATATCAACCACATCCAAAACTACTAGTAGTAATTATCAACCGCATATTTCATGATCTCCACCACTATCCAAGTTGAAAAGTAACTATTTTCTAGCAAAAAAAAAAGTTTGCCCTAATGCACGCACAATTAAAAGTTTCCTAACTCTTTCTTAACCTGCGCATGGACACGTTTTTTCTGTTTTACAGCCAGGCCAGATTGGCTCAAATGCTGCGAAGTTGGACCGCTGGAAGAAGTGTCCTTTCTCTGGTGACCAGCAAAGCTAAGTTGAGCTCTTCCCTCCACTTTTTTGTGCTGGAAACTCTCAGAATGTATTCCTCCTTGTTCATTTCCAGAGCTTAAAAGGCTAGAACTAATTCTATTGAGAGATGAAGTAGTAGACTTCAATCCCACAGGATCCTCACCAAACAACCGTAGTTTGACTGAGTAGTGGTCCCTCGCACGATATAGCTCTATATTCCTTTCCACAGCATTGATGTCTTCTTTAACATACTGGATGTCATTTCGTACCTAAGGCAGAATCGAAAATTGAAAAAATTAGCCGATGATCAGGTCACTGTTAGGCCGTCTAAAGCAGGACAACCACTAAAAGAATGATAGATTGTCCACAAAGAGAATAAAATGAGGTTCTAACATGATAGGAAGAAGAAGACAAAGAAAACAAAACACCTTGCAATTTCACAATGACCTCAAAAGGGTCTCTAAGAAAAGAATCTTAATGCAGAACTGCAGGGACATGGTTCACTGCTTACAATCCCGGGAATGCTAGAAAGCATATAATAGTTGAAAGAGAACTCAGACAAGGATATGATAAGAAAATTACTTGGTGGCCAATTGCTTACCACGCCACAATTACAAACAAAAAAACAAAACAAGAAACAAAAACAGATACTAACTAGATCCTTATCAAATATGCATACTTCTTCACAATATCTTGAAACTTCTAAATCCTGCTCATGCCATCATAAAATTGCCTATTCGCAGCCTGACCTCTAGCAATATGCTAGCAGCAATCATGTCCTGTACATTGAGGTAGCTTGCCCCTTGTTAAAATTTTTCTCTTCCTACCCCTAAGATACTCTTGCGCTTGTGCGTCTCTCAATGTATTATGAATCCGCCATCAAGTCAACACCTTATCTTACTCAAATCTTCTTTTGTCACATCATTAATTGTCTTACTACGAAATAATGCAGCAAATAGCCCTAGTTATTAGGAATTTGGATAGCTAGAATCATCTTTGAATCTAATGATGCTACTTCATTCTACTCCTTAGGTGCATAAAAATATCCAACACCAAGACCAACCATGATACAAAAACTGATGCAGGTTAACCTCTTAGGAGGTCTATGGTTATTGACAAGAAATAACCATTGGTAAATGATAAGAAAAATGGTTGAATAGGCAAACCACAGAAACAAGGTACTCAGATGAATTTAAAGAGTGCTCACTATCAGATGATGCAAAACATCCTAATTCTACGAAGATTATGTACTCAAAGACATATCTCCTACCTGAACAAGCATTAGATCCAGATAATTAAATGATCTGATTCAGAAAGATTAGTGCTCCAGGAACTGCAGAAATACACACAGAAACTAGACACGAGAAATTTTAACTGAAGATTAAATTGGGGATAGATAATATGTAATCAAGGAGAAAACCTGAGAGCTCAGAGGAATTACTGAATATTCCTTACATAAGGACGATGGATGTCCTCATTATTTAGGGGAAGGGAAAGAAAATGTACGTAACAAATAGACAGAGCTGCTTATCTAATTATGCAATCTTCCTTGATCAAATTATGCTTGAAACCAAGCAAGAAGTTCTTTATACTATTCCTCGACACAAGCCTCGTCACAAATTTATCAGACCTAGCCGAGGTATCATGTTGCAATGCCGGTTCCACATAGATAGAAGGTCCATAAAGTTTTATTGAAGCAACCATGCAAAATAAGTTCAGCGATAACCAAACTGGAAGCATTAACAAATATCAATCTCAAACAGTCAAGTCATAATTTAGTTCAAAATCGGTGTTGTGGTCTATTTCATCAATTCCTATGATGTACAAACCTCATTGAGCTCATTGACTTTTTGTTTCCTTAAGCTGCATAAGAAATCTAGCAGAATTTGCATGTTTCTCTCTGACTCTTCCTGTTCCATTTTTCTCTTTTTCTCTGCCAAAAGAGACAACAAGGTATCGAGCTCCTTTATTGACACTTCACAACCCTGTCGAAGGACAAAATATGTCAAGCCTCTGCACGAACAATAGATATGAAACATGTGTTAGAGTTGAGCAACTTCCCTGCATTTGTTGAATACAATCCCCAAAGGATCAGTAAGAAAAAGTGGATATCCAATCAAACTTTCTGGCTAACTAGATTAGGCAATAATCCATAGTTCTTACATTCATTTTCATTTTCCAAATTTCATTATATCCACAAACTTCTGACTGCAGCAAATTATGGCCTAGAAAGACATAGTGCTTATAGTAAGAGAGATGAAAGAGAATTTTCAGGATTTCTCTTAGGAGTAAAAAGGGGTAGAACATGAAAATTTCTAACATGGAATCATCAATTTTACTGCAAAATCATGACTCACCTGTTCCAATGACTGACGGAACTGCTCCACAGGGGATGCATTTTTTGATAATTGATGGGCAGATGCCTTCTTCAATAGCTACAAATGTGGCACAGGAAAACCGTATAACAATAAGCTGCATTGTGAAGTAAAATATTTCAAGATTCAAACCAGCTGAACCAGGAAAACAGAAATACACAATTTACTAACTAGTTCCAACTAGGCAAAAAGCGAAATCAAATTCTGAAGACATCCAAAAAAAAGAAAAGAAAAAGAAAAAATGGAAGTACCTCACTCCTCTAGCCCTCTTCCCCCCACTACCCCTCCTAACCCCCTTTCATGAATACACAACAGGTCAGCAACAAAAATTTGTGAAAATCACTCGAGAAAAGGAATACCACTTCAAAATCTAGTGATGAGCAAATTCAAACCAAAACATTGACGGCCAAGATGAGCATGAATCAACGACATAATTTATTTGAATTCATCCAAAGTCAAGTCCAGATGCATCACCCAAACAAGAAGCAACCCAGGTTCCTCTAAAGTTATTCAAAGTTGTTACGTTGTTTTTGCAAAATAGCTCTGCTAAGATTCCCAAAGCTGTTGAACTGTAAATAAATAAACACAGCCAGAGCAACAGGGCATCATCACCATCGAAAGTCAAAAGTTGGAACTTGATCGTTCAGCACTCATCGAATTGAATAGCTATTAGGAAAATCTTCAGATATTGGATATCTTTTTACCAACCTTATCCAGGAGAAAATTAGGGAAGAGTTGATGGGGAGTAAGGGAGTGAGAACAGCAAGGGCAATCGCTCTTATGTCGGAGATGAGTAACAATGCACATATAGCAGAAACTATGTCCACATGCCGTTAAAAAGGCATCCTTTATCATCTGCATACAAATTGGGCAAAACAATTCCTTGTCTACCATCTCGACGTCTGCATCGAAATCTTGTTTGGTTGCCATTGTAGTAGTGGTAATTGTTTCCTCCTCGGACTTCTTCATGCCAGGCACGTCCGCTCCCGCCGAGGCCGAGCCGTCCTTCATCGACTTGCCTGGATCAGACGATGAATTCATAAAACCCAATGTACAATACTAACAGTAAAGCTGAAACGGGTGGACGGCGGCTACCAGCTGGACTTGGGGATGGGTGTTTTGTTATTTTAATTGAGTGATTGAACAAAGCTGAATCTTCGTCAGATTGACCGGTGGACCGGGACTAGTGAATGGTTCGACGCGGTAAGAAGAGGTTTCTCGCCGTGATTGCGCGCAGTTGGAAACCGATTTTTCAAGGGCTATAACTCCACTGCAAACGCATGCTTTACTCGTTATTTATTTATTTTATTTTTTATATTCCGTCTGTCCCACTAAGATAAGCACCCACAATTTTCCACACATATTAAGAAAATATCTTAAATATTCTTGGAATTATAAGATATTCATATATTCTTCCAATTTTACCCCTATATTGAATGGTAAAAAAGTAGTGTAAATATGTTTAAATATCTTGAGAGATGAAATATCTATCTTGATATTTAGTATTTCAATTATCTTAAATAGGGGTATTTTAGTACATGGAAAATAAATTATACATTCAATAAGGAAATTGGACTATAATTTGGGATGGATAAAATATGAATACTTGCCTATCTTAGTGGGACGGAGGGACTAACTGTGAATTCGATTGGATTAGACTTTGACTGGAATAATGCATTTTTCCGTGGAAAATAGATTGTAAAGTTTGATAAGAAATAATTGAAAATGACAATGACGACCAATGAGTTAGATGAATCATGAAAGATAAATAACTATGTATTCTTTTCTATGATAGAAGAGCACATAACTACCTTGGTGATCATGAATATTTTTGAAGCATTAATTAATTTATATATTGATTTAATAATATTTCAATTAAATTGATTTTTATTTGTAATGGTTTGTTCTATTCATATTATAAATTTCATCAAATTAAAACCACTCATATATATATATATATATTAATTTGAGCAAATTTTATAATTTTTAATATTTTTTGAACAAACTTAAGGAAATGTGGATAAAATAAGGTACAAATTTTTATATATTTTTATACATTTTTGTAATTCCACTCATTCTCCATCCTATTTCATATTCACATATCTCGTGGGATCTATTTGTACTGTATAAATTTTCACAATTCAATTTTACTTATTCTCTCTTATATCACATAAAATTATATTAAAAAAATTATTTTTCCACACATTCTAACGGCGCCTACGTTCCTTGGAATAATTTACCCATAGTTACGCGCTGATTATTTTGGTCTTCACATGGGAAGAAGACTTTCGGGATAATGTTGGGCGACTTGCTTGTCTGATAGTTTACCGACTCTGCACCGCATTTCTTTAAGCGGTCATTCAGTGCAGCATCTTTCTTGGCTGAAATCCACAAGTAGGGTATCAAAATGGACATTAAATAATTTATTAATATTAATTTGTACCAGAAATGAAGGAAAATGGTAGGAGAAGAGATGCAAGGCCTATATCAGGAAGTGGCCCTCCAGTGAATTATGCCTTACACATTGCTACAGTACGAAATCTCTAGAAAAAGCTGCCAATTTCATCAATTTCAGATCCAATTCTAATTTGACACCAACATTCCACCTTTCTTTTAGTCTCTATTTCTCTTCACCAGTTTTCTTAAATTGGTATTTATTTGGGCGTGCTTTCCTTGATTCTCTCTCATTTGGTCTGACTCTCTTTTCTTCACTTTAACTCCCAGAAGAACACCTCATTAATTGTTTTGTACCTTGGTTTGTGCGGTAAGAAATTGACATAGCCTGTTGCAAAAGAGGGATCTGGGCCGCCAGTGAAATTCCTGTGTACTTCATTTTTTCTGCAATCCAGAGATTTTGGAAGCTAATAAGTGTCTTATGCCCAAAACCCATATTATATATCACTTGTTCTGTCTTTGATTTTTCATTTTTAGGTCAAAGATTCCATCTTGGTGATATATGGTTTGAAGCGTTTCTTGATTTACAGTCTTGTCGATCGTGGACTCATGCCCTACATGTACAAATCAACACCAAGCAGAATGTTGGGAGGGAATGGGATGTTATATTCGATAATTGGTTTTACTTCATGTTTAGTTTTTATATACATGTCGTTCGGGGATCTGTGGATTAATCTCCATGGTAGAACAAATTTGAGTTTTGTGAAGAGGAATGGGACTCAGTTCATAGTCGATGGCAGACCTTTTTACTTTAATGGCTGGAATTCTTACTGGATGATGGACCATGGTGTGGATGAATCTAGAAGACCTAGAATCAGAGAAATGCTGCAAACTGGTGCAAGGATGGGTCTCACTGTGTGCAGAACCTGGGCTTTCAATGATGGTGATTACAATGCCCTTCAAATCTCCCCTGGTAGATTTGATGAAAAAGTGTTCAGAGTAAGAAAATTCTGCTCACACTATAATTCTTCATTGTTTACATGTTACGGCTTGAGATTCTTGGTAATGAAAATCTTAATAGAAGCATCCTTCTATATATGCATTGGATATAGTCATTTACTATGTATCTTCATTATTGGGCACTTCTCAATAAATGCATAAACCGGCTATCTGCAGGCGTTAGACTATGTAATTGCAGAAGCCAATCGACAGGGAATAAGGCTGATTCTAAGCTTAGTTAATAACTTGCAAGCATATGGTGGAAAGACTCAGTATGTTAAGTGGGCATGGGAAGAGGGTGTTGCTTTGAGCTCTTCTAATGATTCATTCTTCTATGACCCCACAATTCGCCGTTATTTCAAAAATTACGTCAAGGTAAATACATTAATTTGCCCTATGGTTTTCGAGTAATCTTCTATTTCGAATCACAGTTTAACCTGATTTGTCTCTCCTATTTGGCAGACTGTGTTAACGAGGAGAAATACTTTCACTGGGATGCAGTACAGGGATGACCCAACTATATTTGCGTGGGAGTTAATCAATGAACCCCGCTGTATAACTGACCCTTCAGGTGACACACTTCAAGTAAGTCATTAATTTCTTGCACCATTTCAACTAAGATTACATTAAGAAAACATACAAGAAATCAACATATAATAGATCATTGAGCAACATTAATTCTAACCTTACATTTCTCACACAGAACATCTCTCGATGAATTCCGGAGGGTCCTGTTTAGTTTCTTTTCATGGAGAAATGAGTGTTCATGTTTATACAGATAATGCTTAGATAGTTAAGATGGCGATTTTTTTCAGTTTCTTTGTTTGTTCGATATGTTACTCTGGTGGTTTATGTTTTGTGCGGGTATGAACTGTATCTCCTCCAATTGCAGGAATGGATAGAAGAAATGTCAAATTTTGTGAAATCAATCGACAGGAACCATCTACTCACAGTGGGCCTTGAAGGTTTCTATGGCCCTAAAAACTCGAAAAGGTTAAGCTTTAATCCAGAATTCTGGGCAGCTGATCTTGGGTCTGATTTTACACGAAACTCAATGATCTCAGCCATCGATTTTGCATCTGTCCATATTTACCCCGACCATTGGTAAGCTATTACGATATGTAAAGTATTCCAGAAGTGATTACCACTCCCACTTTGTTTGTACCTATTGAAATTGCCCACATACACCTAGAGGGCAAACATTGTTCACTTAATTGTGACATCATATGTGTATAGGTCATTGGTATTCATTTCCTAGGAATTGCGTGATTCGTTTGTTTTCTTTTGGTAGGTCTCATATTCAGAATTTTGAGTATAACCTAAGGTTCGTCTCCAAGTGGATGATCTCCCACATAGAAGATGGTGACAAAGATCTAAAAAAGCCCGTAATGTTCACCGAATTTGGTTTGTCAAACGAAGACTTGGATTTTGACCCTTCTCAACGCGATAAATTCTACAAGGCCATTCTTGATATCTTATACAAGTCTGCTAAACGGAACAAGTCTGGAGCTGGGACATTGGTATGGCAGTTTCTGGTGGAGGGCATGGAAGATTTTAGCGATGAGTTTGGGATTGTTCCCTGGAAGAGGCAGTCGACGTATAAGTTATTTACTGAGCAGTCTTGTCGGCTAGCAAGAATCCAAGGAGCTCTACCGACGCAAAAACAACACTTGAAAAAATTGTGTGCGCAGAAAGAGTAAAGAGTTGTTATTTTGTACACGAAAGTATAGTTCTTGCAGGCAAAATAAGATTGTGTGTTTTACTAACTGCAAATCATAAATACTGTCAAACATATAGGTGGTGTATACTTTCATCAGATCAGATGAAAGTCGAAACATGTGTGAACTGTTCATTAATTGATTCTTGTCATAGGAATTTTGAATTTGCCTTCATTCATGAGACTTACGGTATCCAAATTGGTTCGATATTGTGCCGTTATCAGTTGTTTGGTTCTGTTACTGAGGATGTGTTGGACTGAAATTAGTTTAGGCACAGATTTCACCTTATCTCACTAATGTATGTACATATAGGGTTACATGTTGTACTCATCTCTCTCTCTGTCTCTCTCGTATTAACTTAACCATCTTTTTATAGTAGTATTTATTGTACGCTTTCTTTTATTTTTCAATAACACATGCAATCTCAACAATTTCCATCAAACACACCTTCAGTATTGCAAATTTAATATTTAATATTATTTGGTGAACTCTGCATATATTGTTCAACGAGAAAGTAAAGTAGATTGCTCAAAATTTGGTACAGAACATAAATAAATGGATTAAAGATTCTCGTTAATGATCAACTGTTAGGGAAGTTATTTCTACGAGATGGGAAAAAGTAAAATAATTGTTCGTCTTCATCTTCTATAAAAGAAATTTTTTTCTTTGCGGTCGAATTCCAAAGCCGGCAATTGAGTAGACCGAGTAGGAGAGGCGGATCTAGACACACATGTCCACGCCCTGCCCAATACTACGTACCAATCTGGGCCATTAATTATGTGTAGCCCAGCAGGCAACAACTCTAATTGTCTGATTTAGGCCAGCAATTGAGTTTAGACCAACCGCCAATTAATCTGATTTAGGTGAAATTGAGTCACAACTAATAAATTACTTATGCTGCGTCTGCTACTTTCAATTTCCTTCCTTCACACAGTCCACAGCCACAGACCAGTCTTTACAGTCGCGCTCAGGCCTCATGCCGTCAGTCGCATACCGCAGCGGACGTCGGTAATCCCTTCTCCTGCGGTCTGTCCGACAGAAACCCAATTTTTAGGTACTAAAGTTTATTTATTTTTATGTATTATTGCACATTTGCACTTCAACTTCCATTGAAATTATTATTTTGTGATTTATGGCTAATGAAAATTGAGGCTTGAACACCATCGCCGCTGTCACTGTGAAAGATTGATTGGGTTAAGCTAAAATGTTGTCAAATTTTGGTTGGTTGCTCTTAAATTGAGGATTGAACAACATCACCATCTCCATCACGTCCCCTTTATTGCATTCTGTAGTCTGATGAGATAGGTTCCGCATCCTGTTAATGAAATAATGTGAAAAAAAAAAGGGCCTTTTCCAAGAAGAACAATATATAAAATGTGAAAAAGGAAAACGGTATAAAAGATCAAACTTTCATTCATTTTAACTTTTTTCTCAACTATTTAATTTTTTGCGTCTGCTAAGGGTTACTTTTAAATCACATTCACATTTAATTTTAACCACACATGCAAAATGGATACTTTGTCATATTATTAATATTAATCAAATAGTTCTTGATGTTGGTTGTCTTAAAATTCCAAATATTGCTTCCCTCATAACAGGAATTGAGAAAACAAGCAACGCATTTTTGAGGTCAAGCTGGGGAACACAGTTGAAGAACTCTACTACTGTGCCCCATTTTCGCAATCTTGTGAATAAATTCCACATGAAACAAAATAATGCCGCAATTAGGATCATTGACTTCCACCCTCAAATCACAAAGTGATTTGAGAGAATTACGAGAAGCAATGAGGCTGATTTTCTCGCACCCACGGGAAACATACCATTATTGTCTCAGCTCAAAAGTTCTGAAGCTTTGCGCTGAGTTAAAGTCCAGAAAACCAGGCCATCTGATTCACAGCCTCCTAGTAACAAATGGTTTTCCTCAAAATACCGACCTAACCACCAAACTGATCATTTTCTACTCAAAAGTTGGTGATATGGAAAGTGCTTGTAAACTGTTTGATAGAATGCCCAACAGAAACGTGGTCCCTTGGACTGCATTGATATCTGGATATTTTCACAACGGGGATTCAGAGGAGTCTTTGAAGAGATTTTCTGCTATGCATAAGGAAGGTGTGAAGGCCAATCAATTCACTTATGGGAGTGCATTGAGTGCGTGCACTAACTTAATGAGTTTGGATAGAGGAAAGCAAATACAGGGGTGTTTGCAGAAGGGTAGATATGTGGAAAACTTGTTTGTCTTGAGTGCATTGGTTGATTTGCACTCGAAGAGTGGACAAATGGAGGACGCTTATCATTTATTCCAGTCTATGGAGCGACGAGACTTGGTTTCTTGGAACACGATGATTGGGGGATATGCTGTCCAGGGGTTCTATGATGATGCTTTTCGAGTGTTCCGTGTGATGCTCAGAGAAGGTATGCCAAATATTGGTTCATGGCTGATCATGATTGCATCTTTTCTTGCATGTGGTGTCCTATATTTTTGCTTTGAAAGAATAGTCGATGCCAAATATTGCTTGTTCCTGATGGTGATCCAATTTTAAATAGGCATATATCCTGACAGTTACAGCTTTGGAAGAGTTCTGAGTGCCTCTGTTGGAAAAGGTGGGCTCATGAATGTTAACATTCTTCACGCATACATTATTCAACTAGGTTTTGAATCGCGTACATCTTTGAGTGGCTCCTTGATCGATGCCTACGTAAAATGTGGAAGCATTTGCAGTGCTAATCGAGTATACAAGAATATGCAGAACAAAGACATAGTATCATGCACTGCGTTAATTACAGGGTATGCTCGTGAAGGTATAGCTAGTATTGATGCAATGGAACATTTCAGCGATGCACATAGAAATGTGGGGATTGATGATATGTTGTTATGTTCCATGCTCAACATATGTGCGGACACGTCATCACTGAACTTGGGAAGACAATTACATGCTATGGCAGTGAAATATCAGAACCAGCATGACGTGGCCATTGGGAACGCCCTCATTGACATGTACTCAAAATCAGGAGTTGTTGAATTTGCGAGTCGTGTTTTTTACGAGATGAAGGAGAAAAATATCATATCTTGGACGTCTTTAATCGCTGGTTATGCTAAGCACGGCTGTGGACACCAAGCAGTTGCACTTTATGAAAAGATGGAAGATGAAGGATGGAAGCCAAATGATATAACTTTCTTGTCCCTTCTCTTTGCGTGCAGCCACAGTGGTTTGACTAGCCAAGGATGGGATTACTTCAGTAAGATGGTTAGCAAACACAACATTTTGCCAAGAGCCGAGCATTATGCATGCTTGGTGGACCTTTTAACACGTGCGGGTCGTTTGGAAGAAGCTTTCGAACTGTTATGCAAAACGAGTAGTGATTCGAACGCCTCAGTTTGGGGTACAATTCTAGGGGCATGCAGCAGCCATGGAAACGTGATTCTAGGAGAAAAAGCTGCGAGGCGTCTGTTTAACCTGGAACCTGAGAATCCAACAAACTACGTGGTTCTATCGAGTATTTATGCTGCAGCGGGATTGTGGGAAGATGCAAGGAAGACGAGAGAGTTGATAGAAGAGAAAGGTTTGAGGAAGAATATAGGGTACAGCCAATCTCAGTGCTTAACCACAGAGTTGAATTGAAATAACAAACAAGTACTGGTCTCTTGCGATTTGATTTCGGGTGTGTAGATTAAAAATTTTCGGGGTATCATGCATGTTATAAATCAGTATAAATACTCTGTCAAGTCAATCAATATATACACGTACTGTATAGGTAGTGCAAATTCTTTAATTTCCCAATAGCGTCTTGTCTTGCAATTTTAAGGAGAAGGGAAGAAATAGTTGTTTGATTATGGGACAAAGTGAACCCACAATTAAAATTTAGACACGCTTTTTACGAATGAAGGCATCTAATTATATTTTTGTCTGTAAACAAAGACAGCATTCACCAAACTACCCTTCACACAATTCTTACCCTCCACTTCCAGCCAGCGCGTACTTTAACAACTTCTGTATTCAAGTGCTAAAATGCATTAGGTGTTGACTATATCATTTATTTGATTGATGATGTTGGGTTCAAAAATGCTATAATTAATACTTATTTAGATTTAGCATGTGTTCGTTTCCACTTATTTTCATCTAAAAATCGCCTACTACTAAAAGTCAAAGTCAAACATCAATATCAACCACACATTTCACATAATCACTCATTATCATACATCTCTTGTAGTCACTAACTCTACTTTTTAAAGAAAATTTTGAAACGAAAAATAAGACACACTAACACATCGCTATATATAAAACTTTTATGGCTATTTTGAAGTTGGGTATTAGATTTCTAGTCCTTTTCGTGAAATAAATAAATTCTAAAATTATCATCTTCTAGAAATAACTAAATAAAAATATTATAATAAATGAAATAAAGATTAGATGAAAACTTGGTGACCAGGCGCCTAAGTTGGACTAAAAACATCAGTTATATATACTGGACATAAATAAATAAATTAGATATGGCATGTACGGATATGGCCTATGGGATATATATATATATAAATGACTTTTGATTGAATTCTTTTTTTTTTTTTTGGCAGTTTTTATGGGTGGTGAAATTTGTAACTAAACATCGTTCCCGTTTACACAAAACGTTGACAAAAAATTGCAAATGAAACTAGTTTGTCAAGACCGGAAGCAATTTTTGACCATTTCGAACCTAAAAATAAATTTTTCGATCTTAGTATTTCAGTTAAAATAATTATTAGTTGGGAGTTGGAAACACAAAACATTACCAAATATGACATTCACGATGCGTGTTATGCATGGTTGTAGTAATAAATTAATTAAAGATACATTGGTTGACCGTTGAACTAGCTAGATTATCCGTTCTTAAACTATACAAATTAACTTATCGGATGTAAATAATGAAACAAACACATTTTATGTTCAAAGAAAAGAATAAAATAATATATATATATATATATAGTTCTAAAATACTCAATTATTATATTACAATTATTGTTGGTATTATCAATATATTATTGTAATTAGAGCAGGCATGGCTATACCACATGAAAAAAGGTAGGAGATTGGGCAATGTGGTCTTGCTTTATCCATAGACTGCACATGCACCCACCAAATGATTCAATCTTCAACCCTAAAAGGTCATAAACAAGCTCAATTTCTAGATTGACACTTATGCCGGCATGGCTTTGAAATATCATCCAAAATGCCCCACCATTTTTAATTTTATTTTTTGTCACGACTTTGACAATTTTGGTTACCAACTGGGATATTTCAAACACCACCAGTAGATATATACATATTACTGTTTTGATAACGAAATTTTAGTTTTAGGACCATGCATGGGAGTCCACTTATGATTAAAATAATTTACTTGGACTTACGTCCTCAGTTCTTACATTATTACGAGACAATTTAGAAATCGTTATTTAAGAGTTTTAGAAGTAGAATAGACTTTTATATTTGAGATTATTTGACAATTATCTTCAATGGTGATTTTCATAATCAACAATGTAGAAAATAAAATTAAGAATTGAATTGTCATTGTTGAATTCAATAAATGGTGAACAATATAAACTGAAAGACGACACGTATGTGAAAAATAGAAAAATACATTATCATTTATGTATATAAAACTATTATATTAAAAAAAAAAATTCTAATTAGGAGTTGTATAACAATTTTCTGTCACATTTGGGTCCTACTGGATTAATTTTACTTGTTTGTTTATTTATTATCAGCGGTTAAATGACGTTTTCTATTTATTTCAATAGTTTTATTTTGTTATTTTTGAAAGAAAGATGGACTTCAATATTAAACCATGATTTCATTGTTACTTCAATATTAAACCATGATTTCATTCTTACAACTTACCTTTTCAGGAGGAAAGAGGGGGAAAAGGGAAAATCCCACATTTCCACTTCGGGTAAATTTAATAAATGATCATTCAACTTTCATTCTGCAATTATTAACTCATCAAATTTTAAAGTGTCACTAATCACTCACTGAACTTTGATTAATATAATTCGTTCGCCATTCGTTAACACTTAACACATCCATTTAAATCACCGATCAAAAGTTAGTGATAGGATTGATGATCAGGAACTTTCAGGAACCATCGATGGTTCCTTAATTATGGAACCATCGATGGCATTTGGGAGTTCGTTTGACCTCCGTTTTGAAATTCGGGACCAGATTTGGAATCAGCACGATGAGAGTGAGTTCCATGAATTTTCTGAATTTTTTCTGGCGACTCCGTAGTGGCCGTGACCGCTGGTCAAAGTTTAACAATTTTTTTGCCCAAAAATATTGCTTAAATTTTGACCGGCGGTCACGGCCACTACGGAGTCGCCAGAAAAAATTCAGAAAATTCATGGAACTCACTCTCATCGTGCTGATTCCAAATCTGGTCCCGAATTTCAAAACGGAGGTCAAACGAACTCCCAAATGCCATCGATGGTTCCATAATTAAGAAACCATCGATGGTTCCTGAAAGTTTCTGATGATTGATGACATATAGTGCGCCACTTATTACTCATTTGAATTTGATATGGTATCGCAGCAAGAGACTATATCATTAAAAGCACTCCATTCATATCTAAAAAACGTTTCTAAAAAAAATTTGAGCAAGAGATTAGATTTTGGGATTATTAAAAAATATTTGTTGGTATTATATATTGAAGTGTTTTAATAATATAGTTGTCTACTTGGATGCCATATCAATTTCAAATGAGTGAATAAGTTGTATAATGTTAGCCACGTCACGATCGAATTTCTGTTAAGATATTCAGACGAATGTGTAACAAATGGTTAACGGTTTGCATTGGGAGTGGGTAACGAGTGACACTTCAAAGTTCAGTGGATTAATAATCACAAGTTGAAAGTTCATTGATCATTTATTAAATTTAACCATTCTCAAACAAAATCAGATGTATGGTGCTTAAAAAGAAACTTTAATAATAACCATACGATTAATTTTAAGGACAATCAAATATGTTAACATCTTGACTAATTAATTTTATGGGTCTTATTCGATTGTAAAAATAATGGCATCTCAAGAGTTAAGAAATTGACATAGTCAAATTTATATTTTGTTCATTGTCCTATACACACATACAGGATGTCAATATGACATATCGCTCTGTTTAATCTTATCTTAATCTTAATTAAGGCCTTGTCTTAAATAAGACATATTTCTCTGTTTAATAAGTAATTAATGCTTTCACCTCGTGGGGTTGCACGAAAGATATATATTAATTCAAGATATAATTTAAAACCTATGTAAGAGAAAAAATATAAAAGTTTTTCTAAAATTTGTGACAAAGTTTTCTCTATATTTTCTCATTGCGTCATTCGTGCGTTACACTAGAATATATATCCAATCTAAAATTACTTTGATAATTTTTTTTTGTCGCAATACACTTATAATTCCGTTGCAAAGGTATCACTGTAATAGACTCTCACATATAGCTCTACTGTGATTAAATTTTATTATTACAATAGGGTTTTCCATTTATTGTAACAATATTTTTCGTCGCAGTAGTTGATTATATTATAACGACAAATATCATTGCAATAGATTAGAAACCCTATGGCAACAACGTCTTCTGCAACTACATCTATCATCGCAAATATCTTTGTCTAGCGCAACCATTTTCTTTTTATCGTAATAAAGGTTTTATTTACTCATGCTCCTACCACAATAATTGTTATTATTGATATTTATTATAATTTATTGCTTGATTTAATATTTCTATTTTCATATACTAACAATAATAATGAAAACATAAATAGAATTCATTAAAAAAAAGATATAAATAGAATTGAATATTAAATTTATTTATGTATTACAAAAATTAATAGAGATTTAGATCAAGAGATTTTAAACTGATAGAGATTTTAGTTGAGAGATTTTAGGATTAACCCAAATTTAGGTGAAAAATTTTAGGAAATAAGAAAGAGTGGGAAATGGGAGTACGAAATGAATGTAAATTTGAGTTGAAAAATGACCTTGATTTATATATATATATATATATATATATATAATAAATAGTGGAAAATTATCGATCCCGGAAAATACTTATTTAGAATAATCTTTCGTTATTGTAACCTTGATTAGCTCTTTTTCTTATTGCCTTTTTGAAAATGTAACCTTAGTTAGTTATTATTAATTTGCAATAATCTTTAATTAGAAATTCTAATAGGATAAGATTGTTGTATTCAAAAAAAAAAAAAAAAAAAAAAGGAAAGGAAAAGATAAGGTTGTTTTGCCAAGTCATTTTTTTACTTAATTCTTTGCATATTTCATTCATTCATTATAAGTGGGAAATGTGATTGACAAATTTTTCCACTCCAACCTTTTAAAGTAAACTAGTTTTCACTCCCGTGCGTTGCACGGGAGTAAAACCGTGTAAGTTTGCGTGAAATCTAAAAAAAATTTGTGTAGATTGATTTTTGTGGTATGAAAAATAATTTTTTATACATTTTAATATAAGTCTTGAAATAATTTTTAAAAGTAACTCAATGTAATTTTTGTATAAAATGAAATAAATCCTCAAAAATATATTGCATTTAGATTTAACCCAACTTTAAAAATTTAGGAAAATCTTTCAGAGCGAAATACAAAAATTGTGAGTGTCAAATATCGATTATTAATATACAGTTCGATATTTCTTTTTTAAAATAATCAAAGATATAAACACTGCAAAAGGGAAAGATCAAAAGTCTGAAAGTCTATTTCGCCAAAAATTTTTAAAAAAAGGAAGTACTAGCTATTAAGTTTGTTTCCATTCCTCTACTCATCATTCACTTATTAAACAAACAATAAAAATTAAGTAATAGCACCAATTTAGTCTAGCCTTACTAAAAACCTTTTTTTCCCTGAAATTAACTACTAAATAATTTTCAAGACTACTTCAAATTTTGGCTAAACCTCGGCAGGCCTATGTGCAATCATTGAAAAAACCAGCAATTGCGCTACCGCCTCTATCATTTTCTTGTTTCACCGCGACCTCTGGGATTCAATCTCAAAAAAAAAAATATTATTTTTTTGATCGAAGGGGTGGTGGTTTAATTGAACAATTAACTATATATAATCTAAATTTATATTTCAATTAAGTGTAATATAGTTTGACTGGAAATAAACAAACATAAAATAATGACATTTAATCATAAATAAACTATTCATCTAAAAAACTATTTTAGCAAATAGATGGTCAAATAAATAAAAGAAATCAATTATTCTACATGTCAAATTGGTAAATGATAAATTGGCAAATATAAAAGATAATCGTAACAAAGAATGCAAAGACTGCTTTAGAAATAAATTTTATGCGCATTCAATTTCTCTAGATTTGAGGAAACAATGAAACATAAACGATTTTAAGCAATTTAAAACAAATCGATTGCTATCTTCTTATTTATGGAATAATAATTCATTTAAAAGATATTTGGCGAATATGTAGCAGCACGATCCACACCAGTTTTCTTGATAAAAAAAAAAAAGAGAACGGACTTGTTCATATGCACACAACAGACTTTTGACGTCCCATGGCAACACGGATTTTTATTTATTCCGTGCATTCATAATATTATACATATAAAACTACTATTTATATCAAAAGTAGAATCATACTATCTATTTTACATATATTACATTCGTCCCACAAAGATAGGAATAGATTCAATTTTTTGATCCCAAAATATATGTCACTTTCTATTTTGTTTGCATTTAATTTCTTCTATTTTCTAATTATACCCTTATTTAATATACATTGTTATTAGTTAGCATTATTTAATGTAAGGGTATATTTGAAAAAATACAACTAAAATTTACTTTTCCAATAATATTAATTATCATTTCTTAAACTATGTGAAAGTCAAACCAAACCTATCTTTGTGGGACGAAGGTAGTACTATAAATATATGTTTTATACAATCTATTAAAAACTCTAGCCTAAATTTGAAATATTTCAAGAAAGAAATATAATAGAAACAAAGATGTTTGCAGAGAGAAATGGTGAATGTATAGGCGTAGAAATTCTGAGATAGAGATAGAGATTTTTAGACAAAAATGGTTAGTAATCTTTTGAAAGTATTCTAACACACAAAAATATTAATATAAATTAAAATTATAAGATTTAAAAATTAATTGATAGAATTGGTAAATGATATAAATTTATTAAAGATGTTATTGAATATCAAATTCAATTTAAATTATGAAATAAGACTTATTTTATAACCAACAATTATTTTATTATTTGGTTAAATACAAAATTATTGTTAAAGCAATCAATCAAATGGTAGTTATAATAGTTTAAATTCATGCTTCAATTAAATCAAAACAAAAAAGTTGTGTTGGTTCAAATGGTAAGGATATTATTATTTTGATTATAGGTCATAGGTTCGAATCTCAAAACTACATCAATTTTTAATAAATATACCTAGTTAAAAACCACTAATTGGGTCATAAAACCACTATATTCTCCTCTTCTTTAATATATATATAGATTCTGCATCTTGTATATGGCTAATCATGAAACATTTTTCCTACGTAAAATAACTTTTTAAGCTATTAAAAAAAATAGACATTAATTACAATGAGTCATTAGTCTCGAATTTCAAAATAAAAATCCTTTAATTGTCTTATATTAGCCATCACAAATGCTCTGCTACTTTTGTTTTTTTTTTTTTTTAATATGTTTTAGTTTTTATGCCCCAACCCCAATTGGCAAAATAACCTTAACTCAAACATGAAAAATTGGATAATCAGGATTTAATTGTGATATTACCAAATATAATAAAATCGTTGGTTGAATGGTTGATATTAGGTCAATTATTAAGTCTAGAAAATAGACTCGACTTAACGAGGACCCACCAAGACGTCCTCAACACCCGCACCATCTGATTCCTTCCCCAAACCTCTTTCCAGCAAGTCGACGACATTCCAAAATCGTGTTCGCTTAATGATGGAAAAATAAAAATAGAAATAAAAGTTCCAGTGTAGAGGGTTTGTTTTTCATTCTCACTGTAATTGGGGTTGACCGTAGCGCTGTTTGCCGGCTAAGATTGTGTATCCAGTACATTAGTTCTTTTAAGTATTTTATTTTATTTTTTTGAATACTAGTTCTTTAAAGTATTAAACTTTATATATATATATATCAATTCCATATATAAAGAATAAAAACTTTATAGTATTATTATTTCTTTATAAATTAGCGTGTTGAACAGTCAAAACTGTATCGTATAAATTATTCTTCAAGAATTTTTGTGCGAGTCTCGATAAAACAGCTGAAACAGTCATCTCTGAATACAAAGAATAATTCTGGCTTTTTCCTATTTATTTTCCTATTCTTCCGATTGCAGATTTCAGGTTTAAGTATTGAGTTTGATTTTTCTATTGAATGAATTGAGTGCAAAGTTGAGTTTATTTGTTCAGAAGCTATTGGACAAAAATTGGGGCTCTTGGTGTTCCATTACGCCTACGCCACGTCGGGAGTTGGATATTTGAAGGTTCAATTGCTTGAGAGTATCGAATAATTCTTGGAATGAATTGGGTTTTTTTATTTCTCCTTTCCCTTCTCTCCTTGATTGTGTTTTTATGAGGCTTTATTTCAATGGGCTGTGAAAAGAAAAGGGAGGTACCCTGATTAAATTACTACAAGTGTAAAGAAGAGAGGGTTTTATTCAGTTTTGTGTTCTTGATTAGTGAATTATGGGCGGTGTTTGTGGAAAACCCTCTTCGGCTATCAAAGATAGTGAGGAGAGCCCAAAGCAGAGAGAATTGAGCAGAAAGGCGTCCAAATTAATTGAAAATATTTCTTCCAGGAGACATGAAAGTTTTAGGGTCAAGGACAAATCGGAGAATGGGGTCGAAAGAATCAGGTCGATGGATAAGAAGGGGGAGAGCTTTAGGTTGAAGGATAAGTTAGAGAGTGGTGTTGTAAGAAGCAGATCAAGAAGGGTGAGGGATGACAACTGTGAGAAGAAACTTGAGAATTCTTTAGTTTTAAATAATTTTCCAGGCATTGGAAGTGTTCCCAAAGCTGTGGAAGGAGAACAGATTGCAGCTGGATGGCCTTCTTGGCTTGTTAAGGTGGCTGGAGAAGCGATCAGGGGATGGATTCCTCGGAAAGCTGATACTTTTGAAAAACTCGATAAGGTTGGATTTTTGTTTGGCTTGTCTATTCTATTGCTATTAAATCTCTTGATCTATATCTGGACTCTGGATTTTGATGCTTTCTCATAGCTCTATGTGTTTACTTTCTCTTATTTGCCATGTATAATCAGCTATAGATGTCGAATGAATACTGATGTTGATGCTCCTTGATTTTGAATAATAATAATAACAATAAATTTAAAAATAAAATCATACTCAAATGGAAAAAAATGAGGTCTCAAGCATTACTGCTTTGCATGAGATGATATTATGAAAATGCGATACATTATGCATAGTCGAAGAACTTATCATTTTGAAATATATGGACTTACAAGCATCAATTGGTGGACAACAAATAAAATGAGGCCCTTGAATTGATAGTAATATTTGTAAAAAATTCTCAATCCTCCATTAATGAAAGGATATTGCAAAGAAGCAGAGCATGGCATTTATATAATGAGATCACTCCAATTTACTCCTTTCATTGCGTCCAACTATTGTTCTCAAACATTATGATGTGTTTACCTCTCTTTTGTGATATCATATTGTTGTTTCAGATTGGTCAAGGAACTTACAGTAGCGTCTACAAGGGTCGTGATCTCCTCAGCAATAAATTTGTAGCTCTGAAGAAAGTGCGCTTCGATAGTATGGATCCTGAGAGTGTCAAGTTTATGGCAAGGGAAATCCTCCTCTTGCGACGGCTTGACCATCCAAATATAATCAAACTAGAGAGCTTGGTCGCCTCTGGAACATCATCTAGTTTGTATCTTGTTTTTGAATATATGGAACATGATCTCACTGGACTTGCATCAATTCCTGGAATAAAGTTCACCGAACCTCAGGTTCTTTTACATGTTCATTTTCACTGTTATTGTTGGCAATATGTTTTCTTGGGATTGAACTTTACATTTACTTGTGAGGATCCCTTAAATAATTGATTTTCTTCCCATACTTACAGCTTGTTTGGTAAATCTTTTTCCAAAATCCATTTTCCTTTTACTCGTTTTTCACCTTCCAACCTACTTTCAAACACAGTCTCCCAAAACATCTATTTTCCCCTACAAAAGTCTATACACAGAAAATCACTTAATTTGTGCATCCACAGTTGAACATAACAGCTAAGACCCCTCTGAGAAAAACCTTTTACTTTTAAAATATGTCTTTTTTCTTCTTAAAACTTTAATTGTGTGTATATGTTGGAATATTAGGTGAAGTGTTACATGCAACAGCTGCTGAGTGGACTTGACTATTGCCATAGTAATGGCGTCCTACATCGTGATATCAAGGGTTCAAATCTTCTGATGGACAATCACGGCATCTTGAAGATCGCAGATTTTGGCCTAGCAAGTTATTTTGATAATAATCAAAGTATACCATTAACCAGCCGTGTTGTGACCTTGTGGTATCGGCCACCTGAACTTCTATTTGGAGCAACTCACTATGGCGTTGCAGTGGATCTGTGGAGTGCAGGTTGCATCCTTGGGGAATTATATGCTGGGAAGCCTATCATGCCTGGACGAACAGAGGTACCCTTCTTCGAACCAGGACATCAATTAGTGCTGGATCTGTTGGTGATTGAAAGAAATCTAATGCAGTTTATTTTTTGTCCATGCTATTTTGATCTTTGTAGTTCACTATTGATATAAATTTCTTTGTGCCTTGTAGGTTGAACAGTTGCACAAGATATTCAAACTTTGTGGTTCGCCATCCGAGGATTATTGGAGAAAAACGAAATTACCTCATTCGACTGTATTTAAGCCTGTTCAACCATACCGAAGGAGAGTTGCTGAACTTTTTAAGGATATTCCTGGTCCTTCTGTACGCCTAATAGAGACTTTGCTTTCTATTGACCCTGCAAGTCGAGGAACTGCAGCTGCTGCTCTCAAGAGTGAGGTACATCTCTTTCTTTCTCCCTTTGGATTTTAGTGGATTGAGAAAGATGATAGTTATATTTTTACTTTTCCCCAATCCCCAGTGTTATGTTGATGTTACCTATTTAATCAATGCAAAAGAATTCTTGGATGCATTTTATTTTTACGCATACAGCTAGCTATACTATGAGTCTTTGACTTATGAGCCTGCTTTCAAGACTCATAAGTATCCGAGGATGCTTGTATTTGTATAGATGTGTTAAATTTGTACAAGAATTGGCAAAAATATGTAGTAGAGACAAAATTATTATGCTATTGGAGACTTTGTAGATTACAGGTTTTCTAAACGAGTGATAGATTAGGAAACCATATGACTGGAGTAGACGTGACTCAATATTCACGGAACCAAATTATGTGTTTTGTGTTGGTGGTACTGACTTTTTGTCTTTCTATCTGATGTCTTTGTTGCGCGATGCTATTTCTGTGCAACAGTTCTTCACAACAAAACCATTTGCGTGTGATCCATCAAGTTTGCCAAAATACCCTCCCACCAAGGAGATTGATGCAAAATTACGCGAGGAGGAAGCGAGAAGGTGTGGCCTTAACAGTTACTGCTATACTTTTATATCATGGTTCATATAAAATAATTGATCTTTTGGTACATTTTGGCTTTAACATTAAAAGAAAAATATATACTGGGATGCCTAATATTTGTTGAACCAACTTTCACAGGCAGGGAGTCGCTGGAATTAGGGGTCATAGGGGCGAAAACAATGCAAGTAGATCAAAAGAATCGCGAGCAGCCCCAGCACTTGATCCCAATTCTGCATTAGCTAGATCAATGCAGGTATATCAAAAGACTGATTAAAGTTTACAGTTGTCATTTTTTGCCCTAGATGAGCTAACTTTCTTACGAATTCTTGGTTGTCTTCTGTTACAGAGAAGACACGGCCATCCCAATCCAAAGAGTCGAAGCGAAGCGTTTAACCGTCACATGGAGGAAGCTGCAGCTAGAGGAACACAGTATTTGAAAGAAACTAGCAGAGATTTCTCAGAGAAAGTGTCTCAATCAGGGCCTCTTGCTCCAGGGATGGAGTGGACATTTCCCAGGAAGAAGCATGAAGATCATTCCATTGTTTCAGACCAAGCTGATATATCTACATTATCTGGTTTAGTGACGTCGAGAGCTTTGTCGTCTGTGGAATGTGGAGACAAATTAACTTCTTCAGAATCATTTGGAGACCCCGCGAGACAGCAGGATTGGAAACATCACAATCTCTTCGCCAGTTCTCGTCAAATGGATAATGGACGAGCTAGTACCAAAGAATGTGTTCCCGTAAGTTTGTTTCATACTCGTATTCAAACTGAACACCTATTTACTCCATAGACAGTAATGAGGGGTGGTAAATGGATAAATCGTTTTAGGTCCCATGAAATGTGTGGATAAATAGTGATTTGGTTTTTGCAGGATGGACATGGTTCACGAGGGGACAAGATACATTTCTCGGGCCCACTGCTCGTGGCGGCAAATAACATGGATCAGATGCTAAAAGAGCATGATCGTCGGATACAAGAAGCTGCTCGCCGTCTGAGGCAGGATAAGACAGGTAGAGCAGGTAAAGTCCGGCGGCACTAGATGCGTTCGACGCGGAATCCAGGATTTGTGTCTCAGATGGGCAAAAAAAAAAAGGATAGAATAGGACCATTGCTAAACATCTACTTTTGTGTATGTATAGTTGCATTGCGAGGGATTAATCCTCTTGAATATTTAGTTTGATCAAGTCAACAAGGTTAATCGCAAATAGAAGAATTAATATATATTTTCATTTTCTTTAGTTGATTGACCGGGTTCTTGGGAAAGTTGTCTTTATCTGCTTGGTAGGTATCGAGCTAGCTTGACTAATGCAAATGCCACAACGCGGCAAGCTAGACCCATAAAAACCCAAATATGGATAAGATATTTCAGAACTACTTCCGGTCATCGACCGTCGGCATGTTCGATCCATAAGAATATCTGTTAAAGAATATACTACCGCTTAAATTGCTCGAGTCAACGAAAGACAATTATATGTACATGGTTTCAAATCAATCATGTGTCCCAATTCGAGCTTCACACGAGGCAATTTCATCTCAAGTTTCAAATTGACTGAGTCTCTAGTAGGACTAGAGTGGGATGCCCATCCAATCACATCACGCCACACTTGCTCTTTCGTACAACGAAATAAGGGTCATATTGAAATTAAAAAAGAAAAGGGTAAAACACATGTTATGCATGTGTTCCAGTGTTGGATTTAAACTGAGGGGTTGTTTGATTGGGTATAAAGTTAATGTACGCGGTATTCCGTGTAAAAATGTGTGGTTAATATTATTTTGGGAAATGTGTGTGTGGTTGAAAATGAGTATGAGGTATACGGAATTGCGTACGGATAAATTATATACCAAATAGAACAAGGCCTGAGTAAATATCTAATCACGACAAATGACCATCATATTTATTTGGATGGCATTGAGTGATAAGCTCAAAAGAAGAAAAGGTTTCATCTTCTTGTTGAATTGATCGGGCATCACTGTATTGCTATACAAGTAAGAATTCATCTCAATGAATTATGATCTATATCTATGATAGACAGAATTATTTATATATTAACGAGACAATGATCTCCTATATATTCGTTAACAAATTAAGAAAATGAACATCATGTTGCAATGAATTGATTATTATTATATTAAGAATTTATATATGCAAATTGCATATTAGATCATACACTACTGGTTGTACTGTTGTCACGAACATTTTAAAGCTAAATCTTACATCACAGTAATATAAAAAATTAATACATCTACGGAATGGATTACTCTAGCTGCTAACCAATTATTAATAATAAATACTCCATGAGTAATAGCTTGATATATATCAGATAATTTAAAGCACGGAGGTGTGTTTGGGGGTGGGGGGATAAATTGTTCTGGGCATCACCATTTCATTGGTGACACATAGTATTTTAATTGCATGCAAATAAATAAAGTAGTACAAGTAGGATCAACATCATTTTCGGTAGCCAAACATGAATAAAATAGAATCATATTGGTATGTACAGATGATTATGATGTCGGTAAACATGATTATAATTTCGATTTAGACTCAAAATTATATTAACAATAATAATAATATACTATATTTTTAACACCATCTGATCATCACAAGTTTGAAGAGAAGCACATGATCAGTCTATATTTATCCTCCTCGGAGCATGTTTTAAAAAATTATTTCAAAAATCATTTTTACGTAATGACCACTTGAATTAAATGATACGGATATGATTTAAATATATCGCCGTATATGACTCCGTATATGATATGAAATGACATGATGACGTTTCAGTATGACGTATATGTATATGATATGCTCATATTATGATTTGCAGTACGGGATATGCCTCGGGATGTGAAACGGCATTCGAAAAGAGGAAAATGGGAAAATTCTGCAGAACCATAATTACGGCCGTAAATGTAAGGATTCACGGTAAAAAGTCGAAGTTACTACCGTAATGGTTCAAGGTTACGGCCGTAATTGTCAGGTTACAGCCGTAAGGGTCTAATGTTACGGCCGTAAGTCAAGAATGAAGGTTAAATGGCTGATCCTCTGCTGGTCGCGTGACCGGAAGCGCGGTCGCGTGTGTGCCTAGTTACGGCCGTAATTTAATTAGTTACGGCCGTAATTTTGGAATTTACGGTCGTAACAGGGATATTTACGGCCGTAATTTTAAGTCGGCAGAAGTGTTATTTTAGAAGATTCTAGCCATTTCTTGGACATTTCTCACCCAAGCTCGGTTCTCATGACCCCAAAACCCCTCCAAGACTCCCAAACACCCATGTGATCATCTCCAATCTCATGTATGACCTATGTAATGCTTGTGTAATCCTTGATTACAAGAAGGAAGGGAAGAAGAGAAAGAAGAAGAAGAAGAGGGAGAGGAGAAGAGGAAGAAGAGGAAGCTTCTCCATGCTTGTTTGAACTTCATCTATGGTAGATATGGATGTTTTACATGTTTTATGTCATATATCTATGCTTATGAATGAATGAATCAAGAATTGACCATGTTTATGCCATGTTTATGCTATGTATGAACCTAGAAAGCATGTGTAGGATCCTTTGGCTTGTCTTATGCTTATGATATGTTATGCCATGCTATGATATGTTATGCCATGATATATGTGTGATTTATGATCCACGTGATCTTCGTGCCAAGTTCCATAAGTGAATTGGTTAGGACTTGAACGAATCATAGAGATTGTAATGTATAACTCATGAAGTCTTCACGTGAAAAGCATGGCGTTAATGTGTGTTTTACGTGGTGAATATGATTCAATGTGAGCCCTTACGTGTATATGTGTGATGATTATGAGGTATGAAGTATAAGACCTCAACTACGTTCATGTATATGCAAGGGAACGAACGTGTTATATGCAATACATATGTGTTGAGGACAAGGTTATGCGTAGGATATTACATGTGTTTATTTACGCGTATACATTGAAGCATGATCATGCATGAAAACGATGAATAGGGTTGCCTATCAAATGTTTATATAATGTTCGTCTCACAAAGGTTTGAGACAATTGGTCCAAATGGAGGTCCCACAAAGGACTGGGGTCTGGCCAATTAAAGTATGAATGCATGATACGGCGCCAATATAAACATATGGTTCGCAACGGGCCCACGATTATGAATATGTCATGCATTGCATCTCTTATCTACTGAGTCTTTATGACTCATTACGTGTCTATGTTTATGTTCTATGAAGGTGATGTGATCGGGAGATGGCGAAAGGTTCTAATGACGTGATGTGGTGTGTGATTGGGAACGGGAATTGACGATCCTGCGCTATGTAATGGACTCCGAAACCCTAGTAGGTTATATGTTTTCAATGTTTAGGGTTTCGTGTATGAATGTATGATTGACGTTCGTCTAGTTCCACTATATATGAAAAGAAATGAAAACCCGTGCACAGGCCCGAAGGTGGCTTTATAGTTATATTTATGTTATGATGCGTGCCCGGCGCGCTCTGATATTACGTCATTTATGACGTATATGTATGTGGAACTGGACGGGGCGTTACAGGTGGCATCAGAGCAGCGATTCCCTCTTCCCCACACATCAACGGACACTTTCGCCACTCCGTGTGAAGGAATGATGATGTTATGATGTTATGATGTTATGATGCTATGATGTTGTGAAAATATGTTATGAGATGAGCCATATGAAATGGACATGGGAGCTAATTCTAAGTGGATTACATGAATGTCTATAGCTCTCGATGATATGACTATATATGTGAATGCATATGGCTCTATGTTATGTATGTCCATGAGCCCTTATGATATGAAAGCATGTTATGTTATGTATGCGATGTTATGTATGTTATGGTTTGTATCACGTGGTGGTACAATTGGCCTTGGGACGTACGATACGAATGACGACGTATGATATGTATGTATGAGATGAAAGTGCAAGGGAAATTATGTCATGAGGAAGTGTGTTGACCGGGATCAAAGTATGAAATGTCAATGTCTCCTTTTCCCTATGGTCTCCCTCCTTTATGTGTATGGTGATATGATGACTGAGGATCCGGGTACGAGTATGAGATGGATGCTATGACATGTTGAGCTAAGGAGCTGCACAGGAATTTAGTAATATTGCATATCCGAATGGGCACAGATGTCTGAATGTCGGATCAATGTAGCTCATATGATGAAATGAATGCGAATGTAAATGTATGCTGAGATTTCCGGATGTTGGGTAATGCTACACTGTCATGTGATATGTTATGCGGCATATGTGGCTCAACGGGAGCTTTGTGATATGTATATGAAAGGTAGAAGCAAGTACAGAAATGTTATGAACTGAGCTTATTCCGAATTGTGATTATATCACACAAGCAGCTCAATATGATATGTAGTATGATTCAATGACTCATGAACGTCAGCTATGTATGGTTATGATATGTATGTCTGTATGATGAATGTCAGATACGGTATACCGTGGCAACAAGAGCATAACGTTGGCTATGGCAGTGATGATGTTGGATGTTGGATACGTTATGCATGGCCAATATGTTAGTTCGTTCATTTCTAGTATGACCAATGTGAATGTTCGTTTATTTCGAACTTCGAGCTGAGTTCACATATATAATCAGGCTATATGTGATATGTTATGTTATGGTATGTAATGAAATGAGTTCGGCCTGGTTCAATGTACGGTTATGCTTAGATGTGTGCTCGCGAGATGATGAAGTTCGTTGAACGGCCTATGTTATGCAGTTATGACTGATGCTCTTGGTTATGAGAATAGCCAACGGTTATATGCTATGTAATGTGCATATCTTCTCCGTGAGATACGGTCGAGGTTATATTTCACGACCGCTGTATGTATATACGGCCGGTGTTATGTATATGACGTCATGGCTGGTAGTATGTAGATGTATGAAGTCACGGTCGATGTTATGTGTGTCTATGCTACGAATGTCTATGAAGAATGAAATAGGCAGATGTATTATTCGACCGAAGAATGGCTCAATGTATAGCCGAAGTTGTGGAAGTTCAGGAAGTTCTGGAGGTTCTTGAATGGCTCAATGATATGACAGGTATCGTTTATGTCGATGTATATAACCTGCATAAGTTCTATATGATATATGAAGTTATGTCTCAGATATGTTCGACTTCCCTACGGACTTTCTTTATGCTAGCTCGGCCTTCTTTGTTAGTTGTCGAGTATATAAGTGTGTGAGGTGACCTACACTCACGTTACGCCAGTGACTTCGGTTACTTCTTAATGTGATATGATTTGTGAATCATATGAACGAATCGACCGAGTTTTATGTCTATGTGATGAGTTATGTTTTATGAATGTTATGCGGTTCGTTATGCGTCGGTTAGAAGTTTCAGCTATGCTCTCTGTTATGTGATATGTATGTATTCGGCCTTAAGCTACCAGTTGTTTTGGTTGCTTCTTTATGTCATGATCGATGTCGATGGGACGAATGGTACAAAGTTATATGATAACCGAATGCATGACCCGAGTGTGGCGTGGTTTGATATGGTTAGGGATGCCATGTATGTATGTTCCGTTTCGGAATAAGAATGATCCGTTACGAAATGTGAAAGCCATGTGATTCGCTATGTTATATGAAAGCAGTTTATTACGCCACGTCCCAAAGTACTTCTCGAATGCCTTCTTGGTATTTTCTATCTCGGGAAATGACGTCGGGAAGTAGTAAAGGCATGTTGAAGCTTACATATGTATGTTATGGTTATTGCCTATCCCGACCTTTATTCGTGAAGCGTCAATGGTAAGTGAGCCGGTTATGTTTCCATGTTATGTGATGTGATGTGTATATGCCGAGGTATTCGAAAGCTCATACGTTACGGCTATGTCTATGTTACGGATGTTATGCTATGGTTATGTTGCTCCGGGGAAAAGATATGAATGATATGCTAGATGAAATAAATCCGAATTTCACGAGCCGTATGAACTTGCCATGTTATATGATTTCGAAAACGAGCTCAGTTAGGTAATCACGTGAAAGCAATGATGATCGGATTTCCGTTTTGTTTCCAACGAGTTGAATAGCTATGTTCTTTCGTCGCTTTACTTATTCTTGCTATGTGAACGAAGCTCAGGGCTAGGAACGAAAGGTAGAAAAGCGACACGAACATGAGCCGATATGTTAGTGCAGAAAAGAAATGTTCATATGTTATATGTTATGCGATGAAAAGGAAGCTCTTTTGCTCAACTCTTGTTTCTTCGACTCTCTATGTTCGATATGCTTATGGATGAACTATGTTATGTTTATGTACTATGTTGAAACGGAAGAAGTTACAGAATCTTGTATACTTCTTCGGCCGTATGATCCATCAGGTATATATCTTCCCTACGACATGATTTATGTATGAAGTATGAAGATGAAATGTCAATTCTATACGGCATCCTATATGAACGAATGGTTCAAATGACAACACATGTTATGTATTATGAGATGACAATCGTATGTATGATCCTTATTCGTCTCGTGAAGTGCCACATGATGAATGTCTGAACTGATATAAGTATGAATCGAGTGCGTGAAATAAAGCTATAACCACAGTTGGCAATGTTTTACAGAAACAGGGAAATTATATGCCGGATTCAATTATGCATGTATGTTATGTGAAGAAATATCAGTTTAGTACGGTATTCTCTTCTTATATGTATGTTATATGTTATGAATGTTACGGGATCTTTGGTTCGCTTTCGATTGTATGTGTTATATCGTTCATCCTTAACATACCACAATGTGAAGCTCGAATCGATATGTGAACGAATCGGTTTGGTATGTGTGGCCGAAATGGGGAAATTCGCACCGAATTCCGATATGTATGTATGTATATATGCTAATATTCACGACGTCTCGTCCGGAATTCTTGTGTATATTTCCTACGTATGTGATTAAAGGATTTGTTCGGCTCTTATTCGGGTCAGTTTTATGGAAATGGGACCGTCATATGTTATGTGCACCGTCATGTGTAAAGTTCTGTATTCGTTAGGAGGAGACATAGGAAAGGAAAGAGGATAGGAGACATTGACCCCGAGTTAGTTCTAAGGCAATTTCGAGGACGAAATTTATTTAAGGAGGGAAGGATGTAATGACCCGCCCGACCGTCCGGATCACGGATATGATTTCAGTATATACGCCGTATATGACTCAGTATATGATATGAAATGACATGATGACGTTTCAGTATGACGTATATGTATATGATATGCTCATATTATGATTTGCAGTACGGGATATGCCTCGGGATGTGAAACGGCCTTCGAAAAGAGGAAAATGGGAAAATTCTGCAGAACCATAATTACGGCCATAAATGTAAGGATTACGGCCGTAAAAGTCGAGTTACGGCCGTAATGGTTCAAGGTTACGGCCGTAATTGTCAGGTTACAGCCGTAAGGGTCTAATGTTACTAGTAAGTCAAGAATGAAGGTTAAGAGGCTGATCCTCTGTGGTCGCGTGACGAGCGGCGTCGCGTGTGTGCCTAGTTCTGACAGTAATTTAATTAGTTCACGTAGTAATTTTGGAAATTCTGATGCGTACTTGAGGGATATTCTGACCGTAATTTTAAGTCGGCAGAAGTGTTATTTTAGAAGATTCTAGCCATTTCTTGGACATTTCTCACCCAAGCTCGGTTCTCATGACCCCAAAACCCCTCCAAGACTCCCAAACACCCATGTGATCATCTCCAATCTCATGTATGACCTATGTAATGCTTGTGTAATCCTTGATTACAAGAAGGAAGGGAAGAAGAGAAAGAAGAAGAAGAAGAAGAGGGAGAGGAGAAGAGGAAGAAGAGGAAGCTTCTCCATGCTTGTTTGAACTTCATCTATGGTAGATATGGATGTTTTACATGTTTTATGTCATATATCTATGCTTATGAATGAATGAATCAAGAATTGACCATGTTTATGCTATGTATGAACCTAGAAAGCATGTGTAGGATCCTTTGGCTTGTCTTATGCTTATGATATGTTATGCCATGCTATGATATGTTATGCCATGATATATGTGTGATTTATGATCCACGTGATCTTCGTGCCAAGTTCCATAAGTGAATTGGTTAGGACTTGAACGAATCATAGAGATTGTAATGTATAACTCATGAAGTCTTCACGTGAAAAGCATGGCGTTAATGTGTGTTTTACGTGGTGAATATGATTCAACGTGAGCCCTTACGTGTATATGTGTGATGATTATGAGGTATGAAGTATAAGACCTCAACTACGTTCATGTATATGCAAGGGAACGAACGTGTTATATGCAATACATATGTGTTGAGGACAAGGTTATGCGTAGGATATTACATGTGTTTATTTACGCCAGTATACATTGAAGCATGATCATGCATGAAAACGATGAATAGGGTTGCCTACCAAATGTTTATATAATGTTCGTCTCACAAGGTTTGAGACAATTGGTCCAAATGGAGGTCCCACAAAGGACGGGTCCGCCAATTAAAGTATGAATGCATGATCTGGCGCCAATATAAACATATGGTTATAGCCCACGATTATGAATATGTCATGCATTGCATCTCTTATCTCATCGAGTCTTTATGACTCATTACGTGTCTATGTTTATGTTCTATGAAGGTGATGTGATCGGAGATGGCGAAAGGTTCTAATGGCGTGATGTGGTGTGTGATTGGGAGCAGGAATTGACGATCTCGCGCTATGTAATGGACTCAGAACCCTAGTAGGTTATATGTTTTCAATGTTTAGGGTTTCGTGTATGAATGTATGGTTGACGTTCGTCTAGTTCCACTGTATATGAAAAGAAATGAAAACCCGTGCACAGGCCCGAAGGTGGCTTTATAGTTATATTTATGTTATGATGCGTGCCCGGCGCGCTCTGATATTACGTCATTTATGACGTATATGTATGTGGAACTGGACGGGGCGTTACATTTTCTATACGGGTTTATTTCACAGACGGTCACTCAAGTGGTACACATGGTTAAACAAAATTTCTTTTACATTTTTTTTAATTATTTTATAATATATACAATCAATTATTGTAAAACCAATTAAAAGTGGTATATAGCCCACTTATATTTATAAAAAGCTCACATATTTCAGTAAAATACTTTCGATTATGTCAAGAAATGGTTTTTGGATGACACGACGATGTCCATTAAAGATACATATACCAGTATTTAGAAAGTAAAAAGTGACTTTTTGATGTATAATTCAAGGTGAAAGAAGTAAATAGTCAGCACCCTTTTCACTTTTCTTTACCCTTTTCTATATCCCATTAGTTCGTGAATAGAGATATCCCATTATTTTCTGCACTTTTCATTTTAAAAAGTATTCCATAACACACGCCTGCCCATGCAAGGATTCAAAAAAAAATAAATAGAAATAAAAATAAAATAAAATAAAAGGGAAGCTTTGTATTTAAGTAACATTGGGCTAGGGACCTCCGCATACAAATAAATGTGAAGAAATCCGAAGCAGCACATCGAATTGAAGTAGTCCCACATAAATCAAAAATCCACCCCCAAGTTGCAACGTACGAAACCAAATAAAATAATTTAATTCAAATTGTAATAAAAAGTGAGGATTATATATATGTCTGTCCATGGATCAAAAATTAACATAATCGGACCTTCCCACGTCAGATAAGGAATATCCATATGCTTCATACGCAATTATTTCAATATTCGCATCAACCAATGGAATGTCCTAAATCCATTTCAACTAATAATAATAATACTAACAATAATAAGTCGCACAATTATCTGATTACCGCCGCAAAAAAAAAAAAAAAAAAAGATTAAGGGTGTGACAATACGTTCACTTTCCGGTTAACTTCGAGCGAGGTTGATATATCTCTCACATGGAGAACCGACCCCACTACATATACTCGATCTCATTTGAAAAGAATACCAATCTCGATGTCAAACGGGAGGTGATTTTTGACATTATTTTAAAGATTAACAATTGGCCAGGCTGAGCTGTTAATCTCATCTGTTGCTTCATGATAAACAACTTCTTTAATTACATATATAATCTTGTACTCTAATGACAATTTGCCAGATTAATTAGCTGAAAACGATGGCCATCTCTGCGGCGCCTGGTTCGTCCACCTTGGACAGCTGAGCCCCACCATAAAGTGCCACTACTACCACTATATAATGACCCCCAATTTGGGAACTCATCATAATCAAGTTTTGGGCAACACCTAATCTATAGATTAGTAGTTTCATTTGTAGAATAGGATAATGATCATTTCGCGTGAAGCTTCCATGGAAACCCGAAATTTCGATAAAAACTTTACGTACTCAGATGAAGATTCCGACATGATTTTCGGGTTCTTGGAAGAAGATGACATCTCGTCCACCTCTTTTGAGTCCAAAGTCGAAACTTTGAACGACGAAAAAGAATTACAAGAAGACGACGATGATGGTGGGGAGAATGCTTCCAATTCTGAAGAAAGTAAGGCCTTTTGGGAATTACAAGAGGAGCTTCTACAGGTTTTTTTTTAAAAAATCACATTATACATTTATACCAGATAAAGATTTCATTTTGTAATTATCTTCAACATGTCCCCATGATTCTGATTGGTTTATGTACAATTGTTTTTGTTTCTAGGCAACTTTATACAGAACTACATCCCTTGAGTCCAAAATTAGACAGACCACAAAGGAAGCCCTGAGGGAGTTAGATTCAGTTGGTGTCAATTGTTCTTGCCGGAAAATGATAGCTGATGGTTGCCGGAGTTGTAAACAGAGAGAAATCCTCCACCGCCTACAGGCAGCAGGGTTTAACTGTGTTATTTGCAAGTCCAAGTGGAGAAGTTCTCCAGAAATCCCAGCAGGGGAGCACACCTATCTTGAGGTGCAAGATTCTTCCAAGAAAGGAGAGGCCGTGAAAGTGATAATCGAACTGAATTTTCGCTCAGAGTTTAAGATAAGTCGATCCAGTGAAGAATACAAGCGACTGATTGAAAAGTTGCCGGAGACTTTTATCGGAAAAATCGAAAGGCTTAAAAATATATTAAAGATAGTGTGTTCATCATCCAAGAAATGCATGAAGGAGAGAAAGATGCATATGGCTCCATGGAGGAAGTATAAGTACATGCAAGCCAAGTGGGTTGGGGTGCCTCAGGTTGAAGCAGCAGGCCAGGCGGTGCCGCCTAGTCTGGCAGTGGAGCATGGCCTACGCCGGCTGCCAAAGCCGAGGGCTTCCATGCTTACATTTGACTTGTTTGACAACTTTGCAAGTCTGCATGCTAAGCCAATCAAGGTCATCTGACATATATATATATGCATAAATGGGAAAAATGAGAGCTTGTTTGACAAAGTTTTTCTTTACAAGAGAATTGAACTGATTTTGTTTAGAGGATGAGCAGTCAAAAAGTGAGGAATGTTTATGAAGAAATGTGAGAAATAATAATTTTGTAGGGTGTATGGATGAAATATATTGATCAGCTAGTAATAAAAAACATGAAAAAGTTTTGCTTGAAATTTTATCAGGGTTGCAGTAGGATCGATGTAATGCATGCTGAGATCTTTTCTAGTTATTTCTTGATCTTGAATGAATTTATTTGGAAAACAGACTTTAGGAAAGTGGTTCAGGTAGCTCAGGGTTCCTTCAAGTTTTGCCAAATATTATCCATTCACACAGTTATTTAGTGTAAATTATCAAAATTATTAATCTTTAATTATAAAGCTGTCGTGACAACCAAAGAGAAAAATCACCATTACAAAGTTATCATCACAAATGATAAATAATAATACTAAATTTAACTTACAGTTTGTCAAAAAAAATTTTTTTAAAATAAAATAAAATTAAAAGTAATAATAAAAAATTTGAGGAAATATTCAAAAGCCTCTCTTCAAGACAATCATTCTCTCCATTGTTAAAGAAGGTTATGGACTTATGGTTGCACTACAATAGCTTCTACCAGCACAAAATAAGATGTAAATTACACTAAAGGCTATATTCCTTTTTTATTTTTTATTTTATTTTATTTTATTATTTTATTATTTTATATTTTTTTGCCCCAGGAAAGATTATCAGAAAAGTTCTTGCACTTAGGAAGTATACTTTAAAAAGATAGTTTCATCAATCATATCTTATCCATATCTTATTTCTAGCCTATAACCATCATTGTGACAATAAAAATAATAATAAAAAAAAAGTTTCTTTTGGTGCAACTCATAGCAAGTGTTGTGAGTTAGCTCATCACATAGCAAACGGATAAAAAGATAAAGGGTTAAACTTTTCCAAATGAAAATCATTTAAAAATTGGAATGGGGTTGGAAAGGGTTAAAGAAATTTTTTTAATTTAAAAAAAAAAATGATAAAGCCGTTGACGTAATTGAGATTATTATTTAGCTATTGTAAAATATTAACATGGCAGTGGAACTGCAAAAGTTAATGAAAACATATTAGCAAAAAATAATAATAATAATAATAATTTATTTAGCATTAAAACTCAACACTAAGTGACATTAAATTATTCCCCTGCTATATCATATGATACTCTAAAAGTCTCTTTTTCATAGTAAGTTATTAGAGTGGAGTGTCATAAAAAAATGCCAATAACATTTTATAATTTTGTTTGTGGTTCTACGGCAGTATCTGAAGAGTTGATGGATAACTTCAAGAAATAAACATCATTCTTTCGATAAACAAACAAGTAATTATAATTATAATATGATAAACATCAATTAGTGTGATTTATTAACAATTTGGAAAATACAAAAACATGTTTCAATTGAAGTCGACATCTATTATCATATTTTAATTTTAATTGCATCACTCATACCTATCCGTTAAGAACATATACTGGTAAAAAGGCTGGAGTCCACAAAGGGCAATGACTTCAACCCCCTCGAAGTGGTCCAAATATAGTCCTCGTATCTTCTCCTCGTACAACATGCAAATCAAGAGCCACTTTGGGAATTCTCTCACAATCACCCGGTTATAATATTTGATTAAAGGGATACAGACATTACAATGATACATTAATAATTAATAATAATAATAATCAATTAAATGAATAGCGTCATGTAATCATGTTATTATAATAAACAGAGTACATAAATTATTCGAGCAAATTGCTTGAACCAGACATCAGACTCCACTGTCTATCCAATTTAATTTCTAACATGGATAAGACAGTGTATCAAAAACATTAAGCGGGAGATGGAAACCAGTCAAGGGTCTCACCAGCAAACATGGGAATAATGTCACCCCCTGAATAACAATATGAACCTGGTACCTTCCACGGCGTCCTAGTCAGCTTAATTTTCGACGTATTTCTGGGAAGGCCATAGAAATCCGGTCCATTAAAGCTCGTAAAAGCCTCCAGCTTATCGAGTGCACCAGCCTACAACAACATACATCATAATATGTTATTTGCTGAAACTGGATGGATGAAGTTGCTTCCATAAACATAAGTTTAGTAATAAAACGCAGATTTTACTTCAAGACTAAATTCTACCATACTCGAGTGTGAGATTTGCACATAAATTACCTCTTCAAAGACCTTGGCATATACAGACAAGGCTACTGGAGCATTGTAAATACCAGCACATCCGCAAGGACATTCCTTTTTTCTTCTCTCGTGGGGAGCGCTATCGGTTCCAAGAAAGAATCTTTTACTTCCACTCGTCACAGCCGATACAAGTGCCTGTCCCTGGAAATTTAAAAAAAAAAAAAGCGTTCAAGAAAAGTATTATATACTTGCATCCTTGACCAAAAATATAACGGAAAAAAAAAAGTAAAATTTAAAATGACTATGAATTGGAAGTGTACTGTGAGTCTCTCTCTTGAGCACAGGAAGGCAGTAGCTGTGAGGTTGCAATCCTCCTTGGAAAAGGGAATTTCTGTTGAGAGCGAGATGCTGCGGTGTGACAGTTGCCGCCACAAATCCTAGAAAATTTAAGAAAAATCAGAATAAACATGACATTAATAAGAGGAAAAGTAATGCTATTCATAAGTATTTTGACATTAATATGGCATTAATTGATTTTTCATTTTAAATTCTAAATAGAAGACAATAATTAACCTGACACATTCAATTACAATCAACCACCACACAAATAACAGATGATGAATAGCAGTATACTCGAAGTTTTAAGGCTTCAACTTGCCATCATCGCAAGACTCGACAAATTTCACTGCATCCGTAGTAGTAATATGCTCCATCACCACTTTAAGTGTTGGAAATTTCTGTATTAATGGACTCAGAATTTCATCAATGAAAACCTTTTCTCGATCAAATACATCAACCTCAGGACTCGTAACCTCTCCATGGACCTGCAGACACAGTAAATAAGAAATCAGGTTTGCATTTTGCTCATCCGTTGGCATAAGAAGATGATTCTACTTCAGTTCAGTATTGGTATGGGTCTTGTTTTAAAGACCTCCGTTAAGAGTATTTTGGAAAACTCGAGAAATTTCAAAAAACTCGAGAAATTTCTTATTCCATACTTCTGAAATCAGCTTTCACAACAATACTAGAAGGACTAAGCAAATTTCATACCAGAAAAGACTAGAAATTTCCACTAGTGTCCGTTCATTGGAGCTTAAAACGAAAATCTTTCAAATTTCAGCCTCAACCACATAATTAGAAACAGAAATCATTCTTCACATTTCCCCATAACTTTTTTGTTATTAAAAACCACTTATTCTCCAACATTGACTTTTCAAAAAATCAAACAGACACTAAACTAATTATATTATTATAGGATAGTAACCAGGAAGTTCAAGGAAAAGCTGATATCACGAGAACTTTTGTGGCACTAAAATCCACTAGAATGGGCAAACTCACCAGCAAAGGCATGTTTTGTTTAACCATTTCTTCAAGTACGGGTAAGCACTTCCCAAACAGATCTGTCACCCCATGTTGAGAATTTGTAGTAGCACCAGCAGGATACAACTTCACAGCAAATACAACCCCACTCTCCCCTGCAATAGCAATCATCTGTATTATGCACAACGCTTGGATGACACCAAAAACAGAGAAATAAGAAATGAGATCAATCCTTCAACTTTCTACCAAACGTGGTTCTGATAAGAATTTTAACAATGCAGCTTCTACCTTTGACAGGGTTAAAGACATAATGTGGCTAGCGGTTTCTGAAATCATACAATAAAATGTCAAGTGGAAAGATATATGCTAAGGGAATACTTGACTCACTTGCAAGTCTGATCTCGTGTGGTGTCGTTGTGTCTGTCAAATAAAGAGTCATCAAAGGACTGAAGTTACTAGATTCTGGTAAAGCTTTCAAAATAGACTCCCGATAGGCCACGGCTTCAGATGTTTTTGTTACAGGGGGTTTCAGATTAGGCATGATGATGGCTCTTCCAAAGTGATTTGAACTATATGAATCATCATTTCAGAAAAAGTGTCAAGAAGAAATCTAAAAACAAAATGAACCAAGTCAAAGAGATTCAAAAGGGGGAAAAAATGTGAAACTAATATCAGTTATAGTGAGTATTACTGACAGTGACAACAGGAGTAAAGCTTTTATGTCAAGTGTCCTGGTGATTACAACCTGTGAGAGACAACAGCTCCAAGAAGTTCACCATCACGAAGATGAAGATGCCAATCATCAGGTTGTGTAATTGAGAGCTGCATTTTTGTTCTTGCCGTGTTTAAATGAGTTTTGTGTCTAGTGCCCATAACACACACAGATTTTAGCTGCACAGACAAATTTATGAAACCATGAATAAGTGCTTGTTGAATGCCATTGTCAAGAAATTGATGAAAGGAGCTGAAATTGAAGAAAGCGTCCACAATAAATAGAGTTAGAGTTCTTTTCCTCAAACAAAGGCTTCATGAATATTGGATTATAAATAAGTGGTCTTTGATATAAATTTTGGATTATAAATAAACGATCTTTCTTTCCCTCAAAGAAAGGCTTCATAGACAGATCTCCGTTATGCCTGAGGGGATCACGACTGTCTCAAACTTTTGAGAAATGCTCCCTCCCCTCGCCCCCTTCTTACCTTTTCCTTCCTCCTCCCTTTATTATTATTATTATTATTATTAGTACTACTACTACTATTACTTTTCTTTTAACTCAAAAAATGCTCCATGTAACACACACGATCTAATATTTTAATTAAAAGGTCCCCCTAAAATGTAGAAAGAAATTATAATCCTACCATATAAGCTGAACATCATGTCCTCAGAGGCCAGGCTTATTTCACAAGAGACATTTATAAGAAAAAATGCGATGAACTTCTTCTTTGTGACGCCAAAATCAAAATTCAATCCATAGTTATGTATAACCGTTCTGCTATTTGGTGCTATCCATGTACTAATACTTCATTGAAATGTATGATTGAAGCTTCTGCAGGTAATAGACTAATAGTACAGCAGCCAGAACCTTGTAGATCCTCAAAGCACAAATGTAAAATCAATACTGATGATATGAAAAGTCTTGCAGCCGCAGGTACGCAACTAAGGAGATTGCTATTCAATACTTATGAAACCCTTTTAACAATTAACACCCACTGTTATTTCCAACTTATCAATGTCATGTGAAACTCAACTCATTTTCCCCCCTCTCTATGTCACCCTAGTTAGTAGTTATGAAGCATTGAATGGTTAGACAGTCTTCACTTTGCTTAAGAATGAAAAGTATAATAATGCTAAAATAGGAAAAATGCTAAAATAGGAAAACCAGAATACAGAGGGCAAAAAAATTCACATATGAAGTTCTTCAAATAATAATGCTCACTTTGCAAGAAAAGAATGATGCTTTCAGCATTATACAAACCAGAAACAGCTATAAGGCTCTTGTGCGCCCGATTGTCAGCCTGCAAATCGTGAATGTCATTTACCGGTGGCAAATCAAGTATTTACTGTTGGACTTTACATAACTAACTTTACATATAGTGAGAAGAAGTTATTACATGATAATGACAGATTGTTGATGCTCCATATTTAATTCAAAAAAGAACCGAAGTTAATAAAAATTAAACTTCAGACACAAATAGACAATTTAAAAAATCACATTAGCAACTGTGTGAGGCAAAATAAAAGCATATTATCTTAACTGTACACCACACATACAACAAACACAATAATTGACCAAAAAAAGAAAAATGAAAGCGCATAAAACCCATGAATTTCTTGATTTTTGTCCAAAATCAGACATCACCCAAAACCCATCAAAAAGTAAAACACAAGATAAGGGATTGTTTGATTCACAGTAAATTTGCTTTTAGATGCGTGGGTGAGAATTGGAAGAGATACACCTCACCTCAAAAATTGACGCCTCGAATCTCGTGAAATGCTGAAATGGAGGCAACCAGACGAATAAAGAAGCCTTTGAAGCTTCAAAATCGCGACTTGGGGATGACGGTATAAGGGAAATTGGATGAGGAGTCCAATAGCTTGAAACTTGGTGAAAATTTCAGAAATTTCGTGTCACGTGAAGTAAAGAATTGCAGATTGAAATTGCCCGACTGAAGATTTCTAGAAATATTGTCTATTGATTTAGTGAAGCTTCCACTGGTGCTATTCCATCAAAAAATGAGACAAAGGAGAGCGTGCACATGATTCAGCAAAGAGAGAGAGACAGTCCTGATTGCTCAGACAGCATCCACAACTCTCCTCTTTCTCGTACACATCAAGTACATCGTTACTTACAGTCCCAAAAGGTGAGTGAAATGCGTCTGATAAAAAGTGCTAAATAGAAGCTCATAACGTAATGGGGAAACTAGGCCTAGTTGTTAGGCCCAATTCATGGTGCTTGGGCTGATTGTTGTTCCCGGGCCGAATGTTTCTCTCGCAGTTCCTCACGTGTTCTCTCCCTGTTTCTTCCACGTAATTCCATTTAGGCCGTCACGAGTTTCTCGCTTTGGAGGTTTTTAGTGAGACTAGGATTGCTGATGCACGTTAGTTCAAATTGATATACGTTAGCGTAGAATAACATGTGTTAAAGGAAACACGAAAGTTAAAAAAACTCTAAATATGAGTGTTTACAACCAATGTTTACAAGCTGATGAATGGCCAACGTTTACAAGTTGTAACTCCAAATTAATAGCAATGTTTACAAGAACTATTTAGCAATAATACAATTCATTCATATTTGTGACACAACCTACCGCACAACCATGAGGCATTTACCCATTGTCATTCCAATCATAATAGCAAACCACCTTAAAGTAATTACAGCATCTAAATTCCAAATATAATTATTTCAAATCCCAATATAATAATTACTTTGATGCGATACGAATTTTTAAAATATAACAAAAAAAAGACAAATATGTCAGAAGAATTATAAAGAAAAAATGGATAATAAGAATTGAGCCTAAAAAAAGAACGAAAAGGCTAAGAAATTATAAAGAGGGCATTGGGTAAATCTGCTACAACTTACAAGAGCATGCTTTTTTAACTACTAATCGTCACAAATTTTGAAAAGATGACAAATTCACTTTGTCTAGTGACCCTACGCTTCCCTTTTATGAAAAAAGCGACCGGTTAAATCATAGTCATGACTGCAATATGGAGATGGTTACCCTAAAATCATACTCACAACTGCGATATGGAAAAGACTGAAGTGGACAACTAAATGTCCAGTGGAACAAAGAGATTACACCAGAGAAATCAGACGAAAGCTACAGCGGTAGAAGCTAAAGTCAAGAATAATAAGCTCCAATCTAACACAAACAAAGATGACATGATATATATCAAAACGGGAATTCTAGAAAACACACACCAAGGGAGTAAACTCAATTAAACTACCAAGAACTTCAGGCAGTTATCAGCTAGTAAGGGGTCAATTCAAACAAAGCATTTTACCTCAACGACACGGAGTTTTGAGGTGCAAGGCTCAAGATAAACTAATAAAATAATTTAAAGGATACATAGTGCATAAATATGCCCACGGGTGAATAAAAGTTCTTACATGAAAGCTTTTCGACACATTCACACTATTACTGATTCGTAGTTTTTCAAACTTGCCAAAAAAAAAATGCCGTAATAAGAGAAAACACAAATATAATCCACAAATTCACGAAATGCTACAGATATTCGAAAAGCGCACACTTAGTCGTTAGGCTGCATTATCAAAAGAAAATAACAAAACACTAAAGAACTCTTTTTAGCGTATAACAAAATAAAGATTCCATTATCTTTCTTTTTGCTCTCCCTTCTATCTTTAATCAACTATAGTTTTACGCCCCATAGTTTTCTTAATTCAATGGCCCTATAGCAATGTAGAGAGACCAATGGCCATTCTAGACATGTACATATATTTCATTGAGGTAAATTGATACAATACTCTAGACGGTTAAATTGTCATCAACTTATCAACAATGGAGGCCAAAAATTTCAAAAAAATGTTGTATTTAGTAACTTTGAAATTTATAAATTAAAGGGCGAGCAAGTTTTATACCATGCTACCATTCTATAGCAAATACATCGCTGTAATTAATATCTATGAAATTTATAAATTAAAATGTATGCAAATTATATGCAATCCTGCCATTCTATAGTGAATAATGAAAATAAAAGTTGACCTAGATGCAAATTCAACAAATCAAAGCACGCCAATTATTAAAAGCACCACATACATTCTTGGCAGAAGCAAATTTCAGAGCTTAAAATCTCGCCTACAAATAATTACCTATGATTAAAGGTATACGTTTGTATTTGTCGAATTCTTGTGTCTAGTTTTACAAGCCTCAAAAATTCCTCTTCCTTCTCCAATACAAGATTATAGAGTTGTTCCTGAAAGATGCAAAAAACGTTCAAGCTAATTCCAATTCTCGGACACATAAATGCTTCTACTTTGAAGCCTCATTAGAGAAATAGGGTAAAAAATGAAAAAGTAAAGAAACCAACCAACAGAGGCACATAGGAACATAGCATTCATAAAATCTTAAAATACTTAAATGCTAATAGGAATACATTTCCATTGGAAAAGAAATAATAATACTCGAGAAGGTATTGTACTATTTACTTATTATTTGAGAATAAGCAAAATAATTAGGGTGAATTGTGAACTCTTTAACGATATGGATTAGAATCTTATCCATTTGATCTAATGAAGATTTAGCCAACCTTGATTGCTTACCAAAAAGATAACCTTTCTTCTAACTCCTTCAATTTTTTTTCTAAAAATAGACAAACAATTTACGTCTATAGGCTATGGGTTCACAATTTGTTTGCATCCTTGTTTTTATTTTCAGCATATAGCCAGCGTTCTTTCACATTGTCAGCATCCTTTGTCACAATACATTGTTTTCTATGTCTCTTGTTAGCAGTATCTTTTGCTAAATCTTGTTGTCCATTAGTCATCTTAAGTCACAAAAACTAACAAGAAACTATAGAGAAGCATCACCATAGAGAAGCATCACCGGTTTATCTTCAAGGCAGAAACTGCATCAGAACTTACATGATTATTTTGTTTGCTGATTCACCAACCGCTTAAGTGCAGATGACCTGTCGACAGAAGAAATTTTTTTTATAAGGCTACGAAATACAAATAGTAACCAAAATTAAAGTCAATAATTATAGTGGTCTGCTCATGCAAGCCTCTTTAACTATAGGAAATCCGAAAATAATTTTTTGCAAAATTACAAAGTAAAGCACTCCATAATTGAGGACTAAAAGGGAATTTTCTTAAAAATGCAGACTCAGTGTCTGCATTGGATGAGTAAAAACATGAAGGAAAATCAAAAGGAAAGATGAAAACGTAATAAAATCAGAATGCATTCAAGTTTCCCCATTTTTTCTTGCCATGTGCCAAATTCTATAGCCTAGGACTAATTCTTGTCTAGTTCTAAGGGTTAATTTTAGCAATGGGTAAGGCTATGCATCCGCCACTATTCAATTCTCAGTAGATTTCAAACTGAAAAATTAGTTGAAATTAGATGAAAGGCATCCTCCCAAAAGAGGCGAAACCCAAGGAAAATGGAATAAAGGTAAAAGAGAATTAAAGGGATTGAAAACCCAAGTGTGTGCAAAAAAAGAGGAAGGAAAAAAAAGGCAACACTCGAGCAACTCCAGAACACTGCAATACAAAAAGGTTCAAATCGGTGAGCGTTGCCAAGACAAACCACAGCGTTGTAAAGTAAGCAGGAACTACAAAATAAAGGCCAAAATAATGTGTCGAAACTAATTTCAAACTTACGAAGAGAGCGGAGGGGAAATCTAGGGCAAGGGTCAGAAAAATTGTTCGATTCGCTCATCTCTAAAACGCTTTGATCTGAAATAGATCTGAAATCCCCAACCAAAACGTACAAAAGCGTAGCAAGAACAATCCCCGAAGTATTTTTTCGCCGGAGGGATGAGACCGTGAGAGAAAGGCGAATAGGCTAGGAAATGTGATAAGTGCTAGAAAAGCACTTAAATAACTCTTCTATTTTACGTGTTTGTGTGTTTTATTAGTATTATATGTTCCGTTTTATGTGTTTTTCCTTTATTGTGGTGTTTAGGGTCACAAAGAATCAAAATGAGTCAAAATGAATGAAAATCGGATGAAAACGGAAACTCGGGACCAAAAAGGCAAGTGAATCAAAGATGGAGGACCTCCGATGCAATTTTATGAAAAGTTGTTTTTACAATTTTTCTTGTGCCAAAGTCGAAGAACATCAAAAGAGGATTCCTACACTCTTTTCGGATCGCAAATCGGAGTTTCCTAGTGAAAGTTATGGCCGTTTGAAGAAAAAGGACTAAAAGCGTCAAAGCCAAAACTGTTGGGGACCAAAGTGCACCTTTTTAGAAGTCTGAGGACCAAAGTGAAACGTTTCAAAAAGTTGGAGGACCAAAATGCAATTTATCAAGGACCAAAATGAACAACATTCAAAAGTTGAGGGACTTGGTGTGCAATTTCTGGGTGACTCGGGTGACTCGAGTCACCGCCGCACGTGATCGAGTCAGCGCCGCAAGTGACTCGAGTCACGCCCGATCATGCTCGATCAGCGCCGCAAGTGACTCGAGTCACCGCCGCAAGTGATCGAGTCACGCCTGCAACCGTCCCTGGCCTCCCCGTTCCGCGCGCGCGGTGACTAGGCAGAATCGCGCGTGACTCGAGTCAGCGCGCGCGGCGACTCGAGTCACGCCTGACGCCGCTGCAGATTTTGACCAGCGGACTCCACCTACCATAAAACGTGTTTTTTGGTATTTTCTTGACTTCTTAGAGATAAAACAATCTGAGCACACCACAATAGACTCATGAAGGAAGACTTTTATGATTTTTTAATATTTTTGGTGTAATATTTTGCCTATAAATAGAGGCATTTCCAAGCTTGAATCACACAACTTGTAGAGAGAATTAGCTTGTGATTCTCTCCAACTTTCTCCTCAATAAAATTCTCTTCATCATTTGTTCTTAGATCTAGCTTGAAAGCTCTTAGTTTTTTCATATTCCGGCGGAAGTAAGAACCTAGATATAGGTTCGAAAAATCAATCGACGATACTTCGGCCGTGAATATGATTAACGGAGTATTTCTTCTCTAGTTTCTTTCCTAATTTTATTTTTCATATTTGAGAAAGATAATTTCTCATATATTGCAGAGGTGATACACGGCGTTACGCCGTTATAAGTATTTAACCCGCATATATGAGTAGTTAGATTTCTCTATTTAATTCTTAGCATTATTTACTTGTTTTCTATAGTTTGTATATATTACTTGAGATAGTGAAGTATAATCTATCATATAGCAGTGGTGATACCCGCTAATATGAGTAGTTAGACTTCTCTATCTGGTTCGAGGGGGACGTTGTGTTCAATTATCATGTTGTTATCTTTTCTAACTCTTTGCTAACGTTTTATCTATTCCTCTACTTCAATTTGTTGATTTGTTATGCTTTTAAACCCGTTTTGAATTTATGTGATTATTGCATTCACTTTGGCCAATTGAATCAATTAATCTTTAAGTTCAAGTTATGTGCTAGGATTGGAAATTTTGATCCGTAATTGTCACTAGATTCCAATCCACAGTAGCAAACGAATGTCGTGCATATTTGTTAATAAATCAACTTAGATGTATTAATTCAAGTTTGTGAAATTAATCATCTAATTCAACTCATTCTTCTTGTTCATTTCACACTAGCATTGCATTAAATCCTAAGAACTTGTTTAGGATTATCCAATAGCTAGATGTTAAGTTAAAGAACTCACTTTAATTTAATACACTTAAGGAAGAATTCGTTAATCAGAGCTTCTTGGTTAATTGAGAGTTGATAAATTGAAGAAGGAATAGTAACACGTTGCATGGGAAAGATAAACACAAGATGTTGACACAACCAAACCCGAGAACTAGATATATTTTCAATTGTTTCATTTTCATCTCTTTTATTTTGTCATTTTATTTTCGAATTTCATCCAACTTCACAAAACCCCCATTTCTAGATTAATTGATAAGAACAACTAGATTAAACACCGTTCCTCTTGGGTTCGACCCTTACTTACCACTTCTACATTAATTTGTAGTTTTGAAACCGAGTAAGGAAATAAACTAAACTTTGGCGCGCCGCGACAAGCGCGCCCAAAATGCGTAGACAATAGGCTACTCCCAAGTTCGGGTTGGGAAAAGTCCGCTTCCCAGTACCGGGTCAACAGAGAATGACGTAGGATGAGACCGTGAGAGAAAGGCGAATAGGCTAGGAAATGCGTAGACAATAGGCTACTCCCAAGTTCGGGTCGGGCAAAGTCCGCTTCCCAGTACCAGGTCAATACGGCATCGTCTTTGCGTTAAGAAAAGCAAACGGCATCGTTTTAATTTCGTCGTAGGAACAGTGTCAAGAGCTATTCAGGTTTTTAAAGTAGTAGTGAGAAGGCAAAAATAAAATGATGTGTCTAAAAATTGGGAGGGTATATAATATATATTTATAGAGGTGCATAGATTAGGTGGCGTCATCCGGTCATACAAATAGGACGGTGGTGTGATTGCCCGTGAGACGTGGATCAGACTCTAGCATAACAACAAGATCGATCGTGGTGCTTTCCTGGAGCCGTGTTTTGAGTAAATTATGTGATCTAGTTGGTCGATACTTGGCCGCTTGATGCAACCGGTCTGTGTTTGTGACATCCATTATACATTGTAGGATCTAACTGACAAATTTTATCATTTTTGATTAATTACTAAATAAAATAACAAGAAAGTACCAAATAAATAAATAAATAAACCACACATACTATTTTTCTTGTTTATATGATGCTATTACAACCCCAACACAACCAAATAATTTCTTCTCAGTATAAGCAACAGTTCTTGCAAAACACTACTTTTACTTTTTATCATGTGAAAATGCAAGCGGGGGAGGGATGAAAGGGAGAAAAGAGAAGTAATTGTTGAATGTTAACTAAATAAAATAATGTTTGAAGTGAGAAGAAAATTTTGATTCGGATTCGAACTTTTAGTTGGCGACCAGTAACCGCCAATTGTTGCTGAAGATGAAGAGTTCAATTCGGATTTGAACTCTTGATCCATTGCGAGTTGTCAAGGGAAGGTTCGATTTGAATTTGGACTCTCACAACTAAGCGTTAGTTGTCGATAAGGAGGCATTTCCAAGTTCTATAAATAGGGAATTGGAAAATCATTCTAGAAAGAGACGATCCCAGAAATTTTCTTGTTAAAGAAGAGGGATAAAGAGAAGAATGTAGTCTCTTTAGAGTATGGTTTATATTATAGAAATGTTTATTCTGCAATATGGTTAGTTTATATATTTGGTGTGTGATTGTGTTATTATTTTTTCATATTATTTCCGCATTCATTTGATAAATTCCACAACAAAAGAGGATCCTGGAGTAAATCCGAAATCGAGTTCGGGTTGGTGTTTTGCCAACAGTAATCACCAACAAAAGACAAAATATATTTAAAATATTATTATAGATTTAATTTAATTTTCTGGCGGAGGAGTTGAGGCTTTGAGCATCATATCAAATGCATTTTCAATGCAAGACTTGAACCTTTGAGGATCTATTTGTCCGTTTTCTGTTCCCACTGCAATCCTCAGCTGTCCCATGTAGCTCACCATTGTTACTGTAAGACTCTGTAAATCAATCCAACAACATTTTTACATATATATATATATATACACTATATATGTTTTAATCTAGTCTAGTCATATATATATATATATATATATATATATATATAGAAAAGGATTAATAATATGTGATTTGTATTGTACGCAAGTACCTGAGGGACACCAACAACCATGAAATACAAGCCTTTAACAGGATGATTCTCCAAAGCCATTCTTTCCACTGGTCCAATTATATTTGAGACTGTCATGCTCGTATTCTTCAGCGTACTATAAATGTATTTACCAGTCACCTGAATCAAGTAATCAATTCATTCACCCAACTTCCCCACAATTAAAGCACGGATAAGTAATTACTTAGATAGTTTATGTACCTCGGGTCCTCTATACCGTCTAACTGCATCAAGTAACTTTCCGGTGAGAACTACGCCCAACGAATTTCTCTTCCTCACTATAGTTTCTTGTGCTTTGAGTGAATAGTTTAGGGGATTTGATAACTCAGTTTCAGTCAAATGTGGGAGAGATACATGAATGAAGGCAAACTGGTTCCCCCACTGGGACTCTCCCTCTGTTTTCACCATTTCTTGCACTGATCTGTAGCCGCCAATGTTTCTGGTGTTGAGCAATACCAATGCAGTGGTATCTGCATTTCTCTGTTCATTACTCACTTCTTGCATGTATAATCTAGTCCCCAGGAAGATTACCCCACATATCACACCATTTATTGTCTGTTGAAATGAATATGTACAATAACTTCATTAATAGACAAACAAAATTAATAATTCCAATTCATCCCCACTAATTAAGGTTTATTATGTTGTCATTAACAAAATAAGTTATAGTACTACCTAGTCTGTTGGAGGTTTAGGGGCTGGGCTGCATTCAGAAGGAAAAGGACAGGAATAATTTTTATTTACATCTCTCTCTCTCTCTCTCTCTTAAATTTTTTTTTAGAAAAATGAATTGATCTGACTTCATGTATTAATGAAAACACATAAAGTCTCAGACAAGTGAGTAAGGAACATTGATTCATTCAACAAGGTTTCTACCTGCTGCCTGCCTCCATAGATAAAGTAGAAAATGACTCCATTTAATTGTTTATGCTACATCATCCATTTGCTTGGTGGCAGTTGGCATTATATATTTTGTCTTCTGGTTCAGTTTTCAGTAGTTGCTATAAGTGAAAATAAAATTATACTACTCAAAATAAGCATGTTAATTTATACTACTAATAATAAGTTAACTTTGACTAAGTAACTTATTTATGAAATTAAGTAGAGTCTAACCACTTGAAGTTTAGACTTGATTTTCTTGATTTCATCAAGAGAGAAAGTCATGGTGGTGATGGTGATTGGTCTGAACTCGACTCCTTCTTCGCCTGACCTTATTGGGGATTTATCGTCTTCGACAACACTGCTCTTCAACAGGCTCCATACGAAATCCGAAACAGTGTTGACAGTACTAGAAAAAATCTTGAAAATGCCCCCCTTATTATGATCATCACCACTATCCTTCACATTCTGATTCATCAGTGTAGGAAATGTTAAGGGCAGTTGAGGTTTATCTGCCCTTTGCAAACAAGAAAGAAGGGCTCCCATTATAGAAAAACCATCTCCCAATGAATGGTGCAGCTTAAAAACAAGACTTCCGGCTGAACATTTTGTAGGGTATCTGATTAAGTGAATTTCCCATAATGGCCTGCTTTGTGGAAGCTGATCCAATGCCAATTTTGATAAGTATTGTGTGAAACAATCATCATAGAATTCTACTGATTTTCCTTCCGGGAAAAGGGGTTTATATAAATGGTCATCGGTCTTCACTTCTACCTTCTTCCAGTGTTTCACTCCTTGTTTGTCTTTCACCTGTTCATCATCGAGAGTCAATTATTTCTTGATTTGAATTCTTTTAGCCTTTTAGGACATGTTTGGTTATAATAAATTAAAGCTTGTTAATTAGAATTTTGACACCTACTTTTTTCTTTTTTCTTTTTTCTTGGGTGCATAAATATTAAATATGCAGTGTTGGATCACCTGCCTGCATTATGTACCTATGTATTATTGGTTGGATGCTTTTAACGCATCTTAAATCTTTTCTTGATTTTAAATTTTGAGGCACCAAAAAAAAAAAAGGAAAAAAGAGAGAGATTGCAAGAAACTAAAAACCGCACTCATGATCAAGTGTCGAAAATTGGGCGCCTTATAATATACCCGAAGCTCATGTAGTGTGAATGAAACAACATGTGATGAATTTCATGTTGCCACATCAGAATAAGGTGCCCGAATATGGACACCCGGTCAAAACCTACAAACCGATGATAAGCAAAGCAAACAAGATGAGAGAGTGGAAATTTTTGGTACGTACCATTACAGAGGAAAACCTTGGGTTGATAGGGAGAAAAAGATCTCTAACCAATGCCTCGATTTGCATATCGTCGATCCTAACTGGAACTTCTGATTCCAACACTCCAATGACAGAAACAGAGATTGCAGAGCTGCTGAAGTATTGGCCAGTAGGGCTAACTGGCTGCGATTCTTCTTCTTCTTCTTCTTCTTCTTCAAGTTGATTGCTGAACTTGAACTCCATTTCCATTGGTGTAAATGTAATTTACTGTTTAGCTTTCCTTTTCCTTTAAAGTGCAGCAAATGCAGGCACTACTCCACTGTGTTGTTTATATATGCTTTTGTTTTTATCGCTGGGGGGAGAGTAGGTGCAATTATTTATTATCAACGGTGCAAGTGAAGTGTCAAAATTGAAATACTCATGCATGAGAGAAGGAGAATAAATGAGTGCGTAGAGAGATATTGGCAATTTATGTAATTAAGGACAATGCAGATGAAGAAGAAGAGCTAGGTGGGATATGGTTTGAATTATTATTGAAAGAGTGGGACAATCTTTCCCATCTAAAGATTCATGCAGAATAAATGCTGGTTATGACTATTGATCACCACTTGCAAATTAACAAAATGGGGGGAATGCACGCAGCTATGAACAGGTGACAGTGGGACCAAAACTCTATATATATATATATATATATATATAGACTTGTCTAAAGTTGTTTACAGTATAGTATGACATCACATAATTAAGAAATTGAACTGTCTTTATATTTATCAGGTTCACCTAATTTTGCTTTAGAATTATGGGTGTTATAATTGGAGTTGTTTTATAATTTTTGGTTGACCCATTTGTTGAAGTTGAGGCACGTACAATTTTTTAACCCATCCCATGAAATCTATCATGTACAAGTTAAAAGCATTGTCTCATAAAAAATGATATTTGCAGGGATTGAGTTAGGAAATAAGTTAGGGAATGAAGGCATTTTTACTAAAATGCCCTTAAATGCTAGATTTTGAAATTTCAGTTACGGATAATTTGGTAAAAATAATCACATTCCCTTAACCCTTCCCTAAACCCATTTCTGCTCATACAAATGCTAGAAAAATCACTGAGAAGGCAAAATTATAAATTTGTTTACATGTGCAGTGCAGTTGGCTAAATAATGCAAGTCAGTTTCATGGTGTGAAACTGTGTAGTAGCCCTCTAGATGTGAATCATGTGATCGAAATGCAATTAATTTGAGTTTGAATTATCAGTAGTAATTAATATTCCCAACAATATAATTTTTGGTTGAAGAATGAAGACCGACTTTCGTTAACTAATAATGCGAGCAATATGTGTTATTTCCCGTTAGTGTGATCAATCACGTGGTGTACTGGCGGACGAGGGACCCGTGTTGTTAATTGGGTCGAGTTGAATTCACCTCTACGTACTTGGGCTTCGCTGGTTCTTCTACCGCCAGTTGTGGCCCATTTCATGATTGGAAATAAGAGGGTATATAGAAACAACAATTGCACTGGATCGGATCATCAAATAAACTTGAAATTAATAAGGCTTTCGAAGATATGACAGGCAAAACGGAATACATTAACTTGAACTGAAACCTACCCTCTGACATAGCAAATTAACCGAGTAACGTGGGAGAAAGCTATTCTCTCTATTTGCTATATATGTGTCACCCAGATGGGAGAATACATCGAAGAAATTGTCTATTGCCGATGTATTCTCCCATCCGACACATATGATGAGAGAATAACACCTCCCCCCACAAAAAGAGGAGATCATTATTGCAAATTAACCACTATGTTATCTTACATTGTCTGCAATGTAGATTCGAACCCCATAATTCATGGGGCAAAAGAAAAAATATAACCTAAAAAATCCCCAGAAAATTAACACAAATCATGAAGCAAACCAGCAGAGCAAATGAAGTTCCAGCTGAAGCTTCACTCGATGACAAAAGTGCTTGGTACCGCTCACGCTGTTGTTCCAGTAATGGGTGATTCTCTGATTGATGGTGATAGTGGTGGCTGCTGCAGTGGTGCTCATTTGAGTTTGGTGCACAGTTATTGTAATGACAATAATTTGGTGAATTTGTAGGGGATTTCACTAAGTGGACATGGAGATGGCAAATGAGTTGATGGTTTTACAATAGGTGTTTGCATGGGAGTTTTCGCTACCGGAGATAGAGATGATGGAGGAGGAGGACGAGTTGGTGGTTTCAAAAATGGCACGTACACCGCAGATGGAGATAGAGAATTAATAAATATTTGTTTGAAATTTGACTAAGTTACATGTGATGCCGGCTGGGTGCAAGAATAACTATGATGTAACACAAACTGAAGGTGTTAGTATTACTTTTTACTCAAATTTAACATGACATTTATTCTTTTATTCAACAGATTCATGATCAAAGTAAGTAACTAAAATTTTCTATGAAAAAGCAAAAGGAAAAATTAATCTTTCTTTAGTTTTATGCTTTGTCCTTTTTTTTTTATTATTATTATTGAAAGTTGCTTTGTCTTAATGTTGAGCTACAACTACTATGGACGATGTTGACCCTCCCAAATATAATACATGTATCCATGTATATTCTACCTCAACATTAGTCTTAATAATTTAACATGGCAATGTCCGTTCTTTAATTATTATATGTGATTGTCATTAAAAGGATAAAATCTCATCTTAACAGAACTAATATAACACAAAACAAATTTTGCCTCATGGTTCTTTTAAAAGGACTTATTTATAAGACTGTAACCTAAATGACTAAATCACTTTTCAAATGCAAATTTTCAATAATCTCCTCAACAATTGCATAATAATAACAGTAGTACTTGACATAGTAAAAGGCAGTGACATGAATTTTTGTCTTGGCTTCACTTCATTCTATTTTTAATTTTTTTTTCTAAATTTTCTAGTCCTACCTGCTATACTAAGGCCATCTCCAATGGACATGTCCATTCTCAATTTTCATCTGGGAGAGAGAAATAAACAAAAATTTAGGTAGGTCTCATATGTTTCATATTTTTCTAATTTTCGATCATTTTAAAATAACTTTTTACTCATTTTTCCACTTTTTCTACATGAATTCCCGTGTCATGTCTAGAAATAGACACCAATCTAGAATTTTTCCACTACTATTTTGCTACCTCTAAATTAGAAAAGTAAATTTTACAACTAACTTCCCATAATACCCTTAATTAAATGAATATAAGTCATTAAAAATTTTATATTTTAAAAAATATAGGTGGATATAATAATAAATAAATATAAAAAATACTACTAAAGATAAAAATGAAGACTATATATGTGGTGGGACAACCCAAAAATGAAAAGTTGGACTATATATGTGAGACGGAAGGAGTATTATTTTTTTGAATTTGTTTATACATTTGTTATCTTTTTCACTTTTCCCTTATTATGCAATTCACATCCTCATTAGAGATATTATTCTATATCATCATTAATGAATGATTGTATTGATAATTGAGATAAAGTGTATTAAAATCATTTTATTCCATTATGGTATTTTTTATGGCATTTGATATGTCACTATAACCTGGTCGTTAACTTTTTACTCACTTTGCCAGTAACAAATTCAAAAATCAAAACTAACAACTTCATCTTTAATAAATAAATAAATATATTAAAAGTCACAAGAAGGGAGAATCATTTTGTGGATACTTTTGTCCTACCCTATTTTCATTATTCCAATAATAATAGCCTTACTTTTATTTTTATTTATTTTCATGTTATCGATACATCTATAAATTTCTCTGTAAGTGAAGAAATATATAATCTTCCATGCATTAAAACCACTTCCAATATTTATTTTCTTATTATTTACAATTCATGCATGAACTGATCCCACTGTGCATGCATATTCGAAATTGCTTTTAAATTGGAGAGTCCATTCGTGTACATGGAGTTAAATTTTAATTTCAAACCTAATTTCTCTTTGAACATACATGTATAGTATAATGTTTGCAAATGAATTGTTTATATGAAAAGTATTCTTCAAAGATTAATTAAAATTGAATATAGAGAGTAGAATTAGATGGATGGACATCATAGTTTGATTTCTCAACTATATCAATTGGAGAAAGCTTTTTGTGAAATTGAAACTACTCTCATCATGGAATCAAAGCCGATAAAAGGAGTTGTCTAGTTTTGAAAGTGAATGGTCCATCAAAGTGAAAATAATTTGAAAGAGTTTCATGGAATCTTACTCCAATCTTACTAGAAATTTCAATACTTTGAAACTCATCTTAATCGACAAAGAGGTAATATAACCACCTCGATTGATATTATTGTTAATTATAATTTACGTAATCTATTTGCCATTTGTACGGTACTATATTCCTATGTGACTTCCTCTCTAGTTTAACTATATGTAATATAATAAATAAATTACATGTTAAGAACTTTTCAAACTCAAATTGTACAAAAATAATGGAAAAGCAAGTGGTTAAAGTGGAAAAGATGAAAGAGAAGTCGCTGGCGGTACTTATGTGTTTATGACAGTGACACGACATTCTCATATATCCATCGAATTTCTTAGATAAACATGCATTGTCGACAAGCTTTAACAACTCTCAATAATTTCATATTGGCGTGTGATTATTTGTTGTAGTGAGACAAATATTCGAGAAGGAAATCAAAGCAAGACGAATCTTTGTACTTGGACACATGGATTCGATGTCCATTGGTCCTGAACATGAGATAAAAATGATTTTATAGACCATTTTATGTCTCACTACATTAATCTTATTATAATAAAATCGATTCCTACTTTTTATTAAAATGCTATTAGATGAAGAAGAAGAAATGGCACACTTCTTATTTTCCTTGTGAAACATTTAGCTTACATCTCAAAATGTTTTCTAACTTTTCAATTTTCTTATAATTCAACCACTTTCTCATTCTAACTCTTTAATGTCATTTTATGCATGGATTTGGAATGCAAGCATACTGTCAAAACATTATACTTTTCTTAGAATATAAAACTTAATTAAAGACATTAACATACAATTTTTAGAAGAAATGGTAATTTATTATTAGAGTATTTAATTTATGTGTTTGAAATAGTTATGATCTTATTTTTTATACCACAAATATTATTTTATAGAAATAAAAAAAACTTTACAACATAACGTACATCGCACATTGGTCTCGACTAGTGATATAAATGTTTTTACAATCAATTTTTGGTAAGCTCATTTTCAATCACATTTCTTATCCGTTACTTACTACTATTATGTTATTTAGATTCACTGAATCTTACCAAGTTTTTTCATATATATATATATATGAAACTAGTAAAATCATCTTGAAAAAAGATAATCTTTTGAAAGGATAGAAGTGAAAAAAAGAAAAATAAATTTTATTCTAAAATATAAAAAATAGCATTAATTAGTAATCTATTATGAGTGACTTTGATCAATAAGTGATAATATTACATTAATGAATTCATTATTATTAGCGATGATAGGTGGTTTCTTCTTACGTCTCATCACAATCGACTACCAGGTAACATTTTCTTCTATGATCGGATTCCACCGTCTAAAAATCGTGTACTAGTAGTTTTTTATTTTTTATTTTTGACTAAACCGTATACTAATTTTAAATTCCATATTAAATACTAATTAATCACGGTCAAAATGATAAATCTCTATTTTCGTACTGTTATCCTCCCTTAATTTAATTGGACAGTGATGCTCAGTTCATGCTCGATATGTGACGCTATCTCTCAATATGACCAGGAGTTCTTGACTTCCATTTTACTCACGGAAACAAAAATACCACCATCGTTTCCAAGCTCAGAAATACAAACTATTCACAGAAATTCACGCAAAAGTTATGTACTTTTGTTAGTTTGTATTAGATTTCATGAATTTTGTTTCAAACCCTCTTTGAATAAAGAAAATGAATGAAAATTGTGATTTCTGGTACAGAATTGACCGGTAAAGGTGCTGCAGTTGAAACCAGAAAACAATATTCATTTTCAATATTTTTGAGTTGTTAAGCTCTCATTTTCTCTATATCTTTGATCAGTGTATTTCATCTTCTATTATTGTGTTAGTTAAAAATTGTTTTGACTCCATTTTAAGCAAAAGCCCACCTATCTTCCATCTTCAAAGCATAAATTTTTATTGTTCGTGTTAAGTGTTTTCATTTCTTTATCTGGGCATTCCTGTAATCACTTGAAGGGAAGAATTTGACTTGATCTTGGGAATGGGTCCGATGAAAAGTTGGAATGTTTTGAGGATTTTCTTTCGAATTATGCTTGCGTCATGGTTGATATCCACTTTAAGGCTGCCAGTAAATGCGTTGAGGCCATTAAGGCAGAGGCCTAGGTCATGGGGCGATGAGGTTAGTGTTGTTCTTTTTGGCAGTCATCGTTTAATTATGTTACTGCTAACCTGTTTTGGCAATTTAATTAATGCGAATTGTTAGTAAATTTTGTATTTCCTGTGATTGTCTTATGAATTTGGCATCCAACTGAAGCAAGATTACCTCTTTTGATTGGGTATCAGTTGCCTTTTTGAATGGAAGCATAGATTTTGGCAAATAATCGTTTCTTGGTCCATTGATTGAAGCTCAATTTTATCTTTTGTTGAATAAAAACTGAAAGTAAATAGTTAATGAAATTATGGTTTAAGTTGGCAGGTATTATCAGTATCGTTGCATCTAAAGGGATAAATTCTGTTCATTTTCTGTGTTCTGGAGAACAATTTTGGCATTATATGATTGGTTTAATTGCTGGCATCGTCACTAATTGGTTAAGCATACTATGGACGTTGGCAGTATTGACAATTGATTTTATGGAATCTTCAGGATAAAAAACTTAATGTCCACTTTCCATCCTATAACGCATTACACATGTTGGCATTGCTTTATACAATTATTTTAAAGTGGAAGAAAGGGGGGGGAGACATTTACATATGGGGTTTAGAGGGTTCGGTTTCAGTTCACACTGTATCTAGGCAAGTTCATTTATTTATTATCGTTAACATTATTATTTGTTTATTTTTATTGAGAAGGCTAGTTGTTGTTTGAAATCATTGTTGGTTCAGTGAAAGTCTATCTAAGCTTGTGTTCAAAGTTACTTTTATTCTTCTAAAATGTAATCTTTTAGTTTGAATAGCGGTCACCAAATCTGTGGTTAATATGAGTAGTAGTTTGAATTTGTGGTTGAAATTAAAGTTTAATGTTGACCAAGTAGTAGAAGTAAATTTCTATAGAGAAACAAGAAACAGTGAAATGAATACAGGCTAATTTTGGATAGACTCGAGCAATCACATAATCCAAGTCACCGTACACAAATTGTTGTGCTTAACCATTGTTTGAAATAATGGGATCCATGTAAGTAAATGCACGTTACTTGGTCTTTTGAGATATTGATATTTGGACTTCCACTTTTGTCCTAAATTTTTAATACCTTCTTTCTGGTTGCCTCTTGCAGTGGCTTCTTGTAAACAAGGAGGATCATGAATTGGGCCCATATTCTTCTTGGAATATAACTGGAACATATAAAGGCAAGCTTCTGGTTGTGATATGTCAACTTTGGATAGTAATATGCTAGTACATGGATGTTCAATGGCACGTGTGCCAAAATTTAACTCATTTCCATCTTTTGTAATCTTTATTGACTGAGTATATTGGTATTCTAAGCTCAGTAACTGCTTCCATAAATTCTAATGCTAGCCCAAAATTGCAGCATTTAAGCAGCATACTAGTGTTAATGAAGTGTTCTTTCTGTTTTTGTGAGAATGGATCTCAGATAAATACTGGATGTGTAGATATTGCTTGATGTCTTGGAATGACATAGTCACTGATTTTGACAATTAGGAAGTAGATGCTAGATACAGCATTTTTTGGTAATATGATTTCATCATTTCAATTTCTTTCTGATAGAGTTCTTTTAACTTTTTGTGCTTCAAACAACCGTGCACCGTCTTTTTGTTTTAAAAGCTCTTTTTGTTTTAAAAGCTGACCTGAGTGTCTACCTAGAAATTTGAAAGGGTCGAATCAAGGGTAAAAAAAATAAAAATAAATAAATCAAAGGATTTTTCTCCTTATTCTGAACTAATATGTAACTTGAAGTTTAGGATTATGTTACTGCTTTGCCTCTGAGTTTTGAATATCTTTCAAATTTGTGAGGTACAGGAGATTGGAGGTTTCTAGGTTCTGCAAATAGCTCTACCAAGTTTCCTGATTTCAAGAAATCAAGAGGCAATTCCGTATTAGAATTGATCAGTACACCAACAAAAATAACTGGTGTACATTATGTCCAGGTAATATGATCATATTTTTTATGTTTTCCACTCCTTTCATAACCAAAATAATAGGCCGCCATGAAGAGTTACTCAATAAAGGCAATCAGGACTGCACTGAATGCAAATACTAAGTTTTTCATGGAGGATTTGTTGGCAGCATCTGTTGGTGCATTAACATATGACTTGAGTGTAGAACTTAACGCTGCTCATCTTGATCACACATCTTTGAAGTTTAAACCATGGAGTGGGAGCTGCGGTCAGAAGATGAATCATGTACGAAATAATAAGTTGTGTTGGAAGAATCAGAGCATGGTTGTCTAAGATTATAATAAGTAAAAATGGAATAAGATTCAAGTTCCGACCTTTGTAGTTGATACTATGGCTAGATCTATATCGTATGCGGTGAAAATACATGCAGAATGAGATAACAGGTAGGCGCATCTGCACGCACACTTTCATGTATCTGAATCATCCATGTTAATAATTGATACTCCAATTCTTATGCTCGATGGGGCCATATTTGGTTCAAAGAATGAGTGCTAACAAGCTATTAATAGACATTGGAAGCCATGATAGCAGGCATTTGTAGTTGCAGTGCCATATGAATTTTTCTGCTATTTGCACCATTTCTTTTTCTTTTGTTTCCTTGGCACTTGTGAACAAACTATGATCCTAGTCCAGTACTTTGCTTCACCGAGAAGACTCTGTTATTTGTTACTTACGATAACATAGATTATGTGCGCACTTGAGACAGTCAACTCATCATAAAAATCAACTTGAAATCTATATTGCCATTATGGGCATAAATTCGTGTACCATTATGGGCATCAGTTTGTTTATAGAACTTGGGTCATCCATCTTTGCTGAATAGGCTTTACTAAATATTGTCATTATACAACAGGGGGTGATAATTTTCCACGGAGTGTTTGATGATGAACATGATGTTGGCAGTGCTCAAATTAGGGTAGAGGGTGTATACATTTGGCCTTTCAGACAACTTCGGATGGTTGGTAACAGGTATTTCGTACATGTACTTGGTTTTATGTTTTTATTTTATGATTTAATTCTTTGTTTCTTGTCCGCTTTGATATGTTAATATGCATTAACTAGGATATAAATAGTCGTTTGGAGCATTGTGTATGAAATGATGTGCGGCTAGGATTATACTGAATTGTGAAATTTAGATATTAAAATTGATTCACTTTCCTCGAGAGGATTTTATCTGTGGGACACAAACTGGCGGAAGAAGGTATGTCTGCTATCTGCTCATAGATGGCTGGATGTTCATAAATGTCTGAACTTTATAGCATAATTTTCTATCGTGGTGAGATTTGTTCATCACAGGTTAATAGATCGAAACTTTTAACTCTCTAAGAAAATGTACTTTGTCCTCATCATGAAATTTGATGCACTGAAATGTTTGCCTGTACTAAGAGAAAGTATTCCATTCTCTTCATTTTTGTATAAATTAGATCTATCACCTGAGCATTTCCATATATTTATATGCTATTTTTGCAGTGGCAAAGACAGTGAGTTTGCACAGGAAGATGATTACATGTTATCCAACCCATATCACTTGGTAATTGCTTGTACTTCATGATTAGCAATTTTTTTCCTTTTACAAGTTCATGAGGATATCATATGATTATTTGATACGCATTAATTTGGAAGAAAATTCTCTGCTTTCTTTAAAGCAGTATATCTGATCTTGAGAATGTCCATGGAAATCCTAAAGCTTGGTTGATCTCATTTTCTTTTCTTTTTCTTCTCTTCTCCTTTCAACCGGCATCAAGTTACACTAGCATTAATACCAGCATATGCTGTTATGCATCTAAATCCATGCATGATCTTTTGTCCAAAGGCATACTATTTTGGGTACTTCAGGTATTATAATGCTGTTCTGAGTGTGCCCCCGACATTATTTACACGCAGATGACCTCTATACTAGGTTAATTTTGTCTGCAAGTTGATATATTGCTCTCAAAGGGACATTTAAGACCCTGGTTCACCGTGAGTTAATGAAGATTTGGGAGTTAACTTTGATGTGTTCCTTTTTTTGGCAGCTTGGAGTCTTCTCTTCCCAGGTGTTTCAGGAGTCTCCACGAGAGAAGATCTGGAAGAGGAAACACTGTAATATTTACATTGTATGCATATTCGTTGATTTTCTTTTGAGACTCTAGTTTGAAGCTGCTAATGATTCTTCCTACTGCAGCTCCTATTTATGAAATGGAGAAACATTGCAATATTGAAATTGCTGCACAAGTCTCCCGTATCCCCTCCGTGCAAAATGGTACTTAAACTTTATAAAGCGCATGAATGCTTGCTTTCTCTGCTAATTTTTTCCTCAATTTGAGGGGTTAACATGTGTAAAAAATCATTTTTTCAGACTCAGGCCTTGTTCTTTTGGTAATAAAGTTGATATGCACGCTATTCCGTGTATAATGTGTCGTTAATATTGTATTGGAAAGTGTGTGTGTGGTTGAAAAGAAGAGCGAGAAAAGCTTTTTGTTGTGAAATGAGGGAAAGAACAAGGCCTCAGTTTCTATCTTCATCGATACTAGTTGGTTTCGTCTGCTGGAATCGTTGAGGAGTAGCATTTTTCTCCCATCACTGTTAGTTTTACACATCTACTAAAACAAACAGGGCCATTCCGAGTGATATGTATGCGTTATTTTGCATTTGAAGCATCAACCTTTTGTGATTATCTTTCCAAATATATTAATTTATATCGTGCTGTACTTATACTAGATGGAGATCATGATCGGTATCATCTAGAAGGACTAATGGAAACACCTTCAGTGGATGAAGATGGAGATTGCTTCTCCCCAATGCTTTTAAATGCAACTTCAATCAATGTTGAGGTTTACTACAATAAAGCTGTAAACTACACGTTGATGGTCACCTTTGTATCCTATATGCCTTCTTGAATTTTAAGTACTTCATATCGTTCTCTGAATGGAAAAAGAAAACCTTTTACATTGCTGGTAATCCTATTTGGTCGGATTCTTTGACCTTTTATGGAATAGATATCTTTTCTCCAAGTCCTTTTGTTGATCCGGCAAATGGAACACAGTAACACTCACTCAGTAAGATTACTTTTTCACTATGCCAGCTATTCCCATTGAGCATGTCAGCTACAAGTGTTAATTTGATACCTTCTCTTTGCTTTTCAAGTGACAGAGAAATGGTCTCCTACTCCGGTGGAGTAGGATAACTGATGACACTGAGGATGTGACACTTCATCAGTTGTGCTGATGTGACACTGTCACATCCTCATTTATTTGCTTAAAATGATCATGTGGCAGTGTCACATCATCTGTGGGCATGTATTATCCAACTCCTATGGGGTATATGAGATCATTTACCACTTATTTCAAATTATTGGCCACTGATTTCAAAATTTTCCACAGGGAGCTGCCAAAGTTTCTATTCTGATGATTGGGCACCAGGCCATCATGGATGCTTATATTTGTCTTCTGCATCTTACAGCAGGGATTCTAGTTGGTATAATATAATTAGAAGTCTCTATATTTATATATAATATATATTATATACTATTTTGTTTATATGCGATCATTTGTTTATCTTGCTATTCTTTACGTTGGTAGTAATACTACTATTATTAATAGCTATGAAGTAAAACCTTGTGCTTGCTTACTTGCAGAGTCCCTGTTTAATGCTTTTGCAACTGCTGCATTTTTCAAGTTTGTAGTCTTCTCAATATTTGAAATGAGATATCTTCTCGCTATATGGAAGGCAAATAGGCCTATGAATAATGGAGAAAATTGGGATGCAATGAGGCGTGAACTTTCAGCTCTTTATAGCCGTTTCTGTAAGTATTTCTCTTATTATGAAACAAAGTGTTAATGATCAAGAAAAAATAATGCATAATCATGTTATCTAATACTAATCCTCTAGAAGCAGTTTAGTCTTCACTATTGCAGGTTTTTTGACCTTGATATAAATTGACGAGTTCTCTACTTTATGAATGTTTCATATGCTTAAAAATTGATTGTTTTGCAGATGGGATAGTTTTGGGGGGCATTCTGATAATGTACGAGTTTCATAAATATTTCCGCTTCATTCTTCTACTTATGTACTCCTTCTGGATACCGCAAATAGTTACCAATGTAGTTCGTGATTCGAGGAAACCATTGCATCCTCATTACATCCTAGGAATTACAATCAGTCGCCTAGCAATTCCATTGTATGCATTTGGTTGTCCACACAACTTCATGCGAATACATCCAGACAACAAGTGGTGTGTGTGCTTGTGCGTTTTTATGGGCTTCCAAGCATCTGTTCTTCTTCTGCAGCATTATTTTGGATCTCGCTGGTTCATTCCTCGCCAGGTTTGCTGTTTTATATATTACTTCAGTAATGAATTCATCATTTAAGACAAATATTTCTTCATCACTGTGCATATCTTTTGGCTTACAATATTGATCTGTCCTCGAATAATACTCGATTGCAGATTTTACCGGAGAAATATAGTTACTATAGAAGGTTTGATCCGTCTGCAAATCATGCCACAGACTGCGTAATTTGCATGACTGCCATTGAGCTAAGCCCTCGCTTGAATGATTGCATGGTATCTTAGAATGAAGTTTCGTCTTAAACTATTCAAACTGTTCCAATGATGTTTTTCCTTAAACCTATTCAAATTATTACAGGTTACGCCGTGTGATCATTTCTTTCACTCCAGCTGTTTACAAAGATGGATGGACATAAAAATGGAGTGCCCAACTTGCCGCCGTCATCTGCCACCATCCTAGGAGATCAGAAATCACATAACACCAACCTGTTAATAGTGGTATAGTGGCTCGAAGGAAGGAATATAGATTATCCCATTAGGTGAAACACAAATCTTCAAATTCTAGGAATGGTTTTTCTTGTTCGGCTATAACCTTGGAGGCTGCCTGAATGTTCACAGATAAGAGTTAACCAGGGAGTGGCATCGTCCTCTGTGTTGTAGATTCCGGTGCTTTTAGCAGACGTTCGAAAAAAATTTCCCTTTATGTACTTTTTTATTTGATAGAGGCATCTGTCCATTCAGATAGGCCAAAGAGTTGTACTAAAATGTACTCCTTTTTCTTCATGCAGTTATACAAGCAAAGAACCAAATGTATATCCTCTTTATGAGCTTTCTTGTTAAGAGAACACAAAAGAAGACCATGTTTGGTATGTAGCATTGTTCTCACAACCAGCTTTTTTACTATTATCAAAACACTATTAACAGAAATTATGTGACAAACCAGAAATATTAAAGCTTTACAGTGCTATGTATAAATAATACAACTCACATCACCATTCATTATTCTGTCCTAACATGCTGGATTGACTGTAACACAAGCATTTACAACCTCGGACGAGGTACCCCTTCTCACACAGTTTTGGCGCTGTCTGGTTGAGTTGACTGACTTAATGTAGAGAATCGCTACATTCATGGGAGCAATCAACTTCATGCTGATACACCGCATCACATTCCTTCTTGCTTCTCTGCTGAGGCTTGTCTATCAAACAGTTTCGACGATCATCAAACATAATCCTTTTCGAAGTAAGATTACTACAAATACCTCCTTCTTCACAGAAGAAGTTGTAAGGAGCTGTAAAATTTGCGAGATTAGGCAATGAACAAACGCCATCTGGCAGTATACCAGTCATCATATTGTGGCCTAAATTTAGCACCTCCAAATGAGCCAAACCTGCAATGCTGTATGGGATTGGACCCACAATCTGGTTATTGCTCACATCAAGTAACCTTAACCTATACAAATATCCCACTTCAGGTGGTAAACAGCCTTTTATGCTGGTATTGATTAGCAACAATTCTTCCAAACTATTTGCAAGATTGGCTATACTCGGAGGGATGCATCCTCCAAATTTGTTGTTAGCAAATACTATAACAGACGCTGAGCTCGTCCCGAAGTTTGTGGGGATCACAGAAGTGAGGCGATTGTTATTGACAAAAATGGCATCTAAAGGTTTGTTGAAGAGTTCAGAGGGAAGTTTCCCTTCGAACTCATTGTACCGTAGGTCAAGGTACTTCAATGAAGGAAGAGACAGCACGACGGATGGAAAGGGCCCCACAAATCTGTTGTTACTAAGATCGAGCTCGTAGAGTTGAGTTAGGTTGGATAAACTTTGTGGGAGGATTCCGCAAAAGCGGTTACTGTTTAAATGAAGCAAGGCTAGGTCGGTTAGGAGGCCGAGTTCATCAGGCAAGAAGCCAGCCAGGTCATAGTGGTTGAGGTCAATACCAGCAACAACTTGAATTTTCGTGTCGTTTGGATGTGGAGCACAGAATACTCCTGTGTAGTTGCACACACTGGGGCCATCCCAGTTGGCAGTCATGTTTTTTGGATCAGAGTATATGACTCGCTTCCAAGCTTGGAGCGCAATATAAGCACATTGAATCCTGTTATTCGACGTGGCCTTATTGTGGTTGTGCTGGTGGTGGTGTTGGTGGCGGTGGATGGTGGTTGTGTGACCATGTTTGGCAGCTAAGTTGTTGAGGAAGGTGGGAAATATGAGTAGCAAGAGAACTAAGGCACCGGGTGAGAGAGACGAACATAAGGCCATAGTAAATAATGTAAATTTTTCACAGCTTTGTTATTGAACAATGCTTGAGTTTTATATGGACTGGAGGCTGCATTGTGCTAGTTACAACTACCAATTATAGTGACTTCTAACCATCTCTAATGGCTGCCAACATGATTATGTCTAGATAATTTTCCGAGGTTCAGCGTGTTGATGTAGTAGTGAGAATAACGAAAACGACCCACCTCCTTCCGGGTAGTTTTCTTGGTGTGGGGAAGGAGAAAGACAGCTTCAGCCCCCTACGTTGAAAGGAGGAATGGAGTTGAAAATTTTCACTTTCTTGAGGTTTAAGGAATAAGAAGAGTACTAAATTCAACCTCTGTTGAGTAGCTTATATTGTTGGCGTCTTAATAAAATGCATCATGCTTAAGGACTCGTAAGTTGGATTATAGTATGATAATGTTATCACATTTTATTTGACATCTAACTAGGCATCTTCTGCTGCAGTAGTTATGACCCCACAACCAAGTAGAGCCCACCACTGCAGTCTTTATCAGTCAACAAATCGTTTTCGTCTTCATTTATCCCTCGCTTGCAGATAGAAAGATGTGCATCCTGGGAATGGACTTCACGTAAAAAGAAACATAACCTAAAATGGACTTTCCTCAATATTACCTTGACTACATCAAAAAGACTCAACTGTGATGCTGCCAGATTATTGCTAATGAAAAATGATGTTCCTTCACACTGCCAACAAAAATTGGAAAAAAAAAAAAAAAATGATGTTCCTTCAACATAATTCCAAAACAAGACACGAAGACTATAAAGAAACTAACTGATCTCATCTTCATCATAATCCCTATTTTCATACCATTAACGGTTAACCACCACCACCAGATCCATATTTCTTGCCAAAGACAAGGACCTGTAATTTATCGTAGCCTGCTAGAGCACCAGCGCTAGCTATATTGCGCATAATGTTGGCTCCAGCACCCTTGAATAGCGACTTAGCACCTTCGTTCTTGACAATTTCTGAAAATGCATGCATTGAGCTCTTGTATTTGACAGCCTCGCCTGACGTCATCATCATCCTTCTACGCACAGTGTCAATAGGATATGATGCCAATCCCGCACCCATGGATACTCCCCATCCCAATAAGAAACTAGCCAAGAAATTATCCTGCAAAATCCAAATATAGTATTAGGAGTTATGCTACATGTACAACAAAGTTATACAATAATACATTTGGCAGGATTTTGTTACTTGCCTGTAATGGACCAACAAGAAGTACGGGCTTAAAAGAATCATACATTCCAAAGTAGAGCCCGCGATAGATAATAATTCCAACGGCTGAGATGTTAAATCCACGGTAGAGCCCGGCTACACCGTCAGATTTGAGTGTTTTCTTGTAGACGTCAATCAAGCCATTAAATTGCCTTTTCCCACCCGTTGCAGTGGCTTTAGCATCGTTTGCTAACCTTGTTCGGGCATAATCCAGGGAGTAGACGAGCAGAAGAGATGAGGCACCAGCAGCACCACCAGATGCTAAATTTCCTGCAAACCACTTCCAGTATCCATCCCTATCTTTGTTGAAGTTAAACATCCTCTTAAAATAGTCCTTAAATGCAAAGTTGAAGGCCTGGAAAACACACCAATATAAATCTACACTTGTGCAAGAATTCAAAAGAAAAAAAAAGAAAAGAAAACATATTTGAGGAATGAATTGTAACCTGTGTAGGGAAATATCTGATAATGTTTACGCCATTGCTTCTCCATAGCGAAAGCACGCCTTCATCCTTGATAGTCCTAGCAAAGCAGTCGGTAATTCCCTTGTACGGTTGAGACAGTCGACCGGCTTTTATCATTTCGTCCTGGTTTTGGATCAACAGTTTGACTCTCTCAATTGGAGCAGCAGAGGTTTTTGAGATAGAAGCAGATACACCTCCCATGAGAAAATCTACCACAAATCTGCTGAATCCCTTCTCCTTTTCTTTTGGAGCCTCAATTACTAGTGGAGTTGAAAGACTCTTAAGACCTCCATTGACATATCGACCATTCAAGTTTGGAGACACCCTGCGAAAGAGGAAAGATCGTGTGTGTATCAGATGCTGTAAATCGTCTGTCTCTCTCATCTTTGTGTAGTATAGAATGAATGCAAAAACCCGCAAAGAGAAGTTATATATATATATCTATCCAAACATGATTAGTAAAACAAAGCAAGCATTCAACTAATCAAGAAAAGTAAACCACCTCGTCAGCTAACGACATAGAACTTGAGAAAAGTCTGTCCAATGATGAAAGAGGGAGCAACTGATTTGGATACTCTAATTGTATTTAAAAATGATGTCTTCCTGTAAGTTGAATGAATCTTTGAAAATTCTCAGTTGACTTTTGATTGGTAAAACTCAATCAATGAGGGCGCAGTGCAAAGAAGATTATTAGTGCGTGTAGGATGGCAAAAAAAAAAAAAAAGCCTTCATACAAAAAATTAAAGGAAACTAGCAAATCGTCTCAAAGTTTTGTTTGTCTTTTTTCGTAGATGGTTGCAAACCTTTCATCGGTAGTGTGACTCGTCTCGAATCTTTTCGATTGTAATATTGTATCGCAAATGTTCTATTTAAAGACTTTGATCCACAACGATTATTTTTTAGTTGGCAAATGCACTTCTAATGAATTTACAAGGGCTTAATTATACCTTTTTTTTTCCATGCCTAAAGATTGATTAAGTGCTTGTTTGTGTGAGACTTTCTAAAATCATTTTTCATCATATCCTTTTTAACCGTACTTTTTCTTATTTTTAAAAATCTTTGTTTTTTCACCACGCATCTAGGAATTATTATTATTTTTTTTTACTATTACATTTAATTTAAGAGAACAGAAAAGCTAGCAATTTTAAAAGTACATACATTTTAACTATAAGTTTCAACTTATACCAATATGCACATTCAATTTAGGAAGTGTTAGCATGTCCAAAAAAATGCATTTTAATGCATTTTTTTTCAAATTTCAAATTTGGTCAAACAAATCACATCCATCTATCTCTCCCATCATTAAATCTCCACCACCCAACTCCACTCATTCTCTCTCTTCCTACTCATAAAAATACATTAAAACTCATCCGCTAACACCCTCTTAATTTTCAGATAAAAATGATGCGAGTCAACCAATCAATCTAGAAATTTATTTAAATTGACATACATTTCAAATTTCCAGGAGGCTTCAAACATATCCGCCCATAACAGTGAGATTTGAGGTTTCAAACTTACAAAGAGAATCGAAAAGGAAAATTGACCACAGCCAACTATACACTTCAACTTCTTAGGTCCGTACAAATATCTCCTGCACAACTAGTCAGCATGTGCACATTATGTTACGATCACAAACACTAAAAAACATAGCAGCTGCCTCTCTTCATCTCTCTTGTACGCCTGGAGATGGCACACGATGTAAATTTCCAAGAGTTATTAAAAAAATCTGAAATGACATTTTGGCCTATACTTGTTTTAATATTTTTCTACCTAACAATTAACTTCTAATATCAAACAACAACTCATTGTCTTCACATTTTGTATTCTAACTATAGTTCAACCAAAAAGGTTGATTTTACCCAACTAAAAGTTTATAGTGTAACGCAGGTGCACATAGATCAAGACGCACCATGCAACCGAAAGGAGATGTAATTTGCCCTAAGAAGAGCACAAGGAAGTCCTTTGCTTCACCAATAATTCCTTCAGTTTTTTTATTAGCTTGGGATCTGAACACATGTAATCCTGGAATGACTCCCTCAAAGATTGCAGCAATTCCTTGGGGTCTTCACTTGGATTAATGTTTAGCAACTTAGCAAATAAGTTCCTCCAGAGCTCTGTATTCCAGTACCTAAAAATCTGACGGTTATTCGAACGGGAACTATGGAAGGAATCTTGAAATGAGCCGGTGAAGAAATAGTTGGATATACCGTTTAAGACGTGATTTGGGTTGATATATGTAGCTACCATCAGGAGAGGCTTTTTTGTCAATGTCCAGGTATGAACTGTGAAGCATCATATGGACAATAACACAGAGGCCATACATGTCCACCTTACCTCCCAATCAAAACATGGAAATAAATGCATTTACAATATTATCAGCTGAACATGGATGATACGAAATGCTAGATGAAGTTGACCATACACCTTACCTGAAAGGTCCATGGCTTGTTTTCTTGCATTTCAATGCAACGGAAGCCTGAAGTTCTACTGTCTCCGATGAATTTGGAGTTCTTGGGAAACAGACTAAGATCTATTCCTCTTCCCCAGTCAACAAGGCAAAGCCCCTATATGATACATTTTCAGTAAATGATACCATGGCAATACGAACTCGATCTCTATACATTGGACATCCAAAAAATACCTGATCACGCCAGGGACCACTGCATGTGCGAAAATCATCTTCACTTTCGGTTAAATCATCCCTGCCAAAAAAAGCACCAAGATACCTCTTCAGCATATAGCACAAATTCAAGAAAATATTCTGGGTCCTATGAAAAGAACGGATCTCTGACTGTACCCCATAAATTAAATAAAATGTTTCCCAAAATTTTAAAAGTTCATAATATGAAAACTAGAAGCGTCTCAATATAACACTACCACATGGTAGTCCTTTTTTTAGAAAGAAATAAAATTCTGTATGAAGCTCAAATCACTGGAATGACTTCTAATTAGAGTCATTTAAGGGAAGCAAGCAATCAATCTTTTCTGAAAACCAATATCTGGTTATGTTCCTGGTATTCCAATGTTCAGAAAATAAGCTAAAGATGAATCTAACAAAAAACTATGAATAAATGCATGCATATTGACTTATATATTTCAATCCTTCGTGCTTGGTGTCTGGTAGAAACTGTAATTTCCACAAATGTCTTGAGAGGGGAAAATCCTCAACTAACATCAGTACAATCAATTCATTGACAGCAGAAGCCAGAAAGTCGAATGAGCAGAGATCTATTAATCTTGTGAGTTCCCCAATCACTTGCAGTGGTGAAACCAGCAATAGTAAAGATAATTCATTCACAGCAAAAGGTAAATTAAGCAAGAAACCCATTAGAATTGTCAGGTTGCTCAATCACTTCTGAGTTGAATGCAGAAGGAAAAGACACATACAGTGAGGGTATTTTATTTAGACAATTTGGAGCTTTTTTAGATGTTCAGTGAAATAAAGAAGAATAAAGGAAAGAACATCTTATTCAAGGTCTGGGTGTTCCTGTTTCATGACATACAGCAACAACAAACTAAGCCTTACATGTGATGTAAAATTGGTTTGTGCTACTGTTGGCACCATCAGTTACCTGGAATAACGGACAAGCAAATTATCAGGTTTAAAGTCACCATGGATTATTGCAGCATCGTGCAGAACTTCAAGAATGTGTAGCAGCTCTATTGTATAATACATACACAAAAGTTCTTCCATAGACCCACCTTTGACAACATTAGAATTTATAGCATCCTGCATTATAGTAATATCAACTCAGCATAAGAAGTGAATAAAATGATTTCAAATTAACAAAATTATAAGATATGCACCTGAAGCGTTCCATTAGCTAAATAATCAAAGACCAGAATGCTGTAGTCAGAGTAGAGGTGCATTCGATGAGCAAAGCCAAAATTCATCCTCTGAAAAATGAAGAAACCGAAAATGAGCACAGCTTCTTGATCAAGAGAATTCAGTATAGATCATAATCCAATAATCACATACTTCTTTTTCTGCAATCCGCATGTCAAGTTGGCGATACATGTAAAATTCCCAAGGAAAAGGAGGTTTTTGAATCTGTGACACAATGAAAGGAAAAGAATGGACCGAATAAGATCTTGCACTATTTATCCTCGTTTCAGTAAAGTCAGGAATGGATGCATTACCTTAAGGGCAACAACATCATCAGGATTATTGTCAATATATGCTTTAAAAACTTGGGCAAATCCTCCTTGTCCTGCACACCCTTTGATGTGGTACTTATATCGACCTTTACTTGTCATACATCAAAACAGACAGAAGATAAGAGAAACAGAAATTATTCCTTACAATGTAGTATACTAGTATTATATTTTTAATCATGAAGGTAGCAAGTTCCACATGTCTTACAGGATGAAATAAACCATAAAAAAGTCATATTAACGAAAGCTAAGAAGCATGAAATATCGTCATTTTACCAATCTCAATGATCTGTTGCCTAGCTGATTTCTGCAAGGATGATAACGCCACTTTTCCTGGATATGCTTTGTTACTTTGGTGGTATCCCTGAACAATAGTACACATGCCTATCAAAATAAATCAAGCAAACTCGTTACATAAAATACTAGCCAATTCACTGTACCTCATATTTTACTACTACCGCATTCATCTTCTGCAACAGATTTTTGAGGGTTGTGACAGACCATGGATTAACAAATTTTTCTCCAATTTCTGAAGGAACCTCGCTTTCCATCTGGATAAACAAATGTAAAGGGGGTCAGATATTCTAAGAAAATCCCTAATTAGAACAATACATTCACTAAACTGTAAACGGTTTAACCATATATATATATATATATATATATATATTACTGGAGGCAATATGAGAGACAGGAAGGAATATATTTTAGGGTTCATATTGTATAAAGATACATGCAAATAGACTGAAATGAAGAGATCAAAGAATGTGCGCTTCGTAAACAGAACAGAAGTTACACGATGCATCAGCTAAGCAGTGCCTTAACCATCTAAAACTATCATTTTACTGTTTTGTTGATTGGTTATTAACTTATTTGAAGCATACCTTCTGAAATGAACCATTTGTCACTCTCTCTGACATCCTCTCGAGAAATAAAACCTGAGCTTTCTTCAGTCTTCCCAGAGGCTGAGCACTCCTGACCCCAAAAAAAAGCTTATAAAGTCATCAATTTTTATAACAAAAACTATAATGCATCCTAATAATATATGAAGTAGGAGAGGTTAAAAACCTTGAAAGCCCCAAATGATAAATCAAACATGCATCAATTAGTCTCCCTTTAGCTTCCAGAAACAGAGCAAATGTTTCATACAGGAAAGCATTATACAAACAAATCCTGTTCTTCGCCATTTCCTTAAAAACGGCTTCAGAATCTGGACTTCCAACCATCTGCCAAATGCAAATAGAGAAATCATCAATTGAACCAACGGATTAACCCAATTTGACCTGAAAATCACAATCTAGCAGATGAATTACGTGGAGAAACCAAATCTTGAGAAATCTGACATCATTTCGGTACCGTTGGTCAGCCTTGAAGGTATAAATACATTTCGATACCAGACCATGCAAATCAGAGGAATCGTTTGACTGAATTGAACTCTGCCGTGCTTTTTCGATGGATCGAAGCCAGGGCAATAGAGGATCGTCGGTGTGAGAAAGATTGGGGATTCTCTCTGCATTTGTTGAAATCACAGCCATGTTCGATCTCTACCTTTCCTCTGTCAGCGGCCAGAAGATAATTTTGAATCTGGAATCTGACAGCAGGCGGGAAAGAGTATTTGAAACATTTGATTTTTTGGGGGTTCTATACACATTAACCCTATTAGCATACTCATCAAAATCAATTTTAATGCATTTTTTTCAAATTTCAAATTTGATCAAACAAATCACATCCATATATCTTTTCCCTCATTAAATCTCCACCATCCAACTCCACTTATTCTCTCTCTTCCTACTCATAAAAATACATTAAAACTCATCCGCTAACACCCTCTCACATTAGAGAGTGTTAGCATCCCAAAAAAAATGCATTTTAATGCATTCTATTTCAAATTTTAAATTTGGTCAAATAAATCATATCTATATATCTCTCCATTCATTAAATCTCCACCATCCAACTCCATTCATTCTCTCTTCCTACTCATAAAAATATATTAAAATTTATCCGCTAACACCCTCCAAGGGCTTATTCTTTCCACAATAATTTTTCATTAACTTCCATTAACTTTTTTTCTCTCATTATATTTTTAATCACTCATACAATTGCCTTACATTTTAATATATTTTCCTCAATTTTCAACCACATATCTAATACGTTATTCGAGTAAATCTATATTTTCACCCAAGATGGTGCAAAGAACAAGCTCTAAAGGCTTGTTGTTTTAAAGAGTTTACGCCATTCCATATAAAATGCATTGGTATTATATTAAAAAATATATGTATAGCTAAACATGTATATAGATTATACGAAATTGCGTGAAACCTTAAAAAGAACAAGGTTTAAGGCATTGTTGTTTTGGTAATAAGATTGATATGCACGTTATTTTGTGTAAAGCGTATTGTTAATATTATACTACCTCCGTCCTAAAAATATTATTTACTATTCATTTTTCGTCCATCCCAAAATATAGACCACATTTATTTTAAAGATGTAGTTAAAATATTACTTGCCTTTTATGCACTCATTTAATATACATTGTTATTATCAAAATAAAGTAATTGAAATAAAACATCTAATAAATGAGATGTCATATTAGGAAAATAATCTTGAATTGTACTTTTCCAATACCATTAATTGCATTTGCTTAATATGTGTGAAGATAAGAAAATGGTTATAATTTTGGAACGGAGGTAGTATTGAAAAATATGTGCGTGGTTCAAAAGAAGAAAGAGAAAAATTTTTTGTTATGAAATGAGGGAAATAACTTGTTCTATCTAACATAAAAATTATCAACTTTTTCTTTCTTTTCATTTCTAACAATTCACTCAATTATTTAATATATTTTCCCAAATTATAATTACATATTCAATGCGTAAATTGAAAAAATAAAATTTATCACCAATAGAACAAGGCCTAAATTTCAAAAATTTACATTTTTTTTGTTTCTTATTATTTTTCACGGGTTAAATATTGATTTGATAATTTATTTGTATTTTTTAATACATTTTCCTCAATTCTATACAAAATTCGAATAAACAATATCTAATGTATATAAAATAAGTCCTCTATTTATTTTTAGCATGTGATAGACAATAATTTTTACCATTTTTATCTATTTTTTTGGTCAAACCAATCACATTCACATATCTCGTGGGATCTAACATACTATACAAATTTTTACCATTTAATTCTACTCATTATCTTTCTTCTTTTATATTAAAATTCATAAAAACTATTAAAAACCAATCTCATCACCCTAATCCTTTTAATAGCATCTCCAATAGGGAATGTATTTTTTAGATGATGTGGAAGACAGAGATAGAGAAAAATAATTATTCTAATTGAAGTGAAATTGAAAGAAATGGAGTGTTAGAAAAAGAGAGAAGAGTGAAAAAAAAGAGAGTGCTAGAAATAAATTTAAAAATAATCATAGAATATTTGTATATGGATTCGTGGTTTTAGACATGACACGAGATTCAAGGAAGAAAAAGTGATGAAAAAATGAGATAAATGGGATAAAGTGATTTTAAAAAATTAAAAATTAAATCAAAACGCATGGGACCCACTATCAAATATGTGTCACTCTCTCATTTGGGCTTGACATTGTAAGGACAAATGCTCTAATCTCTGCCCTTTTTCACCGACAAGGGACCCCCTTACGGTTCACCAAATGGGCTAGGCCCAATGTCACGTTGTATTCAACGGCCCAACTTCATCTTCATCAAATATCATGAAAGACTTTTATATGTTCTTACACGAGTTAGGGAGAGGCAGCGGTAAAGATAAGAAAATGATAAAATTAGGGTGCGGTTGAATACACCCCAAATCCCACTCAACACACCCACCTAAAATTAATATAATTTATGGACAAAATTACCCTCTTTCAATTTCCTAATCTAACTCTGTAAAACACACCCACCTACTATTCACTGTAAATACACCAACCATCTCAGTAAATACACTCCATTCACACCCAGTAAACACACCATCTCTCATCTTCATGGTCTTCTTTCAAACCTGTATCTCTTAATCTACGTGGCCAAGCTCAACGCTCTTCTATATCTGCGACAACAAGTCTCTCGCAATGGATGATGAAAAATCAATATATATCAATAATGTAAGCGATTTTAAGCATTATTCGTTATTTTAACAACCTGATGTTCGGCCATGGTGAATCGATTAAAGAAAAGGATGTTCGCACAGTCAAAATCGAGTGGGCGAAGGTTAATGACCATGTTCGGCCGCCGTGCACTATGTTCAGCCGAAAACAGCCGAACATAGGGCACTATGTTCGGCTGATTATAGCCGAACATAGAGCACTATGTTCGGCCATAAATGGCCGAACATAGAGCTCTATGTTCGGCCAGCTTCGGCCGAACATAGTGATCTAGCCCTGCATACTGCTCCTTCTTCGGCCTACGAGCATAAAATTTTTGTTTATTTATTCCTTCCAGCTACTGCCTATCACGGCCGAACACCCATTAAATGGGTGTTCGGTTGGTCTTAGCCGAACACCCATTTGGGTGTTCCGCTGTCCATGGCCGAACACCCATTTGGGTGTTCGCCCATCAATGGCCGAACACTCGTTTTCGTGCTCGCCGGTGCTGACCCTCCAAAACCACACCATATCCAAAAAAAACTTTCCAAATCTTGAAAATTAAGCATGAAAGTTGTGAAAAACATTTAGATCTACTTACCGGTATCTATGGTTATTGAAATGCCCACTTTATTTCCTTATTTCCTTGAGTTTTTTGCTAACTGGAGGAAGAAAGAGGAAGCGGCAGTGGAAACCTGAAAAAGAGGGTTGAAAATGGGGATAATGTGGGGTTAAATGATTAAATATGTGAAAGGGTAAAAATGGGAAAAAGTGGGGTGTATTGAGTAAGTGAGGGGGATGAATAAAAAGATAGGTGAGCATGTAAAGTATGTGGGTGCTGTAGAGTGGAAATTGGGGTGTATCCAGGCTCACCCCACATTCAGGTGGAGGAGGGGTAATTTTTTTTTTTTTATCGCCTTTACCTAATTCATGCTAAAGTATTTTCAATAGTCTCTTTATTTTTAAAGAGCATCTTTCACATTATAGAGAACATATTTTAATTTAGAAATTAAAGTTTTTAATTCACTCCAATAATTTCTTTATTTATACTCTTTATTTTATTTATATCAAGAAATCATTATTATAATATTATATTTTTAATTAATACTTATTTATCTTAATTGTCTTTAACTAATAAAATTAATTATGAATTTATTAAATTAATTAAAAGGGTATTTATAGAGAGTGGAGTTGATTCTCCAAATTTATAAAGTCAAACCCACTTTCTATTTCAAATTATTAAATTAAAAATTTTATTGGAGCTAATTTTTTAATGTTGGGTTCTTTAAAATAAAGAGGATTCTCATTCAAAAAAATAAAAATAAAGAGGATTCTAGTTTATAAAGAATCCATATTAGGATTGCTGTCAGGAGTCAGGACCTATAAGGATTATATCATCAGACGACCAACGGTGTTTGCCAGACTGCTGTGTTCTTCAAAATTACACAAAATCAAGAAGCTCTTTTGGTACTTGGAACCTTCTTTGTTCTTGTAAGATTTCTGCGATTTGTTTTGAAAATTTGATTTTGTTTGTTGTAACTGTTCTTTCGGGAGCCCTATGTGAAATATCGGACTATTTCGTGAAATTTTCCATTTTTTTTATTGAATTATTATTATGTGTAAATTTCGTATTTATGTTTGTCCAGAAAGTATTATCCGATTCGATGGTTAGTTTTTGTTTGAAGTTAATTATGTTTTGTCGGTGTGAATTTGTTATTTTATTTCTGGGATATGGTAAAAGGTCCAAAAGGATACGAAAAGATTGACTGTGGTTGGAATCTTGCTCGTGATTATTCGAAAGCCTCGTGTTTACTCAAATTACAGTGAATATTAATCAAATGATGAAGAAAAGTACATGTTCTGTATTTCACCTCATCTCTCAACTACTCTTTACTGCAAATTCATGAAAGTTGCAATTGAGGAAAGTTTCACTCTTTATCTTCCAGGGTATATTGAGTTAAGCGGCTTTATAACGCTAATAAACGCCGCATTGGATTTTGCTATAATGGATGAGAAAATGAATGTTTACATTTGGGATATGGATGAGACTTTGATATTGCTCAAGTCTTTACTAAATGGGACATATGCTGAGGCTTATAATGGTTTGAAGAATGTAGAGACTGGTGTGGATATTGGCAAGATGTGGGAGAATCATATTCTTCAAGTTTCTGATGATTATTTCTTTTATGAGCAAGTGAGTATTCCTTTTAACTATCTCCGCATTATGTTCAACTTTAAACTCTTAGCTGATGCATTGCTATATTGTATTGATTTAGATTGAAAATTTCAATCAACCTTATCTAGATGTCTTGAGCCACTATGATGATGGTCGGGACCTTTCTGATTATAACTTCAACCAGGATGGCCTTCGTCCACCATTAGATGCCACCACCAAGCAAAAATTAGCATATCGTCACCGAGTTATAGCTCAAAGGTACAAAAAGGTACAATAATATTCTGTCAAGCTTGAACATCGTATTCGGTTGTGTTTTTCATTTTCTGTTGTCTTTTTTATTTCCTCATATGGTATGAGTTCTGGCAAACTTATCGTTAGATATTGCTGAGTTTTCATGTATTAGTTTTGATTAAAATGACTCGTATATTTGGTCTAATGTGACACACTCTTGTATCTTGAAAGGTCAGATTAGCTAATACAGAAAACAGAAATGTGAAAGATGATTTACTATTTACAAACAAACTGTAAGTAACTTCATAATTTGCATGATAATTTAGCATTATCTTATCTTACTGCTTATAGTGAGACTTGCAGAAGGTAATATACAGGTCAATCTAGTCCATTGAAGTCAATTATGTCTTTCTATTAGGTTGCAATGATGTGAAACCAGAATTTGTTGCATGAAATTGATTGTACTTCAGATTTGTTGGGTAAACCATAATGGTTCTGGGTGATTTAATTTTTATGGTCTCCCGGACGCCACGAAAATATGAATCTATCTGTAACACGTGTCCACATGAGTAAATGAAGATTATAAAAGATAGAGCCATGTGTTAATTTTCATCACTCGATTATGGTGCAGACATATTCTGGTTGGCCTTTTTTATTTCTAGATTCAAGAAATTAATTCCTCCCGTTAGCATGGACTCTCCAAAAAGATAATATAATTACCAGGAAATTTACTATTGTGACTGACTGAATGTACATTTTTTCTTGTGCAGGGGTTGTATAGTTTTCTCAACCAGGATTTGATAAACCTCTGGGACAATCTCTATGCTTTATCGGACAATTATACAGACAGATGGCTTTCTTCAGGTAAATTACTTATTGATAAGTCATCCCCTGTCAAGGTTCTCAAGTAAATGATAAAAAATCTTAGCAGTTAAATTTTGTTTTTCGTATGAAAAATATCATTTGAAAAGGTGGGTATTATGTAATACCCCAGAATGCCAGACCAATTAGGAGAGGTTAAAAGGATTGATTCGTACTACTCATACCAACAAGGTGCATCTTCTTTTCCGGAAGCCCATCGTTAGAAACTCCACAATTAAGCGTGCTTGACTAAGAGCAATTTTATGATGGGTGACCCCCTGGGAAATTTTCTCGGGGAGCATGCGAGTGAGGACAAAGCATGCTGAAAAGACCCGTGTTGGTACAGTGGGGACAGTACGGGTCATTACATATTATCAATGGGTTACCAACCTAAAAATTTGAAATTTGTAATCGTATTTGATTTTTTTTGCTTATTCTAATTGGGGCAGAAGTTGTGTTGAAGGCAAAGAAATAGATATGGTGGATAATGACATATGATATATATTCTTAGTGCTTGCCCATTGTTGTAAGACAAATAATGTCCATGTTGAAGAAATTTTCTATTGCTAAATCTTTAAAATAACATTTTCTCCCACACAATGCAGCACGAGCCTGCTTGGAACTGTGTGTAGATCCGAAAAGCGATATGAACCCCTGTTTGGCACCGGCTGATGCTAGAGATGCCAATTCTCAGCACGTGAATGTCTTGGTTACATCTGGACCATTGATACCCAGCTTGGTCAAATGCCTATTCTATCGACTCGACAATCTGATTACTTGTGATAATGGTTAGTGAACTGACTCGGTTCTCGCATTTCTAATATTTGCATAGATTTTCTCAATATTTTGTGTCCCGTTCTCAATTGTCTTTCACAATTGCATTGCATTGATTTGATCTGCAACAAGTGTTTTTGAATGTGCGTATAGAGGAGATAAAAGTTCTAAAATTGTATGAAAAGTTGCAACATCTATGAATTGAGTGGTTGAAGATGATGATGTAGAAAAATGAATTTTACAAAAGCTATGCCAGACAAGCTCTAAATTGGTTCTCGTTTTATGCATATGAATATGATATCTGATTTCTGAACCCAAACTAATAATAGAACCCAATATTTCAGTCTACAGTTCATGGGATGTTGGGAAGCTTCAGTGCTTTTCATGGATCAGAGAACGCTTTCACGGGCCAAATGTCCAATTTTGTGTCATAGGGGATGGTATGGAGGAATGTGAAGCAGCAGAAGCCATGAGATGGCCCTTTGTCAAAATTGATCCACAACCAACCAGTATTCATCGGTTTCCAGGTCTCACACCAATAGATTTAAGTCACTATTTGTCTGTGATATACAATACTACTGATGAAGAAACCAAAAAGGATGCATAAATTTGTGTGTGTGTGTGTGAGAGAGAGAGAGAGGGTGGGGGTGGGGGGGTTGGGGTTGGAAGTGGAATGGAAGTTTGTACCTCTTTTGTATTCTTCACGTGGTAATGACGTTAAAAATTATTTGTGCCAGTGTATATCAATTCTGGTCGTCCAATTTAAGTTTTGAAGGACTTGCTACTTGAACATTATTGATTTGAATTTTTGGTACTCCATATTGCCATAAACTAGATACTGCTCCTTGAACATATTGACTAGAATTTTCGGTACATCATATGCCATAAACTAGATACAGCTTCAAATGACTTAAGTAATTCATAGTGCACAAACCAAAACAGTTAACATCAAACTGCGCAAGGAGAACATGAATTTAGAGAGACCTATGGGCCAAGTTAATGGCCATGCCGTTAAAATACAACTAGTAACTCCAAGTACCACTAATCCATTTAGTGGGTTCAAAGAGTCCTTGAACATGTTCCCCTTATCACCATCACCTCATTTGAGAGGCAGTGCTGGAAATTGGTGCTAATGGATACGCTACTCTTTGCTTCTCAATTCTTCTTCGATCAACCCGTAATTTTGGAGATTTGGCTTTTGTAACTTCTCTCAAAGATCTATGCAAGATATGAGGGGTAAAATTCAGGTTAGTAAGGACTACTACACAATGCAAAACTTGCGGTTAATAAATCAGATGTTTCATTATTCGTACTTCTGTGGTATGAAAGGATTATCAAATTTGGGCACTGGTCTTGCATGGGGAACCAGTGTTCTACGCAACTGCTTCAACGCCTTCTCTTCTTCCATCTGAAATCGGTAGACAAAAGAAATCTTAATTCACATAACCTACTAAGTATCACTGCATCAAATTTAAAAGGTTAAATAATGGCAATAGTATGTCTAAATACCATTCTTGCAGATTCTGCCTCCTCTCTGTATCTTTTATAAATAATTTCTTTCTCCTTAATCTATGCAACAATACTTTGTGAGTATCAAAACATCCAAGAAGTTCAAAGTAGACAAATTGAACGTGAATGAAACCGAGAAAAAATGAATAACCTTCTTATCAAATTCAGCTCTATCAACAGCTCGGTGATCTACATGTAGATTGAATTCAAGAACTTCTGTCAAGGGCTTGCGTGTTTTATCAGGAACGGGAATGGGGTCCCTGCATAAGGAAGTTTTTAAGTTCAAACAACTCTAGAAGGAACAATCATAGGAATGATGAAAAAATGTGTGTTCAGATCTATACTCTTTTACGATAGGTTGAGCCTTAAATACTCTCATCTGAGCTTCTTCCATCTCCGTTCTCCTCCTTTCTTCCATTTCCCTCTGGATCTCCTCTTCATGCCTTACAAGGCTTTCTAGTTGAAAAGGTTCTGGTTTTGTGCATGGCTTTGGTTCTGGTTTTGGCGGGATCTGCACAAGAGAGACAATAATGAGCGAAAAAATTTTGAGACAAATTCATAATCTCAACAAATTATTGGGAGAGATGCATATATTCATACCACGGGATAGTCAGTTGTATACGGATATGGATGAGCTCTTGGAATCCTAGCCATCTCTTCTTCCCGCTGTTTATGCATAAGTTCCATGGCAATTCTTCTCTCTTTCTCGACCCCTCTTTCCTGATAAAACCAAGGGAAAAACATAAATCCAAACTCAAAATTGGGGGTGGGGTGGGGGGGGGGGTGTGGTGGGGGAATAATCATGTACATACTTCTGTCTGGAGATGAAATGGATTTGGAGTAGTAATTCTTGGAAGAGGCTTCTCGTGGTAAGGTTCTGAATTTATGGACAGCTAAAAAGCGTACAAGAAAGGAGACTATCAGAGAAAACAAGAAATTAGGAAAAAGACTAGTATAACGTTAAATTTTCCATTTCTATTTTTACCTTGTCAAATATATCAGCAACTGAAGAAGCTGGTTGTGGTGGTGGAATCCTCTTATCTATTTCAAAGTGAAATTCTTGAGGTACGGTAATCTGCTTCTTCAAGTTACAGAATATACCCATGCCCCCTTTACTTTCAAAAATCTGAAAAGGTTTTAAGAATTTTGAAGTCAATTATACACTAATTGAAGAATACTCTTATATCAAAAATACCACCAAAGTTAAAAGTTGAAGGTACCTTTCTATTCAGAGGTCTTGCCTTGAACTCTGGAATTTTTTCAAGTTCCTCCTTTTCTAGTTCCTCGCTGCTCTTTATCTTGGGAGGACGTGCTCTCAGAGATGTTTGAAGAGTGGGAAACTTTGGTGCTGTCAGGTGAGGTCTCCATTGATGATGGTTCTGCTAAACAATGGCCTCCAGTTCAATTCATTCTGTAAACTGATGTATTACAGTACTGCTAATTCTTCAATTGAGGCCAACAAAATCTACCTGTGCGGTTTCTGTTGAAGCTACAGTTGATGTTTCTGCATTCTGGATGGCTCTTGACATTGTTTCCAAGTGAAATTCCTGGGGGGGGGGGGGGGGGGGGGGGAAGAAAAGATTCTGCTTAGTTTTCTGGATATAATTTTTTATTTTTTTCTTGTTTTTCCCCCCACAGAAGGTTCTGGGAAAATAGTGAATTACCTTAAATTCTGTAAAATGGGGTGTACTTCTTTGTAATGCTGGTAGAGTTGGTGCTTCCAGGATCTGTCATAGAAATAACAATAATATGGATGAAGAAAGAATTCACATCCAAATCCATTTAACTAAGAGAAACTGTTTACAATTTACAAGTGTACCTTTTTATTCAATGGACGGGCCTTAAATTTTGGTATTTTAGCAATCATTTCTTCTTCAAGCTCAGATGAACTTTTAACTTTCACAGATCTTGCCCGCTGAGATGTTTCAAATTCAGGTGTCTTGGGCCTTGTTAGAGTAAGCTTAGGTTTCCTCTGTGTCGTTCCAGTAGAGTCATTCTGAAATAATTAATCGGTTTTGTTTAAGAAAATAAGGCCGAAACTCATACAAATGTAAAGCATATCTGAATTATTAAGTAATGCAAGTTTTCTCGTGAAAAGATCGAGTTACCACTGAATGTGAACTGCTCATGTGATTCAGGGAAACCTCCCTCGTGCTAGATTGGAATTTCTTCATCATCTCTGCCATTGAAACAAATGGGGCAGCTGGCTTTCGAACATACATCTGATCAAGTAAATTAAGTCAGCATATCAAACATGTCTAAAAAGCTTCAGAATTCATGAAATATCAATTTAAACTAGCCTTCCTGTCTTCTTTGCGCGTTTTCACAGTTGTGGAGGATAAGTTGGAAGCAGTACTAGCAAAGTCAGGTTTCGATTTGTGAAGTAGATTCGGAGGTTTGCTAACAGTAAGAATCTGCACATGAAAGGAAGATACATGAAATTAACTTGACGAACAATACGCACTGCAAGAAAAAGACCATATTCAATATGTTACACACCTGTCTGGATTTTCCTCCTTCAAGCTTTTGCCTCTTTATTGCTTGGTTTTCTTGAGCAAAATTAAGAGCATCAACAATGTTCTTCACCTTATTGTCCCTGTGTGATACGTGAATCATGGAATTGAAATTAGCTCCAGGAAAGGGAAAAAAAGAGACAGAGAAGGCTGATTATAATTCAAGAATGTCACATGTACATACCTTGTAGCAGTAGCTGGTTTACTGCTTTTGGCTTGTGACTTGGGCAATCGGCTCTTTGAATTCAGTGTTGAAGGATTCCTAACCTTGCTGGCTATCTTTAGAGCTGTCTGATGATTCTTGGTATCATTTTGTTTTGCTGGTGCTGGGGTGCAAACGTATGTTCCCACTGCTAGGCAAAGTTAGGTTGTTAGAAACTTTCTCAGTGGAAGACCAACACGCAAGACATGAATGAAGACTGACCTTGAGCAGCTTTAGCAGCAGAAGAGGAACTTTCACTTGCTAAAATGCTGAAGTCAAAGCAGCAAAAACAAAACCAATCAGATTTCAAGTTACCGTCTTATAAGTTATAACTGTTGTCTTCAGTAGCAACAATGACATGGTGCATGAATTTATGATCGGAAAGGAGAGAAAAAACACCTTTCATTTTTGTCAGCAGGTAAATCTTTAACTTCTGCGTCTAATGTCTTCTCTGCATCTGCATTCTGAAGTTTCATTCAAATCATAATGAGAAACAACCCATCCCAAACATGTCTTGCCAGTAGCATATGATAGATGGAGATGGACTTATTTGGTGGATGCTTATAAAGTCGTAGGTGAATTAGTTGAAGAGAACTAGTAGTTTCAAAAAATGTGCATAGCTTATATAGAGAAGTTTCTAGTTTATCAACGAATTATCCAAACATACCACAAAAGCTTAGCTAATATGTCAAACGGGTTATAGGCACTTACCACATTCACCATATCTGTACCAGTTTCGGCTTTAGCTTCTTTCACAAGCTCTTCTTGGGACCTGACATACCATAAGTGGAGTTTTTATTACATCTTCTTGAAGAAGTACAAAAAACTCAAGTATTCAGAAGTATAGAGAACCGACTTCGTAAAATTCAGTTGCTCTTCAACTACTTCCTCTTCATCCTTTGACGTAGCGGCTATTTGTAATGGCTCCTCTGCCTGTGACAAGTGGTCAAAAGTAAAAGAATTTGTCATAAGATCGTCTAAGTATGAACAGAGATCTATATAAAAATGAGGACATGGAAACTTCACCTTCTCTAGTTTCTCCTCATCTTCGCCAAAGTTGCAGAGACTTTGGAGCTGAACTGATCTGCTTGACTTAATTCTCGGCATAAATGCTGCAGCAGTTTCAACAAATTGCTCTATGAATAGGTACAAACAAAGAGACAGCAACAAATTGCACTATGATAAACTAATTAGTCCAAACAGCATTAACCAAGAAACAGTAAACTTTTGTTGTCATACTCGATAGATTCACAACAAATAGCAATTTTGTTTAGGACAATATCAGTTGTGAACTATTACTGATTGAAATATATGGAATTCATTACAAGTGATACGCAGTTGTGATTCTAATTTTCCAATTCAATTTCACGTCTGATCACAGTGTTTCCGCTCGTAAGAGCAAACCCTAGAAATCTGGATTAACAAAAACTGCACAATCTCATCCAGGATTTATGTCATTCACAGTCTTTATTTTGAAAATCAATCAAGAAAACTTAAAATTCGATAATTCACTGTCAATATCTGGAGAAAATGGCGAAAAGAAAAGAAAAACAAAAACAAAAAGAAATCACACCAACAAACTCCAGATAATTTCAAATCAATCAAGAAAACGTAAAATTTGATAATTCACTGTCAATATCTGGAGAAAATGGCGAAAAGAAAAGAAAAACAAAAACAAAAAGAAATCACATCAACAAACTCCAGATAATTTCAATATAGCCATTTGGAGTTCCGGAATAAAGACAGAAAGAAAATTGAAGTAATAAAATTAAACGAACCATGAAAGGAACACAAACAAGAATTACTTACGGGAAGGGGCGTGGGGTAGCGAAATATCGAACCAGAGCTCGGCCTTTTGGCGATCTTCATCAGTCTCCCCGCGCATGAAATCGTAAAATTGCGGAGCCGAGAACTCGTAAGCGTCATCTATCATGGAATGATTAGTTGTCTCATCCACCGCCATTGCTAATCAATGCAAAAACAGAACTTAATTCTGTAAGTGAAAAGCAAACGCTCGAGAAAACTGAAGGAGAGAAATGGAGTGTCAAAAACCGATCTTGCGAGAATGTAGGGTTGATGTGAGAGAATATTGGAGAGGGGTATTAACGTTCAGATCCTAACGGTCCAATTTTCAAAAGGACCCAGTGATTGTCTAACGGCTAGAATCAGTGTAGAATTTTCATGGTGCGTCGCCGTTTCGTGCCATGTCATATCGTAGAGCCTGTTTCTTCATATTTAGAAGAGGAATTAATTGGTTTTGTGGTTTGAATTTGTCTTGTTCATATTTTTGTTTAAAGAAAAATTTAAACAAAAAATATGCATCTGACATATTTTTCTACACACCCTCATATTATAATTGTGGTGGGATAATGTATTTCCAATTATTTTGTTCCAAAAAAACTCAAAAATTTTTGGTTGATTCATATTTAAATTCAAGTTCAAAATCTTTTAATACCTTAATTTGTCCTAAGAATGATGTTACTTGTAGATGGAATGCTTATGTACCTAATTTCCTTGTAAATATTATTGTTTTTATTTAGGACACTCTAATGAACTAATACATTTGACAAATATTTTTGGCAAGTTATTCTTACCATCTCATTACCAATGGTGAATGCCTATCAAGCCTTCCACCCTTATCCAAGCATCTTAGGGTGTGTTTGATTGACACAATTTTCCATGGAAAATGTCCCATTATGGAAAAAATTTTCTCACTTGGTTGTTTGATTGACAAATTTTCCATGGCAAATATTTTCTAGGTACAATAGTTCAAAGCATGTTTTGGCCATTTTCCATGGAAAAGAAAATCCATCTCCCCCCCAAGAAAAAATTTTCCATGAAAGTGGGAAAATATTTTCTTTTCCACCATGTGCAATCAAACACACCCTTAGCGAACTCAGATAACTAGAATTCCAAACTCCAATATTTTATTGAACGGATAAAGGTAAACATCCATAATAATTATCATAATAAGTGACATATTCGAGGCGGAAGTTTTATTTTATCCCTAATTGTTGGGATATTAATTCAAATTAATTGAAAAGAAAAAGAATGGGCCTTGGATGTGGTAATTTGTTAATGGGTTTTGGCCCATTAATGTTACTTGAGGGACAAGGTGGGTTAGAGGATATATATATATGCATGTGTGCAGAGCCGAGAAGAGAGCCACAGAGAGAGAATAGCGAGACAGAGAGAGGGATTTCGTGTGAGAGAGAAAGAGAGAGAGAGTGGGAAAAATTAGAGAGAGAAAAGAAAAGTGTCGTGTTCTTTTTCTTGTCTAATTTTTATGTGGAAAAGTCGAGTGGGTGAGAAAAAAATTTGTAGAGTGATTTTTCTTCCTCAATAAAAGGTTCTTCTCCCGTGATTGTCGGCAGTTAGCTGAGCCACGTTAATTATTGTGTTCTCTATTTTATTCTCGTTTGTGTGTGTTGATTATTTTTCGCTGCGCAAAGTTTGGGTGGGGAAATTTGTGATATTTCCCAACACTAATGATTATATAATATTATATAAAAAAGTAAGGCAACACAATTATTTTAGCTGATTATGTTACTCTTTATGTAATTCTCTCTGTCCATATAGTATGACCGTAGTTAATATTTTTTCCATAACTAGGCACTGCGCAATGTTAGCACTCATTTACTTAAAATTAAAAAAAGGAAAATCTCATATTGGAAACAAATGTTAGATATACAATTTATTTTTTTGTTTTTCTTATTTAATTTTTTTTCTTTGTTTAGTATTTTTTCCTTATTTTAATTTTTTATATAAATTTTAATTTTTGAATTATGTATGAAATTGAAAATGAACCAAATGCAAGAATTAATAGACATGTGATATGATGTCAAAGTTACAAACTACGATGACAATCAAATTATTTTTAAAAATAAGAATTAACTTTTTTTATATACATTTTAATTTTTAAATATTACATTTTAATTTTTTATATACATTTTAGAATTAAACATATATATATATCATTTTTATTTATTTTAAAATATATATATATCATTTTTATTTATTTTAAAAATTTAAATAAGAAAATTTTTTATTTACTTTACCATGTTAAAATAGTAATTTTAGATAGTTTTATGGATATTGTGCATTGGGAGTTCAATGATTACAAAATGATTTTTAACTTCAATTAGTGACTTTATAATATTTTCAAATATGCAATTTTGATACCCTCTATTATTAATCAGTGCCAATTTAATAAATATGTGGTCTTTAAAAATATTTTTTAAATTTTAAATTATTTAGGTATATTTTTTAAGTTTCAATTTCGACACTCATACCTATTTAAATATTTATGCATATTATTATTTCTTTTTACTTGGTTATATAATTAAAAAAAATTTACAAATTCTTAGCAAAATCAACTTTACGAATAAAATTCTCATGCCACACACTGTGGGAAATACTAGTTGGGATTAATACAAGGGCAGGGAACATTACAAGTTAATTGTGGGTGTTTGAAATTTAGATAGATTTTAAGTAGAATAAAATTTGACCATAAAACTAATCAAAATGAGAAGTAGAGATTATTTGTTGAAGTATTTGGAAAATAAAATACATTGCTTCATCGAATCGTCCTTTTATGTTGATATAACTTTTTTTTTTTGGTTTTTGTTTTTGAAAGATTATTTCGATATGCTCGTAAAATATAGAGGGAGCATGAACACGAGCAAGATGTCATGCCCCGGGAGTTCGGCTAGTGATGGATTGAGTCATTTGCGCAAATATGGGCTCGACGAGGCACGAGGCGTGCATGAAAGGCATGGACCGGAACCATGGTCGGGCACAACGTCTAAGTCATGGAGGGACGAAGGCAAGGGATCGCACACGAAGGGCCGATCATGGACGTGGGCGAGATCATCCGAGGAGGCATTGAGGCCAATGGAAAATTCCAGAAGATTGAGGGGCTCGGTTGAGAGGATACGTTCCGGAAGGATCCGTGGTCGAGCACTCGAGGAAGCTTCTAGGACGTTGCGGGAAGTGACGAGACGAGTCGGGATTCTAGAGACTTCCAAGAGATAGGCATTAGTAGACAAGTCTAGAACATTCTTGTACATACTTTACATAATGTATAAATGGATGGAAATGTATAGAAGTGCATAGAATGGTCTAGAAGGTCTAGGATGTTCTAGATGTTCGATCAGAGCCGTTGATTAGGATTGATCTCTACCGTCCATTCCAAAGGAGGTGAAAGAGGTTGCCTATAAATAGATGGTAGGCCTTCATTTGTAACCATCCAAGGGAAGAGTAATTCAAGAGTGAGAGCTTGAGCGAGCATTCTTGTGAGTGATCTCTAGAGGTAGAGATTGTGAGGAACACTTGTATGAGAGCTCGAGGGGTTGAGTAGTTACAAGTCGTTGTAATCATCTTTGGAGCTAATACAAAGGGTTGTATTACTTTACTCGTTGTGTACTTGCCGGTTTTCCCTTAAGTTAGCACTTTAGTAGTGCATCGTGGGTCGAAGCCGCTTCACCTAGTAATCACAAGGGTGGTTCGAGTGGTGAAAGCCGGACGGAGTTAGTGAAAACTCTAAATCCGTGACAGAGAGCTTGAGCAACCATGTTGGTTTGCCTCTTAACAAAGCGAACCGAGAAATTCGGTTTAGAAAAGATAATATCACTAATGATATCTCCAAATTCAATTGCATCCATAACATTAGAGTTGATAGTATCAATGACAACCTTGGCATCAAGTTCAAAGCAAACATCCCGAAAGCCCATCGACGAAGCCCAACTTTCGGCAATTAGCAACGTCCATGCCTCGGCCTCTTTCGATATACTTAGATAAGGAGAATTGATTCTTTCCCAAACTAAAAATAGATAGATAAATAAATAAAGTGATAATAATAATTAAAAAAAAAAGGAAACAAAAGGAAAAAATGCCAACGTCTAAAGAAGTAACAGTTGACCTCAAGAATTTCTCTTTGGCCTTGATTCTTTTATTTTCCTTTGAAAAAGATTTTAAAATGTCTGTTGCGGAAAGAACGCGCTGCCAAACACACGTTATTTCGTCAAGTCGACATTACAGGGAAAATGAACATAAAAGATGGAAAAAGAATAGGGAATATGAAAGAGAAAGACGCGTCTCCGTGAAGAAAAGTCAGCGATAAGTTTCCATCAGTGTGGCCACAAGTCAAAATTGCCCATAAATAATAGTAGTCTATTCAATTCATAACTGTTAATTTGTAGATTAGATTTTGCGCAAGTTGAAAGACAGTGAGTGGCATATATTTCTGGGTTTTGGCAGAAGCTACTTTATTTATTTTGGAAGTAGACAGAAAAAGCTTTTCAGTCATGGCAGGAAGAGAAATTCTTAACAAGATGAAGGTCAATTTCTTGCCTTGACTTCGATTTTTTGTTTTATTGTTCTGCATATTCATTAATTTAGAAGGATCTGTCGGTATACCCACTTATTAATCCATGTTTGATCCTAAATTATGACATGCTGTGTGGGATATAGGGTTTGTGGGTGGGGGTGCGATAGGGTATGTAATAAGAAATTCTTAACAAGGCGAAGGTCAATTCTTGTCTTGATTTCCCTTTTTCTCTTCACTGTTTGTTTACCTGAGATTTTTGAAAAATGGTTTTTTTAATGTGTGCTGACTTTGATTTTGGGGAAAAGTAATTTTTGAAGAGCTAATATATTTCACCGATACGTTGTAAGGTGGATTTATACCACTCGTTCATTTTTGTATGAATACCACTTGTTCAGTTACGTATGAATTATGATGCAAAAGGGAGTACTATACTATATTGAGACTGAGTCCACCGGCAGATTGGAGTTAAGAAAATGTGTTATTATTACCAAAGTTAAAGGAGTTTGTTTAGGGAATTGAAAAATGGTGTTTTGCCTTGTGGGAGATTTCATTCACCAGTCAAAGGTTCTGAATTCCTGAGATAAATCAGCCATTGTAATTTACTGCAAACTACCATCCAAGACATGCCGTAGGACCTGCTGCTTATAAGCACTTAAAAGCAATACCAAACAAACACTTACTTGGATGGTTGTTGCTAGATTTTCATATCAAGTTAATTTTTGACGTTATTCAGGAAAAAGCATGCTTTTCCACACCGGTCACACCCGAAACAGGAAAAGGCAAAAGTAAATTCTCAAAGAACATAACTCATGGCTTCTATCTTGAGAAAGGGAAATCAAATCATGACATGGAAGATTGTTTAGTTTCTGAATTCAAGAAATTGGGTGACAGTGAGTTGGGTTTGTTTGCTATCTTTGATGGGCATATGGGACACGATGTTGCCAAATACTTGCGAGGGCATCTCTTTGAAAGCATTCTAAAGCAGGTAATCACATTATCCCTTATCTTCCTCGAATATCCCTTTCCTCGTGTAATATGTTCTTTTCATTTCCATCATCATTCGCATGACATTAATTGATTTGCTATGTTAAAACAATGACAAATCTTGTACCATCAACTAAAATCTCTGTATTTAAGCAGGATGACTTTTGGACCGACACAGAGAAGGCATTGAAGAGGGCTTATAAGACAACTGATAAAGAAATATTAGAGCAGTCATTTCACTTGGGGAAAGGGGGATCGACTGCAGTTACTGCAATATTGATGGATGGTCAAAAGCTGGTAGTTGGAAACGTGGGGGACTCCCGGGCTGTCATATGTAAGAAGGGTCTTGCCAAACAATTGTCAGTTGACCATGAACCCAACAAGGAAAAATCAACGATTGAGAAGAAGGGTGGCTTTGTATCAAACATTCCAGGTATGCTGAATGCTGTTTTGTAGTTATATATGGGTTAATTCGATATTCATATTGTAAAATATAAGCTTATTTAGTATTGAAGTATCTCGTCTAAAAGCTTCTACTATTGAATAGGATATATAAGCTTATTTAGTAAATTCATCTTCAATATGCTTGTAAATGAGTGGTGGAAAAATAGCTTGTTTTGAAGTATCTCACCTAAAAGTTTCAACTGTTGAATAGGATATAACCTTAGTTTAATAAATTCGTTTTCAATATGCTTATAAACGAACCGTGGAAAAATAGTTTACGAGAATGTATGAATAAAAAGTGACTTAGGAAAAATCGTCCAAATGTTTATTTCTTGGATGACCTCGATAGCCTTGCTTGAAAGAATTTATACTTGTTGAATTTTTTTTTACCCTTGACCTATAAGCTGCCAGTAATATTGGAATACTTGAGATTTTCAAACATACAATTTCCGACCACTGTTCCTTTGAACTGACAATTTTCTCTATTTCTTAAATACATTCATCATTCTCCATAACTTTTCAACCACATGATTAAAATTCATTTTTCCAAATCTCTACCAAACAAAACTTGAATGTTTCACCTTAATGGGTCACCAATGTTAGAAGTAGCCCAAAATCTGTATATTGTATATTTGCTTCATATTCATTTGACGTCGGGTCTAAGCCTAAATATTTGTTGTCCAAATGTCTCCTTGATTGTAGTTAGCCATCTAAGCTGAGATTTGTGATTCCCACAGGCGATGTTCCTCGAGTTGATGGTCAGCTGGCAGTGGCTAGGGCATTTGGCGACAAGAGCTTAAAGAAACATCTTAGTTCAGAACCAGATGTCACGGTAGAGATAATCAACGATGACGCAGAGTTTGTCATTTTAGCCAGTGATGGATTATGGAAGGTGGGATATCTAAGAAACCCATGGTTACGCTTTTTGCAACTGTAATTCTTACATTCTTATTTTTATACAAATTACATTTTCTAGGTTATGTCGAATCAAGAAGCTGTTGAATCCATCAGAAACATCAAGAACGCTCGATCGGCTGCAAAGCACTTGGTCGAGGAGGCTGTTTCGAGGAAAAGCAGGGATGATGTCTCATGCATTGTTGTCAGGTTTCAGTGATCATAGTCTGTACATAGGGTTATTTAGCTGTTCGAAGGACAGGAGTTGCTCGTACCTACGTTTACTGCGTATAGGAAGCTATTATTGAAGCACTATTCGGATTGTCTTGTGAAGTTTGATAAGTGTTTTTGTGGGATCATCACTCGTGGCAGTGAGATCAATAATAAAAGTCAAATTTTAACGTTAATATATTTAATTATTACCATAGATAGATTTCACGATCCATTACTATAATTTCAATGGGACAGATATCCTCGGCTGTTATTGAAACTTGACTGACCTTGAGTTTCATATACAAGGACGGTGGGTCGAGATGCTGATTGTTGTGATGCGTAGGCATCAAATTTCATGTGTGGGCGTCATTTAAACGAGATTGAACAAGCTTTTTAAAACATAGATTACATGTAATTAATGTAATGTCTGTCAATTTAAATAGTTAGGTTGGCTCTAGCTTCAACAGAAGTGGTGTAAGGCCATGTGGACATAGTCTATGTTTTCAAAAGCGTGTTTGGAGAACGCTTAAGCGACGTCTAAATTCGAAACTTGACTTTGCATGTTTTATATGTTTTACACTGTCACTTTGTGCTGCTCGCATTTATACCTGCTTAAGTTCATAAAAATTTGAAATTTGATTTTGCCATTTAATTACAATTTATATTATTTTGGAACACTGAATATGGCTAAGGTCATCACATTCAATGTCAAGATGATATGTGTTTTGTAAACACAATAATCGTAAGCACACGTGATCATCATATCAGTACTACAAATTTTAAAACTTTGCACATCTATATATATATATATATATATATATATATATATTAAAAAGTAGTTGGAATGAAGCAGTTAGTTTTCGATTGTGTGCTAACTTCTTAAATTTGAAGAAGTCAAGCAACATATTAACCAATTATAATCTTAATTAATAATTATTATTTAATTTAATATATGTAGATAACTATTACACAATTGAAATTGAAAAAGAATATATTAAACATGTTTTGCTAGATTTGTTAATAGAAATGACACAAAACCAGGATATTAATAATTTTTTTTTAAAAAAATCATTCAATATATGTATTTTGGAAGATTTTCAAATATTCAATGTCCATTTGTTGTTTTAGATAGAACTCCAATCTACTATACAAAATAGAAATAAAAAAATGGCATATGTTAGAATCCTTACAAAATATTAACGAAAAAAAAAATTACTGAAAATATATGCTCCTTATCTTAAACATTCCAGAGTCGCAGCGGTATGAGCAAAATGAAATTATTTAAAATCTCTCACCTTTGGGATTATGAAATTAATAATGTACTTAATTTTTTTTTATATGTATATATATTATAGTACAAATTTTTATTTTGTAATTAAATGCTATGATGCCTTTAATATTATATTCATTTGTGAGGAAAAAAAATAAAAGTAATAAACCGTCTTCTATAAACCATTATAATTACAATTTTTTTTTTTTCGTTCTTGCATTCGTTATTACAATTACACTTGCACATTAATAATTCTCGTGTATGGCACGGGTGTTAACGTTATTTTATTCTACAATCTAGGGATTGCGGCCAAGCGGTTCATCCCGGGAACCCTTTTATTCCGGGTGAGAATATCAACACCTTACAGAAATGAGAAATACAAAATATTTCGCCCAAAATCGAAACATGGAGTCCTGCATGCGTTGTGTAATATGAAGCTGCCACATACACCAATCTGCATGTAAAACCCTTACTAGTATCAAGCCACGCATCTCTCTTCCCATACCTCACACCATCCTCGTCACTCTTCCCTGCTCTCTCTCTCCACATCCCTCCGTATATGTAACACACATCCCCTCTGTATCTCCTTCATCTCTTCTTTTTTTTTTCTCCGATCCCCTCTTCAATTATTTCACCAAATTCGTGATCGTGATATGGGCAGCAGCGTTTGTGCTGAGATGCAACACAAGTTTCACCACTCTCACCAACTTTACAATTATCCCAACAAGAAAACTCTCAGAGAAATCGATATCCCTCCGAGAAAACTCATCGGCCGCCGTTCCGCGGCGGAGTTCCTCTCAGAGTCTCCAAACTCGGAGACGGCAATTTTCCGGCGATTCTTACCCTACAACGATGACGACGATGACGATGACGATGACCCCTACTCAGCCGATGAGTTCAGAATGTTCGAATTTAAGGTAAGAAAATGCAACCGGAGTAGGAGTCACGACTGGACGGATTGCCCCTTCGCACATCCAGGAGAAAAAGCCCGTCGAAGGGATCCAAGGAAGTACAACTACAACGGCACTGTGTGTCCCGAGTTTCGAAAGGGATACTGTAGAAAAGGTGACCTCTGCGAGTTTGCTCATGGAGTCTTCGAGTGTTGGCTTCATCCCAGCCGTTATAGAACAGAGGCGTGCAAAGACGGGAAGAATTGCAAGCGAAAGGTCTGTTTTTTCGTGCACTCTGCTCGTCAGCTTCGACTTCCGCCGGACGAGAAGATTAACAACAACCACAACCACCTCCATTGTTGTGTTCATTGCCATAACACAATTAACGCCAATTCGCCAACTTCGACTCTGCTTGGTATGTCTCATTTATCTCCCCCTGTTTCGCCGGATTTTAACTCCGGGCGGATGAGTTACAAAGATGCTGTCAATGAATTGATGAGCTCTTTGGAAGCTATGAATATTATGAAGGATTCATCATCACCAATGTCCAATTCAATTTCGAACTCGATCCAAAATGTTAATAACTTCCCTTGGATCGATGTGAATTTTTCTATGGATGATCAAACCACCCAGTTCAATTTATCCCCGTCCACGCCGAGTCCTTCGACCAAATTTGCAGTGAATAATGGGGATTTTCCTGCGAGAAATTTGATGATGATGGAAGAGATCAAGTACAATAATGAAGGTGGCTTGGCTGGACCTGATCTTGAGTGGGTCAATGCTCTCTTGACCTAAAATACAATGAAGTTCTTATATATTAATCATAGTATGAATATTTTGAGTATATGCACAAGGGTCCTATTGTTTTTCACATTTGCTCATTTGTGGAGAATTTTTAAAATATTGTTACTTTTCATTTAAATAATTAAATTTCATGTCTTGTATGACTAGCTAGTGAAGTTGTAATAATATTTCTCTCTCGAATTGAATTAAATCGAGAATTATGTTTAATAAATATAATGTGCATGTTTTCACATTTCTTTCTTGCTTTATTTTTCGTGTTTATTTATGATGATTGATGAAGATGGATCATTGTGACTTATAACTAACTAGTGCATGTCTAGATACAAGCATCCGACAAGTCATGCAACAAATTAAATGATTTTAATCTACAAAGCATAATTGAGATGACCTGTACAATTTAGAAGAAGAAATAATACATTGCTTTGGTTCTACTTGTACACTAGGTAGGGTAAGATTAATTAGCAAAGCTATAAGACAGGTGCATGGTGGACATGCAAACGGATGGGAGTTGAGAGGGTTCTAATCGTGTGATTGGATGTGCTGCCTTAGTTAGGTAATGGTGGAAATTCAAGAAATTTACCTCTTAACAATTGCTTTGTGCATTTTTTTTTTTTTTTTTTTTGAGAGAGATGAATCATAGTGTGTCCCTTTCGAAATTCATACCTTCATTCTATTGGGGGGAAAAAAACCCACAATTGCATTGGTTTTTGAGAGATGAGACATGGTATGCTGTTGTCATGTGTCCCCTAGGAGGGATACTTATGAGTTGGATTGGACAGCAAGGATGGTAGGGAAAAGAGTTTTCTTATAATAATCGAATCCTATGATAGGATTGTAGCGCTAGATGGGCTCTTGTCACAAAATTCACAAGCAAATGCAATGTAAGTGAACACAACATTAATTGATTGATTAGGGTGGCCGAGTGGGGTGTCCCACATACCATACAATCGTGGCTTTAGTCTTTAGCTCCACAACAAGCCCATATGCTTTTTATAATGGTTGAATGACATTGTGACCTGCTTTTCATATTCTTTGTTTGTTTCTCATTGCAAGTGCATGAATGTGTTTCAAAAAATTAGTGAAAGCGCAAGACTATGCTGGCTTGCGATTGGAGCGTAATGTGAGATGTAGATGCAAGGCCGTAGCTAACCATTTCTGCGCCAACATTTTTGTGCATGTTATGAAATTCAATAATGATGATAGTATTACTCGTCATCTAATGTGTTAAGAACAGGGTCCCTAACTTCGCCCCAAAAGCACGCTCAAAGGGGAAGGTTTGAACTCAGCCTATAAACCACTCCAGGAGTTCCTCCGCAACCGATGTGAGACTCAACTCAGCAATCCCCTCCCCTATTCGGCGATCCCTTGGATCCCGAAGGGACATCCTCTTGTTGGGAGGCTGGCTCTAATACCACTGTTAGGTTTTTAGACGAATAAAAAACACCTTAAACGAATAAAAAACACAAAAGCTCAAAAATAAAGAACACGAGAATTGTTTTGGCCCACGGCCGCGCAGTTCGGTGTAAACACCTACTCTGCGTTGAGCTCCACAGATCGTGGTAGTTGCTCAAGGATTCCACTAGAAAATCAACCGGTAGCAAGGTTTACAAATTACAATCCCTCTCTTATCTCCGTTTCACTCTCGTTCCTCGAACGATAATAATCTAAGCAACTCTAAGTATCACTCCCAACAACTCTCAAGAATAGATACAATAGCTTAGAAAAATAACAGAGAACTCTCAAGGATGTAATTCACTCTCATCTCTACATAAGCCAATAAACCTGTCAATATATAGTAGTAAAACCCTAAAGATTAACTTAACCTCCAAGCTAAACACTTCAGGTCAAAACAAGCTCAACTCTCGGCCCATCTAACATGACAAGGCAGCATCTCTTGGCCCAACATAATGCACTAGTTGGACGTAATTGACTTGCATTTTATTTTATTTTATTTTATTGTATAGAATTTAAAATAATAAATCCATTAGTTAATATCATATTGTCTATGAATGATAAATACTTGCCATTTTCTTTTATGATAAATACTTGTCATGAAATGATATTTCCCTTTCCCCCCTTTTTCTTTTGGATTCCGAAATCTCAAATTAAGCGCCCTTTCTTTTACAACTTTTAACAAGTTTTTACACATTTTAACTCGTTTTCATCTAAAGTCAAACCAATTATTTCCACATATTTTTTGGGATTCACTGTACTACACAAATCTCCACCACTCAACCCCACTCATTTTCTCTTTTATTTCATATCAAAACTCATAAATACTCATAAATACATATAAATTAACACTCACTAAGGAGGGAATTGGGCAGAATAACCTCTCCATCCGTCAAATTATGTAAATAACCTTTGACCTATAACCCATTTAAAACATAATGCAAAAATAATATAAAATACACAATTACCTAAATATCCTCACTCATCTATACCTAATCCTCCCCAAATTCAGTCTCTGGTATTCACGCATAAAACCATGGCTGTAGAAATTTGAAACTAATGTTTATTTTCCTTCATTCCTGCTACGCATTCTTTCGAAAAAAACAAATTGGTCACAAATTATCAAGTTATCTCTCTCTTTCTCCCTCGTTCAATCTATCTCTCCCTCTCGCAATACTGACGTAAATGTTCGTTTGCCGAATTGTCGTCGAAGGAAATTTGCAGGCCCACAGTGATTTTGAAGAAAATTTGCAATTTGCTTACGACTTGGGTATAGGTATATATATATATATATATAGTGAAGGAAAAAAATGGGGCACATTGGCCTAGAGAGAAAGATGGGCATAAGGATCGAAACAGAGGGCATGGGAGGACACAAGACCATTACGGCTCAAATGGACATTCAAGGCACCATTTTTTACTCCCTTAAGGTGTTTGGTTTTTTGCCTAATAATTAGATGGAAATAATCTATTTCCAATGAATTCTCCTTATTTTGAATATATAAAATTTTTTTAGTGAATTTTGTGCCTGTAATTAGGTGTGACTTTTTAAAGTATTTGATTCAAAATCTATGTTCTTGTGATGGGCTAATTGGGTAGTGTATATGGCGGCGTGGTCCTATTGGTGCTGTTGGTTTTAGAAGAAGGTAATGGGTTCGTTTGAGTCAATCAATCAGGTCTCTCTTTGCCCCACTTTATATGTGTTCGAATATATAGTGTAAATCGATATTCTTTGGTTGTAAATGAGAAATTTTTTTTTCTAAAATTACATTTTTTATGTTAAGATGGAGAATGTAATTGCAATTCAATTGCATGTTGGATTGACGAAGGGAAAAATGATTGTTGTTTTGTGATAACGATAGTTTATTCGTGATAACGGTAACTTCACCTCTATCCGATTCGTGCACTTTTAGTGACAACTCTATTTTCTATATGCGTGGCACAACCTCAATATATGAAAACAACAGTTATTTTTTGACAATAAGAGTCTCGAATGGCTTAAGGTACCCAAAGTAGGGAAAAACGATTGTTGTTTCTTGATAACGATAGCTGATTTGTGATAACGACAACTTCACATCTATCCGATTTGTGCACTTTTAGTGACAATTCCATGTTCCGTATGCATGACACAACCTCAATATATGAAAACGAGTGATAACAAGATTCCCAAATGGCTTAAGATACCCAAAATAGGGCAAAACGATTGTTGTTTCTTGATAACGATCGTCGATTCGTGATAACGATTACTTCCCATCTATTTGACCCGTGCACTTTTAGTGACAACTCCGAGTTTCCCCAATATATGAAATTGATAGTTTTTTTTTTTTTCCAATGAGAGTCCCGAATCGCTTAAGGTACCTTGAATAGGGCAAAATGAGTGTTGTTTTGTGATATCGTTAGTTGATTCGTGATAACGATAGTTGTTTCGTGATAACGAGGATTTCACAATGAAGTAGTGATATGATTTTTTATTTCCCGATGAGTTATATGACACCAGATAGGGTTGCTTAACTAATCGAGAAATCCAAATCACCATGTTATTAATAGAAATTCAACCCAAATCACCATCGGGTTGTCAAGCTCTCGTTATCAGAAAACAACTATCGTTTTGCCACTTCGGGGTTATTTAACTAATTAGGCCATCCTATCATCAATGCACTAGTAGCTTATCAAGTTCTCGTTATCACGAAACAAGTATCATTTTGCTGCTTCGAGGTTATTTAACTAATTAGGACATTCCATCACTAATGCACTAGTAGTTTGTCAAGTTCTCGTTATCACGAAATAAGTATCATTCTCACTAAACAACTATCATTTTTCCATCCCCGGGTTGCTTAACTAATCGAAAAATCAAATCATCATATTACTAGTAATTTATCAAGTTATCGTTATCATGAGACGACTATCGTTATTATTATATCAACTATCGTTATCACTAACTCCACTTTCGTTATGACTACATCAACATTCGTTTTGACTAAATCAAGTTTCGTTATGGCTGTATCAACTTTTGTTATAACAAAATTAACTTTCGTTATGACTCAATCAACATTCGTTATGGCTAATCCACTTTCCTTATGGCCAAATCAACTTTAATTACGGTAAAATCAACTTCCGTTATAACTTAATCAACTTTGGTTATGGCTAAATCAACTTTTATTACGGAAAAATCAACTTTTGTTATGATTCAATCCGCTTTGGTTATGGCTAATCCACTTTCGTTATGGCTAAATCAACTTTCGTTACCACTTAATCAACTTTTGTTATCACTTAATCAACTTTTGTTATCACTAATCAACTTTCGTTATAACTAAATCACCTTTTGTTATGGTTATATCAACTTTCGTTATGGCTATATCAACTTTCGATGCGATTAAATCAACTTTCGTTATGACTAAATCAACTTTCGCTATCACCAAATTCAACTTTCGTTATGACTAAATCAACTTCCGTTATCCCCAAAATCAACTTTCGTTATGACTAAATCATCAACCGTTATCGGTAAATCAGCTTTCGCTATCACTAAATCAACTTTCGTTATCACTCAACCAACTTTCGTTATCATTCAATTAACTTTCGTTATCACTAAATAAACTTTCATTCACTAAATCAACTTTCGTTATCACTCTCAACCAACTTTCATTATCACAAAACCAACTATCGTTTTGTCTTCCGTGGGTCGTTATCACGAATAAACAATTATTTTTCATATCCTCGGGTTGTTTAACTAATCGAGAAGTTCAAATCACCATATTACTAGTAGAAATCCAATACCAAACCTGTAAACCAAACCACAAACTCCAAACCCCAACCACAATCCCAAATCCCAAATGTTTTGCTAAACCCCAATCCCAACCCCAAACCCTAAACCCTAAACCCCAGCCCCCGAAAATGTCATCACTAAACCATAACCCTAAACCCCAAACCCCCCAAACCTCAACCTTCAAACCCCAAATTCCTAAACTTCAAAACTTGGGGCATGAACCGAATGGTGATGAAACATGTTCTAAAGTTTGGGACGGGTTAAACAGTCACTAAATGTCAACCGAGTACTTGTCTTTGAATAATGAACACCTCAAAAATTCCATAAAAATGCGGTTTGATCTTTAGAATGGGTTAACAATCATAATGTGCCCATTTAACATTGGAGTTGAAGGACGAGTTAAAAATGAGTTTGCATTCCATCCTGAATAGTTATCCAATCCCGAGATATCAAACCCATCGTTGATTACTGATAATGACACTTGTCTTGGAATAATGAGAACTTGACAATCTCCTAAAAAAAATGTGATTTGATTTCGCGATTATGATAACATTGTGATGGGATGCCCCGACTAGTTATCCAACCCCGAGACGACAAAATGATAGTTGATTTAGTGATAACGAAAGTTGGTACCCCTATCACAAAAGTTGATTTAGTGATAATGAAAGTTGATTTACTGATAACGATGGATGACTATTCATAATGAAAGTTGATTTAGTGATAACGATAGTTGATTTGGTGATAACAATAGATGATTTAGTCATAACGAAAGTTGATTTAGTGCTAAAAATAGTTGATTTAGTGATAACAAAAGTTGATGCCCCTATACCGAAAGTTGATTGAGTGATAATGGAAGTTGATTGAGTGATAACAAAAGTTGGTTGAGTAATAGCGAAAATTGGTTGAATGATAATGGAAGTTGGTTGAGTGATAACAAAAGTCGGTTGAGTGATAACGAAAATTGATTTACTGATAACGATAGATGATTTAGTCATAATGAAAGTTGATTTAGTGATAACGATAATTGATTTAGTGACAAGGATAGATGATTTAGTCATAACGAAAGTTGATTTAATGATAATGATAGTTGATTTTTTGATAACGAAAGTTGATGCCCCTATAACGAAAGTTGATTTAGTGATAACGAAAGTTGATTTAGTAAGAACGAAGGTTCATTGAATGCGAACAAAAGTTGATTTAGCAATAACGAAAGTTGACCGATTGATAGCGAAAGTTGATTGCGTGATAAGCGAAAGTTGGTTGATTGGAAACGAAGGTTGATTTACTGATAAAGAAAATTGATTTACTGATAAGGATATATGATTTAGTCATAACGAAAGTTTATTTTGGTGATAATGAAAGTTGATATAGTCATAACCACTTTTTCTCCAACCGTTTTTTACATTAGTGTCACGCAAAGAGGATGTTCTTCGCAAATGGATAGAAACCACTTCACTTTCTCATCGGAGTCAATCTTCACTGGGGGAACTAGAAATTTGGTTAAGAGACATGAACTCCATTTTATACGAATTGTTGTCCAACTTTACGATCTCTCGAACCACATTGTAAAGCTCCAAATACGAAATGTAGTTGGAAACAAAAATGGGATTGGTATTCTCTTCATTGTTCTCTACAAATTTCCACGTGCACGTGCCTTCATTACTCTTTTTAAACTCAGCGAAGTGACATAACTATATCCACACCATCTTCGTAGAATCCACGACTGCAAACAAGCGAAAAAAATCACAAAAATTACTTCAATGAACTAGAACATACCTGAACCATGTGACATTTTAGCTAAGCAATTAAAAATAAGATTATAATGGTAAGGGATGACTGAATCACAGAAAACAACTGCAGTGTCGTTATGCATTACACGATAAACTAGTATAATCGTTATGCCTAACGGATAACCACCGCATTGCTTATATATGATACTCAAGATATAAATCGTGAAAATATGTGACATTTGGTTGAGAGTTTAAAAAACAGGCTGTTGAACAGATAACGAATGCAGTATCGTTATGCTTAAAAAGATCACGACTTCACAGTCGTTATGGTTAATATAGACTTACTGTAATAAAAATATATCATACTGAGATAAAGAACACGGAAATATGACACATGTGCATTGAGAATCATGAAATCAAAATTATACCATCTAAGCAAGAGATAACGAATGCAGTGTCGTTATGCATAACACATAACGACTGTACAGTCGTTATCATTGGTATTTAATTTTTAAAACATCATCATCATCTAGAGATCACGAAAACTATACAAAATCAAGAAGCTCAAGATGATTATCAAGTAGAAATAGTAAGAAAACCTACCAATTTGCTTATTTGTTCAAATATTTTCACTCTCTTTCAAAGCACCAAAAGATGATCTTTCATAGATCTTCACCAACCTATACAAGCTTCCAACAACATTAATTTCAAGGTTCTACAAGCAAAATGATAGAGGAAGAAGTTTTTTGGAACCACAAGAAACGGATTAAACGAACTGAAGAGGAGAGGAAATGAAACATACGTATTGCAGGGGGGGTTATTCAAAAATAAAAAAGAAACAAAAATCCAAAAGGGTATTTTAGATATTTGCAAAATTTCTTTTACCATTATTTAAATTGAAGGTTATTTACACAATAACTAGTTCTGAGTAGGTTTTTTAAATAATTTTGATGTTTGACTAACCCTAATAAACAAAGACCCCGTCACTAAGAGTATGGCCCAAAACCCATATATAGGAACAACGTGGACTGATCTTTGTGAAAGCCCAACTAGAAGAGTGAGGAATAAATACTGCCTGAACCCAACAAACACTAGCCCGCTTTGAGCCCAATAAATACTGGCTCGTAATAGAGATGTTTAGTGTGCGGGGCCCAGCCAAAAGAAAGTGGGCCTGTCCGTTAGCATGTGTGAACTAGCTAGTAGGAAAGGAAAGAATGGTGAACCTTTAAGGACGTGGAATAAAATAAATGATAGTCATCCGCTAACGTGTCTTCAGCCTTGAAACCACAAGATGCCGTCACGCCGGCATGGGATGCTACGTAAAAAAAATTAAAAGGAAAAAAGGAAGGTGGATGAATTTTATATGTGACTACTATACTTTGAGTAAAAGTTTAAAGAGGCCACTAACTTTTACTGTATTTCAACTAGATCATTGAACTTCAACAAAATTTTAGTTTCCAAATCCCTTCGTCTAATTTAACATTCTTTTATCGATGAAAATTTACAATCTTTCTGAAGTTCATCATAAAATTTACAATCTTTCTGAAGTTCAGTGACCTCAAGTGAAACTAGTTTAAGCAAATATGGATCCAAATCTTCACCACATATTCCATTCCGGCAGGCGGAAGTTGTATAATATAATCCTGGTGGGGGTGCAACGCCCCGAGTTTCCGCTGTGGGTCCACCGCGTTGTCGACTCCCGCTTGCTTACATGATTCGAGAATATTAAAATTAAATTAAATTGAAAATAAACACAGAACATTGGTAGATTTATTGGACGGCAAACTACCGGCGAAGTAACACGTGCCATCCAATATGAACACAACTTCTACCAAAGAAACACGGTGTTTTCAGCGCTGGGACCCACTTTTGGATGCTGTCGGTGGCATTGAGTGCATTTGATTGTCTTTGCTTTTACTCTTTGACCGCTCTGCATTCTAACCATTTTTCATTTTCATTCACTGCTCATTTCTTTGTATCATAAAATTATTTTCGATAAAATTTCTCCGCATAATTGTTTCATATTTTCCCACAGAGAATAACTTCTATGTTCAAAAATCTTTGTCGAATAAATAAGTAGATGAAGGAATTAAGGAAATATGTAGGTAAAAATATAACCATTAATGTCAACATGCCATTGAATTGCAAGAACCCTAATTGCTTGCCGATTATATAATTGCGATAAACAATCAGAGAAATTTGTACACATTCCTCCGATAATTAAAACACAATATGCCTAATTTGATATATGTACGATTACAAGTTAGTCTCTCTTTTTGATGTTAAAATTCAAGCTTCATCCATGGCCGGAGGCAGATTAAGATCAAGATCCAAAACTCTCTTTGTATCAATCTGATTCTCATCAACCACAGAGGAAGAATCTGAATCACTCTGCACACCGCCACCACAGTTGGGAAACTGAACAGTAGCCGCGTTGAGCCCATACGCCAGCCGCGGCGTCGGCCGCGGTTGAAAGTACATAACCGGATGTCCGGTAGTTAGCATCGCCATGGATGGCTGATAAGGGAAAAGCTGATAGCCAGCAGCGGCTGGAGTTGCTCCAAGGCAGCGCGTGAGATCCAGCTCAACCGGCGGACGAGGGTTCACCATCCCGGCCGAAGACGACTCCACGGTGCTGCTTTGGCTGGGGCTGTGCACCTCCGCAAGCAAAGGGAAGTTCGTTTTAGCTTTAGACCCACGGAACTCACGGGCGGCCACATCGTAAGCACGCGCCGCCTCCTCCGCCGTGTCGAACGTGCCTAACCAAACCCTGCTCTTCTTCCCGGGATCACGAATCTCCGCCGCATAGCGGCCCCACGGCCTCTTCCTCACCCCCCTGTAGTGAACCTCCTTGACACCATTTGCAGGCTTATTAACCGCCTTCTCCTTAGCAACCATGTAAAATCTAAAATTTCGGAAAATGCTGCGAAAATGAAGAGAAATTAATGGGCACCAGAGAGTTGCAGATTGGGGAAATAGGGGGCGGTCTTTTATAGGGAAGAGAGGAGAGTGTAGAAGTGGCGTCAATGCGAGGGTTTGACTGGGCCGCCGCCCAAGTCAAGAGAGAGAAAGAGTGTGGGTGCGTGGCGGCGCGTAATGTGTTGGTAATTGGGGTTGTGGGCCTAGAATAGGACACGTGGCGTGTATGGGCCGTTGATGCGCCGGCAATTGCATTGTAGAGTGCAGTAGTTACTGCCTAAATTCCTCGCACGCTGCACCGTTTGATCTATAGCTAGAGAGGTGGAATTATTTTATGGTGCCTTCATTTTTTGGGAGAAATTTTTTTAAATATAAATTTGAAATCATAGGATTGGAGAAATTTTTTGAGAAATTTTGAAACCATGTTTGAGGGTTGGGTTTGTTTGATACAAAGTACATTTTATTTCTTTTCTTAAATTATTTCCAACCATTCATATCTTGTCTTGATTGAACAATTTATTTTTACATATTTATTAATGAAACAAATACAATTTTTGCATTTTCTCAATGGCTCGTTTCACAAAACGTCATTGAAGTTTCAGCAAAATTTAACAACGATCACTAAATTTAAAAAATTTAAATAGTGGTTATCTAAATTAAAAGTGATTTCGACAATATTCAATGAGGTCTAACATTATCCAAGATTATAGATTGGGGATTCAAATATAAATTTTATTTTTATTTAGAAGTTTTGATCTACTCTTTCTTAGACACGAAATCTGGTAGTGGGTAGAGATAGGCGCGATGGTAATAGTCAAAGCTGAGACCCATCAAGGAAGGTGAAGGCAATGACTTTTGCGATTTGAGCTTTCAAGTGAAAATATCACTTTGTCAATGAGGATATACCACGTTTGAAATTACTAGTCTTTCACAACGTGCGTTGCACGTTATAATGAGAGTTTATTAAGTATTTTTAAAATATTAAATTAAATAGTAACAACAACATATTCTATATTAATTTTTATTGAATACATATAGAACCTTTATATTTTCAAAATATTCCCCATTTGTTCGATTTTTAGGACATGTATGATAGAGATAAACTTAAAGTGATGGTAAGGTTGTTTAAACATGTGATTTAAAGTAAAAGAGTGTTGATTGATTACCTCTTTATTAATTAAGATAAATTTCGAAGTAGCAAACTCTCGATAGTTGTTGGATCAAATAAGATTTCATTGAACTCTTTCAACCTACTATCACTTTAAAGGATCATTCACTTTTATAGACCGGCAACTTCTTTGATAGCCTTTGATTCTAAAACTAGAAAGTAATTTTAACTTACAAAAAGTTATCTACAACTCTATCAAGAAGCAGAGGAATAAGGAAGGAAAATTATTGATGGATTTTTGCCAACAAGAATTTATAGATACACATAAAAATACAAAGAGAAAATATATGTGTGTAAAAGAAACTAATTGCATTTATATCAATTAAGATCAGTCTAAAAATATTAATCTTTTGTTCATAATTGTGATATGTTTCCCAGCTTGAGCCCTTAATTCTGAATACTATCACTTCAATGAACCATCCATGCATCTTCATCTTCATATGCCAGTAACTCAAATAATATTACCTCCATAGTATGAAATCTTAAGAAACATCTATAACATATAATATGTGAGGCTACGTGAAGTGAATAATTTGATGAGATGATGAGTTTAAATAGTTGAGTTTTACATCACAGATAATTATTAATTCATATTTTTGAAACACACACAATCTTTAATTGCATATTATAATCAATGTAAGGAATTATACTGTGTGCATGAATAAGTTATTTTAGGTACAAGAATGAGTTACCAATTCCTTAACTAATCTAATTAGGGACTTGCATGTTACTAACCTATATAATCAATTTGACAATTTCCAACGTCCAGTACTAATGACAGTTCTTAAATCATAATAAATCTATACATGAATTTGTACTACTATTCTAAAATACTACATGAATTCGTCCTACATCAACTTATTTGGTAGAAAATATTAATATATCCATGTACATGCATAATTGGGAAATATTAATAAATTTACTTATTATGAATTAAAAAAATATTATGTAATTAAAAAAATAAAAAATTGTATATTTGTAATTAATTCGACATAGCTAGGATAAAATAGTAAAAAAATAATAATAATAATTTTCACGTCAAGCGACTTTTAATATATTAAGGATTAAAGATAAATTTTTAGCATGTACTTTTCAATTTTCCACAAATACTCTTTCTCAAACTATATTGCATACAAGATTGACTCGTGTTTTGAACTTTTGATCGATGCACCCTTTATATTTTTTCCATGTACTAAAATCTTAATTAAATTCATTATTTTTTCTTATAAGAATTTCAACCCAACTTAAAGATCATACAGTGTTTTTAAATTCACAGCCTGCATGTGAACTTTTGAGGTTATCATTCATTATTTACATAACACTTGTTTATTATTAGTTATAAATAAAGAGTAATTCTACAGAAACACTTGTTTATTAGTACTAGTTATAAATAAAGAGTAATTCTACAGAAACATTTTACTTTTTTGTCATTGAATGATGAGGACACGCATAAAGAGCATCTCCAATGCAATATTTTTTTATTTTTGAAAGGGACCAATGCAACCATAGTTATCAGACTCGACCCATGGTTCGACCCGGATAGAGAGTTGGGTCACTGGGTTGCTGGTTCAACCAGTAATTTGATGGTTGAACCGGCAGGTTAACTCTCATCAAACCGGTAGATTGAAATAAAATAATTATACTATCATTGAAATTTTTTTAATATTATAATTAACAATTATTATAACCATTATATTGAGTAAGCGTAATTAAAATATTATTACATCCACAAACAAGAATGCTCATCTAATTCATAATTGATTTTATTTTAATGAATATCACTAACTTTTTGTTGAATATTGAAAGGTGACAAGTAGCGCGAATCAATTTTGATTTTGTTTCAAGCCTATAATCGATAATATGAATATGAGCTTAAGAATATGCACTGTAGTTTATAATAGTAGTATAAAACTTAAAAGTAAAATATTTTAATCACTCATGCTAGTCACACACTTATCAATAACTTTGGATATTTGATTATTTATTTTCAAAAAATTTAATCATGGTAAATATTTAGTTGTGAAAAAGGTTTATTTTGTTTTTTACTTTTTATTTTGGTAAGAAATGATTTGATTTATTTTTTCAACCTTAAACATTCAAGGAAATAATTTTTCTTTACAATTTAAAAATATAATAATTTAAATAAGTAATGACCCGGATGGGTTATTACTTTTCGGGTCATCGGGTTGCCTATTAACCGGCGGTTCAACCGGGTTTATATTGGGTCAATTGCGAGGTGGTCGAATTAGATGAATCGGACCGATCGAGGCACCGGGTCACCGGTTCACCGGTCCAACCGTCCGGTTCGAGTCGGGTTTGATAACTATGAATGCAACAATGTTCAGCAATTTTATTTTTTTTTACAAAATGGGAAAAAAAATATGATTGTATCACAATTAATGACATAAGGTGTCCAGCATAATGTCTAACTCTAGACATTGTTATTGACACCCATGACCCATGGGAAAGAAGAAAATAATGGCAAATACTATGAGAAGAAGCATATGAATCTTGGAAAAATCATTCATTGTGTTAATTTCATGATGGATAGATTGAAATCTGCTGGTTATCCTTTTAGAATTTGAAAAAGAGTTTATCACCTTTCCCTATATCATTCATTGGAAGAATCCCGATAGTGGATGGTTTAAACTTAACATAAATGAATCATTTAGAAATCATTCATCATGCGCTGCTGTGGAGGCATTTCACGTGATTTCACAAGGTAATTTTGTTCGCGCTTTCACTCACTACTATACTATGGCAAATACACGATAACAGAAGCTGAGATCAAAGCGCCGTTACTGGAATTCATATCTGCCACACTAGAGGAGTTATCAATTTGAGGATTGAGATGGACTTGCTCTACAACTCTTTAACTAGGAAGGTATATACATAATCTCTTGGAATCTGCTTTTCAGATTATGTCGAAGATCAAAGTTAAGTATTCTCATGTCTATCGCGAATATAACATGGCTGTTGCTTATTTTACTCCCTTCATCTTTTTGGTCACCAAAACTTGCAAGATCAAAGGCGTTCTCCACTTAAATAGGACAAAATATTCCGGGTCGAAACAGTTCAACTAAAAAAATACTCCATCCATCTCAAATATATAGTTTGCGTTTTCATTTTGGGGTGTCCTAAATATATAATTCTCTTTCTATATTACAAGGTTTAATTGACATTATTTTATTAATATACTAACATTCAATAATTAATTATAGTTATTAATTTTTAATTTTGCTCATTAAATAGAGGTAAATTACGAATACAGATAATAAAATATGTGTTTCCAATAAAATTATTAATGTTGATAAAAAAAAGAATAAAATGCACTGTATATATTTGGGACCGAGTACCTAATAAATACATATACACTGGTTCATTCTCTAATAAATAGGAAAATGTTAAGGAACCAACAAAAGTTCCTTAACTAAGGAACCATCGGGGTCATTTGTGGGCTCATACGACATCCGTTTTGAAATTCGGGATCAGATCTAGAATCAGTACGACGAAAGTGAGCTTCAAGCAATTTTGACAATTTTTCGGTGATACCGTGGCGGGCCGTGGTGGCCGGTCAAAGTTTTGGCAACAATTTTAGGCCAAAGTGATTGCCAAAATTTTACCGGCCGCTACGGTTCGCTACAATATAACCAGAAAATTTTCAAAATTGTTGGAGCTCTCTCTTGCTGTGCTGATTCTAGATCGAGTCCCGAATTTTAAAATGAAAATCGAATAGATCTTTAAAATACCATCGATGGTATCATAATTATGCAGGGGTGATCTATTGCACCCGGGTGCACCATAGTTATGGTGCTCCGGATCTTTCTGGCTCGTCCGTCTCGATTTTAATTAGGAATGAATCTAGATTATTGCGATGAGGTGAGCTCGACAAAAAAAAAAAAATTTTTAGACATCGTGAATCTGGTGGCGGCGGTCAAAGTTTTGGCCATAATTTTGGCCAAAATTATCAAAACTTTGACCGCCGCCATCTGTCCACTATTCAAAAAATTTTTTTACTTGCTCACTCATCGCTTTGAATCTAAATCCGATTTCAAAATTAAAATCGAAAGTCGGACAAAACCATAAAAGCATTCGGGAATACCATAACTATGGTACACCCGGATGCAACAGAACACTAGCCCATAACACCGTTGATGGTGCTAGAACCTCTCTCCTAATAAATAATGATAGCACATCAAGTACACAAATGGCAAACTAAAATGTCGAATAAAATTATTCGCACTAGTCTCATGCTCTGACGTGGCAGTCGCCCTCCCTCACTCTCCTTTGTCTTCTTTCGTGGCGGCTTCTCCATTTTAAGCCGTCGATATACCTGCCAGATTCCCAAATCTTGAGGGGTTGTAGAGTGAACCAAAACATCAATGGAGAATGGTGGAGCGATACGGTGGCGTTTCAATGGGAACGATGAACTGACCAAGGCGTCTGCAATCACAATTAGAGGAGTGTTGAACATGTTGATGGAAAATCTTAAACCGGAAGACTCCCGGCCGGTTATTCCGCTAGGCCACGGTGAGCCTTCTGCTTTCCCATGCTTCCGAACGACGCCCTCGGCCGTTGACGCCATCTGCGAGTCCGTGCGATCCGGCAAGTACAACGGTTATGGCTCCACAGTCGGTATTACGCCTGCTCGAAGGTACACATTTCTACTCACTCCATTTGTTTGGGTCTTAATTTGTTTTTCCATTTTAAGTATTTTACTGCAATTGACCAATCTTGTTTTGTAATTTGTTGTACATGCATGCGTGTCGATTGTAATTTCCATCTTTTTAGTGCTGCCTGATCATGATTGCATTGCATAATTCACAAAATTCATCAAGTTATATCATCGAGGCGTGTGAATTTAATTGTCAATTTTAAGAAAGCATCAAATCAATATGTGTATGTAATCAGCGGCAATTTTGAGGCTGGAGTGTTTTGTACTGATTGAGTAGCTTGTGTGGATGCTTAATTCAACTGGTAATTTGAGCCGTAACTATTGCACTGAAGTGTTCGTGCTCATCCATATATGTGAGTAAACTTTGAGTGAAACTTTCTGAATTTTGGGTTAGTTGATTTGCATTTATTTACTCCTTCCAATTGACTGTTATTAATATTCAGGCGTTTGCTGTGAAGCTTTGGATTTTTGTTATGAATTCACCACTTTGACGCTTAAGTGTGTTTTCTGTTTATTGCCGTGATGATTCTGCTGTGGGGTTATTTTACTGCGATTTCCCTCCTTTAGGCCTGTCACATCACATACGCACTCCCCTGTTGGTTTCAAAATTACACCCTTTAGATTAAATGTTTCGACTTTCAATGTACTCGACTCTGCTGTGGCCATGATACTGCTGCATATTAATGGAAGAACTGATTCGTATTTCCTGTTCATGATGTCTATTGCAACTATTATTTTCTGAACAGTGCAATCGCTGACTATCTCTCGAAAGATCTTCCATATAAGTTATCCCCGGATGATGTTTATCTCACAATGGGATGTACTCAAGCACTAGAAGTCATTCTAGAAGTTCTTGCTAGCCCCAATGCTAACATTCTTCTCCCAAGACCAGGCTTCCCTTACTATGAATCTAGGGCCGGATTTTGTCATCTCGAAGTCAAACATTTTGATCTTATTCCAGAAAAAGGTTGGGAGGTTGATCTTGATGCAGTTGAAGCTCTTGTTGATGAAAATACTGCAGCTATGGTCATCATCAATCCAGGCAACCCATGTGGGAGTGTTTTCTCATATGAACACTTGAAGAAGGTAATCAACTGCATGGTTCTATCAGGATTCAAATTATATTCATCTGACCTGTTAGCTGAAAGGCAATATGTTGTTGCTTATATATGGAATCATTTAGGTCGCTGAGACTGCAAGAAAGCTTGGGATTTTACTAATTTCTGATGAAGTTTATGATCATCTAACTTTTGGGAGTAAACCTTTTGTTCCGATGGGAGTTTTTGGATCCATTGCGCCTGTTGTTACAGTTGGATCAATATCAAAGAGATGGATTGTTCCTGGTTGGAGACTTGGTTGGCTTGTTACAAATGATCCAAATGGGATCCTTAAGGCTCACGGGGTAATTTCTCAATTTCTAAATGCATTCTCCTCCTCCTCCTCCTCATTATCTTTCTTCTCCTTCTTCTGTTCCTGCTCCTGCTCATTCTTCTCCTCTTCCACCTCCTCCTCCTTCTCTCTCTTCTCCTCCTTCTCCTCTTCTTCCTCCTGCTCCTCCTCTTCCTCTTCCTCGTTGTCATCTTCGTCCTCTTCCTCATCCTCGTTGTCATCTTCGTCCGCTTCCTCTTTGTCTTCCTCTTCCTCTTCCTCTTCGTCATCTTCGTTTTCTTCTTCATCTTCTCCTTCTTCGTTTTCCTCTTCCTCTTCTTCGTCTTCGTCTTCGTCATCTTCGTCCTCATCTTCTTCGTTGTCGTGTTCTTCGTCTTCGTCGTCCTTCTTTGTCTTGTTCGTCGTCGTCTCCTTCTGCGTGTTGTTAGTCGTCTCCTCCTCCTCCTCCCTCCTCCGCCACCACCTCCTCCTCCTCTTCCTCTTCCTCCTCTTCTTCTTCTTGTCCTTCCTCCTCCTGCTTCCTCCATGTCGTCCTCCTCTTCCCCCTCCCCTCCTCATCCTCCTCCTCCTCCCCTCCTCCTCCTCCTCTTATTTTTTCTTTTTTATTTTGTTTCGCATGCATATCAGGTATAACTTAATCTGCACGACTGAAAGTTGGCAATGCAATGAAGTAGTTTTTTGCATGACATTCATAGATTTTGGTTCAATGAAACTCAAGAAATGTTCAACCGATAAACATTTGAAGTCAATTTACTATTGAGTATTTTTAAAGAACTGCGATTTTCACGACTTGGATTTTGTTTTAAAGACAATATACAACTATTTCCTGCTTGAAACAATTGTTTGAAGCATTTGAATCTGGTGCACCAGAGCTATTCCATGTTTAAGTTGCAGCAATGCCTATGATTGTGCATTTGTGCTGGCTTTGTGTAGCTTTTAACTTGTAAATGAAATGTTATAATTCCTTGTACTATTTTATCTTACAGAAAAGACAAACTAATGATGGTTCATGAAATCCACTTACGTTTTTCATATGTGCAGATTGTTGATAGCGTCAAGGGTTATTTGAATATTTCCTCTGATCCAGCAACCTTTGTTCAGGTTCACTGTTTACGCCGTCTAGTTTATTTTTTCTCTTAAAACAGTGCTCTCAGTGTTCCTTTTGGTCTTTCAAACCTCATCCCCTGTGGGCTTCATATTAATATCCGTTCGTCATCCTTACAGAGAAAACATGCAATTTTCGTTATGATCCTGAACTTTTCCACACACTATAAACCCCTATAACTAGATGCATGTGTTGCTGCTACTATGAAAAAGAATTTGGATTGCTGAAAAATTGGCGGTGACACCCGCTTAAACAAAATTTTACTTAATGGCAACAGGGGGCAATTCCTCAAATCCTTCAAAATACGACAAATGAGTTCTTCTCAAAAATTGTTAATATACTCCGGGAAGCTGCAGACCTATGCTATGATCGAATGAAAGATATCCATTGTATTACTTGCCCAAACAAGCCCGAAGGATCCATGTTTGTAATGGTAAGACATAAGAACTGATTCCTTTTATGATCTTGAAACAACCTGGGGAATCATCTGTAAAGAGCTTTTGCATATATCAGGTAAAGCTTAATCTGTCCCTACTGGAAGGCATTAAGGATGATGTGGACTTCTGTCGCAAGCTAGCAGCAGAGGAATCTGTCATAGTTCTCCCAGGTAAAAATATAAATTCAGAAATCTGTGTTATGCTTATCATGGGCAGCTGGTTTTCTCGTTTCTCTTGAATAGTGTTCGTAAATCGACTTCAATTTGTGAAAGATTTGAAGCAGCAATCTGCATCACTCGGTACAAGAGACAGATTGCAATATCCAATTCTAATATGTTTTTTTTTTTCCAATATGTCAATTCTTAAAATGTTAATATTGTCGCTTAAAAAAAATGTGAATATTATTGGACATAGGCTTACTAGTAGTTGTGGCACAATGAAATGCCATATGTATGTATTGGCAATTCTGTAAAACTTGAATCTACTAATTGCAGGGGTTGCCGTAGGGCTCAAGAATTGGCTCCGAGTAACTTTCGCCATTGAGCCATCATCACTCGATGATGGCCTTCGAAGGATAAAAGCTTTTTATGAGAGACATGCAAAGAAACAATGAACGTTGTTTCTAAAGCATCATGGAATAACTGAGGCTGCTGATACTCAGGCCGAGTCTCTCTCCAAGATATTTTGATGCTATCTGCTACAATCGTTGAATCTCATTATTGAATAAACTTTGGTTAATAAATATTTGCTTCGCATAGTATCTAGCTGTGTTGAGCACTTGGAAACACGATGCAAATAATTGTGGGGAAGATTCATTACTCTGCAGGCGTTATGCGGTCTCTAAATGTTGTGTGTATATGCATCAGATTGCCTCGCTGATAAATGTGAAGTGAAGTTTGGCAAAGTTTCCCAATTTGATTTTAGATCTTAATTGTTGATGCTCCCGTCGGGCATATACTTAGAATCCAAGTGCTTCAATTTTGAGATTCGCAGAACTCATCATCTTGACAAGATTTACATAGGGAATTAGTGCACTCTCTCGCGTTATGACTCATCTACATGCTGCAGATTTCGGAGTTGAAAACCTTTCATAGAAACAAACCTACTGCTTTAGAGTTTCTCCAATGGTATACGAAACCCTTGTACAGTGCATTGCACGATGAGGTACACAAGAAAGAACGCAGAAGACTGATATATAGAATCTGGTAATGATACAAAACATTAAATTAATTGTTCTGCTAATGATACAAAACATTAAATTAATTGTTCTGTGCACCGTATCCTATTTTTCCACCACAAAGAACACGCCTTAGAAAGGGCAAAAGTCGAGTTTAGGGTAGCCAAAAGATCCTTGGTTGGTCAGCTTCCACGATCATCAATGCCAAAGTGCACCAAACTGCGCAACTCTGACCAGATCGTATTTGGATTTAAATTTAGACTTGAGAGGGCACATGCAGCCTTATTCAAATTCAATTATCCTCTATATATTCGGGATTCTCTTTGAGGATAACAAAACCTTCAAGAATGGGAGAGAGAGGAATATATCTGCAAGCCCAATACGGGTATTAGCATTTGCATTTCTTATGTTTAAAAATAATGACCCCACATTTCATAAGGAATAATAACTTACTTTTCAGTTGCTAGCTCTGCTCTGTCACCAGCAGACAGAAGAACAGGAGTCGAGTGTGTCTGGAATCCTGTAATAGTCTTGGGGCGACCCGCTTGACCTACAACATCAACGGCTTGCCCCACCCGAACAGGAATTGATAGAGGCTTCAAGTTTTCATCCACAGTCATCAGCATCCTCGGCTGTAGACATAGCATCATATTGTAACAAGCATCAAAAAGAAAAGCAAACTGATCAAAGTTGAAAGTCAAACTAAAGCGGTAAACTGCAACTTAATGAGTAAGAAAAAACAACAAACCTGCATTGCAAGTACAAGGAAGTATAGAACGTAATGGTACTTCCCCAAGATGATAGCCTTCATATCAAGACATGCGTGCAACAACGTCACGAGTCCAGCCAATGCAGTCCTTTAAAGTAGGTAAACAAGACGAATCGTGAATCCACAAGTTGTAGTTTAAGAAGTATAGATATGAGATGGTCACCAAGTTCTATGATGTTGAATTTCGAGGTTAATTTCCTAACTTGAGTGTATGGATCAAGGACACTATAATAAAATAGTAAGCTTTATGAATTCTTGGTTGTTACTCCACTCAATCCAATGCTTCTGAATAGTCAGAAAAACATTATAAAACAGTGACTAAAAGTTGATGCCTTGCATTAGCCAACTTGTGTTCACCATACTCAGCCAGGTCAATCTATCCTACAATTCAACATCAAGGACAAAATCAGAAGTCCCCATATGCTGTGCTCAAACCAAGGAACAGGTAATCACAGCCTTCACTCACTAGACACACCAAGCACCTGACAACCATAATCAACTCAAACTACACACATGCACAACACATAGATCCTTTTAATTCTAATGAACAAGTTGAGTAGGGATCATCCATTGGTTCAACATAAACAAAAAAATGGCAACATGAGGCAGAAAGCCTCTCTTCCAAAGCAAGATCAACTTACGGTGACAACAAAAATCTTTCAGAATGATATGGCGCAAGGGTCAACAGGCCTTTTCCAAGATGGACAAGACCTTGAGCAATCCGAACCTGCATATGTTGAAGTGCAAAAATATAATAAAGATTTGGCCATCTGTATGTACATAAAGAATATATCTTTGAGAACCAAGGTTAAAGTGCAAATTTACACAGAAAAGCAGGCTGGCATCTTTGTAGTAATAACTTGATAGATTTCGAAGCATTCCAGCTATTCTTGCATTGTTGGTTCCAGCTCCTATTAAACCCAAAGAGACAATTGCTGCCTGCATTAAAAACAACAACAAACTTAGCTTTATTCCCTACAAATAGGGGTCGGCTATCATTACTTAGAAAAATAATAAGTAAAAAGTTCTGTCTTGAGGTACTCTCATAAAGAACAGTTTCAAACCAAGCTAGCCAGGAATTACGTTACCATTGCAACTTCTGTATCTGCATCATGACTAAGCCTGCTTAGTGTGTCCATGACATTGACCTGTACATATCACCCAAACAATCTTGAAGCGTGACAAATCAGGTACTCTAGATTGTATTTCTCACCGCAAAGCAAGGAAAAATATATGTAGGAAAAAAGTAATAATCACATTAAAAGAACACTAATCCAGAACGACCACTACTAGAATTCAAGATTCAAGTTGATGCGAAAATGAACCAGGTATCTGGCATTTTTTTTGTTAAAGTTTTATAAGACCAACAAACACAAAGCAGTAGCAAAATAGTTAAATGAGAGAGGCTATCATTACAGTACGTCAGATAACAGATGGCAACAACTGGCGGCGACAGTAAGAGGCTAAGTAATACATCATGCATTGGCAATTCAGTTTTTCTTTTTATAATCTCCAACCAGGTCATAATTTTCTTTACTTTGGATTGCTTCAACACATTCAAAACTATTACTTATTTCGCGAGCCCATCACCGTTCTTATAACTGAGACTTTATCGAACACACCCTCAGGACCATGCAGAGACCATAAAAAACGAATTCAAAAGTATGAGGTGTGTTTGATTCATAGAAAATTTTCGAGCAAAACATTTTCCACCTAAATTTTCCCACCACCCCCCATGAGAGAATGTTTTCCAGGAATTGATCCAAAATTGTGCACATAGTGATCATACCATGGCAAATCAATTCCTTTTCCACCTTACAGTCAAACAACAAAAGTAAGAAAATGTTTTGCACAATGTGACATTTTCCAGGAAAAATGTGTGAATCAAGCACAACTAAGATTTCTACAAGGTGCTTGGGCGTGTCAATAATTGCAATGATACTTGGCACCCTTTTGAACTGCTTACAAGTCTCTTGTGCTATTTGTATTACGTGTTCCAAATGGAGTTCCAATTTTAGCAGTATCTATGATTTTTTACCTCAAGAAATTATTTTCAAAATTAGTATAAAAGCTCAAATGTTCTGTTTCTGAACATCTGCTCAGAATCGCCAGTCAGCAGAAAATAGTTAAGAGAGCTTACGTACCGATACATGATACACTGACATTGTCACCGGAATCAAGAATTACACAGATCAAAACAATACCTTCGGATTTGAAATACAAAGAAGACCTAATGCCAGAGGAACCGCCCTTCTAATATTCTGCTCCCCATACTGCAAAAGATGCTCTAATGAACGAATAGCCATCTCACACCCCAGCTCCTCAGCCATCGCTACTATAGCAATTCCAAGTACAGCTGGTCCCTGGTATATCTCTCCCTTCTCAAGATGCTGTGCACATTGACCAAGAAAGTGTTGTACCTGTAGCCCGAAAAGCAGTTAGTAACTTAATATGCATGGTAGCACGACACTCCAAATTTAAACAACACAAGTTCGTAACCTTGAGTACATTTCCAGTGCCAGCATAGGCACAGGAAAGCAGGGTCATATCACAATATTTTCTAATTTTCTCATTGAATGTCTTCGACACCTCAGCTGTTGCCTCCACACTTTCCTGTCATTGATGAAATACAGTGAATTAAAAAGTACATTTACTGAAGTGTAACCATGGAAATGTTTTGGCTTCTCTCAACCCCTGGTGCTGACTGACACAGAATACATTTTTTACAGATAAACAGCAGAAGACAAATACTAAATACTATTAACCAGAATATGACTAGTGATTAAGTAAAACAGCTGTTGGGCATATTATGACTTTTACGATGAATGCTCTATTACTGTGGCTGAACTCAAGGCTATTGCCTTTGGCTTGCAATTATGCCATGCAAGAGGGATTAAACAAGTTTGGATTGAATCAGAGTCTTTATCAGCTATATCCTGACTATTGCCTTGGACTCATTTCTGACTTTAAGATTGGTGACCTATATCCTCGAGACAATTCGTCAACACATGCAATATATTACTTGCAAAATCAAGCATATATGTAGAGAAGGTAATAAGCTAGCTGATTGGATGGCCAACAGGGGTTACGTTTTGGGCAACCATGCTGTTCTTGGTCCCTCAGACTTGGATAAAGAGGTTAGCGGTATAGCTACTTTGGATCGGACTGGTTTACCATATATAAGTTCTCGTTGATTGCTTTGTTTTTCTTTTGCAAAGACCTAAGATAAGTTTGTATACGATCCATTTCATATAGATCATGGTAGGTTTCCTTTATAATTGCATTTGTAATTAGCTCTTTTGGGAGGTAAGGCACATACGTCCCCCTCTGGTTAGGCGTAATTTGATTTTTAATCTAATAAAATCTCTATTTAAAAAAAATAATAATAGTTAAAAAAAAATTTTAAAAGTAAAAATTAAGTAAAACAGCAGGAACAACAATACTTACCTGCTTCCCAAGATACAAAAGACCGAGACCCAAAGGCATTAGACGGGTGAGGGGCTCCCCCAACTCTGACTCGCTTCTATCCATCAATGCAAATATAATTGCCTGCGCTACCTCTTCATTACACGAACCTACATATACCAACCCTAGAGAGATTGCAGTGAACGCAATAACATCAAGTGAAGCCTTCGGATCTCCAAGTATGGGAGTCAATTTACATCGAATCTGCAAGGAAGCAACAACGTAGGTCAGACTTAGGAAAATGCAAACCAGACTCCAAAATCAAAATTCATTGCCAAAAAATCCCATATGCTACTCAAATATTGCTTCATAATCTTCACAAATAAGCCTATTTAATTTAGAACAATCAAGAATTTAGATTGTTTAATTAGACGGAAATTAACCTGATCATTTTGAGACCCAGCATATGCAAGTCCTAGGCCCATTATTGCACCTATTCGAATAGAAGACTCTTCTTTGTCTACATGTTCAGCCAAAAGAGCCAAGGCCTGAGAGAACAGATTAATGAAATTTCAGGAAACATCTCGTCAAATATTTGCTAATATTGAAGATTAATACATATGACAAGTGAAACTTATTTAGTGTGTGTTGGTGGGCATGCCTTTAGTCAGATTTAGAAATATGAACTTACTGGATCACATTCATTCTTGATGCCACAGTTCACAATCCCAACTCCAAGTAATGCGCCAGCAATGACATGGTTGTCAGTACTGTGGAAATATTTGTCAAGTTGTGCAAGTCCAGAATCAACATCCCAAAGCAAAATCATGCCCTACAGTGGTGACATAGCATGATCACCCAGGTTCACATTAAAGCATGCAAAACATAACATGACCCAAAGGTGCTTACCAGACTTGCTGCAGCACTGGCCTTCCCATGTTCCTTATTTTTGAATAGCCAGCTCGTTGAAGAGCCACCGCTTGATGCCTCTGATGGGAGTGTCATCAACTTATCCTGACCAAATGAAAGACAGCAATGGTGAGAATACTTATAGAACAGAACAGCTAACCCGTTTTCCATTCTGGAATGAACCAAACCCAGTCCTTCAGAGAAAGTTGTTTTAACCTGACCAAAGCCAGCATTTACAAATGCATTGACAAATGTGGCCGCCAAGTTCTGTCTGGCAGAATCAACACTTCCCCCACCACTGGCTCGGCCATCAAGTAAATGCGCCTGATAGATGCAACCAAAATTTGATGAACAAAACATTTCAATCAAGTCACCACAAAAATGCTAAAAAGGCCAATCTTCATGTAGACACTACCAAAAGCTCAAGAGAAAAGTCAGGGAGAAATTAACTAGATCCAGACCTTGTAAATATCCTCGGGAGATTTGGGTTCCATGACCTCGATATCGCGAGCAAGCGTAAGATACCCTTCATTCAGTTTAGTATTATTAATGATTTCTTGCAGAGCCTCCCTTTCTTCATCTCCCGTGCACATATCATCATCAAGTTCAAAAGTAATTCCCTGTAGAAGACCATGCAGTTTGAAAGAGCAGATTAAATAAGAGTACGAAGGAACAGGTTCCAAACACACATCCAGGAAGAAAAAAAAGGGTCCCTACGCATACTAACTGATCAGTATCTGAGTCCACGATGAGACCCTTTTCATAGACACTACACCAATGTCGAGTATTCCATAAAGATGTCAGTAGGATAGACTAGAATTCACTGTATATAAAAAGAATGAGCAAGGCAGTCCTCTATTTTCCTCTTGATTCAACATTAAACTGTAAAATCAAGCGCTGTAAACTAAAAGCAAGCCATATCACAATACAGATTAGTAGGTTTAACACCTGATCTCTCCAAGTTATAAAGACATAAAACGGGCGAGTACAGATTCTACATTATGTCACACCTGTATTCTGGTGGAACATGGCCCTTCGTTTCCACCCGGATCCCAAAAATATAATATAAAAGAATAAAAATAAGAAAAAAAAAATTGTGGAGGGACATAGAGCAATACAGCTGACTGGAGAAGCAATATTCGAGATGACTTACATGGCGCGCAAGAATAAAGCAAAATTGTTGCTTCTTTTGAAGATCGTTACATGATGTGAACACCTGCTTTACATACTGCAAATGAACACCGAGATAAAAGTGTCAAATTCCAAAACGAAAAAGCATCTTTATCATCTTTTTCTTTTTCCCCTCTCTATAGAAATAGGACATGCATTTTATCAATCTGATCCAAACAATTGTACATATCATGCCCACTACATATTATATGAGAGAAATTTGATCAAAATTACTCAATAGTTTCTAAAACCACAATAGGAACTTATCACTCCTTGTGAGCACAAACCTGCATGTTATCAAGGTGCAAAGCAATCTGCAGTGCTCTAGGAAATTCTTCAAATTTCATATAAATCGTGTACGCAATATCCAACACTAACATATCGTCGGGTCCAGGAAGGTATCTGAAAAGATACAACAGTGATCATTGAGAACAAATACATTCCAGATCAAGTACAAATATAGATGTTCAAATTGAAATATCAATAATGACGAAGAACAAAGTTCCAACTGAGACATTTTCTCCCACATCAAATCCACCAAAGATGTTGTGTCAAATATCTCACTATTTCAGTATTTTCTAGATGACATATGACTTTTAGCGGCACATTGCAGAACAGGACAAAAGATTCCAAAAGCTTTTACCATTCCATGGAATATGCTTACTTTGCTGAACTAGTAAGGTATAGGCATGTCCTCTGATAGTTAGCTTTGTCTACATGCTCCACCAGCAGATCAAGGTCTTCAACCTGGATAACAGAATACCAACATCACATATACATTCTTTTTCCTCACAAGCATTATGTTAATTTTTAAGATCCATTTATGAAGGATTAGAAGTACCTCCATTAGAAGATCTACTGCCTCGGGTTCAGCATTATGCTGCAATTGAAGGGGGCATGACAATTTTTATAATTTGGTTCCAAGAAAAACACTTGCACATACACATTGACTATGACTGAAAACTTTGACGAGAATTGATTGCTAGGGTAAAAAATAAAATATCTCCATACAAATAACACAATACAAATAACACGAGGAAAACAATTTTACCTTCATATGGAAAGCAACAATCTGCCCCACCAGCCCCATTAGATCATCAATTATGGCTTCCTCAGTCTGCAGGAATTTAAACAGAACAAAACATGCTCATCAATTCTTTTCAATCCAGGTTTTCCACATACTGAACCAGTAAACAAATTCTATGTTCGAAGTACTTTTAAATCAAAAAACAGGAAAGAAGAAACTTCTTTGAATTCCATGGACCATATGTAATGCTAGGAACAGAATCGAGCAATCATTTAACTTGTGCACATGGTGGTTCTTAATCACACGTATGAAAAGGACCCCATAAGAACTAATGAACCACCACTGAAACAAAAGTCCTTTACTTTGGAACATAAACTCAACACAAAAGCACCAATGAGGTAGTCACTGAAGAGATATAGATAGGAGGTCTAACCTGCCGCTTTGCATACTCTTGGGAGATTTCCCCAGCCAAGTTCCTGCAAACAATTTCAAACTTCCAAATAAATAATAGCTTGGTACAAATTTCCATTTAAGGGCACTCCAACAACTGAATAAATATGCCCCTCTACCATACAGAAGGAAAATCATATGAGCAACAAAAAGAATATCTCTTGAAGAGTAACGTCATTCATGGCAATACTACTAGGAAATTGACATGCGCTTGACATAGCATTGTAGACAGGCAACCTCCTAAGAATGTCCCTTTAGATCATAACGAGTGTGTGAGAAGTTTCTTATTAACAGTAGTTTTTTAAAACAAAAAGAAATGTGGCAAAGAAGGGATAGCACTTGTCAGTTTCAAGAAACACATGAATAAAAAGTGGTTTGACTTTTGAGGATTGATTACAAACATGTTTATAATCATGGAAAGGACACTTGATAAACATTTTTTAGCCAGATGATCCAACATCGACCTGCCTATGATAGGCAAAGCCCATGAATAGCATCACCCCATGGTACGAAAATGAGACCAACAAGGGCCCAAAATACATTTGATAATGAAGAAATGGATTCATGGCGAATCGGAATGATAGCATGGAAATGTCATACACAAGTAGGTGAAAACTCTAACGTAAATACAATAACATGTCATTCATGCTAAATTTACACATTGGGGATAATAATAATGCAGGAGGAAAAAACGAAACACGAGGTTAGGGTATTCCCAACTGTGAGAACATTATTTGATGCCAAAATAGGTTAAATAATGGTCATACATCCTCACCTCACATACTCATGACCCCACGAACCAATATCACCTTCAGAACCTAGCAGCCTATATTTCAAGCTTGCCTGCAATATTAATAATTGAATAGATGATCACATATATCACCCCCAAGAGTTTTCAAGATGAGCATATCATTCAATCTCAAGTATATAAACTGCAAGACAAGTAAGAAATATAGGCCCATCATTTATGTAGGAACTTTATGTAAGTAGGCATAAAACCTTCATGAAACTCTAAATACTTCTATCGCACAAAAAAAGATAGGTTAAAAAATCATCAGATGCTCATCTGACTTCTAAGGAAGTCCTGAAGACGCCGAAATGACTTGCTAGTGACATGAAGTGTCATTTTTGGACTTCATTATTCAGAAGTATGAAATTATGAAAAGGTTTTCACCCTAAAAACGATTTCAAACTCCTTTCAGGGACACAGTTGTGTCATGTACCTTCCTCTGAGCTTTAGCTGGAACCAGAGAGGACTATTTCCATGTAAGGGGTTGTTTGATTGGGTGTAAATTTTATCCGCGCGGTATTCCGTATAAAAATGTGTGGTTAATATTGTATTGAGAGATGTGTATGTGGTTGAAAATGTGTATTGGTTATACGAAATTACGTGCGGATTAGTTTTACACCCAATAGAACAAGCCCTAAATAAAATTATAAAAACACAATCTCTGTACACAGGCTATGTGTTTGTTTTATCCAGCTACTCTTTAAGGCAAAATTTGACTTTTGAGAGAACTTAAGTTGCGTGTGTGATAGGAATTTATTCCCAGGAAAATGCTCTATTCCAGTCTACTTTATAGTTTTTGGCTGTTTGACAGCCACGTTTTCAACAACCAGCTGAGGTGACCTCTTTTTCCACCGAAATAAAGAAAATTTTCCCATCACTATGGTGGTTACAATTCTCCATGGAACTGAAAGTGGGCAGTAAGTCATCCTTACATTGCTAGATTTTCTTGAATTCTCTACAGATTTTCTTCCACATTTTCCATGAATAAGCCGTCCCACAACCTCAAAAAAAAGGTTCCCATTTCTTTCCTCCTTTCACCTTCTTTCTTGACCCCCATGCCTTCCATTGCCTTTTCTTCTTGAAACTTTTCACTTCTCCATAGGTTTCGGCCTTTTCTGGATTTTGAGATTTGTTATGAAAACCCATTAAATTTTGGAAACAAAAATTCCTCCCTTTTCTTTTCATGTAACATTTTGATGCGTCTTAATTATTTTGTTCTTGAGGTAAAAATCTCGCTGTGAGGTGAAAGGAAGCGGACAGTATTGCACAATAAGCCACTGAAGTAAAAATTTTGATCATACATGAAGGCTAAATAAATACCATGTTATATTTTCCAGGGAAAAGTGAAACTTTCCATGGAATATTATGGTAATCAAACAAATGAACCATTTCCACACAAAGGAATGTCAATCAACCACCAAAACAAGGAAAATTAGCACATTTTCGACGTAGTCAATTAATCTCACCAAATACACTTAATTGTCAATGCCAGGAAAATAAGTTCCAAACAATTCCACCTGGAACTTATTGTTATGGTGTTTTTAGTCAAATTCCATTCTTGCGATCAAAAGCACTCTCAATGTTCCATTTTTTACAGAAATCATCAGCCATTACATCGATTTATAAATGTTTCCAAATATATAAGTATACACAACCATGGATAATAATAATACTCCATACCCGTTCTCCTTCTGGGGACATCGTCAGGGCCAAAACAGAGAGTATATCAGCTAGGAGTTTCTGCATAAAAGAAAACATGTCATCAAAGAGACTTATGTAATAACCCAGCATGTGGGCCATACAGATAACTAAACATTTCTAACCTTTAAATCAGAATCAGCCATTTTCTCATAATGCGTTTGAAGAGTCCCATAATGAGGACGCAAGAATTTCAATGGTTTAGGAACCGAAGTCATTGAGCTTGTTGCAGTGCGAATCTCCTGCCTACAGAAGCAAAAAGGCAACCACCGTTGAAAAGATGAGCACTAAATTTATAGCACTCTGTCAATCATTTAAAGGTAGAAGTCCTTCATAATAGATCAGACTGATCGTCAGCCAGTAATCAGCAAATGCATAAAGATTTTACTAGGTTAGCTTTACCTCCACATCTAGGAAATACTTATACATCTATCATATCATAAAACTAAGAGAAATTAAAATTTTACTGTCTACCAAATTGAATTGCTCTATAAAAAACACACTTGAGATGCCCCAAACTAGAACTGCTAGACGGGTTTGTTCATTCCCATCTTTCAAGATGATTATAGCGAGATATTCCAACAAAAATTAATAAACCATAGGGGACAAACTAATGCACAGCTTTGACCACTGGTCTCTGAACATGCAAACAGAGACTCACATAAACTGCTACCTTGATAGACTTGCATCCTGCAATGTAGGTATAACTTGCACAGAATACAATATCAAATATATAATCTTAAAGGATCAAGTTTTCAGTATTTACAGCTCATCGACAAAACAATAACAATCAGATAATTTTATTTCCAAAAAGGGTAAGATAAAAATTAAAGTATTAAACAAGCCTCAAGTTCTGAACAGCACTAAATTATGACAACAAACCTCATGCTCTCTAGCGCAGCTTTCTGCAATCCAGGATCAGGATCCTGAGCCCTCTCTACATACAACTCTAACTGCTGTTTCAAAGCCAAGTCCTCCTCAGACTAAAACAAAAGGAAACAGCAGAAACATAATTAAGGCAATGAACTACCAAGAAACTTAAAAGAACACATTAGTAAAAATATTTATTTAGCTCAAAAAATCAAAATTATTACGCATTATCAACTAATTACTCGATAGATGGGTAATTTTCTTTGGAAACTCACAAGATCTTCGTCTTTCTTCTCATCCTTCTTTTTAGGGTCCTTAGCAGGGACTTTGACAGACGCCTGGTCCCTGGTCGCACCGCCACCTGCGCTTCCGGTGCTGTTCGGATCCGCCGGTGCCATTTTGATTGACAAAAACTAAAAGCCACAGATTTGAACCAAATTTCCGTATCAGAAACAAGGAAGGGATAATTGAATTAAACAAGAGATTATCGAGGGAAAAGAAACAACCCTATAACTCTATAAGACAATGAAGAGTGCAGAGAGAGTATTCCGACTTATGCCTAATGCTAAAGTGCGCTAGACGTATGGTGTGGGAGATTTCGTGTTGAGCAATATACTGCGATAGGATGGGCCTCCTCTAACTATTTTCGTCACAAAACTTGATGGCCTGTTATACTGTGGCCCAATTGGTTTATGGCCTGTCCAAACTTTGCTGTGCTACAGAACTATGGGCTTATTTGATGTACAATTCTAAGGGATTGTTGTGTGCACCATTTTTTCCATTGATTTTTATTTTTATTTTTTTATTATTTTTAACCACTCATATAATTATTTTATTTTTTAAATATATATATATATTTTTTCAATCACATATCTAACACGTCGTTCAAGTAAATCAATATAAATCAATATCATCTTCTATATAATGAACCCTTAATATAATTAGTATATCGCTTTTGTAGTAGTGATTTCTATGGATTAATACAAATTTTCAAGAGTAGGTGCATGAGATTGAAGAAGAGAAGGTGAAGGTGAAAACGGAATGACAGACGGACAGACGAATATATTGTTTTTTGAGGAGAAAACTTTCCTCTAGTTTGTGATAAAAAAAAATAAAAAGAAATATTAGTTCTTTTTTTTAATAGACATATTAATTCTTTTATATCATCATTTTCCACTATTTACTACATTAATTTGATTTTTTTGTCCTTCGAGAAAAAAATAATACATTTTTCAATAATCTCTATTAAACATACCCTATACAAAATGAGAAAAAAGATTGATTACTATGAGTCAACCAATCAACATTTCGGCATCGCTTAAGAAGTATTTCAAGGGCTTTTTAATTCAGTTTCAAACCAATATATGTGTATATATATATATGTATATATATATACATATATGTATTCTCTTCCAATAATATATATCAAATATCCTTTATTTTCTATTTTCGAAAATGCTGAAAACGCGTTTTATTTATTATTTTCAAAAATATTTTCAAAATTTGTATAGAAAACTCGGAAACGTCCTTTTAATATTTTCGGCGTTTTCTATGTTAAATGTCGAAAACAAGGAAAATGAGTTTTCGAATTTTAAGTTTTACATTTCTTACATTTGAGTCCCAAATTTTTGCACATTTTAGTCCCCAACCATCAATGATCATCGCCGACCACCGGAAAAAGTCAAATCGCCAGATTTGACGGTCAAACCACCAGATCTGATGGTTTGACCACCGGAACCATCGGATCTGATGGTTTAGCCACGAAACGTGGTGATCCGACCACCAGCAGGTCGTTCGCAACCACCAACTGGTGGTGCGAACTACCATGAAAGCCACAATTTTCATGGTGGTTCGCACCACCCTCGATCGACGAGGAGAGAGAGAGAGAGCTAGGTGGGTGGGATTGGGGTGGGTAATAAATGTAGGGACCTTTTTGTTAAGTTAAAAAGCATAGGGAACTTTTTGTAATTTTTAATATACAACTTATTGTATTTCTAAAATAATAAACCAAACGCATTTTCAATTGTCTCAAAACACCAATTGAAAATAGAAAATACCAAAATATTTTCGAAAATGAAAAAAAAAAAAAAAAAACAGAACGACCCCTTAGCAAATATGCGCATTTTATTAAGTGGATGTGGAAAAAAAAATTGGTGGTGCAAAATATTTATTAGTATTTTTGCTTCAATATTTTTATTTAAAAACAACATTCAGGCCAAGAGCTTGTAGCTCAATTTACCAGGACATTGACCCTTGTGTGAAGTTGAGGTTCAAATCCTCAACTCTTCAAAATGTGCTTTCCCCATGAAATAGAAATAAAACAAAATAATCATGCAAGAATCTTAATCAGATTTCCTACTTAGCAATTCGATAATTGTAATCTAATCGAAGTCAAATAGTAATTGCTAACACACATTCATCACTAGTATTTGTTAATAACCGGTACGTTTTGCAAGACCCGTTACAATTCCTCGTAACAATTAATGCATGTATATGTCAATGTTTAGAGTCATCAAAGCCTTGTTTAGGTCAGTGTAATACTCTGAACGGTCACACTTAGAGCAAAAAAAAAAAAAAAAAGGAAACTTCCTAATGAAGTGAAGAACGAACAACATGATTACATGATCATGAGTAGAAAGACAAGGATAAACAAAGATTCATAAAGAAAAAAGCCTAAATTTATCGGCAGCCATAGATAATGGTTTCACTTTTGTCTGAAAATATAGTATGTCTTCTTCCTTCAATTTGATTTACTACGTCAAAAAACATGCAATTAATTTTCTTATATTATAAAACACTCATTATACTCTCTCTTCTCTTTTTTACTGCTTCAAGGAATGTATTGATCCCTTTGAACATCTGGATATCCCTCCCTCTTCTCATATTCATCAATTGAGTCGAACTCGTACTTCGACTTCCTGTTATAGTAGCCTTCCTCATTGCCGTTTTCCCTCACTGGATAATACCCATTATACTCACTCTTGATGTCAGAATAGTACTTGCCATTCTCCAATGATCTGGTGTCACTCATTCCCTCCGGTTTCACGGTATATCCGTTCAAATTCGTCTTTGAGTATCCATTGTTGTTGTTGTTGTTATCGTAACTGTTGGAATAAATATTGTTGTTGTTGTAAATGTTGGATTCTCTTGCATTTGACTCTTTGAAATTATCCATTTTGAATTCCTCAGTAGAAAATTCATCGTCAACGCCTTCTGTCTTGGCGGCAGTGATTTCAAAAGGAAACTCATCCGTCAACCCTCCCTTACCATAAAGACCATAATAAACACTGTCACTCTCAATTGAGGCTGGTGCAGGAACTGGAACTGGAACCGCTCCGGTTTCTGCAATGAGTGGTGATGGGGCACTGCTGATTTGGCTAATGGCGGGAGTTGGAGCTGAATGTTGGATATTGTTGGTGTTTTGACTGATGTGAACATACTTCGCAAAAAACCGGCTATCTCTAGCTTGGATTTGGGAACAAGTACTGAATAGCACTAAAAATGAGAAACAAGAGATTTGTTTGAAAAATGTATTCATGTTTGGTTTTTCACTTGGTATATCTATCTCTAAGAAATCAATGTTGATATTGGAGGGGGGGTTTTATATAGTGTATGGGTCATCAATCCTAAGGCGAAATCGCATGCGGAAATTGAGGAATTAGATGGGTGTGGGGGCATGAAAATCATGACATTATGTGAACTTTGCATGTGAGACTAATGAGAATGTCCCATTTAGTTTGCTTTTAAATAAAATAGTCAAAGATCTAGGGCTGTTTGCCTTAATTTCTTTTACTCCCCAATTTATGGGCGGTATTAACGTTAATTTCAAGTATTGATTATTGCCTTTTTCTTCTCTAAAACTAATGAGAACAAGTATTGATTATTGCCTTTTACTCCCCAATTCATTGCAATTTTGAATTAGCTCGATGGATTTAATGAAAATTAATTAAGACGAAAGACAAAAAGAAATGATTGTTAAGGAATCATTAAGACCAAGCGATCACAGACATGAGACTTAGGTTATCATGACAATGGAGTGAGAGATTGCTTGAAAGCAAAGGTAGCATAAAGGGAGGAATAAATCAAACAAAGATAGAAGGGATTCCATTTGCGCCTATGATATGTAGGGAGTCATGGCCTCGTGGCCCAAAAACGGTGAGGTCTGTAAATCATTTTGGGCCGTCATTAATGGGCTCCCCATGCACTTGGTCAGATAGCGTACGTTCACATGGGGTGGAGCAGTGGGCCTGTGGCCGCCCCAAATTCTGTCCCTCCGTTGGACATTTTCAGTACTTCCAAAACATTCCTGCTTGGCTGCTTGTCCCTCTTTCAACTCTGTGGCTGTAGTATTTTCCCCTTCTGGGATGTGTCTGCTTTCCGAGTTGTACGTCATTCTATGGCTCCACAGCCAAAGAAAACGTGGCACTACCAGATTTGCTGCAGTTGCAGCGTTCTGTTGTACCATAGAATTTACTCTCGATTGTGTTATAGATGTATCTTTCGGGTCATTCACTTCAGATTTTTTCTTTTTACTCTTTTAGGCAAAAAATAAAAATTGCAAATATAATCCTCATTTACCGTGAGAAGAACAAATTTGTTATCATGTCAGCAGCATAGGGCCGAGTGCCATTGTGGAACCCACCCTAATACAGAGATGAGGATAATGTCTTTTACTTACAAGAAAATAAAATTGAACTCGTTTTAGGCATAGCGTGGAGTTGCAAAACCATTAACCTTTTTAACCACTTGAGAAAAAGAAATGAGAGATTTAATTATTTGATTGTTAATTTTCCCAATTCTGATTACTGATTTATCATACATTAATTAAACATTTACAAGGATGTCAACTTTTATAAATGGGAGACCAATTTACCTTTGGTAAAATAATAATGACTTGAGTTATCGTTATGCTCTTACCTATAAAACTTAATTTTTCTATAAATTATAATTATGATGATTGATTATTTTATAATTTAAATTTAAAACTTTGACTATCTAATAAATTTTTAGAAATTCTGAACAAAAATTTTGGTGGGCTCCTAATTTGGAGTTACAAGAGTGCTAGGTCTCTCAATTAATTTGTAAGCGAAGACATTCGAATTGAGTTAAGGAAACTTGAGAGAATGATAAGTACGTTAATTTATGAGTTGGTCCTTTTATCTTCAGCAATTGTCCAAGATTATTTATGAGCTGTCACATGTATTACACAATTAATAATTGGTCCCAAGATTTTTCGCAAGACAATGTAGCTAGGCTCGTGCTATTCAATAATTATCATGGGACATAGTTGTAAATATAATCAAACCATGAAACATTGTCCAGATCAAAAGCCCTGGCGCGGCAATTGTTTCTCAACAATGATACATACAACAATGGTGGGTTCATTCTCGTACAGTTCCATCTTGTCCGACTTTTCTGTTTTTGCATTAAATATTTCTTCAAGTACTTCAGATTATTACTTGAGGGGTGCCTATTTCTTAGTTAAGTAGTATACCAATGGCCAAAGATCTCTTTTCTATTCGTACATAATAATGATCTTTAGCAAATATATTCATATTCAGCAAATTAACATGCCAAAATATGAATGATTAATTAATTATATATTCGTGCCAAAATATATTCATATTCAGCAAATTAACATGCCAAATACATTCATTCATCAATATAAAATACTTTATATTATTGTAAACTCTTCGCTGAAAACACCAAATTAAAATTGTTATTGGGAATTGAATGGCATCACGAGCTTTTATATATGTGAACAATATTTATAATCCTAGTTGTTACTTAATTGTACTAATTAGCATCGATAAATAATAGATCACATAAGAGGTTCCGCAAGCGAAAACTTTCTCATATATATATATATATATATATATATATATATATATATATAATTAACACGCTTTCGTTCCAATGCCAACATGTTAGCACCGTAAGGTGCCAACATGCCATGTACAGCATGTATATTGGTCAAGATTGTGCGGGGCCCCTCCATTCAGGGGAGAATGACACGTGGAAGAAGTTGATACGGTAAAGTGTCATGTGTTAGTAGGAGATCATTGGTGATAATTAACATTACAAAAGTAGTTAATGTCCCATGTTTGTCAATATATGCAGTGTTCTTGTATACAAGAAAACAAGAACACTACACACAAAAAAAAAGTAGTAGAAAAATTAAAAGGCATGAAAAGTAAACGATTAGTTTCACAATCTCTGCTGGAAATGTCGTCGAATTGAGTTGTTGGCTTGAAAAAACTCGAAACCAAAGCCGATGAGAATTCAAGCACAAGAAGGTGGTATTTTTGAAATTCCTTGATGTAGCAGTTCCACCATAACAGTATCAATAGATGGAGGTTTCAATCCAAGTGGAAGTGGCAGCCATGGCTTCGATAAAGCATCTCCAATTGCTGCATCAATACTCTCCTTTGACTGTTACAAATTTCACATGAAAAGAAAATTAAAAAAAATTATTAATATAAAACTCATACTTAGAATCCAATAATAATAACATGAACAGGGAAGACGGAAGCTTCACCGGATGAAAATCCAATGGTGGTTGAGGAAGTGTCTGTCCGGAAGGTATTGCCGGGACACCAACGCCAGTGTCTATTTTGTACACGGGAGGCGGTGGTGGGATGCCTGGAACTAGAGGACTTGGAAATCTCTGCATAATTGATTCAGTAGTGTTAGACGACATGATTTTCTCATTAATTATATTATCGCAGTTTATCCATCATCAGTAATGTAGCAATTCATTTATTCATTGAATGTATTGATTAATTAATTTGTTATTCATTGATGATGGAAAGGGAAACTATAAAAGTACTAAGAATTGAGTTTTTACCGCGGGTAGCATATGCGGTGGAAAACAAGGCGTTCCTGGTGTCGGAATCTGCAACATTCAGAAAAGAATGCCATAAAAAATGTTCACCAACGCTTGTAGCTAGGTACACTATTGTGTTAAGTGGTTGTAACTTTTTATCAATGAATTTCCAATTTTACTACTCAAACCTGAGTACAAAAATATTGCGTATGGAATACGAAGTGTCATGCTATCAGTACTTAGTAATTATAATATACTCTAGTATGTATGCACTTACACATTGGTGGTGAGATTGCCAAAAAGGGTCCGTAGCTGGTGGAGGTGCATGGGGAGGTTGGGGTGGCACCCAAGCTGGTGGTGGAGTTGGGGGAGGCGGCGAAGGGGCTAAATGTTTAGGCCACATGTTCATCACGGTTTGGTCGACCGGGGGGTGACCCCATACATGCAATGGTCTATAATGAGGCATTGGTGTAATTGGAGGGAATCCCATGGTGGGTGCAAGCCAAGGGTTCACATCTCGCTTCCCCGCCCTTCCGACAGTGGCGGTGCCGTACATTTGCCGCCTCTGGCTCCAGCTGGCCGCCTCCGCTTCACGAGCCAGCAAATGTTTTCGATGTGACCTATATTTCTGCATGCACCAATATCGAAATAAAATTACTTTGAGCAAGCTCATTAATTTTCACTTAAATATAAATTCATTATCTAGGTAAATATAACATGCTATGAAGATTGTTTTGAGCAATTATTTTTTTCTAAATTATGGAAATCCCACTTGTTTCTAGCTAAGAATATTCAATCTTGAAAATAATATAATTGAGAGATCTGAAATTGGAAAAATCACATTGAGAAAATTTACCTTTGGACTTGAAGACAAATATATATATAGTTAAAGGACAATAAAAATGGCATGCAATGCCAAACTTTTCTATGCTATATATTTCAACATCTTCTTTTTTTTTTTTTTTTTTTTGAATACTTAATTTGAATCTGAGAAATAGAAATAGATCTACTCCTGCGACAAACGCTAGCTAGCTAGCTGTAATATTTTCTACTACAGACAAAATAAACAAAATAAAGTAATGTTACCACATGAAGAAAATAGTTAATTTTTCCGATGTATTAGAAGAAGAAGAAGAAGAAGAAGATTGAAATTGATGATATGGTTAAAATAAAAGTCGTAATTAGTGCATGAGGTTTAAAAATAGTAAGGAAATTATATTGGAGTTGTTAAAAACCTACCTGTAGATGGCTTGCAATGTTATGGCGAGTGAGACAATCAATCCCCATAAGCTCCAAAATCCTGGAAGGCACAGCTTTATCCACACCAAGTTGCTCCACTGCTTGCACAAATCGCCTGTGCAGCTCTGGTGTCCAGTCCACCTACACGCCATTCAAGAAAACTATATATATTCAACTTTTCTTCAAATTAAATTAAATACCGTGTGTGTATATGTATATATTTCTACAAGTAGAAGATGTTTCTCGCGAGGGTTTTAAAAATAAATTAAATGATTCCCATCATGAAGTTTGTGAAAATATGAAAAAGATGTAATCAATTCCTTTTCGCATTTGATGCAAAAAGTGCCTTTATTAAATGAAGCCATCTATCTAACCCTAAAAACAACAAAACAAATTACTAGTAATTAAAACAACTGGATCATTAATTAATCTTAATTACCTTAACTTTCCTCTTGCCTTGTTGATTTTTCGATTGTGCCGATGATTTTCTTCCTTTGTCAGTAACTTCCTTGTTGGGTTGATTTTCTTCCCTTTTACTTGTCTCCTTCTTGATGATGAGATTCGAATCCAAACGAGATTTCCCTACTCGACCCTCCCCCGGCGGCGGCTTGTCGACTGATGCTGATAAAGCAGTTGTTGATGACGAGTTTATCTCCGATTCTTCACCACTGCTAAGTGAAAAATCAGCGAGAATTTCGGGGTCCATCTCCAAATCTGGTAACACATCTCCATCGTTGATCCCAAGAAAAAGATCATCAAAATCAATGCTATCGAGCAAATTCCCGTTCGAGAAATCAGGGAAGTCATCTCCCAAACTCTCCATCTCTTTTTCCCTTTCATTTTTCGCCCTCCTCAACGGCGACACGGCGAGCATTAATCGAGTACTACACTTTTATATATACTCACTCACTCACTCACACACATACACACACACACACACACAAAAAACACACACTCGACTCTAATTGGTTTGCATGCACAGGTGGGGTGGAGGTGGTACTGTCTTTCCGGTTGGGAGATTCTATTTTTTCCGGCGAAAAAAGACTGAGAACAAGTGTTAATATGATTTTTTGTCGCTGAAAGAAAATGGATCTCCACCACAACTTGCGTGTTTGAGGTCTGTCGAGATGTTTCTGTGCTCTTGTTTTGGCATGTTGTATTATATATATATATATATATATATGTAATGTAATGTAATATAATAATTATATTATATTATATATGGGGCTTGTGGATGCCCTTTTTTTTCAACTTTAAAAAAATCTTTTTTGGGCTTGCTCGTGAGTTGTATAAAACTTTAGTATTATCTTAATTTATTTATTATCAAGGACAGGGAAAGAGAGGGATCAAGTTGACATTGTCAGATAGCTAGTACTAGTAGGGTATGAATTGGATTGATATATATGTATTTAACTAAAGTAAGTATATCTGTTGTACCGTAAAAAGAAAAGGATCTTATCATACACTTGGATTTCGTATGAATAATTGATTTCTTCATCCTGTGTTTCCGCTTTCTATCGAGGACCACGAGAAACTATTGAGAAAAGAGGATCGTCGCAAATTGCTACAATAAATAGAAATTAATTGGACCTGTTGTTCAAAAATTTGTAATAAAATAAGTAAGTCAATTTGTGGGGCATTAATTTAGCCTGTGTTCGTTTCCACTTATTTTCACCTAAAAATTATCTACTATTAAAAGTCAAAGTCAAACATTAATATCAACCACACATTTCACATCATCACTCATTATTATCCACACATCTCGTGGTCCCCACCACTACACTCCATTTTTAGCAAAATTTTAGATAAAAATAAGTACACACGAACACACGCTTAATTTGATGTAGTCCATAATGAGTAAATTAAAATAATGCGCTCGATCTTAAAATGGTTATGATATATGAATCATTAAATATATATGTTATTTTAATGATTTTAGCTAACTAAACGAACTCAATAATATATTTTGGTATGTCAGCGCCCCGTCTACCGTTGTAGGTGCACTTGATCAGGATTGAGGATAGGAGATCAGATCTTATAATAATTTTATTTGTTTAAAAATTATAAACCAATTATTCTTTGTTTCTTTTTTCTTTTCTTTTCTTTTTTTTGCCATGACTAGACACTTTTTTCAGCTAAATTAAGTAAAATAGTTTCATTTTTTAAATTAACCACCAGATTCAATTTGCCAATTTCATCATTTATTTGTTTATCCCCAATTGGCACCCCCCTATTTTGAACTTTTATCAATAATAATTAAGTTATTTTTTTCTAAATATGGTTTTATTTTTTCAAAAAAAAAATGTAAGTTATTACTAAATTTAATACATGTTAGGCTTATTCCATACACCATCTTTTTTCACTAATTTCTATTAACTTTTTATCTCTCTCAATTTTTCACCATTCATACCATTACTTAATTTATATTTTTAATATATTTTTATAAAATTTCAACTACACATCTAATATGCCATCATTTGAATAAATTAATTAACATAAATAAACAACATCTTTATGAATGTATGATCGATTATAAATTCCACGGTCCGTGATGAATTGAAAATGTCAAAGACTTGTCCCTTATCTAGTAGCTCCCTTGTTCTTGTCCTTATCCTATGATGCTATTAACATCCCTTTCCCTTTTCTCCAACTTTTTATACATACATCCATATTAAGAAACTGGCGCTTAAATTATTCAAAGTTCAGCTTCAGTATTGCTAGGTTTTTGTTTTTTGTTTTTTGGTTTTTTTTCCCATCGGGGTTCTCGTCTTTTGGGGTTGTTATAATCACGTCCCGAACCTTTAAAGTCTCACGCCCCAAATCCCTAATCTTTCAAAAGTTGGAGCTCGAAGTCATTTTGTACAAAAAACCGTTAGTTTGACAGTTAAGAGGTAAAACTTTTTTTATAAAATGACGAAATTAATCCTTCCATAAATATAAAATAATCGCAATTGAATGCATAACTTTGATTCATGTATAAACTAGTCCTAAATTTTTAATTAAACTGTAAAATTTTACCTTTCATTTTTGTATATATTTATTTGGTTGATAATAAATTTTATCGAATTAGTTTGATATAGTTAGAAAGTTTTTATCAAAAAATTAAAGGTAAAATTTTATAACTTAATTAAAATTTTGAACTAATTTATACATGTTTCAAAATTATGAATTCCGTTGCCATTATTATTTATTCATAAAAGGGTTACTTTAATCATTTTACAAAAAATTTGACTGTTAACAGTTTTTTGGACGGAAGGACTTCACGTGCCAACTTTTGAAAGGTTAGGACCCGGGGTGCAAGACTTTAAAAGTTTGGGACCTTATTGCAATGACCCCCAAAGGTCGAAGACCCACTGGTGGAATTTGCCCCCTTTTTTTGCCCCATGAGGGAAGTAGGAGTGGGGTGGGGGTGGGGGGGAATTAGGGTTCGAACCCAAATTTTCCGCTTGGAATGCATCTTAACTATTGTACCACTTATTTTAATTTACGCCCAATTACAATATTGGTAGTTAACCATTCATTTTGTGGACTTCAATTAATGTGCACTTATCATTACAACTTTTGGTTAACTTTATCATCTTTGTAATAAAGATAACTGTTATTTATTAACAAATTGGACATATTAATATTAAGTAACAATACAATATTTTTATGAAACTAATGCCTGAACACTATATATATAATACTTATATACCAATGTTGCAATTAATTGAGCTTGTATTGGGTTCCTACCCTGCCTTCATGATGGTCGGGGAAAAAAATACTAACAAAAAATGCTAATGTGGCAATGTGAAAGTATTGTATTACACAAAGATTCACTCGTTGGCCCTCCTAACAATACTAGTAAGTCATTCAAAAAAAAAAAAAAAAACAATACTAGTAAGTAGTAAACCCTCTAATAGACCTCATCGATCAGATGCTCAGTACTTTTTTGCAAAACATTGCATGCGAATATTGTTACTGTACACCGAGCCCATCTAAACACCAATTAAATCTCCCAACATAAGCCCTGCATCCGTTCTTGGCCTTAGTTACATTTTGAAAATGCGAGTTACTTGCAGGTTGCACCTTCTCACTCTGTGATGCAGGACACGTAGGCGTATCTTGTACATTGATCTTGGCTAGCTCTTTTATATACCCCTAACGCTGATTCTTAGGCAGAGGTTAGGGTTTCTGATTCTTCATCTTCTTCGGCAAACTCACTACAAGAAATGTCGCTTTCAACAATAAAATTACTTTATTATTGTAAAAAACCATTTTTGAGTTATTTTGTCGAAAAAGGGGTCGTCTAAAAAAGTTTCCAATCAAAAATTTTAATTGGTAGAAGTTACTTTCTTTTTGGTGGTGACTTCTCTTTGAGTTCTACTTCTTTTGATAGCAAAGTGTTATCAAACTAATTATTATGTTGAGAAATTGTTGTTTCGTGCTGAAAATTTGAAGCGCTAATTACCTTGATTGTTGCAATACTATTCATTTGTCGGTAGTAAAGCTTTGATTAGTGCATTTGATTGAGCGATATTAATCCTTTACGAATTGCTCAATGAAGACGTAGGTCACGTAGCCATATTGGAGTGAACTTTGAGCTTTTTTAAAGAGCAATCGATTTTTTTGTGTCCTTCTTTCAGTTTTTCGAGTTTTGCGCTGAATCTTTACACCAATCCTTCAACTTATTCGATAAAAATAAAAGCAACCACCCCTAAAAATTAATAATAAAATATTTTTAAAAAAATGTAAAAGCAACTAATTATTTTGGATGGACGGTTTTTATTAGAGTTGGCATTAATATATATATATATATATATATATATATATATATATACATGAGTTATGAGTTGTATATTTCCCCAAATGATATATCATATATTTCGTGCAAGCACCAACAAAATAATATTATAATTTCTTTTTTTCCGAATTGGTCCTGTTGGGAAATCAAGTGGAGAACCACAAGATCTGGTGGTCAAACCACCAGATCTTGTGGTTTGACTTTTTCGGCGGTGGTCGGGAACTAAAATGTACGAAAAATAAAATTTGGGACTCAAATGTAATAAATATAAAGTTTAAAATCTGAAAACGCGTTTTCCTTATTTTCGACATTTAATATAGAAAATGCTGAAAACATTAAAAAGACGTTTTCGTATTTTTTATACAAATCTTAAAAACGGTTTTGAAAATGTGTTTTCGAAAATAATAAACAAAATGCGTTTTCAATATTTTCGAAAACAGAAAACAAAAAACGGGTAACGGCAAACAGAATGCACCTTTAGTGCTCACTTATTGTATTCGGATTCACTGAAATATGACAAAATTCATGTTGATTTGATTATGATGTCTATCTTTCACAGTTTGCATGTTTAGAAACAAGGATTTAAGGACTTAATTAAATTCTGCAAATAGCGACCGTAATCTTATCTTATCTTCTAATGGTCATTACCATTGACTTTAATTTTGTTAGTCCGCATGATTAACTCCAATAATCTTTAGTTAGTTCCTTTTTTTTTTTCTTTGGTTAATCAATATTTCAAGAACTAACCAACACTACATAATCGTGGAGGTATATAGTTTTGTACTTTTATTACATGGCTCACAATCAAAGGTTTGATAAAAATTTTAAAGAAATTATTATGTTCAACTCATCAATATTTTCAATAAACTAGTATTACACCCGTGCGATGCACGGAGAGATTACAATTTATTTCAAATATAATAAAATTAAAATATGCGAATTAAACAATGCAAATCTATTAAGAAGTGAAGAAGTAAATTCTCAATCAGATCTTGTCCAATTAGTTAGGAGGATAAAAGTTGAGGACCTAAAAGTCTCATGTTTGAGTCCCACTAACTGTGTGTTGAATTGTGCAGCCTTAGTCGCCGCTCATAGGGCAGTTACTTCAAAAGGCAAAAAAAAAAAAAAAAAAAAGGAATTAAAGTAAGTAAAAAATTAAAAATATTGAAATATTTTTTGAAAACATTCATCACTGGTTATCTTTTCGTTTCTATCATATATAAAAACCTTCAAACCTGCATGACTTTTAACTCTAGATATTGTATCGTATAACTGACCATGATTGAATATCGGTTCTTTAACAAAAATACCGACATGCAAAAGTGATTGCCCTTGACTTTTGTTATTATGATATATTGATATTGAATATTGAATTGAATTCGAACCATATCCAACTCAAGTTTTCCTCTTTTTTTTTTCCTGTGACTATTACTCGAAATTTTTTCTTACTAAAATATACAGATATTGAATATTGAATTGAATTCCAGTAATATCTAAATCAAAATTTTCTATTTTATTTATGTTGTTGTTAGTAAAAAATTAATAAAATCAAATACCAAATACTATCAATCAACAAAATATAGTTCCTTTGTTATATTCAATTTGACTCAAAATTTTTCTTTTTTTTTTAAAAAATAAACACATGCTACAATTCAAGTTTTCCTCTTTTATTTAGTAACAAACAGTATCAATCGGTAAATCATATATTTAAATGCATTTTGATATAGAATCAAATTTTGAAAAGAATAAATAGTTAACATTTATTTCTAAATTCAAAAATATTTTTTGTTTGTTTGTTCTTTTTTTTAAAAATATTTTATAGAATAGTTTTTTTAAATAGGACCGAATTAAAAAGAAAATCATATTTAGGATTTATTTATAAATTTGATTTTTTTAAAGAAAATGCGTACCGATATATTACTGCTAACATGGCGTTTTGTCAAGTTGGCGCAACGCCATGCTAGCACAACTTACAATATATATATATATATAATAAATTCAAAAATTTAAACGTATATAAAAAAATTAATTCGCATTTTAAGAATTAATTTAATTGGGATTGTAAGTTGTAATTTTGATCGCTTATTACATTTTCATTCATGTTTGCAACACTAAATATAAAAAAAATTGAAAAACTTGAATTTTTATACTTGTAATTTTTTACAAAAAATGAAGAGATGATTAAATGATAATTTTAATAATCATTTTTTTAAGTGGCTTACGAAATGAAAAAAATGAGACAAGGAAGTGATTGTTTTTTATTTATTTTCTAATTAATTAATTATTAATTATTAATTATAAATTTAATTATTTAGCTACTCAATATTTGGTCTAAAATAATTACCCACTATTTGAACTGCTCAGTGCACATTATCTGTGAAAACTATTTAAAACTATCCTTTTAATGTGATAAAAATAAAAAAGAGAATTTTTATTTAATTTTTTAAATATATAAAAAGGTTTTTCTAAAATAGAAAACTACTGCCAACGTGGCACTATGCCAAGTTGGCGCTTCAACTTTTGTTAATATATATATTTATATATATATAAACAAAAATTAAAATTAAAAAATATATAGAAAATATTAATTCTTATTTCTAGAATTAATTTCATAGATACTCTAAATTGTAACTTTGGTCTCTTATCACATTTTCATTAATACATGCAACATTAAATATAAAGGAATTAAAAAAATTATTTAAATTAATTCTAAATTTTTAATACATGTAAAAAATATAAAATACATATAAAAAAATAAAATAAGAAAACCAACACCAAATAAGGTAAAATAAAAAAATTAATTAGAAAAATAATTAATTCCTTCAGAATAATGCCAAACATGGCACTGCCACCTAGGCGTGGCACTTTAGGTTTTATAATATAAAGATTATTTTGTTTTGCACCATTTTCGATCTACCTATCGTGATCTAGATTGTGTGGTTGAAAATGAGAGATAGTATATTAAAAGATGTAAAGTAATTATGTGTGTGATTGAAAATGAGAAGAGAAATTTTCTTTTTTAAAATTATTGTAAATCAAACATACCCTAAATGTCAATGGCGTGCTAGCTTTAGCCATTTTTTCTTTCTTATTTTGCATTAATTCTCTTGTTATCTCTTTTACTAAACCAATAGTAACTAATTGAGTTATACATGTCTATAGCATTATATCATCAATTCATGCCGGCCATTAAATTAATTTTTTTAAGCGATTAAAAATATTATTTTATTCATTTTTTATCCGACATCATATATCAATGGAACTTACATTGGATAAATGTAATAAATGACCATTGAATTTTGGTTATGTAACTATTACCTCATTAAACTTTAAAGTGTCACTAGTCACACACTAAATTTTGATCAATGTAAGTTGTTCATCGCACCACTCATCAACACATCCGTTTGAATCACCTACCAAAAGTTAGTGATGTGATTGACGGCATATGGTGTGATACTTATTCACTCATTTGAATCTAAGATGATATACTAGTAAAGAGATTATATCATTAAAGCACGTCATTTACACCTAAAAAATGTTTCAAAAATAGTTTGAGTAAGAGATAAGATTTTAGGATTTATTAAAAAAATATTTTTAGGTATTATTGAAGAGCTTTAATAATGTAGCCAACTCTCTACGAGTTGAAATCAGATGTTCCCTTTTCCTGTCCCCCTTGCTGTCCAGCCAATAAAATTATAACATGTGTGTTTAATTATTTTTTTATGATTTCATAAACTACTAAATGTAAATTTAAAACACATGTCATAGTGTTATTGGTTGGACAACAGGGGGATTGGAAAAAGGGACAATTAATTTTAACTCTCTACTTGGATGCTATGTCAGATTCAAATGAGTAAATAAATAGTATGTCACAAATTTTTGTTAAGAGATTCAAGCGAATGTATAACAAGTGGTTAATGATTTACATAGATCAAAATTAAATGGGTTAATAATTACATTTTGATAGTTGAACGGCGATTTGTTAAATTTACCAACTCACATGGTCACAGTAAGACATTAGCGATGCTCTGACATCAACCTCAATGCTTACCTTTTCAATCGCTAATATTTCCATTTTCAAGTGAGACAATAGATTAGGACAACCCACGATTCCCACTCTAAAAGCTTATTGTTTCCTATAATTATTGACCTAAGGATTTTGCCTTTTATACGTCATCTGAATTTTCACGTAACCCTTGTCTCGCTAATAAAGGTCCACACTTATTATTTCCGGGAAAATGGTCTTTGTACAAATAAATTAAGTACCAATAGATACCCAGATTGGCAAGCGGATTAGTCGTTGATGTATATATGCCAAATTTGCATTGGTGATATATCTGCTTGCAAAATCAGATTTATAAAAAAATCTGTATAAATCTATCTATACGAATAACATGATTCTCATATCTAACTCAACGTACACATGTATATACCAGATTTGCAATTTGTGTTCTTGTGAATCTTAATTGATAGAACACTTGTTAATAGATCATCACAACATGAAAGAAAACAGTATGTCATTCATGATAACCGTTTATTGCCATCTATGAAGCACGAAAACTCTTAAAAGGCTTGCGTTTCGTCTCGAAAACTAAAACTCGATGGAAATTCCATGGAAACGTCTTATAAACTCTTAGAAAGTTTCCTAATTTTAATAAAATTCGGAAACTCCAAGGAAACCTTAAGAAAACTTTTGGGAAACTTTGTGTAAAAAAATCAGAATTTTAAAAATAAAAACACAAAAACACAAAAATAATTATAATTTACAATTAAAAGCTAATTAACTTAATTAAAATATAATAATATAAACTAACTTAAATAGATTACAACTTCTTATAAATAATTAAAGATGTTAAACAAATATTAATAATTAACTTAAAAAGTTGAAAGACAAAAGGTTATAAAACTCTATCTTGGTTTCAAATTTCAATCTTAGTCTTTCACGTTTGCAAACTGTGCCCCCGATCTACAGAGGAAATTGGTTTTATATCACTCATTCCTCAATAGTTAATCCTCAACTTGTCTATAATTAATCTAGCATAAATATCACTTACACTTTGAATTTGATGTTAGTTAGATTTTTACTATTAAAACCAGATATTAGTTTCAATTTTTAATATTACTGAAACGAGTGGTGGTTAGTTCAAGACTTAAAGTCTCTATTTTCATATTGTTTGTTAAAGGTTTAAAGTGTTAATAAATTTAATTTTGTATTAGTTAAATTAATTTCTAACATCAATCTTTTATATATTTTTAGTAGATTTGATTATTATTGATCATGGATAGTTCAAATTTTGTTAAAAATTAGATTTTTTATGATTTTTTGTTATCTAATTCATATTAAATGGGCTTTTGAGGTTGGAATTGAAATTATATTGGAAAACTTATAATTACTATAACGTTTCCACTTTTCCTATATTTTTGAAAATCCCGTTTCCCCGTTCTTGTTTCGTCTCCTGTTTCCGTTTCCGTGCAATTTAGATGACTATCATTAGTAATGTGAAACTTTGATAATAATTAATTTTCATCTGAAATGTTATTTCAGATGATAATATCTTGCACTTTATCGTTGACTTAGGACGAGATTTGTACAAGAAGTGAATAACAAAGCACCCCCAAATCTAATGAGTGTTTCTAGGTTACCACCGAGCTAGATCAAACCTAGGACACCCCGACTTCACTGACCCCTTGATGAAAATGAAAATCAAGGGCAACTTGATTCATTCTTTAATCAAAGCTGCATTAGGACATAATTCTTGGCCTACTCAACAGCGCTGCATCATGTAGGTTTCCTTTCCAAAGTAATTCTTAGCTTTTACAAGAAATTTTCAATTGAGAACAAATTATACCGCCTTAGGTCACGAGGGAAGCAGAGGCTGGTTTCAGGCGGAGGCAAACGAAGTTACGGCCTAAGGCCAAAAATTGAGTGGGACCCATTAATTTTTGAGTTGGAAGCACAGGAACTCACTTTTTAAAGTTCGACTCAAATACTCAAAGCCACATAATTAATATTACCATTGTCACTTTGCATTCATAAAAGTGATAAAACATTTCTACCTTTTAACATTTCTACACAAACTAACCAAATTCTTCATGGAATTAAAGTCAATGAATACGCTTTGCATGCATAAAATATCAAATGGAAAATGACAGTAGTGACGCTAGCTGAGTACTAGAAAAGTTGCAATTTCCTTGAGTTGAGGTCATTGAAGTTAAGTTGAACACTTAAGGTTTGTTTAAATGTTCTTTCGAAATTAATATTGTCGACTACACTTTCATTGAACCCACAATTTTTTAATTACAATACGTTTATTGAAAATTATTTTTCTAATATCTTTGTCAAACAAAGGTTTAATCACCTATCTATGTAAGTACATATATAGATATTGATAAATACACTTTGGACCACTTCGATGTTACTCTTCTTAATTTAAGCCTTAGCTTCAAACTTGTACGAGTAATGTCACAATCATATCCCCACATGTTTTCATGGCTACCAAATTTTTTTTACCTTAACACATGATTTTTAATTATTATTATGTAATTCAATGCTTGTTAATTTAATATAGATTTTTAGAGATGAGAATTAATTTTTCTAAAAAGAATGTACAATTCAAAAGCAGTTATTCCCCTTTAATTTGTACAAGTTCCACTAGAACAATAATAATTAAGCGATCAAAAAACAATATGAGCAGGTTGATGATTTGATTTTAACCCTTCAATGATTATGTGACACTTTACTTGTAGAACATTTACACGACATGATGTGTGATTGAGCAACTGAGCAACTATTCATCACGAAAGTTTGTTTGTACGACAACGACATAATATATATTCCATTCTTATCGTTGAAGTTTGTAAATGTAAAGCATCTAATTTAGGTACACTTTCTATTATGCTCTAATTGATATACATTAATTTATGATTATGTGAAGAATAATTGAGTTGGTGACCACTCAATGAGATTCTCGACAAGAATAATTGCAAGCCACATATATATACTAGATTTCATTATATTGGACTAAGTTTTGCCTGATTTTCTAATTGTGTGTTTGCATATTCATTTTAAAGTATTTTTATGAATAGGAAGAGACATAATTAGTAGAGTTGAATGATAGAAATTTAATAATATATGTGGGCCATACGAGATATGTGGACGTGATTTGTTTAACCAAATTTAAATTTTAAAAAGTATGAAAAAGTATGCATTAAAATGAGGACGCAAACGGGCCCTTATATAAACATTTCATTTTCTTCTTTTATTTGAAAATATTATATGAGTTCAGCACCTTCAAGAATTAGTAGCTTTTTGAAAAGGACTGCGTGTAAATATTAAGCGTGTGTTTGTTTCCACTTATTTTCACATAAAAATTACCTATTACTAAAAGTCAAAGTCAAATATCAATATCAACCGCACATTTCACATCATCACTCATTATTATCCACACATCTCGTGGTCCCTACCACTACATTTTACTTTTAGCAAAATTTTAGGTAAAAATAAGTACATACGAACACACGTTATTAATCGAATATTCTATTCGAGATTTCCCCTTAGCTGCTGTCTCATTAATACAATGCCATGAATACTAACAATTTTTACGGCTAGTATACGTACTAAAAAGGATCTCGTTTTTCATTAGGATTTTTGTAGTTAACTGTCCTGCGAATAAAAATCAAATTAATTGAGTTATAATTGTATTCAATTACTTAAGTTAGTGTTTCGTTTGGGGCCTTTATTGAAAACATTCGCACGCAAAACCACTTGAGCGGATTTGACTGCAGGCCAGAGCTCAAAGGGAAGTCGATGAGCGCTCGAGTAGCCCCGTGTAGGTTCCCATGTCGGCCCATCTCATTTTGCATGCTATTACATCCCAAACGTGTTTTTCTCGATTCTATATATATATACCAGATGAGTCCCAATTCGTCTTAGAAGGTTTTAGAGAGCAAAAAGCACAAAATTGAAACAATCTCTTGCTCTCATATTTCTTAATTGAATCAAAGACAACCTTCATGTGCTTGCATAGATCAAAGCAAAACCAAAGTGCTATAGCTTGAGTTCCAATGAATGAAGAAAATCCACTTGCTAAGTAAATGCGCCGCAGTTGCCAAAGGGTATGGGTCGCACAACTTGGCGAGATTTGTCAGGATTTATAGATTAGGGGTCAGATTAGGTTAGCATATATATCTTACTATCCGTATATTAGACATTTTCTAGTGGATTTTCATGGCGAATTTGCCAAGAAGTTTTTTCTATTTGGAGAGTTTTTCAACAGCTTTCTTCAATTCGGTCATCGATTCGGCGTGTTGTTTACCATTTTCGTTAATTATTTGCCTTACGATTTGAGTTTTTATTAGCGCAAACTAGTTTGCCCTTAATTGTTGTAAGTTGGCTAAAGTGATACATTGTTACTATTGGAAAATTAACATTTTAAAAAATTATTGTTTGGATCACCTCTTCGAGGCTTTTCACATTGTATTTACTAGTAAAACAAGGACCACCTTTGCATCTAAAATTCGAAACTATCCCTATTTTAAGTTCAATAAATTGATGCATGCTATTGTTGTTGGTGCACAAGTTTAATGAGAAATAACCATTTTTGAATTGTCAATGCTAATTTTACCAATTACCATCTCGAATTTGTTGATCCGTGTTAGATCAATAATTATCGATGCAGCCAATGAGGCTTGGCCCGTTGCTTTTCGGGGGCCAAATTGAGGACCCGAGACTTAGAGGTCTCTAGCTAGTTGGATTCTCCAGAAGGGAAATCTTACTACCCTTAGTATGGTATTTATACGGCCCCACTAAGGCATTCATATTATTTAGTGTGGGGTTTACTACTACTCGATTGTACATTGTATTTCAAAAAATTTTATCGATGCACCATTTTTAATGCAAATTTTGAGATCTGAACTTACAGGCGAATCTAGGGGGACTCACACGAGTTGTAGCCCCCCGACCAAAAAAAATCACAAAGTTGATATAGAAAAAAAATTATACATTATTTTCGTCGAATTAAAATTTTTTTTCTGTATAACAGCCCCTCCGGCTAAAAATCTCGGATCCGCCATTTTCTGAACTATCTAAATGGTTAGATTTGAATTGTCGAGACAATTTAAAGAGTCGAACAAGATGACTTATGTAACACCCCAACCAAAATCGTCCCAACCTAATTTGTATGTGTATGATGGATTCGTGATATGATTGGAAGTATATGAGGTAGGTCGAAAGTCGAAACGGCCGTCGGAATGGAAAGAATTGGAAATTTCAGCAGAACAAGGATTTACGGCCGTAACTTGGTTATTTACGGCCGTAAGTTTGGTGTTTACGGCCGTAATTTATGGATTTAGTAAGTGATTGAGTTGAGGAAGGTTGGTTGGCACCAAGTCTCGGTAGGCCGCATGTCCGAGTTTGCGGCCGCAGATGTTGGGTTACGGCCGTAAATTTGGGAGTTACGGCCGTAACATGGAAATTTACGGCCGTAAATATAGGTCGGCAGAAACTGTTGGATAGGGTTTATACACGTGTGCTCGGCCATTTCTCCTCATTTTTGACCCCCAACTTCCCAAAACTCTAGAGAACACTCCCAAGGGTGATTCCAAGGATTTTACATGAGTTTTGGCTTGTAGATCATTTAACCACTTCTAGTTACCATCTTGGATTCAACAAAAAGAAAGGAAGAGGAAAGGAAAGGGAGAAGAGGAAGTTATCCAACCAATTCATTAGCTTGCTTTCTTGTCTTTTGAGGTAGGTAGTAGATGAGTAAATATATGTGTTATCATGTGCTATATGTTAGATAATGTTATGATGTGAGACTATGTGAAGAAAGCTATGGCATGCTATGAGATATGTTATGTTGTGGTAGGGTTTGCTATGTTATGTTATGTTAGAGTATGTGAGATGATGTTATGTATGTTATGCTATGTTGAAATGATAGATGCAAGATGAGTTATGATATGATGAAGAACATATGGGCTAAATTGTAAGAGGATAAAGTATGTATAACATGAAAGTATGATCAATGCATATGTGGGTTGTGGATTGTGTGCTTACAATATGTATGATGTTATGGGAGGTTTAAAGCGTAAAAAGCGGCTTTAGACGACGGCGCAGCTAAAGCGTAAAGAACCTTTGGGGGCGGCTAATTCTGACAGCGCCATGGCGTAAAGAACCTTTGCGGGACGGCCAATGATATGACGATATTATGGCGCCTTGTAAGCACATAATCTATACCCGGGCCCAAAGCATGAACATGGCATGCATTAGCATTTGCATCTATTGCCTACTGAGTCCATGTGGCTCATTATGTTGTATGTTGATGTTTTATGTGCAGGCGATGGTAGAGAATCCTCCCAAACGTGATGCGGGGTGTGAGGAAGAAGGGGAAAACCTAAACATCCTGCGGCCGCGTTTTGTTTTGTTTATGTTGTAATAGTTAGGTGAACGGACAAAAGAGATTTTTGATTGTATATAAATGCTTCCGCTTTGAATATATATAAAAGGAAATGTATTTCGTGTGGGCAAGAAAAGACGAGTCGTTACAACTTATAATATCCTAAAAGAATATGAATTGTAATTAAAATTCTCTCAAAAACTTGAAACTTTCATCTAGAACATTCTCTTTTATTTGTTAACACAAGTTCAACTAGATTAATTAATGCCATAAAATTGTCAAGAAAAAATGTGAAATCCTTTCTTTCTTTCTTTCTTTTTCTTAAGGAAGAAAAATGTGAAAATAAACCCTGAGGGTATGTTTGATTCACAATAAATTTGGTATAAGTTTTATTTACTCAAATTGCATATAGATTTTATGGTTGAAAATGGGAGATAATGTATTAAAAAATATAAAGTAATTGCATGTGTTGTTGAAAATGAGAAGAGAGAAATTTTATTTTCAAATTGTGTTGTGTAGAACAAGGCCTGACAAAGAAAATAACTTTATTTCAAAAAATTTGTGTAACAAAGACACAAATAAAAAGCATGTTTAGCCTTGTTCTTTTCACCATAAAATTCAAAAAATTTTCTCTCTTCTTTTTCAATCACACGCATAATTACTTTATATTTTTTTAATATACTATCTCTTATTTTCAACCATACAATCTACACGCAATTCTAAAACTTTCTACTTATCATGGAACTCAAAAAAAGGTATATTTGAAGTATTAAAGGGGGTAATGTAAGCGGGTCGTCTGAACTTTTATACTACACATGGATGCTTCAAATGAAAGTTCTTGGAAAGAAACAAAGATTTTAATCAATTGAAAATTAATATACTTGGCCAAAAAATTGGTCTTGGTACAGAGATCGAATAGGGAACGTTTAACATAGAAAATGAACCACCCCGCCCCCACCCCTCTCTTCCTCGGTGGACCTGTAGACAGAAGCTAATCAAAATGGGTCGATATCGTACATGGGAAATGTTGTGCATGTGTCCTTTTTTTTTTTTTTTTTTAAATAATGTTGTACATGAATTTACTACACAAAGATAATTTATATTACGATTTCACCTACTATATCTGCATTTAATAAAATTTAGATAGACATAGCATAACAATAAAACAATATGCTGAATCCATCACATTATGTTCGGTATTCGGTAAAATAAAAAATAACAACAATTTTTATTTTTATTTTCCACAGGTGTTGTTTGTTTATCAAGCGTGATAGATGTTAGATGGGATAATAGAATAGACAAAAAAATGTAGGTAAAAATGGCATGCTAAACAAATTCGTAAACAACTATAGAATAATCTTTAACATATAATTTACAATGAAAATTGGATAGGAAATACAAGAATTCGATAAGTTGAAGCTTGTGTTCAACACAATGCTCTTAAAGCAAATCCGCCCCCACCACAAAGTCCACACTATCGCAAACTTTTTCTTGTCAGAGTACAACGATTGGAACTACTGTTTCACTGCAACCGAACTGAATGAAATGCCTTAATTAAGCCACTGAGAACACTGGAAGGAAACTACACGTGTTGACAGAGGAGAGGATTTTTGTGTATTTCTTGTGTGTGTCTTGAGACTGTGTAGGACTGTGGAATTTATAGGCGAGAGGAGCTGATGCAGACTTGAATTCGCCATTGAACTCCAAGGCATAACGTCCGACACTAATGGTAGCTGTTATAGGAGTCACAACTTTTCCCATAAACTTTGAGTTAACTCGATTGTTTCAAAACTTAATTCTGAATTCAAAGGAAAATTGAAAATTAAAGTTTTGCGAATTTGGTTAAACTTGGTGGCTAATTTCAATGTGACAAGCTTGCACAGCTCTCACATATGAATATGAATCCTAAGGTTCGTGTGACATCAATTCATGATTTATGCCCTCCCCTGTGTTAGCACACAAGCGACGGAAGGGTTCCTATGCAACAAATGGTTACACTTCACAAAGTGTTAATCATTTATAAATTGGTCCACACTCTCATAGTTTTCCTATGCGGGATAGCTATTTAAGCTTTCCATCAAGTTCCACTTTTTTTAGTTTTCCAATGTGTGATTGCACCCACTTCAAATGGGAATACTACCTCCACAAGCACACTTCCACTTAAAAATCTAGTTTGTCATTCACGTAACTCACATTTCCAACAAAAGACCAAGTAATTTCCCATTCGTAACGGTGGTAGGAACTCAAACTCAAGCGACGAATGATACGGTCATTTTACAGATTGATTTCTACAAAAATTATCGGTAATATTGTTTGATGTACCCATGATGTTTTTGAAAATTTTTTTAATCAACTGATAAAAAGTACACACATTGAATTTGAACTATACATGCAACTCGAACAATTATTATTATCTTTCTTAAGACTTAAGGCCCCATTTTGTTTCATGTATTTCTCAATCATGTCGAGCAATGAAGACACTTATGTCTTCTTTTTAAAGTAGTAACAAATGTGTCATTCGAATCGAGTTGTTGGCTTGCCAAAACGTTCCTTTCATGGTCCCAAAATCCATATTGGTGTACAAAAATGAACCCCACCATTTTCTTGGATAAATTTGGCCCACTAAACTTACCATTTGCAAATTTGCCTGCCTGTATGGTCATATAATTATGAGATAAATGGTTCGAAAGTTGAATCTTCCTAATGACAACAAGATATTTGTAAAGTATTTCTATTCAAGAATTATTATGATTTCAAGTATCTTTACATTTTATCAATACCAACGATCTATGAATCATTTATATCAAACGAAAAATGTATTATAACATCAGCGAAACATAGTATAAGTTTATTGACATTATTCTATACTGTACTATGTGCCCATTGACATTTATGTATGATGGTAAAAAATAAATGTGATTTAAGAAAATATATATAACGTCTATATATACATACACACGTACGTCTACATATTGGGTCTTCTCTAAAGGGGTCCCCATTTTGTCACACCACAAACTTAACATGCTATATTTTGACCCCACCCTTTTCAATAATTGAAAATGAGACTAATGCAAGTCAATCATTTCTGCTTCTAAACACAGTATGCAATATGCAATATGCAATATGCAATATGCATATATATGTAAGTGCAAATCCAATGTGTATAAGAGCCAGAGACCATATATTATATTCCCTCAACCTTTGGATAGAGACACCTCGACTCTTTTACGTATATAATTTATTTAAAACACCTAAATTATACTATCTCCGTTTCAAAATTATAACATTTTTCTTATTTTTATATAGATTAAGAAAAATACAATTAATAGTATTGAAAAAGTATAATTCAAGATTATTTTCCTAATATGCTCTCTCATTTATTAGATATTTTATTTCAAGTATTCTATTTTGATGATAATAATGTATATTAAATGAGTGTATAAAAGACAAGTAATATTTTAATTACACATTTAAAAAGAATATAGCCTATATTTTGGGACGGATGAAAAAGAAATAGTGAATTATATTTTTGGGATGGAGGTAGTAATAAAGAGTCAGATTGATTGTTCAGAACTTCAAGGTTAACAAAGAAACATTTCCCAAATTGACAGTTAAATGTATATATTTTCTCCAAGTTAGCGTTTTAGAACCACATAAATTTTTTTTTTTTTTTTGTTTTTTTGTTACAAGGGGAAATCGGGGAAAGGGGGGAGCACAGGGGCGGGGTAGGAATCAAACCCGGGACCAAGGCCCGGCACGTGGGTGGTTTAACCGCTACACCACTCATTCATTTCTATAAAAAGTTTATTTTTAAGCACACCAAATTTATTTATCGAAATAAAGTTTTAATCTATTTCATCTAAAAAAAATCGAAAAGAAAAGTTGCAATTAGGCAAAAGTTTTTATCGATAAAGCATGATTGGTAATTATTTTTTTCAAATTTTTTCACTTTTTTCAACTTTTTTCTCTCTCCTAAATCAATCACATCCACAAATCTCAACCACTCAACTCCACTCATTCTCTCTCTTCCTTTACATTAAAAATCATTAAAAAGCACTCCCAATCACCCTTAAAAGTGACTTTTTCTAATTATATTAGATAAACACGTACACCACCAAAATATATTTGCTAGTAGCATTCTATACTTCAAAGTTCAAATTATTACCTTTTCTTTTAATGAGTATTTTCTTGTGTTGCACGGGGAGATATATAAGAGTTTAAATTTTAGAAGATGAATGAAAGATTGAGTTGCAGATTTGTGATTATCCGAATCGTGATTTTATAATTAAATTTTATTTTTTTAATTCAGAAAATGAAATTTTTCGCGGAAAATGACCTCATATTATATGGGAGATATATAAAAGTTCGAATTCTAGAAGAGGAATGAAAGATTAAGTTGCGAATTTGTGATTATCATTTTACAATTAAATTTTATTTTTTTAATTTATAAAAATAAAATTTTTGGCTGGAAAATAATATCATTTTATTAATATATATATATATATATATATATATATTAGATCTTTTTGACGTATATAGAAAAAATAGAGAATTCCAAAAATCTATGAACCACAAAAAGTGTTTTGGAAAATGGGACAGGAAAAGGTCTCTTGATTAGTTTGAGAAGATATATATGATAATATTAAAAATTCATTAGAAGAAGCCCACAGGTCCTCTGAAAACAAAAATGTATATTATTATTAATATAAAATAAAATTGTGGTGAGCATTGATTTGTTTGTATATATATATTAGAAGAAAGGATCTTGGCCATTTTCATCTAATTTTTCTTTTTCCCTTTCTCATTCCTCCATCACAATTGGTTAATGATTAAAATATATTTGAGCCTTCATTACACCGTTGGCAAAGTTACATATGCATCTTCATTGTTTACATTTAAATGATCAAATTAAGTTCTAAACTTTAAAAAAAAAAAATTTTAACTACAATATATAAAAGCTAATACAAAAAATTAATTATAGGATATTTTTTATTGGAGAAAACTTGTTAATTAATTGGCACAAAAGGAACCTAAATGTTAAGGTGTGTTTGATTGGCCACCTTTTTTCTCTGAAAATATCCTTTTCCAGTCTCTTTTCACACTTTTGGCTGTTTGATTGCTTTTTTTTTTTTTTAGGAAAACGTTTTTCAACTTTTCTCGAAATCCGTTCTTTTCCTTGTTTTGAGGAAAACATTTTCCTTACTGGAGCGGTGGTTTTTGTTTTCCGAAAAATGTTTGACTCTTTTTTTATAGATAATTTATTTTAACTATAAAGATAAAGAAAATGATCAAATTTCATTAAAAAATATAAAAATAAGAAAAACAACACTATTCTCCGACTTGCAAATTAATGCAATCAAACACCTATAACTACCATTTTTCCTGAGAAACCATTTTCCAAAATTCATTTATCCAAAAAATATTTTTCTTCCAACCATTTTTCAATTTTACAATCAAACACACCCGTAGCTCTTTGTGCTAATGCCAATTAACCACAAAATCGTTATTACCATCTTAGTTGGGTTGGGCCGACGAATGGCCATGCTGGAAAGAGATCGGTTGGGCAGCTTAATTTGGATACGGCCCACAAATAATTACATACATGTGTGCAAGAGGAAATTTCACCCCATATATCAAAGACAAGTCATTTTCACTTATCACTTATACAAAAGTCATTGATTTTTGCTTTACATCTAATATTAAGAGAGAAGAAACAAAAGAAACTGAATTTGAAACCCTTGTTCCCATTAGAAAACAAAACATTTTAGGTAACTGTCAGTTGATATACATGCATCAAATTAAATGAACGAAAAAATGTACGCTAATTAATCACGAGACAAAGGGAACCCAACTCCATGTCGTTTAGGGGGGAAAGCAATGAACAAAATGCTGCAAATCACGCCAATGCTTATAGGCAATGCCTTAAGAATCTCAAGAGCTTCTTCAGACGGTGATGGATAGAAACAATTGATCACATTGTTATCAAACATTGCAATTGCCCCGAAAACAAGAATCGAAAGAAATGCATGGACAAAATCTATGAATCTCAACCTGTATTTATCCCCATCTTGTGGTGGCAATGTTTTTGATCCATCAATCACCCACAACCCACCAAATGTGGCAAATCCATACCTCACCTTTCCTCGTTCGTCCCTAAAACTATCGGTGAAAGATAAAAGAAAACAAGAAACCGCACAAAAGGTGAGCACAAATGATGTAATGGATTGACTCACAAAGGATTTGCATTTTCCTTGGTGCGTAACGATGGGAGACAAGAATTGGAACGTCAGCACAGAGCCTGTTGGGAGAAGATTTGATAGATAAGCTGTGCCTTTGAAGGCTTTGCGAATGCGTTTTTGGGCTAGGGTTTTTTGTGGTTTTGGTGAAGCCTCTAGGAGAGGAGATTCCAAATGTTGTTCAGCATTTCTTGTTTCATCTTGTACATGACCCTCCATTGAAATATATATAATGTATGATTGGTCTTGTTTGTTTGTTTTTTTTTTTTTTTTTTTTTATGTCAAGATTTTTTGTGTTGTGCATGCAAGAATTGTTTATGATGAAGCTTTATATATAGGAATCTTGGTTTGTGGAGGGGGATTAAGGGACAGGTTGTTGTAGGGGAGGAAAGGAGGGTGGTCGGTCAATGCATGTGGAGTTTAATTTTTAAAGAGTTTTGGAAATACATTAAGAGAGAGTTAAATGGGATCATAAATAAATTAAAGGAGTTTCAACAACTTTAATTTGTTTTTTATGAGGTTGTTAATGAATGTAGGAAATTGTAAAATTTATTAAATTCTTATAATTCTTATTCTTATATAGTACTATCTTCTATATATGAAACAGGGTGATACAAATGAAGAGGAAAAAGAAAAACTTTTTAGTTTGTGCGAAAACAGACAATAACAATCAAATTATTTCTATTTTCAATTTTTTGATATAGCAAAGAAAATCTCCTTATAGCTGTATGTGACAATTCTGTTTCAAAATTGCAAAGTTTGGAAGCCATCATTTACTCCTTGAAAAGAATTATTAAAAGAGAACAAGGATCATTTATTAAAAACATATCATGTAATATGAAAAATGCCTGATTTTTAAAAATATTTTTATCAAGCTCTTGCAACATTTTAATTCTTTTCATTGGCCTGATCTTTTTATCAGTCCCCAAATTTCCATGTAGTTAGAGTAATTTACCTCATTACTGGAAGAGCTTGTTGTTGTTGGTTAATTTTCTCCAGTTATTATTGGGAAACAAAGTAGCCCACCTACAAATAACAAAAGTCCAAACCCCTTCCAAATAATGGACCAGCCCACTCCTAAGACAAGGAAAAGCCCACCTCGAAATATCAAAGGTCCAAACCCCTTCCAAATAATGAACCAGCCCACACTTAAGACAAGGAAAATCCTTCCAAACTAATTAACAAGGATTAGGTATTAAGCCCACTAATGTGCAGTATCTCCTATGGAGGACAAGCCCACTGAAAACTAGTCCATGTCGTATGGACAACGATAAATAGGATACCGTTTCTTTAGGGGAATGGGAAAACAAATTAACATTCTTTGAAAACGATATATGCCAAAAGCGTCAATTTCTAGGTCAGAATTAGTTACGACTCAGTATTACTATTATATTATTACGCATAAATAATAAATGAGCAAGGCCCACCTTCCACCCAACATGATATAATTATGACTTTAAAGTGATTAAGAAATTCTACGAACAGCTTGTAATACTAATATTTTTAAAGGTGGTTTATCGACCACTTAAAAGAGTTTTCAGAAAATGTGATCTACTCGAATGTAGTATTTTTTTATGAAAGCAGATCTAGAAATCATCTTGAACGAGCTCAACGTTAAACATTGCAATCTTTGATCTTTCCCAATACTTTTACGTGTCAAACATAGAGTTAAAGGGAGGCATGCAATTTATGGCCAATATTTGACATTGTGAATTAATATTCTAATATTTCCAAAGCTTTAATTAGTAGGTGGAGTGAGGGTCTTGTTTTTTTCTTTTCTAAAGTAGCATTTAGAAAGATAAATATCTATAAATGTGAAAATGTCCATAGAAAGAAAAAGGGAAAAAAAATCGTCGTTAATGATTTGTTATTTATAATATCTGAATATTAATGTTATTCATAAGTCGAGGTGATCGATCACTAAGCGGTAATTGATATCAATTTATTTATTATTAGTGTTTCTACTCGTGCGTTGCACGGGAAGACATATACACATGTAATAAATTAGAATCCACATAAGGGGATAAGTGCAAAAGAATTTTTAAAATTTTTAGTAGGCTTTCGTCTATATTTTACACAAATACATCCTGTTATAGTAAATAGCAGGACTAAAAACAAAAAAATTTCACATGATTTTATATTGTGTTGATCCAACTTGCACATGGATTAGCTTATTTTAACGGTGTGATTTTTTTTAATTCAGAAAAATAGGTCGACCCGATGCGTGTATATATGTATACACGCTGAAGAAGAAGTCGAGTTGGAAAAGACATATAGAAGCGGTAAAACTCGTTGCCATAATTAAAAATTAATTTTTTAATTCAAAAAAATAAGTAAAAGTGGCGGGAAAATATGTTGGTTTTATTAATATATAGATTTTAAATCTAACATTTAAAATATATATTACTCCCGCCGTTCCATATAAATAGGCTTGTTTTCTTTTTTAGGATGATCCAAATATATAGTTTTGTTTCTATATTAATTAATGAATATTTTTTTTATTCATTTACCAAAATAATCTTATTTAATTGCCTTCCTATAACCATTATAATAGTGCTCATTAAATAAGGATGGATTAGAAAACTAGTTGTAAAATTTACTTTTTCAAAAACTTTTCTTAATCTTTGGGAAAAAGTCAATAAACCTATATAATTGGGACGGAAGAAGTATTTAAAATGACAAACTAATTATTTATGCCATCATCCACGCATAGTCATACTCCCTCCATCCCATAAAAATAGGCTTGGCTTGATTTTCACACAGATTAAGAAATCATAATTAATATTATTGAAAAAGTAAATTTTAATTATATTTTTTCATATAAACCCATATATATATATATATATATATATAATAACATACTTTTACTAATAACAATGCCCATTAAATACTGATATAATAGAAAAAATAAAAAAATTAAATAAATATAAATAAAAAGTGACCTATATTTTGTGGACCGATAAAAAAGAAAAATAAACCTATCTTTATGAATCCTACCACAGTGGGTAGGATATCCTACCCACAGTGGGTAGGTGTCCCCTGCTGATTGGTGAGGGGGCCGGTGGAGCCACTCTCACTCTGGAATTAGTGGATGACACTGCATTTATGAGTAGAATATCTTACCCACTATGGGTAGGAGATCATTACTCTATGAAACGGAGGAGCTGCCTAACACCCTATTAAATGTGATTCTCTGCAAGTACGTCATCATCATCATCAGTGCATTGCTAACAATATTAGTGGTGTAATAAATTTTCTATTTAAATACTGATGAGCAACACTAATTTGAGTGACAATTAGATATTACTAGCTAAACCATGACGATATTTTTTATCACGAGTTTTTAAATATTAAGTTTTAGAGAGTTTATGCGATGTGAATTGTATACTGTATGAAATAATAAGATATCTATATAAAGTATTTATCAGTGACACTCTATATTTTGATGTTTTGGTAACACAAATTTGTGTAGAATAATTAAAAAAAATAAAAAAATACTAATACATGCAATACTCAATATAAAAAAAATAAAAATGTTAATTTTTGATACTTTTAATTTTTTTTTGACAAAAATGAAGAGATGAGTAAATGATAATTTTAACAATTATTTTTTGAAGTGACTTGCTAAATGATGAGACGTGAAATTTATTGTTTTCCATTTCTTTTCTAATTAGTCATTATAAATTTAATTATTTAATTATTTACTATTTGATCTTAAAAAAATTATCCATTATTTGAACTGTTTAATGCACATTACCTATAAAAACTATCTAACACTATCCTTTTAAAATGGTAAAAATAAAAAAGGCTTTTTTTAATCTAATTTTTTAAATATATAAAAAAAATTTTCTCAAATAGAAAATCTTATCACATTTTTATTAATGCATGCAACACTACATACAAAAGAATTCAAAAAATTATATAAATTAATTTAAAAATTAGAATTGGAATGCATATAAATAAAATATAATACGTAAAAAAGTAAAATAAGGAAAACAACATCAAATAAGAAAAGTAGAATAAATTAAATAATGAAAGCAATTAATCAGTAAAACGTGATGGAGCCAAACGTGGCACTGCCACCTAGGTACTTTTGGCTCTTTTAATTTTATATATAGTTAGATTAATTGCTATGATAGTTCAAGTATGCCTCATATTTTAACATTTAAATCATGCTTCGGACGAATATGAAGCAAAAAACTCCGTAAAATAGGAATGTGCGTGTTTTAAATGTTCAAAGTAATAAGAGACAATGGAGATGCACAGATGTATATATGCATGGCTGGGTTTGCATGTTAACCTAGTTATTAGTAGTAATTATTGAGATTTTGTATAGAATTTTATCACATATACTTGCAATAATCTATTGGTAGCTAGCTAGTGTGTAGGTGTATATTAATTTCCAAGCATATTCTTTTAGTTTACATGTTGTGACATACTACAACTCCATATTCCCAAGGGAGTCATTATACATCGTTTGTAATAATTAACAAAAAAAAATTAATTTAATTAATTATTAAATAAAGAAAAAGAGTGCAGTATTTTTTTTATTTTTTATTTATTCAAATTACTTGGATGTTTGTCTAATGCCGTTGTTTGTTGAAATATTGAATTCAAACTTCGAAGTACACTTTGAGTGATTGACGGTTTTGTAAAGGCGTTTTGGGTGCTTTTTCTCTAAACAAAGACATCAATCTATTCTAATAATGCATTTTGTCTTCCGTTTTCAATTTGTTAAACCATTTTCACCATTTCCTTTTTATTTTATTCATACATTAATATTATTTTCCTAATTACACACATTTATCTTTATTGTTCCTTTTCTTAGTATGATGATGATGATATGATATTCCTTTTGCCTCACGAGATAGGGTTCCCTTTTTAGTCGACTATATTCTATACATCAAAAATTGATTACTTATTGAATGTATTCAATTTTTTAATTTCGTAAAATGCATGTAGAGACGTGTAGATATAAATCTATCCGTATAGACATTTAAAGGTAATGTATCAATTAGTTTTCCAAAACCCACACCCACTTTTATTATTTGTAGAATTTACTTTTTCAATTATATTAATTAAATTTTTGGAAGCTAAGTGAAACATTTAAATGAATAAGTCCATTTTTCTGACATACGTCTAAATGTTAATATGTTGAAATAATATGTGGACACATCACCATTAGCGGGGCTCGATGACCCTCCATTTCTAACCTACCTTGCAAATTAGCGAGTTTACATATAGAGGCCTTTTAACAATTTTATTTTATTTTATTTTTAAATATTATATTGTTATTTTTATTGTAATAGTAATTATTTGTCTAATTTCAAACCTTCCAATGATGGCCTTAATTTTAAGTACACCGTAACCATTATTTTAATTTTCCCAAAACATGGCTTATGTGTGAGCCCTCAAGTACATGTCAAGTAGCTCTAAACAGGATTAGACCAAACTCAAGACAAGATAAGATTGTTACCTACTCAATTAAATTTCAGCAACAGCGTTAATTCGTTACCAACCCATCCATTGCTATATCTTCTACATATGCAAAAATGCCGAAACTACCACAGTCCCAACAACATGTTCAGTTCGAATATTAATTAACATGCCAGGAATTTATGTACACATATCATGCCTACAAAGCTTTCTTCCGTGACCATTTCATATTGTCCCATTTTCAAACAAATTTTGTTAAGATGACATATTTTGTCGTGTACATAAACCATTGAGGTTGTTATTCGATCAAATACATTAAAGAGTAGTTTTTTTTTTTTTTTTGTCATTTTCATTTCTTTGAAACCAAATATCTCAAAGAATTTGTACGGTACATAGTTTTATAAAGTAATTGATATATGCGATAGAGAAATAAATAATAATTTTCTGTGAGAAATAAATAATAATTTTTTGTCTTAAGGTCTTATAATATGTCAATACAAAGTGAAAAAGTGAAATTAAATGAGCAAATTTTCTCGTATAGGTTGGAGATGATCCTATTCTAGATCAATAGACAAATCAATTTACGTTAGCCAAATTTGATCGTGTCTCTAATACAATTATCAAAAGAAATTGAAATAACAACTTATTGAACATATCTTTATCAATGGCCCCTTAGCCAAATGTGTTTGGGACCATTTCTTTGCTAAGTTGGGCACCAAAAACTCCTTTTGTTACCTATCCTAAGCAATTCTACTTATGCTGGCTGTCTATGCGTGTGTTAATTTACATATTTTTACAAATTTTAATTCATTCTCAATTTGATCAAATCAGTCACATTCACATGTCTCGTGGAACTTATATGTACTATACAAATCTCCACCATTCAACTCTATTTATTCTCTTTCCTATTTCATATCAAAATCCATAAAAATTCACAAAAATCTCCACCCTAACACACACATTATGTTTCGTAGTAAACCTGGTGAAGTCCTTTCAATTGTGCCGCTAATCATCTTATGGTTGTTGTGAAGAAATAGAAATAGAACTAAACATGAAGGGAAGAGATAGTCTACCTTTGCTATCATTAAAGCTGCTAGCACTTTGATTAACAACATGTTACAGGCTGGTATGCCGTGGAAAATTTTGAGAACTTCCTCGCTCACCATTGTTGTATGGCAGAAACCTGAGGGGAATATTGTGAAACCGAATACAGAGGGATCTTTACAATTAGATACTTGCGCGTCTGGGGGTGGCATTTTACGCAATTGCAAAGGGGAAGCTATTCGGGTTTTTCATGATTATTATGGTCAGAAATCGATAGTGTTTACTGAGCTATCTGCTATTCTTTCGGGCCATAAATATTGTTGGAATACTGGATGGAAACAAGTATGGGTCGAGTCTGACTCTCCCATAGCAGTACAATTTTGTATATTCCCTTCTAAGGAACCATGGACATTACAATATATTCTTGATAGAATCATTGACATTCAACGCAAAATGGATCTTCGTTTTACACATATTTGGAGAGAAGCTAATAGATTTTCGCATGGCTTAGCAAAACTTGGACACATGGAGAGGTGCAACAAGTTCCTACAACCGGAAAACTTAACAAGATCTCTTAGGAGTTATATTTAGGCCTTGTTCTTTTGAAAGGTTCGTGCATTTCCGTGTAAAATATGTGGTTAGTATTGTATTGAAAAATATATGTGTGGTTGAAAATGTGTGTAAGTTGTACGGAAATGCGCGAACTCATGAAAAGAACAAGGCCTTACTTAGATAAAATAGGTTTGGCAAGTGTTCCCATTAATTAGGCTAATTGATTTTAGTTAAGTTCTTTGTTCTTGTTTCCTTTCATAGTAAGTTTTTTATTAACTGATAGATGGCTAGGGAGTTGCTGTACTTTGTTCTTTTATTTGAAGGTCAGGTCTTAAATCGTCTTCTTACTTGTAATTGATTATCTTATGAATAATATTCTACATCTGACTTAGATTTTCGAGTAGACGTAGTTCTCTAAAAAAAAGAAATAAAAAAATAACACACTTATGGATAAATAAAAATATAGTGATATGATACATATTACTATATTGTTAGCAAGAATTTAATCTCTCCGTTTCAAATATATAATTATCTTTTTATATTAAAAGGTTTAATTTATATATTTTACTAGTATACTTATATTTAATATTTAATTGTAATTATTAATTTATGATTTGCTTATTAAATATAGATAAATTGAGAATACGGACAATAAAATATATGTTTTCAATGAAATTCTTAATATTTCTAAAAAGATAATAAAAAGAGAGAGTGGATTATATATGTATTTAGAAAATATGAACTATCTATCTGTTTAATTAAGAATTTATAGCCGACGACGGGACACTTGACGCGCAGTTTGAAATATAAAGGGCGACAATAGACTTGACGCGCTTTTTGAAAAATATTATACGCGAAACATATTTCTAGTGCGTCCAAAGGAAAAGCTAGGACCCACAATTCGAAGGTTCACTCTGGCAAAGCTCTACTTTTGTCATTCTCAAGATTGAAGGACTCACATTTCTCATCCCTGATCCCTCTCTTTCTAATCCAATGCTAAAATACAAAAACACTTGACATTTTTCTCATTCCTTTTCACACACTACACACACTGATACACTTACTTCAATTTCACATCCCTAGCTCCCTACCATATTCCCTCCATTCCTTAAAAACTCGTATAATATAAATCCACTAATCACTCACTAATGCACACTTAAATCTTCTTCTCCTCTTCCTTATGGCCTCTACTTTGATTTTCCTGCTTTTCTTTACAGTTTCTTCAAGTTTGCATTTTAATTCTGCACTAAACCAAGAAGGTTTGGATCTTTTAAAAGTTAAAGATTCACTCTTTGATCCACTTGATTCTCTCGCTAACTGGACCGGCCGTGATGCCACCCCATGCAACTGGACCGGGATTACCTGCGATAGTCGAAGCTTGGTGGTTACAGTCAACCTCACTGCCACTTCTCTCTCCGGCCCATTTCCAATGTTCCTCTGCCGGTTGCCTTCTCTCTCCGCTATTTCTCTCGCTAGTAATTCTATTAGCTCTTCACTTCCGGTGTCCATTTCGTCTTGCCGGAACCTGACGTATCTTGACCTGTCGGATAATCTTCTCGTTGGCACCCTCCCACACAGCCTCACCGACATGCCCTACCTCCGGTAAGACTCTGAATCCAATTTTGGGTAACTAGAATTTTGATTGTGTGACATTATTGAAAGTATTAAATGCGTCATTTTAAATGTATTTACTATTGTGTAATGATTTAATTAGCTCTGAATCTGGGTTTACCAACATGGAATTTAATTTTCACTTTAATTTGCAATGTTATTAATGGTCTGTAAATAGCAATAGCAAATACCCCCCCTTTGTTTTTTCCTGTAATTTATTATTGTCATCATTGTTTTGATTTAAGGTACATTAACATCAATAATGATGTCATTATTTGCAGATATATAAATTTTCAGTTGAACAATTTTTCCGGCGAAATTCCGGCGAGTTTTGCAAACTTCCGGCAACTGGAAACACTTATAATCAACGATAACTTGCTCAATGGTACAATTCCTGCTTATCTGGGTAAGATAACAAGCTTGAAATTACTCGAACTTGCTTACAACCCAATTTCTGGTAGAATCCCACCGGAACTGGGTAACTTAACAAACCTTGAATTCCTATGGCTTTCTAATTGCAATCTTGAAGGCCCAATTCCAGAGAGTATCGCCGGCCTGAGTCGACTCACGACCATCGACTTGTCAGTTAATCGACTCACCGGTCGAATTCCAACTCAGATTTTCAAGCTCAAGAATATAGTCCAAATTGAACTGTTCAACAATTCGTTAACCGGAAATTTGCCGACCGGATGGTTGAATTTGACGGAGTTGAGACGGTTTGATGCATCGATGAACAAGTTAACCGGGACGATTCCAGACGATTTGTGTGAGTTACCACTCGAGTCACTGAATTTATTCGAGAACCATCTTGAAGGCCTTATCCCAGAAAGCATTGCCAAATCCCCAAATTTATACGAGCTAAAATTGTTCGCAAATCGACTCACAGGGTCTCTACCGAGTGAACTCGGTAAGAACTCGGCTCTACAAAGACTAGACGTTACACAGAACAATCTTTCCGGCAAGATACCCGAGCATTTATGCCAAAGGGGAGCCCTGGAGGAGCTTGTGTTGATTGGCAACTCGTTTTCGGGGAACATTCCGGCGAGCCTCGGGAAATGCCGGAGTTTAACGCGGATTAGGTTGAAGGGTAACCGGCTTTCCGGGGAAGTTCCGGTGGATTTTTGGGGTTTGCCGCTTGTTTACTTGCTAGAGCTTCATAGTAATGCTTTCTCAGGTAACGTATCACACAAGATTTTAGGTGCAAGAAATCTATCTGTTCTTTCGATTTCGAAGAACATGTTTTCGGGTCGCATCCCTAAAGAAATTGGATTGTTACGATCTCTGGTTGAGCTTTCTGCACACGACAATCATCTTGATGGAGAAATCCCGAGTTCATTGTTACACTTAGGAAAACTCTCAAAGCTTGATCTTAGTAACAATCATCTCACAGGGAATATACCAAAGGAAATTGATCACTTGAAGGATCTCAATGAGCTTAATCTTGCAAACAATAGGTTATCAGGGGCAATCCCCGGCGAAATTGGGAGCATGATGGTGCTTAATTACCTTGATCTTTCACGCAATTCATTTACTGGCAATATTCCTCAGTCACTGCAAAACTTGAAGCTCAATAAGCTGAATTTGTCTAACAATCAGTTTTCCGGCGAGGTGCCTCCCCTGTTTGCTAAGGGCGTTTATCGTGATAGCTTTCTTGGTAATCCGGGATTGTGTGGTTATGTTGGTGACACGTGTCATCCAAAAGGTGAAAGTAGAATTCGAGTCTTTTCGTGGATGTTAAAGTCTATCTTCGCGATTGCAGGAGTTGTCTTTTTTGTTGGAGTTGTTTTGTTTGTATGCAAGTACAAGAATGTCAAGAAAATGAACAGAGGAGTTACTATGACTAAGTGGACTTCATTTCATAAGCTGGGCTTTAGCCAATTCGAGATAACCGATTGCCTTAAAGAAGCTAACATTATAGGACGAGGGGCTTCGGGGGAAGTGTATAAAGTTGTTCTTAGCAATGGCGAGATAGTTGCTGTCAAGAAGCTGCTATATAGCTTAGAATCTGATAAAGACGAGTACGAAATTGAAGTTGAGACACTTGGAACAGTTCGTCACAAGAATATTGTTCGACTATGGTGTTGTTGTGATGCTGGAAATAGCAAACTGTTGGTTTACGAATACATGCCTAATGGGAGCTTAGGTGATTTACTTCATGTTAACAAGAGTAAGTTGTTGAATTGGCCAACGAGGTTCAAGATCCTATCAGATGCTGCTGAAGGGCTCTCGTATTTGCATCATGATTGTGTTCCTTCGATTATACACCGTGATGTTAAATCCAACAACATCCTTTTGGACAAAGATTTTGGGGCTAAAATTTCTGATTTTGGTGTTGCAAAGATTTTGAACAAAGCCAACCTGGGCGTTGAGACCATGTCAGATATTGCTGGTTCTCGTGGCTATATTGCGCCAGGTATATTACCTTCATTTATGCGACATTAGGCATTTTGTTATACAGAAATGATCTAATGAGCGCCAATATTCTTCTTATGTTAAGCACTATCACTTACAGGTATTAATGTGTCGTGTCCCTAAGTGCTTAACATAAAATGAATGTCGATTCTCATTCTCATGATTACTTATTTAGTTAGATTTGATGCTAACAATTGTGTGAATTTATTCAGAGTATGCATATACGGTACGAGTGAATGAAAAGAGTGACATATACAGTTTTGGCGTTGTGATTCTAGAACTTGTAACTGGCCGTTGTCCAACTGATCCGGAATTTGGGGGAAAAGATTTTGCTATGTGGGTTCGCACCATGTTAGATGATGGAGCTATTGATGACGTACTGGATCAGAGTCTCGATTCAGAATTCCAAGGACACATGCATAGGGTACTTGATATCGGCCTGCTATGTACTTGTTTATTGCCGGTCGACCGCCCTTCTATGCGTACAGTTGTCAAGATGTTACAAGCGTCGGTTAATAACATGCCTAATGTTGCAAATAAGGGCTGTTAGAAATCCCCATCTCTTTGTAATGACTGTGCATGTTGTTGAATCCAGTCTTAGTTAAACTTAGAAATTGGAATAGGATACAAACTTAGAATGATTACATGTGATTGCTATAGTATATTAGGCAGATTGAGGGTAAAAATTGTCGCCTTCATCTTTTATTTCAATTGTCATTTTCAGCTAACTACTTTGGAAAAACTCTGGAAACTTGCATATGGTATTTGTATTTCATGGCCGCCCATCATTTAGTGAAATGGGGCCTAAGTTTTGTGACATTTGAAATATTTGAGTGCAAGGACAACAAAGTTGGCCATTCATGTTTGACCGTGAAGAGGAGAATTGTTGTTATTATTATTATTGGTGAAATGGGTCTCTCTTGAATCTTGACTGCAATATTTGATCTCAACTGGTGCTCGATCTATAATGCATTTAGTGATGTAAGAGAAGTAAAGAATCCAAGAAAAACTTGTGAAATGTCTTGTGACGTTGATCGAATCGAACAAATAGTTGAAATTAATTAAAATTTAAAGGCTCAAAAACGTGCAAAGTTTGGTTGTGAAATTTATCCAAAAGAGTCCACGCAATGTATTGAAAGAAATATCCAGTGTGGTGTATTTAGAAGTTACAATACATATTAAGATTTTAGAAGAGTTCTATAAAATTTTGTTAAAGATGCAATCTAAAATATTCCTTTCTAAATATCTCAAGTTGTAAATAATTCGGCATAGTTAACCAGAATCGTTAGAAATGTTACATTGAGATCATCCGAGCGTCCATTCTCTAAATGTAATGCATAAATAGTGAGTTTGATTAATAATCATCAAAGAATTGAAGAATTCTATTGATAAGAAGAGTTTTGTGTGCGAATAAAACTATTAACACATGGTTTACTTTGCCAATTTTCTTAATCTATTGCACACTTTAACAACGCTTTGTGTTGAGAAATGAAAATTTGATTATCTAGTATGTGTGCTCTCACATAATATATATGTATGTGTCGATAAAAAATGAAACTGAAATTAAATGAGCGAATTTTCTTATCTCGGTTGGAGATGATCACACCGGGTCAATAGCCAAATCAATTAATGCTAGTCAAATTCGATTGTGTGTTACAATCCAACACAATTATCAATAAAACTTGCAATTATCAAACAAAACTAAAACAATACGCCTTTTGTTAAATAGTAATGCGACGATGCATTTCACCATGTTGTTAGTTACAACTTCCTGAACTAAAAATCTATATTGGGTCAATGCATTTAAAATTATTCAACGATCATAAACTCAAAAATATGTAATTGATTTTAAAGTCTATAACGAATTTGAAAAATATTTACGCGAGGCACGGATCTTTTAAAAGTTAAAAGTTAAGGATTTGATGTTGGACCTACTCGGCTCTCTCGCCAATTGGATTGACTATGCTGCCACCCCATGCAACTGGACCAAGATTAACTGCGACAGTTAAAACTTGGTGGTTTCAGCTGCTCTATGTCCCGTTTGGGATGTTACTTCGCCGGTTGCCTTCTCTCTCTACCATTTCGTTTTGAGTTTTAATCAAATCGAATAATTAGTTGAAACTTGAGTTTGACTGCGACATCCAAAAAGACTCCCATGCACGTGTATTGAAAGAGATATCTAGAGGATTTAAAAATTACAAGATATGTTAAGATTTTGAGTAATGTTCCTCTCGTCATATGAAGAGGGATTATTCTTCCCACTGTTGATCTGTCAACGGTCGGGGACTAACACATCAACAACGGGGTCCAATTTTTAATACTAACAATAAGCCCTCCTGTTGATATATTAAAAGGTGGGAGAAATAACTCCTCCCAATTTGGAGAACAGAACATTTATTTCTACAAAAAGTTTGTTGTGTAAGTTGGTGAACCAGAATTGTTAGGGATGTTAAATTGAGATCCCACAAATGTCTATCTCCGAGAATTGCTGCACTGTTAATAGTTCAACATGAGAAATATTTTATATAAATTGTTCTGTTTGCCAAGTTTTAATCTATTGTACTTTAATAAAATTGACGAAGTACTGGTGCTTGTGGAAACAAATCAAGTAGCTATATCCTAGAGGCCTTTGAAATATTGCATTCTGTTATGAATAATTGAGAATAATTTGGTGGTTATGAATTATGAGGAATAATTTGGTGGAGGAATAATTTGGTGGAGGAATAATTTAAAGGTAAAAGATGTAATTATTATATGTGAAATATTATTATCTGTGATGAAGTTTCCCTATGTAATTACGATTGTGCCGAATTCTAGGAGCTTTTCACTACCATAAAAGCCAGGGGCACTGGAGTTATTAATAGAAATTCTTCATTCACAAATAATTCCTTAGCCAAGGGATTCATTCTCTCTAAATTCTATACATTGTTTCTACATCTTTTTATAGCAGCACTTTATGTACTATATGCATCTACAGTAAAGTTTGAGTAATATGAAAGAATTATCTTTCTACAATCCTATTTCAAATCTTATAGATGATCTTACATGTCCGAAGCTGGATTATTATCAGTGAATTAATTCATCCATCATCAATCACTAAATAAAATCTTCTCTCTTTGAAATACATCTTACGAAAATTCCGTTTGTTCGTATTAACTCTCACAATTCATGTTTTTTCTTTCAAAAACTGGCCCGCTGTTGGCAGATGATTAATAAAAATCCCAAAGTGGAAGAATGGAGTCGAAAGAATCAAAGCACTTTCCGATCGTAAATGGATTCTTAGTAAATCTCATCCATTAATAATTAGAGAAAGGGAAAAATACTATGACTAAATCGTTCTATTTTTAGATTTTATAATATAATAATATATTAAAGCTATAATATTCGTTTTACCAAGATATAAGGAGCTTATTACATTATCAAAATCAAATTTTTCGAGCGCTCCATTATACTCGATTTAACGAGAACTTATTGATTGTATGGACAACTAACTTTGACGGTGATAGGAGTAATAACTCGCTATTTTTGAATATGTTATTATCAATTTTCAAAATTCTGAAATCGATCATTTTTACCATTTTGCTGAAAAAAGTTCTGCAAAATAGTCATTGAATATTTTGATATTGATAAATTAGAGAGAAGTAGAAAGGAGATAATTTTCCAATGTAAAATATTGATAAAATATTTTATGACAATTTTACCTTTGAATTGGAATGGACAATTTTACCTCATTAGGGTATAAAGCGAGCCTAATTTTGACGGCATTAGTGAAAATGGATAGAATATTCATGAAGAAATTCTAAATCCATTGATTATATAAAATGAGCAGAAAGTAATTTGAGTTAAAGATCGAAATATTAATGTAACTCAAGAGTTCAATTCGTAATGTCTCTCAATTCTAGAAGGATAAGTGTGCTCTTGTAAGTAAATGAGTATTTGTTCTAGAAAGAACAAATTCTTTATTTTAGAAGCGGAGTTAAAATATTTAATTCGTACTTACTTTATTTACTTTTAATTGTTAATTGCTTAATACCTACTACTTGATGATGGGTTAAAGAAATCGGCTAAGCGATGGAAGGTTTTATATATTTTATACAGCACTTTATATGCTAAGCGATGGGTAATACTCTTCTACTAAAGTTACATGTATCCTCATCACGAAGAAGTAGTTAAATATTATGCTAACTCACATTACTTTTAATTCTTGCTATTTAAATTCCGTAGATTTATATTTATTGCAATAATTGACATAAGGTAGGTTAAACCTAATCTTATTGGAGAAATTTGCACCAATTTCGATCTATATATTTAAATTTATACACTTTATAGTTTGAATTATATTTTCCAATGTGGTGGGTAATACTGTATACAGATTAATGTGCATATTTCCCGCCTAAATGTGGTGGGTTATACTACACGATTATTTTATAACGAATCTACTCGAGAAAGAAGTAGTTGATCAAATATTCTAATCATACTCTCTAGAAGAAGTAGATGCAATGAGAATAAGAATTACTTAACTTCATATATATGCGAATATGAATGGAGAAAATCTGAGCAAGTGATCGTTGCTTGAAGTTACCATTGGATAAATAGGCAGTAAAATGCGAATAGATCCCATGTCGATAAATCAAAGATATATATCGCATGGAGAAATTATATGCAAGTAATCTCATCGATGATATGAGATTGTATTAATATGAGAATAAAATGCTTTCAATTCTTGAAGAAGCATCAATCACTAGATTTCCTCCCGTGATTTGAATAAAGCCAATATGATATTTATTATTATTACTCCCGAGAAGAAGTACAAAGCAATGTTACTCCCAAAGTCAGACATATTGAGAATATCAAAAGATGAAAGCATTAAACACTCGAAAATATAGAAATGCAAAAAGAATATACCTCTTGAATCCATAAATGAGGATGCGTCTACGATAAATATAAATAAAACTGTATCTACCTTATTCCATCGAACATTAGGATTTATAATGAAATATTTAAGGATCGTCATTTTTTTTTTGACTTTCCTGATCAGTCATGGTCCTTTTTAGAACTGACGGACTCAAACATTTTTTCTTGGTATTTCTTGAACATATGCATGAAATTTGATGGTAGTTATCAATGCATACTCACAGAAATAAGCAATATTTTCTCAGTTTTTGAATGAGAGATAAACTTATTATTTACACCACGATCTAGAAAGCTAGTAAGCCTATCAAAGAAATTATTAATATTCAACAAACCTATTGGTTTGACATGAAGTTCCGTCATCTCTAATTGTCAATGCGGCTATATTGAATATTTCTCCAGATACACAGACTTAATTGTAGCGTCACCTCCTTGGATTAGGACCAATTTGAAAAGCATCACTATTATTCATCATATACATATGCATGCGGGTTGTGGATGGATTAAGCTTGTAATGTGAAAACCTGCTTTGGACCCATGGTAGAACTAAGCTCCAATTCGAGTATTAGATCCAACTAGATGAAAATTATTAAACAACTCTTATTCCCCCATGATTGTGCGGCCCATTATAAGTCTGATTAATGGTAAAGTTTGTTGTTGGTTCTCAGAGTATAGTATATTGATTTCTTGTCTCCCTAACTCTTTTCTGAGGTTGGTTTGCCATATCCACATATTGGATATGGCATACAAGAGTTTAGATCCACCAAGAATACATACGGTTTAATATGGCGAGGTAAAAGTAGAGGCTTGTATGAGATGATTCTAAAATCTCGATATCCATCTCTACTCCTATCTCTCTTTTTGCACTTCTATACTTTTAATGTATGAACATGAGAGATATATGAATCACGCGTTCTATTTAAAGAAAAATTTTCAGCAACCTATAATTGAGTGAAACTATTTGCTTCTTTTCGACACAAATATGAAAAGAGCTACAAAAAATGAAATTTTTAAGTGAAAATGACATATATGGCCATCGGTGATTGCCTCTAAAAATAATATATATATACATATATATATATATATCTTAAAATCGAAAAACAATATTTACAATTACAAGTAAAAAACATTGATCTTAGTATTACATCGAGCTCCTTATATTAATATGAGGAAAATTATTATACTAAAATTTTCTGACTATGAATTTACAAACAGGATCTTCTAAAGTAAGTTTTTTCTAAGTATGTAGAACGCCAGTTGTTGATCTTTAAATTTGGCCCATAAGGCCATTAGCTCACGGCTGGATATGCGTGTCCACTGAGGATGTGTCTCAAGAGCCCGCATATTAGAATATCATCCAAAAGGCTCCTTACTAAATCCATCCTTGTGTCGAATGCTATTTTGTCTTACCGATTTACAGACAAAGTGACCGTATGCAGATTTACATCGCAGTGTCACATGCCCACCCATAAAGGATTCACATAGCATCCTCCCCTAATCTTTTTTGCTCTCAGTTGATCTTTGAAAAACTACTTTTTTTTACCCATACCAGGCATGTATGTAGAAGGAATTGAAACCTCACGGATAATCGAACTTTCGTCTTCAATCAAGCATCGGATATCAAAAAGTGTGGGATACCACCATTATTAAGCATCCTTAATCTTTCACCTTATCTTACTTCGATAAATCCTTTTTAGGATTTTGATCGAAATAGTGATGGATAGTATTTCCGAATTTGAGAGCGTATGATTCATTATAATGTATAATACCCTTGTTAGGATGAATTTTGAATAATTTTGATGATTTATTATATAGAACTAATACTCCACGCTATATAACATGAAATAAGACTCCGATTTTAAATAAATAATATGAAGCGTAAAACTACGATTTGGAATTAAATAATGGCCTGATGTATGTAGATGAGGTACAGAACTCAAAGTTGTTTGAACAATAGTAGACAATAATGTCACCAAAAGATGATGGAATATGTCGATGAGTCACAAGAATTGTTTCTATGATAAATCATATTGAGCACTCATAAAGCGATACTAGTGAAATCGATATAAGAATTTCTTGAACTACGAAGTTCAATAATACTGCTTCCTTTTACAAACCTCCGGATCGACCATCCCGGTTTAAATAATTATTCCGAAATCAATATTTCAGTGACACTGGGAATTAAAAAGAAATTAACTGATTGTTCTCGATAAATGATGAAATCATTACCTATAAATATCATGAATAAATCAAAGCGCAGGCCTTCCAGGAATAAAGGATGCAAGTATGGGTACCATCATCCTCCATGGACTACTAGATATTATGATAGCAGAACTACTAGATAGTCATTACAGTATATGATTCGTAATTTGAAATTTCTGAAATATTTGCTCACGGTATGAGCATGATTTCAGATTTAATGATAAAGCGTAGTCTAAAACAATGTCAATATATCTCCACATACTTGAATAAATCGCGAGAAGGATTGAGGTATGCAACTTACAAGTGGGGGATATTATATGGCAAAGTATTTAAAGTCCTCAAATAAATTGCGATATCGAGAATAGAATGCAAACGGTCTAAATTCTCATATTAAAAATTTTGAATGATGAGAACATATATGATTAAACAATCATACCAAGCTGTATGAGTTTTGGTGTTCTAAATTTTCTCGACATGAGGGGAGTATTAAAAAGTTGAAAATGATATGTAAATAATCGCATCATGTTATATCCCTCACAATTAAAATATGAACTTGAAGTTCAAAGATGCATAAAAGATCTATGTTAACAATCACATATATCGATTAAGATGCTTTGATAAGTTAGTACTTTGCGCAGGCGTTGATAATTATGAGATTTCCTAACATATATATCAAAGCAAATTATAATTCCTTAAAACGATCTTTAACGGTCCATATGCTCTTGAAAGTATATAGACATAACTATATTGTGTAATCCTACAGATGATTGATAATGAGATATACCTTTACAAGTTATGTCGATATAAAAGAAATGAAATTGAAAAGTGTTGACACGATATGAAAATGTAACCGGCTATGCATATGATCAATGATAATGAAAATATTGAGATATATTGAAGATGATAAGCGGTGAATGTGAAATCCTTGATTTATGTAAGATGATGAGATGATGATGGTTGGTGGTCAAGTTTAAAGATAAACATGGTGGTCATTATATGTTCCCCAAGTACTCGTGAAAGTTAAATTACGATCGTGTATGTAGTGCCCCAGAAAAAGAAAAATTAAGGATCGGGTGAGCTAAGCTCGTGTTTATAAGTACTCCTAAAGGAACTAAGCCTTTTTGGAATGAAATAAATCTTATTAAGTGAGTATTAAATGTTAAATGATATATTTTAAATGTTAGTTAGTTATGAAGGTTTACTTATATGTTTACATGTTTTTACTGAATTTATATGCTTTAAATTGTGTATTTGGGAGACATATGTTCATAGGTAGAATGTTTTGTAGTTGTGTAGAGAAAATTGATGAAAACTAGTCCTTCCCTAAATGAGCAAGAAGAGTATAAAATCCAATGTATATGATACGGCATACAAATTTGTATGAAAGATTTTGAAATAACCCCTTAGCATACTTGTATAAAATACAGATTTGCACTCTTTTTCCGCTTAGTGAGGTTTTATCCATTGGGTTTTTTCCTAACAAGGTTTTTAATGAGCTTCCTTTCTTGCTTATTATGATATTTTAAAGGCGTATTCACATGAATAATGTGCTCTTTTTTCCTTCATTAGGGTTTTTCCCATTGCGGTTTTTTCTCTAACAAGCGATTTTAACGGCGACCTATTCATATCGATTGGTATATTTGAGAGAAATAGGAGAAATTGATCGATGTATCCAGCGAATTGGATTGAGATTATAATGGGCTAATGCTTTAGATCCCAAGCGATGATGATATTAGAAATCATTTACCGTAAGTACTGGGCAAGATATACCTTCTCAAGATATGAAATCAAGCGGAGCGGATTGTACTCTTTTTCCTTCGATCAAGTTTTTTCCCACTTTGGGTTTTCTTGACAAGGTTTTAACGAGGCGGCATGAATACTCTATACCATTTGGAAGACATCGAGGAGCAATGTTTTGATGAAAGCAAGTATATAACACTCAAGCTATCATCAATCGGGTTTGGAAGTTTTTTTTCCCAAGAACACCTTTGGGTTACAAAGTATCTCACAAACAAGTCCAAAGACATTTGTATTAATAGTCGCATTGCAAGGGGGAGTGTTATGAATAATTGAGAATAATTTGGTGGTTATGAATTATGAGGAATAATTTAGAAGCTTGGAGGAATAATTTGGTGGAGGAATAATTTGGTAAAGATGTAATTATTATATGTGAATGGACTATTATCTGCCAGTTGAATTACGGGGTGGCGCCATGTACGGTGATTGTGCCGATAATTCAGGGGGTTTCACTGAGCGAAATAGAGGCTACAGATTATTAATGAAATTGCAATTCACAGAATTCGCCCAAAGAATTAAATTACCTGTACCCAAGTAGGCTACTGTGTTACATCTTTTATAACACATTCCAATATGTCTTTAATTTTTGAAAAATGCAACATTCAGGTTGTCCGCAACTCGTCCGTCCTTTTTTTTTTTTTTAAGGAAACAAAATTTTATCACTAATCACTAATATATAAAAGGGTGGATGTTTGGAAACTTTAGGTTTTCCTATTTTATCCTTACATATATTTTATAATTCCTAATTTGTTCTTAGCTCATTAATTTAGTAAAATAAAATTAAAAAACTCTTCATTTTCCTTTGCTTTTATTTTCTTACTTTTCCCTTTTCTTTAACTCTCACTCTCATGTTTTTCTTTCAAAAAATTGTTGTTATAATTAAGTAAAAAGTATATAATATGAATGTTGAATCAAAACTCTCAATTTGAAATTTAATATGAATACACTTTCAGAAGCTATAAAATACTATGACTAAATGTTCTGATTTTTTATTTTTGCATCTCCCATCAAAAACTCAATCTCTCATGTTTCGATAAATTATGGCAAAATTGTATTTGTAGCTTATTAATTTAGTCTCTCAAATTTATTTCAGTCCTTTTATTTTTATATTATTATTCCTATTTTATAGAAACAAATTCAAGTAAGTACTAATTATTTCTACGTTCGAATCTCAATCAATTGTATCTATGAAAAAGGGCCCACTTTCATTTTCATTTTGTAAGTTATTTTGCTCAATTATATATTCCTTCAAGGTATAAATCTAACAAATGATGCTAAACTTTAGTTAACGTTATTATCAAGTGTTATTTTATCTAATTTTGACCAATTTGGTATTTAGGTATGCCTCGTTACTATGTATATTTCTAATTTTGACATTAGTATTTTAATTAAATGATTATTTTGAGATCAGTGAATACATTTTGCTTAAAAAAATTTCAAAAAAATAAAAAATCAATACACATGGTCATCTCCAATATCCAACTTTATTGCAATGTCTCTCCAATTTTAAAGAGCCCAACTATTATATGAGTAAAAAATTTATACAGTTTTTAGTTTCTAAACTTTTAAATTCTTTGGTGTTTCCATCTTTCTATTTGATTATTCAATCTTTTATACTATAAGACTTGTAAATCAATAGATTAGCTTAAATGGTATATTCTGCGTTCATAATGCATGTAGTCATCAATTAGAGAAAATGTTGGGTAAAACAAAGTGTCAAAATTTGGTTGTTTTCTTTAATAGTAACTTCTTACGATCACTGAGGATACTATACAATTATTTTCTAAATTTACATTTGGTTCAAAGTACAAGCACGATAAATCAACATATAGGGAAGGCAAACGAACTAGATAGTTTGTGAGCTCGTGTGTTCAACTCGGTTCGGTTCGTCAAAAGTTCGAGTTTGACTCGTTAAAATATGGACTTGGACTTGGACCAATCGAAAAATTGGGAAATTGATAGTTCGGGTTTGGCTCGTAAAGTTCATGGACCGGCTCGTGAGCTTGTCAAATTTTAATGTGTTTCAATTTTAAATTTTTTAATTGGAAAACTAATTTTATTTCGACTTTTTCTAGTTTTGTCGTATTCACTTTTAATTAATCAATATCTACTTTTAACTAATATGGACAAGTTATGCTAATTAATTTAAGTTATTTAAGTAATTATTCAAAAAAGAAAGTTACTCAAGTAATTAAACATTTGAAATTGTAAAAAAAAAAAAAAAGGGAGCCTAGCTAAGCCATTCATGAACTACTCGGTTTGGCTCGTGAGCAGGATGAGCTAAGCTAAACCCGAGCTCAAGAATTGGATCATGAGCCAAGTCGAGCTCGACAACAAGCCAAACCCGGGCTCGTTTTTTACGAGCTGAGCCGCTCGGCTCGGCTCATTTGTCATCCCTACACATCTACATAGAAAATGTAGCAACATAAACAAAAATCATTTTCCTCCTAAATCCTAACCCGTCCTTTATTTATTTTCGTTAGTCATGCCTAAAGAATAGCTTAATCTATATTTTTCATAAATAACTTAATCGTTATCAGGATTATAAGCTACAAAACATAAATCCATAAAAATTACGAGTAGTACTAGCTTGCTTTGGTTTTTTTTCCTCCATTTTTTGGTATGGGCATTCAATCATTTTATATTCATTCTATGTTCTTTCTTAACCTACTTTATTGTAATCATTTTTTTAAGAAAAAAGGTTAGTACAATATCATAATACCACATGCAAAGCACGTGTTTTTAACTAGTTTGATGAAAGCATCCCGAGAAAGTACAACCAAATTTATTCAATAAATGCATCCGAAGAAAGTACATCGAGAATAAAGATGGGTAGATAAAGGCCCCATTCCAAGGAATCTGTGAGAAAACTAACAGCTCTAGCAAGCCTATGTGCGGCTTGGACCGTAGATCTCCATACATATGAAAAATGAATGCCATCAATATTTAAAGCGAGCGAGCGACAATCATCTATGATCAAGCCAAAAGATCTTGCTTTGTTCTCCACCTGAGTATGTACCCATGCGAAGAAAAAAAATTTGTGAACCCCACCGGCCCCCTTCCGCCATCAGGGAATATGTATAATTTATTTGACCCAATATGGATGAAAAACATTATTTTTTTTTAAAAGATGACGTGGTACCAACAGAAGGTGCCACGTCGGCTTATACCCCACGTGGGGAACAGAGTAAAAGCGCAAACCAAAATATGAGTTATATTCTCCTCTAGAACTGTGTAACGTTTGACACACGAGAGAGCTCCATCTCAACCATAATGTCCTTAAGTTGCTTTTGCGAGATCTAGTTTAGTGCCTCCCTAGCTTCCTATGCTTAAGCAGTACTCGTTTCAAAATTTCCATTAAATATTACCATGGGATCTTGCTGCGACAAAAGAGCCAGATGCATCCATAATCACCATACCGGTTCCTGTCTTGTTGAGACCCTCAAATGGGGCTGTGTCTTTCTTAATATCACATATATGTCCAACTAATACTTCCTCTTGCACTATAAACAGTGTTATAACATTAGATGGTACCCCTGATACATTCTTTGTTAGTACATAACCACAACATAGCATACAGATGAACATATATTATATGTTTGGTGAAATTCGCTCAAATCCCCCTCTTTGTAATTGTTTTGCCAAATTCAATAAAATTTTTACTCAGGACTTGGATTTTCTAGCTAGGTTAGTTTCTTGACAAAAAAATAATTTAAAAAAAAAAAGTTTCTTCTTGCACTTCCAAAAAGTAACATTTACTTGAGAGAATTAAAAATAGGAATACGGCAAAATCTGCCATACATGAGGCGTACTTGTAGTATTTTCCATATTCTATTACCATTACCAAATGGTCAGTTAATAATACAATAAAATTAACGAAATAAACATAATCCCAAAAGAGTTAGCATGCAGTGAATGTTAACTTATCCTTAAATCACGTTTGCAAAAGAGCTCCATGCAAGAATCCATTTGGCACAATCTAAACAGATATAGATTGAACAATGGAACAATTCAATCCCAATGTGCACCTTAATAAGTTTCAAGGATCACAAATGTAAAGACTCTTCATCCCCACAAATTGGCATCAGAATGCAAAACACTTTCTGCAGAACAAATGAAAACTCAAGTTCAAATCTAACCAAAAATTACAATGTAGTTTCACTACAATTAGGGAGGAGATTAATATAAACCAAATCACCCTCCGACATAATAGTTCGACAAGAAAAACAGTTAGAACAGAAACCCATAAAAGTAAATTCCACATTTCAAAGTCACTGTCTTTTTTGTAAAATGCAGCTATACAAATCCAAAAATGAACCAGAGAAAGTAAAGACACAACGCAATCATGTCCTAAATTATCTCATCTCATAATACTAAAAATGCTATGTGGTTATATCCATCATCTTCGGCTTGAAGGTCCTCATGGTTATAGCATTCTAGAAGAAATGATGACCAGTGCTAACTATTGCTGTCCACGGTAAGATTCAAAATGAATGACGAATTTTTTTTTCAATATCTGACAAAAGGAGCTCGGCTTAGTTAATTGTTTGACAGAAAAATATTTATAGGTTAGAATGTGAACAGAGTATACACTTACCTCTTCAAACTCAGAGATATTGATCCAAAACATATACTATAACTAAACAATCTTCTGATAAAGAATTGCTAACATGTGACATCACAATAGAAACAGACCTACAATCTGATTTGATCTGATCTAGTACTACATAGAGACATTTAAGAATTTTCTTGATTCTTGATCAAAGCCTAACAATTGATAGTAACTTCCGTTTCTAGTTATTAAATACAAAGCACTTAGAACTTTACACGTGATCATAACTGAAATGCCCAAAAACAGGATGAAACTCTGCCGAGTTGCTTCCACACAAAGAACCACACACCAGCAAGCTTATGATTGCCCATTGGCTTTCTTACAAATACCAATACAATTATACAAACCACAAACAAATAAGGAAGAAGATTACATAACTTCTTCATCAACAAATGCTGGCGAAAAAGAAAGGCAATTAACTTATTCAAGCTTCCAAAACGCGATGAAGAAATGATCCAAGAAAGGGAAACTCATCTAACAATCAAATTTTCTACAATCCAATGTGAGATGTCATCACAAATTTAATTTCATGCAATAAAGGCAAAAAGTTTCAGTATCAGAATAAATAACATAACATATCTGAATAAATCACGAGAAGGAGCTATACCATCATCCACTGGAACTGGGGCGGTTCCCACTTGGACCGGGCCTGTGAATCAGATCTGCCGATTCACCACCTCTCCTCATCCGTTCATTCCCACCTCCCGATTTCGGCCTCCCGTCTTCCCCAAAACGGTTCGGAGATGATCCGTAATGACCCGGATCCTGAACAAGACTCGGACGATGTCCACCAAAATCCTGTCTATTCTTGAAACCCCCTGGCGATCCAACCTTCACAATCTCCGGTCCAGGCTTCTCCTCCTTGCCCACAAATCCCGGCCTAAGATGTGGCGGCACGAAACAGTTAGTCTTCGCCGGAGACCGCAAGGGAGACACCGGAGACTGCAAAGGAGACGAAGAAATCGTCGGCGTTGACCCTGTTCGTCCCTGCGGACGAAGGGAGATTGAATCCGGTTCAGGATCCGACCTCGCTTGATCGATCGATGGCTTCACGTGTTCAGAAGTAACAGAACCCTTTTCCTTTTTATCTTGTTGCTCGATTGATGGCTTCACGGGAATGGAAATGGGCTTCGGAGTCGGCCGGCTCAAAACAAGCATGTGGCCATGGATTCGCGAGTTTGATATAATAGTTTTGCTCGGTTTCCCAAAAGAAGCACCGGGTGAAGAGAGCGATTTACCTGAAGAATTGTTGTTAATGGTTTGATTATTGTTGTTATTCAGCTTTTTATCGTATATGTCGTTGAAGTTGAGGAAGGTGTATTTGTTGCTTCTTGCCATCCAACTGTTCCACCGCCGCTATAGCCACCAAAAACACCGCCGAGAGCCACCGTTGTGAAAGAGTTTTGCTTTTTCCCTTTTTTTTTTTTCCTGGTTCGTGCGCGGTAGTAGTTTTGTGGAGGTGTAGGAAATGTTTACATTTACGCCATTAGCCTGGGCTGAGATGGGCGATGGGGGTTTGGTAAGGGCGTGAGGTGGTTATGTTGCTTGTTCGAGTCCGATAATGACGTAGTGAACTATCTTTCTTGTGAATGTGTCTTACCTTCTATTTTTTCTATGAGTGGTGCTAGATATACCCACCTTTTTAATCCCAAAACTCACTTTTTTTCAAAATTCCAATTTTACCCTTTTATTAAATACCCGTGGGTGGGGAAGCAATTTTTACTCGAGACTAGCCGAGCTCTCAAAGGGAGCTCGCCCATGGATGGCCGAGGCCCTCGTGAGGGCCTCGCCATTGAGGGCCGAGTTCCTTTGAGGGAGCTCACCCTCTTTGGCCGAGCATAAATTTTTTTTTAATTTTTTCTTAATTTTTTAAATTTTTTAAATGATAATATAATTAGTATTTTTATTTGAGGAATGAGCATGTGATGTATGTTGGATCGAAACCGTGCTTTGCAGATTTTAGTGTTCTGATTAGTTTTAAACAAATAATATCCCGATTTGGAGTAGCTCGATGCCACGAAGTCGAACTCATTGTTTTGCAATGATGTCTGGTGGATTTTGGGCATCTGACCAGCGTTTAGACAGAAAATCGGCGTTTTCTATTTTCGAATAATTTTTAATTTTTTGAATAATTTGAGATAGACAAATTTTTTTATTTTTTGAATAATTTTTAATTTTTCAACAATTTTTATTCGAAAAAATTATTCGAAAAATTAAAATTATTCAAAATAGAAAAACGCCGATTTTCTGCCTAACGCTGCTCAGATGCCAAAATCCATCGTACATCATTGCAAAACAATGAGTTCGACTAGCATCGAGCTACTCCAAATCGGGATATTATTTGTCTAAAACTAATCCGGACACTAAAATCAGAAAGACTTCGATCCAACATACATCACATGTTCATTCCTCAAATCAAAAAATACTAATTATATTATCATTTAAAAAAATTTAAAAAAATTAAGAAAAAATTAAAAAAAAAATTTTATGCTCGGCCAAAGAGGGCCGAGCTCCCTCAAAGGGAGCTCGGCCCTCAATGGCCGAGGGCCCTGTGAGGGCCTCGGCCATCCATCCTTGGCCGAGGCCCCTTTGAGGGGCCTCAGCCATGGATGGCCGAGCTCCCTTTGAGGAGTTTCTACGCCGCCCTACCGAAAGCATAAAAATCGCTCTCCCACCCACCCCAGATTTAATAAAAGGGTAAAACCTGACTTTTCAAAAAAGTGAGCTGTGATTAAAAAGGCACAGATTCTAAAGACCACTCTTTTTCCATAACATTATTTACCTTTAATTTTTCGTAACATATTTTATATTTACTATTTAAAAATGTTGATACCAATTTGTAGCTTTGTACCATTAAATATGAATGCATGTTTGGACTAAAGATGTTTGCCGTCATGGTGAATGATTCATTTTACTTGATTTGACTCCTTTTTTATGACATAATATTTGCTGAGGGAAAAGCTAATTGATCGGGGTTTACGTTGGAGAATTGGTGATGGGAAGATGTGCATATATCTAAGGATCCATGGCCGGATGGCCCCACGAGATTTTGCTATTGGACTTTTCACGCACAATCCAAACTTGGAGGCACGAGTTCTAGTTTATTCACAGCCTTTGGTGCTTGGGATCGAACTAAAGTCAGGACTAGCTTCTATAAATCTAATGCTGATGCGAGACTTGGGACCTAGCTCCCAATAAGCTGGTGGTCAGATAGAGATCAATAGATATGGCACTATGAGTTGAATGGGGTATATTATGTGAAAAATGGCTATGTTGAAGCTGAATGCAGCCATGGTGGAGCAGACCATGGAAGCTTGATCTACTTCCCAAGGTGAAGATCTTTTGGTGGTGGGTATTTCATGATGCCATTCCCGTGACAGTGTGATATATGTCGTCACGGTGAAACTATCATTCATGTTTTGCTTGAGTGTGTGGTGGTTAGGGAGGTGTGGAAGGAGCCTTGCTATTGGTCTTAGTTAAAACAGTATATAGGGCTGTCTTCGGGAGAGGATTTGGTGCATTGTATTATGAGTAGCTTTGTGGATGATGATGTACGAGCTATCATTGTGGCAGTGTGGTACATTTGGTTTGACTGGAATTGTCTCTCTCATGGTGGTTCACGGCGGGATACACCGGTGGTGATGGCTACAATTATGGAATGGCTGCGTTTTATGGAGCACTCGGCCATTCTACGGGGTAATATGTCGAAAGCTGCCCCTACGGGATGGAAGAAGCCAAGTGTGAGTGGGTTGAAGACGTAGATGTTTCAGTTCTTGATGATAGGAACGAATTTGCGGGTTGGGGCAATCATTCGGGATAAGGAAAGGGACAGTTCTTGCATGTTTGGCGAGGAAGATGATGGGGAAGCCACCGATGGAACTTGTCGAGGGAATGGCTTTATTGGAGGGATTGTGGTTTGTGCATCAGTGCTGATTAAAGGTTACGCTTGCGGAATTCGGTTGTCTTACTCTCACACGGAGCTTGTGCTCCTTTTCGGGGATGCCACTCGTTCCACGATGTTCTCCAGGACATTTTGGAGTTTTATGGTGATAAGGAATATATTATAATGGTTTTTAAATATTTTTAATGTAAAAGATGAGAGAGAATAAGTGGAGTTGAGTGGTTGAGATTTGTGGATATGATGAGATATGTTGATGTAATTGATTTAGGAGAGAGAAAAAAATTGAAAAAAATATTTAAAACACTTTTAATCCATGCCCTATCACGGCTTTTGTGTCAATTGGATATTGGCACTTGTTGCCATATTTGCCATGAAGCCAATATGGCGACCCATACTAGTTGCGCATGTGTTGTTTAGGAACTTTGGATGTCATTCGGCTATTTATTCACCATTATTTTTTAGATCGTTTGTACGGCATGACATTGAATAAAATAAAATTTCGGCTTTAATAAATAAATAAATAAATAAATTCCGTTCAATAGAGACGCACTATGTAAGATGCCGAGTCACCTATGGAGTGGTTTATTTTGCTGTGTATATAATATATACATTACTTTTCTAAGAAAAAATAATTCAAGGCTTTATATTTTTCATTTTTGAGTGGAGGAATGTGATGATATTTCAATCATAATTTTATTTGCATATAAATTATTATTTAAATGTGACTATAAATTGAAATTGGGACATCTTCATTATTATTACTACTGTTCTAAAAACAATATTAAAAAAAAAAAGAACACATAAGCGTGATTCAAGTGTAAAGTTTTAAATAAAATGGTATAAAAGCATGAAAAAGCGTGAAAAATATTTTTAAGTGTAAAAAAAAACAATAATAGTGGGGGCAGGACCGCGGTTAGGAAAAGCTTCAGGGAAGGAATATTAGCTTCCAAAAATGCCCCTCGGTAAGAAAGTCAAGGCCCGTTTGTAATTGAAAGCCGCCAAAAACCCTATCTCACAGAAATTTTTCGTATCAATGGAAGAAGGGGGGAAATTCTACAAAGTCGACATACGAAAATCGATTTCTTTCACCAACCATTGTCGATAATTCCAGAATAATCGAGCTTTCTGTGTTGCAAAATTTCCAACTCTTTCTTGCTCTCGTTCCAAACGGCCATACGTAAAAATTTTGGGGAAAAATTTTTCAAAGGTGAAGGTACGATTCATATGCTCGAAGACGATACGAAATGGAAGAGATGGCGATGAGTATTACGGAAATCGACTTCGATGGAGGTATGGGAGGGATTTGGAAGAATGATTTTATCTACAAGATACATATATTGTTGCCGACATTATAAATTGCATTCGACTTCATTTCTGTTCATTTCATGCTTGATAGTTGATATATCTTTTATCCATGAACATCATGTTTTATCAGTGTCTATTTGTTGCTATCTTGTTTGTCAATTAGTGTCTATTTCATAGAGGATCCTCTCTATTTGCAGCATTGACTAATTAGCTTCGAATAATTCTTTATTTAATTTGTACACAGTTTTACATACGCAGCTCGAACTAAACTCTTTTGTTGTTTGAAAGTTGTGAGATGAAAAGGGAAATAACTATTGTTGTTTCTTAATGAAATGAAGAGCCGAGAGCAAGCATGTAAAAATAAAAGTTTAAACTCTGTCATAAGAGATTTTAATCATTGTTAAAAAAAAATCGAAAAACAAAAAGATTTGAATTTGTTATCATAACTAAAGCAATGTACATAATAACGTTTTATTATAAGGTTAAGTTTTAGATATCAAACTTCAAGTCTCCATTGTGGTTGTTGTAAAGGCAATTCACCATGCAATAGGATTTACCTCTGTTGCTATGAGCCATTTGTGATACTATGTGTGACATGTTATTGTCCGTTGCTTGAGAATGAGATGTTGTTAAGCTTTAAACTAATTATTTAGTATTGTTTTATTTTACGCGGTTCAATATGTTAAAATTAATTACTTTTTTGGATAGAGATAGTAGCGGCAGTTAACGATGTTGTAGACACATCGGGCATGGGCATGGGTCGAGATGAGTTTATTGGTTCTGGTAGCACTACCTTGGATGATACAGCTGCCCCTATACAACCTGGAATGATGCTAATGTTGTTCCACAGATCGGAATGAAGTTCCCTAATACAGAAGCCGTATATGAGTTCTATAGAAACTATGCATACCAAGAAGGTTTTCCGATAAGGATTGGGAGCTCCAAGAAAGGTCGTGATGGGCTACTTCGTTACTACTATCTTGAGTGCAGCAGATCAGGCAATCGGGAAAGTAGGTCGAACGACCCTTCCAATCCTCGACCCACTGGGCAAACTCACGAGACCAATCACTTTGTCTACTTCTATTTGGATTCCAAAGCAGTTCTTGGCTTTAATTCTGGTTGACACCTACTGTGAAATATGGATAGCTGTGGAGACAGTGGGCCTTCTATCATCTGGAAAATGTTTATGATAGCTTTGGAGTTTCGTACGTGTTTATGTGTGCGTTGACTTTTTTTTTTGCAAGACTTTCGTCTTACCTTCAAGAATGTATTTGTTTTTTCATGTCGTAAATTATCAACATCGACTAAATGTAAGTTGTGTTTCAAAATGTGCAAGTTATAAAGTTTTATTTTGTTAACTATAACTATAATTTCTTGCTTTGCATATTGAAAAGAAATTGAACCTAGGTGCTCATCCACAATACTCACCCACAATTTATAGACCTCTCATGTGGAAACTCTATTATTTCGATTATATACTATAGATTTAAGGTTTTGGAAATTTTTAGGTAAAAATTCGGGTGTGCTCATTCTTTGTTTCAACATATTGTATTAAGAGTTGAGTAGTGCTCTATTTTTGTTCACCTTTCATTCTTAGAAGTGCTCTATTTTTGAAAATTTATTAGGAAAAAATCAAGGCTCTCATGAAGCTCCACTTCCACACACGTACAAGTTATTGTATTTTAAATGGCCTTTGTCTTGTATTCTCTGCATGAATCATCAAACCACCCTAGTAATTTGTTTCTAGCCTTTTACTTTGTTGTTTGTTTATATCCCTAGTACAAAATAAAATTCATGAATTCAAGACATTGTCTTTACATTTTGTCCTATTTTTAACGTAAGAACAAACAAATAAATTATCATTTCTCATTTGATATGTCATAGCAGAGGTGAAATAAGAGCGTATATTGGGTATTAAAGAAATAAGCACAAGTATAGATATAAAAAGGATACCATATCATTATCATTACCACAAATGTCATGCAAGAGGTCAAATAAGAGCACTACACATACAAAGCTATGATAGTTGAAAATATTAATTAGATTACATTAACCCATAAACTTGGTCACTGCTTCTTGTGAAAAGTAAACTTATACACTTTAAACCCGACATCGACGTTCCTTTTTTCTGAAATATGTGCGCATTTATCCAGCATGGCTAAGAGATCGTCTGTCTGGTTTTCATTATTGAAGTCCTCAACGAGATTCTTTGTGTTGCTCGACTCCCCTTCTTCAAAGTCGGGATCTCCCCTTTTCGGAGTGCCAACTAGTTTCCAATAGCTACATTCATTATTGATTGTCCTTGTGCAAATGTAGAATAGTTTCCCTTTATGTCGGGAGTCCTTCTCAACCATGAAACATTGCCTCCAACCAGCTTGACATTCCGGACAACTTACTTTACCATTACAATCTTTTGATTCGTGACTACCTGCAAAAATTGGATAAATCTGACTTGCACGCATGCATGATAAGACCGTGCATAGTTGGAAAATCTTTTAAAGCCCTGTATGATCCATTTAAAAACCGTTGAGGAGTTATTGTAACCAACTTCACAGTTATCAACACCCAAGTCACTCATGTAATGTTCATTTAGCATGTGGTCGTGGGGGAGCGAGAGAAGCCATTTCATGTAAGACAAAAAAGCCATTTCATGAATTTGGAAAAATTGGATTCACTAATTGGGACAAATCTATAGAGGGGGTACAAACAAACATATCCATCGACTACATCCATTTCTCAATGTAGCTTCAACACCCTGTTGAATGGAAGTCAGGTAAATGGAAGTCATATGCTGATGGGAGGATGTACCGAACCAAACTAAACTACTAAACAAGAAATTGTGAGAGTGAGCATACTTGTGCATTCAAGCAATATACTCCATCAAGTAAGGGATTACATCATATACAATGGCAAAATCACTTATCAAACGTGCTGTAGTTCCTTTTTTTCTGAAATTATGGCAAAATCACTTATGAAACACAATGGCAAAATCACTGATCAAACAATAGACAATGGGTTTTATTTTGCCTAATATAACTGTCCCACACAAGAAGCATGCTGCATACATGCTATAGAGAAGAGTCAAAGACTTTCATACTTGCTATATACCATTTCGAACCCGACAATTCGACAAAAAATTGGCCCAAAAATTCGAACTAATATGATTGTCCTACACAAGAAGCATACTGCATACATGCTATAGAAAAGAGTCAAAAGACTTTCATACATCCTATATACCATTTCGAACCCGACAACTCGACAAAAAATTGGCCCACAAAAATTCGAACTTTTTCTCGAAAACAAAATTTTTTGGCCTATTACCTCGGTGAAAAATTTTAAAAATTTCGAGCATACCCATTCGAACTTTTTCTGGAAACGAATTTTTTTGGCCTATTACCTCGGTGAAAAATTTTAAAAATTTCGAGCATACCCACTGTTGATTCACCTTCGGAAATTTTTTCTCCAAATCGCTAGCCCTTGTCTTCGTAGTTAGAAATTCCAGAATTATGCACACCTATATGGAAGAAGTCGATTTTTGTAAACGAATTTTTTGACCTAAACCCAAAAAAAATTAAAAAATTTCGAGCATACCCCAAATCGCTACCCTCGTCTTCGTAGCTAGAAATACCCACTGTTGTTTCACTTTCGGAAATTTTTTCCCCAAATTGCTAGTCCTTGTCTTCGTAGCCCAGAAATTGTAGATAATTATGCACACTCCTACATGGACGAAGTCGATTTTTCGTAAGGCCATTTGTAGAATTTTTGGAACGATAGCAAGAAAGAGGAGAGAATTTTGCAACACAGAAAGCTCGATTATTCTGGAATTATCGACAATGGTTGGTGAAAGAAATCGATTTTCGTACGTCGACTTTGTAGAATTTCCCCTCTCCTTCCATTGTTGAGAAAAATTTTCTCATGTAGTGTTTTTGGCGTTGAAGGTGAAGGGAATGAGGTCTCGGATCTACAATCGGGTTGAAATCTTTCTTACCGAGGGGCATTTTTGGAAGCTAATATTCCTTCCCTGAAACTTTTCCTAACTACGGTCCTACCCCTACTATTATTGAAAAAAAAAAGTACGAAGCATGCCTTTGAATATATATATATATATATATATATATATATTTGTTTTTACTGTTATATGCTTTTTAGAACCTTAGTTTGATTGTTCCAATTTTTCAAGGTAATCAAAATCATAACTTAGAAAAGAACATGAGTAACATAAAATAATAATTGATTGATAACTATAATTGATTGGAAACTATAAAAATTTAAAAGTAAAAAGTATCTTATTTTAGAAGATTTTGTAAAAATGATTTTATAATGTATAATAGCAGGGCAAAGCCAGAAAATTCATTTTGCCGATCATTAATTTTATTAAATCACATTATAAAAAATTTTATTTTTTCTTAATTTTCTTTATATTTTTTTAAAGATATGGCATAATTTGGTCCACCTCTAGCTACGCCCCTGTATAATAGAAAAGTTTAAGAAAATAATTATAAAAAAATTTTTAAATCCTCAAATTAATTAAACGGGTAATTAAAAATGATAATTAACTAAATTTTTATTTAAATCGTAATTATTTATTTATTTATTATTATTATTTTTTTTTATTTTGCTTTTTTTCTTTTTTCGCAAGGAAAGAACTGGAAAACCCCCCCAAAACCCTAAAGCACTATACAGAACTAGTAACCCCTTTCCCAATCCACCTCTGAAACCCTTATTTCACCGTCGAGTCTCGACGGAGCTTCTGTTACTTCTCTCCATTTTCATCGAAGATTCTAAGGCTTACAGATTTCCTCGAGAGTTCTATTTTCACACCAGGTAGCTCTGTGATTTGTATTGAATTATCTTCATGTATATGTAATGTATAAACGACATGTTGGAAGAGATCTCATTTTTTCTTGAAATAATGTTCCGTTTGCCTGTAATGCTAATCTTTTTAGTTTGTCCTTTTTGTCTGTTGACTGAAGGTCAGGGAGGTTGGGCTTGTAGACAATGACTAATTTTGTGCTCTACGTGTTACATTAGTAGAGAAGGGAGATTTTTGTGTAAATCTACGTTGTTTTAAAAAAAAATCAGGAAAATGCAATGCGACTGATGTGATTTTAAATTTCCAAGATTCGGTTATTTTAGATTTGTATGTAGAAAATTCGTTTGTGTTTTGAATTGTTGTGGTGTTTACTATCTGTTGTCTTTCAGGTCTACTATCAAGTGCTTCTTTTCTGAACGACATTGTGTTTCTGTACCAATTTCCTGCCTCTCCCTTTTTTTGCACCATGGTGCATGTCTCTTTATCGAATTAGCTTCAGCCTTCATGTATGTGTACAGTAGATGGTGTTCTGGAAAATATTTCATTTTTGATCAAATGCAAATCAAGGCTATGCTATGACTGATGTTGGTTTTTGTGTAACGTTTAACTCTTTTCATTTATTTTAACTGTGCGTATGTGAGTGTTTTGTTGGGGTGGGGGTGGGTGAGGGTTGGTTGGCTAGCTGATAAATAAATTTCGCAATTTTATGTCTTACATTTCATTGTATTTGGGAAGTACAAGATTTTAGTGTTGACGTTCTTTTATTTTATTTTTCTTGTAACTAGAACTGCATTGATGCCATCTGTGGATTTCGAGATGGTGTTTTGAATGTTCATATAGAAAATTTGAAATTCCTTTGAATTGTTACGATATTTATTGTTTGTCATTTATGGGGTCTATTATTGAATTCGTTGTTTCTGCAAATAGTGAAATCGATCACCCTTCTTTAACCAGAAAGATTGCGAGTGTCTGTTATTCATTTCTCAATCATCATATCTATTTTCTTCTTTGTTATGCCCAAATTTCCCTGAAATGATGTCGATCCTTTTGCCTTTTGTGTACAATTCATTTCTAAGTTTCTCCAATGAAAATTTAGCCTTCTATCAGTTTTATACGAGAGCTTGCAGTTTCTCCTCTTCTTCTATGCATTTCATTACTTGGAAATAGACAGGCGCTCGTGTTTAACCATCCATCATTTTGTGATAGAGTATTCCACTATAGTGTTAAAACTTGTTTATATGCAGGGGTTTGAGAATGAATATGAGCAAGGTTCCCAGGATGCCTAGTGGTGGTGCAGCCTCTGCCTTAATCAAGTTGGGTGTTATTGCTGGTCTTGGTGTGTACGGAGTTGCTCACAGCCTCTACAATGTTGACGGTGGGCATCGAGCCATTGTTTTCAATCGTCTTGTTGGTGTCAAAGAGAAGGTTCTATCTTTTTCTTTCCCTTATCTCTTTGATTGACTTGGCATTCAAATGTGATTTTGATAAGAAACTACATGTTGAATGTCAATTCTTCCATTCATTTTGTTTTGCACGTTACAAATGAAGCACGTCCCCACTTTTACGAATCTCTCTCTGTTAATTGTTAACTGTATTGGACGCGACATTCACCCCCAAATGGGTTTTTATCTATTCCTTTCCCAGAGATTAGGTATTCAGTATGGACTCTTTGCATAGTCATGTTTTAGTTTATGATGTATTTTTTCACCTGCCAGCATAACATTCATTTACATTTTCCTTTGCTGACGGTTCTCTGCACCTCCCTCGTGTAAATCGTTCTTTTCTATTTTGCTAGTGAACTGTTCTGATTGCTTTATTTAGCTTACTAGATTGATGCTGCACAATGTTTTGAAGAGTGGTACAAGTATTCAATTTCCTAGGCATTCAATAAGATCTGATAGCTCTATTTAATCGATAGATTTTGATGCTATTTTTTTTAACAATAAATGTTTTCTTATCATTGTAATGGATTCAATTATTCTAGATTTCACTATATGAAACTACTTTGACTGAGCAATCGGGCCTGCTATTCTTTGGCATTTGCTTATCTAAAAGTAACTGTTACTTATAATCTTAGAGTGAAATGTTCCAAATTAATAAACTATTTTCCTGCTTTGCTATGCTACACAATCATGTTGCATTTTGCTTACACATTGGCTGTATAGGTTTATCCTGAAGGGACTCACTTGATGGTCCCGTGGTTTGAAAGGCCAGTTATCTATGACGTTCGCGCACGGCCTTACCTAGTTGAGAGCACGTCAGGCAGTCGTGATCTTCAGATGGTAACCCCCCTACCTCTGGGTTTGGTCCCTTCTTTCTTCCTTTGGATTGCAATATTGTGCTTTGTTGGGGGCTTTAGGCCACATGTGTACTCTATCGAAGATTATTGCTATTCAATAGATAATGATTTCTATATTCTTGATTGTCTTCAAATATATTTAACTAGATGAAGTTCTTAAACAATCGATACGTATTTTCAAGAAATTTGTTAAAAATTACTGTTTTTTCAACTTCCAAGAGAGAAACAGCAAGTAAATAAGTAAAATATAAAAAATCTTTAATTGTTAAGTCTCACTGACATTACGGGTTCACTATTCTTTTGATTTGCAGGTAAAAATTGGGCTCCGATGTCTCACTCGTCCGTTGGCTGACCAGTTGCCCACTATTTACCGTACTCTTGGTGAAAACTACAATGAGAGGGTTCTGCCTTCAATTATTCATGAAACTTTGAAGGCTGTGGTTGCCCAGTACAATGCTAGCCAACTTATCACCCAAAGAGAGGTAAGTGACTTGTTGAAATTTATGTAGCTACTTGTAGTCGTTTCACACGACAATTAATAGGTGATATACATATACAACATGGTTTATGGGGTTATATACACCCAAATGTTCATTCCACATCCCCGTACACAGTTTTGTAATTTGGAGTTTTATCTTTCACAAAAATGTCAATTTACCCTAGCTCTGAACACTTTTTCTTACTTCTACCTTAACCCTCACATGGCTGTTCAATCTCCACAATCACGCCTTAGTCTTGTATGTTGTCAAGTCCTTCTAGAAAGAAGGAATAAAAATTGAGAATTTGAGGCTGGACTAGGAGGACAAGGATAAAATTTGGCAACGTGGGATGCAAATATGATTATTTATCATAGTAAACTTAAAATCAGAAAATAGTTGTCAAAGTGGAAAATTAGGCTGGGGGGTTATATGACACAAAATTTGACATTTGAAGATGGTAATGTTGATAAAAGATGCAGCTTATCCAATGGTGCACATAGAAAAAGATAATCTTAGATTTGTGTACATCATGCCATTCTTAACCTGTGGAGAGTATTTTATGGGGGAAGGTCACCATAGCATTTGCTCATACTAAGGCCTTGTTCTTTCCCCAATATTTTTTATAACTTTCACTAACTTCTATTAACTTTTTCTCTCTCCTCATTTTCAACCATACGCATAATTACTTTACATTTTTTAATACACTATCTCTTATTTTCAACCACACAATTTACACGCAATTCGATTAAATAAAACTTGCTCAAAAACATTGCGAATCAAACATGGCCCAAGTGCTTGTTTTTGTGTAGCCTAAAGTTTGCTAAATTGGGCAAGCTTCAACTTCAGACACACTTTTTCGGGTCATCGGGTGTGGGGAAGGAGAATCATTTACCGTCTTCTGTTGAGCTTTTCCCTACTTTCTAATCACACCGTAAAAGAAACAGAACACTTTGTCGAAAGCCACTCAAATAATCCACCATCAAACATAGGCTAAATATAGATGCATGGGTTAGAAAGGTGACAGGATTGCTTTTGGATATTAGTTTTGTTAGAATCCCACATCTGGTTATGAGAATGTATAAGATCTAATTAATAAGGTGAGGGTAAACCTCTCTTAACAAACCGGTTTTGTTAGGAGGAATTAGGTCCATTATCCTAATATGGTATCAGAGCCAGGCCCAGTTATGATGTTGGGTGCCCCCAATATCGACTTATCCACAATTGTTTGGCATGGTCCACGCTTTGCCTGAGGGAGCGTGTTAGAATCCCACATTGGGTTATGAGGATGTATAAGATCCAATTAATAAGGCAAGGGTAAACCTCCCATAATAGGCTGGTTTTATTAGGAGGAGTTGAGCCCAATATCCTAATAAGTTTGAATGAAGAAGATGACCAAACTTGGATTAAGGAATTTTGAATGGTAGAAGGTATTGTCTGATAGATGAAGACGGTTCTTTGAACTATTTTCTGATTGCATGCTTGGGCATTAGTTGCGTTTTCTGACTGCTTCTGGGTCGTGTACTTGAATATTAGTGTGTGTTTATTTTATCCAGACTGTCAGTAGGGAAATACGAAAAATATTGACTGAGAGAGCTGCCAACTTTAACATTGCACTGGATGATGTGTCCATTACAAGTCTTACTTTTGGAAGGGAATTCACAGCTGCAATTGAAGCTAAACAAGTAGCTGCACAAGAGGCTGAGAGAGCAAAGTTTGTGGTGGAAAAAGCTGAGCAAGACAAACAGAGTGCTATCATTAGAGCACAGGTAACTTGATTTCTTATATGCCCATTATTATTATCACAACATGTCTACTTATCATTTAAGACTTGTTCTTTAAATAAAAATGAGAATATGCATCCACTTGATCAAATGGTTTTGGCATTTTTGCTGATCTGAATTGAGCAAGCTCACTCACAGCTACAATCTGTTTTTTGGCTGCCAGGGTGAGGCTAAGAGTGCTCAGCTGATTGGTCAAGCTATTGCCAACAATCCAGCATTTATTACTCTCCGGAGAATTGAAGCTTCTAGAGAAATTTCACACACCATTGCAAATTCAAACAACAAGGTGTACTTGAACTCTGATGATCTGCTGCTGAACCTTCAGGACCTGAACTTGGAGCGAGGCGGAAAGAAGTAATCTTGACCGAACTGTTCCTTTTCCCCGAAATTAGATTTTCTTCTGAAGCTAGTTGAGTAATGGTAATACCTCAAGCTGACCGTGGTCTCCGAAACCCTCTTCTTTTACTCTCGAAATAGAGAACTTTTGCTTGCAGAACTCTGTTATTGATAACGTGAATCTTCATATCTAGGTCCCAAGATTTACCTCGAACACTCTCGTCTGTAGGATTTCCTTAATGTTTTTGCTTTAGAAGTAAATTCTATACAACAGCGTATTTGAAATATGAAGATGAGGTTGTTGCTATGGCTGCTTTAGTTTTTGGTTATCCTCTTCAATTTCTTATTGGTTCTGTTTGAGTGTTTGAAATGACGCATCATTTGATCCAATAGCCTCGAATCTGGTTCTCAGAGTGTAGTGCATTTGTATGGTTGTCTTGCTTTTTAACATTTTCAGATGGCAAACAAATTTATACATTCAAATAAGGGTGTGTTTGCTTGAATAAAATTTGGATGGAAAATGTCACTTCAAGGAAAAGGTTTTCCTACTTGAATGTTTGATGCAAAACTTTTTCCCGTAAAACGTTTTCCATGTATAAGTCACTAAAGCACAATTTTGGCTCATTTTTCTGGAAAAGTGAATCTAGTGTTGAGGTGGGAAAAATTATAAGGAAAACCTTTTCCATGGAAAAGGTTTTCCACCTCCAATTCCAGGTTCAATTAAACACACCCTTAAATTTACGATAAATTTAATAACTATTGAACTTTGAGATTGCAATTAATTGCGCACTCAATTTTGAAAAATAATTAAAAAAAATTATCAAACTTTGCTTAATGTCAACAATTAAGCATTCATTAACCCGATGTTTAATATGCTTCCAATTAAACCAATGAGGCTGATGATATCCTATGTCGAGTCAACTAGATCAATTGGTGACAAAAAAATTTATTCACCCCTTACAAACTAAACAATCTATCAGAATCACAATTTTTTTGTACCTTGTTTTAGTTCGTATTATGTAGTCATTTGCTTAATATAAGTGAATTTCTTGTATTAGTGATTAGTGCATTTATTTCACGCTAAACATGTTAAGTTATGTGGGGATAATTGATTAACATGCGTAAATATCACCGAGCGTGCCATAGTTATCGCACGCTCGATGGTGCTAGAACAATTCTATAAATATTAGGCCGAATGATCAATTATGAACATTAAACAAGGTTAAGCAAGTGTTTGCAATTTACCCATAAATTTATGTTTTGTCAAGAGTTGACATGCCACAATTTTAGGACATTCAAATTTCGAAGTCCACAAAGAAAAAGACAGCGTACAATAGATCACTTAACATATGCCATGCTTTGCCAGAAGAAAAAGACAGTAATGATGATTCAATAATGAACAATCTGTAGCATTCAACTTTTCATGGATTAAAATTGTGCTCTCTCTATAATCTTGCCTACACAGCTGATTACAATTACGTGAGAATCCACTAAGACGGCGAAGGAGAAAACAAAAGGAACCGCAACCAGATTGAACTAAAGAATCGCTTGACCCTTTCATATCAATAAAGATACAACAGTGGCATTAAATCGTATCTAACCATGAATCAAAATCATCCAAAAGTTTCGACTTGGGAATAGGACTTGAGGACAATAGTGCACGATTAGGGGCAGCCTCTTCATTGGGTTGTGTTTCAATGTTCATGTCTATGTAAGATGATGTTTCCTCAAGTAGGTCGTCAGTTGTGTTGTCAATGTGAGCAGACATCTTACCATGTTTTATCACATCGTGTCCTTTGTTCAAACTTTGAGTGAGGCCCCTCTGGGATAAACCTTCCGGCAGTATATTAGATAAGTTGTTTGGCATCTTAGCCACAGTTGAGGGCTCAAAAAACTTGGTATCACCAAATGACCCAAGAAGCATGTCAAGTTCTGCTTCTGCATCAGCTGCTTCAAATTGAGCTGATTTTGTGGCAGCCGAGTCTACATTGACAGTTGAAATCGACTTGGGTGATGATCTTTGCTCAGATTGATTCACATCAATTGCAGTTGGAACAGGAAGATCTCTGGAGATGGTGGTAGCAGAAGATTGAGATCCACAGTTTGCTTGATTGACTCTATTTTTTTCAGGCTCTCGACTGGGGGATGACATGTCAGCATCTGTCTCAGCTGCACGAGTGCCAAACGAAATTTGACCAAGATCATGTTTTTCTTCATCGTGTCCTTGTAACTCATCAAACTGCGAGGCAGAAGGAAAATTGATTTGCATCAAACCATCGAGTCAATTTCCTACCATAACTTACAGTTTCCATCCAATGGGAATTGTGTGCTTGTATTCTAAAAGGTCAACGTCTCAAACATCTCAAAGAAACTGAAAGCGGATGCAAGTGGTCGCGTTTAAAGAATGATGTCCACAACTGCAAATTTCTCTTAACTATTTTAAATGATGTCGTGTAAGGTTTAAAAGGATTAACTCGTGAGGCCGTAAGGGCAAGGTACTGATGTCTTAAGGAATTCAGAGAGGATTCATGTGGAACAGAAAACGGCAAAAACTGAAAAAAGTATAGGACATTTTTAGGTACCAGCTCTGGAGGTAGTAGATCTGGTCCAGTGAAAAGCCTTTCTGAAACCTGTGCTTTTGCAAGTTGGTCAGCAAGAGCATGCAGATTTAGTGATAAAAATGGTGCCTGCGTCATAACAAAAGCAACATTCATTATAAGGAAAAAAATGTCAATAATTTTTCTTCTTTTTCCCCTTCCAGAGTTTTGAATATATTAGGAAGAGGAAGAAAAGGAAACAGTCAAAAAGAGATGAAACAAAAAAACAACGCTCAGTTTCAAGCATTAAACTAGTAACTATTATTCCCTCCGTCCCACAAAGATAGGCTTGTTGATTTTTTCACACAGTTTAAGAAAACATCAATTAACGTTGTTGGGAAAATAAAAGTTAAGGACATTTTTCTAAAATACCCTTTAATTTGCTAATTATTACACTTTTATAATTTTATTTTTGTCAATAACAATTAATATTAAATAAGGGCATATAAGAAAACTAATAATTTAGAAAGAAAAAGAACTACCTTTGTGGGACAAACGAAAATAATAACCAAGCCTATCTTTATAGGACGGAGGGAGTATATAGCAACTGTCAACAAATGATTCCGAAGGCAAGAAGAACAACTTAACTTAAATCTTTTTAGAAGGCTTGAAAGTGAATGTAAACTTAACAGTTCTTAAAGGACAGTTGCACGGATGGTTACTACACGAAAATGAACAATGCCAAAAGGAAGCAAAACTAATGGAATATTTTCAACAGCACCAGAGACACACTACTAGTCCTGAAAACATAGTAAATAATAACCATATAGACTGACTACAATGTTAATCCTTTAGTTCTCTCTTTATAACGAACTCTGCGCTCATATAGAGAAGACTGACACTCATAAGCACTCCAGTTTTTATATATCACAGGAAAAAAAGATTACAGAATACCTCATAACCGGTGGTTGATTTTTCATCCAGGTTGAAGTTATCATCTGCTATCCACGAAGTTATGCTCTGCCCTCTGGCAGAAAGCAAAGGACCTAACCCCAGAGTGAAGTCTAAGAAAGATAAATGTCAATACTCAATCATACCATCCACAAATGTATAGCGTATAGAAATTTTAAGTAGCTATTTGATCAATTCATCACATGATTTTATTGCTGGCTTAAATTCCATTCAACTCAAGCCACGATCACAAGATAAAGTCAAATCAATTCGATATGCAATACGTAGGAGCTACTGAGGTAGTACATGAACAATCTTGTTATAGAAGTAAAGACACAAAAAATACACTCCGTCAACTCCACCTCCAATAAACTGGAAGAACTAAAACCTCCTAAAGATGTCTTAAAACCTAAGTCAAAAGAGAGATAGACGTAATAAAGGAACCATTAATGGATAGACAAATGGAGAGACACTAGGGTAGAAGCCAAAACATTTTTGTCCATTTGTTATATCAGAATGGACTCATGATATATTAAAACAATGCATAAGTGCATCCTATGCTTAACATCACAATTTTTGCCAAAACTGTCGCAGAATTCTTACCTAAAGAATGGGTAAAATGTCAGTGAGGATAGAACCATCTGATGAATCTCAGCACACTTCCTTGGAAGACTTAATTCCCTAATTTTAATCAAGATCTGGACTTGAATTCCATGATATAATACAGAAAGCTTCATATGAGAACAAATTCCTAATCAAGTTGTTAGAGAGTTGTGGGTGTATGTGAAGGTTAAACAGATCAAAACAAACCAATTCTTCTTAAAAACATTATATTCCTCCAAACCCTACATGGATAACAATATCTCCATTTGTTCTTACCTTTCTTTACATGCCACATAAATTATGACTAACAATAGATCAATTTATTTATTTCTTTGTTCAGGTGAGGAGGATATACCATCAAGGACATCGTTGAGAGATGGAAAGATATCTGAAGAATAATTTCCTTGAGACTGGGCCTTGGCGTCTGAAAGCAAGTAAGCATAATCCGCGCCTTTACTCTTTCGCACAACATCAGCTGTCTGGCCACTACTCCCTTGGTTTGTGTCCTCTGTATCCAAAACCAATTCTTCTTCATAACGATCCCAATTCGATGGTAGTTTCTTAGAGCTCTGAGACTGTTTGGATTTCTCAGCAACTTGCTCTCCAGGTTGCTTCTTTCCAACACTGGATGTGCCTGAGCTAACTGAAGCTGCTTTTGATGTCTGATGCGGATGATGCTTCTTACTGTGATGTAACGAATGCGCTCTCTTTGATTTCGCCAATGCTTTTGTATCCATTATTCTATGAAATTGTCTCAAATTAAAATTTTTTGACCGAAAATCAAAGAAGAAATTCTAATACAGCTCAACATTTGTTGAATAGAAGACGTGCCAGATAAACTTCAAATTATCAAAAAAAAAAAAAAAAAAAAAAAGGGCATTTCAGTAAGTGCACTGAAATCTCATTTTCTACATATTAAGACAGTTTGGAGTGAGAATCAAATCGATGTTGCTCTAGGAAGATTGAATACCAACAAGAAACAACAACTCTGGAAATAAATTAATTCAGATACTGCCTACCTTCAAGGTTTGCGATGAAGAAAAACAGTTGAGTAGGAATTACAACAGGTCTTGATGCTGTAATCGTAAACCACGATCGAATCCATGGGAGCCCCCTCCTTCACATTGTGAAGAGATTGTTCTTCCCAATTCTAGCCCGATAAGGCTTAAGGCAGGCCGTGTTGTAGTTGGATGGGCTTCTCATTTGAAAACGGACTCCTTATTGGATTTTCATCAGATCACTTCTTAAACTAGGCCTTTAGTGCGTTTGAGGATTCAGGAAGTGTTAGCATGTCCAAAAAAATGCATTTTTTTCAAATTTTAAATTTGGTCAAACAAATCACATCCATTTATCTCTCCCATCATTAAATCTCCACCACCCAACTCCACTCATTCTCTCTCTTCCTACTCATAAAAATACATTAAAACTCATCCGCTAACATCCTCTCAATTGTGACATTTAAGTCCTCATTGGCAACTTTTTCTTAGCAAAATCAAGACTTTTTGGGTCTATTACATTTTTCTCTAATTCAAATAAAACAAGTCATGTTTTCAAAAAAATAATAATAATAATAATAAAACAAGTCATTGCGCAACTGAGTACAAAATCTTTTAATATACACAAATTGGTCCCAGAATTTTCTTTTTCTTTACTGTTTTTTTCTTTTAGGACAAAATATCCTGATCTAAAAATCCAAGTGCAAGATAGATTTTTTTTTTTTTGGTCCTTCTTAATATACACAAATTTTCAATTAGTTTTGTCCCAAGAAGTCTAGCATTTGAAATATATAGCTAGAACCTCACACAAAGAGAACCCTTACAAATAATCTTAGCGCATAATATATAAACTCATAGAATTTTAGATGATCAATTATAGTCGAATCGATTTTCAAATGTTCATTATAAAGAAGTAGTACTGTAAATAATGGTGCGTGTATTCATTTGTAGCAATCCAAATAAAACATTCAAGTGCAACATATAAGTGTCTCTCAAATTCTTGTATTCTATAATTCTATAATTGTTTTCTTTATCACAATAGTCTTGACATATCCTTAAAATATTCATATAATTAACAAAATATCAGTATGATAAACCATGACATAGCCGAATGATATTAATATGATTCTTTAGTTCGCAAGCGAAAATTGTTATGCCAGTAACGTAAATTATAGTTGACATCAGGGATTGAGGGGTGCAAATCTTACCTCCCAGTCTCCCACTAAGTTCTGGTCTTTCCGTCGCCAATGAATGACAGGTCACATTAGCTGAACTATATTAGTTTCTGATATGAAGTCATTTATCTTGAATACGAGCTATACACACACTCCTTATTTCTAATTAAATTCACTGCATGTTTCCAAACTTTTACCACCATACTTTGATTCAATCCCTCAAAAGGTTGCCAAACCCCATACATCGGCATGGAGAACCCGTCTAATCCGATTATTTCTGGAAGTTAAAGGTTTTCACAACTTAACTCTTCGTATGCGAAATCATCTTTGATGTAGATTTTAGTGCAGTTAACCAAAAATACCCATTTCAAGCCATGTGCAAACACATTAATTGCTTAAAAGGGTGATAGGGAATAGATTATAATGGTTTTTAAATGTTTTTAATGTAAAAGAAGAGAGAGAATGAGTGGAGTTGAGTGATTGAGATTTATAGATGCAATGAGATATGTGGATGTGATTGATTTAAGAGAGAGAAAAAAGTTTTAAAAAAAAGTATTTAAAACACTCTTAATTTGATGCCTAACGGGGGCTAAAATGTTATAGTCCGAGTCTAAATCTACATATATTTTCTTTGACAAGAGCACCACTATTAGATATCGTATCACAAATAATTATTTCATTTTTATTGTCAGGTACACTGATTATTAATTTATTCATGTGGAAATGTACAAAGATATACGCTTTTAAATATGTATAAAGAAAGCAAGCATAAACTTCGGCCTTGTTCGGTTTAGTATAATTTCCATCTTCATGAGGGTCCCACGGGTAGAAAAATTCAAACATGTCATGCTGCTTCCAAAAATTATACTGAAGTGGGAGCTGCATATGTAGAAAAATTCAAACGTATCAGACTGAAATGGAAATTATACTGAACCGAACAAGGCGAAATCCCATTTTGAATTTGAATAAGCTTCCAAGATTCTAGTATAACAAATGTAACATATAATGTATATATTTATGTAGTTCAAAGTAATATTAATAAAATGATAAGTCCTATATATATTATCTTTCATTTTGAGGTAAAGGACAAGTAAAGAAACAAACATACCCTTGGTGACAACAATTTACTTTTCCCTAAACCCTCCCTTCAAGTTTTCATGTGGTATTTTCTTGGATATAAGTCTACTATAGTCTTACATAGATGATATTCTAATTAAAACATGCCGACTGCATATATTATCTACATCATGACTACAATAGCACAAGCCCTAGACAGAGCGGAAATTAAAATATATAACATATTATATATTATTATATATTGTACGTAAAAGATGAGTAAGGATAGGTGGACCTTGAAAGTTGAAGCCTTTGAGCTAGGGGTGTTGGAGAAGGGAAGAATATTCTAAGTCACCAAAGTTCAACAACTAAACTCCAAAGATTATATTCTAAAAAACTCAGAAGGCAAAAACATCATTAGATTATGATTAAGGGTTTATAGTAAAGTCAGCCCATATGGAGACGATTGCTACGCACTTCTAAACATTCACAGCTTTTGTCAGTTGCCAATTTTTATAATTAACCTTTACCCTATATATCTGGGTAATTAATTAACCTACCTTGTCTAAATTCAGTAATTATTATATATTTACTTATAATAATATATACGTGTCTCAGGTTTTCAAGATTTATTTTTTGACTTTTCAAATTACCTCCTGGCTAGTTTAATTTATTCTCCACTTAATTAATGAATTAATAATCGGGTGATATATATATATATATATATATATATATATATATGTCACAATTTTGTAAACCAAAATTAAATGGTAACGTAGTATATATAATTCCAGAGGACTCGTCTCGAATTGAGTATATTCCCAGATGGCCAAGTGCATATCTGCACTAGGTAGGTCAAAAAGAATGTATATACATGGCATCATACAAAAGTCAGAATAACCAGAACTCCAACACATTTCTTTCAAGAAAAGGCTTGCTTTAATGGCTTTACAAAAAAGCAATAAAGTGGAGATCCTATCATCGATCTAACATTCAATATTGAGAAGGAATCATCTAACGATCAAACCATTCCTATCCAACTCTTCATTACAAAGTTCACCATTTCATGATCAGTTGGCTAGATGATTAATTTTGAAAAGGGTATTTATCTTATCTTTTTTTTTTTCTTTTTTTGCTATTTCTTGTATTAATTAATGACATCCTTGTCCGGCGATAATATGAATTAATAAATTATTATCTTTCGAAAATTTAAAAGTCCCTCCCCACCCACCCCAACAACCAAAAAAAAAAAAGAAGAAGAGAAAATGAAAAAAGAAATTGAAATCTGGGACTTTGCCCCATATATAGTCGAACAGTGTGTTAAGGACGATTATTCCCTTTTTATGCTCATTTTCTCGTCATTTTCTTTGGATTTTACTTTGTTTTGACAGTTGGGACACGTGCATGGCTTCTCCATTCTTCATAATAATTCACACGAAAAGAGGAGCGACATGCAGATCTCTTTTGATTTGCTGGCATGCTTCACATGTTGTTTGGTTTTTATTTCTAGGATGAGAATAGGTATTAATCTAATTGAATCATTTTAATTAATTGAAAGTTTTTTACTACTTATTTGGATAAGAGAATGAAACTTTCGATAATTAAACATTAATAATGGTGGGGGTTTTCGTTGTGTCCATTTATAATTTTTTTATAATTAATTTTCTCTTCTTTACAATTAGTAAATAAATTTTACTTAAAATTTGATAAATCGAATGGTAATTTTATTTTATTCCAGGAAGCTTCCAAATAATTTTTTATCTTTTTTTAGTTGTACCAACAACATTGCCCCTTTTACCTTTTGATAACGCGCTCGAAGCATTAGTAGTTAAATATCATAATAACAAATACCACCACCTCTTCTATTAATAGTAATAGTTACGATCTTCAACCTTCGTTAAATATGCCGTAAAATTGAAATTGGGACAATAATTACAAGAGAAAATTACAAAAAATATGGTTTTCATGTTTAATATTTCCAGAATCATGCAAAACATACTTAATTGTAAAAATTCTACATTCGCTTGTAGTTTATTACCAAAATCCAATATGCGTGATTACACATGAGCTCGCGCGGTGTAAATCTAAGCGCTGCGCAAATTTTGTGCCATGCGATCGCATGTGCGACCACAAAAAATCCAGGCGATGCCTAGATTTAGCTATGAATCTATTACATATAATGTGTATGGCTATGTAATGTGTGTGTACTATTATGCAAAGTATGTAATGGGTGTGTGAAGTTATACAGAGCGTGTAATAAGTGTGCAATGAGTGTGTGAAATTATACACAATGTGTAATTAGTGTGTAATAAATTTGTAATGGATGTGTAATGATGTTTAGTGATTTTGTAATGGGTGTCACTACAAGAAACTAAATCTTTAGGGGAGATTTGTCGTCCCTATAACTTCATGCTTATATACATTTAGAGACGACATAACAGTTTGTAGTACTAAAGGTCCTTTATGTCATCTCTAAAGGTCTATAGGCATGAGATTATAAAGACGACATGCAGCCTTTAAAAGTTTTATTTCTTGTAGCATGTTTAACGAATGTGTAACAATTTAAATTGTTTTGGGGCTTAGATTTCTCATACGATGGCTGTTTTTGACAGATAGTATATGTTTTTTGTATTTCTCGACGTGCCCGTTCCAACCACAACTTTGTTGGTGTTGATATCATTTTTTTAATTATTTTTCGTTTGTGAGTTATTAGCCATTTTTTGAATTTTTTAAAAAAAAATTGTGCCATGCGACCTCATGGCACTTTTTTTTTTCAAAAATTTATGCAATGCGATTGCGAGTGCAATTGCACACGCGAACCAGTCCAAACTGGGAATTTGGAATTTTTGTAATTCGTTTCATTTTACCTTATTTTTGAAATATCTAAATCAAAGTTTGATAAAACTGTAAAGAAACCTACTTACAAAGTAAGGAGACAAACCAAGTTCGAATAATTTAGGTTTTGAATTTGCAGTACTACAAATTTTCTACCATATAACTTTAACATGCAAAAATATCATGAGTATACTAGACAAGTAGATCTTGAGTCAAACTCTCCATAGTATATATTCAATGATGAAGATCATAAACCAGACATAATAATTGAATGTGGGGTTTCTTGAGATTAATCAAACCAATAAGTGACATTAATATAATGTATTCATGTTTGGCGATTGTTACAAAGCGGTAGATTAATAATGTAAAACCCAAAAAGCAAACAATTATGGGATAATCATTTCATTCATAAAGTTTTATGGAGTCTTAACTTTTCAAACCTCATCTCATATGTGTCACCTTCCATTGTTCATTTTTAACACCTAACCACCCCCCCCCGCCCCTCCCTCCCTCCTCCAACTTCCACTTTTCACCGCCTCCCAAGAACAAATTAAAAACCCAATATTCCTTTGTGCAAAAAATAATATTTGTTATATTCCGACAGAAAGCAGTTAAAAACCTGCAGCTATATACACAAGAGAGAGGGAGAGGGAGAGAGATTCTTGATTTTATTTGATGAATATAGGATCAAGAAAGGGCTAATCTCAGTGAATTGTCTCGATATACTTCCTTATATCACTGATACTTCTTGGAGGGGTGTGTGGATTTTAGAGAGAGAGAGAGAGAGAGAGAGATATAATTCAGTAACTTCTGCATCTATCAGCTAGTGCTATTGAGGTTGACATCAGAGCAAAAGGTATCTTTTAGCTGTTCTTTTGCTGTAATTCAGTTAATATTTGTGCTCGCAAATGAACTTGTCTTCCTAAATAAATCAATGATCTCAGCAGATTGAAGAATCTCAAGGTAGAAAACAAAGAAATAGTTTAAGAAAATGGCAGAGGAAGTAATTTTAGTTGGATCCAATCTCCCTCCTGTAAAGAAGAAGAGAAATCTCCCAGGCAACCCAGGCATATTCTTATTCTGATTCTTTCTTTTCCTCTTTCGATTGATCGATCCGAGTATATTCATAATTATTAAATCCACTCATAATCATCTACATAAACATACGTATTTGCGTGTCCGTGTGTGTTCTATACGTACAGATCCAGAAGCTGAAGTGATAGCCTTATCTCCAAAGACTCTAATGGCCACAAACAGATTCTTGTGCGAAATATGTGGGAAGGGTTTTCAGAGGGATCAAAATCTGCAACTCCATAGGAGAGGTCACAACTTGCCATGGAAGCTTAAGCAAAGAACGAACAAGGAGGTGAGAAAGCGCGTTTTTGTTTGCCCCGAAAAGAGTTGCGTCCACCACCACCCTTCTAGGGCTCTAGGCGACCTAACCGGCATCAAGAAGCACTTCTGTCGAAAGCACGGCGAAAAGAAATGGAAGTGTGACAAGTGCTCTAAACGATACGCCGTGCAATCGGATTGGAAAGCCCATTCCAAGACTTGTGGCACTAGGGAATACAAGTGTGACTGTGGGACTATATTTTCCAGGTATTTGTTTGAATAATGTTACTTATCATCATCACTTATCTGTCATCAGTTTTCTAATAGTCTGTTAGAGTAACTCATTCGGTATATATTATGTAGGATGAGAAATTAATTAATCTTACATTACTCATATTTGTAAAAAGTAGTGGACTAAATGTGAAGATTGATATATAATCCCGACATACAAAATTTTAATTAACTTTGATTTCTATATTAGCTAGTATTGTTATAATGCACAATCTATATTGTTCGTTCGACTGAAGGGGATTTTTCTTAGCTTTTTGAATTTCTTGTGGGCAGGAGGGACAGCTTTGTAACTCATAGGGCGTTTTGCGACGCCTTGGCGGAAGAAACAGCAAGAGTCACCGGGGCGTCGACGACTCCCATGAACAACACCCATGCTGCAGGAGGCAATGATATTAATTATCATTTCCTGGGAGCACCATTAGGGCCTAACATGATGCATAATTTTCCCACCATTTTCAAAGCCACTTTCAAGCCCAAATTTTCAAGAAATGCATCATATGGGAGGTATAAATAATTTCACTGATCCACTGGCTATCTCTTCTTGCTCAAACACCTTGCCAACAAGTTCTACGTCTGCTTATCAAATGAACTGGGATTTTGGTCATAAGCTTTCTAATACCTCTAATGTTGAAGAAATTAGCATGCCATCATTGTTTACCAGCCAACACCAAATCCACCAATCATCTTCGTCACCCAACATGTCAGCTACAGCTTTACTGCAAAAAGCTGCCCAAATAGGAGCCACCTCAAATGACCCTCAATTCCTAGGAAACTTTGGGTTTAACTGCAGTGAAAATCCAGTACTCCAAACTGAGAACAACAACAAAAAGTTCTGTGGAGTTGTACTTTGTGGTACAACTTCAGTAACTTCAGCTGGCATTAATGGGAGTGATGAGAGTTCACTGAGTGATCTTTCTGGCCTAAATCAGCTCCAAATGTATCCTCCTTCCAAGCGTCAACGAGTACAGAATGAAACCGCAAGGGGCGAAACGAGGGATTTTCTTGGTGTTGGGATAGAGTCCATTTGCCATCCATCATCAATCAATGGATGGATCTGATCAGGATCATCGATCACACATGCAGACTCTGATTTGAAAATTAAGGCTAGGTGGAATTTGATATATGAAGGCTAGCTAAAAGCTGCATAAGAAAATCTACCAAAGAGTTTTTAAGGGATGAGAATATTATTTATGTGTGTATTCTGGTGAAAAATGAAAGCTGCTGTTTGTTACCTTTAAAATGTGGCTTTATGTTTTTTTGAGAAAAAAGGGGGCGGGTGGTGGGGGTAGAGGCCATGAAGTCCCGGCCCTTTTCAACTCCACTATCGCAATGTTTTATTTATGCATGTTATAAAATTGTTATCTTCTTAAATTTGAATATTACAATTTAAGTTGATCAAACCCTAAATCTAGATTAGTACCCAGCTGGGCTCCATGCTTTCTTCTTGCTTATCTCTATCATTTTATTATTATTATTATTATTATTAAGTTATGAGTATTTAATTAGTAATATGATAATGATATATATAGTACTTTATCCTAGCTTCTTAATTAGCTGTTATAGTTATGCTAAAACTTCGAACAGGTCAAGATGATTGAGCAAACTAATTAATAAGTGATCAAGAAGATAATAATTAATTTATTTCAATGACAAAAGAGAATAAATATCGAAGAAAATTCAACTGAAAACTTTACCAATTCAATAATCAATTTTGAAGGTCGAAGATGTCAGTCACGAACAAGCTAGCTATAGCTGCGTATATATCCCGCGCGTACGCGCAAGAAATTAAAACATGACGACAAATTAAGTGCTTAATAAAATCTCCTTGCAGAAAAGAAAAATGATTTTTAAGAAAAACGCATAAAATAAACTTTTGTTGTAAAAGTTGTTCAAAAAAAAATAATAAATAATTTTAAAAATAATTTTTGCCAAACAAGTTATGAGAGGCCAGTGCAAAATGTTTACTTTTTAGCGGAATGATTGAGATGCACTATTCTGGCAGTAATATCAGGAATTATTCATGTAGTCGTGTCGTCACCAAGCGGGCCAAAATTTTGTTTTTCCAAAACCTTGTCTTTGTGTTGCAACTTGCATATGTGTCTGTCGTGCTTGACCACACGTTGACGACGGAAAAAGAAGTCACGAAGAGAGGAGAGGAAAGGAGTATCTTAAACTTGTAAGGAGCAAGGACGTACAATGATTAATTGTCGTGTAATTTCTTGGGCTCTTTTTAAGCAAAACGAAACGAAAAGAAAAGAGAGATGCCGTTTGTTTGACTCTTGTCATGCATTTTTATCCTCTCCTTTACTTTAAAGTTCTTTAATTTGCCAACAAAATTTTAGGACCACGACCAACTAGTCTTTTGTAGTTTTTGGATTAAATGTCTACGTACCTCTATTGCGTGATTACAAGGAGATACAAATTATATTTAAAGAAATACGTTAGTTGCTTTCGATATGTGAAAATTAAAGTATCAATCAATCTATGTAATCGAACAAGGATTTACGTACTATTTGGCTATTCCTCTTTGGAAGCCTTTATTTATTGTGTCAATATGTGTTTCTTAATATTTCTTATCTGAATCTAATGAGCTTGAAAGGACGACGAGGATGACGTACTCGGACAAGCAGGATGAAGTACTAGATATTAATTAGGATCGTTCCGGTTCCAATGCCAATATATTGGCACCGTAAAGTGCCAAAATGATATATGGAGCATAGGTATTGATCCAGTTGGGTGCGGTCCCTCCATTTAAGAGGAGGGTGACACGTGAAAAAAATTGGCACCATAAAATATCATTTGTTGGTATGAGATCATTGACTTAATTAGAATATCCGGAAGCACATAAAATGAGAGTAAATATCTTAAGAAAATTCTACGTATTTCACTATTTAATTATTTGCTCCAACTACTTTTAAATTTAGCCCTAGAATAAAAGTTAAAAGTGGTTTTTTTTTCTTGTCTCTCCTTGGACAACGTGCCATTAAAAAGAGAAAATTCTTTGGTGAAAAAAAAAATAAAAAGAGAAAATTTGACAAATTCCATTAAGAGTAATAAAATCGAAAATGAGCTTTAAACGAAAATAATATTGAGAAAGGATTTCCAATCAATTGGAAACGACTAAAAAGACCCAACTTCCAACGGAAAGCAGCCCATGAGGACATGACCCACACCTAGTCAAAGTGCTGCCCGAAATGGGCCATCAGAGGCTTGTTGGGAGATAGAAGGATACCTGATCAGATCCTAATTTCTTTTCTGGGCTTGGAGATAAGTTGGCCCAAGTGGGCTTCTTTGAAAAAAGGAGGATAAAAAAATTATTTTTATTTCTCATTTGTTATTTTTTACATTTATTTCTTATTTATTTGTAAATAGATTATAATTTACATTTTTATTTTCATAGCAATTTTTCAATTTTTAACCATGTTTTTTTAAATAATTACTCTCTCTCCTTAACAAAAATTAAAAAAAAAAAAAACACTTTCTCAAACTCGTTACCTAAACACATTTGAATGATGGCCACTTTGAACATGGGTTTTCTTCGCTTGAAATTTATGTTCTTCGCGCATTTCTAACAAGCTCTCTTTTTAACTCTTTATTGTACTTTTTTCAAAGTAAATTTATTGTCTTGTTTTATTTTAATTGGTAATAATATTTTTAAATATAAATGAGCAATAGAATTAAATTTAAAATGTGTTATCCAAGAAGGAGACACTCAAACTAGTAATCAATAAATTATAGAGAGTGCATTTGGCTCTCTACAGTTGGAGAGCTAAATCCACTCTAGAAATTAAAATGTGAATATAGAGAGTTTGTTGGAGTTAAATTTTAAAATTTAACTCTTTAAATTAAATATTATCTCATGTTTAGAGCGTCTATTGAGGACATGCTCTTAACTAGTACTAATAATTACTATATGGTAAATATTATTTAGAAAATGGTCTGGTCCATATTTTTGTGAACATTACTGCTCTCAAACTTATTTTCAACTAAAATTCTATATTTTCTCAACTACAACTAGATAAAAATAAAATTAAAGCTTCACATCTAAAAAATCTACACTAGACGAGTACATATATAGTCGGATAGTCCTCTATGTTTGCCCAAAAAAAGAATCACATTTGTAATAATATAGTGAAATGCTTGATAAAAAATAAAGTAGAGAAACGAATTAGACTGTAAATATTTAGATTGCAGATATCAGGAAACATGTACAACTTTATGTTAGCCTGAGCTATGCAAATTAAGATAAGCAACATAATCAAATTACATCAAAAGCTACAAATATAATAAATTAACGAAGAGAGAAAAATGGTTGTACTTTCAAGTACTACCAGCTGGGACGTATATTTGAGCCTCAAATTAATAAGACTTTTATTTCTTTCCTTAATATTGGTGCCTTGCATATTAATTTATTCCACCATAGGACGTCACTGATTCTAATCTAAAGTCCGTTGAACAAATGTTCATAGGTTAAGTTGTTGCAAGATAAGATAGTGAAATGACGAATGTGCCATTTTACCTCTTTGAGGACACCAATTAAGTGTATGATAATATTATCTGTATAAACACAAAAAGGAAAAGAAAAGGATCCGAAAGGAATTAATTAAGGGGTCATCAAGACATGAAAGAATTATTAGGGACGACGTTAAAATTCGGAAGTACGCCAGAAGATGTAGATTGATCATGTTGCTCAAACTGATGATCAAACGAGATGAGAGTCGTTGGATTGTAGTATTGGACGAAATTGGAAGTGTGGAGATTAGGTTTAACCCTAGGAGAAGAATCCTTAACACCATTGGAACCACATTGTCTAGGTTGGGTTTGATAGAAAACCTTAGAAACAATAAGCTCACCCTCTTTTTCATCTTCATTGTTGCCGAGGTGGTATTGATGCATTACCCAATTTGTCTTTTCTGGTTTCTTTTGCTTCCCATAATTGGTATATAGCACAAGAATTTTCTTGTATCCTTTGACTTTGCCTTGTACTATGATTGGCCTTGTCTTGCCGGTCTTATGCCACCGCGTTTCACTCCCATCGTCGTCTGTATGGACTTTCCTCCTTTTTCTTGTTCCAGTCGTATATGCCTTTGATGGTCGATGAAAATAATGTCGAACTTGTCCATCATTGCTTGCTCCTATAAGTAGATCAGCAATTACGTGACACTTTAACTTGATATCAGCACTGCTGATAAACAACATCATTCTTAATTTAAGGCTGTAAATTTGGTACCGGGTAATTTCTCTGGGTGAGTGTAGCATATCCCATCTTCTCCTTCAATGGTTTGAATAAACTCATCAATCAATGGATGAAGCTTGTTATCATCCAACCTAACTTTTGCCTCCAAATGTTCAAGAAGCTCCACATCGCTCGGATCAAACTTCATTCCGGCTGGCAAGCTGCTGAGATCATGCCTCGTCTGCTCATATTTTTTGAAACACACGAATAATTAATGAGAAAAACAATTAATTAATCATATCATTAAAAGAAAAATTCAAATCAAAACTCATAATCAAACAATATAATTAAGATAGCTACTTATTTACTAAACCTTTTCTTGGTTATTCATCGGATGACCACATGAAGGACAAGCAAGGCTTTCATCAATGGCCTTATCATCAAGGCCAGTACTACTCGGACTAGTCATTTCTCTGTGCTTAATTAATTGTTCTCTTTGCTGTTCATTGCACTGTGAAACCCTCTGTTTATCTCTTGAAATTAAACAATATATTAATTTGTGATTTGTGAAGAGAGACAAAAGGGTTAAAAGGAAAAAAGTGACTTGTCTCTTCTACTCCATGTTCTCCCACAAAACAATTGCTCTTATGAGTAGGCAAAGTATTGAATTCTTCCTTCTTTCTCTGTACTTTTCGCTCCTTCGTACGGTTCGGGTTTTGCAGAATAATCTTTTTATTCTCTTCCCTATTCTTCTTGCTCAAAGTGTGTGCATTAGAGAGAGAGAGAGAGAGAGAGAGAGAGAGAGAGAGAGCTTTTGACATACAATATATATTTTGCTACAGAAATATTGGGGAAGGATCACTTGGACTTCACGTTATATGTTTAGATAATCGATTAGGTATGCTTCACGAAGAAGAAATGTAGTTGCAAGTCATTTTACACCATCAAGAATTGAAAAATACACGAATTAATATATAAATATATATATAGAACTTAATAAGAAATGTATGCATGTATATATAAATACACACACTCGGAGTCGGAGAGAGAGGGAGGGTTAAACAAACTATGGCAGAAGGGCGAAGGAGGTGTTTCAGTTCTCACGTCGCACTAGAGTGTTAACAAAGTTAAAATTATCCAGACAAGTTGAAATTGAGACAAATATATTTATATTCACCTACCAGTTTTAGAAACCAAAAAAAAAAAAAAAAAAGAAAGATTATGGAAACAAACTTGTGTTGAATAATAATTTTTGCACGTGCACTTTGCATGTGTTGCAAGAAATCAATCCCCACCCTTCGTACACAAATATAAATAACCTTCATGTATAAATAGTGTTACATATTGACAATTATATAACATATTAATATTGATACATATTATAAGTAGTGTTATGTATTGACAATTATATGATATGTTAGTTAATATTGATTGGTACAGTAGTATCCACATAGCACTATATATATTATGCAATTAGCTAGGGCTACTTCAAATCAATTATTCGGCTAGCTCTTGGATGCAAGGTTGATTTCAGAAGAAAACGATCGATATGGGACATGTTGTAAAGAGGCTCAAGAAGATTAATTTAGAAAGATGCTCAATATGAAACAATCACTATGTAGTGAGTAGCGACAGGGCTCAAGAAGTGTTATGTATTGACAATTATGTGATATATTAGTTAATATTGATATATATTTAAGTAGTGTTATATATTATATTGACAATTATGTAACATATTGATATTGATATATATTTAAGTAGTGTTATGTATTGACAATTATGTGATATATTAGTTAATATTGATTGGTATGCGATAGTGCCAACATGGCACTATATTATGCAATTAGCTAGGGCTACTTCAAATATAATATATTATTCGGCTACCTCTCGGATGCAAGGTTGATTTCTAAATTAAGAAAAAGGATCGATATGGGATATGTTGGTATTCGAAAAGATTAATTTAAAAAGATGCTCAATATGAAACAATCACTGTGGAGTGAGTAGTGACAAGGCTCAAGAAGATCTAAAAGGAGGATATAGAAATTCTTTCTTGAATTAGTACAATGTATATTTTTCACACAGGCTTTTAATTTCCATCTTATTAGAAGAGTTATGTTTAGAAAATTTATTTCAATTTCACTATTTGTAACAATTAATTTTTAAGCTCATAACTTACTATAAAAGTTTATATTTCATCTTTTTATATTTACTTAACCACACATTCTCACAAAATCATTTTTCCTCGTGGAAACGAAAAAGGCAAGACCAAAAACAAACTTTACAAACAAGCTCCAAAAATAAAATTTTCAGCGGCACTGAAAACCTGAGCACGCTTTGGTATGTACGGAAGCCATTACTATTACATGTAAACTAGTCTATTACCCGTGCTATGCACGGGAATCTTTTACTATCTAAAGACGTATTTTTTTTAATTATAAAAAATATGAATTAAAATATAAAATATGAAAATCATGAAATAAAAGTAATTTAATCAGATATCTTATTACAAATTATCACCAAAACTAATTGCTAATCCCCAATGATTGATTTACATAAATATAAGCTCGATCAATTGCTAAAGCCTCAATGATTACTCCACCTGAATAAACAAAACTCAATCTTTTATAGGTCAAAATATTCCATCTTCTTTATTAAGTTTTGATGTGGGATTCATATAATCGCTTAAAAATAATTAAGAAAATACAATTTAAAGAAACGAATAAAAGGAAAAAATAAAAATAAAATAATATCGAAATATTATCAATTTTTTTAAGACTTATATATAGACCAAGATTACTAATGCCAAAATCATTATTACATAAAGGCACTCAACCTCTCCTCATTTTATTAAACTTTCAATGTGTAACTCTTCTTCCACTTAGAAAGTAAGAAAGGAAAAAGAAAAAACCAAGAAAAACAGAATTTTTTAAAAAAATCATCAATAAATTTAAGTAATTGTTAGTAACGAAGAGCATGTGCTCATAAATGTATATAATATATTTTTTTAAATAAATGCAATATAAATAATAATTTAATTTTAGAGAAGCAAAAAAATATTTTAAAAAGAAGTAAGTTGGTAATTCTCCAACAAAATGTATTAATAATTTAATTTTTGATATTATAACTTAAATGTGAAGATAAAATATGTTTTAAGAAAATTTCCACAAACCTATTAGCTCCATTGTTGTAATAATAATATGATAGTTTTTTTTTTATTCTCCTTTTATCAACTTTTTATGTGGGGACTCTTCTTCCCCTTAGAAAGAAAATGGAAAAATGAATAGTAAAATAATAATAATAATAATAATAAATAAAATAAAATTGAAAACTTTTTCAAAAAACTTTAATACATTATATATATAGACCCAATTATTAAGGCCCAAATCATTGCCACATTAAGGAACTTAACCTCCTTTTCAGATGAGAAATTCCTCATTATTTTATTAACTTTGATGTGGTATTTTTCTCCCACTTAAAAAGAAAGGAAAGAGAAAAAAAATAAGAAATACGATTTTTTAAAAACTCATAAATGGACAAAAAGAAAATAAAAAGATAAATGAAAATAAAATAATAAAATTATATTGAAATATTTTACAAAACTTTTTAATACTTCTATATATATGCCCGCTTATTAAGACCCGAATCATCCCGCTTAGAAAGAAAGGATAACAAAAAGAAAATAAATATAAAAATAAAATAATATTGGAAATATATTTTAGAACAACTTTAATACTTGCATGTATGAGCCTCACCGTCGCCAAATCATCACTGTAATAAAGAAATTTAACCTCGCCCCTTTTATAGATAAGAAATCCTATATCATTTCATAAATTTTCACGCGATTCTTCTCCACTTAAAAAGAAAGGAAAAGATAAAGAAAGAGAGAAAAAAAGAAAATGAAAATAAAATAATAAAATTATATTGAAATATTTTTACAAAACTTTTAATACTTCTATATATATACGCCTCGATTATTAAGACTCCAAATCATCCCGCTTAGAAAGAAAAGGTAAAAGAAAAATAAATATAAAAATAAAATAATATTGAAATATATTTTAGAACAACTTTTTAATACTTTTTACAGTATGAGCCTCTAAGCTCGTGCCCAAATCATCATTGCATTGTAATAAGAATTTAACTCTCCTTTTTATAAATAAGAATCCTATATCATTTCATAAATTTTGGATGCGATTCTTCTCCACTTAAAAAGAAAGGAAAAGATAAAGAAAGAGAGTTAGAAAAGGCCCAAAAAGAAAAAAATGGAAAAACAAAAAAAATTAATGCACGTGGTCGTGAATTGATCCCCGCCATCGCTACTAACAAATATACCTTAATGGCATGAGAACTACAAGTGGAATCAATTGACTTCTTGGTCAAAATACTACACTACTGCTTATAAACGCAAATTGCTAAACCATTAAATATAAAAAAAAAATAAAAGAAGAGTTATATGTGAAAGAAATATCGAGACTTGTGGGTTATGAGCTTGCGCGAAAAATACTAAAATCACTTCTGTTTTTATATATTATATAGATTCAAGATTGAAGAGAATCGAGATAAATCTCGTGTAAGAGTTTCCTAAGTTGCTAATAAGACCATAGTACAGCACCTCCAAAGAAACAAAAGCTGATTACAAGAACTAAAAAATGAATGATGTGAACTGGGAGGTTTTGGAAGTCAATTAGCTAAAAGCTTCTGATAATCAACAAATCCATATGGTCACTGTATATGGCCGAAACTTTTGGGTGGATAAGATCCATAGTCTTGAAAGTTGAAACACTTCTAATTCGAGCAACAACCAGCTTTCTTTATAGCTGAAACCTCGTCTTTAGAGCCAACATTGATGGTCTGTCCCTTAGGTAAAGCTGCGGGATCATCACCAGCTTCAAGAGCTTTTCTGCTGACAATGCGATATATCTGAGTAAGCACTTCTGTGAAGGCGTTTTCTACGTTAGTAGATTCCAGGGCTGAGGTTTCCATAAAATATGTGCTCTCTTTTTCAGCAAATGCAGTTGCGTCTTCTGTGGAAACTGAACGCAGGTGACGTAAATCTGCTTTGTTTCCAACAAGCATGACAACAATGTTTGAATCTGTGTGATCCCTAAGTTCCTTCAACCACCTCTCTACGTTTTCAAATGTAACATGACGTGTAACATCGTAGACTAGCAAAGCACCAACAGCTCCTCGATAGTAAGCACTTGTGATTGCACGATACCTTCAGCAAAGAGTATACATTGTGAAAAAGGTACATATTGAATAATGAGAAAAGGAAACGATAGAAGCTAAACTAAAAGATTGTCTTTAAAGCATGTTATGTCATTCATATGCACGACAATGAAGGAAGCTGTGAACTTTTTGAGGTGATTATAGGTTGTGGATCCTATCAGATGTGCAGATAATAAGTGGATAAATGTTATGTGTAGAAAAACGGTGTTTTTGACCCAAAGGGATTAAATTATAACCACTTCCCAAACATGACATTGAAAAATTAACTTGTAACCAAAGCAACCACAAGTATTGAGTGTAATCTCGAATCATATTGTTGGTCTTTTGGGCATAATTCAACTCTGTCCAGGAATAGAAATGAATGCTCTGTTTAATAATGTAGAGGAAGAGAATCAGAATTGAAAGTAGAAACAACCTGTGTTCAAAATTTGACTGATTTCAATTCCTTCAATTAGTGCTCAGCTGTATGCTGAGTAAGATATGAGAATCACTTAATTAAAATTCTTGAGTATTTCTGGGACCCTTCCATAAGCTATACATTATCCTAAAATAAACAACGCAATAAGCTTTCCACCAACAACATACTAACAAAAGAAATTCTTAAATGGGTAGAAATGCAAATGAATCTTCAGTAGATCAACTCAAACTAAGCTAGATTGCAAAATAATAGGAATCATTCATCAAGCAATGCAGCAAGTTTAAACCCAAAAGCATTCGATTTAATCTTACAAGTAAAGCTAGAGCAAAACCAGAAAGATTTCATTTTGAATCAGCAAAATCTCAAACTACATGTAGATCAAAGTAGGGAAGCCAAAATCTCATCCATTATCAACCGTACACTTCAGGCAGCCCATATATACCGACATTCAGCCTACATACTAGATCTCTAATTTCTGCACTAAACAATGTATGCAACTGAAAACTCAGTAAATCCAGATATAGATTAACGAATCAAAGATATCATCGCGCAGTTATAAAAAAGTGAGATTTATACCGTTCCTGTCCGGCGGTGTCCCAAATTTGGGCCTTGACAACTTTATCTTCAACGTGGATGCTTCGAGTGGCGAATTCAACGCCGATAGTCGATTTAGACTCCAAGCTGAACTCATTACGCGTGAATCTGGACAATAAGTTCGATTTTCCGACGCCGGAATCGCCGATGAGCACCACCTTGAACAAGTAATCGTAGTCATCGTCGGCTCTGTATCCACCCATTTTCAGTTACTGGAGCTTATATTTGTGGTTTTGTATACATAGACACAAAAATGTATGTGAATCTGTGAGTTTTGTTTAATGAGGACTGAGTGTGAATCTGAGGTGAAATCAATGTGACTAACGCGCCGTTCGGAAAGGACTGACAGATAAAAGAAAATATATAGAATCACTCCCTTTAGTTTAACAACTTACACTGTTAGTCCTCGGAGAATTGTTTTTATGAAAATTGGTCCTCAATTTCTCACAATCGGTTGCAATCTCCAGTGAGGGTCCCGAGTTTCCCGGGTTGAACATCATCTTGAACTCGTTTCCAACTCATTCTACACTCGGAACCCAACCGAAAATGGCGACGTGTTTCCCGTTCAGTTATTTGTGGTTGTTTTCTCTCTACGTCCACTTTTCATATTCCTCTCCTTTCCGTACACCCATCGGAGTTCATCCCTTAGGTAATTCCTCTAGCGATGAAGATGAAAGTTTTATTGAATTATTACTTACTATTTGTGTTTACGCACATGATATGTTCGTGGAATTGCAGATGAGAAGTACTTCGATAGAAACGTGATCAAATGCAAAGATGGGTCGAGATCATTCACCAGAGACCGTCTCAACGACGACTTTTGCGATTGCCCCGATGGAACTGACGAACCAGGTATCTCATTACGGCTTGTGCAGTATCAGGCTTTGTATTGCTTAGGCTGAAATTTTTATCCCTTGCCTCGCTGATCATTGAATAAGTTATAGCTAGAACCAAAGAATAGGTCAGAATGATTAGACGTACAACAAGATTGTTTAGCTGCAAAGATTTTGTCCAATTAGATTTTTCCACTGGATAGTTCAAATGGACCGAGATAAAGGGGGATCGATCCATATATTCAGAAAAACAATCGAAGTATTACCTTCACGAGGATTTTAAATTACTCACTGGGAGATTTTAGGAATTTCAAAGCTTCCTATCATAGGGAAGCTTTGGGGGTTAATATGAAATTACCACTGTAAAACTAGGCATTCCTTTTGGCAAATTTACCATTGGTTCATTAATTATTTATGAAGATGAACTGTAGTTACACCTAGGAACTGTGTGGTAAATAAATAATTGCGAGTTATGATTATGAATGTGTAGATGTGGATGATAATGAAGTGTTTGCGAATATTCAACAATGTTTGCCAGGAAGTAGTTTTAATAATGAAGCTCTGTTTTTCCATATGTTCTGTTTACTTTCTATGCATAATTTCCTTACATATCTAATAACTTGAATGCAGTTGACAAGTTATATGCTGTTTTAAGTCTCGGTGCTTTTTACTGTTGGATGTCTAGGAACTTCAGCATGTCCAGCAGGAAAATTTTATTGTAGAAATACAGGAAGCACACCACGATTCTTATTTTCATCTCGCGTGAACGATAGAGTTTGTGGTAAGTTTTCTGAGTGAAGTCGTGACTCATAGCTATCTTATTTATAACTTTCCTATGCTATTCCATTTTCCCTATTTTTAATTTCACAACATTTAATTGTCATCTAAATATTTAAAGGTAGCCATGTTTTTTTCATACATGTTATCTACTTTCTAATAACCAGATACTCTTTTAGATTGCTGTGATGGAAGTGATGAGTATGATGGAACTGTCATCTGTCCTAATACTTGTGTCATGGGTGGGAATGTTGCATATCGGAACATAAATTATGGGTCACTAGGCAGTCGTGTGGTTTCTGGTCAGACAACAAAACCTAAGCCTGAGATTAATGTGGACTACTCTACGCAGAAGCTAATAGGTACTTGTGTATATCACAGCTCCTTCATGAACTGCTTGTTTACTTTGTCAGATTTTTAAGCATGTTTTCGTTATAACCATTTTTCTACCTAAAAATTAACTTTTAATGCTCAATCAAGAAACTTAAATATAAGCATCACATATCAAATAATTGCTCATTATTGTCTACACATCTTGTACTCCCCTTAGTTTTTAGCGGGGGAAGGATCACCTGAACGCGTGATGAACTGTCACTGCAGGTTTAAAGGCATTGGTCTTCCTCCAGTTGGCTATAGTTGCCGTTGTGGTGGCTTTCAGGTTATGTTGCCGCCGAAGGAATAGAAGACGACGTTCACACTGAAGAAACTTGTCGCCAGTTCAATTAATCTTGGTATATTTTCTTACAGTTTGCTGTTTAAAATCTACTTTTTCTTGGAAAAATTAAATTCCCCTGGACCTCTTTGTTGTCACATGAACAGAAGATGTGGACATGATGCTAGGATCAGAATGGAAAGGAAATTAAAACCAAAAGTATTGTGCCAACTTCATTTGTTATTAGTAAATAATATGCAATCTTGCGTTCATTAACTAACTAATAACAATTTTTGAGAGGAAAATAAGACAATTGATGAGAGAATCGTTCATACCTTACTCCTGCATGCTAATTAGTTGATTCATCATCTTAGCTATTCATTGATTGATCCTTTTGACTCACTCTCTATTGCTTTCCTTTTAAAGTTTTCATTTTTTCCTCTGTTCCTTTTAGCGTCTGTTTGTGCAATTAGGGCTTGTTCTTTCCATCACATTTTTTCACTAACTTCCATTAACATTTTCTCTCTCTTCATTTTTAACCATTCATACAATTACTTTATATTTTTTAATACATTTTTCCCAATTTTCAACCACCCATTTAACACGTTGTTCGAGTAAATCTACCTTATCACCAATGTTGGTGCAAAGAACCCTTAATATTGCTTTGCAAGGCTTATCACTAGGGGAAGTCCTTCAATTAATAGCTTTTGTTGTTTGTACTCTCTACCTCAGACCTTTTTCATGCTTCTCTTGGAACTTCCTGCCTTCCATCTTCAGTTAGGATTTTTTTTTTTTTTTTTTCAAAAAATTTTAATTTACTTCAGATTTTCTTCCTTTACTAGTATCACACCCGTGCGTTGCACGGGAATAATTAAATTTATGTACGATAAATAATTGATATAAAATTATAAATATAAATATTGAATTATAGAATTAATGTAATTTATGCATAGGAGATTGCATAATTGTAAATAATTATTAAAATCTATAATATTGTATATTATAATCAATGCAAAAAATATGGAGTAAATTTACAATTGTAAATTATAAAAATTCACGTGTATCACATAATTAAGAAATTTATCAAAACATATAACCTTAATTCTAATTGCCTTGTATAGCATGCCCAACAATGATCGTGGAGATTAATTAATTATAAACGAACCATGGGGAATGAATATATAAAAATTCTTTGATTATCAAAACGTGTCTTTCTGGTTTTTACATATCAAATTTATATTGAACACCTTTCTTCTTTCTAAAATGGACATTATGCACTCTAAATTTTATGATTTTATGTTCTTTTAGTGATTAGTTGTAATTAATTTTTAATTTTAACTCTATTGTATAAAAGTATTATAGTTAATTTTAAGTAACTTAAATTTATAATAATACTAGATAATTTTGTATTTACATAATTCATTTGATTTCTTTCCATTTACGTAAAGTGTATGTTAATTGTAGAAACAAAAACTTTTTATTTTTAATTTTATATACTTAGAAAAGACAAAAAATGTCGTCTGATGCAAAATTGATTAGTGAAGCATATCACATCAATTGTATTAAAAAGGAAAAATATTAATTAATTTTTTTAATTAGAAACTATGTGTCATGTTGCATCCAATAAAGCGTTCACCAAAAGTGACACTTCAATTATAATAATTTAAGGATTAATATATTACTATTTTACTTAAAAATAAATAAATTATTCAATATAAATGCAATTTATAATTTTAACCACTCACAATTTAATTTAAAAAGGAAAAAAATAAAAAATATCCACTATTTTTTTAATAGAAGTGATTCAATGAACAAAACAAAACTATCAAAACCTATAATTTTATCACGATAAAATTAAATAAAAATAAAAAATATTTATTATTTAATATTTTGAATTAGACCTTTAAAAAATGAACTTATATTTAAAGTCTTTCCAAAATAAATTTTTCTCATTAAATGTTTGTTTTAAATATTGGTTTATTTTCAATTATATTTTTAATTACTACTAATGAATGTTGGTTTATTTTCATAACTAATTTTATAATTTTTAAAAAATATTTAATGTGTACCGCATTGGCATCTTTGCCTACATGCCACTTTACAAACTGTAATATAAAGATTAATAATATGGTAATAATATAAAAATTCAAAATATAAGGATAAAGATTCATAAATTACTCTTTATTTAAAAATAAATAAATTATTAGTCTGAAATTCAATTATAATTTTAGACGCACTATTTGACTTAAGAATAATCTACTATTTATATAATCCAATGCACATTACAAATCAAAACTATCTAAAACTCTAATTTTTTAACACGGTGAAAATAAATAAATAAAATACTTATTATTTAATATTTTCGATTAGAAGTTTGAAAAATGAAATTACATTTAAAGCTTTTCCAAAACTAATTTTTTATTATTAAATTTTATTTATCACATTTAATGAAAAATTTATGTTTCATTAAAAAATAATTATATTTAAAGAATTTTCCTATTTAAAACTACTAATTAATGTTAGTTTATTTCCAAAAATAGAATTTTCTTTTTTTTAGCTACAAAATTGACTTTTATGATTTTTAAAAAAAAATATTAATGAGTGCCATGTTGGCACTATTGCCAACATGGCACTTCTCTTTTTATAATATAAAGACTAGTACCATAAGAGTTGAAAATTATTATAGACGGTTTTATTTAACATATATTTGCACTATTTCAAAGCTACCACTCAGTCGAAATTGTGTATTTATATCACTTATAAGTAGCAATAATGGTTAACTCAATTTTTGGCGGACCCTTCCCAAAATACACATATAATTTTATTTTCACGATACTATGTCATTACATCAAGACTTCTTGAATTTCGATATCTATCACTTCTATTGAATTTAAAATGGTATAATTTCCAAGAGAAATCCCACCAGTTATATATCCTTAATTCATTACATATTTACGTATGAACAAAGTTTAATATAGTTCCTCACTCATTTCATGGTATATGGATTATAAACTCTCAAAAGCTCTTCACTGAGTGGATTCTCAACTTTCTTTCTAAATTTATATAATTGAAGGGATTATTTATCTTAGATTAACTGATCTGTTGTATTGTTTCTATCACGCATATTAAATAGATTAACAAGATTCAATTCCTTACTATAATGGGAATTCCTGTCTCTCTCCACACAAATAATTATGTGGTTGCTTTGTAGATGGTTTTCTCACCGTAACTAAATGGCTTAAATTTTATTATGGGACCTGACTTTTAACTGATTGCGCATATTCTTGAACAGCACATGCAATTAAAGATTGTGCTGCTTCTTGGAGAAATGACTTGGTCTGTTTCAACGAAGGTGTGACATTGGATGAGAGAAGTTTTACACCATGAAATTTGTTGAGCTCGTATACATAAAGCTAATTAGTGCAAAATGAGCAGCACACGAAAGACATGGGTAAAAATTTTCCTTGGGCCTTTGGGCTAATATGCACAAAAGATGTTTTCTAGTTTATATTGCCTTCAAGCATACCTTGAGACATGTCATGTAACCCATTTCTCGAAGGTCAGAGGTGTAGATCGCTCTTCAATGTAGAGATATACTGTTGCTTGCACTTATCTACAAATTCATCAAAATGTTCTGTTTGCATTTTTTACTTAACCAACTTTTTAGCTTGAGTACTGGCAAGAACCACGTTATGTGCAATAATAATGAATAGTGATGTGAGATATGTGATTGATAATTGATGACTAATGTAGTAAAAAGTCAATTTTTCGATCGAGAAAAGTTAAATCGAATTACTGGCTAAATCACTTACATCTGCATAATGTTCATGTTTCTTTAACATACTGTAGACATGAAATTTATTTATAGATTAACTTGATATATATTGAACTTTTTGGTTTTTTACACCCATGCCAAGATGAGACTAACTTCCCCAGAAAAGTCCTCAAGACTATTTCAGTGGGTAGCTAGCTTCCATTGCAATGCCACATATCCCATCTTTATCATTAGCATCACGTTTCATTTTGATATACCCTTCTTCACCCCAACTGGGGCCCCACGAATTCTTGACAAGCCAGTACTTCTCACCATCTTCTTCCCCATAGCCAACAACTGCAACTCCATGATTGAGATTTTTCCCACAATAGCCAGTGAAGATCCCACTAGAGTACAGCTGAAAATCATAGCCACCTGCATCTATGGCGACAGATACTGGTTGTTTTGCCGCTGCAGCAAGTAGGGCTTTTTCATTACCTGAAGGTATTTCTTGATAGCCACTTATTTTCACTACCCTTCTCTTTTCTTTGTTGACATTACATGTGTTGTCTTTTCCAACGTAGGGATAATCTTTTTCTGTATCTATGCCTTCTTTCTTGATGAAAGCGAATGCTTTCTCCATGAGTCCACCTTGACAACCTTGGTTACCGGAGTTGACATCACAGTCAACGAGCTCTTGTTCTGACAAAGACACTAATTTACCAGTCTTGATCTTGTTGATGCCTTCGACAGCTGCTACTGCAGAAAATGCCCAACAACTACCTGCAATGAAAGCTACGTAAGCTAAAGAAAATTGATGTGGTTTTTACTGTGTAAAAAGTGAGAGAACAGAAATATTTTTTTACCGCAACTGCCTTGATCTTTGACGGGAGTTACTGCACCTCTCTTTCTCCAGTCTATGCTTGGTGGCTGTAGAGAATTATCAAAACTGAAATTGTGTTGTCTCCTCCCGGAAAATCTCCGACGCTTATAACCCAAGTAGGCAGATCTGAATTCGAGGTTTGTCATGTCTGCAAATTGATTGTCTGTCAGTTTGTAAGGAAGATTCATTGAATTTATGAATTCAATGATTAGAACATTGGATTGATAAATCCCAAAGCGAAGATTCCATTCATCTCTGCTGCCATATCTTCGGCCATATCGTTTTATCCATTCCCGGTACCTCTTCTCCATTGGGTTTGTAACATTTTCTTCTTTGTAGAGTTCCGAGTTTGCATCTTCAGACAGGGAGATAACACTCTGCAATGCAATAGTAAGGCAAAATATTGTCAATACAGTTGGAGTTTTCATTCTTAAGCTTACAATGTGTGAGTTGAAATGAGGTCTTGTGCATGATATATGCATCCCATTGATATAATAGGTGTAGCGTGCTCCATCAGCATATCAAACTGATTGGCAATTCAGTTAGTTCATGTTTTTTTTGTTCTTGTCGTCCGCTGTTTTGCTGGGACAAGTCTCTTATTTTTTTTTTTATTTTTTATTTTTTTTATATGCGGGTAATCAAGTCAATGATTCACTCGAATAGGAAATCAACATTTACCTACTAATTTGATTTGAGATGCGCTTAAAGAAGCAAATTCCGAACGTTTCACAATATTGGTGTTGATCATCGAAGGGGATTACAGTAATGAAGAATCCAAAAGAATAAAGTTTGTGGTACACACAAATGTGTACCACACAATTATTATACCCTAAGGCCATCTCCAATACACTAGCAATTGGAGACCCCGGTGCAATAGAGAGAGAGAGAGGAGAGAGAAAGGAATAGAAATGTTATTTTATTATAAAGTAAATGGAAAGTGAATGGAATAAAGTATAGGGAAAAAAAGCGGGAAAAATAAAAAAGAGGAGAGAGATAGAGATAAATTCAAAAATAATAATAAAATAGTAGTGGAATAATTCTAGACGGGCGTCTATATCTGGACGTGATACGGGAATCAATGAAGAAAATGTTGAGAAAAGGTGGAATAATTAATAGAAAAGTGATTAAAAAAATAAAAAATTAAACAAGCATGGGTCCCACTATTTTCTCTCCTTCCTATCTCTCTCCTCTCTCTCTCTACTGCCGTATCACTGTGCCGAGGGAGCAATTGAAGGCAGCGTTGAAGATGGCCTAATAGAGTATGGAACGAAATGATTATAATGTCCCCCCGGAAAGTGGAGGGATCCACGCCCTTTTACGTGTGGTAATTATGGGATACACACATTTGTGTGTACCACAAGCATTAGTCAATCCAAAAATGCAAATTACAAATCACTAATCAGATTTCTGCAAAAACATCTGCAGCCAAAAATTAAGGTACTTGAAAGAAGTAAAATTCAAATTCAAGACTTCAACCATTCAATTATACTCTCATAGCAACAAAATACTCTAAAAACAGTTCATATTCAAGTTCCTGCAACTCGGATTCGAGAAAAGTTGCCACATCAATAGTCAGCGAAGCATTGTAGTCACTAACAGCAAATAATACACCAAAAACAGTTTTGAACTCGACAAATCCTTCCAAAAGATCAAATCCTTATGAGTTGAGTTTTGTGACCACTGCTCCGAGCTCTGCTATACGATTTACACAAGAACTCGTCTAGGTCACCAAGAAGTCTTGCCAAAATAAAGTTCTGCTAGAATGCTTAACATTCTCTTCAGTTTTCCTTATCTTAGGTCTCCACAAAAAAGCATTCATCCCGAGTTGGAATACGGTGGATCTATTAACAACCAGTAAAGTGAAATTGTAAGTGTCAACTTGTTAGAATTTTCTCTGTTCTTAATCAAACTTGGGTTTCAAAAGAACAGCTGAATCATAAAGTTAAGAAGAGAATATACATATGAATACAATGGATTTCAGTTATCTCCTTCAATAATCAGTTCAAATGGAAAGGAAAACAAAATAGCAAGACAATTCTCCAACTAGTAAGATTATGGTATTAAAAGCTTGTTTGGGTGAGATATTCAGAAAACAACTTTTTAATGTATGTTGAAAAGTAGAGAAAATTGTGGGGAGTGAGAGCATTTGTTTCACGCACGCGCACACCCAAAAAGGACCTATTGGAGAAAAATGAATTTTGAAAAATCTAAGCACTTATTTGGTAAACCTTATATACAGGTAAAAAAAAATTTAATTATTATTATTATAAAGAACGTGCAATTAAAATGTAAAGAATGAGAAAAAAAGTGAAAAGTAATTTTTGATAGCAGAATTTATGGGGGTACAAAAAATTGACCATGAAAGTAGTTCTGTCAAACAAGCTGTAAATCTCTCCTGTCTAAGGTAATGAATAAAAAAAGAAATGTCAAATCGTGAATCTAATTGGTGCAAACCTTCATGTATCATTCTCAATCATTCTTGAGATATATCGATGCCAGGCCATAAATGATTCAGACGTAGTTCAAAAGCATTAAAAGATTAATAGAAACCACTGATAAAGGAAAGGAAAATTTTGAGATTCAAGTGACTTTTCAGTTATTCTTTGTTTGGAAAAGATTTCCGCAAAAATTGATTTTGAATGCGTGGTTGAAAAGTAACCAAAAAAAATTATAAAACATATAAAAAAATAGGTGGTTAAAGATGATGTTGGAGAAAAATGAATCTCAAGATAGGCACAGTGGACTATGGAGTCAGAAGGTCACGCCACTAGAGCAAAGTGAGCATATACATAGTTAACATTTTCGCCACGTGATTGTCAAAGCGATTCTAAAAGTTATTTTTCCATAACTTCCAGTACTTTTCAACCGCATTACACCAAATCATCATTTTTCACCTCAAGATCTCTAGTTTCACGTAATATATTTATAAATTTACCAAAGGGGAAACAAATAGGTTACAATCAATCTCTAAAAGGAAGGGCATTGAAATAGCAGAAAATAAAGAAATTTGGAAACTGATATCATTCAAAACTACCAGAACCAAAAGGCACATCACAGAAAATCAAGAAATTGGGAACTAAAGTCATCAAAGTTAAAATTTTGGAAACTAATATCATTCAAAACTACCAGAACCAAAAGACATATCACAGAAAATCAAGAAATTGGGCAGACCTTATTCTGATTAAATGGTCTTTTGCAGGTAATCGGAAGCAAAAAAAGGAACTTTGGAAATTAACGGTGATGGCAGCAGCTTGGGTGCTTTGGAATTAGAGAAATAAGAGAATTTTCGACAATTTGGAGCACTCTTTAGACGACATTTGGGACAGCATTCTATTTTTTTCAGGACTATGGGCTAGAGCAGCCGGGATAGTTTGTGACGTAGAAGATTTCTTGTTTCGTTTAGACCCTTATAGCTCTCTTTGTACTATAGTACCAAGTAACACCTAGGTCTCAATGTTTGGTTGTTTTTAGTGTTCACTTTTGGTCCTGTTTTTGGTGGATATCTTATCCACTTTCTAGTTGACTTTTGTCATTCTCTCTATGATAATAAAATTTACAGTTTCTTATCAAAAATAAAAAAATAAACTTTACACGAGGCTCTTTAGGTGTTCAGTAATTGAATTTACCTGTATACCGTGCAAGAAGAACAATCGCTTAGAGAATTTCACATCATTCATTTGGTGGAGGTTCAGAAGCTTCTGCAACTTTTTCTTCAGTTTTGGGTAGTTTCGATTTCCTATAATGATCAATAAGCTCTTTAGCATCTCCCTCAAGACGCGTCAACTTCTCGCCTGACACATTGATCTTATCAAGAAATTCTTGAAATTGACCAATATAGCCCTCTTCTGCTTCCTTTGCCTTCTGTTCTAAAACTAAGCAATTCAAACGATATTCTTCTTCTTGTTTCTCACGTATCTTCTCTATTTCCCCAGTGCTCAACATAAGACCACCAGGTCCGGCATCCTTATACAAGGGTTCTTCGGAAAGCTGAACCCTTTGCCTGTATTCTGCAAATGCCTTTTGAGTTTCCTTTAAAGCTTTTCTATAACCATCCAATACATTGCTCATTATATATAGCTCACGTTCATAACGATATTTTTCCTTGTCTCTTTTCTGTCCCTCTTCAAATTTAGTCCTCTGCAAATGCTCTATCACCTTATCCCGTTTGTGCAACTCATTAAGCAACACCTGCTGGTTCATAGATAAATGCTCGTGAGATTGTTCTTTCTCCTCGTACATTGCCTTAGCTCTTTCCATTAAATGTTGCATTTGCTCCATGCATGTTCCAAACTCTATGGGATTGTGATCCCACGCTTCGTTTATCCTCAATCTCTTGTTGCTCTCGTTGAGCGAGTGCATAGGTATATCATCATCGTGCTCGATCACCCTTTTTCCCGCGTTGTTAAAAAATGGTGGAGAAGATTCCATATGATGTGTATCAGCATGAAGATCCATTGAAGTAGAATGATGCTGCCCCTGTGAACCGAAACCCATTAAGTTTGCCTCCATTGTTTGAAGTAAATTACCAGTGAATCCATTCTCTTCCAGCCCATCAAGCCCATCTTCAGCTTCATCGTCCCCTTCTCTCTCAACCTCGTCCATGTCTCCCTTGCCCTCGTTCCTATCCTCGAAACTATCAAACCTTGGACCTTCCAAACCACATGATCCCATGAAATGTCTTTCACTGTTGTTCTTACCATCCAAGTCCCACCGTCCTTGCATCTCTTCCTCTCCCACGACATTGTCCTCCTCACAATCATCCAAATCTATCATCTCGTTATCCTTCGCCTCTCCTTCCTCGTCCACAACATCTTGTCCAACCGTGTCTTGTCCAAGTGTTAGCTCAATACTCAGCCCCTCAATCATATTATTACCCTCTTCTTCTTGCTCAATACTCGGTCCCTCAATCATATTATTACCCTCTTCTTCTTGCTCTTTACCTACAACATCATCCTTAACATCCTCATTAACCCGCTCATGGGCCTTTTCCTCCTTAACATCCTCATTAACCCCCTCATCGGCCTTTTCCTCCACGTCCAACTCCGCCTTCGCCATTGGTGTCTCTTCCTCCTTTAACAAAACCGCTTCTTCACGCTGGGACTTAATCAGATACTGAAAATGTGATGCATAGTAGCAATCCTCTAACTGATCACCTTTCGTCAACTCTTTCTCCATCATAAACCAGAACAATGTGGCCCAATCCACCTTATCGGGGTGCCCATCCTTTATCATCCTTATCCAATTCTGCACCTCAGTCGGTGTTACCCATAAGTCCTCATGCAAAAGCACACAATTAGACACAAAATCCTCAAGAAACCCTTTTGATTCATCAGTTAAAAACTCAGAATCCAAGTCTACACTTTCTACTCCGCCCACAGTCCCCTTCTCCTTCTTCACAGGCAACTTCAATGCACGTGCCAAATCAGCCCTATTTACCGCAATGCGGAAGTCATTAACATAACTAGACCGCAGTTTTGGATCATAAGTAGCAACTAACTGTGCAATCAAGTCTACCCTTACATCCGTATCGAATTCTATACGAGAAAAGTCCCATAAACCAAGTTTCTTTAAAAGCTGCTCGTGCTCAGAGAAATCGAGCGACTTTGGGGATAAAAAGGGGATGGGGTTCAATTTTTCCATCAAAGATTGCAACTTTTTCTCAATTGCTTGCTGTTTCTTAGCATTACCCTTCTTCCGCTTGTTGACGCCCCTGCGATTGTGAGGGTTGTTCGATGGAGTAGTCACAGTTGCCTCAGAAACGGCCACGTGGGGGTCTATTATTGGTGGGATAACGTACAACTCGGTGAATGATTCTTGTACCTTTGGGGCTTCAGGGTTTTCTTGCTGGTCTGCTTGTGCTTCTTCCGGAGCCATTGGTTGATTGGGTTGATCTTCAATTTCACGGATCTGGGTTTGGGGATCTTGATCCATGGGTACGGTTTCCCGGGTCTCTTGCAGTTGCGGCTCTGACTCGTCGCGTTCTTCGTCTTGCGCTGGCTGTGGCGAAAGAGGAGGGCTCGACATGGTTGTCACTGCTAAATCGAGTACGGGATTCCCTTTGAGAAAGGGTGCAGCAAAACACACCCCGTCGCTTACTTATCGCATCCCATTTACAGGGTGTTAGCACGAAGATATTAGGGTGTGTTTGGTTGGTAAATATTTTTCCGGAAAATGTCAAATTAAGGAAATTATTTTCTAACTTGTGTGTTTGATTGTATTTATTTTTCTAATTCATTTTTCGCGCATGTTTTTAAAGACAAAAACAATGATTTTCTGAAAAACTCAATCCAAGAAAGGGTGGGAATCGATTTTTAATTCGTTTCAATTCCTTTTCACTGGAATCGTATCTGTTGGCACCTGGTGGACGTGGCACGAAGTGCGCCAGGCCTGCGCCCCACGTGGTCCCCTCGTCTGAGAGCCAGGTCGCCATGACTCATGGCGTGTCCCAGTCGGACTAATCGCAGATTCACCCCAATAGTGATTTGGCGGAGAGGCCCGGTTCGGCTAAGCCCGCTGCCGTCGCCCTAGGGCCCAGTCGGAAAACCCACGGAGAACTCCTCCCATCACGAATGTCCACCCGATGGGCGAGGTCGGCTCGGCCACGTTCGCGATCCCCCACTGATGGCAAGAGATAAGGACAACCCACGTGTCGCCCGACACCGACACACTGCGGCCGACGGACCATCATTTCCCCATTAATGCAACGGCGGTGCACCCAAGTTTCGAGGTCAACGCCTTAAATGCGAGGCGCTGGTACATGACATCATCATTGCATCTATTCGAGCGGACCTAGCCGCGCCATGATGACCTACTACCCTCCTACCAGATTGCACACTATAAATAGAACACTTAGATTCATTTGACACACGAAAATTCTCGTAATCAAGGACTAGCTCGGACATAATACACTTATATTCTTTACTTCTTCGCCATTACTACTACTGGTCTTGACACCCACCTCGGTTGATAAGTAATTAGTCCTACGATTTCGACATCAACAATTGGCGCTAGAAGGAGGGCCTCCCCTTTGTATTTTAGCAACACATCCCGGCTCTACCGGCTATGAGTCACAATGACCGTCCGCGCGGGTGAGTGACGACTTCCGACCCGGCGAATCGTCCCTCATTCGAGTAAACCCCGATCGAGGCCGGGCATCGCGCAGCCGGTGAGGTCACTCCGCCAGTCCCGAGGCGGTGGGCGACTCACCAGGTTGTGGCCGACCTCACAAGGTCGGACAGCCCCAGCCGAGGCGGCGTCATATCACCCACCGGCGCTCGGCTCGACGCCGCCAGCGCCGGCCTCGGTTCACCGATCTCGGCAAACCGGACCACCGCCCCATCAACACCCCGGCACTCGGGAACCAGATCATCCGGAAAGACCCCAGCGTCTTGATCGCCTCGGCCCCCACCACAGCGGAAGAGAACGGACGAGGAGCGGCGAACGCAAGGCCCCCCACCTCCGCGGCACCCCACCTCCGCCCGAGCTCGAGCTCCTGCGAAGAGGTCGCCGAGCCTAGAGGCGAGAAGGCCCCCCATGGCCGGGTAGGCAAGGCCTCCCGGCCCGAGCCTTAAGATCCAGGCCGAGCTCATGCCGCCCAAGTCGTTGCCTCGGCTAGGGAACTACGACGAGCCGGCCGACGAGTCACGTCGGCGTACACGCCTTCATGGAGCTACGAGGAGTGAGCGATGGGCTCATGTGCAAGGCCTTCCTCTCGACGCTAGGGGATAAGGCCATGAAGTGGTTCAAGAAGCTCCCCGCATTCCATAAAGATGTGGGAGACCTCGCGACCAGGTTCCAAGCGGCTTTTATGGGGTCCCGCTGAGGTCGACCCTAGCGAGACTAGTGGGCGTTAAGCGAGGAAGGGCGAGGCCACTCAAGAATTATGTGGAGCGGTTCAACAACCGATACATTGGAATCGAGGCGTGTCGGATGAAACGACCCTGGTGGCGGCGATAGCGGCCTCAGTGCAGTCCAGATACGTGGTCACCCACGAAGCAGTCGAGACATATCATGAGTTCCTCAAGAGAGCCGAGTGCCATATCGGGCCGAGGAGGCGTCGAGGACCTCGAGACGGCCCCAGGACCCCGGCCGAGAAAGGCAAGGAGAAGGACACCGGCTCGGCCAGCGCCACAGCGTACTCGGCATCGGCCCAGCGCGCGAGGTCGCTCGACTAGCTCCCAGGTTCCAGTCCTTCCACGTCCTCAACACCACCGAAGGCATCGATGCATGTGAAGGATCGGGGTCCTACCACCCCCACCGCGATGAGGACCCTCCTCGAGCCGTAACCAGGAGAGATCTGCCGTTATCACGGATCGGCCGGGCACGACACCGATGATTGTAGGGACCTGAGAATGAGGTTGAGGGCTTGATTCGGCGAGGGCTGCGGTTCGAGTTCGTAGCCCGATCACGATCCCGACCGGCCTCGGCCAGGGGACCCCACCGGCCTCCGCCGCCACGGCGAACGAGGTCCATACGTTGGTCATGGGTAACCAACACTTCGTCGGGTCAAGGAACCAGCGCAAGAGATTGGCGAGAGGCACCGCACGACTACCGCATTCGTAGAGGATAAGGACTAGCTCGACCGTCCGAGCACCAGGAGATCGACTTTACCGAGGCCGACGCACCACGTCCGCCACCCCCACCAGACGCCCTTGTCATCGATATGGTCCTCAATGGTACCCACGTGCAGGACAACGATCGGCGGGAGCGGGGTCAACTTGCTATACCTCGGGACCTTACTCCACATGGGCCTCAATGAGCGGCTTTGAGCCCGTGCCCCTTGGCCCTGTGGTTGGAGTCACCGGTCACGCTCTTGCGAGCGGTCGGCGGATATCGATCTTTGGTAGAGCTCGGGGAAAAGCCATGTCTACGTCATGGCAACCTTCATCGTGGTAGACCTCCCAGGCAATTACAATGCCCTCCTAGGTCGGCCCCTCTGTCTGAGCTCAGGCCACGACCTCCATCTACCATTATGCCATGAAGTTCCCCACCCCCGGATAGCGACGGCCTGGAGATCAGCCGCACCCGCCGATGCGGCGTCACCCCAACCTCTCTCCGAGGTCGGCCGGGACCGACCGTCGCCACGGCCGAAGCTTCGACAACCCACGCGGCCGACCGAGGGAGCGCACGCCGCCTATGGAAGAGCTAGAAACCATCGAGGTCGAGCCAGGGCAATCGGACAGATGCGAAGATCGGAAAGGGTGGTGAGCCCACGCGCTCGCCCTTGTTGAATTCCTCGCGGTAGTGTCGGCGTCTTCGGCGTGGGAGCCTCGCACATGGCGTGCATACTGCGTCGGTGGCTTGTCACCCGGTGAACATCGACCCGCGGTCGGACTCTCGGCGGCGGCGGCGGCGTCCAGTTGAACCAGGAGCGCTATGAGGCCTTGACAAAGGAAGTGGATAAGTTACTTGAAATCGGTTTTATCGAAGCCAAGTATCCGACTGGGTCGCGAACCGGTCCTTGTCAAGAAGAACAACTGGTAGTGGAGGGTGCATAGATTTCACCGACCTTAATAAAGGCCCGGCCCAGGACTCGTTCCCCTACCTCGGATAGACCGGATGGTCGACGCCACGCGGCGAACCACGAGCTCCTCGGTGTGATGGATGCGTGCTCGGGCTATAACCAGATCCCCATGTATCCCCGGATCAGAGCACACGGCCTTCGTAACATCGAGGTCTTTCAGTTACCAGTCATGCCGTTCGGATCAAGAACGCCGGCGACGTGCAGCTGGTCAATAAGATGTTCGTCCCGGATCGGAACTACTATGGAGGTATACGTCGATGACATGTTGGTGAAGAGTGTCGAGCGGTGACCACGTCCGACCTGGGTAACATGTTCCAGGTCCCGAGGGAATGTAGGATGAAGGCGAACGACAAAGTGTGCATTTGGGGTTAGTCAGGAAAATTCCTCGGCTATGTAGTGAGCTCAAGAGGCATTGAGGCCAACCCGGAGAAGATTAGTGCCGTCTTGAACCTGAGACCTCCCACCAAGGTTAAAGAGGTCGAGTCTCACCCGGCGGATAGCGACCCTGAGCGGTCGTGTCAAGGCCATCGGTGCCGCCCTTTCCTCGAGGCCCTGAAGAAAGGGAAGGACTTGGATGGACTCCGAGTGCCAGGAAGCTTTGAGGAGCTCAAGAAACACTTGGCCCGCCTCCTCTGGCTCGAAGCCCGGGCGGAGGGCGTCCTCTCGCTCTACCTCGCCGTCTCGAGCATGCGATGGCTCGATCCTTACTCGCATTGAGGGGATGTCCGACACCGGTATACTACACGAGCGATCCTTCATCGATCGCGTAGCGCTACATCCGATGGAGAAACTAGCCCTCGCGCTCGTCACCGATTCGAAAGCTTGAGCCTTACTTCCTCGATCACTCCATCGAGGTGGTGACGAACTACCCCCTTGCGGCGAGTGCTCGAGCCGGACTCTTTAGGTCGGCTCGCCAAATGGCGGTAAAACTTCGGACGATTCGACATCTCATACCGACCTAGGCTCGCGGTCAAGGGCCAGGCCCTGGCGATTTCGTCGCCGAGTTGACGCCACCACCGAGTCCCGATGCGAGGTCGAGCCTGGGCGCTCTTTGTGGGCGGCTGCGTCGGCGGACATACACTCTGGAGCTGGGCTCGTGCTCCTGAGCCCCTCATTGGAGTCTTTCTGCCAGTCCTTGCGATTTTCATTTCCGGCGTCCAATAATGAAGCTGAGTACGAGGCCTTGATTGCAGGCCTTAGATACGCCCAGGCGATGGGTGTCTCTCACCTCCAGGTCCGAAGTGACTCCCAGCTCGTCGTCAACCAGCTCAACGGCACCTACCTTGCTAAGGACGAGCGGATGACCAGTTATTCCGACCTAGCTGCAGCCGAAATGAAAAATTTCGATGAGGTCGCCGGCGAATCCCGAACTTCGAACAACTTGGTGCTCGGCTCGCCACCAGTGAGGGGATAGAGGAACTGGAGTTTGTACCAATCAACCGATTGACGAGGTCGGCCATAGCTCAGCCCTCCCTTGTCACGACAGTTGACCTGGGCCCCACTTCATGGACGGACGAAATCTTGTCCTTTTTGAAGGATGGTAGGGCCCCAGAGGACCCCAGGCTGGCCAGACAGTTACGCATCAGGGCTGCTCGCTACACCATCATCGACAACATTCTCTACAAGCGCAGCTTCTCAGGCCCTACATTACGGTGCTTGGCGAGAAGGAGGCGACCTTTGTACTCGACGAGGTCCACTCGGGAGCGTGTGGTAACCATTCCTGGTCACCGGCACATAAGGTCCCTGAGGTAAGGATATTTCTGGCCCACCCTCAAGAAGGATGCCATTGCCCACGTCAGGCGCTGCGACAAGTGCCAGCGTCACGCCCAGGTTGGCGGGGCTCCTCCCGCTGAACTCACTCATGTGCTCAGTCCCTGGCCCTTTTGCAAGTGGGGAATCGACCTCATAGGACCCATGCCAACTGGTCGGGGGAGTGAAATGCACGCGATAGTGGCCGTGGACTACTTCACCAAGTGGTGGTGGTGAGGCCTAGCTCGGATCACGAGCGTAAGGCGACCAACTTCATCTGGAGGTCAATTATATGCCGATTCGGCATACCCGGAAGTCCATCGTAACGGACAATGGCGGCAATTCGACAACCGTCGATTGAGGTCCTTCACGAGGATCTGGGATCAAGAAGCACTACTCTCGAACCACCCGGTCCAACGGTCGGTGGAGGCCGTGAACAAGATCATCAAGCACACACTCAAGACCCGACCGAGGACTTGAAAGGAGGGTGGGCGAGGCGAGCTCCGGCCGTCTGTGGTCCTACCGAACTACATGTAGGACCAGCACGGGAGAGACCCCCTTCGCGCTGGCCTATGGGGTGGATGCTATAGTACCGGCCGAGGTCGAGCTCCCCTCATACCGAACTTCGGCACTTCTGAGCAAACAAATAGCCAGGGGACTTATGCTCGAGGTCGACTTGCTGGAGGAGAAGCGAATGGAAGCCGACCTGCGTACTGAGCTATACAAACGCCGCAGTGCTAGGTACTTCAACCATAGAGTAAAGAAGCGAAGCTTCCGGGTCGGAGACCTGGTACTCAGGAAGGTCTTCCTCGCTACCCGAGACCAGTCGCAGAGCCACTGGCGAGAAATGGGAAGGACCCTTCGTAGTCCTCGAGTCCTCGCAGCGGATCTTCTTGCCTCGGGACGGCGGAAGGGGTTGAGCTCCCCCACCCTGGAACATCGAGCACCTGAAGAAATACTTCCAATAGCTAGAGTCGTAAAATATCTCAAAATTGTAAATGATGGCAAGTCAGTTGTAATATTTTCACTAGTAATGAATGGAAGTTTTTGAATTGTTTGAATCCGGAGTTCAGTACATAGCAATCGTGTTCGCCGGCGATCCTCCCCAGGGCCGACCTCGTGGTCCGACCTGAGGCAGACCCAAGGCTTAAAAAAAAAAAAAAGAAATGACCCAGGTCTGCTGACCCACTCCCCGAAAGAGCCGACCTAAGTGGTCCGGTGTGGGGACAGACCCACCAAGGTGGCGTCCAACCAAAAAACAAAATAGGTCGCTACGGCGTGCCACCAGTCCGCTACGGCGACCCACTCCTGAAAGGACCGACCTCGGTCCGTGGAGGGACACCCACCAAGGTGGCGTCCAACCAAAAGCAGACTAGGTCCGCTACGGCTTCCACTCCTTGACACCGACCCGACCATATGAGGTCGGCCGTCTGATTACTTAGTTGAAGGAAAGGGGGTACACCGAACTGAACTCAACCTTTACATGAACGAAACAAGTCACGGATCGGTCACCAGGGCTCACGCGGAGGGCTCGTAACTAGCTAATGCCGCCCTACGAGCGCGGCTGAGATCTGAACCCACCGGAGGAACCAACACTTGTTTAAAATCATTGGATTATTAAGTTATTCCTATGACCCCAGCGCGGGGCCGACCTAGTTAGATGAGTCGACGTCGAGACAGTTATGTATGATTGCGCAGAACTTGAACAAGAAATTGAAAAGGCCGAACAAGAACAAAAAGAGTGAACTCAAAACTTCATTATCATTAATTCAAAAAGGTTACAAAATCCCGGATCGGTATGGCGACTGGTGAAGTACATTACAGAAGTAAATAAAAAAAAAGGGGGAGACGACAACAAAGTACAAGGCCCTATCACTGGCCGCCCTCAGTCTCGGGCATCCCGTACTGCGCCCTGAGCTTCTTCACCTCCTCGGCCAGGAACCCGATATCCCAGTCCGGCCGCTTCTCGGAGATGTCGGCCATGGCGTCCTCGCGCGAAACAAAGTTGAGTTCGGCTCGTAGGCATACTCCTCAGGGCCTTGAACTCCTCGATCATCTGTTCGCGATGGGCCGGGCTCACGGACTGGCGCCTTGAGCCTCGGCTCGGTCCGCAGGAAGTCCACCTCGGCCTTGTGGGCCTTCTTCGATCCTCCGGCTCTGGGCCTTGTCCTAGCCCTCTTCGGGCCTCTTTCATCTTGGCACGGGCCTCGCAAGACCGGACTTGAGGCGGCAAGGCGAGTCGGACTCGGCAAGCCGGACTTGACTCGAGCGGCCGCCCTGGGCGCCGCCACTCCGGATCATGTGCACCATGGCCCGATTGCGATCGCGCCATGGCGGTGAGCATGTTGTCTTCCTGGCCGAGCATGCCCAGTAGCGTTCTGGTGGGTCCACGACCTCGGCAGAGACCCGCGTAGCCCACCGAGGCCGGCGGTCGGCGGCGATCTCCTCACCGGTGGGGACTTAGCCCGGAAGAAGTCCCCGAGCACCTTGGGGCGACCCTTAAACGAGGCGTCGCCTCCTCCTTCTGGCGTGGTGCCCAAGTAGGGTAACTCAGTCGAGGCGGCGCCGACGCTGCGTCGCGACCTCGGCGCCTGGCGCGATCATGAGCCCTTGCCGCCCGTGCCGGCGGAAGCCGGCCGGCGGACCCGGCCGCCTTTGGCCGGTTGATTTCGAGTCGGCGGCTTTCGGTTCGTGCCTTCTTCGAAATTTGGGAGGGCGACGTCCCCTCATGGTCGGTTGGGAGGATGATTGGGCCGCGAGGTCGGAAAGCGATTAGTAAAGCGAAAAAGGCACCAGGTCGGAGTAAATGGAATAAGACGGACCGATCCGTTACGAGGAAGAAGATCTTTGAGGACGAGCTCGTGAAAGTCGGCCGAATAGGTTCTCCTCGATCGACAATGTACGCCAATCCCGATCCGAGATCGATCTCGCGATCGCGGACGCCACCAAACCTTCTAACGGTCTCGCCTCCTTGAAAGTCCGCAAAGAAAGAGAGTTGGCTCGATTCGAAATAAGATAAGGTCGAGATCGGAAGAATAGTTACTGAGCTCGTGGTAGTTCACGAGAATGGCGACCTCCCTCCCGATCGTCCGGATCGACCAGGCACCCTCCGCCCGAAACGGCTCGGCTTCCAGGCCTTTACGAGTCCGGCGATCCGGTGACGAAAGCTCCCCGAGTTCGACCGGATCGAGCAATAGTACCGGCGACTGAGTCTTGTCCGTCCGACTTGAAGGTGTACGGTGGTTAAACTCCCACACCGTCGATTCGCTAAGCGGCTCGGTGCCACAAAACCATCATTCAGGGCGGTCCTCCACGTGTTAGTGAAGCGGGTAGCGCCACCCCCGAGAAAGTGCTTCACCGCCCTCGAAGCGGTAGCCTCACCGGCCCGGCGGGGCCTGGCTCACCGCCACGCGCCTGCGGGGTAATCGACCAGCTCGTCGCCTCGGCACCACGAACCGCACCGGTGAGACCAGATATCTGGCGTCTGGCGAGCTCGGACCTCCTCGGTCGCCGCCGGACGAACCGGGAACATCCCCACGGCCTCGGCCGGTCGCGCTGGCGGCTTCTTCTTCCTCCTCTTGAGAAAGGTCGGTTGGGGAGACGCTCGGGCGAACGACGGCGTGCCCCGCGTCGGAGGCAAGCTCGGCGGACTCAACCGTAGCTCGGACGGTTTGCAGTGGCACAGCCTCCAGGACTTCCTCTACGCTCGGGGAGTTGTCTCTGTGCGGAGAGGGGGAGGGCCCAAGAGATCGGTTTCCCTCGTCGTAGTCGTATACCTCTTCCGAACCCGACGACATTTTGTAAAATTTGCTAAGTAAGGAGTTGGAAATCTACCTTAAAGCTAGGTCGGAAGGAGCTCGGTCGATGTTCCTAACTTGGCTTGAGATCGAGAGAATATTTGACAAGTGTTGAGAAGCGGAGAAGTGTAAACTGAAGAAATGAGGGGGTATATATAGGCGATGGCGGTGGAAGATGAAAAGACGTGACCTCATCCAATCGTCGACGGACACGTGGTCTAGCCTCGCGCCCACGTGCCACGCGCGTGCCAGCCCAGGCCGGTTAAGCGTCAACCCCGACCGAGGTCGGCATTAACGCTGGGGACAATTGTTGGCACCCTGGTGACGTGGCACGAGTGCGCCCAGGCCTGCGCCCACGTGGACCCTCGTCGACGTAAAGGAGAGCCAGGTCGGCCATGACCTGTAGCGTGTCCCAGTCGGACTAATCGCGATTCACCCCAATAGTGATTTGGCGGAGAGGCCCGGTTTCGGCTAAGCCCACCGCCGTCGCCCTAGGGCCCAGGTCGGAAAACCCACGGAGAACTCCTCCCATCACGAATGTCCACCCGATGGGCCGAGGTCGGCCCGCCCGCGTTGCCCACCCCACTCTGATGGCAGACAATAAGGACAACCCACGCGTGTCACCGACACCACGACACACCGGCAAACGGACCATCATTTCCCCATTAATGCAACGGCGGTGCACCCAAGTTTCGAGGTCAACGCCTTAAATGCGAGATCGCACGAAGTACAAGACATCATCATTGCATCTATTCTGGAGCAGACCTAGCCGGCGCCATGATGACCTACTACCCTCCTACCAGATTGCACACTATAAATAGAACACTTAGCATTCATTTGACACACGAAAATTCTCTGTAATCAAGGACTAGCTCGGACATAATACACTTATATTCTTTACTTCTTCAGTTACTACTACTCAGGTCTTGACACCCACCTCAGTTGATAAGTAATTAGTCCTTACTGATTTCGACATCAACAGTATCAAACACACCTTTAATGTATTTTATTATATTTTTTTCAAATTTTAAATTTGGTCAAATAAATCACATCCATATATCTCTTTACTAATTAAATCTCCACCATCCAACTCCACTCATTCTCTCTCTTCCAACTCATAAAAATACATTAAAATTCATCCGCTAATACACTCTAACTCAAAACACCCCGGACCCGTTTGACCTCGTCCCAATAACTTCCCCCCCCTCCCCACCCCCACCAAAAGAAAAATCCCTTGTTACCCTGAGCTTTAGAAAAAAATTACCCCCCTCACACATCCCTTCTTCTTCTCCTTCTTTTTTAACTAAAGAATAACGTCATTATCAACGAAGCATATAGTATATCAGTTAAAAGTGGTATATGAAAATGCGCACGTAAACACTGTCTAGGCATGACTATACCTGTCGCAAGAAGAAAACATGTTATGCATTTGATACTCAACCTTTACACCTTGTCATATCACTCACCTTGTAAACTGTTCCCTCTATCTCACATATATAGTCCACTTTGATTTTTATACAAAGATTAAGAATGGTATTGAAAAAATAAATTTACAAACGAATTTCCTATAATGCTCTTATTTAAATGAATATAAGTCATAAATATATTTATATTGTCAAATGATATAGGTGTAGTATAATTATAAATAAATATACAAAAATATTACTACTAAATATATAAAAAGAACTATATATATGGGACAATTCAAAAAGAAAAAGTGGATTTATGGTTGGGGGGAGTATTTGCTTGAAAGAAACATTTTAATTTCAAAAGCACTTCTATACACATTAATTTGTGTTTATTTAAATTTTGTGTAAAATTGGTGATTGAAATTTGAAGAAGATGTATTTAAAAATATAATCAATTATCAAATCAATTTTTGAGTTGTAGAAAAAGATGAAAGAAAAAAATTTGATTTAAAATTTTAAAATTTAATGTGCACAGAACGAGGCCTTAATATACATTTTCAAAAGACCACGACAAATAAATTCTTGATAATTTTAATTCTTAAGTGATCTTGACATCATAAAATTAAAACTTAAAAACACTAGGTTTACTAAATGTGCTATGCACGTTGTATGATGCAATAAAATATAGAATATCTTATCATTTTCATTTTAATAAAAATCAAATTCAATAAAAGTGATTGTATTACATATAATGTACTCGAGAAATTATTTTATTAAATCACTTAAGATCAAGTTTTTTATATTGAAATTCTAAAGTATTTTTCATTAAATGAGCAACTAATTGTTCATCATTCATGAACATTATGTATTATTAAACTATCTATTCTCTTACAAACTCAAGTTTTATTTCCAAGTGGCTAGACAAAGAAGTTCTTTCAACATGATCATATATGTTTAGAGAACTAACGAAGTGTTCCTATTATGACACAAGTAACTATTAAGCACCTACATCTTTTGTTTAAATTCCTTCTCTTCTTCCTTTTTTTTTTTTTTTTGTTCCCTCGAATGTAATCCTTTTCTTCTTCTATTTATTTTTAAAAAAAAAAAAAAAACTCCTTTTCTTCTACATATATGTATTTCTAAATAAATAAATTACTTTATTTTTCATTAATGATGTCTTACAAACGTCTTATCATCAATGGAAGGGACAAGGCACAAATTCAGCTGTAAATAAACAATCCGAAACGTCTATACAATGTCCGTAAATCTGACCCCATTCTTTGTCAGTTTGTCTTGTCTTCTCGATTCCCATTCCCAACTGCAACGGTCACATTTCCACCGCATAAATCCCACTAAAGTACTCAATAAAGAAACCATTTTTTATTAACGGCTACCCGACTTTCTCCTCTCTATGGCTTCTGCTATCATGAAATGGTTTCTTTCTTTCCTTGTCTTTGCCTCAGCAGCGGCAGACCAAGGGGGCGGCGGTGGTGGTGGTGGAGGGGAGGCACAGGAACTTTGGTGCATCGCGAAGAACAATGCAGCTGATGAAGCTCTGCAGTCATCTCTGGATTGGGCTTGTGGGCCTGGAGGAGCCAACTGCGGGCCCATTCAAAATGGTGGGCCTTGCTATGACCCGTCGGATCTCCAGCGTACGGCGTCGTTTGCATTCAATGATTACTTCCTCAAGCATGGGTTCACTGAGGAAAGCTGTAGTTTCAGTAATACTGCTGCTCTCACTGCTCTTGACCCCAGTAAGTGGCGAGCAGACTCAGCAATGATACTTGCTTATTATATCTTTCAGTTTGTGGAAATTTTGGTTTTAATTTGGTTTGGTTATTGTTTATTAGGTCACAATAATTGCAAATTTCCATCTAGCAATGACAATGGGAACTTTACTGGACCGGTGATGAGTGGGCCGGCTGGCTCTGATTTAATTAGCAGTGATTCAACTAGTCATAGATGGGCCCAAAAATTGGTGGTGTTGCTTTTGCTCTGTGCAATCAATCAGGCTATCTTGCTGATTTAGACGTCTGAATGTAAAATAGTTCTGTAGGTGCAAAATCATCACGCTATCTTTCCATGAAAATGAAAATTTTTTATGTCAAAATATTTTTCTTTTCCATTAAAATTTCGTATGTGGAAATCAAATGTTTGATGCGAGATATAACGTTTCGATTCTCCAATATATCGCCTATAGTCCTCTCTTAAATAGATTTTTTTCCAGGAGACCTCTAAACATCAAACTTAGACGTCTCTAATATTGAGATTTGTTCATGACATCAATATATGGGGACTAGGTCTAACTACAATCTTGTTATTTGAGTCGTGTTTTACATTAATTAAAAGAAAAAAGTCAACAAAAGTAGATAAATTAAATAACTTGTAATTCAGACTTCAAAGGTTGCCAATAGAAAATGCAACTTTAGTTCAAAATTCACATGGTACAACCGGCAATCCTAACTAGCAATCTAATTAATTAAAACATTGTCTTCACTTATCATGTTAATCAAAATCTTTAGGTTACCAAATACAAGAATCTTGTCCATATTCAACAAACATATATGATTATTTCATAATCGTCTCTATAATAATTAATCAAATATTAATTATTCATATGAACAAAAAAAAAGTCTCAAGTTTGACATTTTTAATTATACAATGTTGTACCTATCACTGCCTCTCAAGATCTGGAAAGCAATCTTCTTGACCACAGGTTTGGATTCTGCTTGATGATTTTTCCCTGGTAAGCATTTTTCTAAATGAACTCAATCTTGAACTTGATCCAACAATTTTAAATCCACCATCTGATGTCCCTTCCATGCTTGACATAATGGTAGAGTGAGAAGCATTGAGTGGTGGAGCCGATGGCTGAGCACCGCCAAATCCGCCACCAATCATGCCCTCCCGCGGCTCGGCCGCCAGCCGGGGCTTGGCATCTGTCCGGCAAACAGGGCACGTCGAGTTCGACCCAAACCATTTATCAATGCACTCCGCATGGAAAGTATGCTTACAATTTGGCAAGGTCCTTGCAATTTCACCATCCTCTAACATGCTCAAGCAAACCGAACACTCTAATAATCCATCGTTTACATTTGTCTTCTTGAACACGAAGATGGGCAATGATGCCATGACCGACAGGTCGAGGCCGGTTTTGGGCGGCTCTATCGATGGGATAGTGGCGGTGTTGGTGGGGCTGCTGATGAATCCTAGACGGTGCATGGCGGTGGCTCGACGTTGACGTCGTGCTTGCCGACGGAGGACACATCTTGCGTATATGTGGAGTAGTGTGACGACTAATACCACGGCTGATAACGATATTATGGCTGTAAGCATAATCTTACTATTAAGTTCATAATTGTTTCTTCGATGGTGAAATAGATTATCATCATCGTCATCGAATCCCATCGCAAAATAATTTGGATATTGGGAGGTGAAATTGGAGAGGATAGAGTGGTTTAATTTGATTGAGTATTTAAAGATGTTTAAGAGAAGATAGACTTGAAATAGGATTAATTGGTGAAGTGAATCAAGTGTGACTTGGGCTGTTGGGTTTCCATGGAAAATTATGTCAGGAGGAAAGCATATATTTCAACGGGTTTGACTGTAGAATGTTGACTTTTTTATGTCACTTGCATTTTCCACGTAAGTATGGACAAATTTTGATTTGATAATATAATCAAGTTTTAGTTCAACGAAGAAATCACTGAACGAAAAATTTCCTGTTGTCAATTCATGACCTTCGCGTCCTCGTATAAATGTTTTAATTGAAATTTAGGTTGGGAGTCGATTTTTCTCTCTCATTTACTTTGTTTAAATAAGATAGTTATGATTTATTAAGAAGACCGGAAATGAAATTGCATATTTGAACTCTTTATAAATTATGGTAACATATATAACTGAGCCACTAAAAATAGTCATAATTTTAGGAAAACACATAGTTGTTTGAAAAGTGAAAAAACTAAAAACCAACTATTTATCAGCCTACTCATGGAACCCAACTGCTAAGATCACATTGTAAGTTGAGCGTATGTTTGAGTCAACTTTTTTTTTTTTTCCTTTCTAGAAAACTCCTTTTTCGACCCATTTTTTTTCATCCTTAACTGGTTGATTATACTTTTTTTTTTTGAAAAAGGTTTTTTAATTTTTTTTCGATTTCCGTTCCTTTCCTTATTTTTAAGGAAAATATTTTCCTTGGGAGGATGTGGTTTTGTTTCCCGAAAAAAGTTTGATTTTTTTTTTGGTTAATGGACAATTTACTTTAACCATAAAGATAAGGAAAATAATCAAATTTCATGAAAAAAATACAAAAATAAGGAAAATAACGTCATTTTCTAACTTTCAAATTAATCCAATCAAACATATATAACTACTATTTTCCCTGAAAAACCTATTCCCTGAATTCATTTACCCGAAAAATATTTTCCTTCCAACAATTTTCTGGGTTTACAATCAAACACACCCTAAGGCCTTGTTTGATTGGGGATAATTTTTATCCTACACCTTTTTCTCTCTTCTTTTCAACTACATACATACACACTTTTCAATATTATATTAACCACACATTTTATACGAAATACCGCGCGTATCAATTGTATCCCCAATCAAACAAGCTCTAAATATTTTGATTTTCCTTTCATAATAATTTAATAAAAGAATTATTTTTTTCTGCCTAATTATTATTATGAAACTGTTGTATCACGCAATCCCTAATCATTAAGTCTGGAATTCTTTTCGCGTAAACCAATTTTTAAGTCAATACAATACAGTTCTTCATGACATATTTTAATATAATCATAAGATAATCGTTATTAAAAAAGATGGTGTTTCAATCAGGAAAATACTGGAGAAAGCACAAAGCAAGTCTGAATAGAATCATTATTATACAATTTAAGTTTGAATATAAATGGTACGAAGTTGGGATAGCGTAAGATCTCGGAAAAGCATTAGTCCACGAATTTTCTAAGTATTTGATGGACCATTAAATACGCAAGAAGGCTGATAGTGTCCGCTGGAGTCAATGCAGTAGACTTTATGCAACCATAATCTCTCTTAATTAAATTCTCTTGATCCGATCCATGTATAGTGGCAAAATCTTGTCAATAATAATTAGTACTGTTATGAATAATAATTGAAGAATAATTATTAGGTGTTATGAATAATTGAGAATAATGTGGTGGTTATGAATTATGAGGAATAATTTGGTGGAGGAATAATTTGGTGGAGGAATAATTTGGTAAAAGATGTAATTATTATATGTGAATGACTATTATTATCTTGATGAAATTATGTAATTCACGATTTATTGTGTCGTTCGAAGTTTCACATAAATAGAGAGCGTTATTAATGAAATTCATTCACGAGAATTCGTAATTCACGAAGTCACTTAGAATTCTATACAAATTCTATACATTGTTTATCTTTTACTCATAGCGTTATCACAGCCAGTCTGAGTAATATGAAGGGAGTATCTTTCTGCAGTTGCATCTTATAGATGATCTTACATGTCGGCTTAAGATTATTATAAATACTGTCAATCTCGAAATCAATCTTATCTTTCTTTTCTCTCTTTATCTTTTTCCCACTTTCTCCCGTCTCACTCTCTCTATCTTGTCGGCTCCACAGAAACATTTATCACGACAAAGTTGTGAAGCGATTGAGAATTGGCGAATGGAGGAAATACGTCGTATTGATTCTTACCTCAAGAAAAAGGAAAAAGGTATATATATTATATTACTTTATAATATAATAATATATTAAAGCTATAATATTACGTTTTCTCGAGATATAAAGCATACATTATCAAAATCAAATTTTCTCGACTCCATTATACTCGATTTTGAGAAAGCTTGATTGTGACACCAACATTGATAAGGTAATAACTTCGTTTTGAAATATGTTATTATCAAACTTTCAAAATTTACAAATCAGTACACCAACTTTTGAAAAAGTTACAAAAATAGTCCTTGAACATTTTGATATTGATAAATTGAAATAGAAAGGAGATAATTTTCCAATCGTAAAACATTGATAAAATATTTTTGACAATTTTGCAGCTACAATTGGAATGGACAATTTACCCTTAGGGTAAAGCAGGCCTAATTTTGGCGGCGGTGAAAATGGGATAGAATATTCATGAAGAAATTCTAAATCCATTGATTATATAAAATGGCTTGAAGTCAATTTGAGTTAAAAGATCGAATATTATTTTAACAAGCGAAGAGTTTAATTACATAATATCTTGTTCTAAAAGGATAAATGTCTTCTTGTAGAAGTAATGAGTATTTGTTCTAGAAGAACAAATTTGCTCCCATAAAGCGATTGATATTTAATTCTGCTTTTATTTAGTGTAATTTAATTCTTGCAATACCTCCTACTTGATGATGGGTTCAAGCTGTCACTAAGCGGAAGGTTTTATATATTTACGCACTTTATATGCTAAGTGATGAGTATCACCTTCTACTAAGCGAGATCTCTACTCACGAAGAAGTAGTTAAACATTATGCAATTTAATTCTACTTAATTTAAATTTAGTAAATTTATATTTATTGCAATAATTCCCATAAGGTAGGTTCGACCACCTATTGGAGGAAATTTAATTCTGCAATTTAAATTTATGCACTTTATAGTTTGAGTATATTTCCAATGTGGTGGGTAATACCACCCGATTGGTGTGCATATTTCCAATGTGGTGGGTTATACTACGATTGGTTATAACGAATCTACTCAGGAAAGTAGTTGATCAAATATTAATAAATACTACCAGTAGTAGGCGATGAGAATAAAATTACTTCCCCATATATCTCAGGAATATTAATGGAGAAAATTGAGTAAGTGGTACTTGAAGTTACCATTGGATAAATAGGCGAAAGTAAAATCTTTGAATAGATCCCATGTTGATAAATCAAGAAAATATATCGCATGGAAAGCTATATGAAGTAATCTCATCGATGATATGAGATTGTATTAATATGAGAATAAAAATGCTCTTGAAGAACAAAATCACTAGATATACGTATTTGAATAAAGCCAATATGATATTATTATTACTCCCGGAAAAGTACAAAGCATGAAGTGGAACATATTGAGAATATCAAAGATGGCATTAAACACTCGAAAATATAAAAATGTAAAAAGAATATACATCTTGATATGAGGGATGCGTCTGAGAGTATAAATACTCAGTAACTCTGCCACCATCAACATTAGGATTCATAATGAAATATTTAAAGGATCAAATTTCTTTTTAAACGACACGGTGGCATGTGACCAAACGGACTGGGCTTCCTGATTCTTGAACATATGCATGAAATTTGATGAGTAGTTCATCAGCAGTACTAGCGAGAAATAAGTATTTTCTCATTGAATGAGAGAATAAACTTATTATTTACACTGATCTAGAAAGCAGCTAGTAACCATCGAAGAAATTATTAATATTCAACAAACCTATTGGTTTGACATGAAAATTCCCTTTGTGCAGCGAGGCTATATTGAATATTTCCTCGGTGTGTTGTAGCAGCTTTGGAAGAACGATAAACATCACTATTATTCATCATATACATCATGCGGTTGTGGATGGATTAAGCATGGCACCAACCTGCTTTGGACCCATGGTAGAATTGGCTCAATTAAAGTATTAGATCAACTAGATGGAAAGGTATTACGCTCGAAACTCTTATTCCCCATGATTGTCGGCCATTATAAGTCTAGCTAAAAAGTTTGTTGTTGGTTCCTCAGTATAGTATATTGATTTCTTGTCTCCTAACTCTTTTACAAGTCGGTTTTGCCATATCCACATATTGGATATGGCCTACCGATTAGATCCACCAAGAATACATACTGGTTTTAATATGGCGAGGTAAGGTGACTTGTATGAGATGATTCTAAAATCTCCATATCCATCTCTACTCCTATCTCTCTTTTTGCACTATACTTTTAATGTATGAACATGAGAGATATATGAATCCCTCTATTTAAAGAAAAATTTTCAAACCAATAATTGAGTGCACTATTTACTTTTGACAAATATGAAAAGAGAAAAAAATCTGAGAAAAAATTTTTTAAGTGAAAATGACATATATCTGTCGGTGATTGAAAAATAATATGTATATACATATATATATATATCTTAAAATCGAAAAACAATATTTACAATTACAAAGAAAAACATTGATCTTAGTTATTACACCGAGCTTCCTTATATTAATATGAGAAAATTATTATACTAAAATTTTCTACTAAATTCTAAGCAGGATCTTCTAAAATAAGTTTTCAAGGCATGTAGCGTTTGTTGATCTTTGAATTTGGCCCATAAGGCCATTAGCTCTGCTGTATGCGTGTCCACTAGGATGTGTCTCAGAGCACTGTTGAATATCATCCAAGGCTCCCTTACTCAATCCATCCTTAATGAATGCTATTTTATCTTCTCGATTTACGGACAAGTACCCCATGATTTACATTGAGTGTCACATGTCCACAAGCACACTTGTAGCATCCTCCTAATCTTTTTACTCTCCGTTTCTTTGAAAAAACTACTTTTATCCATACCAGGCATGTATTTAGAAGGTGAAACCTCACGGATAATCGAACCTTTGCTTCAATTAAGCATCGGATATCTTGTGGGATACCCTTATTCATTAGCATCCTTAATCTTTCCGACCCTACATCGATAAATCCTTTTTAGGATTTTGATCGGTAGTGATGGATAGTATTTTAGATTTGAGAGCATATGATCCCATTATAATGTATAAACCCTTGTTAGGATGAATTTTGCAATAATTTTGATGATTTATTTATAGAATAATAAACGTGTATGAAATAAGACTCAGATTTTAAATAAATAATATGAGCGTAAAACTACGATTTGAATTAAATAATAGTCGGATGTGATGCGTATGAGGCTGTAACTCAGTGTTTGAATAGTGGTAGACAATAATGTCACCAAAAGATGATGGAATATGTCGGTGAATTATTTCTATGATAAATCATGTTGAGCACTATCACAGGATACTAGTGAAATCGATATAAGAATTTCTTGAACTAGAATTTCAATAATACTCGTTTGCAAAACAGATGGACCATCACTGTTTAAATAATTATTGAAATCAATATTTCAAGTGAAGAATTAAAGGAATTCTTCAATGATTGTTCTCGATAAATGATGAAATCATTACTTGCTTCAAATATTGAAATAAATCCCAAATATATCTGGAATAAAGGATGAGAAATATGGGCCCATTTCATCCTCCATGTGACTACTAGATATTATGATATGGATCACTAGATAGTCGCGTGTGTATATGATTAAGTAATTTGAAATTTCACGAAATATTTGCTCAGTATGAGCATGATTTCCAAATTTAATGATAAAGCTAGTAAATGTATATCCCAATGATTTGAATAAATCACTGAAGGATTTGAGTATCGCATACAAGTGGGATATTATATGGCAAATTATTTAAAGTTCTCAAATAAATTGCGAATGCTCGAGAATAGAATACAAGCAGTCTAAATTCCATATTAAAGTGAATGATGAGAACATATATGATTAAAATCATCTGCATTGTATGAGTTTTGGTGTTCTAAATTTTCTCGGCATGAGGGGAGTATTAAAGGTTGAAAATAATATGTGAAATGCATCATGTTATATCCTCAGAAATTGAAATCTGAACTTGAAGTTCAAAAGATGCATGAAAGGCTATGAACAATCACATATATCAGTTAAGATGCTTTGATAAGTTAGCACCTTGAAGCGTTGATATTATGAGATTTCCCCAAACATATATATCAAAGCAAATTATAAAAGATGGTCTTAATACTTGAGCATATGCTCTTGAAGAGTATATAGACATAACTATATTGTGTAATCCTACAAGAGGATTGATAATGAGATGTCTCGATAAGTTATGTCGATATGGGGAAAGAAATGAAATTGAAATGTGTGTAAACCACGGTATGAAAATGTAGCGCTACATATGATGAATGATAATGAAAATATTGAGATATATTGAAGATGATAAATGGTAGAATGTGAAATCCTTAACTTATGAGATGATGAGATGATGATGACTAATGCTCAAGTTTAAAGATAAGCATGGTGGTCATTATATGTTGCATGCTCATGAAAGTTAAATTACCGATCGTGTGTAGTAATCTTAGAAAGGAAATTAAAAGATCGGATGAGCTAAACAGTGTTTATGAGTACCTAAAAGGGTGAGCTAAGCCCACAGAGAATGAAATAACCTATTAAGTGAGTATTAAATGTTAAATGATATATTTTAAGTCTTAGTTAGTTATGAAGGTTTACTTATATGTTTACATGTTTTACTATGAATTTATATGCTTTAAATTGTGTGTTTGGAGACATGTGTTCATGGTGAATGTTTTGTAGTTGTGTAAGAAAATTGATGCACTCTAAATGAGCGAGTATAAAACCAATGTATATGATACTCATACAAATGTATGAAAGATTTTTGAAATGCCTCGACATACTTGTATAAAATCAGCGTTGCACTCTTTTCCCTTGGTGAGGTTTTATCATTGGGTTTTCCTATTAAGGTTTTTAATGAGGCAACTTTAAAGGCGTATTCACATGAATAATGTACTCTTTTTCCTTCATTAGGGTTTTCCACTTTGGGTTTTCTAATAAGGTTTTAACGAGGCATATTCATGGTATATTGAGAATGATAGGAGAAATTGATCACAGTGTATCTATTGGATCGAGTTATAATGGAGCTAATGCTTTAGATCCGAGCGATGATGATATTGAAATCATTTTACCAGTAAAGATATCGATTCTCAAGATATGAAATCAAGCGGGCGGTATCTCTTTTTCCTTCGATCAAGTTTTTTCCCAGGGTTTTTCTTGACAAAGGTTTTAACGAGCGTACGTGAATACTCATATGCGGTGATAGAGCATCGGGGGGGCAATGTTTTGATGAAGCGTATATAACCACTCCAAGCTATCACACTGTCGGTTTGGAATTTTTTCCCCTTTGGGTTTTTCTCCAAGCAGGTCAGGAAGACATTTGTATTAATAGTCATTCGAGAGTGTTATGAATAATAATTGAAGAGAATCATTATTAGGTGTTATGAATAATTGAGAATAATGTGGTGGTTATGAATTATGAGGAATAATTTGGTGGAGGAATAATTTGGTGGAGGAATAATTTGGTAAAATATGTAATTATTATATGTGAATGACTATTATACCCTTGATGAAATTATGTAATTACGATTGTGCCATTCGAAGTTTTCCTATAAATAGGGCTTCAGTTATTAATGAAATTCATTCCTGAGAATTCCTTAGAATTCATTCTCTCTAAATTCTCTCTATTGTTTCTATACTTTTATAACAAGTACTACTATATCGTCTTAAATATAGATACTATTAAACTTTAACTAACCCAATAATAAAACGGAAGTTTTACAAGTGTATTGCAATTTTTTGGGCCGGTTTGTAACCCACACCATATATAGAAGATTTAATTTGAAGAGTTTGTTTGAAATTCTTTTTGGGCAGAAAATTGATAAATTCCTCTAAAACATATATTGCGGTTATGAAAAAGAAAGGAATAACCGAATAATAATACTAATAATAATAATAATAATTATAAAGAAACGACAAGAATGATTTTTTCCCCCCCTATTTGTCGCTAAAAATACTGTTCATTAAAAAAATAATTATTTTTTAAAACCTTGCAACTAAAAATAAAAATAGCTATTTTAAGAAAGATTTCTTAAATGCATGTTATAGAGGTAATTCTTTAACCTTTCACGTGTTTTATTTTTGTAGCCCACCGAAATTATTCGGGACTAAGTCAACATTTAAAAGTATTTTGCTCTTAGGAACGAATGAGTGGTGTAGCGGTTAACCCGCCCACGTGCCGGGCCTTGGTCTCGGGTTCGATTCCTACCCCGCCCCTGTGCTCCCCCCTTTCCCCGATTTCCCCTTGTAACAAAAGTATTTTGCTCTTACCTTCAAAAAGAACACACACACACACATATATATATACTAGTATCACGCCCGTACGATGCACGGGAATAATTAAATTTATATACGATAAATAATTGATATAAAATTATAAATATGAATGTTGAATTACATAATTGATATAATTTATGCATAGAAGATTGCATCATTGTAAACAATTATTAAAATCTATAATATTGTATATTATAGTCAATGCAAAAATTGTGGAGTAAATTCACAATTGTAAATTATAAAAATTCACGTGCATCGCATAATTAAGAAGTTTATCAAAACGTGTAACTTTAATTCTAATTACCATGCCTAACATTGCACAACAATGCTCGTGAAGATTAACTAATTGTAAATGAACCATTAGGAATGAATATATAAAAATTCTTTTGATTATCAAAATGTGTTTTTCTCGTTGGTACATGTCAAATTTATATTGAACACATTTTTTTCTTTCTGAAATGAACATTACACACTTTAAATTTTATGATTTTATGCGTTCTTTTAGTGATTAGCTATAATTGCTACTTAATTTTCGCTATATTGTATAAGAAGTATTATGCTTAATTTCATGTAACTTAAATTTGTAGTAAGCTGAGCAATTTTCTCATCTACATAATTCATTTGATTTCTTTTCATTTACATAAATTGTATGTTAATTGTAGAATGAAAAACTTTTTATTTGTAATTTTATATACTTAGAAAAGGCAAAAAATATGCAATGAAAAATTTAGTTAGTGAGCATATCACATCAGCCGCATTAAAAAAAATATCATTTAATTTTGTTAATTAGAAATAGTATGTCATGTTGGCACTGTCAGTAGGGTGTTCACCAAACGCGACACTTCAATTATAATAATATAAGGATTAATAAATTACTATTTTACTTAAAAATAAACAAATTATTCAACATAAATCCAGTTATAATTAATTTTAACCACTCACTATTTAATTTTCAAAAAGAAAAAAGTAAAAAATTCTCACTATTTTTTAATAGACCAATTCACGTAACCAAGCAAAGCTATCAAAACCTACAATTTTATCACGATAAAATTAAATAAAAAATAAAAAAAATTATTATTTAATATTTTGAATTAGAACTTTAAAAAATGAAATTATATATAAAGTCTTTCCAAAATAAATTTTTTCTCATTAGATGTTTGTTTTAGATATTGGTTATTTTCAATTATATTTTTAATTACTACTAATTGATGTTGGTTTATTTTCAAAACTAATTTTATAATTTTCTTAAAATATTTAATGTATGCCACATTTGCATCTTTGCCTACGTGGCACTTCACAAATTATAATATAAAGATTAATGGTATGATAATATAACAATTCAAAATATAAAGATAAAGATTAATAAATTACTCTTTATTTAAAAATAAATAAATTATTCAGTGCAAATTCAATTATAATTTTAGCACGCACTATTTTATTTAAGAATAATCTACTATTTGAATAATCCAATGCACATTGCAGATCAAAATTATCTAAAAATATAACATTTTTTAATACGGTGAAAATAAAATACTTATTATTTAATATTTTTAATTAGAAATTTGAGAAATGAAATTACATTTAAAGTTTTTCGAAAACTATTTTTTTCTTATTAAATTTTATTTATCACATTTAATGATAAATTTATGTTTCATTAAAAAATAACTATATTTAAAGAATTTTCCCTATTTAAAACTACCAATTAATATTGATTTATTTCCAAAAATAGAATTTCCTTTTTTTTAACTATAAAATTGATTTTTATGTTTTTTTTAAATATTAATGAGTGCCACGTTGGCACTACTGCCAACGTGGCACTCCAGTTTTTATAATATAAAGATATCTATACATATATTTGCTCTTTAATTTAAAATTTTAATTATAACTACATATCCTTTTTTTTCACCTTAAATTGATCAAAGAGAACAAAAAAAAAAATGACGATTTGTATATTTTGTTTAATGAGAAAAATTAGGACAAAAAATTGATTAGATATTAAATTCTCATTTGATGCATGTTGATAAGTATTTTAAATGTGTTTATTTTAGAGTTTTGTTCGTGTTTAATGTGTTCTATTGTGTTTGATTGTGTTTAATTTTAATTGTTTTCATATAGAAAATCAACATGGATCGAGTGCAGTGCAATAAAGGAAGAAAAGATGGCGAATTTACGCGTAATCGAAGAGTTTTGGATCAATATGTGGAAAGGAACTAAAGTTGGAAGACTAAAATTGCAAATAAGGAAGAATTTTACATGGTACAAAGTGTTGCGCCAGCAAAAATATCATGTCTTTGCAATAATGGAGAAAAAGATCGGAAAAAACCTCGTAGGCCAGAATAAATCTGTAGGCTGCACAAAATGGATATCTTGGGCACAAAATGGACTGCCGTGATGAAAATTGAGGACGCATTTTGATCCAGATAAAAGTGGAATTTGGACGTGACTATTTGAGGCAAAGTTGTAGATATTTTTGTCTAGTTTCCACAGAATTTTTAATCACCTCAATCGGACATCTAGAGAAAAAGTTATGATCAAAACACTGAAAGCTGCCAGGCTGTCAAATTCTATGCGCGCGAGGACTTCTATTCGGACTAGGATTTGGAGACCAGCTTGACTCTCCCCCATATGCACGAAATTCAGATCTGCAATACTATATAAAGGAGGTCATTCTTCACAAAAAAAGAGAGAGCTTTTGGGGAGCTTTTGCGGAGTTATTAGAAGGATCAATTGAAGACAAAAACACACCGCAATCGAGGGATTCACATGGATTTTGGAGGAGAGTCAAAAGAAAGCTAATGCTTGGTGCAAGATCTACTTTCAATTATTGATTCTTAGTCTAAAACCGGTGATGAACTCTTTTATTTTCGTTATTTATTCGCTTTTTAGTATGAACAACTAATCCATTTGTTGGGATGAACGATGTAATTTAGATCTATGATTTGATTTTAACTCTCAATTTCTTGTGCTTTTATTTTATGTGTTGATTTTACTATTATGTTTAATGCATGATTTACTTGGCCACTAAATCAATGATTTGTGAATTTTAACAAACCGAGAGGTAAGTTAAATATTTAGACCACGTAGTAAAACCCGGCAATTTACATAAGAGCTAGAGATAGACTTTTATAATTGTTGAGATCCCACGTGACAGGTGGATATTTATGAATTTCTAAGCACGTTAATGCATTTTATTGAGGATCATTCTAACTACGCATAGAGATATGGTAGTGGACTTAATTAAATAGGATTAATTTGAACTCGTGAGAGGTAAATTGAATCAATTTCGTGAATTCGATCTAACACTACTTGAGATTTGGAATTGAGAGGAGAAATCAAATAGGAAATCTAAAGATAAATCGGGATTCCCAACTTCACTCTCCATTAATCCCACAAACTTTTATAATTTTTGCAATTTACTTCCCAGTATTCTCTTATTTTTTGCTAAAAACCAATCTTTAATCTTTATATCTTTATTTGCTTTTGTTAAGATTAGTTTAAACCGATATGGAGTAAATTAGTCCTCGTGGGATCGATAATCCGGACTCTAAAAAAGTTCACTTTACTACTTTTGTGCCGATAACGTACACTTGCGATTATTTTCACAACACATGTCATCAAAGGAAGAAAATTCATAATATGAAACAAGAAGTGTCGAGTGTTTGCATTAATCTAATCGAAGGTAAAAAGTTGTAATGCCAACGAAAGAAAACGAGGATGTAAATAGAACAAATAGCAAATATTGAGGGCCTCCATTAAAATTTAAACAGCTAGCGCACCAATGTAATTGGCCTTCATAAAATAAAATATGCTAATTTGCTAGCTAGGGTAATCTCTTATATTGTCATGACGCGCGTGTTTATACGAAAATTTTAATTGAATATAATTAAGAGACCACATAATAAATACTTGAACTAAGTACCCGTTCAATTACAACAAATCGGATAAAGAAATTTGAGATGCAAAAATATATATGTAACCTGAGGAATCAGTGAGCACGCACAAAAATTAACCTAAAATAATTAATTTGAGTCGTCGTATGAACTTGAAATTATTGAATTCTCAACAGCAGCTTCTTAATTAACTAGTTTTCGAAATTTCTGGAGTCATTTCAAATGGACTTTAAAAATTTCTATTCAGTATACCTTGCGGGAGAAATTGAATCTTTATCAATCAATTTTGAGTTTCCGATTCGTCATCCCCGTGAAGTCGAGCTGGGACTTGAAACCCGAACGCGAAATGGACCCCACTCGAATCTGAAGATTGATGAATAGTACTTGAGCGTTGATTAATAAAATTGGAGTAGTTAGATTGAACAAATTCCCTCTGAGGAAATGGAAAATCCATTTGGGAGCCGAGAAATGCTTGTTGAGGCATTAATGCATGTGTAAGAAATCCAACCCTAGTTTCCACTCCTCCATTGCCACTGTTACCCCAATCCTCAAACCCCGAACCGGACGGTCCACGATTGCTCGAATTCTGGTCTTGAAAACTCTGTAGAGACAAATCGAGCTGTTGATCTTCATCTCCCACCTGGAAATTGTCAAATGACGTCGTCGATGGCATCATTTGATCCGTAAAATTCTGAAAATTCACATACGAGGATGACGATTCCGATTGGTTAATGTTAACCATATTTGTTCCACTCGAACAACTTGGAGTAGATTCGAGTTTGTCAATGGCATATTTGGCCTTTTCGATCAGCCAGTCGACTGCCTTGCTTGGCCTGTCGCACCCTAGTCGATCTTGAACATCGTAAAATTGGATAGCGGTTTGAGCGGAAAGCCTAACTCTCCGGTCTCTCGGGCCTTTCGCGGTGTACACTTTGCTGTGTCGGTCTTTCAGGCTGGTCGACCGGAGGATATGACCGCCTTTGACTTGTACTATTTCTCCTTCTGCTCCCTTGCCCTTCATCACCATTTTTCGTTCCATTCTCTCGTAAATATATAATTTGCTCTCTCCCTCTCGCACACTCTCTCTCCCCATATATATAATGTGATGATCATTATATTGTCCATTGATTCAAATGTGAACTAATGTATATTTTTGTTAGTGTCACGTCGCTAACAAAAAAGTCGCCAGCTCAATTTTGAACTTCTAATTAATCTTGGATGTAGCAACCGATCGATTATATATATTTACATAAAATATGAAAATGATATGTTGTTATTTATTGTCGGATTAATATTGTGATTTTGTAGAGACATGTACACATCATCGATCAGATATCATATCACCTGTGATATGTGGTATAATTAATTTGGTTTAGAGTAGTTGGTAACATACCATCTCTGTAATATAGTATAATTTAATTCAAAATATAGAGTAACATATCAATAATGTTACGTTGATCAAAAGCAAACAACATATCGACTATGATAGGTGCTCGATCATAATAATTTGAATATTAATGATAGTAAGTGATTTAACTCTAAAATATATATATAGTATAATTTGGTTCGTGCAATATATATATATATATGTAGGAATAAAGGGTAGATATTTTATTCTTCCCAACCCCAAAAAGATGAAAAAGCAATTTTATATTTATTAAAGACATGTGCTTTCACTTTCAGTATCACTCGTAATAATATATATATGTATATGTTGATCGCCATCACTTACACCGCCAATTGTCTCCTAACCGGAGACGTGGAAATCTTATCTATAGAGTAAACATTAAGTAACACACAAATATTTTTCATATTACATTGGCCTTACAAAAGTTAGGCGCTATCCCAGCTGTCTTAATTAAATTTGGCATAAAGCACTGCATGCAACTAGTGAGAATATATATGTAACTATATATATATATATGGAAAACTAAGTCCAACTATATATATATAATTGATCATCGTTTGAACGAGGTTTCAATATTTATTCTTTGTGTAAAATTACGTCAATTGATGCTCAGTCATTTTCATGGCAAGGCTTATTCATTATATACTAAGTATAAAAATATATTATTACGAATCAAACATTAATTAATTAATTAGTATTAATATATATATATATATATATATCTATATATATATGCATCGATCAATTAATTAATTAATTAAACACGGTCACGGAAATGATCGAGATTCTTTCGACTTTGGTTGTGTGTGCCTGCCTTGTGAACAGTACTGTAATTGAACGACGACATAATCCTAAAACTTGCCTAACTTTCTTCGCAAATTAATATTTGGACCCCATTTGTTATAAGTTCATGTGTGAATGCAATCTATAGCTTCGAACAAGACAACATATTACTGAATTGAATTGAGTTGCATTTTCTGACAATTCTTTCAATTCATTCATTCATTCATTCGTGAGAAGCATGGATCGGAACTCGGAAGGAAATGACCAATTCATCTACGTACACGCGTGATCCAAGATTAATTTTTGGGACTGAAAATGTTTGGTTGCAATTATACTACATATTCATGACACAGACCGCAGCATGCAATTAATGCTAACGGCGGGTCACTTTCATCTTAACAACTTGCATTATTAATTTTTGGCGTGCTTTTTGTACAGAATTTAGATTAATGCCTGTGACAAGGATTTTAATCATTATCCATGCTTCTTCTATGATCTTTGTACGGTATTTATATATCTTTCTCAACTTCGATAACGCACGTACACCATAATTAATTAATATACTTTTATTATCTAGGGTTTGATTTAATTTCTGTGAATGCAAATTAATTAATTTAGAGCATGCAAGTTAGTTCTTTGCAAACTCATTCACTTGAGAGATTATGTAGCCGATCGAAAAATGAATGAAAGAAAGCAAGCAAGAAAAAGACTCGTCTCATATACAAATATGTGGCTCGATCAAAATATATAATTATTAATTCATAGATAGGAAAGTAGATGTACCAAACAAACAAGTACTTGTAACAATTCATAAAACGGGTAGGGGCTAATTAGTGTTACGCTTGACACTTTGTTATGGTAATAAAAAGAGCAAAGATTAGATGACATAAAACGGCAATAAACATCCATTTGTGGATGTTGATCGATCATCATTTTTGTCATATCATCTATCATTAAGTATCGACAAATAATTATTATATGGCAATTATCATCAATAGTGGATTAATCATGAAGTAAAGTTAAAACATAACAAACGAATAATTATTAAAGTTACATATATACGTCAACACCATATATACTATTTTTTTTTCTTTTTGATTATTTATATATCTTAGTCGATCGTCATATTCACTTCTGTAAGTTTGGAAAATAGTAAAAAAGATGTCGCGTGCTTGAAAAAGCTCGATAAATTATGCATGTGCTTCATAAAGTTCAATTGATCAAACACGGGTTGAGCATGTGGTCCATGCGCATTTTGCACTCTCTTTTTCACCTCTACTTTTAAATTATATAATATATAGCCACTACAGTCTACACTATTGATTCTGAAAATTGGGAGCCTGTGAACAAAACAATTCCAATATAATAGTTTGCATAACCAATTACATTGAATCTATGGCATATATATATAGGTTAAAGCTGCAAGAAATTATAGTAGATGGGGGAAATGTCTGTAGTTATAGGGTTAAATTCATTATCTCGAGTTGTCACAATTGTTAAAAGCATCATGCGTGCTACAAATAGATAAAAACAAACAAAGTAATTATTTTGTGGTTCCAAACGTCACAAAAACCATTTGTAAACTATGCAAATTTAAACTGGGGTTAATTATATGCTAGGTATATATGTAGTTGAATGGTAAATTATGCGACACGTTTTCAATATTTTAGATTTTTAAAAAAATATTTTTGCTTTCTACTTTTATAGGGACTTTTATAGTTAAAAATAAGCATAATTGTAATAAAATGAGAGTAGTTTGGACATTTCGTATATGCTCTCGATCATTTAAGGTGAACATATTTAAACTTTCCTTCATCTACCACCTCAAACCATTGTCAAGTAATTATAGCTAGAGCTATTCAACTTCAGTAAAGTCTCTACTTACCAGAGCCGGTCCTAGTATTTAAAGGCCCTTAAGCGAAATTTCGGAAGAGGCCCTTAACAAATAAAATTTTATCCACAAAAAGCCTATATATGCTACTTTTCAATGAAAGATTTTATTAAATAAAAACTTTCGTAATTGCAATAATGATAATATAATCCATCAAGAGATTAAAATTGAACTCTCTCTAACTGAACAAGTAATAATTTGATTTTTATTAAAACAAAAATCACCATATTCATATAGATTTGTAAATTTTGGAGCCCTTATATTTTGGGGGTCCTAAGCGGCTGTTTAAACTGCTTAGGCTCAGGACCAGCTCTACCACTTGCCCAATTTTCAAAAATAGTTTTGATGATGATACTCATGCACTCATATTTTCAGCATATATTTTTGTCAACCATTATTAGTTAACCAGAATCAAAATTGAATAGAAAATCGCATCCATCAAGAAGTTGTCGGGGCAGTTAATGATGTGAACTTCATCCCATGTGTGAAGATTGCACGTCCAAATTAAATTACATCATGCATGATACTGGAGAAATACTGGTGTTTATGTTGTGGTTCGTTCAAATTGTAGAAGCCTGTGTCTGGGACGTGCGACACAAATGAGATGAAATTCACATTATTTATTATCTTGTCAGCTTTTCGTTTAACATATGTGATTGTAGATAGATAATGAGTGAGTGACTACTTTTTTTTTTTTTAATTTTATTTTTAGATGCAGTGAGTGAGTACTTTTGAAAGGTGAATAAGTAAATAGATGCTCTACTAGAATTGGCTATAACTCATAGAAAAATATAGAAATTTATTTCTTTGTATCTTGACTTGATTTTCTTCCTTTCATTCAACCATGATCATGGTTTCAGCATTGTGGCGGATGCAGGGGCCGGGTCCCGGCTACAGCCCAGACCATGTCCCACGATACAGTCCATTAAACACACAATTTCCAATCCAAATACCCATTTAGTCCATTTACCAGGCCCAAAGTTTTGATCTCTTACGTGCTAATGGTGATAACACCCAAACTCCGAGCCTAAATCCTAATTCCTGAGGCGTCTCTCTCTTGCTAGCTCCAACCAAACTCAACTCAGGAGTCGCAGCCCCGTCGACATTTTCCTCTTTCTCGTGAATCACAGAGACAGTCTGCACCTTGGCTTTTGCCCAAGCATTTTTCACTTTCTAGGTACTAAAAGCATATTTTTTCTCTCTGTACTTTTAAAGTCCCATTGAATGAGTGAAGTTGTTTTTTGTGATTTGTGAAATGTGAAATTGTGCGTTAAGAATTTAAAACTAGTCGTTTAAGATGTAATTCGGGGAAACTTCTCATAGAATTTGAGTTGTTATATTGCAGAAAAACAGTTGGTCCTGACTCCTCTGCTACTATTCTTGCTTTAATGACATAATTGTACTCATGATAGATTTTCCCCTTTGGAGTATCAATGTATCACTGTTAGTGTTGTATGTTATTTACTTAGTTTGTATTATTGTAGTTGCCTAGTTCTATTTGGGTTAATGGCTTATTGACTGTTGAAAATTTTGACTTCAGATTAATCTTCATGCTGCATGAGAAAACCCGCCTCAACTTGCTCCAAGATCGCATGTCAATTCATCACAATCTTCAAGTTCGTCCCTTCAACCCAAAAACTGAACTTTTCATTTGGCACCAATGGACAAAATATTGAAAACCGCTGCCATCTGCACCTCCTCCATGATCCCTCAAGGATTCTATCTCTCAGCGAGGTGAAATCCATGCACGCCCTCACCATCAAGCTTGGTTCAATCCCCACACAGAAACCTGTTTTTGTTAACAACAATATCATCAAGAACTATGTCTCATGTGGTGATCTTTCCTCCGCTGACAAACTGTTCGATGAAATGTCTGTCAGAAATGTTGTATCATATAATACCATGATTTGTGCTTGTTGTCAAAATGGGTCATTGGAGGGGGCCTGGAAGTTGTTTTCTAACATGAGAAAATGTGATTTTAAGCCAACTCAGTTCACATTTGGTGGGCTTTTGTCTTGTGATTCGTTGGCTGTTTTTGAAGGAATGCAGTTGCAGGCGCTGATTGAAAAGAATGGATTGTTCTGTGCGGATCCTTATCCTGGAACTGCGTTGTTGAGTATGTATGGGAGACATGGATGTTTAGATGAAGCTGTTGCAGTATTTCAATGCTTGCCTGAAAAGAACTTGGTGACCTGGAACTGTATGATATCTCTGTTTGGCCAAATGGGGCTCCTTGATAACTCTATGCTTATGCTACGTGGGCTTATGAGAAGTGAAATTGGAGTGTCCGAGTATTCTTTCGCTGGTGTTTTAGCTGGTTTTGATGAAAGATATGATTTGAAATTGGGAGAGCAAATACATGGAGCTGTGATAAAATACGGTTTTGATTTCGTACCTTCGGTGAGTAATTGTTTGCTTTATATGTATGCTAAATGTGACATGGTATACCAGGCAGAGAAATTTTTTAAGCAGGTTCCTTGCAAGGATATAGTGTCATGGAATACAATAATTGGAGCAATGGCGAAGAGTGGTCAACCAACCAAAGCTTTTGATATCTTCCTAGATATGTGTGGACATGGATTCTTGCCAAATGAAACGTCGTTTGTAAATGTTCTTAGTTCTTGCACAAGCATGCAGACATCAGTATATGGGGAACTCATCCATGCTAAGATGATCAAGAAAAGATTGGAATCTGATGTGTATGCTGGTAGTGGTTTGGTCGACTTTTATGCTAAATGTGATAAACTTGAAGAAACCCGCCTTTGTTTTGATGAAATAACTGATAAAACTTTGGTTTCTTGGAATTCTTTGATGCTTGGATATTCGAACAGAGATTCTTCTACTTCAGTTAGGTTGTTTAAACACATGATTTACTTGGGCTATCAGCCAAATGAGTTCTCATTCTCTATTGTGATTAAATCATCTTTATCTTTAGAGTTGTTCCAACTTCATGCACTAACAGTAAAGTTGGGTTATCAGGAGAATGCGTATGTGTTAAGTTCTCTTATCAGCTCCTATGCTAGAAATGGTCGAATATCTGAAGCCCTGTTCTTTGTTGCTTCTGATAACATGGCCCTTCCTGTTGTGCCATCGAATGTAATTGCTGGGCTCTATAACAGAACTGGTCAATATGAGAAAACGCAAGAGATATTTGCTGTGATGGACAAACCTGACATGATATCTTGGAATATTCTGATTGCAGCATGTTCAAGAAATGGAGACTACAAAGAGGCTTTTGAACTTTTTGACCACATGCGAAGGTATCTGGTCTCTCCTGACAATTACACATACGTTAGTCTTTTTACCGTTTGCACCAAATTGTGTAACCTCGCTTTGGGCTCGTCTCTTCACTGTCTAATCATGAAAACTTATTTCAAGTCTTGTGATACATTTCTCTGTAACATCATGATCGACATGTACGGAAAATGTGGGAACCTGTCAAGTGCATTTAAGATCTTTGCTGAGATGACGAATAGAAATGTTATTTCATGGACAGCTCTTATTTCAGCACTTGGGCTACATGGGCAAGCTAATGAAGCCTTGGATAAATTTAGAGAGATGGAAGAAGAGGGTTTTTGGCCGGATAAAGTTGCTTTTCTAGCTGTGCTTTCTTCATGTCGACATGTTGGGGATGTGGAGAAGGGGATGGAATTGTTTGGGGAAATGAAATCGAAGTACGGGGTTGAACCAGAAATTGATCACTATCAGCTTCTTGTTGATCTATTGGCTCGACATGGGTGTCTTAAAGAGGCTGAGAAGCTAATCTTGGGGATGCCCTTTCCTCCAAATGCATTGATTTGGCGGAGTTTTCTCGATGGTTGCAAAAGACAAAGAACTATGGAAGATATAGTTCTAGCAGTATAAAGATCAGCTCTACTTCTATCAACCGTTATTGCTTGAGGATATATGATGGTTAAAGGTGAGCTTCAACTATAAAAAATTCTTTACTTATTTTGCTATGAAATCAGTCTTAGAGTGATCCATTTGAACAATGATGTGCCTATTACGCTCGTAGTTGAAGATATCTAACTGTATGTTATGTTGCAGTCTGCTAATTTTGTTGAAAATTTCCACACATTTTACTGGCATATTCCCCCAAAGAATCATCTTTTCGCTCAAAATAGTTGTATCAAAGAAGCAGGTAGTTCGAGGAGGGGAGAAAGGTTGTTTGGAAAAAATTATAATAGCAAATTTAGGGACAACGTAAATTACTTAAAAGATTGTCATGTTAGCAAAATGGACATTGTTTACTCGAAATCATGTCCAACATTGCCGAGAGCTCTATCTATACTTCGAGTCATTCTTAGAAGTGGACCCCAAAAATTTTGATTATGTCAATGTTTCTAAAACAAATTGAATTTTATTCTCCTTCTTTGATTTTTTTCTTTATTTCTATTGATTGAAAAAGCCGACACGAGATAGATTATTAAATGTGGATAGTACCTTTGATGATTTATAGGCTTGACTATCTTCTTGTCGGACATGAATGTCAGAGATGGTATCAGCTGTGTAAGTGCTACATAAGCTAGAACGTTAAAATCCATTAAAGAAGCGATGTTCCTCCTCCCTTTTTCCCCTCTTTTTGAAGCTATGATATGATACATTATAGTTTGAAATCATAATCTGCCGTGTGAAATTATTTCTTTATCGCATATATTTTGATTGGTCAAGAGAGTGACAGTCAAAACTAGATCAACACTTTTTTGATTGTGAAAACATATGTCCTAAGCAACACTTGGCCTGATGAATGGCACTGCCATCTTGGTACTTCTTGTTACAATAGGAGCGAAGTACTAATTTCGTTTATGAGTTATGACGGAAGCCCTTGAACATAAAGAAAAATCCATAGGCAAAGGATCGAAGAAAAATCCATAGGCAAAGGATCAGAGAAAAACCAAGTAATCTACTGCAGGTTAATAATTGTTAAAAGAGTGACCTTGAAATGCTACTGGTCTTTTTTATTTTTTATTTTTTTTATTTTATTTTTTATTTTTGTCTACCAAAATGACACTGTTTCTTGACACGCCAATTTTCTGTTTTTTAAGGATTGTGCTTCTATGGAACTCAACAAACGAATTCTGTCATCAAATTTTATACATTCGTATGGCCATCGTCTTTACCGAGCTTTCTTGCTTTCTCTGGAAGCTTTTGGTCGTCTTCAAGGAGTCAGTCTCCCTCTGGTATCTATCATTTTCCCCTCTGTTTCTCCTCCTTCTTTGGATTTCTTTAAGTTTTTCATGATTGCTTATTGTTTTGGGATTTTCTGTTTGATTCTCATTCTCTCCCGTGAAGATTTGGTTTGGTGGTTGTGGTAATTGGTTACTCCCTCATATAGGACCTGCTGTGTGTTTTCGTTTTTCTACCTTTTTTCCCAGTCCGCCCAAAAAAGGTTTTTTTAAAATCACGTGCTGGAAGTTGTTTTTCTTCGGCACTCACTATATTGTTTATAAAATCCGTGATGCTTATGGTGAGTTTGTGTTCCACAATGTTGTTGTTACTTGATTGGTTGTCACTTGTCTTGCTCATGAAAAAGCTAGAGACCACAGTTCCTATATTGGGATCCTTAGCTGTTTAGCCTCATCCACATTATCTTTCAATTTTGTATTGTTCATTCCCCATGATTCACGTGTATTTGAATGAGGTTTTTGCATTCCAGATGCTTGTGAAATTGCGAAGGGATAATCGATACCCGGTCTTATGCATGGGGTAATGACAGCAGGACTCCATCCATGGTTGGATGAGCACTTGGTTGGGGATCCGTGGAGAATACTTCGAGATCATGTGATACCATTTTGTTGACCTTTCAATTTTCGGCCATTGATGTAAAGCTACATCTCACTGGATTGATTTTAGACTTAGGCTTGTTCTTTTCACTTACAAATTTAAAAATTTTTTCTCTTTCCTCCTTTTCAACCACACACATAATTACTTTACATTTTTTAATGCATTATTTCTCATTTTTAACCACACAATCTGCACGCAATTCTAACACTTTCCACTAATGGTGCATAGAACAAGGCCTTACTTTTGAATTTTGGAGAATCTGTTGAAATTTATTGGATGTATGGTGGCAGGGAGGGAGAATATCAAAGTGGCGAAGGAGGCCATTTCAGGGCCCAATTTTTTTAGGGTCCCAAAATATTGACTGTCTAAGAAAAGTCCCATTGAAACAAGACCCACTGCCCACACCCAAAACTCCTCTGCTAAAACAAGGCCCACTGCACACAAACCACTTGACTAGAACGTGAAGAATAGAGGCAATCTCTATGCTGGTCGACTGCTCTGCCTCGTCCCCATTTTCTTTTGCTTCTGTTTTATCTTCCCCCTTCTTCAGCTGCTGTACCTCAATTTTAGCATACATTCAGTGTTTGAAGCTGTTTTTGAATGAATTTTCAAACCTTTTTTTTTTAATTGCTGTTTTGGCATTTTATTTCTGCTTCGGTGCTGTTCTAGCAATTTTATTGCTGTTTCAACAAATGAGGTGAACGGAATTTGATCTTGTACTAACGAATGAGGTGAAGTGAATTTTGCTTTTCTTTTGATGTATTATTCGAATGACTTGGAACTGAATATTGCTATCTTTTCCTGCATTAATGAATAAGATGAATTGAAATATTTGTTTCTAATGATTGTCCTTTTTTTATTATGTTATTTGTAGATGACTTTGGTTAGAATTTGTGAGCTGGAAACTGATGGTAAAATGCATCGGAAGAGTTGATTTACTACCTATAGTATCAATGGGCTCAAAGAGATCATTCGCCACTCCAGGTTTGATGGAAGATATCCTCTTGTTGTTCGATTCTCGACACACATGCGACTGAGATATGCGAAGAGCAGCCGGGTTTGATGTCAGTGAAGATGATACTAGCAGTGGCGGTTGAGTATTGACCATAAAAAAATTCATGGATGCGTAGAAATCAACAATGAATGTTGTGAGCATCCATGAATTTTTTCCAGTGATGGTACTAACAGTGAGAATGAATTTATGTTTGCTCACAACATTCGTTGTCGATTGCCATGCATCTGTGAATTCTTCTGGCCAATCACCACTGTTACTACCATCTTTACTAACATCAAATGCTGCTCTTGGCATATCTGGTCGTTTATACGTCAAGAATCTAGCAACAAGAGAGTAAAGTCTATGAAAGCCTGGTGTTGTGAATCATCCCTTTGTCCCCATTGATACAATAGGCCATAAATGGTCTCTTTACCGGTCTGGCCCTGCTTGACACAGCTACAAATACTCAAGAACAGAATGAAGTAGCAGCTAGAAGTGATGCGAAAGCTAAGGTGTAAATGGTACCACCAGTTTGCTATTTGCTTCCATAGCTTATGTTTCAGTTCACAAAGTAAGTTATTGCTTCCATTTCAGTTTATGGCTACAAAGTTAACTCCAAAACATTGGGTCTGAGATTTCATTAGCATATTGAAATCATATTGAAATTTCTAGATATTTGTTAGTCATGCGCTGACTTGGTATGATTTATTGACTATATGTATTGTTGGAAAGTATTTTAGGATTTATTTTATGTCTTGTTTATTTACTTTCCTTGTTTATTTAGTTTCCTAGTTTAGATAGTTTCCTAGTTTAGATAGGTTTCTTCTCCTATATAAAGGAGTGATTGTAACCCTATTTACTCATACCAATACATTATTAATTTCGCTTCCGCATTATATTTCAACTTCTTGCATATTTTGTATTCCAGCATGAGACAAAATGAGAATGAGCATTTGCTTTTGGCGTTTACTAGTAGTGAAAGACGCACCATTCATATAAGTTGAGTTGAACATTCTATAGTTTTCTAAGTGTATATAGGTTTGTGACAGTCAATGACATGTGTGACATTCTGTAACTTACATTGTTTGGGAGAGTAACCCATGATGTTGTTTCTATCTGATCCTCCTATGACCTTCCCAGTTTATTATTTAGTTGTGATTCATGAGCTAAATGGTGAAAGAACTTTTTACTCTAATAATTGACATAATTAACATAATATTTGTAGGTTATGGTTGATTGATTCAGATGGTGCTGCTAGTTCATATGATTTTTGGAGTGTCTGCATGCATGTTTGATGCTGGTGGACCAACGCTTCTGGAAATACATTTGTGGGAATTCAATGCTGGTATGTGTTCACTGTTTACTGTCCGTTTATTACAGAAAATGGTTAATCTTAATGTTCTGTTTCTTTGATGTGATTCACTTTCTAAGATTCTGTGCAACATCAATTTGTATCAAATCAGACATTTGGTCATTTGGAATCACAATCTCAGAGGTGGATGATGACTGACAAATCTTTTGCTTATGTGCAACATCAATTTGTATCAAAGCAGAGGATGGTGATGAAGGACAAATCTTTTGTACTCTTCATCTTTTTATGTGTCTGTTGTATCCCGTTTATGTAATTACTTTCTTGGTAAAGTAGGATGGTTGATATTTGATGGCTACGTAGAAAGTATATTAAATTTGTGTGATCACGGTCTATATAGATGTTGTATATCCATATACTGGTATATCGGTGTAGCCTCCTCTAACATAGGGGGCGTAGAATGGTGATTTCATTCTACTTTCTATTAGAATGTGAACATATTTGTGTGTACAAATGTTACACATTAATATTATCTTCTATTAATATATCCAACCCAGCTTTGTTGAGTTAGACTTCGAGTGACACAGTTGGGAGGAAACAGAACCAGCATACGCTTTGATTAGAGCACTGGATTGTTGATGCTTCTATGTTTATTTTGCATCCCAATTTGTGAATTATGATTGAATGGTACACACATTTACTGAGTTCCAGCATACGCTTTGATTAGTTGTGTACAAGATGGCTTGAAATGTTTAAATGTTGCACTTACACCAATTAAACAAGCAATTTCTTTTTATAGTCATAATACAAGATAATGAAAAATTGGCGAAATATTGTAAAAATAATGGTAAGAGACCAAAAAGATTTCCTAAAGATATTCGATTCGTTGGAATTCAACTTATAAGTTACTAAACAGTTCATTTGAATACAAAGACTTGTTATGCACTTTTATTTCACAAAATATACCTCAAGTTACTTTATATCCACAAAATTGGGATGTTTGCACTAATCTTTTGGATTTTTTGAAAGTTTTTATGATCGACACATGTTTTAAGTGGTGTTTATTATCCTACATCACATTTACTTTTAGTTGAATGTATTAATGTGGCAGTGCATTTGATGAATATCATGATGATATGGTTTTAGCAGAACCAATAGTATTGATGAAAAGTAAATGGTTAAAGTATTTTACGGAAATTCCTTTAATTAATCTTGTTGCTTGTGTTTTTGATCCTAGAACTAAAAGCAGAAGGTTTAAGCTGATTATTTAACTTATTATTACATCGCTTTGGATATTAATTTTAATATTGATCTACAATTCGTCAAGTTAAAATATTAGTTAGAGAATTATTTGATGAATATGTAAATCGTTATGGATCACGTTCTTGTTCTACCGCTTCTAGTTCTAATCAAGTTGGGAAGATTTAACTAAACTTAGGTGATCGATTATTGAAACAACGACATAAAAGGCCTAAAGATTCATCCGATGGATCTCCGAACTTGACATTTATCTAACAACAACTTTTGAGTTTGGTGATAGCAAAGTAGGTAAAGATTTCCGGTCCTTGAATGGTGGAAAGCGTCATCAAAACACTTATACTATCACGAATGGCAAAAGACATATTTGCAAGTCCGGTGTCAACCGTTTAGTAGAACAAGCTTTTAGCACGGAGGACTTATTTTGGATCCGGCGATCAACCATGCACCCGATTCATTAGAAGCCCAAACATGTGTCGGACGATTGGTGCAAAGCGGATGAAAGAGCCCAACAATATGAGAATGATTACGATGGCGATTATGATCTAACCGAAGGAAGTGGAACAACTTCCTGACAAGTGACTAAATTAAAGAGGTAAGAGAACTACGTAGGCTTTGATTCCTCACGAGAGGATCGTAGGCAACTTAATTGTTGGTAAAAATTAAGTTCAAGCCTTTATAATCTTATATAGTTATATACTTATATTATTGAAATTTTTAAAAAATTTTTAGTTGGGGGTTAAATAGTCAAGCGGGTAAGGCGTTTATATAAAAAAAAAAAAAAAAAGGAAGCGGTTCGGGCAACCGATAGGTTCCAAACCAAGCTTGAGCAAATCTTGTACGGTTCCGGTTGATTCTATTTTGGAACCGAACCGGCGGTTCAGATCACCGGCGGTTCGGAGCGAACCGACGGATTCCGGGCTTCGAGTCTAGGTTGCACTGATGTTGCTTGTTATTTGCTCGATGCTCTCATTTAACTCTTCTTCTCGTCCAACTTTCTGAGAGGAAAGCATTGGAAACCAAGAACTCTGGAACAAATATAGAGTCGATTTGTCACAGCTCGACAACTTGCACAAAGCAGCAGCTGTTGCCGAAGGCTCGTCTAAGAGAGAAGCCCCGGCGGGGTCCAACCCTCTTCATCATCATGGAATACCTGCCCCGCCAACCCACGTTTTAACACACTAGAAAATTATGATTTTTTTTTTTTTGGGTCAAGTAAGAAAATTATGACCTTCGTAGGCGTGGGTATGGTTTCAGCATTGTAAACATAAATTTACCATCATTTTGTTAAATTTAGGCGTGCATTGAAAGATGATATTCTATTTTTAACAAAAATGACGCACATAAATAGAAAAATATCTTAGGGAATGAAGAAATCAAATGCACAATATGAAAAAGTTAGCTACAATTTAAAACCAATAAATAAGGAAAATCTATCTTAATCGAACGAAAAGAGTAATTTTGAGCACTTGTTTTTGTCTATCTTGTCTTTCCCACAAATCATTTTCCTTGATTTAAAAAAAAAAAAAAAAAGTTTAATCAAAATCTCGTTTCATTTTACTGCTCCCCACAATTTCAAGAACCGGACAAAAATTACAAAACCATAATCCGAATCTGAAGACACGCGCCACCATTTGGTGTGGGCAAATCACCACCCTCCTTGGTTCATCTCCCAAACCCCACGAATCTAGACCGTCCACTTTCATCCCATAATCGCAACGCCAAAATCTTAGCCCTTAGATTTCGCGTTTTCGTTCCCTACTCTCCTCGGCCGCCTTTCTCCTCCTCCCTTATCAAACAAAGCAAAACATTCGACATGAACAGAAAGTTTTCGTCAGCAGGTACGGTATCAAAATCTCAGCTCAACTATGGTTTTGTTCTACTGTTTATATGTTTTAGATACATAGTTCTTTGACTTTTATGAAACCCTAAGACAGTACTTGTTTGTTCATATCTGTGTGTAAAACTTGTACTTATCGAAAAATTTAAGGTCTTCTTGTAAGTTCTGAGGAGTGTGATACTGGGTTCTTGGGAAAATGGTGAGTGGTGGAAATGAAGGGTCTAAAGAGAAGAAGAAGGGGTTGGAAAGTAAAGTCTATTCGAGAAAATCGTTTAAAGGGCCTAAAAATAGTAAAAATTTGCCAAGAGAACATCAGCAAAAAACCCAAGAAATGGTTTCTGAGGAGTTGAATGCCTCTGATAACTTTTCGGGATTGAATTGTGATGGGCTGGTGGGTAAAAGCGTAATTTTGCCGCCGGAGAGTAAGGTTACCATAAATTTATCGATGAAGTCAAAAAAGGAGGCTCGTGAGCTTAGAAGAAAGTTGGAGGAGGAGAAGAATTTGATCTCGAGCTTGATGAAGAAGATTGAGGCCAATGAGAAGCAAAAGAATGATCACGGGAATAAGGTGGGAACCAATGATCACGGGAATAAGGTGGGAACCGCTCGAACGTTAAAACCATTGAGCCTATCGGTAGTTGAGGATAGCGAGGGGGGCAATGAGCACGGGGAGAAAGAGAAGAGGACCCCGAAGGCAAATAAGCTCTACCGAAATTCTGAGTTTTTACTTGCAAAGGATAAGTTTCCTTCTTCAGAGAGTAACAAGAAACTGAAACCAAATGGAAAGAAAGAAGGAGAGGCCGAATCGGAAACAAATCTCGAACCAGGGATGTTTACAAATCAGCTTTATAAGAGTTGCAGTTCACTGTTAGAGAGATTGATGAAACACAAGCATGGATGGGTGTTTAACAAGCCAGTAGATACAGTTTCTCTTGGTCTACACGACTATTTCGAGATCATAAAGAACCCTATGGACCTTGGTACTGTGAAAGCTCGATTGAACCAGAAGTTCTACAAATCTCCAGTTGAATTTGCTGAGGATGTGAGGCTCACATTTCGAAATGCCATGACTTATAATCCAAAAGAGCAAGATGTTTATAGGATGGCAGAGCAGTTGTCCAAGATATTCGAGGATAAATGGTCAAGTATAGAGGCTGATTATACGCGTGAGTCGAAGCTCCCCATGGGTCCCACATCTCCTATGTCTCCTATGTCAAATCCTAAGAGGAAATCGACGAATGTTGTTCGATCTGGAAGGGTTGCTTCAGCAAAGAAGCCAAAGGCGAAGGATCCTAATAAAAGAGAGATGACATTTGAGGAAAAGCAAAATCTTAGCATAAGTTTGCAGAGTTTGCCTTCTGAGAAGCTTGAAAACGTTGTGAACATCATTAAAAAGAGGAATCCAGCTCTTGCGCAATGCGATGATGAGATTGAAGTTGATATCGATGTTGTGGATACTGAAACTCTTTGGGAGCTTGATAGGTTCATATCAAATTATAAGAAGAGTTTGAGCAAGAACAAAAGAAAAGCAGAAATTGCTGCTCAATTAGAAGTTGGAACTCAGCAGAATCCCCCAGAAACAGTGAGTTGACTCGTTTGTTCTTCACCACTCAGCATCTTCTTGACGTTTATTTAGGTTATTGATTATTGCTTTTTTTGCCTTTTGTACAGATTCCATCTCCAGTTGTAGCAGAAACCCCAAAAGAGATTAAAGAAAGTAAAGCAGGTAGCAATTTTGAGAGCAAGGATAATCTTTTGATATGTCTAATACTGTAAAAATGTATAATTATGTTCTTTCCTCTTCTGTTTGCAACAGCTGAAAAGAATGTTTCATCACCTTCTGCTCAATCGGAGAAGCCAGGGGGTCAATCTGCAAATCTAACAGCTAATGCAAATGTCTCTAGCCCTAATTCGGGATCTTCGCCAAGTGGTATAATCAGTAACTGTTATTTACTTCTTTCAACACTAGTTCTTTCAATAGTAGTGGTGAAAACCACAGTATGTGGATAATAGTGAATAATGATTTAAAATGTGTGGTTGATATTGAAGTTTTATTGAGCACTACAATTTGATTTTTAAGTAGAAAAAAGTTAAAACAAATAAGACAAGCGAGGGCTTGAATCGCTCATTTCATTGCATTAATTACAGATTCGGATAGTGAAAGTACCTCAGGATCTGGATCTGATGCTAGACGTTCCCCAAGTAATTGAATCTTTGAGGTAAAATATTCTTTCTTACCCATTTTCTCGATCATTTCGTACAAGCATTTGTCTAATAAAGAGGTAATATTTAAGGTTGCTTGCTTTCGTTTGTTTGTACTTTGAAGTTATAGGGCTTCTGTGTTATCTAACCACTACATGTGATCAAGACGAGATACTTTGGTTGCTTGTATTCAGCAATATATACTAAAATATTCTTTTGGACATGAAATCTCTATATAACAATAATGTGTCTTTGTTACCATGCTTGTGATTAGGAAATTGTAGAATCTAAATATCCAACAATAAGGTGAAAATTTCTTCCGCTGAGATATCTAATTATTAATATTATTTTCTTTTATTTTATGTTTTATTTTTTATTTTTTTAAAACTTCTACCAACAAAAGTATGAAATTTTACGTTTGCCTTGCATTTTCCTTACTCTTTTACTCAACGAAGCTAAATGCTTGTTGCTTACTGTAGAATTGATTGATCAAGCTTTTATAAGTTATCAATGTACATATAAAAACTTTTAAAGAAACAATTAACATGTCCAAATACGAGAGACAATGAGAACTGGTCTGACTCGGGCTAGAAATATTTGGGATGAAACCATACCTTTTTGTCATTTCCGTTCTCTAGCTGTAAATAAGGATATCATAATGTTTTCTGTGTGGATCCCTATTCTCCGAATGGCGATAGTATAGCCTTTTCATCTAAACATGTGATCTTTTCATGTGTCGAACGCCAAAAACCATCTCACAGGTGCGAATTATGTGAGGGGGGCAAAAGAAAGATATGGGACCCGGTTGCACAATTTCATGTGTTGGAAGCCTCCCCTGCAATTTTCTCTCTAGGGAATTGTATTGTTTCTGAAGTTTATTCGGGGTCCAAAGTAATAATTATACAAGAGTCTTAAGATTAGTATAATCTCTTTATTACCAATAAATTTGATTCTTGAAGATTTAATATTAGACAAATGCTATTCAGGAACAGTTATGATCCATCATATATTACTTGATATTAATTGATTGCTATCTAAAATTAACACATTACTGATGATGTTAATTGATTTATGAAGCTAGTGAGTTTTAGACTTGGGTGTTAAGCATTAACATCTTTTTTGTCTTTCAATATGCAGATCCCATAATTCTCAGCAATTATGGCTCGAAAACCGTAACTCTGGTGGATTCTTAACTTACAATGTTGCTTTGGAGTAGCCAAGGTTTCTTTTGTTAACTCGTGGGGTTTCCCTAGCTTAGGGACTTGTATTTACACTGGTAAATGTTGATAGATTTTGTATGATATGGATAGATGCTAATGCTAATGGTGTTTAGTTAGTAGCTTTTGTACATCGTTTAGTCGTTCGAATAATGCCTCGGGTCGTTTTGTTGTTGGTTTAGGCCATGAATCTTGTAATATCAACTCACTGTCATTTTGGTTATGTAATGACCATGAAATTGTTGTTGTGCATATAGTGTTTAGAAAAGTAGAATCTTGTCATTTTCAGTTCTTTTGAATTGTAGGTTTGTGTTTGGATAAGTTTTGCAGCTGGTTTTGTCAAATACTATCATCTTGCCAAAAGTGGACACATGGGGCATTGAGCATGGATGTGAGAAAAAGACAGTTGACCTTAAAAGTAAGATGTAGAAATTGACATCTAAAGGATTTCAAGTCCCATTTAGATAGATTAAGAAAAGTAAAGCACAAGTGGTGACATTCATTGTAATCGACTTTGTGAGATTCCCTTGGATCCTGAATGATCTCTTCCTGGCGGATCCCTTTTCCAGCCGGTTCCAACACTCTGCCCCCCCGAATGCTTTTCTCTTTCTCTCTCTATTGCTCGAACCAGATTATCCCTCTCCCTTGGATTACCGATACACGCTATAACGTGGTAATTAGAATTGATCTAATATTTATATCCTAGTTCACATTCATGGAGTTATACCGTTCACATGTTAAATTGATATTAAAAATGTCGAAGTGGTCACATTTACTACAAAGATGGAGTTATACCGTTCACATGTTAAATTGATATTAAAAATGTCGAAGTGGTCACATTTACTACAAAGATAAAATATATCATGTTAGCACAATAAAGTTGTACTTGTGTGTGCAATCAGTGTTTTAAAAAGCGCGCATAGGCGTGAAGGGTGACATAAACGCGTCGCTTAGGCCAAAAGTGTGAAAAAAGCGGTCAATGCAAATTTTGGCCAACTAGGCGCGATTAAGCGGCGTCTAAGCATCGACTAGGCTTGCCTAGGCGCGACTAAGCGTCGCCTAGGTGTGCTTAGGCATGCCTAGGCGCGCTTTTTTTTTTTTTGAACCATACCTATTTTTTTACTTTTTAAGTTTAAGCTAAGTTCAAAGTTAGAAAATAATAAATTAAATAAAAATAAAAGAAATTGAATACATCTCAAACCATAAATATACGATTGAAAACCTCAATTTAATTTTAAATTTTAAACATATTAGATTCTCAATCTGACCATGTGAGCACTGTGATAAGAGCATGCAATCAATCTCTATAAATCTATTAAGAAAGAATTGTCCATCTTTTAACTTTTTTCATTTAGATGTATTGCTTAATTTAGTATATACTATTTTAATTATTTAATACCTTAGACTCATAAAAAAATTTAATTAAAAAAATTTGAAAAACGCTTTTTAACGCCTAGGCGCCACCTAGGCGCGCTTAAACTTGTAATGCTTGAAGCTTCGGCTCCACGCTTTTCCACGCTTCACGCTTTTTAGAACACTGTGTGCAATATATCAACCTAGTCATCATGAAGTACTGTGATTATATGTTACTCCCTCATCCTGCAAAGATAGTATCATTTGTATTTTCACAAAGATTAAAAACTTTAATCTATATTTCTCAAAAAGTAATAATTATAGACATTTTTCCTCCTATTTTCATGTATTTATCATTCTACTTTACCTTAGTAATTCTTACATATATTTTAAAAGGAATAATTTTTATATATTGATAATAATGTACGTTAAAAATAGGGACATACAAGAAAACTACCAAACTAATTAAGAAAAATGGATTAATGAGACAAAAAAAAAAGAAAAAGGAAAAGGAGATTATCTTTTTGTAGGATGGAGGACGAAGAGAGTAATATTAGAGTTGTTGTCGCAATGAAATCGAAGGACATTTATGTCAGTGTGTTACCATACTATTAGTTGATCATCTTGGGCGAGCCCTAAAGCTCATAGTTTATGGCGAGTTTTCTTTTTCTTTTTTTGGAAAGTATAGAGCGAGATTTATCTATCATTATTATCTGATTTAAGAAGATTTTGACATTATTCTCGAAGAAAAAAAAAAGAAAAGAAAAGAAAAGAAAAAAATTAGAAATTTTAACATAATTTATACATAGAAACAAATAGGGGTGGACAAAAAAAAGGAACCGAGCAGATAGTACTGGAATCGAATCGAAAGAAGGGAACCGAACGGTTCTTCTAAAAAAATTAAGAACCGAAACTGAACCGGAACCGAAAAATGAGCAACCGAAAACCGAATGGTTTCTTTCTAAAAACCAAAAACCAGACCGAAATCAAGTAACTTTAATTTCAAAATTAAATTCACATATATTTTTCTATTAAATTTCTTATCATGTAAATATTTTCATCAATAATTCAAATTTATAGATGATTTAAATTTATAGATGAAAAAGAATGCTTGTAGAATATATATATATATATATCCAAAAATTAAAGCAAATAAAGTATCGTGTTCGGAAGTTACACCCTTATTTATCACGATATTTTATATTTTTATGAAAATTTGATAACAAAATCATAAATATTAAAATATGCGGAACCGAGTGGAACCGAACCATATCTTCCTTGAGAAGAATCGAACGGTTCCATTTCTTAAGCAACCGGATCTTTTGATTACCCGGAACTGAACCGAAAACGCCGACTCCCATAAACAAATACGACCTTTGTTGGTGGGATTAGGTATAAAATTTTATCCATAATAATTGATAAAACCATATGCCCAGTGTGTAGATAAACGCGTCCCTCCTTGACGGCAAGTCGGCAACGCTCAGAACACAAAAAAGGCAAATAGCGGAGAAAAGAGTCTAGAGAATACTAAATTCCCTCGCTTCAGTTTCAAGCGATAGCGAGTGAGAAAAATCGAGTACTTTTGAGCCATGTGTTGCGACGGAGATTGCAGGCCTTTAGGATTCCTGTTAGGCCTTCCATTCGCCTTGCTTTCCCTCCTCATCTCCATCGTCGGCGTCGTCATTTGGATCGTCGGGTAATTTATTCGTGATCTTCCCTGTTTCTCTCTTACCTGTATTCAATTTGAGTAATTTTGCTTAGTCTCGTGTAATTTGTATAGGTTGCTATTGAGTTGTATATGCCCGTGTTGCCTGTGCGTGACGGTGTTGGTAGAGCTGGCGCTGGAGCTGATCAAAGCCCCGATCCATGTCATGGAGTGGTTTACTTCTCAGATTCCTTGTTGAAGATTTGGGTATTTCCTCGCTTTTGATTCTAGGATTTCGTAATTGTGTAATTTTCGCAGTCGATTTAGAGTTTCGCTGTAAATTGAAAAACTACATGTACTTGGATGAATCATGCCTATTGGTTTCTACCTCCTTGTTATTAATCAATAAATCGAGAAATTGAAATTCCTTTGCAATCTCGCATGTGTTATTTTGACTTCTTTTGCTATGTCCAATCTTGCTTTCCATCTTCGGGTTGAAAATTTAGATTTTGAAGATTTAGATTGAGAAAGTATTTTCTTTATTCTCCTCGGCCCATCAATTTTACTTCAATTGTGTTCTGCTGTTCTTATTTCACCTTCAGAACAACATGTTGTAAGAACTCTTTGTTAGGAAATCAACCCGAATAATATTTCGGATTAGTCCCAAGACTTTGCCTTCAATTTGAGAAATATCAAGTGAATAGAGAAATAAAGATACAAAACAATAACAACACAAGATTTACGTGGAAAACTCCAAATCTGGAGAAAAACCACGGGCCGTCAGAGATATTCTACTATACGAAAAATTAGCACAATCGTATAGAATCTCACACCAAAGCCCCCCGATTACAATCCCAACAACACCCACTAGACTTTACCACACTCGATAATGCTATGTCTAGACGTTTTCTCTCTTCTTGGTGTTATGTAAAACACATGGGATTGAATTGGATTGAACCCTTTTTTGAATGACTCTCCAACTCCCTATTTATAGAACTTGGGAATGCCTCTTTATCGACAACTAGCGCTTAGTTGTCGGAGTCTAAATTCAAATCGAACTTTCCCTTGACAACTTGCGCTGAGTTGCCGGAGTTCAAATCCAAATCGAACTTCTCTTTATCTAACTTGATAACAAGATAAGCATTATCCACCAAGAGTTCAAGTCCAAATCGAATTCTTCATCTTCAATGACACTTTGCGCTTATACATTGCCAACTAGGAATTCAAATCCAAATTGAAATCTTCTTTTCAATTCAAACGTCATTTTATTTAGTCAACATTCAACACTCTTCTGAGTGAATTACAGAGAGCAGATGAACCATGGCCAGCAACAGTGTGACTGATTCCAGATTGGGTTTGGTTTCGAAAAAATATAATAGGTGATCACTACAGACTGGGTTTGGTTTCGAAAAAATATAATAGGTGATCACTAAACTTTGTTTTTTGCAATTACTTGCTCACTGAATAAATTATGGTTATTCGTTGCTCACCGAAGTATGAAAAAAATTACCCATCCATTACTCTATTCAATTCCGTTAGTGAATTTCACAAGTGGCAATAGGAAAGCTGATGACGCGTAATAACACCTTTAAATTGCCAAATGGACAATAAAAGTTGAACCAAACATGGCCTTCCCCTCATCAGCCCTAACACCAGCAGTATGAAGATGCCCCAAGCAGTTCGAAGATTAATGATTTAATGGTTTTTTATTTAGGGATTTCTTCTAACAGATTTTGTTTGGCATGTTCGGAGGCTTTAGGGATTTTCTAATTGAGATTGCAAGTGATAACGCAGGAGGGATTTCAAATTGGGATGGCGAGTGATAACGAAGGAGATGACGTGGTAATTAATCTGATGGGGAAAGGTCATGTTTGGTCCAGCTGTTATTGTCCACTTGGAATTGCAAGTGTGTTATCATGCCACATTCTGTCACTTGTGAAATTGACTAATGGATTTGAATAGACTAACGGGAATGGACTGATGAATGGGTAATTTTTTTCGCACTTTAGTGAACGATGAGTAACCATATTTTATTCAGTAAGCAACTAGTATCCAAAAGCAAAATTCAGTGATCACCTGTTATATTTTCTCGTTTGGTTTCTTGTTGATTTTGTAATTGTTTCAAGCTAGAATCATTGAATCTCTTCTATTTTTTTTGAGTTACCATGAAGGCTCAAAGTTGGGTTTCAGGGTAGGAAACATCAGAAGCAGAGTTCAGAAGATCACAACGAAACTTCTATAGTTGCAGTCATAAATTACTCTAGAAATCTTTAGGATTTCAAGTGTGTTTTGAGAAGTTAAATTTTTCGTGAGGTAGCCCCAAAATTAGATAACGGATAATCCTTCAGATATTCCTTCTTCATAAACAAAATTACACATGAACATTGTGAAGTTGCAAAAGTACCAAACTCGTACAAGACTACAATTTATTTAAACAGACAAGTTGAGACCTTAGCTTAGTAGCATCTCCATTACACAAACCAGAGCCAGACCAGTTAAGTCATATGCCCCCACCAGTCCCTTTATAAGGCTCCTCCACCTCCTTGGCTTCAGCTTGCTGATGCCCTTGACCAACAAGAAGATCCTTAGTTGTTTGCCCAATTTCCGCTATAGTTTCACCAATCGCTTGCAGGACACTACCGCCCTCTTGTTGAACCCATTCTCTTGCACCTGTTCCCCCTCAGACTGCTCGAACCCCTCGCTTTTCTCATAGGGCTTCGGCTCTGCTTGTTTTTCACGCTCGAAGAATCCCACTGTTTGTCCAACTGGTCTGTATTCTGCTTGCTTGTCGTGCCTCTCCATGCTTCCCTTTTCTCCCTGCACAAAGTGGAAAACTTTTAGATACATTTGTTTCTAATTCTCCATATATATATAATGGGAAAAAGATTCAACTTCATCTACCCCCACTACGGTCTAGCACTCATCAATGCCTTGTATTCTTTAATAACGGTAGTTAGTTTCTTTTTTAGAATGTAATGAAGGTCTCAGATTGTACCTCAAAATAATCAGATAAAGTGCATGTGTTGTGAGAAAATTCCTTCTTGTGACATATACTTTACCTCTTGTCCTGTGAGCATTATAAGCAAATGAATAATATCAATCACCAACGCACACATTTTTTTTTAACTATCTCAACCCGAAAATCTAGGTCTGAAATAGAATTTATTAAAATAAAGAAAGCATTTACACCAATGGGCACATTGAGCCCCCGAATACTCGTAATTTGCTACATTACCCCCTGCTGTGATCTTTTTGCTTCTGTTGCCCTCTCAGCCTCGGCCTTCTTCCGAGCTGCATAGTCTGCAGCTTTTTCTTCGGTCGACACAACCGCATATCCTTAGCAGCAGCCAATTTCTCCCGTGTAGCCCACCACAGTGTCCGTAGCACCAGCAACCTTCTCGCCAGTATGCCCTGCCACACTGGAAGTAACTCCGGCCACCTTCTTTGTGGTTTCGGCCGCCACCTCAGCAGTTAAGTGGGCAGCACCCCAGCCTGTCACTACCACCTTATCCTTCACTGCCGCAGCCACCTCCCCAACATACCCTGCCGCACCTTTGCCTGATTCCACTGTCACGTCTTTCGCCGTGGTGGCTGATTCAACTGTAGTATCCTTGGCTTCCTCGGCTTTCTCGGCTAAGTATTGAGCTGTATTTTGGCTTTTCTCAGCAACTGTGTTCTTAGCCTGCATGGTATAATCTGCTGCTGTATGACCTGCACTTGCTAAGGTGTCTTTCGCAGTCGCATATCCTTGTTGGCCTTTCTCTAGGGCAGTGTCCTTGAGAGCTCCACCCTTCTCCGCTGCATATTGAGAGACAGTTTGGCCTTTTTCTAGGGCAATGTCTTTCGCCTGCACGGAATAATCTGCTGCTGTCTTGCCTGCGCTTGCTAGGGTGTCTCTTGCAGTGGCATACCCTTGTTGGCCTTTCTCTAGGACAGTCTCCTTAAGTTCTCCACCTCTCTCTGCTGCAGCAGTTTGAATATTAGGGCCCGTTGCTTGTCCGGTCGATTCTTTGGACTTCTGCAACGCTGCCTGGCCTGATTCTTTCGCCTTTTGGTATCGCTCCTCGGCACCTCTAATGGCCTCCATGGAGTTCTGTTGTGCTTGTGCTCTCGCTTTTGAAATCTCATCTAACGGAACCTGTCTTCTCTCATCACCACCGGTGTTGCCGCCTGTTTGCATTTCCTCCGTTCTCTGGCCACCACTTCTCTCCATTTTTGTCCTTGCTTTACCCTCAATTCCTCCAACTTGATCAGCATGAGACGAAAGGTCGTGTTTTCTTTCTTCATGTGATCTGCTGCCGGCTTTTGCCTCTCCGCCGTGTTGTTGACCTACCGGTACTGTTGCTGTCATGGTGATAGTGGCAGCTCCGCTGCTGTGTGGAGCCTGATCCTCGTCTTCTTTTGCTTTGGCGGCAAGAGACTCGAAATGGGTTGTCATTTTCGGGACTCTGTCCTTCTCCACCTCAATCTCACGTTCATCTGTAGCATTCTCTCTTCTGAGTTGCTCTGAAGCCATTGATGACCCTCCTTTTCTTTCACTGTAATGTAATAATTTTACTGGATTTGGTAGAGATGATGGTGGAAATGTGGGAAATTTAAGGAGGCATAAAAGGGTCTAAAAACAAAGGTAGACGGGATTTGGCGGTTCGAAATAGAGATGAAGATGGGCATGGGGTGTATCTGCCAATGCAACGTGTAAGGGTGACAGAGTGTTGAATTGGGTGATTAGGCTTCAAAGCGTAATGTTGTTGGACACGTGTCATTCTGCATGGAATCACGGCCAACTTACTTGGTCAATAAGATTGGGTTTCAACCTCGTGGATATTTTATTGTTCATTTATCGTGCTGACATCTCTCTCCATTTTGATTCTCGTTTGAAAAGGAAAAACGAAACAGTTGCACTTGCAAAAGAGTGTTGCTATTTATAAACAACGTACGGATCCACCAATGTGGTGGTTTGGTGCGATGGTTTTCATAATAATATGCGACACCGATCAGTTTAAGGTGGTTTATTGCGATTTTTGGAATTTAATTTCTCTTTGAAATTCCATAATTAAAGACAATGATCTAGATCCTGTTTGGTATTGTTCTAGAACATCCGAGTGCTCCGTAGTTACGGAACACCTGGGTGATTTTACGAGTCCGTACGACTTCCGTTCGAAATCCAAAATCAGATCTAAATCGAGCACGACGAATTGGAGCTCTAGCAAATTGAAAATTTTTAGGTGACACCCATGGTAGCCGGTCAAAATTTTTAACCATAATTTGGGGTTTCAGATTTCAAAACGGAGATCGTGCGGGCTTGCAAAATCACCCGGGTAGTCCGTAATTATGAAACACCCAAGTGTATTGGGTCATTCCTGAGATCTTGTCTATTATATAATTTCTAAATGCGCAATTCTCTCGACGCAAACACGGAGAATCTCATTCTAGAATAAGAAAGAAAAAGAAAAAAAAAAACACGGACAATCTTAGATTCTTTTGTGTATACAGTTTCGGAAAAGATCTCTTAAATTTTTATCTCCTTTTAAATTTTTCGAATAACTTTTTTGATTGTGAGAACCAAAGAGCGGTGATCTTGGGGACAAATGGATTTATGTATTTATTTATTTTGGTCACTTAATACTCGGTGTCTTGATATGTCACAACTGCAAATTTGTTGCTTTGATGTAGTTTTCACTTTCAAAAGAGAAAAATTGCACATTTATTTCTCCATCTATGTTTTTTCAGCGAATATAGCTATCCATATGAATCATATTAATATATTCATTATCTAAAGATTTATCTTTCACTCCAATAATTTTGACAGATAGGTGTTTTTATACAGTTAGACTACTTGAACAAAATTATTATTCAGCTAACAATATATAGATAAATTTCATTATGGTCTCCAACCAGTAGTGTAACTTCGGCTTCATTTCTATCCCTAGTTCCCTACCTGTCTTCAATTCCCCTCCCCACCCGGGAATTTGTTCATGGAACCGTGAGAAAATTCTTGAAGAATTAAAAATTTGGCATTTTTGATTGGTAAATAATTTAATTATTTATACTAAGTAAATAATCTGCGTTTTTATGTATACGTGACCAATTTTAATTAATACAAATAAAGAAAAGAATATTTACTTAAAAAATGAGAAACATGGTACATCAAAAAAAAAATGGAAACATGTCTTTATTATGAATAATAATTGAAGAATAATTATTAGGTGTTATGAATAATTGAGAATAATGTGGTGGTTATGAATTATGAGGAATAATTTGGTGGAGGAATAATTTGGTGGAGGAATAATTTGGTAAAAGATGTAATTATTATATGTGAATGACTATTATACCCTTGATGAAATTATGTAATTACGATTGTGTAATTCGAAGTTTTTCACATAAATAGAGCAGTTATTAATGAAATTAAATTCACGAGAGTCCTAGTAATTCATTCTCTAAATTCTATCTATTGTTTACATCTTTTTATATGGCGTTATCGGTAGTCTCTGAACATTTGAGTAATATGAAGGGAGTATCTTTCTACGGGTTGTATCTTATAGATGATCTTACATGTATCGAAGCCAGGAATTATTATAAATACTTACAATCATCTCCAAATCAATACTTATCTTTCTTTTTCTCTCTTATCTTTTTCCCACTTTCTCACGTCTCAGCTCTTTCTATCTTACCAATCATGACGAAAACATTTATGCGAGAGATAAAGAGTTGTGGAAGCTGATCGAATTAGCGAATGGAGGAAATCGTGCGTGTTGATTCTTCTCACTAAAGAAAAATGAAAAAGATATATATTATATTACTTTATAATATAATAATATATTAAACTATAATATTCGTTTCGAGATATAAGAAGCATGCATTATCAAAATCAAATTTTCTCGACTCCATTATACTCGATTTGACGATTTGATTTAGCCTTGTATTGATAGGGTAATAGCTCGTTTTGAAATATGTTATTATCAAACTTTCAAAATTTACAAATAAGTACACCAACTTTTGAAAAAGTTACAAAATAGTCCTTGAACATTTTGATATTGATAAATTGAAATAGAAAGGAGATAATTTTCCAATCGTAAAATATTGATAAAATATTTTTGACAGAATTTTACCTCTACAGTGGAATGGACAATTTTACCCTTAGGGTAAAGCAGGCCTAATTTTGGAAAGTGAAAAATGGATAGAATATTCATGAAGAAATTCTAAATCCATTTATTATATAAAATGGCAAGTCCATTTGAGTTAAAAGATCGAATATTATTTTAACTCCCAGAAGAGTTCGATTACATAATGTCTTATTACAGAAGGATAGTATAGTGCTCTTGTAAGTAATGAGTATTTGTTACAGAAGAACAAATTTGCTCCGTAGAAATAGTTGATATTTAATTCTCACTTTATTTCTTCTTGATTTAATTGAAATACCTCCCACTTGATGATGGGTTCAATGAGTATTAAGCGGAAGGTTTTATATATTCTGCACTTTATATGCTAAGTGATGGGTAATACCTTCTACTAAGCGAGATCCTGCTCTGAAGAAGTAGTTAAATATTATGCAATTTAATTCTTGCTATTTAAATTCCGTAAATTTATATTTATTGCAATAATTCATAAGGTAGGATTCGCCCTGTTGGAGGAAATTTAATTTCTGATTTAAATTTATATGACTTTATAGTTTAGTATATTTCAATGTGGTGGGTAATACCACATGATTGGTGTGCATATTTCGATGTAGTGGGTTATACTACGATTGGTTATACAGTCTCTTTCGAGGAAAAGTAGTTGATCAAATATTCTAATCATACTCAAAAAGTAGCGATGAGAATAAAATTACTTCCATATATACCTAGAATATGAATGGAAAATTGAGCAAGTGGTACTTGAAGTTACCATTGGATAAATAGGCGAAAAGTAAAATCTTTGAATAGATCCCATGTTGATAAATCAAAGAAAATATATCGCATGAGAGATTATATGAAGTAATCTCATCGATGATATGAGATTGTATTAATATGAGAATAAAATGCTCTTGAAGAAGCATAATCACTAGATTTGTATTTGAATAAAGCGATATGATATTATTATTATTCAGGAAGAAGTACAAGCGATTGAAGTGGAACACATTGAGAATATCAAAGATGACAATAAACACTCGAAAATATAGAAATACTAAAAGAAAATATATATTGAATCCATAAATGAGGGATGCGTCTCAGAGTATAAATACTCAAAGTAACTTCTTGCCACCATCAACATTAGGATTCATAATGAAATATTTAAAGGATCAATTTCTTTTTAACACAGGTGGTTTGTGGCCAAGCGGACCCAACCTGATTCTTGAACATATGCATGAAATTTGATGAGTAGTTCATCAGCAGTACTAAGCGAGAATAAGTATTTTCTCCATTGAATGAGAGATAAACTTATTATTTACACCACGATCTAAAAGCAGCTAGTAAAGCATCAAAAATTATTAATATTCAACAAACCTATTGGTTTGACATGAAAGTTCGGCCGTGTGCAAGCGAGGCTATATTGAATATTTCCTCCAGGTGTGTTGTAGCACCTGGAAGGACAATGATAGCATCAGCTATTATTCATCATATCGTAAATGCGATTGTGGATGGATTGCGACATAGCTAACCTGCTTTGGACCCATGGTAGAAGCGCTCCAATTCGAGTATTAGATCCAACTAGATGGAAAGGTATTACACTCGAAACTCTTATTCCCAATATTGTCTGGTAATTTATAAGTCTAGCTAAAAAGTTTGTTGTTGGTTCCTCCATATAGTATATTGATATTTTGTTTCCCTAACTCCCCTTACAAGTTGGTGCGCCATATCCACGTATGTGGATATGACCTCTTGTCTGGGCCGCCAAGAACACATATAGTTTTTACTGGCGAGGTAAGATTGACTTACATGAGATGATTTTGATATCTCCATCTCCATCTCAACTCTATCTTTCTCTTTCCAACTTGAATGAATGATAGATATATGAATCCCTCTATTTAAAGAAAAATTTTTCAAACCAATAATTGAGTGCACTATTTACTTTTTGACAAATATGAAGAAAAAGGCAGAAAATTTTTTTAGTGATATGACATATAGTATCATTGATTGAAAAATAATATATATCTTAAAATTGAAAAAGCGATATTTACAAATAAAAAAATATATTGATCTTTGTTATTACCAGGTTTTCTTACATAAATATGGGAAAATCATTATACTAAAATTTTCTACTAAATTTACAAGCAGGATCTTCTAAAGTAAGTTTTCAAAAGCTGTAGCGTTTGTTGATCTTTTGAATTTGGCCCATAAGGCCATTAGCTACATATGCGTATCCACTAGATGTGTCTCAAGAGCACAGTGAATATCATCCAAGGCTCCTTACTCAATCCATTCTTAATGAATGCTATTTTATCTTCTCGATTTACGGACAAGTACCCATGATTTACATCGAGTGTCACATGTCCACCGAGCACACTTGTGGCATCCTCCTAATCTTTTTGCTCTCAGTTTCTTTGAAAAACTACTTTTACCCATACGGACATGTATTTAGAAGGTGAAACCTCACGGATAATCGAACCTTTGCTTCAATCAAGTATCGGATATCTTGTGGGATACCCTTGTTCATTAAGCATCTTAATCTTTCGACTACATCGATAAATCCTTTTTTGTGATTTTGATCGAGTGATGGATAGTATTTTCGAGATTTGAGAGCATATGATCCATTATAATGTATAGACCCCTTGTTAGGATGAATTTTGCAATAATTTTGATGATTTATTTATAGAATAATACAGCGTATGAAATAAGACTCGATTTTAAATAAAGCGTAAGAGCTATGATTTAGATTAAATAATGGCCAGGATGTGATCACGTATAATTGTAACTCAGTGTTTGAGCGATAGTAGACAATAATGTCACCAAAGATGATGGAATATATCGGTGAATTGTTTACATGATAAATCATGTTGAAAGCATTTATCTGAGATCTTAGTAAATCGATATAAGAATTTCTTGAACTAGAAGTTCAATAATGCTCGTTTTAAAACGTTGACCATCAGGTTTAAATAATTATTAAAATCAATATTTCAAGTGAAGAATTAAAAGAATTCTTCAATGATTGTTCTCGATAAATGATGAAATCATTCTTTGTAATATTAGGAATAAATCCCAAATATATACGGAATAAAGGATGAAAAAGTATGGGCCCACTCATCCTCCATGTAGACTCTTAGATATTATGATATGGATCATTAGATAGTCAGCGTGTGTATATGATTAGTAATTTGAAATTTCACGAAATATTTGCTCACAGTATGAGCATGATTTTGATTTAATGATAAAGCTACTAAATGTATATCCCAAATACTTGAATAAATCCTGAAGGATTTGAGTATGTGCATACAAGTGGGATATTATATGGCAAATTATTTAAAGTCCTCAAATAAATTGCCGATATCGAGAATAGAATGCAAAGCAGTCTAAATTCCCATATTAAAGAAATTTGAATGATGAGAGAACATATATGATTAAAATCATACACCAAGTGTATATGGGTTTTGGTGTTCTAAATTTTCTCAGCATGAGGGGAGTATTAAAGGTTGAAAATAATATGTAGAAATGCATCATGTTATATCCTCGAAATTGAAATCTGAACTTGAAGTTCAAAGATGCATGAAAGACTATGAACAATCACATATATCATTCGATGCTTTGATAAGTTAAGCCTTGAGAAGCGTTGATATTTCCCAATCATATATATCAAAACAAATGATAAAAAGATGGTTTTAATACGGAGGCATATGCTCTTGAAGAGTATATAGACATAACTATATTGTGTAATCTCTACAAGAGGATTGATAATGAGATATCTCGATAAGTTATGTCGATATGGGGAAAGAAATGAAATTGGAAATGTCGACACGATATGAAAATGTAGCGCTACATATGATCAATGATAATGAAAATATTGAGATATATTGAAGATGATAAATGGTGAATGTGAAATCCTTAACTTATGAGATGATGAGATGATGATGACTATTGCTCAGAAGTTTAAAGATAAGCATGAGTGAGTCATTATATGTTGCATGCTCATGAAAGTTAAATTAGATCGTGTGTGTAGTGAAAGGAAATTAAAGGATCGGATGAGTTAAACTTGGTGTTTATGAGTACCCTAAAGGTGAACTAAGCCCACACAGGAATGAAATAACTTTATTAAGTGAGTATTAAATGTTAAATGACATATTTTAAGTGTTAGTTAGTTATGAAGGTTTACTTATATGTTTACATGTTTTTTACGATGAATTTATATGCTTTAAATTGTGTATTTGGAGACATGTGTTCATGGTGAATGTTTTGTAGTTGTGTAAGAAAATTGATGCACTCTAAATGAGCAAGAGTATAAAACCAATGTATATGATACTCATATAAATGTATGAAAGATTTTGAAATGCTTGCAATACTTGTATAAAATACAGCGTTACTCTTTTCCGCTTAAGCGAGGTTTTTATCGTTGGGTTTCTGTGAGTTTTTAATGAAGGCAACTTTAAAAGGCGTATTCACATGAATAATGTCTCTTCTTTTTCCATTAAAGCTTTTTCCCATTGGGTTTTTCCTAATAAGGTTTTAACGAGGCATATTCATGGTATATTGAGAACGATATGAGAAATTGATCTGATGTATCTATTGGATCGAGAGATTATAATGGAGTATCTTTAGATCCAAAGCGATGATGATATTGAAATCATTTACGAAGTAAAGATATCGAGTTCTCAAGATGAAATCAAGCGGAGCGGTGTACTCTTTTTCCTTGATCGAAGTTTTTCGTGGGTTTCTTGTGACAAGGTTTTAACGAAGCGGCAAGCGTGAATACTTCGTATCTGGTGATGAGGCATCGAGGAGCAATGTTTTGATGAAGCGAGTATATAACCACTCCAAGTTTATCACTGTCGGTTTGGAAGTTTTTTCCCACTCGGTTTTTTTCTCCAAGCGAGTCAGGAAGGCATTTGTATTAATAGTCGTTCGAAGTGTTATGAATAATAATTGAAGAATAATTATTAGGTGTTATGAATAATTGAGAATAATGTGGTGGTTATGAATTATGAGGAATAATTTGGTGGAGGAATAATTTGGTGGAGGAATAATTTGGTAAAGATGTAATTATTATATGTGAATGATTTATTATACCTGTGATGAAATTATGTAATTACGATTGTCTTAATTCAGTTTCATAAATAAATTTGATTATTAATGAAATTCATTCACGAGATTTCTTAGAATTCATTAAATTCTACTACATTGTTTACATCTTTTATACAGTCTTAATTAAGTTGAAATCGTGCTCGTGGCCATTTCTATCCACTCCAACCAGTCCATAATTGATTTGTACGGTTGAGGCCTTTGTTAGGTAAATGCAGCCAATTCGTATAATCATGATCGCCTGCAAATCACAACCAAATTTGAGAGGACAAATGTATATTACAAAATTAAGGGTTATCTTGTTACATTACAAAATTAAGAGTTATTTTATTACATTGCCAAATTTCCAGGACTAGCTTTAATATTGGTCGGCGAAGGACTACAAAAGTTTGATTGGCCTATAAGCATCCCTCACGTTTCACTTATGAATCTAATCAAATAATGTTGTTTCCTTTTTAATTTTTTTTCAATTTTTTTTATCACCGTTTATTTATAATTAATTATATACAGCTTAATTGATTGTAATTACATCTATTTGAATTATCAACTTAGATGATAAGATGAAGGATTTAAAATAACAAATTGATTAATATTACATCACTAATAATTGACAAACACAACTTGTGAATAGAAGTACGTATTTGAGATTAGCAAAAATTGGAATTTGGGTAATCAAAGGGCAACAAACTTTGTCTAAGGGCCCTTCTTTAAAGTGCCATTATTAGGGTTTCATGTGGTTTTTGGACTTGATTGAATGGACAAACGAGTACGTATTAAGTTCATTGAATTGGAGGTCCCACATTTACACCGTGTCTATATACTAGGGTGCGAACACTTACATCTTTTGTATTAGGATTATTGAGAACTTTAACAATAACCGTGTATATATATATATATATATATATATATATATATATATATGATTTTGTATTTACACAATGTAATGATATGTGTAGCATTTTTGAAGCATAAAAAAAAATAAAATAAAGTTGTAACGTACTAATAATACTAGTGTTGTATTGTGATGATAATTAACTTACACTTCTTTGTATTATTGCATACAAGTTTTGTTAATATCCCCCCTGTGGTCTTCATGTGAATAAGTTTCATTTACACATTAAAATTAAAATTTATTAATGATAGTAATAAATACATTATACATACGTGTTTTATGAATTTTATATTATCAAAATTGAAAGTTGATATTCAATCAAAAAAAATAAAAATAAAATAAAAATTGAAAGCCTGATATTAAAGATGGATACATTTATTAAATGACTAATAGTAAAATGAAAATAACTAAATATTTAAAAGTAAATAGGCCAATTAAATTTCTTAGATTTACATTTTTCAATAGTGTTAATCGTCGGTGTGGACCCAAGAAAAAATAAATAAAATGAACGATAACCGCCCTTTCTCCCTCTAGAAGCTTTCTCTCCATTCTCTCCTCTGGTGCGTGAACTTTGCTGCACAGGGGGTGATTTGTGGTAATTTTGGCCGAAAATCACCCCATTTCATCTCTATGTATATATTTTCTTATAAGAAGTGGCATATCCACATGGATCTAGGATTTTCCTCGTCTTTTGGTGATTTTGTCATCTTTGGTGCAGCGTATTTTGGTGTCGTAGTCTTTTGTGCGGCGTTTTGTTTTCATCGTCTTGATGCAGTCTTTGTTTGTTCGTGTTTTCATCTTTGGTTGATCTGTTTGTCATCGTTGATTAAGCTCGTATTTGGCGTCAGCGTTGCGGATCCAGGAGGCGTAGATCTACTGGTCGATTTTTTTAAATCTTTGTAGAACTGAGTGTTTCTTGTCTTGCGGATCTTTGTGAGTGTGTTCGCAGTTTCACCGTTTTGGTTTTTAGCTGTGTTAAATCTGTGTTACTTCGATGTAATTTACTATTTTGAATGAATGAATAGCATCTTTTTCTCAAAAAAAAAAAAAGTGTTAATCGTCGGTGATTTATGTTTTATTTCAAAATTCTTGAACCTCCGTTCACGTTACGGGAATGGATTATGGCCCTCTAACTTTATCGAAAACCGCACCGTTCATATAAATTATGCACAAACATGAGAAAACATTTCTTCTAAAAGTTGACTTCAAGTAAGATAGAAATTGTCGTGCTCTTGCGGTGACATATATATTCCACATGCTAGCTGTCGGCCATCTCCATTGTTACACATTACCAATTATTTTTAAATACAAATATATTCTTAATTCAAATTTTTATTTTTTAATTTTTATTTGTCATTTAATTTTTAATTTTTAATTTTTCCAAGGTGTTACAAAGTATTCTAAAGTCCGCAAAGAATGTAAAATTTAAAACAAATTAGAAACAAAAATGTCCATATTTGAAAAGCTTTCGTACAACCCCGCATTTCTCAAAACCCAAAATAATTCGTAAATCCGGGTAGATCAGATCATACAAGTGAGTGTGTGTATATAAATATTCACCATAGTATGCATAGTAACACTAATTTATTCAAACCTCGTCCTTTACTAATTTTGTCTTGAATCGAAGTCCAAGAAATGAACTTTGTGTTCAAACCCCTGTTTTTCTACTCAGTACTCTTCTTGTTCTCACTCCAAGCAAATGCCGATTTCAACGCCACCATCTCCGCCACCGGAAAACTCGCCAGCCGATGCAACATTTTCCAAGGCAAATGGGTTTTTGATGCTTCCTATCCTCTCTATGATTTCTCCACTTGTCCCTTCATAGAAGATGAGTTCAACTGTGGAAAGTACAAAAGACCTGATAAAATGTACCTCAAGTTTAGATGGCAACCCTTCTCATGTAACCTCCCAAGGTAAGGTGGACTCTACTTACATACCGAGTACTTGATATTTCTAATCATTAAATACTCGCAATACAAAAATGTTCTTAAAGTGACCTAATTTGCATAGAGTATTTGATACAGTAAATTGGGAGTGCTAGAAATTTTACTCTACTCAGGCTACACTTGTACGATAAGGTGTCGTGTTGACTCAACTACTTAAGTAAACATTTTTTTCTTGAAGGTTTAATGGGGTGTATTTTTTGGAGAAATGGAGGGGGAAGAAGATCATGTTTGTGGGTGACTCACTGAGTTTGAACATGTGGAATTCATTGAGTTGCATGATACATCAATGGGTTCCAAAGGCCAGGACTAAACTAATAAGAACAGAAGGACTTGCCGAACTTGTCTTCTTGGTAAGTTTTGAGTCCCAAACTCTTCATTTGAAATTAAAGGCAAATATATATTCATGAAGTCAAATCTCCATTAATATAATTAATCCAATTACATTCATTTTGATTTATTTTTAATTTATTATGTTCATTCTAGGGGAGATTTCCAATATGGGCAAGCTTATTCATACCCACTTCAAATTTTCAACTACTTCCTTGATAAATTTTAGCCAAACTGAAAAATTTGTATCGACCATTCATGTTATGTCCTTGTCCCCTTAGCTTTTGGAAGGTAAAAGTCTTTAATGCTTGCTCATTGAATCCATATTTTGCCTAGCTAGCTAGTTTCACTCTCTAATAATTATTGTCCCGTAATTCATAGAATTCTTCGTTTAATTATTATATTTGACTTTTTTGATACATGATGGGTTGTTAGGCATTGATTTTTACCAAATTTTACCACTTTTTATCATTTTTTTATCAATTCTTTCTTTACCCTAAAAGCCTGATTGAGATTCTTTTTTTCCAAAATTTTCCACTTTTTTTAATTTTTTTCTCTCTCCTAAATCAATCACATCCACAAATCTCAACCACTCAACTCCACTCATTCTCTCTCCTCTTTTACATTAAAAATCTTTAAAACCTATTATAATCCATCCCCAATTACCTTTTAAATCAATCACATCCATATATCTCATCATATCCACAAATCTCCACATTAAAAACCATTTTAATTTGTTAAAAGATGATTATACTTTATTGCAATATATTATACTACTTACGTCCCAAAAATATAGTCCATTATTCCTTTTTCGTCCGTCCCAAAATATAGGTCACATTCCTTTTAAAGATATAGTTAAAATATTACTTGTCTTTTATGCCCTCATTTAATATATATTGATATAATCAAAATAGAGTAATTAAAATAAAACATCTAATAAATGAGATGGTATATTAGGAAAATAATCTTGAATTGTACTTTTTCAATACCATTAATTATATTTTTCTTAATCTGTGTGAAGATAAGAAAATGACTATAATTTTGGGACGGAGGTAATAGTTGTTTTAAAATATTAAAAACACGTGACCAATGGCGGCTCTAGTGCACACGACCTTAATGGTGGTGAAAAATTTTAGAGCTTAGTTTGTGAAATCAAATTAGTGATATAAACAATTGCATGTGGTTCGATAATTATAAGTTATATTATCTAATACAATGTGTGCCAAACATCACTTCGGCAAGTTGGTATAAAAAGTTTTTGGATAGTAAATTTGAAAGGCACCCCAATGGAATGTAGAATAAACTTTAGCCCGCAAAAGGCTTTAGAAAAATGAAGATGGATAGGCATTTGGAGCACGCTTTACTGGCTGGCCTGTGTCCTTTATTTGGAACTTTTGGGTGGAACAATTTGGCCCACAAAAGTTTCACACTTTTATAAAGTCCCCAACATTTGACAAAACTTTCAAAATATTTAGGTGCCAACACTATTAGGTTCTTTTAATAAAATTCATGATCAACCAAAGGATTTTGATTTTGATTTTGATTTTTGCAGCACGTGATTTTAATTTGTGCCATAATCTGTCAATTTAAATTTACTCCTCTCCTTACTTTAATTTAATACTTTAAAAGTCTGAGATGATAATAGGAAAAAATATACCATATTAATAAATTATTGTCACTTGTCTACTCTCGCCATCCTCTGTAATGATCAGTATTATTTTTGAAATACCATAATGCTTTCAGTGCAACGATTGCGTGAGAAAGCTAAAATTAGATTGGCATCTTAAAAGTTGAAAGTTGAAAAAGAAAAACATAATTATGATGAAGTTTGAAATTTTTTTTATTACAAAATCAAGACCAAATCAAGTAATCATCATTATAGCTAATTATTACTACTAACATAATAGTATAAGAATAACCACCCAAAGTCCAAAAAGAAGACTTTAGGTCTTAAGTAATAAACTTGTCAATTAAATGCCAGAAGCAAACTACAGAGACTTCAGTACTAATGAACTTTTCAATTAAATGCCAGAAGAGCACTAAAAAAACTTCATAATTAAATAATTAGTAGCACACATTTACATGCGTATTTGAGAATCCTATGCAAGGAGGGAAAAAAAATTAAATCTAAAATTGTTTACTAGTCTATGATGTTGTGTGGGCTACCAAAAAATGGAATATATTATTTGAGGGACATTCATCTAAGGATTTGGCCAGCGATAGTTAAGATAAAATTTAAAGTGATAAATCAATTACTATTAACAAACTGTCACATCTACATAAATACTATTATTGATTTCAAATGATTACCTTACAATTATTTTATGTCAGGATTATGGGATGAGGTTGCTATTATATCGCACGCAATACCTCGTCGACTTGGAGAGCCAACGAGTGGGTCGAGTTCTGAAGCTCGACTCCATCCGCTACGGGAATGCATGGAAAGGAATGGACATGTTGATTTTCAACTCGTGGCACTGGTGGACTCACAACGGAAGATCAAAACCGTAAGATAGAAATTTCGAAATTACGTTGGAGAATACAATAACGTCATGTAATTAAGGACTCAGATGAAATTTAATTTTATTGCAGATGGGATTATATAGAAGAGGGTGGCAAATTGTACAAAGATATGAACCGTCTGATGGCTTACTACAAAGGGATGACCACATGGGCAAGATGGATCAATCGAAATATTGATCCTTTGAAAACCAAAGTGTTCCTCCAAGGAATTTCTCCTACACATTACGAGTAAGGATTTCAAATATAATAATAAATTAAGGAATAATAATTAACAAAATGGAGTTTGCAAGAAGTATTCATATAGCTGACACTATTGTAAAATTACAGGGGCAAAGATTGGAGGGAGCCATTAAGATCATGTAGTAAAGAGACACTACCATTCTCTTCCCTAAAATATCCAGCGTCGACGCCGTTGCCTGCAGTTGTGGTAAACAAAGTACTAAGCAGAATAAGGAAACCAGTGTATTTACTCGATATTACCCTACTCTCACAATATCGAAAGGATGCACATCCCACGTACTACAGCTCACACAAAGGCCTCGACTGTAGCCACTGGTGTCTTCCTGGCTTACCAGATACTTGGAACGAGCTTCTCTATGCCGCTCTCCTTGGCTAGCTGAAGAGTGATGATAAAATATTGGATTGTAAGAAAATATGGGGATCGATTGATTTGTAGTATTGGTTATTCTTGGCATGAAAGGTTGCCTATGATTAATTTTCGTTTTCCATCGACATAGTTGGCCACTCTCTTTGTCGAATTCCCTTTCACCAAACACGATTTTTCGAACCAATTAAGGCGCGCATGTGTTGGCTTGTGTTCTTTTCAACTTTTTTTTTTTAATCTAATAATTAACTTCCAATACCCAGTCGAAGTAAAATTTCAATATCAACAACATTCATCTGTGCTACTAATCATTATTATCCAGTTATGTTGTCGTTCTCACAATTATTCAAGCAAATGAGTGACTTTCAAACAACAATTTATCATCACCATTTACGGGGCAATGCGACAATTATCTGGTACGAAATGTTTTTTCATATTAAATGCAATGTAATATTTAAAATAGTAAATCAATTAATGTCACATTGCCATTTAAGAATTATGACTGAATAATACTGAAGCTCAAAATAATACACAGCAGAAATGAACCAAAATATAGAAGCAGGATGACCAAATTTAGAAAGAAACAGGTGAGATACCTGGGGCTTCAGTTGTTTCAGTTATGGAAAAAAACTACGTCACTTTTTCTTGCACTCCTCTTCTCAAAAACCAAATGCAACCACAAAAATGGTGCTGCATCATACACAAGTTTGTTTACCTTTTATTTATGGCACATTGTCCTGCCCTCCTCTGTCTCCGTGGCCATTTTTCTCGTCTCCATTGCGAGCCATATAGGACCAATTGACAAAACGCCAAACTGAAATCGGAAGAACATACAATTTAACAGAATTAAAGATGAAATGCAGAAAAATTCAAAACCAATGCATCTAAATTTACATTGATCACAGACGTAGTAACTTTTGATAAGTCGAAAAAATACCAAGTTTCGATCATCAAGCAGTTGTATCAGTTTCTTGCCTGATTTAGTTCAGTTTTGTCCATAATATAGGGATTTAGCAGCTTCCATCAAAATTTAAATACAATGTGATCGTTGTATAGCCTAACTTGAAGAGTCCATTTACTCAAATCAAACTTTGAAAAAGCCCCAAATATGTACACATGTAAGTACATAACATAATTGTACCTGGAGGAGAATCTGCAGAAGGCATCGATCAAACTGTTTCTGTAAATTGTGAAAATTATAGAAGTCAGAATATTTCAAAATGGTTGCTGAATCAAAAGTGATAAACACCATGTACAAGAATGCAAGGGAGTAAATAATATGCAATTCTAGCAGTCCCGTATAGAACAGCAGTTGGAAATTGTAGAAACCCTCGACCATTCACATTAAATTATATATAAACCCCAAAAAACCAATTGGAAACTGTGGAACCCCTCGGCTATCCAGAGGGATAAAGTCTCTGTTGTTTTGAGTTAAAAGCATGTTATAGTCCTGCGTTAGATCTATAGAAAATCCCTTAACTGTGTTCATTTATACAATTACTGTAAGTGGTAAAGCCACTTTCTTTGACAAAGGAAAAGAGAAGGAAAGTCATGAAATGAAGCTACCAACTCCCATCTCCAAAGTCAAGAATGCAAGCTACCAACTCCCATCTCCACGCCTATAAATATAGCCTTTCATTCTTCAAATCCTACACCCCAAAAAAGTGAGAGCAATCTCATAAGATATAGAGAGGAATAGAGAGAAAAATTAGAAAAAAAAAGATAGTGAGTTTCTCACAAATTTTTAGTGTTATTCACTTTTAATTTGTGAGGATGTGTTTTCTACCATTATAAGAGAGAGTTATTTTTCATTTGTCTCTCCTTATATTGAAGAGAAGTTGTTGTAATCCTTTTGCTATAGTGAAATCCTTCTACTGATTTCAAAGTGGTTTTACCCCGAATTAATTTGGGGGTTTTTCAATCAAAATCACGTGTTTTTCATTTTTACCGTTCTATTTAGTTGTAATTGTGTCGAGTTCCCGATCCTAACAAGTGGTATTTATGAGCTTTGGTTGTGATTTTCATTAAATTCTTAGTATCTTTCTGTAGTTTCTGGCGTAGGTGATCTTGCACATGAAAGCTTGATTTTTTGAGAAAATCACTAGATCTATAGTAGAGTTAAGTGCTGAGATCGAGATCCGATTAGTGGAAAGGAGATATCTATAAAAATGGCGAAATATGAAATAGAAATTCAATAGAATAATTTACCGTTGTGGAAAATGAGAATAAAAGCGATATTGAGAAAAAGATAAGCTGCTTGGCGGCAATTGGAGAAAGGCAGAAGCGATATCAGATGATAAATGGAGCGAGATGGATGGCAATGCTATTGCTAATCTACATCTAGCACTAGCCCCAGTATTGTCAAGTGTAGCGAGAGAAAAGAGCGGCAAAGAGATTTGGGATACTCTCACAAAATTATACGAGGCCAAATCACTACACAACAAGATCTTCTTGAGAGGAAGTTATACACCTTCGGATGATGGAGTCAATTTCGGTGGACGGACCATCAACACCCTAAACACTCTATTTTCACGACTCACAACAATGGGGCATAATATAGAGGCGGGTGAGCGTCTTTGAAATTCACTTGAGTCTACCTGGTCATGTGATCAACTCATCATCAATTTGACCAACAATTTGGAGATACTAGTCTTTGGCGATATTGCATTGCGGTTCTTGAAGAAGAAAGTCGGCGCAAAAATAAAGAAAGACGAGTGGGAGCTCACGGCAAGCCGGGCTCTAATGGTGACGAGAGGTAGATCAGCGGAGCGTGGCCCCGGTGGGAGTCAAAATCGAGAGTAGATCAAAGTCGAGAAGTAAGAAAAATGTCAAGTGTCATCTGTGGCAGAAGGGGCACTACAAAGAAAGGGAGTGTTGGCGGCTCAAGAAGATTGAGGAAGCAAAGGAAAGCGACCTGAGACATTAAATGCTCAAGGTTGTGTAGCGAATACATCGGATGAGGCGAGATATTATCTGACAATAGCAATAGCGGTTGTTGAAGAAGCGGAAGAAGGTTCAGAGCGTGTGGCTTTTGGATTGAGAGCTACATGGCATATGACCCCTAGGAGAGAATGGTTCCACACCAATATGAACCTATCTCGAGGAGGATCTGTGTTTATGGGTAACGATCATGCCCTTGGAATTCTTTGGTATTGGTACCATCAAATTGGTGATGTATGATGATCTTGCTTAGCACCATCCGGAGAAGTGCGACATGTGAAAGGCCTGAAGAAAAATCTATTGTCCACTGGGACAATTAGATAGTATTGGGTGTAGTACCCATGTTCGAGATGGGATCATGAAGATTGTTAAAGGCGCACTTGTGGTGATGAAGCGAGAAAGATAGCGACAAATCTGTACATGCTTAAAAGCGAGAAACACAACAAGAAGGAGAAGCATCAAGCTGCGGCGGTGGTCGGGAGAAGGCGTGGCGATGATGTGGCACGTAAACTTGGCCACATGTACGAGCGAGGTTTGAAAATTCTCTCGAAAGAAAGCTTCTTCTAGGGCTCAAAAGGTATCTTTACCATTTTGTGAGCATTGTGTTACTAGTAAAGCGACCGCAGATTGAAATTGGCGATTCATTGCTAGAAGTAAAGCTATACTTGAGTTGGTTTACTCTGACGTTTGCAAGCAGTTGTGTCCCTAGGAGGTGCAGATACTTTGTATCATTTATTAGCGATTACTCCAGAGATGTTGGGTGTATCCAATTAGAAAGAAGTCGGATGTGTTTGAAGTTTTCAAAATCTTCAAAGCGGGTTGAACTTGAATCGAAAAAGATCAAGTGTTTGAGGGCGGACAATGGAGGAGAATATCTTTGGCGATGAATTTGATAACTTCTATAAACAAGAAGGTATCAAAAAGGCAATTTGACGGTGGCACACACTCCACAACAAAATGGAGTAGCGAGCGGATGAATAGAACCTTGTTAGAAAGGACAAAGCGATGTTGAAAAGCGCATGGTTGGCCAAATCGTTTTGGGCGCGATCAAGACCGCTTTGTTATGTGATCAATGTCGGTCACCATCAGCGCAGTGATCCGAAGACTCCTATGGAGATGTGGGCGGGAAGCGGTGATTATTCTCGCTTGCATCGTTTGGAAGTTCTGCTGTATGCTATGTACAACATGGAAACATCAAAGTTGGATCGAAATCCGAAATATGCATTTTCTTGGGGTATCTTTGATGGTGTTAAGGGTATCGCTGTGATCCCACTTTGCCCACAAAGTTATAATCGGCCGAGGGCGTTGTATTTGCGAAGATAAGGTGCAAAGTATGATAGCATTTCAAAGGAGAAACCAGAGACTCTGTAGTCAAGTTGAAGATCAACTAGAACAAAAGTTCTAGATTCTTACGGCGATACGAGCCACGAAGAACAAGAGCAAGGCGAGTTTGTAACTCCACAAGTTAGGCGGTCAACTTCGGGAGAGAAGAGGACGACGCACTCAGAATTATATTATGGAGGGTAATATTGCGTCTTGTCTACTAACGAGAGGATGGGAGCCATCGAATTTCATGGAGGCTATCTGAGTCAAGATGCTTCTCTGTGGATAGCGGCAATGCAAGAAGAAATGAAGCTCTTCATAAAAATAAAACTTGGGATCTTGTTCCTTTGCCACATGGAAGGAAAGCCATCGAGAAATAAATGGGTCTACAAGATCAAGCGAGATGGCAATGACCGAGTGGAGCGGTATCGTGTTAGATTGGTGGTGAAAGGATTTGCTCGAAGAAGGTATTGATTTCAACAAAATATTTTCTCTGTTCGACAACGATTCAGTGGATTCTGGCGATGTGTGCTACATTTGATTTGTACTTGGAAGCGAGTTGGATGTGAAAAGCGCATTTCTTCATGGAGAACTTGAAGAAGAAATTTTATGCTCCAACTTGAGATGGTTTGAAGAAAAAGGAAAAGAGAACTTGGTTTGTAGGTTGAACAAATCTCTATACGGTCTCAAGCAGCGCAGAGATGTTGGTATAAGAGATTTGATTCCTTCATCACGAGCCTTGGATACAACATTGATGCAGATCCTTGTGTCTATAACAAGAGATTTGGTGATGGTGATTTCATTATTCTCATTTGTATATTGACGACATGTTGGTAGCAGGCCCCAACAAAGATCATATTATAGAATTGAAGGCTCAATTGGCTAGGGAGTTTGAAATGAAGGACTTGGGACCAGCAAACAAGATTCTAGGGATGCAAATTTACCAGAGGCGAAATAATAGGAAGATTTGGCTTTCTCAAAGAATTACTTGAAGAAAATCTTTGACGGCGCTTCAATATGCAAGATTATGCAAGCCAATCTCACCCTCTTCCTATTAATTTCAGTTATCCTCAGTATGAGTCCCTAGCAGTGAAGTGGAGAGGATGGAGATGTCTCAGTGCGTATGCATCAGCGATGAGGTAGTTTAATGTTACGCTATGGTTTGTACAAGGCGGACATTACAAGCTTGATGGGGCGTTAGTCGGTACATGGCGAATCCTGGTAGAGAGCATTGGAATCTTGTGAAGAGGATCTGAGATATATCAAGGGTACCTCGAGATCTTTGCATTATGTTATGGAGGATCAGACTTTATTGTCGGAGAGCTATGTTGATTCGGATTACGGAGTGATCTTGATAAAAGCAAATCCACCACGAGGTTATGTGTTTACTCTTCTTGGAGGAGCAGTGAGTTGGGTTTAGCTGCGGTCTCGTGGCTACGTCAGCAGCGGAGGCGAATCGATAGCGACTACACAAGCCGGCAAAGAGGCAATATGGTTGCAAATGTTATTGGAAGAGCTTGGGCACAAACATGAGAAGATTACTCTATTTTGCTTGCAGAAATCGGGCGCTTTGCATTTGTAAAAGAATCCCGACATTTCACTCAGGGCACATTCGGGTTGATATCACTTTGTTAGTGAGAAGGTGGAAGAAGGAAGTGTGGATATTGAGGAAAATCCATACGAAAGACAACCTAGCGGATATGTTAACAAAACCAGTTAATAATGACAAGTTTGTATTGTGTCGATCTTCTATTGGTCTAGCGAGCGTGAGCGGCGTATGAATATGGCAGCGTAGAAAGGGTAAAATGATTTCTATGAAAGTGACTTTAAGTGGGAGAATGTAAGTGGTAAAGCCACTTTCTTTGACAAGGAAAAGAGAAGGAAAGTCATGAAATGAAGCTACCAACTCCCATCTCCAAAGTCAAGAATGCAAGCTACCAACTCCCATCTCACGCCTATAAATATAGCCTTTCATTCTTCAAATCCTACACCCCAAAAAAGTGAGAGCAATCTCATAAGATATAGAGAGGAATAGAGAAAAATTAGAGAAAAAAAGATAGTGAGTTTCTCTCAAATTTTTAAAGTGTTATTACACTTAATTTGTGAGGATGTGTTTTCTCCTATTATAAGAGAGAGTTATTTTCATTTTATCTTTCTCCTTTATATTAGAAGAGAAATTGTTGTAATCCTTTGCTATAGTGAAATCCTTCTACAGTTTGTAGTTTACCAGAATTAATTTGAGGGGTTTTCACGTAAAATCTGGTGTTTTTCATTTTCTGTTTTATTTCGATTGTAATTGTATGTAGAGTTATGTGATCCTAACAATTACAATTTAACAGCTTTGGCAATCTCAGCAAAAAGCTATTTTACAATAACAACCTATCAACTTTGAATAACTTTCTGGGGAGCTTGATTGCTTGACTGATGCATCTAGACTTGACTTTGCACGAATTCAAATAAGTTATGTCATTGATTCATGCTCATCCTCTCATCTTGTCCGTTGATATTTTGGTTTGAATTTGCTTATCACTCTAGGTTTTGACGTGGAATTCCTTTTCTCTCGTGATTCTAGTAAATTTTTGTTTCTGACCTGTTGTATATTCCTAAAACGCGGTCAGTAAGGTGAGTGAGGGTGTATTTTATTTATTGTGGATGTGTTGAGAATATAATTTTGTCTTTTTTCCTTGTTTGAACAGGTTTGTCGATTGTCTATTTCGGTTCTCCTGGTTCGTCTGGTTTGAATCTTGAAATATTTTACTTCACAATGCAGCTTATTGTTATATGGTTTTCCTGCACCACATTTGTAGCTATTGAAGAAGGCGTCGGCCCATCAATTATCAAAAAATGCATCCCCTTTGGAACAGTTGCATCATGATTTTGTTGTATAACTGAAGATTCCGTGTTAGAAATTTTCACTTTCTCCCCTTCTTTACCCCTAAGACAAATTCTGACAATTTTCTTTCATATATGATCTCCATAATTTACTGCAAATGGAAATTTGTGGATTTAATGAAATTCGGAAAATAAAAATGAATGTAAGAACTACTGGATTATTGCTTAATCTAGTGAGCAAGAAAGTTCGATCTTTTTTCTTACTGATCCAGAATGGATCGTATTCTACAAACGCAGGACAGTTGCCCAACTCTAGTGCATGTTTCATATCTATTGTTTGTGCAGGCGCTTGACATATTTTGTCCAAGTGTCAATAAAGGAGCTCGATACCTTGTTGTCTCTTTTGGCAGAGAAAAAGAGACACATGGCACAGGAAGAGTCAGAGAGAAACATGCAAATTCTGCTAGATTTCTTATACGGCTTAAGGAAACAAAAAGGCAATGAGCTCAATGAGGTATGAGGTTTGTACAGCATAGGAATTAATGAAAGAGATCGCAACACCAATTGTGAACTTAATTATGACCTAGCTGTTTGAGATCCATATTTGTTAATACTTCCAGTTCTGTTATCCCGTGAACTTCTTTTGTGTGATTGCTTCAATCAAACTTTATGGTCCTTCTATCTACCTGGAACCGGCATGGCAGATAAGTAGCGCCGTCTGTTAGTTACGCACATGTTTATTGATTGCAACATGATACCTGGGCTAGGTCTGATAAAATTGGAACGAGGCTTGTGTTGAGGAACAGTATAAAGAACTTCTGACTTTGTTTGAAGCATAATTAGATTAAGGAAAATTGCATATAACAAGATAAGTATCCCTGTCTATTAGTTATGTACATTTTTTTATTTTTGGTCAGCTAAATAATGAGGACATCCATTGTCCTTATGACCTTATGAAAGGAAAATTCAGTAATTCCCCTGAGCTCTCAGCTATTCTCCTTAGTTACATATTATCCCAAAATTTAATCTTCAATTATTGTTTCTCGGGTATAGTTTCTGTGTGTATTTCCGCAGTTCCTGTAGCACTTAATCTTTCTGAATCAAATCATCCAATTATCAGGATCTAATGCTTCTTCAGGTAGGAGATACATCTTTGAGTTCATTATCCTCATAGAACCAGGAGTTTTGCATCATCTTTAAATTCTTCTGAATATCTAGTTTCATTGTCCGATGGGTATTTCTTGCCGATAACCATAGACCTCCTAAGAGGTTAACCTGCATCAGTTTTTGTATCATGGTTGGTCTTGGTGTCGGATATCTTTATGCACTTGAAGCGTTGAATGAGGTAGCATCATATGCTTCAAAGATGATTCTAGCTGTCCAAATTCCTAATAACTATGACCTTTTGCTGCATTATTTTGTAGTAGAAGGATTAATGTTGTGACAAAAGAAGATTTGAGTAAGATAAACTGTTGACTTGACGGAGGATTCATAATCCGTTGAGGGGGAGGCGGCGGATTTTAACAAGGGGCAAGGTACCTAAACGTACATGACATGATTGCTGATAGCATATTGCCAGGGTACAACTAGGGAATTTTATGGTGGCACATTGGCGCAAGTAGAATTAAAAATTTTCCAGATATTGTGACCAAGTATGAATATTTTGATCAAGATGTAGTCGGTATTTGTTTTTGTTTTTGTTTTATTTTACTTTTCTAATCTTGGCGTGGTAAGTAATTGGCCATGAAGCAATTTTCTTGTCAAATCCTTGTCTAAGTTCCTTTAATTATTATACGCTTTCTAGCATTTGTGGTTGTGAAATTGCAAGGTCATGTTAGAACCTTGCTTTATTCTCTTCTTGGACAGTGATCTGATCATCAACTAATTTTTCAATTATATATTCTCAGGTACGAAGTGACATCCAATATATTAAACAAGACATCCATGCTGTGGAAAGGCGTAGGATAGAGCTATGTTGTGTGAGGGGCCGGAACTGGGTTAAACTATGGTTGCTTGGTGATGATCCTGTGGGATTGAAGTCTACTACTTCCATCTCTCAATAGATTTAGTTCTTGCCTTTTGAGCTCTAGAAATGAACAAGGAGTACATTCTGACAGCACCAAAAGTGGAGGGAAAGGCCTAACATAACTTCGGTGGTCTCCAGAGAAAGGACACTTCTTCCACCTCAAAATCTTTGATCTAATATTGTGCGGTTAACCTGAAGAACAAATTCTGTGTGCATTCGTTAGTTTCAAATTAGGTTCGTTCCAGTTGACATTGACTTAGTAATTTGAACCATGAATAATGAATCGGTCATCTGTCTTGTTACTTCAGGCTTTTTGTCCCAAAGATAGTCCTGGACATCTATACATTGGGTTATTACACCTGGAAATCGACATGTTTGCTTTTTCTGAACTAGCTAGCAGATTTTTACCACATTGGGCACCATGACGTTGGAGATTGCTTCAAATTGTGGAGAGTATACCTCAAATCAATGTAGATATCATTCTTTCATAGCCTCACAGGATACCAATGTAGGTCAGCCATTTTCGACTAGAGGGAACAGCACTAGGATATGAATGGAGGACTCGTATGACATTCAAAAACTAATCAGCACAGATATACATTGTTTTACAATTTTAAGTAGAAAGTAACACCAAGAGTGTTCGGTAGGACATTCCAGGACCCCTATTAAACTACAAAACTCTATACCTCAAGTGAAGTCTTGTAATTGCTGTTCCACAGATTTTCTGCCAACTGCATGCCTTTATACTCTACTTACATTTTCTTAATCTTATTCTGGACAGCCGACGAAGAGTGATTGCTGAAGCCTCATGGGCAGATCTCTTTCATTCCACCAACATTGTTTCAAGGTAGGATCTTCGAAAAGAATAATGGACACTGGATCCAAGACTAGTAAATTTGCCACCCTCTTTTTTTTTCTTCTGTGCGTGTGCCCCGCGGGGGGGATTAAAAGCAACAAATAGTTTTATCTTCTTAATTGTCCAATTGTTGAAAAGACAAACAGGAGAGTGCCTTAACAATCACTCTTAGTAACTAGGTAAATTGTATGTGGCTATACCTATAAAAAAATGTGTTATGATTTTTAAGTTTGATTTGAAATCCATTTGAATATATGAAAATTTATAATTGTTATAAAGAAACAATTCGAGAATACACATTCGAAGTAGTAAAAGATATAAAATTGACAATCAACAGTGACTCTTAAAATTAAAAATAATTTTACGTGGATATGAGAATGGTATATGCATTTTGGTTGCTCTAAACATAGAATGTATTCGTCTAAATACATTATGTGTGTAAATAAAATTTTTTGTTGCTCTCAATTTATATCGAATGTATTTGTGTAATAAAATTGCTAAAGAGAGGACAATTTTAGATACTGTTCTAAATGAATATCCTCCAACTTTTCCAATAAAAATAAATAAGGTAGGAGTAGACTAAATTTTGAAAAGATTAAAATTTTGTTGTAATAACTACAATCCCCAGAATGACCTATATGTATTCCTGTTAAACCTAAGCTTATCAACTATCAAATACTATAAAAGGATGCAAAAGTTGTCCATTGGGAAATGGATAAGAACCAAAACCACAAAAGAAAATGTAATTGAGAAAGGACAGCCAAAATAACCCCTACAATCAATGTTGATCAACATGCTAACATCTTTTTACACATAGAAAAATCAAAGGGGCAGTTTTTGCAACCAAAATATCTCCACAAACACGATATGCAAAGATCAAAAAAAGGAAAGTTGATTACTGAGATAAGTAAGAGATAACTCTGAAATCCAAATCACTCATTGATCAACCTCCTTTCCTCAGAACCATATAAAGTATAAGAAATTAATTTGGTGGCAAAGGCAACTATGAATATACATATACCTACAGACACTCATATACCCCACCAATGCAACTATTACCTCATATTTTTTCAAAATCTTCAATACTTCCAATAGTAACTGCTTTTCTACCTGTGCCTCATTTTCCCCTAAAACTATATGTAAAAAAACCATTGTTAGTTTAGAGGGAAGGTGATGTAAATATACATATAGGTATACAAACACAGAAGGAATTTTTGCAAGAGAAATGGATGCAGCGAGTAATTTACACAAATAGAGAATAAATAACTCCAGGAGAATTAAATAATAAAAAATTAAAGTAAACATTGTACTTTTATTTTTGAGTAATTAAAAAAGTGCTGTTAAATTGATTGAGAGCATATCTTCTTCCTCAGCTTGCATTTAATTATTAGTTCAACTGCAGACTTCTCAATCTTCGACACGCAAGAGGACAGGCTATTATCTGATGATACATTCACATTCGGATTCGCACGCAAAGTTGATTTAGAAGGTGATAGGATTGATTTTTTTTATGGATAATGTAAAAGGGGAGTGAGAATGAGTGGAATTTAATTGTGGAGATTTGTGTAGCACATGTAGGTCCCAATAGATATGTAGATGTGATTGGTTTGACTAAAAGAAAGAATAGATTAAAAAAGGTAAAATTTGAATCCTACCACATGCTTAATGTCCTCTATCAATTGAGGAACCACTTCAACTTTATAGACACTATCAACTTTCATGGGAATCTTTGTTACCCACGTAGCCCACTAAGCACAAGTCTTGTTAATTATGGACGACAAATGGCAAAAGCAATTCTATTACACAAATACATTCTATATAGATTGAGAGCAACAAATTCTATTTACATGCATAGAATGTATTTACACGAATACATTCTATTTATGTTTAGAGTCAACAATGACTTTTAAAACTAAAAATAATTTCATATTTGTATAATAGAATTGTTTTTACCATTTTGCAGTCCATAATTAACAAAACTTGTGCTTAGTGGGCTATGTGGGTAACAAAGATTCCCGTGAAAGTTGATAGTGTCTATAAAGTTGAAATGATTCCTCAATTAATAGAGGACATTAAGCATGTGTTAGGATTCAAATTTTACATTTTTTTATCCATTCTTTCTTTTGGTCAAACCAATTACATCCACATATCACTTGGGACCCACATGTGCTACACAAATCTACACAATTCAATTCCAGGCATTCTCACTCCCGTTTTACATTAAAATCCATTAAAAATTCAATCATATCACGCTCTAAATCAACTTTGCATGCAAATCCGAATGTGAATGTGTCATCAGATGATAGCCTATCCTCTTGCGTGTCGAAGATTGAGAAGTCTACAATTGAACTAACAATTAAATGCAAGTTGAGGAAGAAGATATGCTTTCAATCAATTTAACCACACTTTTATAATTACCCAAAAATAAAAAATAAAAATACGATGTTTAATTTATTTATTTATTATTTAATTCTCTTAGAGTTATTTATTCGCTATTTCTGTAAATTATTTGTTGCATCCATTTCTCTTGCAAAAATTACTTTTTATGTTTGTAAACCTATATGTAAATGTATTTCATACTTCACGTTCCCGCTAAACTAACAATGGTTCTTGTACATATGGTTCTAGGGGAAAATGAGGCACAGGTAGAAGAACAATTACTATTGGAAGTATTGAAGATTTGGAAGAACTATAAGATAATAGTTGCATCGGTGCTGTATATGAGTGTGTGTAGGCATACGTATATGTATGTATATTTCATATTTGCCTTTGTCACCAAACTAACTTCTTGTACTTTATATGGTTTCGGGGGAAGGAGGTGGATCAATGAGTGATTTGGATTTCAAAGTTATATCTCACTTCTCTCAGTAATCAACTTTTCTTTTTTTGATCTTTACATAACGTGTCTGTGGAGATATTTTGGATTTAATTTGCAAAAACTACCCCTTTGATTTCTCTACGTATAAAAAGATGTTAGAATGTTGATTAACATTAGTAGTAGGGGTTATTTTGGTTGTCCATTCCCAATTACATTTTTTGCTGTGGTTTTGGTTCGTGTCCATTTCCCAATGGACAACTTTTGCATTCTTATATAGTATTTGATAGTTGATAAGTTTAGGTTTAACAAGAATACATATAAGTCATTCTGGGGATTGTAATTATTACAGCGAAATTTTAATCTTTTCAAAATTTAGTCCACTCCCACCATATTTATGATGGTTGGAAAAGTTGGAGGATATTCATTCAGAACAGTATCTAAATTGTCATCTCTTTAGCAGTTCTACTACACAAATACATTCGATATAAATTGAGAGGAACAACAAATTCTATTTACATACATAGAATATATTTACACGAATACATTTTATTTATGTTTAGAACAACATAACTAAATTCTCCCATTCTCATATCCACGTGAAATTATTTTTATCTTTAAAAATCACCGTAGACTTTCAATTTTATATCTTTTACTACTTCAAATGTGCACCCTAGGATTGTTTCTTGATAACAATTATAAATTTTCATATATTCTAATGGACTCTAGATCAAACTTAAAAATCATAACACACTTTTTTATGCATATAGCCACATACAACCTGCCTAGTTACTAAGAGTTATTGTTAAGGTACTCTCCCATTTGTCTTTTCAACAATTGGACAATCACGAAGATAAAACTACCTGATTGGTGAACATTGTGAATGGCAAAATCATTGGACAGTTATCGGGGGTGAGTAACGATGCGGTTGTTAGATTTAAGCAAACAATCTTCCCCTCCACATGTCCCACCTGCAATAAGGGGAGAGAACAAAAATATTAAGAGCATCTCCAATACTCTCTAAACATGAGATATTCTCTAATCTAAATAGTCAAATCACAAAATTTGATATAAGATGATGCATGTATTTGAGGAAACATTTATTTCATATATAGGTCCATGCACTTTCTATGAATTAATAATCATTAACGCAAATCTATAAAATGTGGAAAAAGCTCATGAATTTGAGGACATGTTTTTGCATACCGCCGTGCACCTTATTCTAATGGGATGAACGTATGAAGGGACCGTTCTTTATCCATGCACCTAATTTATTTTCCTATATTTGTCAATGAATCCAATTAAGACTTTCGTGTGTCCCTAAAAAATTTAGTTAATATCGAACTTAATGTGATATAAAGCTCAACTTGTATTTAATCCCATCACCCCAAATCAATTCATTTTCAAGTGCCTTCTATTTTCACCACCACATATTTTCATAGAAGATAATATTCGATAATATGGAGCCAAAGATCACACAAGAGTTGTCACCACACAACGACACATAGTCCATTAAAGTGAGAGTTTTGCCAGAAAGAGTTCAATGGAAACATATTACAAAGATAAACGAAAAATTAATATTTTGAACCTAATATTCATTGATAGGGAGGTAGTTAATTTTTTTTTCCATCTTTATATTTTTCCCAAAAGCCACTGTTGTGGCAGAATATATATTCATCATCTATAATCTATAATCTATTTTATATATAAAAAGTCACAAGGCTTGAGAATTATTTTGTGGACGATTCCATCCAACTTTATATGTAAAATGTTACCTTAATACCTTTTAGATTTTATCTATAATATTTTATTTTTCATTTCGATTACATTTGTAGATCAGCAATAAGACCATTGGGTGTCTCCCTCCAGCCCCTTAAGTCTAGGGTTCGATTCCCCTCCCCGCACTCCACATTGGCCTTTTAATTCCAAATAAAACAATAAGGCAATTAAATGTTTCTACGATTCTGTGTGTTTCATAAGTAAAATCAAGACTTTCTTGACTAGTTATATGCATGCCCTCTCTTCTCAGGCCACGAGGCAAGAAGCTCACAGTATCATATTCACCTTTATATATCTCAATTAGTGACAATGAATTTGCGTGCTACTACTGCAGTCCCACGATATAGGGTCAAAGTTTCAGCAAATGATGGCACGTTTACTTCAACCTTTCTACTCTGGGATGATGACTGCCAAAAGCTGATTGGAAAAAGTGCACAACAGATAAGAGAGCGCATCGTACACATGAGAGGGAGTATTTTAGTTATGGTAAATAATTTTCATGAATTCCTTACTAAATTATACTATATATATGACAGGATATTGCAGAGACAGAAAACACAGCCGCTGTACAAAGGAGTGAATACTCTATTGAACGAGCAGGTCATCCAATTGAATTGGACACTCTAAATAGTCGTGTACTGATCTTTAAGGTAAATGTTAAGGACCAAAATTTAGAAAAAAAAGACCAAATATATTCAGTCAGCAGGGTTTCCGACGACGAAGATTTAATAGACAAATACAAGACGACATCTCTAGAAGTTACCAAGGTTCGTAATTTATTTAATATTCTACAGTGGGAGGGATATAATGTATAGAAAATAAAATAATTATTAATTTTTTTTGCATGGCATGTAGAGGAGTGACGTTATTTCATGGCTTGCTAAGACGGGTGAAGAAATAATAGAGGTATATTCCACTTCTAATAGCCATATAGGTTTTCAGGCTGTTTCAATTACCTGACAATATATTAAAAATTTTCAGCTAGAAGACTCGGTGAGTGATAATGAAGATGGCGAAGGAAAGAAGACACCAAAAAAAGCACGAATGGATTCCACAGAAGATACAGCAAACAGTAAATTTTCTGATGGTGGTTCATCCAACAAGTTCAAGTACACACTAAAAGGAAAGGAGATCAAGAAAGAAAAAGACTAGAGAAGTTCAAATACATGCAAAATATTTAGTGGATATCATCTACTATGAAAGAATTTCAATTCTTTCATCATTTTATCTTAAGCACTTTTGCTTCCAATTGTTATACATGCATGCTAGATGACTCAATCTTACTTCAATGGCAGTAATGGTTGTAAATACTTTAGTAGTTGGCATCTTAATATATGGTTTTTTGTTACATATTATCAATCAAAAGGTATATGACGCTGCAATGTTGTGAGCTTAAAAATTGAAATATATGAATATTTATATTTTAAAATGTATGCAAACTACTAATTATTCCAGTTCATTCATAAACAAAAAAATTCAACAACTTTATACATTTTAAAAAATATTTAAAATGCATTTATCATGAAGTATACGTATCTATACACACACACACATATATATATATATCCATTTGTATTTATATTTATGTAAAAACATTTTTGCAAAAATTTACTTATCCCTGTTCATGCATAAATAAATTATTCAACAGCTTTATATTAAAAAAAATTTTTAAATGCATTTATAATGAAATTAGCAAAATCATCAATAAATGAGACATCACAGCATAAACAGACCCAACCATCCCCATTAGGAAACTAACCCACTATGCTATAGTGGCTTTGTAGTATTAACAGACAGCAGAATCTATATCAATATGACACATAAGGAATACTACAATCATAAACTACAGATTCATCATTCATCAAACAATTCCGTAAGCAGTGTAAAAGAACAGTAACAGAAAACACATACTACAATCAAATCATAAAATAAAAAAGCATAACAGACATAGCAGATATAGCAGAAGGCATGGATAAAGAAAATGCCAGACCAAGGAAGCGCACATGCTTACAACCGCTATCAGCATCCGGTAAATGTTTATGGGCTTCAGTTTTTTCCATTAACAATGGTTCATGTATTTTAATACATTAATGTCTCTTAATGTCATTATTAGAGGTAAACACGCTTCTACAGAGTACCAGAAAACAAAGATTGACTTCACAAATGCAATGACAATTGGGCGAGGGATGTTCTTCAAACTTGAGAACAATAAACACATCACAAGGGATTTCTGGTATAGATGACAACTTTTCTCCTTTTAGTTGGTTGATAACAGAATTTTTCATTTTTATTTCTGTTCTATATAAGAAATCACATTCGGAAATGTTACCTAAGAGTTGTGATCTTCTATCAAAATTTATGAATCTTCAAATGCTAATATTAACTACTGCTATTGTCAGGATCTAATGACCGTTCACGAACCAGCCGACGGAGAAGACTAAATTCACAAACACAGAATATTGTGCGACAAGTTCCCTTGAACTTGAGTCGAAATAACCCAGCAGAAGAGGGCAATTCAGGTGTGTGTCACAACTTCAACAAGAAAACCTTTTTTCTAAGTTCTAAGGTTTAAGTTATATGTTAAAAGTACTATAATTTAGAAGTTGATGGTTATAACTTAATGTCAGAAGAAATATACTGACCTGTGCTCACTTTGAACAAAGTGAGATAAAATTTGAAGATGACCAATTGGTAGGAATCACACAGCTGGAAAAAAAAATATATACTGACAAATAAATAGGGTTACTTTTTATGTCTAATAACTATTACATAGAAATATTGAATAAAACAATCAAACAACTAGAGAATATGTATTCTTACCATGTGCGGCAGCAAGGTGTCTGCTGCCATTGCAACTGGTTCTTTGTGATTTGATCTCCCCGTGCTCAACTTTATAAAATTACATGAATCTATAACTACAGTTCAAATTTACAGGCACCTCTTAAGAAAATACTTAACTACTACATTACATATGTCAATAAATGGAAATAGCCATTACATTACATATTCACAATTCAGCAGCAAATTTTCGTTATACAAAGACGTACTTGGTAATCGTTTTAGTAAGGTGCCACTAATTTTGCAAAATAAAATAAGATATGAACTTCTAATCATTTCATGGAGTAGCATTCTTTGAATAGATAACGTTAAGAAAAAGATCTAACTTAATTTAATTTTGGCAGATTATGTTGAGGGAATATGTTTTAAAATAGATTAGGCTAACGAAAATTAATGGTTATCAAAAAAATAAAACGAAAGTGGCTATTAGGAAAAAAAATTATATTTGACATCCATGACAATAAAAACAAAACTTTAATACACAACACAAAGAATGGCATTGATGAATAGCTGGATTTTTTTCTTGAAAGTTCCTGGACAGTGGAAACCACAAGGAAAGAAGACAAGAAAATTAGTAGTACATTACGATTCACGGCATCCGACGAGAAAAGCAAAACAATCAAGTAAGAAAATTGTAGGGTGGGGTGGGTTTTAATTTGTGGATTATGAAGTCAAGGTGGCCAAACTAAAAGTCAGAAACTTACCCTTTCAGAAATATAGGTGATGCTTACAAATCCAAAACTTGGCCCAAAAAAATCACCAAAACTTTGACCGGTGGTCACGGCGGCTACGGTGTCGCCGGAAAAAATTCGGAAAATTCCTGGCACTCCCCCTCGCCGTGTTGATTCCAGATCTGGTCCCGAATTTCAAAACGGGGGTCGAATCGACCCCCAAAATGGCTCGGTGATTCCTAAAAATTAGGAACCACCGGTGGGAATATAACATTCCTGAATATATATATATAGTGTACACTTGTCAAGAGGTGAACCAAAAATAATGAACAACCTTTAGTTAATAATAATAATATAACATGCCATTGTCAAACCGTTAAGTACTGGACATATATTTATTGTATAACTTTTGTAATTAGTCAATTAATTAATGTACAATTTACACTAAAAAAATTAATGTATAGTACGGAAACATTTAATTAAATTGGTCTATTATCGTGAATAAAAATTTTTAATTACCTTGATTTATTTATTATCCCCACTAATAATTTATATGAGATGATAAGTAAATAATATATTGTATGAATATTTTACAATTTTATGATAAGAAAAATAAAAAATTTGAAGCTATAAAATGACACATTTTAAATTATAAAAATTAAATTTAACTGATTTATTAAAAAAAATTTATTACACCTAACAATGTTGTCCCATATAAAATTTTACGTTGTAAATGTTCAAAATTCTTTCTCATAATTCTACATTTCTCTCCTATTTAGTTTTCGAGATTATAGTATTATTTTATTTTTTCCAAAACAACAAGTGGAAAATTTAAGGGGCGTTCTGTTTGTTTTGTATTTTCTATTTTCATTTTCGAAAATATTTTAGTGTTTTCTGTTTTCAATTGCTGTTTTCAGAAAATTGAAAATGTGTTTGGTTTGTTGTTTTGAAAAAATTATTTTTGAGAAGAGAAAATAGAAAATGTGTTTGGTTTATAATTGTTTAAAATGTAATAAATGTAAAGTTTAAAATCCGAAAACGCATTTTCCTTGTTTTCAGCATTTAACATAGAAAACGCCGAAAACGTTAAAAAGACGTTTTCGTGTTTTCTATACAAATCTTGAAAACGATTTCGAAAACGTATTTTCGAAAACAATGAACAGAACGCGTTTTCAATATTTTCGAAAATAGAAAACAGAAAACGGGTTGAAAATGGCAAATAGAACGCACCCTTAACATTTCTATCATGTACATGTTTCTCTAAGTTTTCATTTAATCCATAATGTTTCATTAAATTCAAATGGATGAAAATTATACATGTACAACTTTTCGAGTTATGACATAAATGTGCAATTTTATGCTTTCAAATATGCTGTCTAATAATTTGACAATTTTGTATCAGTTGGAAATAGTAATTCATAAAATAGGTCTATTAATGTTAATGAAATGATATGATTAGTTTGGTTGATTTATTGGTCCACTAATAAAGTTATATGACATGAATTTGTAAGTAAAAAAATCTATTGTACAAATATTTTGGAATTTAAGCGAAGAAAAAATAAAAAAAGAGTTACTATAAAACAACACATTTTTAACATATCAAATTACAACTTAAATTTTTACCTTCTTTAAATATAAAATAATTATTTAATTTGAATTTGCAGAGTACATGGACGTAGGAGATGCTTCGTACAAATGTTCATTTTGTAATGCAATATTTTGGTATGGCGAAAGAATTGGGAAGCGGTATAAGAAGACTTCAAACCCAAAGTACTCTACGTGCTGCTTAAACGGCAAAGTTAAGCTTCCAATGATCAAGGATCCTCTTACTCTATTGCAAGAGTTATTATATGGGAAAAGTGAAAAAAGCAAACACTTTATTCAAAATATTCGGGCATATAATATGATGTTTTCTTTTACTTCGATGGGAGGTGAGACAGACAAGCGTTCGAATGCTGGAAGAAGTCCTCCGATATTTATCATACAATTAATTCAACTTTTAAAAATTTATATTTCTAAAGTTAGCAATAAAATGGTAGTAATATTTAGGTACATAATTATTAGAAAAATGCACATTGATTTAAAAGTTGTTTTCAAAACCAATATAATGGATTGAGGTTGAAGCACTAATACTAAAGTGAACTTGAAAAATTATTTTTCAGCACCATCGTTTGCATATGTTTCATTCTCTTTAAAGAATTATAAGTTATTATTCATAACAGATATTAAGGGGTTGTTTGATTGGGGATAAAAGTTATCCGCGAGGTATTTCGTATAAAATATGTGGTTAATAGTGTATTGAAAAGTGTGTATGTGGTTGAAAAGATGAGAGAGAAGAGTGGGATAAAATTTATCCTGGATAGAACAAGACCTAAGAGACAATAAAATTTAATGAAGATCAAGATTCAAGGTACAAAAGAATAAGAACAGCAATAAAATGGTCATATTAATCACATCTCAAATAAACAATGCCATTGTGAAAATCCAAACAATTAGAAGAAACACCAATATGAAGATGCTTCATACTTGCAAAGAAGAGCTATCCTTGCTCCTACGCTAAGTGAAGTACATATCATAAATGAATACATGGTTTCCAAGAATGAGTCCGAAGAGAATGTATATTCGAGTGCTGATTCAGTGTGTGATTCGGATGGAGTTGGCAGTTTATTTGCAGAAATTCATTCACTAGAATTCTTAAATGGGATACGATGTTCCGAGGTGCCGAACCATGAGCTAAAATTGAAAGTTGGAATTCCGGTGATATTGTTGAGGAATATAGATCATACAATGGGATTGTGCAATGGAACAAGGATGATTATTATACGACTCGGACGTCATGTTTTGGAAGCTTCCATTCTCTCTGGAAGTAATGCTGGGGAAAAAGTTTTCATCCCGAGAATGTCACTAACTCCGTCGGATATGAGGTTGCCTTTTCGGTTCCAAAGAAAACAATTTCCTGTGATTGTATCATATGCTATGACTATTAACAAGAGCCAAGGACAATCGCTTTCACACGTGGGCCTTTTCTTGAGAAAGCCTGTGTTTAGTCATGGACAATTGTATGTGACTATTTCTCGAGTTACTAGCCGTTCAGGACTGAAGGTGCTTCTTTGTAATAAAGAAGGGAAGCCGACAAATGTGACTACTAATGTTGTATACAAAGAAGTTTTCCGTAATTTGTAATTCTCTGTTCATAATGCAACTACATTTGTAGTTAATTGTTATTTATGTTTTTAATTTTCTTGGATAATTTCAAATTGCAAGTACAATGCATGTTTCTTTGCATTGTATTCCTTCTCAACTTGATTATTTCTACTTTAAAAAATGTTTGCAATGTAGCACAAAGATTTAATCACTCCATTTATATGTAATTAAATTGTACAAAAAAATTTCATGTATCAGATATTTATTGTTATTTAACCTACACAATTTCACCCCGTGCAACGCACGGGTGTGAAAACTAGTTTAGTTAATATCGAACTTAATGTGATATAAAGCTCAACTTGTATTTAATCCCATCACCCCAAATCAATTCATTTTCAAGTGCCTTCTATTTTCTCCACCACATATTTTCATAGAAGATAATATTCGATAATATGGAGCCAAAGATCACACAAGAGTTGTCACCACACAACGACACATAGTCCATTAAAGTGAGAGTTTTGCCCGAAAGAGTTCAATGGAAACATATTACAAAGATGAACGAAAAATTAATATTTTGAACCTAATATTCATTGATAGGGAGGTAGTTAATTTTTTTTCCCATCTTTATATTTTTCCCAAAAGCCACTGTTGTGGCAGAATATATATTCATCATCTATAATCTATAATCTATTTTATATATAAAAAGTCACAAGGCTTGAGAATTATTTTGTGGACGATTCCATCCAACTTTATATGTAAAATGTTACCTTAATACCTTTTAGATTTTATCTATAATATTTTATTTTTCATTTCGATTACATTTGTAGATCAGCAATAAGACCATTGGGTGTCTCCCTCCAGCCCCTTAAGTCTAGGGTTCGATTCCCCTCCCCGCACTCCACATTGGCCTTTTAATTCCAAATAAAACAATAAGGCAATTAAATGTTTCTACGATTCTGTGTGTTTCATAAGTAAAATCAAGACTTTCTTGACTAGTTATATGCATGCCCTCTCTTCTCAGGCCACGAGGCAAGAAGCTCACAGTATCATATTCACCTTTATATATCTCAATTAGTGACAATGAATTGTGAATAGAGTATAACTGGTGCAAATATCTCAGCACCACACTCATATCCATGTATGTACGGGCATACTCGATCAAGTTTACGAATGATTCCACTATTTCAAGACTGCAACAAAAGCAATAAGAAAGACCGACAAAAACTTTGCATGAGACTAGCAGTGAAGAGCAACGATGATTACAATTACACAAGGTGGTATGATCAGAAAAAGAAAAATTGAAAAGAATATAAAAAAAGAAAACTAACATGTGTAGAAGAACCGAAAATGTCGTCCGATATTTAGACGGGCCCTCTAATGCACACCAAAGTGAGATGTCATACTGTGTCTGGGAGAAGATAAGCCTCCGAAAGGACTCCTCAATTGTATACTTGTCCACCAAGTTCATGGTCAAGCCATGTGCTACTCTAAACAACTTCAGGATAACCATCCACGGAAAAATAATACCATCGGCAGTCACAATAACAATAGGATGCTACCTGCACAAAGATACATAAATCACTATTAATATTATTTAAATTTAAATAAACCAATGCACTTAAAGCCTCCCACAATATAAAAACAAACTTACAACCGTATCGCTGCATAAGTGAGTACGGCGATCTGAATTTCCAGCTCTGACATGCCCAAAAGGCTCTTCTCATAGGTCTTGGACAAGAATATATTCTTGCAACGGATCAGGTGCCTTCTTCTGGAAAATGTATGAATAGCTCTCGAAATCTTTGGGAGAACCATAACTAACAACAGGCTCCCGCCTACAGGCACCAGAAAGTCGTATGAATCTAGCACAGTATGAAGCTCCTGGGAAGCTTCTGCTAGAAAATCTCCGATCGATGGAATCATGCTATTGATCCATCCCTTGTGCATCTTCGCATCCTTCGGGGTGGTTGAGAGCCACCGTTCATGACAAACTGGGTTCGCAATGACCACGCAAAGCCTCAAGTGACCTGGAAGTAAAGAATGGATACTTGTAAATTGAATATATAATTAACATATTCTTATCATGAAATTGTAAAAATCCAAAATGGCGTACACTAAGGCCCCGTTCTCTTTGTGTTTCTATTTTCTATTTTCGGATTTTAAATTCATTTTGAGTTTTCTGTTTTGAGTCTATTTTGAGATTTCTGAATATGCGTTCTTCTTGTAATTCTGAAAATTTATTTTTGAAAATAGAAAATTAGAAAACTTGTTTACTTTGTACTTTTTAGAAAATCATTTCATAATAAAAATTTATCTAGTAAATTTGATTAATGAATGATAAAAACAACAATTCTACAAATTCATGTTAGAATAATAAATTGTTGCTTGTAAATTTATTAAAAATTTGTTTAATAAATTGTTTTCAATTTTCCATTTACTTTAAGAATAAATTGTTCTTTACAAATTAACATAAAAATAATAAGAAGGTTAATTGACACTAACAATAAAAATCATATATTTACTAACATATAAAGGTAGATTTCATAAAGCAATACGATATAATAAGTATTATTTTGACACAAATTTAACATTCTTGAATGTACTTCATGTACTTAAAAAAATCTAGTGGAGTAAGATTACATATTGGTATTGTATTGATAGACATGAACAATCAATGAATTGATAGAATCATGCACGCCTCCTTAAATTGTCATTCCACATTTGTGCAGCAATTTCATCTCTCACCCTTCTCATTTGAGCAATTTGACTAGCATCAAAATGTATGACATCTTCTTGTAAACTTAACTGTGGCACATCTTCAAACACCATATTCTCTACTGAATTGAACGAATAACTTGTCTAAAGTGTCGTCTCTTCTCTTATATACCAACTGCTCCGGTCAATCCATTAATTAACCCCAATAAAAGCACATTCACTGTGAGCTCATTTACTCATCAACATTAGATTGCAGCCTATGCTGGTTATAATCATCAAACCCTTCCCTTTAATTATCCTGAGGTGCCACCCCATAAGGGATGTAAAAAGATCTACTTGTTTGATGAACTTATCAACAAAATCAGGAGAAAACTCATAGGATGGGAGCATGGGTTTCCTTCTTTAGAAGGTAGGATGGTTCTTATCAAAATCCATCTGAATTCTATGCCCCTTCATCTCTTACAAGTCATGGATCCTCCCAAGAGCATTCTTAATCAGATTACTAGAATCTGTAATGCTTATGCCTGGGGAGATAAAGCTCAAGCCAAACAAATACATTGGGCCAAATGGGAAAAATTATGTTATCTTACGACAGAGGGTGGCCATAGCTGTGATACTTTGGAGGATATCAACAAGGGATTCAATTGTAAAATATGGTGGAATTTCAGGCTGCAACAATCATTATGGAGCAAAGTCATAAGGAAAAATACTGTAGATCTCATCCTACTCTAATCAGCCGTAAAAAAGCTAATTATCCTATCTGGAAGAGATTATTAACTACTAGACACATTGTAGAGCCCCAGCTACGTTGGAAGATTGGAAGAGGAATTCTAATACCATTTCTGATCATTAGTTACCTGCAGGTATAATCAAAGGCAGAACTCAAATTGTGGCTCATGGTTCTCCCATCTCCGACTACATTGAACATAGTAACTGGAACATGGATAAACTCCAGCAGAGCTTTCCTCCCAATATCATTAAGGAAATTAAATCCCTCTCACTGATATGGAAGATAAATTATATTGGAATCTTATATCTGATGGAAAATTCAGTTTATAGAGTTGAATTCATCAATTCAGAAAAAGAAATACTATGCTCCTATCATACAAGCATATTTGGAGCAAACCTATTCCCACTAAAATCTCCATCTTCATGTGGCGACTTTGGAATAACTCGATCTCTATTAATGACATCATTACAAGAGAAATTCAATATTCACATGGCCTCTAAGTGCCATTTTTTTTTGAAAATATTGAAACCATGGAACATCTTTTCCTCAAAGGCAATATAGCTGAATCAGTACGGCTATGAGTGTGTTAGCGGATGAATTTTAATGTATTTTTATGAGTAGGAAGAGAGAGAATGAGTGGAGTTGGGTGGTGGAGATTTAATGAGTGGAGAGATATATGGATGTGATTTGTTTGATCAAATTTGAAATTTGAAAAAAATGCATTAAAATGCATTATCATTTTGATGCTAACACCCTTCTACTCCAAATCTGGACTACCCCCTCCTAACTGCCATCATCCCAAACAACTATTTCTTCACCAGATCATCAACCACTAGGCCCAACCTGATAATCTGATCTTTCTCATTGCTATGCTCGTTTTATGGTGCACCAAAATTGAGTCCAAGATTTAAACAATGAGAAAAAAAAATTATCATTCAAGGCCAATGATGTAAATAAGGATAACAGGACAAAGGATTTAGTGGTTTATCAACAATGAAAGACCTATATCCACTTGGCTTTACAGAGGGTTTTCACTTGACAAAGGACTTAGTGGTTTACAGCATTGAAGATCATGGCTCCATGAAGATACAACAATCTAACTATATGGTCGGAGGACTTTTTATCTAATGTCCTAAAAAGTTCATGACTCAACTACTAATAGTTCTTCAGTCAATGCATTAACCAACACAAGAAAATATACACCTACTACATTCTCCTGCCTATATCCCTCATAATTTTCAAATGCACAAATATATTTTCTTGCTCATGTTGATATTGTCGAAGAACCAAGTTCCTATAAATAGGCATGTATAAGATCAAAACAGGTCTTACGAAATCAAGTTAAAGTCAAATGGGCAGGTTGATAGACTTAAGGCCAGATCGATGGAAAAAGGATACAACTAAAATACTAAATGGAAGGGGTGGATTGTATGCAACAACTATTAGAGAATTCCATATGAATGTGATAGCAATCTCCAAGTAAAAATGGAAACATATAGAAACTCCAACATTTTCAAGATTGAAACTCGAATTTAACTGTCATGTCTCTTATAGCGAAATTAATTCCGACTCCAGCAGAAAATGTTATAACTAAGTAACAGGGCCATCATCTTGAATTAAAATTCTTCATGCAATTCCAGTAACATTGTAGCCATTTTATTACAGAAAATTTCAGTCATCAACAATATAAGCTAAGAAAAACATTTTTCTAAATTGTTCAATCCAGTCTCTCTCTAAAGGCATTTAACAAAAAATGTGAAAATCTCCAAAGAACAACGGGATCTTAGCACTGCTCTGTGAAAGATTAGCTTAGATATCATAAAGCAGCCTGTTCAATCAAGATTCTAACCCAGGCCCCAATATCTTGAGAAATTACCTTCTTAGTACTAAAGCAATTGCAGGCGATTCTCGTTGTAGGTTCAATTGATTGATAGTGAACCTATCAAAAGGTAAACCTCACATTACAAAATCCGGAGATGCTCCAACTTTCGGAGATGCTCCAACTGAAGATGCTCCAACTTTCGGAGATAATCTACCAGCTACACAAAAACACATCATCCTACTCGCCATGGAAATGCTTTACTGTGTGCAAATAGAGCGGATAAATTACGTAAGGAAAGTTGTAATGACAATAAAAATATGAAAATTTCTTGCAACATCAAAAAAAACACAAAAGCCTTAAGCATTTGTGGCGTAGGCTACAATGTTTGGGTTATTTGATCTTGCAGTTCTAGCACAAAAAAACAATATCCCATATCCCATTATTCGATTAACACCACCCCTCCCCCAACGCCCAAAAACAAATCGGAGGCTACAAAAAACTCTTAAAAAGGATTTAAACCATCTTAAACATTTTAATATGAAAATAAGAATCGAAGTGCATAAAACCGAAGGGAAAAAGCTAATGAGAGTACATGGAAAGATAAACTGTATTTTGAAGCACCGCATTGTAATCGACCACAACAGAAAATCAGATTGAGAACAAGAAACCTCCACCAAATTCTCATCTCTAAGAGTATTAGCAGATTAACTTTAAAGATTACAAAGCACCCTGTAGCAATACTGCCAAAAGGAAGGAAGGAGGAAAAAAAACACACGGACACAAAAGAATGGGAGGTGTTTGAGGTGTTGAAGGTCTGAAGAAATGGGAATGGCAAGGTGAATGCCGGCCAGGTCCAGGGATCAGCCGATTAGGGTTAATTTTCAAAAGTTTGTGAAATTTGCAATTTGGTCCTTGAACTTGTATGGCTTATCCAAAACTGACTCCGGTCTAACTGTACAAAATACGCCATGTGGGCTGCCACGTGGCTGACACATCACCGCTGGAACATGTTTAATGTTCCAGCGGCTAGTTCTCGAACAGGCCAGTGAAGTTCGAACCCAAGATTGGCAATAGGGTACCGCTAAATGTACCGATGCCTTAAATGAGTTCACCCACCTTCTAAAAAAATATAATAAAAAGACTAATATACCCATGCTAAGCGCATCCCCTTTTGGTTTTTTTTTTTTCCCCCCTTGTGTTCACAACGAACAAGCAAAAGCTTGTTTTTGCATTCACAATGAACAAAAATAAAAATAGAAAACAAAAATTGGGGGAAGAAGATGGAGCTGCTATTAATGGAAGCTTCTTGAAGAAGCTGCTGTTATTTATTTATTTATTTAAAAAAAAAAAAAAAAACAGCTTCTTCAAGCTTGAAGTAGCTCACCCAAAAAAGATTCTTCTTCACGCTTGAAGGTGTTGGAAACTCACGAAAAAAAAAGCTTCTTCTTCAAGCTTGAAGATTAATGGCAACTTCTTCAAGCTTGAAGCAGCTGTTTCTTTCTTCGATTTTTTTAAAAATTATTTTATGACTGTTCGGCTTCTTTAGGCCGAAATTATTTTTTTAAAAAAAAAAGGAAAGGAAAAGAAAAGAAATAGGGTGTGGGGGTAGAATGGGAAAAATAAGGAAATGTGGGTATATTGACTAAAGTGATGGGTGCATTTAGTTATGGGTGGTAGCCGAGCTGAGCCTCTCATAAAAAACGAGCTCAGGTTCGGCTCAACTCGTAATCTAATTCGTGAGTTCGAGTTCGGATTGAGCTCGTTTGTTAAACGAGTCGAGCTGAGCTGTCCACGAATAGCTAGTGAACTGTTCAACTCACGAGTGGATGCAAAAACAAGCTTTTGCTTGTTCAATCATTCTTCCTGTCAACGTGCCGAGCCTAGCTGAACACACGAGCTCATGAACTGTTCAACTCATTTGCCACCCCTACATTTAGTCGTACCCTTAGCGATGATATTGTATTGTTATGTTGACAAGAAGTCATAACCTAATGGTGAATTGAAAATTTTCAAAATTCATCAAATTGAATTTATTGTGACTAGATATTAAAAACTATTTAATTGAATGATAATAGTATTATTTTTTTATTATAGTTGCTAGTATACCGTTTTTGTGCGGTGAAACCCGAACAGAGAAGAAGACTTACCTAGTTGTCAATGATGATCAGAAGCAGAATTAAGATTTGCTTAGGGAGAATTGGAAACTTGATTGGAAAATTGAATAAATTTTGGAAATTTGTGAGAGAAGGTTTGTATTTTTGGACTGCCGCATGTCCCATTTTGCATCGACTCAAAAACAATTTAGAAGAATGAATTTAAAGAAGTGAAAATGTACTTTTTTTTTTCCTTCCATATGACCATATGTAGGGTGATAGGGGTTGGTTTTTAAAAGTTTTTAATGTAAATGAGGAGTGAGAATGAGCAGAGTTAAATGGTGGAGATTTATGGATGTAATGTGATATATGGATATGATTGATTTGTGGTAAAAAAGAATGGATAAAAAAAGATAAAAAGTGGTAAAATTTTTTTAAATGGGTTGCCTAACACCCTTATGACCGTATGATTAAAAAAAAAAAAACACTATGGCGACGATGATTAATTTTACGAAAAGTTTTGACAATTGACAGATTTGCTGCAAATAAAAATTATATGATCACCCGAATAGACAGCCTGTAGAGTTTGTGGCGAGTCCGACATTTTTTTTTTTGGCCATCCCTGCTACCATTTTGTGTCCCGAAATATAGAATGCAAGAACACATTTCTACACATTTGCATGACAATAGTATGGGGTCTAGTTTTTACACTTTGATAATCTAACCGAATGTTTTTGGTTTTGCGTTTGATCGTCTGGAATGTAGCTTTCGCACACGGGGAGCAGTCATTTTACCATTATTATTAATATTAACTAGCAATCAATGTTTGATTAGTTTACATGTTTTCTTGATATATCAGCACATTTTTTAAACTGTAAAATTGCTCAATCAGTCAATTGAAGAAGGGAGAGAGAAACAAATGCAATTTCGAATAAATTCCTTGGTCAATTGTATCGTTGTTGGAAACTCACTACTCACTATATCCAAGTCATTTTTCGTAGTTCTCGATACTATTCAAATTAAGGAGCAATTTTGAGACAAATAAAAATTTACCCAAGCAATCAGCAAGAATACTGATATTCAATTCATTACAATCGCTTAATAGTAATTAATGGTTGACGATAATCATCATATATTAAATAAAATGTAAGATTTAAAATAACAAATTAATTAGTACAAAATTATAACTTGCCTGTGTTAAGTAGATAAAAATTAATTTGACATCTTAAATGTATATTAAATATATGACTTAACCGTTTTCCAAACTATATATCTATGATTTAAGATAGTAAGCCAATTAATGCTACATCAATGCTTACCGATCATTGTTGCTTATCAATAACATAACTCCGACGACAATGGCTCAAAAAGAGTTTAGTTGACTGGTTTTTCCCCAATACAATCCTAATGATCACCAAACTTCATCCTCAAAGCCATTTCAACATACAAATAGCTCTGTCGCAGCATAGATAATAAACTGAAATGGAAACTCACTCCATTTTTAAGAGGAAATGGAAGCTTTGTGCATTTACATGTCTCATGATAGGTTTCAATATCCTCCTCTTGCGCTTCGCAAATCTTCGCGATCTACACATTGCCTTGTTAACCACCCTAGCCTCAACATCTAACAACTTGTTCACGTCCGGCAAAAACATCACATTGTTGAAAACAACGATTTCGAATGAAAACAAGAAGTGCAACTTGTTTGAAGGGATATGGGTTTACAAGCCGATGGAAAATCTATTATATCACCCATCAAAATGTCCATTCCTCAGTGATCAAGTAAGTTGCACAAGAAATGGACGGCCGGATTTTGAGTATGAGAAATGGAGTTGGGAAGCTAACGACTGTCGAATTCCTAGGTAAGCTTTTCACCTTAATGTTTATGTTTTGTCACAATTTCAGACAGAAGTAACACTAAAGATTTGGTTCTTGGTTTTTGGTTTTCGGTTTTCTCGTCTCTGTCGTCCAAGGTTTGATGCTATAGACATGTTGGAGAGGCTTAGAGGGAAGAGGGTGATACTAGTTGGAGATTCTCTAAACAGAAACCAGTGGGAGTCTCTTGTTTGCCTTCTATACTCGGCCATACCTTCGTCTAGAGCACATGTTAACTCTCGTGAAGGCTTGTATAAGGTATTCAAAGCTAAGGTAAGATTGCTAAGTTCACAAAGCCTATCTATGAATGTTTACGCAACCCACGTGAATCTAGAGCTTACTCGTTGGTTTACAGGACTATAATGCATCTGTGGAGTTCTATTGGAGCCCATTTCTGGTGCACCTGCACCCAAACAAACCCCCTGCCACTAGAGTTTTGAGGGTCGATAAACTTGACTACTCGTCTAGGCATTGGCAAGGGGCTGACGTTATGGTTTTCAACACGGGCCACTGGTGGGTTCACCGTGGAAAGTTCAAAGCGTAAGTTTTCTTGATTCTATCTTCTGACAAAGATTCAAGATTTTCTTGAAACTACTAATCAGTACTCACAACCTCGGACTCAAGATTTTCTTGAAACCACCAACCAACACAGACAACCTAGGACTCAAGATTTTCTTGAAACCACCAACCAGCACCGACAACCTATACATAAACCACCATATTACTGTAGTTAATGGTAGCCCACTATGGGTTGATCGACGTTTATTAGCCTAAAGTAGTGGAATCTTGGACTCTCAGTGTTCCACGAGAACTATAAATTACTTTTTAAGGCTAAAACTGAGAAAATCGTGCAGGTGGGACTCGTTGCAATACAAAGGGAAGACAATGGACGACACAAAGATAGAATCAGCATTTGAGATGGCGATGAAAACTTGGGCAAGTTGGGTGGATAAAAATGTCAACTCAACCAAAACCAGAGTCTTTTTCAGGAGCATTTCACCAGAACATAAAGGTCAAAATTGGTGCTTCAACAGAACAGAACCTATAAACGAAGAGTCCTCGTATATTCCAATATTTCCAAAGCCCATTATAGAGACAGTGGAACGAACAATAGCAGGAATGAAAACAAAGATCAGGTACCTAAACATTACAAAGCTTACCGAGTATAGAATAGATGCACATCCAACAATTTATACGGCAAAGAAAGATAAGAAACTGATTGAGACAAAACTTAAGACACCAGAGCGCACTGCTGATTGTAGCCACTGGTGCCTGCCAGGATTACCTGATACATGGAACAGGTTGATGTATGCATCTATGGTCCTCGAAGGATTGGACAAGAGTACTAAATCTTCACGAGATGTTTCTGGTGATTCCTAAAGTCGATTAAGCTCAAGAGCATTCTAGTAGACCCTCTAACATGTATGCCTCCAAATTTTTATGTGATTTGCACGTCTTTTCTGTCTTTGGTAATATTGGAAACTACCTCATCCTATGTGATTTGGTATATCAATCCTAAATATCAACACATCCGAGAAAAAAGATCAAAACAGTATTATCAATCCACAAAGTAGCTCCAAAGATGTAAGGCCTCGAATTTCATGGAAAATCACAATAAAATAGATCTTTCACTGATATGTTATACAAAAACAAATATAGGTAACTTACCATTGACATAAGAAGTATGGACCTTTTATGTGTATTAATGTTACTAATTTTTTTCGGATACCAATTAGAGGAAATTTTGCATTCTCAATTCAATTTTGGCTGAAATTATTGACAAAATCAAGAAAGGATCTTCGTCCCATCTGCTTGGTGGAAGGCTCTAGTTATAGTAGACGGAAAGCCATTACTTACAGAAGCAGAAAATTTTAGAGAAGCTCCCAGTCAGAATCAGAAAAATTTTGACCTTGTGATCTCATACTGTTAGAGACGATATCTGAACTAGAAATCACCATCTCTTTTCCTCTCGTTCCACTTTGATTTCCATTTTCAACAAGAAGCTTGTCATGTTGTTGTTTTCGTGATCTCAGTTTGGCCAAAAAAGCTTCACGTATCTTTTTCTGAGATAAGACATAGTCAAAGAATAAATTAAGAGTGCGACGGTGCTCCTTTTTTTTTTTTTTTTTTCTTGGTTGTTGTTGTGGTGTGCGTGTGTTTGGGGGTGGTTTGGTTTAGAGAAGGACAGAACCTTATATGATTTCTGTTTGGTAGTTTCCGGAAGAAAAGGATGAAGCATATCTCCTTCCACCATGACACAAGATTCCTCCAACCTTGATTGTTCATCTTGCTTTAAGATATCTGCTATTTGTTCAACAAGTTTATCATTGTGGTTTCCATCAATGTCAAATTCATCTCCGGTCCCTGCAGAAATTCACATAAGTAAAAATTGGAAAAAGAGTAACGCAACTTAGTGAAAACAAGGCCGAAAAGACAAAGTCAAGTTCATGTCCTGCATGTATACGCAAGGTCAAATGTGAATCGTCGCCCTTTCTTGCTTTTCCTCTTATAGAGTAAGAAGATAGAGCATATTACTGGAACACTTTGGTTTTTTTCTCCAAACAAGGCAACATCAGAAGCTTCCATTCTACCGATGTTCCAAATAGAATAAACTTCATACCTTCATCTAGAGCTTCAACCATTGAATCATTTGCATTCACTTCTTCCACAGAATTACAGCTCTTGACAGAATCTGAGGATAACGTCATCCTTGTGATATCCAATGAAGAAATGCAATCTTCTTTGGAGTCACACAACGATGATTTGTCACTCTTCTCACCTGTTAAACGACTTGTTACTCAAGATATTTTCGGAGGATGAATAGTTCTTAAAAAGTGAAAGTAAGTGGTGAAAAGGTAATTTTGAAAAATGCGTACATATAAAAGTTATTTTGGAAATTGTGTAGAAACATTATACAAATAGTTCCAGAAACTCATCAGCAGACACACTAACAAGGTGATATTTATCCACTCCCACGTCCTTACAGTTCGCATAAAATGAGAAATTATCACCTACCCCCATGGGGGTAAGACAACCTATTTTCACTCATGACATGGGAGTGCCACATCAGCTCAAACTGATCCAACGATGTTATAATGCCACGTCATCCTTTTAAACAAATAAATAATGACACGGCAATGCCAAGTAAGCAAAACAGCTGAAACTTCAGGCGACAGGGATAAAAGATCATTTACATTACCAAGTTCAATTCGAGACGATTTCTTCTCCACATCCTCGTCAGCAGCCACTTTATTTTCAGTTGATTTTAACTCTATATTTTCAAGCATAGCTTTTGGCTTCTCTTTCATATCCGAATGAGCATGAGGGGTAATAGACAAGTCATGAGAAGTTGCTTTCACTATATCTTGATCAGATGGAGGAAGTAAATCTTGCATGATTTCTGCATAGAACTTCTTAACAGTTACGCCGACTTTATGCACCTGATTTTCCACATACTTAACAGTATCCTGTACAAGAGTGATGAATGAAACTTTAACCTTCGGAAAATCCAACTTTAAGACTAAGCTTTTACCATGGAGGGTGGAGAGAAACATAATGTACAGCAAGCACATGAGTTACATAGGAAGTTCAAAAAGGAGGAGCGGGGGGAGGGGAACGGGGATCGGAGGCTACTTTACCTCTTGTATAGAATCTTCCACCTCCAGACACATAGCTTCAAACTTCCCAAATATAGTCTCAGCCCATGCCACACCTTTAAAGTCCATGTTAAGGTATTTGATCACACCTGGCCTTACGCAATTCACTGAACAGTTGAATTTTTTTATACATAGATTAGAGTTGCATCAAACGAATTTGTCAGGCAAAATTCCAATACTTACGCAGTTATCTGTTCGTTTTAACTTTTTTCAACATGAAAATTAGCTTCTACTACTCAATCAAAGTCAAACATTCAACCACACATCTCATATTGCTACCGACTAACATCTTGTGGTCTCCACTATTATTCAACCTAAAGAGTAAGTTCTTAGTAAAATAACAGTTTACCGAGCTGCATACAACCTCCTCGACGTATCAAAGGAATAATGAATCATTAACATGGAATTATCAAGAGAAACAGAGAACTGAAGACCCCAGCGATCAGTCCACAATTAGGTCTCCTTCAAGTCTTGATTTTTGGGGTCATGAACTTAGAATTCCTTATACAATTCATATACAGAGGTACTTCTCCGAGATGAAACTTTAAACTGGCAAATTATGAGTATGATCAAGAAAATTATAGGCACTAGTTCCGAGAAATTCCTGACGGAAGTATCCCAAAAACCCATAAAGTAAACTCGAGAATACAAAAGTAAAGTCAAAAGCTTTACTCCAAATTCTACTTTAAAAACACACATATATTAAACTGGAAGAACAAAGACAACGCAAAGAAAGCAAGCAGGGTCACTTTATCGCTAAAACCAAACACCAGTTTTCATCCACATAGAATCAGTAACGGAAAAGGATAGGAAAAAGTAATTAACATTCGCACAGAATTTACAAAAATTAAAAATTAGTAAAGTCTGAAACAGAAGCACTTACCAAAACAGAAAATTGGGATGGCCCAGAAGCAGAAAATCTTAACAATGGATTATTATAATCTAAAATTTAGAAGCTTTAAAGAACCTGAAAATAAACGGAAATACAATCAATCATAATTACAGAGAGAGACAGTAGAAGAATCAGAAACGCAGAGACCGAGTTTCCCTGTTTTCGTTTTGGATTTTGACCGTGGGACTTACAAGTACCAGAATGCAATTAGAGAGAGTATTTACCAGATTGGTGTATCAAGTTATTGCAAAGTTTCAATTGAGACATTAAAGTTTTCCATTTTTTTAATTATTTTATTTTATCTTTTTTTAAATAAAGCTAACCAATTCTAGGCCTGATTGGAAATAAATTTTTCCAAATTTTTTCATTTTTTTCAACTTTTTTCTTTTTCTTAAATCAATCACATCCACATATCTCATCACATCCACAAATCTCAACCACTCAACTCCACTCATTCTCTCTCCTCTTTTACATTAAAAATCTTTAAAAACTATTATAATCCATTCCCAAGTCACCCTTTTGTCTAATTAATAACATTAGCTCCTGATTTAAGCAAATTTGGCAACAATTGTTGTTGTTGTTGTTGTTTTTCTCAATGTGTGTGAATTACAAAATTATTGTTAAGAAAAGAATCAAAGACATTATTAAGTGTCAATTAATTGAGATCAATGAATTGGTTCTTGAAAACCTAAGGACCAACTTAGAGTTTTCTATAATCCAATGACCAAATTGAATTTAAATGAACTTAAGGTTTATTTTTCTAATTTTTAGTGTTTTTATTATCTCGATATATAAAGACGAAAACACAATGAAAAATCATAAAGGTTTGACTTGTTCATGATTTAGTCCTCTTAAGTAATGATATGGGAGAGCAGCGCGCACATTGGCTCGCATATGACATACCTAAAATAAAGGCCTCAAATTTTAGTGTGTTTGCTGCAATTTAAAGGGGAAAATGAGTAAATTCTCTTGTTATTTAATCGATATTTTCAACTACTCATATAATTTGTCAATACATTTAATTTTTATTATAATATTTTTCTTTAATTTTCAACTATATGTTTACAAATAATTTTCAAATATTCTGTTTTAATCTATCAAGGGTAAAATACCATTAATGAAATTATCATTTTAAATCCTCGTTGAATATAACAATTAAGATAGTTACAGTCAACTATTTGTTGCATTACTAATGATGAATAAACAACGAATATTCATAAAAACGATGGCCGTTTGAAAGTTCAAAACATCGTGCCAAAGCATGTAAACCTTTTGCATATATACAGTAAACCCATCAAACATGGAAACAACTCAAAACGATTCGAGCACAAAGAAACCAAATTTCAAGATTGAGTTATCCGGCAGCTTGAAAATCCCCAAAATCATCATCTGGTACATCTTGAGCATTTTGGGGTTCCTGACAGCCCGATTTATTCAACCCTTCTTTCTCAGAGCTGGATGCATCAGCTTTAGCAGCATCGTCTCCACTGAATGTGGGCGATCCCAAGGGAGAATTTCGAGCAGTAACAGCAGGTGAGAGAGGTCCAGATGGAGGAGGAGGCAATTTGATGCCTATTATTGTTTCTTTCTTGGTACCCTTGTCATCTAAGGAAAGATTGTTCAAACCTTGCTCAAAGAACTTGGACTTTACGTTGCCACTACCACCTTTCTGTAACAGAACACAAAAAAGGGGTTTTAGAAGATGTATATGCAACTATCATTGATAGTTAATTTTTACGTCGAAAAAGGTCAAAACAAACGTAGGCTTACATTCTTCAACTGAAGCACCAAAGTCTCTCCATCTTTCAAACTGTAATCAACTGAAGAAGTGTTTTGTTGCTGTTCCATCTCTTCAGCAGTTTTCTTCTTATTCAGGTACCTTACAAAGGTTGAATAAATTGAAAACATAAAAATGCTATAAAAAAAAATTTTAAAAAAAGGCAGTAGGATTGGAGAAATACTTCATATGGTCATGGAGGGCAGCTTGGAAGTCATAAGCTTCAGGCCTTTCTCGAAATCCTATTCCAATGAATGCATGGCGAAGCTTTCCACCTGCATTAAAGACTACCACTCAAAATCTTGGATCTTATGTGGCGGAGTCTTAGGGTAGGTTTGATAGCGATTTTTGAATGGTTGGTTAAAAATAAAGAAAAGTGATTAAAAAAATAAAAAGGATGTCACATTTCAATGAGTGGTCGAAAATGATAAATAACAATGTGATTTTTGTTTTGAACTCTAGCAAACAAGCCCTTAGATTTCATAAACGGCACAGGCTTGGAAGACAGAGTGCGACGTGAAAATGTGAAGTGGACCTCATACAGACAGAAAAAATGTTGTTGGGCGATTTACACTACATCAACATAATAAAAATTTTAATGAACTATATTACCAATATTCTCTTCCACACGAAGAACGAAATATCTGCAAAATTACAGAATTAATGAAACAAGTAAGAAAGTAATATACATGGCTCGTTTTGAAGTCTTTGTAAATATAAATATCAGAAGTCCTACTGGAAATGGCATCAATTTTATGACTAGTTTTGCAAACCTGCTGCTATCGATTACAGGCTCCACGGGATGTGGCTCCCCCTCTCTCAAAAATGCCCGAGCATACAATTCACCTATTTTAGACATATCAGTAATCAACAACAAACTACATTGTGAAACATTAGGGAAAATTAACTTCTATGAAATTTTACAAAATCCACCTGTCTGCTTGTCTTCTAATCGGATAATGCATTCTTCTCCTTTGCTAACAACTTTCAGAATGCCTTCCCATGCCCATTTGTTAACATTCCACTCATCAGCCCTACAAGAAAGAAAGGTTTGACTATAGTTTCAAAACCCATGCTGTGAAATGAAGTTCATCTCCGGGTGTCAGTTAACCAACATACTTGTTCAATAATTGCATGTGCCATTCGTGCCATTCATAAATGGCATATATAGCAACATTCATCAGATATGACCAAAACATCTTAATACAAGATAATCAACACTAACTCTTACCTCCTGACGTCATACCACAACATAACTCTCAGTATTTTCATCTCAATACATGTAAATGATTCTCCGTGGCCAAATATTAGGTCCCATAAAACATCACTGATCTTATTGTAGCAGACTAGCAGTCTTTTCTTAACTATATCTAAAACTGATGATTGTTGACTGCAAACATATGATGTTTACATTTAATTAACAGCCTTTAGGTTAAGTTTGGATTTGTAGTTTCTAATGGACCCTAAAATTAACACTTTGATTGGCTGTGGACCATGTATATTTACTTTTGTTGTTAATTCCTGCCCCATTAAGGTCAGATCCCACCAATTCAGGGTGGGGCCACTTCTTTTGTCATCCCTCCTTGGCCATCAACAAGGCACATGGGGAGGACGGGGGTAAGTAGATGATGATAGACCTTTCTCAACCTAAATGCTCTGGGGCTATCCAGGGGGTCTTGAAGACTCCCTTTTCCATGTATCAAACTTTATCTGATTGACATGTGGACAATGAAAGTTGTGACTAATTGGGTCAATGCAAAAAATTTTAGCTCAGCCCCAATGAGTTGAGAAGCCAAACTTTCTGTAGATATGAATGAACTGCCTCAAATATTTCATAATATCCAGAGTATAGTATTGGCTACATCAAATTGTTTAGCTGGAATGATGACAAGGCCTTGCATACTCTGCATCAATATTATAACAAACAAGGTTCAAATTTAGCTAATCCAATGGGCGTCGCAGTTAATAAGGAGAATTATATGAGTAACATTTTCACCTCAATATTTTTCTGTAAGAAATGATTTTTCAATGCAGAGTAACCAAACTGAAGCATTGCTTCCGTCCTCTTGACTTCATCCATAAAAATGAATCACCCATAGCAACTAGCTATTTCATTAACTCTTCAATGTGTTATTGGCTTTAGCCTTTTCTATCTTGTCCTCTTTCTTCAGTCAACTTTTACTTTAGTGTGTAATCACTTTACCTTGAGTAACAGTTCATCCAAGAACAAACATGAGGAGGGATTTTATGGCTTACAAGTTACAACTCCACTGTATTTGATGGTCAATGAAAAGGTAAAACAGGTCCCTTCAAGCCGAGCATTCATAGATCATTCTTTCAGTTTCTGTAAACATCATACTCACTTAAAATTTGGACAATCTTTTAATACGGATGCTGGCATTATCTCATAACGGATTTCCTTTTTCATCTGGAACTACGTCTATCCACTCGGAAGCATGCGATAGAGAAAATTCAAAATTATGATGGATGCCCAATACATAATATTAAAGATGAGAAAAGTACACATCCACAAACAAAGTTGACTGATTTGGATATTAGAGCAAACCTGTAAGAAGCTGCAGTTTTTCGTGGAGGTATCTGCAATCAATATATTCAAAATGTTAGGTCAGCATCCAATAACTTCTAAGCTATCCACATAAGTAACAATGGTTAAAGGAACCTCGAATGTCATCTGCACTCAATGAAGCTTAGATTACACATTAAAGTTTCCATGTACAGCTGTTTGCGCTTTTCATTATAATATGTAACCTTCTTATATATCAATCAGTTTGGCTTTACATAGCTGATGCATATTCTGAGTCGCATTACATGTTCTACAATGAAGTCACTCTTGGTGGTCGAATTGTTCAAAGAGTGATAATTTAAGGGTACTTATGCTGAATTATTAACCAAGGATGAGATCATAAAGAGACTCAAATGCATAAGACGAGTAGCAGCCTAGCAGAGAGGATGTCATGGAGAACTGCTATACGGACTCCATGTGATAGGAATATTACTAAAATGTTAAAGATTTCTAATTTTCATTCTTTTGGGATGCGTTTTTTCAGAATAGAATCATTGATCAAACCCCTAGATGAAAGGAAATATGAAGCAACAACCACTATTCATACTATAGAACTCGAAAAAAAAAAGCACAAGAAACTAAAATCTGCCAACTTACTGAATAACACATACAAAGAACCACATCCTATAGCTCATATACTCAAATCTCTTTCATCATAAGTTGATCAGCGAGTAAAACTTTTCTCGTAAATAACCTTAAATCGGCTTCTACTGGCATGCATTCATATTAAGCAATGTTGTTAAAATTTCTGCAATTTCATCGGGTAGCTAAAGCGTCAAACTTTCAGAATAAATCTCCTTCAATATCAAAATCCATACAATCAGTTAACTGAAAAAATAAATAGATAAATTCAACAACAAGAAGAATTCCACAACAGAAAAACAATCTACAATATTTTCCCACAAATGGGTGTAGTCTGCCGTAAAATAAACAGTAGAGCATATGAGTTCAATATTTGAGCGCATGCCATTCTTCCTCGCAACAATCTACTAAAAATTTAATAAATAACGAGTTCAGAGTGAACCCTAATAACAATCATACTTTCCACTTCTCATTCAAATCAGAAAACCACAAAAGGAGGAAAGGAGTGTTAGAGGAAATTACCAAATACACATAGCATTCAGATACTTGAAAAAGAACCAGCTCGATTGGTTCTTCTTCTTCTGCTGCTTCCTTTTCTTTCAAATCATCTCCCTTTTCCATGTGATCCGTTTCTTCGAAACTAAAATTTCAATTAATCTTCGATAAAATTGCCTTCGATCTGAATTCCAGCAAAACGAGCAGAAGTATGAGGACCAATTTGCTAATTCGTAAAAACTGAGGGGGTTTTTCTAGAAGGATGATTTCTCGGTGGTTTTATAGAGTCGTGAAAATCAGTCTAGAGACCGTTGATCGAGTAACCGTGAGATTTATTGACTTCTCTGCTATGTTTGTTTCAAGTAAATGGAGCGGATTGCGGACTTGTTAAGGAACACATATTCTTTAAGCATTTGCACCTTATTTTATTAATTTTCCAAAAAAAAAAAAAAAAAAAAACAGAGTTGTATTCAACTATTTATACTGACTCCAAACAATAATATGTCATGTTTAGAGATTGTTTGTTGCAAAGTTTTAACAATTCATTCGATTATGTAAATTATTTATTTTCAATTAACTCAATGGTAATATGATATCTTTTGTATTGAGATTAGCAACTCCAACGCAGACACAAAAAATAAAAATAATAAATAAATGAATTTGAAAAGAAAAGAGAGGAAGTCAATCTGCAGCTGGAATAAGCTCCAACACGGACCGGATCTCGCACTGCATTTTGGCGTGACCTGTAAATTTGAAATTCCAATTTTTGATCTATGATCCTCAATAACATTTATTGTGAGTGATTTTAGGTGGAATTTGATGAAATTCTTAACTGAAATTGGTGATTGAAAATGAAGAAAACACGATGATATTTCAAGAAGAGGGTGTGTTGGGGGAGGGGATTTGGGAGAAAATATTAACACTTTTTTTTTTGAATGTATTTTGACTAAAATAAATTATGGTAATATTTTAATATATTTTCATATGTACGATGTCCTGTGTTGTATATTTTAATAAATGTAGTATATTACATAATTGATAGTGAATTTTTAAAAGTATTTCATGGGGAACATAGTTAAACTAAAATATATACTATTAAAATTAATTAGCGATTAAAATTATGTAAAAATAAGAAATACTGTTTATTTGATGTGAAATTTGAAATTAAAAGCAAAATTATTTATTTGATGTTATTCATGTGAAATTTGCAATTTTGAGTGGGAGATGAGTTATAAAATAGAGTTGGAAAAACTTTATTCCAAAATTTTGTTGTCTGCATTTTATAGTTGAGTTGAAGATCAACCTTTGAAACTCACCTTTTGAATCCGCCAACCCTCGTGTCCATTGGTTAGGTTATGGATTAGTACCTCCCACCGCCATTCCCTTCCAAAAGAATAAGTAAATTAGATATGACTTTTCAAACAATTCAGCCTGCAGCCATTAAAAGTAAAATGACCACTAAATGACCTTTGAATACATACTTGTATAATGATTTAAGAAAGAAAAACACTTTGGTAAATGAGTAGGTAAAGTTGTAGGTTTTCATATGCATGCATGCTTCAATGCCACATTTTCTTCATAAAATATTTCATCTTACAAAGAGTAGGTATTAGGTCAATTATTTTAATGGATATCAGTTTCTTTCTTTAAACTTTTTACCCCAACTCAAATACTACTGGTGGGGATTAGGGACATGCCCTCTTTCCTCGCACGAAAGGACATGTTAGTGTCAATTTTCGTCGTAGAAAAATCTTGTACGTCGTTGTAATACACGATGAAAGCTAGACGCATGGGAATTAGAAACATAAACTTTTATTACTTTGCAACTAAGTACAACACTTTATTAATCATCAAAGCAAGCATATGACATGGCATGCACATCCCTTATATTGTAAGATATGTATGCTAAGGCATATGCTAGCTAAGTCGAGTGAGGTTCTATGTAGTAACTAGTGCGACCAACATAGAAAAAGCAACCTAAAGAACTGAAGTAAGACAATAAAAATAGAGATATCAGATATCTCACTTTAAAAGATTTTAACACCTCACATGAGTGTAATCCATTATGATCACCAGAAATCTCCCAAAGAAGATGAACTTGAAGGACTGAAGAACGAAACTTTTCTCCTTTTGCTCATAACCATATTTCTTGACATGAATTCCTCAGACGCATAAAACTTGTCGAGCACAGACTTTAAAGCCTGACGAACGGAATCTACCAATGGCTGGTAATCTTCAGTACTATTTTCATGTCTAGTCACCACGAAAACATTCACCATTCTACTACCCAATGTAGCAATCTCGGCCCTCACTGTCTTCAACGGGAGAGATTCTAGTGCAAGTCTAAGGTCAGAGAGAATCTCGTGTCTATAATCACAACATAGAGATGCACGGATGGAGAAAGGTGATCCACCATGTTCGTCTGCTTCTTGTTGTTCTACTCTTACTTCGTCAATGTCCGTTGGGACTAGCGTGTCTTTAGTAGCCTCTGCAACGTTGGCTCTCAATTCTTTTACCTTGTTGATAACTTCAGCTAGTAATGCTGCTTTGTCCATCTGTTAATGAAAATAGACAAACTTTAATCACATAAAATATAATCACCATGTAAGCTTCGATAGTAATGACATGCTTGGTAAGGTGGGCATGAGTGGAAAAACAAGAAAATGAAGTTAAAATCTCATTTACAATAACATCAAAATCCTGTCCAATAATAAACAGTCATGCTTACAAGTCACAATCATTCAAGAAAATAACTGCAGAAGCAGAAGGTGAACTCATGCATCAAATGCGTTGAGTTTAACACCAACAATTTCACACTCACAATCCATCGTTGGCATGCTAATTAAGGAGTGAAAAAAAGGGAAAAAGAAAAAATCTTTTTCGTTGTCTACAATAGGGAAGTTTCTTCAACTACTTCATATCAATGCTTCTATTTTCACCTCCAACTGAATTCTCATTTTCTTCATTGTTCATCTTCGTCATCCCTCCTCATCATCGTCTTCTTGTTCATCATCAGCCTATGATTATATCTCACCATAGATAGAATCAATCTTGAGATATTGGAGGTCTTGGACAGAACTTGATATTGGAAACTTTTTTTCTTCTACATGTTTGAGCTTCAATGACCCTTTTTTCGTCATTAAAAGAAAAAAAGTTTCCTATTATAGGGTACGACCTCCTAGTTGGCCTTAACTCCACAGCGACAAGACTAGAGAAGCGGTATACAAAGAATATAGACCGCTTTCCGATATCATGCAACAAAAATGCTCCAAAATAGATATATCTACAATATTATCTACAAATATGTAACTACATCTACAATAAGGATCTAGTGCATGTTTGTATATCATGCTTACAATCATTCAAGTAAATAACAGCTAGAGCATGTAATTAATCGTTAATTTCTTTCCACATGAATTCAAGTCATACAATAACCCATTTATTTGATCACAATCATCCATGCTGGGACAGTCATGAACTAACTGTTCACAATCAGTATCCACATATATCTTCTTCATAAAAGAAAACTGCAAGAGCAAATAAAGGTAAAACTTTTCTAACAGGCATTTAATCAAACACATAAACTACCTTATTTGTGCCAGGAATTAGGCTCCTGAGAGTACTCAAATGCCCATTTAATTCTTTCTCTTCTCCGTCTTTCAGCCTCACTGTGGTTCCTCAAAGCGATCAATGCCTTCTCGGAGTTCCCTTCTTTCTGCCCAGGCTTCACCATAGCCCTCACAAGCTCTCCCCTGTCTTTATCCAAAACCAACGACGATGTTGATGAGGACCCATTTGTTATTACCCCTTGGAACCCAAAAAGGTTCTCGGGATACCCACTGATAGTGTTGAAAAAATCCATTCTTTTTCGTTAGAATACACAGCTGAAATGAAGCAAAGCGAATTCAACCGTTCTTGAAGTGGGATTGCAAGTGTTGGATTTTTCTTCCGTTCCCATTCCCATTGCTTAAAACAGGGGAAAAACAAAAGTGGTACCGTTAAGCACTTTCTCAAGGTTTTTGTCGAGAAAATTATGTACTTAATTAACAGACAGAGTGTTCTGTTTTGTTAAATTCTTCATCAAGTAATAAAATCAAGAACACTGCGTATTGTCTGTGTGGGGACAGAGGGAGAGAGAGAGAGAGAGAGAGAGATTACAAGAAGTTGCTGCCGAGCGTGTTCATACACGTTCAGGCTATTTAAACCCAAGAATCAAGAGGACTCCTAATTGTAATTATTTTATTTTTTGCGGCAAGAAATTTTTTTGTAGTTGTTGATTTGATTGTGCATGTTTGGCTAAGCTTACATTTCGCTTATTTAATTTAACTTTTATAAATCATGAAATTTTCGTCAATTGAATAAAAATGAAGCAAATTACCTGGAATTTTTCCCCCTTTTGTGCAAGATTATATAATTTTGTTTTTCACTTTTTCTATTGTTAAACTTATAAGTGAACATATTAACAGAGCACATAAACTTGTACAGTTAGGTTGTAAATAGAAGATATGGTTGAGCTAGGTCTAATTTAACCAAATTTAATTAATTAATGCTTCTTATGTGGGTTAACTACACTTTTGCTCATGGGCAAGGAAGCTGTGCACACTCCGACGTGGCGTCAATGTGGCACGACGATGTCAGGCCATGTCGGCATGTACACCACTCCCTACCCACAGCGTGGACAAATGAGCATTTCTCAGATTAACTATGCAAAATTGCAAATATTACCTATAAAGATCAAAATCGTTTTAAAAAAGTTGCGATGATAAACATATTGATGATGTTTCAATATCCGTTAAAAATTTTGAACACATGATATTATAGTATCAACTAAAATTAATTAAAGTGTTACATCATTGTTAATCTAATTAGGATAACCATATTAAGAATTTTTTTTTTTTTTTTTGGCCCTTTCTATTTTAAATCATGGAGATGCCCCTAGAATGAGGGCTATTAAACAAAGACACGGTCCTACTGTCATTTGCCACGAGAACTGCGAAAACAAAGATTCAAATGTATAGATTAGCAGCCGACTAGGAATATGTTATTATTCTTAATTATAACATGAAGGGCCTTTTTTTCCCTTCTTCTTGTTGCTAAAACAGTAACACTGAGTTCATTATGTTACTTCTTTCACAAATGTAGTAATAACTACTGACCATTAATTTATCTAATTACTGAAACATGGATGGAACTGGTTTTCTAGTTATGATGGTAAGTAAAAAAATTTTGTCCGAGTAATATTGAAAGACTTTAACGTAATTTTCAAGTAAAGGTGTTTGTGTTAATTAGTCAACCACGTGTAATTTAGCACTAGGGTTTGTCCCTTAGTTGGCCGGTGCTGCTTTTTGAACGCTGCATTAGCCTCTTGTGAATGAAAAGCCATTCACCACCGCACCGCACCTACTTTCACCTTTCTTTTGACAATGAAATTTCTAGGTGTGAACTTGGAGAAGAGATCATGCCTTTTGCCATTTTTCTAGATCATATATGACTTATATTAATAAGATTTTTTTGACACGTGGTGTTTGGTGTTGATTTTACAATCATGCCAATATATGCCTTCTACTAATTTAATCATTAAATGTTAATTTTGTACGTTAAGAAAGTATACACTGTAACTAACTAAATTAGTTACAATGCAAGCGTGGTGGGTTTTCACACAACAATAGCAGGAGCTAGCAAATGAACAGTGTTGCCACATAACAGTAATTAAGGGACAACCGTCACATCAAACACTTGAATTTTAACAAGTGAAAATAAATCATTTTCGGGTTAGATACATTAATAAATGGAAATTTTATATTAAAGTACGATTCTGACTACAAGTAATAGTGTGACATAAAATTACGATGTCTGACTAACTTTGCATTAAGTTGAACCATCTTTTTATATCACATTAACACGCTATTGTATCTAAAAAAAAACCCAATGGACCTAACTTTTATAGAGATAAAAGCAAATTAAGCTACTTGTATAAAGTGATCGAGTACCCGCAGGTATAAAGTATCAAATCGGGAGTAAATTTTTATTTCAAAAAATATCATAAACTTAGAATGGATCAGTCTTGATCAGTACCTTGTGGGTACCTTACTGATCGGGAAAAAAAAAATCATAGGTGGGTGAGACACCATCGATGGGCATTATGTATTATTCGTCTAACTTAACGTAGATACAAAAAAAAAATAAAATAAAAAAATTTTCGGTGTGATGACGTGGCGCCACCTGGTGGCGCCACGTGCCTACTGTGGCTACCGTATGGTACCCACAGTGGGTACTTGAACAAATCCGTAGAATGGATCTTCCAACATATCAGAATTAGGTTTTCAGCCTGTTGAAAATAATAAATAAATAATACTATACCTTTGCACCGATTTATTAAACTTTTATTTCAAGCGCATGGTTCAAAATGACCTATATTCATGTAAGGTTATATCTTTTGCCCTTTGAAGATTTTTGTATGTGGTGATAGAAGTAGCATGCAAAACATTTTTGTGTACATGCAACGTCAGAGCATGCACATGTTCATGCAAAATATAAAACATATTGCATTACATTTGTAACACCTAAACAATTATTATAAGACACTAGTCAACTGATTGTACCACTATCAGTACTTGGAAGTCAACTCTTTTCCACAGATATATAATATATATTTTCTTTTTCAATTAATTAAATCAATTTAATTAATTTAGTTAACCTCCTAAAAAACCATCAAACAGACAGCAGATACCATGTTGCACCTATGATAATAAATAAATAAGGTAGTTATGTAAGAGTATGAGATCATACAGCATAGGATTCCAAGTAATTGGTTGAAGTTTAGTTGAATAGTTCTCTAAATTATTGCATTATATGAAATGTTAACCATAAAATTTGCCGCGGAAAATTAATTATTGATGTCAATAAACATGTAATTTACCTAACAAATTTTATATTGTTTTTAGGGTCAACTCCCATGATATTAAAAAATTATATTAAATAATGCAAAGATGATGTATGTGTTGGAAATCTGTAAAACCTTATATAGATTTCCTTACGCTTATTTCTATCGCGTATTCTTCCCCAAAAATGGGGACTTTCATAATTAACCTTTTAACCATACAATTTTAACTTTTTAATCATACATTTTTTTATTAAAAAAAATATTTTTCTTCTTGCAAGCACTGATATTAAATTGAGAGTTCGTTATATAATACTACATTCATTCCAAAAATATAGTCCACTATTCCTTTTTTGTCCGTCCCAAAATATAGGTCACATTCATTTTAAAGATATAGTTAAAATATTAGTACTTATTTTTTATACCCTCATTTAATGTACATTGTTATCATCAAAAGATAGTAGTTAAAATAAAACATCTAATAAATGAGATAGCATATTAAGAAAATAATCTTGAATTTTACTTTTTCAATACCATTAATTACATTTTTCTTAATCTTTATGAAAATAGAAATGAGCTATATTTAATTATGGGACAAAGGCAGTAGTAATTTAAAATGTAATGTCTTTTTTTCTGAATAGGGGAAATATAGAAGTGGGGACTATGGTTGGAACCCTACTCACACGCCAGAAATTTAGAGATCTTTAGTAACCACTGCATCATATTCGAACCAAGTTACATATTAAAGTAAAATTTCCCCTCACAAGTTTTCAACCTTTCAATGTTGATGCAATTTTGTTTCGGTGTTTTTCTTTCCCGTTAGTCGTGCTTATTTCCAACCTTTCCTAGAAATCTTCAAAACTATCATTTTTGGATGGATTCCTTTCCATTTTTTATTTTATTTTATTATGTTTTTATGAAGATTCCTTTCAAGTTTGATTTCAGTAACGCAACAATGAAAATGGTATTTTAGATAAATTTTCCGAAAAAGGAAAAATTTTATTGCCTACTAAAAAAAATATACAACTCGAAATTGAAGAGAGAGAACAGCAACAAGGCTTTGTTAAAGTCAGCATTTTTTTAAAACATTTTGTTGAATAGGATATATGGTAATTATGTCATTGGAGTGAAAATCTCAATAGGATATATGGTAATTCCTTTCCATAATTTACCGTGTAGAAAAGATGGGCCCAAGAGTCGGAGTGAAAATCTCAATAGGCCCGGGCCTTAGCTGATTCATGATGGAAACTCTTCTGCACTGCCTTAACTGAAGCCCAATTATTAATTACTGAAGGTTGTCCGCTACTTTGGACTTATATCTTGGCCCGCCAGCGAGAATGTTCCTGTTTACCTTGAGATATTGATAGAGATGGCACTAAAATGTCTGAAATTGAGATGCGACTTTTTACCATACTCAATACGCAACACTAATTTGTTTGTACTAGGGGTGTAAATGATTTGGTTTGAACGGTTTTTCATGAAATCCCAAACCAAATCATTTAAAGCTGTTTGAAATTTTTCTAAATCAAGCCAAACCATTTGATTTCCTAAATCAAACCAAACTAAATCATATGTTTGCAATTTGGGTGTGGTTTCAAACCGTGGTTTGTCAATGGAAAAAAATTGTACACTTACAAAATAAATTTTCATCTAAATTTTTTATTTAAAATAGAGACAATAGTTGAATACACGCCAAGATAATATATTAGTGACATGCACGACAAAACAAAATTTTAATTGGCTAAATTTATTTTAATTTGAATAGACTTTTCTAGTAGTTAAGAGCAATCTAAATCAATTTATGCAAAAACAAAAAGGCAAAAAAAGAAGAAGAAGATGCAAGCTTTAATCTTACTGCATGAGAATATGTAGTTTCTAAATTAAACAAAACTAACTTGTTCTATGTTGCAATTTTTAGATAAACACTTGTGCAACTCTTTGCACATGAATCGATGAAATAATGAACATGAATGAATTACGTAAAGGTATGTTAGGATGACAGTAATCGATGATGCAATCATAATTGGCGGATTTAATGGAAATTGGGGCAATTTACTTCAGTTGGTGTTAGCTGGAAAGAATGAAAGAATATCACAGTTGTACTGAATGTAATTAGTAGGTTAGTTTGGTTAGTTAGATTGTTGTTAATCCTGCGTTAGTTGGTTAGTTAGAATATTGGTTAGGTAGGGATATATAGCTCCGCACTGTACATTCTGTAATTAATTTTTTTTCTCTCCAATAATACAGAAGTTTTCTTCTCTTGCTCTTCTCTCTACACCTCATCCTCTCAACCTAAATTGACATGGTATCAAAGCTTGGAAAGTAGGATCAACCATACCCAGCTTTGCATTCTTTCTTCAATTCAGCTCGTGTTTCTTTGTTTTTTCAAGCTTTCTCTTCTTCAAAGCCTCTTACTCTGCATCAATGGCGACTGAGACTCATGGATCTCGTACCGTTCCTCTCACAGAAGACTCCTCTTCACCCTATTACCTGCATCACGCAGAAAATCATGGATCAGTGGTGGTTACTCCCGAGCTTACAGCAACCAACTATGTTACTTGGAGACGATCTTTCTTGCTTGCTGTAACTATCAGAAACAAACAAGGATTCCTTGATAAGACGATTCCAAAGCCAGCTCCTACAGATCCGAGTTATCTTCCTTGGGTCAGATGTAACAATTTACTTGTAGCGTGGCTATTAAGATCCATTTCACAGCCGATTGCCTCGACTGTATTCTATTTAGATGATGCTAGTGAGATCTGGAGTAAGCTACATCAACGCTTCTCTCAGCCTGATGATTCGAAGATCTGTAACCTTCAATACCAGTTCAGCAACATCTCGCAGGGAACAAAATCAGTTGATTCGTACTTTACTGAGCTCAGTGTTGTTTGGGAAGAACTCAGAGCCTTCAGGCCCCTGCCCCACTGTAAGTGTGGAAATTGTAATAATGAATGTTTTCGTGAGTTTGTTGAGGCACAACAGAAGGACTTGGTGTTCAAATTCCTAAATGGTTTGAACGAAATGTACCAAGGACTGAGGTCACAGATCATCATGATGAAGCCATTCCCAAATCTAGATGAAGTGTATAATCTGGTGCTTAGGGAAGAAACGCAGAGAACCTATCTTACCCAACAACAGAGCTTTGCCGAGTTATCTTCAGCAATGGCAGTGAGAAAGGGGAAGACAGAGCTTGTTTGTTCGCATTGTGGAAAAAGGGGCCACACAAAGGACAAGTGCTATCGAATTATAGGCTTCCCTCCTGATTTCAAATTTACCAAAGGAAAAAATGTTAGTGTTAATGCAGTTGTTGAAGAACAGAAGAAACAACTACCAAGCCTTTCACAGCTAGGGTTCACACAGCAACAAGTGCAGAAACTCTTTGCTCTCTTGAATGTGCCGTCTGATGCCCCTGCCTCCATCAACAATAGCCCAAGTTTTGCCATTCAAACTCAATCAAGTGTGAATATGGCAGGTATACTATCTCAACCATTAACTCTGTCTACATGCCTTCATTCTACCACAGTCCCTTGTGATTCTTGGATCCTAGATACCGGTGCAACAGATCATATAGCTTGCTCCCTAAAGTTCTTCACCTCATACACTGCTCTCCCCAATTCTTATGTCATGTTACCTACTGGAACGAGAGTGCAGGCCACACACATTAGCACTATAACACTTACCCCTACTTTAACACTACAATGAGTGTTGTTGGTCCCTTCATTCACTTTCAATCTCATCTCTGTTAGCAAGCTAACAGCCTCTGGGGATCTTGCACTAATCTACTCCTCAAATTACTGTGTCATCCAGGCCCTATCTTCTTGGATGATGACTGGACTTGCTAGAGTTAGCAATGGACTATACTACCTACAAGGGATTTCTTCAGGATCAACTACAGATATTAATGCTACTGCTTGTCTCACCACAAATGATGCCAACATTTGGCACCATAGATTGGGGCATGTCCCACTCAATAAGTTTTCTTTTCTGTCTACATCTCCTTCTTATGATATATGTTTTACATGTCAAAAGGCAAAACAAAAACGAGTCCCATTTCCTTTACATACACAAACTTCTACATTCATTTTTGAGTTAGTTCATATGGACATATGGGGTCTCTATTCACAATCTGACTTATATGGTAATCACTATTTTCTCAGCATTGTTGACGATTTTTCCCGTTGTACTTGGGTTTATCTCATGCAGAATAAGTCTTTAGTCTCACAGCTGTTACCTCAATTTTACAATCTTATCCTAACACAATTCAATACAAAGATCAAGATCATTAGGACAGATAATGGGAAGGAGTTCCTACTACCTATTTTTTTCTCTTCCACTGGTGTCATTCACCAAACTTCTTGCCCCTATACACCTCAACAAAATGGGGTCGTCGAAAGAAAACACCAGCATTTATTAAACATGGCTAGAGCTCTTCTTTTTCACGCCAAATTGCCTATAAAGTTTTGGGGAGATGCAGTCCTCACGGCCACTTATCTTATCAACAGACTTCCCTCCAAAATACTCAATGATAATACCCCATATCAGCTTCTATTCAATAAACGACCTACTTATACACACCTGAGGTCCTTTGGCTGTTTGTGTTCAGCAGTGAATACCAATCCACTGAGAAAGAAATTTGACTCTAGGTCCAAACTCTGTGTTTTTCTAGGCTATCCCATGGGTTCTAAGGGGTACAAGCTCTATGAGCTAGAGTCTAAAACCATATTCATTTCTAGGGATGTGACCTTTTATGAGACCATTTTTCCATTTGCTGACAAGTCCTTTCTTTCACCACCCACCACATTTCATATTCCAACGCCAGCTTATCCCTTTTCTCCCATTTCCATTGTTGAGCACTCTTCACCCCAACATGAGTCTTCTCCTTCACACTCTTTTCACACCAATTCTCCTTTCACACCATCATATTCAACCTCTCCTACCACACAGACTACATCTCCACCACCTCCTCCACTCAGGCGCAGCTCTCGACCTTCACAACCTCCAAAATATCTACAGGATTACCATACCTCTTTCCTTTCTCATACCGTGTAGTCTTGTACAGCCCACCCTCTGAGTGATGTGCTGAATTACTCCAGGCTTTCACCACCCTATAGACATTTTGTCATGGCCCTTTCCTCCACACCACCCAAGCCCACTACCTATCAGCAGGCCATTTAGCATGAGCATTGGAAAGAGGCCATGCACTCTGAGCTTGCAGCCCTGGCAGCTAATCATACTTGGGACATAGTTCCCCTTCCTTCTGATCAGTCGATCGTGGGCTGTAAATGGGTCTATAAGACCAAGCTTAAGGTAGATGGGTCTGTGGAGAGATATAAAGCTCGCCTCGTCGCTAAGGGATACACTCAGCGAGAGGGTTTTGACTATAGAGAGACCTTCAGTCCAATGGCCAAACGTCCCACTGTAAGGGTTTTACTGGCCCTTGCAGCTGCTCACAACTGGACCCTCTCTCAACTTGATGTCAATAATGCGTTTCTCAATGGTGACTTGGAAGAGGATGTTTATATGGACATCCCCTTGGGTTATCAGCTTTAGGGGGAGAATCATGGGGAATCTGTTAACCCTAACTCTACTACTCCTTCCAGTAACAGCAAGTTAGTTTGTAAACTGAGGAAATCATTATATGGCCTTAAGCAGGCATCAAGGCAATGGAACCTGAAGTTCACAGAATGCATGGTTAAAGAAGGGTTTACCCAGTCTAAAGCAGATTATTCTCTATTTGTGAAAGGCAAAGGAAAGGATTTTTTGGCTCTTTTACTATATGTAGATGATATTATCATTGCAGGAGCCGAACCAGCTATAGTTGAGGACCTAAAACAGAGATTGTATTCCTACTTCAAAATGAAAGACTTGGGGAATTTGAGATTCTTTTTAGGGTTGGAAATAGCAAGGTCAAAGGCTGGCATATCTGTATGTCAAAGGAAGTTTGCCCTGGAGCTGTTGGAAGAGTATGGACAACTAGGAGCCAAGCCTTGCAAAACTCCAATAGAGTTGAACCACAAACTGAGTATTTCTGATGAAGATAGCCCAGTGGACTCTATATTTTACAGATAGCTGGTAGGAAAGCTACTCTATTTAACCACAACTAGGCCTGACATTAGCTATTCAGTAGGAATATTGTCACAATTTATGGAGAAGCCAACTAAAAGACACTTGCAGGCAGCCTACAGAGTACTAAAGTATATCAAGGGAGTACCAGGACAAGGGATATTTTTTTCTTCAAAAACAGAGCTGATTGTAAAGGCTTATACTGATAGTGACTGGGCTGGATGTCAAGATACGAGGAAGTCCATCACTGGTTTTTGCGTTTTCATAGGAAATTCGCTAGTCAGTTGGAAGTCTAAGAAGCAGTCAACAGTTTCCAGAAGTTCAACGGAAGCTGAGTATAGGGCAATGGCTAGCACTGCTGCAGAAGTGACATGGATCAGTTACTTACTAAAAGATTTGAAGGTCAAGCTAGTAAAACCCATTGAGCTTCACTGTGATAATGCCTCTGCCATGCACATTGCAAGAAATCCAGTTTTTCACGAAAGAACCAAACACATCGAAGTGGATTGCCACTATGTAAGACAAAAGGTGGTGGAAGGAATAGTTGAACTACAGCATATCACTAGCAAGGAACAGCCAGCTGATATTTTTACCAAGGCATTGAGTGGTGACCAGTTTTATAGGCTTCTCGGCAAGATGAACATAAGCAATCTTTATGTACATCTTGAGGGGGAGTGTTAGCTGGAAAGAATGAAAGAATATCACAGCTGTACTGAATGTAATTAGTAGGTTAGTTTGGTTAGTTAGATTGTTGTTAATCCTGCTTTAGTTGGTTAGTTAGAATATTGGTTAGGTAGGGATATGTAGCTCCGCACTGTACATTTTGTAATTAATTTTTTTTCTCTCCAATAATACAGAAGTTTTCTTCTCTTGCTCTTCTCTCTACATCTCATCCTCTCAACCTAAATTGACAGTTGGGTTTTGGGTTTAACGAGGTCATTTGAGAATTGAATATGGAAGAATAGATTACAAAAATTTGTCATTTTTTTAACTCGGCAGACTAGCGGCCGGTTTCAAGCGGATTGGAATGTTTGAAACCTCAATCAAACCATTTTAAAACAATTCAATTTGGATCAAAACTAAATCATTGACGGGTCCACATGAACCCAAACCGACGGTTTCAAAATGGTGAAAATAATTGCCATAAGATTGTCCATAAAATGGTCATAATATCCTAAATTATTTTATCAAATGTATATAATAACTTGAAATTGAATATTTTTTATATAACTTATAAGCATGCCGACAAAGGGTAAATAGTAGAGAGGTGGCCCCAATTCGATTTCTTGTCCAGTCAGTTCAGCGTAAAGATGTTGAAAATTAATGGGTGGCACTTTTCAATCAAGAATGATCCAGAAAAGTTAGGAAGATCTGTGGGATTGTTGCAATTGAAAGCACCAAAAAAGTTATAACCTAAAGGGGTGAAAAATATGCTCTCAGAAAGCAAGTGATTGTGCACGAATTACATATCCCACTCCACAAATGAAAGTGACAACATGGGCCTTGTCCCCCGAACCCCTTGTTTGGTGACTTAGGCCCTAGGGTATACCTAAACTATATTTCCATGTAATCAATGGGGAGGTCAGCTCCACAATTTTGTTTTCTGTTTTTTTAACTGTCACAGTGTATCAAAATAATCGATCGATACCATTGAATTTATAAGTTTGGTTACATACATGGCTTTCTTGATTGATAGAGAAAGATAAAGAAATAAAAAATGAGAAAACATACATAATTAGACTCTGCAATCGAAACATGATTTATATTCTTACATGAAATATTATAAACTCTAATATATATATACTACTCAACATAATATTTAGTTCGCAAAGTCTTTACTGTCATAGTTCATCTTGTACGCTTTTGTCATGCATGTTAATTGAATATCTATACTACTTGACATATAAATTTATTTATAGGGTTAACCTGCATTTATGTAATGCAGCAAAATCTTTTGAGGCAGAACTGTAATTGTGCATACAAATAGCATTTCTGTGTTGAAATTACACAGCAATGAGAATGATTTATGAGAATTATGGCTGGCTCCTATCGAAAAGTAAACTTGACATTCTTGAATGAAGCCTATGAATTAATAAATATGCAAGTAATTATTTATTTACCCTCTAATCAAATCGATCTTTGACTTCAGTAGTAGTTAAGGTAACAACAATTATAATAAGCTTTCAAAAAGAGGAAATACTTGTTTAAATATAATTTGTGGGATGCCACACCTCAATTGTGCAAGTTGATTTCATTTTAATTCTCATCAAATACGTCAGCGCATTATTAATGTTGGAACAAAAAATCCAAAGAGAGAAAACTAGAAAAAATACTGGCGAAAAACTTATTCCTAAATAATGTGTACGGGGAAATTTTGGGTGTAACTATTTTAAATAATAAAGAAATAATATTTTGCACCAATAGGAGCTCTTCCACCAAGGTGGAAAAAGCTAAAAGAAGGGTTTTAGCTTTTTTCACCCAAATTATAAATATATTCCCCCTTTTCCCTATACATTATTGAACTTGATTTTGGGTTTTTACACCCAACGTTAGATATGCTCTAAAAGGGGGTAAAATTTCATGAAGAGATGTATGTTCAAATTGAAAATTCATTTCTCATTTTATATCTGAAATCAGTACAATCTTAAAATATAGGTGACAATAATAATTAAAGTCACAATATCTAATTAACTAGTCGAACACGGTATAGAACCAACTCGTCCAAAAATTACTTTTAAATGAAGGGTACAATTATTGATTTAAATTCAGTTCACGGCAAGAACACTAGTAGTATAATTTTTTACGTTAAAAGAAAATTGCCTAGGTATATACTATGTAATTAGTCTTGAAATTAGTGAAATTAAGTTAAAGCAAAAGATGTGCCAACTCCCAACAGAACTTTCTTACTTACTACAATTATTATTGGTCAACGTGACATTGTTTTACTTTCTTGACCATTTTCGTTACGTTTCGTAAATGGAGACATTAGGCCAGTTGATAGCGGTTACAAGCTATTAGATGAATAATTAAGAATATCAAAATTTATGTATGGAGACATTAGTATGCATGGCAAATCTTTCTATACCATATCTTCAAAATCTATGTTTTTATTTTCCTTACCGGTATATTTATTCAATATCTATGATATGGGTTGTCTCATTAAATCATCAAAATAAGCCATGTGTTATTAAACGTCCCAAAGGATATTCAAGTTGCGAGTGTTAGTGTATATGTAAAAATGAATTTTTATAGATTTTGATATGATATAGGAAAGAGAATAAGTAGAGTTGAATTATGAAGATTTGTGTAGTATAAGTATATTCACGAAATATATGAATATAATTAATTTAAATTTAAAATAAAATGTATAAAAATTTGTAAAAATATAATGGCCAACAAGCACTAAACTGATCTGGTGAGTTAGCCAGCTCTTAAATGCTCCAAAGTATTGGTTCTTAATATTAGTTTATACAATTATTATTGACATTGAAGTATACGAAAAGTAATTTAAAACTTTCTATAGGTGCCAATTTAATGTCTAATTACCAGTGGCGGATTTGGAGGGGGTCCAGGGGTACGTGACCCCCCACCCCCCTCCAGATTTTTTTTAATTTAAAAAATTCAAAAAATATATTTAAAAAAAAAAAGATTTTTATTAAGTTTTTAAAAAATTACGTAGATTGAGTTTTAATTGATAAATTATCTAGTTGTCTTAATCTCAATTGTGTTTTAATTTGATAAATTAGAATTTCCTATATTTGATAAATTTGCAAAGTGTGTGATATTATGATTTGTATTTTATTAGTTAAGGATATTTGCTTCATTCTAGTTTTGTATTTATGTAAATAAGTGATTTTAATTTGAAATTTAATGATTCTTATAGGTAAACTTTTATTACGACAATTAGGCTCACCTAAAAAAAAATTTTCCTCTGCGGGGAGCCATTATGAGTGCCCCCAATTATAAATCTCTGGATCCGCCACTGCTAACGATACACAATTATTAATGTGTTCATAGAATACATGCCACTTCAATATTGAATATGTTGACTTTGATACTATCTAATATTGTATGTTCAATTAATTGTGTTTACAAAACATTAGATGACTTCTCAATTATGCACTGTCAAAATCTTACGTTGAGTATAAAATTGTATTGCCACAGTTATCGGCCTGGTACCATATATATAAATTTGGAATTGCGAAGTTGTTGATCAAGTGCTATAATTAAATCATCCATAGAATCATTGTTTTTGGCCATTGCAAGTACTGCAATTCAACACTAGAACATAAACCCTTTTTAGGCCCCGAGCTTATGCTATGTTATATTTTTGACACTTGGATGTCATTGTAAAGGACAATTATTCCATCTCTAACCACCCTCCTTTTAATTAAGAGCCAAGAATTTTCGTTTTTGTCAGTTCAGTTCAGAAATTTAAAGTTCTTATACGCGTTATGACGTAATAATGTATGAATTGTATTCTTGAATGATCACCTATTATACTCAATTAATAATTGGTTTTGCCATGTGGCACGGTCTAACAATTGTTCCGAAAGAAACTAAATATTGATATAATTTCATTGATGAGTTCTAGTGAAAATAGATAGCATTAACTATGAACTATTTGTTTCCCTTTGAAAATTCCAGGTTACAAGTAAATGCAAAATGCTAGTTGTTGTTTACTCAATAGGGATTTTGCATGTGTTTTTCTCTTTTTACCTATGGGTGGAATCCAACTTTCCTAATTTGTCTAGAGGCGAAGATACTCCCATCATTGATTCTTGATGAAAGGTGAGGTCTTCCATGGTAAATGATTCCCCCACAACTTTTTACCATATAGGAAATCATGTCTTTTCATGCGCAAATAATTCAATAAGCGTGGCGTACTATCAGAATAATTGAGAGAACAAAAGTTAAATTATGCATCAATTCTTAAAAAATATGGAGGACAGAGGAAAAACGTTAAATCAGATACCATTATAGTGCTTATAAAGTAGAGTTTAATTGAAAATGAATAAAGTACTATCATATGTTAAGATGTTAAATCTGAAAAAATCGTGTAACCAAAGTTTGATCAAAAGCTTTGTAGCAATATGGAGTGCATCTTAAGCTAATACTGAATTATTCAGTTGGGTAATTTGCAGTTTTCTGAATAGTTAAATCAGGAATGATGTCAGTTTAGACATTTCTAATTTTGATTTTGATAACACGACGTGCCACCTATCAAAACATCAATCCACAAAAAGAATTAGTTATTTATTCACAAAGACATTATGTATACATATGCATATTTATCCTTCAATTATAAGTTTTGGTTATCTACATACTTAGTTGTAATATAATGAACCTTATAATTTGATTAATTAACTTAAAAAGTTAAAACCCGTTTAGGGAAAAGCACGCAGCAGCTCAGTAATTAGTCGGCAAAGAAAACGACAAAAGATTGAGGGAACGATAGTAGGTCAGGCCTAAATCTTTATGCGATTTTCGAATGACGTTTCTTTGCCTGGCTCATCTTTTGGGTTTCATTATTACTCTACTTTATTTAGTACCCAAAGTTACTTGTTCGAGAAAATACGAATATTCAGTTAGGTTTTCAATGAATGCCTCTTTGATTCAAATCTTGGGGATGTTTAAGCTATGTTAGAATTTGAAAGAGATATCCTTATCCTTATCACGTACACCTCTCTTCTTCTAAGTTCTTCTATGGCAAAACCAAATCTTGAAAATTTCAACAAAGTGTGAGTCGTGTATAAATTTTATATGAAAAACGTACGTTTTAGCTAGATCAAGTTAGATTAATTTTTACACGAATTTGATGACGCACCGTGTTGAATTTGTATACATAAATCATTGACTTTTATGTGATCCGTATTAATTTCCTTTTGATGTCGAACGAATTAATTAATGGCACTGCTGTATTTGACAATTTGATATTTGCAAAAAAATTCATTTGAATTCTTTGGTGTTCTGTGCCAGATTTTTCCTTTTTTTTTGGTGGGGGGGGGGAATCGAGGCGGGGGTAGGATTCGAACCCGGGTCATGTGCCCGGATTTTTTCTTTTTTAAAAAAGGAGGGTAAATATAATAGAGAGGAACATAATACTCTGCTTATCTATACTTAAAATCAAGTATTTCTGTAATAAATATTTTCTTGTGAAATCAAGTATGTTAGAAAATATTTATGGGTGATGTGAAATTGAAGTTTGAAAGTGGAATATATATTTGTTGTATCTTTACTGTAATTTCTATTATTGTGTAATGTATCTGTTTAGCAAGTCTCATACAAGACATAATGTTTATTTATTTTATTTATTGAGTAATGCCATAGGCCCATAACACAACATTATCTCATGAGAGGGATCACTTATGAATAAAAGCCCTTAGCCCTCCAATAACATTATTAAATCTAGCATATTTTTTAAATGAATTGAAGTTAATTTGTTAGAAATGAAGTTAATTTGTAACTGCACGCTAATTAAGTCATTCTAATATATACTACTAATCTAAAGAACACTAACCATGAGAGTCGTAAAAAATTCTGTACTTATTGGATTTGCAAATGATCTACATGATCATAATCTTCGCTTATGACATTAATTATGGTCATGCCATCATTGATGTATATGACACATTATAATAATTTGATTAATTAACTAAGATTAAACTCAAACAATTTGTTACATGTATAAAATGTGTATAAAAAGGGATACAAAATTGTAAGTAGTATTCTCACACATATTGCATCACTTACAATACAAAGTTTACATAAAAGATGCATGCATATATCTTTTTAACAATATTTAATTTGGTTTCTTGATTTAGGGGCCCAGTACTTGAATATAAGTAACAATGCACGTGAAGATATATTATCAAATAGACCTATTCCAACAACTTGCATGAACCAATTATGTCATCCTTTAGCCCGTTCATATTTATACTGTTAGCAAACAAAACAAAATGCATTTTAATATATTTTTTTAAAATTTTAAATTTGGTCAAACAAATCACATCCATATATCTCTTCACTTATTAAATCTCTACCATTCAATTTCACTTATTCTCTCTCTTCCTACTCATAAAAATACATTAAAACTCATCCGCTAAGTTGGACAACGACAAAATATGTTATTTGAACCAACAAATTAATATTCCACCAGAGTTGATGAACCAGCTTTGTCTACTAATTATATATCCCAATATATGAATTGATTTGATTTAAATTAATATTATTTTGAAATTCCTCCTTTGAACAAGAAATGTCACTTCTAAAAATGGGTTTTTGAAAGCGGTCTGCTATCCCTATAGTCTCGTCCCTATAAACAGTGGCAAATTTGGAGGGCGTTACATGACCCCCCACCCCCCTCAAGAAATTTTTTTTATTTTAAAAAAAATTGAGAAGATTGTGTTTTAATTTGATAAGTTATCTCACTATCTCAAAATTTAAATTGTGTTTTAATTTGATGAATTTGAATTGTTTATATTTGATAAATTACAAAGTGTGCAATTTTATAATTTGTATTTTATTAGTTAAGTATATTTGTTTCGTTCTACTTTTGTATTTATGTAAATATGTGATTTAGTTTCAAATTTAATACTTCTTGTAGGTAAATTTTTTATATGATGATTAGCCTAGCTTAAAAAAATTTTGCCCATGCGGGGAGCCATCATGAGTGTTCCCTAATTCTAAATCTCTAGATCCGTCACTGCTTGTAGAACATTAAGGACGACATGTTATCATGTGGTCCCTAACATTCTACAGGGACGATAAGCCACTGTTAAAAATTCAGTTTCTTGTAGTGTGCTCTATAGTTTCCTTTTCCCTTTTTTTCCCCTCCTTAACATCAAAAGTCAGACAGATAAGAATACTCTACAAACTACAAGTAGAATGAGCCAAAATTAAGTCTCTGGACTTCGAGCATGGTGAAATTAGGAAACGTCCGCATGCGGGGAAATTGACGTGATGCATGCCCATGGTTTGGTCGAAGTCTCGATGAATAATTATTTTTTAAAATGTTTAATGAATGTGTGATTTTAGGGTTTTCGAAGAGAGGGACGGAGGTTTCGGGGCACATGTATGTTGTAATACTTACTTTAAACATACAGCTGAAAATGTATGTTGTAATACTTACTTTAAACATACAACTGAAAATGCTTTGATTTTTCAGTTTTGAACCATACTCTCTCTTTCCTACCAAAATTGGCTTGTTTTCTATTTTCGCTTATCTCAGATTATAATCAACTTTCTTTATTGAGAGAATAAGTTATTTTCGAATTAACTAAAGTACTACTCCCTTCATCCCACTTTGATAGACTGATTTTCTTTTTTGGTTCGTTCTAAAATATAGGTTACTTTCCTCATTAGTATAAACTAGTATTTTCTCCAGTGCGTTGCACGGGGAGATATATAAGAGTTCGAATTCTAGAAGAGGAATAGAAGATTGAGTTGCAGATTTGTGATTATCCGAAGCGTGATTTTACAATTAAATTTTATTTTTTTAATTCAGAAAATGAAACTTTTCGCGAAAAAATGACATCATATTATATGGGAGATATATAAGAGTTCGAATTCTAGAAGATGAAGGAAAGATTGAGTTGCAAATTTGTGATTATCCTTTTACAATTAAATTTTATTTTTTTAATTCATAAAAATAAAACTTTTGGCGGGAAAATGATCTTATTTTATTAATATATAGATATAGATTTAATTTCTTCATTTCCTAATCTATCCCTATTTGTTATGCATAATTATTAATAAAAGTAAATTGTCGTATTTAATATAAGGGTATATTGAGAAATACACAAGTAGAATTTACCTTTCCAACAAATATTAATTTCAAATTCTTAATCCGTGTGAAAATCAAACCATGCCTATCAAAACAGAACGGAGGGAGTACTATTTAATATTATTGGAATACTAAATTCCAATTAGTATTCCATCTTACCATCTTTCAAGAATATTAATTATTTTCACACTACTTTTTGTCATTCAATGCAAGGATAATTTAGAAAGAATATAGAAATATTTTGTAATTCTAGTAATATATTTAAAATATTTTCTTAATACGTATGAAAAATAGTGGGTATCTACTCCCTCCGTCCCACTAAGTTAGGCTTGTATTCCGTTTTGATTTGTCTTAAATTATAGTCCACTTTCCTCGTTGAGAATATATTTTATTTTTTAGTTGATTAAAGTACCCATATTTAATATTATTGGAATACTAAAAATCAACTAGTTATTCAATCTCCCAAAGATATTACTCCATCCGTCCCAATAAGATAGGCATCCACCATTTTTCACACATATTAAGAAAACATTTTAAATGTTCTTGGAATTATAAGATATTCATATATTCTTCCAATTTTACCCCTATATTGAATGATCAAAAAGTACTGTGAACATGTTTAAATATCTTGGGAGATGAAATATCTATCTTGATGTTTAGTATTCCAATTATCTTAAATAGGGGTATTTTAATACATGGAAAATAAATTATACATTCAATAAGGAAATTAGACTATAATTTGGGACGAACAAAATAGGAATACTTGCCTATCTTAGTGAGACGGAGGGAGTAATAATGTTCACTCTACTTTTTTGTCAATTAATGCAATGGTAAAATAGAAACAATATAGAAATATTTTGTAATTTAATAATAGTTAATATATTTTCTCAATATGTGTCAAAAATAATGAATACTTATTTTAGTGGAACAGATAGAGTATTTAATAGGACAGAGGGAGTACATCCCCGCCTGACTGGAGAAATAAACCTAATTAAAATATAACAGCACAATTATTTTTGGGCCTTCTTGAACTAGCCCAAAAGAAGACTTGACATATGCCGTATGGACTCAATATACCCCTCTTTGACTCAAGCTTAGAAAAAACAGTGCACTATTATTATTATTATTATTATTATTATTATTATTATTATTATTATTATTATTATTACATCATCTAGATGTTATTAAATACTAGTATTTTCTCCCGTGCGTTGCACGGGGAGATATATAAGAGTTCAAATTCTAGAAGAGGAATGGAAGATTGAGTTGCAGATTTGTGATTATCCAAAGCGTGATTTTACAATTAAATTTTATTTTTTTAATTCAGAAAATGAAACTTTTCGCGGAAAAATGACCCCATATTATATGGGAGATATATAAGAGTTCGAATTCTAGAAGATGAAGGAAAGATTGAGTTGTAAATTTGTGATTATCCTTTTATAATTAAATTTTATTTTTTTAATTCATAAAAATAAAATTTTTGGCGGGAAAATAATCTCATTTTATTAATATATAGATATAGATTCTCAAGAAGAAAAGAAGAAAATATTTCCAAAAATATATTTAAGTAGGAAATGAAAATAGATGATTTCATTGGGCAACTGCATTAATTATATACCTACACTCTCTATACTAATTAAGACATTAGTTAGAAAGAAAATTTGGGTTATTGATGAATGTTAGGAAGAGTTTATATATATAAGATTAGTGTTATTGGAAATAATTTTGATCAAACATACTCTGGTTACAATAAAAAAAAAAAAAGGGAATTAAGTGGAACCTTGGAATTGTTCAGCTGTCACTTCCATAGTTCCATCAACATAGCGTATACCCCAGGCTTTCTAATTCTGTGCAAATAATGGCAAGAAATTGTGTACCCAAACAACCAATTACCAAATCTGATTTAAGCCAACCCAATTGTTAATATTAACTACTTGCAAGTGTTCAAATTTCGAGGATACGTGTCTCAATTTGTTTATTTGTGGATATTTGTCATGTCTATAAATGGGCATTGGAGTAGAATTAATAAATATGCATGCACACATGAGCTATTGTGTCCAAACGGCACATATAATTTTGATATTAAAAATAATGACCTATGTTGAATCAATTACCTCAATATTATTTATACTGAGATGATATGTATTGCATAAACACAATAAATTATTCTTGGTTAACTCCATTTCTAATCATTCTTTGCAAAATCTAAATTTTCAACGCGTTTGGAATTGTTTTATTTTTGATTAAATGTATTTGTAATTGTTAATTAACTTTAAGCCCACGATTCTTGAGATTCGGGGGTTGAACCACCGTTTTAAAGAGATATTCTACTTTTAAAACCTTTAATAATTATTGAATCTTTCTTAAATACGATGGAATTGAAAATTTTGGATCTCGTTATAGTAACTTACCACTTACGGAAATAGTCATGGCATAACTGATCATAGTTTTATACTATACCTAAATAAAGTCGAATAAACTTGAAAACAATTTATTTATATTTATATTAATATTTATATACTTTTGTTATTTTGAAAAAAAAAATTATTTCTAATTAAACATATATCAAATCTTGCCTCCGAAAACCTGACATGTGGCTTGAATTATGGAGACATGTAGTTCCCAATCGCATGCCAAACTTTTCTCGGATCCCATAATATTCAGGGGACTATAGACAATATTCCAGTTCCATCTGAAAACGACCCATATGAGAGAGAGAGAGAAAAAAAAAAACGCAATGGAAAGCGAATATCATAAAAGTATATTATATATGACAAACTAAATAATTTTTACAATTTTAACACATAAACTTTCAATGATAATGATAATTATTGATATGGAGGGCTGCTATTTTGAGTGCTCAACAATTACTAAATTCTCTCACGCACGAATTATTTGAGTATCACATCCTTTTCTTTTGAGAAAGTAAAAATTCAATTATTTTTTCCATTTTGAATATTATATAGAAATCTACCTATATTTTAGGGTTGTGTGTGCGCGCTTTTTAAATCACATTCAGTACAATACGAACATACAATATGCATCCTATGTGTAAAGGCGCCTACAGATATAATCCAATTGAAGTACATAATACAATGAAATCTCTTACCAGAGCATGATAACTCATTATCAAGGTACTACATCACACTACTAGAGTATTATAACCGTTCTAAATTGAGGCAATAAGATTCCCATTTATAGCGAATCAAACATGAGATCTCTAAGTCTTAGGATTTTTTTGGGTTATGTTAAACTCATAGCTTAATGACTTTCTTTCCTTTTAATTACAAGAAGCATTGTTAACTAACCCAATAATCACACTCATTCAAAATATCTTAGAATTATCTTAAATTTTAAGGCTGCTCTCTTAGGATCGATCTTTTTGCTAAAAAAAGGCTGATCTTTTTAAACTTCATATACACATTCAACTTGAAGTATGTACTAAAGAATCAATTAAGTACAGTACATGTTCATCAACTAGTTAAGCGATTATTTGAAATAATTTATGTTAACTAGATAATAATAATGCTTTCGCTAGGTAAGAGCATCTCTAATAGGCTCTCTAAATATAAGATTTTTTTTTATTTTAAAGAAGCAAAGTATAAAAATAAGTTTCAATAGATTATTTGCTTTAACTTTTTAAAATAGAGAGTGGGTTTTGCTCTCCAAATTTGGAGAGTCGGACTCACTCTCTGTAATTAATTAGGTTACTAGTTTCTATACTCATTTTTTGATTTAACAAAATTAGGCTTGATTTCATTGGCCATTAAAATAAAAATAAAAATATTAATTTATAGTATAGAGAGAACACATTAAATATTTCTTGAAATAAGTAAAATAAAAAGTTATAAATAGAGAGTTTGTTGGACAATGATAAAATTTTTCTTCTTCAAATTTAAATATGCTCTCTCCTTGAAAGGAGATACTCTTTACATATTAAAAAAAAAAAAACTATTGGAGATGCTCTAACTATAGTACATGTAGTGGGAGAGATAATTAATTAGCAAATTCCATGCTCAATAATTGTTACTTAGTGACTAAACATGAGGTTAAATCATAAATGGCAATTGTACACAAAAAGGAAAAAATGTTTTTAAAAAAATAGTAAGAAAGCTACTTTTATTATGGCCCATTGCATGTCAACTCAATAGGGTCACTGATGTGAACTTCATCCCCTACCCCACCCCCACCCCCAATTTCTCTCCTCACTATTCTTTTAACCATTACCTGCAGGTTTCACCTTATATAGGAACAAAAGAAAGAAACGCGATGCTGTTTCTTTAACTATGGAGGGTTCATCAAGATCCCCCGGCGACGGCGGCGGAGGTGGTGGTGATCCGCCGCTGCCCAACACCCCCAGCCGCTATGAGTCCCAAAAAAGAAGGGACTGGAACACTTTTGGTCAGTTCTTGAAGAACCAAAGGCCACCAGTTCCACTCTCTCATTGCAATAGCAACCATGTACTTGAATTTCTCCGATACCTTGATCAGTTTGGAAAAACTAAGGTTCATTTGCAGGGCTGCATCTTTTACGGGCAGCCCGAGCCTCCGGCGCCATGTACTTGCCCGCTGAGGCAGGCTTGGGGCAGCCTCGACGCCCTCATCGGGCGGCTACGGGCAGCTTATGAGGAGAACGGGGGATCGCCGGAGACTAATCCGTTTGCGAGTGGTGCAATAAGGGTTTATCTTAAGGAAGTAAAGGAGTGTCAAGCTAAGGCAAGAGGAATACCTTACAAAAAGAAGAAGAAGAAGGCTAGCCCTAGCAAGGGAGATGATGATTCCTCTTCTTCTTCTATGCCATTTTCTTGATTCAATCTGTGGATCACATATTGGTAAGTAAATTTAATTATGTGCTTAATTAATTAGTATGATATATTGCTTGAATTTGCTTGGAACCTTTGTTTTTTTTTCCTTCTTGCCTAATTTCAATTTGGAGAATATTCATATTCATACATTGGTGATCACATGAATTATTGGCAAGATGATTTTCCCTTTAGTATATAAACCCTAGAACTAATGCATACAATAAGTTGAAACTAGCCATTTATATGAAAAATTTTTTTCCCTCACTCTATTTAGATCCGTCCCAAATTAAATAAAATGTACTATAGCTCGGATTCGATTCATAATATAAGCGACAGTTTTAGACTGACGAGCAACCTAACTTAAACCATTTACTCCATATTCATTAGGATCGAGATAAAATACGAACCCTAGAAGTAAATTAATACATGACTAACATTGCCAAAACTTGTAATTAATCCTTGTAAAAATTCTTACATAATTAATCAACTCATAACAAATCTACCACAACATATGTATATAATCCAAAACTTATATAATATACTAATTAGATAATGTAGTACTTCATGTTTAATTATGGAAATGATATATATGTTGTCTATTGTGAAATAATGTTTGATCTCTGATAATCAATTCACTTGTGCAAAGCAAAGCACCGATAATGTTGAACAATTCAGTAGAAATATATTGACTGTTCTTTGGATAGAACATGTACATTAATTAGTTATTAATTGTGTGTGCTGTGAGAAGAATAGAGAGTGATGATGGATGTTTTACCACCAAATAGAATGACATTGGATTTTTCCTCTGACATCAGGTAGAATCTTGTCCTCTTTTTTCATGGTCTCCATCATGCTACCATTGTCTGCAGCAAGGATGAATGGATGATCCCAATTTAGTACTCTCTTTTTATGGGTCATCTTTTTGGATTCTTGACAGATCTCTCGCCCCCACGTAGATTCTCATTTAACTGACATATGTATATTTGCATGTTACACACACACATATCTATACATTCCTCGTATAGTTAAATATTTAAATTAAATGAAACTTTACTTTGTCTATATATATTTTTATGCATGACCCTTTTTGTGGGCTATCATTCTGAATATTTAATCATCCTCTTAATCATTGTTAAAATCTCCCAGATGTACGAAAAAATAAAATCAATGCTAATTAATTAATCAATTAATTTCTTTAGGTGTTATTAAAAATTAACGCATCAAGTTCAGTCCCCCACTAATTGCAATAATTTTAGTGCATAAGATCTTTGTGAGGGCAATTTAGAAATTTGCATTAAAATTTTAAAATTGTCCATTGCATCTTTTCTAGATTGCTTCCAGTGTGCATCAGATTTTGTGGGACATCACAATAATTCAATTTTTGTCACAACGCCTAGCCTTTTTTCATGTTAAAAATTAAAAATGACATATATATACTGGGGGCACCAACTGACATGTACAATATTCTTTTCTTCCCTTTAATATTTTTCTTTTCTCCCTTTTTCTTTCATTAAAAGAATATGGTTTCATATCTAAACTGACCAATTAATTGAGATCTAAGGTACAAAAAGCAGACTAATTTCGCTTAAGAATTGCGTTAAGGCATCCTCATTGAGTGCTGAGTTTAAACGAGTTACATATGATTATTTCATAATTTTGTAGTTTATCGTTCGTCTTAAAACCTAAATCTCAATTAATTTGATGTTTTCTTAGACTGTAATATATCCAATTCTCAACTGGAACAAAATCAAGTCCAACCAAATGCAACATGGTTCAACTATATCCCATCAAAATTCCATATCAAAAAGAATAAATACTACAACTAATCCCTCCCAAAAGAAAAGAAAAGAAGAAAAAGAAACACCATTATATAGCTAATCATATTTTAAATTAGTTTATCAACCAATTGTCATGATTCATTTGTCTAATACAAATCAAAGTAAAACAATTATTATAAACAATATCACTACAAAAAAAATTGGGCCTTTAGGAGCGGCCTATCGTCCCTATAGCCTCATGTGCTCTATAGGCACAAAGTTATAGGGATAACAAGCCATCCCAAAAGATCCAATTTCTTGTAGTGTATATGTATCTTAAGTAAAATAAATCCTTTACTAAATGGAAAAAGTTTAATTTATTTTTAGGATAAAAAGTATTAATGATGGTCTCAATTCTTTAACAAGTGTAATTATCATATTTGCACTGATTGTTTGTCTATTTGTCTATCCCCCTCACGTTCGGGGGAGAATGAATAAAATGACTTATATGCTTAATTGGTCTTCAAAAATTAAAAAAAAAAAAAAAGCTTTTTTCACATTGTTATATATCAACGATTGCTTAAGTTTAGAAAAAGTCACACGAAAAAACACATTTAAAAAAAAAAAAAAGAGAAAAAAAGCTTTTTTCACACTGTTATATATACATCAACGATTGCTTAAGTTTAGAGAAAGCCACACGAAAAAACACATTTATATATCAACGATTGCTTAAGTTTAGAAAAAGTCACACGAAAAAACACATTTAAAAAAAAAGAAAGAAAAAAAGCTTTTTTCACACTGTTATATATACATCAACGATTGCTTAAGTTTAGAGAAAGCCACACGAAAAAACACATTTAAGCTTGCACTTGTCATTGGAAGATATAAATATCAAGTTAAAAGGAAATTTTATTGAAGTCGTTATTGGAATGGTTATATTTTATATAAAATCTCATCATCATTGTTAAGGTTTAAGGTTACATCCAAAAAAATAAATACAGTAAGACAGTTCCGTATAGACCCCATTATTTATTCTAGATTTAATTAATTGATGTGTGATTTTGTTGTCACTCCCAACACTGATTCTTGGAATTCATCTGCACATATATGGCTTAGAGTTGATCATTCCAAGCTTTTATATATATGAGGTCTTTGTTATACTTTTGTTTACAGTTTACCAGAGATCTCTTAATTATATGTAATTAATAGAACCTTCAAGAAATTGATTACCCTTAGCTGGGGCCAGACTTGTCTTAAGAAGTTAAGGGAGAGATGATCTGTGCAATTTGTCCATTGAAACCAATTAAACATGCATGCACCTTTAATTTTGTAGCAGATCCAAAAGGAAACCCTAATTAGAAGCTTTGTTACCTCACTAATTAATTAAGTTGGAACAAAAATAATTAATGAGCGTTTTTCCATTGAAAGTGCACAAGTGACACACGTCTTTAATTTAATTACTTTTTAGCACAGCCCATTGGTATATATGACGCTTTCGAAATTGTAATGCCAGGCTCTAACAAAGCTTAGCTACGACTTAATTTGTGACGAGCTGTTTAGTTAGATCAGATTAGATCTCGATCTTACAATTAATTATAGCTTCTTAATTGCAAGTGTTTCACTCTATTTTAATAAATATTTTTTAATAAGACGTACGACTGATGCTATGTATGTATATATACATACAAGGTGAAACGAATCAAAAGCACGTGTATGAATCGGATAGATTGACGATGTTTTCTTGTATTCCTACGTATATATATTTAAAAAAAAAAAAAGAAATATTGACGATTATGAGTCCACTATGTTTATACAGTAGATAAGTTTAGGCTTCTAGTTCTAGGCTTTGATTGTACGTAGACCCCAAATTTGCCTCCATGAAAATTCTATCCAGAGTTTGTTTGACAAAATTTTTTGAGAAAAAAAAATTGACCATCATATTTTTTATTTTTATTTTTTGGAGAGAATGTACGGTTTAAAATCAACTTTGAAGAATTATTGTTTTTTAAGCTTTGCTAAACAAGTTCTTAAACTCCCCTTTTTTTTTCTTTTCTTTTTTTTTTTTTGGTGAAGACAAGGGAAATATTTACCATTCCAAACTCATTAATTTGTCCTAGTAAACGACATATGCATGTCTGATAGCAGGGATTTGACGTCGACGGAGATCTGATTCGAGCCGGAGTTCAAGTTTGGTTCGAGTTATTTTCGCTGCCCCAAATCAAGAGAGAAGTACTCCTTTTGTTACTACGAATAATAATTCATATATGGCATGCATGCTGCATTGTATATTGCAGGTTTATATTTTGGAATATATATCTTGTGCTCTTTGTAAACATCTTTAAACTTTTTTGTACCACTATTGCTTTCCGTGAATTCCTTTCTCTTTTATCATTCCTTGTTAATTTCCCAGTACTAGAAAATGAATTCCAAACAAGTGGCAAAATTTTCTACTAAAAACACTCAGTTCTTTATCAGATCGCGTAACTCCTTATAGATAGGCGATCATTGTTTTTTTTGAAGAGTAGTATGCGTGGTTGAAACGAGATTGGAAAGCGTGGAGCCTATCAATAAAAATTAACTCGACTTTTGAGTACCAAAGATTTTGTGAATCTATCTATCATATATTAATCTTCCATTTCTATTTGCTTCGAAGCTTACAGTACTCTAATCATCATTATTAGCCATCGATGATCAGACGAAGACGAGTAACACAACTTGTACACACAAATTTATCACAAGATTGAACCAAACATGCATCTTTGTACCATGTACATATTCGAAACTTGTACATGCACCCATCATATCTAAGAAACAAGACGATGGATGTAGAACATCGTCCATAGCTTACAGCCCAACTCTCTACACTCCACTGTCTACATGACAACAATGAATCAAACCACATGATTAGAGATGTCTAAACTCTAAATAGGTTAACAACTATGATATTCAAAGACAAGAACATAGAGAATGGGCAAATTAAAATTGGGAGCCAAACCACACAAAGATTTACAACCTAATTGCATTTAAGTTTCATTGCATCAAGAAATCCAGATACAAAAACTACACTAGGCAAACATGTTTGTCTCTGTCCGAGAATAAAATTACAGCAGCCAAGCCAAGCCAAGCTTCAAGCCAAACTATCTGTTGGTAATGATAATAACCTAAATCAACAAGACCTGTATATATATTCCGAGCTAACTGAAATCTACTGGTAATTCCCAAATTCATCGGACGGGGCTTGCCAGGCTGTACCTGTAAAATAATGTGGGACAATAAGTATCCATTAGCCAAGAAATACAGCAAGCAAGCAAGAAAGAAAATGTCGCTAACACTTAACTGAATCCAGTGTCTCGATAAAGAACAATCACACTGAGAAAATGTAAGTTGATAGAAATTGGTACTACATCTCAGTTTAGAGCGACTGAGGAGACACTAGACACTAGACAAATGCAAAATTTGAAACTTCATCAGTATAATGTCATTATGCAATTTAGACAAAGTTGACGAAGAAGACAAGATAGTCTAAATGGACTAGAAACTCATGTAACTTTGCCTTTGTTTAAAGACAATCCTTAGATGGTTTGAAATTCATGAAAAATGGAAAGAAGGGGGCGTCTTAGTGAACGAGAATTATGCAAAAGGGATGTCTTAAAGTTATATTGTGGTTCATCCCTTTTATGCGAATGCACAAATTGTTCGACACTATTGTGTTTCAACCAACGCTATAAAAACATACAATCCATAAATCATGCATCAGAGAGAAGCAAATATAGTTTACACTTTACAGTTAGACCCTCACTACTGTGTCAGCCCTCATCCAGTACAGACAGGGCAGTATCTGCACTTAAAACTGCTCAGACAACAAAGAGGCTGAAGAAAGTAACTCTAGAACAAGTGCTGCATTGGCTAGACAGAACATTCTAGAAAGATGAAACCCGGGCAATACAGACACGTGGAATTTAACATATGTATGTCTAGAAACAAAATCAAACCATTGAAACTCGGTTGTGTTCCAAGATGTAAAGAGCCAATGTTATTTCCCCAAACTCGGTTGTGTTCTCTTTCAATGTTTCTTGCCTAAACTTCACATTACACTAGACACAAAACTATGAATTGTAAGGCCCCTTGAAATTTCGCAATTTGACACGCCGAACTTCAATAACAAGACCAATCATAATAACCACATGCTACAATGCTCATTTGGTTATGGCTTTAACTCGATTGTTAAACGCACTGATTTTAGTAAAATAATTCAACAGCCTCGTAGGATTTTAAGATTATCATCTCAGACAGGAAATTCATGCTTGCACATCCAAACCCACAAACCAATACAACCTTAAAGCACAACAATGCTAAGAGCAGGGCATATCAATTGCTAATGGCCATTGTATGAAAAACATCATTAACATTCTGAATCAAGATCCACAAAATGCAGCAAAATAGTGTTCATACAATTATACAAGCATCCCATAATCAGATTATCAGATGATCATGTATAACCCTCAATTGAAAAACAGAACATCTAATTATGCAATGATTGTAAGCTTAAATACTTACAATTTTTCTTCATGCGCTTCAGTTTCTCGACCTGCACCTGAGAGTCCATGAAAAGCTTCATTCTCTGAATCTCGAGATCCTTTGCAAACTGCATTCTTTGCTTCTCCAGCTCCACCATCTGCCGCTGCTTTGCAACCTCCACTTTCTCATATATTTCACCTAATCTTGTTATTGCATTTGCTAACATCTTATACCCATCGCCTACACCTTCCCTCTCTTCCACCGGCCTCCTCCTCTTCCTCCCGGCCACCGGCAGCTGCCTCTGCCATGTTTCCTCCTCTTCCTCTTCCTCTTCCTCATCATCTTCATCCTCCTCTTCTTTGGCCTCCACGGCAGCAGCTGCAGCAGCCATTACAGAAAAATTCCTCTCTGTTAAATTGCCATTTCCCGGCCGCTTTGACCTGGGCCCCACCGGAGCGGACCATGGTAACATTGGTAGATGGCCAGTTTCTTCCGGCGATGTTTTCCGGTACTGGGTCATCGGTGTCTTCGCCGGCGGTGGAGAGGGGGAAGCTTCCGGTGATGCAGTAACTCTCCGTCGGAGGTTCTTCTTATGACCATTGCTAGGGGCATTGTTAGCCTTGGAGAAGGAATCGCCGATTAGCGAGTCGAGGCTGCTGAAATGAGGCCACGTGGAGGCGTATCGGCCGTTGGATTGAACGACTTTGGTCTTCTCGATCTTGTACTTCTTCTTCACGGTGTCGACGCGATTCTTGCACTGGACGTCGGTGCGGTGGAGCTTCTTGGTGTGTGCGTGAAGGGCGTTGACGGCGTCGGCCACCTCCTGCCAATGCTTCTGCCGGAGGTTTCCACGGTTCAGCTCGAGGTAGTGGGACCCCCATGCCTCAATCAGCGTCCTTGTCGCCTCTTCTGACCAGCAATCCTCTCGGACGGGGAACGTCGGTGTCCGGGCGGAAGTGGGACCCTCCGCCGCTTTCGGTGGCTCCGGTGAAGACTCAGATTTTGCAGTGACCGGCGGAGGAGGAGACTGGGGTGCTCCGTCGTTTTCGTCGTCGGACATGGAGGGGGTGATGTGGTGGAGAGAGGGCGAGTGGTTGGGGGAGGTGGTGGTGGATAGCGGCGGCGAAGCGGTGGACGAAGAGCGTGACATGAGGGGAAGACGGTGGGTGCGCCGACGAAGGGTATTTTGGAAAAGAGAATTTGGGCCTTTGAAATTGTTGAAACGGGTCTCGGGTACTATTATAGTCTAGTTAAATTTATCGAATGTGATTTACGGGATTTCTTGTTTTATCCGACCCGAAAATGGGTGGTGGATTTTTGGAGGGAAGCATCCAAGTCGAATTCCATTGTGGGCTTCAACATGCAAGGCAAATTTGGTAAGGTTATGTTAGCTATAGAATTCTCTCTGTAAATCAAGAGGCAGGCATATGTGTTAACACACTCTTAGTGATTTAGCGATTTTTTAACAATATTATTTACAGTCACGTGAGACTTTTTCTTGTGATTTAGCGAGGCCTTATGGTACTTCTTTACCAATTTTAAGGAGCCCTTGACTCACACTTAACTATGCAGGCTTAGCCATGTCTTCGCCGGATAGACAGTTAGAACATTTGTTAATTTTCAGAAGGAAAAATCTTGAGAACCATGAGGAGATAGGATAAGATAGAGTGTAGTCATAAAAGTAAATTCATTCGCACTTACTTATACACACTCCACAATCTCTCAAACCCCCTTTCTTTCTCTAACATCCAATTGTTACTTACTTTGACGTTCATCCTAAACACTTGTTAGTGGCTTTAATGTTGAAGTGTCATCGATCGCCTGCCATTTTTTTTTTCTAGCAATCTTTGGTACCTAAAAGTTGGTTGTTAGGGCACAGGCAGTACATGGAGTGGTGGTGACGACTTGGCAGGAGATTTGTTGACCAACGTGTTGTCCTGATCATTTCTCATCGTCGACATTTTCAACATTTTTTCGTATTTTACATTTTCTGGAACCTAATTATAGATGCATCATTCAATAAAAGTCAACAAGTTTTTTGAACTTTACTATTTGACTAAGAATCATGTCTTTCTAGTATTTCATGAACCTCAACTTTCTCTCGTCAATGTCACAAACTTTGGAGATGTTGTTTTGTTCGGCTTCATCTGCCGCACAATCTTTTCTTTGTTTACCTGCAAGTTAAGTTATTCCCCCATGTATGTCATTGACACATATTTAAGCCCAAAGGGTCTTAGGGTCGCTTTGTAATGTTGGAGGTTTTAGATGAAATTTGATATTGAGAGTTTTCTTTTTTGTGACTTTAATATTTGGGGACCCTTTTATGCAAACAAAAATAAATTTCAATTGAAGGCCCTACATGGTCCCATAGATCACTGAACATCATGGATGCATTTGATTATTGCAATTAGACATTGAAAAGATTAATATAATATAAAAATATAAATTGAAGACTATAATCGTTTGATATAAGTATACAAAAATTTAATATCAAATATCTTGAAAGTAATTGATATTTTATCTTGAATACATATGAAGGTATTTATGTAAACTCATATACATGCAACAATTATAGAAAAGGTCATTTTTTTCTTTTTTGACAAATCAAAACCAAATTACATTAACATCTTAATTGTTAAATACTTTACAAATTATACCTTAAATTAGAGCGTTGTTCTGCCCTTGAAATTTGAAGAATTGAAATTTCGGCTCTTAGTGGGATATAATTGGGCCAAATGTACACTACATTGGCCAACCGGTCCGGATTAACAATTTCACTGGCCAAGCTAGCAAGATCACATACTTTAGTTATATGGGCCTTACTCCGACAATTTTAGCTCAGCTTAACTTCTTTGGGCTTTAATTGGACAGTTTGTTTAGGTTTATGATGGGTGCCCATGTCCATCTTTCACCCTTTTCTCCTCTTGCAAGGTCGCCTTATGGTCTTCGCTGACAAAATCCACCTTAACCCACTCTATTTCTCTCTCTCTCTCTCTCTCTCTCTCTCTCAATTTAATGCTCATTTTCAACTATACACTGTAAAGAACATTGTTTTCCAGATTTCTTTACAGACTTTCTTACTTTAATTAATGCCATATAATCTCTGAGAAAAAAGTTCTTTTCTTTGAAAAAAAAGAAACAATTATTAAAAATAAAATAAAATTGTTTTATCAACCTTGAAATGTTATATGTATTATTATTATTATTATTATTATGATTATTATGGTGTTAATATATAAGTTCACTCATTCAAAAATAGTTCTTATCCCTACCAATAATACAAAGATCGATATTCAACTAGCTATAACCAGAGAGTGATTGATGCATAATACCCCTCCCTCAACTCCCCCACCCCACTCATCAATCACATAAGAAGGCTAAATTACACACTGTGTGTGTGTGTGTATATATATAAATCAATTCATCCATGTTTGGGACCATCCTATTTAATTTAAAGCTTTAGTCACTTTCGATATATCATATGCATGCGCAATTCTTTGTCTGAGCATTACTTCTATGATTAACATGCTGACTATCGTAACTTTTAGTTATTCAACCCTTGTAAAATATGCATAGACACCATGCAAATTGTTCCCTAGTTATAACGTTTTTAAATAGTTATGACACGATACAAAATATAAAACAATTCTCTCTCTCTCTTTTGTCGAGACAATCAAGGTTAATTTAATTCGAATCGATAGTAAGTACAAAATTGTATATGTCAATTTAGGCCTTGTTCTTTTGGATATTAACTTGTACGCACGCAATTTCGTACAACACATTTTCACACACATATTTTTCAATACAATCTCAACCACATATTTTACACGGAATACCGCGCATGGTAACTTTATCACCAATCAAACATACCCTTAATAATTTTGCCCATAGGGGGGAAAACTATCTGTAATCACAAATAATTTATCATCGTTCAATCATCAATGGAATTTTGGTTAATGCCTAGTGCCAAAGGTAGAGAGAACAACTAAATCCATACAAATAACATATGAGTTAAATTCGTATTCAAATCAATAATATAATTTTTAACACACATTTGATGGAGAGAATGATATGCCTGGGTGTGCAAAGGCATACCCTTGTTTGGGGCAATGATTTTAATTTTTTTTTCCCTAAACTCTTGGTCTTTGTTTTTTTTCAACTCCTAAATTATTATCCTCTTTTCTCTATCACCATCTAGTAGACAAATGACAGTGAAAGATATTTGGCAAATTATATTAGCATTGCAATTTTCTCCATCTTTGTCCATTATAATATCAAAATCTAAGGATTTTTTTTTCTCAAATTCTTATAATTTTTCCTTTTATTTAATAATACGTCTAGTCCACGATAGTGATTTTTGTCAAATTTACATTCTTGAAATTTTAAGAAAATTTATTTTCTTTCATTTGTTTATTAATTATTGTTTCTATATATGTGAGCAATACAAATAAAATATTTTGCTTTCTTCTTATTAATATTGTAACGAGAATATGTTACCAGAGATAATATGTATTATATAATCGAAGTAGAGATAAAAATTTTGGTTCAAAATAATGTATGACGAAATTGCTAGCTGAAGTAGAACTATAGAAGCTTAGGACCTTTAGTGATACTTAAATGTGGTTAAACTATAAAATTATGTGGTGTAAAGATAATTACCCAAAATATTTTCAAATTGCTACCCCTCTCTCCTCATCTCTCGAACCTGAGTGAAAAAGAGAAAACTATGAACTACACGTCTGTCGCCGCTTCTTTTTGTGCTCATTTCAACTAGTAGCCTGATGTCAAAATAATTTGTGTATACCTATATGGCTATATCAAAGCACTGTTAACACGTGCATATAACATATCACATATATTTATAACAAATAATAATAATAATAATTTTTTAAAAAAAAAGCCAACATATAGACCATCAATTACATATTGGATGTTCTCCAATTGAAACGTACGAACACATAACATAACATTTTTACATTATCAAAGTCCTCATCATATTTTTGTCATGTTGAAAGTAAGTACAGAGAAAATTTTAAAGAGTGAAGACACACTGCACATCATTTCTCAAGCATAAAAGCTTATCGGATAACCTTATCAGACTTATTCACATGTTGTTGGTTTGGAGTTTGTCTTCAATGTCATTGTCATGGGGCATGTGATTGACCTCATCACTAGGGAACTTGAAAATGTCAATAATATCATTCATTGATTGATCACTGATCATGAAACGAAAAATATGAGCACTGCGAGTTGGTACCACGTGAAGGTACAACAGCTGCTGCCAAGCATATTTGGGTATGGCCCACTTACTACAACTACAATGCATGCATGGCCCACTTTTTAAATGCACAACAGCCTTGAAGATTTAGGGTGTGTTTGGTTTGTTTTTTTTTTTTTTTCCCAAAAATTAGCTAAAAGTTAAGTTTTTTTGGTGGATAGTGATAGAGATCACGAAATATATATATAATAATGAGTGATAATATAAAATATATGATTGATATTAATATTTAATTTTAATTTTTAATAATAAATAATTTTAGATTAAGAAAATAGAGACGAACACATGCTTACATTAATAAATGAAAGTTTATGGCAAGAAGAACATGTAGCACATAAATAGTAGTAAAATTTGTTGAGAACTTGGGTGTGTTCGGATACACTTAATATGTTAAAAAACTGAATACGAATAATAAGATTTAATTTTTAAACAAAAGGAAAATTAAAGGAACAAAGGCATTACATATGTTTTAGCGATTTTTTTTTTCAAAGTAAAATTTCTTATAACGAGGATCGATGACAACATCATGTAATCAACTAGCTAGCCTCCATAAGGTATTTCGTAAGTTTATTTGTTATATTATGGGAAATGTTAGATTGTCATAATGAATGTCATAATGGTTGACATAATAACAGTTGGCATATTTAATAACCATCCATCTAAAAGTGATGGAGTAGTTAAATTTGTAGGATCATGCCACATGTCTATTATGTCAACCATTATGACAACCATTATGACATCTATTATGGTGATGTAGCAAGGTCTGTTATATTATAGGAAGACAGATACTTGGGGGCCCAATTTTATATAAAAAAACCTAATCCAAAGAGAATCCATACTATTAGGATAATGTAACAAATTTGGGAAAAGCACCAAAATGTCACTGTTATGGTGAACTTTTTTGTGGATAGTCTATTATGACTTACAAATTACGAGAATATGATCGGATTAAAGCAAAATAAAGAGAATGTAATCCCTGCATCGAGAAGATGAAGCGTGAGATTGACTCGTCATAGTGAAAATTTTTGGAGAAAGTTACTCGTTTTGTCAAAAACATATTAAACAATTGAGTTCAATTTCACTAATTACTTCACTAGAATTTTTTACAATTATCATTGAATCTTCAAATTTACAAATATTTAGACGATCTGCGATGTACGGATGTTGAGCAATACAGTTCATGAATTATGATGTGAGTTGTGATATTAATTTATTTGTCAATTATTAATAAATAACAATCAAAATACCAAATAAATGACATTCAATTACATGTCATATCGTTAGTGATGAATAAATAATAGTCGTGAATGTCATTATTCATCTGAGATGATATCGTTAACGTCTATGTGGCACAGATGTCACATTTGATTGACCATGGATTAAACATAGTGTTGTGGAGCATTTGACATATTCCAAGTAAAATGAATCGGAGATAGGGAATGAGTTATCTGGTCAAGTGGGGTGGAATATAATGTGAAGGATCTTCCAAATTTTGACTATAACACTACCCCAACATTTTCTTTTTTTTTTTTTTTAATATCGTTGAATAAATTATCTGAATCCACCAACATTTCTTTAATCAGATTTTTGTTGTTATTTCTAATTTCTTCCTCTTGGCAATTTCTTTCTCCAAACATGCCCTAAGGTAAGCGTGCATCATGTGCCTTTTCTCCAAATAGCAATTTTGTCAAGTCACTGCTTCAGTGCGCCTTCGTTTGTCAATTCAAACTTCCCAAGAGTCTAAACATCTTATCCATATTTGAGACATTTGGTACTCATTTCAAATATTCACACACTTTATTCATAATAAAACTTTAAAATGTTAAGTCCATGAAGTTGTTACCTTGTAGGGGCTTGTACTAATTAATTTGATTTTTAATTATCGGAAATCTATCAATCAAGTCAAAATAAGATGATAGAAGTTATACGATGGAAAATAGCAATACACTCTAAGAACATAATCCAATAATCATCCATCTTCAAACAAAGAGAATGGTCCTATAACATTAAAAACGGTTATTTTGTGAATTTAATTAATTATTCGATTGTGGTTTTAGTTCAATTTTAAAGTTATTGCCAACTACTGGACTCGCTAGACAGCTCGGGCATCTTGACCAAGGCTCGCTAGGGCTATTGATTCCTAAACACAATGGATTGAGTCGAGTTATGCCAACACAAACTTTGAAAAAAAAAAAAAAAAAAAAAGATTGGTTAGCCTTATCTGACTAAAATTAGGCATGCTTTAATAGAAATCTTAACTATCACATAAAATCAACCCATAGTGAGATGTGTTCACTCCTCCACCTTTCGTTTTAATAAGTTTATAAATTGAGTTGCACTTTCCTTACGCTATATCCCAATTTGCTTGTGTTGGTAGGAGGAAAATGGATTGGTTGAAAGCAAGAAAAAATGTTGTGGATAAGATGAAAAAAAGGACAAATAGGGGATACCAATAAATCTTTTGAGACTCGAGTTGAGTGGGTTCAATTCACATGTACCCAATCTGTACCTCTCTTTTCATCCATCCTTTCGTTTTCTCACTTTCAACCCTCCATTTTCGCCACCCCATCACCCCCTCACATGTATCCCATCTCACCTCACGTGCCCTTTACATTTATCTCCCCGCGCCGCGGCTCGATTATTTGGCGCGCCCAAGCCAGCTTTTCATTTAATTTTCAGAGTGAATATTACATTTTGAACAAAAATAACTCCTATTTTCGTTCGTAAAAAGATTGTTTTAGTTTGGCTTTCATGTAAATTAAAATATTACAATTAATATTATTAAAAAAATTAAATTTTAGTTATTATATTTTTCAAATATAACTCTACATTGAAGAAAGATAATGTATTTTTATTAAGAATAATATATATCAAATAAGAACATAATTAAAAAATAAAGAAATTAAATGCATAAAAACACGGAAAGTGACTTGTAGTGAACCAACAAAAAAAAAAACCAACGACTGTATTTTTACGGGATGAAGAGAGTACGCTAACTCTAAGTAGCGATATCAGATTGATAACTAATGATATAATATTAATTAATTAGTAATAGTAAATCTCAAATTTAATAAAAAAAATTAAAATAACTAATCAATTACTATTAATAAATACTATCCATGTCTCATAAATATAGTTTATTTTCATTTTCATAAAAATAAAAAATATATAATTAATAGTGTTGAAAAATTAAAAATTAAAATTATTTTTTTAATATACTCTTTTATTTATTTATTAGATGTTTTAATAATTTATTTGGGTGATAACAACATACATTAAATTAGAGCATATAAGATAACTATTGTTTTAACTATATCTTTAAAATGAATGTAACTTAGATATTGGAACAAATGAAAAAAGAAATTCGATTTATCTTTATAGGACAAAGGTATTAAATAGGATTTTTTTCGAGAGGTAAATAAATAGTTAGTTAGGCCTTATTTTTTGTGAATAAATTTTATATGTGCGATATTTCGTATAAAATATATAATTAATATTATATTATAAAATGTGTGTGATTGAAAAAAGAAAAAATAAATTTATTATGAAATTGTGGAAAAAAACAAGTTGTTAATACGATCATAAACTGGGCAGATTGAATATTCATGTAAAACCCAACTACCACACACCACTCACCCCCAGTACCCCACCTGTAGTCCCTAGACCCTAGCCATCTAATATGCCTGAGGATAAAATAGATTGACATAAAAAGAAAACAAAATCAACAAAAAAAAATCTTACCACCTCTAGAAGAATGTAAGAAAATGAAATATAAGACCTCTTTTTATCATTCATTCGACAAGGCGAGTCCTCGTCTCATCTTCTTCCCAAAATCTTTAACATGCGAACTGACAGCATCAACGACATCCTCCCGGAACCCATCCTCTCCAACATAATCGCCACCGTGTCGGATGTTCGCAGCCGCAACGCCGCCTCCTTAGTCTGCCACAAATGGCTTCAATTGGAACGCGCCACCCGTACCACCCTCACCCTCCGTGGCAACATCCGGAACCTCTACCTCTTCATGTTCCCTACATCTTTCCGATCCGTAACAGACCTCGATTTATCACTTCTCTCCCCTTGGGGCCACTCCGTCGCCACCTCCTCCACCACCGATCAGGCAATAATCGCCCACTACCTCCGCCAGGCATTCCCCGCCGTCACTCATCTCACGCTTTACGCTCGCAACTCATCGACGCTTCAGCTACTGGCTCCACTGTGGCCTAATCTGAAGCAAGTGAAACTCGTGAGGTGGCACCAGAGGCCCCAAGCAGCCCCCACCGGTGAGGAACTCGAGATTTTGCTCTACGAATGTAAGAATCTCTGTTCTCTCGATCTATCGTCATTTTATTGCTGGACAGATGATGTTCTCGTTGCCCTAGAATCGAATCCACTGGTTTCGTCTAATCTCACTTGCTTAAATCTGTTGAACCCATCGCTTTCTGAGGGTTTGAAGTCTGATGAGGTTAAGGAGATCACCAAGTCATGTCCCAATTTAAAGGAATTTCGCGCAGCTTGTACGTTCGATCCGAGGTACATTGGGTTTGTTGGAAATGAGGGTCTTCTTTCAATACCGACGAATTGCCCTAAATTATCAATCCTTCATCTAGCAGATACCTCAGCCTTGTCGAATTTGAGAGGAGATCCTCAGGACGATGGGTTTTCACCAGAAGATGCGAGGATTACTATACCGACTTTGATTGAACTGTTCTCTGGGCTTTTGTTGCTTGAAGAGCTTGCTTTGGAATTTTGTTACAATGTTATGAATAGTGGACCTGCCTTAGAGGTACTCAATTCGAAATGCCTCAAATTGAGGCACCTGAAATTGGGGCACTTTCATGGTATTTCGACTCCTGTGGAGTGGAAATTGGACGGAGTTGCACTGTGTGAAAGACTTGAATCTTTGTCAATCAGGAACGTGGGCGATTTGGATGATATGGGATTGATCGCCATTGCCCGAGGGTGTTGTAAATTGGCAAAGTTTGAAATCCAGGGTTGTAAGCTGATTACGATGAGAGGAATGAGGACATTCGTGAGTTTGCTTCAGGGAACATTAGTCGAGGTTAGGATCTCTTGTTGCAAAAATCTTGGTGCAGCTTCTTCGTTGGAAGCGTTGGAGCCTATACAGTCTCAGATTGAGAGGCTTCATATCGATTGTGTCTGGGATTGCATTGAAGATCTCCAAGAGCTAGATGCAATTGGAGGCGATTTTGACCTCAACAAAATGAGTAGACAAACAAAATACTCAACAACCAATGATTGTGAATATGGTGGCAATAACAAGAGGTGCAAGTATTCGAATGATCTGAATTGCTCTTTCAATAGGGTGGATGTCAATGACGATGGGTGTTCATATGATCTGAATTGCCCTTATCCGGGGGCGGATATGGAAATCCATAACAATGGCTACGAAAATGGCACAGTGTTTGGCGAAAAGACGTGGGATAAGTTGCAATCTCTTTCACTCTGGATTGCTGTGGGTCAACTTTTGACTCCTATAACATCAGCAGGACTCGAGAATTGTCCTAATCTGGAGGAGATAAGGATCAAGGTTGAAGGAGACTGTCGGGAAATGTCGAGACCCATTGAACGTGACTTCGGATTGAGCATCCTCGGGAATTACCTGAACTTGTCGAAGATGCATTTGGATTGCGGGGATATCATAGGATATGCACACACTGCTCCTTCCGGACAGATGGATTTGAGCCTTTGGGAGAGGTTTTATCTCTTTGGTATTGGAGATTTGGGTCTCAGAGAGCTGGATTACTGGCTTCCACAAGATAGAGATGTTAACCAGAGGAGTCTCTCTCTTCCAGCTGCTGGGTTACTCCGGGAATGTCTCACGCTTCGGAAGCTTTTTATGCACGGGACAGCTCATGAACATTTCCTCAATTTTCTATTTCTAATCCCGGAACTAAGAGATGTCCAGTTAAGAGAGGACTATTATCCAGCACCTGAGAGTGATATGAGCACAGAGATGAGGGCTGACTCATGCTCTCGCTTTGAGGCCGCTTTAAACCGACGCCAGATTCCTGATTGATGCAACATCCAAGTTCCATGACTTTGTTACAGACTTAAAGAGTTTTCTGCTAATTTTGCTTTACCGCCATGTTGTGACTTTGAAGAAGAAATTTTCTTACATTTGAATGTTCACAATGTCATTCTTGCAATAGATTTGGCAATTCTAACATTGGAAAGCAGAAAGTCCATTTTTTCTTTGATTTCACAGAGTGAACGTTTTACCCCTGTTGGTACTGAAGGGGGAGCAGGAAAATTACGCAAAAAGTTTAGAATTTGAGCCGGAAATACATTGTTTGTAAACCTCAACTATGTTATTTTTCTATACAAATGAACAAGCTCAATTAGCAAAGTGATAACTCGCAGTCAAGCAATCGGGGTAGAATTTCATCGCAACTTGGCCGTTCATGGGGTTCTGCCCAACAATCTGTAACAATGAATGAGATTGTACTGTTATACAATCCTTGAGCAAACACAAACTTGTGGTAGTACTTCCATAATTCCATGATTCTATAACACATACCTGCAATAATCCTACCCAGAGGTCCTTCAGGTATCTCCAAACGCAATCCTTCATTTGCAACAGCATAAACAACCTGAATAGAGGATAATGGGAAAGATAAATAAAACTCTTTTCAAGAATCGTTGATGAACATAAGATTTAATGATTAGATGAACTCATAAAAAGTCATATGTACCCGCTCTGGTGGTACGCCTTCCCACGGCTTACTTAGGGTGCAGAGTTCCCACATTATTACACCAAGGCTAAAAATGTCACATTTTACAGTGAAGGGCTCATTGCGTATAAGCTCGGGAGCCATCCACTCTGGTGTCCCTGCCGAAGAGGAGTCACTCATGGTTTCATCTGTCATTATCCTAGAGAGCCCAAAGTCGCAGATTTTGACTGTCCAGTGCTTGTTGACAAGGCAATTTGCACTTTTAAGATCACGGTGGACAATCTTCATGCGATGTATACACATCAATCCTCTTCATTATAAACAGAAAACAAATATTGGTTTTCTTTTCACATAAAGAAACATTCTCACCATTCAATAATTGAAGAAACACATGCTCTCTCGAATGAGACTTGTAAATAATCAAAATATTAGTTGCAGGAAGAAAGCATTAGATATTTGAATTTCCCAAGAATATTGTGTGCCTGTCTCGGCTTGTCAATGCATTTATCTGGTGGTCTCCGAGGACATGTTTGCAGAGTAAACTACAGATGTGGGCCTCAGGGTATGGTTATACAGGTTGATAGACCCTCACCCTAAATTTTACCGCCACTCCCGAGTGTTTTGCCCTCAGGTTGTGTGAAACAAATGGATAGATGATTATTTTGGACTTTCTGGCATCGAAGGCATGTTTAACAATTATCCGATAATCCAAAAAAGGATCATAATATAGTTGATGATGAATCAGAAAAATTTAACTAACCTGCATATGTCGCGCAGCATTTTAATTTTCCGCCTCCAGCTCAGCCTATTCTTCTGACCACTCAAATGAATCAAATAATACAATGATCCCATTTCCATGTATTCAGTGACCATTGACAGTCGTGGAGGCCTCGTGCAGGCTCCAAGAAATAATATGACTGCAAGAAAAGCACACGAGGTAGATTGCAAACATTTAAGTTTATAAATTAAATACGGTTCCACCAACTAGCTAACTAGAAAACACGAAAATATGAAGTGCCACTCTACTGTTCTGCATCAAATATTATGACGCGTGAAACATTTATCAATATTTTTTGAGAGACACAGATGTCATAGGCAGAAACAGGTTCCAACTTTCAAGTGAACATGATTGGAAACAATAAGGTTGATTTGGATTTGTGAAACTGTTCATATCCAATAAGCTTAGCTCCAGTGGTAACCTGAAGGCCCTGAAATTACTATCGTCCAGGTTCATGCAACAGATTTCATAGGTGCTAAAACCGAGATTTTTGGTTAAAAATAAATAAATAAAAGACATTGGTTTGGGATTTTACTCAATAATTTCTTGTTTTTCCAAAATTTAAATGCTAGGAATGTTTTGGCAGTTTTTGAAATTTGCAGTAATTTCGGATGGGTCTTGGGATTTTATTCTTATGCAAGGTTCATGTAGAACCCTAAGTACCACGCCTGGGCTGAGCGCAAAATTGTTAGCCAGCTCCAAATTTAAAATATCATCTCTTGTTCTCATTGGATCAAATACCACAAATAATTAACGTAATCTCAATAAAGGAAGTTCTGGTACAGCCTTAACCCTTGCACAAATTTCTCCCACATAAATGTAGTTTGGTATTTTGGCCAAAACCATCACCAAAATTGACCTTTTAGAATAATTTAACAAACCTCTTGATTCTAATTTCTTAGATAGGAAAACTAATATACAATGGCATCAAGTTTAATGCTATTACGAATACGAGTTTTTCAGCAAGGTGCAAATAAATTAACGTAGTAAAAGGAGGTTCAGTGTTCAACAAAAAAGGAAAGAGAAGTACCGTTTGGGTGACGAAGGCGACTGCAGAAAAATAAATGGAACCAAGGAACAAATGCAGAAGTTAGAATGATATAGAAGAAGAGAAATAGAGCAAAACAAAGAATGACACACCGATAGGGATAATACCTGAGAATGGATATTTCATTGCAAAAATCCTCCATGTTTTCAGCAGTGAGATCTTGCTCCAAAAAAACTTTAATAGCAACCTCTGTTCCATTTCCAAACACCACAAAAAACTTCCCGAAAAACCCTGGATTGTAATCCCATAAATTAAAATTAATTGTCAACTGTGAAAATAAATACGTATCAAATGACTAAACTGCAGTCTACCATTAAATGGAATAAATTATAAATAATTCCAAATTTCGTTGAAAAAACTGTTTGAGGCTCAGGCGTTTCCTTGTCGAATGCCTCTATTCCCAACCAAGCCTCTTCTAAAACTGTTGATGTCTTATGAATTCAGGACCAACTCCATACCTCATAACTAAGTGCCCTATATTCAATGATATAAGAGCTTGTTTGGTTTAGATTTATAAAAATCATTTTTCTCTAAAATTATTTGAGTCAAACATTTTATTGGGGTGATGATTTTTCATACGTCTTACTTAACCACGCATTCAAAAATCATTTTCTCAAAAATCTCTTCTAGGCAAATACTAAATCATAATTTGCAAGACAGATACAAAATGCTGATTGGAGATCAATTAACAGGATGTTTTCTCAGTTCAAGTTCTTTTTACCACTTCTCCTTCCTACTTATGATTTCACTTGAAAAGGAAATTGACTTGCCTAAACAAATTGTCTTCACATTATAATTCGGTTCAAAGACGGCATCACCTCGATAATTATATGAAATAGGAAACTAACTCTTTTAATGTTCTATTTCAATGTCAAAGCATTTGATCTAGCAAAGATATCAGGCAATAACAATCAAAGAATGACAGACATAATTAATTAATTATGCATGGAACTTTATTCTTTTTAAGAATTACACCTGGTCTGGCGGTAATTTCCTTTTCTTTCCTTGCTAATAAAGTAATACCCCAGAAGGAATAACTCTAACAGCAATGCTTACCAATCCCAACACGAGTGCCAACAGTTAACTCCGAAAAATCAATATTCCATTCTTCAAATGGCAGCAGAGGCTTGTTGTGGAACATAGGTAGCCCCAGAACTCTGTTCCACGCTGAAACCATTTCTTCTTTCACCTTGTGAGTTCCTATTCTTTCTGGGATAGGACTGTTAAATTCATGAGGAGATGAAGGTAATGACAATGCCTTGTGAGAGCTGTTGTGCCTTCGAGGAGCGTACGAGGAAGACCTTCCACCAGACATTTTATCCTGATGAAGTAGATAATGATAATGTGAGCAGGCATATAATTCTTAAAGATTACGTACGAACCAAGGTTTTCAAATATCAGATTACCGGGCAAAACAGTGTACAACATAAATACATTAGCATTATGTCGGACATTGAAAGATCTAATCTTTGTGAACAAACACGAAAACTTGTCTACTGAATCAAGCAACTAACAAGTGCTTACAAACTAGCTCCAGGATACCAATAAATTAGATTTAACACTCAATGCTATTGTATGCAATTATATGATTAAAATGACTACCTCACTTAGAAATACGCGTCATTTTAAGTGATACAATTTAAGAAACCATGACATAGAAAGAAAGAGGCTTATGGAACTAAACGCCTTCGAAGATACTTTGCACGAGCTGGTCAAAATTAAATCTCAGTTGAACCTCACATAGGTTATGAAACATAATGAAATATTAAACAGAAAAACGCTTTGATTCAGGAGCTGAAAAGCCTTTGCTAACTATAAAAAGTGGCAGATTTAATGGGACTAAACATATTTATCATTTATGAATGGATTGAAATGGAATCGGACTTCGGTCATGTTTAAAAACAAGCAAAATATGTGGTGATCTGGTTGACTGACAAACGCACGCTTCAACATATTTTTTCATTGTACTACTATTGATTTGAGTCGAAGTAAAACAGTGCCTAGAAAATTTTACAATGTGTGGAAAATATGTCATTAGTTGTATTCCCTAATGGCATAATTGACCTCTTAAGTGTAACTATAGGAGAAATGTTAGGGCATAATTACAGGGGAATGTTAAGAAGTTCTTACGTTTGAATTTGTCTCCCACTATCATCTTCACAGTTCAATGAAATGAATGCAATTTAACAAAGTTCATCAGAAAGGAATTTGGAGTATCAGATTGCAGCTGAACTTCAGTTCCTTGTTCTCTGTCCTTAAGCAAAACATGTTGGATATAATTTGAAACTCGGACTTACTAATACCATAACACAGGATATGCAGACAAAGCCCAAATGGAATTAGAAGCATCATCACAAACACCATCAAAAGTTGGACGACAAGTAAAAGAATTAGAAAACATACATCTTTCTGCTGATCTGTGCCATGTTGGTCAGAAGAACCAAAAGAATATGAGCTAGTCTCCTGTTGTTCCCTCGAGAGACGATTCTGCTTTAATGATTCGTTCATTGCTCGGACAGCCCTAATGTGATGCATAATTTATAAAACAAGAGACAAAGGAACACCATAATCAGCACTCATGGAGAGTGCTTGTATCGTGAAAAATAAATAAAAAATAAGCATAGCCCTAGATGCATGAGCTGCACTTCTCAAATTATTAATAATTATAAGGATATTTGGGCTTCTTTGTCCATCAAGCTAAGCCTGATCCATTTCATGCTTTTTACATGCATATAAGTGTTCCGGGTCTGACTGATTGTCACAGGCTTCCCATGAGAGAAGAGAGAGCCAAAGCAACATCCCGAAAGTTGTTAGAAGCACATTGATGTCACACTTCTTTTTAACGAAGAAACAGAGCTTAAAATAACATTCCTTCAGTCTTCAACCCACGTTATAAAGTAACGTGCCTATTACTTACCTAATCTACTATCATAAAGTAACATGCTAAAGATTTCATCAAGGTAACGTTAAACACAAGCAGAGTTAAGAATCAATCTCCACAAATTATCATTTAATTAAAATCTAAGAGATGATCATCTATTATATAACATGCCAACTATTGTATAATCTATGGTTTCAGCATCGGGAATCCACTGTTTTGCAAAACTGAATGTAGAATAGCTTCAAATTGCACTCAAAAGCATCTCTTATGTGTAATTTGGAGCAACCTTTTTTCGCCCTTGACGCTTCTCCCTTTCTTCACCTACTATCAATTATCTTCTGTGTAACAAGCATTATTTCCCTTCATCTTTACTGTTTTTCTAGAATAGCATAATATTCTCATGGAGTACTTGGAGAAAGAGTGAGGACATCCCCAAAAATTCCATCTCTTCAGTCAAGTTAAAGTCAGAACATGGGTAATGAAACCTTTTGTTCATTTACATTTGCATTTTACATGCATATATAGCCATGTTTTCAACTCTAGTGCGTTTTGGGCATACATTGACAGAGAATAATATCCTTTGTCCAGGACTTCAATACAATAAAAAATAAAAAGAAAAAAAAAATCTTATGTGGTAATAAGACAGCATGCCTGTTAAGAAAATAAATATTAACCTTACGATGTCATCACCAATTTCTGGAGTCATGCTCATACTCCTCCTCCTCCTCCTCCGTGTATCTGGCGTTGATGCACCTTCTGACCTGGGGCAAATTACAACCTTTAATTCAGTAAAAGCCTAGGAGTTCAAAAGGATCGATAATTAAATAAACTAAGATGTTAATTAGGCAAAAAAACAAGAAGCTCCACTAACAAGACCAAGAAAATTATGAGTATGCATGTCTCAATCTGGAAACAACAATACTTAATTCTTCATATCGGATGGATAAGCGTTGTAGTCAGCGATTAGAACATAATACACAGTGAAATTATGTTGTATCACTTCTGTAAGAATTTCCTTATAGCCTAAAATGGTTCAATAGGCAGATATTATGAAATGTTAAATATGAAGCTGGCTAACAGTCTGTTGTAGCCTATATGCAATTTAAACCTCAATGAGAGATTGACTTTTGGAAAACCATGAAATACTGGGACACTAAGTGTGACTTGAAATATCAATCTTAGTGAATGATGAATAAAAATAAAGTTTTAATACCCCTCTATCTGCCAATGATTATTTTCGCAAAGGGACGAAAAAAGAAAAGGAAGAATCTACAGAGCTAAAAAATCTAAAAAATAAACAGAGCTAAACAGGTCTAAATCTACAAAATTTTACATTTCATAGTGGAATAAGATATGAATAATGTCACAATGTGCTCACAAGGATCTTAAAACTTAAAATTTTTATTTCTGTTTCACTCTATAGACCAACGGAAAGCACAGGGGGCTATTTCCTTCATACTGATACAAGGAGACAACTGTAGCAAAATTTTCAAACCATTTCATGTGAGAAATCCATCTCCAGCACAATGTTAAAGTCTAGAACTCTCCAGCCAACACAATTCATTATACACTTTTTCAAGGTAAATTAAGAATGATGGCACCCCTGGCACAAACCGAAGCTGTGTGTTTGTTTTACATGAGAAAATTATGACAATTGCTTGGATTGTAATATTTGACAATGATCACTATCTTTCCAGTAACACAATGAAAGTCTGGGCAGCATGCAATGTTTAACACTTGAAGGAGCCTGCATTACTGCATATAATCCACCAAAAGGTTTTCCAAGATATCTAGGAATCTACCCACCCCACCCCACCCCACCCCAACCCCACCCATATAGAATTATGATGATAGTCATTGTTAGACTAACATTATCACCTATAACCTGCATACATCAAATAAATACTAGAGGAAGCATACTTTAGACAGTTACGGCCTTACAGGTCCATGCACAGGGTTGGAAACACTGCCATGTCCAGCTTCTGTTTGCTACAAATTACTATCAACTGTTCAAAGTTCCCTAACTATGAAGCACTGATTGTTCCTCTTCCAACTCAAATAAGAGAACGGATAAAAATAAATAGCAACTAGGATTGGCTATGATTTTCCACATCATATAAGACATATCTGAAGCAGCTTAGAATTGTTGTTGAAATTCTATGCTGTCTTGAATCAACCTCTCACAACATGACTAACAAGATATGGTGACATCTTTGTTAGTCTAAAATCAACCTCCAACAACACATGACCAGCGGAATAGGGTTACATCTCTGTTCACCTTTGCCAAAGAGCTTCCAGATGATAACTATTTGATATAATAATGCCGTGCACTTTTGATTTATTTAATATAATATTAAAGACCAATTTCAGTGATCTACCATTTACTAGATTAAGAATGTGTTTTCATACAATTTTTTTTCATACTTTCTCCTACTTTTTAAAATTCAAATTTGGTCAAACAAATCATATCCACATATCTCGTATGATCCACCTATACTATTAAATCTCCACCATTCAACTCCACTCATTCTCACTCTTCCTACCCATAAAAATACATTAAAATTTAAAATGAGTATGCAAACACCCTCTAAATTGTGTCAAATGTAAAATTTGAATGCATAGAGAAGAATCAATTTAAGATTCAAAACCAAAGGCACTAGTCGTAAATAATTTCAAACCCCTGGAAATAAATAACAAAATGATAACAACCATATGCACCTTGAGGAAGCTATGTCATTAGAATAATCTCCCAAAGATTTGTTATCTCCACTAAGCATGGATCGAGCACGTGCTTGAAATGTAGGATGCTCCGGACTGCAAGTTTCAACAAAGCTTAGAAGTTCATCGATTGCAACCTAAAATCCTTTATAACTTCTCAAATGAAAGTTTCAGTCTTTTAATTCATAGTTACCATACAAAAGTCAGAGCTATTTAAGGAAGATTCCAGCTTCAGATGACTCATAGTAGCATTGATCATGTTTGGTATGGATTTTGGGCAGGGACGAAAGCAGGAATTTGTGTAGCACTGAGCTGAATTTAAGAAAAAATGTAGAGGTTTTTCTTGGGAGTTCGGGGGCAGCGCCCCGGAATTTTTTTTACTATAAAGTTTATATCCAAAACTTTATTGAGAATCACGATCCAATAGATTTTTGCAAAATGGAAACAAACTAACATGAAATAAAATTTAGATTTGGTTATTTTGGCACATGATTATTTTAATTGATTTGGTTTACAAAATTAGTTTTATTTCATGCCATGTATTGTTGATGCTAAGAGAAACTTAGGTTAACTATTAGATTGGGCTCAACTTTAAAATCATAAATTGATTAATTTTTACAGCATAAAAATGATTTAAACCTAATTTAGACTCGGCGATAACACCATGAAATACAAAACTATATAAAAATAACTTTTTTTTCTTAAATGAAGATAGCTAAGATTTTTTGAGATACCCAATTATATAAAAATAAAATTGTTTGAAATTAAAAATAACAAGAAAAAGCTTAAAATTGTTTCAAATAAAAATTGCATTAAAGAATTAGTGGAGTAACATGCGAGAGGAATCGAACTAGACACCATCCATATATATTACACCAAGCTTACCAGCCAATCAAAGGACATACTTGAAAGAAAAACTAAACAATAGGGTACTTAATCTTTTCCTGGACCGAGCTACAGCTAGGCCCAGCTCACCACTGTCTCCGTCCCTGATTTTGGGTGAAAAAGTTTTCCGTGGAAATTGTGGAGAAGGCAAAGTAAAGACAGTTCTGGTATGATGAGTAATTAAAAATGAGTTTTTGGAAAATGCTTTTGAAGGGGGAAAAGAAATTCCAAATGAGTAGTTGATCGTATTTGGTATATACTATTAACAAAAGAAGAATTTATTAGAAATAATGTCACAACTCTTAATGCAAAAGCACAAAACAAGAAAGTATAACAGGAAACAATCTATCCAACTGCGATATAAACAGGAGCAATGTCATAAGGCTATGTTTGACAGAGATTTTTGGAAAAGTTGACGAGTAAGGAAAAGCGGTATTAAATCAATCAAAATGAGTGGTTGAAAATGAGAATTGAAAAGTGATTTTTGTTTAAAGTTATAGCAAACAAGCTCTAAATGAATTTTACTCAGTTATTAGTTCTTTTGAAGATGATATGAAGAGGCAACCCAACAAGTCCAATCAGAGAAAAAAAATTCACAGTAAATATCACATTAAAATTGTTATATTATATATGTACACACATATATATTAGGAAACTAGTTCATCATTTCAACCCTTCCTTCCCATCTAATAAGCCACTGTTTAGATACAATTTTTAGTTTATAAGTTCAGTGGATTTGATTTAATTGCAATGACACCCTCATAACTCATTTTGCAGGACACACTACAATTCCTCTCACTATTTCTATTGAGAAACCATTTATGAACTTGCGAAATGGGAGTTAACACAATCGCTATTAAGTCATCCAACAGTCCAAATCTAGACACTTAAAACATAAAATTTGCTCGATGTTCCTCTTTAATGGCCCATGTGGTTACCTCATTTAAGGATTCGGTTTCTTTAGCTATACACTAAATCTAGCGAGGAAATTATGAGAGAAACAAACAATGATCAATTACCCAACTTCCAATTTTTCGGGAATAAACTTTGTTTTTGCTGTCCGCCTTTGAGTTCATAACCCTTGTTTTTGCTGTCCGCCTTTGAGTTCATAACCCAACTAATTACAACAAGCTGGGTCAATAATGTTATTTGCCGGAAAGGGACTAACAATCCTCTCGCAAACAAACTTATGTGTTATATCGAAATGTTTCGTACACCCTATGAGTAAACTGCACTGTTTTTCATAAAGTATTCAGTCTCAGTTATTACTCGGACAATCATGCTATGAAGATGTCCATACTTCATTCATACACGTATTAACGTAAATGGGCCAAGAAATGTCAATTCCTGTAAAATGGTATTCATGGCCAGTCTAATTAGTACAACTTCATGACTTCTAGGTAATACCATGATGCTCTAAGAGTATGCAGTGAGGAAGCTGGAACTTGTGGAAACAATAAAACAGTCATACTCATCTTTGATCTGGAAAGTGTTCATCGTCTCAAATGAAAAATAAGGAAAAATATTTGTACCAATCATGCAAGGAGTCATTTTTCAAATTATTATCATCAGAAATTAAGATACAAATTGTAGAAACCATGTTCCCAATTCAAGTTTCACCATACAAAAAGAAGTCCCGGTTATCAAGAAAAACCTTGAGCTGGCAGTCCTTTGTTCAGGAATCATCTGCCTCCGGCCCCTTCGCCAAAATGTAGCAGCAATATTGGGTTCACTATGTGGTAAGCTGAGACAACATTATAAATCAGTAAGATAGCTTCTTGAAAGAGAAAATTGCTAGTGAAATGAAAGTATATTACAGGAAATCAAGAAAAATTTAGCGGAGAGCAGTAACAGTACTTCAGTTTTCTATCAACAGAGTTTGTTCGCATCATCATATTCCTCAATGAAGGCCCAGCTGCATTTGAAGATGATTCAAGTTGACGCTGATACAGGAAGCCATCTTCTTTCTCGCCACTGCAGGAAAAAGTTGAAATAAATACCAAAAAATGTACAGAAGCATATCACTTTCACTAAACTTTCTCTAATACCCAAAGATTACTCATCCCAGAAAAAGAAATCTTTCTCTCTATGTTATAGAATTACAATTTGAAAAGGGGGTAGTGACAGTTAGAAATTGTTTGAGCGAAAAAAGATATTGTGGTAACCTCTCGGGATCAACTGCCTCTGATAACCCATATAAAGGACTGTTTGGCCCCATCGGAGAATCACAAGACTCATTTTCTGCAGAATCACTCTCCCCGGCAGCAGATATGTGAGTCATAAAGATAGCCTTGGTTGATCGTGGTATCAGCTGGCCAGGAAACCGCATGAGATCAACTAGCAGTTCGACAGAATTAAGCACAACTAAGACAGACATATGTTTGCACGAGTCAACACACTCTGAATCCCCCTCAGTAGGCAAACCCTGATAAAGAAAATCGATGTGGACACCCAATGAGATACAATAATGCTAAAAAGGACATGAAAGGAAAAGGGTTGAAATTTCGGCACCATAATTCCCAATAGCAGGTAGATGATAATAACAGAATGATAACAAATAAATAAGTAGCACAATTTGACAGAAAAATAGTGAAGCTTACTACAACTAGAGTGTTTTCAAGTCCTACAGTATCTGCAAGAACTTTAAACAATATTGCTCGAGGTCTGCATGAACCATGCTTTATTTGGCCCAGCATCTGCACCCCTTGACTTGCGGATACATGAGAAGTATCCTCAACAACAGCTTTCTTCGGACTTAGTTCTGAATTTGGCCGGCCATAAACATCAGACACCTATTCAAGAAATCAATAAAATAAGAGATCCCCACGAACAATATTAAAAAACCAAATGACCAGCAACACAATAAGGAAAACTGACATATAAACAAGTTGACTGCAAATGTAATTGAAAAGCAGACCTGTAAATATTTAAATCATCCATGGAACTACGTCTGGCCTGACCTGTAAATATTTAAATCATCCAATGAACTACGTCTGGCCTCCCAAGCTCCCCATCAATATTTTTCCAGCCCCATATATAAAGAGCATATTAAGAGTTGTCACCCTATTATCTAAGCAAATTATAATTAATGTTATTATTTCTATTACTAAAGTTAATTGGAGTTACTAGATAATGTGTTACAGCCTATATATTTCTTCATTCACAAAAGTGTGTATTGATCGTTGACAGCAAAAACATAGCTGCAAAAAATGCATGCAGGTATTGGTTGCAAAAGATATAAAAAGAAAAGCTCACTGGATCCCTTAGAAAATGGACAGTCCAATTTAAATAACACGCATTCCTTGGGTGTTGGGACCCACTTCTTACAAGCACCAAAAAACCTCACCAAGCAAGCGCTTAGCAGTGTCTGACAAAGACACCAATGGACTTATACAATCACAAAGATGAAAGCACAACGGCAAATAAAATATATAATCAGATTAAGGGGAGTCAAATAAATACTCACCAATCCAGCAATCTTTTTAATCATAGCTGCAGGATTATTATTCAACCCCTTGACCAGCGCCACAATTAGCTGCTTCAGCATGGAAAGCTTTTTATCTTTCAGTGCATCCACAAGAATGACCTCAGCTCTAAAACCCTCAAGCTCCAATGCATGAAGCTCCTCAAGAGTCGGAATATCTTCGTACAGTTCCTTGAGCTTTTTATCCTGTTGATGATGACAGGATGTGATAAGGACAGGGATTAGAGTGTACCATAATGAATACCCATGACGCACTATTTGAGGCATTATGTTCGTTTCGTCAATCTTTAGGTTATCTAGCCTGTTAGCAGAAGGGTAGTACTCTGCAAATCTAATTCCAGCCAAAAAGTGGATAGTAATGTCTTGTAGTTTTTTCTTTGAATATCCTAAAAAGAGTAGCTTCCCTGATATGCCATGCAGATAAGAATCCGCTACTATTCTTTGTAAGATAGGTGAGTAAAATATAAACCTAAAATGACTTAGGTGAATAAAGTATCAGGACCTCAAGAAGAATCGCACAAGTAATTGCTGAAGCAACTGAATATATGACAGAATTAAATGTTTCTTTCTCGTGCCCACATACGTAAATGGTCGGGACTATGCAAAAAATTGAAATGTTTTAGTGCCAACTAATTGTCATCAATTTATCATAGAAACTAAATTTGAATTTTTCTTCGAGAAATGTGCAGTCCCTAACTTTTGAATGTGGGATGCTTCACATTATATGGCATCTTTCTACAGAAGGGAACAATTCTAAATTTCTAATTTGATAATCCTATTTACCCTTTGAAGAGGTAACACTGGAAAACGGAAACTGCAGAGAAAGTAAAGTTAATACTTTCTCATCCTATTGTGGACATGTGATGGCTAATCTTTGTCAACGTCCCTCCCTTTTCTGCTTCTTATTTTTCAGTTAAAAAAATGATCAATAAGATCCTGATGTATTCATCTAGGGGTGCAACATTGATTAAACCAAGAGTTGAGAGTTCACAGGTAAATAGAGATGTCATGATTTGCGGGTCAGGCTGGATCATACAGCATACAACAAGACCTTACTTGGGCTTGTTGTGGGATTGAACAGCGCATTAAAGATGTGGTTGGAGTTAGGCCTGAACTCTCTTTTAAAAACTCACCAATATATTGACTGCTTCAAACTCGTCATTATTATTGTTTGAGAATTTAATGCAATACAACGAAGTCATAACCTGAAAAAAATGAATATAATGCCAAGCGAGAGAGTATGGGAGAAAGCTAGATTTACTTTTAGTGTTTCTAATAATCGGGCTAGCTGGGTCAATCTTCATGGAATATCGAGCTGTAAAGTAAAAAACGACATGGCTAGTTTATGATGGGCTGATCATTGGATCAGTCTGAAGTGGGCCGAGCTTGTTTTAGTCCGAAATTTAAGTAATGGATCATATCAGGCCTGTACTCCTGCCCGCTCTAATACCAGTAGGGTTAACTGTCCACATTGTAGCCATCTAACATAAATGTCTTGACTTCACTTTAATTAAAAAGGCGTAAAACGATAATCCATTTCAGAAAATTTTTTATGTATAAAGTCTCTAGAAAAACTACGACAGAATTTCAGCTTAGTCAGGTATTATCCAGCCTGTTTTCAAACCACAACATCTACATCAAAATTAAATACAAAAGAAAATTAAATAATCCCATCCTCATACCTAAAACAATTAGCATAAAGGCCTATTTTTCTTCCTCCCATAATGAGAAAAACTTGTAATAGAAGCAACGTTGAGAAAACGAAAACGAATGAAAAGGTCCCTAGCAGTTTACTAAACTTTTAAGTCAAGTGAAACAGTGATCTGGGATTTATAATAGATTTGTTAAAAGACTATCTTTCAACAGTGCTTAAAACCATTGGTCAATTTAAACCACGAGAAGCATATTTTGTAATTTTGAAAGGTCAACTAGGCCTTAGATAGTCGGTCAATTTTAAATCACAACAAGATATGTCCAAATTATGAAATGCAACCGTGCCCCACTCAACTGTCCAAATTCCTGACACATTACATTCCTACAAGAACTATTCATGCTCTTGTGCATTTGTGAAATACAGTGCATGGTATACATAGTACTGGATAATGCACTTGCAATTGTTCGTCCTGTGTAGCAACTAGAGATAATCCAGCAAAAAACTACTTTCTTCAAAATAAATACATCCAAAATTGAAATACGAACTAAGCCATATTTCCATTCAATTCGAACTTCAATTTGAGGTTGCAACACCAGTATCCTACCCTAATTGGAAGACAATTTTTACTCTTCAACAGGTCTGATGAGTGAGTCTAATTACTGTGACTTTAACCAGCATAGAATAATAAATTTTAGCACCGAGTGTCTTAAGCAGAAAATATTAGTCAGCAAATGTCACCAAGTGTCAAAAACAGTACAAAAAAAGGTGAAATAACATGTTCAGATTCTCAATAACATCAAAAGGCATCACCACAAAAGAATATATGCAATATAGAGCATGTTTGGTCTATTTATTTGTACATAATAATCGATTTTTGGGAGTGTGAGCTTGAAACTGTGTACAGTCAGAGGCCAAACAAGGTCACAATATGCTTAACCTAGAGATTTTAGTTTCGGTGCTTACAGGAATAACATAGTAGAAACCATTTGGAATTAGTTCTGAAAGCATTCCAGTTCTCCACAGGATCTGTGATGCCGTCTCACACAACAGCCTATCATCTTGCACACCGTAAGTAGATTCTTTATTTCTCGGAGAGTCTTCCTTAGAATCCAAAGAAACAGATCCAAATTGTTCGACGACATCTGAAGACCTCCATCTAGCACTACGAGGCCTGTGCCCCAGTGGAGCATCATCTCGTGCATTCTTCATGTCTATAAATCTGGAGATGCAATACCATCTCGTTTAAACTTCTTACCCCATAAAAGCATCAATAGGCAAGAATTTCTTAGAGACACAAACTCATTGATATAAAAACTTCTTTGCTGCTACTCCCATAAGCTGGAGGTCATACAACCTGAAAAGTGTAAGAAAAATTTACAACTCAGAGTAAATAGTTGCTATGTCCTTGATCCAAAATGATTAAATTCTAATAATAGACATATTAAAAAGCAGAATGACAGGAAAATAGTCTGTATATGTCGAGTAATTAAATGTCCAGATACACACTAAAGGCAATAAAAACAAAGGAGGCGTAGCAACAATCTGCCACACGCCACATGCATAATGAAGGAACAAAAAGTAACAAAACAAGAAAGAAGATAAAAGCAGAAACCAAGAAAAGAAAATAGAAGAACCTTCAGAGAGTGGAAAAAAAATAAACAGGGAATTGGAACTGAACTTCTAAAAGCAGAGAAGTAGTGTCAAAGATTTTATTAGAAATGAGACAAATGAAAATTTATACATTCTATCTGTGGTCAGAATTTGGTACATTTACATTGCAGAGATGGTAAGTAACCTGCACAAACACTGGTTTGCAATCTAACAAATGAACTGAAACTGTGGACTTTTCTCTTATGGTTCTGATTAGCCAGCATAGACCACTAGTTTTACAGACAATGAGAAGCCCTAAGCAAGATCAGAGAGAATTTTGGAATGCTGCAGGATTCTTGAAGACATTTTACAGCGTGAAGGAGATTATGATTTGGCATATATATTTGAATACGGATCTAATGTAATCTACTTCTAGTAGCATATTATTTTGGTCATTTGCAAAATAGAGGAAACTGTATTCCACAAGTTAATGCTTTACAAACAAAATATTCGTCCACTGCAGAAAACCTCAAAGTTTCCCTACACCATCCAGATCGTTGACACTTAACCACATCAGCAGATCTGGCTGATCTGTACGATACTAGACGACTCCCTAAGAATCACCAGTCATAAACAGACCACTTACTCTACCGCCAAGGACGTGATGGTACATGTCATTATAGATTTCACATTCATATTAGTAGGTAGTCTTTTCAGGACAGCAATGTAACAGTCTAGTTGTTCTACATTTGAGTTTATCAAAGCTGTGAAATCTCACAAGTAATTCCTCAAAAACTGCAGCACGTAAACTACTCATATGCTTATGATCGTGAGCAACAATCTCATTGCCGAAGGTTCATTCACTAAACAGTTTTGCAGCTGAAATTGTTTATTCAAATAGCTACATTCATTTTGAGCACCAAATTCCATTATAGATATCAAATTTCACAAATAAGCATCATACTAGAAAATGCAGCGTTGCTCGCTACAGAAGAACCCACAACTACAATTCAATGTCCCGGTCACTCACAACTTGAAATCTCTCGAATCAAGTTTCCAGACATTGAATTACACCTACCGCAGCTCAAAATCAACAATTCAATCCCGTCCCTTTATTCATTACAAGCTCCGATCACTAAAAATTATCTACACTAAAAAAATAACTTAAATATCTAGAAATCTAAAAACCAAACATTCGAATAAACTATGTTAATCAGTTACACACGGATTAGGCGTGATCGACGAGCTCACCAGCAACAGATCTTAGCTACGAGAAACACAAGTCACATTTGAATCCTCGAAATTTCCGCTACCAAAATTTTGCCGTCTAATCGAAGATTTGAAATCAAAAAGATTATTATTCGAATGAGAGAGAGGGTGCGCAGATGCAGACGAACAAATGGAGTGATAGTGTGAATATATTTATATATGCTGTAAAGAGAGGCGGGGGTTATATTTGACTGCAATTAATGTTTTCGGGGTCTGGGTTTGAGTTTTTTTTTGTTCTTTTTTTCATTTTTCTTTTCTTTTTCCCTTTTTCCGTTTTTTCTCAATGCTTAATTTGAGTTTGTTGGACAATTTTGACTCGATTTTCAATCGATTTTTGCAGAGAGTACAAATGTGCCGTTGATAAAATGTACAATTTGATCGAGTCCATTACAAATTTGCAAGAGAAATAAATTTCTAGTTAATTTCACAAATGGTCCCTAAAGTTCAAGTGAAAAGTCTAAAGTAATCACTAATGTAGCAACATCCACTTTAGAACCAATAGTATGTTTGACAATTTATTTTATGAACAATGTTTGATATTGATACATTTATCATTTTAAATTATTTAAGGTGACAAATTAATTAATGTCAACTAATTGTCAAGTAATATTGATAATCAAATAATCATAATAAATATCGTTATTCTTATTTTGAACTAAAAACTCTTTTATAAAATTGTACATTTCTTTAAAAAAAAATATCTTTCACAATTATTTTCTCAAAAAATCATGCTCATTAGTGAATAAGTAGATTAAAAGGAGATTGTTATTACAAATAGATTAGAACAAAAAAATAGGTATTAATGAATAAGTAGATTAAAAAGAGATTGTTATTCTCAAAAAATCAAGCTCATCAGTGACAAATTCAAATTATAAATTCGACCAAAATTAACGATCAATATCAACAGTACATATCACATCTCGCAACTCGTTAAGTAATTGTTACATGTAAATCTTGCATTTTCACTAATCAACATAAAAGTTTAGTTTTTACTTTTTAACGACATAAAAATTTATCCGAATACGCCTTAATCTTTTCAAAGATCTTTCTCATACAAACAAATACAAGTTTTTCAAAAATATATAAATAAGCAAGTAACATAATATGTCTATTATTTTATATGGTGAATTTAAGCGCTGTATAAATTAGTCGCAGTCTTCATATAGATAAGGTGCAGTAACAACTAAATCAAAGTAAGGAAGTGATGAATTTTGGAATATTATTATAAGTTAAATTTGGTGTTAAATAGGTGTGGAAAAAAGGTGGTGACTAATTTGAAACATTTCCTGAACTTAAGGAACATTGATGAAACTAACTACTAACGTACTAAAGATAAAATTTAAGCTTATAAACCGTTTATTTAATTTACTACCAGTGGAATTGGAGTGATTTACTCCATTAATTTTTTATGAATGGGGTTGAGTCACGTGGTTTGAGTACGCAGGATCTCGAATGGCCAGCTGGCAAAGGAAGTGTGGCTCACCAACAGCCACGCCTTCTTCCGCGTGAACCCTTTTAAAAGTCTGCAAGTTTGAGCCACCTTTAAATTCAAAAACCCACCACACAGGACACAGCCCACACCACGCCACGTCAGCTACGCCCACTCCTGTCCCACCCAGCAAATTTATTTATTTATTTATTTATTTTTATTCTTGTTGTTACCGTTTCTTGTTAGGTTAGAAGTTGATGGAGGACGTCAAATTGTCCAACCATGACTGGTCAAATTGTCCAACAATTGCTCGGGTACACTTTCACTCGCATATTATAAAAAATGAAGGGAGAAATACACCAAAAAAAAAAAAAAAAACTTGAATAGATCCCAATATATTTTACTCTTCATTCTCTAATTTCAGTTTGCTTTGATATACTTTGACATCTAATTACCTAGTCTCTCGAAAATCTTTATCAAAGCAAACAATTGACAATGATGCCAAGTAAGTTATTATTTTGTATTGTACAGTTGAAAAATAAACATACGTCTCGATTGGTAGGGTTAGCATTTAAACTATAAAATGAGATTGATGAATAATTTTCATTGATAATTTGATGGTAATCGAATTCACCGGCGATAAATTACAATAACTCAATAAGATTCGAATGCATGCACCAAGCCATCAAACTATGAGGAACATGATTACTTCTCATTCAAGTCATCTTAATATTCAAATAAATATCCAAGTCAATAAGTGAAGAAAGATTAGGTTTTATTTTAGGTAGGACCTAACGAATTCTGGCATTACAAACTCGTGCAATTATATTTTAAATGCAACTTGTTTAAATTGCAGACCAAAACAAAATAGTCAATTTATTTATATATTCTTCAAGTATGACGTATCCGGATTCCGGTATATCAAGTCACCAACTGGTGGGAAAATCTAAGCACGTGTTTCTTTTGTGATAATCATAAAACCATTAAATTAGTGTGTCCGTTTCAAGACCAGTAACTTTGCGGAATAGCATGTATATTGCCTAAACTGTCCAAAGAAACCCAAAATTTTACTATTCCCTCCCACAAATATAGATTTATTTTCCTTTTTTAGATGTTCCAATTATAAAGTCTTACAACCTCCGTCCCATAAATATAATCCACTACTAGCATTACCCACGTGCGATGCACGTGACGATTTAAATGGTATATTTACATAAAATAATATTATAAAATAAGAAAATTATTTTTTATGAATATTTAATAAAAAAAATATCTAATATTTTAGATTTCACTAACGATCTATATATTTTTGTCCGAATTATTATATTGTAAGATAAAATATCATATCAATTATCATAATTAATGATTTTAAGTAAGAATGTAATATTTGGGAACAAAAATTAAATAATATACTTATTTCAATAAAAATGATCAAAGTTATTTCAAATAAGACTAAAAATAATCTTACGGTCAGCCTATATATACATATAAATGATATATATATATATATAGAGAGAGAGAGAGAGAGAGATAGAGAGAGAGAGAGCGATTCAAATAAGACTCAAAAGGGATTATACAATATGCTAGATTTAGAAAAAAATAAATAAGTAATATCACTTGGTGAATCGATAAAACCCTAAAGAATATTCTTTTTTTAAAAAAATACTACAAGAAAAGTATTTAGTTGGCATTTCAAGTCTTATAATATATAGGTTTCAAAACTCAAATGTGTATAAAATAACTAAAATGTAATATCCAAAAATTAAAATGTATATAGAAAATGATAATTCTCATTTTCAGAATTAATTTAATAAGTATTGTAAATTACAACTTTTATCTTATATCACATTTACATGAATGATGCAACACTAAATATAGAAGAAGTAAAAGAATTTATAAATTAATTTGAAAAACAGACTACATATGAAAATAATAAAATATATAAAAAATTAAATAAGGAAAATAATACTAAATAAGGAAAGTAAAATAAATTGAATAAGAAAAATAAATAATCCTAAAAACTAAACCAAACATGGCACTGACACCTAGACACTTTGTCTAGGTGGCACTCCTCTTATTATTATATTAAGATTTCTTTTTCGTCCGTCATAAAATATAGACTACATTCCTTTTTAAAGGTATTGTTAAAATATTAATTGTCTTATATGCATTTATTTAATGTACCTTGTTATCACCAAAATATATTAGTAGAAATAAAACATTCAATAAACAAAAGGGCATAATAGGAAAACAAGCTTAAGTTTTTACTTTTCTAATATTATTAATTGTATTTTTCTTAATATTTGTGAAAATATAAATGAATTATATTTATGGGACGGATGTACTATTTTTATATTAAGAAATATTTTTTTATTCATTTACCAAAGCAACTTTATTTAATTTGTCTAATTATAACCAACACTCCCTTCGTCTAATTTTAATAGGCATGGTTTGATTTTCACACGGATTAAGAATTTGAAATTAATACTTGTTGGAAATGTAATTTTTGCTTGTATATTTTTCAATATACCCGTATATTAAATATGACAATTTACTTTTATTAATAACTATATATAATAAATAGAAGTAGATTAGAAAATAAAGATGTTAAATTTATATTAATAAGGAAAATAGTCAATCTTTTAGAACAAACGAAAAAGGAAATTAAGCATATCAAAATGAGACGGAGGATGTATTTTTTTAATATTGTTCATTAAATGAGGGTAAATTAGGAAAATAGTTATAAAATTTACTTTTTCAATAATTTTTCTTAATTTTTGTAAAAAACACACCTACATGATTGAGACAGACGGACGGACGGAGTACTATTTATCTTCACGACATTATGGCGCATTGGTCAATGCGAATCTCCTTGGCCCATAAAAATGTCCCTACTACATGGGCTGATTTATGCGACACCGGGTTTAATGTGGGCTATGTGTGCATTGTCTGGCATGCATAATCAATAGGTTTGTGACCAACTTTTTAGCTTTGCGATGATTTTACGCACGGGTGGCCCAAATTTAACAATTTAACATTTCTGAATCATGAGTCATGCTTAATTAATTCAAATAGTCTATATATGATGATTGTTTGAAGAATCCGCGTAATAAAATTGAATGCATTTAGAAGCATGGTATGCATTAATTCCACTATTGATAAGCAAGAGTCATAATTGACTATATCGATTACAGTTATTTCAACGAACTGCTTTTGAAAATTAAAGTTTATAAAATCTTATCAACTTTCAAATCTTCAGTAATAGATATAGCCATGATTGAATATATAGATTACAATTATTTCGGCAAAGAGTAGCTTTTGAAAATTAGAGTTGACAAAATCTCATCTTTGGTCAATAATATCGTAAGAGAAGTTAAGTGAATTGACAAGAAGAGGGTGGGCATGGGTCGGTTCCGAGTTTGGGCCCAAATCGAAACAGAACCAATGAGTCAGTTCGATGGCCCAAAAACCGACTTGGATCGGTTACTATGCAAAAAAATTTTTTTTTTGGGCAAACCAATCGATTTTCGGGTTGAGTTTTTCCAACCCGAAATCAACCGTAACTGGACTGAGGTCGGTTCGGTCAGTCCAATGGTTTTGCTGTTCATTTGCGCAACCCTAGGCAGGAGAAGTTAAGTGAATCGATACTATTGTGACTATTGCCAATTAAAAATTCTTTATTAGAATATGTTGATTGTAATAATTTAATTGTCTGATGTGTTTTAAGTCAAAATGCTACAAGACTAAATGTAAAATGAACTTGATTTTTTTTTTTTAACATTACTATTATTGTTGTTTTAGAACTTTTTATTTAGTACAATGTTTAGTTATGATCATTCTATGTAATTTTTTCTTCTTGGCAATTTTTTTATTGAGGGCCCCCCATTATAGATTTTGCAGTGGGCATCGGATTCTCAAGGCCAGCGCTTATTTTATGCACATGTAATGGACCTGTTCACATGTTTTTCGTTACTTCATTCGTCCCACAAAGATATTCTCATTTTCCATTATTATCCGTCCCAAAATATAGTATGATTTCTATAAATAATTTGTCAGATTTTTTATATGCTTCTATTTAATGTCCATTATTATCAATATATACAAACTATTAAAATAGAATAATAAATAAATATAACGTTATATTGAAAAATATGTTCTCAAATATTATTTTTCAAAAGTCATTAATTGAAATTTTTTAATTTTTATAAAAATAAAAATAATGCTATTTTTGCGGGACGGATGAAGTAAAACAGTGCTTCAACGTTCACTAATTTCAGTAATTGGTTGCGAACCCCGGGACATTCCGATTTCTTTTACTTACATTCTCCCTTGATAGCGTACAAATTTGTACTCCTGTTGGCAAAAGATGTTGGAAATATATGGGTGCATGAGGAGTATGAATGGGAAATTGGGAAATGGAGGGAAATTGGAAATTGGAGCAAATTGGAAGTTGGAGGGAAATTAGAAATTGGAGCACATGGAGTAGTTGGAATCCCACATAGGAAGTTTACAAAATCATAGACCAACTTATATGTGGGTGGCTTCAAGTGAGGTGTAGCTCTTGTTACATTGAGAATGCTCCATGGCCTACGCGCGTCCTCTGGGGGGGTGCAAATCACGAGCCAATTTCAACACGAGCTTTGGGATTCGTGCTCGAGCGCCGACCGCGGATACGAATGTCGCACCGATTTGGCCGGTGGGTGCAAGTTCAGCTTTGCACAACCGAAATTGAGATGAAAACGCCTGCATTACATGTCTGCTGTAATGCCTGTAATGGTAACGGCTCTGCGTTACAATGGCTGTAATGATAATCGGTCAGAATGCTTGTATCGTAACGCCTCTCCATTACACAGCTGCAGTGATGGCTGTAACGGCTCCCAATTCAATGAGATGAGCCTCCAATGCACCTATGTAACCAGCAACCTCCCCAGTCTCTGGTACAGGAAAAAAGAAAACATTTACGAAATCCTCTCTTCCCAGTTCTGTCTTCGAATTTCCAGTTCTTCGTCCGAGCTTGGTGGCTTGGTTTCTGGCACTACATTCTGTTCGCCTGCGACTGCAGAGTCAGCCGTTGTATCCTGGGAGGTGATCGTTCCGTGGTGAGGGCGAAATCACTTTAAGGAAATTGCGCAATACGCAAGACTCGGCTACCTCCACTTATCTTTTATCAATTGTTGTGTATTGTTGTTAATTCATGCTATTCGAATGTTGAATGTCTTTCACATCATCTGTGTGTTCGTATAATCTGCTTAGCACATGTTCCGACAAAAGAATCTTACCCTATTTCTTATCTTTCCTTGTTATTTTTATTTTTCATATATTAACGACACTTACCATACTTTATCAATTCCCAGTTGATAAAATAGTCAAATTAGGACAAATTATGATCATTGGTATTGCTCAACTGCTCCCTTTAGCATCCCATATGACTACCTTTAATCGTTGATTCTGATAACATACTATCTCGATTGGAAAAATAGAAATTAGATCAAAAATTAGCACAGCGAAGCGAAGCTCTAACAATCCGGAAAATTTGATGAAATGACGATGAAGTTGACTAGCGATCCGGAACTTTGACCGGCAGTCAATGTCGTCGCCGAAAAATTTTCCAGACTACTTGAACTTCGTCTCACTGTGCTAATTTTAGATCTGATCCCGATTTTCCCAACGAAAATCATATATGACGGAAATCTACTATTAAAGGTGGCCATATAGGACGCTAGTCCCATATAATGACACTTGTGGAAGTCTTGTTATGATCATTATAAGTTATACTTCCTTCATCCCGATTATATGGTTCATTTTTTCTTTTTGGGATGACATATTTATTTAGTCTACATTTATATTCATTTACGATTATACGGTCATATTGCCTTTTTCAATACTAATTTTAATGCATAATACTAATTAAATGAGAGGTATTATAAGAAGTTTGTTTGCATAATTGTCATTTCCCATGTTATTCTTAATCTATATGAAAAAATAAAGTAGACCATATAATTGGGACGAAGAGAGCAATATAACCACTCCATTTGAGTAGGTGAAAAAAGAAAATAATAAAATCAATGAATTTAACGGACACTTATAACGGATTCCCTTCTCTCATTTTTATCTAATCAAAGGCCATGATAGCCACATTTTTTTCTACTTTTTTTAATCCATTTTTATCATTTTTTATCAAATCAATCACATCCACATATTTTGTAGAATATCTATATACTATATAAATTTTCACCGTTCAATTTCACCCATTTTCTCTCATCTTTTACATAAAAATCCATACATAACAATTGAAAAATCAATGCTATCACCTCCTTAAGTTTGCCCCAAGTTTAGTCCTATTTCCGTGAATGTAAACGCCCTGAAAAGAAAAAATGGGAAAAAAAAGAGAAGGGGGGGCATGACTAATGTGAAATGACACTAAAAAATACTACTTCTTCCTTCTCATTTATTTTGTCCCATTTGCCTTTTACGCAGGGATTAAGAAAAATATTGAAAAATAAAACTTACAAACTAACTTCTTAAAATGCTGTTATTTAATTAAATGTTTGTGTTTGTAATTGTTCCAAGAGCAATGCTTGAAGTACACACTTTTTTTGTGTGGTAAAATACCACACCCTAATAGGGGTATGGGCCCCCCACATTCAGGGGGGGCATTTTGGTCATTTTGTATTTTGTGTATTAGGGTGTGGTAGTGTATGGTAGTGAATTTGTGTGTACTTTTAGCATTTTTCTTGTTCCAAAATTTTAGTTTATATTTTCAAGAGCTAAAAAGGGTAGGGATGTAAATGAACATAAAAATTAGTACTCCCTCCCATATATTTGGTCCACTATTCGTTTTTGAATTGTCCCATTTATTTGGTTTACTTTCACATTAGTTTGTAATAATTATATCTTTATATAATCTTAAAACATAATAAAATCTAAAATATTACATTTTCGAATACATTAAACAAATGTATTCTGTGAAGTTTGTTTGCATAATTGTCTTTTTCAATACTATTCTTAATTCGTGTGAAAAAATAAAGTGAACAAAATAATTAGGACTGATGGAGTATTACATATAGAAACAAGACAAAATACTCCATCCATCCCATATATATAAATTTATTAATTAATGAATAAAATTTAAAATTGATAGTTATAATTATTAAATATTAAGTGTGGTATATAAGTACAATGTTCTAAATTAACCTTTTTAAAAAAGAAATAAGTATATATATTTGGAATATTCAAAAAAAATAAAATAAGCAGATACTCATTCCGTTCCACAAATATAGTCCAGTTTGATATTTACACAATAATTAAGAATGACATTGGAAAAATAATTTTACAAACAAATTTTCTATAATGCTCTTATTTAAATGAATAAAAATCATAAATATATTTATATTTTCAGCGATATAAGTGAGGTATAATTGTAAATGAATACTCCCTCCGTCCAAAACAATAAGCTCATTTTGACTTCACACAAATTCAGAAATTGTAATTAATATTTGCTGAAAAAATGAAATTGAGTTATGTTTTTCAAATATACCTCTATTTTAAATGATGATAATACATGTTTATTAATAACGATGCACATTAAATAAAGTTATAATATGAAAAATAATAAAATTAAAAAGATACAAGTAGAAAGCGTGCTATATTTTTGGACAAATAAAAAAGGAAAGTGAGTCTATTATTTTGTGATGAATGGAGTATAAAAAGTGTTACTAAATATAGAAATGAAACCATATATATATGACAACCAAAAAATGAAAAGTGGACTATATATGTGGGATTGAAGGAGTATATATATAGGATGGAGGGAGTAAATGAGACAAACTAAAAAGAAAATATGGACAAAGTAGATGGGACGGAAGGAGTACTAAGATGGGGAAAAAAAGCTTATTGGTACAATGATGTTTTAACTCATTGAGCACTAAGGGACCTATTATTTTTAAAAATATTTTGATCATCAACATAAGGTTTTCTTATGAAATCGGGATTTTTTTGGCCAAAAGGACCATAATACCCTTCTATTAACATAAATTAAATAAATAATATTTACAATTGAGTATATAACATTAATTCAATAAGTACAACCTAATCCATCTTCAGAACATTCTTTTCCACCACCATCATCACCGAGGCCACCACCGATGAACCCCCGACGAAGCTCAAAACACCACCATCCTATTTTAATTTGTGCAAATAGAAGCGTATTATTGTGCTTTTAATTTTAAAAGTCTTGATTTCGTAAAAAAAATTAGATTAAAGACCAAAATACTAATAATAAATAATATATTCTTAATACGCAGCTACTTAAAATATTGAATCTTGACTCTACTAATAAGCCGGAAAAGAATAAATAAATGCTCACAAACCATGTTGCAAAATAGGTGGAAAGCAAACATCATACCTCAAAAGGTAAATCATTCAATTCCATGAATGGACAAAAAGATGAATAATTCTTAATAAAAAGGGAAAATACAATAAATGTCATTTGACGAGGTGTTCAAATCATAATTACATTTCTTAATCGATAATATTCCCAAAGTATTCAAATTGCAACTTGGGAAGAGCATCACATGGCCCCCTCAAAAACTTCTTTTGCGTTTACTTTCTAGCAAACTTCATTCGCAAATCCCAAGGACGACTCTCTCTCCACCTCTATACCAGATGGACCTCTAAAAATAGAATAAAAATTTTAGGCGCTTGCTCACTCAAACTTATTTGAATTATTTTGGGAAATTGGCAGAAATGATAAAAAAAAATAAAATTATTGAGTGTGTATTTGGTCCAAAATAAAAAAAATAGCTCAAATAGTCTACAAAAAACTTTTAGGTGCACAAATGATTCATTTGATATTTTCCATCCAGTCAAACTATTAGTCAACTCAAATTTTACTATTTTATCTTTTTCTGTAGGGGTATTTTGGTCATTTGGATGTTCGGATTAAACGTGCAACTTGGTAAATTTTTTTAGAACATTTCCGCCAAAATCCTTTTATTTTTTCTATGGGCATTTATGATACACAATTAATTTTACTAATTAATTTGATACCGATTAAATAGTTCTTTATTAAAAAATTTTCAATATAGTAATATTTGTTCACACTAATATCATAATTTTCGAAAATTTTCTTTAGTCACATATTTTAATTTTAACTTGTATCTACAAAAAAATTTAATTAGAAATTTACAGAATAAAAAATTAATAAAATCAAATAATAAAAAATAAAATAAACAAAAAATAAAAACCCACCCAACCACCCTCCCCTACCCCTGCCCCCCAATACCACCACCACCAACTGGGGTGGTAATGGTGGCTGACCGCCACCGGATCACCACCAACAACCAGTGGTTAAACTGGTGGTTCAAAATTGAATCACCAGCAGCAGTTGGTGGGTCGAATCCACCACCAGGTGATCTGGTGATAGTTTGGGGGTAGGGAAAGGTGGGTGGGGTGGGTTTTTATTTTTTATTTATTTTATTTTTTTATTATTTGATTTTATTAAATTTCTTTATTCAATATATTTCTTACAATGTTATATTTCTAATTAAATTTTTATAGATACAAGTTAAAATTAAAATGTGCGCGTCGATGATGCTAAAAAAAATTTTCGAATGTTATGACGTTAATGTGAACAAATATTACTATATTGAAATTTTTTGATAAAAACTATTTAATTAGTATTAAATTAATTAATAAAATTAATTATGTATCATAAATACTCATAGAAAAAATAAATGGATTTTAAAGCAAATTGTCCAAAAAAATTAGCCAAGTTGCACGTTTAATCCAAATATCCAAATTGTAACGCCCCGACCCCTTACGTGTCTTTTGTGTATATTTTGTTATGGATTGGAAATGTTGCGTATATATATATGATGATGACGTGTTACGTGAGGACTGAAATGTGTATAGGGGATGCTCGGGAGTGTATTTGAGGACGTGATATACCGGATGACCTTCGAATTGGTGTCGGGGATGAGAAAACAGGAAAAAGGAAATTTACGGCCGTAACTGGGTCATTTACGGCCGTAATTTTGGGATTTACAGCCGTAATTTTGGATTTATGGCCGAATTTATTGAGGTGAGAAATGTTGGTTGGCACGAAGTCTCGGTAGGCCGCATGTCCGGGTTTGCGGCCGCAGATATTAGGTTACGGCCGTAAGAGACTTAGGTCACGGCCGTAAATTAAGGTCGGCAGAATGGATTTGGATAGACTTTTAAGCCATTTGACCCACCTTTTCCATCATTTTTCGGTTCACACCACTTCCAATCAACCTAGAGTTAGTTCCAAAGGTCTTGTGGAGGAATTTTGCTTGGTTGGATTGAGGGATCATCATTGATATCTTTGAGTACCGTAAATCTCTACCGAAGGCAGTGGAGGAGACTTGAAGAGGGTTACCTATCCTTTCTTTTCCCTAATCTTCCATTGTGAGGTAGGTAATAGGTGTATTTCATGTCCATAACATGTGTTGGTGAATATATGATGAAATATGCGATGATAGATGTATATTGTATGATTATTCGTATCTTTACATCCATTGAATGCCTTATGGAAGGATTGGTAGTTGTGGGTGAACATGTGTATTTGTGGCATGAACAATTGCCCTCCATGTGTGTATGGGCATGTGTTTGTGGTATGTTAAGGGAATATGGAGCCTTAAATTAGGGAATGGAGATTGAAACAAGGCTTGACGGTGAATGGTAAGCTCATTCATGACATGTGTGTGTAGAAGGGTTGCCTATCATGTGTTTACAAATATGTGAATATACAATCGGCTAAGATTGGGGAACTAAGTGCTATGCGAGGCAAAGTGTTACACCGGAAGGTGGGAGCACCTCTTGAACGCCGTAGGAGCCACCTCTAGACGCCCCGGCCGGATTGTATAGCCTCGTGGGATAGTGAAACCCCGAAGTGAAAGACCTACGGGCACGCCTACGAGCAAGTTAAAGACCTACGGGCTACGGGACTAAATGTCATAGTACGGGTGCCAAGTACTCACATGATTCGCACTCGGGGCCCGATGTGATAGCATCACGTGCATTACATATACATTTATTCCTACTGAGTCTTTATGATTCACGTTGTGTTGTGTTGTTTGTTCTCGTATGTGCAGGACAGGATCGATCAGGTGGAGGTGGCGGGGAGTCCGTCGGGAATTGATGGATGAAAGCTAGAAAATGACACGATTCCGACCTTTTGTACTTGTAAATGTGACCATGTGATCGCTCCCTTTGATAAACCCTAGCGGTGTAAATTAATATGTATTTTGGGGAAACGATCGGCACTTATGAGTTACGAGCCGAATCTTTTGAAATGAAATGAACTTGTGAGCGTTGGTATATGTCACTAACCGCCTGGATTATGCGTGTGTAATGACACCCTAGCCACGTGTCATAGTTGTGACGTAATATATCTATATATATATATGTGTGTGTGACACGACGTGAATCTAGAGTGGGTGTTACACAAATGACCAAAATACTTCCACAGAAAGAGATAAAATAGTAAAATTTGAGTTGACTAATATTTTGATTGGATGAAAAACATCCAAATGGACCATTTGCGTACCTAAAAGTTTTTTTGACCATTTGAGCTACCGTTTTTATTTTGGATCAAATGCGCACTCAGCATAATTTTTTTTTCACAATTTGTGCCAATTTCCAAATTATTTTCCTCAACATTATTTTTAACATTTTTTAATTAGTTTTGCCCATTTCTAATGTATATTTTTCTTTATTTTCTAACTACACACTTAAAAATTATTTTTATTCTTGTGTACTAATCAAATGCTAAATTATAAAACATAAATTATATAAAAAGATGTGATCTTTAGAAATTATTTTATTTTAACAACAGAGTAAAAAATAGAAAGAAAAATGAGATGAGGTAAAAATAATTCATTTTTAGAAAAATTATAATCAATTAAAGTATCGGATTTGATATCACATCAGTGCTGATATTTTACTATCGTACTAGCCAAAATAAATATATTGATACTACAAAAAAGAGTAATAATCTCATCCCCACTTACTATGTATCAGCAGATGAGAAGAACATATCAATAAGAACTGAGCCCTATTTCCCATCTACTGACACTAGTATTATTCTGGTACACCCGGGAGTGTCGCAAGTTACGGCACACCTGGGTGATTAATAGACTCATACAACTTCCAGGTTTGAAATTGAGACTAAATTCAACACGACGAGGTGAAAGTCCAGCAATTCTTAAAATTTTCGGGTGGATGCCGTGGCAGTCGGTCAAAGTTTTGGAATATAATTTGGGTTAAATTATGGCCAAAACTTTGACTGGCCTCCACCGGCTTCCGCGGTGTCTCCGGAAAATTTTTCGAATTGCTAGAGTTTCGTCTCATCGTGTTAAATCTGAATCTGAATTCGAATTTCAAAACGAAAGTCATATGAGTTCGTAAATTACCCGGGTGTGCCATAACTTGCGGCACACACACCCGGGTGTACCAAAATAAGCTTGCCACCAACACATAATAGATTAGATAAATAATTTCTCCCCACATGAAAATGAGATCATTATTGCTGCAATAGAATACTAGCGTCGGTGCTGCATTGGAGTGCACGTGCATTAATTACTTTCTAAGTCGTCCTGGGAGGTCAACAGCGACCTTTACCATTGAATGAACAATCATGCAATTCAGATGATTATGACTTTGGGGTCCCTTTTGTGAACTGTATCACATGAGCCAAAAATGAGGTGACCCCAAAACCCCAACACCATTTAAAATATTAAATTTACTAATTAATTATTAAGCAACGTATTGATTCTCATAACCTCGTAGCAAGATTTCTTTCTCAAATATACTGAAAATAATAATTCATCAAAAAGTATTCCTTTTCTCCACAGAACAATGCACACTTTTTGTGTGGTAAAATAACACACACTAATAGGGGTATGGTCCCCACATTCAGGGAGATTTTGGTCATTTTATATTTTATGTATTAGGATGTGGTAGTGTGTGATAGTAAATTTGTGTGTACTTCTATCATTTTTCTTTCTCCACTAGAATCCATGGCGTACAGATTTTTTTATTTTCTCGCTCCGTATTGAAGCTTGTCCTTTTCGCATTCTTTGGTGTTCTACAGCTTTCATTCAGGAATTGTATACATTTGTGCTTCCGTTTGTATTGGCGCACGCGCATGACAGTATGACTATGACATATGCCTGATTATTCAACTTCGGAAATCGATGCTGCTTCGAGATTCTTCATTATTTCGACGGTAAGTTGTCTTCATCTATTATGTATGTAATCTCCCTGAGTATATTAATTGAGGTGTTATTATTTCGTAATTCAGATCGGTACATACGGGCGAAAATTTGAGAGACTTATTTGATTGATTTTAGTATAAATAGCTGAATTTCGATTTCATGATGTTCATTGAATGCGATAGAAACTTTTTCTTCTTGTTCTTCATCCTTCCGTTTTCTTCTTCTTCTGTATAGAATGTTTGCAGAATGACCGGAGTTAGGTCATTATTTTAATTTGTCTTCTCCTGATGAACTGAAAACGAGGGCTTAGTTTCTGTTTTTCGTTGGATCGGTATTTATGGTGGAAATTGATCTCCAATAGATTAGAATTTATTGGCACAGTGAGGATAACTAGTCAATTTTTGTGAGTACGAATTCACTGCTTTCCGTTGACTCTTCTACTTGAATATTAGAGGCATCTTGATATTATTCATATCTTAAATCTTGTAAACTTTATTGCGACTCCCAAGTTTTATTGGTTTGCATTGGTAAAGAACGAAGAACAAAGCAGGGGATTCACAATATCAGACTGAAAATCATGTTAGATTTATATTTTTATCCGATAAATTGTGATATCCTTTTTCCAGGGATAAATCTTGACCTGCATATCAAATTTGTGGCACCATATATATGGAGATGGCCTGGAATCGTGGTTCTAAAGAACTAATGGAGGACAAGCAACTGAACTTTGACCAACCACTTCTATCTGTGAGGAAAAAATTTTCACCACCAGTGACCTCTGAAAAAAAAAACAAATATAAAACCGCAAATTCAGTTCGGACAATACCAAGACTTCCACATTACAAATCAGAACTGAAATCGGGCCCCGTAAGTAATCCAGGAACCGTGCCTTTTGTCTGGGAACAAAAACCGGGAAGGCCAAAGGAAGATATTAAAATACAGACTCAAAACTCTGATAAGCCTCCGATTGCCCCAAAGCTTCCTCCCGGACGATCTACAAAGGCTAATCAGCAAGCTTCCAATAAAGTTTCCGCAATTTCTAGTGTAAGTAAAATCCAATTGCAAAATGTCCCTCGTGAAGTACAGAGAGTTCCATCCGTGCTTGATAAGAGGAAAAACATCAATAACTTCAAAGAGACAAAAGAGGATGATGTGAGCTCTCATTCAGGTGATAGTGAAGAAGCATATGTCGATGCACTTGATACAATCTCAAGAACTGAATCATTCTTCGTGAATTGTAGTGTGAGTGGTGTGAGTGGATTTGATGAACTTGACATGAAACCATCTGGAAGGGTTTCAACTGATCCACAGCTACAGGAGTTCATGATGGGTCGGTTTCTCCCTGCAGCTAAGGCATTGGCTTCAGAAACGCCTGAATATGTCCCCAAAAGACAACCTGCAGTCCAAGAACAACAACCAAGGCAGATAAAGAAAAAAGTAATGGGAGATAAGCCTCAGTTGCGATATGGTCCCAGTTTTGCAAATCGTTATTCCCACCGTTATCAAGATAGTGATGGTGATGATGAGGATGAAGAAAGTGACGATGGTAGTCGTCATGGTGATCTGCCAGGAGTTTGTGGGTTGCTACCCCGTTTTTGCTATAAGAGTTCACTCTGCCTTTTGAATCCTGTACCTGCAATGAGTGCTAGGACTCGAGTACCAAGGTCTCCTGCGAATAGAATTCAAGCTAGAACCTCATCAGCTGGTTCTTTCAGTGGAACAGAGAATGAGGTATAATTGGTAGTTCCTTCACCCCCACCCCCACCCCCCAAAACCACTTATGTCCAATGTATGCCATTTTCATGCATGGGTTATGTTGACTAAATCCTACTAATCTTTTACCAAGCAGCCCAATTCTGACACTTCTCAGCAAAAATCTGCTGGTGAAGTCCAAATCGATGAAGCCATGGTGGATAAAACAGGTTCGCGAAATCGGTTGGATTCAAATCATCAGCAGAGACAGAATCTTAGGGGATCATCTCTACGCCTGCCACCAGATGAACATAATACATATAACCATCGTGATGAATCACCTGGATCTATTCATGAAGAGATAAGGGTACTTGCCATTCCTGAAGAAACAAAGGACTGCAAGACCTTTCAAGAAATATTGTCTGATCAAAGCAGTTCAAAGGAACTAGACTCTACTATTCCTGTTGAGAAAACTCTGTATGTAGATGCCATACAGAAGGTGGAATGTCCAAGAACGAGATCTTTTTCGCCACCTAAGCAACTGGAGCAATCGCCTGGTTCAAGAGACAAAGATTACATTGTTATTACCAAGTCCATTGATCAACATAAATTACTTACAGCAGACAAGGGAGCAAAATTACTGCCCCACACCCCGAAATCTAGTGAATCTATTGTGGTGTCTTCAATCAATAAATCAGGTCAAAAAGAGGAAATGGAGATGATAAAAGCTGTTAGACGCAATCAAGATGTTTACCAGAATTCAAAGACTGCAAAAAGTATAGAAGTCGAAAATGCAGCCAAAGAAAGCTCACAGAAGCAGCCAGTTCAAGCAGAAAACTTAGAGAATTCTCATCAAAGCAATTTTCAGCTTCCTGCTCCTCCGCCTTTACCGAAATCTCCATCAGATTCTTGGCTTTTCCGTACTTTACCTTCCATATCTGTAAAAAATTCATCTCTACGTTCATACCTTGGCACAACAATAAATTCTCAAAACCAGGCAGTCAAGGCACAAACCACTGATCCCAAATGGGAGACAATGGTCAAAACTACAAAGGTGAAGCTTCAACTTTTTTGTTATTTCGAGAAATGTTGCTCATTACTTTTACTATATGGCTCGGTTCTTTAATTTTATTGCATATGTTCTTATATGAATAAAATCTAATCGGCTTATATTGTTTCATTCTCTTTCATGAACAGTTGACTTCCTGAAACATAGAACCACTTCCAAGGCTTTGGGAAATCCATTAGTCTAATGGATGCTCAAGATGACAAAAAGGTGCAAGTTTTCGTATCTCTATGGTTTTCTGGAGGTGCTTGCTTAGTTGCTTTGTTACTAGAGGGCAATGATTTGGTAACTGTAATTCTGATGCCTCATCTCCTGTCTAGTGATCAATGATCATAATAAAAATGAGGTCCTGTATAGATTCATTCCCGGGTTTTGAGCTATTTTCTTTGTACAATTGTACATCTATAAAGAGAAACACAAAACTGAAATCAATATACAAATCTAAAAGACCTGTACATATTCTGTGTAATCTCTCCCATCTTGCTTATATCACAACTAATAGAAATAAAAATGTTGGAGAGAATTCCTGTATTGCAGTTCTTTGGTTGTGTGGTTGTGAAATTCATATTATCTTATGATCATTGTTCCAAAAAGCTACTATTATAATTTATACTGTTTGTTTTATCTTTTATTAGCTCTATATCATTATGAACTACACTTCTCATAATCCTTGTCACTATTACTATTCAATTCAAAATTCTCGCGATCTCTATCAATGTTCAATTCAAAAATTATTTTTATCAAAATAAAGGTTCACGCAAATATGTGCTACAAGAATCTATGAGCCTATATATACATGATGCAATCATTGAGCTAGCAAGTTGTAATGTCACAAAAGAATCACATATATAGGATAGGATGTGAAAAAATGGCCAGGTTAGTCTCAACTGAATGAGAGTTCTTTCTTCCCTTCCATGCTTCTTTTTTCAGTGTCAATCATGGCCATATGGTAGTTTTTTTGTGGTCATTGTGATGACAAAGACTTTCCTTGCAAGTCAGTGTAGAAAAAACGTGCAGACGCAGCCACCTATAGTTATGCCGTTGCTCGCAACAGTGGCAGCCGCAGGGATGATGGTGGAGGTGGTGATGGTGGCAATGGCGGTGGCCGTGGAGCTGTACGTGGTGGCTGAGGTACTAGTTAGATAGGGCAATTTATGAATTGCTGCTAAATGATGTACTAATGTTGAGTAATATGATTTTGAATGAAATGTTGATTTGGAACTTTGCGTGCTCAAGTATGAAACATGCACATTAAAACGTAAGTTACATGTCGACCTTAACTATTTGATAATCTATTGCTATATAAATCCGGAGGTGATTTTCCAGCCTAAAGTCCCTCTTCACACGTCTCAATGCCGTCTTCTCAAGTTCAGTTTTTTGTTTTCTCTCTCCTTTTATGGCCTACACGGCTGTAATAAATACAACTATGTAGGGATTATAACCAAAGTGATAGTTTTGCCTGCCTTGGTTGTGCCTTGAAGGCAGTGCTGCGCGTGTTCAAATCTGATCCCTTGCGATGCGCAATCATTAGTTTTTTTCTTTTTGCACGAGTTTAAGCTTTTTTTTCATTTTTTTTTTTTACTAGTTTAGATCAGTTTTTCTATCCCCCTTTAAGTTGATTTTTATGCCTTTTTAAATTTTTTCTTAATTCCCTTTTAAATGAGAACAGGTGGGATATGAATTTCACATCGATACTTGATAAAGAAGATGATTTTTTTTTTGGGGGGGCGATTTTAAGCTTTTTTTTTATTTTTTTTATTTGTCCGTTAAGTGGAATATGAATCCCACATCAAATTTTCATAAAGAAAATGGAATTATTTGGTCAATAAAAGGTCGAAATTGGTTTCTTTATGTGGAGCAATCATTATGCCTTAGCAAATGGCCTTATGTATACAAATATCAAAAAAAAAAAATTGAAAAATTTTCATTATTATTTTATTTTACCTGTTTAAATCAACATTTCTATCCAATTTTGTTATGATTTTTGCCCATTTGGATTGATTTTTTGATTGGTTTCGATCTAAATGCATTGGTTCTTTTATGTTTTTCCTTTTTTAGTTTATTTTTATGCCTTTTTAATTTTTTTTCTTAATTACCTTTTAAGTGGAAATAAGTGGATATGAATTTCACATCGATACTTGATAAAGAAGATGGAATTTTTTTGTTTATAAAAGGTAGATATAAACACATCTAAACTTGATGAAGAAGATGGAATTTTTTGGTCTATAAAAGGTGGAGGTTGGTTTCTTCATGTGAAGCAATCTCGGGCGTTAGTAATTGGGTTTATACATACAAATATTAAAAAATAAAATTGAAAACATTTTATTATTATTTTATTTTACACGTTTAAATTGGCTTTTCTATCCGATTTCTCTACGATTTTTGCCGATTTTGATTGATTTTTTGATAGGTTTCGATCTAAATGTTTTGTTTTTCAATTTTTTAATTTTTTTAGTTGATTTTTAAGAATTTTTTTAAAATTTCTTAATTCCTTTTTAAGTGCGAATAAGTGTGATATGAATTCCACATCGAAACTTGATAAAGAAGATAACATTTTTTGGTTTATAAAAGGTAGATCTAAGAGAGTGGTAGCGGATAAATTTTATGTATTTTTATGAGCAGGAAGAGAGAGAATGAGTGAACTTGGATGATGAAGATTTAATGAGTGGAGATATATGGATGTGATTTGTTTGATAAAATTTGAAATTTAAAAAGAATACATTAAAACGTATTTAGATTTGTTTGCTAACGGACACTTTTTTATGTCTATAGAAGGCCTAAGTTGCTTTCTTCATGTAAAGAAATCATCGGCCTTTAACAATTATATATACAGATATTAAAATGTCTTTTGAAAAAGTTGAATGAGCTTTTTATTCCAGAATCGAAATGTATAATATTTTTATTACAACGTTGGAATTATGGTGTTTGAAAATTCTTTTAAAAATATTTTACATCCACGGTAAAATTATAATTATCAAAATTTAATTATTGATGCATTTTGTTGGAGAATTTCTAACTTCCTTCTTTTAAAAATATTTTTTTGTTTGATCGTCTAGTATTTTGATCTTTATTGTGGTTCTTATTTAAGTAAATTACATATGTTCTTAATTTATAACAATTTAGTTTTACATTCATCAAAGTAAGTTTTTGATGTAATTTTTGCTAACTTTTTTTTTTCATTAATAAGGAAGTTTGGTCTAAAAATAGTAATGGTTTTAAGTTGATGCTTATCTACAGATTTTTCTTATTCAACTCCACTATAACATTTGTTTCATTGTCTCACACTTACTGCTTCATATTTACTGGAGACAACACTTATCTAATTGGGAATTAACTAATTAAAGTTGAATAAATTTATTCGAATTGGTTAATAAATTTTACCTATATCTTTATTAATTAATTATCTTACAAAATCAATTTTATCTATCTTGACGCAAGAATTTTTTTCAAAAATTATTCACCTTTAAATCCAATTTCATTAATTGCCTTGCAATATTGATAGTTGCGAGTATTAATATATGGTAAGGATATAAAGTTGATCACATATCAATATTTTCTTTCCCTCACGAGCACAACAACCAATATTGTACATAAGGAAATTTTAACTTTTGTGATAATTTGCAATAAGATAATGAGATTAAATTATTTTTATTTCATGACTTCCATGTTTTATATCATAATTCATTTTTTTTTATATAAATAAGAATGCATTTTTAGACAGGAGAAGACTCCCATGCATCTCACGGGTAATTGACTAGTATTGGACAATTTATTGAGATTGTTAGTTTGTTTTCTCGATTACCATTGTTGAGTAATGATCTTCTTCCATTGTAAAGGACAAGTCAATACCATGTCAGGTGGAGTTACGCGATAGCATTGTCATACATGAGACAACAATGATGCATCGATGTCGAAGATGATAAACAACCGGATAAAAAAAGAGTCATCATTTGGTTCAAGTTCTTCACAAGATAAACTTAAAGAATTCGATGGCGACAGAAAGCCTTTTTCAATTTTAAATTAAGATCATGTTATTCTTCTCATTAGATAAATTATTTTTCTTTTAAATTTGAATTTGGTTAAACTAATCACATTCGTGAAACCTATATTTACTATACAAACCAATCACATCCACATCCAATGGTTAATATAATTGGTTCCCATTTCTTTACTTGTTTTTTTTTCCTCCTACTTATCGTACCTTGTATATTCCTTTCCTTGAAACTTGCTATCTTGTATATTCCCTTCTGAAAACCACTAAAGCTCATGCAAACTTGAAACTTGCCATGAATGCTGCTTATTACTTTTAATCAATACAAATTTCATGCATATATATAACAGTAAACATCAGTAATTAAAGGAAGTAAAATAAAAAAAATAAAAAAAAGAAAGTAAAATTTATTAATTTAAACATGTTTATTTCTAGAAACCAAGCATGCCTTCCAGACATAATAATTTGACAAATTGACACAAATTCTCGAACTTCTGTCTAAGTGTTTCATGAATTGCTTTAGATCGCCCTACTAGTCCTCCCCGATGAGTGTAATTTCTCAATTAGCATCAAGTGAAAAAAGTTACTACAGAAGATGAATGCGTTGAACTTTTATGCGGCCTAAAAAAGTGTAGAAAATGTATCAACTGGGCGGAGAATGAAAATACTATTAGATTGGACAATTTATTAGTTTAGCTTTTGTCGTCACCATTGCTAGTCTTAGCTGATAAACTTCATCAAACATGATGCCATTACACTCAGTGCAAGATAGCATGTACACACCTAATGTGGCACTCATGGGCCGCCACATCAGGTGTGTGCATGCTATCCTTCATACTGTGTGTGCAGTGTGCAGGAGAGCATAAGCAACCATTTGTAATTGCCCCAACATGAAAGAAAAGAAGAATGTAGCTAAAATCTTGTCCCACTGAATTATATCAGCATTGGTTGTGTGACTTGTGTCACACCTGTTCTTCAATTCCTTGGAACATCAATCTTTCCAGCGTTTCTAAAGTGGTGCTCTTTCTTTATATGTGCGCCATAGTGCATATTCTCACGCATTTTGATGTTTTTGGATAAAACATGATAAGATGACACTAAAGGGTGATTGGGAGTGTTTTTTAATGGTTTTTAATGTAAATGGGGAGAGAGAATGAGTGGAGTTGAGTGGTTGAGATTTGTGGATGTGATGAGATGTGTGGATGTGATTGATTTAGGAGAGAGAAAAAAGTGGAAAAATTTGAAAAAAAATGACCCCAATCAAACTTAAAGGAAGAAACAAAAGATCCATACTTTAAATGGTACCGAGTATCCAACATATGTCCCAAGGCCGATCCTGAATCACATAGTATCACGCAACATAGAATTGATTTGGCATCTATCTTGGTGATAGGATTCAATTTTATATAAATTTTTTATGAATTTTTATGCAAAAGATAAGAGAGAATGAGTGGAGTTGAAGGATGAAGATTTGTATAGTATACATATAGGTCACAAGATATGTGGATGTGATTGGTTTGATTAAAAGAAATAATCGATAAAAATGAATAGAAAAGTGGAAAAAATGATACAAAAGGGAAGCTATCACCCTTATATGGATGCAATTTATTAAGGGCATGTTTGCATATTCTCTATAATTCACAATTTCTCATACTTTTTAAAATTCAAATTTGTGTCACTTTCATTTTATAAACGATGACATTGTTTTGATCATATAATAAGGAATTATTATGAATCTCTTTTTTGTGTATGCTCACTGGCCTTTTAATAATAAAAAACCAAGAAATCAATCAATACATAATAAGAAACTATAGTTTATTAAATATTTGATATTAAAATTTGACTTTACTACATAGTATAAATAAGTTTCAGTTTAGGGAAAAAAATTTACTTAAAAAAAAATAAAAAACTTAAAATTTAACTTTCGACAAAGTTTAAAGGAAAATTTAGGGCTTATTTTCTACAACATGAATTTTTACTAATTTTTTATTTCTTATTATTTTTAATCACTTATATAATTATTTTTTATTTTTTATTTTAATAATTTTTTTCAATTTTCAATCACATATTTAACACCTTACTCCAGTGAGTCAAAATTATTCCCTGCACAACAAGCCCTCAACCAAATGAAAATCCCATCTCCAGACCAATTTATCCAATGACTTTGGTCCCATTTTATGCCACCCGGCCAGCCTATATTCCCATTCGCCGCCACCAATCCTCCGCCTTTAACCTCCACTCCAACACGTTTCTCAGACTCCAACCTCCGCGAGGATTCAGAAACCCCAATCTGCTACGTTCAATGGCCGAACAAGTAGAAGATGACTCTTTATTACCATTACCCGATGCCTTCCTCGATTTTCTCAGGCAGAACGATTTAGACCCTTCAATTTATGCTGCTTCTCATTCCACACCTCGTTACATTAGGTAACTTTAGCGTCAATCATAATATGCAGAAATAACGAATTTGCACTTGAATGATTCTGTATTGTCGCAGTTAATTTGTTAAAATAAACCTTAATTTTCGCATTCTCGGAAGGTTAAAACCGGGTTTTGAAACTCACCTCGCGGAAATTGAAGCTGAGATTAAATGCAAGCTTAAGGAAGTGCCTTGGTTGCAAAATTTCTACTATCTTTCGACTGATGTTGGAATTGCCAATACAAAGGCTTATCGAGAAGGAAAGGTAACTCTTTGAGAATTACGTATCAGTATTGTTATCATTAAATTACATGGCTTTATATAAAATGGGAAATTAAATAGCTTAGATGGGAAAAAAAAATGTTGAATCTTTATGTTTTAAATGTAGATATATGGTATTGATGCAGCATCCGGAGCTGCTGTTATGGCTTTGGATATCTCACCAGGAGATCATGTTCTCGATCTCTGTGCTGCACCTGGTAAATGTAGTTATTACATTTGTTTGAAATCTCCAAGATGATCTGATTTCAAAGAATTCATTTTTCAAACATATTTTTCATCAAGTGAATACCATGTTCTTCCTTTTGAGATGTGAATATATTGCAATTGAAGATATTTTCAAGACTTAATTTTTATGCAGGAGCTAAACTTTGCATGATATCGGACCTTCTTGGCTGTTCTGGTACTGTGACTGGTGTTGATGTTGCTAGGCATCGCTTAGCAGCTTGCAGAACTATGCTTCAGAAATATAAACTTGGCGACCATTGTCGACTCTTTGTGGCTGATGGAACAACATTTTCCCTTATTCCTGTGAGGGTTTGTTTCAACTCTGAATCATGTAAAGTCTCTAAAATGTGTGGTGCTTCTAGAAGCGTAATACTTTTGAAACTATATATAGTCGAACATGTGTGAGGATGATCAGTTTTTATATATTTATGTATCTTTTATTATTTTTTTGGTGATGAAGCTGTTGATGAGGAACAAATAGAGGTGTACAAGGAGTGGACTTCTAGGAGGCCATGGAAAGAAAGAAAACGAGCAGCTAAAACTAGATTAGCTGGCAATTCTAAATTCTCTTCACAAATTCAAGATCCAGAGCTTATATTTTACGGGTGTCAATCTGGAGTGCTTGGTTTGAGTAAACATGAAGTGTATCAAAGTGTCAACGACCCGGAGCTCTTGCAATTTGGTTATGACAGGGTAAATATAATCAACCGCCTCATGATTTTCTCTCCTTATTCTTTGTTTTGTTGCTCTTATTATTGTCCCCATTTCATGTCCCTCCAATTAAACTAGTACACATTGCCAAATTAATATATTCTCATACTCGGTAATCAGTCATGTGGGGTATTCTGATTGGGTTGTCAGTCAAGGGGACCCGAAATTGACACGGTAGATGTGGACTCTATTATAGTGAACACAACTTATGGGATTTTCTCATTAGGTCCTTGTGGATGCGGAATGTACACATGATGGTTCAATTAAACACATCCAAAAATTTGAACAATGGGGATGGACAACACTTCAACGCCGTGTATTAGATGCAGACAGAACTGATTTCTTGAGCGTCCTTCAGGTCCATACGCCAGTTTATTTATTTGCAAAAACTAGTTTCATGTGGTTATAAGTAGCGGATAACACGGCATATTGCCTTATGACTGTTACAGTTGAAACTCCTAACAAATGGGTTCAGATTGCTTAAAGTCAGTGGATTTCTTGTCTATAGCACTTGCAGGTACATTCTATTGTAATTCCGCCATGTCATATAACTATCTTCTCACTCTTGAGAATAGCCTAACAAGTGTTTTTGTTGTTTCATGCAAATAGTTTAACTCGTGCTCAAAACGAAGATGTGGTTGAGCAGTTCCTTTCACAAAATCCATCTGCAGGTGGGGTGGTTTTAAGATCTTCAGCTGATTCTTTTATGATCAGCTGATAGATAATGATATAAATATTGGATAAGGAGAAAGATAACAAAATAAACTGTGCATTATCTTGCAGAGTTGATGGAGGTAGATGCTTCCAAGAATTGGCCGTGTAAAACCGCAAGAATCCCCAAGACCCTGCGGTTTGATCCGGTGACATCTTCTACCAGTGGACTTTTTATTGCAAAGTTCACAAAGGTAGCCATTTGATAAGACCATTGTGTTTATATATTTCTATTTTGCCTTCTGTGGCCAAAGATTAGAGTACTGAGTTAGAAGAAATTTAGAGAAGAGTTAAAAACGAACACGAACGTGTATTCTGCTATAGGCTCTTGTCTACACCATTATAATGTTGTACGGCAAATACAACTTCATATTTTGATTGTCGATTCATATAACATTAAGAGCTTGTTTCCATTCCCAGTGTTGGGAGGCGCAGAGTCTCCTAGCATTGGGGAGGTGTGCTTCCCGGGTTTTTGGGGGGTCTGAGTGCAGGTGAGGCCCGCACTGGGAGCAAGCACAGCCTCCCAACACTGGGGAGGTGTGCTTCCCGGGTTTTGGTTTCTTTTCGGGCGGGGCGGGGGCGGTGGGGGCCGGGGCGGGCGCACACTGGGAGAAAAATTTCTCCTAGCGTAGGCAACTTAACATCCACGATAACATTAACGGTCTGTTTGTTAGACATTAAAGTTTTAAGTATTCAAATTATTGCTTCAAACTTCACTATTCACATTCGATGTCCTCCAAACTGAGATTGGGTTTCTAAGACGTAGTGCCAACATTAATTTAATCACGCGACACTTCAGAAAAGGGCAATAAAATAAGTGGGAACATTTCTAGTGGTGTATACAAATACACGACTCGCATATAGAGACCTACGTATGGATGACAAGCATTTAATAATCATATATGCATGTTACGCAGAGCGTTAGAAATGTCTCCAAAATACTAATATCACAACCTAAGGCAAGTTGATAGCAAGGGAAAGAATACGGGGAAAATAGAGCACGCCAAATCCAAGAAATAATCCATGTAAAGACGACGTGTCATCATATTTCAGCTATTTTAAGGTGAGGTAACAAAGATAACATCTAATGCGTCACTATATACATCTCAATGCTTAATTTCTGCGGTCAACAAAATTATTGTGGCGAAGGTTGAAACCTCAATAAAAACTAAATGAACTCTCCAATGGAAGCGTCATTGCACCATGAATAGCATAAAGAATCAGCTCAAATTTTGATAACACGACCCTTGTATTGCCCTCTTCTAATCACAAAGTCGTCTGGAGGCTGAAACTCTTCCAACCAAGAAACTTCAGATATCGTAGCTCCATCAATCTCGAGAGTATCTTGTGGGACAACAAAAGGAAGAAGATAAGTTAATCTAAGAATGCAACAAATATAGAGGAGATCTTGAAAAGCAGGAAAAATTTTTAGTGTGGTGCACTGTGTACCGTATTCTATGCTCTTAGCACTAAATGCTGTTCAACCACACACCAAAGCCCACAATTATCTAAATAATAATGTAGCCTCCTATGTGTGAGTTGCTAGTGTGTCTGGTGGAGTACTGAGTATGGTGTACTACAAGAGCACTGAAAATTTTTCCTCCAAAGATGCCCTAAAAACCTAAGCGTGTGTTCGTGTGTACTTATTTTTGCCTAAAATTTTGCTAAAAGTGGAGTGTAGTAGTGGGGACCATGAGATGTGTGGATAATAATGAGTGATGATGTGAAATGCGTGGTTGATATTGATGTTTGACTTTGATTTTTAGTAGTAGGTAATTTTTAGGTGAAAATCAGTGGAAACGAACACACGCTAAATATAATTTGTGAAAAGTAGAGTTTGTTACCAGGTAGATCTTCTCTGGGACACCTTCTAAAATATGTGCAGTGTCGTCCATCCTCAGAGGAGTACGGCGGTGAAAGAATGTCAAAGATAGCACAAGGAGTGATTGCTCTGAAACAGTGGATGTTACCTCCACGTGTTGGATATAAAATTGTTGCTTCACAAGGAGCAGTCATATCACAATCTCTAACCACCTTTGCAGGCCGAGCCGCTGAAAAGATCAAAAGGGTTTAATGATCAAAGGAAAGGAAATGCCAAGATTGGAAAAGATGATGACGTGCTTCTTTCATATGTGAAAATAATAGTGTCCAATTTTTCATACGTATAATGGCTTCATAAATTGTATTTCATGCATCACACAACTTCATGGATTGCTGGATGAGGATCTCTGCAAATGTGCTAGAGAAAAAAAATACGCAATTAAGTTTCTAAAGGGGAACAATGGTAGTAGCTATTAGAAGACACGGTGGTTCGACCAGAAAAGAGTACTTCAAGATTCTTGCACACGACCTAGACTGGAGCAGAGGATTCCATTTCTCATCTTATCCTTAATGTTTCATTGTAATAGTACTATGTCATTTTCTTTCAAAGACGACTACTTCTCGTACACCAGAATTCTTAAACACAACTGTCTTGCATGCCACCTAGCTAAAGTCATTATCCATCACTTACGGGAACAGCACATATTAGACGATGGGGTGTTACAACCGAAAAGTACATCAAGATTCTTGGACAGAAACCAGACTTCTAATAAGAGCAACCGATTATTTTTCATCTTATCCTAGATGTTTCATCTTGGAGCTCGCTTCCTTGAGATATTTTTGATTTTCTTCATAATCAGTCTCAACCACATTTTTCAGTGATGTGACAACTCCTTTATTATTTTTCAGTGATGTGACAACTCCTTGATATTTTCCGCAATTGCTCTATACTTTTTAACCATCATCCAAAAATCATTTCCCCGGGAATCTCAGTAGGATGCGTAATAACAGCCACCTATACCTGCTAAACCCCCCCACCAACCACCACATCCAATTAATTGATAAAGCATATGTTTGGGGGATTATGGAAGAAATTATTTTTGAATGTGTAATTGCAAAGTAAACAGGAGCTTTAAAAAAATGTGAAAAAGTTGTCACGTGAATGAAATGAGTGGTTAAATGTAATGGTTGAGAAAATTGATTCTTAGAATAAGGTAAGCTCTGAAAAAATGTGCATGACATTGACTTTGCTGCCCATTGATGACCCAGCCTAGACTCATCTGAGAGGATGGCACCAGACTAGCATCTCTACACCAAACCAGACAACCTAGGGGAGACTGCTACCTCCAGAAACATGCATTTGGATACTAACTAAAGCTCACCAATATCTTTGTAAACCAGATGATGTGTCGGTGCAGATAAGAATAAAAGAGAACTTAAGATTGATGAAATTAATGTCAAATGTGAGTAAGGTTGGAAGAAAGAATTCGCCGATACGTCTCAAAAATCAAGCACTGATTCTATTTTAAGCAGGCTGGGCCATCTATTGTCTCACAAAACACTCAATTAGTTTAACTTGAGATATTCGGCAGAGAATATTCAAGGACCAGCACCATAAATAATAAAAAGAAAGTAGCTGACAGAGTTATTCACCTTGAGCAGGGTCAGAAGGGCCGGGTATGTCTATCCAATCATAAGATTTTACATGTAATGAACCGTATAACAGCTTACTCAATACTGTCATCCCAGGATGATTGTGAAGAGGAATGATAGAGGAAGGTGGCATGCAAAATATTCCCATCTGCAGGAATTTTTTTTTTTTTTTTTCTCAGTTAGGCCATTGTAAAGATTCAGAAACAGCAATGAAAGGTTGATGAACCATTGACAAAGACACTAACAGAGAAGCTATCACATTCGTGCAGGTGCAGGTATCTGATTGGTGGCACTGATTGACGGGCCCCATTACGCTCGTTAAAGGAGCCTTTCCACCCACGAACTAGTTGTGCTTCTTGCTCAAGACCTACATCAGAAGGCTTGATTTTGTCTGAGACCAACAGAAATGTAATGTTAAAGAACGAAATTGCAAGCAAATCAAAGACTGAATACAGAAATTAGAATCAGAATATAGGATGATCACCAAGTGAACAGACAAGAATACAAGGTAACGCCTTATGTATTATCAACGGTATTCATATTATTTCATGATAACGAAAGGAAAGAATTAGACAGACTTCCAGGTCACCAAGGCATGAATAGCTCCAGCAATCAGGACAGCTGGAATTTTATTTTCATTAAGCTCACATTAGAAATGAAATTTATGCATTTTTATGTGAAATAGGAGAGAGATTGAGTGGAGTTGAATCGTGGATATTTGTGTCGGTGTGTCCTATATGTAGGTCCCATGAATCGTGGATATTTGTGTACTATACAGTTGAATCGTGGATATTTTTATGTAGACAAAATTCAAATTTAAAAAAGAACGAATTATAAAATTCTTAAAAATTTCAACCCTAATATGTTCTAAATCACTGCATTTAACCATCATATGGACTAACAAGATTTCCTTATCTGTTAGGATAATAGACAGAGATTCTATACAAAGAGCCAAGATCTCAAATGCCATTATGCAGCTGAGTTCAGTATCTGTTGGCATTTTTATCATGAAATAACAAAACACTACATTACTTGTGATTCAGTGGAAAATTCATAACGGAACACATACTCCTGGAAAACTTGTTTCTTGGTTCTATAAACACACATACGCACCACACAGAAAAATTAATTTCTATTCTTTTGTCTGTTATTATAAATTATGAAACTATACTTTTACTAGAGCACTAAATGTGTCCCCGAAAATTTTAGGGGGTTCAAAATAGATCAACCGAGAGAGTGAGCTTAATTTATTCTGCAAAGGTTGTCTACCCTGGATCAGCCACACACTCCCCTACTAGGACTAAATATGAACTGAAAATGGAAATATCTAGCACTTCAGCATCAATACTTTGAATCAGTACATAAAACCTTGTTGGAGTATGAATATGTTGGAATCATGGGGTATCTCCAACCAAAGCTGACTGCTGTCCTGATCATTTAAAGTATCTCTTATAATGGAGAAAATAAAATCATAGACATGAAAACAGCAACTCTTGATCATTCCAATCTGCTGCTGGTAACACAAGGAAGTAATAGTTCAGATTTCATGGAAATGAATGAAATTTTTCTATGACTAGCCTATATCCCAAGGTCTGTTCAAAGTATATAAATATAACTTTGCAATGTACAGACAAACATTGAACTAGTAAAGCAACATAAAAGCAATATCAAATATGGACAAGCTGACAAATATCTCATATGCAATGCTATATAGTGTAGCGATTGACTAGGTCTAGAGGCCAAGCCTAAAGCTTTTCAGGCCCAGGGAAGCGTATCCCGTGAAAAGGCGTTTTATTATAGTTGATATTATTTTAAATTGTTTCATTAAAATAACTTCTCTATAAAGAATAACTTCTCTATAAAGTGCAGGGCAAACACTTTTTAGACAAAGAATGCAGTTGGCAATTTCTAGTGTGGTTTTGGCCTCAGCATGGTGGGAAGGCCGCCCTTCATTTATAGAGACAGCCAAAAAAGAACACTGGCCATAAGTGTCACCGGAATACATCCTTGTTAATAGCAACATATATCCATTTCATGCCCAAAAAATGCATACTTTTTGTTCCAATTTACTTATTGTACATCCGTCATACTTATCCAGAGCACGTCAAATTGGTATAACCCTCATCTTAACGCGCAATCATAAAAAGTACAAATATACTAAGTATGCCGGTTCATATGTCCTCAAATGCACAATTTGATATATGTCGATGGTCCACGTACATCCGATTTGTGCCAATGTCCTTCACTCTTACACACCATACTTAACCATAACCTATCAACACAGGGGTCCTCATAAACCAGAAAATGTTTAGCCATTTTATCACCGTTCCTTGTAAAATAGTTACTTCTAAAACAATTGACTTTGAGCATATGAGAGCAAGTAATATTCACACAAAATTGAAGTTCAATCTTGTCTAAAGGTGGCCAAATACTGAGGACTCAAACGGCCTAGAAGATGACAAATAATAGTCTCAACTCAATGTTGTATTCAAACTTTTCTATGATCTTTTACTCTTGCAAAAAACGTACTCAAGGTCCCAAACTCAGCAAGAAGTAGCCAGCCATGTTGTGCAACATTTCTTGTAACTTTCCTCTACCATACTAACAATTATTTGTCCGTGCAAGCACATCGTCTCCAACATCAAGTTGACATAAGGAAGCAAGTATTGCAAAGATAATGAACAAAATCAAACAAAAGTGAGATGAATGATCTAGATAGCAAGTATAGTTGAAATGAAATGCCCCATGTATATAGGTTCCCTCATATGCACATATGGAAAGATGCAAACCTTGAACTAAAACACTATATCAGGGTTGGGAAAATAGGATAGTGGACAAATTGAAATAAAACCCATGGTTCCTTATTCGTAACAATATGAAATAAAATATTTTCAGTTCCAGGAAGAATCTAACAAATGAGTAGCATGAGCATGGAAACACTTTATGGACATTGGAAGCTCACTTAACTGACACGTTTAGCATGCTACCTTTTCTATCTAATGGAGCAGGGTAATAGTTCCTTGCACATGATCAGCCCAGATTTCGCTCACTTTTGAACTGACGCGTGTATCATGATACCTTCTCTAACTGATGTAGCAGCAGTAATATGATCAGCCTAGGTTTCTATCAATTCTTAAGTATATAGAATAACTATGATCTAACCTTTCTAAAATCCTGGACAGCTACTATCTCTGGCCAAACTTAAGTGCACTTAAGATGTACTATTGCTGTGGTACAATGTATCGAGGTGCAGAATTTTGATTACATCTAATAGTGGAAAATAGAATATTTGTGTACTTTCCAAAAGTACCAGCTACAAAAATAATCGAGCACTCAAAATTTGGATAAGTCAATAATCCAAGCTTCTGCATTTGGACAACAGAATTTTAGTGAAGTTGTACTTAAGGATACAATAACAAATCTAAGGAAGTTCCAAGGATGCAAGTAATATGAACATGAACATATAAGGGCCAAGGAAGATGTGGAGAGAGTCACGGATAACTGCAAAAGCAGTATAGACATATTGGAGTTACTTTTCAGCATTATCATAATAAAATTTAAATTTGAATGTGGACAATGAAATCCGCTATGGCATAATGCTCGCTAAAATTTGATTAAACTAAAACACAGTTATGGTGATAGTTTCCATGGAGACAAAAAAAAAAAAAAAAACACAAATGACTTCAATTTTACTAACACTATAGACCTAAGCTTCTTGATGTACCAAATACAAAATATTATTCATCCAACCAGAATTTCAACCAGCAACGAGCATTGATACAATGACTTAAAGGGCAAAAAAGCATGAAATCAAGATGTTCATAAGTTAAATTTGAAAAATGATACAAACCTCTATGTTTTATAAACTCACAACGTCCAAAGGAAGCAAACTCTAAGCTTGTAAATTATGGCATGACACAGAAGCTTCTGGCATATCAAAGCTCAACAAATAAAATATCTAAAGGACAACAATAATGAAGAAGACTCAAGCTATTGACTATGGTCATATCACCAAGCGGTCCATGACAGTGGACATGGTAGATCTTTTGTGCTGGAGAAACAGGCGTCAATTTTGGTCGAGCAAATATCAAATGTCGCCATCGAATCACTACCTGCCACACTTTTCTCCCATTCACCATGGATATATTGTGTGTTACATCAACAGAAATCATTACATTGCCTTATCATAGACGAGAGGAGATCTAATGAGCTACTACAAGAAGTGGCATCTAGTAGGTAGAAAAAGAAATAAGAAACATTTAAACCAATTCTAGATATGCACGTTTCCCATAATCTGAAATACCTAGTTCAGTAAATTAATCAGGAAGAATGAAACTTAAATCCAGTTTGGATAAAAAGAACCAATGCAGAAGCTAATAACTGACATAAAAGTTACAAGTTACCTCACATGCCAAACGCAATCAAATTATACCTCCATATATGCATCAATTGAAACCGGGAAACTGACAAATGCAAACCAAATCATAGAGTGCTTATTTCAATAGATAGCTCATTATATATTTTTTTTGCAGAAAAGCATTATCTGATTTACTACGACAAACCAAGTAACAAAATCAGCAGCTTAACATATAATCACCATTAAATGCACAAAAGACGAGTTCATTCAATCAATAGGAGGAATCATGATTAGAAACGTGAAATGCAGAACAAATGGAAAGAAAAAAATCTCCTCCCTTTTACCTAATAGATTGCGAACTTTTTCAAGAGCCTCTTCTGACACCGGTCCATTTGGCGAAAGTGATACTTTACACGCATTATAAAGCTTCTGTATAGCTGGCATTGTAATAGAAACCCAGCCGACAAACCCCTGAGAAACTGTTAACGCAACAGCTATGATCCCAATCTGTTGGGTCCTCTAATCCAAGAAGACCCTCAATCTTAATTGTGTCAAGACTTGCACAATAATTCAAATAAACACAGTTGCAACCTGAACGATCAGTGAATTTGAAAACTGAACCAATGGTTATTCATTCATATCGGAACTACCATTAACTTTTTCTTCACCAGCTACACCTGTTATACATTTCAAAACTAAAGAAATAAGCAATCCTGAAAATTGGACTAATCTATCAGCAACCTGACCGATACAATATCAGAAAAACACTACGCGAAAATGTCTAATTCCAAGAGAAAAGACGAATCAATCAGTGAAATAATATAATACGTGAATTTAATAACTCAGTCCACAAAAATGAATAAATAATAACAAGAAGGGTAATAATTGTTAAGAACAATCAGCCCTACAATTGGTCACCTGAATTGAACCGATACAAAGTAAGCAAACGAAACTTGAAGGGGGATTTTTGTTACAAAAAATATCCCGCACGAAAGCAGGAACAGGCGTATGAATACAGAAAAATTTGAGAGAATTATACCTTCTGAGCAGGTAATCAATTGCAGATTTAGGGCTTCAGAAATTAAATAGGATCAACTGGCGTTGTACGTATAGACTCTCCGTATATGTTAAGATGGGGGGTTCCGGCGAAGGGAGGAGGATCCGTTAGCTAATTATTCGTAAACCCCACGTTTGTCTACTTGTTATAAAGTTATTACTTCTTCCATTTTTCTCACTGTTATAGGTATTAACTTATTTATTAAATTATATTAGATTAAAAATGCCATTAAAAAAGGGGTTAAACTAAGTATTCCGCTTTTCCACGGTAAATTCCGATAAGAGGGGAAAGTATGAAAGAAAAGAGGAAGAAGATGCCTTACATGGTTCAAAAATGATAGATTTTGAAGGAGTTTTGAAAGAATTTTGTAGAAAAAGTTGAAGGTGATATTTGGTGACAACAGCGGTAATTGATATTTTGGGCCGACAATGGAGAAATCCTTCATCCGGTCGAAGATTAAGGATGCAGCTAGTTACAAATGCAATTATTTTTTGTTACCTCCATCTCTATGTAAATGTCCCATAAATTTAGGGTGATATGGAATAATTTATAAAGGGATATGATGGATTTATGAGAAAGAAAGAATTGATAAAAAAGTGATAAAAAGTTTTAAAATGAGTTCCCTGACACCGTTATTATAAGTTTACATTTGCTTTAGCGTCTTTTTTAGCATGTCATATTTAATTAAAACAATGCATGGATGAAACGAACTATATTATTGAATAATTATAATACGGTGAATGAGAAAAAAAATTTAAAAATGATAATATATCTTGGTTTCCTATCGTATCATGGATAAATTTCTATGAAATTATTAACGTGATTTGTTTTCCAATTTTACCGTTAATTATATGATTGGTGGCACATTTACTTAGAAATGTTATGGGTGGGACTATTCAAACCCCTTCTCTTCCTAAGTTGACCCCAAAAAAATCACATTCTCCAAAATAACCTTATTTTAATTAAATAAAAAAAAACACACCTGCTACCCCTCCCACCCCCCATCACCCCCGCTGCAATGGTGGTCACCGCCATTAATATCGGAAATTAAGGGGGGAAGAAGAAGGGGAAAAAAAAGAAAGAAAAGGAAAGTTCAACATCGGAGGTGGTCGAAACCACTATTAATGGTGGCATAAACTCGCCGGATTTTTTTTTTTTTGGGGGTTAGCTTGTTCGGCCAACCATGGCCAAATAGCTTCGAAGCCGTTCAGCCAACAATGGCTGAACAAATTTTATTTTATTTTTTGTTAAGTCAATTAGGGATATTTTGGGGAAGATGAAAATTTTTGGGGTGTACTAAGTAATCCTTAGGGTGTGAATAGTCCCACCCAAATGTTATTTCTATCACACTACTGTTGGTTTTTTTCTTCATGTAGGTATCAAATCAAATTTGTAACGATACATGATGCATAAGCCGCGACTGAAAATAAATTCCAGCTTACAATTCGAACTAAATAAAGTTGGATGGCCCAGTTGAAATTGTACAAAGGGTGGGGCTAAATGCACCCACCCCTTTACTTTACACACCCATTTTGAGCTTTCTTTCCCATTCTACCCTTGCACCCTTTCCCGCCTTTTCCTTCTTTTTTTTTTATTTTTTTTTATTTTCATATGTTCGCCCCATTGGGGGCGAACAATATCGATCGCCGCTTCGGCGCGTGAACAAATTATTTTCTCCGCTCGCCCCAATTGGGCTTAACAACCTCTCGAGGTCGTCGTCCCAATCACAATACAAAAAAAAATTGTATTATTATTTTTTAAAGATTTTTTTAATACTTATATTCGACACTAACCCGATAAAATTTATCAAATAAATTTTGAAATTTATCTCTAAAGTGGTTGCAAAAAAAAGTTAAAAAAATTTGAAATTACTCGATAAAATAGTTGTAAAACATTTGATTTTTTTAATAATTATATTAGACAACAAAACCAATTACTATATCATCAAAAAAATTTTAAAATTTATCGTCAAATTAGTTGTAAAAAAAGGGAAGAATGATGGATAAAAAAATTTGTTATCATTTTTTGTACAAATTTTTTACAACTACTTTGATAAAAAAAAATTTCGAAATTCATTATCAAATTGAGTGCAAAAAATTTTTACAAATTTTGAAATTAGTGGTCAATATTTTTTGTACAATTTTTTTGCAATCATTTTGACAAAAAAGTTTTCGAAATTCATATTTAAACTGAGTGCAAAAAACTTAAAAAATTTCTAAAATAGTGATTAAAGTGATTTCAAAAAATTTTAATTTGTTAATAATTGAATTAAATACTAACCGGATAAAATTGTACGACTAATTTTTTATCCATAATTTTTATTTTTCAAATAAAAAATAATAATCAAAATTAATTATCCATAAATTTATTTATTTTTAATTAAATGGTGTTCGCGCGGATCGGAACGAACACCCACATGGGTGTTCGCTCCAAATGGAACGAACACCCTTTCGGGTGTTCGTTCTCGTCTCGGTGAATATTTTTTTTTTATTATTATCGGATGTTAACGGGGGTATATTAGTCTTTTCATTTATTTTTTTTTTTTAGGTGGATGCATACAGTAAAACGATGGGTGTATTTAGCCGCTCGCTTGTACAAAGTTCATGGACTATAAGAATGGAATTAATTACATTTGTATTAATTGCACGTGGCACTTGTAGTTACAGTGCACAAGAGCCGGAAAACTGTGATGATCCAAAGTTCATTGTACTTTGCAGAAAATATGGAGAACTCAAGAAAGTTTTGCATGATTGAAATTGAGAGGTAGGTTAAAACGGAATTATTCTCCACAATTTTTTTTCACATTCAATTCGATTTCGTTGCATATATGAATAATAGAATCTTTTTTTTTATTTTATATTTCTTTGTAATTCAGACTCTTTTTTTTGTTATTATACATAAAAGGTTTATTGGCATATTTAGAACCCGATGCTCATTGTATATTAAGAATTGACAAATGCTATAAAAATAATATCTAGGGCGTGGCTAAATACATCCAGTCAATTTCTTTGTGCACCCAATTTTTTTTAAATTTCCAACCATGCCCTCGTTAAAAAAAAAAAAATTCGTTCACGCAGTTTCGGAGCGAACGCCGACAAATCGGCGTTCGCTCCACAAGGAGCGAACTCCCCTTTTCCCATAAATGGGAGTTCGCTCCTTGTGGAGCGAACGTTTTTTTTTTTAAAGAAAAAATAATATATGAAAAATTTTTTGTTCAAAATTTTTATAACTATTTTCATGAGTAATTTCTTTAAGTTTTTTTAATCACTCAAAGTTTTTTTTTAATAATTATATTCAATACGAATCGGATAAAATCAATTACTATATAATAAAAAAAATTAAAATTCATCATAGAGTAGTTACAAAAAACACAAAAATTCGTCAAAAGAGTTGTAAAAGTGGTAGCAAAAATTTTAAATTTTTTAATAATTGTATTTAATACTAATCAGATAAAAGGCGATTACTTTATTATTAAAAAAATTTTAAAATTTATCTTCAAATGGATTGCAAAAAACTTTAAAAAAATCTCGAAACTACTCGTCAGAGTGGTTACAAAAAATTTGAATAAAAAATTATAATAAAAATTACATCTACAAATAAAAAATCAATAAAAATTGGTTATTTTTGTTTCTATTTTTTTTTTATTCTTGTTCGCTGCATTCATAGCGAACAAGCAAAAGCATGTTGGCTGTGAATGTAGCGAACAAGCTAAGGCTTGTTCGCTGTAAATATAGCGAACACGCTAAAGCGAACACAAAAACAAAAAAAAAAGGAGAGAAGGGCAAGGGTAAATCCATCTCTTGCTTCTTTTTTTTTAAAAAGGTGGGTGCACCCAGCAATTTGCTGGGTAATTGCTGGGTGCATTTAGACATGACCTAATATCTAAACCAATTAGTAATTTCTGGGTCGCACGGGTGTGAATGCTAGTTAGATCCCACAACCAAGCACTAAACTTCACACACAAAGTGAAAAAAGAACATACCAATCCAAGCGTTGCATTACATCCCGGACCTGCGCGCCCAAAAAAAAAACGTGAATGCTTTAATCGTCTTATCTTAAAATCAATTAGGGTGTGTTTGATTAGACAAAGTCAGTCCAAAACGAGTTTCCAAACCATTTTTTCCAACTTGGGTGTTTGCGATTTTTTTTTCCGCGAAAACGCTTTCAGCATTTCTTAGATTTAAAGACAAAATCATAGTTTTTAAAACTCAATCCAGCGAAGGTAGAATCAGTTTCCGCGAAAACGCTTTCCTAATTCCTTCCTAATCCTATCAAACACACCCTTAGTATCCACTGATGAATAGCATTCAATTTGATGTTTTCTGCTCTTTAAGTGACAACACGCGAGGTCACGAGCAACATTACACTGTATCATTAAACCCAGGCACCGGCCGATCTTCATCCGACGGTGGAGCCAAAACCCACTCTCCATTCTCATCAATAACTAGCCCCCTGTTCTTCTCAACCCACCACGAACCTGGTATCAAATAGTCATCGTTCAAAATCTCACTCGACTTATTCACCAAAGCCAAGCTCCTCTTCACCTTCAACTCAAACTCACCCTCATCACCATTCCAACCAGCCACCACATGCAACATAGCCTGCAAATTATGCCAATCACTTGGATTCCTCGAATCCTTCAAGCTCGGAGATTTTCTATTATCAATTACTAACTCAATCCCAGTATTCGTATGTCCCAATAATCCACTCGGGTAAAGTGGGATCAAATCAATCTGGTTCTTGATATGCAACACATTTAGATTATCAAATGTGTTCGATCTGTCATTGAAGGCCTTGTTACCAACTTATGGACTGCCAAAAACAATAGCACAAACTGGGATATCGTTAACGCCATTTTCGATGATATCGAACGCTGATAAAATGGCTAAACTTGCACCAAGGCTATGCCCTGTTAACGTTATGCTCAGATTTTCGTCTTTATACTTGTCTCTCGGTGAGTTAATTTTAGCCAATAGCTGTTTTCTTGCACTCAACTTGGTAAAAGTCGGGTTGGGATCATCGGAGACGTAGATGGTAAGCCAGCCGTTCATCACTCTCGGCTCATTCTCATCTTCATCTTCATCTTCATTTTCATCTTGATTCTTTTAGCTCCAAGATTTGGACCGGATGAGTGGTTGGGCTGACTCGGGTCAAGCTCCCAACACATTAAGCCACTCATAATTCCTCGACGTGCCACGCCAAACGACGTAAGCTTCTCGCCGGCCTAACGCTTTGCTGACGTCATCCGACGTAACCGCAATGTACCCGATCCAGTTCGACTTGCGGTCCCAGGATTCCCGCGACAAGGAATGTAAGAAGAGAGCTTCGAAGGAGTTGAGTTTTGCGGTGGCATAGAGGAAGGAGTAGATTCGTAATCAGAGGGTGAATCGAGCATGACTTTGTGGAAGAACGAGTTCTTGCCATATCTACTGCAGCCTGCGTACTTGGAGTTGGCGTCGTTGTTGAAGGCGTCATAGGTGGCTTGGCAGAAGTCGCCACAGCGTAGGATGAGGCGGCGGAGGCTGAGGTCTAGTGGGTCTAGGAGGGTGGCCCAGTCGTTCCGGCCGAGGAGATCCAGCCATATTGGCTCGGTCGAAGATGAATCCACCATAACGAATTTTCTTTGTGGACGAAAAGTTGAGAATTTGAGACGAAGTGATGGAAGTGTTGCGAGTAAGTGACGGGATTCTAGGCAATTTGGTGTTAGCGGATGAGTTTTAATGTATTTTTATGAGTAGGAAGAGAGAGAATGAGTGGAGTTGGATGGTGAAGATTTAATGAGTTGAGAGATATATGGATGTAATTTGTTTGACCAAATTTGAAATTTGAAAAAAATGCATTAAAACTCATTCTTACAAGTATGCTAACGGGGTCAAAGACCCGATTGGCTTCTATTTAAAAGTGTTTTAAACATTTTTTTTAATTTTTTTCTCTATCATAAATCAATCACATCCACATATCTCATCGCATCCACAAATCTCAACCACTCAACTCCACTTATTTTCTCTCTTCTTTTACATTAAAAATCTTTAAAAATTATTATAATCTATTCCCTATTACCCTTTAAGTCGGGAGTGTTTCGGGTGTGATGTTGCGTGGTAAGCTCTAATTTGAGATGGATAAGGTGTTAGCTACAAGGATATCCTAAAGTTAAAAGTTATTCGTAAGTGGTCATTATTGAACATTGTTGATGGCGATGATTGTTGACATTGTGGAATCAAACATTAGCATGTTTTTTTTTTTTGAATGTTTTATGCTTGGACAAGCTAATTTCTTTATTTTCCACACCAACTTCTTAAACCAATTTGTGCCGAAAACCTATTAGAAATTGATATGGACGAAAACGACAATGAATATTACATTGCATTTGATGTTGACTGGAGACTAAAAATTAGTCGTTCAAATTGATAAAAAGATAATAAGGGTGATAGGTTTGAATTTTTATTAATTTTTACTACTTTTATCTATTTTTATCTATTTTTTTATCAAACCAATCATATCCACATATCTCGTGAAACTTACATATACTACATAAAGTGATAGGTTTGAATTTTTATCAATTTTTACCACTTTTATCTATTTTTATCCATTCTTTTTTTTGTCAAACCAATCATATCCACATATCTCGTGAAACCTACATATACTACACAATTCCTCAAAGTAGATTGACAATTTGTATTGATTTTGTAATGGCATTACTTAAACGTGATATTATTTTCAAAATTGACAGTAACAAACTTACGACATTGTAATTTATCAATATAATTGTCACAACAAATTATACAAGTAGCATTAATTCTGAAATCTGATTGGATGACGTGGCCAACATCATTCTCAACTTGTCTTCTTCCGTTTACACACACACCCTTGTACTAGTGGCACTTGTTAGAGGCCGTGGGACAAGTGGGGGTTTCAGTGACCGTAGACACTTCGACGATTAAGTCAACGACCATAACGTATTTTAGAGTGTAAGAGAAATATATGGAGGGAGGGCCTGGCTTAAGATTTGTGTAAACTTAGGTTTTACATTTGGAGTTGACCCATTACATATAGACGATGGATTTGCGTGAGTCGAGATTGGTGGAAAAAAGGCAACATGTTGGGCATTGGCCCAAAAAACACCATATCAATTAGTGAAGTTCAATTTATCTAGGTGCAGTGTTTGTGTCACGTAATTTAATGGGGTAACAAGCATTAGTCTTTCTCCAATAGCGAGTATGAGACTATGGTAACTTTGGCTTTTAAATGCAACAAAAATAAAGGGGGAAAGATAACTCTTCCACAACAACCTCGACGAGGAATATTTTATGGTAAAAAGATAAAAAGTTCAAATCAAAATTTGCTAAAGTTTGAAAGTTTAGGGTTGTTTGTTCTCAAATTGTTTGGTTTTGAAGTTTGAAAACATTTTTATATTTTTTGTTTTGAGTAGTTATTTTCACAAAATAAAAAATGCACATTGGTTTGTTGTTCGTTTTTTAATTTGAACGAACGAAAAAAGATAAGTTGATATAATAAAATTACACAATGGCCCTAAATTTTAAAATTGTAGAATTACACTCACATCTTCAGCGTCGACCCCATCCCCACTGTCTTGCCAATTCCCAATATTTGGTTCGTCAACGAGATAAGATTTGGTGGTTACCATGAACATCTAATTGCCGTTGGTCCGCGCAAGCCACTAGAAATGGTGGTCTTACAACCTCCAGCAATCACCAAATTTGGTGCAACAACCATCTCTGATGGTTTCCTTTGGTTTGCTCCTAGTGGCGCACTAGAATGAAGATCCAAAAATGCCCAAAATGATAGAAAACCATTTTGAGTTTTCTTTACAAATTTTTCGACTCTTATTTACATCACCAAATATTACCTTCAATTTTATTCTAGAGATCTTCCAAATTTGTTAAAATTTTTCATTTTTTCATCATCTTGCTCCTCCATTCTTTTATATTTTTTGTCCATGGTCGAATTCTATCACAATAAAAAATATTACATTATGTGGACATGTTATCATTCAATGGATTTTTTTTTTTTTTTTTACTTTTAACTTAAAAAAAAAGAACTAACATAGTAGAACATCTCCAATGGGATGTGAATTGAGGAAATAATGTGGATGAGAGAGAGAGAGTAAATGAATGGAAAGTTGTGTAGAGAAAAAAGAGGGAGAAATGAAATGTAGGAGAGAGGTAGAAAAAATTTAAAAATAATAATGAAATAATATGCGAAGTTCGATATTAATTTTACACATTATACATGAAACCATAAAGAAAAAGTGGAAAAATAAGAAAAAATATGGATTAATAAATAAAAAATCGCAGAACCCTTTTTAAATTTTTTTTATGTGTATCTCTCTTCATTCACAGGCCATGTCAGCACCAATCCATGCGACGCATTGGAAGTGCTAAGCGTGTGTTTACATACTTGTAAAAATAATTTTTTTATACATAAATGGAGTTGAATAATAGAAATTTGTATAATACAATATAGGTCACATGAGATATACGGATGTCATCACATTTCAAAAAAATATGTAAAAATATATATAAATTTGTGAAAACAACGCTTGCTAACACAAAAAATGAAGGGTACGGTTAAATACCCCCCATATTTTTTTCTTCACACCCACATACTAAATACACCCACCCATTCCTTTTTTTTTTTTTTTTATCATTCATAACTTACTCAATACACCCTCTATTTTCAATTTTACCCTTTCACCCATTAAAAAAAAAAACTTAAAGCTTGCAATAACAGACGTAGAGGATAAGCGAAAACCCCATCTGCAAGAATCAAGTTGATTTGCTAATACGAACATGGAGAAATTTACAATAATAGAGAAATTTATAGTACAAAATTTAGTGATTTTTTATGTAAAAATTAATTTTTGTCCAAAATTTTCGTACATCTGTTCGGTATTGGTTTGTGGAACTCTGATACTGGTTTGTCGAACAGATCTGAGATTGCTGGGCGAGGAGGTGTTGAGGTGTTCGACCACTGTTGGCCGAACACAACAAAGCGTGTTCGGCCAACTATGGCTGAACACCCCAAAGGGTGTTCGACCTATTTTAGGCCCAACAACTATTTTTTATTTTTTATTTTTAAGATTAATTTTTTATTTATAATAAATAAAAATTATTTATATTTAATAATAATTATATTAATTATTTATTTATGATAATAATTATTTATATTTAATAGTAATAATTATTTATAATAATTATTTATAATAGCTATTTGTCCATATTAATAAATTTTATATTTATACTTACAATTCTTATTTTTATGGAAACTGTTGGTCATTAATACTGTAATACGAAATAATAGTCAATTAATTACATAAATAAGAATCCAAAAAATTATATAAAAATTATTATATATAATTAATATTAATTGCAATAAATTTTAAAGTTATAATTATCATTTTATAGTAAGTATATAAATATAAAATAAAATTTATTAGTAAGGATAAATAATTATTTTTATTAAATATCGACGGAACGTCTAACTCGACTTTCGATTAAATTGGGTCGAACGGATATTGCCGTTGCAGGGTAATTTTGTTATCAGATTATTCAAATTTATGTGAAATTTATATGATTCAGATTTATGTGGAATTTATATGGTCTGGAGAGAGAAATATGGTGTGTGTTTAGCCGATCCAAAATGAATCATCTCCTCTTTCTGAAAACTTCGGAGCACGGTAATCATGGAACCCTAGGTCCATGTCAGTGTAATTTCACCATTTGCCCTTTCGCGATCATCGAAAGTTCTGCTGATTATTCGATTGATTCAAGTTTTATGTCTTTGAGCCACCAGATCTCAGTCATTGCTGAATTCAGTGAAAAAACATGGCCACGGTTGATGTGATCAAATGTTGCCTCGATTCCATCAGACAAGTAAGTTTTTATCTCCTTTCACTACAATATTTTCTCTAATCTATCTTTAAAATTAAATTGATTTGTTCTTCTGCTCAAAATTATGGCAAAATTTGTGGAAGAAAGTTTCAGGGAACAATTTTCATGATCACATTGAACTGCCTGAAGGGAAATTGTATAGTTTTGCTTGCAATTCATTTCTTATTTCACTTGGTTCTTCAGATATCAGATGACGTCAAAGATGCCAGTATATACTTAGATGCTGGAAGTACAGAGAGTTTTCAGTTTATTGGGGGGTTTACTTTGTTTCTGGAGCTGGGTGCACGTGCTGTTTGTAACTTGGAGAATATGTCCTCTCTTGATGGGGTGAGAAGCAATATTTATTGTTTAATTTAAATTCTCTCTTGCCATATATTTGCAAAATACAACGTCGTCCATTTGCGTATTCACTGTTCGATGTGCATACTGCAGTTTTCTAAATTATAGGGAGTCGTCATTGTTAGTAATATGTTGTTTTTTATTGGTTGAGTGCCCTGTCTCATTGTATGTGTCTTCTTGTTCTTCATAGAGATCCATCTTTGTATATTAACATTATTTTGAGGAAATAGTTTGTTTGTATCTCAAAGAGATGCCATCATATTCATGTTTAATCTATGTCAGCATTTCCTTTAAAATGCTGCCAAAAAATGTAGGTTTCACCTTAGTGAACATTGCTGCATTCTTCAGGGAGTGGGAAATGGGGATGGTGAGTAAAAGGCTGATCAGGACACTTTACTCGTAATCTTTGGTCCGTGTTGTTCAGTGTAAATATTGTTAGAGAGAATGAAAGGAGAAAAGAGTGAATTTGTTGGAAGAAAGACGCAGAGTATAATTGGTTAGTGTACTGGGTAGCATAAGTAAGGTCAAGGAGGTGAGGTAGTGTGGTGTATGAAGTACTCGTGCGTTCACTGATAATCATGCTGTCACTTACGATGGAATTTATGCATGCGAGGTGATTATTTCTTATTCAGTTAGACATGTCTATTTTTGCCCTTCTTGTATAGGTTGTTGACTGGAACGGATGCTTTGATCCTGCAAGAAAGATTGTGGTCATTACATCATGCCTCCTCAGTGATGCACATAGATATATTTTACGTTGCCTGAGCAAACTTCAAACTGTTCGTCGCTGTGTTATATTTACATCTATTTCAGAGGTATTCATCTGGTTTCCCGTTGGGTTTTTTTTTAAAATTATTTTATTTGTTCCTTTATATTCTGAAGCATCCTTATGAATGTTCATTATCCTTGTTTTAGTTGCATTGAAGCCTTTGAATTTTTTTATTTCCTTTATAAATATTAAGACCGTGTCCTATTATCAGACTAAGTATATTGTGCTGGAATTCTTTTTCACATCGCAATCAGAAGTTCCAAAATAACGTTGTTAAAATATTGTAATCATTTATTAGAAATTTTGAGCCTGACCCCACTCACAACTTACTGAATCAAAACGCTTAGCCCATTTCTGCAATTGATTTGAGTAAATTGCAATTTTTATTACTGGCTGTAAGGACCTAAAATAATTTCCCTAGGTTGAAAGGTAAAGGGCGTCAAACGTGAGTAATGAAAGGATACATACCCTGAGCTGGAAATGTGCCAAATTATAATGCTGATTTGATCTCTGAGCAGCTGTTGATGTCAATACAATTTTGTGGGACAAACTTTATTTTTTATTATCTCCCTTTTAGGCTCTTGTCCAATCAATTCTATTTCAAAATACAATTTAGTCAAACTAATCATATTCTCATATCTTATAGGACAACATGAACTGCACAGATCTCCAGGACTCATTTTCAAATGTTCAAACTCTATTTCAAATTCAAATTTGTTTGCTAACACCCCTTATACTCTCCAGTTTGATGTTTCAATATCCTTATTTCTCACCACCTTTTGTTCTCAGAGTATAAGGGAATACATAAGCGTTTCTCAGTTTCATCTTGTAAATTGTGGGGCTGCAGAGTACAGAGTTACTCATTATTGTGAAGTTTTGTGGAAGCCTGTTATGATGGCTTTGATCTACTTGGGTGGGGGAGGGAAGAAAAAGTACTCATCTCATTGCTTGTGTGGATGGGATATATTATTTTATTCCTTGTGGCTGCTTATATTTGTTGTTGAGCCTTAACATATTTCTTTGCTTCGGGAAGAAACTCGAGGCAATATTCTGTCATTCCTTTAATGATGTGTAGTGAGGGTGGCACATTTTTTCTCTTCATACATCTTTCCTTTGCTTGGTGAATTTGTTTTTCGTCTTGAAAAGTTTGTACAACCTCTTCACTCTGTTTTTGCCTATCTACTTTTGACAATCAATTCAATATCTTAACAAATGCAGGTGGCTCACTCAGCATATCCTGATTCTCCTCTAGGCCCTGATGCATTTCATGAATATGAATCGTTGCTTCTTCAAGATTATGAGGAGTATACTAAGAAATCCTCGATAAGCTCCACAGAACGAGGCGTCAGTGAATCCATGGAAAGTACTGTTCCCAAAGAAGAAGGCTGGTCACAACTATCTTCAATTGAAGATGATGTTTCTGCCCTAGATCACGCTTCAAGTGTAAGAGAATCATATAAAGATGATACAACTGGGCACTCAGAAGATGGAGGACAAAAGTTGATTGTTTCTGTCCATCACTTCCCTATGATTCTGTGTCCCTTTTCATCACGAGTCTTTGTCTTACCTTCAGAAGGATCCGTTGCTGAAGCCTGCTTATCAACTGAGCATGAGAATTCCATAAGCTATGGCTTGCCTCCATTGAGTACCGGGACGCCTGCTGATGCTGAGGACATTTGTCCGGGGGCAACCCTCGCTGCTCAATTTATATACCATTTGGCCTTGAAGGTGATTAAGCTTTGTAACCCCACCCCCACCAAAACAACCTCTCTCTCTCTCTCTCTCTCTCTCTCACTTGTCCCATTTCTTTAAGAATGTTTTGGGTTTTGCATTGGTAAGCCACTTGGGCTTACTATAGAAACTGAGTTATAGGAATTTGTTTGTCTGAACTTGATTTTGCTGTGATGGAAGATACATCTGTTAATGCGAAGAAATATGCAAGTGAAGAGCCTCAGGATAAAGGTATAAGTGAATTTCAGGTACTGATGATCAGTTATTTTATCTAAATATGCAGATGGATTTGAAACTCGAAATTTTTTCTCTCGGGGATTTTTCAAAAACAGTAGGGAAACTTTTGACGGACATGTCTAGCCTTTATGATGTTGGTCGCCGTAAAAGATCGGCCGGGCTTTTACTAATTGACCGCACACTTGATCTTCTTACTCCTTGCTGTCATGGGGACTCACTGGTGGATCGCATCTTCTCATCTCTGCCACGTAGACAGCGGACAACATCTATAAATCAGATGAAAGGCTCCCAAAGCAAACTCAAAGGGGGCCCTGTTAAAGTAGAACGTGCTCCTCTTGATGTTCAGATTCCTCTAGCAAACATTATTAGAGAAGAAGATTCTGAAAATCGTAACTTTCAGCTTTTAGAACGTATAGAAGCATTTTTGCAAGGATGGAATACCACTGAGTCAGATACGAAAGTGGTTGAGTTGGTGAAATTGAGTGATAAACTCAAGGATGAAAGCTTCTCAGAGAGTGAGATACTTAATGGATCTTTTGTTTCTGTGGATAAATTTGATGGAACACCATACCTGGAAGCAATACTTGAACGGAGGACAAAGGATGGGGCAGTTCTGATCAAGAAATGGCTACAAGAAAGCTTACGTCGCGAAAAAATGTCTTTGGAAGCAAAAATTCGTCCTGGTTTTCCATCAAAGTCAGAATTACAAACTCTGGTTAAGGCACTGGCTAAACAACAGTCGTCTTTACTCAAAAACAAGGGAATCATTCAGTTGGGTGCAGCGACATTACATGCCTTAGACGAACTGCATTCTGCTAGTTGGGATGCATTTAATAGCGCAGAAAAGATACTGCATGTAAATGCTGGAGACACAAGCCAAAGCCTTGCTGCTCAAATAAGTGACCTCATTAATAAGAGTGCTTTATTGGGTTCGCAAGCACATAATAGTCACAATAAAATGGAGGCCTCACAAGGCCTAGTTACTCTTCATGATGCACTGCTTCTCACCATTGTTGGATATATATTGGCTGGTGCAAATTTCCCGACGTCTGGTTCTGGCAGTCCCTTCTCTTGGCAAGAGGAGCATTTCATGAAAGAAGCTATTGTGGATGCAGTTCTTGAGAACCCATCCATGGCAAAATTAAAGTTCCTCCAAGGTTTGTCAGAAGAGCTTGAGTCCAATTTAAACAAGATGCAATCAGATGAGAAGAAGGAAGGCCCGTCTGATCAGTTGGATGAAGCTGAATTTGATGATGATCAGTGGGATAATTGGGGTGATGAAGATGACGATAAAGATACAAGCAAAGAGCAAGTGTATAGTGATGTACAGCTGAAGCTAGAGCTTCGAGATAGAGTGGACAATCTTTTCAAATTCCTCCACAAATTATCCAGCTCAAAGGGAAATAAACTTCTGAGAGAGGGGACATTGTTCAATGAGGATACATATTCGAGTAAAACATTGCTTAATAAACTCCTAACCCGAGTTTTAGGCAAGCATGACATACCCGGGTTAGAGTACCATTCATCTACAGTTGGACGAATTTTTAAAAGTGGTTTTGGCAGGTTTGGTCTTGGACAGGTATGCCTTTTCACCTAACTCTCGTTACTTCATTATCCAGGTGCAGTAAGCCTTTGTTCGTATTAACGTTTTTCTACCTAAAAATAGCTTTTACTAGTCAAAGTCAAACATCAGTATCAACTATTATCACTCATTATTATTCACACTTCTGCTAGTTTCCACCACTATTCGACTTAAGAAGGTTTGTTTTTAGTTAAAAATTTTTTCCCGAACACACCATCAGACTTTGTTTTAAACATTTTTCCGACACATTTGAAATCACTGCTCATTATGATTGACTGATGTTGTGGTCTGTGATGCTATTCAATCATAAAGATCCCTTTTGAGCAAAATAAATGTTTTGCTAGAACATATGCTAAATATTTCTTTCCATTCTGCAGGCTAAGCCAAGTCTTGCAGACCAAAATGTTATTCTGGTCTTTGTCATAGGGGGCATCAATGGTCTCGAGGTCTGCAGGCTAAAACAGATTTTATGATTCTTTCTTGTCCTCTATTAGGTACAATATAATTAATTCTCACTTTTATCATTATTTTATAAGGTTCAAGAAGCTCAGGAGGCATTGATCGATAGTGGCAGGCCCGATATTGAATTAATTGTCGGTGGAACGACTTTCCTAACCCCTAATGATATGCGCGAGTTACTTCTGGGTGACTCTAGTTGTATTTAAGCTTTCCTGTGTTGTGCATAGAATTAGAAGGCAAATGTAGAAGCTGTAAACATGGCCATATAAAAGTCGGGGATAGGAGAAAACATGTTGGAAGAGGGACAGGCAGGTCAAAATTGATGTGGCAAAAAAATTTTTTCTGGGGAAAATTGCATTACTGGGGTTACGTTGTTAGATCGACCTTTTCATTATATTTGTACAGTCAACCCTCATTGACATTCGTTGAAATCTTTGTTAAATTCTCTCCTGGCTGTTGCTGGTCTGACTTTGCAAGATTATTGTACAAGGCTGTGACCTTGTTTAACGAAGTTTGAATAGTTTCTATTTCTTACGTACACTTCTAAACTACATATTCTTTCTTGTCTACTTGATGGATAGGTTCCTCGTTATGAGATCCAGATTTATTCTGTAAATCTTTGGATACTAAAAATTTCATGAACTTCATTCTCATGCACGTAAAGAATAATTAGAGAAAATTGAAATCTACTTTTCAGAATCATTCGTTTCTTTTGATGGTAAAGGTAAATTATATATTAATCACAAGAAATGTACATGTACTTATAGTCTGGGCATACTCAGGTAAATCATATAGTCTGGGCATACTCAGGTAAATCAAAGATGTTTCTTAATTGTACGTTTGGTTGCTCAAATGATTGTGACACATCGGTTGTCCTTAAATGAAGTTGTATGGTTTCTCTCAGCGAATGTTCTAAATGTTAAAATTCATATACACCAAAAAAAAAAAAAATGATGTTTGTGCCAAATCAAATTTTACACAAATATGAAAAGTGGACTGTATATTCTAGAACGTATGAGGAAGAAAAAGGAATTTTGTCTTTTGTGGACTGAGCATGTTTATACAAACATGAAGGACATAATTGGGCCAACTCTATATCTTTGGCCCATTTTGGTCTGGATTCAACAATTACATGGACCCACTACCATCATCACCACCTTCCACCTATATGGGCTTTTCTGTAACCATTTTAGCCCAGATTAACCCCTGCTCAGCCTCAGACTGCATCACCAAGCACAACAATGGCAGCTCTGAAGCATCTCTTCTCTCAAACCCGACACCATTACGTCTCCAAAACGCCACCACCGCACCACCTTTCTTCCCTCCTCCGCCGCCTATACTCCGCCGAACCCGACCCAGATGGCAATCCCAATTTCCGTAAACCCCTCCCAATCCAACCCGTTTCCTACGAACCTAAAACCCAGTCCCCTCCATCCGAAGAAACTCGGTCCCAATCTCCACCCGATCAAACTCCACCTAGAGGAGACCATGATACAAGGGTATCCGCGAACCAGGAAACCCGTACGTGGACCCGAGATGAAATGCGGTACATCAAGGATGCCCCAGTCATTTCTCCTGTTTCTTATCCGTCGCGAGTTGCCCCTCTACCTGAGGACCGCGTGAAAGTGGAGAAGGCGGAGGAAGGTAGTAAAAATGAAGGTGATGAGATGGAAAAAGAGAGGAGGAGAATTGATGATGAGAGGTGGAATATGATGATGTCGAGGAGACGGGGGTTGGGTGAGGAACAGGAGGATGATAATGTGGCGTTTCCGACACTGATTAAGGTCGAGAACAATGAGAATGCTAGTAAGAAGAAACGCAAGGTGGTTTATGATCTGAAGGAGGCTATTCGAACGATTAAGGTTGGTCTTCAGTAGCACTTCTTACTGTTTTTTTGGAGCAAACTCGTGATTTGTATGTTCTGGTTTAAAATATTTGAACTATTACAGTTGAATTGTAAATTTTTAAGTAGATACTAGATAGTGTGAAATGAAGGTTTTCTGCATTTTGGTATCACTTAGAATAATGAATTGTGGATTTTGTTATCAGTTGAAGCAATGAATTGTATATGATGTTCCCAATCCAAAAAGACAGGGAATTAGTTTGTTATTTTTCTTTCTCATGGTGACTATTATTTCCTATTGTTTAACTATTTATGCAGGGTGATACAAAGAGAAATTTTGATGAAACCTTGGAAGCACATGTAAAAATGACCCCTGAATTACGTCGAACTGACCTGGTATGTGCTCTATTTTTCGCATCCTAACTTCAACTCTAGTTTCAAAGCAGTATTTCTAAATATTCAAGAGATGCTAAGAGCATAGTTGAATTTTTGTGTGGAAACAAAATATTGAAGTTGAAGTTGATTTAGTCTCTGTCTCAACAATTTCTGATGCTGTCTCTTTTCCCATTTCAAAGTAGAAAGAGTGTGTTGATTTATTGCTTTTACCCCCGAAGCTAATGTTGGGAGTTAGTATTAGTCACATCAAAAGTGGGGTATTTTGGAAAGTAAATAGCCATTTATGAAATAAAGCATCATTTTGGTCGATGTGTTGAACAAAAGTAAGGGCATTGAGTGTCGGATGAAGGATTAAGTTTAATATTTCCTCTTTGTACTACACAAACTTGTTTTGGTAAACTGAACCCATTAGCGATCTTTTTTATACAGAGCTTGTTTGAACTTTATTTTCTCAGTAACTCATTTTTAACCCCACATTCGGTGGGGCCAACGTCGACTTTTCAACTACACATTTTCTCAACGAGCCATTTTTCCCTAAACAAATCTAAATCAAATGAGCACACAGTATTAAATTGTCTTTTCCTTTTGAGTTACTCTTACCGTGTTGCACATAAAATGTCTTGTTTGCTGGAAATAGGTTGAACAACAAATGAATTTCAGGGTAAGTAAAAGATGGTTTGAAGTCACTTCTATTAACAGCTTGTTTGATGTAGATTTGGGGAGTGATTTATAACTTATTTTTAATCTATGAGTCTTTAAGATGATTTCTCTCTTTCTTCTTTTCCCCCTGTAATGCAGAAACTCAGTGGTTTTGTCCGCCTCCCACATGGGTTCGGAAAGGTACAAGTGGTGCTTCACGAGATTCCACAATTACGATCTTATTGTTCTAGTTATTTGTCTTATAAATGTAATCTTTGCTAGACATATCGGGTGGCTGTCTTTGCTGAAGGAGCTGCTGCAGATGAGGCCCAAGATGCTGGAGCTGATCTTGTTGGTGGCCCAGAGCTTGTGGAGAATATACGCAGTGGTGATTTATTACTCTCTTTATAAGCACACTGTGTTCATACGTGGAATTAAGGGAATTTACAATCATCATTTCTTGTTGAATAATCCACTTAGTTCGATAGCTGTGTTCCAATGACATGCAGGTGAAGTCAAGATAAATTTTGACAAATGTATTGCTACCCCTTCCATGATGGAACACGTAAAAAAGGTATTGCAAATTTAGGATTCCCCTGTGAGGTTAGCAGTTAGTTACTCAACTACGTATCTTATATTTTTTGTTTTACAGTTATCAAGAAATCTGAAGCAATTGATGCCAGATGCTAAGGTAAGTTGTGTCCTTATGTTACCAATTCCATAGTTAGGGTAGTGAACTGGCAATAATGTCTCACGTGCATTTTATAATATGCAGAAAGGTACAGTGACCAATAACATATCTCAAACGGTGAAAGATGCAAAAGCACAAAGTATAATTTTTAAGAAAGACAAAACTGCAATTGTGCATGTAGGACTAGGGAAGGTATGGTTTTTGTAATATCCATGCCAATTTCTGATTTAGTATTATCATCTTTTTGGATAACTCTTGTATCTGATATAATTCTCGAGTTACAGGTTAGTTTTTCAGAGGAAGCTTTACGAGAAAATGTAGGCGCTTTTGTGAATGCCCTCTTGCTCGCAAAACCTGCCGGGTTAAAGAAGAGTAAGTTCCCATCATGTTTTATTCGCTTTCAAAAGTAAAAATGAAGACAACCTTAAAATTGATGTTGTCTCAAAAAAAAAATATTTTCGAACTACTTATGAAATCATATCTACAAGCATATTACTTGCATGCTGCAGTTGATTGATGCACATAACACTTAAATGATTTCAACACATAGAAAAAGCCTGGAAATAGTATATTTGCATATTAAGGGAGTCGAAAAAACTTGCACTAAGAGAATGAGAAAATGTATGATGTATTATCACCATATGATGTCTTGGCTTTTTCTGGTTCTTGTTGGAAAACTGTTTGATCGCGTTATTTGCAGGTTCCAAATATGCTGGGTATGTAGACTCCTTCCATATTTGCAGCACGGTGAGCTCATGAATCTTCTTTTCAGTTTGTTGTTAAATAATATTCATCGTTGGGAACTTGGCGGTGTTTGCTCGGGTGTGTATTGATTTGGATTAAAACCATGCTCCTTGATTATTAAGAAATGAAAAGTGATTTTAGTGTAAACTGGTTCCCCCCACAGGTGTTCACTTGAAATCTTTGTATGACACAGAATTTTTATTTTGATTTCGGTGGAATTTTGACAATGAATGAAAATGATCCCATATTAGTTTGCAGAACAGCAGCTCATTTATTGTTTCGAAATTTCTAATTTTGTAATTTACATATACATGCAGATGGGTCGATCCTTCCCTATTACAATACAATCTTTATCAATGGCTGCAGAACGTTACAACAGGTTACAGCTGCAATCATGGTATAAGCTTTGGTCCAACTATTTGCGTTCCTGTTTTATTCGTATGCTTCTCAAGCATTTCATGACATTGTAGAGTGAGAGAACCTTTCACCAGGCTCTATCGAGAGCAAAACTGTGGATATTTCTACCTTTTTTAACTCATTTTCTTTCTTGCCCTTGTCAAGTTTTAACTCGTTGGTTACATGTACGTGCAGATGTGGAGCGCTACAATATGAAGCTGGGACTATGGTATAGGCTTTCTTACAATTGTTAACTGAGGCTTTTGTTGTACCTGAGTTTCCTCTTCAGACTTCACCGCTGTTTCTTGCCCTTGTCAAGTTTTAACCCCGTTGGTTACGTATACGGGCAGATGTGGAGCGCTACAACATGAAGCTGCGACTATGGTATAGGCTTTGCTACAATTGTTAACTGAGGCTTTTGTTGTACCTGCGTTTCCTCTTCAGACTTCACTCCTGCAATAATGCAAGGACCCCATAGATGTTAGTTTTCCTCTCTGCAATTAATTATACAAAAATGTACACTTTGTAGTGTGCACTTTGTAGACTTTGGTTTTTACATTTTTATGCGTTTCTTTATACCCTTTATCATCAGTTTAAACATAACCAGTCGGCAAAGTTTTTAGATTGAGTGGTTGAATATGTTATTGAAGCGGATAAAGCGTTGTATTAAAGCTTTGCCATATCTTGATTAAATGAACTTGTCGTTTGTTAATTGTTAGGCTTCCTTATTCTCTCCAAGTATTTCTATTTCTCATGTTATATCAGCCTCACTTATGCATAGAGAGTTACGTTATTTATTTGTGACCTGTAATATGCATACGTTGGTGTCAATTAATGATGTGCCAAATTTTCAAATTTGTTTTAGTGGATCATATAAGATACAAAAAAGTTTTAATTTTAATTTTTTTTTAAAAAAAGGAGAAGCAAAACAGAACAAAAATGCATGAAATAAATAGCATCTCTGGTCACAAAATTGTGACAAATAGAAAATAAATCACATGAAACATCGAAGTCATGAAAGTCCTATACAAGTTGTTAAGTTGTTTTTACTGTTATTTGAAAGGTGTGAGTAGTGTTGCCCTTCCCCTGATATGTTTTCATTGTTGATGTGATAGTGTTACATCATTATTTTTATTATACAAATGATAATACAGTAATATTACATAATCATTCATGCACGTCAGTAATGGAAATATCTTATGGAGAACAAAATTGTAAAAATTGGAGAACAAATTAAATTATTAAACACAAAAGTTAATTCCGTGATACAACGTTACTTTTTTGTCAAAAGGAACAACATTCTACTTGAAAAAGTTATTGTAACCGACAGCTTTGGTTCAATGATCTCAAAAGACAATTTATAAAATGGAGGAAAATGTTCTAGGAAGTATAAAGTGACCATTTTTTAACAAAATAATATTCATGTGCCAGCCAAAACGATATTTCGCCCAAAGTATAGTGACCATCACTGTTCTTTTAATTTTTTTAACCAGTACGCGCCACAAAACAAGACAAACACACAGAGTCAAACGTACAAACCTGAGTAGCACTGCTCTGTCACTGCAATCAAACCTCAAATCAACGACACTATTTCTTTCTCTCTCCTCCCCAATCATCTTCCCCATTTCACCATCCCGAAAAACCACAAAAAAAAAAATTGCTTCTTTTTCATGGTCCTTTTGTGGGAATGGAAGCGGAAAATGACGATTTCAAGAAGAAAGAGCAAGTGGCACTAGTAACCATCCTGGTTTTCGCATCCCTTGCCATTGCTTCTTTGGTAGTCGCATTTAGCTACTATTGTTATCTTAGATACAAAGTCTCCAAGCGCTTTAAAACCCACAAAAAGAGTAAGTGTTTTCTTGCTATTTTTACTCCAACTACTTGATTTTTATTGATACAACTCTTTCGAATCTGAGATTGTTCATGTTAAATGTGGGGGCTTTTTTAGTCTTGATGATATGGGTACAAGAGAATGAAAAGGTGGGAAGCGGAAAATGTGGAAAAAAAAATGAGTATAAAATCAAACCAGAAGATGGGATGTACTTTTAGTTTGATCACCCCCTTTACTGGCTGGTAAATTAGGGCTGTTACTGGAAAAACCACTGCATGTTAGTGTTTGATTTAGTTCTATAATAATCTATTGGGAAGTTGTAGGATTGGTTATAATATGGTAAAATGTTTAAACTACATTTTTATGTGTTCAAGAGTACGAGGTGTGGTCCTTGCCTTCATAGTCATTTTGTCAATTGTGGGGGGTGGGAAAAGGGAAAAACCATGAACGAAGAGTCTGATATTGAACTGGGAAATTTAGCGTATTTCTAAATTGCAAGTTCATAAATTAAGCTTTTATTACTTTGGTTTTCTTATCAGTGATTTGTGTTTCTTACATTTGAAAGGGGTTGACAATGAGGAGAAAGGAGGAGAATTGGGGAATTTTCAAGTTGCAATCGATAGGGGACTTCAAGTTTTCACCTTCAAGCAACTGCAATCGGCTACTGGCAGTTTTGGTAAGTCCAACGTGATTGGGCACGGCGCGTTTGGGTTAGTCTACCGGGGAGTGCTTCAAGATGGAAGAAAGGTTGCAGTTAAGTTGATGAATCAAATGGGAAAACAAGGAGAAGAGGAATTTAAAGTTGAGGTGCGACAGTCCTTGTCGAATTCACATTTTCTGAATTTTCCCTCCAAATAATGCTATTTATTATCATGTTTATGCATCATCAGTGATGTGATAGTTAGCTGGTTGTAATCTCTTTGTTATCTTGATTGTTTTCTTCCGTCTAGGATTTAAAATAATAAATCGATCTTTCCCCCTTCATTTGTGCTGATAGTTGATTATATGTTGAATACTAGTAGGTGGATTTATTGGGTCGTTTGCGGTCGCCATATTTGCTCCTGATGATTGGGTACTGCTCAGAAGGCAACCATAAGTTGCTCGTTTACGAGTTTATGGCCAATGGTGGGTTGCAAGAACATTTGTATCCTGTTGGTGGTATGTGATTTATTTGTTATATCTTGTGTAAAGCCTTCGAACTATGGAAATACTAATTGTACATACCGGTTACATCTGTCAAAATTTGTAAAGTGACATAATAATGTTGGAGACATGTCTCTTGACAAAATTTTGACACCTTACATGGGTGTAATCCATTGTTTGACTGGAGCTATTCTCGTAAACTACTGTAAACAGCCTTTTTGTTTGAACCTCAGCTTCTAATAGTGCACCATCGAAGTTGGATTGGGGAACTCGGTTGAGAATAGCTTTGGATGCAGCAAAAGGTTTGGAGTATCTACACGAACACGTTAGTCCACCAGTCATTCACAGAGATTTTAAAAGCAGTAACATCCTCTTGGACAGAAATTTCCACGCCAAAATTTCCGACTTTGGATTGGCAAAACTTGGTTCTGAGAAAGCTGGTGGACACGTTTCAACAAGAGTGTTGGGCACCCAAGGATATGTTGCACCCGAGTAAGATAACATGTTTAAAAACATTGTATCTACCATCTTTACTCTACTAAGTTAAAGGACATATATTTGTTTTTCTCCTATTAAATCTTTGAGTATGTTATGCTAAAGGCGAATAAAATGTTTCTTTAGATACGCATTAACGGGGCATCTGACGATGAAATCAGACGTCTACAGCTATGGAGTTGTTCTTCTTGAGTTGCTGACTGGTAGGGTTCCTGTGGACATGAAAAGGCCTCAAGGGGAAGGTGTTCTTGTGGGTTGGGTAAGTTTTCTTAAATTTCAATATATGGAAAATGTTATTGGTATGACAAAGATGTATGTACATTACACATGTGGTCCATTTGATAACCGATTGATTTAAAAGTGATAAGATATGCAGAAAACAGGATCGCTTGTATAATTTTGTTGGACATGTAACATGGGTAATGATCTCCTCCCTACAGTGGGGAGGATATCATACCCACAAATAGACATTGTTAGACTGACGTTATCTTTTCCACATTTATTGAACTATAGGCCCTACCCCAACTCACTGATAGAGAAAAGGTGGTAGATATCATGGATCCAGCCCTTGAGGGTCAGTACTCGATGAAGGAGGCTATACAAGTTGCTGCAATAGCGGCTATGTGCGTCCAACCGGAGTCTGATTACCGGCCGCTAATGGCAGATGTTGTACAGTCATTAGTCCCTTTGGTGAAACATCACAAACCGCCTTCAAAACCGGGTGCCAGCCCGAGTTTCCAAGTTATGCAGTCTCCTAAAGCTTAGTAGTACTTAACTATATGAAGAACGCTTCTTAAGTTAATTTATCGTCGAAGGGCTCGTCTAGTTTATAGACTCTTCTAGTTTATTGTTGCAAGAATTTCGACCCTTCTAATAGGGTTATCCATTGAAGGTAATTATTGTAACCTAAGAGAATTTTACATCTATCGATAATTCGATATATCTAGTGGTGTTGTTGAATGCTATTTATCCGTACCTACTCGAGCAGGCCGTAGTTAGCTTCTCCCGCTAGGTATGTGGGATTGGTGGGTCCCATCACCTGCATGCCTGCCTTCACCTAGATCGTTTACATTTATTCAAAGAATGTTGATTGAGTCAGTGATTATGTGACAAGCAAGGAGATAGAATTGTACAGAGCTGGACAAAAATCTCGACCTACTTGTCAAATCCGAGAGTGAAAGGACTGAAATAACAATAAGAAAAATCTATTTAAAAAAAAACATTAAGAAAAATAAACAGTCAACTCTAACCAAGTTGTAACCTCTTTCGCGAAAAAGTTCAAGGAGATTTGACGGTGGAGCATGATTGAGCGGTTAAAGTCCGAATTTTGGTATAGTATAATATAATAACCTGCGGATTGTGAACAAGTCAATACCAAATGTGTATATGATTCACGGGGAACAATGCAATGTCGACCGCTATACTATTGCCGAATGGTGAACTGGTCCCCTATCTTTAACAGAGTTGCAAATCAGTCTATTAACCTTTATTATATACCTACAAAAATAGAATGATGCTACTTGTATACAAATTAATGTTTATACATCATGTATTCATGTTAGTTAAGCAATATTGATTGCGTCATTACATGCATGGGCTACATTATTAGGTTAATTGCATGACTTTCCATCGACAAAAATTTGTTTCAGAAAATATGAGATTGCAAAGAAATATATAGGTCTTTATTGAAAGGGTTTGAGCTTAGTATAAGGCCAATGCAAATATAAGAAAGAACAAGTCTCGATTGGTGGGCCCCGCTTTGAATTTTAATCCAAATCAATTATTTTCTTTCTTTCTTATTTATCTTTATTATTTGATTTTTTTCCTTTTTTTTATTGCATGCATGCAATGAGTATAAAGATCATAAAGTCAACTCTCCTGTCCCCAAAAATATAGTGATATATGAAGTCAACTCTCACAGGACACATCTTTTGTTTCTATCGGTAACAAAATTCTTCAACTCGACGCGCTTTGTGGCAGAAAAGTTTGAATTAAAATCGCATTATGTACACACACTATCAGTTTATTTCTCCATACTGCATGGCTATATATACACAATACATGCATATATCAATTTCATCATATAATTAGCTTAAGATAGCTTCTATAGTAGACAGTTCTATTCACCTTCAATAATTAATGGCTTCCTTCAGAAACTTCTGGATTGTTCCATTTGTTCTTCTACTGGTTTTTGGCTTCTCAAATGCTCAGCTTTCTCCCACCTTTTATGCCTCCACCTGCCCCAATGTGCAGACAATTGTTAGAAGTGCAGTGATGACAGCCATTAATAGAGAATTGAGGATTGGTGCTTCAATTCTTCGTTTGTTCTTCCATGATTGCTTCGTCAATGTAAGACCTACGTCGTCCAGCATATGTTTGACAAATCATTTTTAATTTAAACATCTTTTATAAATACTATGCACATTTTCTCAAACTACTTATATAACTACTTCTTTAATTTACTACTCACGTTATTCTGTTTATAAACACGTATTCATAATCATGTGTGCTTATAAAGCATCCGTGTCAACATTTTTATTGCTTTTCTTAACAATGTGTACTTCGTCCCGAAAGCAATATAAAAAATATCAGTGGTAAGATGTTATAAATAAGAGTACTTGTATAGATGGTAAATGAGTGGTAGAGAAGTGGTTCGAAAATTATGTATGGATAAAAAATAAAAATTTTAAAAAAATGCATATGTTTATAAATATGTATTTTTGAGGAGAAAAATGCACCTACTCGAATATGTATATGCTACCTCTTCTCACATCCATAATTCAGGGGTGTGATGGATCGATATTGCTAGACGACACTGCGACATTCACAGGTGAAAAAACGGCAAATCCAAACCGAAACTCAGTTCGTGGTTTTGAAGTAATAGACACTATCAAAACTCAAGTCGAAGCTGCATGCAGAGCCACAGTGTCTTGTGCGGACATTCTAGCCCTAGCAGCAAAAGATAGCGTTGGTTTGGTACGTAATATATCTTCAACACACCTCTTCGTATGTGACCCTAAATTCATCCCTCTAAACACATCCAATTCTTCATTATTACTAATATTAGTGATAATGACAGTAACAAACTAAATACAACTTTTCTATCTAACGTATAGTTTTCATAAACAGATAGATAGTCGTAATTACTTGTAAGAACATTAATTGAAACGATTTTATATCATTGGTGTAGCTTGGAGGACCAACATGGACGGTGCCACTAGGAAGAAGAGACGCAAGAACAGCAAGCTTAAGTGCAGCAAATAGCCAAATCCCATCCCCATTCTCAAGCCTCGCCACTCTCATCTCATCCTTCTCAGCCAAAGGCCTTAGTGCACGTGACATGACAGTCCTCTCCGGGGCCCACTCCTTTGGCTTCGCACGGTGCAACACTTTCCGGTCCCGTATCTACAACGAAACCAACATCAACCCCACATTTGCGGCCAACCGGCGAGGCACCTGCCCCACCTCCGGCAGTGACGACAACCTTTCGCCTCTCGATGTGCAAACACCAAACAGGTTCGATAACAATTACTACACGAATCTGTTGACTCGACGCGGGCTTTTGCATTCGGATCAAGAGCTGTTCAATAATGGATCGCAGGATGCGCTTGTTAGAGTTTATAGCAGTAATTTAGCGACTTTTAGAAGTGATTTTGCAGCAGCGATGATAAGAATGGGGAATATAAGCCCGCTTACTGGAACGAATGGTGAAATTAGAAGGAATTGTAGGATTGTTAACTGAATCGTCGTCTGATCTCCTCTTCTGGCCTTGACATCCTTCCCTTAATTTATTCCGATGTTGTCTCGTTTTTCGTAACTTTATTATAATAATATTTGAAGTTTGCAAAAGTACGTACGTGTAACGAAATAATGAGAATTATTTATGTGACTTGAAATTGTATAGAACTTGGTGCATGGTTCACACATAATTTTCATAATCAATATAATTGTCGGATTGTGTATGATTTTTCTTCTTCAATAGTTTTATTTATGCTCCCTTCCTCAGTCTTTTATTATTATTATTTTTTATTTTAACTCTTTATTTTGATTTTGTAGAATCGAATTTATCCCCTAGATACTACTTTGATTTCATCTCCATCCCATCTTAAAATTGACAAAATAGGAAAATACGTATATTTTATAATATAAATAAATTAATAACTTTTATATATATATATATATATATATATATATATATATACACACACTAATTGGGATTGAAATTCTTCCACCAAGACCCTCAAGGCAATGGCAATCCCACAACATGCAACCAGTGGTAATTATATTGTTCCTTCTACTTATTTTTCTCTATTTATATATAAACAAACACATAGATGGAGATTATATATCTTGAGCAAGTTAGGGAAGATGATCCCGAAAAAGATCAAATGTGGTAAGGGACATTTGTGGTAATTAAAATGTATTATATTGGTTTCGTTATTCCAATTTATCAAATTGAGTTTTCAATTGTTAATTAAGTAAATAACGAAATATATTATGTTTGTAGGCATCATAGGCAGAGTGGATTGCTCTCAAGCTTGGAACTAATGCTGCAAGCAATGAATTTGTATTCACAAATTAAGAAGGTTATACATAAAGATGCTAACAACTTTGCTTGGTGATTTTCAAAATTTTAAAGACTATATTCGATTTTTTTTTTTTAAAGTGACTTAAAGGGTGAATGGATCTTACTTTTCCCATTTTTTACCATTTTTTCCCACTTTTTTCAACTTTTTTCTCTCTCCTAAATCAATCACATCCACATATCTTATCACATCCATAAAATCTCAACCACTCACCTCCACTCATTCTCTCTCCTCTTTTACTTTAAAACACTTTTAATTTACTCCCATTCACCCTTTTAATTTGTAGTAAGAAGATCGATCTCCTACGCCGGGAGGGATTGAAGTCATGTGGGATAAGGAAGTTGATTATGCTCTCGTAGCCATTGATGCTGAACCGTGCAACGAATGTCCTTGGACATACGTTAGAAGACTCTACATTGGTGACCTGCAATCAATGGTTAACAATCGGCGGGCTAGAAGAGGCATTTTTGCCTGTTTTGAGTAATGAAATTGATCACATAAATGTAGATGATGCTGTGATCAATGTAGGAGGTACTGTGGATGCTCTGATCGATTTAGGAGCTTGTGCAAATGCTCTGAACATGATTTGGGATCTTACCATGCTTCACTTAAAACCAAGTGACAAAGTGATAGCTGTTATTAAGGCTCTGAGCCAAACTGATTTAGGATTTACAAGTAGAATTGTTTAGATGTTGGATTCAAATACTTTTTGTGAGGCATGGTTGATTTCCGTTAATATGGAAGTTAAAATTCACTTCTTTACCATTCAATGCCAATGCAGCTGTTTTCTCGAAGCAATCATAGTTGAGATTAAAGACCACGATTATATAATAATCAATGGAAATGAATGCATCGCTCGTGCACGAGGCCATTCGAGATTTGACACTAGAACACTCATACTTTGAATTGATTATCGATGATATTAAAATGCTTGCTAATGACATTAATGGAATAGAATTTTCTTGGATTAAGAGATAATTGGATAACTTATCAATTGGTTAGAGCATCAGGTTCTATGTCAGAATTTATATTATGTTTTATTATTTTCCCGATTATATTATCTCATGTACTTCTTTCGGACATTATGAATGAATAAAGCTGTTTTCTTTATTAAAAAAAAATTGTAATTGAAAGTGAATGATAAAAAAAAGTTCAATCAAACCGGGAAAATTGCAAAAGGCAAAGAAAAGAAATACTATATAATAATAATAATAATAATAATAATCTTAATATAATAATAAGAGAGTCTAATTAGATCATTATGTTATCTTAGCAAGTTGGCTCATTTAATTCTTAAAAGTAAAAAGAAAATCTTATTTTGAAATAAATATTAAATACACACTTTATTATTTTATTTTTCTTATTTAATTTAATTTATTTTCTTTATTTAGTATTTTTCCTTATTTTAATTTTTTATATAAATTCTAATTTTTCAATTATGTATATAATTGAAACTAAACAAAAAATGCAAGCATTAATGAAAATGTGATATGATATTAAAGTTACAAACTACAATATCAATTTAAATATTTTAAAAATGATAATTAACTTTTAATATACATTTTAATTTTTGAATATTATATTTTAATTTTTTATATATTTTTTAGTTTTTGAATTATAGTGTCAACTTGATATATAGTCTTTAGGTTAGTGATTTCTTTATTTAAAAAATCATTTTCATTTATTTAAAAATGTAAATGAGAAAAATCTTTTTTATTTACTTAATGTAAAAATCAATATTCATAATTGATTTGAATAAATATGATATAAAATCAATTCAATATTCACAAAATTTATATACATATCTGTAGACCAAATTATAAGATCATTCTTAATCGTATTTGAATAGTTATGTATGATTCATAAAATATATGGTATTTAGTTTTTTTCTTTGTTCAAAAATATATGTTATCGAAATTTTAAAAATCACCAATTACGATAATTGATATAATATTTTTCTTATAAAATAATATTTTCGCAAAATTATTGTCTTTATTTTATAATATTATTTTATATAAATATATCATTTTAATTATCAAAATCTGCGAAATATCTAGTAATAATAATAATAAAAGTGATGAAATAATAAAATAAAATAAAATAATAAAATTATTATGTGAAAACAAAAGGGCAGCGAGAAAGCGAGTGAGACCAAAACCACATGGCCATGGTGCCACCGGGACCTCAGCTGCATCAGCACAATCCACAACCGGATCATCAATACCATAATAATGTTCTTGACCATGCTCCACCACCAGCCGCCGTTGCCGCCGCCGCGAAGCTTACCTCCGCAGCACCCATGGAAACAGACAAGGTATTGTAGATTATATACGCAGTTGTAAAATTCATTTTCTCGTCCTGACTTTGTCTTCGTTATGTGTTTTTTTCGACGAAATTCTAGCTCGGTGCTCCCTTTTTTACTTCGATCCAGCTGAAACGAGTGAGTTTTTTTGGTTTGTATCTGCACGGTGGGTGCCATATGTATGCCCGGAAATATTCCGTTGATCTGAAAATTAGTCCCGTTTTATAGGCATTTCTGCTTTTAGTTTTGCTTCACCTGCGTCTTGAGGGAGTGAGAGCGATGGAGAGCATGTGGAGGAGTTAATGTTTCTTCGTTTCCCTCTTTTTGATTCTATGGAATTTTTGCTAATTCATTAATTCTTCGAGAACTTTGTGATATCGTGGTTATTCAATAATTTTCAAGGGTTATTTCTATTGTGTTTTGATTTTATTTTCATATTTTTTTATCATCTTCTCCGTTGCTGCCTCGATTTTATTTATTTATTTAGTTTAAAAAAAATGGGATACGTTTTCTTTAGTAGACCATGTAAATTGGAATTATAGGTAGATTTTGAACCTTTCTCCAAAAAAAATAAACTGACTTATTATTATTATTCCGTAAATTGATTTTGTGTATTCTTGCTACTTAAGGCTACTTCTCATTTGTTATAGGTGAATTGTGCTTAAAATTGCAATAGAATTCTTGTTTTATTTGCAAGTTTTGTTGGCTTCTTGAAATCCTTGTCTCTCAAACTTTCCTTCCCTCCATTGGTCTCCAAGCATGACATGTCTCTTTAATTTCTCGTGCTTTTCAGACTTCCTAATTGCTCTTCGTCAATTAACAATATGTCTGATTAGTATAGTATTACTCATGGATGCTTGGTTTGCGTTGTAGGAGATGTCGGCTTCTTTAGTTGATGGGAGTGATCCAGCCACTGGACACATAATTTCCATCACAGCTGGGGGAAAAAAGGGCGAGCCAAAAAGGGTTGGTATCTGAACTTTGTCAGTTTCATTGACTGCCAATTCAGTGTTACAAAAGTTCTAGAAAAACGTAGCTGACTAAACAGGATTGTTAGCTGGAGTTCTCGGCTCCATTATAATCCTAGGAATTAGTTAGAGTGCTCTTATAATGTTTAATTTCACGGTATTTACGAAAAGATTACATCTGTATATTCTCTGCTTAGTGAGAGCTAATAGGTTTGCTTGTATTGCTTTTCTGCAGACAATTAGTTTCATGGCAGAGCGTGTTGTGGGTACAGGATCGTTTGGGATTGTTTATCAGGTGCTCATTCCTGACATTATAATAATGTGGATAATTTTATGTTGGTTTATAGCACTAATGGGTTGTCATCACTCTTCTCCAGGCAAAATGCTTGGAAACTGGAGAGACTGTAGCCATAAAGAAGGTTTTACAGGATAGACGGTATAAAAATCGTGAGCTGCAGCTAATGCGGTTGATGGATCATCCAAACGTAATTTCTCTGAAGCACTGTTTCTTTTCGACTACAAGCAGAGACGAGGTTTTCCTTAACTTAGTCATGGATTTTGTCCCCGAGAATATGTACAATGTCTTAAAGCATTTTAGTGATTCAAATCAAAGGATGCCGCTTATCTATGTCAAATTATACACATATCAGGTTACAATATTTTGTTTTATCTTTTCTTAGTAACTTCTGAAAAGTTTCATCTCAAGCTCTCAGCTCAGATAAAATTAAACTTGTTTCTCAGTTATTTAGGGGGCTTGCGTATCTCCATACTGTTGCAGGGGTCTGCCATAGGGATATAAAACCTCAAAATGTTTTGGTCAGTAGATTCAACTTTGCTCCCTTCCTGCTGGCACCCCACATTCTCCATGCTCTTTGCAAGATTGAGTTGGAACTTTTCGTCGAATTTTCTGAAGTCATGCTATCTGCTTTCTGCAGGTTGATCCTCTTACTCACCAGGTTAAGATTTGTGATTTTGGAAGCGCTAAAGTTCTTGTAAGTTCATTTCCTTGAAAGTTATAAGTCCATTGGCAGTCAAAAATCTCCCGTGCTCAGTTTGACGAAGGATCTTTTAACTGCTTTATACATTGTTGTACGTGCAATCACGCGTTTACCTGTTTAACTCTTGCTTCTGTTAGATACTTATTGCGTTATTATCTTATGCTGGATGTGCACTACCAGATGGGTCCAGAGTTAAGCAAAAATTCATACCAAAAAAATTACACCCTGTCGTTTCAGGGTAGTTCGGTTGCTAGAACTCAAAATCCTATCACCATTATTAAATACAAATAAATTTTGGTGAAGAGAAAAACCATAAGTTTATTAAGTTAAGAAATACCAGTTTATTGAAATTAATTGCTTCCCTAAAAAAAAGTGTACTTGTAGGAAATGGAGCTTTGCTGCCAAAATGAGGGTATTGCCTTACCTTTCTTCTATTCTTGCTTGGTGTGTCATTTGCTTAATATAGACCATTGTTGCCATCAAATTCCTTGACTCTGTGGGATGTAGTTTTTACATCCCATTTTGTCTATAGACATTTCTTCATGTACATCACTAAGCTTTTGCTTCAATTAATCTTTTGATTTGCTGTATTGGTTTGTTGGTCCACTGATAATTTACTGAAATCAGGTACCTGGCGAAGCTAACATATCCTACATTTGCTCTCGGTACTATCGGGCCCCAGAACTCATCTTTGGTGCCGCAGAATATAGAACATCAGTTGATATCTGGTCTGCCGGTTGTGTGTTAGCCGAGCTGCTTTTGGGGCAGGTCTGGAATCTCGTCCTAATGCTGCATTTCAGAGTGTGCTAGTTTCTTCTATCGCATTTTCTCATTTTTAAATTTTCAATAACCCCACTTCTTCCCTACAGCCTCTATTCCCTGGAGAAAATGCAGTTGATCAACTTGTAGAGATTATCAAGGTGTACCATCATTTTAATTCTATATTCTTATTGATTGGATCACTTTTACCTATAATGATGTTACCATGTGTATAATTGGAGAACTTTCTCTAATAGGTTCTTGGTACACCAACTCGAGAAGAAGTCCGATGTATGAATCCCAGCTATACTGATTTCAGGTTTCCCCAAATTAAAGCCCATCCATGGCACAAGGTATGCCTGTACTTAATTAAAAATAAATAAATAAATGCAAAAGAAGAAGAAGAAGAGAGAAGCTAGTAATACTGTAAAGTTCCAATGGACAAGTGGATGAATGAATTCTGGTTCAGGTTTTTCATAAGCGGATGCCTCCTGAAGCGATTGATCTTGCCTCTCGTTTGCTTCAGTATTCACCAAGTCTTCGCTGCACAGCGGTATGTCTAATCTTGTATATATCTCTGCTGAAGTTCTGCCATCGTCTGACTTATGAAGATTTATACTCTTCTATTCGACAAATATGTTTCTTACCAAGGAACCTCCTTTGGAGAAGGAATTTATTGCTTGCTCGACTAAACTAGTTTCAATTGCACATTACAACGAAAGTAGTGCACATTTTATTACTGGGTTACAAAATTTATAAAATTGCTGTTTCTATCTCTACAGCTAGAAGCATGTGCACATCCTTTCTTCGATGAGCTTCGGGTACCCAATGCTCACCTCCCAAATGGTCGCCCATTCCCCCCTCTTTTTAACTTTAACCATGAGGTAATGGTTTTTAGCACCTTTTCTGTATATTTCCTCTCTTGAATGATAACATCAAATTCTCTTGACTGCAGCTTGCTGGAGCATCACTCGACCTAATCAACCGGCTGATTCCAGAGCATGTTCAGAGACAGGCAAGTATGAGTTTTCCTCATCCCACGTGATTATGGTTAATGCTACAATGCATTGTATCTTTAGTGTTTTTTAACGGCAAGGTGTTTTTGCTCATCACTGGTTTTTGACGCCTCCAAAATATGTAAGCATATATATCTGTTATTCTGGTTTAAGGAAGTTGGAATGTATAGTAAGTTCGGGTAGCTAAACGAGTTTTCTTGGCTTCTGTATATTCTTTTTGGTGGAGATGTACAAACGATTGTGTTTATGTTGAGTTGAACATATTTTGTAAGGGAACGGTAGAACCGCTAGGGGACCCTTGTTCAGTTTTACGTTTCAACTTTTGCTCTCGTTGTTTTTACGTTTTACTGTGTTCTCGCTTGGTAAAAGTCATCCCGCATTTCCAATTTTCTTGCCTCCCTTGGACCTGTGTGTTCTGATGGTTAAAATGCGAGTCTAATTCAGTTCAAAGTTTTTCACAATTCTGTTTTTATTAAGTCCCTTAGTTTTAAGCACAAGTTTTCACCGTAAAACATCAATCTGTTAGACTGTCAATTAAATTTAGAAACATTGATCTAACAAAGTAGTGATTAGCATGGAAAGTGAATTGAAGTTTGAAACACAACTGGGTGACCCATTTGTGATTCCTATGAAAGTTGGGTGACCGAAAGTGAAATTAGCCCTTAAACATCACACAATCGACTGAGAAGAAGCTGGCATATCAGACTTTACTTCAAAGTTGGAAAATATGGAGTTACAACAATGTATAGAATCAACCCTCTGTCAGCACATTATTACTACACTAGCTACAGAGCGATACAGAAATCACAAAATTTGTCCAATTTATTTGCTCTGGATCCATCTGTCTTATTTTTAAGGCCTAATCATTCTGCTAATCATAAAATCCTGATTTCACTTTGGAACAAGAATGCTCTGGATCAATGCTGTGTATACAAGTTTTAGTTGCTAGAAGGAAACACGATTTTGGCAAAACTAGTCTCATGTATTTGCAAAGCCTCAACTTCCTAAGCCGATTTGGTGACCTCATGAATAGCATTTGCCAAGTAGCCAACGTTGCCCGTTGTGACTCCAGCCATGCTGTGTTAATGAATGCGTATCAGCTAATTTGAGCAAATTCAAAAATAAATAATGAAAATGAAAAAAGACGAGATTTTAGCAAAATCATCAGAAAAGAGAAGATTGTTACCTAATACGGCCATTACGAGTCATGTAAATGTGAAATTCCTTTGTCAATCGATCAACTTGTTCAGGGGTCATCCCACTGTAGCAAAACATGCCAATCTGTTTGCAGTAATAAGAAATGATTGCAAGAATTAAAGTGAGCCTTCGAATAAGTGAAACAATTACAACAAAATTACTTATGAATTATCTATTGATATAGTAACAAAACCTGTTTGGTTATGTGCTCCCATGAAAGATGTGACCCCAACTTTTCAAGGTTTTCTCGTAAAGCAGTTCTCATACCAATGATGCGATCAGCCATTCCCTGGAGCAAGACTTTCTCTTAGTACTTCTTAATATAATGAATAGAATTGTGGGTGTCTTGAGTGTGAAATTGTGAATTACCTTTACTTCTTTCAGCCATACTTTCTTCAACTCTGGATCGCCAAGAATGGTGGAAACAGTTAGGGCACCATGAACAGGTGGGTTACTATACATGGGTCTTGCAAGCTGCTGCAACTGACTTTTCACAGCGACAGCTTCTCTCTCGTCCCCACAAACCACACTGCAATAAGTAAAGGAAGCATGAAATCAAGAGCGCATTTTGAGAGTCTTATCTAGCTGAATTCATCATTGAAAAATGGAGGAGGAAGCAAACATCAAATGTAAATGATTGTGTGTATGTATGTATTTTCATGGCTATAACCGAGTACTGGTACACCACAAGAATAATTGTCAAATTTTAACCCTATGGAGATGCAGAAGTTTCACAACTCTGAGATTGTTAATGTACACAGAATTGAATGGACTTGCAAATAATTGCCACTTCGAAATATCAGATCCATGCACTAATCAACAATGCAATGAAAACTGGGAGGTAATTAGAAAATCCTGACATATTGTTATGAGGTAGTGACATGAGACTTAATCAAAGTCACTTAGTACAATCCTTGAGATGATGGCTCACAGGTAGAAATGAAGCCATGGTTATCATCCATGTTACACCATCTGAGAATAATTTTTGATTTTCTAGACGATTTTTCTGCATGATATTGTAAAAATTGCTTAATTTTCAAGAAAAACATGCCAGATGCAGATAGGTTTATTGTTTTTCAGCTGCAAAAAGACCACGCAAGGTTGTTCCTCCGGAGCATGATATTTGCTGCTCATTGCAGAGGGGTTCTTGCTGTGAATTATATCACTCCACCATACAACACAGATTAAAATTCACGGAGATGTGCAATTGGTGATTCTGGGGTAAGAGTGCAGTTCAGAGTTCCACAAGTACCTCAGGCAACCTACTCTCTGGCCATAAAGTCCCATATTCTTTGCATATGATTGAGCACACCCAATCATATGGCCATCCCCTAGAAAAATCCTAATGGACTTCGCATCCCTCTCTGGATCACCACTAGCAAAACCTTGATATGCCATATCGAAGAAGGCAAAGTGCCCCTTAACCTAAAATAATATATGTAATACACTAGTACACCATTAAATAAATTTAAAAATAAAAATAAACATGTAGCATAGACAACTACCACGGAACACAAACCTTGAATTGGTGTGAAATCTCCCTCCACTGTTCCTCTGTCGGATCCACTCCAGTTGGATTATGAGCACAAGCATGAAGCAAAAAGAATGACCCATTTGGTGCATTCTGTTCCAATAAAAAATAAAAAATGAAAAAGGAAAAGAAAAGAACAACACACCCACAAGATAAAAAGGTCAGAAAGTAAAAAGTTCAATTTAGGACATTGCACGCTTTCTTACCTTTACGTCCTCCATCAGTGACGCAAAGTCCAAACCCCGAGTCTCTGGATGATAATAGTGGAATGTGTGTTGAGGAACATGGGCATCTCTCCAAATGTTGTGATGACTGATGAACATCCAGCAATAAACTCATTAATACTTGAAAGAAACAATACTTTGAAGCAATATGAAGATAAAATCATGATACACAGGAGAAATGAAAGATTATAAGTAGGTTCATAACAAATGAGGATGAAGCACGCTACAGACTTGAAAGAGACAGATCAAAAAGCAACACTAACTTTGCCCAGGTGGGAACTGGAATGTAGATCTGTGAATCAGGCGAAAAACGCTTTTGGAAATCTGCAAACAGCCGGCATGCGCCAGTCCCAGAGAGAGCCTGTACGGCTGCAATCCGCTTATCTTTAATCAAGTCAGAATTTTCCCCATATGCCAGCTTCAGGGTCTCCTCAACCATGTTTACACTCCCCCCCATGGGAAGATATTCCCTGGAAAATCCAGTCTTTAATAAGTCTACTTTCAATCAAATTGAAATTCAGAAAAGAAGATACCATTAGGTCATGAAAGCCAAAAATATCATTAGGAAAAAGCAGTGGGGTGCCTAAGACTTAAGAAATATGTCATTACATATATAGTATAACTTGACTGATTTGCTTCATGGCTTTAAGGAATAACTCGAGAGAATATGCACATGAAAGGCATAAAAAGTACTAGGATTTCAAACAAACAAGAAGTCATGAAGGTACCCTGAGTGAAACCAATAACACTATCTTCCTGTACTAACATGGCTGTTGTAGTAAAACCTGTTCATCTAGAAATTTCTCACGAGATAGAGGCATCATCAGGAAAAACCTGAATTATGTTAACAACAGCAACTTAGAATTCCGTCTCTGTTTATCCACTTTATTGAGAAGCGCCTATCATAATTCATAAATCTCATATAATTCAACTATTTCTGTTTGCCATGTAACCCACATATATCCGCAAAGTGATCCAAACTTCCCATGACTTGATTTTGGTTTTATTTATTTTTATTTCTTTTCTGTCTCTTAAATTGGATACCCACAATCTTCTCTAGATTAAAATACTTGGTTAAAAGTACGAGCAAAACAGTGTTGCCAAAAAGCCGTAGGAAGTCATTTGTTTGACACTGCATGTGATCCGAACATCACATTCCCAGAAAGCTTTCCTTAACGCCTAACTTGTACAGCAGCTTGCAGCCCTAATAGATATGCACTAGTCACTAGACCTTCAAGTTGGAATTGGTATGCATGGATAATGGATAATTATATGTCAGAATAAATCAAATCAGATGTAAATATTTCACTTATTAGTTATTACTAGTTTCCTCAGAATATTCTGTCCAATAATAACTCCATACCCACACCTAGAGCTTGTTCAGACTTGGTAGTTCCGGAGAGATTGAGTTTTCAGAGAATATGTAGTTGAAAAGTGTGAAAAGTTATATGTGTGCCATTAATTGTTTGGTTGAAATTAATCTGATGAAGAATCGAATCAGAAGTAGCAAAATCGAACCAAGCTCTTTAGCACACAATTGCTATGTGCCACAACCCACAAAGGTAATGCACCGGCATTGCCAGCTTATGTAGAGCAGAGTTTTATCTATAACAAATTGTTGGTTCTACTTTCCCTAGGGTGCTAAGTTTGCTGATGAAATATGCATCTGTATCTGAAGAAACGCGGAAAGAGACCACCAAGGAATCTAATCCACTAGCAAAAGTGGAAGGATCAAAATGGCAAGTGGAAATCAGCAAGGATCAAAAGTTAAAAACATAGGACCACCACAACTTGTATCAGTATGCATACTGATTCACACAAAGAGGTCCAATTTTATTACACGTGTTGAAGACATCCTGGACTGCTGAAAACCACCCTTGACCACCATGGGTAAATTTCATAAGCGGTTATTTAAATTTTAGTAAACTTTCAACCAAGACACTCAACTCTAAAGGCTTACAATCAGGTCACCGGTATTTAATTTAATTTGTGCTCACCCTCTCAAAATGTCAGATGTCCGAGGCATGCGGAAAAAAATTATAGCCATGCCAACTAAGCAGCAAATACATGGAAACTTTTCCAATGGGGCACATTGGTCTGTTGTAGTTGTAGCAAGTGAAAGAAATGGACAACGTAGTATAATTTGGAACAAAGAAAAGTCAGTGACCAATTTGAGATATAGTAAAGTTTAGTGAGCTAATTGAGATTTTGCGAGAGTTTCAATGATACCATACAGAACAGAAAAAGTGTCCACAGATGGCAACTATTTTAACCGTAATAAATAAAGCAATAGAAAAATTGGATAGCGAACTAGAAACGATTTATTTATTGATTACTGGCAATAAAAAAATAAGCTCACAACAAAATCATACTCACATATTCATATTACCGGCTATTCTCCGCTCTGCTTCCCTGACGCACTCCAGAACCACCGGCTTTCCGTTGTCATCACGATACGCACCCTTTTCACAAAATCAACTCAATTGACATAAAACAGGATGCGGATTTGACGCTAAACTATCAATAGATCAAATATTCCAATCCATGAGCTTTATCAAGATCAATAAACTCAAGTTACCTCCAATTCGACTAAACAAAAGCAAATCAAAATTAAGACGATCTACAACTTACTAGAAAAACCAAAATAATTCAAATACTCACAACTCCGACATTGACTTTATCAGGACTAGGATCGGCGAGAAAAGCTTCAGTAACTCCGAGGATCGGATCCTTTGGGGCTGGCTCCACGTGCTTCCACCATGAAGTGGACATGGATCGAGCCGCTACGGATTTGACGATCCCACCAGCAGAGCCATTGCGGAGTAGCATCGCCATTGCAGAGGAGAACACAGCTTTGCAGAAGAATCGAGAAGGGAAGGTCTGTGTTCGATAGCTTGGATTCTTGTGAATTGCGCGAAAATTTATCGGCAGTAAATTGAAGTGATAAAGCTTTAGAATCTGTTCTCAGCCTCGAGAAGCGTAACGGTAAGGGTGTTGTAAAAAGGGACAAAATGCCGATGCTTGGTGACGGTTGGTTGACTCTGATTTTCAACTTTTTTCCCGAATTGACGGATTTGGCCTCTCAGGTTGAGGACGGTTTAAACTAGTGCTGTTCTAAGGAGGAGGGTATACAAGGAAATTCAAGGTTAAAGATGAAGAAATACACACATACAAAAATGCCCTTATTTTCAGTTTTTGCGAAGGGAACAACATACAGTTGACAGGGTTAAAATTGACATTTGAATACCAAGGGAGCTGTATAGCGATACGTGGACTCTTTCTCCACTTCAGTTCATATTCCGTACGGTTTTTCTTTCGCTTCGCCTGCACGTGCCACCGTCGTCCGCCGCGGTTGCCACCTCAGCTGCGCCGCCATGGTCTCTCTTCTCTCCCCATCTCTTTATTTAGTCTTTGTTTAACGTTCAAGTTAATGTGTAGCAAATCGACGTCGCTAAATTGTGTATTTGTGTCGGTTTCTGGAAATATGTGAAAGCAGGCGTCAGAGAAGAAGATGTTGAATCCAGTGAGAGAGATCAAGGTCCAGAAGCTCGTCCTCAATATTTCAGTCGGTGAGAGTGGAGATCGTCTAACTAGAGCCGCTAAGGTAATACGTAATCCCACTGTAATCACCATTCTCCTGTACACGCAATTCTGATTAAAACTTTACGTTTTGTTAATATTTTTACAGGTCTTAGAACAACTCAGTGGACAGAGTCCTGTTTTCTAGAAGGGTAATTTTCTTGCATTGTTGCTAAGATGAATTTTTAGTTATTCTTCTAATTTTGAATCATTTGAACACACATAATTAATATGTTTTCAGTTACAATTATCTTAAAACTGGTATTAAAGTGCTGTACTTTTATTGGCGTTTGATTTTAATTTCTTTTAACGAAATGCAAATGTGGGTTTACTTTTTCTTTTACTACTTTGTAATTTTATGATTGTTAAGCTAATGGATAGTTTGAAATGAAATTATTTTGCATTTGCAGTTCTGTGTTACGGATAATGTATGTTATGGATATTGCTTGATCACTTGCTCCGAAATTTTGCTAACTTAAAAATGATTTTACTCTCTTTAATATTTTCAATTGGGGGATGATTAGGATACTTGAGGCTCATTGATCAGTCTCTTTTCGTGAAAATTTTCCACTGCTCATTCTAAAGCATACAAAAACGAGGAATTTAGCTGTTGTCCTAGGCAGCGAGGTAAAATGAACAACCTTTTCTTTTGATTTTGTAAAAGAGGTCTAACATAGTAGTTCAGCAATTGATCAATCCATACCTCCCTATTGTTTGTTAGAGTATGCAGATCAATTGTTCATCATCACATTCGAATGTGCATATGGCTTTCGTCTGTTTCTCATTGTGGGAGATTATTTATATGCAATTTTGTTCCTTGTTGCGTAAATGGCCCTTTAAAAACATTAAAGGTACATTTGTTTTCATTTCCATAATTCCATCTACAAGATAAGGACTATGGGGAAGTTTGACAAATAAGTCCATGGTTTATAAGTCGTGCCCCACAATTTTTTGTTTACCAATGAGCCACATGTGTACTTCCTTTGCTACTTTGGTACTACGTGGGGCTCACTCTTACGGGGATTTTGACGTCACACTTTTGTGGGGCACCATGTTTGGCAAACATGTAAGTAAAATTTCTCCATCAAAGATATTTTTTCTGTTTTTGTTGACTGACTTATCGTCCTGATAGAGTTGTAATATTGATTGCTTTGTGTGATAATATGGTTCCCACAAAACTTCAAATATGATTTGAGGGATGCATGTGACCAGCCTACTGACCATGTAAGGCCAAAGAAGTGTAATATGTTTTTTTCTTTATAATTTCTTCTGTTATATACACACACACACACAGAGATGACAATTTGAAAGGAAAGAGTTTTAGTTACTGTTGGGGTGACACTGTTCTGGTTTTTGGTGTCAGCAAGATACACTGTGAGGTCCTTCGGAATAAGGCGTAATGAGAAGATCGCGTGCTATGTCACAGTCAGGGGTGACAAGGCAATGCAACTCCTTGAAAGTGGGTTGAAGGTTAAGGAATATGAACTCCTCAGGAGGAACTTTAGCGAGACTGGTTGTTTTGGCTTTGGCATTCAAGAACACATTGACCTTGGAATCAAGTAAGTAAATCTACAAGATGTACTTGGTTCACCCCTAGACTTTCTTTATGATAGTGGATTCCTCAAATTCTTCTTGACTTAATTGACTTTGCTGTTTTTTATTACCATGGAGATGTGACGTTTTTGGCTATCCTGTGAATAATTTCTACTTTTCTCAGTGTGAGTGGTGCATTGAGAATATATATTTATAATTATTCTGATTAGAACATGTGACTTCAAATTCATATCCCCATCAGTGCAATTTTGCAGGCTCTAAATTGCATCCTATTGGTAGGTGCTCTGAACCTTGAACAAATTGTAGATAGTTATTACAGTGGGTGGCTATTTCTTGTCATCGGTTACTTTTGCAGATTCTCCAGAGTTTTCGCATTGTCAGGTCATGCAGTATTCCTTGGTTATTTGCAGTGTTATGTACACTTGTCAATAACTTCTTTTGTCAATCACTTAGAAATAGATATTCAAGAAAAGGATACTCTAGACTCCAGTATAGTGTTATATTGTCAGTAACTTCGTCCATTAATCAATTAAAGAAAGTTATTTATGGTGTTCTTGATGGCTCGTTAAACACTGTTTTTTATTCTTCAATTTAAATTGAGTTGCTCAATTTTTTTTCCAGGTATGACCCTTCAACTGGCATTTATGGTATGGATTTCTGCGTTGTCTTGGAGCGCCCTGGTTACAGAGTGGGCCGTCGGCGGAGATGCAAGTCTCGTGTTGGAATCCAGCACAGGTTCATAAAGGAGGACGCAATGAAGTGGTTCCAGGTGAAATATGAAGGCGTTATCCTCAACAAGTCCTCCAATATTGCAAGTTAGTTTTAGAGCTCCTTCTGTCATCCCAAATTTATGGGTTTATGGATTTTGTAGACTATATATTCGTTAACCTTCGAGCTCAAAAGTTTGGGGGGATTTTATGTAACATGTTCTCTCATGGTCACATGTTACTCTTTGCATGAGATATATTTAGCCGTACTCTTCGTGTTTTTCAAAGCAAATTTATAGTATGTTAAGATGAACTTTTATTTTTGCCAAAAATTATCTTTCTGTATTAAATAATAGTAAATACTCTGAAATATATGTGAGTAATTATCATCAGTGTTGTGAAATGTGTGGTTAGTGAGACGCATATGCTAATGTGGCCAATGGCAAACCATTCGCATGTGCGTAAACTGCCCCAAAGCCAAACTGGGGCAACTCCAAATGCTCCGTTACCATCCTTATTCGGTAATAATTAAACACTGTTGGCACCTTTCTTAGCCTATTTTTGTTCATCAAAAAGTGTTCTTCATCTTCACGTAAGAATATAGTAGATTATTCTAGCAATGCTACAAACAAACTTCAAATAAAGTGTAGCAACCACAATTCCACAACTACGAGGTTCACTGTTCACTTCACAAAAATTCCAGTCAATGCTTTACATTATTCAAAAACAAGGCGAGTCTTTACGTCATTGACACCCTGTTTACCAACTTACTTTCGCATCATCTCTGAAAAAATGAGTAGTATAGAGCATTTAAAAGTCATTTTCATGTAAGTCTTGTTCACATCCTGTATGGACTTGCCACATGGAACGTGAACTGAGTGATAGAGGTGTAAGTCTAATCAGTACACGTCTCACGAACTTGCCATACAAAATGGTGGCAAAAATATACCTACTTATTGTGGATACTCTATCTTCAGTTGTATCCATTCAAATCGAATCTTGACTAATCTCTGGAAGATGAAGTCTCCAAAACGTCATTTTCCTTCCGATTTTTCCACAAAAGGAGAATGTATAAGTGGGAAAAGGGTGTTGATAAAACTTGCTTAACAGATTTCCAGATTATAACAAACAATAAACCAGATACATAATACGTAAATAAAACCAAAGATCAATGTAATACGAACCTAATTACGGCATCGCCGAGGCGCTATGACGCAATGTCCTTAAGGCAATTGCCGTCACCACCGACGCCTGCCTCCCAGGATACAACAACGAAACCGCAGAAGGCGCAGCCGAAATAATGCGATGCTTGAACCGAACCACCAAAACGTAACAAGGAAGAGAGGAGACTGACGCGTAAGAGAGATTTGTCAATGGTGTGTCAAGACTTTGAGACCGCCGATATATATAGGTGCCATGGAGCCTGGAGAGCAATAAATCATGTACCGCCACACAGCTATTACATGCCTTGTAACGCAGGCCCGTTGCATTACAGCCGCGTTACAGATGCTGCGAATGCCTGAACCCTTCCACTGCCATTACAGCAAATGTGTAATGCCAATCGATTTCATTCGCGCTACAGAATCGTAATCCAAACGCTTCCACTTGTTACATTGCATTAAACCAACCGAGCAAAACTCAACTTATGCGCCTGGTGGTCACTCTCGTGCGACATCTCGTGTCCGCAGTCGCGCCGCACCAATCCCAAAGCTCGGGTGGAAATTGGCTCGTGATTTCCACTCCTACCGCTACAGATGCCAGGTGATACCCTATGTAACAATGGTTACACCTCACACAAGCCAACCATTAATAAGTTGGACAAAACTTCTATAAAATTCCTATGTGGGATAACTACATTTCACATGCACATGCAATCAGGCTCAATTTCCATTCACCATACACCTAATTTCCAACAATCCCCACATGAATGGATTTGATGCACGCTGAATACTTGGTGATAAAGTTCAACGCCCAAACCCTCGTGACAGGGATAGGGTAGTATCGCCCTTGAACCTTCCCTCGTGAATATACATTTACTTTACCGGGCCGACCAAAGTAGGACGTGATGTCCTTTGAACTGCTCGCTTGTGTAAACGATGATGTACTCTACACAGATTCTTACTAGCATCATTCGCCATGGGTGTGCCCATTTATGGCCCCTGACACGTGCCTGTTCACAGAGTTACTTAAGAATTGCACTCAACAATTCCCTTCAAGCGCCCCACTCTCTCTCACATAGGTGATTCCTTTGTTAAGAGTAACCCGCATTACTGGTTTTATCCTTTAGATTTCTATCGCCTAAGAATCACAAGAGCTTAGTGCTCAACCTCCTTCTACTGGCATCATCGCTTTTTTTTGAAGGAATGGACAGAGGGAAACCCCACAAAGGATCTCCAAATTCCAGTCTTCACTAGGTTGTCCCATTGAACCTAGATCTTGGGATCTCCACTAGGTTTGGGTTTTCCGTCGCAATGACTTACTCTTCATGAGGCTTAAGTCCCATTCCTTGTCGAATTTAGCAACTACCTCTCGATTTAACCCTTTGGTTAGCGATCCGCTAGGTTATCTTTTTGACCTCACATAGTCAACCGAGATAACTCCTCGAGAGAGTAGCAGCCTAATGGTATCGTGTTCAATGCACGCATATGCCGAGACTTACCATTGTACATGTTGCTCGTGCGTTCTTCCGATTAAGCCGATCGACCGCCGTGAATGTATACAAATTACCGCACAGTTTTGGCCATCTTGAATATCTCTAAGAACCGGCGAACCACTCCCTACCTCTTCACCACACTTATCAAGGGCAATAAACTCGCATTCCATTGTGGATCCGCCATAATCGCCCGCTAGAGGATTTTACCATATCGCCAGCACCTCCTAATGTGAAAACAAATCCACTTGTGGACTTTGAGTCTTTATATCGATATCCGGGGCTAGCATCGCTATATCCTCAATCACACTCTGATATCCGTGTAGTGTTTTGATAGTCACGAGTATATCTCAAGTATCTTAATACTTTACAATCGCCTGTGCTGTTCGTGATCCTCGATTACTCAGATACCGCTTTGCTTACAACGTGAAGGCTATATCGGTTTTGTACAAATTTATTAAGTACATCGACCCGAGCAACTCTAGAGTACTCAACTTGAGAAATACCAAAGACTCTATTCTTCGATAGATGTTGACTTGTATCTATCGGGTTCTAGCCACAAGTTTATCATCCTTGTTAAATTTCTAGAATTTATCCACATAGTGAGATTGGCTCAAGACGAGACCATCCGATGTTCTAGATATTTTAACCCCAAGGATAACATCGCCAAACCCATATCTTTCATGTCAAATCTTGATTTCAACATGTCTTTTGTGGATTTAACAATCTTGTCGTTACTCCCAACGATAAGTATAAATATCAACGTGAGAGACATAAAATGACGAGTCATTGTTAGTGTCTTTCACGTATACACATTTATCACATTCATTTATTTTAAATCCACATTCCAACATGGCATTGTCAAACCGATGCCATTGTTTTGGTGCTTGTTTCAAGCCATATAATGACTTCACCAGCTTACACACCTTGTGTTCCTCGTCTCAAAAGTAAAACCCTCAAAGTTGTTCCATGTAGATTTCCTCTTCTAAATCTCCATTTAGAAAGGTCCGTTTTGACATCCATTTGATATACTTCGAGATTGTGCAGAGCAAAGAATCGCGTAGTATCATCCTAATGGACGTTTATTCTCGCCACCGAGAATAAGTGTCAAAGTAGTCAAGACCTTCTCGTTTGTAACCTTTAATTACCAATGCCTTGTATTTATCAATGGTTCCATCCGCCATTTTCCTCTTGAAAATCCACTTGTATCCTAGTGGTTTATTCCCTGGAGGAAGGTCCACTAGTTCCCAAGTATGGTTCTCGCAAGATGGATTCAATTTCACTGCTGATCGCTTCTTTCCATTGAGGTCCTTCGCAGGAGTTTATAGCTTCTTTAAAGCTTATGTCACCTTTAGCATATAAGTTAGAAAACTGACCAAAAGATTTCTCCGCTCTAACTTCTTGCCAACGCCCTGCCAACCTCAACTTCTCTTCCTTTTCTTGGTCCACTTCTTCGGTGTTCGCTCGAGGTACCCGCTTTTCTCTCGACTTGTATGGAAATACATTTTCAAAGAAGGAAGCATTTCTTGACTCCATTATCGTGTTTTTGTGTATATCTTCAATTTTAGAATCATATACCGGTGAAACCGATAAGCACTATCATGCTAGAGCATATCCAATGAATATGCCATCACCGCCTTTGGACCGATCTTTACCTTCTTAGGTGTAGGTACGGCCACTTTGGCAAGACACCCCCACACTCGCAAGTGTTTGTACGATGGAGTTCGACCTTTCCACAACCATGGTGGCTCTTTTCCATTCTCTTTCGGCACCTTATTTAAAAGGTAGTTGGTCGACAGCACGCCTCCCCACATCTTCTGGGAAAACCCAGAATCGATTAGCATCGTGATTCATCATTTCTTTCAATGTGCGATTCTTTTTCTGCTCGCTATGCCATTTTGTTGAGGTGAATATGGCTGCCGTTGCCTCATGGATAATTCCATGTTAAGGCAGTAATTCACCAAAAGGTGATTCATATTCACCGCCTACTACTTCTCAATGTTTTGATCTTCTTGTTGAGTTGATTCTCAACTTCACTTTTGTAGAGAACAAATTTCTTATCGCTTCATCTTTACTTTTCGTGAAGATACACATAGCGCACTTTGTGCTATCATCTATAAAAGTGATGAAGTATTTGTTGCCACCTCGTGTTTGTACAAATTTTAAATCACATACATCAAAGCGTAATTAAATCAAGTGGTTCACTATTTCTTTCAATAGTTTGAAATGACGCTCTTGTCAATTTCGCTTCAACACAAGTCTCACACTTGTGTCCCGGTCAATGTGGAATGATGGTAAATGGTTCAAGTTAATTAATCTACGTAAAGTATTATAATTAACGGACCTAGTCTACCATGCCATAAACCTAAGACTCAAGCAAGTAAGCGTAAGAGTTATTCATTTTATTCATTTTTGGCTTAATGCCCATTACATTGAGCTTAAATAGCCCGCCGACATAACCCTTTGCCTACAAACACTCCACTCTTTGACACAAAATAACTTTATCGTGACTCAAACACCATACGAAAAACCATGTTGGTTCAAAGAAGGATCCAGCTACACCAGGTTCTTTCGAATCTCTGCACATACAACACATTGGTGAGAGTCACTCTTTCCTGACGCCATTCTCAAAACCACTTTCCCTTTGCTTTGACTTCTGAGGTAGCCGAAGTTCCCATGAACAATTCTCTTCCATTCTCCGTAGCTTCAAAGCTGTGGAATATCTCCTTATCGTAGCAAACATGACGGTAGCACCTGAGTCGATCCACCACTTTCTTGGGTTCGACCACCAGATTCATCTGTAGACGCATCGCAACAAGATCCATGTCGTGAGCTTCGTTGTTTTCAACCATATTAGCCTCTCTTCTATGATTGTTCCTTCTCGGGAGTTTGTATTCCCAAGCCTTGTGACCAACTTTGTCACAATTGTGGCATTTTCCTAAAACTTTGGCCAGGATCCTCCTTGGTCCCAAATCATACCTCTATTTGGCGCCCATTCCTATTGGCCCAAGCTGCTCGATGGCCCATTTTTGTTTTGTGGAACGATTTCCTTTGTTTTTATTTTGGTTGTGTTCCACAACATTAGCCTTTAGCACCATTGAATGATTAGTCAAGCTTTCAGCGTAACTTCTCGTTTCTTCCTCAATTCGGAGTCTCACAATGAGCTCTTCAACTGCCATCTCCTTCCGCTTATGCAATGTAATTCTTGAAATCTTTTCCAACCAGGAGGCGCCTTTATGAATCACAAATTACACTTGAATGATTCACTCACGCACTATCCTTCAAAGATGAATTTTCGCGGCATTATTACTTGCGCTTCTGGACTGATCGATCACCGCTTTGGAGTCCACCATCATAAAGTCTAGAATCGACCAACAACAAATTTCTTTGTGCCAGATCCTCGGCTTTATGCTTTCGCTCTAATGACTTACAGCCTTTGCGCTAATTTGAGCAAGAAACACTAAATGTTGAATCGCCAAACTGCTCAAGATATAGTTTCGCAAAGGAAATCAATGTTTCCAAGCGCCAACAAAGATCGACCGCTTGAAATCTCCTCTCCCTCTTCAGGATCTGAGCAGCTTTCTGGCCAAGAATCTCGCAAGATTCAATGTGTGGTCGTAGAAGAACATCTTCTGGTTGCCATCTTTTAGTTCAACCCAATCAATTTCTCTGGTTTCATTGTGATTCACTGAACTCACATACTATGACCCACCCAACATTCGACACGTGAGTCATTCCCACTTTATCGCCCAACATTTGTCACACCTAATCATTGATTACCGCTTAGACACGGAGCTACCACGATCACCACCGTGAGGCACAACATCATTTCCAAGCCACAAAGATTGTTAGTTTGATTGTTCTCCATTTCGCCAGCTAATTAAAATCAAATATACCAAGTTCCTACAATTAGTATATGAACATAATTAACGCGGGCTACTAAGCAATCACGAGTCAATTATCAACAAGATGGTGTAATGGCGAACGTATGCGTAAACTTACAGTTATAATCCATCAAATGTATGACTCACAACGGGACAAGATAAACAAGATATATTCGTAAACTTATGAGTTATATTCAGTAAACTTATGAACAAGATGGGTGACTGATGAAACTGTGTCTAATCTTTATGTATCCAAATGATATTGCACCACAAAGTCAACAAAGAATATATAATATCATATATATAACCACCAACAGCAAGAACTAGGAAACTAGAAACTTGGAAATATCATTGAGATAACTACCAACAAAGAATCTGGGAAACTAGAAACTAGACTTCCGTAAAGTGAATGAAGAACATGGCAACATATGCTATCATATCATACATGCCAAATGTAAACAGTAATATATTTTCCTATATGGATAAAGGCCAAAATGATGTTCAGCAGAAATGTAAACATATTTTCCTATATTCAAGAAGGCAAGATAGAACACTAATGCATATTTCAGAATAAAGCGTAAACTGCCTAGCAAGATGGAGTATCTAATCACGATGTACTTGAAAATCTTGAATTAACCATACATAATGAAATCAGTAGCAAATAGGTTTGAAACATTAATTTGCCTTAAGATTGTTGATAAAACTTGCTTAATGATTTCCAGATTATAACAAACAATAAACCGTATACATAACGAAATAAAACCAAGATCGAATGCATTACGGGTAACTCAATTACGAGACGCCGAGGCTTATGAACGTTAATGTCCATAAATTCGCCGCCACCACCGACGCCCCGCCTCCCAGGATACAACAACGAAATCATGGCGCAAATGAGCCGAATGCGATGCTTGAACCGAACCACCAAAACGAACAAGGAAGAGAGGAGACTGGACGGTAAGAGAGATTTGTCGTAATGGTGTGTCAAGACTTTGAGACTGGCCGGATATATAGGTGCCATGGAGCCCGAGAGCAATAAATCATGTACCGCCACAGCCATTACAGCGCCTTGTAACGCAGGCCCGCTTGCATTACAGCCGTTACAGATGCTGCGTAATGCCTGAACCCTTCCAATTCTGCCATTACAGCAGTCGTGGTAATGCCAATCGATTTCACTCGCATACAAAGAATCGTGGTAATCCAAACGCTTCCACTTGTTACATTGCATTAAACCAACCGGAGCAAAACTCAACTTTGCGTCCTGGTGGTCAACTTTCGCGACATTCGTGTCCGCAGGTCGCGCTGCACTAATCCCAAAGCTCGTGTGGAAATTGGCTCGTGATTTCACCCCTCATAGCCAGATGCTACATGGCGATACCCTATGTAACAAATGGTTACACCTCACACACAAGCCAACCATTAATAAGTTGACAAAACTTCTATAAAATTCCTATGTGGGATAACTACATTTCCCACATGCAATGCAATTGCGCCTCACCCCATTCACCATACACCTAATTTCCAACAAAGGAAACTTCAAACTTCCACCATGAAGATAAAGATAGAAACTCCTTTTTACTAGTCAAACAAATATTGTTATAAAATGGGTTAGTGATAACCACTACGTAAATGAATCCCAACTCCCCAAGCAACTATTACTACTCTCTCTCTCTCTCTCTCTCTCATACTCACACACACACACACACACACACAGAGCTATGGGGAAGAATGTGATCTTTATGCTACTCACTATACTTTATTTGCTGATAACCTGTGTTGGTGTTGCATCTCTCAGTAGCTCCACTGATGAGGATGCTCTTCTAGCCTTCAAAGCTCAAATAACTTCTGACCCAAGTAATATCTTGGCTAAGAACTGGTCTCAAGCAACCTCTTTCTGCAATTGGATTGGCATTACTTGCGGCCCAAGGCATCGAAGAGTTAGACACATAAATCTATCTCGTATGGGCCTAAGAGGTACTATTGCCAATGAGATTGGCCAACTCTCTTTCTTGAGATCCTTTGATATTGGCAACAACAGCTTCCATGGAAATATTCCTCCAAGCTTAGGAACATGCAAGAATCTTGAACAACTTTCTATGTATCTAAATAATTTGGATGGGATCATTCCAGTGGAAATAGCAAACTTAACGAAGCTTCAACTACTCAATATATCAGGAAATAACTTGATAGGTATGTGTAGTTTATTGTTGCTCATAAGTCATATGCATCTTCATGTTCATTCAATAATGTTTTCGAAAAATTACGAAACTTGATAAATATATTGCATTACAGGCACAATTCCACCTTTAATTGGCAATTTATCAAACTTGAGGGCATTGTATCTTCTCAACAACAGTCTTGAAGGGCATGTCCCACAAGAATTGGGACATCTATCCAATTTAATGGGGTTAGAATTGTCCTTCAACAGGCTTGAGGGTGAAATACCTCCATCAATCTTCAACCTCTCTATGTTAGAACTACTTGGCTTATCGTACAATTATTTCGTCGGCAAGCTTCCATCGTCGTTACCCAATGGCCTTCCTCGTCTCAGAGAGCTGTATATTGGTAACAACTCATTGGGCGGACAAATTCCTCGGTATTTCTCAAACTTTTCTAGCCTTACTAGAATGGACATAGGTAACAACTCATTCATAGGACAAGTGCCTAGTCTTGAGAATTTAGTAAACCTACAATGGCTAGACTTGTACAACAATCACTTGACAAATGATCCTTCCATGGTTGAATTGGATGTTCTTGTTTCATTGAGAAATTGTCGAAACTTGACGATGTTAGTGCTTACTAACAATTTATTCTACGGGATGATTCCAAAAGATTTGGGTAATCTATCGGCGTCTCTTGAAATCTTCCACGGCTATTCTTGTGGCATAAAGGGCAAACTACCGAGTGAGATTGGGAATATGAGCAACTTGATATGGCTAGAAATGGGAGGCAATGAGTTAATAGGACAAATTCCTCAAACATTGGGAAATATGAGAAAGTTGCAAAGATTGGAGCTTTTTGACAATAAACTGCAGGGTTCTATACCAGACGACCTTTGCAATCTGCTAAAGTTGTTTCACCTAGATTTGAGTAATAATCAGCTCACTCAAGAGATACCCACATGCTTAGGAAATCTAATTGCTTTACAAGAATTGAACTTATCTTGCAACTCATTGACTTCATCTATCCCTCCAACACTTCAGGATGCTGAGGAGATTCAAACAATTGACTTGTCATTTAATGTTCTGTCTGGCTCTCTGTCGCCAGAAATTGGCAGTATGAAGTGGTTGAGAGTGTTGAATCTATCAAGAAATCAATTATCAGGTGATATCCCGAGCAGCTTAGGACAACTTCAAAGTTTGGAGATTCTAAGGTTATCAGACAATCGACTAGGTGGACCCATACCGGACTTGTTTGGTAACTTGATTTCGTTGCGAAACCTAGACCTCTCGGAGAATAATCTCCGTGGTGTTATCCCAAAATCGTTCGAGAAACTTAGTGGCATTGTCTATTTCAATGTTTCATTCAACGAGCTTATTGGTGAAATTCCTAATGGAGGATCTTTTAACAACTTAACTTCAGATTCTTTCCTAGGAAATCCCAAATTATGTGGAGCTTCTCAGTACAAGGTCTCGCCGTGTGAAAATGGGACCAAATCATCGAGCAAGATGAGAGTTTTGAAGTACATTTTACCCTCAGTTGGCGTGATGATAATCCTCGTGATTGGTACAGTTTATTTTATGAGACGACGTGGCATAAACACGCTCATCCGAGTTCACTCTACTTCCCCAGTCACCATCAAGAGGATTTCATACTACGAAGTTGTTAATGCCACCATTGAATTTGGAGAAGAGAATAGGATAGGCAAAGGCAGTATAGGTTCAGTGTACAAAGGAACACTTCCGGACGGCACAATTGCTGCTATTAAGGTTTTCGACCTAGATTTAGAAGACGCAAACAAGAGTTTTGAAACCGAGTGCACAATCCTATGTAACATTCGTCATAGAAATCTCGTGAAGGTAATTAGTTGTTGTTCTAACCTTGATCTTAAGGCCTTGGTGTTGGAATTTTTGCCTAATGGGAACCTTGACCAATGGCTATACTCTAGCAACTATTGTCTGAGTATAGCTCAAAGATTGGATATAATGATGGATGTAGCCTTTGCACTCGAGTATTTGCATCACGGGTATACCTCTCCAATCGTCCATTGTGATTTGAAGCCTAGCAACATACTTCTAGACGAGGATATGGTTGCCCGTGTCGCAGACTTTGGTGTTTCAAAGCTTTTCACTGAAGAACAGAGGATTTCACTAACCAAGACGTTGGGCACTGTCGGATATATGGCTCCAGGTAAGTTGTCTTCTTTAAACATTCAATACTATTACAATCACACTAACAATGTGATAATCAACGAGTGTAATGCATGCTAAAAGTATTTATATGGCGCGTTATTTAGAACTCACTCGTTGATTTGATCAAATGTGATGATTTTGTAGAGTATGGATCAACGGGGTTAATATCAACTATGGCTGATGTTTATAGCTATGGGATTGTGCTTATGGAGACATTTACGAACAAGAAGCCAACAGATGATATGTTTGTTGGAGAGTTCACGATGAGGAGGTGGGTGTTTGAGTCATTTACAGACGCGATAACACAGATAGTGGATGTGAATCCAGTGAATGCTGTTGAGGACAGGATTCAAGCTAGCGAGAACTGTGTGAGATCGATCATGGGACTAGCACTAGAATGCACAACCGATATGCCCGAGGAGAGGATCGATATGAAAGATGTCCTAACAAGGCTTAGGAAGATCAAGATCGAACTTTTGTAAAGCATAGGAGTAAGAAGTGATAGCTATTGTAAATTAAACAACACTAACTTTTTACCATCCTATAAAGAAGTCTAGATATGTTGTATCAATTTCTGTCCCTAAGTTCTTGTATTTAATTTAAAAAGTCTACATATATAACTAAAGAAATTGAAAAGGCAAATATTGACTCCCTCTAAAGAGCATTAACCTCAAATAACCATGGCATGACGAAGGCTAGTACCAAGCAGGCCAATAGGAAGTTGCACAAATATTTCTTACACCGACGTGAACTCTCTTGGGAGGCGTCTAAAGTGGTTGCGACGAGTCTCATCTCATTCCAATCCATCATGAAAATTGAGGTGTCCTCTGAATTTGCACCTACGTTGTTTGCTGTCTTGCCACATATCTCACACGATCTGCAAATGAACGGGTTGGTTAAAGCATTCCAACGCCTATATGCACAAGTAAACTGCTTCTACCACATGGCAGAAACCGATTGGCAATAGTGTTGCATTGCCCACTTCCAACAACATATGAAAATATTCTACTACTCAATCAAACTTTAATATTTGCTAAACATTCAAAACTTCACGTTATTATTTAGGCATTTCATAATCAGCAATCTTATTGAACCTAAAAGTTAAATTTAGCCAAATACACGTGAAACATCATATCATAGGCAAGAAATGAAAGCAGTTATTTGTACCTATTCTCTCTCTGTCCAAACCATGCCTCAGCACACTGTCCATGTGAAAAACCCAATTCACCCTTACACTCACATCCAAGCAAAATCAGCTCTGAGCTGCCAGGTGAACCTTTTTCATTACCAAAATGGCAAATTCTGCAAATTCTTTCTTCTTTCTGATTTTCGTCATTTCTTGATTCATCAATCCCATCAGTTACACACTGATCTTTCACCTCTTCTTCCTTCACTCCAACTCCTGGATTTCTTGAATTTCCTTTGGCTTTTGCTTCATGACCATCCATTTCCTTCTCCATCTATCATTACAATTTTCTCCAGATTACAATTACGCAGATTGTAACTTGCAATTATGCTGGTTGTAACATGAAAGATTTAGCTTTGAAGAATTTTAACCGATGGGTTGACCCGTGTGAGCAGTTCTTACTTCTTAGTCTTTCCTAGGTGGCTTTGAATTTGTGTTAAAAGATAATAAATATATAAAAATAATATTCTAAGTAAGTTGTCATTATGATTTGATTGATGGAAGCAAGCGACAAGAATCCTTAATTCTATTTGTCCGTTTCATTCAAAGGATTCAAACCAACGAATAGAAGAAGGATTGGTGTATGCTGAATTGTTCTCATGCTTACCATGCGTACTATTTTTAATGCTCATTGTCTATGTATCAACATATAAGATGATGTTAGACAATTATATCCGCTTCAACCGTTACCTAAAAAAATAGTGTTGAAACTTCTCTCAACCACTTTTTCTTACAATCATATGCAGCCCTGAAGTTGGATGGCCAAGACGCCTCCGAGGGGGTGAGGTTGTTTAAAATAAAAGGAGTAAGTAACACGTGTTTTGTATATGAAATTAAAAATACGTGATAAACTGCTCTCAAAGTAAAATTGAAAAAAATATAAAATACTATAAAAATATATTTGATATATTAAACTTGAAAATAAATATAAATATTAATATATTATTTTGTACCTTTCAATATCACATGCACGGTATTCGTTAAGACATTCCTTGTTTGACAGTTTGAATTGAGTTGTTCTTGGATAAGGGCAGGGGAAATATAGGCTTCGCCGCTTGAGAATACCCCATTTATCAATGGATATTTAAAGGAGAGATCTAACTTGTGTAGTGAAGGAAGGCTTGGGAAGGCTTCCGAGCGTATTCTTCAATCCTTGTATCTTTGATTGTATGAGCATCACAAATCATGCAACTAATAGAGAATATTACCAACCGGTTTTTGCATATTAGCAACATACAATTAGATTTTTGTTCAAAATGAAACAATATTTCATTAAAATTCATAACCCAAAAATTAATAATACTGAAAAAAACTTATTATAATATGTCATAATTATTTCAATTAAAGTGTTAATTAATAAATCGTTAATATTGTAGAAACCACCGCAAACATAATAATCAATAAAGAACTAACTTGCTAAAAAGAACAAATGCATAAAATTGTATGCCTAAATAGAGTATATTTTGGCATTCGATATATAATTTTAAACATCATTGATCTAATCCATAGATGTTGACACAATATTTTGATATAATATGTATGTGTTCGTGGGTGATTTTTATGATGGTGAAGTAATGTAAGTTGCTAATATGAAGATTGAAAAATTTAGAGCTAACCTAAGAAATTAAAAATTTTAAACTTGATTGCTAAAACTATGACTATACTAAACTTATAGTTATTATAATTATATAGTTATGATTACCTACTCACATGTGAGTACGTTAATATACTCACATACTGATATGTTAATTTATTAATGGTTCATGGTGTGGTCTATATATTGATGCCAAATAATAACTGACACATAAGTATGTGGGTATTAACTTACCTATATATGGGTAGGTGGTCATAACTATGTAATTATAATAGTAATTAAGAGAATATTAATTAAATTAACTCCAATAAAAATGACATTATAAAAAAATATAATAATATAATTAAATTATCACATTCAACATACTTAATAACGTTAAATATATTAATTTAATGATATTCATTAAGGACATTTTTGTCAAATAGCAAAAATCGTAGGGGCAAAATGGAAAAATGAATATTTTGCACTCATTTTCTTGTTTACATAGTATTGATAGTGATTTTTGAGATACTAGTATTATCCCCGTGCGTTGCACGATATAATTAAAATGATATATTTACATAAAATAATATTATAAAATAAAAAATAATTTGGTGCGACATAAGAAAAAATATTATATCAATTATCGTAATTGGTGATTTTGGGAAAATTTCGATAACATATTTTTTGAACAAATAAAAAAACTAAATACTATATTTTATGAGTCATACATAACTATTTAAATACGATTAGCAATGATCTTATAATTGGTCTACAGATACGTATATAAATTTTGTGAATATTGAATTGATTTTATATCATATTTAGCTCAAATTGAATTATGAATATTGAACTGATTTTGTACATTAAGTAAATAAAAAAAGAATTTTCACATTTACATTTTTAAATAAATGAAAATGATTTTTAAATAAAGAAATCAGCCAACCTAAAGACTATATCGTTGACACTATAATTCAAAACTAAAAATATATAAAAATTAAAATATAATATTCAAAAATTAAAATGTATATTAAAAAAGTTAATTATCATTTTTAAAAATATTTAAATTGATATTGCAGTTTGTAACTTTAATATCATATCACATTTTCATTAATGCTTGCATTTTTTTTGTTTAGTTTCAATTATATACATAATTGAAAAATTAAAATTTATATAAAAAAATTAAAATAATGAAAAAATACTAAATAAAGAAAATAAATTAAATTAAATAAGAAAAATAAAATAATAAAGTGTGTATTTAATATTTATTTCCAAAATAAGATTTTCCTTTTTTTACTTTTAAGTAATTAAATGAGTCTTAACAAGATCGCTAACACTACAGTCAATGCAGACTCTTATTATTATATTAAGATTAAGATTAATAAAATTCCTATCTCGGGACTTGAATTTTCGAATGCAAATAGTTGTAAAAAATATTATGAAAATTTTACTTTTAGGGGAATAAAAAATTACATAATACAGCAAAAGAAATAGAAGCTACTACGCAAGCAAGCAAATGTTGACAAGTGCTAAACCTAACGCCCAAAGCGTGCAAAGCAACAACACCACGCGCCTGCCCCAGCACATCCATGCACTCCCATGAACCGTGATGTCAAAATTCGTAATTCACTCAAGAATCTTGGGAAACAAATGGCCTAAATTTCTCCAAGTCAGCATTTCCCAATTTTCAATTTTCCATTTCTCCCTCGTTGTACAATTCAAGATTTTCCATTAAATTGAACCCACAAAATACTATCAGCCAACAATAAATAAATTATTTCCACTTCTTGTAAGTTGCAGCAGTTTCTAGTTTCGATTCTTTGTGGTGATGGCTCAACTACTATCACCAGTGTGTACAAATATTCTTAAATCTCAAATCCCAATTCAGAGTTTTTGTTCGAGAAATAGATTCTCCATGTTTGGGGTAAATTGGAGCAGTTATGGTAGAAGAAAAAGGAAAACTTGTGGGAGAGTTAGAGTTGCTTCCCGGTCCCTAGGATCATATGAAGATGTTGCTGATGATTATTATTCTGTGTTGGGACTGGTAAATTCTTAATTTTCATAGGAGTTCATTTGATTTCTTGTGGATTAATGGGTAATTTTTCGGTGAACATACTGATGTGGATATATTGTGTTATTTGGTTATCAATAATTAGTATATTGTTTTCTTCGTGCTGAATCTGACTCGAAAATCTTGCAATCTTGATTATTTGAATGAAAAATCGGATAGAAAAGTACAGAATTTTAGTTGGAAAAAGTAAAAATTAGATAGAAATGAAGAAATTAGATAGAATAGTACAAAAGGAAAAATGAGAAATTGGGAGAATGAAAGGTTTGACGAGTTTGTGAAGACAGACATACATGAGTACATGTATTTTCTCATTTAGAAGTGAAAATGTTCCTTACGGTCGGTAATTGACTAGAAACTAATCTCCAACTCACGACCCTTAATAAAGAGCTACATGATTAAGAAGTGCCCATAAATTAGTTAATTAGAATGGATTTATATGATGAGAATGGTAGAATTTGGATCGATTTCAGTTGTTAATTGAGAATGATTCTTGAAGTGTGATTGTATGGTTGTTAATTGAGAATGATTCTTGAAGTGTGATTATGTGGAGAATTGGGAATTAAATCTTTACTTATAGTGAAGACTTCATTTGTATAGAGAATCATTATATCAGCAATTAAGCTTCCATTCTTGCCTATGCAACCAGCTTCCAGATGCCACTCCAGAGCAGATCAAGCAAGCATATTATAATTGCATGAAAGCTTGCCATCCAGACCTGAGTGGGGATGATTCAGAGACCACGAATTTCTGCATGTTCATTAATGAGGTTTACGAGGTGTGTTTGCATTCTTTTCATCGATTTTCTTAATTTTTGTGCATAATTTTTAAATTCCCTGTTTGTACTCATACTTTCATACAATATCTTAATTGAATTATATGTAACGATCAATAAATTGAGTTGAACAGTTTCCCACTCTGCATCATTCTTTCTGGCTTCACTTTGTTTGTGTACCTGCTTTTGGTTCTTCTGCTATATAATGACATTCTTTTGTTTAGATTCTGAGTGATCCTGTTCAGAGAATGATATACGATGAAATTCATGGGTATGGGTTGACTGCAATCAACCCTTTTTTGGATGATTCGAGCCCAAAAGATCATGTGTTCGTTGATGAGTTTAGTTGCATAGGTGTGTTTCCATCTCGACCAGCGAAAATGAATATCATCTGAGTTGTAATATGTTTTGATGGAAATAATGAAATCTCCTTTTCCGTAGGCTGCAAGAATTGTGCCAATGTTTGTCCAAAAGTATTTGCCATTGAGGAAGACTTTGGACGAGCCAGAGTTTACAACCAGTCGGGAAACCCTGAAAAAATTCAAGATGCAGTCAATAGCTGGTAGGTTCACAGTCGAAAGACATAATTATAGCACGGGTTTATGGACTATGAGAGTATGAAGTTTTTATGATCACAGCTTTTTCAGACTTCAGTTGTTATGACACTTCAGATGACTATCTCTTTATTTCAGTCCAGTTGATTGCATTCATTGGACATCTGCTGCTCAGCTGTCGTTGCTTGAAGATGAAATGCGTAGAGTAGAACGAGTTAATGTAAGACTGCCTTCTCCTCTTGCAATTTATGACGAAATATTGCTAATTGTGTTTATGAATTGCGAATTTTATGATTTCTAATTGGTTGATAGGTTGCTTTGATGCTCTCGGGAATGGGTTCTTCCATGGACGTCTTCCGCCTCGTAAGGCTCTTTTAACCTTTAACTTTTGCCTTTACCTAAAAGTTAACTTCGACTTTTGAGTTAAAACTTCGAGGAGTTAAAGACAAACTCCAATACTTACCAGTTACCACACATTTAAAGCAACTACTCATCATTATTCACACATTTTATAGTTTCTACCACTATTTAATAGTATGTTTCTATGAAATAAAAGTTTACACAAATACACGCTTACTGATGCAGATTACTTTTAATGATGCAGGCGAGTACTAGATGGGAAAAAAGACAAAACAGAGTCTTGGTAACAACTGTCTATCCTCAAATAATTCAAACATGTCCTTTATAAGGGTATGGAATTGAAATAACAAAAGGAATGTTTCTTGTTTATTGCAGGTCCAAGCTAAGCAAAGGATGATGAAACAGAAAGGTTCTGATAAAACTCAATCATTTTGGAGCAACCTTTGGGGCAGTGCAAAAGACACTGAGAATACAGGTACGATAAAAGTGATGATATTGCTATTTTGACGACCACAACAAGTGTGGATAATAATGAGCAGTAATTTTGACTTTCACTGAGTAGTGGAAGTTAATTTTTGAGTAAAAAAAAAGTTAAAAGAAACGCATGCTAGTTTGCTGATCATGGCATGTTTCATATGTAGTACTTGGCGGTGTTGTGAATAAGATTTTAACGTGTTATTCATTGATCCGTTCAAGCTTCTAATAGCTTATCAAACAAAACACAATTGTTCACCGTTACAAGAATACTGTTATTGACTGCTAACAGGTTCAAAATCAGGTGTTTCACAATGTAACTTCCTATGATGTAATTGTGCAGAGGAAGAAAAGAAGGAGAGGGCACGCCGAGCTGCAGCTGCTGCCCGAAGATGGAGAGAGTATTCTAGAAGGGGTGCTGACAAACGGCCGAGCTTCAAACTTCCCGAGGCCATTGCTAAAAAGGACCCGTGAGCACTACTCTTAACGTCCTTGTATACTTGCAATATATACATGTACATAATTCATTACAATGTATTATAGCTAAATTCATATAAAACTTATCGATTAAGGAACAATATAAGTATTAATTTACTTATTTTCATCGCTAATGTCGTCCGATATTATGAAATTCTAGGAAAAAATGTAGTATTGTCAATCCAAAAGTGGGTCACCACTAAATAAATAATATGGCTTATTTTATCATTAGCAATGTAGATAATCAGTGCTGATTGGAACGTTCTAGATGTCCTATGTGCCAAATATGTCATGAAACACGAGGCCAATCAATAATTGTTATTGATGGTGCAACTATATGTCATGAAAGAGAGAGAAATAATTGTGCAACTAGGATCATTACTTGCTTCTCTCCATTAATGCAAAAACTGTCATGAAACCCCATTCCTATTATTGTATTTGACTTTTGTGCATTTGTGTGTGTAGCTGGATTTAGGTGGTATATCGCCTCAGCCATGTTGCATCATATGCTTATTGTGTTGCCATTGAAGTAAGTACTAAGGAATGCTCGATAAGCATTTTTGTTTATATTTTATGTTATGTTATACATTGAAATGGCCATATTGAGGCCTTCGTGCAACTAATAGGCTATATATTTTGAGTAAATAAACATCCTTGTTAACGAGTCTTCCTAAGTTATCCATCCGACCATCCATCATGAAGTCTTGCTAATAGATTGTGAATTTGGATCCTTGATCCCTTTGCAATGTTGTGGGACCATGTATGCGACCTAATGTCTGTTTGCTATTAAAAAGTTAATAAAAGTGGTCTCTTGATAATGGGCGAATAAAAGTTATGTTGTCGTGCTTCTAAAGCAGTGGAATACATTATTAAATAAGTTTTAACTTGTATTTTCGTTTAAAATGAGTATATAATACAAAAGAATTATATTCAATTACTCAAATGTCAATGTAATATGCTCTAATAATTAACAAATGATTTTCTTGGAATATCCTCTCATTTTCTTGTATGTTGACAAAGCTGTACATCATGTGAACGCCCCAAGAGTGTGCATTTCTAATTCACCAATTAATAATCTTGAGAGATTCTTTAATTTGGTGTGGATTTCTTATGTTACAAAGATGCATTACCAATAATTATATCTACATAGTCTTTGGTTAATGATTAGGTTATCCCATTTTTGGGACTGGGCAATGAAATATGCAACTTGATATAAGTTGAGTTCTTTTTGTATTATTAAAATCTTCGTCAAAATCTTTCCTATGTATTAAGGGGCAACGTACACATTGGATTTCACTATTCAGAATAATTAATTTTTGTCACACCAGTAAAAGTTGGAGTGTCAAATTAATTTGGGATAGAATCAATGTCACTAACAAATAGTATTATTCATTGTATTTTAGAGTAGATATGACGATTCCCATAAATTTCTATTTCAAAAAAATCTCTTGAAAATCACCTTAATCAAAATTTTATGTGCTGACTTTTAAATGTGTGAACTCGATATCAACAATAAGTACATACAAAAGTCGAAAAAGTACTCAGGCATGCACATTTCCATCCTGGATTACAATCATTTACGAATGTCACCCCACCAAATTATCATTTAAAGTGTTAAATTGAGTGGCACTCGTAACATTTTCATGTTTATCGAAATCCTACTTCATTCTCCCACTGTCAAAATCCCAAAAATTTGCTGGTGCGGCCACCTTATTTTCGGCCAAAGTTCGGCCACAGAGACACCCTCCCTTGAATGTAGGGGGGAGGGGGGCCCCACATCCCATGTTAATCTTCGGCCTCCAATATCATAAGATCTCTATTCAAAATTCCAATACATTGTGAATCTACTTTACAACTAGACCCACCTCAATTTTATTGGTTTCCAAATCTAGTGTCGCCACAAAAAAGTGTGAATCACTAGTGACCAACAATTTCAAAATCAAATTCCAAAAGCATCCACGCCCCTAAAGTTTTGCCAGGTATGAAATTCCTTTGTGTTTTAAGTGTGTGGAATACGTATGCGTAGGATTTGAAATCCAACCAGATATCGATTGAAAAAAACATTGGAAAAGTAAAATTAAAAGTTTGATAGAAAATATATAAATTAATAAATAAAATATGCTTCTAAAATTTGAATTTCTCTCTGCGAGGTACCAAGAAAGTTCGTTTTGAAGTCAAGCTCACGCGTTAGAATACTGTACTAATTTCGTCTGAAGAAAAGTATGCCTTTGATTATTTGAATATTTGAAAGCTAATGTTACATCCTCATTTACGTTTCAACACTTTCATCTTCCCAGAAACAAATTAAATTTCGTAAACAAGTTTTGAGTGTTTTGAATAATTGAAAATCGAAAATAACGAACAGAACATACATTAAACTCCGATAAATTAAGCATAAAGAAAGATAAAATTGTCCAAAAGAGTGGGAAATGAGATCAAAACCTTGGTGTTAGAATCAAATTATTTTTGTTTTACAATTACAAACTTGAGATAATTATTATCTTACAGTTGAAGCAACAGTATGAGCCCAAAATCTAAGATGATCTTTCAATTCCATTTCATTACCAAAATCTGGAATTCTCCAATCCACCATTAATGGCTTCTTCTCTTTCTTCTCATCTTCGAAAACATCCCATGCTTCTGAAAGATAAGGCCTTCTAACTTCACTTCCATTAATATTTTCCTCCAATTTTTCATCCATTCTTCCTCCAAGTCTTTGCAATCCAGGAATTATGGAAACCAGATTTGGATCATTATCAGCATCTGAAAAGACAAAACCCAGATCCATAAACCCTTTCAACTCCTCAAATTCAAGATCTGATAAGCTTCTGCTGCTGGTTTTCTTCCTCCTCTGTATATATCTCAACTTTTCCTCTGCTCTTGAAGGTTTAATGTTCTGTTTGAATTCTTCAACTTCTTTACCAGAAACCACAGTTTGAAGCTTAGGAACAAGAACAGATCTTGGAGAATAAGAATCTGAACTATCTTTTGAGCTCAAAAACTGGTCACTAGAAGATTTCTTCAGGAGGGTTTTTGTTCGATTCAGCGTAGGTTTTGCATCAACTTCAAGACTTGGATCTGTTTTCAGGGGTGACAAAGAGGGCTTTTTTGTAAAAATTCCATACTCAAACCAGTAAGAATCTAGGAGATTGAGAAGTGTTTCTTCAGCTAACATTGGAATTGGGTTCTGAGAGAATGAGGAAAGTCTGTGAAAATTCTGTGTGGCAATTGTGAGGGTGAGGACACCTAGATATCTATCCACCTGCTAGTGGATGTATATATAGTGGGTGTTTTTTTAGCGTTACTGTTGAGCATCGCTAATATTGGAGAATTATACTTTAAAATAATAAAATAATAATAATAATGAAAAATATTGGATAATTATGTGGAAAGGTTATTCAAACTAATCCACGTGATTATGTAATGTTAAGATTACACAATAATACTAATATTTTAAGTTTTTGCCGACTGAATATGTCAATAAATTAATAAGTTGTTAGACGTTTATAAAGTTTGAATTTTGAAGACACGCTCTGCGGAAGTCAAGAAGAGACTTATTGTTGTGTATATTGTCAAATTTACATTATTCATAGACAAATATTAAAAAAAATAGCTTACTTGCAAAGAATTCAGTGAAATATAATATGTGATCGTAAAATAAGAAACAAATATTAAATAATATTTAAGATTATTGTCACTGTGAATACTAGTAAAAGAAAAACAATCAATTTATCACTTTTTTTATATACTTTTCTAGATCGATAGCAAGATATTTACTTGAAATTGTAAACTGTTGCAAAATGCGCGGATGGATATAGCCATATAGGAGTGGGGACCGAGGCCGTGCACCCACCACCATGCGGAATATTTTATTTTGCCAAAGCTTTTGATTTTCATTAAATTTGTACTTTTTATTAGTTAGTTCCATGCTCTTGACTCTTCATTGATCTCACCTTTGTTCATAATTGGAGGGTTCAATCCCTTTCAAGATGGACATTTGATGGTCAATTTTGATTATATTGATGTAATTAACGAAATTTACAACACAATCTTCACATTGTGGAAATATTATTATTTGTTTTTTCACAAAATAAGTATGCATTAGATGTTTGTGAAATATGCCATTTTTTTATTTATCTAGATTGTGTGTGGCTTGAATATGGAACAACATTCTCATTCCTAACAATTGATGAATTAATACACAAAATTTATTTTAATTCTAATTCTAATTAAATCCTTTGTTAGGCAAGGTAACTTTTCACTAATATATAGATCCATAATTGTTTGTGGCACTAATAATTAAAGTAGGGTCCAACTTTTTGGGAGTAATGTTGAAGGATCATTTCGCATCTTGTTGTAAGGGACACGCGTGAGGTAAGACTCTCATTCATAGTGTCCCACTTGATTAAACCTAATCAATTATTATTTAATATTTATTTGGCAATAATTAATTTTAAAATATTCATTGGCCAAGATAAGATATACGTACAAGTATGGTCGATTAGTTAGTAGGTACGGCTATATAATAAATAAAATTGAATTTTAAATTACAAATTACAAACGGTAAAAAAAAACCCCATATAGATAAACTCAATTTTAATTTATTAATCCTTTTACAAGTTACACACGAGCCTTGAACATTTTAAAATTTTATATTATGTATATTTGGATATTAAATATATTTGTAATCTCGGTATTTTATTCTTATTCTGTTTTTATCTAAAAAAGAACTAATCATAAAATTCATATAAATTTTAAATTTCGAATAGTGTAAGTTAAAAAAAATCTTTTTATTCCTTTCAAGAAAAAAAAAATTTATTTTTGAGTTCCAAAAAATTATTTTTTAATGTTGTCAAATCAAAATGCACGAGTAACATGTGATGCTGCAAAGTCGTTTTGACGTGTTAACTTTCAACCTATCATCATAAAATTAACCGTTTGTGTTCAACCTCAATAGTGTAGAAGGCTAGACTGCCAGAGTCTGCCAGTGAGTAGATCAAATGGAATTAAAAAATGCGACCTTTTTCTTTTCTTTTCTTTTTCTTTTTTAAATTAATTTTCTTGTTTGGACTCATGAAAAGATAAAAGAATAAAATATCAAGTGGGAAATATTTAAAAGCTCATATCCCATGACAAAAGTGGAAAACACGTGATAACAATTTTAATTTTTGTTTTGTTTTCATTTCTTGTTTTCTTATTTTCTTTTTCACTTCGGTAGGTTAATGACTCAAAAATATTATTCATGAGTATAATTATAACAACCATGATTTTGAATATTGGTGTACTAGATCTTCGTATCTTATATGCGTGTGTTTTGTGTGTGTGTTTTTTTAAAAGTATAATTATAGCAAGAGGGCTGATTACAACATATATTTACACATAGTTTTAGCTTTAATGTGTTGGGTCCAAGCATGTCTTGGCCCAATCTTCCAATAGTCCTATTGACTGGCTTGGTGATCCAGCCCACAACGGAACTCTTTAGAGCTTGTTTCAAATACTCCTCCCATCCCAAATATATATGTTTTTATCATTTTTTTACACGGATTAAAGCTTTTATTAGAAATGTAAATAATGCAAGCATTTTTTTCTATTTTATCCCTATTAATGAATTTAAAAATTATTGGAACTAAAAAATAACTTCAAAATATGTCTATTTAATGAGGATATAAAAATAAAAGAATAGAAATTGACATATATAATTGGGACAACTAAAGAAATAAATGCCTATATAATTGAGACGGAGGAAGTAGTATATTAGTTGCATTTATTTTTGGGCCGTTCTTCCAATCGACGATTATCAAAAAACCTCAATTAGTTTTTTGCACGTGATGCTGTGTACCTCTTTGCTATATATGATTTCGTGTACACACTATGACAATGGGTACCATTTTCATTGACTAGTGTTCTCCTCCCTATCCATATGGGAGGACTTATTCTCCCAATTGTAAATGTGTTATTGTTTGAGTTAGCGCGTGTTAGGGTATGTATTTTTATGCGTTTTTATGTGTTTTGATGTGATATAGGAGAGAGAGAAAATGGAATTGAATGGTGGAGATTTGTGTAGTACAGGTAAGTCCCACGAGATTTGTGTGTAAAAATGTGTAAAAATGAGTAGGAGAACAGGGTCTTAATGTATCATCAGTAGAGTAATAATAATAAATTCACCCATTGAAAAGGTAGTGAAAATAACATGGGGAGGAGAACATTTCTAGTTACAAGAATTACATGTATGCTACATCACTAATTGGGTTTGGAAAAAGGGAAGTAAACTATGTTCACCGAACAAGCATGAATGCAAATCGGCTATCACATGCTTGACTCTCTCATCAAATCAAAATAATTTATACAATTGAATCATTACGTTTTGTTTTGTATGTAAACTATTTTGATTGTATATAACAAATATGAAAATTGGGATAGGGTTAGCAATTGAATCATTAGTTCCACTTATCAGTTGTGCATAGGGGTAGTAATCGAGTTGGACAGTTCGTGAGCTCGTATATTCGGTTCAGTTTGGCTTGTCAAAAGTTCGGTTCTGCTCATGAAAATACGGGCTTGGACTTTGATCGAGTCGAGAAATTAAAAAAGGGACAGTTCGTATTCGGCTCGTAAAGTTCGTGGACCTACTATTTGGCTGATGATTGAAACTTAATTTAAGGGATAAGTAATTTTATATTATTAAAACAAATACTTCCCTCATCTCACATATATAGTCCACTTTGTTTCTTTCACAAGAAATAAGAATAGCTTTGGAAAAGTGAATTTTACAATTGGAAAAGTGAATTTTACAAGTAATTTCCTATAATGCCCTAATTTAAATGAATACAAGCCATTAAAGATAGGTGAGGGATAATCGGAACCGTTTCAAAACCATCGAGCGGTTTGTAACTATGGTCCGCTCAGGGCCATTTTGATGGCCCGTTCGACTCTCGTTTTGAAATTCGGGACCAGATTTAGAATCAGCACGGTGAGAGGGAGTTTCAGGAATTTTCGAAATTTTTTTCGGCGACACCATGGGCCGCCTTGACCACCGGTCAAAAAAGTTTTGGCACTATTTTTGGACAAAAAATAGTGCCAAAACTTTGACCGGTGGTCACGACGGCTACGGGGGTCGCCGGAAAAAATTCGAGAAATTCTTGGAACTCCCCATCGTCGTGCTGATTCCAGATCTGCTCCCGGATTTCAAAACAGGAGTCGAATCAACCCCCGAAAATGCCATCGATGGTGCCATAACTAAGGCACCATCGATGGTACCTTATCATCCTTGGAGGTATAATAGTAAATGAATATAAAAAATACTATTAAATATAGAAAGAGTACTATATGTGTGGGATATCTCAAAAAGAAAATGTGGGCTATATATGTGGGGAGGAGGGAGTATGTCATAATTGCAAACATGAATCCCTACATTTCTATTGCGAATTGTGTGTTTAAAAGGAAACGAAATCAAAACTCGGGTCTGGCTCGTGAGCCACACGATCTAGAGCCGAACCCGAGTCGTGTGACTAGAACACGAGCCAAGCCGTCTTGTTTCGCAGACGGGCGAGCCGAGAGTCACAATTTTACGAATCAAGCCACTTGGCTCGGTTCGTATGACACCCCTACTTGTGCAGTAAATTTAATTTTAAGTGTTCATGCACAAACCAAAAACAATTATTTTCATTAAAAAAATAAGTAGGATATATAATTATTGTTTATTAATCATATTAATCGAGCAATGATTAGTAGTTATGTGATGTATATTCATATTTTGGGTAATAGAGGTTGGTTTTTAATAGTTTTTAATGTAAAAGAGGAGAGAGAATGAGTAGAGTTAAACGGTAAAAATTTGTGAATGTGATATAATATGTGGATATAATTGATATAGGATAAAAAAAGAATAGATAAAAGAGTGATAAAAATGATAAAAAATTTAAAAATTAATTCCCTATTATGCTTATTAATTGATAATATAATGTTTCGTAACGGAAACATCATAAAATTAGCTAACGTCAAAATGTTATATAATTAATAATCTAATCAATTCTATTGATAAGGTTTTGTTCTATTTGGTATTAACCAAATTCGCACGTAATTTCGTATACCTCATACTCATTTTCAATCACACACACATTTCCCAAAATAATATTAATCATACATTTTTACACGGAATACCGCACGGAACAACGAAACCCCCAATCAAACAAGGCCTAAATTGCATTATTGTTTTGTCAAGTGAAGGTTCTCTAGACTCTAAATAATATCTTTAAAATTATTTTAACACTTGAATGGGTCATAGTGGATTGGCTAGCACGTTATATTAAATTACTTCTCTGCCAATCTGTCAACGTGACATCTCCCATATTATAACTCACAAATTACACAAATTTCCCCTCTTCACACCAACTATCTCCGCCCACCGGCCACTTCCCTACCCCCACCACCACCTCCCCCATACACTCTCAGGCAGCTCATATCTATACATACTTACAAACACTAACATATATATTAATTACACATTTATATTCTCAGTCCTTGTATGAAAATGGAAGCTAAATTTCAAGAAAACGATGTTGATGCTTCTCTATCTGGTGATGAAGAAGCTGAAGAAACCTACGAGCCATCACCTAAGAAAAGGTTCGATATTTCGTCCGCGTTCAATGTTTTTTTCTTTCTCTTACGTGTGTGTATATATATTTTATATATTTTTATAATTTGAGTCTGAATATATGTATAGCAGGAAGGGAGCAAACAAGAGGGTTGTGAAGGTGCCGATTGACGGTTCCCGGAGTAAAGGGGAGGTGCACCCACCGCCGGATTCTTGGTCGTGGAGGAAGTATGGACAAAAACCCATAAAGGGCTCACCTTATCCCAGGTAAAGAATTGTTATATTAAACTATTTTGCCATATTTTCATGTTGTGGCCTCCGGGCTCCGGCGAATTAGGTGGTGAGGAGCTGTTGGCGGGCGGCGGATCCGGTGGCGGGGGTGTGATTTTTATCGGAAAGAGTGTGGGTGGATAGATTATTTTACTGGCGGCTTTGGCACTAAACGACATTATTGAATGTGGTTATTGATGTAGTAGTTGAAATTAGTTAGTCCCACACGCTAGTGACTGGTTTGTCCTCCACGCTCTTATATTTTATTACCCCCAAAGAAATTTCAACATTATGATATTTTGGGATAAACTATGGTTAGTTTGGAGTACCTAGATTGAGACCTTGGGTTCTAGAACTCTTAAATTTGAGTTCCACCGGAGTACATAGATTGAGACCTTGGGTTCTAGAACTCTTAAATTTGAGTTCCACCAATTGCGTGTTTCATTGTGTGTCTTTGGTCGCCACGCGGCCTTAATTGCAATTGTAATAATAGTTGGAATTATAATAGTAATGCGATTATAGTACTTCCGTCGGTTAAACAACTATAAATTTCGATTTAGTAGAATTTTAATCGAATTTATATTAGTGCACTTGAATATGAATTTGATGTAATTTGTACCTTAAAAAAATATATCATTTGTACAAATGAAATATGGAGATGAATTTTAGACAGAGATTTAATAAATTTGTATAGATTACTAGCTGATGTGATATCTTAAAATAGTTAAATCTTATTAAGCGTATATATGTCGTTCCGTATAAATAATTTGTACAAATAACACATTCATTCTTTAAATAATGTGAACTCTACACATTTCCATGTTTGCTCAATCTTAAGTTCCGTATATTGCATTGCAGAGGTTATTATAGGTGTAGCAGCTCGAAAGGGTGCCCGGCTAGAAAGCAAGTGGAGCGAAGTCGCCTTGAACCAACCAAGCTTCTAATCACCTACTTTTGTGAACACAACCACCATCTTCTAGCCGCCACCACCAAAAACCACCACCACCCCTCCACTGCGGCTGCTTCCACCGACTCTCCTTCCACCTCCACCTCTGCAGCATCAGCCCAATTCCCTCCGGAGGAATGTGCCGTCTTTGCAAACCAACCGGACTTGGAGCCAGTCGATAACGGCTTTGCTGAGCTAGCCGGAGAGTTTGGGTGGCTAGTCGACGTTGGCTTCACCCTAATGGATTGCCCTACCTTCATGGGAGCTTCGTGGGCTCATACCGATGTAGAAGCATTCGTGCCTATTAATGGAGAAGACGACGAGTCTTTGTTTGGCGATCTTGAGGACTTGCCAGAGTCCGTCGGAGTCCTCCGACGACAAAGTGAAGAGACTCCATGTTGTAGCGCCACATTATGATAGAGATGTTTTGACGGACTTTCAAAGTAACAGATGTAAAGTATCATAATTATCATTTTTCTTCCATTCGTGTACAAATTTCTTGAACAAGAAAAAAAAAGCATATTATTTTAGGACAGTAATAATATTGTGTATAGTTTATCGTACTAAACAAGTCATTTTTAACTCACATTCAAGTGAGGTCACTCACGACATATAAGAAAGTCATCTAAACTCAAAACTGTTACTGTTTTCAAGTCAAATTTCATCTAGGATTCGAAAGAATGGAAGCCTTCGGGGCTTGAGAAACCATACAAGGAGGAACTAACATAGGATGTCCCAAAGCATGACTGAAGTAATAAGTGATGTTCTCTTCTTCTACCTCCATTGCACCTTCCAATACTTTGACTACAATGGTCATTGTCGGCCTTCTCTTATGATCGTCCTGCAAACACCACGCCGCAATCTTGATCATCCTCAATACTTCGTCCCTACAATTCTCCATCATTTCTTCATCCTAATTTTCAACCAAGTCAAGCAATTTCTTCTTCGTCCCCTTTTTCTCTAGAAGCTTAAGCAAATGCGCAGTAGACTCTGATCGCATCCCACCAAAATTTCTTCTCCCGTAAACTATTTCAAGAATAACGACTCCAAAACTATAAATATCTACTTTCATTGTGATCCTTAAAAGTCCCCATTCCGGGGCAATAGAACTAGGACACTAGTACAGATTTTGTAATGGGTGGCGTTTGTTTTGGATAATGGGTGGCGGTTAAAAAAAGACACCCAAATAGGCGACACCCAATGTTTTTAGAATGGGTGGCGGTTCCATAAACGCCACCCAAAATATTTAATATATATATTTTTATTTTATAAAACAACGGGTGGCGGTTGTTAATTAAAGAACCGCCACCTAATATACAATGGGTGCCGGTTCTTTGATTAACAACCACACTGTATATATATATATATATATATATATATATATATATATATATATATATTTAAAAACTTTGGGTGGCGGTTCTCCATTAAGAACCGCTACCTTATGTCTTTTTTTTTTTTTTTGTGAAAACAGGACCGTTTGTTAAGCTTGCAGATCAAAAGCCAAAAAAATGAAATTTTAAAAAATGCAATACAAAATTTACAGATCTATACAAACTTGCAGATCTATACACCTCTAACATATAATCCTAATTAAAAAGATACAGATCTATACAAGTTTATTACTACAAACAATAATAAATACAGATCGAAAAATGAAAAAAACTTTAAAATCCCAGATCTGCAAATAATTCTTGGTGCTTGTTAACACCTCAACCGTTCTTGTTGTTGAGTGAATAAGCTGAAGCTTGTGACTTTGCCTTCTTCATTGTTTGCGAAATTGGAGTTCCGCCATCGCTTATTGGGGTATGGGCAATTGCATACCAGCGGCTGCCTCTATGTGCCTCAGATCTGAAAATACAGCACGTAAAGAGAAATGAACCCACCATGCATGACTACAAAATCGAATTGCAGATGGAAGAAAAACTAAGAGAGAAAGAGTTTGAGAGAGAGGAGAAAGTTAGAGAGAGGGAGAGTTGTGTCTTTTGGGTCAATAATTGTGGCCGAGAGAAAGTTAGAGAGAGAGAGAGTTGTCTCATGTGAATTGCAGACAATTGTCTCTTCAATTATTTGTCTGTTCAATTATTCGGCATTTCATTTTGGGTGGTGGTTGTGCAATAACAACCGCCACCCGTTCTCGTTCAAATATGTTTAAAAAAATAAACAAATTATTTTTAGTAATAGGTGGCGGTTCTTGACAAGAACCGCCACCCATTTTTGAAGAAAAGGTGGCGGTTAGGGGCTAAGAACCGTCACCTCTTGTTAGAAGTTATTTTTATTTTTTATAAAATACATTTTGGGTGGCGGTTTTTTCTAACAACCGCCACCCGTTATTTTTGGGTGGTGTTTTTCTATAAAAATGCTACCCAATGGGTGACACCTAATGTCCATATTGTACTAGTGGGAGTTCCTTGCATTGTCGTCTGGATTTGGCTCTCATTTCGTCCCACAAGTTTGCATAACCCAAAATCAGCGATCTTCGCGTTGAAATCTTTGTCCAAGAGGATGTTATGTGGCTTTATGTCGAGGTGGACAATTTTCCGATGGCACTCTTCGTGTAAATACTCTAATCCTTAATCGAGCACAATTTTCTTTCGGGTTTCCCAGTCGAGCCTGTAAGATGATTGGTCGAAAATCCAATTATCCAATGAGCCATTCCTCACGAACTCATAAACCAGAAGTCTATAATTTTTCTCAGCACAAAATCCAATCAGTTTCACCAGATTAAAATGATGAATGCTTTCCATTGATTGAACTTCGGCTAAGAACTCCCTGATTCCATGGCTTGTACAAAAACCTCGTTGGCAGCCCTGGAATTTTTCCTATGTAATCCTCCTCGTCATCCATTTGTGATCTTGTCCTAATCATCAACAATATGGCAATGAAAATGCACACAGTGACAAACGCACCAGCACTTGAACCAGCTATTACTGCAGTGTAGTTTGATTTTTTTTTTTTTTTTACAGATGGTGGACTTGGAGGCAGAGGAATCTGTACCTTCATGTAACTTCGATATGAAAAATCGAGACGAGGAAATGTAGATTCTCTGATGGACAGGATCTTTGCTGGCAAAAAACAATAACCGTCATCTATATTGTCTTGATAACTGAAAAACGCAGCCTCACATGCACAATTCCTCAGACAAACCTGTTTGCATTGATCGATGTTCTTGATATTAGGCAATGCAGATCCCACATCGATTACATTGACGAAAGTAACGTTTTCTATTTCAATTAGTTTGTGTTGATCTGAAGATTGTTGACAAGACAATGTTGTTAATCTCGAACATCCTAGGCTTGGTAACTGAGATTGCACTGGTTGGAAATACTGAATTTTGTCTAGGCTATTTGGACAACTACACTGTCCTTCTCGGCATACGGCATAGTCTCCACAACTTCGAGGATATTGACATTGTAATGGCCTGTACTGTCCCCACTGTACCAATACAAGCACTTAGTTCTCAATTTTCGGCTGGCGAATGCTCTGATACCATTTGTAATGACCCGTACTGTCCCCACTGTACCAACACGAGTCTTTTCAGCATGCTTTGTCCTCACTCGCATGCTCCCAGAGAAAACTTGCCCGAGGGTCACCCATCATAGAATTGCTCCAAGTCAAGCACGCTTAACTGCGGAGTTTCTGACGATGGGCTTTCGGAAAAGAAGGTGCACCTTGTTGGTATGAGTAGTACGAATCAATCCTTTTAACCTCTCCTAATCGGTCTGGCATTCTGGGGTATTACAGACACTGTCCTAAATCTTCTTCCACCACATCACGAAGCTCAACCACGCCCCCACTGTTAGCATGTTGGTATACCTTTAAACCCCCTTTGCTATCTAGTAATAGTAACATGATTGTCCCATCAGACAAAGGGAGGACATCATACTCGCCGTAGGTCCATTGAGCTCTTGTTCCTATTATCACAAGGCCTACTAGACTAAACATTGCATGTACTGATTTGTCAGAACTTCCCGTGTTTTGTGTAGGTAATAACTGAGAATACATCATTGGAGGACCTCGATCCACTTCATTATATATAGCAAAACCTGCTGATGATGTTATAGTAGCATCGTAAGGACTTGCAGTTAATCTTTGTCCCTCTCAGTTTTTGATCAAGAAGAAGTGTATTGGTTGGATGATCAAACAATTGCCAAACGAGTTTTTGTTCCTCGTCGAAGAGGATTAAATTTTCCGAGCTTGTAATGTTCATTCCATAGACAGATGAAGTGTCAGTTGACCATATTTTGCTGCCATCTGGTTTTAGCAGAACTAGATCTTCTTCTCTTGTGAGCATGAGGGTCGAGTTTTCCGGTGACCGGTTTTCTGGATTTGCCGACCAAACGACACTGAGAGCATATCCACCTGCAATTACAACTGAGAAGAAGTAATCATTACAAGGATCAATACAGAAGAATCCACACATGACAGCAACACTTGTTTCACTCTCGTCTTAAGAGTACGGTGCTTGCTTGTGATCCATCATTGCCTCGATATGTCCTTGAAAAGCCATGTTGATCGCAAGGATGAATCGAGGTAGAATACCGGGCCGGGCTTTGGAGTATACGCACTCCCTTTAGTTGCACAATGTTGAAGATAGCAGATAGCAAAAAGGGGAGAAAGAAACAGAGGAGACCAGATGATTTTGAGCATTGTCATTGTTTCTCCAATGTTTCTACCTTTGCCTTTCATAGTAATTCTGATGGAAATTAAATCAAAGATGATGATGAATTGAATAATTAATTAACCTGATTGTAGTATTTCAAACTTGCAGGGTGCGGCTGTTTATATTGAAGTTAAGGTCCCACTAATGCAAATTATCCATTATTCATACACGGCGGGCCAAATAAATAATTGATACTACTTTGTCGAAGTCGAAAAATATTTGCTCCTCGACGTAGGTAATAGTAGTGGGCACTGGGCCCCACCAGACAGTGTTAAAAATCAAGAATAACAAATGCCTAATTGTTGGGTAAAACCACTCCCAAAACCAGGTTCTATTCATGTGAAGTATCAGAATTATCATTTTTCTTCATTTCATGCACAAATTTCTTGAACAAGGAAAAAAAAAAAAAAGGACTGCTTTTTTACCCACAAATCAATGTGGCGTACAGTTTACCCTACCAAATGAGTCATTTTTGACTTAAATTCAAGCAAGGGTCCGCCGTGAAATATCATGAAGTTGCCTAAACTCAAGTCCACCACTGCATTCAAGTGACATTTCATCTAGGATTCGAAAGAATGGAAGCCTCCAGAGGCTGAGAAACTGTACTAGGAGGAACTAACATAGGATGTCCCAATGCATGAGTGAAGTAATAAGTAATGCTCTCTTCTTCGACTTCCATTACGCCTTCCAATACTTTCGCTACAATGGACATTGTCGGCCTTCTCTTATGATCGTCCTGCAAACACCACGCTGCTATCTTGATCATTCTCAATACTTCATCCCCACTATTCTCCATCATTTCTTCATCATAATTCTCAACTAGGTCGAGCAATTTGTTCACCTTCGCCTTTTCTTCTAGAAGTTTAAGCAAATGTTCAGTAGATTCTGATTGTGTCCCGTCAAAATTTCTTCTCCCACAAACTATTTCAAGAAGAACGATTCCAAAGCTGTAAATGTCGACTTTGATTGTGATCCTTAAAAGCCCCCATTCTGGGGCAATGTAGCCGGGAGTTCCTCTCATCGTTGTTTGGATTTGGCTCTCATCTCGTCCGATAAGTTTGCATAACCCGAAATCAGCGATCTTCGCGTTGAAATTTTCATCCAAGAGGATGTTATGTGGCTTTATGTCGAGGTGGACGATTTTCTGATGGCACTCTTCGTGTAAATACGCTAATCCTTTTGCAATATCAAGCACAATTTTCTTTCGGGTTTCCCAGTCGAGCCTATATGATGATTGGTCGAAAATCCAATTATCCAATGAGCCATTCCTCATGAACTCATAAACCAGAAGTCTGCAATTTTTCTCAGCGCAAAATCCAATCAATCTCACCAGATTAAAGTGATGAATGCTTCCCATTGATTGAACTTCGGCTAAGAACTCCTTCATTCCATGGCTCGGCTTATCTAATCTCTTTACTGCAATATCAGTACCATCTCCTAGCCTTCCCTTGAACACAGTACCCGACCCTCCACCTCCAATCTTTTCCTTAAAATCCTCCGTAGCCAATTGTAGTTCCTTGTGTGAGAATCTGGTCGGCAGACCTGGTATCTCGCCTACGTATTCCTCATCGTTGTCAGTATGTTTTCTTGTCTTAATTATCAATAATATGGCAATAAAAATGCATATAGTGACAAATGCTCCAGCACTATAACCAGCTATAGCTGCAGTAGAATTTGATTTTTTAGCAGATGGAGGACTTGGGGTTGGAGACAGTGGGATTTGTACCTTCATATACGTTCGATATGAAAAATTTGAACGGGGAAATGTAGATTCTCGGATGGACAGAATCTTTTCAGGCAAAAAACAATAACCGTCGTTTACACTGTCTTGATAGCTGAAAAACACAGCTCCACACGAGCAATTCTTGAGACAAGCCTGTTTGCATTGATCGATGTTGTTGGTATTAGGCAATGCAGATCCAACATCGATTACATTGAAGAAAGTAACGTTTTCTATCTCAACTAGTTTGTGTTGATCCGAGGATTGTCGACAGGATAATGTTGTTAATCTCGAACAACCTAGGCTAGGTAACTGAGATTGAACAGGTTGGAAATACTGAATTTTGTCCAGGTTATTTGGACAACTACACTGGCCTTGTCGACATACACCATAGTCTCCACAACTTCGAGGATATTGACAGTGTCCTAAATCCTCTCCGACCATATCAAGAAGCTCAACCAAGCCCCTATCTTTATCATGTTGGCAGACCTTTAAACCCCCTTTGCTATCAAGTTTTAAAAGCATGATTACATCATCAGACGAAGGGATGACTTCATATTCACCGTAGTTCCATTGAGCTGTTGTTCCTATGTTCACAAGGAGACCTACTTGACTGAACATTGCATAAACCGATTTGTCATAACTTCCCATGTTTTGAGTTGGTAATAACTTGTAATACATCATTGGAGGACCTTGATCCACTTCAGTATATAAAGCAAAACCTGATGCTGATGTTATAGTAGCATGATAAGAACTTACACTTAATCTTTGTCCCTCTCTCAGTTTTTGATCAAGAAGAAGTGTATCAGTTGGATGATCAAATGATTGCCAAACGGGCTTTTGTTCCTTGTCGAAGAGGATTAAATTTCCCGAGGTTGTAATGCTCATTCCATTGACAGATGGAGTGTTGGTTGACCAAATTTTGGTGCCATCTGGTTTTAGCAGAACTAAACCTTCTTCTCTTGTGAGTGCGAGGGTCGAGTTTTCCGGTGACGGGTTTTCTTGATTTGCTGACCAAACGACGTTGAGAGCATTTCCACCTGCAAATACAACTGAGAAGAAGTAATCATTACAAGGATTAGTGCAGAAGAATCCACACATTACAGCAATACTTTTTTCACTCTTTTGTCTTAAGAGCACTGTGCTTGCTTTTGATCCATCACTGCCTTTATATACCCAACCAGTGGAGTTGAAAAGCCATGTTGATCGCAGGGTTGAGTTGAGGTAGAATATCGGGCCAGGCTTTGGAGTATTAGCGCTTCCGTTAACTGCAGAACGTTGAGCATAGCAGATAGCGAAACAGGAAGAGAGAAATAGAGTAGACCAGATGATGCGTAGCATTGCCATTGTTTCTATAATGTTTCATACATCTTGCCTTTCATAGTAATGGTGATGAAAATTAAGTCAAAGATGATGATGAATTTAAAAAGTATAACCTGATAGGAAAATTTCAAACTCGCAGGCTGGGCTGCTTAGATTATTTATTGAAGTTAAGGTCCCACTGTTGCAAATTATTTATTATTAAGGCCGGCTAAATATAGTCGACACTACTTGGTCGAAAAAGATCTGCTGCTCAACATAGGCAGCAGCGGTTGGGCCCACCACGCGGTATTAAAAATCCATCACTGTTTAACACCACTAGCCAAGCCATTCTCAAATCAATTCATCGGAAGATATACTGAGATACTAATCTCCACACGAAATACAAGTCTATAAATTCAAAAACTTTTGAAGTCAATTATATACATACCAGAACAAGAAAAACAGGATATAGTGTAAATCAGATCATAATTTAAAGCTGTGTAATATGTTCGGAGCATTATACAGTGACAGGAGAAGGTGAAGCAATGCGATTTTCAGCAGGAATCTCAACAAATTCAGAAAGAAGTGCTCGGAACTCATCTCCACTCATTGTCTCCTTCTCAAGAAGAACCTCGACTATCTTATCAATTGCTTCACGGTTGTTACGAATGTGGGTTAAAGCAATCTCGTATGCACTGTCTGTTATCTTCTTAATGGCAACATCAATGTCTTCGGCGAGTTTCTCTGACATTGAATTCCTTGCCATCATCCTCATTATTACATCAGCACTTTGAGCCGAGGAGTCCATAAGTGACCATGGGCCCAACTCAGACATGCCGAAAGTGACAACCATCTACCAAGGTAAATGTTAGAATCCCACATCGGGTAATCAAATATATAAGATCCAATATATAAGGTGAGAGTAAACCTCCCCTAACAAGCCGGTTTTGTTAGGAGGAGTTACACCCAATATCCTAAGATGGTATCAGAGCTAGGCCCAATTATGATGCTGGGTACCGCCAATATATATTTCCACAGTTGTGTGTCATATTCCACGCTGTGCGTGAGGGGGCGTGTTAGAATCCCACATCGGGTAATCAAATATATAAGATCCAATATATAAGGTGAGGGTAAACCTCCCCTAACAAGCCGGTTTTGTTAGAAAGAGTTAGACCCAATATCCTAAGAGTAAACACAATGTTTAGTAACCAAGTAATATTGGGGAGAGAGAGAGAGAGAGATTTTACCTGTTTGGCCAAACTGGTAATCTGTTGTAAATCACCAGCTGCACCAGTGGTCACCTCAGGCTCACCAAATATGACTTCCTCAGCAGCTCGTCCACCGAGCCCACCAACAATTCTTGCAAAAAGTTGCTGCTTTGATATCAAGGTGGGGTCATCGGCAGGAATGAACCAGGTCAACCCACGAGCTTGACCACGTGGGACCAAAGTAACTTTTTGAACAGCATCATGCCCTGGAGTTAACGTTCTGCATGACAAAACAAGAAATCTTGAATGACTATGCATATCCTGAATCATTTGAGGAAACTTTTTAATGGTGTAGTTATGATCTTACCCGCATACGGCATGCCCCACTTCATGGTAGGCTACAAGACTCTTGCTTTTGCCATCTGTCATGACTGTCCCTTCCATCCCGGCAACTATCCTATCGATTGAATCATCAATTTCTTTAGACGAGATTGCTGTCTTTCCTCGTCGACCAGCAAGAATAGCAGCTTCGTTTAAGAGATTAGCAAGATCTGCCCCACTAAAACCAGGTGTCCTCATGGCTATCACTTCCAGAGATACATCTGAGTCGAACTTCTTATTGCTACCATGAACCTTTAAGATCTCTGTTCTTCCACGAATATCTGGGACATCAACAGTTACCTGTACAGAGATTCAAGTGACCATTAAGTATATGAACATTGAAACCTAGTTTTTTGCAAAATAAAGTTTACCGAACATAATCAGAGTGTGCATGTTTAAAGTTACCTGTCTATCAAACCTTCCTGGTCTCAATAACGCAGAGTCGAGAATATCTGCACGGTTAGTTGCAGCAATTACAATTATACCAGTGTTCCCCTCAAAACCATCCATTTCTGTCAAAAGCTGGTTGAGGGTTTGTTCTCTTTCATCATTTCCACCACCAATTCCCGTTCCTCGTTGACGACCAACAGCATCAATTTCATCAACAAATACAATGCAAGGAGCATTCTCCTTGGCCTTCTTGAAAAGATCACGAACTCGTGAGGCACCAACACCAACAAACATCTCAACAAACTCAGAACCTGAAATCGAGAAAAATGGAACACCTGCTTCACCAGCAATTGCCTTTGCCAACAACGTCTTTCCAGTACCAGGAGGACCAATAAGAAGAACACCCTTTGGGATACGAGCACCCACAGCAGTAAACCTCTCGGGCTTCTTCAGAAACTCTACAACCTCCATAAAATCTTGTTTTGCTTCATCCACTCCAGCAACATCGTCAAATGTTACACCAGTGTTTGGTTCCATCTGGAACTTAGCCCTTGATTGACCAAAGGAGAGTGGAAAACCGGGCCCACCAGGCCCACCCATTCCTCCCGAGGATCGTCTTGAGAGAAGGAAAAGACCCCCAATCAAGATAAGAGGGAAGGCCAAATTTCCAATCAAGTTGAATAAAAGAGAACCAGAGTCCTCTTGAGCATTGTGGGCCGCAAAGTCAATATTCTTCTCTCTGAATTTCTGAAGGAGCTCCTGGCTAAGTCCTGGGAGTTGTACGCGAACTCTCTGTATTCGGTTACCCAACTCGGGGGAAATTGCTTCAACTATCGCTATGGTTCCATTTTCAAACAAATCTACTTTTGTTACCCTATCCTTATCGAGATATTCCAAGAATCTTGAGTAAGACATCCTAGAATTAGAAACACCTTGCTCATCAGCAAAAGCTTTCCCATTGCCTAATAACGCAGCTGAGGCAAGTCCGGTATTTCCAAGAAACAATTTTAGGAAGTTTCTTCTTCCTTCATTTGGCCTTTGATCTGCTGACGCTCTCACGACTGTTCTTGATGTCTTACTTAATGATGGCAGGCGTGATGATAGGACAAACTGCTTGCCATAAATTTGCTTGCTCAAACTTGTTCTAGAGTTGGTTGTAGATAAGCCATTTCCCACTACACATGCTGATAACACTGCCATTTTTATTCCTCTGCGTGACGGAAACCTTTGGAATCAATAAAATCATCAAGGAAATAAGGCATACATCACAAGATCCTCAATCAAAAGTGGAAGCGTAATGACACGTTTGCATGATACACTTGTATAGCTAATTATAAAGAATAATCATCAGGATTGAAAATGAATACTTTATTTTTTTCGAATTTCATGTAACCAAGGAAATTATGGCCATCAATTAAATGTGAACAGTGGACAATCCCTACAATTTGTACTGAATATGCATAAACATTCACTATTACAAAAGATAAGGATCCCACCTTAAAATGAAAATGAAGAAAATTCTCGACTCTTGCAGGATAAAAGAAAATAGTAACTATCCATTACCATAAAATTTCAAAGGAAGACCTAAAAATACAGACAAGTTAACCTATTCAACAAATGAAAATCTAAACGGAATTTCCCAGGTGCTAATTCCGTAAATCCTTCATTAATTTTGAGAATCAACAAGAGCAGGACCAAAAGAAACTGAGCTAAGTGCTAAGTAAGATATGATCTGATGCTTATTTTTCAAACTATCTCCAAATAGTCAAACCAACAAAAATTCTTGAGCTTAAATGACATTAAATCATCAAGATTGCTAACTCCGGTAGAGAACTGGGCTTAATTCTGGAAAAGAAGGCTCAATTTAGCATAGACGAATGACAAACTACTCGAGAACTGCAAAATTTATCGTATTCCACAAAAATTCATCTACCTCAAATGAACAAGCTTTACCAGTTCAACCACAGACTGAGCTAAGTGTTGAGAAAACCGCTCAATTGAGCATGCCGTAATCAAGATACCATGCTTAATTTTCTCCAATTAGTAGAACCCACACAAAATCTTAAGCTTCGCTGAGATTGAATTATCAAGCTTTACTAATTCAGGGAGGGAAAAACATGAGTAAAACAAACAACTGAAACAAATTAACTCAATAATGACCACAATCAAATAACATTGTACAAATCCCAGAACAAAATTCACCACATACCTGTAGAGCTGATTCTTCAGAGGCGACGATTGAGGGAGGGAAGAAATTGAAATTGAAGGAGCTAGATTTGTAGACGAAGAAAGAGGGAATGGATGTGGTTTGGAGAAAATGGCTTACGTGACATTTTCTTATCGGTGGATTTATTTCACCCTCTTGTGAAAGATATATATATTTTTTTTTTCCTTGGGATTTTGGCATTTTGTGTTCGGAACTTCTGTTAATTTGGGACTCTTGTAAGCTATTGCCGCTTATTGGGTCAAATTCAGATATTCTAAAATTCATTTTGTGGACCATTTTTATCTTTTCTATTTTTTGTGGTCGTTTCTTTGGACATTGACTGTTAATCGTCCTATGCTTGTGTGTTTAATTGTACTCCACTCTAACTTGGAGGGAACCGTCGTGGCTACAATTGTTCCGCAATATTAATTTTAGACTTTTTAAAAAAAAAAATTAATTTTAGACTTTGTTTCAGTAAAATTAAACCAGAAGAAATTTAATCTTTTAAGAGAATATGTAATCAGAAAATAAAAATAAAAATGAGAAAAAATATTTGGTTTTAAGCTTTGTCGGAGAACAAGTTCCAATCTAATATTATTATTATATATAGAATTTGAAACTATTTTCTTTTCTTGCAATATATTTTTCCAGTCTGACCCAATAATTTTCTAGCCCCCAAAGACTGACAAAATGTATTCTCGAGAGTATTACAAAATTTTAGTATTCTTAGTATTATGATCAAGTAGTTAAATCGATATAAAATTGACACGTGTTGAAATATGACAAAATAAATAAAATATTTTTACGATTCAAAAAGCAAACAAGATATTTCTATATATTAAATCATGACTTTGTATATCACATTAGTCAAATGGGATATTTCGATATGTTAAATCATAACGGTGCAAATCACATTGGCAAATCCGTAGTTACCCACGGAAAAAGGAAGGCAAAAAAAAATACAAAAGAAAGTATTTCGCATGTCCTATAATGCATCTATAATTTGAACTCGTTTGACAAAATTAGGTTATGTTTGATTGGTGATAAAATTAATTTTTTTGATATATGTGTTGAATGTGTGGTTGAAATTTGAGGAGTATATTAAGGCCTTGTTTTATCCGGGATAATTTTTATCCCACACTCTTCTCTCTCCTCTTTTCAACCACATACATACTTTTCAATATAATATTAACCACACATTTTACATGGAATACCATGGGGATAACTTTTATCCCCAATCAAACAACCCCTAAATAATTGAATGAGTGATTGTAAATGATGAGAAAGAAGAAATTAATAAAATTTGTATTGATTTATGTTGAGGAGAACAAGGCCTTAAAAGATTTATTTTCAACCACACTCTTCATAAATATATATTTTTTATGTTTTTCCATGACCTTCTCTAATTTGTAATGGCACATTAACCCAAAAACCAGTTCCCTTATCACAAAAGCTTTACCAACCAAGCTCTTTAAAATCAAGCTCAGAGACTACTGACTTCATTAAACTGTTCCTTTATCATTCAAGCATAAACATTATGAAAACTTTGGAACTTTACTATTATCAGTTTTCTTACATAGAATTTTCAGCCTGTCAAGTGGACAGCTGCAATGGAAGGTATTTTTTCTCTCAATTTTTGTGTTAGAGCTACTCGGACCGTCATGACTCCCGCGGCTGGCCCACTCAGACGAACTTGTATGATGTAATCCTTAATGTGAACAAGCTCCAGTTCTCCCCCGCCCGTTCCAGCCAGATAAGGCCTAATCTCTGCTAGAATCTGAAAATTCAGCGAGTTCTTATTAACAGTTAATATAGTCGAGATACAAACACCAAAAGCAAACACTTACATAAGTCTTTTTTATAGTGAAAACCAAGAAGGGAGGTCGAATAATAGAGTCATAAACAACTAACTAGTTATAAATTCAAATTACTAAACAAATGGTATTAGAAAAATCAGCAATATCTCACAAGTAATATCATAAACGATAGTGCATCTAAAGATAACATATGAAAACAAATTATCTTCTAACAACAACGAATGTGGAGTTGATAGGTATATACGATATACATAATACAATACTAACAGACACTGCAATTTCGAAGACATGGTAAATTGGTTTTTAGTGTTTTGAAAAACTGAAACAGACAGCATGAAGAAAAGTAAGAAATCAGTTACAAACCTATAGTTCTTTTATAGAATATATATTAGGGTCTCTTCATTCTTCCATATGATGAATATTGTTTATATAATTAGTAGCCACAAAGTGGTAAGCTACTTGAGGGAGAGTTCATCCATTACCTTCTCAACATTTTCCTCATTCAACTCGAGGCCAGTTTCTGTGTCAAGTATCTGCTCTACTGCCTCAATCTCAGGGATCTTATCCCGTAGTCTAGTTTCAATTCCCATTTTGAGGGTCATTGTTGAACTTGGGCACGACCCACAAGCACCTTGGAGCTTTAGTACTACAACAAGACCATCGATCTCGTGTAGAGCTACATTCCCTCCATCAGCCATTAGGCCAGGCCTTACTTCATCCAACACCTTCTCAACATTATCCTCAGTCAATGGCAACACACAAGTTGGTGAAACCAGAGTTCCTATAAACATTGATGTTTAACATCAATGAATTATAATTTTAAATCAAATCATTACGCGTGCTAGAGTGCGTGAAATTCAGGAAGATGGCAACAACCATGAATGGCATTCGATTTGGGGAAGAACTGAGAAAACTCAGAGCTGATTGACAATCAATAGTCTTGTGGCAAGTCTGGGCAGTTTATTAGCATAATACAATCAAATTCTTGTGCTATAAGAATCCCTCAAAATTACCATAAAAACAAGATGATGTTCTCCTTGCATTTCAACTGTCATTCAAGTTTTGAATTCTTTTACAGTTTTTTTCTATTTTTGTGTGGAGAGAAGGTAAGGGGTGTGTTTTCCGCATTTTCAACATGTTGGTGTACTTGCGTTGATGCTTTGATGAGTTATCTCTATAACATTTTTCCTTGTTTTCGGAGATGTGTTTCAAGAGGACATTTAAAAAAAAAAATGTTTTTAGTGTTTTGGAAAACTGAAAACAACAAAAAGAGCAGATCCTGCAATAGCAAAAGCTATATAAAAAAAGAAAAAAAGAAAAAAAAAGTATTCACCTTGAAAACATAGCAGCATAAAGGTACTTAATTGGGAATCGATAAAGTTTCTTAAGGCCTTTACATGGTTAAAAATTTGTAATTCTCAAGCAAGACTTGGAACTCTCGATTACTTGTATAGTAGTATATACTAGCACAAGTAAGTACTCTTCGATTACCAACAATGCTTGCTTAAGATGGTTCTAGATGACCCCACCACTACTTTTAGTAGACAGCATCAAAATATCTTAAGTTGTACCCAATTTATCAATTAATCAACGAGCATAACAGAAAAGGCAAGAGGATTCTTTTCCCTCACAAAAAATTAAAGTTAATTAGATTATTATGCCAACTGTATATGGTAATGAGCCTATAATCAACTCACGGTGCACACAATTTATCGATTAATCAATGAGCATAACATAAAAGGCAAGAAGCAGGATTCTTTTCCCCTCACAAAAATTAAAGTTAATTTGATTATTATGCCCACTGTATATGGTGATGACCCCATTTCCTATAATCAACTCACAGTGCACACAACTTATCGATTAATCAATGAGCACAACATAAAAGGCGAGAGGAGGGATTCTTTTTCCCTCACAAGCAATTAAAGTTAATTAGATTATTATGCCCACTGTATATGATAAAGATCTTATAATCAACTCACAGTGCACAAAATTTGTCGATTAATCAACGAGCATAACATAAAAGGCGAGAAGGATTCTTTTTCCCTCACAAACAATTACAGTTAATTAGATTATCATACCCACTGTATATGATAAAGATCTTATAATCAACTCACGGCTCACACAATGCGTAATGGCAGAAACTAAAGATAAGAACCCGCAAGAATAGTTATGCTTTTAAGGAATATTTACAAACACTTTACCTGCAGTATTCCTTGGTCGATGCGCTTTACTGTATTGCAGGAAGTGTCTACTCCAAAACTGACCTCTAAAGAATGAACTCTGCTTGGATGAAAATGAACCAATTTTTGAAATGGGATTTTACAGAAAAGCTGCAAGTGATTATAATCTAATTCGAAACATACAGCGAAAAGAACTTTGCGGATTCGAATACCTGAAGAATGCACTGATATGAAGGAGTGAACCCCTGAGAAGATGAATTGAATCTTGATGGGAGTTTGAGAAGCTGATTTTGTGTTGAAAGCGCACCCATTGTGCACCTTGTTTACAGTTTTTAGGCAATTGCGAGGAATTCCATGTCTGCACCGAACTGAGTTCAGTGAAGTTTTTGATTGGGTGGTGATCGACATTTGAAGGTTTTCTGGCCCTCAAACTTGTGGATAGAGTAGTGTGAGTTTTTGCAGCAGAAATAGGACAACGCCACGTCAAGTATCCTGATTTCTCCTGATTTCCTCTCCTTTATTTTCCTACCAGCGTATTGCCATGTCACTATTTTTATTGTCCCCAAAAAAAAACAATAATAATAATAATAATAAAAATAAAAAAATAAATTAAAAAAAATAATGATAATAATAATAATAAGAAGAAGAAGAATGGATGTGCAGCACGAGGGTGGTCAAATACTGTTGAGATAACATAAATTTTATTACTTTTCTATTAACTTTTTGATAACTATATAAAACTACCTTATTAAAAAAATATTTACGTTTCCAACACATTTGAATTTGAAATAAAATTAAATCAAACTAATTGCATTCACAGGTCATAGTAATCACACATATGACATAAATTCTATTCCAAATTCAAATTTATTATGTAACACCCATAATATAACAAATACACCAAATTTAAGCTTGTGTAAATCATATTGAGAACTCAATACTTTTATTACAATCACACCTTAACTATCTTAACTCCATTACGGGACAAGCAACACCATCCTTGTATTATTCCTTCCACTCCAGACTTACTACATAAAGCTCATCTTTACACCATTTGGTTTTCTTCTTAAAGACGTCGGTTGAATTGCCATATAATTGGCGCTAAGTCACGCTCAAGCGAAGAGCGCCTGCGCCTGCGCCTGCTACTGCTCTCTGCTGCCTCCTCCTTCTTCTTCTTCTTCTCCTTTTCATAGATCATAGATCGGCAAACAGGGCACTTGCCTTGGCTCCTCACCCACGGCACAATGCATTCCTCATGAAACATATGGTTGCATGGAGTAACCATGACAAACTCTTTAGTATTGAAATCATCCAAGCAAACAGCACATCGTTTATCTTCTTCATCTTGAAAACACCCACTTGTGCTGGATTGGTTTGTGCCATACTTCGTTCCCAATCTCTTCACTATGTTGCTCAGATGTGGATTGTACATCACTTTTCGCAGCTTTTTTAAGGCTTTTTCTTGCTCTTCTTTGGTTAAACTCGGCCCTAGCTCAGAGAGTGGCGGCTCATAAGGAAACTCATAGTAACTTGGAGGAGAATGTTGCTCAACAAAATGGCTTGGCTCTGATGACGAAGAACTGCAAAATAGAAAATTAGCCTCTGTTATGGGATCTCTTATCAAATCTGTACTAAGCCTACGTACCATCTTAAAACGATGAAATTAAAACGAAAAATAGAATTTCACTCCAACATGCTCTAAGATTACAAGGGAAAATTTCAGGTTTCTCTCTTATTATTTATCAACCCAGCAAGTAAAATTATTCCGATTTTTCAGGTCTTAATCTTGGTATGCAGTGGATTTTTTCCCCTTTACCTGGCTAAGCCAAGACGCGCTGCCATCTGTCTCTCTCTTTCCACTCTATCTCTTTCCAGGACCACCCAGTGCGGTGGTACTCCAGCAGGAGGTGCTCTATGAGTCTATGTAGAGATCAAAACAATGAAGTGATTAGATATTTGTTTAGAGAAAAATAATATAGAAAAGTTTGATAAAGCAATTAGTTCTATACAAGCATGTCAAGGTGCAGGGTACTAACCAGGCGCCAGTTTGGCATTTCATATTGTTGCCATTCGTACCGGTCATCCTCTGGTGTAGTAAAATTTCCATAGCCGCGACTCATGTTGCTCCTGCAGATGAATTGAATGCTAGTTTGATGGTGTTTTTATATGGCTGACATATCTTAGAGGAATTTGTTTATGCTCTTTTGGTTTGTGTGCTGCTGTGAAATATACTTGTTTTCACTTTTAAAGATGCTTTTCTTACAGAATAAAAGATGATGTAGGTGCATACATAAGCAAAGAATATGATTCTGTTTACAGTGGTAGCTTATTTTTATTGGATGCAAATAAATTTTGGAAGAAATAGAAACCCCACTATGGAGTGTTTGTGAAACTAAGTATATCTTGGTAATGGGTAACTAGATTGCACAATTGTCGTGCCATGTGACGTAAAAGGTCATCGAGAGATTAGAGGAAGTTACGTATCTTTTTATAAAAGAGGGGATGGAGAGTTCTCGTAGGTCTGTGCTAACGTGTACATTATGAGGGCTAGCGTGCGAATATCTCTGCAAAAACATGAGAGAATAAGAAACACAAAGTTTTATGTGTTGTACAAGTTCTACCTGTGGTATTCACCAGAACTCTCTGCAGCTGCAAGTTCCGTTCCTAAAATGATGAAATCGACGAGTGTCTCTGATGGTTATCTCTCTCTTAGTGATGATCGAGACGAATTTTAATGCCGTATGGCAATCACCACATACTCTCAAATTCTTAGTAACAATTATAGGCTTATCGGGCTTTATGCTAATAATCCCAAATGCAACAGCAAGTTTCTCACTGTGACGTAGTAGAATCCTTTCCTTCTCTTCCTCTTCAACATCTTGGTAGACAAAGTTAGCCTCTGGTTTATAGCCTAATATTTTCATTTCTACCATGAGTTCGTCTAATTTCTTGTTTATTCTAGGAGAATCTGGATGAGACACGTCGCCTCCAACAAAACCATGAACGATCCCATTTACTTCAACCCAACTACATCCTGGGCTCTTCTTAAATCCCAAATCCTTCTGTTTGAGTCTCACATATGCAGCATCACCCCATCGTTGAGCAGTAGTGTATAAATTAAACAAGAGAACAAAATTTCCAGTACTTGCAGGTCCCAAGCTCTGGATTCTATTTGACACTTCCTCTGCCAGTTCAATATTCTTATGGACCCTACAAGCAGCTAGCAATGCAGTCCATATATGAGCATCAGGCTCAAATGGCATTTCAGTAATAAAACGCCGGGCTTCGTCCAAACAACCACCTCGACCCAACAGATCCACCATGCAGAAATAATGATCCATCTTAGGGACGATATTATATTCTTGAACCATGTTATGAAACCAATGCTTTCCTTCATCTACAAGCCCTGAATGGCTGCAAGCTGATAGGAGGCAAATAAAAGTTACCTCGTCTGGTTTTTCGCTTACATTTAACATTTCATGAAACACCGAAATGGCTTCCTTCCCAAGCCCGTGAATTCCATAACTGGCAATCATTGCATTCCATGAGACTACATCCCGCCTGCACATCTTATCAAAGACAACCTTAGCCATGTCAATCTTGCCACATTTAGAGTACATGTCGATTAGGGCATTACAAACAGATACATCTCGTGTGAATCCATGCACTATTGAGTAGCCATGAGCACGTATCCCGTGTTCGAAAGCTGCCAATTGGGAGCAGGCTGGCAAAAAACCCATCATGGTTGCCAATTCCAGTTCAACCCCAGATCGTTGCATCTTCTGAAAAATTTGCATAGCTACCTCTGCATTACCATTTTGAACACAGCCTGAAATTATAGCACTATAAGAAACGGAATCTTTCACCTGCATTTCCTCAAAGAATCTCATGGCATCATTGGTTGACCCACACTTTGCATGCATTGAAAGAAGGGTGTTACTCACCATTATATCAGAAATATAGCCATGTTTAATTGTGTAACAATATATCTGGTTCCCTATGTTCAAGTCATTCAGTTTGGCACAACCACGAATAACAGTCGCAACCATAACGTGCGAAGGACTAACACCTACCTTTGTTCTCATTTTTCTGAACAAATCCAACCCTTCTCCTGTTTCATTGCAAGTGACACAAGCTCCAATCATGGCAGTCCAAGTGATCTCGTTTTTGAATCTCAACGCACCAAATATACTCCTTGCACAGACTAACAAGCCACATTTCCCATACACATCCAAAAGTCCAGTTCCAACCACTTCTTCACCATCAAAACTCCTCCTCACGCAAAACCCGTGTACAGCTTTTCCTTCCCTACATCTACCTGCGTCCCCAATTACCGGCAGAATTGCTGCAATCGTAGACGAATTGGGATTCACCCCCATGTGTTGCATCTCTAACAACAATCTAATTGCATCTGAACACAAGCCATGTAACGAAAACCCTGAAATCATTGCATTCCATGCCACAACATCTCTTTCAAGCATTCCATCGAACACCTTCTCTGCTTCCTCCAAACATCCACACTTCATATAAAAATCAATCAATGCAGTACACACATAAACATCACAACCAAGATCGTGCCTTTTCAGATGCCCATGAATCTTCACACCGTTTTCCACATCCTGCAATGCAGAACAAGCTTTTAGGACAAAAGGATACGTATATTTAGTTGGCACGACGCCAGAGTCCACCATTTCATAGTACAAATCAATTGCTTTCTCGAAGGGCCCATCCCATGCATAAGCCCTGATCATTTGGTTCCATAATATGGTCTTATTTTTTCTTTGTGAGATTGGTATTGAGTTGAAAACATTTTCTGCAAGTTGAGGCTTATTGCATGAGATATAGAAGCGAGTGAGCTCGTCTACTAGCAGTGGTTGAGTACGGAGATCATTATTTGTCAATTTGAGGAGATGATGATGAATTGTTTTACCCTGTTTAAGTGATTTTGAGGCAGCCCCAGCTACCATCACTGCCATCATCCTCGCTGCTGATCACTTAATTCTCCATTAAAGAACCATAATCCCCAAATTGCAAGAAAAGCTTGACAATATATAGGTGTAACCACACCCAAACCTGACAAGGTCCCTGGAGGAATGAAAAATGAGTCCACTGCCCAAACAACTTACGAAGTAATTCAGTACTTGTCCGTGCCCAGCAATTTGGACACAATATTAGGGTTTAAAATTGGAAAAGATTAAGGGATAATTGGGGATTTATCTTGCCCGCCCTTTTGCATAAACTGAATCTCCAAATTAACCGATAATGGAGCGTTTGGTTTTGTGACCTCTCCGGTTTGGGAAAATGATCTCCTACCCACTGTGGGTAGGATATTCTATCCACAGTGGATACATATTCTTTCCTGATTGGTGGGGGCTGGTAGAGGACCACTCCTCCCATTAATCAATGGGTGGCACCTACCCATTGTGGGTAGGATATCCCACCCACAGTGGGTAGGAGATCATTACTCCTCTGGTTTGCCATAAGGAGTGTTTGGGATGAGGTTGTTTATTTATTTATTTATGTATTTTTTTTTTATTTTAAAATAGTCGAGACCAATATACATAGATGAGAAAAAAACTGTCAGGAAAACAAGCTTATCTCTTCTCGCCAAGAACAATATAGCTAGAATGCTTCCGGGCACAGTCATGAATTAATCCCATAATGAAGTTTCCCTGATTTGAAATGCTATTCATTTTTCCTATTCTCATTCTGATATTGATGATCATGATCACAACAATAGATGTTCATCATTTTCTTGATATCTATCTCTTAAATTCATGATATAAATGATTTCGAAATTTTTTTTTTTTTAGGAGAAAATTTTATTCATTAAGGGTATTTACAAGTAGTGCACTATAAATGAAATTATAAGGGATTTCTATCCAATGAATAGAGTATCCACGCAAGGCGATGAGCTACGTAATTTGCAAATTTCTAGATGCAAGAGAAATTAACATCACTCATCGATAAAGCTAACATTCTACAATCATTGATAAATAATCAGGCCAAAGTGAGAGAAACGAGGTGTGGAGCTCCTTTGAGCTTTGAAAACAAGTAGTGCATCCATTACACGTCTAGGTTAACGAGGAAATAAATTTAGCTCTATTAAATCGAAATAATGAACATTTTTGATCATTTGGTTGACACGTAACAAGAGCACTGATAAGGTTTATACTTCTAAAAATAAACAAACACAGAGCAAATCAACGAATCAGATCTAAATCAATGGAAAACAAGAGATGCCTTGTACAAAAATGGGCAAATGGGAACATAATCAATCTATTAAACTCTTCAATGCATTGTTGAGGATATGCTTTTTGCTTTCAAAAATCATAAATGGGATCATCAACATGCGAGTCCCAAACCCAATGTCTACGATGTAAATAGTTTTAGTTCCATTAGTTTCATATACTGTTCAAGATAAGGAAATACATAGCGAATCAGCAAATCAGATCTTAATGAATGTTAAACAAGAGATTCTGAGTCCAAAAATAGGCGAATGGAAACATAATCAATCTTTTGAACAACCACTTGATGAAAGTTAAATGAATACACAATGAAACAAAGCAACGAGATCCTGAAACATGCTGGAGCTGGACTGCACTTGAAGTTTACTCTTTTAAACGTCAAGCTCAAAGGTACAAAAATTCGTTGTTGTTATCACTTGGGATCCTTCCCCGTACTGGTTCTCCCTCAATCAACAAAGCAAGGCTTTCTGCATAATCGTCAACAAAGAATGAAAGTAATGCGCCATTGATTCCAAGATCCTTTCTTGTCCCGGTTTTAGGATCATATGAAATTAAGCTCTTGTGATTGGTTAGTAGCACCAAAACATGGCTATTTTTCCTAAATCTCAATACACGTACAGATTCATCAATGAGATAAAGATCAGTTAGATCGATGTCAATTTTCTTTTGCCAAGACTTTGGGATGCCATATTCCTCCATAACCCAAATCAAACAATGACCCGAGGCGTGTTGAAAAACAGCAAGTGCTTCCTCAAAAACAGCAATATGTATATTTGACAAAGCATGAGGAAGCTGCATTTCATCAAACACCTCATCTGTCATGCTAAACACCATAATCCAGTTCTCAGATGTATCTCTGTCTTCCCCTGTTATTTTCTGTACAACCCAATGCACATTTCCATTGACAAAAGCCTGAGGCCAATCATAAAGACGAAAATTCGAAGGAGCTTGCACATCAATTTCTCTCCAGCTTCCAGCACTAAGCATGTAAATCTCAACAGTGGGACGTCCCACAAGATAACAAGATTCCTCTCGAACGTAAGTTATCCTCACAACCTTGTAATCCTTATTTTTCACATCAAACCCAAATCCCAGGATAACCTCATAATCCTTAATACGTTTCAAAAGTAAAAGTGATGGGGCTAAGGGGAGGGTTACCTTTCTCCTGATGGAGGGGTTCCACAGTAGAATGGTGTCATAGTACTCCCCGAATAAATTATCGGACAGACATAAAACCCCATTGTAACAACCTACGACTCTATAGAACCACCGCGTATACGACACATAACTGCGACGTGGGTATTTTATTTTTAGGATTTCACCAACATTGAAAGTTTCGTCGTCCGAATGTACCGAATATATATCACTCTCTTTTTCTTTTAGGTAATATCTGACCATTAACTTGTGCGAGGTGGCGTTGGACTTGGAAGTAAAGCTTTGTTCGCGATGCATGGAGATGAAGCGAGGGCTTAATAGCATTAGATTCCATGATTTCGATACGCACCTAAACCTGATGATGGACTTGGGTGGTACTCTTGTTAAAATCCCGACCAAAATTTCCGGCGGAAGATAATCTGGCATTTTGACTAGATAGATCGGCGGCGGGAAGGAGGAGATGCGAAGGGAAGAGAGCGATTGGGCTTTGTTGCCATATATATGCAAGACGAATTGCCATTGTTTGGCGGTGATCGAAAATGGTTGTAACAATTGCATAGGCGGTGTGGCCTGGTGGCCTTCGAGTCCGTCTTCCAACCCACGGGCCTAGAATTCGACCCCCTCCCTAGCGACCTTTTCCTTGTAATTCAAAACAGCAAAAAAAGAAAAAAAATAAAATAAAATGGTAGTAACAATCAGCTAATTGTGGCTAAATGCACCCAATACTTTACTGCATGCACCCAATTTTTTGCCCACTTTCCAATTATACCCCTTTATAACCAAAAAAAAAAAAACTTGTTCGCTCCACATGGAGCGAACACACTGTCAAGTGTTCGCTCCATGTGGAGTGAACACAATTAAAATTGAAAAAAAATGAAAAGAAAAGAAAGAAAGGGAGAATGACGGATAAAAAAATTTTGTTATCATTTTTTGCAACCATTTGATGAGTAATTTTAAAATTTCTTTAAATTTTTTACAACCACTCAAATTTTTTTTAATACTTATATTTAACACTAATTGGATAAAGTTAGTTAATTATTATATCATAAAAAATTAGAAATTTATCATTAAAGTGGTTGCAAAAAACTTAAAGAAATTTACAAATTAAAATTTCTAATTTCGAAATTTCTTTAAGTTTTTTGCAACCACTTTAATGGTGAATTTTGAATTTTTTATAATACAGTAATTATCTTTATTGTGGAATTATTAAAAAATTTAAATTTTTTACAACCACTTTTATGAGTAATTTCAAAATTTCTTTTTTTGTGTAACTACTCTAATGATAAATTTCAAAATTTTTGTATCATATAGTAATTGGCTTTATCTAGATTTAGTGTTGAATACAATTATTAAAAAAAAACTTTGAGTAGTTGAAAAAAATTTAAACAAAAAATGATACAAAAATTTTTCATTTGATATTTTTCCTTTCTTTCTTTTATTATTTATTATTTTTCTATTTTTTTTTAAAAAAAAAATCGCTCGAAGTGGAGCGAACCCCCAAAAGGGGTTTCGTCCCATAAGGAGCGAACTCCCAATTGGGAGTTCGCTCCTTATGGGGCCCCTTTTGGGGGTTCGCCCCATGTGGAGCGAACGCCGTTTCCAGGCGTTCGCTCCACTTCGAGCAAACATGTTTTTTAAAAGCAAGGGCATGATTGGAATTTTGTTAAAATATGGGTGCATACAGTAAAGTACTGGGTGTATTTAGTAGTGCCCTTCATTTAATTGATTTGTTATTATTTTATATATTTAAAATGAGACATCAAGTGAGGTTCTGAGGTTTTAGGTTAGATTTTCTAGAAGGGAATTTTACTATCCTAAGTAGGGTGTTTATATTATCCCAATGAGGGATTCATACTATTTTACTATAAGGTATGAATTATATTCGAATCGTCGATACGTGTCCATACACTCACTCACCTCTTGATGGTGGGGGGCACGTGGCACCATCCGGACGTAGTTGGTACCTTATGGTGCCAACTATATTAACATTGGATCGAGAGTGACCATTACAGATGTTATTGTAGTTATGCCACTGAAAAAATTTTGTATGGGTTATGGAATGTTATAAGAGGTGGAAAATTCCCAATGTAACTTTGTGGTTGATAAAACTTTTCATAATATATGAAAAAATCTTCGTGAAACGAAGTATAATTGAAAACTTTTACCCACCTTAATTTTCTATCCTCAATTATTTCTGATTTATATGATTTTTGAATTCATGTCTGCTACTAGAAACCAATAGCATTGTTGCATTCTTTGTTTTGGTGCATTTTCCACCATAACTTGAAACCACAATAACTTGCAACTGTTTTCAATTTTTGGTCTCCCTGTGCAAATGCTTATGGTATCTCTTCAATATCCATTTTCGACTTAAAGTTCTCTTGTCTTCCTCAAGCGATGTTGTAAAATGTTGATGAGTTATTTGTTGTATCAAAGGCAAAAATATCCACATACCAGATGAATTTGTTTGTCTAAATTTCTACATTTCTCTTTTTATGTACCAGCTTTGATTCCATGATGATGCTTTCCGAAATTTGTACATAGTTATAATATTTAGTGTTCCTCATTCTTTTAATCTCTAAAACTACATAGACATCGATCAACCAACTAGTGACCTACCCCATTGATCTCTTAATAATGTACAGTGGTTTGTCCCATTGATTCCATTGTACAGTACATTACTATATAATTTAGACTTCTTGAAGATAGTAATTTAGTATATAATTTAGACTTCTTCGAAGATAGTAATTTAGTGTAATTTAGATTTCTCGAAGATAATAATTTAGGCTTCTCTATCTTCGACCTCATCCCTACGATCTTTAATTTGTATTAAAAAAAAGCATCAATCAATAAATATATATATATATATATATATATTGTGGGTACTCTTAGCGTACAAGTTACAATGTTCATTAGTAAAAAATATCAAGCTATGGTACTCATAAAGTATAATGTTATAGAGATAACTGCTCGTGCGATTATACGAAGGAAAATTGTATTCGTAAGAGAATACGCTGTTGAAACTTGAAAGAGATTGAAAATAGTTGTATATCTTATTATGGCTAAAACTCATGATATACAAAATATAATTATCCAGAATAGCACAGCAGTCGGCCAATCGCAGACGTAGAACGGAAAATGAACAAACAAAAAATAGGCAAATAAGTTTGGCTCATGGATCACAAGTCAAATGAGCACGCATCATTTGTCTAACTCAAAACACACCTTACAAACTTTGCAAAAGTAACGCAGAATATCGCCGGACACCAGCTGTAAAGATCAACGGATTACACCCGTGAATTTTGATTTTCGAAAATTTATATCCCACATTTCTCAAGGCAAAACTTCCCTTGCCTCGTGCACGCTTTTCATAGTATTCTTTCAGATCATTATACGTCAGATCCTCTTCCGAGTCGTCCGAGTCGTCGACCTCACCATCAGGCTGAAACAGGGATGTAAATTGTTTATTACTCTATTAGACGATCGGATAGAAAATTGAAAGTAAAAAAAGACAATGAATACTCGTTTGGAGGTGAAATGAGAAAAATTCAAGTTAAAAGGATGTTTACAACAACACTTACTTAGCTGACAATTGACATAAGACTAAAAGGAGAAGCCAGACATGAGAGAGATTAAAACAGAAGGAACGTGAGAGAGATGAACATAAAGCTATTACCTTCCACCGTAGTTCAAAATTTGGATTTTCGAGATCATCAGGACTCTCTGTTGCCAAAAGGTGAAAATCAGTTGAATAGATAGAATAAGAAGGAGATAATATTTATCATTAACATGTAAGTAGTTACCAATATCTACTCCGATTGAGTTCAACATATCCACCCGCACCCAGGCCCTGACCATGGCCCTGTATTTTTCCCTGCAGTTGACATGGCTATGTTCGTCCACCTCTTCTTCTGCTGAATATTCTTCATCCACACACTTCCTCTTTCCGAGTGCTTTAGTGCCTGCGTGAAAAAGTGAAATTGGTGAAAATTGAAAAGATCGGAAAACTATTTCTATAGACTTAACTATTACCATGACAGGGCTCCTGCTTCATATCTGATTCTCCAAATGATTCATCAGCTTCTGCACTATTAAAAAATAAAAAATAAAATAAATAATAATAATAATAATAATAATAATAACAATAATCAGTATTTTCTTGTGTACAAGAGAAATGAACTAATAGAAAAAAAAAGCATCAAATCTTCTAAAGTAGGCAAGATGAAAAGCTGACGGACTAAATAATATCTAGACTAACAACAATGATACTCACACCGACTTCCCTCTTGACCATTACAACAGATTTAAACAGCCATTATGCCCATAAAGACTTGGACAATTATGGAAATACGATGATTCCACATCTTCTTACTTCTTACCAATGCAAATGCTCTTTTATTATGTTATTAATTAACAGACATGAGCAACACCCACAGACGTTGTATTGTGTGTAAAAACTAATCCAAAATCGTAGCTGTGGGTCATCAAATTGGCATTTGCAAGCACGAAACAACAAATACTTGCATTCTAAAACAAAAGAAAAGAAAATTCAAGTAAAGTGCAAAAATATAGAGACTGTGAGTTAGATCCTTATCCAGACTGTCGCTAATCTATCATTATCACAGATCGTGAGAAATTTAACAAGTACCCAAGAACAACAGAAAACAATACATTATTGGAAAGAATCATTAAAATCATATAAGATACCCCAAGGATATTTTCAACAACAAAAACGAGGGGGAAAACAGGAGCAAAGATTTACAAGCAGCTTACCCACCAACATATACCATCAAAACCAGAATATTGTCGAATTTCAGGAAAAAAAAAAAAGAGAGAGAGAGAGAGAGAGAGAGAAGAAGAAGACACTACATGAGAAAATAAAAATAAAATTGAATTGTAGGGGAGATATCATAAAAAATTCACACAACCTACCACTAGACGAACCTGCCGAGCTTGGATTCTGAGATTTTGAGCTCGATAATTTGCCATGAGGAGCAGGGATACCCATCGCTACCCAACAAGATCTTAGTTTTCAAGTCATTCATATTCAGCCAGCTATCACAAAAGCGTGTAGGTGTGGGAGTTTTGGAAAGACGAGGACTAGACTGAATGTTTCAGTCCAGTCTTATAGATGTCAAGACTGTTAGGTGTTTTCATTGGGTATTCTAACCAAGTTTTCCCAAACTCTACCCGTGTATCATGTTCACCGTGTTCAATAACTTCATCAAACTAAAGCATTAACACAATTCCCAAATTTTAAAGCAGTACAGGGAATTTCATATATCCTTTATTCGCACCAGTTGTTAATTGAAAATCACTAAATTAATTGAGGAAATACCCATAAGAAATATAAATTTTCGCCCCAAAACAAACTGCCAAAAAAACCCCAATTCAACAGATCGAGAATTGTGCCTTTTAGGTTTCAATTTCCAAAAGAGGCCTCAAAAGACTAAACCCTAAATACTGTACCTAATAACATTCCATAACACTGGCACAAAACAGATCAGAGAAATTAAAACATATGAGATTACAAGTAAAATTCTATGAAATTAATTTACATATACCTCTTTGGGTGCGGCTAAATACACCCCACAAATTACTTTTCACACCCACCGGTCAAAATATCCAATGCAAATATCCAAAATACCCTTTGTTGAAGACACGGCCGAACATTATTGTTGATGTTCGCCACGTTCTTGAACGTCAATCGTGATGTTCGCCACCTTTCACGATCGTCAATCGTGATGTTCGCCAACTTCAAATTCATCAATAATTTTTTATTAATTATTTATATTAATTATTTATTTATGATGATAATTATTATTTATATTTAATAGTAATAATTATTTATAATAGTTATTTATCTGTATTAATAAATTTTATATTTATACTTACTATAAAAATAATAATTGTAACTCTAAAAATTATTATTATTAGAATTAGTATTAATTAAATATAATAATTTTTATTTAATTTTTTGATTCAATTCTTGGTTATGTAATTAATTAGTTATTATTTTGTATTATAGTATTGATTTGTTCGCATGGAAGACCAATAACTAATGAACCAAAACACCAATATAATAAAAGTGAAATCCTAATCAAATTTTTTTGAAAATATTTAAGACAAACTTCTATATATTACAAAATTTTATATTCATCATCTTAATTAATGCATATTGGAAACAAACATCAATCATCTACGGTGTCGTCTTTCGAAAGCTATTATTTCGGCATAAATAAGTCAACATTGCAATACGAAATAATAGCCAATTAATTACATAACCAGAAATTGAAATAAAATAATTATATGAAAATTATTAAATTTAATTAATATTAATTACAATAATTTTCAGAATTATAATAATTATTATTATTTTTATATTAAGTATAAATATAAAATTTATTAATATGGATATATAGCTATTATAAATAATTATTACTATTAAATATAAAAAGTTATTATCATAAATAATTAATTACTATAATTAACTAATAATTAACTAATTCCTTATTAATAAAAAAGTTGGTGGGGTGGCCGAACATCACTATTGATGTTCGGCCGGTTGCCGCCGAACATCAATTGGATGTTCGGCTACCTTTGGCCGAACATCATAATTGGTGTTCGGCCATTTCGTGGAATTGGGGTGTATTTAGTAGCGGTATTTTTGATATTTATGATTGTAATATTTTGATTGTGGGTGTGGAGAGTAATTTGTGGGGTGTATTTAGCCGCACCCTCTACCTTACCTCTTTAGAACAGATTGAGTATCGACGGTTTTTGCAGCGGGCAGAAACAGATTCACCGCTGTCACCACCGTATCTACGTCAGCCGACTGGTTGGTGTTGGGGCGATCTCTTGGCGGGAGATTATTATTTACTGCAGCCATCTTTTCTTCGTCAAAAAGGTTTTGGGTTGGTTTTTAATGATTTTTAAAGCTTTTTAACATAAAAGAGGACACAGTATGAGTAGAGTTGAATGGTGAAAATTTGTAGATGTGATATGATATGTAGATATAATTGATTTTGGGTAAAAAATAATAAACAAAAAAATGATAAAAAGTAGTAAAAAATTTTAAAGGTTCTATATCACCCTTCTGATCTCAAATCAAAGATAAAAGTAGATAGATACGAAGGGACGAAGACGAAGAAGTGATTGCGAGAGGCTATTTGCTCCAAAACATTGTATAGAGCGAATTCCAAGAATGGCGCATGGAAAAATTGGAATTCCCATCAAGTTATTGCAACAAAAAATAAATGTAGCAAATTTTTGAAGATACATGTTCCCATTTTACTCATTTATTCTTTGAAATTCTATATTCTATATCCTATATTGTATGTCTAGATTTTTTTACAGATAAAATTTTTTTATAGATCTGGTTAAGAATATAGATCTAGAACCAGATCTGATCGCTGTCCCCGAGTTACAGAATGGTTTTCCTAGTTACGAAATCGTCAAATGGTCCCCAATTTATCTTTTCCATTCTTTCCAGCATCAAAGAAAAAGATGGAGGAGGAATACAATCGGGAAATCTCAATATTTTCTGACCACACATCGTTACTTCCATGGAGAGTGGTACTACTGGTAAGGGTAAAGGAGTTTGTTGTGTGTGGGGGTTAGGGAAGAGGAGGATGCTGGTAAAGGTAGTGGGGTGTGCATGTGGGGGGGTGGGGGGGGGAAGAGAGGAAGATGAAGAAGATATGGATTTAAAACACCACAATAAACCATAATTATGTATTAATATTAATCCATTCACCAAAATAAATCATAATCCCTAATTTACTAAATTATATTCACTATAATAAACCATATACCTTCAACTAAAATTTGTAATCCACACATTAGAGAAAGCGATGTGTGTCTGTGTAGTAGTACTACATGGCATAACTGTGAGTAAATTAAAAAGCATATTCAACAATTATTTATAAACTCCCCAATCATATTTTATCTACCTATTTCATAGGATTCACAAGGACTACTCATTTATCCAATATTGATTGTTGTCTATATATAACTTGTAGCTCTTGTAAAAAATGCCTAGCCATGCTGTAAATAAAAATATGGGAACGCAAAAAGGAAGAATATTTGTTAGCTAAACTTGTCCTACAAAATGAAGCTTATGTGTACCACAAGGCATCAACACTAACATCGACTGTTCACTAAAAGTTTGTTTGTTTGTTTTTTTTTTTTTTAATTTTAAATTTTAATTAACACCATTCTCGTTTCAAATTAGAAAACGAATGTGAAATGTTGAAACTTAGTTCCCAACCTGATCATTCCATTAGAGAATTTGAAACTTAATAGTTTGAATCCTTTGTAGTCGCTTGGGGGCAAAAATCAGAGCATGAGTAAGTAAATTGAAGTTCCCAACCAATATTGGATCAACAAATAGTTCAAACCCCCACCACGCCCCCAAACCCCCGCACCAACACACACTTTCCACATCGTACGATTTCCCTAACCTAAACGTGAAACCGTTTGTTCCAACAATAATTCCTAATTAATCATCATGAAAAACAAAATTTGAAGAACACTCAGACCGATCCTTAACTAACCAATTGCAGCAAGAATGGCCAAATAAGTTTCCAGTAAATGAAGGTTTTGCATTGGTTGTCTCCCTTCATCGGCATCGGAACGAGGCTACAATGGTGGTGGTTGTGTAGATATATAGCGGTGGGTGTTGTAGAATGACAGAATTTCATAAGAAACTCACAAAAATTCCTGCAAACCTTACGATGCCGAAATCTGAAATTCGGAAGCCTCTGGAGATTGTCAAAAGCAGAAAAGCTTTTTTCATGGGAAAATATGAATGTACTGATGTAGTTTTATTTTTTTGAGGAATTTGACGTTGAGGAGGAAGAAACAATTTCTGAGGACAGACGTAATTCGTTTTTGGGGACACTAGATGTGGAAACTGACCTACGGTCGGTGATTAAGAGAGAGATTTTTCCAAAATCAACACCAAACAACCGCTTAAACAACAATTGAACAAAATGAGTTAAAAACCACATATCCAAACTATACAACCTTTTCATTATCAATGTAATCTCTAAAGTAATCATTCCATATCTCAGTTGCAATAGAATCTCTCAACTGCGAAGCATCTTCCAATTCTTCTGTTCCAAAAGGGACATCTGATAGTCGAGTTTCGTCAAATACTGGAGGCAGTTCAATTTCAAGAGGCGGCATTGGATCTTCGAGTTTTAACATGGCATCCTGTTCATACATTTGAAAAATCCAATCATCTTGCTTCTCTCCACGAATGTAATTGTGGAGCGCACATGCTGCTACAACTAGCTTCACTTGTGTTGTCAAAGGGTAAGGAGGAGCTGACATCAAGATAGGAAAGCGTTCTTTCAAGGCTGCAAAAGTGCGATCAGTCACATTGCGTAGTATGGAATGGCGCTGATTGAAGAGCTCTCTCGCATCTTGTGGATGAAAGCCACCACCAAATACAAGATGACTGCAAGAAACCCCAGTGTATTGAGCGATGAACCTAGGGATATTTGCGTATTTTCCATCTACGAGGTAATATTTACCTGTAACGATAATGTCATTTCCAATAAGTATTGAGCACATTAATCACATCTACATATCTCATAGGACTCACATGTACTATACAAATCTCCATCGATCAATTTAAAAAATTCACACCCTATTTCAAATTCGAATTTCTTTGCTAACAGGCATTCATGAGATTCAAGAATCGGTCAACTCAAGCACACAAAGATTTGAATAATCATTTTCAACATTTTTGGTTTTATTGTTTGATTCTACTATATGTGTTCTAAATATTAAGGCCTTGTTCGGTTGGGAGGTATTTTTCCATGCACGATATTCCGTACAAAATATGTGGTTAATATTGTATTGGAGAATGTGTGTGTGATTGAAAAAGAGGAGAGAGAATTTTTTGTTGTATAATTGTGGAAAGAACAAGCCCTAAATCTCATTTAATGTTGTATCATTGGTTATTTTGCTTAAGATCTATACCAACTTGAAAGAAGAAGTTGAACATACCCTCAGGTACCTCAAGTTTGTTGCGCCTTGTTAGGGCTGAATTTAGGACCCGAAGATCTGGGGCAGAGCCTTCCCAGCCAGCAAGAACGTAATGGAATTTCATGTCAAACGAGCATGCTACCAACACATTTTGTGAAAGAAAACCATTCTGATTTCTGAAAGGTCCTTGCTCATCTACACCTACTGTCACTGGGAAATGAATGCCATCAACTGCTCCAACACAGTTCTTAATGAAAATTGTAAAAACTATTAGTCACTGAATTTAATGAGAACGAAACTGAAACAAAATTTCGTCAATCAGAATTAACAGCACCTGAAAATAAGGGAAAAATCGAGGATCTTCTCGAATTTCTTGTGGAACGTCAGATTTTGGAGGCTGAAAGAAATCTAATGAAACAGCCATAATTGCACCAAGAACATTGTTGAAATGGCGACTAATGGTTTCACCTGAGTATCTAAAGAGCTCCTGAACTGCTCGAGTTCGTAGATTATGACCAACTATGAACATAAATATTGCCAACTGCTCCTCAATCTTGATTCTATTTGTATGACGTAGTAGCCCTCTAGTATGTAACATATCACATAGCTTGTAGAACACATGTTTATCCATGCGAAAATTCTCCAAGCAACGCTCGTTTGGACCTCTCAGAACTTCATCCACAAATTTTGTACAATTAGATGCTAGAGGATTGCCTAGTTCCTTAGGTATGGAAGCTTCAAGATCACCATCCTTTTCGTCTTCCAAAGTCTCCATGGAAAACCACTTTCTACACTCCCTAGATTATAGCTTATCGATAAATTGACAAGGAGATAAAAATGGAGGACAGAGTCTACAATTTGGTCTCTACTGTTCCTGGAAAACATGAAGGCAAAGATGATATCACACACTATACTAATACGCTTTTCTTTCTATTCGAATGGGGAAAGGGGAAAAGTTGCACTGCAATCTTCTGAAGCATTTTATCGAACAGGATATCTGCATCCTAAGCTATTGCCATAAGAAAACTATAAAGCCAGGTCTTAGCAACACAACTTATGATTTCAATTGAAGGATACTGATACTCGAGAAATTTCAATCACTTGAGAAGCAATGCAATGAAAATACAACACCTGATTCATTTAAACCCAATATGCATCTTGATTTTGCTCATTCGCTATTGCAGTAGACGATTTTAAGGGAAAAGGACAGTGAAGCCAATGAGAAACCTAAACAGTACACGATGCTTTCATTTGGATCAAAATCAAGAAATTAAAATCCAGAATCAACTGCCAGATATAACGAAAATAATCATCCAAAAGACAAAGAGAAGGAATGTCAAACCTGGGTCAGTTTTTATAATATCCCTTGGAGAAAAAGAATAAAAAAAAAAAAAAAAAGAAAAAGCAATCTTATGTCACTTGGAAGCTAGCTGTTCAGCAGAGCAAAGTCCAGACGTGTGCGAGCAAACGAGCATCTCCGGAGTAGTTGTAATTGTTATTGGGTTCATTCATTGTGGAAAAAGATTATGCCCGTAATAGGCTTCACCTGTTTAGTTATTTTTATTTATTTTGGTTTAAATTTAAATTTAATCGAACCAATTAAATCTCCTAACTAATCTTGTTAGATTTATGTAATAATAATAATAACCAAATAATAATGCTAACATTAACATCCTCTCAAACTCGCGTGTGACGAGACGAGAGTTTGGCAAAGCAGGCGAGCGGAATGAGCCTTAGTAAAGAAATCAGCGAGCTGAAGTGAGGAGGAGATAAAGGGCAAGGCAAGAGTCCCTTCTTTGTAGGTGATGACTAACAAAGTGACAATCAATCTCAACGTGTTTGGTGCGCTCATGAAACAATTGTGGGAGATCCGAATGGCGCTTTATTATCGCAGACATAGGAGTAGGAGAAGAGGCCGAACACCCATATCAGAAGTAACCAACGCAGACCAAACAATCTCGGCGATGGTAGAGGCCATAGCACGATATTACGCTTCGTAGAGAGCGCGAAACAACAGGTTGTTTCTTGCTCTTCCACTAAATAAGAGAGTCACCTAAGAAGATGCAAAGCCGTTGGTGGACTTACGATCGGAAGGGTTACTGCCCAATCGAAGATCGGAATAGGCACGAAGCTCAAGAGAAGAGGTCGAAGGAAAAAGAAGACTGCAGCAGGAACCACGAAGATATCGCAAAATCGCTGTGAGAACCCGGTGGTATGTAGTAGGGCGAGACATCTTGACTAACTATATGCACATACGCAATGTCGGGGCGTGTAATGGTAAGATAAACAAGAGAACCAACAACGGTGCGATACAGCGTGGGATCGACCAAGCTGTTTTGTCATCGGTGGCGAAACGTGGGATCGACCAATGGGACTATCAAGCTGCTTTTGTCATCGAGGCGACGCCGAATAATATCGGCAGATATACTTGGGTGAAAGCATATAACCCCTGGGGAAGAAGCAACCTCAATTCCCAAAAAGTAAGATAGTGGTCCTAAATCCTTCATCTCAAAGAGACGAGTCGATGCAATTTTCAAATCGGCGATCCCTACAAGCGTCATCACCAAGAAGGATCATGTCATCAACATATAACAAAGAAGAATGCGTCTGGAAGTGGACCGAGTAAAGAGAGGCGGTCGTGATGACTAGACACAAAGCCAAGAGATAAAAGAGAAGTGGAGAATCGCTCAAACCAGGCACGAGGAGCTTGTTTCAAACCGTAGAGTGCCTTTTTAAGCTACAAACATAGCCAGGAGAATGAGGAACACCAGGAGGAGGGGTCATATAAACTTCTTCGAAGAATTCCATTTAAGAAGGCATTTTAACATCCATTTGACAAAGATTCCATTGACGGACGGGCAACGGCAATAAGAGCACGCATCTGATGGTCATCTTGGCAAGCTGGGCAAAAGTTTCCTCATAATCCAAGCCGTACTCTGGGCAAACCCTTTAGCAACCAAGCGAGCCTTGTAACGCTCAGCAGTGCCATCGATTTAGTTTTAATCTTATACACCCGAGAACCAATAGCATGCTTACACGAGGGTAAAGGGACCAATTCCCAAGTATCGCCTTATGTAAAGCAATGAGTTCATCGACCCATAGTTGCCAAAGGGATCTGCAATGCTTCTTTATAAGAGGAAGGTTCAGAGAGTTTGTGAAGAGAAGATAAGAAACAACAAAAGATTCGGAGTAGCAAGAGCAATCGAAATCAGGTAATTGAGTGGACTTACGGATACGGGGTGGATTTGAGGCGCTGGGGTGGTGGTGGTGGTGGAGATGGCGGATCCTCAGCCTGAGATGATGATGGAGACAGCATAGGAGAAGGAGATGGAACACCCGGCGACGACACATGTGTACCTGCAGTAGGGGAAGAGGAAGATGGGGGAATAGACATGGGTTGACTGGTATCATCATCTGCAAAGAGATCTATACTGACAAGATCGGACTTTCTCACGGGAGGTGTATTATCAGCAAGCGAGAAGAAGGGAATGTGTTCAAGAAACACTACATGACGAGACACATATAATTTTTGTCCAATGGGATCAAAGCAAATAACCCTTTTGACCATCACCGTAGCCTAAGAAAACACATATAGCGAGCGAGAAGTCAATTTACTACGTTCAAGCTGTAGGGCGAAGGACAAAGCAAGTGCATCCAAAAACTCTTAAGGAAGAATAATCAGGAGAATACCTAAATAAAGTTTCAAATGGCGACAATCCGGATGTATAAGAGGATGGGATTCGATTAATTAAATGGACAGCGAAGAGATGCCTCTCCCAAAACTCACCGGGCACTTTGGAAGATAGAAGAAGAGAACGTCTTTGTGTCAAGAATGTGCCTATGTTTGCTCGGCAACACCATTTCTTGAGGAGTATCGATTACATGAAGTTTGAAAAGTTGTGCCGTCCTCAACGAGTAACTCGTGAAAGGAAGTCGAGGTATATTCACCACCCAAATCACACCTAAAACACTTAATTATAGCAGAGTGTTGTGTTTTAACAAGCATACGAAAGAGCGGTAAACATCAACAAAATCGAGCGTCTTTTCATAAGATATATCCAACAATAGCGACTATAATCATCAATGAGCGAGACATAATATCTAGACCCTCCTTTAGTGGAAAGCAGAGCCGGGCCCCACACATCCGAGTGAACCAAATCAAAAGGTGCAAGCGAGCGAGAAGTACTACGAGAAAATGGTAAGCGAAAACTTGGCAAGTTTGCAACCACTACAATCTGAAATGTCATGAATATCTAAGTCTCCTAAACAACCTTTAGAAACTAAGAATGTTAAGCGACTAGTGACACATGTCCAAGGCGAGAGTGCCACAAATAGAATTGAGAAGAAGAAGAATTCAATTGAAAAGATGAAAGGTCAACACCAGAGGTCGAACATGCGTGGGTTCCAGAGGTGTCCAAAACATAAAGCCCTCCTTTCTTCCTATGGCCTATCCCAATCGCGAGACGTGGATCTGTACATAACAAGCGTTGGAGGAAAAGTTAACCAAATATCCGTAATCACATAATTGGCCAAGCAGATCTGAGATTCAAAGTAAGGCCAGAACACAACAAACATTGGAAAGAGACAAGTTAGAAGTGTGAATAGAGCCAACACCCGGCTAAAGGTAATGAGGTGCCATTAGCGATAATAGCAGTAGAGGAGGGGGAAGAACATAATGAATCAAAGAGAGCGGAATTGGAGGACATATGTTTGGAAGCACCTGAGTCAAGGATCCAAGGTGAAAAGGTACCTGGCCCGATTATGTGATGACAAACACGCATGCGATCTTTGACATAGCACGTGGGCGTGTGGCTAAGAACTTCACGAAGCTCACTAAGATCGACAATTGAGAATCAGGCAGCGGTGGTGGTCCAAGTATAGAAGAGTGGTGATGGTACACCGCCATTATATTGGCATGTGGGCGAAAAGCTGCTGCGGACGGCGAGGATTGTTGCTTCAACAACTTAGGACATTGAGCCCTCAATGTCCTTTTTGCTTCTAAAAGCTGCCCGTATCATATGGAACCTTAGCATGCCCCTTGCTCAGGTTTTGCGTAGAAGATCTGACCAATCTGAAGTCCCCGAATGAGGTAAAGACACCTCGGTGGAAAGAGACTTCAATCGGGTCTCCTCGACAACTAGCTCACTAACAATAGAATCCACGGATGGAAGAGGAGAACGATGTAAAATAGAGCCTCGGAGTCCCTCAAAATCCCGCAATGCCATCAAGAAGCGCACCAATCGTTGCTCCTCTCTATAGGTAATGTAATCATCAAAGTTCTTTAACTCTGCGAGTTCGATGAAGAGCCAACTCGTCCCAAATTGCCGTCATAGCCGTATAAAACTCGAGCAGCTCATATTCTTTTGTTGTAATGCTCGAATATCATTCTCCAAGCTGATAGCGCTTTGCAAAATTAGTCTTAGTGTACAATTTTTGTAAATGGTCCCAAACTTCCTTATTTGTCTCATACTTTGCCAATCGAACCCCTATACTATGATCAATAATTATTGACCCACGTAAGAATTTTGAATTGTTTGCATCCCAATTGTCTATCGTTGTATCATAATCATCATCGATTTTCGGGTTTGACAACCGTACCACTAACATAACCCCATAACTTCTTGCCCTTCAAAAAGTGCTTCATTACATGGTTCCAATGGGAATAATTCTTTCCATTCAATCGAACACCTCTTTGCTTGGAGAGAATCATCGGACGCCATAACGAGAGAACACGCAACAACCGGAGCACAAAAATAACCACAAGTAAAGGAACCTCAACCAAACCCCTGTAATGCAATTACAAGGCAGCTGTAATGCAATTACACGCCCAAACAAACCCTGTAATGCAATTACACGCCGGCTGTAATCTGATCCTGTAATGCAATTACCGCCCGCTGTAATCCGATCTGCAACAAAGAGTAATCCAATTACAAGGCAGTTGTAATCCCGAACAAACCCTGTAATGCAATTACACGGCGCTGTAATCCGATCTGCAACAAAGAGCCCAAATCCCGATCAGAATCACGTCTCGTGACTCGATCCGAACACCAAGCGTGAAATTGACCACAGATTTAGAAACTAGAGAGAGACGATCACAACCACGAAACGAACTCCGCTGACGATGCTCGTGGCGCCTCCACGCGCCGCCCCAAGCGGTTGTCGAAGAACTCCGGTATGCCAAGTGGCGCGTGGTACTACACGCGCCTCACCGGAAGGAAGACCGACGCCTGGGCACCCCGAATATGGTCTTGGTTTGTCAAAAAGGGTTCTGGAAGTGGTTCGAATCTTGAGTCAAAGTCCTCGGCTAGAGAAGAAAGAAGGAATTCAAGGCGGCTAGGGTTTTTCGTGCGTGAATTCAAGAATCCTAACGTCAAATACTACCACAAAGTCTCTGATACCATGTGAAATAATCAGTAGTATTCGTATATTCAAAGAACAGATGATAAGAGAAGAGGAAGAAGGGAGAAACAAAACGAATTTCATTCAAGACCTATTACAACAAGTAGGGTTTTCCTATATATATACATGTCAACAATACCTAACTTATAAAAATAACATAATGAATAATAATAATAATAATAACCAAATAATAATGCTAACATTAACAATGTATACTCCATAAATTTCCACCATTCGATTCCATACATTTTCTCCTCTTTCACATAAAAATAAAAACTTATAAAAAATGTTAAAATTTCAATCCTAAGCTTATTTTCCAATTAAAAATTGATTTTTATTATTTAATTAATTAAAGTTAGATTCTATTTTTTTTATTACCTAAGTTAGATTCTAATTTTGATTATATACATTTTAAGTAAATTTTTAAAAAAACGAACTTTTATCTTCGAGTATTTGCGTGCTACCCATTTTGGAATTTTCATTGAAGATTAGTAAAGTAAAAATTATTGATGAAATGGAAATTTTGTTCATTAAATAAGTGTGATGAAACAAAAGATTTCTAATACCTCGCTTGAGTCAAATCTGGTACCCATGTCGGAAAAAAAATTGGTGTGGGCTCATCACCCCCAACCATCAGGGGGCAATTCCGTATTATTCATCTGATCAAACATGGATACTAAAAAATTGGTAAGGGCGTCACGTGGCGTGGGTATTGTCCCCACGTGGGGAACAGAGCACTGGCGTTCCTCGCAGTTACCAGTATGTTCAAACTTCCAAAAACTTATCAAGTCTTCGTCTCGTTAAAATTTTATAAAAGCTTAACAGATTTAACTTCAATGAAATATACTAAACAAAGCACTAATAAAAAATGCAAATTATACAAACATTGTTTACAAGTATCATTTTTTTTCCTTTTATTACTTAAGTTTTTGATTTGTTGAAGACTTGGAGCAAACTATGATAAAACAATAGAAATGAAAGTCTTATAAAAAAAAATTTTATTCTTCTAATATATGTTACTCGTTACTCCCAATCGAATGAATACTAATTATTTGTATATACGAGACCATATTATCGCGTGTTAGTTACAACCTTCTATGATTGGTGACTAATATTTGGTAATCAAAAGTACAACTACTCGTGGAGGATGAATACAATAAAATCTCACCCCTACACCATCACAACTTTGGGATAAGAATACCACACACTGTAAACCTCAAGACACACCCACCAAAGGTGGGTTGGTCAGTGTGTAATAGTTATATCCTACTTAATAGCTTAAGCACAAGCAAAAACTTCTCAGTGAACTCTGTATTACAAATGCTTCTTCAACATCCAATGTCACTGAGTAGGTCAAATACAGCAAGCAAGATTGAACTAAACTATGATTCACTGACATGTTAGAAACTTAGTAGAAAGAATGCAAACAGTCTTCAAATGTAGCAACGTCACAAGAAATTTAGCTATGCGAGGATAATGAAGTGCAATAATACGACTATTTTATCCTCGGAAGAGGTTCATTGATGTACGTTTTTTGGTTCTTGCTTCACATAGAACCAATCACAGCTACTCTCAAAACCATTTCTATGCCTCCCTGATTAACTTCATAATGAGTCATGACTATGCCAGCAACAGCATCTACATTTACCAAAATCCTCTCTCCTAGGAAAAGCAATTCTTACAACCTAAGCGTGTGTTCGTATGTACTTATTTTTGCCTAAAATTTTGCTAAAAGTGGAGTGTAGTGGTGGGGACCACGAGATGTGTGGATAACAATGAGTGATGATGTGAAATGTGTGGTAGATATTGATGTTTGACTTTGACTTTTAGCAGTAGGTAATTTTTATGTGAAAATAAGTGGAAACGAACATTTAGTTATATCTAGCAAACAGAAGCATAGTCAATCTCTCACGCACTTCTCTGCCACGATTTCTTGCTTTTGCTAATTTGCTTCTTTTCCCTCAATCCACATACCAAGGCTCTCTACATAAGCATCAACAAAAATGATCCTGTTATGCCAACAATGCTAAGATCCTTTCTTTTTCGGGTTGTGGGGTTGTAGGAAAGTAAACGCTTTCCTTTGTTGCTCAGGAAGATATGGCCCTTTTTCCCAAATCCCAACACCATCCCCATTCCTCCACATAGATGGATGTCATTGTTTTTTCCAAGACTGAGGGACGCCATGATGAAAAGAGCAAAAGTGGGAAATCCCGGTAGAAAACAAGAAACCAATATAAATACAAGTACAAGGATTACTCCCCTTGGAGGTTAACCTTTTAAGGTGGAACCCATTGCACTTGTATAAAAAATTTAACATGGTATCAGAGCGGGCGATGACCCGGGACCAATGTTCGAATGCGCCAACCCCGACCAAAAATGGTCGCCGAAAAAGATGGTTCACGTGCAAAGGCTTGGAAAGATCCCACCTGCATGTGAGGGGGGCGTGATGAAAAGAGCAAAAGTGGGAAATCCCGATAGAAAACAAGAAAAAAAAACCAATATAAATACAAGTACAATAATTACTCCCCTTGGAGGTTAACCTTTTAAGGTGGAACCTATTGCACTTGTACAAAAAATTTAACACGCCATATTCTTTCCATAACCCTTATTGAGCAACACTTCCTCCCAAGTCCCAATTCTCTCACCGCATTGAAAAACAGCAAGTGACTCCTCATGAATACCAACATTTAGGCCTTGTTTTATTTGGGATTAACCAAATCCGCACGCAATTCCGTATACCTCATACTCATTTTCAACCACACACACATTTCCCAAAATAATATTAACCACACATTTTTACACGGAATACCGCGCGGAACAACTAAACCCCCAATCAAACAAGGCCTTAAATTGGTAGGCAACTCAAGGGTCAAATCATTAGGAAGCTTAATTTCTTTGTCTGTCATTCTAAACACCGTTATTTTTTCCACACAATTTCTTTCTTTTTCATTGATTATTTTATTTTATTTATTATTTTTTGATGGATTAGATCATTTTTTTTTATTTACATTGTAACTCATCGAATTCTAAATACCCGGAATGCCATGTCATCTTACTGCACTAACTTTCAAAATTTGAAAGTAACGACAAATAACAGAAATCTAAACTTCATGGAATTTTATTTAAAACTCAATTGCCCAAATCTCAAAAGAAGAAAATAAACTTAAATAGAAATAATGCATTAGAAGTGTCATCTTGATCATTTAATCGGGGGTGATTCATTAAAAGTCTAAATAGATTATAGCATTTTGAATTTTGAAATTGAACTATTGTTCTAAATTTAAGATAATATTTTTATAACATATTAGAAAAATAATATTTAAACAAATCAATCAGTTAATACTAACTAATTGCAATTCAATGGCATAAATTAGCCTCCATACAACAGCGCAAAATTACGATGCAGAGAGACAGCACACCTTGACTTAACATATTAGGCCTTCGCGCAAGTTGGTTGATGTGGATTTGGATTTTGTTAATAAAAATATAAGTATAAAGGGAATGAAACATAATACAAAGACCTCCAGAGAGTAAATAAAAGATCATTCTCAAGATACCCTATCTCTATACAAAGAGATTGAGTTAAAAATAAATAAATAAATACATCTATTCATATCTATAGGAAATTCGTATATAAAAACTGTCCGTTATATCCAATCTCAAAACACCCAATAGTTTTCTAAAAATATGCGCGCTCTGTAAGATTTTCTTCCTACGTTCACTGTGGGTAATCTCTGGCATCTAACACCTGCAACTGCAACTGAAGACGTGGGTTATTAGTTCCGATTTTATCCCCTTTCTACCTTTTTATTGCTAAAAGATGGACTTGTGCGAAGATTTAAGCAAATCTTAGCATAAATTGGAAGGATTTGTGCAAATCCTTATGCATGGATGGTATTAATGGTAATATAAATTAAGTAATTGAGGATGGAAACTGGATTTTCCAGTTAATTGAAAATTAAGGTTGTTGATAAGGAAATGCGTGAGTGGGATTGTTACTTGTGATTATCTCAAAATATTATTTAATTGAGGAAAAGGAATACGTAGACTTTTGATTTTTATTAATTATTTAATCTGGAAAAATAAAAAAATGAACGGGAAACTGACCTTAGTTTATATAGAATTAAAACCATCCAGTGCAGGATATATTTGAGAAAGCGCAACTTAACGCGTGTTCTTCTACATGTTTTTATATATTTTTACATACTTTTTTCAACTTCACTCATTCTCTCTCCTATTTTACATCCACATATCTCGTGGGACCTATTTATACTACACAAATCTCCACCATTCAATTCCACTCATTCTTTCTCCTATATCACATAAAAACACATAAAAATTGATTTTTACAGAAAAAGATTTTTCAGGGAAAATAGTAGTTGTAGGTGTTTAATTGAGTTAATTTGAAAGTTGGAAAATGATGTTATTTTCTTTATTTTTGTGTTTTTTTTAATGAAATTTGATTATTTTCCTTATCTTTATGGTTAAAGTAAATTGCCCACTAAAAAAAAAAAAAGAAACAAATGGCCAAACTTTTCCCGGAAAACAAAAATCACATTCCCCCAAGGAAAATGTTTTCCTTCAAAATAAGGAAAGAACGGAAATCAAGAAAAAGTTGGAAAACCTTTTCCAGGAAAAATGTGCAATCAAACAGTCATGGGTGGAAAAAAAAGCTAGAAAATGAGTTTTCCTAGAAGAAAAAAACATGAATCAAACTCACCGTAACTTTTTAATACATTTGAAATTGGGAGTAAACCTATATTCAGGCGTATCATTTTGAACGTTCACCAGTTAAAATATTATTTCCCATAGAAATTTTGGGAGGAATTAAAACACAAATAATAACAATGAAAACATAAAAAAATAATAATAAAAAAGAAGCCGCGACTTAAGCTCATCGATTTCCCCTGTTTGTTGCGAGGTAGTTGGAGAACTTCGAGCCTCGGTTTTTCCCTTGTGTTCTTCATTCATAAAAAATAATAATTTTATAACTACAAAAATACATGACTATTACAAACAGAGATTTCACAATATTTTGATATAATTTAACTTGAAAAACTAAAAAACTATCACATGTTTAATTAGTATATCAAAATATATATCAAATTATTAAAGTAAGGAGTAGATATAAAATATTTAATTATAAATTTTAAAACTTTTTACAAACTCTTGTAAATAAATTTCTTTTTCGTGAAAAGTTGAACAAAAAGAAGATAAAAATATTATAAGAGTATTTTTACATCATTCTTATTGTGAAATTAAGAAAAAACAAAAAATAAAAATAAAAATAAAAATAATGAAGAAAAAGTAATGAAAGATTGGTGGTGGCGGCGGCGGCGGAGATGGCAGTGCCGTTGGAGGGATGGTGGCAGTGGTGTTGTGGTGGTGGCGGTGATGTGGTGGTGGTGGATGCGGCAGCGATAATGGTAATGGGTGATGGTGATGAATAAAAGTCTATCAAAATCTTAGGGGTGAGTGATAGATTTCATCTGACAAATTATGTTTGTACTTTGTGCTAAAAGATGAGTACCTAAAGGATTCCATTAAAGTCTTTAAAAATCCAAGAAAACTTTGAATACCTCATAATTTCATAGGATTTTAAAAAGTCATCATTTAATACCTCATGATTTTGATGGACTTTTAAAAAGTCCATAAAAATCTATATTGAATATCTTAATATTTTAATTGTCTTTCAGAAATCTCAATTGAATACACCCTAACTTTTCCAAATCCATCAAATTCTTTAAAAGTCTTTAAAATTCCTTTAAAATCTCAATTGAATACACCCCCCTAAATTTCTGGAGAAATAGAGATGATAATACTCTATTTTAATTAAATATATAAAAAACAGAAGTTTATGCCTTTTCTTTTCCACCTCATTCTCGCTCTTTATCATTTATTAGTTATTAGTATTACACCCGTGCGATGTACGGGAACAATTAAATTTATGTATAATAAATAATTGATATAACATTATAAATATATTGAATATGAATATTGAATTACATAATTGATGTAATTTATGCATAGGAGATTACATAATTGTAAATAATTATTAAAATCTATAATTTTATATATTACAGTTAATGCAAAAAACACTAAGTAAATTCGCAATTGTAAATTAAAAAATTCATGTTCATCGCATCATTAAGAAGTTTATCAAAAGGTATAACTTTAATTCCAATTGTCGTGCATCTCATTGCACAATAGTGATCGTGGAGATTAATTAATTGTAAACGAATCATTGAGAATGAATATATAAAAATTCTTTGATTATCAAAACTTATCTTTCTTGTTGGTACAAATAAAATTTATATTGAACACATTTTTTCTTTTTGAAATGGATATTATACACTCTAAATTTTATGATTTTATACATTTTTTTAATGATTAGCTGTAATTGCTCATTAATTTTAGCTCTATTATATATGAAGTATTATGCTTAATTTTATATAACTTAAATTTGTAGTAATACCGATAATTTTCCACATCTATATAATTCATTTGATTTCTTTCCATTTACATAAATTGTATTTTAATTTTAGGGAAAAAATTTTATTTTTAATTTTGTTACTTAGAAAAGGAAAAACGCATGCAATACAAAATGCAATTAACGAGCCTAACACATCAGCCACATTAAAAAAGGAAAAATATTAATTAACTTTTTTAATTAAAAACTATGTGTCATGTTAGCACTGCCAATAGGGCATCCGTCAAACGTGCACTTTAATTGTGCTAATATAAAGATTAATAAATTACCATTTACTTAAAAATTGATAAATTATTCGACATAAATCCAGTTATAATTTTAAGTACTCACAATTTGATTTTAAAAAATAAAAAAAAAGTAAAAAAAATACCCACTATTTTTTAATAGTCCAATTCACATAACCCAGTAAAACTATCAAAACCTGCAATTTTAACAAGATGAAAATAAATAAAACATATTTATTATTTAATATTTTGAATTAGAACTTTAAAAAATGAAGTTAAATTTAAAGTCTTCCAAAATAAATTTTTTCTCATTAAATATTTGTTTTAAATATTGGTTTATTTTTAATTACTACAAATTAATGTTGGATTATTTCCAAAACTAATTTTTTAATTTTTAAAAAAATATTTAATGTGTGCTACGTTAGCATCTTTAGTAACATGACACTCTAGTTTTTTTAATATAAAAAATTAATAAATTACTATTTACTGGCGATAAATTATTAAACATAAATTCATTTATAATTTTAACTGCTCACAATTTGATTTTAAAAAATAAAAAATACCCACTATTTTTGAATAGTCCAATTCACATAACCAAACAAAACTATTAAAATCTATAAATTTAACATGATGAAAATAAAAAAATATTTATTATTAATATTTTGAATTATAAATTTAAAAAATAAAGTTATATTTAAAGTCTTTCTAAAAACTAATTTTTTCTCATTAAATGATTGCTTTAAATATTGGTTTATTTTTAATTATATTTTTAATTACTACTAATTAATATTGGATTATTTCCAAAACTAATTTTATAATTTTTTAAAAATATTTAATGTGCGCCACGTAGGCATCTTTGCCAACATGGCACTCAAGTTATTTTAATATAAAGATAAACATGTGTTCCACGCGTGGAATTATCCCATTATTTCTTTTACCAATAATAAAAATTAATTACTATAAATGGGATTAGGAATGTATATACGAAAAATAAGAAAATGCTGACTGAATGTATTGTCGCAAAAGAAAATCTTGATTAGCAAGTTGTATTCGTAATAGTCACTATAATTTTATGTTTCATAATTTCCACCCCAAATTAAGAGCTAAGACTAAGTTATTCTTACAAAATAAGCAATGAAAATAAATAAAGGAAGGAATATGAGAGAGAGAAAAAAAATGATCTTGTTCACCGATATCTTACATTTAAATGCATTGATTAACCATATTTACACTTTGAACCTAATGTAATTTGTAAAGGATATGTTTGGTAAGTTAAATAAGCTAGCTTATAGTTTATTCAAAAGCTTATAAGCTTCTACTAATTAATTAAGTTTCGTTTGGTTCGGGAAGCTTACTTGAAAAGCTTGAGCTCACTTGAAAAGTTTTTTTTTCTAATTTCAAATAAACTCATGAGCTTTTTGTTTTTATTCTATTTTTATCCCTTGAAAAGCTTTTCGTATTTTCAAATAAACTCACTTGAAAAGCTTTTCGTATTTTCAAATAAACTCAGCTAGCTTATTAGCTATCAATTATAAGTTAGCTTATCAATTATAAGTTAGCTCAACTAATTCTACTAAATATACCTAAAATAATGGTTATTCCATCCTCAAGGATTGGAAGAAGTTATTAACCTTAAAGAAATAGATATGTTTCACGGGATTAAATCATAGCATGTGACTGACATACCCAACAAGAATATTTGAACGGCAAAGGGTATATTTCAAAAGCATTTGTTACTGTTAGATTTACTAATATATAAATCTCATATATTTCCCAAGACAGTTAAGCTCGTGTTTGGATCAATTTCATACTTTTAATCTTTGGATCGTGCTTTTGTTCCTGTAATTAGGTCAAGTAACACCCTTTTTTAAAAATTACAATGGGTAGTGTAAGGGAGGAGAATTGGACTCTTGACTTTGAGATGCTAGATCGGTTCGGATGCCACTTGTTCACATGGGCCAATTAACACTTGAAATTTAAGATTCGGTAAAGCTTATCATCATTATATGACAAAATGTGATTGATCGTTAGAATTATAACCTGTAAAAATATATAATTGAGTAACATAACTCACAAATAATAATTGTACGACCATTCATCAACGGATGCCATTCCCAGATTGGGTAAAAGAAAATTGAAATGTCATCTATGGATAGAATCAGTTGAGATTAGAATATATTTAAAATAATTAGTCCCCGTTCTGTTTGTTGTTTTCAGCCCGTTTTCTGTTTTCAGTTTTCGAAAATATTGAAAACGCGTTCTGTTCGTTATTTTCGAAAATCCATTTTCGAAAACGTTTTCAAGATTTGTATAGGAAACATGAAAACTTCTTTTTAACGTTTTCGGCGTTTCTAGTGTTAAATGTCGAAAACAACGAAAACGCGTTTTCGGATTTTAAACATTACTTTTATTACATTTGAGCCCCAAATTTTCATTTTTGTACATTTTAGTCCCAACCACCAACACCACCGCCGGCCACCGACTCCAACCGCCGGAGAGTGGTCAAACCACCAGATCTGGTGGTTCTCCACCTGAGAACCACCGCAACGGTGGTTCTCAGGTGGAGAACCACCATCGGAAGGTGGTTCTCCACCTTCGCAGGTGGAGAACCACCACGGTTCTCCACCTGCGAAGGTAGAGAACCACCTTCGCAGGTGGAGAACGACGGGCGGTTCTCCACCTGCGAAGGTGGAGAACCACCCTCGACCACCTGCGAAGGTGGCTCTCTACCTTCGCAGGTGGTCATCAATCGCCGGCGACTGCAAAACCGACGGAGGGGGCTGGGTAGGGGGTAGGGTGGGGTGGGGGTAGGTTGGTGAAGATGAGGGCTTGTTTGCAAATCTTGAAAAGTTTAAGGACCATCTTGTAATTTTTATGATACAAAATTATATTTTTTTAAAAGTATAATCCAAACACGTTTTCTATTTTCTCTTCTCGAAAATAATTTTTCAAAACAACAAACCAAACGGATTTTCAATTTTCTCAAAACAACAACTGAAAATAGAAAACACCAAAACATTTTCGAAAATGAAAACAGAAAATACAAAACAAACAGAACGGCCCCTTAGGGTTTAATTGAATTTGTTTCTATGAAGTAGGGATTTTAATATGAAAATGAAAATATCAAAATAATTTTGAAGGACTAAATTGATAACTTACAAATATAATTTGGATTTAATTGGATAGAGTATAGATTGAGTTTCTTGTTGAAAATTTAAAACGTTAAGCTCACAATAAGATTGAAGTTTTCATAGTTTTTGATAGATTTTTATATGAAAGATGAGAGAGAATAGGTGAAATTAAACGGTAAAAATTTGTGTAGTATATGCAGGTTCCACGAGATGTGTGAATATTAATGTGAATGGTTTGACAAACTTTAAATTTAAAAAAGAATGAATAAAAATATATAAAAGTGAGTAAAATAAAAGTGAAGGTTATAATGGGCTAAAACAAAGACTTTTATTAGTAGTTTGAGGCTTAGAAATTGTTAGCAAAAAATTTTTTCCTCATACTTTCTCATACTTTTTAAAATTTAAATTTGATCAAATAAATTACATCCACATATCTCGTAGTACTCACCTGGTACTAGTAAATTTTTACCATTCAACTTCACTTCATTCTGTCTCTTCCTACTCCCAAAAACTCCTTTTAAAAAATTTGCTGACACCCACTTACAATAAATTGTACATTTATAATTAGCTTTTGATAGTTAGTTCATATAAAACTTCAAATTGAGATATTTGATTTAACATTTATATTGCATACTTTTTGAGTTGCTATGATGTTGATTTGAGTTGCAATGATGTTGACTTTTTCAAAAGAAAACGGTGTGAGTGATAGTTGAAAACAAAAAGGAAAGATAGAGAAAATGAAGAGTTTTTAAAAATTAATTAATTGAAGACAAAACATGAATTAGAAAACATATATAAGGGTAAAATAGAAAAATCAAAATTTTCCATCTTATTTATGTTTTTATATATTAGTGATTAGTGATTTGTATTAATTCCATAATCATGGTATCAAAAGTAACTATAATAACAATTACCAATAAATATAAATAAACATTAGCATCTTATTCAAAAAAAAAAAAAACAAGTACCAGTAAGTATAAATAAGATAAACAAAGTCATAATCATATATGGAGACAATAATATAAAGCCACTGATCTATGTTTAATATAACATTTAGGATTATAAATTGAGACTTCACATATGCTAGATAATGTGATGAAGATCATTATTCTTAACTAGTAAGTAACACGTGCTTTGAACGCGATATTAAAACTACGTCATAAACCGTTCTTAAAGTAAAATAAAAAAATAATGGAAAAAATAAAAATATATTTGGTATATTAAGTTTGAAAATAAATTTAAACCGTACAATTAATAGAAAATATTGGCAACCAATTTCTACATATTAGCAACCTACAATTAGATTTTTGTTCAAACTAAAGCAAATATTTCACTAAAATTCATTACCCTAAAATTAATAATATTGAAAAAAAACTTATTATAATATGTAATAATTATTTCAGTTAAAGTGAAATTATGTATTAAAAAAATTTCTATGTAAACTTTCAATTTTTTTGGGGGTCGGGAGGCTACAACCCGTGTGAACCAACCCGTCTCCCCCCAACACACACACAAAAAAACCTAAATCGTCCCTTGGTTCCCACATTTCACATTTGGTATAACTATCAAGCATCAATACTCGAAAAAGAAGCATAATTCTAAATCTCTTTCAATATCGCTTTCAATGGGTGAAACTGATTTTGTAATTAATAAAATATTTATATCCAGAAATCATTAAGGGTGTGTTTGATTGTAAACCCGGAAAATGGTTAGAAGGAAAACGTTTTCCGGGTAAATGAATTCCAGGAAAAAGTTTTCCAGGGAAATGATAGTTGTAGGTGTTTGATTGGGTTAATTTGAAAGTTGGAAAATAATATTATTTTCCTTATTTTTGAGTTTTTTTTAATGAAATTTGATCATTTTCCTTATCTTTATGGTTAAATTAAATTGTCCATTAAAAAAAAATACCAAACTTTTCCTGGAAAATAAAAACCACCTCCCCCCAAGGAAAAAAACAAGGAAAAATACGGATTTCGAGAAAAGTTGGAAAACGTTTTCCGAGAAAAGAAATATCAATCAAACAATCAAGTAAGGAAAAAAAAGATGGAAAACATTTTTTTCCCGAAAAAAAAAGGTCTATCAAACACACCCTAATATTATATTATTCGGAGCTCGTTTGTAAAACCTTTCAATAAAGCGGATCCTGATTCATATTACTATTCCCAAGAGCGCACAACCGCAGGCTCCTCAGGATTCAAGATGGAAGATCAAGAAGAGATGCGGCTATTTAGTACATTTCTAATACTAGCAAATACTTTATCAGAGAACCAAGCTCTACTCGTGTAAACAAAAACTAAAATGCTGGAAACCTAAAACCTTCATAATATCACAATAATGAGCTAAAGCAAGAGGTAATTAGTTCAGCCTCCAGTAGTACCATGATTAGAAAACACCATTAGAAAAAGGGGGTATTATTGTAGAAAACACAGAACAGAGCAGTAATGGCAACAAAGGATATACACAGATTCTGAAATCTTTATATTATTAATCTTATAGTGCCAACTAGGCACTGCGCCACGCTGGCAGTGCCTAGCTGGCACAAGCTATGCATTAAAAAAATTATATTAATTAATTAATTCTAAAATTCAAAGTTACCAGATTTATGCACAGGTAGTGGTTCTAGATGCATCTGAGTCGCGATGCCAAATATGAACAGTAAACAGTAAAAAAAAAGCAAGAACATAGAATTTTTAACGTGGAAACCCAACTAGAAAAAAAATCACGTGCTCGTCGCCTACGAGCAAAAATCAATCCACGAAGTACCAAAGAGTTTAAATCTTACAACGAGGCTAAATGCTTATTTATGCATAAATAAAGCAATATCTAAGAATAAATAAACACTCTCTTTTTAATCCTTAGCATATAGTGTGAACCAGCGTCCCGTTGCTCTTAGTAGCTTCTTGTACTCCGCGATCCCTCAACAGATCTACACGTCCCGTGTTAATCTCGCTACTCTCAGTAGCTTCTTGTACTCCGCGATCCCTCAACAGATCTACACGTCCCGTGTTAATCTCTCCTTGGTGGGGTTCTTCTGATTAGTGGATGGACTCCTTCCGGAGATTCAAGTCCAGATCTATGTTTGATCAAGGTTTGTTCATCAATTGGATCAAGAATTATCTTGAAGAAGCCATGAATGAAGGGGAGAAGCTTGTGTGTGTCACGTTTTTTTTCTTCACTTTAGGTTGCCCGAATTTTTGCCTCTAAAAAATGTACAATCCATGCATGGTCACGTGGAAATAAGAGATTGACTTTTTAATGTATTACTCTAGTTTTTCACGTGTTGAGCTTCTCTAGCTTGTGGTGTATTTAATGAATCAAGAGTCTTGTCTCATCTTAATTCCATAAACCATTTAATCCTACAAGGAATAAAGTAACCATAATTAATTATAGAATCATTCTTGATAAGGTAAACAAATAATAAAAAATAAGTACTTATCTTATTTGGTATCAAGATAATATGGAACAAAGATCTTACCATATCACATGATACATTGAACCTGGACCTCCTTGGCTCCTTGCTAGTGGGGGACGCCTACTAGGATTCCAAGCACGATTGGACTCTTTTGTAATAACAAACCAAATCAAATAAGGATTATCACATTAAATTAAAATTGATCAAATAAAATTCACGTGCTAAATAAGGTCCAACAAGAACTAAATTAATCAAATATAAAATTCAATTAATTTAATCACACATATGGAAAAATAAAAATACCAATAAAATTAACTTCACAAAATAAAGTTAACAACACCGAATACATTGTGCTCCAACCACTGATTGACCGGAATAGCTTCATGAAATACCCGCCACCAGAAGAGTTTGACTTTGGGAGGTACATCGATTTTCCACAGCTTGTGCCACCATGCTAACTATCCACCATGGCTACTTTCGGTTCTTCTATCCCTTATTCTACCCAAAAGCCGGTAGCCACTCTTGACGGAGTACAAACCATCGCGTTCGTAGTGCCGAATCAGTCGGTCACTACCCGAGTCTCGATCAGCCGGCAAGGAAAGTATAGCATCAGCATCAAGTTTGCAAAAGGAGCCCAGTATCCTATCTTGGTCCCAATCTCCGGAGGCTGTAAATAGGCTCGATACACGTGCCCCGGAGTCTAGAGCATGCATATAGGGTCGCAACGCTAAATCTCTTGGTGGCCATGGGTCTCTATACATGAATACAAATCTCTTGGTGGCCATGGGTCTCTATACATGAATACGCTTTCACTATTGCCAATTCTCCACCTTAGCAAGAGCAAAAGAGATTTTGGGAAAATATTTCCCAGCAAGGAATCGTCCCAAGAGTGATGTAGGATCATTATACAATTTCCATGCCTGTTTGGCAACCATGGCTTTGTTGAAATCCTCAAGACGTCGAAAGCCTAAGCCACCTTTTACTTTAGCCTCAAATCGCACTTCCCAACGGAGCCAATGGATTTTTCTGCTTGACACCGATCCACCCCTCCAGAACTTACTAATTGTAGACTGGATGGACCGAATAGTGGAGCCTGAATAAACTCATGAAGTATGCCGGGAGAGCTTGAAGCACTGATTTAACGAGAACTTCACGCCTACCCACCGAGAAGATGCTATGTTTCCATCCTTGAACGCGGCTGTTAATTTTATCAACCACGGTGCCGAAATTCCGCCGTTTATGATGCCCAAGGAGAATAGGGCCGGGAATCCCAAGTAAGCGTTCTGAAATTCACCCTCCGTTGCCCGGAAGATGCCATTAATTATATTACGGTCTTTGTCCCTGGCAGAATTGTTGAGCTTAACCTGTTGACCCAATCCCAAGCCGTAGCATCGCAAAACATCCATCATGGTCTTGGGATCCAATCGGTTGGCACGGCAAAAAAGGAGAGCATCGTCTGCGAAAAATAGATGGGAAATACGAATGGAATGTCGACATAAATTGGAGAAGAAACTGATGGGCATCATTATCCATTTTCAATGAACTCTACCTGTGAGATAAGATAATATCTGGGATAACAATAAACTAAAATAGAATCAAATTGGTCATTATCTGCTATGACAGACAGAAAAGAAAAAGAAAAAGAAAAAATAATGTCCAAAGAAATAGAACAGGGGCAACCATACTTCAGTGGGTGGCAATGGCATATAGCACAACATTGATCAACATAAATTGATTTGAATACGAAACTTCAAACGAGAGGGCCAACGTGTGGAGAATCAACAAGTATAGTTGATCCACTATTTTGTAAGTACAAGTTAACACGGGTCATTTAGGTTATAGAGTTGAAAGGGGTTTCATGATCACGGAATGACATAAGAATATGAACACATACATTGAATTCTTAACACGCTATTAATTGTGATATTGTTTTGTCACCTTTAATATTGCAATACAAGAGAATAATGTCACGTTGGGTTTAATGTACTAATATTGGCACCTTTATATTGAATTTTTGTGTATAAGATCTCTCCCAATGACTTAGCGTTTTAGCCAAAAAAATAAAAAAATACTACAAAATAACTATTGCATTATTAAAATCACTTTTGTGCGTATCATCTCTCCAAACGATTAGGCGTGTTGGGCCGGTTTTGCCCATTTGGGCCGTGGATGCAAAATTCAAATCTTTGAAGGATTAGATTCTGTGGATATGCATGTATATGTCTAGGTGGTTGGTGGGGGTGGGGTGATCAATAAAAGCATGACTTGAAAATTCTTTAAATTAAGGGACTTGAGTTTTTATTGGAGTTTAAATTGGACATAATCTTTTGTAATTGATAAAATCTTCAAATAATTGTAAATTTACTAAATTACCTTTTTTATTAAATAAAATTAAAAAAATGAAATTAATGGGAAAACTAATGGATTTTGAGATTTTTGATAGGCAATGCTCATTCTTAAAAGCTTTGGCCCTACTCGCCCAAAATAAAAATGTTTGAAATAAAAGTGAAAGTGAATGTAAGGGTAGGAGACCGATCTCGTAATTTATCCTTTTTAAACAAAAGCTAAATTTTAAATTTAGATATATATTTGAAACTTGATGTATGAATTGTTTTTATCATTCAAGTTAGAATATGTTTAATAGAGATTTTTTTACTGTACGGTTAAAAAACTAAAATAATTAATAGTATTTGTTAACATCAACAGTGAAGACTAATGTCTTGTTGCTTTGATTTTTGCTAATACAATACATATAATAAAAGTTGGTTTTTGCTACAATATATCCCGAATGACACTAATCGCAACTTCCTTGATTAAAAAAAATTTAAAAATCTCAAAGCTCAGTGGGTTCCAAGGACCCCAAAGGCCCCTATGTGTCTCCACCACTAATTGCAAATGTCTATTGCACATTCTATGTGGAGGAGACATAACTATAATAATAATTGTGGATCTCACATTTTCTTCTTTTTTTTTTCCTTACTTTTCCCCACCTTTTTCCTATTTTTTCTTCATATCTTCCCATGCCACTTCTACATTTCTACATCCAATTTCACATCTTCCACTATTATTTTATCATATTATTTTTGAATTTGTTTTACATCTCTTCTATTTTCCCATTTTCTCTCTTTTTTCTTACAATTCTCTTTCTTTCCAATTAACATAATTATTTTCTCTTTATCTCTCTCCACGTCATCACAATACACAATGTTTAGATATCATGAAATGAAGATGCCCTTAAGGCCATCTCCAATGAGGATGTGAATTCCATGATAATGTAGAGGAGAGAGATAATTATTTTAATTGAAGAAAAATAGAAAGAGGTTTAGAGAGAAAAAAAGAGGGAAAAGTGAAAAAGTGAGAGATGTAGAAATAAATTAAAAAATAATCAAACATCAGTGGAAGAATTCTAGATGGCTATCTATTTTTAAACATGACACGATAATTCATGTGGAAAAAGTGGAGAAAATGAGTAAAAAGTGATTTTAAAAATTTTGAAATTAGGAAAAAATGAGAAATATATGGGAGCCACTTAAATTTCTATGTCTCTCATGAATGAAAATTGGCAATAGACGTGCATTGGAGATGGCCATGTAATCTTTTCAATCCAGGCGTGAAGACGAGATGATAGGTTCCTTTTATATGGCCATATGAGTTTCTTTACTTAAAAGGGTTTTAGGATTGAATTTTTTGTGGTTTTTTATAGATTTTTACGTAAAAGATGATAGATAATGAGTAGAATTGAATTGTGGAGATTTGTATAATACATATAGATATCATGAGGTATGCAGATATGATTGATTTGCCTAAAAGAAAGAATGGATAAAAATGAATAAAAAATTAGGAAAAAGCGGTAAAAAATCAAGCCTATCACCCTTTTAATCTTGAAGTTTGACCTTGTCGTTATGCTTCTTTACATTTGAGTTTCTCTCAAAGTTGCTTAGACTTCGGAGAGCCTGAAACACTAGACACGCTTTGCGCTTTTTAAAACCCTTCTATAGTTCTATAATCTTTAGACATTGTATATTTCATCTGTAAAAGCACGCCAAGCCTTCAACTTCAATAGCTAGGCAATTGAGATGTACAATTGAGAACCATACAAGGCACATTTCGTAATCTCGCTATTTCAATTCCAAGGCCACATAAATCCTATATACTTCAATTTGCTAAGGCTTTGAGGCATAAAGGAGTGAAGGTTACACTTGGTGGAACGAAATTCACATTCAAATCTATGAAATAATGCCTAGGTCCTATTTGGGTGGAAACAATTTCTGATGGAAGAAAGGATTTACTCCAATAGAATACTTAAACTCTGTTTTCGACAAGTTGGAACAGAAACACTTGAAGAACGACTTATCGAGAGCCTCAAGCACTCGTGCCACCCTATTAATTACTAACATCTTTTCATGATATTTGCGGGAACACCGTAACAAACTAACGATGCTCCGTAAGATAAGATAGTTTACAAGCTTTTTGTGCCATTTCCATTACTGATTTTTTCAGTAGCCTATGATTACAGCTATTTCTGTAATTGCCAATCCTACACCCATCACATTTCGATTTGCTTTCTTTGATTCACAACTCCAGCAATTTTTCCCCAAAATCATCAATCTCCCCAGAAGTTACTGCCCATAATGTACCCACGACAGCTTGAGAACCAGCCAATAAATATGTTATGGGAGCACCTGCTCGAAGGTAACGTCCTCCACCAACTTGTCCACAACTATTGCATCACAATAATAAGACAACACCAAGTTGTTTATTTCCTCAATTTTTGTCTTGTCAAAATAATAAAGGCCTGAAACTCGAAGTATAAATGAAATCAATACCAACTTATAAGAATTCTCAAAACATTAACTAAGTTACAAACAAAACTTTTTGAACCTGATAAAATGAAAACTTTTCGATAAAGACATACCAGCACCATGGCCCCTAGAAACAAATAGGTCATACTTTTCGAGATCCTTGACAAAGTCTTTTGTCCGAAGTTTTCGTTCAACATATCCTTGAAAGGAAAAAAATCATATCAACAACAACATCAGAAATTAAAAAAAAAAAAACAAAAAACCATATTCCCTTCAAGGAAAAAATCATATCGATTATTAAAAAAATAATAATAAAATAAAATTGAAGGTTCATGTGGAATTTCAACTGCAACATGATATTCAGAAAGGAGTACCTTAAACTTATCTTTCATCCAACAATGAAAATCATCATATTTAAAATTGAGATCAACCATAAGGTCCATTAAATAAAATAGCTCATTGGGATTAAATAAAAATGATGGGTCGTATCGAGCACAAATGCTTCCAACACATTGAGCAAGGTGTTAAAACTCTATTTGGTTTATGCTCTAAACATTCTGCTGATCTTTCACTTGATTCAATCGGATCGGACTTCCCTGGAGATGTCTTAGCTGCTGAACGTGCAGCTCTGCTTTACTTCATTTGTCGGTTCAAATTCAAAGCAAATAGCATTTCTAATCTTGATACCAGGTATAATTAAAACAATATTATTTTCGTCATATTATTCAATTATCTATAAGACTTCTCTAGATAGACCAAGTATTCCTCCGTTAACCTTACAATGTGAGCTGCCACTTGTATAAAACTGCTAGAAATGTATGCCACAAGTGCAGCTCACACAAAGTGATAATGAAGCAATTTAGCCACTTACATTTTTGAAATATAGTTTGGCAGATAAGATAATGGTTCCCTAGCCCTCAACATGCGAACTTCAGTTGGTGCTTTACCATAGCATTTGTTTGATTAATTTGGACTCTTTTGTTTTACAGTGTTGGTTCCAAAATGTCAGAAAGTCTTGCCCAGCTAAAGTTGGCCTATATACTTAGCTGTGAAATTCCTTTACTAAATGAGAATGTTAGATTTTGCTTATTCTTATTCTTCCTTTTTTATTTTTTTATTTTTCATTTTTTCTAACTGCTCTATTGTAGTTAACGTGTAAGGACTAAGGAGAGTGAACCCGCCTCTAGTGTCTCTTTTTCGAATCTTTTCCTTAGTGGTTTTTGGGTAAATTCATAATATTGATTAATGATATGGTAATCAACTTTTCAATGCACCAGGTTTGCATGTTACTTGCTGTTCTCTATGCACAACCTATAGAAAGTCTGCATGAATTTTTGCCTTCAAATAAAGTACCATCTGCAGGTCAATTGGCCGCCTTTTTCTATCAAGCGTCAACTGGTGCTCATGTTAACGTAAAATTGTTGTCTGTTATGATGGAGAGGGAGAAACAGAAAAGTTATAGAAGTCAATATGATTGTAAGGTGTGGCACCTCAAATGTCATCCTAATGTGGAAGTAGCATAATTTTGTGATGTGTAGAAAAATTTTATATTTTGATAGGCATGAAAGATGAATTGCAGAGAAGTCAATATACGTCATCATTCTTTATTATATCAATTAAAATGTTTATGTTAACATAAGCACCAGTCGACGCTTGATGAAAAAAGGCGGCCAATTGACCTGCAGATGGTACTTCATTTGAAGGCAAAAATTCATGCAGACTTTCTATAAGTTGTGCATAGAGAACAACAAGTAACCTGCAAACCTGGTGCATTGAAAAGTTGATTACCATATCATTAATCAATATTATGAATTTAACCAAAAACCACTAAGGAAAAGATTCGACAAAGAGACATTAGAGGCGGGTTCACTCTCCTTAGTCCTTACACGTTAACTACAATAAAGCAGGTAGAAAAAATGAAAAATAAAAAAAGAAGAAGAAGAATAAGCAAAATCTGACATTCTCATTTAGTAAAGGAATTTCACAGCTAAGTATATAGGCCAACTTTAGTTGGGCAAGACTTTCTGACATTTTGGAACCAACACTGAGAAACAAAAGAGTCCAAATTAATCAAACAAATGTTATGGTAAAGCACCAACTGAAGTTCGCATGCCCAACCATATTTCAAAAATGTAAGTGGCTAAATTGATTCATTATCACTTTGTGTGGGCTGCACTTGTGGCATGCATTTCTAGCAGTTTTATACAAGTGGCAGCTCACATTGTAAGGTTAACGGAGGAACACTTGGTCTACCTAGAGAAGTCTTATAGATAATTGAATAATATGACGAAAATAATATTGTTTTTATTATACCTGGTATCAAGATTAGAAATGCTATTTTCTTTGAATTTGAACCGACAAATGAAGTAAAGCAGAGCAGCACGTTCAGCAGCTAAGACATCTCCAGGGAAGTCCGATCCGATTGAATCAAGTGAAAGATCAGCAGAATGTTTAGAGCATAAACCAAATAGAGTTTTAACACCTTGCTCAATGTGTTGGAAGCATTTGTGCTCGATACGACCCATCATTTTTATTTAATCCCAATGAGCTATTTTATTTAATGGACCTTATGGTTGATCTCAATTTTAAATATGATGATTTTCATTGTTGGATGAAAGATAAGTTTAAGGTACTCCTTTCTGAATATCATGTTGCAGTTGAAATTCCACATGAACCTTCAATTTTATTTTATTATTATTTTTTTAATAATCGATATGATTTTTTCCTTAAAGGGAATATGGTTTTTTGTTTTTTAATTTCTGATGTTGTTGTTGATATGATTTTTTTCTTGCAGGGATATATTGAACGAAAACTTCGGACAAAAGGCTTTGTCAAGGATCTCGAAAAGTATGACCTATTTGTTTATAGGGGCCATGATGCTGGTATGTCTTTATCGAAAAGTTTTCATTTTATCAGGTTCAAAAAGTTTTGTTTGTAACTTAGTTAATGTTTTGAGAATTCTTATAAGTTGGTACTGATTTCATTTATACTTCGAGTTTCAGGCCTTTATTATTTTGACAAGACAAAAATTGAGGAAATAAAGAACTATGGTGTTGTCTTATTATTGGGATGCAATAGTTGTGGACAAGTTGGTGGAGGACGTTACCTTCGAGCAGGTGCTCCCATAACATATTTATTGGCTGATTCTCAAGCTGTGGTGGGTACGTTATGAGCAGTAACTTCTGGGGAGATTGATGATTTTGGGGAAAAATTGCTGGAGTTGTGGATCAAAGAAAGCAAATCGAAATGTGATGGGTGTAGGATTGGCAATTACAGAAATAGCTGTAATCATAGGCTATTGAAAAAATCAGTAATAGAAATGGCACAAAAAGCTTGTAAACTACCTTATCTTACGGGAGCATCGTTGGTTTTAACACCTTGCTCAATGTGTTGGAATGCAACAAGATATTTTCCTGTACAGTTAATAAAGTTGGCCCATAGTCAGTAAAAAGAATCGATTAATAGAAATTTCTTCAGCAAATAAAATAAAAGAATGCCAGCCATATATTTGTGTATATCAACCTGTTCATACATATCAGCTTGGGGACAGAATATAAGTAGCAATTAGCATTGCGCATGGGATTTGACTCTCTTAATAACCTTTTTGTAATAGTTACAGTGAAATAAAAAAGCAGCCTCTTTGGCGAATCACTTTAACACCATCATGTCTAAGCAAATGCAACGTGTAAAGTCATAATCAAAGCAGGAGACATGCTAGGAAAGGTTTATACTATAAGTTCACAATTATCTTAAGTAGAATTTTCCCTTAAGTGTAGTTCTAGATATCCACTCACTACCTAAAAATTCAACTTGTAAGGTGGTTAGAAAAACGTTGACTCATGTTTAAAGAAAAATTGAGAATTCTATAATTATATCATACCTATATCAATGAGTGGCCTCAAAGAAAGCTTTTTGAACACAAGCTGACATGGCCAACATCTCATGTTGTTGCAAAGGCGGACAATGCTAGTAACAATTTCCCCCTGAACTTTCTGATTTGTGTCTGAAGTGTTCGGCAGGTTGCCGGTGCCTTGAAAGTTAGATGTTGCAAGAAGATTTAGCATGTCCAATGCCGTAAAGTAATCAATATTGGCAAGACACAAGTCACCCTTTTTACGCAATATCAAGCGTCCAAGTTCTTGATGAATGGTAACTCGTAGTGCATTTAGACATTTGGAGCAAGGAATGTCTGAGGCGTATCTGTCGATGGTTTCTTTGGCATAGTTTAGCTCCACCTCTGCGGCTTCATAAGATTCTTGCCTGGAGTATATCTTCCCTGATGAAGGTTTCAAACTGAAATTTAGTTGCCTTCATTACTTGTGAATTAAAAAGGCTAACGTAAAATAACTAACCTAACATAGAAGAAAAGGAAATTTCACAAAGTGGCGACCCCAGATCCTTGCAAAGGGTCTTTCCGAAATTCAAAAGCTGTGTAGCAGCCAGGATATCCTGTCCTAGAGTTATTATAACGGTTGCAACCTACAAACAACAAGTCATTGGGATAAAATAAGATTTTAGTACCGAAACATTACTTCACATCAAAGATTTATCAAGAATATTGGAACAATTCAAACAAAAAAAAAAAAAAAAGGAAAAGGAATACGGTTGTAAAAAAATTCAACACCTGTAAAAGGCTTTCAAGATAACATCTACATGTGTTCCATGGAGTAAGAATGATGTCTTCAAGGTCACTGAAATGCAATCACCCAAATGATCTTTGTCCCTGACTAAAGTATTAAGCCTAAATGTACCAACACAGTTATTTCCTTTTGTTTGCCGACATTCGTCAACTTTCAAGGCGTGGAACTTTGTCTTCATAAGTTCCTCCCACAATGTCTCGGCACTCTTTGCATATGACAAAGCCTATAAGTTTTGATAACGTTGTCAAAGAAGAACAGGTTAGCAGGTCAAGGAAACTAATAAATTTTGTGCGACAGCAAAAGGCAGAGACGGGGAAGCAACGAGGAACGAAAAAGGAAAAAAAAGGCTTGTGATACCAAAAAATCCTAAATATTTTACTGTTGATTATCATTGTATATGTTTAATTCAAAATAAGCCATAAAATATATGTTTCATAAAAATAAATCATTCATAGTGCTCAGAAACTTGTGCAGTCTACCCAAAAGCAACCCCTTTGTATAAATATAGGAGGACAGGTAAGTAAAACTAATATAACTCCCCATAATAAACATTGAAGATAGATAGTAGGTTAATGATGATCATAGGAAGTACAAAAGATTAGTTGCTTTTGAATATTTTGCAAATTATTTAGATGCAATCGATAAAAAAAAAAAAAAAAAAAAAGAAAAAAGGCCAAAACATAAAAGCGTTAATTACCAAAGAAAATTAATCACAGTTGGAGATACCTCCGAACTTAAACGTTGTTTAATTAACCATTTACACAATAAGTTTGGACCCTAATTGTCATGGCCCATTGGTCGATTCCGCGCATAGAAACTTGAGATTTCGATTGCACACAACACAAATAATATTAATAAGTGATCACCACAACCATGGTAGCATCAATTGTAGAAGTATGGAGACCTAAGAAATTGCCTGGTTATGCTTCATTAAAGATCAATTATCCCAAGGGAGCTTGTTAATTATTAGGCATCGGTCCACTTCTCAAAATAATGGAAAAAGATGTATGGGTTGAATTATACGCTCATATCGAATTAACGGAGAAATTAATTTTGAAGGAAACCCATAAATTTAAACCTAAGAAGTCAGTAATGCTGCCGATTGGAAGAGGGCTTCAAGGAACTAGCGTGGCAGCAAAAAATTGCAAATTGGCTGGAGAAATCGATGATCCTACTGCAGGGCGACAGATTGGCTTGGGTTGGATTCATGAAGTAGGCAAGCAGAGTAAGGGATTCAGGGAAAACATGTTTAAGATTAAGAAACGGAAGACAGGTTTGGCCCAAGGAAATTATGCTTATTTACTTATTTTATCATCGTTAGCAACTTAATTTGATACTTTGGTGATTGTTTGTCCACGTGGGATTTTTTGGTTAAATATTTGATAGGGTACAAACCGGGTGGTTTGAGTGAGATAAAAACAAGTTCAGTGGCCAAGGAGACAGTAAGAAATAGAGTGGCCTTGAGTGAATAGTTTATGGTCCCAAAGATCATACCCCTTTGTGCAGTGATCATATTCACACACAATCTAGAATATGAACATAATATTATGATATTTATGTAGGCATGTATCTATCAAAGGTACCTCAATCATTCTTCCATTCTCCATTAGCCTTTCACACATGTCAAAGTAAAGATGTGACAACAGAAAATTTTTTCCTTTGCTTTTGCTTTCAGGAACCTACCAAATAGAGATACAAAGTTAACGACATGCATAATGTTTTAGCATGTTTTCTGTATAAATTACCTGAGGGGCTTACCGTAGAAATCAAATTGTTAATACAGCCCTCAAACATATCGCTCGTGCAATCAAAATCACCTACTAGTGGCTGAATTGCAGTCATAGAAACTTTCCAGAAATGATCAGGGTCATAAGGTTGATTAGAGAAAGATATCAAACACGAGTCGTCCACATGTGAAATACACAGACCATGACTAACTCTTTTGTTTTTCCAGAACCAAGATAACATTTTGTTGAGGGGGGTTGTTTTCTGGAGCTTGATCATTATATCATACAAGATCTGATTGGACTAGCCCTGGAGCAAGCAAAAACAACGAAACTTAATGAGGTTGCAAACATTGTCAGAATTTGAGTATATTCCCATCTGTTACTATTCCATACATGTACACACCTTTAATTGCAACAAATCAATTGCCAAACAGAACAAATTTCGAACATCTTTTAACAGCATTTTTAACGCTTCATCAAGGTGGGAATTGCCAATTAGACCTGGGCATTCTCCAACTGCAACTTGAATATCTCGAAAAGAATCCCTAAAAAATAAAAAATAAAAAATAAAAAAATTCCCCATCGTATTTTACAAATACAAAATAAAGACCAGTTGTAATCACTCACTCAATCTTGTATCGTAGCCCTTCTTGGAAAAGAACTTTTTCTTTTGACTCCAGGATAGACAGTAAATGTAAAATGCTTGTGCATACCGAGAGATAAGGGACTTCAAAACTGCATCCTGTCTTCTGTAATTTTTTCTATTTATAAAACAATAATTACATGTTAGTAATAATGTCTAAATGTAGGTTAAGAAGGCTATGAAAGGAATTACATTACCAAGGTAAAATTAACAAATATCTAGATGGCTCACCAATATGGAAGTTGCCTCAGAAAGACTACTAGATTCATTCAGTTTTTCTCCGACTCTTAGTTCCCTTTCCCTTGCAATCAAGATCTTGGACTTCTCCAAAGACTTATGTTCGACGTCATAAAAGTTACATAGAAGATCCATAATTTCCAAGCGTACTTCATGGCATAATTTTGGCCTTTCCCAGCCCATCCATTTATACACAAGCATCTCCTAGAAATGTTAAGAAAGGCCATTAAAATCTAACTAATATAAATACCACTGGCTCTACTAGTCCACGATATGTTAGTGACATGTTCCTAATTGTGTGTGAAGTGGAGACCGGCCCTTCAGCCATACACACATGCAGACATACTAAAGATATACCTGTTCCAATATTTTTTCCTTTGCTCTATATGAGAATTCCTCACCAGCTGAAATCTTACGGTGGAACATTTTGACATCCCCGGTTCGCAAAAGGCAATTTCTTTGGAAAAATGTGAGTCAAATTAGGTATATACTTAAGCCCTTAACAAAAACGTGGATGAGAGTTTAGACATCAAATTACCTTAACCCAGAATTCAATAATAGAGACCGGAGCTGGCAATGTTTCTACCAAATTTTCAAGATCAGACCATTGTTTAAGGAATTTCATAATTAATTTATCAATCTTCTGATCTTCTTCCCAATAATGTTTATTCAACAGTTCTTTAGTATGTCGTGTGGCCACATCAAAAATGAATGCAACACTACTAATGGACGATACTAAGTAGTTTGGGTGTTTCTTATGGATTTCAAGCCATTTCCACAAAGCTCTACAAGAGAACCTCAAAGCTTTTACACCCTGCACAAAAAATAACTTATATAATATCCAACGCAATGTACTAAAAGCAAAATCGGAAATCTTCATACCTTCTTCCGCAGGCTCTTAGTTGCCAATAAAATGGAATATAATTCATAAAGTTTTTTACTAAGGCTCCATAACTCTTCCTGATTCAAGATTCTCGAAATAACATCTTTAAGAGATCTGACACTTCCCTGAAATAAAAAAACAAGTAGATCAGCAAATGCACTCCCATCGTCTGCATTTGGACCACAAATAAACACATAGGATATTAAGATATCAATTGACACAATACAATAAATACCAAATCTACACTATCTAATTAGAAAAAATGGGAACCTCGTAGTCAAATCTGGTTTTAAATGACATCATTAGATTACCCACTGCTACATTGTATATCATGTAGCAATCATCATCTCTAGTCTCCCAGCCTGTTGCACTGCATCAGCATACAAATATAAATTATGCTACCAATGAAATTTCAATTCTTAACATTAGAAAATGATTAACTTACACAGTTCTATAGAGGTGAGCTTAATATAATATTCAATAAATCGAAAGACAAAGGTCTAAGTCAAGCACAAACGTACATTACCTTTCATTCTGGAGAAAGCCTTCCCAAAAATTTGCAAGTGTCCTATGGATGCTTTCTACTAGATGAGCCCAATAAGATACGGGGTTTGTCTCAGCGAAAATCTCTTTATATTTAGAATTGATGTGTTCAACAACTTTGAATGTAGATTTGAGAAAATGCTCTTCGTCATTCTGAAACAATATACATTTTGCTGAAAATTAATTCTTCATTTTACAACACGAGGTGAAAAGGAATATTTCAGTTCAATAATTCATCTGGATAACATGCGAGCAGATGTTGTGGATGAGAGGGAGCTTAGGGCAGTTTCGCTGAGCCTTGTTATTTCATACTGCATTTAAGCTTGTTTGGATGTTCAGATGTTCTGCCTTTTTTGGTTAAGTTTCTAGACATATTGTTTTTTATTTGTAATAAGGTGTAGTACCCATTGCATTCATGCATCACAAGTATTTGATTTTTTCTTCCATGCTTGACAGAATGTATCGAAGGATGTCCCTCTTCGTGCATTGTGGTTTTTTTTAATAATATAAAATTTGGATCTTGAGGTTGGAACATTAAGTCTCATAAACCAAAATTACCTGGAACTTGCTGGCCTGCTTGAACACTTGTCCGAGTATATAGGTAACAGATTTTTCATGTTCATTTTTATCACTTTTTTCCAGGAGTAAAATACAAATCTCCCCTGCAAACTACATTGTAGGGAGAAAAAATAAGACAAGGATAGACAGATACAGACATCAAACAAATGTTGAAATCAATTAATTGAAGAATTACCTCACATATCGAATCCATCATATTTGATTTCGAAAGCATAGCAATTCCCTTCTTGTAAAAATCAACTATCAAGTCCTCATGAGAAAATATCAACTCCTCCACCAAAAAAATAGTAATGTTTTTCAGAGGGTTGACAACATTTTCATAGAACGTGCGCATTTGAGCATCAGAAACATTTAGCTGTCTGCACATACACGAAATACAAGTGTTAGTGTGAATGCATATGCATATATACATATATGCTTATGAATGTGTATTAGAGTGGTGTGAAGAGACATACTTAAGCCATTCTTCAGCTTCGTTTATCCATTTGACAACCTTGTGGTAGAAATATCTCTCCTTAGTTTTAGTTTTCGCAGCACATTGCACAAGTCGAGCAATAGTTTCTTCCAATATCTTCCGAAATGCTTGATACTTCTCATGATTGAATGTGTTGTTAGACATAATGGGCAGAATTCTATCAAGGATGAAAAAAGCTTCAGTCTCCGCATCTTTGTACAACATATTGTTCATCAGAAAGTGCAAGTCCTCAAGCCTCTTGACCAATGTGAGGATGTCAAAGCAGTCGAGGCAAAGGCGGGAAACTTTACACAGCTCTATAAGATCAAAGTTTCTAGGAGATTGAGAGATGCGATCATTAATTATATCCTGAATGCGATCATTGGTTATATCCTGACACTTGCTCAAAAAGTGGTAAGTCTGCTGCTCAAATTCTTTTCCATCAAGAAGAGGTTTTAGGTGAGTTTGACAATGTTTTCACTGAAATGAGGAAGCTTGGTGGATTCCAATTCACTAAGTAGATTCTCTATATCCATGGTCCTCCTTCTAAGACTTGCTCTGGAAGGGTGGGTAAATATTAGTGTATATAATCAAAGAATCGAGAAAAGTGATTCCAATAAATAGAATGAATGATGAACAGTTAAATATCATATGGGTAATTATATTACCCATATAATTACCCCGAAAACTAATCATTGGAAAAAATAAAACAAGTCTTGAATATACAACCCTGAAAAGAAAGCAAAAGAATAGAAAAAGAGGAGAAAACACCAATGACGAAAGCAAGAAATCAACCATGCTTATCCATAACATTTTTATTTTTATTTTTATTTTTATTTTAACTTTTAATTTTAATTTTAAATTTTTTTTTTTTTATATCCATAACTCGATCATAACCAAGGAGTACAAATGCGACATGAAGGCGTGATCATCACCATTTTGAAGCATAAACTACAGATATCACATAGTCTAAAATGAGGTTATATATAGAGAGAGAGAGAGAGATTTTCTTTTTCTTTTTTTCTGACAGATTATTGAAGTTCCATGTTTTGTTCTAAGATGAAAAATGAGTTAATAAAATTTGAAAGATCAAAATTTGATTTATGAAATCGTATCAGATTCTCAATTCTTAAATACGTCAAATCCAAAGTTCCCAACACACATCAACTATCAACTCAAAACAGTTCTAATTTCTTAACGACTTCACGTACCACAATTAACGATTTCACAAATCACACCAACTAAAGAAATACAGATAGAAATAGGCAAATAACATGCATGCAGCCAACCACAGTTACACAATACCAAGGAGCCAAGGACAGTCCACTAACCTCAAACTCGTATATCAAGATCCACGGCAGTAGCCAATGTCCAAACTCGAAACGCAGACAATGAGATGAAGACGGATGGCAGAGGCAGACTGGCCATAATTGACAAATAACGTTAATCAACACAAATTTTCAACCTTAACGTTGAAATCCGCAGCAAATATTGGAATACTATTATATAAACAACGTAAACAATTTAATCCAAAGCAAAAGCAGAAACTAGTTGCTGATATTAATGCAACTTCACACTTATCACCACAACTTCGCACATAGTAAAACTACAGCTTCTAATCTCATCAACACCGATGAATTATTATATGCATGCGCATAATTAACCAACTGTTTTTTGTTGTTGTATGATTCCTTTCACCAAGCAAAAACAACAAGAAAACATTGTAATTACCTATACATATTATCGTCGAAACAATCATTATCAGAGTTGTGCAACTTCGCATGTATTATTATATATCCTACACTTCAACAGAGAAAACGACCAACGAATGCACAAAACGAACATACATCTGATAAAATCACACATATGTATATATGTGTGTGTATATATATATGTTGAGATTACTTCTCATTCATTATTCATTAGTCATACCAAGTGGCAACTAGTCATACATAGTGGCAGCAATAATGAGTCAACTTTTCTGTTTACTTTCCTTTTATTTTATTTTGAGTCATTACCGTCAATGCTTTTTGTCTATCTTTTCTCATTTCCTCTAGTTACTGATGACGTGTTGTCATCTCATTGGTTGTGACTTTGACTTTTATATATATATATATATATATATATATATATATATATATATATATTTTTAAGCTGGTGTATAATGCATCAGCAGACTTAACATTTCCTCTCGGCAATTGAATGAATAAAGGTAGTTTAGGATACATCTCTTAGCTTTTGAAAGTTTTCAATATATATATATATATATATAAAGAAGAATGCTGGTGTAGAGAAACAGTCGAAACTACCAGAAATTACAATCACCCAATACGCCGTCTGAGAGCAATGCCAAGAACAAGAAAAACTCTCAATATTCTTTTTGCTAAACAATGTAAGCCTAAATTTGTTGCATGTCGCCAAAGTTGAGGCACAATTTATATTAGTTACTTCAATCCTCTACATAAGAAATTACCAGTTGAGCATTCAAGGCTCTACGATACTTCAAAGATACTTTTCATGATCAAAGGGGTCCGAGATATTTCAAAGATACTTTGTAATACAAGCGTATTAATTTAAAATTGTAATCATTTTTTAATTAATTTAATATTGTAATCTTAAGCTACGGTAAATTAATTTCATACTGTAATCTTAAGCTACGCTAAATTAATTTAATATTGTAATCTTAAGCTAAGCTAATATTTAATATTTAAAATTGTATTAATGGCACCACTATTGCACACACAAAACAAGCACAGCAGTTCCCGCAAATATTGTAATCTTAAGCTAAGCTAATATTTAATATTTAAAATTGTATTAATGGCACCAGTATTGCACACAGCAATTGCACACACAAAACAAGCACAGCAATTCCCGCAATCCACGCACAGCCCAACACCATGTCACACGGCCAAGCACACACGGTCACCCTACTCCTTACATTAATGGCACCACCAAAGACCAATAGCATCACAAAACACCAACAATCTTCAATTAAAAGTAAAAGATAGCAGAAGAAGAAAAGGTAGAATCTTTTCAACTTCCCGGTCACCTCAAACCCTAACTTCTCACTGCCCTGTTGGGGAATGCCTTACCTTTCCTTCCAAGAACCCGCCACGACCGCCACTTACGGACTTACCGACGCCGTTATCACCAAGCCGGCCCTATCCAAAGAACTCCCGAACGAACACACGAGGGAATCAGCGTGTTCCAATTTTTGAATTTTGATTGTTTATTGGGTTTTTCTCTTTTGATAACGGGTTGGGTTTCGGTTCCTGCCAAACGGACCCTACCCAATATGGAAAATGGGTCGGATTGATTTACCCAGTTGGGCCGGTTTTGCCCATTTGAGCAGTGGATGCAAAATTCGAATCTTTGAAGGATTAGATTCCGTGGGTATGTATGTATATGTGTATGTCTATGCGTATGCATAGGTGTGGTGATCTCAATAAGGGACTTGAGTTTATTATTGGAGTTTAAATTGTACTTAATCTTTTGTAATTGATACAGTCTTCAAATAAATGTAAATTTACTAAATGACCCATCTTTATTAAATTAACTAAAATGCTAGTAACAAAAGATGAAATTAATGGGAAGACTAACGGATTTTGAGAGTTTGAATGGGCAAATGCTTATTTTTAATAGTTTTGGTCCTACTCGTCCAAAGAAAAATGTTTGAAATAATAGTGAAAATGAGCGTAAAGGTAGGCGAGCAATCTCCTAATGTATCCTTTTTAGTCAAAAGCTAAATTTTAAATTTAGATGTATATTTGAAACTTCAAATATGAATTGTTTTTATCGTTTAATTTAGAATATGTTTAATAGAGATTTTTGAATGTGCGATTAGAAAAAAATGGTATATAAATGAAATGAGTAATTAAAAATAATAATATTTTAAAAACGATCATTTATGTGAAAATAAGGTTAATTCTATTTTCAGAAAGAGTGTAACTAGTTGATATATATATATATATATCTCATAAATTAGTAAAATGTATACCTAATATCCGTTAAAACCCAATTTCAGGCTTGATCTTCGATTTGGTGTACCGTGTACTTCATTGTCGCATGCAAGGGGAGATAACCGGATTTAAGTTTTGAGCTAATTGGATTTTAAGTTTTAAATAAAAAGGTTGCTTGACATTTATCTAGATAGAATAATAACAACATTAAGATTGTACTGTAACGATATAGTGGATTCTATAATTATTGATATAATAAACACTTACATCATCATATTGTTTACTCATTATATTACTTTTCAATTAATGATCATTAAATATGTGACTTAACACTGTAAAACGATATGTTACTTATTATGATGATTTGGACTTGTGTAGTAGGGAGGTTAAAAGCTTCAAAATATACACCATGACATATTACAAGCAATTTTTCTCGATACCTCTAATTTCTATACACTTTAATCGAATCAGGACTGAAAATCTATATCGAAAGTCATATTATTTCATTAATTATAGCTCTAGATATCACTGAGAATGACTACTATTGTTACTTGCACAAACAAGATTTGATTAGTCATTAAACTATGATCCACTGACATGTTCGAAATTTAAAGCTTATATCCCAAACCACTAAGCAACCAAGAAGATACTACAAGGAATGTAGACAACTTCACCGAATTTAGCCACACAAGGGTAGGGTATATAAGGATGCAAGCATACGCCTATCTTACCCTTGGAAAGTGTTCATTGATTTACATTTGTTGTTATGCTTCACCTTGAATCAACGAAAAATTCTATAACTCTAGTCAACTTCATGGCTATGCCTGTAATGGCTCCCACATTTACCACAATTGTCACTTTACAAAGATGGAAATTTAGTGAACATGAGTTCATCGCTTAACTCAAGACCTTTTTCAAGAAGAACCAAAGTATCAAACTCATCATCAACGTAAACCGAGCATAGATATTCATAACTTACTCACGAACCATTATCACAAGCTAACAAACATACCTTGTCACCATTAACACTTCACAACAATTCTAACCCACAAAGGCTTCATTTCAAGATCACAAATATTAACGTTGAATTGTTAGTCTTAGTCCAAGACTCGGCAAGGGACTCCCTATTCTTTCATTATCCACACACAACGTAGAATCCAAGGTCATTTATTACACAAAACAAGACTTAGGGACTACATATATATCACCATTTCCTTGCTTTCTTCAGAATCATTTTTTGCTACATGAGCAAAAGACAAGCGATACCTAGGCTATCTTTCCAAATATTGGTAAAACAGAACTATATTCAATCTCTGAAACACACTTCATGTAAATATGGTAATTTACCGAATGTGACTTCATCACTAAACTCGGGCCCTTTTTCAAGAACCACAATCATCGTGTCACTATCAACGTAAACCCGAGCATAGATATTCTTTCATCACCCTACACAAGAGTCAAAACTCAAACCCAAGGCTAATAAAACCCGAATCCAAGCAATTGCATTGCATAACAAATTGGGTTCCAGAACAGACTTTTTCACATTTCAAAATAAAGTGTTCAAAACAAGGATATGCATAGCAAGTCAGCAAACCAGATTCCTAATTAAGAACAAGAGACACTAAGGCTATCTTCCCAAACATTGGCAAACAGAAGCATAGTCAATCTCAGGGTCAGGGACAAATAATCATAACACTATACGAAAACATGATATACTGCATATTAATCACCCTCGTTTCGACGTCATCAGAGTCCTCTGTGCCACGAATTCTTGTTTTAGCTTCTTTTCCCTCAGTGAACAATCCAAGACTCTCTACATAAGTGTCAACGAAAAACGAGCCTTTCACGCCAACTACACCAAGATCAGTTATTGAGTGGGTTGAGGGGTTGTAAGAAAGTAAGCGCTCCTCTTTGTTGGTCAACAAGATATGGCCGTTCTTTCTGAATCCCAACACCATCCCCAATCCTTCACGAAGATGGATGTCAAATTTTCTTCGCCAAGACTGAGGGATGCCATATTGCTCCATAACCCAGATTGAGCAACGCTTACTCCATACTCTGTCATCGTATATAAACACAGCAAGTGATTCCTCATGAATACCAACATTTAGATTGATAGGCACCACACGGGTCAAATCACTTGGAAGCTTCATTTCTTCAAACACCTCATCTGTCATGTTAAACGCCATGACCAAGTTCTCACATCTTCCTTCCCCTCTTTTATATGCAACCCAATGCACATTTCCATTAAGAAATGCCTGAGTCCAGAAATACTCAATAACACAATTCACAGGACCTTTCGGATCAATCACCCTCCAATTCCCAACACCAACCATGTATATCTCCACCTTAGGAGGGATAAGATAGCCAGATTCATCTTGAAGATACACTATCCTCACAATCTTGTAATCTTTCCTCTTCTCATCATACCCAAATCCTAGAATAAACATATGAGGTTCGGTTTCAGAAAATGACGGGGCTAGAGGGACGATTACCTCTCTCCGGATGGAGGGGTTCCAGAGAAGAATGGTGTGCTTGTAACTGAATTTATCATCGGACAGACATAATACCCCGTTGTAAGAACCGACAATCCTGTGATAGAACTCCGTGAAATCATAGAACATTGTCAAACCACCAAAAGGGTATTCTATTTTGAAGGTTTCATCGACCTCGCAGTTTCCATCATCACAATGTACGGAGTAGATGTCACTCTTTGCTGTCTTGGAGTAATACCGGACCATAAAATGGTCGGAGGTGGGCTTTGAAAGAATGCTTTGTTCGACGTGCTTGGAGATGAAGCTAGGGTCTGATATCATTTCATTCCAAGACTTGGATACGCACTTCAACTTGAAGACGGACTTGGGTGGCAGTCTTATAAGAATCTGGACCAACGCGTCGGGAGGTAAATAATCCGACATTTTCCACTGTTCCCGGAAAATAAGAAGGCAAAGACAGCATTATATGAATTGAAAGTTCAACAGACGATATTATAAAACTGCTAGTTACATTACATCCTAAAAATCAGTGCAACAGTAGCCATGGAGCCCCAATACAAAACTTTACATTTTTTTTTTTTAAAATATGGAAAAGGCCAAAATTGAATTACATTAGAAAAAGTGTGCGCAATATCAAGTTTGCCCAAGGCACCCAACATCCCAAAGCACCTAATGAAAATACTCTTTTCAGGTTTTCCACATTTCATATAACTATCAAGCATCAATAGCCCGATAAAATGCATAATTCTAAATCTCTTTCAATGGGTGAAAATGTCCTGGAATTAATAAAATATCTATATCCAGAACTCTTTAGCATTAGGAGGAAAGAACTGGTTTCTGTCTGTAAAACCCTTTAACAAAATGGATGCTGATTCATATTACTATTCCCAAAATCGCACAAATGCAGGATCCTAAGGATTCAAGATAGTATGAAAGATCATTTAGTACATTTCTAATACAGAAAATACTTTATCAGAGAACCAAGCTCCACTCGTATAAACAAAAACTAAAATGCTCGAAACCTAAAACCTTGATAAAATCATAATAATAAGCTAAAGCAAGAAGTCATTAGTTCAGCCTTCAACACCAGTACACCATTGTTAGAGTACATTAGAAAAACGAGACATATATTGCAGTGAGCACAGAACAGAGAACAGTAATGGCAACAAAGGATATGCGTAGATTCGGACATATTATTCTAAAACAAAGCAATTTTCTCACAACTATGGTTATTTATTGATGATTTCTTTCAAATAATTTCTAACCTATTTTGTGCTTCTTCTGTCTGAGAAATACCTAAGAGATGAGAGGATTGAGATTCTGAGACTTTGGGGAACGAACGACGAACAAGGAAGCTCGCACAGTCGCACACTTGAGTCAGTGAGACTGTGAGAGTGTTGAAGGCTGGGAAGAGAAAACCCTTTGTTGCTGAATGGTTTGAATTTTGATTGTTTATGTGAAGAGATAACGGGTTGGGTTTAACCGGATCCAACCTAACAGAGGCTGAAATGGGTCGGGTCAATTGATTTAGGTCGGTTGGGTCGGTTTTTGACCATTTGGGCCATGGATGCTAGACCATATCTTTGATGCACTAGATTTTGTGGTATCTATCTACGATTAAATGCGTATCTGTTTGTTTTCCTTGCTAAAAAATGAGTTTTAATTCATGATATTTTCTTAGACATAAATAATGATGTTAAAATAATTAAAATTTATTTAATATCTGATGAAAAGTATCATAAGTATCATAAATATTTTGTGAAGTATTATAGAAAAAAATGATATATCAAATTATATGATACTATATTTTTTAAAGGTATCAAATTATCATAAATATTCAGTTATTTAAAAAAAAAAATTGTGAAAAGTATCAAACAATGATACTGGTTAAAGAAGTAACTTTCTAATGTCATACCAAAAGTAAGTATATGTCTAGGTTTGTGTAAGGGTGGGGTGATTTAATAGAAGTATTTGACTTGAAAGTTAATAAATTAAACCACTTGAGTGTAATTTTATTAGTGGAATTTAAATTGCAATACAAAGACTTGATCTTTTTGTAATTGTACAATCTTCAAATAAATGTAAATTTACCAAAATACCCCTATTTTTATCAAATAAAACACAAAATAAGGTTAATGAGTGTAAAAGCTGGAAACATTAATAAAACTGCGAATGAGCGTAAAGGCGGGCAATTGATTTGGTAATTGACCCTTCTATTAATAGTCAAAAGCTAAATTTAAATTTTAATTATATATTTAAAACTTTATTTATGAATTATTTTTCTCGTTCAATTTAGAATATGTTTGATAGAGATTTTTTAATATGTAGTTGAAAATTAAAAATATATATATATAAATTGTCAAATCAATCAAATGAGACGAGTGATTGGAAATGATGTTTTAAAAATGATAATTATTTATGTAAAAATAAGATTAATTCTATCTTTAAGTAAGAGTGTATAGTAGTTGATAAAAAAATCATGTGAATTAGTGCAATAAATACCTAATATCCATTAAACACCAATTTTAGTTTTGATAGCCTATGTGTTGGATTTCATTGCCACTTACGGGGGAGATAATAAATCGGGTTTAAGTTTTTAATGAAAAGATAGTTTGACATTTATCTCATCAGAGATGGGATAACATTCTCAAAAACTTGTGTAGCAGGCATGTTAAACGCTTCAAAATCTGCTCCATTACATATTACAACAGATTTTTCTCAATATTTTTAATTATTCCATACTTTAGTCGTCATATTATTTCGTTGATTACAGTTCCCAGTATTTGGTAATTAACATTTAGTAATAAGTAATACGACTACTTGATAAACATTGAATGCACGAAAAATTTAGGTCTACAATATCATAACTTTAGTTAAGAGTACAACATTGTAAACTTGGAGACAAACCAATTATTAGTGGGTTGGTGAGAATGTAATTAAGTAGCCAAAGCAAGAAAAAAAAAAAAAAAAAAAAAAAAAAAAAAGAAAATCATGAATTCTTCATTATACATGCTTCTTTAATTAACTTCCAAGTATTGAGAATAATAAGTAATGTCACTTGCGCAAACAAGATTGGATTAGTCATTAAACCGTGATCCATTGTCATGTTTGAAATTCAAAACTTATATCCGAAGGACAATGCTTGGAGTACATACAAAACATGGCCACACAATTACAACACTCAAATAGAGGTGTGGCCCCCCTTCCGGGGGGAGGGGGTAGAATGGTAATTTACCACATCTCTATTAGAGTGTGACAATGTGTGTGGCAATATTTTGTATATACACTAGGCATTATCCATATCTGAAAACACTAACCAACCAAGAAGATGCTATAAGGAATATAAACAACTTCACGAAATCTAGCTACACAAGGATAGAGTATAGCGCTGGTGCTCCCCTGCACACTAGTGTGCAGGGGAACGTGCACACGGGGCGACGTGGCGCTCCGTGGGAGCGCCACGTCGCCTGTTTTTTTTTTTTTTTTAAATTTTTTTTAAATTTTTTTTTGGAATCTACGATAAGTGAGATGACTAATACATAACTACCCCCCCTGATGGCGGGGGGTTATATGCCCCGCACGAATTAGTGTGCACGAAAGTGTGCAGGAGAGCGGGAGTGTAGAGTATAGAGATTAGAGGGATACAAGAATACGCCTATCTTACCCTTGGTAATGGTTCACTGATTTAAATTTGTTGTTATGCTTCTTCACCTTGAATCAATGACAAGTTGTATGCTTTAAACTTTGATTGACTTCATGGCCATGCCTGTAATGGCTCCCACATTTACCACAATCATCACTTTACAAAGATGGAAAATTTTAGTGAATGTGAGTTCATCGATGAACTGGAGGCCTTTATCAAGAAGAACCAAACTCATCAATTAACTATTAACGTAAACCAAGCATTGATATTCATAACTTACTCGCGAACCGTTATCACAAGTTAAATGGCCATACTTTGCCACCATTAACACTTAACCAACATTTCTAACCCACAAAGGCTTCAATTTCAAAATCACAAAGATAAACGTTGAATTGTTAGTCCAAGATTGGATGACAGACACCATATCCTTTCATTATCCATACAAAATAGTCGAACCCAAATTCATTCATTACACAAAACAAGACTAAATTACTACATATATATCACCATTTCCTTACTTTCTTCAGAATCATTTTTTGCTACACAAGCACAAAACAAAGGCTATCCTTCCAGTATCGGCAAAACAGGAGCACATAACGAGGCGATCTCAGAATGAGACAGTCGGCCACTCAGCGCCATTTTAGAACGTTTTTATTCATTATACCCAGAGTTTTGATTGTGTATTGTTTTTTTTTTTTAGGCGATTTTGAATCTAGCCAAATTTTTGCGATTTTAAGAATAATAAGAGAAACAATTGAAGTATTGTCCAAATTTTTAGTTCCATTTTTACTTTTTAGCAATGTGTATTCAAATATTTATCTTGGAATTTGAATTAGTAGAAAGCCATTTAATTTCTTTAGAATAGTATTCTTGTATTAGTATTGGGTAGATTTGATCAGATTCGTTTGTGAAATAATTGTTGAAATTTGTTTGACAAAAGGACTATTTAATTCATTTGATGCGATTTTTAATCTTTTTCTTGGTATTTAGTGTAAGCAATTCTGACCGTGAATGTGAATGACGGTTGAAGATGTCAAACTAATAAAAATGAATTGGGAGGGAAAGATGAAGAGGAAAGAAAAGATGAGTTACGTTTGATCTTTCTTTCTAAGTTTTTAGTTTAATAAGTCGTTGGTAAAAAATTTTTTGCAGCGCACGAACACATACAGTTACATAGTTCGAAGCGCCTTTGAAGAAGCCATTCAGACCGCGAATGAGGCCGTCTGCACATAACAAACACTTCATGGAAATTAAATAATCATCCTACTATACAAAAATATGATACGCTGCTTGCTAATCACCCTCTTTTCGACGTCATCACAGTCTTCTCTGCCACGAAGTCTTGTGTGTGCTTCTTTCTTTCCCCTCAATGAACAAAGCTAGGCTCTCTACATAAGCATCAAGAAAAAACGATCCCTTTACACCAACAGTGCAAAGATCCTTTCTTAATTTTCCAGTTGTAGGGTTGTACTTGTACGAAAGTAAGCGCTCCTCCTCTTTGTTGGTTGGTCAACAAGATAAGGCCATTTTTCCTAAATCCCAATACCACCTCCAATCATCAAACATTTTTTTTTTGCCAAGACTGCAGGACACCATAGTCTTTCATAACCCAGATTGAGCAACGCTCGCTCCCAATTCTCTCGTCGTATTGAAAAACAGCAAGTGACTCATCATGAATACAAACATTTAAATTAATAGGCACCTCATGGGTCAAATCATTAGGAAGCTTAATTTCTTAAAACACCTCATTTGTTATGCTAAACACCATGATCAAGCTCTTAATGGGATCGGATTTTCTTTCCCCTCTTCTTCTATATGCAACCTAATGCACTTTCCCATTGAGAAACGCTTGAGTCCAGAAATACTCAGCAACACAATTCAATTCACAGGACCTTTCGAATCAATTACCCTCCAATTCCCAACACTAACCATGTAGATCTCAACCATAGGAGGGATAAGATAGCCAGACTCTTCTTGAAGATAAGTAATCCTCACAAACTTGTAATCTTTCTTCTTCCCATCAAACCCGAATCCAATTACAAGCATATGCGGTTCTGTGATATCAGAAATCAAAGGGGCTAGAAAGAGGGTCATTACTCTCCTGATAGAGGGGTTCCGAAGACGAGTGGTGTGCTTGTACCCATATTTATCATCGGACAGACATAACACCCGTTGCAAGAACCAACAATCCGGTTATAGAACTCTGTCAAGCCGCCAAAAGGGTATTCTATTTTGAGGGTTTCATCAGCCTTGCAATTCTCGTCATCCGAATGTACGGAGTAGATTTCACTCTTTTTTAACCTTCGAGTAATGTCGGATCAGAAAATGATCAGAGGTAGGCTTGGTGGACTTTGAATGAAGGCTTTGTTGGATATGATTGGAGATGAAGGTAGGGTCTGATACCATTTGATTCCATGGCTTTGACGCGCACTTGAATTTGATGACCGACTTGGGTGAGAATCTCAACCAAAACTTCCGGAGGAAAATAATCTGACATTTTCTCCTGTTCCTGGAAAATATCAAGGCAAAGGCAGTATCTAATATATATAAATGGAAACCGCTGAATACACCCATGGCTTTACTGTGTGCACCCACTTTTATTTCCCATTATACCCCCTTTGTAACCAAAAAAAAAGTTCGCTCCATATGGAGCGAACCAATTAAATAAAAAAAAAAGAAATAGAGAATAACGGATAAAAATAAAAAAATTTGTCATCATTTTTTTGCAACCACATTGGTGAGTAATTTCAAAATTTTGTAAAGTTTTTTGCAACCAACCAATTTTTTTTTAATATTTGTATTCAATACTAACCAAATAAAGTTAATTACTGTATTATAAAAAAAATTCGAAATTCATCATCAAAGTGGTTGTAAAAAACTTTAAAAAATGAGTAATTGTACTGATTATTCATTCGTGAATGTAATTTTTGCCACCATTTTTTATTCAAATTTTTTGCAACCACTTTGGCGAGTAATTTTGAAATTTCTTTTAAATTTTTTGTAACTATTTTGATGATGAATTTTGAATTTTTTATGATACAGTAATTAGCTTTATTATCAAATTATTAAAAAATTTAAATTTTTTACAACCATTTTGAAGAGTAATTTAAAAAAAAAATTTGTAACTACTCTAATGATAAATTTCGATATTTTTTTATCATATGGTAATTGGCTTTATCCGATTAGTGTTGAATATAATTATTAACAAAACTTTGAGTGGTTCAAAAAATTTAAAGAAATTTTAAAATTATTCGTCAAAATAATTACAAAATATTTAAACAAAAAGTAATATACAAATTTTTCATCTGATATTTTTCATTTCTTTCTTTTATAATTTTTTATTTTTTATTTATTTAAAAAAAACGTTCGCCCAAGGTAGGATGAACGTTTTTTTTTAATAAGCAAGGGTAGGTTTGGAATTTTTTAAAAATATGGGTGCATACAGTAAAATCCTGGGTGCATTTAACCATACCCATATATAAAATGAAAGTTGAACACACGATATTATAAAATTGCTTGTTTTATCATATTTGACCATCTCCAATGCCAACTTCTAATTGGAATGCTTAAATAACAGAAAGATATATACAAAATTATACATGGATCCCACAAATTGTTTTTCTATTTTTTTAAATCACTTTTCTCATTATTATCTCACTTTTCCTATACTTTTTCTACATAAATTCCCGCACCACTTCTACATTCATATATCCAACTTCACATCTCCTACTATTATTTTATTATTATTTTTAAATTTATGTCTACATCTCTCATCTTTTTCCATTTTTCCCTCTCCTTTCCTTATACTTCTTTCTATCTCTCTTCTCCACATCATCATTTAACGCCCACATCATCATATAACTATCAAGCATCAGTAGCTCGAAAAGAAACATCATTTTAAAAACTCTTTTAATGGGTGAAAATATTTCTGGAAGTAATAAAATATCCATATCCATATCCATAACAGCAAATACTTTATCAGAGTCGTATAAACAAAAACTAACATGCTCGAAACCTAAGAAGTTCATAAATCAGCACTATTATTAGAATATACACCGTTATACCATTATAGAATACTCCGTTAGAAATTAAAACAGAAAACATCATTAATTTTAAGTTTTCCTTTGAACTCAGAATTTAGGATAAAACAGTCATATTAACTCAAAGTTTATGCCTTGGACATCAGTGGCAAATTCAAATCTCTCCTCTCGCCTATAAATTCCGCACTCTTCCACAGTCTCAAGATACACAACAAACATACAAAACCCTTCTCCAATTATGCACTTCATTTAGTGTGTAGTTTCCTTTCAATCGTTTGGGTGATCGAGTTTCGACATTGCATTCAATTCAACTACAACAAGACAATAATAGTTCCAATCGTTGTACCCCGGGAAGCAAACGCTCACCATAGTGCATGTGGTGAGAGCGAATTTTCTTTAAGAGCATTGTGTTAAATACAAGCCTCTACTTATCGGGTTATTGTATTTCCTATCCAATTTTCATTATCAATTATATGTTACAAATTGAAGGAATAGATAATGCAAATATCGTCTAAAATCTTCATATTTGGAATGTGTATAATTTTATTCCCTAATGCCGGCACATTAGAATCATCTAGGGTATATTTGATTTTAAAAAGACGGAAAATTTTACAATCGAACATCCAATTTTAAAAACAATCAAACACATCCCAGCCGCTGTCGCAGTAAAAATGATTGACTTGGGGGGAATCAAGATGTAGAGAAGGGAGCGTAGAGGAGATATTCCCCATAGGAAGCCAAGTGTCATATAATGTATGTATCAGACCATCACCCAGTTTCCATTTAATATGAGCTTCAGCCTTGTCCCTAACCTTGAGCAACCTCTCCCAGATAGAAGAGTCATTAGCCTTATGTGGGACTTGGGTGGGGTGAAAGTGTTTGCAATATTTAGCAAACAACACCTGGCTCCATAGACACTGTTTCTTTCTGAATATCCACCACAATTTCATATCAAGGGCCATATTAACAGTAGCTAGATTATTCCAACCCAAACCATTCTCAAGCTTAGGAAAACAAAGTTTCTCCCATGAGGCCCAGTGAACATGCTTCACTTGAGATGAGTCACCCCATAGGAAGGAGTAAAAAGACCGAGCTAGTTTAGAGAGAACTTGTTTAGGAGGTGACATAGCCTGAAGCAGATGAAGGGGAATGGAGTTAAGAACTGACTTTATCAATATCATCCTTCCTCCAGCTGACAATTTTCAATGTTCCCAACCAGCAATTCTTTGTCTGACTTATTAACCATGTGATCATATAGGCTGATCTTTTTGTAGCCCTTGTGTAGTGGAATCCCCAAGTAAGTAATAGGCAACTGCTGAGGGAGAAGCCAGTACAAGATTGAACAGTAAGTTGGTGAGCCTCTTTAACAGTGATGAAACTATTTTTCGATTGATTGACTCTTTGCCTTGAAGCAGCAGTGTATCTCCCTAAGAAATTAATCAGCAGTTGAACAGACTGTCTGTGACCATTAGCAAAGATCAATATGTCATCTGCAAAGGATAAGTTGGGAACAAGGATAGGGTCACCATAGTGAAATGCCATGTACTGATGAGAGCTAAAAAGCTGGTAAAGTCCCCTATTTAGAACTTCAGCAAAAATGACAATAAGGATGGAGAAATAGGATCCCCTTGTGTTAGCCCTCTAGAGGCCTTAAAATAGCCTTTAAGCTCACCATTAATAAGCAAAGAGAAACCACAATAAGGGATAGCCTGGTAGATCTTTGAAACCCATGAATCATCAAATCCAAATTTTCTCAAGACTTGAAGGAGGAAGGCCCAATGCACACGATCATAAGCTTTTTCCATGTCCAGTTTGAAGATGATGTTACCTCCTCTAGTCTTCCTAGCCACTTGATAAACCATCTCCTGTGCTAGGAGGGTATTATCAATGATAGATCTGCCAGGAGTGAACCCACTTTGACAAGGGGAAATAATTTTGGGTAGCAGGCTATTAAGTCTAGAAGAGAACATCTTAGTGAGGATCTTATTAGCCACATTGCATAGGCTTATTGAGGGATTTTGAGGATTAATGCAATACTAGTGGCCTTTATAGATTCAGGTATGGGCTTGCCCCTGAAAAATTCGACCACAGCATCTATAACATCATTCTGAATAACTTCCCAGCAATGTTGGTAAAAGGCTGCAGGAAAGCCATCTGGCCCTGCAGCAGAATCTCCACAGAGAGAGAAGACAACTCATTTGATTTCAGCTTCAGTAGGCATAGAGTTTAGCATGATATTATCTTCAGAGTCTATAAGCTGAGGGATATAGTCCAGTAGTGTAGCATCCTCTACCACAGGCTCTACTGATAAGAGATTTTGAAAGAAATTAACTCCAGATTGTTGTATATTGTGGAGAAGGATATTGGGCCTAGGCTTACCCTCACCTTATGAATTGGTTTTTATACCAATTGAATACCCGATGTGGGATCCTAGAAAATCGGCTTACTAGGGGAGGTTCACCCTCACCTTATGAATTGGTTTTTATACCAACTGAATACCCGATGTGGGATCTAACACGCCCTCTCACGCACAGCGTGGACCATACCCAATGACTGTGGACAAATCGATATTGGGGGCACCCCACATCAACAATGGGCCTGACTCTGATACCATGTGGAGAAGGATATTGGGCGCCTAACTCCTCCTAGAAAACCGGCTTACTAGGGAGGTTTATCCTCACCTTATGAATTGGTTTTTATACCAACTGAATACCCTATGTGGGATCTAACACGCCCCTCACGTACAGCGTGGACCATAAGGATATTTGGCCTAACTTCTCCTAGAAAACCTGTTTACTAGGGGAGGCTTACACTCACCTTATGAATTGGTTTTTATACCAACTGAATACCCGATATGGGATCTAACATATATCATCAGGATCCACAATTTCAATCCCATTTTCCTTCACAATTTTGGAGATCCTATTATGACTCCTCATTTTGCTCACAACAGAATGAAAAAAAGCAGTATTTTTATCCCCTTCTTTAAGCCACTTTATACCAGATTTCTGTTTCCAGTAAATCTCCTCCTGAAGAAGTACAGAATTGAGGAAAGAGTAAGCTGCATTGATGAGAGAGAGAGAATGTTCATCTTTGATCCTATCATACAATCTGTCTAATCTGAGGGCCTCAGCTTCAGCTTGTTTAACTGTAGCAAAAATGTCTCCAAAAGTTTGTTTATTCCAAAGTTTAAGATGGGTTTTCAGCCTCTTGAGCTTAAATGAGAGACCATATAAGCCCTTGGAATATGGTTCAAGATGGAGATCCCAACTTGACTGGACTACCTTCAAGAAATCAGGGTGATGGAGCCACATCAACTGGAATCTGAAGGAGGATTTAATTTGGCTAGGCCTCTGTTTCAATCCAATGATGAGAGGGTTATGATCAGAGGTAGCACGAGAGATGGTTTCTGGACAGAAGTCAGGATGCTCAGATAGCCAAAGTTCATTTATCAGTAATCTATCAAGCTTTTCCCAAAGTCTGTTATTAGTCCAAGCAGTGCTTCCCTCAGAAATTTGATATTCCTCCAGGTTGCTCACTAAAAGCATGTCATTAAAGTCATCCATAGACCTACTATTAGGACTGTTACCTCCCTCCCTTTCATCAGCTGATAGGATGGCATTAAAGTCACCATCGATTATCCAGGGTAACTGATTGACAGCAGAAAAGGAAATTAAATCATCCCATAACAGCCTCCTTTGAACAACATTGCACTTAGCATAAACACCAGTAAAAAGAGTAGGGGTAGAGTTCCATAAAGACTAGACAGTGACATACTGCTCTCTATCTTCCTTAATAACAACATTCAGATAAGAAAGCCAGAAGACCCAAATTTTTCTATTTACATTTGCATAGAAATCATCAAAACCCAATTTGGTACAATATTCTCCAATCTTAGAGGCTGGTAATTTAGGTTCACTAAGGAATAATTTATTTTCTACCATTTTTTTTTTCACTTTAGATTTTATTCAACTTTCAAAGACAAACAGTTAAATTGTTTATGTTAATTATTTATCATATGTATTTTAAATTTATTCATCTTATCCGAGTTATTTTAAATTTAATTTGATATCAAATCATTCATTTGGGGGCATCATTCCATCGGAGTTCTCCTATCAACAAAAGAGAAAGTTCCTCCACAACATTCGATTTAAAACTATATATATGAATTATTTTTATCATTCAATTTAAGATATGTTTGATAGAGATTTTTAAATGTGTGATTAAAAATATTATAAAATGATATAAAAAACTGTCAAATCAATTAAATGAAATGAGTGATTGAAAATGGTATTTTAAGAACAATTATTTATGTGAAAATAAGATCATTTCTATCTTCAAATAAGAGTAGAAGTAATTGATAAAAAAACATGTAAATTGGTGCAATATATACCTAACATCCATTGAAAACCATTTTAGATAGCCTATTTGTTGGACTTAATTGCCACATAGGGTTTTAAGTTTTTAATACAAGATAGCTTGACATTTATCTCAACAAACAAGATGGGATAACATTCTTGAAAGCTTGTGTAGCAGGCAAGTTAAAAGCTTCAAAATATGTTCAATCACAGATTATAACTATCACAATACTTCTAATTACTCTTCAGCTCATCCAAATCCACATATATAGAGGGTCATATTATTTTGTTAATTATAATCCCTTATGTTTGGTGATCAATATTTCAACACGACTACCCAACAACGAATACAAGAAAATTTTCCACTGACAACATCATAACTTTAGATAAGAATACAACATTGTAAACATTGGGACAAACCAACTATTGATGGTTGGTTAGAATGTAATTAACTAGCTTAACACAATCACAAACCTTTCAATGAATTCTGTACTATAAATGCTTCATTTACATCCATATCCAATATTACCGAGCAGCCAAATACAGCCACAACAAACAAGATTGGATAAAACTATGGTCCACTGACATGTTCCAAATTCGAAGCTTATATTCGAAAACACTAACCAAACAAGAAGATGCAGCAAGGAATGTAGACAACTTATCAAATTTAGTCTAGTGTATTTATGACTATCTTACCAGTCAAAAATAGTTCATCGGTTCACATTTTTTGTTCTTGCTTCACCTTGAATCAATTCCAGCTATTCTCAAAACAAGTTCTACACCTCATACTCTGATTATTTTCATGGTTATGCTTGTAATGAGTCCTACATTTACCAAAAGCATCACTCTGCAAAGATGGTAATTTACTAAATGTGACTTCATCGCTAAACTCGGTTCCTTTTTCAAGAAGAACCAAGCTCATCGTGTAACTATCAACATAAACTGAGCTTAGATATTCCCCAGACGTACATCCACGTACATCAAGATAATTTACTCGCGAACCATTATCACAAGAAGCCAAACGACCATCCTTTGTAACCATTAACACTTCATCATCATTTCCAACCCACAAAGGCTTCATCCCAAAATTACAAAGATTGACATTGAATTGGTTCGTCCAAGACTCGACAACTCCATATTCTTCTATCACCCATACACTACATTTGAACCCAAATTCATTAAACAAAACAAGAGCAAGTGATTGCTTATAGATCACCAACTCCTTACTTTCTTGAGAATCATCTTTCGCCGGACGAGTTGGTAATATGATCTCCTGGAAAACCTCATTGTGCATATCAAACGACGAAATCAAATCATTATTTTTGACCGAACTAGCAATCCTATGAGTAGCGCCGTTTATATACACTTGATGCGACCTATTACGTATAATGTACTTCAGGGCTAAATGGCTAATATCTTGCCAAACCCCGACGCTCAATTTGTACAACTCAATTTGGGGAAAACACCCATCAAAATCAGTATATGTAATTCTCACTACCTTATAGTCCTTGGAGATGGAATCAAACCCGAATCCAAGTGATTGCATAAAACTACCATATGAATTGTATATCAAATTGGGTTTGGGAAGAAGACCCGACTTTTTGACACTAGGGTTCCAAATAATTATCGTGTTCATATGAAATACCCGATCATCCCAAAGGCATAACAATCCATTACAGCTACCAATGACTGAAAAATTCGTTTATGCTTCTGAAGGGGAATTCGAGTGTAAATTGTGGATCAAACGATGCATTATCAAAGAACAAATCATAGCTCTCAATTCGATTATCGCAGCGTCTAATTAAGAGCAGAGGATGACCTTCGTTGCTAGCAATGGCGAAATTGAGATGAGAAGAAATAAATTCTGGGCTTGTGATTACAGTGTACCATGATCTCGAAACGCACATGCACAGAATAAGGGTCTTGGTTGGCAATCTTATCAGGATGTTGAAGATGATTCCTCCAGGTAAAAAATCGGACATTTTTCCTCCACTCGAGCTTGCGATTTTACAGATTTTAATCTGATTTTTGAGAAGAAGACGACACAGATTTCGATCAAGTGCTTGTATTCAGTGCTAAATCACGAGAAATTTGGCAGTAAAATGGCTGCAGAGTGAGCACGAGGGTATGTCGGTGGTTAATATAGACGTTCATTTTAGATGAGTTGGCCGGGAAACCAATAGCGAAGGATCGGATGTTTGTTGTGCTGCTTGCTCCTCTCAAGTTCCTCCAGTTTGAATATGGTCATTTTTCATAATGCGACTTTACTTGAAGAGATTGTCTCGAAACAAAAAGAAGACAGTATAACGTCACAAAGCGGGCATTTGGTATGTAAGGAGTGGCTGAACAACTACCAAAGGAGTTAGTCCAATCTGATTTATCTAACATCATAGACTTGTGCTATATGATGATACTACCTGACGTTTAAAAGTAGTTAGCTGTATTATATTTAAGCATCGTTCTATAATATATGGTTACTGGATCATTATTGTATCAATAATATTTGGTTACTTGAATTTCGTGTAGAATGAGTGGTTGAAATTTGGAATAAATGTATTAAAAAATATAAATAAATTGCCAAATCAATGTTTGGATGGTGGAAAAGATGAGAGAAAAAAATTAAATTTGACTTTTTGAAATTTTTAGTGTGTATGGAACAATGGCTTACTGTGTTTTACAATTATTTATTTTTCTAATCTTTTGGAAGTCCAAACAAATTATAAAAAGTTAGTTTGGCTCGGACTTGTATTGTCTCCATCTTTAGATTAGGCAAAAAACTTCAAGCCGATGGTGCAACAACCTAAGAGCACCTCCAATGCAACATTGGATGTGTATGATGATGTGGAAGAGAGAGATAGATAGAAGATGTTTATTTTAATTAAAGTGGAACATAAAGGAGGATAGAGAAAGAAGAGAGAGAAAAATGAAAATGAGGAGAGAGATAGAAACAAATTTAAAAATAATAAAAAAATAATAATAGAAAGTGTGTAGATGAATGTGTAATTTTGGAAATGGCACTGGTAGCGAGAAAGAAAAAATGAGGAAATGATAGGATAAATGAGATAAAAGTGACTTTTAAAAAGAGAAAATTAGAGAAAATGTAGGACCCATATAATTTTTTGTGTCTATATCTTTCTTCTCTAGACATTCAAGATGGAAATTTTCATTGGAGTTGCTCTAATAAAGAGGATCCACTCCATTGGATGGCTTATTGAACTAATCACATATGCGGATTGCCTCTGTTCCCCACAGTGGGGAACATAAGCCAATCCCCACGCCTACGTGGTGCCACCAGGTGGTGCCACGTCATCACGCAAATTTTTTTTAAAAATTAAAATTTTTTTTGTATCTACGTTAAGTTAGATGAAAATACATAACTGTCCTTGATGGCGGGGGGTCTCACCCGACCCCCATAATTTTTTTTCCCCGACTGTGGGTGCCGTAAGGTACCCACAGTGGGTACTTGAGCCTAACTCATCACATATGTCTTAAAACTCTAAACCACCTCATTTTCAAGTGGCAGCTTTTCATTGGGCATTGAATCGCTCTGGCAATCTGTGATTGAGCAATCACACCATGTGGACGGTGTGACCATCCCATAATCTTTTTAATGTGGATTATAATGTTGAAGAATATGTATATATTATATTAAGAAATCATAATACTTATTTACAAGTAAAGGTGTCACTTATACTTGTTGGCGATAAATCAATGGACGATAGCTTCATAACTACAGTCTATATTATAGTAAAGTTATCTAATTCATCCAAAATGAGATATTTAGCCAAATGATCGATTTAGGAATACTTTGCCTTCACTCCAAAGGTAAATGTGGCCCATGAAACCATGTCATGAAGTAAAGGTACTGAATAGGCCAACTTCTCTTCCGTCTTCACCAAATCAATGATGGTGATTGAGCCTTTTCTGTTAAATAATAGTAGCTTGTTTGACAAAGTATAACTTAAAATTATTATTATTATTATGATTATTTTTCTTTTTTTTTAACCTTTTTCATCCTTTTTAACTATACATTTTTCCAAACAAGCTCTTTAAGTCATAATGAGATGTGAATTAGAAGCAATAGATAGTACTAAAAAAGAGAGAGAACCGAAATCTTGTTTATTACACTGTCGAATGCAATTTTGGCAGATTGCATGTTATACACGATACAAAAAGATCCGTTTCACTCACATATGGTGCAAATGAAAATTCATATTACAGGCTTATATATCAGTAGAAAGTAGGGAGCCACTCACATATGGTGCAAATGAAAATTCATATTACAGGCTTATATATCAGTAGAAAGTAGAGAGCCACGCAATTGACTGAACTTTGCCACGGGGTTATATTCTCCGAAGAGTAAGGTGAGTCCCGTGTTGAGGTTGAAGAATTATAAGCGAATGAGGAGCGTGTGCATACGATGGTGAGAGTTCAAAAGAGAAGCGTTGCAGAATCATAGCCATCACCATTTTCGCCTCTATCATGGCAAATGCTTGTCCAACACAAGTCCTAGGTCCCCATCCAAAGGGGAAATATAAACCTTGTTTCTTTTGTGCTTTCGACACTCCTTCACTAAATCTCTCTGGCTTAAACTCCATTGCATCATCTCCCCAAAATTCTTGGTCATGATGTAATATGACTGTCACTATTGAAAGTTGCGTCCCGGCCGGGAGCACTAGCTTTCCCAATCTTGTTTCTTCTTGAACCTTTCGACCAAAAGCAGGTACTGGCGGGTATAGTCTCAAGACCTCATACAAAATCATGGTAACCTGCAATAAAAATCTCATCGGTGAATGTTCAGTATGCAGTGCTAAATCCTTCATCATAGGGAAAATTGATTACATTTTCTTATTGAATACTATGCCATCGATCTACTTACTATCTTAAGGTGATTTAGTCCTTCAAAATTTGGTTTTTCGGCACCAAATACTTGGAAGACTTCGTCTCTAGCACGCGTTTGCCAATCGGGATGTACACTCAAAAGGACCAATGTCCAAGTGAGCAAAACCGAAGTGGTCTCTTGTCCAGCAAAATAAAATAGCTTGCATTCTTCGACGATTTCAGCAATGCTCATTCCAAAACTCTTGCTTCCATGTTGTTTGATTTCTCGGTAATTTGATTCCAACATTATTCCTAACAAGTCGTCATGACATGCTTCCCCTGCCTTCATTGCCTTCACCCGTCTATTGATGATGCCTCGAATTGATGCTTGAACTTCCTTCTCGATTTCTTTCATTCTCTTGTTCGTCTTTGTGGGCACAAACCTATGAACAAGAAACGGATTCATAGGATTAGTGATTTTGGCGAAATTATTATTCACTTTTTATCCGCATATATTCTGCACAACTACTTTTCACCACTCATTTTTTACTTTTCAATAAAATTGTTTCCTTAAAACACTTGGGGAAACACATTATCAGACACACAAAAAGTAATTTGTTACCTCCAGCCAGGGATATATATCGACTGCGAAGCCTTGACGAAATGTTGGGCTTGTTCTCTTTGAAGTTCGAACATCCTTTGCCCTTCTTGGTAGCTACTCCCAAATGCCGTTCTTGAAATCGCGTCACTTGTTAAATTTTGTAGATAAGGCCATACATCCACTTCGCCTGATCCTTCCGTAGAGAGACTCTGCTCCCATTTGCTCAAAATCTCCTCCGAACTCTCGTAAAAAGCCGGCATCATAAGCTGTGGAGAAGAGAGGCGAAAAGGCAATCATCATCACTATACAGCAGTTAAAAATAACGTAATCATTTGATCTCTCTTTAAGGTAAGAAGTGAAAACCTTTAACTTCTCAAGATGAAAAGCAGGGTTAATGATCTTTCTATGTTTAGCCCATTTATCTTCCTCATGGCTCACTAAACCTTGTGCAAGAAGCTTAGTGAGTGGATTCATGTTTTGCGGCTTATGGTAGACGTAATTCTTAGTTAGAACCTCCTTAACGAGCATGGGGTCGGTGACTATAACCGACGGTTCTGGCCCCAACCATATGAAGGACTCGGTACCTTAAAAGTAATCATGCGAATAAGAATAAACTTATATTGTTCAAAACAATCTAATACTGAAGACATTCATGCGATGTTGATAGATATCATATGTATCGCCGCATATGAAGTATTCAGTACATTCAAATAATCATGGTAATGAGAATAAACATATACTGTTTAGAACAATCTAATACTGATAATATTGAAGCTAAGTTAATAAATACATAACACCGTAGTAGGACTCAATGCCTTCAAGTAGTTATGGCAACAAGAATAAGCTTATGCTGTTCAATACGATCTAATACTGAATCTATTCCCGCAAAGTCAATAAATATGTACCGCCATATCAAAGACTCAGTATCATCAACTGATTATGGTGACAAGAACAAGCTTATACGGTTGACTACAATCCAATAAGGAAAATTTTCACATAGAGTCAATAAACATGTACCATATTCTTGAAGTGTTTTGATGAAGAAGGGTATGACTCTCGGCTTGATATCATCTGAGAGATTGATTGGGTTCGATTTCGCCTCCTTGGTGATACTACTCAAATCTTTCAGATCACCGTAGAGGAATCGATACGAGTTTCCTTTTATACCTTGTTGTCTAAGCAATTTTTCCATCTTTCTTGGTCTAAACCAAACAACATTTAGCACACTCCGTGTGTACATCAGCAACACAAGAGCACAACACAAACCAAATGTCTGGTAAAAGATTTCCATGTTCAATTCAAGTCTTTCCTTTGCAGCCTCCGCTTCGACTTCAACATATATGATCTCTCTTTATATTCTTTTTGAGTCATTTGTTAATTATCTTGTAAAGACTAAAATAATGTGTGTGTGGGGTTGTCGACTATTGTTAATCGTCTTCTAGAACATTGTTTGTGTACAATGTGGTGAGCAGATGAGCCAATGAAGATAATTCTACCAACTATAGACCAGACATAGTGAAAAGAACCTCTGAGAGTCCTAGAATTTTGTCATTTGTGTTAGGAAATTATAGGTGTGAATGGAAGTTGAATTGTGAATGTGGGAGTTATACCATATAGGAAAATCAATGAAAAGCAAACCAACTTATAAGTGGTTCGGCTTTGGTGAAGTGTAACTATTGTTACATAAAGAATCCTCCATGGCCTATGGCCGCAGGGGGGTTTGCAAATCTCGGCCTGGTTTACACACGAGCTTTGGGATTTGTGTGTGAGCGCGACCTGCGGTTGTAATTGGTTTAAAACTATGGTTTTCCAATTTTAATTGTGGCCTTAAAGATAAGCTAGCAACCCTGCTGATTGCTGTGATTTCAACCGAGTTGTAACGGTTGCTTGAAGGCTAATCTTGTAACCCCCGGATTTTACTTCAAAAGCTATGGTTTTCCAATTTTAATTGTGGCCTTAAAGATAAGCTAGCAACCCCGCTATAACTGCTGATTGCTATGATTTCAACTGAGCTGTAACGGTAACCCCTGGATTTTACTTCTCTAACGGGTAGGGAAGAAAGGTTACAAAGGGCAAAATTGCCTTAAGGAGATTGCGTGAACGCAAGCCTCGACGTTTCGATCGACTACTGGTTTTGTATTTCTTGTTTTATGTTCATTCCTCGGTTGTTGGATAATATTTCTTCCTTTTGTTTCAGTTACAATCTGTTTAGCAATTGGAAATTCCCTACAATTTGTAAATCGTAATTGTTAGAATGGAGTTGCTATTTTGTCAAGGGAGAAACGAATATAAATATTGGGCGATGGTCTTGAAACTTTTTGTTTGAAGAAAGAAAATGAAAAGTTTACCTACTTAATATAACATACGTCATCAAACTTCAAAATGTTTTTAAGGCGTGACTCAATTATTTTGACACGTATTTTAAAAAATTAGTTGCATAATGGAAATGATTATGGAAATGATTCTACAATTAGTTATAAAATTATGTGATGTGTTACAATCTTATTAAGTGATGAAAAAATAATAATGACATATAACTCTATAAAACTGGGAGACATCATGATCTCACATTGTCACCAATAAAACAAAACGATTTTCTCACAACTAGGGGCTATTTTTTATTGCTGATTTCTTTCTAATTTCTATACCTATTTTGTGCTTCTTGTCTAATAAATGCCTAAGAGATAGAGAGGGTTTGTGAGACACGAACGACAAACACCGGAGCTCGCACAGCCGTACAGTCACGGCGCGGTCACTGAGAGTGTGTTTGAGGTTAGGGAGAGAAAACCCTTGTTGGCGATGATTGATGAATGACTGAGTCGCTATAAGTTTGAATTTTGATTGTTTATGTGATTAATTTTTCATTATCTGGATAACACCATAACGGGTTGGGTTTACGCGCGTGGGTTTTTGGCAAAACGGACCCAACCCAGTAGAAGCTGAAAATGTGTCACATTGGTTGATTTAGGTAGGCTGGACCGGTTTTGCCCATTTGGGCCATGGGGTGCAAACCCGAATCTTTGAAGGACTAGATTTTATTTTATTATTATTATTATTATTATTATTATTATTATTATTATTATTATTATTATTATTATTATTTTTAAGGACTAGATTTTTTTAATTAATTAATTAATTAATTAATTTTTTTTTTTTTTTTTGCACCAAGGACTAGATTTTGTTGGTTGGTATGTATAGGTAAATGTGTAGGTATGTCCGAGCGCGCATAGGTGGGGATGATTTTGTCAAAGAATTTGGTTTGAAAGTTTGGTAAATTTAGGGACTTGAGTGTGATTTTATTATCGGACTTTAAATTGTAATAGAAAAGACTTGATCTTTTGTAATTGATAACATCCTCAAATAAATGTAAACTTACCAAATTATCCCTCTTTTTATTAAATTACATAACAAAAAATGGAGCTAATGGGAAAACCACGGATCTGAGATTTTGAATATAGACAATGGATATTTTTAAAAGGTTGGGGTCCTACTCGTCCAAAAGAAAAAAGATTGGAAACAAAAATGGAAACAAGTGTAAAGGTGAGGGAACGATCTTTTAATTTACCCTTTCATCATTAGTCAAAAGCTAAATTTTAATTTTAATTATATATTTAAAACTTATATGAGAATTCTTTTTATCATTCAATTTAGGATATGTTTGATTGAGATTTTTGAATGTGTGATTAAAAAATATTAAAAAATGATATAAAAAATTGTCAAATCAATTAAATAAAATAAGTGATTGAAAATGATATTTTAAAAACAATTATTATGTGAAAATAAGAACATTTCTATCTTCAAATAAGAGTAAAAGTACTTGATTAAAAAAGCATGTAAATTGTTGCAATATATACCTAACATCCATTGAAAACCATTTTAGATAGTCTATTTGTTGGACTTGATTGCCACATAGGGTTTTAAGTTTTTAATAAAAAGATAGCTTGACATTTATCTCGACAAACAAGATGGGATAAGATTCTTGAAACCTTGTGTAGCTTGCAAGTTAAAAGCTTCAAAATATGTTCAATCACGGATTATTAACTATCACAATACTTCTCATTACTCAGCAGCTCAGCCAAATCCACATATTTAGAGGGTCATATTATTATGTTAATTATAATCCCTTATGTTTGGTGATCAACATTTCAATACAACTACCCAACAATGAATACAAGAAAATTTTCTACCGACAACATCGTCACTTTAGATAAGAATACAACATTGTAAACATTAAGACAAACCAACAATTGGTGGGTTGGTTAGAATGTAGCTAACTAGCTTAACACAATCATAAACCTTTCAATGAATTCTGTACTATAAATGCTTCCTTTACATCCAGATCCAATATTACCAAGCAAGTCAAATATAGTCACAACAAACAAGATTGGATAAAACTATGGTCCATTGACGCGTTCCAAATTCGAAGCTTATATTCGAAAACAGTAACCAAACAAGAAGATGCAGTAAGGAATGTAGACAACTTATCAAATTTAGCTCAGTGTATTTATCTTACCCGTCGAAAATAGTTGATTGATTGACATTTTTTTCTTACTTCACCTTGAATCAATTCCAGCTATTCTCAAAACAAGTTCTACACCTTATTCTCTGATTATCTTCACAGTTATGCTTGTAATGGGTCCTACACGTACCAAAATCATCACTCTGCAAAGATGGTAATTTACTGAATGTGACTTCATCGTTAACCTCGGGGCCTTTTTCAAGAAGAACCAAGCTCATCGTGTAACTATCAACATAAACCGAGCTTAGATATTCCCCAGACGTACATCCACGTACATCAAGATAATTTACTCGCGAACCATTATCACAAGAAGCCAAACGACCATCCTTTGTAACCATTAACACTTCATCATCATTTCCAACCCACAAAGGCTTCATCCCAAAATTACAAAGATTGGCATTGAATTGGTTCGTCCAAGACTCGACGACTCCATATTCTTCCATCACCCATACACTACATTTGAACCCAAATTCATCAAACAAAACAAGAGCAAGTGATTGCTTATAGATCGCCAACTCCTTACTTTCTTGAGAATCATCTTTCGCCAGATGAGTTGGTAATATGATCTCCTGGAAAACCTCATTGTGCATATCAAACGACGAAATCAAATCATTATTTTCGACCGAACTAGCAATCCAGTGAGTAGCACCGTTTATATATACTTGACGCGACCTATTACATATAATGTACTTAAGGGCTAAATGGCTAATATCTTGCCAAACCCCGACGCTCAATTTGTACAACTCAATTTGGGGAAAACGCCCATCAAAATCAGTATATGTAATTCTCACTACCTTATAGTCCTTGGAGATGGAATCAAACCCGAATCCAAGTGATTGCATAAAACTACCATATGAATTGTATATCAAATTGGGTTTGGGAAGAAGAACCGACTTTTTGACACTGGGGTTCCAAATAATTATCGTGTTCATATGAAATACCCGATCATCCGAAAGACATAACAATCCATTGCAGCTACCAATGATTGTGAAAAATTCGTTTATGCTTCTGAAGGGGAATTCGAGTGTAAATTGTGGATCAAACGATGCATTATCAAAGAACAAATCATAGCTCTCAATTCGTTTATCGCAGCGTCTAATTAAGAGCAGAGGATGACCTTCTTTGCTAGCAATGGGGAAATTGAGATGAGAAGAAATAAATTCTGGGCTTGTGATTAGAGTGTACCATGATCTGGAAACGCACATGCACCGAATAAGGGGCTTGGTTGGCAATCTTATCAGGATGTTGAAGATGATTCCTCCAGGTAAAAAATCGGACATTTTTCCTCCACTCGAGCTTGTGATTTTACAGATTTTTTTGAGAAGACGACGACTCAGATTTCGATCGATTGCTTGTATTCAGTGCTAAATCAGGAGAAATGTGGCAGTAAAATGGCTGCAGAGTGAGCACGAGAGCGTATGTCGGTGGTTAATAAAGACGTTCATTTTAGATGAGATTGGCCGGGAAAAGCAATAGCGAAGGATCGGATGTTTGTTGTGCATGTGCTCCTCTCAAGTTCCTCCAGTTTGAATATGGTCATTTCTCATAATGCGACTTTACTTGAAGAGATTGTCTCGAAATAAAAAGAAGACTATTATTACTTCACAAAGCGGGCATGTCGTGTGTAAGGAGTCGCTGAACAACTACTGAAGGAGTTAGTCCAATCTGATTTATCTAACGTCATAGACTTATGTTATATGATACTACCTGACGTTTAAAAGTAGTTAGCTGTGTTATATTTAGGCCTCGTTCTATAATATTTAATTACTTGAATTTCGTGTAAAATGAATGGTTAAAATTTAAAATAGATGTATTAAAAATATAAATAAATTGTCAAATCAATATTTAGATGGTAGGAAAGGATGAGAGATAAAAAGTAAATTTGAGTTTTTGAAATTTAGTACGTATAGAAAAAGACCTTACTATGTTTTACAGTTATTTAGTTTTCTTATCCTTTGGAAGACCAAACGAAGTATAAAAAGTTAGTTTGGCTAAGAGTTGTATTGTCTCCATCTTTAGATTAGACAAAAAACTTTGCGCGGATGGTGCGGCAGCCTAATAAAGAGGATCCACTTCATTGAATGGCACATTGCACTAATCAGATATGCCTTAAAACTCTAAACCACCTCATTTTCAAGTGGCAACTTTTCATTGGGCATTGAATCGCTCTAGCAATTTGTGATTGAGCGATCGCACCACGCAGATGGTGTGACCACCCCAATTTGTAACTTTCATAATCTTTTTAACGTGGACTATACATGTTGAAGAATGTGTATATATTATATAAAGAAATTATAGTACTTATTCACAAGTGAATGTGTCACTTATATTTGTTAGAGATAAATCTATGGACGATAACTTCATTACTACAGTCTATATTATGATATTCATCCAAAATGAGATATTTAGGCAAGTGATTGATTTAGGAATATTTTGCCTTCACTCCAAAGGTAAATGTCGCCCATGAAATCATGTCATGAAGTGAAGTTATTGAATGGGCCAACTTCTCTTTAGTCTTCTCCAAATCACGTCATGAAGTGAAGTTATTGAATGGGCCAACTTCTCTTTAGTCTTCTCCAAATCAATGATGGTGATAAAGCCTTTTCTGTTAAATAATAGTAGCTTGTTTGACAAAGTATAAATTAAAATTAAAATAATAATAATAATAATAATAATTATAATTATTATTATTATTATTATTATTATTATTATTTAACCTTTTTCATCCTTTTTAACTGTACATTTTTCCAAACAAGCTCTTAAGTCATAATGAGATGTGAGTTAGAAGCAATATAGAGAACTAACAAACCGAAATCTTGTTTATTACACTGTGGAATGCAATTTTGGCAGATTGCATATTATACATGATACAGAAAGATTAGCTTCACTTACATGTGGTGCAAATGAAAATTCATATTATAGGCTTATTTAGCACTAGACTAGAAAGTAGAGAGCAACGCAAGTGACTGAACTTTGCCACTGGGTTATATTCTCCGAAGAGTTAGGTGAGCGCCGTGTTGAGGTTGAAGAATTATAAGCGCATGAGGAGCGTGTGCATACGATGGTGAGAGTTCAAAAGAGAAGCGTTGTAGAATCATAGCCATCGCCATTTTGGCCTCTATCATGGCAAATGCTTGTCCAACACAAATCCTAGGTCCCCATCCAAAGGGGAAGTATAAACCTTGTTTCTTTTGTGCTTTTGACACTCCTTCACTAAATCTCTCTGGTTTAAATTCCATTGCATCGTCTCCCCAAATTTCTTGGTCATAATGTAATGTGATTGTCAATAATGAAAGTTGCGTCCTGGCCGGGAGCATTAGTTTTCCCAATCTTGTTTCTTCATGAACCTTTCGACTAAGAGCAACTACTGGTGGGTATAGTCTCAAGACCTCGTTCAAAATCACGGTAACCTGCAATAAGAATCTCATCAGTGTATGTTCAGTATGCAGTGCTCAATCCTTCATCAAAGGGAAAATTGATTACATTTTCTTATTGAATCCTGTGTCATCGATCTACTTACTATCTTAAGGTGATTTAGTCCTTCAAAATTTGGTTTTTCGGCACCAAATACTTGCAAGACTTCGTCTCTAGCACGCGTTTGCCAATCGGGATGTACACTCAAAAGGACCAATGTCCAAGCGAGCAAAACTGAAGTGGTCTCTTGTCCAGCAAAATAAAATAGCTTGCATTCTTCGACGATTTCAGCAATGCTCATTCCAAAACTCTTGCTTCCATGTTGTTTGATTTCTCGGTAATTTGATTCCAACATTATTCCTAACAAGTCGTCATTACATGCTTCCCCTGCCTTCATTGCCTTCACCCGTCTATTGATGATGTCTCGAATTGATGCTTGAACTTCCTTCTCGATTTCTTTCATTCTCTTGTTCCTCTTTGTGGGCACAAACCTATGATTTTGTGATTTTGGCGAAATTATTATTCACTTTTTATCCGCATATATTCTGCACAACTACTTTTGACCACTCATTTTTTACTTTTCAATAAAATTGTTTCCTTAAAACACTTGGAGAAACACATTATCAGACACACAAAAAGTAATTTGTTACCTCCATCCAGGAATATATATCGACTGCGAAGCCTTGATGATATGTTCGGCTTGTTCTCTTTGAAGTTCGAATATCCTTTGTCCCTCTTGGTAGCTACTACCAAATGCCGTTCTTGAAATCACGTCACTTGTTAAATTTTGAAGATAAGGCCATACATCCAATTCGCCCGACCCTTCCGTAGAGAGAGACTGCTCCCATTTGCTCAAAATCTCCTTCGAACTCTCGTAAAAAGCAGGCATCATAAGCTGTGGAGAAGAGAGGCGAAAAGGCAATCATCATCACTATACAGCAGTTAAAAATAACGGGAACCATATGATCTCTCTTTAAGATAAGAAGTGAAAACCTTTAACTTCTCAAGATGAAAAGCAGGGTTAATGATCTTTCTATGTTTAGCCCATTTATCTTCCTCATAGCTCACTACTCCTTGTGCAAGAAGCTTAGTGAGTGGATTCATGTGTTGCGGCTTATGGTAGACGTAATTCTTAGTTAGAACCTCCTTAACGAGCTCGGGGTCGGAAACTATAACCGACGGTTCTGGCCCCAACCATACGAAGGACTCGCGACCTTAAAAGTAATCAAGATAATAAGAATAAACTTATATTGTTCAAAACAATCTAATACCAAAGACAATCATGTGATTTTGATAGATATTAATTATATGTATCGCTGCATATGAAGGACTCGGTATGTTCAAATAATATTCAAGCTAAGCTAATAAATACGTAACACCATAGTAGGACTCCACACGTTCAAGTAGTTATGGCAACAAGAATAAGCTTATACTGTTCAATACGATCTAATATTGCATCTATTCCCGCAAAGTCAATAAATATATACAGCCATATCAAAGACTCAGTATCATCAGCTGATTATGGCGAGAAGAACAACTATACGCTCGAGTACAATCAATAAGGAAAATTTTCAGAGAGTCAATAAACATGTACCATATACTTGAAGCGTTTTGATGAAGAAGGGTATGACTCTCGGCTTGATATCATCTGAGAGATTGATTGGCTTCGATTTCGCCTCCTCGGTGACACTAATGAAATCTTTAAGATCACCGTAGAGGAATCGATACGAGTTTCCTTTCAGACCTTGTTGTCTAAGCAATTTTTCCATCTTTCTTGGTCTGAACCAAACAAAATTTAGAACCCTCCGTGTGTATATCAGCAACACGAGAGCACAACACAAACCGATTGTCTGGTAAAAGATTTCCATGTTCAATTCAAGTCTTCCTTTGCAACCTCTGCTTCAACTTTAACATATATGATCACTCTTTATATTCTTTTTGAAATAGTGTGCGTGGTTGTCGACTGTTGTTAATTAGTCGTCTTCTAGAACATTGTTTGTGTAACATGTATCAGGCAATGAAGATAATAATTCTACCAACTATAGGCCAAAAATAGTGATAAGAACCTCTTAGAGTCCTAGAATTTTGTCATTTGTAAATTGTAATTGCTAAAATGGAGTTGCTATTTTGTCAAGGGAAAAAAAGGAGATAAATAATGGATGGCCGCTCAAACATCTTCAAACTTTTTGTTTGAAGAAAGAAAATGAAAAGTTTACCTACTTAATATAATATACACTATCGAACTTGAAAATGTTTTTAAGGCGCCACTCAATTATTTTGACAAATCTTTTAAAAATTGTTTGTATAATGAGAATGATTCTACAATTAGTTATAATATTATATGACGTGTCTCAATTTTATTGAATGACAAAAGAATAATAATGACATATATAATTTTATGGAATGACACATCATGATCTAACATTATCACCAATAAAATATGGTCGAGACAGAACACGCGGACAAAGATAATTGTTGAAAGAAGTGGGACTTTTAAAGGCAAATCCAAAAGAGGTTACACAAGCTGTGACGCACTAAAACAACTTGGCTTGCAACTATTCTTGGGGATGTTCACATCATAGTGTGAACCACCTATCTATTTAATGCCCATTTTTCTATTCCATTTTTTTGTTGTTATCCTTTTTTTGGTTTTGTATACGTTAAGATTGTTGGACTTCAATCCCAACAAAGATGAAAAGATGGTCCTTTTGAAAATTACAACTCAAATATCTAATTAATGTTAAACTTAAAAGAGTACGATTAACATCCATTTCACATGTCAAATCATTTCTTATATTAATAATCATAAACTTGTCACATTTAGCCCTGTATTTATGTATTTATGAGTTTTGATGTGAAATAAGAGAGAGAATGAGTGAGATTGAGTGATGGGGATTTATATAGTACAGTGGGTCCCATAAAATATATGGATGTAATTGGTTTGACTTTTGATGTGAATATATTAAAATATATAAAAATTTATTAAAAGTTATAAAAGAACGGGCTGTTACTTTTCTCCAAACTCATCAGAATAAGCCAAGGCCATGTCGTTGTTGAGTTGTTGACCATTTGCTGAAAAAAAAAAAAAAACAAAGAATTATTACCTAGATAAGGTTTTAGTGGCTTATCCTTACCATTTTCATTAAGAAACATGCTTGAGGTACACATATTTTTGTGTGGCAAATATCACACACTAATAGGGCGTGGGCTCCACCACTTTCAGGGGGGCATTATGGTCATTGCCTATTTTGTTTATTAGGGTGTGGTAGTGTGTGTTAAAAAAAAGTGTGTGTCTTGTAGACTTTTTCTTTCAGTAATCATGTGCATGGTAGCTCTGGATTAGCCTCATCGTTCATTGTCATAGCTGTAAAAGCTTGTTGGGTTTCACCTTCATCTGGATCATCACGATAATAACATCTTTTTGGCCAACTTTTATATGGGCAGGGAATGAGTTAGAGAATTATTTAAGGAATGTGATTTTTTTTTTTACCAAATTATTCTTAAATGAAATTTCAAAACCTAACATTTAAGGGCATTTTGGTATAAATGTCCACATTCCTTAACTCATTCCCTAATCCAGTCCTTGCACATATCATTTTTGTTTTTCGGCGTCATGATTTGTCCTTCCACATATTTGGCATGGAGCTTTCTCGTTTGATTTTTTTTTTTAAATATTCCATTTGTTTTTGTCAAAATTCTGAAATTGTGGTTGAGAATTTTGTTAACGATTTTGAATGTTTTGAGATGAAGGTGCTCCTCTACCTCTATCTCTTCCATAGAAACGTCCTCCTCTTTGTGCTTTTCCAAGTCCACATTGGCCAAAGAAAGCTTGATTGTGATCAAGTTGTTGCTTGTCATCATTGTGATAGACCTTCTCATAATTTTGCGAAGCTAACACAAATTGGTCAAAGTAGGATAAGGAAGCTTTGACAGCATAACAATTCTAAAATCTTTATATTTTAATCCTAAAGGAAAAAAATTTATCAATATCAGATATTGGTTTCTTTATAGCAGAAAGTTTATCAAAGCGTAGAGATTGTCTTTTAATTGAGCTTCATTTTCCTTGGTGTCTGGCAACAACTGTTCTTCAAGAGATTTCCAAATTTCGTAAGTTGTATCGGCACCAATGATCATACCATAAAATTGTGAGATATCATCATCTCACATTGTCACCAATAAAATATTGTGAATACATAATATGTGCACATAGATAATTGTTGAAAAAGTGGGACTCTTAAGGTCAAATCCAAAAGTGGTTACACAAGCTGTGACGTTAAGATTGTTGGACTTAAAAATCCCAACAAAGATGAATAGATGGTCCTTTTGAAAATTACAAATAGATAATGTTGAACTTAAAAGAGTCCGATTAATCATGTAGTTTAGTAGCATTTGAGTTGGTTTCCCATCCCCTGGGTTTAAAGTTTAATCCACCTTCCTTATACTCCCCTTATAATTAAAAAAAAAAACCTTATATGTACAAATATCTTTTTATGTTGATACAAATTTTCACGGTATTTCATATTTGTAAAGCTCTCTGTTTTACTATGGATTTATTAATTATCTCAAAGTCCTTTTTGGGGCGGTGGGGTTTCAAGGACAATTATCTGAAAGTCCTTGAAATAATAATAATTGTGAAAAGTGGTAATTTTAAACGGAAATAAATTAATAAATTTCTTTTAAGTTGCATCTCATGTTAATGAGCCGGTAGAGACTAGAGATATCAATGTGAAAGGACATTACCAAAAAAGCAACGGAACAAACCTGCCAACATCAATGGACACTGCTCCAAAGCACTGAAGATGAAATTGAAGGCCAAGACAGGAGGTAGCATATTTTCAACTAGAATCAACACAACCTTCAAATATATCCCTTTTAGGGCCATTCTTTTAACTTCATACCTATGCAGCTGTTCTTTAATGAGAGCTGATATGCTCCACAACAGAAAACAACACATGTTGTTTGAAAGCTGATGTGTTTCAATCGCTCCCATCGTCGCTATTAGAACCATAATCATCACTCTGCAAAGATGGCAACTTGCTAGATGTGATTACATCACTAAAATCAAGCCCTTTCTCAATAAGAACAAGACTCTTCATGTAGCCATCGACATGAACCGAGCGCAAAAATTCCTCTGATCTCGAGCCTTGAATCCCAAGATACATTACTTGGTCTCCATTAGGATCACAAGAAACCAAAGAACCGTCGTTCATAAGCACTAACACGTCACCATCTTGTCTAAACCATAACGGCTTCATAAATCCTTGACCAAAATCGCCCAAATCAATGTCGAATAGTTTCGTCCAAGACTCCATGACGCCATATTCCTCCATCACCCATATGCTAAAGCCATGTTCAACCCCGGGAACGCTTAACAAAACAAGGGCAATTGAGTCCTTATACATCATTAATTCTTTACTACAAGGAGAATCATCTTTCGCCAGATAGGCTGGTAATAACATCTTGTGGAAAACCTCATCACACATACCAAACAACAAAATCAAATCATTTCCATACAAATCACGAGCAATCCAATGTGTGGCTGCATTTATGTAAAACTGGCGTGACTTGTTATGTATAACGTACTGAAGCGAACAGTGGGTAGTAAAGTCTTGCCACACCCCAGTGCTCAACCTATAAAGCTCGACTTGGGGCAAACGTCGATCCATATCGGTGTAGGTAATTCTAACCACTTTATAGTCATTGCCAACAGGGTCAAACCCAAACCCAAGTGATTGGATAAAACTACCGTACGAATTATATACCATATTCGGTATGGGTAGAAGAATTGACCTTTTAACACAAGGATTCCAAATAATGATAGTGTTCATATAAAATACTCGATCATCGGAAAGACATAGCAATCCATTACAACTACCTATGATTGTGAAAAATCTGTTTGTGCTTCTAAAGGGGGATTTGAACCTAGCATGTCGATCGAAAGAAGGATGATCATAGTACAATTCGTAACGCTCGTTGTTCCTCATGCAACGCCTAAGTAGAAGCAGAGGAGGAGCTTGATTGCTAGCAATGGTGAAATTGAGATGAGTGGAAATAAATTCAGCACTGGTGATTAGTGTGTACCATGATCTCGAGACGCACGTGCAACGAACAAGGTGCTGCACTGGCAATCTTTTGAGGATGTTGATGATGATTCCTTCCGGCAAATAATCCGACATTTTTTTTCCCCTGATCTCGACGTTAAGATTTACAGAGTTTACGGATTTCTTTGGAGGAGAAGATGATGATGAAGACAGGGGTCTCAATCAGAGCAACTCGGTGGAGCTGAATCACGTGAATTGTGAAAGCAACGTCTCGGAGTCAAAACATGTCGGTTAGAAATGGTCAGAAGGATTCTGGTATCTGATCCATTCGAAAACCCAAGAAGAAAGTTGCAGGCCCAGATTTGATAAGTTCAGTCGCCTGGCCCATTGACCCACTGACATGGGTTTGATGCTACAGAAATTTTGTCTAATGATTCTGTTTGGGGAAATTTTTTGAAACAAGAAAAAGGCAAAACAGAAGATGTTGCTAAGAAATGAGATCAACTTGGATGCGACTTCTGTGGTAGATTGATAAAATATGCTTGAGAATGCAAGGATTAAGGCAAGAGCATGTTAAAAAAATAAAAAAAAAAAAAGATTTATTTTTTATTTTTTATTTTTTCAGCTATAAATTAAATGCATAACAAGGAATTCTCTTTCACAAGTTTCTCCATAGTTCCCTTTTACCTTTTCACACAGGCTATGAGAAAACTCACTCTGTTCTCTCCAAAAATAAATTTACCAAAGAAGCACTAAAATAACATAGAGCAGATTCGATTTGCAATTACATTTTTTTTTTCTATTTCTTCGTGCTACTTATTCAATCTTTAATTTCTTTTACTCCTCATTTTTGCATGTATAACGTGCAATTATCGTTTTTGATACGTGCATTTACAAGTGAAAAGCCTCTCATTGATAGAAGTGTAGTAAATAACCTTTGAATTATTGATGTACTCATTGATGCCACCATCCACCCACCTTATCTTCACAACATCAAGTACAACCCAATTACTAGAGTCCACAAATAGAAAAACCAGGAAATAGAAATTTTAATTATTACAAAGTTACACATTGTGAAACTTTGGAGGCTGTGCAAATGAACGTACCCCATGCTTGATAGCATTCGCGACTTCTCCATCCTATATCTTGTGTAGAACTAGATGAGCTCCATGCTGAGGTTGAAGGGTTATAAGAGTTTGAGGAGCATGCGTATAAGATGGTGACAGCGAAAAAGAGAAGCGCTGTAAAATCATGGCCATCGCCATTTTTGCCTCGATCATGGCGAAGGTTTGTCCAATGCATATCCGAGGGCCCCACCCAAATGGGAAATATAAGCCTTGTTTCTTCTGTGCCTTCGAAACTCCTTCACTAAACCGCTCTGGTTTGAACTCCATTGCGTCATCTCCCCAAATTTCACTGTCGTGATGTAATAAGATCACCGGTAAGTGAATCTGCGTGTCGGCTGGGAGCATTAGTTTACCCAATCTTGTTTCTTCATTAACTCTTCGAGGAATACTAACTGCTGGTGGATAAAGTCTCATGACCTCATATAAAATCATGGTAACCTGTGATCAAGATCACATAAGAATAATACTATGAAATATAAGTCAAACTTCAATATTACCCAAACATTCAGAACAACTATTTATTATTATCTACACATTTCGAGGGTCTAACCACTATTCAATCTAAAAAGTCAATTTTTGGCCTAATAAAAGTTCATCTGAAGACACTAGTATATGAAATCAGTATCGACTCATATTCAATCTTCAAGAGCACGATATCAAAGAGTGCCATTATATTGTTATTCTAAAATGGTAATTACTTACGATTTTGAGGTGATTTAACCCGTCAACATCGGGTTTTCTACTACCAAGTACTTGCAAGACCTCTTCTCTAGCCCGTGTCTGCCAGTTTGAATGTATGCTTAAAAGAACCATTGTCCAGACGAGCAACACAGAAGTGGTCTCCTGCCCAGCAAAGTAGAACAACTTGCATTCTTCTACAACATCATCTATTGTCATACCGAAACTTTTGTTCCCACGTTGTTTGATTTCTTGTAAATTGGATTCCAACAATATGCCCAACAAATCATCACTACGAGCTTCTCCGGCCTCCATTGCCTTTAGTCTTCTATTTATCATGCCTCTTATTGACGCTTGAACTTCCCTTTCGATTGCCTTCATTCTATTGTTCCTCTTAGTCGGCACAAATCTATACTCAGGTGATGTATATCACAAACAAAACACAATCACAACAGAGATTGGAAGCTTGTTAACCATACATCTCAAATCAGTGCCGAGGATTATCCACAAATTTTGAAACCCCCACTACAGTTCAACATACAATTTAGTTTTTGGGAAAAGAAAAGTTTACCCAAACGCATGCTGAGTTTCAAGATATAGTCAAATTCATATTTTAGTTTACCTCCATCCAGGCATATAGATCGATCGGGAAGCCTTGACAATGTGTTCAGCTTGTTCTCTCTGAAGTTCAAATATCCTTTTTCCCTCTTCATAGCTACTACCAAACGATGTTCTTGATATTGCATCGCTAGATAAAGTTTGTAGATATGGCCACACGTCCAGGTCACGCGATTCTCCAGGTGCGAGACTCTGTTCCCATTTGCTCAAAATCTCATCACAACTCGAATAAAAAGCTGGCATCATAAGCTGCAGGCAGGAGGGTGGAAAGCAACCTCATCAGCAATACAAATCTCTTAGCATAAAATCTTCAATTTCTCTCACATGGAGCAAGATAAGTCATGCTCAGAACTGACATCATCATGTATGTCCTAAAAATGATGTGCGAGTAAGCTGGTTGAGAAGATCATTACAAGTGTATTTAATTTCTTAATAAGCTTCCTTACAAATCAACAAAATCTAGTCACGGTGAGCAATATGTATAAGATAGAGAAGACCTTCAACTTCTCTAGATGGAAAGCCTGGTTGATGATTCTTCTGTGTTTGGCCCATTTATCTGCCTCATAACTCACTACACCTTGAGCAAGCAGCTTCGTCAGTGGATTCATGTTTTTTTGCTTCTGATACACATAATTCTTAGTTAAGACCTCCTTTACGAGCTCAGGGTCCGTTACTAGTACCAATGGCTTTGGGCCAAGCCACAAGAAGGCGTTGTTACCTAGAAGTAACAGCAACACAAATAAATAAAATCATGTCTTTCACATAAGGGTATTATACTATATTTAGGAAAACTAATATGCAGCCATGAACTTTCAGTCATTTGACAGCCCAATCTTCTACTCTTCCTATATGCTTCTCAAGCGCAGGAGAATGGAATTGTTTCTTCAAACGGCATTTCTTAGGCCACTGTACACAGAGAGTCTCTGGGCAACCTTTCAAATGGGACTTTTGGATTGTTGTCTCTATCAGTTTGTTTAAACACTAGTTTTGGATTATTGACACTAGTTGTCTAGTTCCAAAACCCTGGGAAAAATTCACATGGGACTTTTCACAAACACATATCAAGCAATACAAATTAACAAGAACACATTACACATACCATACTTCCGCAGAGTTTGGAGGAAGAAGGGTATAACTCTTGGCTTGATATCATCTGAAAGATTGATTGGTTTTGATTTGGCTTTCTGCACCATACTCATCAAACCTTTCAAATCTCCATAGAGGAATTTGTAAGAGGTTCCCTTGAGACCTTGCTGTCTTAAGCATTTCTCCATCCTCTTGGGCCTAAACCAGACAAAATTCAGAACCCTCCATGTGTATAGGAGAATCACAGAAGCGCAAATCACACCAATTGTGTAGTATAGAATCTCTATCTCCATCTAGAATCACTGCACAATTACAAGTCCACTGTTAATCATGAGTTAATATATGTATAAATATGTATAGTATATACCGAAATCTTTACAGTGAATATGAAACAAAGAAAAATCGTCTACATTTTGGTTGTTCTAGAATATCATTGGTTTGGTATCCCTAATTGATTAGGCACGTGTATCACCAAGAGAGGATGTTGACTTGCTATTTTGATTTATGAAACTTCCAAAAGAGATGACTCACGCTGTGACGCATACTGCAATACTTCGACCCTAATCCAACCACGTATGGCTCCTAATTCGTATGCACGCGATGAAAGATTTGACTCGCATACTTGGGATAATAGTATAGATACGTACAAGGGCAAAATTGTCTTGTGAGTAGTTAGCAACTTGTATTGTATAACTTAATGTGACCCTATTGTAATCAGTAAGTTGGCTTATTTTGATATAGAATACTCTCTCTCTCTAAACCTTCTTCGTTCCTCTCTTTCTCTCTCTGTGTTTGTTACCAACTGACTCTAGTCTTTGAAATCCAACTTGGTATCAGAGCCAATTGCTCAATAGCCATGGATTCTGGAAACCTTGGGTCTACTGCTGATGGTGTTCTCGGCGGTGGAAGTGGTGTCGCGACAGGAGGCGCTCCGATGGCCGGAAACGTTGCCGCGATGCCTACTCTAATTCCTGTTATGCTCAAATTGACCAGATCTAACTATAGCTTCTGGAAGTCGCAAGTGCTGCCCACTTTGCGCGCGTTTGATCTGGAAGGTTTTATCACCGGTGAGCATGCCTGTCCTCCAAGAGTTATTGAGGTCAGATCTAATGCTATCACCGGAACTGGTAACTTTGAACTGCAAATCAACCCAGCGTTTTTGGCTTGGAGAAAGACTGATCAGCTTATTATGAGCTGGCTGCTAGGATCCATCTCAGAGGAGATGTTTGGTCATGTGGTTGGATGTACGACCGCTCACCAAGTTTGGCGGACCTTTGAGCAACTATTCGTTTCTCAGTCGAAGTCTCAGGTACTCTATCTTCGTTCAGCTTTACAGTCTACGAAAAAGGAAAATCGATCGATTGGGGATTACTTTCTGATCATGAAAGGATTTGCCGACAAATTGTCGACCTCTGGAAATCCAATTTCGGATGGCGATCTGTTGATGTACATACTTGGGGGCATTGGATCTGAATTCGATGCTGTGGTTGTTAATATCACCTCTAGAGTCGAGCCTGTCTCTCTTCAAGAGGCTCAATACATGCTTCAGGCTCATGAGATGCGTTTAGAGCAGCTGTGTGGCGTCACTAACGAGTTCCATTCTGCTCACTATGCTGCTTCTTCCAAGCACGGATCTAAGCCAAATCAGTATTCCAATAGAAACTACACCTCGTCTGCCTTTTCCAATTCTACTTCGTCTGGACATAATTCAGGTAAAGGTAAGACGCGTGTTGGGAAAAGTGGTGTGATATGTCAGATTTGTGAGAAGCAAGGACATGATGCTTTACGTTGCTACAAGAGGTTTGATATTAGCTTCAGAAGCGATATGAATTCTCCCCCAAACAAGGGTGGTTATGGTAACCCTGGGAGCTCTAAGGCTAATGCTGGGTTTCCTCAAGCCTATGTGGCTTCTCCATCGTCTGTTAAGGATGACGCTTGGTATATAGATAGCGGAGCAACTGATCACATCACTTCTGAGCTTGACAATCTGCAGGTGCACTCGGACTACACTGGGAAAGGTAAACTCACTGTAGGGGATGGTAATGCCCTACACATTTCTCATATTGGTTCGTCTGTGATTCCCTCTGGTAATTTGAAACCTTTGTTCTTAAACAACATCTTACATGTACCGTTCATTAAGAAAAATCTGCTCAGCCTATCTAAATTCCTACATGATAACAATCTTATTGCTGAGTTTGATGATAGCTCTTGTGTGTTCAAGGAAAAAACCACGAGGCTGGTCCTTCTTCAGGGCAAGCTTAAGCATGGTCTATACCAGCTGGACACACAACCTACTGCCCCAAATTCTGCTGCTAAATGCTCCGTTTCTTTATCTCTTCCTTATCATTCTGTGTTGCAAAAACATTTGGATAATAATTTTGCCCTTGTACGTATCTATACTATTACCCCCCCTGGACATCATCCACACAGATGTTTGGGGACCCGCACCTGTTATGTCCAATGAAGGGTATAGATACTATGTGCACTTTGTTGATGAACACACACGTTTTACTTGGATTTTCCCCATGCGTCTTAAGTCTGACCTTCCCACTATCTTTACTAGATTTCAGGCCTTCGTTGAACGCCAATTTTCTAAACCCATCAAATGTGTCCAATCAGATTGGGGAGGGGAGTACAGAAAATTAGAACCGATTCTACAAAAATTAGGTGTTGTCTTTCGACATCCCTGTCCTCACACCCACCAACAAAATGGTCGGGCTGAGAGGAAACACAGGCACATAGTCGAAATAGGGCTTACCTTACTAGCTAAAGCAAGCATGCCCTTTAAACTGTGGTGGGATGCCTTTGCCACAGCCACTTTCTTGATAAATAGACTTCCCACTCCTACATTACATAACAAGTCACCCTATGAGTGTCTCTTCTCTATGCAACCTGATTATAAGTTCCTCAAAACCTTCGGGTGTGCTTGCTATCCCTACTTGAGACCTTACAATCAACATAAAACCAGTTTTCACACTACACAATGCGTCTTCATTGGATACAGTATACAACACAAGGGTTATAGATGCTTGTCTCAAAATGGCAGGATATTTATAGCCCGGAGTGTGACATTTAATGAATATCACTTCCCATTTGCACATGGTTTTTGCACTCCTCCCAAGAGTACTTACACTGACCAGGTCCAGCAGCAACTCTTTATCCATCACTTACAGGCAGACAACCCTCCAAATCCTTATCACTATGTTGATAGTTCACCCCAAAATTCAAAGAAGTCAATCTCCCTACGGACACCTTGCACTCCACTTCATCTTCGCCCACGGTTGGAGGCTCCCCATACAATTCTCCATCTCCTTCAAATAATTCCTCAGTTCCTCATACAACTTCAGTTTCAACCCATCCTTCTTCATCTCCTTCTCCTCCTCCAAGGAGGGAGCCCTGTCATCCCATGCAAACTTGTGCAAAATCTGGGATCTTTAAACCTAAATCCTTTGCTCTCTCAGCCATTTCTCACAAACCCACTGAGCCTACATCTGTTGAAGAGGCCTTATCAGACCCTAAGTGGGTTGATGCCATGACCAGTGAGTTTAAGGCCCTGCAAGCCAACAAAACATGGTCTTTGGTTCCCTACTCTGATCAGTTGCATGTTGTGGGAAATAAATGGGTATTCAAAGTTAAATATAATCCTGATGGGTCTGTGGAACGTTATAAAGCTCGGCTGGTAGCTAAAGGCTTCCAACAAACTCCCGGTGTCGACTATTTTGACACCTTCAGCCCTGTTATTAAGCATTCAACTATTAGAGTGATTTTTACTCTTGCTGTTACTTTTGGCTGGGATATCCAACAGGTTGATGTGAATAATGCTTTTCTCAATGGTGATTTGCATGAGACGGTTTATATGCATCAGCCGCAAGGCTTTGTGGATTATCGCTATCCTAACCATGTCTGCCTTTTACATAAAGCATTGTATGGACTTAAACAGGCCCCGCGTGCTTGGTTTGACAAACTTAAACATGCGTTATTAGACATGGGGTTCAAAAACTCAGCTTGTGACACTAGCTTGTTCTTTCGCACAACTGGTGAGCAAACAATATTTCTACTGGTGTATGTTGATGATATTTTGCTGACTGGACATGATAAAAATCAAGTTCTTGACATGGTTCAGCTGTTGCACTCTCAGTTTGCTCTTAAAATCCTTGGTTCTCTGAAATACTTTCTGGGTTTTGAAGTGTATCGAGACTCTTCCGGTTTGTACCTTACGTAGTCCAAATATATATCTGATCTGTTGGCAAAGACTAATATGACCGATGCAAAACCATGCGATACTCCAATGTGTGCTGGACAAAAACTCAGTCTTGGGGACAGTATTGACTTTGAGTTCCCTTCCCTTTATCGGTCCACTGTTGGAGCACTCCAATACCTCACTTTATCTCGTCCCGATATTGCATTCTCGGTAAATAAACTCAGCCAGTTTGTTAAGGCTCCTAGCATACATCATTGGCAGGCTTGCAAGCGCCTTTTGCGGTATCTTAAGGGCAGCTCCACACTTGGTCTGCATTTCAAGCCTGCTTCTGCGTTTACACTTGAAGCATTTGCCGATGCCGATTGGGCAGGTTGTCCCGATGATCGCCGGTCTACCACCGGCTATTGTATTTTTCTAGGTGGTAACCTTATCCAGTGGTGCTCCAAAAAGCAAACGGTGGTTGCCCGGTCCAGTACTGAGTCGGAATATCGCGCTTTGGCCCATGCAACTACTGACATTATATGGCTGCAACACTTGTTTCGCGAACTTTGTTTTACTCTTCCCTCTTGTCCTATACTCTGGTGTGACAATGTTAGCGCTGGTTCCCTTGCTGCCAATCCGGTGTATCACCAACGGACTAAACATATTGAAGTCGACATTCATTTTATTCGGGACCAGGTTCTAAACGGTGAGCTTGTTGTTCAGTACATCCCCACCGCTGATCAACTTGGCGATATCTTTACCAAGGCACTCCCTGCTCCCAAGTTTCATCCCTTTCGTTTCAAGCTAACAGGTTCCCCCTGTCAGCTTGAGGGAGGGTAATAGTATAGATACGTACAAGGGCAAAATTGTCTTGTGAGTAGTTAGCAACTTGTATTGTATAACTTAATGTGACCCTATTGTAATCAGTAAGTTGGCTTATTTTGATATAGAATACTCTCTCTCTCTAAACCTTCTTCGTTCCTCTCTTTCTCTCTCTGTGTTTGTTACCAACTGACTCTAGTCTTTGAAATCCAACTTGGGAATACGGTAATGATTTCCTTCCCACAGTGGGGGATATCATGTCCACAAATACACATGATCCCCCGTGATTGGTGTGGGAACCAGCTGTGAGACCTACACACATGGCCTCCCACGGGGGCCATGTGTTTTTGTGGGCATGATCTCCTCCCCACTGTGGAGAGGAGATCATTACCGCTTGGGAATAACCTTAGTGACGTGGACAGGTTGTGTGTTTTGTTTGTAGTGTTCAATCTCTAATTTGCATCCCATATTACTCACTAGATGTGTGATATATATCAGGTTTTGCAGTACTCAAACTTTCCATGATTTTAAGTACTGGGGTACTCGATCTCTGTACTTTATTATATGCATGTATTGCGTGTTCTTTCAAAAAGAAAAATAAACGCGATCGAAGATTTCCCTAACATGTTACTCCCTCCGTCCCACATATATTGGCCTTGTTCTACTCAATATAATTCAATACAAATTTTATCAACTTTTTCTTGTTCATCATTTACAACTACTCATTCAATTATTTAATATATTTTTTCCAAATTTCAATCACATATTCAACACGTATATCAAGAAAATAACTTTATCATCAATCAAACATACCTATAGTTTATATTTTATTTTTGGGTTGTTCCACATATATAATCCATTTTTTATATTCATTTACTATTATATTCCACCTATATTCTTAAAAATATAAAATTTTTAATAACATGTATTCATTTAAATAAGAGCATTATAGAAAGTTATTTATAAAATTTACTTTTCCAATACTATTTTTAATCTTTGTGAATGAAACAAAATGGACTATATATGTGAGGCGGAGGGAGTGTGAACTGTGAAATATCGAGTTGAAAAGTTAAAGAGAGAAAAAAAGAAAACCAGAAAAGAAAAGAAAACAATTGCTATATATCTTATATTTAAAATATAATATTTAAGATTATAAATCAATTATCACCAACCAATCTACACATTTGTGATGATAAACATTATATTTATGCATCATCGGTGTTTTAATAGTGTAAGACATAGTTAACAAGCAAAAAATACTACGAGACGTACTTAAGAAGATTTCAGTGATAAAATTAGACGTTGGCCTCGTAATAGCCCACAACTTCAAAGTCTCACGAGAAAGCCATGATCACATCACTCTTGTGATCAACTACCTTTATGTCTACCTTGTACGATTAGATTACTAGACACCAGAATTTAAACCACAAGCATTTGAATTACACAACATTGATAATATGATCTCCATTGCAAGATTCTTTATCTAAGTCAGGTGAACTTTAACATGGTTTTATTCTCACACATGTTTTCTTGTTCCATACCATCATGACATGACTCGCCTATGCTATATCTTGTGCAGAATAAGATGAGCCCCGTGCTGAGGTTGAAGAGTTATAAATCTTTGAGGAGCATGCGTGTAAGATGGCGAGAGCTCAAAAGAGAAGCGTTGTAGAATCATGGCCATTGCCATCTTTGCCTCAATCATTGCGAAGTTTTGTCCAATACATATTCGAGGACCCCACCCAAATGGAAAATATAAGCCTTGTTTCTTCTGTGCCTTTGAGACTCCTTCGCTAAATCTCTGTGGTTTAAACTCCATTGCATCGTCTCCCCATATTTCTTGATCATGATGTAATAAGATTGTGGGTAATGAAATCTGCGTTCCAGCCGGCAGCAGTAGTTTCCCCAATCTTGTGTCTTCATGAACTCTTCTAGCAAGAGCTAATACCGGTGGATATAATCTCATGACCTCGTGCAAAATCATGGTAACCTATGATAAAGATCTCATAACAGTTACAAGAAAGGAAAGTGTTGAAGACGATAATGGTATACATTTGATTCAATCCAACAGTTTAAATTTTTAGGTGAATTAATTCATCAGAAAAATATTCATTTGAGAATTACTTACGATTTTCAGATGATTTAACCCATCAAACTCTGGTCTTTTACTACCAAATACTTGCAAGACCTCTTCTCTAGCACGCGTCTGCCAATCTGAATGTATACTCAACATAACCAATGTCCATACGAGCAACACAGAAGTGGTCTCTTGTCCAGCAAAATAGAACAATTTGCATTCTTCTACAACTTCATCTATGCTCATCCCAAAACTGTTGTTTCCCTGTTGTTTGATTTCTTGGAAATTGGATTCCAACAATATCCCCAATAAGTCTTCATTACAAGCTTCCCCTGCCTTCATCGCCTTCACCCTTTTATTTATGATCTCTCTTATTGATTTTTGAACTTCTTTTTCAATTTCCTTCATTCTTTTGTTTCTCTTGGTCGGCACAAACCTACATTACAAGTTATGCGTGCGAATTACTCATCAACCACATACATCAGAACTGAAAAGATGAAGTTGGCTCGTCCAATTAATCATGTTTGTGAAAAATGATGATTAAAAATAAGCATATATTCAGATAATAGCTAAAAATTAGCTTTAATGGTACTGGACCATATAAAATGTTTCGAGAGTAACAAGTGGTTTCAAATTTCTGAATGTGTGATTGATACTTTGAAGTTTGACTATTATTACTAAGCAGTAGAAGTTAACTTTTAAGTGGAAAAAGTTAAAATGAAGAGAGGCCAAGTGCGAATTTCAGTAAGCTATGTTTCAACAATTCCAGCCACAATGATATTTTGTTACCTCCAACCAGGAACATAGATTGACATGAAAACCTTGATGATGTATTCGGATTGTTCTCTCTGGAGTTCAAATATTCTTCTTCCTTCTTGGTAGCTACTACCAAATGACGTTCTCGATATTGCATCACTCGATAAATTATGTAGATCAGGCCATACATCCAACTCGGACAATCCTCCTGGAGATAGACTCTGTTCCCATTTGCTCAAAATCTCATCACAACTCAAATAAAATGCTGGCATCATCAGCTGCAGGAAGCAGGGTAAATAGCAATCTCTTCAGAATTAAGCTCGCTTTTATGTTTTAACCCAAATATCTTGTTACTTAAGTAAGACTTGTTCAGAAAAATCAAATAAGGTAATATTTTTTTAGTATATTTAGCTAAACAAACGCCAGGATCGACCACTTTATAGTTTATATAAGATAAGAAGAAACCGAAACCTTCAATTTTTCTAAATGGAAAGCAGGGCTGATGAGTTTTCTGTGCTTGGCCCATTTATCTCCCTCGTGGATCAGTACACCTTGTACAAGCAGCTTGGCTAGTGGATTCGTGTTTTGTCGCTTCTTGTATATGAAGTTCTTAGTCAAGACCTCCTTTACGAGCTCAGGGTCAGTGATTATAACCGCAGGTCTCGGCCCAAGCCATATGAAGCAATTGGAACCTGCAAGAATAAACTAAAATTAAGCGCTTGTTTGATAAATCATTTCATAATCACCTTTTTCTATTCTAAATTTTTCATTGTTTCTACACTAATTGCCTCTATTGGATTGTTTGAACACTGATTGTTTCATTGTTTGGGCTATTTATTTATGTCTGAAATGATTAACCATCCTCTAATTTTATAATTCTTTTGCACGAAACTGATTGGGGACTTCACGCAAACACTATACAGGCAATAATACCAACTGAAATAAGATAAAGACACACCATATTTTTGCACAGTTTTGAGGAGGAAATCTATAACTCTTGGCTTTATATCATCTGACAGATTGATCGGCTTGGATTTGGCTTTTTGCGACATACTTGCCATCTCTTTCAAATCTCCATAGAGGAATCTGTATGAATTTCCTTTCAGACCTTGCTGCCTCAGGCATTTCTCCATCTTCTTCGGCACAAACCAAATCCAATTCAACAGCCTCCATGTGTATATCAGTAACATAGAAGCACAAATCAAACAGATTGGGTAGTGTAGAAGCTCCATGCTCACTTGTGATCAGTTGATCTCTATTTCAATTCACAATTCACAAGTCTCCTTCTGCACCTAAGAGGTCAAAGAGGAAATTGTCCTTCTGCTCCTTGCAGTGAGTGCGTTAGTACGTATATCCATTCAATTGCTATTTGTCGTGAGAATTGTGCGTTATCTGGTTTGACGATTCAGCGGATAACCGCGCGAAGGGTAAATCACACGCCGCCAATCTTCTCTCGTCTAAACCTCAACATTTAACTAACGCTCCAGCGTCCACACGGGTGCGTGGATTGCAACACGTGTTCCTTTCTGATTGTGGGATCAGGTGTCCCAACATCTCCAATAATGTGTATTTTATTATACGTGCAAATAAGTGTTTAAATATAGGGTGCGGCTAAACACACCCATCCCAATTTCTTTATACACCCATTCAATTTTCCTCTAAAAAATAACCCTAAACAAAATTATCATTTTATCCTTCCATTTCAAAAATTAAAATAGCATTACAAACCATTCCTCTGCCATTGACATTGTAAACCAGTTCACGTTGCTCCCGCTGCTGCACTTCGTCTCTTTCCTCACTTCGTCTCTTTCCTGACTTCATCTCTTTCCTCGCTTCTGGAGTTCTTCGCGCCATTATTGGGAGAACTATCGATCTGGAATGGATGGTATTTACAATGTAAGTGTTTAGTTATGAAATATATATAATATTGTATCTATTGCTCGCACGAACACAAAGCTACGGCGAATGAACTGGTAGCGTGGAATGGTTCGCCCTCAAGAGGGCGACACAGATGCAAGTGTTCACCCCCATGGAGGCGAACACACTCCCGTGTGGGGGGCGAACACAAGAAAGTGTGTTCGCCCCCATGGGGGCGAACACACTCGCTTGTGTTCGCCCCCAAGGGCTACACTCTTGTGTTCGCCCCATGAAAGCAGGCTACACCTGCACGCGTCTTTGTGTGGGGTGGGGGTAGGGGAGGGGGTAGTCTTTGTGTTGTGACTATCTTTGCTATCTTTGTATTGTGTTGTCTTTGGCTTTGCATTACTGTCTTTGCGCTTATTGTAAATTTTTGTTTAGGCAGGACTTTCTGTTTGCAGTGATCTGTGGGTATTGTTACAGTATTTATTCATTAAATTGTTATTTTTTAACAGGAATCAAATACACGTTCTACTGAAGAAAGTATTATTGGTCCAAATAACGAATTGGTCATCGGTGCTAATAATGAAATGGCAATGGATTATACATCATTTTTTGCTGTGTATGATTCTTTTAATTCCCGTGATGAATTAGTTGATTGGGTACGTAATACGGGGAAAAAATTTGGAATGGTAATAGTTGTTAAGAGATCTGACAGTGGAGAGAGTGGAATGCGCCCTCGCGTATTACTTGCATATGAACGAAATGGTAAATATCGTGGAAGTGGAAAGGGTACAGAATCTACGAAAATGAGTGCAACAAAGAAGTGTGAGTGTCCCTTTGCATTAAAAGGTAGACAAATATCAGTAGATGGTCAGTGGATATTACAGGTTATAAATGGTACACATAATCATCCGGGTGTACGATATTTTGAAGGTCATTCTTATGCTGGTCGGTTATCAGTAGATGAGGAGAAATTAGTGCTTGATATGTCAAAAACGGATGCTCGACCGAAGAATATATTACATACACTGAAAGAGAGATATCCCGATAACGCATCAACAATGAAGACAATCTACAATATACGACAGAAGCATAGAATAATCGATCATGGTGGTCAATCCCAATTGCAGTTTTTATTGGGAAAATTACAAGAACATGGATATTTGTTTTATGTGCGGTGGTGTGAAATCTTGTCTGATGAAGGATCTATTTTTGCCCATTCGATGAACTTAAATTGTTTGCGTGCTTTTCCTAATGTATTATTGATGGATTGCACATACAAGACCAATCGATACAAGATGCCATTATTAGAAATAGTTGGCGTCACTTCCCACGTATATGACATTTTCTATTGCATGTGCATATATGGAATACTGGCGGGAGGATAATTACGTATGGGTTTTGTCTCTCTTACAATCAATGTTCGATCAATCAGCCTTTTTCCTCACGGTGATAGTCACCGATCGAGACATCGCATTGATGAATGCAGTTGAGCGTATTTTTCCGACTGCGAGACATTTTTTATATCGATGGCATATTAGTACAAATATAATGGCGAATACTAAGAAGCTATTTCGACCGAAAGAAATGTGGGATTGTTTTATATCCTCGTGGAATTTATTGGTATTATCTAAATCAGAAATTTGTTTTATTCATTGCTTGTAAATTTCAGGAAGATTATTGACATATCCAGATCTTTGTTGAGTATGTAATGAAGCAGTGGATTAATCCGTATAAAGAAAGATTTGTAGCTTGTTGGACAAATGAAGTTATGCATTTTGGCAATAATACGACAAATAGGTATGGTACTATTTTTATTAATTGTCTTTTATAATAATTGTTTAACCTATTTGATATTCATGTTTTAAGTGGAAAAGTGCACATGCAAAAGCGGAAGAAACAACTTGGATCAAGTCGAGGTAATTTGGAAATTTGTTGGAAAAAATTCACAGTTTGTTTGAGGCGTATCTTGCTATTAAACAATCTTTTGAGAAGAGCATGCATGTAGTCCAACACACTCATAAAATATCCATGTTTAGATTTCTGGGTATGATTTCAATTCGCCATGGACAAGAAATTAGATTAAATGAATGAAGTAGATAGGGTTGGAGTTGATCCTTTGATTGCGGATGTGTATTGAGAAAGTCTTGTGGTTTGCCACTGTGCACCACGAGCTTGCTAAGTGGAAAAATGAGAAATTTGCCATCCCTTTAGATGAAATTGATAGTTTTTGGAGAAAATTAGATATGGAACCACGTGTTGGAGGTGTTGTTAGTGTCAAAGATGATATGCGGACTCGTCTAAATCATGCCTTTGTAGATTTTGCAAGTTTATTTTCAACGATGCATGAAGCGAGGCGGTGTTCATGTTGAGGAGGTTGACCGAGATTACCAAGCCATCTACAACATCGTTGCTTTCGAACAATGGTGAAAACTAATACCGCTGATCGGCCGGCTAAGGGCGATCAAGAAGCGATAAGTCAACAAAGCGTGATCCAAGTGCCTTTGAATATATTGAATCCATTGAGGATAGTTGTTCTCCGCCATTATCGATCCTGACGGGTAGGCAAAAACAAAAATGCGTATTCGGGGCCCTTTTTGTGAATTTTCGGTGTCATTTTTATATTCTTTATTGTGATATATTTTTATTTGGCGGGTTATCCGTCGCCCGGACCGACCGTTCTACCATTATGTATATCGATCGGTTCCGTCGTTCATGCGTGAATATATCAACGCCGAGGATGTAGTGGTGATGGGCAGCTTTGTGGTTTTCGTGCGATTCTTTGCACTTCTTGGCTTCGGAGAAAATGCATGGTATCGGGTTCGACATGACCTTCTTGGCGAGCTTACTACTTTCAAAACATTATCACGAAGATGTGTTCATCGAAAATAGAAGTGTGGATAAGCAAATGTATTTATTGAATTGTTTTGAGCCGTCGGTACATGTATCACGCCGATGAGTTTACGATACTGGGCTGCGATAGCATCGAAATATAATATTGCCCTCATTTCTTTATCGATAGCCTATGTGGTACATTTCTCCCTCTACGGACCTCTGTTGATGGCCCTCCTAAATGTATCTGCATCGGCTTTGTAAATGGTAATCATTTCATTGAGTGCGTTTAATTCTATTCGGTATATTAAAATACCCTTATTTTTTCAGGCTAAATAAATATTTTTAGGTTTTTATGCACGATGGACACGATGCCTCCTATTATGAGCAGGTGGCATTCACATCGTCATGAGTGTGCAACAAGTTGGGCCCATCTATATGAAGAGCAGTTGCCTTTGTATGATCGTATTACTTAGGAAATAGTAGCCAGAATTGGTAGCGTTGAGGCGATTATATCCGATGAATGATGTGTATTCCTATCTAAAACTTAGTGCTATTTGTACAACATATTAAAACAAGAAACTTAGTATTCGATTGCATTGGACTAATCATGTATGTATCGTATTTTGATGACATATCGAAGCTTTGAATTACCATTTTCCCAAATTGAGTTCTTGTAATACATTACATATCACCTTAATGCACTACACATATCTTACACATATACAGCTCATTGATTTCTACGCCCAAAACAATAATAGCTCATTTCGGGTCATAACACAATAGCCTATGTGGAGCTTTTAATTTAATTAATGTCCATTACACACCCTACGTAATACATTGAAATACCATTACACGCTTTATATATGTGATATATTACGTAATACATTGAAATACCATTACACGCTTTATATATGTGATATATTACAGTGCTATTACAGATTATGTGTAATGGATTATGCTGAAAGCATCTGAATATTAAAACAAGACATAACCACTAATTTCATTACTGGCGAGTTGTAACAGATACATTATGTCTCGAAAATCCAAAGTCATTACTTGTAAAAGATACATAATATCTCTAACTATAACATGCATTACTTCAACATATGGAAAATGCGACATACAACACATAGGTCATCGTCGGCGATGTCTATTTGGAGCCCCCCTTGATGATTCTCCCCTATGCTGCCGTCCCCGAGGCGGTCTAGTACAAGATTGTTCCTGATACTCTTCCAATGTCAATCCTTGCAGCGTGAGATAAGCATTAAACACCGTAGTAAAGCATCGCATTAAATTCGCAACACCTGAATCCCACGCAGAACAAATTCCTCGAGAATGTCAACAGCAGCCTATATTTCGATCCCCAAACATCGATGGTGTCTGCATTACTTCGACCAACCGGATTTGTGGATTGATACTCTGGATTTTGCACATAGCGATGAGAAATTGTCTTATACCAGCCCATATAATTATCTACGCATTCCCACACAGGCCTGGCCTTATCACCGCATCGACCACTAGATAAAACGTGACTATCCCACATCCAAACATATGACCAAATAATTACTAACGGACTCGGCTCCTCTCACTACATTTGGATCAATGGGATCTTCGAATTTTTGTTTATATCCAAATTGTCTAAGTACCCGATCCAGAATAATAAGGCTCCACAATATTTAAGGAGCTTATACACCCATAAAAAGTAGATGGAGGGCGTGGAAATCTGAGTGCAGATCTGGGATACGGATCCCGTATTACCTGAAAAATTAAATATGATAAATTACTCTACGGATTTACCCCAACACATAGATTTACCATAAATTTATAGAGAATCTATTAAACATATTGATCTCACCTCATTTGCATCCAACGCATCCAATCTCTCTCTATATGCTTGAAGGGTGTCTAGATTCGAGGAAGGGGCCGTGTCTTATCCCACCTCATGGCAAGGGGATTACCTTCCTCATCTTTGCATATCAAGCGGAGGCCTAAAGCTGTGGAAAATGTTCATATATCCATGCCTGTAATAAGTTACAAAACATCCATTATAAGTCTCAATTAAATCGGAAAAAATATCCATTATATGTCACAAATAAAACGGAAAAATTAAAATTAAATAATCATTTAACTAGGCCAAATATATACCTCCAATAAGGTCGAATACCCGGCCATCTGTACAACGGTTGCACTTGATGCTAGCCCTAATTGTCTATATAAGTGAGCTAGACCAGCAGACTCCCCAAGCAAGTGATGCACCTCATCAAGATTTTCTAAGAAATGCAGATACAGGTGAGACCCGATCCCCGCTTTTATCTGCGAATATTGTGCACCCCAACGTATACAATAGATAGGCTCATTTGCATATATACCACGATTATCATCGATGGTATAACCCATAAAGGTAGAACGCAGCCAGCGCAGAACTTTATTTTTCACCCTGGCACCTCTAAATGCATTGTTGGCCTCTTGAGTCGATACTCCCAATAATCTCTGAACCAAATCCATTCTACGACGGCGTGCCTTGTGAAAGCTCAATACACGACCACCGAGCTTGTAAACCAAGAATGCATCGCACGTCATCTAGTGTAATTGTCATTTCCCCAAATGGCATGTGAAGCGTATTAGTTTCGGGTGCCATCTCTCAACAAATGCGGCAATCAAATTATTATACGGTGCATGATATGATATATCACGTAACATATCAATTAGTGTATTTGCAAAAGATTCATCCACTCTTTGTTGGGTCTCACGATTCAAGTTCCACTTGATAATTTTGGGTATGACATTTTATAATCGAGCACGGGCCTTTCATTACCTAACCAAATTTGAGCGCCACATGTGTCTTATATGTTGATAAAATATGTGGATCGATAGGACCTCCGAGAATGATTCATCATCTTCATTTTGATTATTTTCAACATTTCCACATTCCGCTTCATCATTTCCAGCTTCACCCTCACCCTCGCCTTGTACTCCATCATCTTCTTGTTCATTTGGCATTTGAACATCATCTATATTCATATTTGAATTGTGATGTAACTCAATTTCTTCATTTTGTGGTATTTGTGACGGACTAGGTAATTGTGCTAATTCTTCCGGATTTTGGTGAGCCAAATATTCTTCTTGCCGACGTTTTCTCGAAGCAGTTGGTGGGCGACGAGAATAGGTCCGAACTATAATACAAAATAAAAACTTATTAATTACGTATGTATTAACATGTTACTGGCAAAGAAAAAAAACCCTTAACTAAAGCTATTCTCTTTGAAAACAACAAAAACGTGTTCTTGAATGAGAGAGAAGAAAAAAAAAAAGAAAAAAAAAAAATTTATTCGTCCCTTGAGGGACGAATACGATCCCTAAGCGTTCGTCCCGGTGGGGACGACGACCCCAGTGTTCGTCCCCAGACGAACGATCTGAGGCGTCGTCCGTGGGGACGAACGACCACGATGGTTCGTCCCCATGAGACGAACGCCCGATTCTTCCCCATGGGGACGACGACCAATTGTTGGTGCCAGTACCTCTACTTCGAATAAAAACTTCGAATAAAAACTCTGGCAATTCATACTATGGCAATTCATACTAAGATCTATTCAAATCAAATTAAATATATACATTTCTAAATTAAAATTACATACCAGTATGCGAAGCCATGATTTACATTGCTCGACTTCTCACGAAAATTTCTTTGTTGCTCCACTTTTGCTTCAATAGATAGAGGAAATATGAGAGAAAGAAGGAAAGAAGTAGAGTGAGAGAGTGTGAGAGGGAGATAGCCGATAGAGATGGGAGAAGGGAGCTTGGGATAGAGACGTTATTTTTAGGGCAAAGGGTAATATTGGCATAGGCGGGTGTATAGAGCAATTGGGAAGACTTTATGGTGGGTGAACTTAGTAAGGTGGGTGCATAAAGAAATTGGGATGGGTGTGTTTAGCCGCACCCTTAAATATATACTATTTATCCGCAACGGAATCCGGGTGGAGAATTATTTTTATTTTTATTTATTTATTTATTTTTTTACATCGAGTAGAGAATTTTTGTGATAAAATGAAAAAGATAGAATAACTTTGAGAAGCTTAACTTTAATCAACACCAAATTGGCCAAGTATTTGTACCGTTATTCATCTGATAATATTGACGAATCAACGGTTATACAATTTATTTGTGTGACACATAAATAGGTACAACTTAAGGAGATACCCAATCGGAACTGGCAGCATTTTTCTAGTGCCATCGATGGCATTTTTAGGCCCGATTCGATATCAGTTTTGAAATTCGAAATCAGATCTAGAATCAGCAGCAGTGATGAGAGCTCCAGTAATTTGAAAAAATTTTTCTGCGACACCGTGGCTGCCCGGTAAAATTTTGGCCATAATTTGGGCCAAAATTATGGCTAAAACTTTGACCGGTAGCTACATTGTCGGAAAATTTTCCAAGTTGTTGGAACTCTACCTTGCCGTATTGATTTTAAATCTAGTATTTGATTTCAAAATGAATATCGGATCTAGCCCGAAAATGCCACTGATGTCATCGTAACTAAGGTGCTATCGATGGCACTAGTTCAAGCCTGTCGGAACTAAAACTAAACTTACAGAATTAACGAAACTTATACAATCCACTTCCTTTTGAAGATCTTGCAAAACCCCCATCCATGTGCGCGCCATGCTGAGGTTGAAGAGTTATAATTGAGTGAAGCGAGTGTGTATACAACGGCGAGAGCTCAAATGAGAAACGTTGTAGAATCATCGCCATTGCCATTTTCACCTCTATCATGTTGAAGGCTTGTCCAACGCAAATATGAGGTCCCCATCCAACTGGGAAATATAACCCTTGTTTCTTTTGTGCCTTCAACAATCCTTGACTAGATCTCTCTGGTTTAAACTCCATTGCACCGTCTCCCCAAATTTCATAGTCATGGTGCAATAAGATTGTAGGTAATGAAAGTTGTGTGCCGGTGGGGAGCAATAGTTTCCTCAATCTGGTTTCTATATGAACTTGTGGAGCTAGAACAACTACCAGTGGATACAGTCCTATTATCTCTCACAAAATCCCAGTAAGCTGTAATGGAAGAAAAAGTACAAATTTATTAATGGGTTAATGTGTTAATGTGTTCTGATATCATATTAAGACTCAGTACTTATGATTTTGAGGTGATTTAACCCATGAAATTCTGGTCTTCCGTTACCAAACACTTCTAAGTCCTCGTCTCTTGCTCGAGGTTGCCAGTCTGAATGTGTACTCAACAAAACCAATGCCCAGAGGACTGAGACGAGTAACAGTGGTCTCCTGTCCGGCAACATAAAACAACTTGCATTCTTCGACAACGTCATCCACGGTCACCCCAAAGCTCTTGTTTCCTTCTTGTTGGATTTCTTGGAAATTGGATTGCACTAGTATGCAGATGCGGTCTGTAATGAGGCGGGTGAGGCGGTTGCCTCAGGCCCAGCTTTTCGGGGGCCCATTTTAACCCATTGTACTTGATGTCCAATTGTGTATTTTATATATATATTTTAAATTGAATGGTCCAATATTAAATTTAACCAAATTTTAAGGCCCAATTTTAAAAGTAACAAAAAAATAATTCAAATATTCAAACCAAACTTTTTAAGCCTATTTTTTGTTTGACAAATTTAGGCCAATTTTTTTAGCAATATCTATTCAAATATTTGGGCTATTTTCAAGTTTAATAAAATAACAAATAAGAGACAAAAAGGGAATAGTTGCAAACCCAAAAAAAGTTGCGCGTGTTAGTCTCCAATTTTTTATATATTTTTATACATTTTTACACATTCTTTTTACACTTTAAACTAATCACATCCATATATCTCGTGGGACTTACATGTACTACACAAATTTCCATCATTCAACTCCATTCATTCTCTCTCCTATTTCACATCAAAACTCATAAACACTCATAAACTAACACCCGAGCAGCGACTCGCCGACTCTGCACTTGGGCCTCGGCGTTGGCACTCTGATTAAGTTCTTTATATTCTTTGTTAACTTATTACTGTGCATTTGACTAATTCCTATTATGACCTCAGTTGAGTCTCGTGTATTGCTTTTTATTAGCTTTACGAAAAGAAATAAACAAATGAAGGGCCCATTTTTTAATGCTCGCCTTGGGCCCAGCAAACTACAGGACCGTCGCTGGTAGTATGCTCAATAAGTCATCATTACATGCATTTTTCGCCTTCATTTCCTTCTATCTTATATTTATGATATCTCTTACTGATATTTGAACTTCCTTTTCGATTTCCTTCATTCTTTTGTTCCTCTTGGTTGGCATAAATCCATGGACAATGAATGTATCACTTTAGGACTCGTCTCTAAGTGTTTTAATCCATATTTTGCCAAAAAAGGTAAGTAGTAAAATTGGCGAATGCTGAACAATATGTGCAATGGAGCCTCGGGACAATGAATTTTGATCCGTTACAGCCATTACTACAGCTGTCGAGCGTCGGGACAATGAATTTTGATCCGTTCTGACCGATCTTGCGGTGTGTAATGGAGAACCGCCATTCTGACAAGATAGTAATGCACAACTGTTCCTATTCCAGTCATTACAACAGAGATGTAGTGTCAGAACTGCCATTACAATAGCAGTGCAACCGTTTCATCTCAATTCCGGTGCGACATTCACGTCTGCAGGTCACGCTCGAGCACCCCCCCTCCCTCCGAGCACGCGTAGGCCATGGAGGATTCTCTCCATTATGCTTGGTTACACTTCAACCAATGTGTAACCTTTAATAAGTTGGTCCACACTTTTGTAGAATTTCTATGTGGGATTCCAACCTCTCCATATACTCTAATTTCCAATTTCCCATTCACACTCCTCATGCACCCATTTATTTCCAACAAAAACATACCGAAATTAGTCATAGTTACCTCAATCCAGGAACATATATTGTTTGGGAAGCGGCAACGTGGTATTCCATCTGTTCTCTCATAGTTCGAATATCCTTCTTCCTTCCTGATAGCTACTACCAAATGCCATTCTTGATATAGCGTTCGCTAGATAAGTCGTGCAGATGAGGCCACACGTCCAACTCATATGATCTTCCCGGAGAAAGACTCTGCTCCCACTTGCTCAAAATTTCATCACAACTCAAATATAAAGCTGGCGTCGTAAGCTGTACGAAGCAAAGTTTTTTATATTAATAAAATTCTATTTTGGATTTGGATTTTCGAGTTGAAATAGTTGTCTAAACGAAATAGCACTAGGAAGCAAAGTAACTTAACATTTTTTAGCACTTTTTGAACGTAGAGAAAACTAAACGTTCAACTTCCCAAGATAGAGAGCAGGGTTGATAATTTTTCTATGTTTAGCTCATTTATCTCCTTTCATAGGTTGATACTCCTAGTGAAATTGGCTTGGTTAGTGGATTTGCATTTCTTGGCTTCTCATAGATATAACTCTTCATAAGTGCCTCTTTTACTAGTTCGGGGTCAGTGATTAAGACGTCTGGTGGCGGCCCGAGCCAGAAGAATGAATTGGCACTTGTAGAACGAAGGACATAATGGATTGAGCATAAACTGGATCAAGAAGGGCAAATCAGTAATTTACTGATTTGAAGTTCGAGCTCAGAATGGTTATTGTAATACGTCAGAGAACTCGATAAAAAGCACACCATGTTCTTGTAGTGCTTTGGGTTAGAATGGAATGAGTGTTGGGTTGATATCATCTGAGAGATTGATTGGCTTTTTGTGACATACTTGCCATATCTCTCAAATCTCCATAGAGAAAGCGATACGAGTTTCCCTTAAGGCCTTCTTGTCTCAGCTGTTTTTCTGTCTTCCTTGGCTTAAACCAAACCAGGATTCGAATTCTCCATGTGTATATCAGAAGCACAAAAGCACTAGAAACCCAAATTGTGTAGCATACAATCTCCATTTCCACTTTTAAGTCCTAAATTTCATGGATTGTGAGAACATATATACAAGAGATATCATGTTGAAACTTCTTGTTTTGAGATGGGAAGTTGAAAATTCTAGCACCAATGAATTTTGAACAATGCTGAAAGTATAATAAATTGGTACAATATTTAATAGAGGGGTGGATCCCACCAACACAAAAAGGGTAAAAATCGCATCCACTTCTCTATTAGAGGTTGTGGCAATTTATTGTACTTTTAGTATTAATCTTGAATTTTTGGCTCTTTAGTTTTCTGAATGATGTGGAACGGATAGTTGAATAGATCATGAAAGAATTGAACTGGAAAAGGAAAAACAGTAATTTACAGATTAATTTAGAATCACTATTATAATATATTTTAGCGTTGTGACGTCGATTTTTAATGCATTTAAACTATTGTCTTTTAATATTTTCAAATTTTAGTTAATTGTTATTGAGTTCCTCGTCAGTCTTGGTGGATTCCAATATTTCTATGTGAAACGACATTTCTTGACCTCCTTTGATTATGTTGTTGTGTCACTAATCTTGCATGAATTCATAGTACCACTCAAATGAATTGCATTTTGAATGATAATTCATATATATGCTTTGAACTGAAAATTCAAAAAGGTGCCCTACTAATTGAGAGAATGGACTAAGCCACGTACGCCCAAAAGAAAAATCCAGAAGATGTGACATATGAAAACAACTTAACAAGCATGTCGGATAATGGATACTCTTCCCTAGCTAATGACAATTACTGTAATTGAAATTGCATAGCCAGTTGATATACTAACAATCAAGTTTGTAATTAGAAATAACAGAGTGCTAAAGATTTGAATAGAATCTCTATGCTCGTATTTTTCGAAGAATTAACTGCGCCCCATACTGAGGTTGAAGTGTGACGACTGTGTAAGGTCCATGAGCATAAGATGGAGAGAGCTCGAAAGAATAATTTCGTAAGATCATAGCTAAGGCCATCTTTGCTTCCACCATAGCAAAACTCATTCCAATACACATTCGAGGTCCCCAACCGAATGGAAAGTATGAGAGCCGGTTGTTGGTCACCTTTGATACTCCTTCACTAAACCTCTCCGGCTTGAATTCGCTCACATCATCACCCCATATTTTGCTGTCGTGGTGCAACATAAGTGTTGGCATTATTAGTTCCACTCCGGCCGGTAGGTCCAGCTTTCCTATAGTGGTTTCTTTATAAATCATTCGAGTAAGAAAGGCTCCCGGTGGGTATAATCTCAGAACCTCGTGTAGAATCATCGATACCTGTAAAAATTGATATTGCAAAGAGGAATATGATTATTATTTATTAGAAGTTTAATATGTTTTAGAGCTTATGCGTATAGCCCACAGAAAAACGGAAACATCCTAATACTCCTTTCTGTGTGCTATATTCAGTACTCCAGCCAATCAGTAGCTTATATGTAGGGATTCACATAGCTCGTGTACGTGATAACATTTAGTGGCAACGAGTACCGAGTAAGCTTGGTACACCAAGAGTAATAGAAAATTTCCCTTAAATACGAGAAAATACTCACAATTTTCAGGTGATTTAGCTTGTCAAGATCGGGTTTATCACTTGTACAAATCTCCAAGACTTCCTTCCGCGAGCGGGTTTGCCAATCCAAATGCTTGCTCAATAAAATCAACGTCCACACGAGCAAGGATGACGTAGTCTCTTGCCCGGCAAAATAGAAAATCTTGCACTCTTCAACAACCTCTTTTAAACTCATTCCAAACTTGTTCCCATATTGTCGAATTTCATTGAAATTGGACTCTAACAATATGCCCAACAAGTCTTCGCAACTAGCTTCCCCTGCCTCCATAGCTTTGATTCGTTTTCTAATTATGCTCATTACAGACACTTCAACTTCCTTCGTGATTTCTTTCATCCTCCTATTTATTTTTGTGGGAACGAACCTATATCAAACATTAAATAACATCCAAATTCAAAAACATGTTCCGTTGTTATTTACTACTAGTACTAGTAGAAAATGATGAATAAAACTGAGTACACATTGAACCTCCATCCAGCGATGTAAAGTCGATTTCGTCCTTGGGCGACAAGCTCGGCCTGTTGTTTTTGAAGTTCAAATATCTTTCTTCCTTCATCATAGTTACTCCCAAATGCTGTACGCGAAATGGCATCGCTCGTCAAAGTTTGAAGATAAGGCCACACATCAACTTCAGTTGATCCTTCACTAGGCACAATCTTTTCCCATTTGCTTAACATGTCACGGCAACTCAAATGAAATGATGGAAGCATATTCTATAGAAAAAAATGTTATTATTATTACTATAGTGTCACATAACAATGCACACATCTGTGATCCTGACATGATTTTGACATTTTATATAATTGTATATGTGAGTGTACATGTAACAATATGACTCATAAGTTAGTTATATACCTTCAACTTTTCTGTGTGAAACGCGGGGTTAATAAGTTTTCTATGCTTAGCCCATTTATCCATTTCATAAGAGACTAATCCTTGCAGGAGTAATGCAGCTATCGGATGAGGAGGTGGCTTTCGAAAAATATAACTTTTCGATAGTACCTCTCTTATGATTTCGGGGTCCATGATAATTGCCTGAGGCCTCGGCCCGAACCACCAGTATGCATTCGGACCTGCAAGTTTATGTAGGGATTCAAAGTCGTCGATCATCAATCATGATTTTCGAGAACACTAGCAGTAAAATAATTGGGACCCTAATTTCATTATCTCTATGAACAATAACAAGGTTTATATCAAATACAACAGTTCTCTGCAATAACCAAGGTGTTTTTCCATGTAGGTTTCAATTTTCCGTCTTGAATTTGAGCTACAACTCAAGAGCTACATGTATACTAGCTAGTAGTATCGCAATTTTTTCCGCCCCTCCGATCTTGAGACGTTGATTGTGATGAAAACTTTTTAAGTAAAAAAGCACAGAATATTGTAGAGAATCTGTTATCAAGTCAACTCTCACATGCACTTGGGCATAGCATAGACGGAGCTAGGGGTGCATGGGTTTGCGATCGACCCGCGACATTTTAAAAAATTCAAAATTTCGTCGAAATTATGTAATTAAACATGCAAGCAACAATATTTATTTGGTCCTCGTAAATTCTAAAAACTTAAACATTAAAACACAATGAAATAGAATATGATCATTACTTAGTATCTCTGACCAATATTAAATATTGGTTATCTATTTATAGGGATTACTATTAACTAAATGATATGGTTTCTTACGGCTAAAAGATCCATACTGATTGGCCTAGAGCAAGAATCTCGAAAGTTTAGAAGTTATTGGCCAAACATACCATAATTGTGAACAGTTTTATGGAAGAAGGGCATGACTCTACGCACAATATCATTTGAGAAGTTGATGGGCTTTAACTTGGCTTCTCTTGTCATTATCTCTAACTCATTGAGGTCTCCAAAGAGTATTCTGTATGAGTTTCCTTTGAAACCTTGCTGTTTGAGGCATTTCTCTAGCTTCTTTGGCTTAATCCACACCCAATTCAAGATTTTCAGTGCATATACTAAGAGGAAAACTGCACATAATACAGCAAGAGAGTTTTGCAATATCTCCATTTCTCCTCCTCCTCCTCTCTATCTCTCTCTCTCTCTCTCTTGTATCTTTGTCTCTCAGCTTGTGTGTACATAAGCACCATATATAAGTGGAGAGTGGCGACGATCTAGAGTTGAACGTAATAAATAAACTAGTATTTTGTGGTGACAATCAACGATGAAAAGATAATTTTTTGGATAAAATGAGGAGAAAATTGACAAATTTATTGAATAAATATATATATAAATTATTTTTTGACAAGGATGAAGACGATCGATCGACATTCCGAAGGGTCGTGACTAGTATGAAAACTTACCCTCACGTGCTCCATTTGTAATTTTATGTCCAGATAATTAAAAAGACATAACTTAAAATAACATATCGTTAGTACTTCCTAGATACTCTTTACGATTAAATAACATTATTTTTGTTTTCTTTTGGTTAAGTTTTCTTATGACATATTATAGGCTTATTCTATACACAATAAATTTCTATTAATTTTTTCTTCTTTATAATTTTCAACCACTCATAAATTATTTTATATTTTTTAATATATTTTTCTCAATTTTTAATTACATATCTAATACATCGTTCAAATAAATAAATAATATTGTATAAAGAAAAAACCCTGTATTGGGGAAAAAAATTAAATTTGTCTTGATTTTGCAAACTTTTAAATATATATTTTTAGAAGTAAGAAAATAGAGAATGAATAAAATTAAATAGTGAAAATTTATTGATATAAATAGCCCCGTAAAATATATAAATATAATTTATTTAACTAAATTTAAATTTTGAAGAGTAGGAGAAACTAGGTGAAATGTTTTTTTTGCTAGCGCAAATTAGACAATTCAGGGTATGTTTGATTGGTGATAAAATTAATTTTTTTAATATATGTGTTGAATGTATGATTGAAATTTGAAAAAAAATATATTAAATAATTGAATGAATAATCTATATATCTATATATTAATAAAATGAGATCATTTTCCCGCCAAAAGTTCTATTTTTATGAATTAAAAAAATAAAATTTAATTGTAAAAGGATAATCACAAATTTGAAACTCAATCTTTCCTTCCTCTTTTAGAATTCGAACTCTTATATATTTCCCATATAATATGAGGTTATTTTTCCGCGAAAAGTTTCATTTTCTAAATTAAAAAAAAATTTAATTGTAAAATCACGCTTTGGATAATCACAAATCTGCAACTCAATCTTCCATTCCTCTCCTAGAATTCGAACTTTTATACCTCGTGCAATGCACGGAAGAAAATACTAATTATAAATAATAAGAGAGAAAAAATTATTAAAATTTATATTAATTTATGTTGAATAAAACAAGGCCTCAATTGTCTCCGCCAATTACATTTATTCTAGTCCTGACAAGGGCAAGCTAAGAATTATGGAATGGTGTGACTTCTAGAAGTACCAATTCAGTAATTGTAGGCTACTGAGCTACTTTACACGTGCCAAGCGGTAGAACTTTTATTGGGGGTGACCACTGAAATATTCTTGCATAGTTTTGACTTTTGAGGAACAAGTCTACAACCCAGGCATATTAGCGCTGGAGGAATGATCTCCTCCCCACATGGAGAGATTTTTCACGCCACATAACATCCCTTAATTAGAGGGAAGTCTGAAGTGGGGGTTCCACTTGAGGCCCCCTCCAATCAGGGGGGGCCATAGCGTGAGGAACCTCCCCATATGGGGAGGGGATCATCTTTTATTAGCGTCATAACGGCCCAATGTTTAATCTCGTTACACGCTAAAGATATATATTTTTTGATATTTTAATTCTCAAACTTAATATTTATTGCACATTAAAGACTTCTGTTAGTATTACACCGTTAGATCAGTATATATGTATCTCACGTGTAATTTTTCAATGACAAAATGATTTAAAACTTTGGATATTATTTCAATCAAGTCCAAAGGTTTAAAAAATATATACTTTAGCCTCAAATTTAGTTAAATTTCATTAAATAGTCCCAAATTTAGTTAATTTTAGTCCCAAATTTAATTAAATTTATTGAATTAATTTGATATTGATTAAATAGTTTTTATCAAAAATTTTGAATACAGTAGTATTTATTCGTATTAATATAATATCACAAATGTTAAAATTTTCTTTAGCACTAGAAACTCACATTTTGATGTTAACCAACATTTAATAATAAATATAATTATTGTACATAAATAAAATTTTATTAAGAATATACTACTATAAAAAAATACATCGAATACAAAGAATTAACCAAATCAAATAAAAAATACAAAAAAAAAATTTAAAATTATTTTTTAGCATTAGAGACACACATATTTTGATTTTAAACAATAATTATTAATAAATGCAATTATCATACATACATAAAATTTTATTAAGAATATATTACAGTAAAAAAATATACCGAATATAAAGAATTAATTACGAAAAATAGAATAAAAAAACCTGCCCCAGAAACCATCACTGCTGCCAAAGGCCTTTTGAAAATTTTCTTTAACATTAGACGCGCACACATTTTTATTTTAAAAAACAATTAATAATAATAAATATAATATAATTGTTGTATCTAAATAAAATTTTATTACGAATATATCACTATAAAAAATATATCGAACACAAAGAATCAATAAAAAATAGAAAACCCACCCCACCCCCACCCCAACCACCCCCCAACAACACCACCGGTCTGGTGGTGGTTGTGGTTCGAAACCACCAGCTGTGGGGTGGGGGTGGCTTTTTTTTTTATTTTTTGATTAATTCTTTGTGGGTTATTTATTTATTTTTTATTTTTTGATTAATTCTTTACAGTCAGTATATTTTTTTACAATTGTTGACCTCTGGAAATGAGGTTCACAGTTGCTCCTCGCCTCTATCTTTTTCCTCCGTCCACCTGCACGCCAAGACAAACCGTTAGGAGCGTTGACCACTGGTAACCACCACTCAGATGATGGAAGGGGCGGCGATCGCACGCACTCCGACGGTCAAGTCAGCTATCTTGGGGAAAGTCGAGCAATCTTTAACGTGGGTGGAGCCGTGAAGCCTGAATCGAGGTGTTACGGAGATCCACTCAGAAGAGTTGGAAGCTCTTTATGAGTGAATTAATGGAAGTGTTGTGTGTAGTGAATGGTTTTTCCCTCTCCCTTTCTGGTTCATTTGTGGTCTCTATTTATACTCCATTTCAAAATGGTGGTGGTTGGAGTCTTCATAATAACACCCCACGTGCCCAACGGTCATTGGTTCTCCAATCCCATCAGGGTGTAGCTCGAGTGCTTGGATGTGATTATCGCTGACTTGTGTATTTTGGAGATCCTGCAAGTGATTTTACGTCACATCAACCGCGGATAGATTTATATATAGTTAGATTATTTTTGTTTTCTTTTGGTTAAGTTTTCTTGTCGGAATAAGTTAGAAGTCCACACAATTTCTTATCACACATTTACCGCATCCTAATAACCGAAGTGAAAAATGATCATAATGCCCCTTGAAAATAGGAGTGCCCACACCCCTGTTAGGGTGTGGTGGAAGCCTACAAAAAAATGTGCGTGGGCTTTTAGCATTTCCCTTTTTTATCATAACATATTATGAGCTTGTTTTATATACAATAAAATTTTATTAATTTCTATTAATTTTTTTCGTTCTCATTATTTTCAACCCCACATACAATTATTTTAGATTTTTAATATATTTTTCTCAATTTTTAATCACATATCTAATACGCCATTCAAATAAATAAAAAGTATTGTATAAAGTATAAACCTTATATCGGGGCAAAAATTAAACTTATCTTGTTTATTAGACAATTGTCTCCACCTAAATTACATTTATGGCTTGTTCTATACATAATAAATTTTTATTAATTTTTTCTCTCTTATCATTTTTAATCACTCATACAACTATTTTATATTTTTAATATATTTTTTCTAATCTTTTATTATACATCTAATATATCATTCACATAAATCCCAATATCTATGTATTAATAAAATGAAATCATTTTCCCGCCAAATTTTTTATTTTTATGAATTAAAAAAATAAAATTTAATTGGACAAGGATAATCACAAATTTGCAACTCAATCTTTCCTTCCTTTTCTAGAATTCGAACTCTTATATATCTCCCATATAATATATGAGGTCATTTTTTCGCGTAAAGTTTCATTTTCTGAATTCAAAAAATAAAATTTAATTGTAAAATCACTCTTCGGATAATCATAAATCTGCAACTCAATCTTCCATTCCTCTTCTAAAATTCGAACTCTTATATATCTCCCCTTGCAACGCACGAAAGAAAATACTAATTATATATAGAACCAGCTCTTATTCATTTTATATTTTTTAATATATTTTTTTAATTTTTAACTACACATCTGCAATATCGATCGTGTGAATCCCCAATAATTAAAAAAAAAGCTGTTATTCTACTCCTGACAAGGACAAGGTAAGAATTATGGAATACTGTTACTTCTAGAAGTACCAATTCAGTAATTGTAGGATACTGGGTACTTTACACGTGGCAAGCTGTAGAATTTTTCTTACGCGGTGGCAACTGAAATATTCCGGCACAGTTAATTTGGGGAAGAAGTCTCCCGGATTTGTTCTGATCCCCCCGAGGTCCCCCCCCCCCCAACCAATGGGGGGACACGTATCCACCGTGGGGGATCAGAACATTACTGAGAAATCTACTACACTTGTAAATTGTATTACCTGGGACATGATCATGATTACGTATATTCATTCAATTGAAATTTGCAGAACAAATCCGCGCGGGACATGCTGGTCGTCTTCAAGATCGTGAGAACTAGGCGTTATCTGGTTTTACACTTCAACGGATAACTGTGCGAAGGGTAAAGTAAATTACACACCATGTCCCTCACCCCTTGCCCCTTACTGCACTTTTTTCAGCAATCTATTTTTGTTAGCATTTTTAGCCCCCAAAAAATGAATCAATTAGTATACAAGTTCTTCAAAGTGGAATCTGATCATTTAGATAATTTGTGACGAAATAACGCAGATGGAAGAGTTTTTGGGTGGTTCAAGAAAGACGAGATTTTTTTTTTTTTTTTTAATGAGGTGGAAAAAGATAATCATTTCATTTTCTCCTTCGGACACAAAAAAAAAAAACCTCCCTAGCTCTGGGGCTCTGGGTGATTGATATCATCAGCCTTTTGCTTGATTTTGTTCATATATAGCTAACTATATTTTAAATCCCCGTTTCTCATGAGAGTATTGAATTTTAACATGAAAACTTGTAGAACTATATCAAACATGTCCAAAATGATTCCTTAGGTTTTTGTAGCCCTCATTTTTCAGGGGATCAAACTACCGTGAGTCTTGGATTAATTAGAGAACATTTAGCGCGTGTTAGGGTATGTGTTTTTATGTGTTTTGATGTGATATAGGAGAGAAAAAAAGTGGAATTGAACGGTGGAGATTTGTGTAGTACATGTAGGTCCCACGAGATTTGTGTGTAAAAATGTGTAAAAATGAGTAGGAGAACGGAGTCTTAATAATACAACACAATAAACACGTCAACGAAGTATTCTACAAACATAGATATCATGCGTATAATGCAACTGAGATTCCATATAGTAAACATACAAATTAAGTATTACATGCCGGCTATATAACTAACTCATGATTTCTCCACACTAAATCCTGCGCAAAATTATGTGTGCACCGTGCAGCGGTTGAAGAGTTATAATCGTGTGAGGTGCATGTGTATACAACGGTGAGAGCTCAAATGAGAAACGTTGTAGCATCATCGCCATTGCCATTTTCGCCTCTATCATGGCGAAGGCTTGTCCAACGCAAATACGAGGCCCCCATCCGAATGGGAAATATAAGCCTTGTTTCTTTTGTGCCTTTGACACTCCTTCACGAAATCTCTCTGGCTTAAACTCCATTGCATCGTCTCCCCAAATTTCATGGTCATGATGTAATATAATTGTAGGTAATGAAACTTGTGTGCCGGCGGGGAGTAATAGTTTCCCCAATTTTGTTTCTTTATGAACTTGTCGAGAAAGAGCAACTACTGGTGGATACAGTCTCATGACCTCGTACAAAATCATAGTAAGCTGCAACAAAAAAAAAAATGTATAAATTCCTATGGAAGTACTCAAACTTTCTCAATGAGTATAATGGATTCTGATATCATGTTAAGACTCAATATCTTACTAAGAAAAGCAGCTCGCTTGAATTATATGTTGTTTGTTTATTTATGCCATGGTCTTTATGCAGGATTATCCTTTTAAGGTGCAATGCTTGAAGAAAAGCTACTTACAGTTTTGAGGTGATTTAACCTATCAAAATCTGGTTTTCCATTGCCAAATACTTCTGAGACCTCTTCTCTAGCCCGCGTCTGCCAGTCCGAATGTGTACTCAATAAAACCAACGTCCAAACGAGTAACACAGAAACAGTCTCCTGTCCTGCAACGTAAAACAACTTGCATTCTTCGACAACCTCGTCTATGGTCATCCCAAAGCTCTTGTTTCCTTGTTGTTCGATTTCCTGGAAATTAGACTCCAATAATATGCTCAATAAGTCATCATTAGGCTCACTCTTCGCCTTCATTGCCTCTAATCTTCTATTTATGATATCTCTTATTAATTTTTGAACTTCCTTTTCAATTTCCTTCATTCTTTTATTCCTCTTGGTTGGGAGAAACCTAGGCAGAAGCAGAGTGTTTAAAAAGTGCTCAAAACATAGTTAAATAAGTCGTAGAAAAGTAAGTAGTACAAAGTGTTTAAAAACATACAGAAATGAATCACAGTTACCTCATTCCAGGAATATATATCGTTCGGAAGGCGGTGATGGTGTGATTTGTCTGTTCTCTCTGAAGTTCGAATATCCTTCTTCCCTCTTGGTAGCTACTACCAAATGCCGTTCTTGATATAGCGTCACTGGTTAAGTTGTGCAGATCGGGCCACACATCCAATTCACACGATCCTCCCGGAGAAAGCCTCTGCTCCCACTTGCTCAAAATCCCCTCACAGCTCAAATAAAAAGCTGGCACCATAAGCTGTAGGGAGCAAAATTTTTTATATTAATAAAATTCTATCTCAGCTGAGTCTTGGATTTCTCGAACGGAGATAACGTAAAAATTTTCATCACTTATCGAGCACAGAGAAAACTTAAACCTTCAACTTCTCGAGATGAAAAGCAGGGTTGATAATTTTCCTGTGTTTAGCCCATTTATCTGCTTCATAGCTTAGTACTCCTTGTGCAAGTAGCTTGGCCAGTGGATTTCCAGTTCTTGGTTTCTCATAGATATTATTCTTTAATTTGATAGTGCCTCTTCTATTAGCTCGGGGTCCGTGATTATCACTTCCGGTCGCGGTCCGAGCCATAAGAATGAATTGGCACCTGTGGCAAGTTATGGCAACAAAAACTAATTAAAGGGGCAAAATAATAAATTATTGATTTGGAGTTGGGGCTCAGAATTGTTATTATAATATGCTAAAGAATGCGATATAAAGCAAACACCATGTTCTTGTAGTGCTTTGAGATAGAATGGGACGAGCGTAGGCTTGATATCATCTGAGAGATTGATTGGCTTGGATTTGGCTTTTTGGATCATAGTTGAAATGTCTTTGAGATCTCCATAGACAAAGCGATACGAGTTTCCCTTAAGGCCTTGTTGTCTCAGCTGTTTTTCCTTCTTCCTTGGCTTAAACCAAGCAAGATTTAGAATTCTCCATGTGTATATCAGAAGCACAACGGCAATGGGAGCCCAAATTGTGTAGCTCATAATCTTCTCCATTTCCAATTTTTTTAAGTCTGAAGTTCACTTGCGTGATCGAGCATATAAATACGAGATATTGTGCTGAAACTTCTTGTTTTGAGATGGCCGGGGGACCTACAACTTCTCAGCACCAATGAATTTTCTGTTTTTTTTCGATTGACTTAGAATGGATAGTCGCGTTGATTGTGAAAGAGTTGAATCGGAAGAAACAAAACATTAATTTCCTTTTGGCTTTTTGAAAATTTTTCATTTGAAACAACATTTCTTTTCCTTCTTTAATTGTGTGGGGTCACTAATCATGCGTGTAATTAGTAGTACCACTACCACTTAAAATAAATTATCTTCTAAATGATAATGCGTGTGCTTCGAATTGAAAATTCAAAGACCCCGGGCGCGGGGGGGTGGTGTGGTGTTGATAATAAGACCGAGACTTGGAAAGGAACCTTCACAAGAATTTACAGTCCTAGTTGAAATAAAGTACTTTGCCACTTGCACCAAAAGGAAAATCTAAAAGAGGTAGGTGACACATGAAAACAACTAAGTAACACTCATCTTCGGTAGCTACCGTACTCGAAAGCAAAAACATGGTGTACTTGAGAAACGTTCTCCTCCCTAACGTCGGAGGAGTTATTGCCCCAACTTCTAACATAGATTGACAAGTCAATAATTAGAAATAATCCCTAACATGAAAAATAAATTCAACTGTTGATTCGCGACAATAATAATTCCTCCCCACGTCGGGAGGAGAACCAAAGTTGTACTTCCGATACGTACGAGGATTTAAAACCTGGATATCAAAACTCTATGCTCATATTTTTCGGAGAATCAAAGGCGCCCCATACTGGGGTTTCATTATAATGGCCATGTACGGAGCATGAGCATAAGATGGAGAGAGCAAGAAAGAATAATTTCTTAAGATCATAGCCAAGGCCAGCTTTGCTTCCAACATAGCAAAACTCTTTCCAATACACATTCTAGGTCCCCAGCCGAATGGAATGAAAACTAGCCGGTCGTTGGTCATGTTTGATAATCCTTCCCTGAACCTCTCTGGATTGAATTCATTCACGTCGTCGCCCCATATTTTGCTATCGTGGTGCAGCATAAGTGTCGGCATTATGAGTTGCACTCCAGCCGGTAGGACAAGCTTTCCTACTGTGGTTTCTTTGTAACACATTCGAGTATGATAGACTCCCTGTGGGTATAATCTTATAGCCTCGTTTAAAATCATCTCTACCTGCGAAGACGATTTCACAAGGGGGATTTCATTATTATTCATTATAAGATTAATGATGTGCTGTATAGTTTGCAATTTATGTACTATACTTAGTACTCTAACCAATCGATATAAGTTACATGTACGTGGCATCATTTATTGGCAAAGAGTACCCAAGAATACAGACTAGAAGATAATACTCACTATTTCTAGGCGATTTAGCACTTCAAAATCAGGTTTATCACGTGTAAAAATCTTCAAGACCTCCTCTCGAGCACGGGTTTGCCAATCCAAGTTCTGACTCAATAAAATCATCGTCCACGAGAGCAAGGATGACGTAGTCTCCTGCCCGGCAAAATAGAAAATCTTACACTCTTCAATAACTTCATTTAAACTCATTCCAAACTTGCTCCCATGTTCTTGAATTTCCTTGAAATTTGAATCTAACAATATGCCCAACAAGTCTTCGCAGCTAGCTTCCCCTGCCCCCATTGCCTCGATCCGTTTTCTAATTATTCTCATTATAGATGCATCCACTTCCTTGGTGATTACTTTCATCCGCCTATTTGTTTTTGTGGGAAGGAGGCTATGTGAAAAATTAAATTACATCAAAAACAGGTTACTACATTAATTAGTACAACAAAAGGAAGAAAACCAAGTAGACATCAAACCTCCAACCGGGGATGTAAAGTCCATATTCTCCTTGAGCGGCAAGCTCGACCTGTTGTCTTAGAAGTTCAAATATCTTTCTTCCTTCCTCATAGTTACTTCCAAATGCCGCACGTGAAATTGCATCGCTCGTCAATGTTTGAAGATACGGCCACACATCAAGTTCGATTGATCCTTCACTTGGCACAATTCTTTTCCATTTGCTTAGCATGTCATGACAACTCAAGTGAAATAACGGAAGCATATTCTATTAAAAAAAAAAATAGTTACAATGTCAATCAAGATTGTAGATAGGATTTTAACACTTCACATGGTAACATGGCTGATAAGTCATACCTTCAACTTTTCTATGTGAAATGCGGGGTTAAGAAGTCGTCTATGCTTAGCCCATTTATCCATTTCGTAGGAAACTAATCCTTGTAGTAGAAATTTAGATATCGGATGAGGAGGCGGCTTAGGAAAGACATAGGTTTTCGATAGTACCTCTCTTATGATTTTAGGGTCCGTGATGATTACTTGAGGCCTCGGCCCGAACCACAAGTATGCATTGGGACCTACAAGTTACATATGCACATACACAGAGTCATCAATCATCAATCAAGATATTTGAAAACACTAGCCGAAAAATCAGTGCAGATTGACATAGAGTAAGAATCTCCCAAGAAACATACCATACTTGTGGACAGTTTTTTGGAAGAAGGGCATGATTCTAGGCACAATATCATTAGAGAAGTTCATGGGCTTTAACATGGCTTGTGTTGCCATCGTCTCTAATTCTTTGAGGTCTCCAAACAATAATTTGTACGAGTTTCCTTTGAAACCTTGCTGTTTGAGGCCTTTCTCTATCTTCTTTGGCTTAATCCACACCCAATTCAAGATTATCAGTGCATATATAAAGAGGAAAACTGCAGAAAATACAGCAAGAGAGTTCTGCAATATCTCCATTTCTCTCTCACTCCGCTTCTATCTCTCTACCTCTGTTCTATATATAAGAAAGACTCAGAGAATAGAGTTAAGCAGGGGTGGGCCCTAAGGCCAGGCGATCTAGGCCCCTCAATGCTGTGTTTTGCCTGGGGTCCACGGGATCTTCAGACCGGCCTAGAGGTAAGTGTCAAAATTGGCAGGCCAATACGAAATCAAGGGGATGAACTGAAAACCGATCAGTCCCTATGGGCCACAACTCCACTACCCGCAAACTGGACCGAACCGCTTCTCGAGCCTGGAGGCTAGCCTGCTAACCTTAAAAAAATATTTATTTGAAGAAAAAAAAATGAAAGATCGCTCCTCCTCACAAAAACAAAGATCACGAGTTTCGCCATGTAATGCGGCTGTACACATGCGACGTACTGCCATGATTAAATTAAAAAATTAAAAACTAAATAAGAAATTAATAAAACTGCAACGTCTAGGTTTCCTTTTTTATTAAAGGGAAAACGTCAAGGTACAGTTGATAGTATATAATAATTAATACAGCACATAATTGCATCATTACAACATTTGCCATGTCTAATTAAAAACAAATAAAAAATGAATAGAAAATTAATAAAAGTAAAACATCGAGTTATGATTAATATAGCATATAATATTCAAGATGTCACATGGTAATTGCATTATTGTAGAAACCTTTGCCATGTCTAATTAAGGAAAAAAAACCGAATAGAAAATTGATATTTTTCTAATAGAAAATTGATTATTAATAAAAGTGCAACGTGTAATTAATATAAAAGCAAAACGTGTAGGTATAGTGTTTTTTTTTTCTTTTTATGGAATGATGACGTGTTGGGATAGTTGATAGTAACATTTAAGAGTTAAGACGCATTTTAGGATAGTATAATATACTAGCATTACCCACGTGCGATGCACGTGACGATTTAAATGGTATATTTATATAAAATAATATTATAAAATAAGAAAATTATTTTTTATGAATATTTAATAAAAACATATCTAATATTTTAGATTTCACTAACGATCTATATATTTTGGCCCGAATTATTATCTTGTAAGACAAAATATCATATCAATTATCATAATTAATGATTTTAAGTAAGAATGTAATATTTGGGAACAAAATTTAGATAATATACTTATTTCAATAAAAATGATCAAAGTTATTTCAAATAAGACTAAAAATAATCTTACGGTCAGCCTATACATACATATAAATGATATATATATATATATATAGAGAGAGAGAGAGAGAGAGAGAGAGAGAACGATCCAAATAAGACTCAAAAGGGATTATACAATATGCTAGATTTAGAAAAAAATAAATAAGTAATATCACTTGGTGAATCGATAAAACCCTAAAGAATATTCTTTTTTTAAAAAAATACTACAAGCAAAGTATCTAGTTGGCATTTCAAGTCTTATAACATATAGGTTTCAAAACTCAAATGTGTATAAAATAACTAAAATGTAATATCCAAAAATTAAAATGTATATAGAAAATGATAATTCTCATTTTCAGAATTAATTTAATAAGTATTGTAAATTACAACTTTTATCTTATATAACATTTACATGAATGATGCAACACTAAATATAGAAGAAGTAAAAGAATTTATAAATTAATTTGAAAAACAGACTACATATGAAAATAATACAATATATAAAAAATTAAATAAGGAAAATAATACTAAATAAGGAAAGCAAAATAAATTGAATAAGAAAAATAATTAATCCTAAAAACTAAACCAAACATGGCACTGCCACCTAGACACTTTGTCTAGGTGGCACTCCTCTTATTATTATATTAAGATTTTTTTACTAGTACATTGCAAACTAAATATATTAAATCAGAATATATCATTAAATCATTTGAAACACAATCTATTTCAATCTCGATTTGAGGCTCTAAGAGAACGAATCTAGGGACCCATCCCAAGGTTTCGTAACCACCATATAACAATGAAATAACAAAAACAAACGAAACAAACAAATCATAATATAAGGGTGTACAAACTACAAACATCACATATGGTGTAAATGCAATATTATTAATAATATTTACGAATTTGAACCTTGAACCTTCTGCCAATCAGGAGACGTTCTAACCATCAGACTAATCCTGATGGTTAGGATAGTATAATATTTAAGACAATTGCACTCTTGCAATCTTTAAATTTTAATCTGGACCAATTCACTGGAAGATTCAAACTGTCTTCTCTCTCTCTCTCTCTCTCGTAATTAATTTACAATTTATTACATGTGTGAAGTTACAACGGTTATTTCTTTAGAGCATTTCTAACGTGGAGGATGGGCCAAATTCCCTCCCCCCCCCTTTCCCTTTCTCGTCTTTATACTAGAAATACTCTTACAGTATCCGAATAGGAAAACGAAAATTGTGGATCTTGTGGAGGAAAGAGATAAAGGAAAAATGATTACCTTATATATATGAGGATAAATAGAAAGAAGTATAGAAAAAAAGCAAAAGTGAAAGAGCGAGTGTAACACCCACAATCCCACATCGCTTGGGTATGAAAGGGCAGTCCAATTTATAAATGAAGAGACCCTTCCACAATATGAATTCACAAATACATGCATCTGGTCGTGAAATGAAGACGCATACAATTGGATGATGTTGCCGGATCGAAGAAGCAAAATCATTAGCAATTTTAACGGTCTTAATTAATTAGAGTAACTTGAGATACATGAATGTTGATGCTTAATCAAGTACGTATACACAAATTGTTTTTCGAAAAATATGTCAACAATAAAAAATTTTCTCGTTCTATAAAATGATAGAAAGTGTTTTTATAAGCTTTCCAAGTTATTATGTAAACAAAAGGAAAGTTGAGATGAGCTATGAAAATGAATGGTGTTATTGGTGGAATGAAGAAATAGTCGCGTGACTACAAGGAAGCCCATAACGGGACTCACACTACACATCGCATTGAAGCTAGTGCGACACCGAGTTGGAAGGTTCTCGCTGAGGCCGAGGCGCCCCACCTTTCGAAGGCGCTCTGCCTAGGGTCAAAGTGACTCACATGCCAGGACAAACCATCTGCGACTGATGTGACATAAAATCACTTGCACGATCTTCAAGGACGTTGGCTGCAGTGAGCAGTCACATCCAGCCACGCCCCTACACTCCTATGATGGGATCGGGCGGCCAATGGCAACTGGACACATGGTAAGTCATCATGCCAAAGCCAACCACCACCTTTGTTAAGTGTTATACTTACATTTATTTTAGGGTGTGTTTGATTCGCTTAAACTTTTCCTGGAAAACTCGTTTTCCAGCCGTTTTTTCCATATGAGGGTGTTTGATTCGTTTTTTTTTTTTCCGGGAAAATGTTTTCCAGGTATAAGCGTTTAAAGCACAAAAAGTATAGTTTTCCTGGAAAACTCAATCCGAGGAAAAGGTGGGAATCCGTTTTCCAGGAATTCGTTTTCCCGGAAAGGAATCAAACACACCCTTATAGTTTTATTCTTATTTAGTGTGTTTTATTGTGCTTCAGTGTGTTAAATTTTGATTATACTAGGTAAAAACCAAAATGAAACAAGTGCATCACGAGAAATGATAAAAAGAGAATGAATTCTCTCAATTTCAAAGAATTTTTTATCAAAATTTGAAGGGGATGGAAGATCGAGGACTATAATTGCAAAAAGTGAAGAATTATGTATGGTATAAAAAGTTGCACCCGCAAAAGTGTTATATGCACCTACAAAAATTGAAGAAGCAACCCGTCAAGCTCGCTGTAGACCCCACGGCAAAAGTTGCTGCCTAGGTGCGGCCGCAAGATATAAAGTTGCGGCCGCAGGTCCAAATGTTGGGGCCGCAACTTTCTGTTTTTAGCACTACGTGAATTTTCTGAATTTGTTTCCTAAATAGACTCTGCCTTATTTTTGTATACAGTTTTAGGCATCTTTTGGGATTCTTTTGGGGACGATAAAAGGAAGTTAATTAAGAGATCAAAAAACCTACTTAACTTTCTACACAAAAGAAAATCAATGATTAGAGCTTTTTTGGGCAAATCGAATAGTGAAGTCAAGACCATCATCACCCATTATCCGGTTATGGCTTCTTATTCATATTTTTGTTCTTTTATCTATAATATATTATACTGAGTTTTTAATAGTATTAGGGTTAGATGAAACCCCGAATTTGATTATTGTCTTAAATTATTCAAATAATGTTAAAATGTGGATTTGCTATTGAGTTTTTAATATTGATTTATTTATTCGTAACTACTTGATCACCAGTTATTAAATACTTGTGGTTTGCCTTGTGAATCGAGAGATCATTGATAAGTTAGACCAATATATTAGAAGCCATAGGGCCCGATCGGGAACGAGAGTACCTCGATGCTTTATGTTACGTTCTCACGTTTTCACAAATCGATCTAATGAGTTTGTGTGTGTTTAGATTCACCATAGAGATATAGGTAGGTTGCATGCTTGAATAGATTGAGCTCTAATCGAGATAGATTGTTTGATAAAATTGGAAAATAGTATTCAAGGGTAGATTGCATTGTCAATTGGAGATCCATGCAATAGTTAGATGAGGAGTGGATTCGACGCCTTGATGCTAGTTTTCCCATATTTAATCTAAATCTCAAAATCACTCTTTCAATTTATTCTAGTTTAGTTAGTAGTTTCTTTTAGGTTTACATCTTGCAATTTAATTTCGTATTTTAATATTTGCAATTTTAGAAATTAATCGATCTATACTTTATTTGTTTGGTTAAGATTAGTTAAATTAAGCGTGAAAATCTACGATCCTCGTGAATATGATAACCAGAATAAAAAAAAAATCCACTTTATTACTTGCTCGAACCATACACTTACGGTATGGGATTTATTGCAACAACCTTTATGAGATAGCGGCATAAATAAAGGGAAAGAAGCAGAAACTAAGTAATGCAAAATGATTCACTACACACTATTTTGCATTAATTCACTCCAAGAGCTTCACATTCTACCGAGTGGATCTCCACGACACCTTGTTTCAGGCTTCACAGTTCCACTCACGTCAAATATTATTCAACCCTCTATAAGAAGGCTGACTTGACCGTCAGAGCTCGTGCGATTACACCCCCCCCCCCCTCCGCTGTTTGAGTGGTGGTTATCGGTGGTCAACGCTCATAACAATTTGTCTTAGCGTGCTAATGGACAGAGGAAAAAGATAAAGGTGAGGTGCAATTGTAAACCCAATTTCCAGAGGTCAACGAATGGTACATTAAAGTGATGAAAGTTCTGGAAGAGTTTAGTGAAATCAGATTCTGACACTAGTCAGAAATTTGATATTTCAATTTTTAAGGTATGAAGTTGATCCTAATTCTCAAAGAGGTGGTTGGTAGTCTTACATAAATATTTCATATATATATATATATGTGTGTGTTTTCTCAAGCCTGGAAAAGGCATTTGTGTGAAGGTTACAATAAATTGTGAAGGTATTTCAGGAGACAACAACATTAATCTTGAACAATATATAATAATCACTATTACTGATATATAAAAATGTGCATGCTTAAATCCTTAAATTTACATTTATATCTCAACTTTTTTCCTTTTATCTATAGTAACCTTGATTAAATTTAAAAAGTCTTAACGAACGTTAAGTGAATTTTCATATTACTTAATTTAGTAAACTATAAAATATACCCTTTAGTAGATCAAAGGGCCTGTTAGCATAGTAATTTTAATTCATTTTAATTTATTTTTAAATTCAAATTTGATCAAACAAATCACATCCACATACTAAGTATACTTTTAAATCTCCACCATTCGACTCCACTAATTCTCTCTCTTCCTTTCCTACTCATAAAAATACATTTTAATTTATACGCTAAGCGGGGATCAAACACTAATATCAAATATTGCATGACACTCATCATATGGTGGAATATATGAAATGAGGATAATTGCTAATACCAAAATTACACGAAAGATAATCGTAGGATGTGTTGTAACCGACAAATATATTATTCTCCAGAAAAAATGCTAGCTCCAAATACATTCTTTTAAGAATGAAAGGAGTCTTTGTCATTGCAAATAAATAGACATATCTTTCTTATGTAAAACTAACATCCTTGTATATTTACTAAACATCTAGCATTTTTATCTCTACTTATTAAATATTTACAAATAACACGCAATCCATTTTGGATTATGACTATTATTATTAATAGAAAGTAACTAAAATTCTAGGAATATTTCGTTGATTCTTCCGTCCATCTCAGTTACCTTTTTTTTTGTCATTTAATATTTTTTCACGTTATTTCATATTTGTCACAAAAAGAAGTTTCAACAATTTCTCTTAAAATTCTCTAAAATTTTTTTTTAAACAGTAGATCTTGTTGAAGTACGTAACTTCTTCTAAACAGTAGATCTTGCTCGATATATATGGACAAGTATTTAAAAGGAAGCCGCCAAGCATAATATCAATGTCAAAAAAAAAAAAAAAAAAAAAGATGCATTACCCTGTTTTTTTTTCTTTGTACTTAAGTGCACAAGATTTGTAAGTACTCAGTATTTTTGTACTTATTGAGAGATATTACTGTTTTATTTTTGTAATTACCCAACATTTTTGTACTCGAGTTTAAAACTTTGCACGTACAAGTACAATATATCTTTCGTCTTGTATACACGACCAGGTTCAAAAATTCCCTATTTCCACGTCTTGCATGTATACGCGGCCACATTTAAAAATTGTAAATACTAGGTTCACGGCCAAGCCCCACAACTACCCGGTGTTTAATATTTAATATTTTGCACACATACGTATTTTTAATCTAGATCCATTAATTTATAGGGACGATTCAGTCATTTATAAAGATCCAATTTATTATAGTATATATATACATTAATTTTGACCCGGTGTCTATATAAAAATGCATGCGATATAAATAAACTATGGCATGTGCAGAGATTAGATGACAAAAATGAAGGGATTATTATAGTGTTGATTCTCAGAGGTTAGGTGAGATTGGGTTATAGAATTGCTCCAAAAGGGGTTAGGTGAGGTTTTTGGTATTTTATTTAATGCAAATAAGATAAGATATGATAGATTAAGGAATTCAATTCACTCTTTTTGTTTATATATACTTGTATTGTATTGTAAAATAAAAATCTTGTGTGCGAGATTTAAAATAATAATAATAATAATAATAAATTTTTTAAATCTCCCAGCCAAGTGGGAGATCGGGACTATGTATTATAATTTATAAAACCATTTAAATGGAATATACCAATTTTCTGCAAATATCTTCGTTTTCTTGTCACGAAAAAGTGAAATGAATTAATGGGGAAAATATGATTAAAAATTTGAAAGAAAATAGATATAAATATGAAACCCACCAATTCTTCTTTTTCTTTTTTTTTTTTCTCTCCCTTCTAATAGACATTGTCAAAAAAAAATGCATTGAAGATACTGTTATTTCCTCTATAAATTACATCACGGATTCTATACTTGAAGATTATTTAGCGGTCCGGACCTCCCATTTTGACACCATCAAATTTAGACGCGCGACGTTAATTTGGTATATTACCGTGCAAAGAAAACTTCAACCGTTATAATTATTATGATGATAACTTATTAGACTCCAATGAATCCGATTTGGTGTCCTAATTGATATTTACAAGAAGACATGAATTAAAACAACAAATATGGTCTCCACGATAATATAACAATTTTTTAAATTTTGTTTTGGTTAATTAAGCGTCCAGATCATAATAATTTTGCGAAACAAAGAAAATTGAAACTTGTCTTGGATTAGGCAATTGTCACTACGCAAACTACGATTATCCTAGTCTTGAGAAGGACAAGTTTAGAACGTGGGAGACCCTACCAAGTAAATTACAAATATTTAGGGTTACGTGGGAGACCCTACCAAGTAAATTACAAATATTTAGGGTTTTACTTCTAGAACTATCAAATTTAAAATCTATAAATATATTGGATTAGAATAACAGCTAAAATCACTAGTAAAGTGGAAAAAAAAAAACAAACAAACAAAGAAAAAAGCGAAACAAAATTAATGACTGCACTACAGTCTATAACCATTAATACTAGCAGCAATCCCCGTGCGTTGCACGGGAAAACATATCTATTAGTACGCGATTCTCATAAATATAAATAGAATATCATTAATAATATTAGAAATTATTATTAAAAAAACTCAACACAATCCAGAACTTTACAGGATTTACGTAACTCTTATTCAAATTTTGTAAGAATTTTGACACAGTTTTACTTGTATTTCAAACAATTTCATCATGTAAATATCTTATAGTTAGGGTATTTATTTACTGTTTAGCAATATAATTAATTTTCATTAATTTTTTATTGTTATAAAAGTATAGAAACAATAGAGAGAATTTAGAGAGAATGAATTCTAAGGAATTCTCAGGAATGAATTTCATTAATAACTTAAGCCCTATTTATAGGAAAACTTCGAATGGAACAATCGTAATTACATAATTTCATCAAGGGTATAATAGTCATTCACATATAATAATTACATCTTTTACCAAATTATTCCTCCACCAAATTATTCCACCACCAAATTATTCCTCATAATTCATAACCACCAAATTATTCTCAATTATTCATAACACCTAATAATTATTCTTCAATTATTATTCATAACACTTCCCCTTGAATGACTATTAATACAAATGTCTTCCTGGACTGTTTGAGAAACCCAAAGGGGAAAAACTTCCAAACCGACAAGGATAGCTTGGAGTGGTTATATCTTGCTTTCATCAAAACATTGCTCCCCCCCGATGTCTATCACAGATATGAGTATTCACGTCTTTGCCTCATTAAAACCTTGTCAAGAAAACCCAATGGGAAAAACTCGATCGAAGGAAAGAGAGATACCGCCTCCGCTTGATTTCATATTCTTGAGAACTGACATCTTTACTTACAAATGATTTCAATATCATCATCGTTTGGATCTAAAGCATTAGCTCCATTATAACTTGATCCAATAGATACACTGTATCAATTTCTCCTATCGTTCTCAATATACCATGAATATGCCTCGTTAAAACCTTATTAGGAAAAACCCAGTGGGAAAAACCCTAATGAAGGAAAAAGAGTACATTATTCATGTGAATACGCATTTAAAGTTGCCTCATTAAAAACCTTGCTAGGAAAACCCAATGGGATAAAACCTCAGTCAAGGGAAAAAGAGTGCAACGCGTATTTTATACAAGTATGCTGCAAGCATTTCAAAATCTTTCATACATTTGTATGAGTATCATATACATTGGTTTTATACTCTTCGTTCATTTAGAGTGCATCAATTTTCTTACACAACTACAAAACATTCACCATGAACACATGTCTCCAAACACACAATTTAAAGCATATAAATTCATTGTAAAAACATGTAAACATATAAGTAAACCTTCATAACTAACTAACACTTAAAATATATCATTTAACATTTAATACTCACTTAATAGGTTATTTCATTCCCAGAGCTTAGCTCACCCTTTAGGGTACTCATAAACACGGGTTTAGCTCATCCGATCCTTTAATTTCCTTTTTTTCGGCACACACACGATCGTGAATTTAACTTTCATGAGCATACAACATATAATGACCACCATGCTTATCTTTAAACTTGAGCAATAGTCATCATCATCTCATCATCTCATAAGTTAAGGATTTCACATTCACCATTTATCATCTTCAATATATCTCAATATTTTCATTATCATTGATCATATGTAGCGCTACATTTTCATATCGTGTCACACATTTCAATTTCATTCTTTCCCCATATCGACATAACTTATCGAGATATCTCATTATCAATCCTCTTGTAGGATTACACAATATAGTTATGTCTATATACTTTCAAGAGTATATGCCTCCGTTATTAAGACCATCTTTTATAATTTGCTTTGATATATATGTTTGGGGAAATATCAACGCGTCTGCATAACTTATCAAAGCATCGGGGGTGATATATGTGATTGTTCATAGCCTTTCATGCATCTTTGAACTTTAAGTTCAGATTTCAATTTTCGAGATATAACATGATGCATTTCACATATTATTTTCAACTTTTAATACTCCTTATGTTGAGAAAATTTAGAACACCAAAACTCATATAGTTGGTATGATTTTAATCATATATGTTCTCATCATTCAGCTTTAATATGGGAATTTAGACTGCTTGCATTCTATTCTCGATATATCGGCAATTTATTTGAGGACTTTAAATAATTTGCCATATAATATCCCACTTGTATGCATACTCAAATCCTTCAGTGATTTATTCAAGTATTGGGATATACATTTACTAGCTTTATCATTAAATCTCAAAATCATGCTCATACCAGTGAGCAAATATTTCAGAAATTTCAAATTATGAATCATATACACATGTGACTATCTAGTGGATCCATATCATAATATCTAGTAGTCCACATGGAGGATGAGGGGCCTATATTTCATCCTTATTCCGGATATATTTTGGGATTTATTCCCAATATTGGCTAGTAATGATTTCATCATTTATCGAGAACAATCATTGAAGAATTCTTTTAATTCTTCACTTGAAATATTGATTTCAATAATTATTTAAACCGGGATGGTCAATCCGGTTTTGCAAACGAGTATTATTGAACTTCTAGTTCAGTAAATTCTTATATCGATTTCACTAGTATCTGTATAGTGCTCAATATGATTTATCATAGAAACAATTCACCGACATATTCCATCACCTTTTAGTGACATTATTGTCTACTACTGTTCAAACACGGAGTTACAGCTCATACGCATCACATCCGACTATTATTTAATTCCGAAATCGTAGCTCTTACGCTTCATATTATTTATTTAAAATCGGAGTCTTATTTCATACGCGTCGTATTATTCTATAAATAAATCATCAAAATTATTGCAAAATTCATCCTAACAAGGGTCTATACATTATAATGGATCATATGCTCTCAAATCTTCGAAAATACTATCCATCACTATCTGATCAAAATCCTAAAAAGGATTTATCGATGTAGGCCGAAGGATTAAGGATGCTAATGAATAAGGGTATCCCACAAGATATCCGATGCTTGATTGAAGCAAAGGTTCGATTATCACCGTGAGGTTTCAATTCCTTCTAAATACATGCCTGGTATGGGTAAAAGTAGTTTTTCAAAGAAACGGAGAGCAAAAAGATTAGGAGGATGCTACAAGTGTGCTTTCGATGGACATGTGACACTCGATGTAAATCAGGGGTACTTGTCCGTAAATCGAGAAAATAAAATAGCATTCATTAAGGATGGATTGAGTAAGGAGCCTTTGGATGATATTCAACAAAGCTCTTGAGACACATCCCTAGTGGACACGCATACAAGGTGAGCTAATGGCCTTATGGGCCAAATTCAAAGATCAACAAACGCTTCTGATGCCTTGAAAAACTTACTTTAGAAGATCCTCATGTAAATTTAGTAGAAAATTTTAGTATAATAATTTTCTCATATTAATATAAGAAGCTCGATGTAATAACTAAGATCAATGTTTTTCTTGTAATTATAAATATTGTTTTTCGATTTTTAAGATATATATATATGTATATATATATATATATTATTTTTCAATCACCCACGTATATGTCATTTCACTAAAATTTTTCTGCCATTTTCTCTTTCATATTTGTCAAAAAGTAAATAGTACAATCAATTATTGGTTTGAAAATTTATCTTTAAATAGAGGGGATTCATATATCTCTCATGTTCATACATTAAAAGTATAGTGTAAAAAGAGAGATAGGAGTAGAGATGGATATGATTTTAGAATCATCTCATACAAGCCGCCTTTTACCTCGCCATTAAAACCGTATGTATTCTTGGTGATCTAAACTGGTAGGCCATATCCAATATGTGGATATGGAAAACCGACTGTAAAGAGTTAGGGAGACAAGAAATCAATATACTATATGGAGGAACCAACAACAAACTTTTAGCTAGACTTATAATTGCTTTGCACCATCATGGGGAATAAGAGTTTGGTGTAATACCTTTTCATCTAGTTGGATCTAATACTCGAATTGGAGCCGCTTCTACCATGGGTCCAGCAGGTTGGGCAAGCGCAATCCATCCACAATCGCATGATGTATATGATGAATAATAGTGATGCTTTCATTGTCCTTCCAGTGGCTACAACACACTGGAGGAAATATTTAATATAGTCTCGACACGTTGGAACTTTCATGTCAAACCAATAGGTTTGTTGAATATTAATAATTTCTTTGATGGTTTACTAGCGTTTCTAGATCGGTGGTAAATAATAAGTTTATCTCTCATTCAATGAGAAAATATTTATCTCTCGCTAGTCGTTGATGAACTACTCATCAAATTTCATGCATATGTTCAAGAATCAGTGGAAGCCCAGGTCCGTCAACAGACTACGTGTCAAGCGTTTAAAAGAAATTCGGATCCTTTAAATATTTCATTATGAACTATAATGTTGATGGTGGCAGAGTTACGTAGTATTTATACTCTCAGACGCATCCTCATTTATGAATTCAAGATGTATATTCTTTGCATTTCTATATTTTCGAGTGTTTAATGCCATCTTTTGATATTCTCAATATGTTTCACTTCGACTGCTTTTGTACTTCTTCTCGAGTAATAATAATATCATATCGCTTTATTCAAATACGTAAATCTAGTGATTATGCTTCTTCAAGAGCATTTTATTCTCATATTAATACACAATCTCATATCATCGATGAGATTATTTCATATAATTTCTCCATGCGATATATTTTCTTTGATTTATCAACATGGGATCTATTGAGCATTTTATTTTCATCTATTTATCCAATGGTGACTTCAAGTACCACTTACTCAATTTTTCCATTAATATTCGGTATATATATGGGGAAGTAATTTTATTCTCATCGCCTACTACTTGAGAGTATGATTAGAACATTTGATCAACTACTTTCTTCTCGAGTAGGATTCGTTATAACCAATCGTAGTATAACCCACCACATTGGAAATATGCACACCAATCGTGTGGTATTACCCACCACATTGGAAATATACTCAAACTATAAAGTGCATAAATTTAAATTGCAGAAATTAAATTTCCTCCAATAGGTTGTCGAACCTACCTTATGGGAATTATTACAATAAATATAAATTTACGGAATTTAAATTGCGAGAATTAAATTGCATAATGTTTAACTACTTCTTCAGGAGTAGGATCTGCTTAGTAGAAGGTATTACCCATCACTTAGCATATAAAGTGCAGAAATATATAAAACCTTCCGTTTAGTGACGGTTGAACCCATCATCAAGTAGGAGGTATTGCAAAGTAATTAAATTACAGAATAAAGTCAGAATTAAATATTGAACTGCTTCTACGGGAGCAAATTTGTTCTTCTAGAACAAATACTCATTACTTCTACAAGAGCACACTTATCCTTTTAGAATAAGTATATTATGTAATTGAACTCTTCGAGAGTTACATTAATATTTTGATCTATTAACTCAAATGGACTTCAGGTCGTAATTAATGGATTTAGAATTTCTTCATGAATATTCTATCCATTTTTCACTTGTCGCTGCAAAATTAGGGGTCCGCTTTTTTACCCTAAGGGTAAAATTGTCCATTCCAATTAGAAGGTAAAATTGTCAAAAATATTTTATCAATGTTTTACGATTGGAAAATTATCTCCTTTTTACTTCAATTTATCAATATCAAAATGTTCAAGGACTATTTTGTAACTTTTAAAAGTTGGTGTCTTTGATTTGTAAATTTTGAAAGTTTGATAATAACATATTTCAAAACGAGTTATTACCCTATCAATGTTGGTGTCAAATCGGCTCTCGTTAAATCGAGTATAATGGAGTCTAGAAAATTTGATTTTGATAATGTATGCTCCTTATATCTCGATAAAACGAACGTTATAGTTTAATATATTATTATATTATAAAATCATATGATTTACCTTTTTCCTTTCTCTAACTATTCCAATGGATGAGATTTACTTGCAATCCATTTACGTGATCGAAAATTCTTTGGACTCCATTCTTCCAATTTTGGGATTTCGCATATCTCCAAAGGTGTTGTGTAGAATGAGAATTGTGGGAGAAAAATACATGAACAAAGGGAATTTTCGATGATGTATTTGCAGAGAGAGTTATTTAGGATTGATGATGATGTGAATTAATTCATTGGTAATAATCCGCTGACGTCTGTAGAAGATCATCTATAAGATGCAATCAGAGCATACTTCTTTCATATTACTCAAAGGGTTAGAGACTCGTCGTCGATAACGTGTTATAAAAGTATAGAAACAATAGAGAGAATTTAGAGAGAATGAATTACAAGGAATTCTCGTGAATTTAATTTCATTAATAATCAAAGTTCTATTTATAGGAAAACTTGAATTCACACGTAATCGTAATTACATAATTTCATCAAGGGTATAATAGTCATTCACATATAATAATTACATCTTTTACCAAATTATTCCTCCACCAAATTATTCCTCCACCAAATTATTCCTCATAATTCATAACCACCAAATTATTCTCAATTATTCATAACACCTAATAATTATTCTTCAATTATTATTCATAACATTTATTTAATTTTTATAAAAAATTAAATTTTACCTGAAATTTTTAGTTTTAATTAATTTTATTTTTAAAATAATTAATTATATCTAAAATTAATTAAAGGATCCAATCCAATTTTTCATTTTAATGTTACACGATTTCTTTCCATTTTATGTACAAATTTAAATAATTTTAATTTTGCATCACACCAAAATTAAAACCTAGTGAAGTTCCTTGTAATCTTAATTAATTTTTATTTCTTTGCTAATTATTTGCAAAAATAACTAAGGGTTATTTTCACAAACACCACTCCCCGAAATCTTTCGAGTCTGTAACAATTCCAACATCATTCTTTTTTTTTTTCAATGTAGAACTCCAATATTTAAATTAAGTGTCACTGGACCCCTCCACCGACGAATTCCATCCAATTTAGCTCTTAAATTGGCTTTTTTGTTCTTTCGTGCACCAAAGTTTGGGAGTAAAACTTGAAACAATATTTTATTTCAAAATTTGAAATCTTTTTAAACTTCATAAATTTTAACAATTTGCAATTTAGTCTTGAATCTTTTTGAACTTCACAATTTTAACTTTAATTCTTTTGTAATTTAGTCCTAAATTTTTTATTTCACAATTTCAACATTGTTTTTGAAAAATTGGTGGAAATGGTCTATAAATTGTGTGGTTGTAGTGAAATTGGTACAAAATAAATTAAAAGGTAGCGTAATATTAATTTTATTAAATTAATTAATTTGATGCCAATTTTATTTGATCTATAATTAATTTTATGAAATTTATTTGACACATATTAAATAATTTTTATCAATAATTTTCAGTAGAATAACATTGCTTCACAATAATATCATAATTTCTCAAACTTTTCCTTAGCATTAGAGATGCGTACATTTCGATTTTAACTAACAGTTAATAATAAATGTAATTATTTTATCTACATAAAATTTTAGAAGAAATTTATCGTTGTAAAAACTATGCTGAATGAAAAGAATAATAAAATAAAATACACAAAAATTAAAAATTAAAATAAAAAACTCTAAACATGACAACCACTTCGTCGCTCACCAACCAAGGAAAGGCCCTTGTGATACCAGCCAATCAAAGGGCTTTCCTCCCGATTTACTAATTATCATTCAATTGGTTGTATCAGTTGATGGTACAACCAGTAGTTTATCGCCTGCTAATGACTTCGCTAGTGGGGTGCGTGTTGTTGGACTGGGTTAGGGGTGGGGTTTAGTGTGGCCTCTCGGGGGTTAGTTTTTTTTTCTTTTGTTTAATTTTTTTTAATTATATTTTATTATTTTTCTATATTCAGATTAATTTTATAGTGATATATTCCTAATAAAATTTTATAAATTACATGTATTCCTAACTGTTGGTTGAAGTTAAAATGTGCATGTGTTTAATTCTAAACAATTTTTTTGAAAAATTACAATAATAATACGATCAAATTCTATAATGTTGAAAATGTTAGATAAAAATTATTTAATATGTGACAAATAAATTTGATAAAATTAATTATAGATCAAATAAATTAATATTAAATTAATTAATTCAATAAAATTAATATCAAACTATTTTTTTAATTCATATCAATTTCGCAAGCAACCACAAAATTTATAGATTGTTTTCCCTAATCTTCCAAAAATAATGTTGAAATTGTGAAATTAAACAATTTAGGACTAAATTGAAAAATATTAAAGTTGAAATTGTGAAGTTAAAAAGATTTAAGGCTAAATTGCACATTATTAAAATTTCTAAAGTTTAAAAAGATATAAAATTGTGAAATAAAATATTGTTTCAAAATTTACCCCCAAATTTTACTACACAAAAGACAAATAAAAGTCAATATAACAGCTAAATTTGATGAAATCTACCGGTTGGGATGAGGTTCCACGTTGAAAAAAAAGAATGGGATTAGAATTGTTATAAACTCAAAAAATTGGGGGATTTTGTGAAAATAACTCAATAACTAATTATGTTTAAAATTATTTAACGGTTCAATTTAATTTTTATATTTTAACTGTACATATTTCTTTTAATTTTTTTTATAAAAATTTAATCGATGGTAATTTTGTATCATACTAAAATTAAATCTTAGCGAACTTGTTAATTTTAAGTAATTTTTATTTCTTTCCTAATTATTTATAAAATTAATTTATTATTTTCTGAATAATTCATTGGTCAAATCTAATTTTTCAATTTAAAAAATAATATAACTAAAAAATTAAAAGAAAATCTCCTACTTCTAGGCAGGAAAATCGATCATGTTAATTAAAAAAATAATTAAGAGATTCTTTACATATATGTGTATGTGTGTGTATATATATATTTATATACAGTGTGTTATTATTATTATTATTATTATTATTATTATTATTATTATTATTATTATTAAGATTTAATAAGATTCGTGGCCATTAATAATAAATGTTAAGAAATTTACTATGGATTATGAAAGAAAAAAAATATCAGATCTTAATTCAAAAAATCAACCAATAGAGGCATAGTCTCATTAGCGGGAAAACCAAATCTTCATTTAAAAATAAACTAATAAAAGGAAAGTCTCATATGAGGGAAAAGCCCTCCAAAATCTATATTTAAAATGGCTAAAAAATGAGCTGGAAAATACCCTAAAAAACGATCTCTTTTTATTAATATATAGATGACCAAAGGGTAAAGCATGCACAGAGCAGGCGCATGAGGTCCTGTTTTGGTCATAATTAATGACTTAATTCTAACACTAATGGTGTGCTTGATATGCCAAAATTTGGATGGAAAATGTCGCTTCAAGGAAAAGGTTTTGTCACTTGTGTGTTTAATGCAAAATCTTTTCTTGGAAAGTGTTTTCTATGTACAAGTCTCTAAAGCACAAATTTGACCCATTTTTTTGGAAAAGTGAAACTAGTGCTGAGTTGGGAAACCTTTTCAAGGGAAAACCTTTTGCATGGAAAAGATTTTCCCCCTCCATTTCCAGGTTGAATCAAACACACCCTAATTTTAACATTCTCTCCTTTCTACTCATCTCCGCGACCACCTGCCGTCGCCACCTATAGGACTCTCCGAAAAGAAATGTTAAATTGACTCTTCTTCATGACAGCAATGGCATTTATTGGGAAAGCAGATTTTACAATAGCATCAACTAGAAGCCAATCGTGCCATAGTTTCCGGCAGAAGAAAACTCGATTACAAGTGCACGAATCGGAAAAGTAATCAAATAGAATTTTTGAATCCAAATATCATATCCACAAAAACAAAACAAATCGGAACAGAAACAAGTAAAATTAGGGGTGGACAAAATAATCGGAACTGAACCGAAAAAACAAAAACTATTCGGTTATTTTAAAATTTTTGAGAACCAAAACAAATCGAAACCGAAAATCAAACTCTTATTTTTCAATACCCAAAAACCAAACCGAAAACCGTGTACTCTCTATCTAAAAATTAACTCCATGTATTTTTTCTTTTAAATAAGTTTTTATACAAACACCTTAATATATTCAGCTTTAACTTTATAAAAATCTAGCAATAAACGAAAATAATGTTTGATTGATGGAAAGTGAATTTGTATAGCTTATTACTTTCTTGACTATATTTTACAAATACGATGTAGTCATAATCGAACAAAAATCGAGATATAATCGGAAACAAAGTTGTTTGGTTCTTGTTAACGAACTGAACCGAACCGAACTGAACTGAAATTTTTGGTCCGAATCTAGTCCTTTCAATGCCCTAACCAAACAGTAGTTTATCCATCCCTAAGTAAAATTAAAATTGAAAGTGTTTTTCCTTCTAAATTATGAGAATTAAAATATACAACTAATTGCAATATTAAAACCAAAATTTACCAATTAAACTAGAAGAAGTGGAAAAGATGATTTTTGTTTTACTACGTCCGTCCCAAATATATAATCCGCATTTTCTTTTTGGATTATCCCAAATATATAGTTTTCTTTCTATATTAAGAGGTTTAATTTATATTATTTTATTAATTTACCCATATTTTATACTTGATTATAGTTGTCAATTTTGTATTTTGTTCATTAAATATGAGTAAATTAGGAACACGGATAACAAAATGTGAGTTTCCAATATAATTTTTAATATTTGTGAAAAAACAAAGTGGACTGTATATTTGGGATAGAGGGAGTAAAATATTAATATGAAGAAAACAAGTGTTAAATAAGATTCTGAATCACTTTTCAATTAATTTTTCACCCGGATCATTAATTTGACACCTAAAGTCGGTTTCAACTTTCGACAATTAAAATTCTCAAAATTGTTAAATAGTCGTTCTGAAATAGAATTCAACCTATTCTTATGATCGGCGTTCTAAAAAGGCCGCCTAGGAGATGTCTAGGCGGCACCTATGCTCAGACTTGGGTATCACGCCTAACTGGAATCCCAAAAGGCACAGAAGTCTTAAGTCACTCTTTGAAGGGAAAAACAAACCTTGCCCAGGTGCTCCCTTAACATAGCGCACAATTCTTAATGCCGCATTCATATGAGAAGTGCCCAATTGTAAATTAGGAAAGTTAAGGCTATAAGTTGTATTTGTAATTCTATCTAAAGTGGGGGAAGAGCTAAATGAAGGCATTGGATTCAATTGAGAAAATCAGTATATTGATTTATTTTCAATGTGTGGCGCTCATACATAAACCTACTCGACATATGCACAGAATACTTCCACACTCATTCCAATACACATTCGAGGTCCCCAACCAAACGGAAAGTGCGAGAACTGGTTGCTAATAACTTAATCGCCTTTGATACTCCTTCGCTAAACCTTAGTGGCTTGAATTCGTTAACGTCTTCGCCCCATATTTTGCTATCGTGGTGCAGCATAAGTGTTGGCATTATTAGTCGCACTCCGGCTGGTAGGACCACCTTTCTTATCGTGGTTTCTTTGTAAGTCATTCAGTTTAGAAAGACTCCTGGTGGGTATAATCTTAGAACCTCTTGTACAACCGTTGTTACCTGTAAAAACGATGTCACAAGAAGGATTTGGTTATTATTTAATAGAAGTTTGATATGTCTCGAAGAGCTTTCAAGTATTAGCCCTTGAATATATATAGAAAATATTTTGGTATTCCTATTAGTGTACCATACTCAATAATTCTGTCAATTACCACTGATTACCTAAATAAAGAGTCACATTAGGTCTTAATGTCATAATTATAAAGAGAGTTACATTAGGTCTTTGTCTCCCCTGAACACGAGATAATACTCACGATTTTGAGGCGATTTAGCTTGTCAAAATTGGGTTTATCACTTGTAAAAATCTCCAAGACCTCCTCTCTCGCTCGGGTTTACCTTTACCAACCCAAGTGCTTACTCAATAAAATCAATGCCCACACGAGCAGGGATGACGCATTCTGCTGCCCGGCAGAAGACAAAACCTTGCACCACTCTGTCTTTGATAACCTCTTTAAACTCATTCCCGATTTGCTCCCGTATTATTGTTGAATTTGCTTGAAGTTCGACTCTATCAATATGTCCAACAAGTCTTCACAGCTAGCCTTACATCGCTGTGGATATGTGATTTGTTTTCTAATTATGCTCAGTATAGACGCTTCCACTTCCTTGGTGATTTCTTTCATCCTCCTATATATTTTTGTGGGCACGAACCTATGTGAAAAATTAAATTACACCAAAAACGTTGTTTGTCATAAATTACTAGTTGTAAAAAAGGAAGAAAACAGAGTAGACAGCGAACGTGACCTGTTCTTTTTGAAGTTCAAATTAATATCTTTCTTACCTCCAAGGGATGTAACGTAGATTTCGTCCTTGAGAGACAAGCTCGGCCTGTTCCTTTTGAAGTTCAAATTAATATCTTTCTTCCCTCCTCATAGTTACTTCCAAATGCCGTACGTTTATTCTCTGTTTAAAAAAAAAAAAATTAATTATGATGTCATTTTGAAGTTGGAAAATATGCAACATGTATCTAAGGGGAGTGCCATCAACATGAAATTGCATAAAATTTTTGTCATCAAAATGGAATTGTATAGAACTCTTAAATTTTATGGATTGAGATAGATTTCATAGATTTTAATAGAATTCCACATAATCCTTCAGATTTCAGTGGAATTCTATATCACGGAATTTGGTAGGTTTCAATGGATTTTAGTGCATTTTAGTGAACTAGTTATAAGAACGTGCGAATATGCAAAAGATGAATGAATGATATTAACAAAAAATTAATGTATTAACATTCTTTATGAAATTAGCGTCATATTGTGCCCCGTTTGAAATTAATGTGTCAAATACATGTATTCATACTATGTTGGCTAATTTTATGCTCTTTGGAAAAAAATTAGAGTTGTAACTTAAAAAATACATTAATTTTAGAAACTACAGATATAGTATTTTTTTCACCAAACTTTTTTATATAAATTAAATAAATTTTTGCGTCATAATTTTTTAAGTTACAACTCTAATTTTTTTCCAAAGAGCATAAAATTAGCCAACATATATAGTATTAGTAACTCATATATGTAAGCTAATTGGCATTTTTTAATAATTTTTTCTCTAAGTAGAAATATTAATACCTCAATTTTTCTACTAAATTAATCCAAACATCTAATTAAAAGAAATTAATAAGAGTAGTCATATATATTTGAGTCGATTAAATATGATATCAATCAAATATTAAAACTATGAACATGATATCTGAATTAGGAAATTTTAAAAGATTTTTATAGGAAACAAAATGAAGAATATACATTTTTAAGTTATATGCTTTGAATAAAAGTACAATATATATTTAAATATTCATGTTTAATTGAATTAAAGTAATTTAAAAATCCATTCAAAACTTAAGCTATGTTCTATATACATTAAATCTCATTAATTTATATTTATTTTATTATCTCTCATCGTTTGCAATCACTTAAATATTGATTTGATAATTTATTTATATTTTTTCTTACATGTTCTCCAATTCTCAACCATACTTCCGATACGAAATTCGATTTAACAACAAATAATGTGTATAGAACAAGGTCTTAGTTATATAAATGTATTTTTTGAATTATTGAATTTAAAAAATGTCTGTGAGATAATTATAAATCAAAAGTTATTGATTATCATACGATTATACTTTTTCAACTTATACAAAAAGTCATATGCATTAAATAAAATCACATTACATTTGAATATTTATAATTTAATTTTATCAATATAATGTGAAGAGTCATTCATTAATTATTTATATAAATATCATTTTAATAAGGGTAGAATGGACTAAACGAATTATAAGTGAGGACATTATTGGAAATCAAAAGATTTCCACACATCCGCACTTTTTAATATAGTATAGATTTATGTTCCTATACACACACACACACACACACACACACACACACACACACACACACACAAAACTTTGTTATTATAGCCATACAATTCGTATAATAAATTTTAACATACAAGAACATAACACAAATACGAATAATTGGAAAAGAATATATAATCTATTTTTACCGTTTGTTTAGGGAGGTCATTTATTTATTACGAAACCATTTAAAATTTATTATTATTGTGTTGATGTTAGAATTCAAAGCTTGAGCAACATTTTTCTTTATTATTGTCGTTGTTGTTGTCGCAAATTGAATGTGAACTTGACATAAAAATAAAAAAATAATGTTGCTTCTTTCATTTTTTTTTTTTGCTATTACAAAGAAATAATCAAGGGTGTAGAAAGCTATTTTTGATACTGTCAGATTGCACAGATTCTCACTAGATCATCAAAAAATAACAAAAGGTAAAAATATTCAAACTATGGCATTAAAAATGAATCTATAACCTTGTCATTTTTTTTGAAAAAAAATGGATCTAGAGTTTTTAATTAACGAACAAAGATAATAAAACATTGTGCCAATTTTTTGTATGAATATAAAGTTATGAAATTACATTACAACTTGCTAATTTTGTGTTAACACCTCATTTCAAACATTTGATCATTTATTCTCCACAGGTTGAATATGATGTGATCTTTGAAAATTGAGCGATGAAGAAAATCACGAGTTTCGATCAATTTGGATTTTACTAATAATTATGAAATTATTTTGAATAATAGTCTCTCATCTAGTCCATTATTATTATTATGCATAGATTGGATATAATATGATTTTTCAAAAATTAGAGCAATAAAGAATAAATAAATATGTCTCATCGAGATAATATATATTTTATATTTTATATATTGACCACTTATTTTGCACAAGTTGATTATGATATTATTATTTCAAAATTATAGTGATTGGGTTGTCCGCAATGTCACTAAACAACGTTTGTGTTCTTCATAAACCCCCATGGGCTACTATCTTTGCTATGGCGCTGTGGAAAATATGGCAAGTTGGTAACCAATATATTTTCATAGTTAAGGAGATTCATCCACGACTTCTCTCGCGGTTTATCATTCAAATGGCACGCGATGAACACTTGGCTTGGTCTAAGCTGTAGGATATCCGGTGCCCAATTAGAGCGCACTGCACTCGAGGTGTAGGTTGGATGGAGCCCCTTGTTGGCTATGTGAAAATCAATGTGGACAGCAGTGCCTTAGGCAACCCAGGTTGCATTGCGCCGAGTGGAGTCGCTAGGGACCATTGGAGGCAGTGGTAGTTTGGGTTTGCTTCCAATGTGGGGTTTGACAGTATTTTCCTGGCTGAATTATAGGCTATTTACAAAGTCTTTGGCAGGGTTCGTGAGCGAGATTTTGATTGTGTGATTATTTCTAGTGATTCCTTCTCTGCCGTTCGGTTTGTCAATGGTAAACCTCTACACTATCATCTGCATGTCAACCTGGTGCAAGCATGTAGGGGTCTTATGAATGAGTTTGCTTACTGTGCTCTTGTCTATGATTATAGAGAATCGAATTCAGTGGTGGATCGTCTTGCTCATATGGGACACTCACAACCTTTTGGCCAACAAGTCTTCGAGTCTTCTCCTATATATGAGCTGCACTTTGATCCAAATACACAAATTCCTCAGAATGTACATTTAAATATTTTTAATAATAAAAATAAACACAAATATTGTATCTTACAGCAAAAATAACAAGGAAATATATCTAATAAATTTTTTATTTGTAATGTAAAACTTAGAGAAACTGCATTTTTTGAAGTCTCATTAAATTTTCTTTTAGATGTATGGTTGAACATTAGAGGAGATGCATTAAAACCATAAAAAGATATTATCAAATCAATGTGTGAGTGATTTGAAAAGAATAAGAGAAAAATAAATTTTATTTGATGAAATTTGATGCGAATATAATAAACCTTGAATTTCATATGTTCGATTTCTTTCAATTTCTACCGTCTGACCAAAAGCATTAGTGGAGAATTAAGTATAATAAATTTTTAATTGGATCGATTACTAAGTGGATAAATGAGTTATGAGTTTGACTATTAATTATCTAGGCCCAAAAGAAAACAATGTTAAATTTAAAAAATTTTATTCAAATTTTTTAAATTATAAATAATTAATTAATTAACTAAATTAATATGTATTATTTAAAATTTAAAAGCAAACGTGTCTAAATTGATAGAATTACATACATATTTGAAAACAAGAAGAAAATGTAGTAGACTTTTAAATCAGAATATACATAATCAATCCGCTCTTTCCAATCAGGTAGCCAATGGCTAATATAAGATTTAAAGCGAGCTTAGAGAGTTGGGTGGCATGATATTTGAGTGGACTTTAATCCGAGAAAAAAATGCCCAAGAAATTGAGAATAGGCCCAAATTCATCATCATCTTCACCCTACCAAGCTTCTTCCTAAATTTCACGCCAAATGCTCTTCCTCAATTTCAAAGCACTTAAAAGCTTAATTGATACTCTACCTTGATTTGTTCATTCATTTGCCTAAAATTCTACTCTCACAAGCTCCAAAATCTACAAACCCAAAAATAAAAATAAAAATGAATAGCAGTCTAAGAATTTCAATATGGTCCATGGACCAAGATCATATGCTGGTTCACTGTTGTTCTCCTAAGTTATTATTATTATTATTATTATTATTATTATTATTATTATTATTATTATTATTATTATTATTATTATTATTATTACTATTACTATTATTATTATTATTATTATTATTATTATTATTATTATTATTATTATATAAAAGCAGTCTTTTTTCCCGCCTAAATGTATCCTCAATTTTTTCCGCCTATTTAATTTGTCTAATATAATCTTCTATCTATATATAGAATAATTTTTATATATATTGAAAATGATGATTTTTTCTTATTATATTTTTTATTGTCTTAAATCCGTCTTCTCATTTAAAAAAAACTCTCTCTTTATTTTTTTATTTTTTCTTTTCTAATCCATATCCAACTTTCTTTATTTTTTCCCTCCTTAATATATTAATATTAATGTGTATAGATTTTATTTTATTATTTCTACCATACTTTATCCAATCTCATAATATCTAAATACTCCCTCTATCATTTTCTCTCCTTTTTTTTTCATTTTCTACATATAAAAAAAATTTGTGATTCTCTTTTACTCGACTTGATGAGAGCTTTAAAATAAGTATACCATTAATACATAAATTTTTATTTTTTGAAAAATTAAAATTTAGCACAAATATATAAATTAGTGTCCAACTTAAATATAAATTAATAATTCGTTACGATACTTAATCGATGTTTGTGTGTAAAATTCAAATATAATGAGATGTATAAATTGTTTTAACTTTTAATTCTATTCCGTATTTGATTTACCATGAAAATAAATTAAATGAAAAATAATGCTTCAATTTATTTATCTCGCAAATATATGGTAAAGCTAGCTTTATTTTATATTTAAAACTAAATAATTTTTTTCCTAATAAATATTTAATTAGCCAAAATAATAATTTATATATTGATATAGTACTTAAATACAATTTCTCTTGTAATTACACAAAATTTACAAATATTATACATTTGTGATAAATTTCAATTTTATTTTGAATCAGTAAATTTCAAATTGTTTTAATTTTTTCTTTCAAATCTTCAATTTATATGTTTATGCATTGAACAATATAAGGGTATTCTAGGAATTAGAATGAATTTTTAACTGATTATTTTTTTATAATTTTCGTATTTAAAAAAATAAAATTATTTAAAATTAACGATTTCCACTAAGATTTAATTTTTATGCTATAACAAATTATCATTGATTAAATGTTTACACAAAAATTCAAATAAAGGTTTAACATTAAAATCAAAAAATAAGATCAGACCCATTACCTAATTTTAGAAATAATTAATTAATTTATAAATAACTAGCTAAGAAACAAAAATTAATTAAAACCAAGATTCAATTTTTTTGCGATACAAAATTACGATTCATTAAAGTTGTACACAAAAATAAAAAGAAACTTACCGACAGTTGGCCCAAGTTTGAGAGAAAATCCACCACTACGATTCCCAATTTGTACTAAAAATTTAAAAATTAGGTTGGACCCAATAATTAATTTTAGAAACAATCAATTATTTTTATAAATAATTAGCCAATGAACGAAAATTAATTAAAATTACCAATTTCTATAAGATTTAATTATTGTGTGATGAAAAATTACAATTCATTAACTTTTTACATAAAAATTAAAATAAATGTGTAACATGAAAATTTAAAACTTAGCTTGGACCCTTAATCTATATATCTATATATATATATATATATATATATATATGTATAAAGATTTTTTTTCTGCCTAAATAATTTATCAAAATTTTCCACCCATTGAATTTACCTAATATAATCTTCTTCTATATATAGAATAATTTATGTATATATAAAATGAGATTTTTTCTTATTATATTTTTTATTACCTCAAATCCGTTTTCTCATTTAAAACAAACTCTCTTTTTATTGTTTATTTTTTTCCTTCCTAATACATATCCAACTCTTTTTGTTTTGTTTCCTAATATATTAATATTAATGTATATAGATTTTATTTGATTATTTCTACCCCACTTTACCAAATGTCATAATATCTAAATACTCTCTATCATTTTGTCTCTTTTTTTTTCATTTTCTACCTTCTCTTTTTTTTTCATTTTCTACCTATAAATAAAAAAAAAATGACGATTCTATATCCAAGAACTTATTTGTCCTTTATATATGTAAAATTTAAAACATAGCTTGGAACTTTTAATTAATTTTAGAAAGAATTCATTATTTTTAAAAATAATAATTAGCTAATAAATGAAAATTAATTAAAATTGGAAATTTCGCTAAGATTTAATTTTGGTGTGATAAAAAATTAAAATTTATTTACTTTTTACATAAAAATTAAAAGAAACGTGTAACATCAATTTTGTTTAATTAATCACTCTATTGTAACATTAATCGATTTTTAATTAGTTGAATCTATATCTATATCTTTCAAATGCCAAGACATCTCTTTAATTATTAGATATATTTAAAAATAAATTTATATAATTCTAAAAATTATGGCTATCATGCAAATTATTTTGGAAATAATTCATTTTTTAAGAAATAATTAGCTTAAACACAAAAATTAACTAAAATTATTTATACTATAATTAATTAAAATAATAAATTCTATTGCTAATATTTAGTTTGACATGGGTTCAATGGACAAAGATTAATCAAAATTAATTCCATTGTTAAAAGGGGAAATATAATTAAGTTAAAAAAAAATCATTAGATTCCTATGGGTTTCCCTAAAAAAAAGAAAAAAATCTTTTAAATTGTAATATGTTTTTTAAATTACAAGATTTCTTCAAAATTTGATTCATGCAATTCTTAAAAGTTCGGAAATTGAAATGGTTATTTAAGAAATAATTAATTATTTTCATAAATAATTAGCTAAAAATGAAAATTGATAGAAACTAATTATATTACAATTAATTAAAATTAGTAATACTGTTACAATTTAATTGGACTTGGTTTAAATGGACGACAATTGGCATGGTTTCATAGGACGAAATTAATCAAAATTAAATATCGCTAAAATAGAAAAATAGTATTAATCAAAAAATAAATAATAATTAAAATTAATTAGATTTTCCTGATTGACTAGATTTTCCCTAAAGAATGGAAGACATCTTTTGATCTTGGAAGATTTCTTTTTAATTATAAAATATTTTTAAGATCAGATTCATACAATTTTTAAAATTAGAGCTAAAAAACTAATTATTTTACAAATAATAAATTATTTTTATAAGTAATTAGCTCAAACAAAGAATTAATTACAATTAATTATATTACAATTAATTACAATTAATTATATTTCTTTGATTTAATTGGATATATTTTTGTTGGACGGAAATTTAGATAGTTTTATTAGATGAAAATTAATAGAAATTAATTAAATTAATAAAAGGGGGAAACATAATTATTTTAAAAATGAAAAATAATTAAAATTAATTAAATTGCTACGGGGAAGAAAAATGTGCTTCCGAAATTAATTTATCTTTTTGCGTATTTTAAAATCAAGTTAAGGTAACACCTATAATTTTAGATTTTTATGATTGGAGTGTTACATCTTATTGTAGAGTAAGTCGATTGATCATCTGTCCCTAATTAACTTCATTTACTTTTCAGTATCATTCTTTTTTCAAAACATACTTTTCTTTTGATTCTTATATATTTTTGTATTTTTTTAATATTTCTTTTAAGTTATGGTTGGTGATAAGACATTAATATTTCTTTTGTATAATTAAGGGTGTTTCAAAGGATTTGCACTTTTTTTTTTAAGTAACAAGCTCCAAAAACAGGTTTTCAAATCGTAATGATTTTTTTTATTTTGACACTACCCGAACAAACACTTACATAATAATTCTTTGGTTCAAGTCATTGCTTTCGCTAGGAAAAATTAAAGTCCAAAAATTCTTACTAAACAGTTGACTATCGACTCAATCAATTATTAGAATTATATTACTCAATTAGAGTATTTTAGCTGGCTTTCGACTATATTAAATATTTATCTAAATTTTTACCTCCTAAATAAATATTAAAAATCCTACCTACTTTGAATTATTTATTTTATATCGAATTTTTCCTACTGAGATTTTATTTAATTTTTAAATATCATCAATTAGGTTGTATATTTTAAGTATTAATCATATATATTTCAATTTATTTATCTTATCCAAATTAATTTAAATTTTATGCCTAATCATTTCAATATTGAATATGCCAAATATATTAAATTAGTGAGTTTATACCTAATATGTTAATATACGTATTTAGTATATTTAGAAGGTATTTTTTGAAAAAATAAAATATCAATAACACATATATTACAAAGTATAAATAAAAGTTTTCGATTAAATCACCACGATACGGTGTAAACGGGGCTGAGAATTTTTAGCAGGGCGTGGACGGGAAATGGAAGTTCCCATCCTATTGTAATTCTTATATTATCCATGCTTAGTCTAGAGTAAATGAGTGTGAGTCGGAACGAGGATAGGTGTTTCTCGGGATGGCAGGAACGGAGTGTTAAGGTTTGTCGGACTGTACTCACTATAGTGTTATTTTTACAATATATATCTATGTGTTGATTATATTTCATAATTAAAATTTAAAAATCATTATTTATATATTAATTGTTAATAATGTACATCATACTGATGTATGATTAATATCTCTCAAAATTTATAATTACATATAATAGAATGCAAAATAATTTTAAAGAAAAAATTATGAGCTCTAAGATATTAGTAGAATTATGTTAGTGTGGTTATTTGGGTAACTATAACATTTAATATTATTTTATTTTGGATTTACATCAGTAGATTAATCTTGCAATGTGATAAGTGTGTATTTTGCACACTTATTTGTATCTCTTTCTATTCATTTGGAGTGGATATCTACTTATATATGTGTATTTATTGTGTTTATAGGTACTATTCCTCATTGTGGAGGATATGAGGCGAAAATGATGGAAAAGGACTTAAAGTGTCAAAGAAATCCGAAGTCGAGGACTAAAATGCAACTATTCCAAAGTTGGAGGACTTCGGGTGTAATTTCGGTAAAGATCTTCTCGGCCGAGTTTCTCGAGCTCACATGAAAGAACACGGAAAGTGGAGTCCGTAACTTTTTACGGATCGCAATTCCGAGTTCCAGATCAAAAGTTATGGCCGGACGAAGATGCAGGATGTCTGAAGAAGAGGAGCACTTTTGATACAGATACAAGTTGATTTGGACAAAACAATAAAGTAGAGAATTGTAGATCATCGAGTCTAGTTTCCAACGCAACTTGAATCGGCTCAATCGGACATCGGGATCAAAAGTTATGGCCAAAATACTAAAATCTGCGCATGCAGAAAAATATGTACGGCCGTAACTCATAATTGTACGGCCGTAACTGGGCAAAAAGATGGCCAATTTCATGCGGAGAGTTCATTACGGCCGTACAACAAGTAAAATACGGCCGTAAAATGAGAAATACGGCCGTAAAAACACCAGAACCAGCAGAATCGGTTTTCCCCTGTTTTATTCCCGATTTTCTCCCTCTTCCTAATCACTTGGGAGGGTCTTTTGGGCAACAAAGAGACGAAATTGAGGCATTATAACACCATTTTCATCCCCAAATCATGATAGATCTTTAATCCATCATTAGTTTAGCTTAGGTTTCTTTCTTCTTCTTCTTCCTTTTCTCTTCATTTCCTTTCTTCTTTCTTTCTCTCTTCTTCTTTTCTTTTCCTTTACTAGTTTAGGGGTATTGATTGGGGGTTGAATACTTGGAGTTAGAAGCTAAGGAGATCAAGAGGAGGTGGAGAAGAAGTAAAGAACAAGACTTTGCTCTACAAAGGGAGATTGTCTTTAATCTTATTTTGTTCTTTCATTTCTATTCATTTGTGTATTGATTGTATATGTATCTATGATTTCCTAATTATGAGTTAGTATTGTAAGTTGGGATTTTTGATTGATCTTAATATATGTTTTGGTAATCCATTTGTGTTGTTGGAATTGAATTGGATTGGATTATTTATCTCTTGTGTGTTTGTTATTGAGCTTGCTACATGTGATTGCTTGATCAACAATTATATGCAATTGTGGTGTGTTTAGGATTCGAGAGAGGAATATGCACGTTAAACCAAATAGCATTCACTCTAAGTTCTTCTAGGGGATAGAGATATACCCCTAACCTTAGATGATCCATTGAGTGTTTTCACAAACCTTTATGCGGTTGATTGGTAACATATCGACACAGAGATGTAGTAGGTTGAATCAATTGACTAGGGTTAGCTTGACATGCGAGGGCGAAGCTAACTATATAAGGAAAATCGGATCTAACATGAAGATGGATAATTATGTTAAGTTCAACAACAGATTAACGAGACTAGTATTGAGTGAAGTCATTAATCCCAACTATCTCTTTATCCAAGTGTCATCTCCGTCCATGCCCATTTCCTTTTCTTTAGTTTTATTTGCTTTCTTAGGATAGCATAGTTTAGTTGTTTTCTCTTCTTTTGATTGTGTGTCTTTTGTATAGTTTTCTTTTCGCTAGAATAAATAACTCAAGTACAAATACCATTCCTCGTGGGATCGATATCCGAACTCTTTGAGTCCTACTTTATTACTTGTACGGCCCGTACACTTGCGGTTCAATTTGTGCGTGAGTATACGCCCCATCACAATGAATAAAATGTGATATATTATCACAATTTCTACTACCAATTGTTATCCCCGTGCAAAGCACAAGTGTAAATGCTAATTAAGTTACTATTCTATAGGAAATAGTAAATTAAGTTGTCTAGATTTTCGTGAGTTTTTCCTTGTATATTTACAGAATGGATAAATATGAAATATAGGGAATCAAAATTTTTATAGAATTGTTTCAAGTTAAATTAATTAAGTTTATTGTTGTAACGCATTCTTTATTTTAATTATTTTTTTGGTTTTATGTTAATATTATTAACATCTATCAATACCGTTATTAGTTAAAAAATTTATCTCCCGTGCAACACAAGGGTGAAACAGCTACTTATATTGTAAATTAAAATGAAAACGGTTTTTATGACCTAATTTCTTTTTTCCCATTTTTTTTTTTACTAAGAGTTGAAATGGAAACCTGAATACATATAATTGATACCTATAAAAAAGATTAGAGAGATTCTGCAAGTCCACACAAAAGTGTCACATTAGTGTCCACATATTATGTTCGTAAGATTAGAACGGTTATGTAGTATTGTATAATACGATGAGATACCATTTATATTTTATTTGACTATAATTCTATTGTATATATATTCAATTACAAAATATTAAAAATAAAAGAAGTCATATTTAAAAAATTTATTATGGTAATGTCGTAGATAGAGTGGAACAAATGAATCATAAATTATAATATTTTTATTACAATACGGAAATTATAGCATGTGAAAAGTCTTATAAGAAATATTTTTACGTTTATAATTAAATTATAATATCAAATTTTAATTATTAATACAGTTTATTGGAGAATTACCGACATGCTTCTTTTACTTTATCGGCTCATGACTAAATAAGGAAATTGACATGAAATTGTGATAAATCTCAACTTTTGTGATTTATACATTTTAAGAATTACTTTATTTATTATTCGATTATAACATTTAAAAATCATTCATTGTTGCAATTGATATATATTTGTAATTGTTGCAATTGATATATATTTGTAATTTTATAAATTTTATATTTTGTATTTTTTAGAAAAATCTCTGCCCTGCACCAATTGACATCAAATAGAATTTTTAAATCGGATAAGATATTTGGTGTGACCAACCATGAGTTGGAGTTCAATTGAAATTGATAATCTAGTAATGTTGTGAATGATACTTTAGGATTATGACACAAAGCAAGGTTGATTATTGCAACACTTCGACGCCATGTATTGGAAGCTTCAATCTGGTCGGGAAATAATGCAGGGCAAAAGGTCTTTACTCCAAGGATGTCATTGACTCCTTCTGATTGTAGGTTACCTTGCCGGTTCAAAAGGATCAATTTCCCTTGATAGTGTCTTATGCAATGACAATCATTAAGAGTAAAAAACAAGCACTAACGTACTCACCTTGAACTATTCCTGTAAAAATACAGTTTTTAGTAATGGCCAATTGTATGTCATTATATCTAGAGTTACAAGTTGATCAGGATTGAACATATTCTTTGTGATAAAGAAAAAAGGTTGACTAATGTCAATATAAATGTTGTATCCTATTTTCAAGATTATCCATTATTCTAATATAATATGTTTTACAACGATCTCTTTCGGTGCAATGCACTGCGGTGAAACTAATTATCATTTGAAAATGTAAATTTCAACAGAATCTTCTGTGTAATTTAAATTTAGCTAACTTGTAAGGGCGATTTTGAAAAAAATCAGAGCCATTTTCGAAGCTGTCAAACAAACTTTTAACCTAATGAATAAAGCAATGGATCACTTTAACCCTTCAACAATTGGCTTTCTTTTTCCCTAAACGAAGAAGTGCTATTAAACATATGACATCAGAAATAATACTAATGATACTAACTTGCGAATCGTGACCGACGATATCCAGACTATCCATTTCCTTTGGTTTTCCATATATATGACTTTCTTAAATGCGTACGGTACAAGTTTCAATCCCTTTGTGTTTTTCTCAGGTTGATTTCGCTCACAAGGTTGAAAAAAGTGTTGTTCTTGTTGGTCTGTGAAGCCAAATGTCCACAAAGTCAAAGAAAGAGGCTGCATGTGCTCAAAAGTCAAAAATTATGGCTCAATGTTTGTGGGCTGCACGAGTTCACGATTGCAAAGGAAGGAATTGCGTGCAAAATTACAGCCGCAATTTTTGACAAAAGGCAGCCGTAGTTGTTGACATTTGCGTAGGATTAGGTGCATGGATCGCCTATAAGTAGAGGCTCCATTCTTTGTTGTAAAGGCACCGCACCACACCACAACACTATCTGAATACACCAACACAATAGCCATTGTGTAGAGAGAGTGTGAGAGCTTCAGTGTAGAAGTTCAGTGTGAGAGCTTCAGTGTAGAAGCTATACACGAGAGATAAAAGTGAGTGGAGTGATAAAGCCTTTGCGTAGGCAGAGAAAATACAGTGTGGTATTTTTGTACTCCTCCTTTTGTGATAGTGAAATATATTGGTGTGGGTCCGTGGACGTAGGCAGTTTGGCCGAACCACGTTAAATCTCGGTGTGTCATATTTTGTGCTTATTTTAGCGTCCATTATTTTTTTCTCAGTCACATTTATTCGTCCCACTGATCTTGGGCGGAATTAGCAGCGCCTAGTTCCCCAACAACTGGTATCAGAGCCGTGTTCGTGATTTCTCCTTAAATTCTTAGTATGCTCTGTGGTTGCAGCGTAGTCTGATCTTCCACATCAGAAACGATTTTTTGAGAAAATTACGTTTTGCGTTCGAGTGGGAGTAATGGCGACAGACGAGAGAATTTCCAAAATTGATAAATTTGATGGAAAAAATTTTGGATATTGGAAAATGCAAATGGAGGACTATTTGTATCAGAAGGACCTATATAAGCCGTTGAAAGAAAAGTCAGAAGGCGAAAAAGTCGACGAATGGGAGGTGCTTGATCGAAAAGCACTTGGTGCAATTAGGTTGAGATCCATTTGTCTTCAAGTGGGAGATTGTTGGTCTGTGAAGCCAAATGTCCACAAAGTCAAAGAAAGAGGCTGCATGTGCTCAAAAGTCAAAAATTATGGCTCAATGTTTGTGGGCTGCACGAGTTCACGATTGCAGAGGAAGGAATTGCGTGCAAAATTACAGCCGCAATTTTTGACAAAAGGCAGCCGTAGTTGTTGACATTTGCGTAGGATTAGGTGCATGGATCGCCTATAAGTAGAGGCTCCATTCTTCGTTGTAAAGGCACCGCACCACACCACAACACTATCTGAATACACCAACACAATAGCCATTGTGTAGAGAGAGTGTGAGAGCTTCAGTGTAGAAGCTCAGTGTGAGAGCTTCAGTGTAGAAGCTATACACGAGAGATAAAAGTGAGTGGAGTGATAAAGCCTTTGCGTAGGCAGAGAAAATACAGTGTGGTATTTTTGTACTCCTCCTTTTGTGATAGTGAAATATATTGGTGTGGGTCCGTGGACGTAGGCAGTTTGGCCGAACCACGTTAAATCTCGGTGTGTCATATTTTGTGCTTATTTTAGCGTCCATTATTTTTTTCTCAATCGCATTTATTCGTCCCACTGATCTTGGGCGGAATTAGCAGCGCCTAGTTCCCCAACAGTTCTCCGATGGAAATAACTTCCAATAAACTTCACAAAGCAACGAGCAAAAAATTTAAAAATTAGGAATATTTTCACATCAAATTTAAACATAAGACCACACGTAAATAAGAAACAACCTTATCGATTGTCACATGGGATGAGAGTTTTCTTTATAACTCGCAGAGAAAGATCCTTACAAGATTTCTAGCTTATCAAAAAATATCACATGGATAATTAAACATGATTTCACAAACCTTAATTAATCATAGAAAACCATGTGGATCAACTCAAAGTGAATCTTGAGTATTCTTGACCTACTCGAGTTAGAAAAATTAGAAAATGCCAACAAGATAAAAAAGTCACCATATTTCCAAAAAAGAAAAAAACACGAGTTTCGCCATGGAGTGCAGCTGTACACATGTGACATACTGCCATGTCTAATTTATATATATATATATATATATATATATATATATATATATAAATTAATTAATTACACTACAACGCCTAGGTATAGGCTTTTTCTTTTTTTTTTTTTAAAGAGAAAACGTCAGTATAATATTTAAGACGGCACATAATTGCATTATTACAACATTTGTCATGTCTACTCTAATTAAAAAATAATAGAAAATTAATAAAACTAAAACATGCAGGTATGGTCAATAGCGCTCCCGCCCTCCTACACACTCTTAGATGCACATACTCATGCACACTCCGGTAAAAAAATTTGTGGGGACCACATGAGCCTCCCCACCATCAGGGGACAATTATATATTATTCATCTCACATAACGTAAATATGAAAAAAAATTTGACGACGTTCGAGTGTGCAGCTTCTTCTGTACACTAGTGTGTAGGAGAGCAGCCGCATGGTCAATAGTATACAATATTCAGGACATTACATAATTGCATTATTATTGCAACCTTTGCCATGTCTAATTAACTGAAAAAAGGAAATTAAAACCGAATAAAATTTTAATATTAATAAATTAAAACTTGTAGGTATAGTTGATAGTAATATTTAGGACGTGTTTGGCGATGGCATAATGTTTAAGACAATTGCACGATTTAAACCTTCAAACTCATGTGTGCACGGGAATCACTAAAGGTTGATAATTCAAGATTTTATAACATGTGTCATACATGTATAACATGTTCATAGGTTGGTCTAACGCATGCAATCATAGAAATAACTAATGTTGGAAAATACTCTCGAAAATGATATGTGTTAAAATTAGTTGGTGCATCATTATTATCACATGAGATCATAATTTTCAATTATATGATAAAATTTTTAGTTTATTTAGTTATTTAGTTTTTTTAAATTTGAGTAATTTCATGTTTACACCCCTGTGCATTGCCAAAAAATAGTACCATTAGCAATATCTTAAAAAAATGGCTAGTTAAATAGTCAAAATGGTTATCCCGGATCCGTGTAAAAAAGCACAAAGAGTAAGTATCATATAAAAAATAAAATTCTTACAACATTGAACATAAACTTAAAATGATAACTAAATATTAGGAATTTACAACTGTTGTCAATTTATAACAAAATATTTTGATATTATACTTTATTTAATATATTACCAGAGATAAAACTTTTAGAGGTGACATATTGCCCTTATAGCTTTGTGCCTATAGGCCTTTCTGGGCGATATATTATTATGTCATCTTTAGAGGTCTATAGACAAGAGGCTCTAGGGATGACAGGTTGACCCTAAAGGTTCAATTTCTTATAGTGATAACTAATTAGAAAAACATATAAATAAACATAGTAGTAATTTCTTATACACCAACAAAACGCTCTAAGTTGTCACCCAACATTAAGATCAATACTGCACGTGTACAATGCACGGATTTTGCTACTGTTGAAAATATTTATGATAAAATTTATTTTTCAAAGAAAAATTAAAGATTTAAAAAAAAGGCAAAAAAGAAAATATGGCAAGATATACATACTAACTAGTTGTCTAGTAAAAACGAAAAAAATAACAAAAATAAAGAAGGTGGAAAATACAATAATTATATCTTAACAGACTTGCATGTAATAATAACTAGTGTTTTCACCCGCGCGTTGCACGGGGAGACTAATGCTCCATATATAAATGTGACACATTATAACAAACCATATGAAAAATCGAACAGAAAACTATAGTAAACTGCAGCAATAAAATTCGAACATCAATATCGTTATGAGCTAGGATCAGTTCTCTGCTCAATTGCCCGTAAACATGCAATAGATCACACAAATTGTATACGCAAACCTATATCAAGAAGCAAAACAGGAAGTAAACAATTTATACCTCCCATCAATTTTTATCCTGACCAACTGTATCCAAACTTTTGTACACCTCATTGGGCGCTTCCTTGCAATCAAAATGACGGTATTCCTGTGAATGAAAGCTAGTAATAGAGCACACCATGGAGAGCAAAATTTGATGACTGGTGAAGAAAATGGAAATCCAATGAAGTGGCACGGTATTTCCCAAACAATTCGTATATGTGTCATTCTCATATTCAACTTTCATCCCAATATAGAACCAAAAGCATGTCTAACACCTTGAACTACAAATAGACACAAATAAACTAAAAATATATTGAAAAAGTTTCTTGTTTTCATTCATGAAAAAACAAAAACATCTTACCCACAAATCTGAGCTTCCGAGCTTAGTTGATTCATAAGAAGTTTTGATATAAATATCCTTAGTAAGGGTCGCCAGCATCCAAATGTGGTATATTGGGAGGAGAAAACCTTTCAACTTTGCAGGAAATCTCAACTCTTCTTGTTGGACATAACCAAAATCCATCAAGCACGTAGCGCCATAGAATCAATTCCATGACCATTTACTTGCAATTATGAAAAAGACAACCATCAATGATGATAGTTGTTCAACACAAAAATCCAACCAGAGAGTAATTTAATGGAAAAGTTGCGCCAAATATTCGAAATGCAAAATGATCACAACATATACAATCATCATCTATAGAACGAACTAACTCCAATATGGATGGATTGTTAATAATAATAATAATAATAATTAAAAACTCACCTTAATGGATTTAACTGTGGGATTTATGTTCAAATAAACCGTTGAACCCTCCATCTCGTACAAAGAAGGTGCGAGACTGCTCTTGATGGAGGGTAAAATTTAAAATTGACGCTACATAAAGGGGAAAATTAAAATCGTGGAAACCTAAACTCAGTTAAAATAGGAAAATTTTACAATAAAAGACCAAAAACGTCTCTCAAATTGGGGCGGGCGTTGATATCTTGATTTCCAGAAAGCTGCGATTACTCCGCGAGAAGAAATCTTAGAAAAGGACTATACTGGTAAAGAAGGAAATTGATATGGTAAAGATTTGGATTAATATCAATTATAATTGGGTTACCAACAATAAGAGATAATTATATCCCTTAATTAATAGATAGAGATAATTATGGAGATTTGGATCAATTCGTTAACATTAGGGATTCTGTTATCTCAAACCTTAACAGGGAATTAAAATAAAATAATATTTATGTAATTCAGAAAAATAAAAAAAGAGCGGGAAACTAACCTTGTTTTATATATATATATATATATATATATAGATATATATATATATAGATATGCTAAGTGTATATATATTTGAAAAAAGGGAAAATGGCCAAGATCCATGTGGTCTAATGGAATTCGAGTCCATCTTCCATCCCCTAGGTTTAGGATTCAATTCCCCTCTCATTCACTCCCTCTTAGCCCTGTAATTAAAAAAAAAAATGAAGAAGGGAAAATGTGTTGTTTTAGTGTGCATGTAAGACTTAACAATTTTAATATATTAATATAGATCTGTATAATTATAAATATGATTGTATATTAGTGATGACAATGGATTGGGTTTGGATTGAAACAGTCTAATCCAAATCCAATCCATCATTCATGCAGCGCCGGTCCTGAGAATTTTGAAACCTGAGACAAATTTTAAAAATAAAAAAATTTTCGCCCCCCTTTTCTTAGTTTCAACCAATTTTTACTATTTTTCTCCCAACTTTTTGAATTTTCTACTTAAAAATTTAAGTTGACACCTTCATTTCTCTTACTTTCAATGAATATTTTTTCAGTGCCTGAGGCGCCGGCCTACTTAGCCTTGAAGCAGGACCGGCTCTGCATTCATGGCATTGGATAGGACTGGATCGAAATTGGATTGTAGTGAATCAAGAAAATGTTCCATATATTAATCCATATTGGTAGATATTTTTTGAATGTTTTTCTAAATTTTTATTTGGATAGTAATATCACAATTTACAAATGAGCAACCGTTGAATTGACTATCCGACTGACTTAAAAATAAGATTTTGTTGAGATATTTTTAATTTTATGTCCTTCATTTACCTAAATTAAATTGGAGGAACTTATATATATATATATATATATATATATATATATAAATATGGATCGGATCAAATTGGGTCAATCCCAATCTAAATCCATATTTAAATTGCCTCTGGTTGGATGAGGTTACCTTTTCGCGATCTACGGATTAGCATATTAGAAAATTTTCACTCTATTCGGATCGAATATCTATCGAATTTGGATCGGATCAGATTTTTTTGGCTATTATAGTTGTATATTTATCTCTTTTTTTTTTTTTTTTCCAGAGAGAGATGATACGTAGAGATTAGACACTCAAAACTAAGGAATTATTATATTGTTGATGTCAGAGGTTAGGTGAGATCAGGTGCTAGAATGGTTCCAAAAAGGGATTGGGTGACATTATTATTTGTATTTTATTTATTACAAATAAGATATGCTAAATTAAGGGATTTGATTCTGTCTGCCGTTTATATATATTGTAATCAAAATCTCGTGGGAGATGTAAAAGGTCTTGTTGGGGATCGGGAATATATATTGTAAACCGTTGTAGATCGGGACTATATATTGTAAACTTTTCTTTTTTTTTTTTTAAACCTTTTAAATAGGAAATACAATTTTTCTACAAATAGTTTCGATTTCTTGTCATGAGAAAGTCAAGTAAATTAGGGAAATGTGATTAAAAAATTAAAAGAAAATAGATAGAAATATGAGATCCACCTTTCTCCCTTTTTTAATTTTTTTTAACCTCAATAGATATTGTCCAAAAATAATGCATTGAAGATATACTCTTATTTCCTCTATAAATTACATCATGGATTCTAAAACGATTATTTCCTTATTGTATTGTTAATGTCTAAATTACAACTTAATAGTACTTAAACCATTCCACTCAAACACAACATAAAACTCGAATCGAGGCAAATTTTTGTTTAATGAACGAGCTTGCCTAGAACTCGACCCGAAACTCAAACCGAAATCCAACATGAAACGGGTTTTGGGTGAGTTATAGATCGCTGTTCAAATTTTCCAAGGAAGCTCAATCCAAACTGGAATCTGAAACACTCACGGTAGATTACTTAGCTGCTCAAGCCGCCCATTTCGATCGACAATACCAGAAAAGAGTGAAGATAGATAATGTTTGATATATTGCCATGCAGAACAAACTTGGTTGGCGGTGATTATTATGAGAACTTATTGGACCCCTATAAATCCGATTTGATGTTTCAATTCATGTCTACTAAAAGACATAAACTAAAACTTGCTCAAAAAAAAAAAAAAAAAAAGCCATAAACTAAAACAATACATATGTATTCTCCATGATAATATTAAATTTTTTTGTTTTCTTTTGGTTAAGCTTCCATATAACGATTTTTTTAAAAATTTTTAAAATTTTAAATTTTAAATTTTTATTTTTTGTGAGGCGCCATATCACATTTTTTTTTTTTTGAAAAGGGCATATCACAATTTTTGAAAACAAAGAAAGTTGAAACTTATCTTGGATTAGACAATTTTGTCCCTACGCAAACTACATTTATTCTAGTCCTGACAAGAACAAGTTTTTCTTTATTTATATTTATTATTTTATTTTATTATTATTATTATTATTATTATTATTATTATTATTATTTAGAATGTGGGAGACGCCGAGACAGCTACCAAATAATTACAAAATATTTTTAGAGTTTTATTTTTTATTTTTATTTTTATTTTATATCTTTATATTATTAATCTTGTAGTGCCAACTGGGCACTGCAAGCCACGCTGGAAATTGACATTAAAAAAAAATAAAATGAATAATTGAAAAATGAATTAATTAGAAATTGAATTGATACAAGGCAATGAATTAATTGCTGCGGCTCATTCATTCTTTAATTGGAAAATGAATTAATTAGAAATTGAATTGATACATGGCAATGAATAAATACACGGCAATTGATTCTTAATTGTTCATTCTTAATTGTTCATTCATTCCGTAATTGGAAAATGAATTAATTGGAAATTGAATTGATACAGGGCAATAAATTAATACACTACAATTGATTCTTAATTGTTCATTCATTCTGTAACTGGAAAATGAATTAATAATGTATCTGGACCGAATTTACACTGATTATTCAAGAATTGTTTTCAAGTATAAATATATATCTTCTCAGATGGCATAAAGCTGTGCAGAAAACAATTCATACAACATCAAAATAACTAGAAACCAGAATCTGAAAGAAAAAAATGACTACTTGGTTGAGCCCCATCAAAGAAATCAATGACAAAAAATCAGAATGGGGAATTCGGGTCTACATCGCCAGAAAATGGACTTTGCAGTTCAAACAAGCCAGTGGAAAACCAGGAAGCATGATGGAACTGCTCTTCATTGACGAGGAAGTAAGACAATTACCTTATTTGTATATGCGTTATATAAACTATACCATTTTTTTTAATGTTGTAGGTAGTATCTAACAAATTTACTACTTTCTTTGGTTTAAGGGATCACGAGGTAAATCATACATTCATGACATTATTAGAGCCATTTTTATATCATTAACTAATCCTTCCATGCTTGACATAAGGTTATACATCCCTGAAGACTACCTACTCAAGCAAACTGATTACGTTCCGAGGGAGAAATCTCAGATTGGACAGTCCTCCAATGGTTCATCAATTGCCTCACGATGTAAAAAACTTACAATTGTCTCTCTTAGGTAATCATGAAAACTTGACTATAAACCTAATTATTTATTTTTTAACAGATAATGCCGGACAATTTAGCAATGGATTACCAATAGGTAAAAGCTACACTTCTTTTTTATATTTCTATTTTTACATGATATTTTTATTATTTAATTTGTTAATAGTCTAAGTTTATAACAATAGATTCTAAACCTATACTCTATATCGATGGCTATATCTGTTCGGACTAGATAGTACCTCAATAATTCAATATCAAAAGCCTAACTATACACAAATACAAGTTATGGGGTAGCCTATAAACTGAAGCTCACAAGCCTAAACATACACACTGAAAAATTGTAAGGCAATCCATTTGTTAACTATATATAAAAAGAGACGAACATAAAATTAATACATGAGCTATAGGCATACCTTCCAAAGCAAGTGTAGCATGTAGATAGTTTTGCCTAATCTCACTTGTCATTCCATCTACACACAAAAGAAATAATTAGGTTCGTAAAAACCATACAAATCACTGTAAATTATACATATTTATAAAGAAAATTAACTTCAATTGCCTTTTATTTGCAAACTATAGCCTTCAAGTGATCCGTCCTTTTGACTGCGTAGCACCTTAAAGTTGAAGGTGGACTATTTTCCACATATTGGAAAATATTTACAATGTCGCAAAAATAATAAATTACAAGCTCTTTTTTTTTCATGTTCTTACATCGGTCAACACCCTTACATAACTTATTAAAGATTACATCAAACCAAAGACTTAATCAAAGAAAAAAGTAAATGTTTCATGTAAATAAATTCTTTGGTGTTGCAAAGTTTATTTAACTATCATCTGCTTTCAATCGATTGTTTATGATGTAGTTCGAGCTTTCTTCACGATGAATGCTTATACATCTGTTGTACCCTGGACATTAACCATTGAAACTATTAGTATGACATTTTCTTATCATATTACTTATTGTATGTATGAAAGTGTAAGTTATATCAAGACAAATTTGTACTTATCTTTGTGACTTTGAAATGTAGTATTTCTACAATACCATAGATTTTGTTGTAGCTAGACTCATGGTTGGCATCTACATAGAAAAAAATTAATTCTTAAAATCGATAAATACAAATATATGTGTGGATCTGTGTGTATGTGTGTGGCTGTAAACACACACATAAAGTAATAAACATATTGACGAAAAAGAACCCAAGCTAAGTAGATGTGAAACTTTGAAAAAAATATAACAGCCTTTTGATCTAACTTGTGATATGCAAAGAACAATGCTTTAATTTGCACATTTCAAGGTTTAAAAAATAAATAACTAAATAATTAAAAATTAAGGACCTTTTAATCTTATATGTGATATGAATATATAGCTTTTAGATCCATGTTAACCTGCAATAGTAAACCGTATATCTGTTAGGGAAATATTTTTTTGGTCTATTTTATTTAGCCAAAAAAAAGGAAAATCAAGGTAATGCATCCAAGCTAAGCAAAATAAAAATGTTTGGACACACAAAATAATAAACATAATGACAAAAAGAAATCCAAGCTAAGCAAATTTGGAGCTTGGAAAAAAAATAACAACCTTTTGATCTAACTTATGACATGCGTGAAAAGTATTGAAAAAAAATAATGAATGTAAACCAAAATCAAGAAAACATATAAATAGTATAAAATTCCTTACCAACTTCATGTTATTCTTAGAGATGAATAGATCTTCAAATCGGCCGATTGTTGATCAGTAGAAATATTTGAACAAATGCATGAAAAATATTGAAAAAAATAATGAATGTAAACCAAAATCAAGAAAACTTATAAATAGTGTAAAATTCCTTACCAACTCCATGTTATTCTTAGAGATGAATAGATCTTTAAATCGGCCGATTACTAGAAGAAAAAGAACAGAGGGAAAACAATTAATTTAACAAGCGATTTTTTCGTATCGAGAACATGGGGAGAAAAATCAATTTGGAAAAAGAGAGGCAGAATGAATATGATGAAACACAAAGTAGAATAAATTCGAGCGTCACAAACGGCGGTTTGCTCGGAGGAAACTTGAACTGGGAAGACTTATGTACGGCTTGAAACTAGGGCAATAAGAAATCAAGAAATGGTGAGGAGACTTGATTTGTACGATTATATCCTGAAGGTTAGGTGGAATGGGTGGTGGGTAATGTATGGGCTTTTTTTGGATTGCTTTAAACCATTGATTATGGTCGGCCCGTTTAGTGTGTATGTGTCATGTCTTTCATTTTGGTTGAAGATTGGGTTAGATATGGGCTTCATCATTAAGGGAGGATATTAATGAGCTAATTTAATTCGTGCCAAAGAGTTTAGTTTATAATAATATAGTAATACTATATTACTATCTTGGTTTATAATAATGAGTTTATTTTTTTACAATAAACAATAAAATGGCGAATTAATTTAAATTTTGATGAACGTGTTAATTTTAATTAAATTAATCAAATTAAATATATTAGTTCTATTGAATCATTGATAAGATTAAAATTTGTGAAGAGAAATCTATTTAGTTAAATTAGTTGATAATAGGTAGTTGATCTAAATTTTGAATATATATATATATATATATTGATGTGATAGTCAGTTGATTTAACTTCTGCATGTAATGAAAGTGTTATTCAAAAATTATTCTCATGCTATGTTTGGTGAAAACATAAAAAGATGAGACCATTTAAAATATTTATTTTCCAAAACAACAACTAATACTATATTACTATCTTGGTTTATAATAATGAGTTTAGTTTTTTTAAAATAAAAAATAAAGTGGAGAATTAATTTAAATTTTGATGAACGTGTTAATTTTAATTAAATTAATCAAATTAAATATATTAGTTCTATTGAATCATTGATAAGTTTAAAATTTGTGAAGAGATCTATTTAATTAAATTAGTTGATAATAGGTAGTTGATTTAAATTTTTAATATATATATATATATATATATATATATATATATTGAAATGATGGTCAGTTGATTTAACTTCTGCATGTCATGAAAGTGTTATTCAAAAATTATTCTCATGCTATGTTTGGTGAAAACATGAAAAGATAAGAACATTTAAAATATTTATTTTCCAAAACAACAACTAATACGCTGAAAAAATCGGAAGCCAACTTATTATCACGAGACTCGGAAGCCATGTGTTGGAGGCTGAAATTTTATCCGTCACAAATATAGGTTTGAAAGTTATTATTCCAAGAATGTCTTTGAAACCATCCGATATGAGATTGCCTGTCAAATTTTAGAGACGTCAGTTCCCAATTATGATGTCCTATGCCATGACTATTAATAAGAGTTAAGGGCAGTCTCTTTCACGTGTTGGAGTTTTGTTGAAAAAATCAGTATTCAATCATGGTCAGTTGTACGTCGCAGTATCCAGGGTTACAAGTCGAGCAGGATTGAAGGTTTTTGTATGTGACAAAGATGGGAAGCCGAGTAATTCAACGATTAACGTTGTCTACAAAGAAGTATTTCAAAAGTCGTAATTTTTTTATATACTTGAAGTTTTTCAGGTATACCTTTTTAGTTTTATATTTTATGTTTAATTGCTCATTTTTTATTTATTTAAAATTTATCAATTTTTACTTTTACATTTTAAGTTTTATTAGTAATTTTTAAATTTTATTACAATTAAAATTTACTATCCCCGTGCAACGCACGGGTGTAGTACTAGTTTATATTAAAATTTTAGAGTGCTACGTTGACAAAAATGCCAACGTGACACATATTAAATATTTTTAAAAATTAAAAAATTAATTTTGGAAATAATCCAACATTAATTAGTAGTAATTAAAAACATAATTAAAATAAACCAATATTTAAACCAAACATTTAAGGAGAAAAAATTGATTTTGGAAAGGTTTTAAATATAACTCATTTCTTAAAGTTCTAATTCAAAATATTAAATAATAAATTTTCTTTTATTTATTTTCATCGTGTTAAAATTGTAGCTTTTGATAGTTTTTCTTGGTTACGTGAATTGGACTATTCAAAAATAGTGGGTATTTTTTACTTTTCTTATTTTTTAAAATCAAATGGTGAGCAGTTAAAATTATAACTGGATTTATGTTTAATAATTTATCGATTTTTAATTAAATAGTAATTTATTAATCTTTATATTATTATGATTGAAATGCCACGTTTGGCGGATGCCCTATTGGCAGTGCTAACATGACACATGGTTTCTAATTAAAAAAGTCAATTAATGTTTTTCTTTTTTAATACTGCTGGTGTGATATGCTCACTAACTGGATTTTGCATTGCATGCATTTTTCTTTTTCTAAGTATATAAAATTAAAAAAATTCTTTCTAAAATTAAAATACAGTTTATGTAAATGGAAAGAAATCAAATGAATTAAGTAGATGTGGAAAATTATCGGTATTGCTACAAATTTAAGTTATATAAAATTAAGCATAATACTTTTTATACAATAGAGCTAAAATTAAGCATCAATTACAGCTAATCACTAAAAGAACGCATAAAATCATAAAACTTAGAGTGCGTAATATCCATTTTAAAAAAATGTTCAATATATATTTCATTTGTCCCAACGAGAAATATAAGTTTTGATAATCAAAAAATTTAATTTATATATTCATTCCAATGATTCATTTACAATTAATTAATCTCCACAAGCGCTGTTGTGCAATGTGATGTACGATAATTAAAATTAAAATTAAGCGTTTTGATAAATTTCTTAATTATGCGATGCACATGAATTGTTTTAATTTACAATTGCGAATTTACTCCAAGTTTTTTGCATTGACTATAATATACAATATTATAGATTTTAATAATTGTTTATGCAATCTCCTATACATAAATTACATCAATTATGTAATTCGACATTTATATTCAATATATATTTATAATGTTATATCAATTATTTATTGTATATAAATTTAATTATTTTCATATATCGCATGGATGTAATACTAATATTTTTTAGTAGTAGAGTTTTACATCTAGAAGTACAAAATTGAAAAATGGTAATTGAACCTATACTTTAGCGTCACTGCTACTGCCGACTCCACTCAAGGGTTGAAATTTCTCACACACGTTTGAATTTCGATAAGAAATTAGGTGAATAGTTTCAAAAAAGAAATTAGGTGAACATATTTCCTTGTTATTTTTCGTCTATATATTCCATTTTTGTCGGAACTGCAAATATTTCCAATATCCACTTGGGCATTGACTAGCGCTACAAATATAATGCCCCAAGATCTGAATATGATTAGGCAGGCGGAACAACGGAGAAGGCGGTGCCCACTTTGCCCAGTTGGGGTGGAGTGGGGCCGTCGAGGAGGGGTTGTTTCGGGGTGGTGAAATTGGTTAAAAAAAAAATTTTAATTGTTCGTTTCATTATTTTTCTTTTTGTTTGAAAATATTCTTTCCTTTTAATAATAATAGTAGTATATGCAAATACATTGATACATATAATAATATTTAATAGTTGGTTCAAATTAAAATCCGACCATGTTTGACAGCAGAAGAAATTTTCAGAAAATAATATTACCATTAGCTCGGGCACTTCCAAAGATATATATATATATATATATATATATATATATTTAAAAAAAAGAGTTGATGAAAGCTATTTAATTTGGATCCAATATGTTAATTTTCTTAGCCATTTGGCGCAATAAAAATACATTGAAAGTTAAAGTTCAAATTGCGAATTTCATTAACTATGGGTCAGCAATCTTATGGTACGGGGCTGTAGCTACCAGCAAGACAACCCCCTCCCTCAAGGGGTGGGCTGTGAGTGCTCGTAGGTTACCAACGGCCACCGCAGAAGAATACCAATCTGTGGGTCGGGGTAATGTTCAAGCACAAACTCTAGTGCCGTAACTACGGCACTAGTATTATATTTTCCTGCCATATACGATCTCCGTTTTAAAATCCAAGATCAAATCTAGTTCCAGCAAGGTGGAGCTCCAACAATTCGAAAAATTTTTCGACAACATCATGGTCGCTGGTGGCTATCGGTCAAAGTTTTTTATCTTAATTTGGGCTCGAACTAGATGTAGTTTTGAATTTCAAAACGGAGGTCGTTTGTGGCAGGAAAACACAGCATTAGTGCTGTAACTACAGTGCTAGTGCTTGTACTTGAACATTACCCCTATGGGTCGAGGCTAATTCACAAATAGCCATACATATTTGTACATTCCCTTGCTCTGATCCGTGGGCTGTTTAGTGTCAAGTACTTACTAGACAACATTAAGACTACTTCCTTCAAGATTTCAACGAGGCTCACACACATTCATCGAGAGGAGAACTATGCCGCGGATTATTTTGCGGCATCAACTAATTAGCACTTTACACTACTGCATGGTAATGAGATTAGTGGCAGAATCAAAGACCCAACGTTTTAATTCGCTGCGCACTAAGAATCCATGCATTTTTTCTCAGCATTTTAGTACTCAAACTTACTATTCGTTGGCAGTAAGGACTTCCGTTAGACAATTGTTAAATTCCACCACTAATTCAACATCGTGTGCCTCATGTGCCAAATATAAAGGGTAAAATTGTCCTCAAACACATATCTTCAATTCCTGCAATCCCAAAAGGCGATTTCTTGTTTGTCGGCTTGTCGCCGACGAAGGGCAATATTTTGGTGTTTATTTGCCGATTAACCTTACTCTTTCTACTGATTCTTTAAATTTTGTGGTGATAGGATAGAGGAGGACGTGGGTACTTCGATTGGTACGACCCACCTCACTTACAACAAATCTAGATCCAGATGATTATGAGCAAAACCACTTATGGAAAGCTTGGGTTTTTGGATTTGTATACGGTGCAACTGTTTTTACTCTTTCTACCGATTCCTTAAATTTTGTGGTGATAGGATAGAGGAGGACGTGGGTAAGTGGGTACTTCGATTGGTACGACCCACCTCATTTAACAACAAATCTAGATCCAGATGATTATGAGCAAAACCACTTATGGAAAGCTTGGTTGTGTGGATTTGTATGCGGTGCAGCTGTTTTTACTCTTTCTACCGATTCTTTAAATTTTGTGGTGATAGGATAGAGGAGGACGTGAGTATTTCGATTGGTACGACTCACCTCACTTAACAACAAATCTAGATCCAGATGATTATGAGCAAAACTACTTATGAAAAACTTGGTTGTTTGGATTTGTATGCGGTGCTGCTGTTTTTTGGTTCATTGGAGCACGAATTAAGGAATAGATGGTTCGGCTGCGTAGAAGAAGACAATGCAATTTATTGGCATCTCTAGGGCCTTGTTTTCAAACTCTTTGGCTGATCGAGGATATATTGTTTATCTATTTGGCATGAGTAGAACTTATACTTTGTAAATATTTGGCATGTCAGGCGTACGACATTTAATTAATGGTGGAATTTAACAGTTCTCTAACAGAAGTCCTTACTCCGCAGCAAATACTAAGTTTGAGTATTGAACTGCTAAGAAAAAAGGCATGGTTCTTAGTATACAGCGAGTTAAAATATTGGATTCTGATTGTACCAATAAACTTATTAATAAAATTCTATCTCAAACTTAGATTTTTAGGTTGAGATAAAAAAAAAAGGGAAAATAAGGACCGCTTTGTACGTGTCAAAGTTTCATGCTCAGTTTTATTTGTCATCTATTAGCTAGTATGAGGATAATTTCATCTTTTCACAATAAAAATTCTTATTGTGCTAAGAAAATGTACGATTCGAGACTAAAATGCGTCAAATTTAACCATGGGTCTTCAAAGTGCAGCCATCCTAAAATATAAATCCTAATTGCGTAAGTTACCCAGATTGAAAATGTTGAAGAAGTATTTCCATGGCACTAGTTCTGACATCCCCAAATAAAAATGAAAAATTTTCAACACTCTGCTACTGTTTAATGTTTATTTAAAACCAATGGCGGATCCAGGATTTTTAGCCGGGGGCTGCAATACAGAAAAAAATTTAATTCGACTAAAATTATGTATAAAATTTTTTTCTATATAAACTTTCGAAATTTTTTTTGGATCGGGGCTACCACCCGTGCCGGCCCCCCTAGATCCGCCCTTGTTTAAAACTGCTTGCAACACTCCATTGCTATTAAATGTTTATCTCTATTAGACTATTACTATTAAATGTTTATTTGGCTAATGAGGTTATATCCCGGTGGTTATGAGGATAAAGACTGAGATCTTGAGACATGAGGGTCTCATGTTCGAATCCCACCAATCGGATACCAACCGCATGTTGTGTGAATTTTTCCCCTTGGTAGGGAGGCTTTAGTTGCGCTACGCTTCAGTAGGACATATATCCATGTGCATTTGTACTTCTATGATGTAGATTTATACTTTGTATTAAAAGAAAAATTGTTTATTTACAAAGTGTTGGTTTCATATCCACGATTTAGAGAGATGTGAGAGAATTTAGAGAGTGAAGTGTGTGAATCGAATGCTAATTTTCTCTTTCTAAAAGTGAATAGTGAATAATAAATCCGTCCCCCTCTTCCAGGTGTGGAGTCTTTTATAGACGGTTGTGAACTCCTTAGATAGACTTGCAATGCCGCCTTCTATTATCGGTTAATCCTTATAATATAATGGGTGATCTCAATAATTCTGATGGCCGTGGAGCCGTTATGACGTTAGCTGTTACTGCTTATTAGTTATCAACCGTGAGATGGCTCTTCAGCTATCGATCGTAATGATGACTTTGACAGCTATTAGTTCTTATCAGTCATCACACATGACAAATCTTACCCGTTGTCCGTAATTATTCCATTAGACGCTTGTACCATCACGAAGTATTTTTAAAATTATTTTTTTCAAGTAAATTTTTGTTTAAAAAATTTAAAACAATTTATCGATGAACATGAAAAATCATACTTTTTCTCGTGTGATCAATAATAAACTTGTGAATAAACAATTTGATCAAAAAAATTTCTCAATAATTATCTTGAGTTTGATGGGCCGATGTTAGAAATATTTCCTATTTACATTTCTTTAGACGTTAGATCCTTTTTTTTTTTAAATCTTAGTAGGTTTCCTATTTAGAGTAGGTTTCGTACTCTAGGTGGGTATAAAGACCTTCTCATATAATTTTATCATTCTGATTTCATTCCGATAATACAATTCTCTTGCAACCTTCATGAGAAACCCATTTTTAAAGCAACCAAGGCTAAAAACACATCACCGTCATTCTCATCATGATTTTCTTTTACATTTTAACAAGCTCGTCCCTTGAGTGAATCCTGATCACGCTCCTGTATCTGTAGGTTGTGAAGAACTAAGTGCTCGCCATGCCAAGGTTGAAGCGTGATCACTGTAAACGGAGCGTGCGCATATGATGTTGATACCTGAAATGCATAATTTTGTAAAATCATAGCCAATGCAAACTTACCTTCTGACAAATTAAAACTCTGTGCAGTGCATATATGAGGTACCCCACCAAGGGGAAAGTACGAGAATTGCTCATTGGTTGATTTACAAACCTTTCTTGATTAAACTCCTTTACATCATGGCTCCATAACTTGGAGTCATGGTGCAAGAAGATTCGTTGGTAGCATGAGTTACACAATGGCCCGTAGGTTGTGTTGCCCAATGTGGCTTCCTCGTGGGTCATTCGAGTGAGCTTGATTGCTAGGTAGTATAATCTTAGTGGTTAAGACCTCATGAAAAATTATCGTGCAAGTTGCAACAAAATCTAATGAAAATTGGAGATTGAAATGTAACGTAATACTTAATTATTTGGTTATGAGAAACTTTGATTGTATGATTGAGTTAAGAAATTTTTAAAATATGGAAAATGTGTCCTACTGAAAATTAAAATTTAGAAGTAAAAAAAAAATGATTTTTTTATAAGTACCAAACGAGCTTTAACTTTCCAACTACATAGTAATTTAACCTAGACGACCATTATTTAGAATTTGCCCACAGTTTACTCAAACTTAAAATTATATAAAATTTCTAATTTAAAGCATACTATATTCCCACGCAAAACATGCCACACAAATAAATATTCAAAAGGGTACTAATACAGTATGATTTTGTACATCCCCTAAGAAAAATCAATTAATATTCTTAGAAAAATAATATATATGAGTATTTGACCTAATATACTCTTTCAAATATTTATTATTCCACTTTAATTGTTCTTCTATGTTGATAATTAATTAATGATGCAAATTAAATAGGGACATATATGACAATTAATAAATTAACTAAGAAAATATAATGGAACTAAGTTTGGACAAACAAAAAATGAAAATGGAATCTTTACAGGAAGAATAATTTTAGGGAGACATTATGTATAGACATTTTCTTAATGTTTGCGAAGGGAATGAGGGAGTAGCACAGAAATTTTCAAGTGCACCGGGGTGTACCATAATTATGGTGCTCCCGGGTGCTTTTACGGGCCTGTCCGAGCTCCAATTTTAATTCCGGGATAGGATCTAGATTCATCACGATGAGAGCAAGGTTCTACAAAAAAAGAATTTTTGGACATTGTAGATGCCAGTGGCGACCGGTCAAAGTTTGGAGCATAATTTTGGCCAAAATTATGCTCCAAACTTTGACCGGTCGCCACCGGCATGTACGATGTCCAAAAATTTTTTTTTTGTAGGACCTTGTTCTCATCGTGATGAATCTAGATCTGCTCCTGAAATTAAAATCGGAGGTCGGACGGGCCCGTAAAAGCACCCGGGAGTGCCATAATTATGGTGCACCCGGGTGCACCTGAACAGGGCTTGGGAGTAGCATTAATGATTTTAAACAATTGAGCCACATGGTTTCTCTCTCTCTCTCTCCCCCTCTCTCATTCATTTCAAAATCCACATGTTAGTATATATAACAATGTAATAATTTAGAGTGATAGGGAATCATTTATAATAATTTTTAAAGATTTTTAATGTGAAAGAGGAGAGAGAATGAGTGGAGTTGAATGGTGGAGATTTGTGAATGTAATAAGATATGTGGATGTGATTGATTTAGGGTAAAGAAAGAATAAATAAAAAAGCGGTAAAAAATTAAAAGAGTGATTGCCTAATGATAAATATATTCTTCAGCATTCATCTACCACGTGTTCGGATGTGCCAAATTAAAAAGGATAATCGACTCCCACGTTGAAAGTTTGTTGTAATCCAAACGCTTGACGTGATACTATTCCATACCTCCATGCACATGGTTGTCCAATCCCACTTATCAGCTCCCTACTATTGTGTGGCACCATTAGAATTAGATCATCTTTGAGATTATCGATTTCAAATAACTAAAATTTCAAATTTTGAATCGTTAACAAATTTAAATCAACTAGCCCGCGTATGAATGTCTTTAGTATAGTGAATCTCTTTTTGTCTATAAAGTTCTGCTTTCACCCCGTGAACCGTGTTTATGTGAATAATTCAGCATTGTTTGCAATTTTTATGTAAAAAATCTCAATACCTTTACATAATCGTCAACTTGAATCTATATATGCTAAAAATATCGAATCGATCTGTAGTTTTTAAGTATATGATACTAGGAGAAGCTAATTAGTGAGTGTAGTAACATGGATAAAGCCATTCATATAATTAATTGATTTCCAACTAATGCAACCCATACAAGATGGTGGATGCATCTGCAAGGCTTAAATTATTTTCCTAGAGATAGTTATAATGTTAATACATGCGCACAACAATACTGTTAAGCAGTGCCGGTCCTGTCCTTTTTATAGCCTGAGGCGACATATCAATTAAGCGCCCCCGGGCTGTGGCCCATGCAATGAAATTTTTTAACAAACCTCAAATTATTAAATAACTTGTCAAAAGATTATATATAAGCCGACAAGGTCACATCATTTCAATTAGTGCCTTTTCTTTTCTTTGTCGCTTTCTTCTTTGAGCTCCACTCTCTTTCATCGTACCTAAGGTAATCACTGATCATGTGAAACCTAAGTAACCATCTTGACAAAGAAAAATAATAATAATAATGAATCGATTCATTGAACAACAAAATTTAACCAATATCATTAACCAATTAAACAATTAAACCAAATTGATCAATACTTCTATGAAATACAAAATACTTCCAATTCCACAATTCAACACTTCCATCAATTAAACCAAACGATCAAGTACCTAGATTTAAAGTGATCAGATTTGTTGGATTCACACAAATGCATTATAGAGCAGATGCTACTACACTACAAAACTTTGCACAATGACTTCTTTCTTCCAAAAATGCTACTACTTCAACCGGTCATCTTCCATTTCATTATGCAAATTACTCCTTAAATATTAAACTAAATTAATTAACTAAATCCTAAATCAAATATTAAACGAAACTAATTAATGCCTAATTCTTAAATCTAATGGGTGATGGATTATTTACTACAGTTGGGTACTCAAGTAATGGGCTAATCATATTAATGGGTAAAAAAGTCAAAATTTAAAAGAAAAAAGGCCCAAACTCTTCTAAACAAAGAAAAAGCCCAACTACAAGTACTTAGGTCATCTTCTTCACCCGGGTTGTCTTCTTCACGCTGCTCGTTCAATATTCAACGGAAATTTAAAAAAATTCAGATCAAAATTCGGCTCCATGGACAAGATCGCCATGAATTGGCTCCGCTGAATAGGACTTATGTCCGTTGTCCTCAAAATTGACTACATTCGTTGTGTATATCAAACATTCAAACTTGTTTCTCTGGGAATGCAAAATCTGGTGGCTCTTGCCTCTTGGTATCAAAAAAAAAAAAAACAATGACCAAGGAATTGAATAAAAGGACTAATGATTATTGATTAGTAAATTACTAAATTTCAATTGAAACAATTAACAATAACATACCGTAGAAGAGGAAAACTAGTCGAGTTCCAAGTGGTTGTTTTGGTTGCAATTGAACAATTGAATTTAGGTGTCCGGTGGCAAGATGTCATAGGTTCACTACGGCAACCGTCGGCGATGGCGAGACAACGAGGAGAAACAATCGTCGATGCAAGGATTAAGGAATTGAGGATGCGATCGCCTCTCGTGACTCTGCCTCTCTGCGTGGGATTACGCTATTGCCAAATTTTTTTTTTTTTTATTTAAAAGCCTTTTGGGCTTTTGGGAAGGCCCAAATTCGCCCCTGGGCGCCTGAGGCAGAGGCCTCAGTTGCCTCAAATAAGAACCGGGCCTGCTGTTAAGTTATATTTTTAGTGTTTTAATTATCATATTTCTATAATGTTTTATTATATTTTTGTATATTTTTAGTGGTTATTATTTACTTTTTGTGTTAGGAGCCACAAAGAGGTAAAAACGATAAAAAATGGTATTTCTTGAAGATAAAAGATATCATGGCAAAGCTACGTATTCTCTCCTCGTATTGGCATCTCCGGATAATTACTTGTGGGAATATTTGGGAGTGGAAGCATAGACTAGTGGAGACAAAAGAGAAAAAGAAAAGGGAAACATTATGATTGCCATCATGAAATAACACAATCATCACATTTCTTTTTCCTTTGTTGACTAACATTTGGGCATATGGAAGAATTGAAAGTGGAGTCCATATAAAAGAATGCAAGGCCATGTTATGAGGGAGAGCGGAGAGGAAGTGCATGCAATTTTTCTTACAGAAAGAAAAAGATAAGAGAATTAGAGAGAGTTCATGCAGAGGGATTTACACTCATATACTGAAATTTACATATGCATTATGAGAGTGAAAATAAAACTCATACTATAGAGAATTTATAGAAATACATAGCTTTTAAGGAGGAGGTGCAATTGGAGACAGTTGAAGAAGAATGGAAAGGAGAAAATACCAAAGGAAAGACACACCGACTCTTTGAAATCCAGTTATGTATTTCCATATTTTATCTATGGTAATTCTCGTATCAAAAGTCATGTGTAGCTAACTTTGTATACTTGGGACGAACAATGAATCCTCTTTGTGAACTCTAGTATTTTGTTATTGGATTTAATAGTATGTGCTAGATTTGTTGGTAATTTTATGTTGTTGAACTATATAAATTTATCTTTTTGATCAATTGATAAATTATAAATTGGTTTGTGTCGGATTTGAGAAATGAAAACACAAATTAGAATAAACAACATAGAACACTAATTTAGACAAAATTTAGAGATAAACTTGTGATTAGTGCGATCTTTAGGTGAAGTTTCGACGTAACCTAATTGAATTTACCGTGTGAATGCATTCTAAAAGGTTGATAACGAATTTATTTAGAGATAAATAAATTGGCCTAATGGAATAGAATTATTTATCCTCGAGAGAGATAAATATTTATTTTGTAAATTCGATCGTTGATGAAAATTCGATCACTAATTGAATCCAATTACGTATACTAGAGGAATAAAAGTTGGTGAAATTGTAAGTCCCAAGTCTTGTAATTCCATTCGTTGTCTATTTGTATATCGTCCATATTAAAATCTTGTAATTTTGATTTTAGTTCGTTTTTATATTTAATTTGTAAGGTTGTATTCACTTTGTAAAACATAACAAATGTCGTATTGTCTTTTCAAATAAAGTATAAAATTGATAATTTTGGTAGTTAAATCAAGTCTCTGTGGGATCGATACTTGGATTCAAAAGTCCATTTTACTACTTGTTCGACCCGTACACTTGCGGCATTTATTTGACACATTTCACAACGAACAAATACGACAAACAAGCTAAGCTAGTTTCCTAGCGACATCATTCTAATTGAGGTTTTTAAATAGTGTCATTGTTAAGACCACATACAAAATTAAAGTTAGAACTCAACTAGTAATCGCACCCGTGCGTTGCACGGGAAAAAATCAATGCACAAACACATTTTTTTTCAATTAATACGAACCAATTTTATATTGAATCATTATCATTATATAAAAAAAGTTTCACTAATACTTTATTGCAAAAAATTTACAAAATTTGGAATACTACTTTATATACAACATTTGAAGTTATATTCGTTAGATTCCCATCTTTATCACATATTAACTTTCTTAATCATTTTCAACTCGTAACTCTTGAAATTGCGACATATAATTGCTCATGATTAAATACCGACTTCTTCAATAAAAGGAAACGTGAGACAATGATTGACCTTGGCTTTTGTTAATTATCATACCATATGAAATCATCAATAGGAATTGCCTCATTGGAAATCTGAAAGGCAGTCTTGCATCTGAAGGAGTCAATGTCAACCTTGGGAGTTACATTCTTTGACCCGAATTTTTTCCTATCAAAATTTGTGCTTCACCCAATTCATTATTATAAATATCGTCCCATTTCATAATCCAGTCATATGATCAATATTTCTCAATAATATAACCGAAACACCTACTTTCAAACTCAACTTTTGATTAGGTCCAAAGGAACATTTTATGCCATTTAGGAATTCCGTGAATGTAGTTCTTAAAAAAATCCAGCACTTCTATTTCTTTTATATATTGAGTTTGAGCTCAAATAAGTTTTCCTTATAAATTGTTCATAGGCACCATGTATTCATTGATTGCATCAATGCTTTTAATTTGTTAATAATAATAAAGTTTAGATGAAATTAATAGCATTAAACGAAAACAATGTAATATCATTATTTTTATTATAAAAACATCACAAATTGTAAAATATTTTTTTACGTACAATAATTGTAGTTATATTTATGAGGTTCTTATTCTTGTCACATACCTATATTTTCAACGTGTTAGGATTGGTGAATCCTAATACTACGAAATACAACTTATGACATTGAATTTGAACTTCAAATAATAACTCAGCATTTGTAAATAACAACTATGTCAATTTACAACCAAACAAAATCAAAATTATAGTTCATTTAATACATAATTAACAAACATATAAATAAAAATAGTACTTTATCACAAACTGGGAAAATACATTAAGCTACCACCCAACATTAAAATTAATGCAGTATTTAATGAAAAGTTATCATGATAAAAACCGTTAGTCAAAGATTTTCCAATTATTGAATATTAAGTTCATAATTTTATTTAAAAATTAAATATTTGAAAAAAAAAACCACCATAATTGAAAATTTTCCCAAAAACTTATTTTTTAAAAAATGGCTAATGTTATTTTAACCAAGCAATTTTGTAGACTGTGACAAATTTGGCTATATGTATAATTGGCTAAAATTACAACAAAAAAAATATTTCAGTAAACGTAAAATTAAATCATTATAAATTAAGAATACACGGTCACCTACTTAAATAAGAACAACAATTAAGATCAAATATTATATATCAAAAAAAAACAAAAAACAGAAAACAGAATTTAGGTATTGCATTTTAAGTCAAATATTTTATTCTTTTAAATTGATATGCCGCTTATCTACAACTTAATAAAAAGTTAATCCAATTTAATCTCTATAATATTTTTTTCAAACCAAATTTAAAACATTGTTAGTAAATAAGACTATAACTCTATAAGGGCTTATACAGTATAAATATTAATTTAATTTTAGTAAAAAAATATAATTTATAAATAAAAAATAATATTTAAATAATTTCAGTTACATTGTTGGCGGTACCTACCCATAAAGGCCGAAATAAATAGTTACATTGTTTAAAAAATTATTAAAATATACATTAATTATTTATCTTTGAATTTATTAAATAAATTTGGCAAAACATGCAACAGGTAATCAATTATAGTTCAATTAATTAATTAGTTAAAGACTTTTATAGCCGTATAAATTATAGTTTTATTATTTAAAACTTTAATCTAAATCAAGGAAATTGAAAAGGAAAGAATAAAAAAACAATTTGAAAAAATTTTAGAGTGGGTGGTAAATGAGAAATACGCATGAAGTAGGAAAGTTGAAAACTCCACGTTACTAACCAACCACAATTACTATTCCAATAACATTACATACTTCAAATTATGAATTTTAGTACAATAAATTTTGTTTCTTAAATAAGCAAGTTGGCAATTCTCAAATAAACTGTACAAATAATTAAAAACGGATATTATAACTTAACTTTGAAAATAAAATAACATTTAAAAGAATTTTCACAAATCATAATCCTAATGCTGTAATGAAAATATTATAATTCTCGATTATTGAATAAAAACTCATTCAAATTCATTTAATTCATATTAAAATAATAAATATTTTTAGATGAGTTTTTTTAATATTTTTTAATTATATATACATATATATATATATATATATGTATGTATGTATATGTGTGTGTGTAGATACAAAAAAAATAAAAAAATATCTTATAATAGCATTATTGTGAAATAAAATATCGATTAGGTAATGATGATAAAATTATATTTGGACATTCAAAAAATAATAATTTAGTAGAAGATATTACAAAAAGATAACGTTTTCACAATCATGTTTATTATGAAAACTATGTTAACTTATAATCTCTTGGTTAATTTAGAGCATTTCTTACATAACTAAATATAGAGTTTATGAATATGGATCATTTATTTACAAAATTTATTTTAATATTAATGAAAATATTTGAGGTGCTAGTAAATATGCAACGAATTCACCGTTTTCCAAAAATTAGTTTTCATTAGAAAGTATTCAAATACACAAAAATATAAATTATAATTGTAATAATAATAACAAATTAATACATGATGTAAATTTATTAAAGGTGAAATGAAAAATATAAGTTAAAATCTTGAAAATGAAATACCAATATAAGTCAAAATAAAAAAAAATTAAAAAAGAATTGATTTGAATAAAGAAAATTAAAAAATTAAAAAATATTGCATTGCACATTGTGCACTGCACAATGTGCAATTCACAATGTTGAGTATTGCAATACACTCGGCAATGCAATGTCGTGTGTTACATAAGAATAAAAAAAAAAAAACAAATGCTACATCATAAATGCAATTTTGGAGGAAAAAGCATCTTTGTTATGTTTTAGTATATTTATGATGATGATAATAGGTAATACAAAAAATATAAGTCAAATCATTGAAAAGAAATCTATATATTAATAAAATGAGGACATTTTCCCACTCAAAATCTCAATTTTCAGAATTAAATAAATATTGTTTTATTATTAGTTGTCATTATTATCTAATAATTATTATATGTTAATGTGTCAATCATCCGAGAAGAATCCGGCTCTATCTCGCTTAATTGATATACACGGATTTCAAATTACACACCTTTCCTTATCTCCATCTTCCTTATCTCTCTTCATCTCGCTTATTTGACTCACAATTCTGAATCATCATTATCTCTCTCATTCCATCACGCCTCTAATTTATCCTCTCTCGCCAAGTTTCCTAATTTTATCACTGTCTCTATCATTCCACCTTCATGCACAAGAACTTCACGCCTTCACGCCTTTGGAATTAGACAACAGTGGATCGTTCTTAAAAACACATTTTGGCTACGCGAAATCCAATTTAATTCTTCATCGCGCAAAAAGGAAAATCCCATTCTTCAACGCCATTCTTCAAAGGGCCGGGGTAATGTCGCGTTCAATTTTTAATACGAGATTTGGTATTTGTAAATCTTATCAATTTGATTGCTCTCTTTGAGGTTGATGTTAGCCCCTAAAACAACATGCCCATTTGCCCAAGGTTAGATTTATGTGTATGATTTTGGCGTTTGTTTGAGTAGTAAGACTTTAAATTCCAATTTTGGTTAATTGCTAATAGTTTAAATTCCAATTTTGGTTAATTGCTAATAGTTTTTGCTGATTTCTCCCTCTCTTTTACAGGTTTTGCTCTTACCTTCGATCCTGGGAAGGTCTATTTACTTTCTTCGTTTTTATTTTCTTTTTTTTTTGTTGTATTTTCTTTGGTTTAGTTGATTTTTGGAGGTTCTTTTGGTTTTTCTGTCTTGGACAGGTTCTTTTCTTCTTTTCTTGTGAGTGGGTATTCTTTCTGCGCATTTGGTTTCTCATTCGATGAAAGTTAGTTTCATTTTCTACTTCGTTGTTTGTCGACCTTTGAAAATTTACTGTACAACTTATGATGATCTTTTTAATTTTTTATGGCAATATATATCATGTGTATCTGCCCGGTGAAGAAATTATACAAACTCGGCATTTCCTTTATCCTTTTCTGTGTTCATCCAACATCCGAGCAAGGAGAACTTCATGAAATAACTCCTTATAACCTGAAAGCCTATTATTGAATGAGGCGTGATTTTTACCTTTTATTGCTTATTTAAATGTGAAAATGTTCTCTACTCCATCAAAAAGCAAAATAACCGAATTTAAAATTTAAGATTACAAATTGAAAAACAAAAATCAACGTATCGCATGGGTGATTTGGAGTGAATGTATATCTGACAAAATTATTAATTTTGCTATATTATTTGGTTATGTTTTTTCCTTCCTGCTATAAGTCGTAATATGATGGATTTATATGAGTCGTAATATGATGGATTTATATGAAACATGAAGGGAAACTCTGGCAAAAATTTTAAACAATCTTTTCCATTTTTTTCTTAATACGGGTTCTAAATCGTATCTTAGGCATACGCCTTCTCGTGTAACGCGCGGGTGAAAACACTAGTTCCAATATAAATCAAAATTACAAAAAAGAATTATATTGAATAAAAAAATTAGTAAAAAAGAATTCTATTGCACATTGTACAACGCCATGTGTTTGTGTTGCACAATATGCAATCCAATTGCATTGCACATTGTGCAATGCTTCATTAGGAATTAAAAAAAAATCTCATCCTAGTAAATGCAATTTAGATGGAAAAAGCAAAATTCTTCTGTTTTAGTATAGTTATGATTAGAACCAAAAAGTTATTCGCCATATTTAAGGCACCTAGAATTCAATGAGAACCAAAAAGGTATTCGCCATACTTAAGGCAGACACTCATATGCGGGCTAATTGATTTAATTTTGTTAACGAATCAAAATCTGAAAATTCAATTATTTGAAATTGATTATCCTTACCCATAGTTATTAAACCCGACCCGAACCGGACGGTTGGACCGGTGAACCGGTGACCCGGTGCCTCGACCTGTCCGATTCATCTAATTCGACCACCTCGCAATTGACCCAATATAAACCTCGTTGAACCGCCAGTTAATAGGCAACCCGGTGACCCAAAAAGTAATAACCCATCCGGGTCATTACTTATTTAAATTATTATATTTTTAAATTGTAAAAAAAAATTATTTCCTTGAATGTTTAAGGTTGAAAAAATAAATCAAATCATTTCTTACCAAAATAAAAAGTAAAAAACAAAGTAAACCTTTTTCACAACTAAATATTTACCGTGATTAAATTTTTTGAAAATAAATAATCGAATATCCAAAGTTATTGATAAGTGTGTGACTAGCATGAGTGATTAAAAGATTTTACTTTTAAGTTTTATACTATTATTATAAACTACAGTGCATATTCTTAAGCTCATATTCATATTATCGATTATAAGCTTGAAACAAAATCAAAATTGATTAGCGCTACTTGTCACCTTTCAATATTCAACAAAAAGTTAGTAATATTCATTAAAATAAAATCAATTATGAATTAGTTGAGCATTCTTATTTGTGGATGTAATAATATTTTAATTACACTTACTCAATATAATGGTTATAATAATTGTTAATTATAATATTAAAAAATTTTCAATGATAGTATAATTATTTTATTTCAATCTACCGGTTTGATAAGAGTTAACCCGCCGGTTCAACCATCGAATTACTGGTTGAACCAGCAACCCAGTGACCCAGCTCTCTATCTGGGTCGAACCCTGGTCGAGTCTGATAACTATATCCTTACCTTTTAATTTTATCAGATTCTAGTCAGTTATAACACATGATAATTATTAAAAAAACGCATTTTAATTAATTATGCCTTTACTCTTTATTTTAGAAAGAACAAGTCACTCCCTGATGGCCAAAGCTAGCAGGAGGTCTAAGGTTCGAAACTCTGTAAAGTCATTAATAATGTTATATTTGTGTTTGTGGTTTGTCCACTCTTCTGTGGTGGTTTGTTTGGTTCTTTTATTCTATTATCATATGGTGGTTATGAAGCACTGGGATGCGCCCCCAGATTCGTTCTTCGCGAGCCCTAAATCGAATTTGGAATGGATTGTGTTTCAAATGATTTAATAATGTATTCTGATGTAATATATCTAGCTTGCAATGTACCATTCAAAAAAAGAAAGAACAAGTCACCCAGTGTCATTAATTTGTTTTTTTTTTTTTTGAAGGAAGTGTCATTAATTTGTTAGTACATCAAAATGTGAATACTCAATAACATAGATTTTGAAACGAGACAATTAGAGAGAGAGAGAGAGAGAGAGAGAGCGCAACATGTAATATAATATTAATGTGAAATCGATCAACACGCAATATCCATTCAAGCAACATGTCTATATTATATAATGTGAAATCACTAATTAATGCTCTTTTTTTTTTTTTTTTTGAGAAAATTAATTAATGCTCATTAATTAAGTGTTAACTTCGAGACTTGATATAACGTGCATGGATAAGAGAGAAACAGTGGACCCGCATGTTTAATTTAATTTATTAATCCTAATCACTTGCGTTGTCATTAATCACGATAACCTCGTTAAAGGGATGTGCGTCAAAATTTAATTAAGTCAACGAAAATTATGCATTGGCTCGATTTGAATTTTTAATAATCCGCATAGCTACCAAAGACAAATCAGAATCAAATGCCTATAAATGGCCCTTCTTAGACACCAGTCCAGTGTGCAAGCCAAATAATTAATAATTCAAAGTGTTCATATAACACATTGTAGCAAATTAGCAATGGCGTTAGTGCAGGTGGTCACCGGAGGCTTGGATGGATCTACTGTCACCTCATACCAGGACAACAAGATCCAACGCTCTGATTTTCCCCATGATTTTGCTTTTGGTGGTTCAACTTCGGCTTTTCAGGTAGTACATATAATGTTTGTGTTTAAATAATTTAATTAATTCTATTCTTGCTTTTGCTTAATTATATGTATATATATAATTTGTTGATTTTTGTACATTAGATTGAAGGCGGATGGAATGCAGATGGTAAAGGGATGAGCATTTGGGATGTTTTCACACTGAAACGACCTGGTCTCTTGATCCATCTTCTCTTAATTTCTTCTTTAATTAGTCACTCTTCTAGTATGTGTATATATATATATATATATATATATATATATATATATATGTCTCATCGATTGTGTATTTATGAGTATATATATGTCTTATTGGATTTGCAGGTGGTATTACTGATGGTTCCAATGCATGTGTTGCTATTGATCACTATAATCAGTTCAGGGTATACAATTAATATTTTTCAAGATATATAGATAACAAGTTTTGCTTTTATTTGGAAGTGGCACAACCAACCTTTTTCTTTTCTAATTCAAGAACATAAATTCAACCAAACTTATATTTAACATTTATAATGTGGCAGAACGACGTCGCTTTGATGAAGAGAATGGGTTTAACTGCCTATAGATTTTCAATTTCGTGGCCTAGACTCTTGCCAGGTATTTTATATGGAATAGCCAGTTTCACCTGCACGGTAAACCACATGTGGATTACCACGAAAATATATTACACATGTTTATGATAAACCACCTATGACTTACCATAAGCTACATGTGGTTTCTTTAACAAATTAAAATATGCGCTGGTGAGGGACCCAAACATTTCCATTTTATGAAATTCATTCATCATTTATCTTTCAATTAAATACGAGTTAGAGACTTAGAGTTGTATCTGAATTTGATATATAATATTATATTATTTCAGGAGGAAGGCTATCCACTGGTGTATCCAGTGAGGGAATTAAGTTCTATAACGATCTCATTGACGCGCTTTTGGCAGTAGGCATTGAACCATATGTAACTATCTTTCATTGGGATACTCCCCACGGTTTAGAAGAAGAGTACGGCGGCTTCCTATGTGAGAAAATTATGTAAGTAACTCAATCTTTCATCATACACCGTGGAATAAATGTAAAAAATCAAGTAAATTAAATATATAAAAAAAAAACCATATTCTCAAGAGGACCCTTGCTTGCAGCACTCAAATAAGAGCGAAGGAAGGCTCGTAAGCAGATCGGTTTCGGATTGGATCTACCTAAATCCATATCCAATCCAATAAGAAAATTTATTAATCCATCGGATTTGAATTATCCATTGGATATTTAATTAGTAAATCTATATCAAAATCCATTGGATTCGGATAAAATCCAATCCATTGACGATGTTAAATGTCTTGATGAAATTTTTTGTACAAGTTCGAAGATTACAAACCATTGTAAGAGATTTCAATTCTTATAATTATGGCCTATTAAAAGATAATTATGTATGAATATTTTACTTGTTTGAAATAGAATGTTATGGTCATTTAAAAAATTATAATTTATTAAGTTTTTTTCAGTCTACTTAAAATATATTGTAACATGTATTAATGTATTGAAATTCAATAGGTTTAAAAGTTCATTATGATTCAGAAAATATAAAATTGGATTAAAAATGAAAAAAATGAAATTAAGAAAATATGAAATCAGGTTAAAAATTAAAAAAATTTGAAAAACGATAGTAAAATAATTATTTTATTTTATTTTATTTTATTTTATATTATTATAAAAAATCGGATTGGATTATTATTGGATCGGATTGGCCTATATCAATATTTGCTCCATTTACTTAACGGATTATTCGATTCGGATCTTTACCGGGTTATCGGATTGAAACATTAAATCTATCTCTTATTAATTTCATAGAATTCGGATCCGATTCGGATCAAAATTCTATCCATTGATAGCCCTAAGCGAAGGGGAACACAATGTTTTTACCGAAGAGAGATGGATTATACTTTTATTAAAATGAGCAATTATATGTGCGTTATAAAGATAATGTTCTAACTTAATAGTTATAACACGATTTTGTATATTGTTTTATGTTGTGAATCTATAATGCAGAAAAGACTTCTGTGAATTTGCTGAGCTCTGTTTCTGGGAGTTCGGTGACCGAGTGAAGTATTGGATCACACTGAATGAACCAGCGTCATATTGTGTTCAAGGATATGTACTTGGGGGTTTTCCCCCTGCTCGTGGTAGAGCTCCAACAACTAAAGCGGAGGATGCAAAGCATTCGGAACATGCTAGACGTTGTTTCAAATCTCAAACTGATCCCAAGAACGGGGATCCTGGCACTGAACCATATATAGTAGCACACAATTTGATCCTTTCTCATGCGTATGCTGTCGATATATATCGAAGAAAATATCAGGTTTTGACATGTTAATTTCATTAGTAATTGTGTATATTATTTATAATAACGTATGTAATACTTTAAAAAAATAAAAGTGATTACATGGATACATTGTGCTATATACAGGAAATGCAAGGAGGTAAGATAGGAATGACAAATAACATTGAGTGGTTTGAGCCGCTTACTGACTCTCAAGAAGATATAGATGCTGCTAATAGAAGATTTGATTTCATGTTGGGATGGTAATTCAAATCTTTGACAATATTCTAATTTATTGATCTTAATTCATTCTAATTAGAATTGTGTTCTATGGCTTGATCAAAAAATTTAAGCAGTTTGAGAGTACGTGAGTATGCTTTTTTTTGGTTTTGTTTAAATTCAGTATCCGACATACAAAAATTACAATCATTATGTTCCTTTTCATTATTTTAAGGTTTGTGGAACCCCTCGTGCACGGAGACTATCCAGAAACTATGATACAAAATGTTGGAAACCGTCTTCCCAAATTTAATGAAAAACAGGAGAAGTTAGTTAAAGGATCTTATGATTTTTTAGGCATAAACTACTACACAGCCAATTATGCAAGCAATGATCCCTCGACGCATACATCCAATAGTTTCCTATTCGATATGCATGTTACTACCACAGGTAAGTATTGTAAATTATATATATACACAAGCTTTTAAAGTTTATCATCACAAAATAATTTGAAACTCATAATAATTATTCTCATTCTTTTTCAGCCTCAAAAAATAACGTGCTCATTGGTCCACAGGTATAGCTCTACCTATTGCCCTTACATTGTCGTATCATATACAATGGCACATCAATGAAACAGAATACTTCATTATAGTCAAGTTCGTGCCAACACCCCCATTTTTTGAGGGGAAAAAAGTCCATTTTTGGAGGGAAAAAAATATGAGGCCCACAAGAGGTCCCCCACCATCAGGGAGCAGTTATATATTATTGATCTCATTTAATATAGATTCCAAAAAAAAATTTTTTTTTTTTAAATTTGGCCCAGTGACATGGCGCCCTCACAGGGCGCCACGTCACACATGTTGGCAACTGATCATTGGTGTACTTCATTGATTTGAACTTATTTCTTATTCCGCTCATAAAACAATATAATAGATAATCTTCTTCTTTTGTGTTAGGCTGGTTCGGAGTGGCTACACATAGTTCCGTGGGGACTTCAAAAGACCATGCTCAAAATGAAGGAATTATACAAAGATCCAGTTATCTACATAACAGAAAATGGTAAACAATTCTATTTGATTCTTTATTAAGTAATTTATAAATACATAGGAAGATGTGTATAGCTCTGTTTGCTTCTATTATTAATATGGTAAAAGTTATATAATATTGTGTAGGGGTGGACGAAGTGAATGATAAAACCATAAGTGTTTCAGAAGCCCTGATTGACAAGACGAGGATTGACTATCACCGCGATCATCTCTTAAACCTAAAGCAATCAATGGAGTAAGTAAACAGTACAATTAATTTCACTTAGCGCGCGTCCAAATTAACTAATATATGATTAATTAATGCTTTTACTACATGATTTGTTGACTTAGCTCATTTTGACAATTTATGTTTGACTTTTCAGCCAAGGTGTGAAAGTGAAGGGCTACTTTATATGGTCTTTGTTCGACAACTTTGAATGGGCTGTTGGATATACTGTTAGATTTGGCATCGTTTATGTGGACTACAATAACGGCCGTTACACAAGGTTGCCAAAATCGTCCGCTGTGTGGTGGAGGAACTTCCTCAGCAAGAAGCCTTTACCTCCACCGGAGCAAGAAACCGAAACCACTGAACAACGTCGCAAAAGGCTGAGGAGCGGTTAAGTTCTGAAAATCATTTATGTTTTCCTTGTTTTCAATAATGGCTGCAGCTAATTGGTTGTAGTTTGTTAATTTGGTTTTCTTTGTTTTTAAGTCGAGAAGTCAATGTCTCAACTTGCATTTGTTGAAGTTAAATAATAGTTGGCGTGCTTGTTACTTCGTGTACTCGGTGCTAACTGCTGCAATTTGTCGAATAAATGAATTTGTGACATGTCACGCTACTTAAGGTGTTGTCATCTTTACAAAAATTACTCCTGCTTGAAATCTTTTCATATATTGTTATTTAGACTGAAAGTAGTAATTTATTTGCAGAGTATGAGATGCGTGAATGAGTTGCTATACTACGATACCGATTTAAATTTTCGTAAAATTATTATATTATATTGCGTTTTTTTTTTTTGAAAATATTATTTTGCTTGAATAATTTCCAATGATATGAAAATCTTTAATTAATTGAAATAAACGTTCTATAGTTACATATAAAAGAAGGAAAATTGTCCAAGGAAAATTGTCCATGAATGGCCAATAACTTCACAATCTAAATGACGGCCCCTAGTTTAAGCATAAACTCAAGATTTCAATTGTGGCCCAAACATATTAAAAAAACAAAAGTTTGAGCCCACATTTCAAAATCTCAAAAATCGGATCGACCAGATAATCTGGTAAATTAGGATAATTGCTAAATTTTTTTATTTAAAAATTAAAATAATAATTGTAACGTCATAAAAAATAGTTAGACTTAAGTCAGTTTTTCAAATTTTATTAAGACATATATAAATATAAATATAAATATAAATATAAATATATATATATATTGTATTAACATATGTAGATAAAAATACAAATTATCGATAGGGAGAAATATATACATATACACACACATTCAAAAAGCACCATTCGAATCTCGATGTGGGTTTTATGCCTCCATCTAGGTTGGGGGGGGGGGGGTGCTTGAATTCCCCTACCTTTTTATTAATAGACAAAATTATTACAAGGAGGGGGACGTCGACGCCAAAACCTCCTAGTGAAAATACAGACTGCTTGAAGCAAGTGAATATACCTAACAACCTCAACAAAATGATAGAGCAATAAAGATAATAAAATCTAATAAATACAGACGAACAATTGGCAATTTAAGTAAAAAGTAAACAATTTAACCTAGTCTAATATACGGAACTTGTGCTTGATCCATCTAGAGGATAACCCTTGACAGCAATAGGGAGAGAATCAGGATGCCCAACAAGTCCTCGCACCTCCATCGTGTTGATTCGTTTTCTAATTATGCTCATTACAGACTCTTCCACTTCCTTGGTGATTTCTTTCATCCTCCTATTTATTTTTTTGGGAAGGAAGCTATACGAAAAATTAAATTACACCGAAAACATGGTTTGTCATAAATTACTATTAGTACAAAGAAGTACAAATTAAGGAAGAAAACCGAGTAGACATCAAATCTCCGTCCAGGGATGTAAAGTAGATTTCATCCTTGCATGAGTAGAGAAATGGCTTTAAAGGGCGGTTAAAATATACTTTAAACGGCGGTTATCAGGCGCCCTTTATCCGGGAGTCGTTTAAAACCCACCACTTTAAAGGGCTGTTAATTGCACAGCCATTTAAACTTCTTCCATTTGGGCCAATAAACGGCGGTCAATAGGACCGCCGTTTATTGTGCCATTTTGCAATTTTAGGCGGCGGTTAAGGTAAAAAATTATTATTTTTTTTAATTACGATTTTTAGGCGGCGGTTTTGTAACCGCCGCCTATTGTTTATGGTAAAAAATTATTTTTTTTTAAAATCACGCCTTTTAGGCGGCGGTTTTCTAACCGCCGCCCATAGTTTAAATTTTTTTTTTTTCATTCCATAATTCTATAGCTGGCCGAAAACTGAATTCGCCAGCCAATCATTATCACCTGTCCCTATAGTGACCTTTCAAATAACTTCCAATCCATCAAATAATTAACCAACTTCGGAAATAATATTCCCATGCAAACCAGCCTTCAATACACCAATCAATAAAAATTTTCCCATGCAAACCAAAATCATCACTATCACATTACATTTCGATACATCCAAAACTTCACCAACGAATAGGACCATTAAATCATAATCTCAAACACAAGTTAGAGAGATCTACAATTAATATGCAAGAATGCCAAATTGACCATGGTTTGAGAGATCTACATGAGTTAAAAACGAGAGAATTGACATAAAAACCTGGACCATTTCATGTACTGTCTCAACTACGTCCATCAAACACCAGTCAAATCTTGCCAAATTACCTATGGCCATGGTTTGAGTAGCAAGTAGTTAGAAACAAAAGACTACAGCTGAGCGTACAAATCTAACAAGTAATTCACCCATAAATTCCTCACCTCATCCATTTCATCTTCAGAATACTGAAATAGCGAGAAATTGACCTGCAACAAGAATACATCGTTTACATAATCTGCTATACTTACAACGAAATGCAACGCATGGGAAAAAATTTTGTATTAGTGTAACAAACCTCGAGCAGTGACTCAGTTCGGCTATGATACCGCACAATATCAAGCATGAATTTCATGACGTAATAGCCACACTCATTGCCAGTTGGCAGCCGTGGACATTAATTCATGCAGATGCATATCAACAAATAACACACATTACTCCAAGATTTTTTTACCACATGCAGAAAACAACATGAACCCCTTTACAAAAGTATACCTGAATTACGTGCCAAGACAATGACTGTCTAAAACTGGTACCTAAGTGCCTGTGAAATGCATTGAACAACCTGCGAGTACCACAGGGTTGGGAGACGTCGTCACAGATTTCGGTGGGATTAGACATTGAAGTATACAATTCCACTTTGATGTAGAAAAATTACATATACGGTAGTTGCTTACGATTTTAGTGCTAACTTGAGCTTCACATCATTGATGTTGTCAGTGATGCCACCAACCCCACCGCCAGAGGAGCCGTACTCGGTAGAATGCGGTAGGGAATCCATTTTGTATACAACGTGTTCTGAAGGCGAGATGACGAGCAACACCCAATGGCCGCAACAAAAATGAAAATAAATGTTTCAGACGCCAATTATCTTCTCATCAACTCCTACTACATAATAACGGCACAATGAATTAATCATTAAAGAGGCATGGTCGATATGGATTATACTTCGAGATATAAGGTGCTAACACGTATTTCTGAGATTGGTACAGCACTAGTGTATCGGCCGCTTTCTCCAAATATCCTTGGTTTAACATTACGGCGCTCGCAATATGCTCAGGTGATATAAAGCCGATGGAATCCGAGCCAGTCTCTCGACATACTCCGTGAAGGTACCTAAAAATGACATAACAATATAATAAGACGTCCGAGCTACATTAAACCAAGAACCGACTATGCAGCTAGACTCGCACATTTGGAATAGCTTCAGAATCGAAATATCAAGCCACTCCATCCTAAGGAATCTCCATATGTCGTCGAATGCCACGAAAGTGGTTTCGCCACTCTCAGCAAACACGCGGCTGGGGTGCGAAAATAGAAGCCATTCTCTTCCGACGGAAAGCTACTCAGCACCATGTGTAGGATCCCCATTGGTGTCCCTTCGGATGCCAACTGTGGTGCAGATGACGGGACGATGTTGTCTACACCATGTTTATCACTTCTTTTACTGGAGGCCGGTTGTTTGTGCACTATCTGTGTGCAAACAAACGTGCTTGTTATAGTACAGGTTACAGATACAATTCTAATAAAACGAAATAGAATGAATAATCTGTAAAATCCGAAATATTTTAACTCTAAAATCCTTGGTATTTTAAGACGGCAAACGTAGCATTGGCATTAAATTACCTCACCAATATGCACCAAACGTCTGGGCCATTGTACCTGCCCTAGTAGCACATCTCCCAAGATTGTACGACCACGATCTGGCACAGGAAGTGGATACCCTTCGGCCTTTTCAAACAGGATCTGGTCTACAGTCACCTTCAAATTCTTGGGAGCTACACGCTCTCCGTTGACATAATCTTTGATCTCTGTGATATGCTTAAATGCTACGAGTCTTTGATTCCTCATATTATTTAAACCCATGAAGATGACTGTTACGAACAAATACCTCCAAGTACCGATATCGCGAGTGCGAAATAATATAGTGAAAAGACCATCGTGATCATTCAACTATTGCTTTAGTAGCCCTTTCAGTATTTTAAACTCCCTGACGCATGCTGGTGGGGTTTGTTTGACTGAGGCATCACGGGTTGCCATGATTACGATTGGGGATGTGCCAACTTTTACACATAAATAAAAATGACTAAGGCATTGTTATGAGTTAGAGTTAAAAAAATGAACACAGTATTACGTATAGCAACCAAACAGTAATCCGAATATGTGCATTACAATGGCATGTTGCATGATGTATGTCCTAGTTCCCCTTGTCACTCCGTACTACAAGGTATTGATCCTAACCCATTCGCTGTTGGCATATGAATTGTAGCGCATACGGTGTTATCAGATGCTTACGCGTTTGTTACAACTCACGCGTAAATTCTGCAGCATCTCCCATTATTCTCCTAAGTGTGTCATCGGCATTGTATGCGAAACACACCCGGAGAATAATAGGGGGATGCTACCGAAATGCAGCGTGGAGTCGTAACAAACTACGTAGCACAGTCGATGACACAACACTCAATTCATATATCAACAACAAACTGTCCATTGGGGCAATTCAAAGGTCAGAGTGCAAATTACAAACTGTTCAAACATTTGGAAGTGTGCAACTTACAAACCAACCTTCAAACGGGTTTTCTAAGCTTAGTGGTAATTGATGACATGGCATTACGTGTACAAGCAATAAGTTTTGTACGAGAGAAGAAACCCACCAAACGAAAATATGGCGAAAACGAGGGGTTGCACTGTCACTGAAAATATGTCCCTGCATGGCGGTAAAGGCGCAAAGTTAATACGAACATTTCAATATAAGTACCAACGGAAGGTTATATCGACATATGCAACCAAGTGAAATCATTATAAAAGGATCTAAAGGAATCACATGTGTTCGTTAACAAGGTAATCGTTAACTAAATTATATCCAAATTAATTAAATCCATAAATTTGAATTGAATAACTATTATACAACAAACTATTTTTTCAAAAATTACGTTAACAAAGATGTTTGCCATGGAACCAAATAAAATCAAATAAAATTCCCAAGAGAATGAAACATTCCCAAATTACATTGTCACATGCTAGTCGTAGCCCAAATTATGACGTTCCCTCATAACGCTTATGAAATTAATAAGCATTTCAATTTCATTTATCAAAATAGTTTTTTATCAAATTAATAAGCATTTCAGTAGAACGTTGATTGTAATTTTGTAATTGGACGAAATATTTGTAGAACATTTTTTTAAAAAACCCATAAACTTGATGGCATGTATATTTGAAAGATTGAGAACCACATTAGTTGTTAAGAGAGAAAAAGTTATCAGAATGAAAATAAAAAATGAATTTGAGCTAATATTGAATCAACATGTTCGAGATGTTAAAATTAATTAATTACAAATTGATATAATTTCTTAATATAGTTTAATCTCTTATGAACTTTAACTATGCAACGTCTAACTTAGACATTCCCAAATGACACCAAAATACAATACCATCCTAGCTATTCTACTAAATGAACTTTTAAATGTATTATTATATTATAAGTAAGAAAAATTTTGATCCAATCCTAACTGCTGTACTAAATAACCCATGATTAACTTATTATATGAAGGACAATAATTAGGAGTTAACCTAAGCACAATGACCTAATTACAAACGAAATTACATCCAAAAGGCTTCCGTATAAGAACATCCCAACATTAAACTAGCATAAGAACATCCCAAAATTACATCCTAAATGCTTCCGGTATAAGAACATCCCAAAATTAGTTTGACTATTACATAAAAAAACAATTGTACAAGCATGAAAAATACCAATTTAAACAAAAATCCAAAATATTGTAAATTCCCAATTTACAAAGTTAGCAATTATATTACAATTGCAAACTCAATTACATCCCACGTAAATCCACAAACTAAGAAAATGTCAATATTACATTAACCAAATATTAATCCCAAACATAGCCAAATCATCCAACACTTAGTAGCATTTCCAATTAGTTAGAGAGATTCCAACATATATAACAAGAAATTGAAAATTAAAATATGTCACAACCCCCAATTTTTTGGAAATGAAAAAAAAAAAGCGGTCCAAAACATAAATAATTCGAAGGAAATAGAAAAAAATAAAAAACATGTCCATTGCAGAAAAATTCGAAAGAAAAAAAAAACTTGGATCTCTACACAAAATGCCTAATGTAATCTAGCTAGATCCGACCTTTACTACGATTCTAGGTGTAGAAACAAGTAAGATTTAAAGATGAATCTACCACAATTCATAATGTAAAACAAAAATTGAAGTTACTCACTGATTTTTATAGGTAATGGGTAATACTTTCTTGCACCCCTCACAATAGTCCAAGAATTTCGAGCTCCACTAGTCAGAATAATGGATGGGAAGCCGAACTTAAAAGAATTTCGCAAGGATGAAGCCGGGTTTCTTCTCCATTTTTAAGCACCTTGAATCTACTCTGCAACTGGTGTGTTTCAGATGGGAATGGGGGTGAAAGGGGTATGAAGGGCGGTCATGGTGACCGCCGACAAAGTACTTGAAATTTTTATATGGAATACACGGCGGTTTTCGACCGCCGTGTATTCCTTAATATATTTTTTTTTTAACTTTAAATGGCGGTCGTTTTTGACCGCCATTTAAAGTGGAATAGGCGGCAGTTTCACCAAAGACCGCCGCCTATTCTTGTAACCCACCACCCTATACCCACATTTTTGGCAATTTCCGAATTAAATTTTCCGGTATAAAACTCCTTTAAAGGGCGGTTACTATAATAACCGCCCTTTAAAGTAATCTTCTAAAATCACTTCTGTAGTAGTGTTGGGCGACAAGCTTGGCCTGCTATTTTCGAAGTTGAAATATCTTTCTTCCTTCCTCGTAGTTACTCCCAAATGCTGTACGAGTGTACGCGAAATGGCATCGCTCGTCGAAGTTTGGAGATAAGGCCACACATCAACTTCAATTGATCCTTCACTAGGCACAATTTTTTCCCACTTGCTTAACATGTCACACGGTAACTCAAGTGAAATGATGGAATCATATTCTATATATAGAAAGTAATAATTACAACATCAAATATGAATGTAGATATCTCACTAGAGAGGATTTTGGAATCAGTTGTAGGTGTGAGTGTACATGTAACATTATTCATAACTCATACCTTCAACTTTTTCTTTGTGAAATGCGGGTTAGTAGGCATTCTATGTTTAGCCCATATAATGCTATTATATTATATTATATTATATATATATATATATATATATATATATATTCAATTACAAAATATTAATAATAAAAGAAGTCATATTTAAAAAATTTATTATCTTAATGTCACAAATAGTGGAACAAATGACTCATAAATTATAATATTTTTATTACAATATGGGAATTATAGTATGTGAAAATTCTGATAAGAAATATTTTTACGTTTATAATTTACCAATTAAATTGTAATATCAAAATTTAATTATTAATACAGTTTATTGGAGAATTACCCACTTGCTCGTTTTAGTTTATCGGCTCATGACGAAATAAGGAAATTGAGATGAAATTGTGATAAATCAGCTTTTGTGATTTATATAATTTAAGAACTTCTTTATTTATTATTTGATTATAACAATAAAATCATTCGTTGTTGCAATTGATATGCGTTTGTCATTTTATTAATTTTATATTTTATATTTTTTAGAAAAATCATTGCTCTGCACCAATTGACGTCAAATAGAATTTTTAAATTGGATAAGATATCTAGTGTGACCAGCCATGAGTTGGAGTTGAATTGAAATAGATATTCTAGTAATGTTGCGAAGGGATATAGATGACTTTGAGATTATGTCACAAAACAAGGTTAATTATTGCAACACTTAGACACCATGTATCGGAAGCTTCAATTTGGTCGGGAAATAATTCGGGGCTGAAGGTCTTTACTCCAAGGATGTCATTGATTCCTTCTGATTGTAGGTTACCTTGCTGGTTCCACGGGATCAATTTCCCTTGATAGTGTGCAATGATGATCATTAAGAGTAAAAAACAAGTACTAACTCACGTTGGACTTTTCCTAAAAAATACAATTTTTAGCAATGGCCAATTATATGTCGCTATGTCTAGAGTTACAAATTGATGAGGATTGAACATATTCTTTGTGATAAAGAAAAGAGGTTGAGTAATGTCAATATAAATGTTGCATTTTTAAAGAATTTTTCCCGAAATAATATTGACATTAATTCATACAACTCAATTACTCCACTTATTAAGTTTATGATAACATTAATTATTTATCCTGTTTTCAAGATTACCCGCTATTCTAATATAATATATATTTTACTTTTTACCTAATGAATAAAGCAATGGATCATTCTGACCCTTCAACAATTGGCTTTCTTTTTCTCCAAACGAAGAAGTTCTATTAAACATAGTACATAAGAAATAATACTAATGATACTAACTTGCGAATCGTGACCAATGATATCAAGAGTACAATTCCTCTGGCTTTTCATATATAGGACTTTTTAAATGCGGTACGATACAGAGTTTCAATCCCACTGTATTTTTCTCAGGCTGATTTCGCTCAAAAGGTTAAAAAAGTGTCGTTCTTCGATGGAAATAACTGCCAATAAACTGCACAAAGAAACGAACAAAAAATTAAAAATTAGGAATATTGTCACATCAAATTACAACATAAGACCATATATAAATAGGAAACCACCTTATATATTGACGTGGGATGAGAGTATTCTTTATAACTCGCACAAAATGATCCTTGCAAGATTTCTAGCTTATCATAAAATATCACATGGATAATTAAACATGATCACAAACCTTAATCATAAAAAACCATATAGATCAACTCAAAATAAATACAGTGGAACCAAATACATACACCCCCACACATGCACCCATTGGATGAGCGATGTGGGGCATATGTTAGAGACCGGACACCATGAACGCAGCACACAGTCTATCCACGTCACTTAACCTATTCTCTTTTTTGAAAGAATACACACAAAGTACAGAGACCCAACACGTCAGTACTCAAAATCATGGCGCGAACTACGTATATTTCACACACATGCCCACACCCATTGAGTGAGTGGTGTGCATACAAGTCAGAAACTGAACATTACGAAAATGCAGCACACAATCTATCCGCAACACACAATCTATCCACATCACTTAAGCTATTCTCTTTTTTGAAAGAACACACATAATACACGCACACAAGGCATAGTTGATAGTAATATTTAAGACATGTTTTGCGATGGTATAATATTTAACACAATTGCACTATTTCAACCTTTAAAATTTAGTTAGTTTTCACACTCATGCGTGCATGGGAATCACTAAACGGTGGTAATTCAAGATTTTATAACACATATTAGACATGTATAGCATGTTCATAGGCTGGTCTATTGTAGGCAAGTGTAGAAATAACTAATGTTGAAAAATATCCTCCAACATGATATTTGTGTTGAAATTAGTTTGTGCATCATTATTATCACATGAGATCATAAGTTTCAATCATACGATAATTTTTTCAGTTTATTTAGTTATTTAGTTTTATAAAATTTGAATAATTTCACGTTTACACCCCTGATCTTTTTTAAAAATAAAAATTGGCTAGTTAAATTGTCAAAATACTGCCGAGTCCATGTAAAAAAGGCATAAAGAGTAAGTATCATATAAAAAGTAAAATTATTGCGACATTGAACATAAACTTAAAATGATAACTAAATATTAGCAATTTACAACTGTTTTCAATTTATAAAAAAATATTTCGATATTATAGTTTATTTCATAATAACTAATAAGAAAAACACATAAATAAAAATAATAGTAATTTGTTATAGACCAATAAAACGCTTTAAGTTATCACCCAACATTAAAATCAATACTGCATGCGTGCAATGCACGGATTTTTCTATTGTCGAAAATATTTATGATAAAATTTATTGGTCAAAGAAAAATAAAATTTTTTTTTAAAAGGGCAAAAAAGAAAATATGGCAAGATATACATACTAACCTGTCTAATAAAAGGGAAAAAAATAAAGAAGGTGGAAAATACAATAATTATATATACATATATATATATATATATATATATATATATATATGTCTTAACATACTTGAATGTAACAATAACTAGCACTCTCTCACATATATCCAAGATATAATTTAAAATCAAAAAGCGAATTTTGCGGCCGATAATTTTTTTGGGACGGGTCCGGGCTGGTATGTATCCGCCCATATTAACTAAGAATATAATTATATTTTTAAAATTAAAAAGTTTAATATAAGTAAAAAAATAATTTTTGACACCTGTAAATTTTTTTTTCTTTTACAAAAAATGAAAAGATGATTATATGATAATTTTAACAATTATTTTTAAGTGGCCTTGCGAGATGATGAAATGGGACATGAAAGTTATCATCTTCTATTTATTTTCTAATTAATTAACTATTCAGTATAAATTTAATTATTTAACTATTCACTATTTGATCTTTAAAAAATTACCTACTACTGGAACCGCTCAATGCACATTACTTATGAAAACTATCTAAAATTACCTTTTTAATGTGATAAACATAAAACAGAGGCTTTTATATAATTTTTTAAATACATGTGCCAAGTTGGCACTTCAATTTTTGTTAATAAAAAGAAGCAATATATGTGTGTGTGTATCTTCTTTTTATTAACAAAAATTGATAATATAATTAAAATGTAATATCCAAAAATTAAAATGTATATAAAAAATATTAATTCTCATTTCTGAATTAATTTAATAGATGCTATAAGTTATAACTCTTATATCTCATCACATTTTCATTTATGCATGCAACACTACTAAATATAAACAAATTAAAAAAATTATATAAATTAATTCAAAATTAAAATACATATAAAAAATAAAATACATATAAAAAAGTAAAATAAAGAAAACAATATCAAATAAAGAAATTAGAATCAATAAAATAACAAAAATAATTAATTCATAAAAATCAATACCAAATGTGACATTGCCATCTAGGCACTTCGCCTAGGTGGCTCTTCTAATTTTATATACGGTTAGATTAATATAAATTTGTATAGTTATAAATATGATTCTATATTAGTGATGACAATGGATTGAGTTCGAATTGGAACGGCTAGATCAAAATCCATTATTTCTCCGGTTGGATCGGATCGGATCAGAATGGAATCGGATCGGAATGGATCAAGAAAAAGTTCCATATATCAATCCATATTGGTAAAGATTTTTTGAATGTTTTTTCTAAAGTTTTATTTCAATAGCAATATCACAATTTACAAATGAGCGATAGTTGAGTTGACTATCCGAGTGATTTAAAACTAAGATTTTGTCGAGATATTTTTATGTCCTTTATTTACCTAAATTAAATTAAAAGAACTTTTTTTAAAAAAATATGGATCGAATCAAATTGGGTCAATCCCGATCCAAATCCATATTCAAATTGACACTAGCGGATCTGGTTAGGTTTTTGCAATCTACGAATTAGCAGATTGTAAAAATTTCGCTATTCGGATCGGATATACATTAAATTTGGATCGAATCGGATTTTTTTGTCATTATTATTGTATATTTATTGCTTTTTCATACGAAAAATTATATGTAGAGATTAGATAGTAAAAAGTAAGGGATTACTATAGTGTTGATCTCAGAGGTTAGGTGAGATTAGGTGCTAGAATGGTTCCACAAAGGGATTAGGTGAGATTATTATTCGTATTTTATTTATTACAAATAAGATGTGCTAAATTAGGGGATTTAATTCGTATTTTATTTGTTGGGGATCGGGACTATTTATTGCAAACCGTTGGAGATCGGGACTATATCATTCCTTTGAAATAAAAAATACAAATTTTCTACATATATTTTCGCTTTCTTGTCATGAGAAAGTCAAGTAAATTAGGGAAATGTGATTAAAAAAATTAAAAGAAAATAGATAGAAATATGAGTTTTTACCTACCTTGATAGATATTGTCCGAAAATAATGCATTGAAGATATACTCTTATTCCCTCTATAAATTACATAATGGATTCTAAAACGATTATTTCCTTACATAATGTTGTTATAGTGTTAATGTCTAAATTATAACTTAATAGTACTTAAACCATTCCACTCAAACCCAACATAAAAGTCGAATTGAGGAAAGTTTTTGTTTAATGAACGGGTTAGCATAGCACTCGACCATAAAAGTCGGGAGTTAAGGATAGTTGTTCAAATTTTCCAAGCAGGCGCAGTCCAAACTGGAATTCGAAATAGTCGAGATAGATTACTTAGCTGCTCAAGCCGCCCATTTCAACAACACCAGACAAGAGTGAAGACGGATAATATTTGACATATTACAGTGCAGAACAAACTTCTGTTGTTGCACTTATTATGGCAATTTATTAGACCCCACAAATCTGATTTGATGTTTCAATTCACGTCTACTAAAAGACATAAATTGAAACAATACATACGTATTCTCCATGATAATATTAAATTTTTTTTTCTTTTGGTTAAGCTTCGACATCACTTTTTTTTCTTGGATTAGACAATTGGGGGTGGAAAATGGGGTGGAAAATATTTTTCATCCAAATTTTCCAATTTTCAATCAAATATATTTTATTTTTCTTGAAATTTATTTTCCATCTTAATGTAAAAAGTAGAGATTTTCCTTGAAAACAATGAATTTGAATTTTTTGGGGGAGGGGTGGGAATTTGAATTCCATGAAATTGGAATTATAAGTCATTTTCCAACTTCCAATCAAATACGCCCTTATTCTAGTCTTGACAAGGAGAAGTTTAGAATGTTGGAGACGCCGAAACAGCTACCAAATAATTACAAATATTTAGAGTTTTACATCTTCTCTCTTCCTTTCTTTTTTTTTTTTTTTTTTTTTTTTTTTTAACAGTAGGGCTTTAATTACTTGTAGAAGTACAAAATTGAAAAAAGGTAATTGAACCTATACTTTAGCGTCACGGCTACTGCCGACTCCACTCTAGGTTCGCGTACGCACATTCGTCGAGAGGAGGACTATGCCGCTGATTATTTTGCGGCACTTGGGCATCAACTAATGGGTTAGCAATTTACACTTTTGCATGCATGGTACGTAACGAGATTAAAGGCAGAATCAAAGGAATACTTATGCTAGATAAGTTAGGGTTAGCAAATATTAGAACTATAGAAAATTGATGCATAGGATTGATGGGCTGTTCATGCATTATTCTTTGTAAATTTACCTGAATGTTTGGTATTAAGTCCCCTTCCTTTGTATTCTTATTCTCATATTAATTAGGTTTATTGGAACAATCAGAACCCAACATTTTAACTCGTTACGTATTAAGGACCCATTCTTTTTTTTCCTTGGCATTTTAGTACTCAAACTTAGTACTACTCGCTGGGAATAAGGACTTTCGTTGGAGAGCTGTTAAATTCCACTATTAATTCAATATCATGTGCCAATTATTTACAAAGTACAGAAGTAAAGACTAAATAGCTGTTTCAAAGGATTCAAAAAGGCACCTTAAATGTGCATCAAAATGTGAATACTCAATAATATAGATTTTGAAACGAGACAACCAAAAAAAAAAGAGCAACATGTTATATTAATGTGAAATCAACATGTAATATCCAATATAACGTGCATGGATGAGAGAGAAACAGTGGACCTGCATGTTTAATTTAATTTAATTTAATTTATTAATCCTAATCACGTTCGTTGTCATTAATTACGATAACCACGTTGAAGGTGTGCATCAAAATTTAATTATCAAGTCAACGAAAATAATGCGTTGGCTCTATTTGAATTTTTAATAGTCCGCATAGCTACCAAAGACAAATCAGAATCAAATGCCTATAAATAGCCCTTCTTAGACACTAATCCAGTGTGCAACGCAAATAATAATAATAATTCAAAGTGTCCATATAACACATTATAGCAAAATTAGCAATGGCGTTAGTGCAGGTGGTCACCGGAGGCTTGGATGGATCTAATGGCACTGATCAGGTCACCTCATACCAAGACAACAAGATCCAACGCACTGATTTTCCCCATGATTTTGCTTTTGGTGCTTCAACTTCAGCTTTTCAGGTAGCATAATATTTGGTTTTAAATAATTTACTTAATTCTATTCTTGCTTTTGCTTAATTATATTATATGTATATGTACGTATATACATTAATTTGTTTTTTGTACATTAGGTTGAAGGTGGATGGAATGCAGATGGTAAAGGGATGAGCATTTGGGATGTTTTCACACTGAAACGACCTGGTCTCTTGATCCATCTTCCCTTAATTTCTTCTTTAATTAGTCACTCAGCTCTTCTAGTACGTGTATATATATATATATATATATATATGTCTCATCGATTGTGCATTCATGAGTATATATATGTCTTATTGGATTCGCAGGTGGTATTACGGATGGTTCCAATGCATGTGTTGCTATTGATCACTATAATCAGTTCAGGGTATACAATATTTTTCAAGATACATAGATTACAAGTTTTGCTTTTATTTGGAAACGGCACAACCAACCTTTTTCTTTTCTAATTCAAGAACATAAATTCAACCAAACTTTATTAACGTATAATAATGTGGCAGAACGACGTCGCTTTGATGAAGAGAATGGGTTTAACTGCCTACAGATTTTCAATTTCATGGCCTAGACTCTTGCCAGGTATTTTATGGAATAGCCAATTTTTAGCACCCGAGCTTGTTATACCTGCACGTACGGTAAACCACATATATGTGGATTACTGTGAAAATATACTACACATGTTATTTATGATAAACCATATGCGGCGTCCCATGAACCACATATGGTTTCTTTAACAAATTAAAATATGCACAGGTCGGAGACCTGAACATTTCCATTTTCTGGAATTCGTTCATCGTTTATCTTTCAATTAAATACGAGTTAGAGCCATATCCGAATTTGATATATAATATTATATGGTTTCAGGAGGAAGACTATCCACTGGTGTATCCAGCGAGGGAATTAAGTTCTATAACGATCTCATTGACGCGCTTTTGGCAGTAGGCATTGAACCATATGTAACTATCTTTCATTGGGATACTCCCCACAGTTTAGAAGAAGAGTACGGTGGCTTCCTATGTGATAAAATTATGTAAGTAACTCAATCTTTCATCATACACCGTGGAATAAATGTAAAAAATAAAGTAAATTAAAAAAAAAAGTATTCTAAAGAGGGCCCTTGCTTGCAGCACTCAAATAAGAGCGAAGGGAAAACACAATGTTTTTACCAATCGAAAACAGATGGATTATTCATTTATTAAAATGAGCAATCATATGAGCTTTAGAAAGATTAATTAATGTTCTAGCTTAATAGTTTTACCACGATTTTGTATATTGTTTTATGTTGTGAATCTATAATGCAGACAACACTTTTGTGAATTTGCTGAGCTTTGTTTCTGGGAGTTCGGTGACCGAGTGAAGTATTGGATCACACTGAATGAACCAGCATCATATTGTGTTCAAGGATATGTACTTGGTGGCTTTCCCCCTGCTCGTGGTACAGCTCCAACAACTAAAGCAGAGGATGCAAAGCATTCCGAACATGCTAGACGTTGTTCAAAATCTCAAACTGATCCCAAGAACGGGGATCCTGGCACTGAACCATATATAGTAGCACACAATTTGATCCTTTCTCATGCATATGCTGTCGATATATATCGAAGAAAATATCAGGTTTTGACATGTTAATTTCATTAGTAATTCTGTATATTATTTATAATATATGTAATACTTTAAAAAATAAAAGTGACTAAATGGATACATCGTGCTATATACAGGAAATGCAAGGAGGTAAGATAGGAATGACAAATAACATTGAGTGGTTCGAGCCGCTCACTGACTCTCAAGAAGATAAAGATGCTGCTGATAGAAGATTTGATTTTATGCTGGGATGGTAATTCAATATCTTTGACAATATTCTAATTTATTGATCTTAATTCATTGATGCATGCATGCGTTTTATGATTTTTGTGCTAATTATAATTGTGTTCAATGGCTTGATCAAAAAATTTAAAACAGTTTGAGAGTGCTTGAATACGCATTTTTTCGTTTAAATCAGTATCCAACATACAAAAATTGCAATCATTATGTTCCTTTTCACTATTTTAAGGTTTGTGGAACCCCTCGTGCACGGAGACTATCCAGAAACTATGATACAAAATGTTGGAAACCGTCTTCCCAAATTTGATGAAAAACAGGAGAAGTTAGTTAAAGGATCTTATGATTTTTTGGGCATAAACTACTACACAGCCAATTATGCAACCAATGATCCCTCGACGCATACATCCAATAGTTTCCTATTCGATATGCATGTTACTACCACAGGTAAGTATTGTAAATTATATATACACAAGCTTTTAAAGTTTATCATCACAAAATAATTCGAAACTCATAATAATTATTCTCATTCTTTTTCAGCCTCAAAAAATAACGTGCTCATTGGTCCACAGGTATAGCTGTACCTATTGCCCTTATATTGTCGTGTCATATATAATGGCACATCAATGAAATAGAATACTTCATTAATTTTAACTTATTTCTTATTCCGATCATAAAACAATAGATAAAATAATTAATTAGAATCTTCTTTCTTTTGTGTTAGGCTGGTTCAGAGTGGCTACACATAGTTCCATGGGGACTTCAGAAGACCATGCTCAGAATGAAGGAAATATACAAAGATCCAATTATCTACATTACAGAAAATGGTAAACAATTCTATTAATTTGATTCTTTATTAAGTAATTTATAAATATATAGGAGGAGGTGTGTAGCTATGTTAATTTGCTTCTATTATTAATTAATATGATAATAGTTATATAATATTGTGTAGGGGTGGACGAAGTGAATGATAAAACCATAAGTGTTTCAGAAGCCCTGAGTGACAAGACGAGGATTGACTATCACCGCGATCATCTCTTAAACCTAAAGCAATCAATGGAGTAAGTAAACAGTATAATTAATTTTAGGGTGTGTTTGATTGAACATTATTTATCCGGAAAAGTGAGTTTTCCACCTTTTTTTTCCACTTTGGTGTTGTTTGATAGCATTTTTTCCTAAAATGTTTTCCAACTTTTCTCGAAATCCGCACTTGTCCTTGTTTTTTTTCCTTGGGGGGGAGGTGGTTTTTGTTTTCCGGAAAAGGTTCGGTATTTTTTTTTTTTTTAATAGACAATTTAATTTAATTATAAAGATAAAGAAAATGATCAAATTTCATTAAAAAAACTCAAAAATAAGGAAAATAATATTATTTTCCAACTTTCAAATTAACCCAGTCAAATACCTACAACTATCATTTCCCTGGAAAACCTTTTCCCGGAATTCATTTACCCGGAAAATATTTTCCTTCTAACCATTTTCCGGCTTTACAATCAAACACCTGATCTGTTGACTTACTTCATTTTGACCATTTCTGTTTGACTTTTCAGTCAAGGTGTGAAAGTGAAGGGCTACTTTATATGGTCTTTGTTTGATAACTTTGAATGGGCCGATGGATATACTGTTAGATTTGGCGTCGTTTATGTGGACTACAATAACGGCCGTTACACAAGGTTGCCAAAATCCTCAGCTGTGTGGTGGAGGAACTTCCTCAGCAAGAAGCCTTTGCTTCCACCCGAGCAAGAAACTGAAACCACTGAACAACGTCGCAAAAGGCTGAGGAGCAGTTAATTAAGTTCTGAAAATCATTTATGTTTCCTTGTTTTGAATAATGGCTGCAGCCAATCGGTTGTAGTTTGTTTGGTTTTCTTTGTTTGTGAGTCGAGAAGTCAATGTCTCAACTTGCATTTGTCGAAGTTGAATAAGAGGAGTTGGCGTGTTTGTTACTTCGTGTACTCGGCGCTAACTGCTACAATTTGTGGAATAAATGAATTTGTGACATGTCGCACTACTTAAAGTGGTGTCATATTTTCAAGAATTACTCGCGTTCGAAATTTTTCATATATGGTTATTTCGACTAAAAGTAGTACTTTATTTGTATAGAGTACGAGATGTATACATGAGTTGCTATACTACAATACCCCGATTTAAATTTTTGTAAAATTATTATATTACATTGTTTTTTTTTTTTTTTTTGGAAAAGATTATATTGCTTGAATAACTTTAACTAGTTTTAAAAGAATGTCTAATTATGTGAAAATCTTTAATTATTTGAAAAAAATGTTCTATAGTTACATATAAAACTAATAAAAGAAGGAAAATTGTTCATGAATAGCCAATAACTTTCACTTCACAATCTAAATAACGGCCCGTAATTTAAGCATAAACTCACAATTTCAATTATGGCCCAAACATATAAAAAGCAAAAGTTTGAACCCACATTTCAAAATCTCAAAAATCGGATCGACCAGATAATCTGCTAAACTAAGACAATTGCTAAATTTTTTATTTTGAAAATTAAAATACTAACTGTAACATCATAAAAATAGTTAGACTTAAGTCAATTTTTAAAATTTTATGAAGATATATATTATATTAACATGGAAATGATCTCTTTCCAGTTAAAAACCATCCCAGCTTTGTCAGATCTGCTTTTTGATTCTTTGTGGGGCGTGTGAGGGGGCTCTCTCTTTCTCTCTCTTGCTGGGATGTCCCAACGCTGGGACGAGAGAAGTGCTGTATATTAACATATGTAGACAAAAGTGTTAATTATCAATATGGAGAATATATATATATATATATATATATATATATATATCTTAATATAATAATAAGACAAGTCTAAAAAAGTCTTAGTAAGCGAATGCCATTGGCATTAGTTTTAGGAATTAATTATTTTTCTAATTTCATTTATACTGCTTTCCTTATGTAATATTTTTTATATGTACATTATCTTTTTAATATGTATTCTATTTTTTGAATAAATTTATAAATTCTTTTAATTATTTTATATTTAGTGTTGTATTTCAATTTTTGAATATTACATTTTAGTTATTTTATATACATCTTAATTTTCAAATTAATTATATAGTTGAAGAGTCAGCTTAGCGTCATGTCAGGTTGGTAGCGATAATCTGTTTTAGGAAAAAGAACCTTTTCACATATTTAAAAAAAATAAAAGATCATCTTTTTTGTAGTCGCCACATTAAGGTGAATGAAATCAGCTAACGGTGAAAAATCAATTCAAGCTAAATATACCAATTCAATTTAACATTCATAAAGTTTATATATGTCTGTGTAAACCAACCATAAGATTATTGTTAATCATATTGGAAATATATTTGAACAATGTATGACTTATAAAACGTATTATTAAGATTATTGCTTTGTTTAAATAAGCGTATTATCTAAATTTTTTTCTCAAATATTATGTTCTTACCTTAAATCATCAATTATGTAATTGATATAATATTTTTCTTAAAAGATAATATTTCACACCAAAATTTATAAACCAATATTGAAATCTATAATATTACATATGTGTCGTTATTTTTATTATATATATTCACAATAATATATTATCTTATTTTATAATAATATTTTACATATACCATCTTAATTGTCCTGTGCAACGCACGGGGGTAATACTAGTATATATATATATAAAGAAAACACCCTATGGGATGTTTGGATTTCCCTACCTTTTTATTAATAGAAAAAATTATTAAAAGGAAGGGAACGAGGCCAAGATCTCCTAGTGCAAATAGAGACTGCTTAAAGCAAGTGAATATACCTAACAAACTCAACAAAACGATAGAGCACGAAAGCAGTAAAGATACTAAAATTTAATAAAGGCAAACAAACAATTGACAATTTAAGTAAAAAGTAAACAATTTAACCTAGTCGAATATACGGGACTTGTGCTTGATCCACCTCGAGGATATACCTTGACAGCAGTAGGGACAGAATCAGGAGTAAAGAGTTGCAAGCTCAAGAAGTCATGACCCATATTGGCGAAGAAATTTGTAGCCTTGTTCCCTTCTCGATGAAGATGAGTGATGCAAACAATGCTTCTCAAAAGAAAGTCAAGAATCTCAGCAACTAAATAACAAACTGACCATGAACCATGTTTCCGTTGTTGCAAAATATTGAAGGCAGCCACGGAAGATAAAGACACTTCATAAAAATTCTTGCAATCCAACCCTCATCCCTGATGAGGAAAACAAAGTTTTTGCCAAGATGACAAATGGATTTCTTCCCATGCTCTGAATCCTCTCCATGAAAAGTTATTAAGCATTCTATTAAGTGATTGAATTGTACCTTTTGGTGGATCCTCAAACTTGAAGAAGATACAATGGCATTGATTGAAGCACATGTTTAAGGAGTGAGCTAGCTTTCCCCCAGCGGTAAGAAGTTTAGCATCCCAGCTGCATATTCTCTGAGAAATACCATGAAGGAGATCCTCAAAAAGAAACAATTTCTTCCTACCAAAATACAGTGGCACCACCGGATATTTAAGAAGCAAATTGTCTTGAGCATATCCACTAATGTCCTTAACAGCAGCATTGTTATACTTAGAACTCATTATAAAAGAGCTTTTTGAGAATTGACAAGTTGGCCAGACTCCTTAGTGTGAAGTTCAAGAAATTGGGTGAGCCTTTTAACTGAGCTAGGATGGTTGGGCGTTGGAGAAGATGATAATGTCATCAGCAAACCAATGTGGGAAATGGGGATATCTCAATATTTAATAAATTAATTTTATCATTTCGATTTATAATATATTTACAAAAACCTTTCAATTGCCATTGGGGATCAGAGGAAGAAAGCAAAAACAATGTACTTCCAATACATAAGCAAGAGGAGTTAAAACTTCGATATCTAAGCTCTATGCTCATATTTTTGGAGAATTAATTGCGCTCCATAATGAGATTGAAGTGTAAGAACGGTGTAAGGTGCATGTGCATAAGATGAAGAAAGATCGAAAGAATCATTTTATAAGATCATAGCTAAGGCTACCTTTGCTTCCACGATCCCAAAACTCATTCCAATACACTTTCAAGGTCCCCAACCGAATGGAAAGTACGAGAGCTGGTCGTTGGTCACTTTCGGTCGATGCTCCTTTACTAAACCTCTCCCGCTTGAATTCGTTCACGTCCTCCCGGCCCCCATATTTTGCTATCATGGTTCACCATGAGTGTTGGCATTATGAGTTGCTGTAGTGTTTTTTTTTGGGCTTTGTGACCCAACAGTTGTGTGATCCAGAAGCTGCTCAGTCCAGCCCAAATCATAACCAAGGCCCATCAACGTGCTTGTGTCTATTTCCAACCGTTGGATTGTTCAGATGATCTGGACCGTTGGTTTGTAGTTTATATGTTGGTGTCTTTCCATTTTAGGGTTTCTGACCCTCTGCATTGCAACTGTAGCCGATTATTCCTTTGTTTCTTTCTCTCGTCTCAGAAATGGCTTAGATCTTTGTGATCCATCTAGGTTTCTTAGTGAAATAGAGAGAGAAAACCAGTAAGGAGCCTATACCAGTGCCAAATCTGAGTGATTTGTTCTATTGCTTAGGGTTGTTAACTATTTGGACTGTAATCGTGTGATTTGGGCTTGTATTGAGAACTGCCTTGTAACGATGATGCTTATGGTGAATGGAATGGAGGCGGATCTACATTTGTAGAGCCTCAAAGGGAGACGTAGTCGGAGGCTTCGTGTTTCCGGCGAACTTCCTGCCTTAGTGGCAGATCTCGGTGTTCTTCTTACTTTAATATCGTTTTTCTTTTATTTCCGTTGTTATTGTCTTATATTGAATGAGAAATCTTGAGTTTTCAACATAAAATTATTTATGATCGAACACGCCATTAACCTTAACAGTTGCACTCCAGCCTAAATCCCTGTCATCTTTTTTTCCACCCTTTCTGGAGGGGAGGGGGGGTCTCTTCACGATAAATTATTTTCTCTCTTTTCTTTTGCAGTCGTTTTCAAAAACGCATTCTAGCAAAATTGTTTTTCAAGTTCCTCCATAAAGTTCTTTTATATTTAATCACACATTTATTTTTATTTTAAGAAATAAATGTTTGCTCTAGAAAAAGCTATGTCGATCATATTGTTTTGGATGACAGTTAGAGCATCACCATTGCAAGCATTAATTGGTCATCCCATATATATAGAGGAAAGAGATAGAGACCAAAAAAATATATAGATCCCATATTTCTTTCCTCTTTTTCTCACTTTTTTTTTTTGGTATAAATTCACAGACTATTTCTATACGTTCACATCCAATTTCACATTCTGTACTTTTTTTATTATTTTTTCTAAATTTATTTCTATATATCTCCCACTTTTTCACTGTTCTTTCTTTTTTTCATTATACATGCATATCATTTATTTTTTTCACTTAAAATAATTATGTTCTCCTATCTCTTTCTTCTACCTCATCTTTTAACATCCACTGCCGATGGAGAGGCACTTGGACACGACACACAGAAATTCTACGTCAAAACATGTGATAGCATAAAGAATAATCAAAATTCAACAACGACGGCTGACTAAATTGAAAATTCACTTTCATAATTAATATTATAGTAGTTTGACGTCTTCATCATCCCACCGCTCCCGCTGAATCCAAGCTACGCCCCTGTCACTGTCTATAGTTTGTGAAGAACCAATTGAGCACCATGCTGAGGTTGAAGTGTTAGCACGGTATGAGGCGCGTGCGCGTACGATGGAGAAACCTCGAATGCATAATTTTGTAAAATCATAGCCAATGCAATCTTAGCTTCTAACATACTAAAACTCTGTCCAATACATAGACGAGGTCCCCAACCAAATGGGAAGTACGAGAATTGTTCATTGGTTGCCTTATAAACTCCATCGCTAAACCTCTCTGGATTAAATTCCTTTGCATCATCTCCCCATAGTTTGGTGTCGTGGTGCAAGAAGATTGTCGGCAACATGAGTTGCACACCAGCCGGCAGGGTTATGTTGCCCAATGTGACTTCCTTTTGCGTCATTCGACTGAGTATGATTACAGGAGGGTATAATCTTAGGACCTCATGAAAAATCATTGTCATCTGAGAAAAAGACAATCAAGAGTTAAGGTATATCGTGGCAAAAACATAAGCATGTCTTAGCTAGGGTAATTTTTTATTTTTCGTGAAAGATAATTTTTTTAGGTTCAGCAATAGTTAGGAGTGGAGACCACTTGATGCTTACAATCTTTAGGCGATTTAACTCATCTAAATCAAGTTTTCCTTTTCCAAGAACTTGTAAGACCTCTTGCCTAGCGCGAGCTTGCCAATCCAAGTGCTTACTCAATAAGATCATCGTCCAAACAAGTAAGGACGAGGTTGTCTCTTGCCCAGCAAGGTAGAAGAGTTTGCACTCTTCAATCACGTCCTGAAATGTCATCCCATTCTTGCTCCCATATTGTTGGATTTCCTTGTAGTTCGACTCTAATAATATACCTAACAAGTCGCCACAACTAGCTTCACCCGCTTTCATTGCTTTTATTCGCTTTTGAATTATTCCGAGTACCGATGATTCTACTTCCTTTGCAATTTCCTTCATTCGTCTATTGGCTTTAGTCGGCAAAAACCTATGGACAATAGTACAAAAGCATTATCATCAAAGTATCTTTAGTTGTTAAGACTTGGGGGTTTATCTTAAACAGTAATCAAACCTCCATCCTGGGATAATGACAGAATTTCTTGCTTGTATGAGAAGCTTTCCTAGTTCGGTTTGCAATTCAAATATCTTTCGTCCTTCTTCGTAGTTACTCCCAAATGCATTACGTGAAATGGCATCGCCACTCAAGTTTTGAAGATAAGGCCACACGTCTATCTCATTTGAGCCTTCGCTAGTTACAATCTTCTCCCATTTGCTTAACATCTCACGGCAACTCAATTGAAACGCCGGTAACATGTGCTACTTGACAACAAAGATTTCTTACTATAAGCAATAGATATAAATAGAATTACCGTAAGCTTAGAGTATATAATTAATTACCTTCAACTTCTCGGGGTGAAATGCAGGGTTGATGAGTCGACGGTGCTTAGCCCACTTATCTGTTTCGAGGGTCACAAGGCCTCGAGCGAGCAATCTACCGACAGGATTACCAGGAGGTTTCCGAAAAACATAACTTTTTGACAAAACTTCTCTTATGATTACAGGGTCCATGATTAGTGCTGCGGGCCTTGGCCCAAACCATACAATCCAATTCTCACCTGAAAAACAACTTAATTAATTATATTATTACTGGCTAGTTTCAAATTCTTGATGGAAAAAATGTCATTCGATTCATTTAATGATGTAGAACAGATGGCTGAATGGATCGAAGAATAGTCAAAATTACAGTAAACTCACAAAAAAATTTCAAGACAATATATTACATGATCTTTATTCAAACATACCATATTTCTTGATTAGGTTGTTGATGAAGGGCGCTACTCTATGGACGATATCGTTTGAGAACTCGATGGGCTTCAGCTTAGCTTCTTGTGTCATCGTTGTCATCTCTTTGAAGTCTCCAAACAACAATCTATATGAGTTTCCATCCAAACCCTGCTGTCTGAGGCATTTCTCTAGCTTCTTTGGCCTAAACCAAACCCAGTTCAAGATTTTCCATGCATAAATCAAGAAAATAGCTGCACAAAATAATGCAACTGAGTTCTTCAATATCTCCATTATATTATTTCTTTGTGTGTGTGTGTGTGAGAGAGATATTGTTGGGATGTTCAAGAGGGAGACTTAAATAGAAAATGGGAGTTGATGACAAGAGCAAAGATATAGAAATGGTCTTTGATTTCAACCACATCATTGTGGAAATCAAAACAAAGTGACAAATAATAATCTAGTATTTAATTTGCCTTGTCATAGTGAAAAACCCAGTTTATATAATAAACAACCTTGTAAACATCGAAGTTTATTGGAAAATTAATATTTAAAAATCCTCTCTAAATTCGTCTTCTCCTTTGCCACTTGTTCATTTTCACTTAATTTCAAAGCGTGCCCAATTGAGCACCATAGAGGCCAGCTCTAAATTAATATCGACAGTCTATAACATAAAATTTTGGGGGCCTTTTTATATTAATCCAAAAAGATTGTATATTCATGGTGTCATTGAGGAAAATGGAATTTCAACAATCCATCACCAAATCGTAGTATCTTAATATTTGTGCACTATAAAAAATGTTCGTCGTAATTGTGACAAAAGAAAAATACAAAGCAAAAAATAGAAGGAAATCGAGTACACCTTGGTCGATTGGTTGAAGGGCATATATGTAAACGCTTGAGGATTTTATGTGCTCGTTTTAAATTGAAGAAAAATATAAAGCACAGATAGAAAATCTCTCCCGAGCAAATATAAAGCAAACATTCTAAGGACTTTCACTAAAATTAAATGTCATTTGTAAAATTTAGTGGAGTGGACTTTTATTAACTCCTATTAATTTCGTGACAAAATCCCCAAAAGTATACCATAGAATTCATGAGACTCTTATATTGTCTTGTATGTATACAATTCATTTGACATTATAAATTTTCATTTTGCAAAATAAAATATTGATATTTCACATAATAACAAAACGTATTTCATTCGAATAGAAATATTTTTAAGAAAATACAAAATAACTTAATCTCTTCAACAAAGAAAGTTATTTTTAACAAAATTTCATAAAAATTAATTTTCTTTTTCATACAATAAAATATAATGAAGCAAGAGAAAGATCCCATAAATTTTTTTTTTTTTTAGTTTACGACTAGTCTTCTTTCTTTTTTTAAGAAAGAAGAAACTGATGAAAGATAATAAAAAAAGACAAATTATAATTTTAAACGACAACGACAACAATAACAACAATAACAACAATAATAATAACAACAATAATAATAATAATATAATAATAATAATAACAATAACAACAATAATGTGTTTAAAAGAGACAATTTTATGAATCATGATTTGTGAGGTTTGCAAAGATGAAAGAATGATATATAAATAAAATAAATATGAAAATATATAGAAATTTTTCCCGATTTCTGTTGTGGACCTTTCAAAAAATTTTGGGGCTTATAGATATAGTACTCTTATATATATAAAGACTCGAGTTCGTAATTTTTTTTTTTTTTTTGGTGGGGTGTGTGTGAGGGGCGATTTTTGGGGCTTTCAGTAAGTCTTCGGATTTTGAATACCTCGCTACTCTTTTGAATTATAAGGTGAAATGTCGGGGAGGAAAATTGAACACATTACCTAAGAGCATTTTCAGCAATTTCTTTAAACATGACATGCTTTTTAATTTTAATTTAGAGAGTTAAGTCTTAAAATTTACTCCAACAAACTCTTTAAATTCATAATTTAGTTTAGAGTGGGAGAGTTAAACTCATTCTCTATAATTTAATGCCTACAATTTTCAAGGTCGTACTCTTTGAATAACATAATTTACAATTATTTCTATATAAATTTTGCTGGAAAAAGTGAAATAAAAAGGTGAAATTTGAGAGCCTGTTGGAGTAATATTTAAAAATTTTCAATCTTTAAATTTAAAAATGTTCTCTATTTAATGCAATGTGATCTTTAAATATTGAAAAACTGTTAGAAATGCTTTAGGGATAGGAGACAAACCCAAATATCACTAGACTATATGGGTATTGACTCAAAATTAAGTCTTGATTTAATGCCATACAACTTCTGTGAATTCTTAAAATATTGATAAAGCTCCAGTAGCACAAGATTTTTATAGAATTCTTAAAATCACAAATTACTCCACTCTCTTTTTTAAAATTCATTGAATTACTTAAATGATCTTTTAAAATCTCTTAAAGTTTCAACCAAATACACCTTCCTAACGTTCATTCTCTCTCTTTCTCGAGATCTCTCTCAATTATCAGCGTGTGTATATATAGCGTTCTGGGCCAATAATAATCTTTAAGTGGAAAGTGCAACGATCTAAGAATTTGAAGTTATAAACTAATATACTTATCCCTTGAGGTGTATTGGAGCTTCCTGAAAATAAATGGGAAGATTATTTTCCTATAAATGGAGAGTGAAGACAGAACTACATTCGAAATTTTTCTACGCAGAGAAAACTCCATTCTTTTGTGATTATTATGAAAAAAATTTTGGACTCTCACAAGTCGATCTTTTTTTTTTTTTTTGTGTTCACGAACGCCTCATCTAAACAAAATGCCTTACAGTGTTGAGTTAATATATAATTCAATAATATAAGTTATCTTAATTAATAGACAACTAAGAAGATATGAATCTGAACAAAATATCCGAACTCACTATCTATGATAAGGAAAATTCTGGTCCCCGCGCGGGACCAGAATTTTCCTCTCCACTACCCCGGCCATGGGGGGCTGTGTCTTGTGCGGGGAAATTTTCAAGCACCCCGCGCGGGTGCTTGAAAATTTCCGATCTATGATAATACGATAACTTTTTTTTTTTTGTTCTTTTGATTAATTTATCTGATCCTAATTTTTTTAGTTGATGGTCATATATTAAGATTTTTACAGTGGTAGGTAGTTCAGGATTTTCTTACAAAATAAGGATGAGGATTTGTTTCAATCTATAAGCATTTCATCGAGATAATTTGCACATCAAATGAAACGAAAAATTAGATGAAAAGGTACAGAATATTGAAAATGTTGAAGAAATATTTGCAAGCATCCAAACAGTTGTGAACATTTGTATGGTCCATGGCCTACTTTACACGTGTTAAGCTCTAGAAATTTTTGTAATTGACATAACCCGTGACGTCTAGTAACAGTAAGAATAAGACATTTGACAACCTTGTCCCATTTGACGCTCCTCCACGGGGACATGTAGCGTGCGGAGCCTCCCATATTGAGAGGGGATCAATCCTCATACAGTATTATAAGGGAAGGAAATATGACGGAAAAAAGGTGAAAAGAGACAAATACAGGAATGATTTTAAAATTAATTAATAATAAAATAGTAGTGAAATTAGAGTGTGTTTGATTGAAGTTGAAAAATGTGATTGGAAAATATTTTCTATATAACGCGAAAAAGGGAATATTTTCCTTAAAAATTAAAAAAATATTTTTCTATGAGTAAAAGTGAAAAAATATTTTCCATTCCAACTTTTCCCTTCAATCAAACACATAGATTTGTAATTTTAGAAGAGATTTGAGAAAGAGCCGAAAAAAATTGGTAAAGAGATAAAAGTGAGAAAAATTGAATCCATCAATTATTGTATCGCTCATCCATACACGAGCGTGACACCTAAATAAAATATAACATTGGAGATGCTCCGGTGTTTCTTTGTCAGCCTACGAAATTGATTGTGGCAATCTAATACTATTGACTTGTTGGGAAAAATTTAATGTTTGTTTGATGAAGTTCTTAGACCAAAAAAAAAAAAAAAAAAGGAAATTTATGGTCAAGAAACCTTAAAAAATAATAAAAGATACAGATGAAAACACAAAATAGAAAATAAAAAATAATCTTTTCGTTGCGTAATTAAAAATAAATTAATTTTAAAAAGTGATTGTCAATAAAAAAATTGCCAAACAAATTCCCTACTTATTTATTAAATTAAATTTAAAATGTTTTTATATTTTTTAATGCTACTTTACTTTTCAACCATTAAATTTATTTGATCAATAATTCATACAAAACATACCTTCAAAGTGCTCACGGAGAGTCGTAATTATGACGCTTTCGGAGTATTTTTTAGCAACATACGACCTTCGTATTGAAATCTGAGATCAGATCTAACTTAGTACAGCGCGGGAGAGCTCCAATAATTCGAAAAATTTTCCGACAATCTATAGCCGCCAGTCAAAGTTTTTTGCCCTAATTTTAGCCAAATTATGGCCAAAAACTTTGATAGGCGACTATAGTGCCACCGAAAAATTTTCCAACTTGTTGGAACTCCCCCTCGCCGTAGTAGACAAATTTTGAAACGGAGATTGTATGTAACCAAAAAATACCTCAGAAACACCATAACTAAGGCGCTTCTGGGAGAACTTGAATAAGCCTGCCCTCAACATGATGTAGACGCCTTTTTGTGTTCTTTTTCTTTTCAATTTCTTTAAACCTGGATAAGCATGCCCTCAAAATGATGTAGATTCAACACATTACACATATGTATGTCACCCAATCCTTTTCCAAAATCATCGATGGTGTCGTAATTACTGGCGTCGATGTCGTTGAGGTTGATTCGACCTTATTTTAAAATTGCGATAGATTTAGAATCAAGACGTATGGGAGTCGAGAATTCGAATTTTTCCGGCCACCGTGATCACGGTCAAAGTTTTTGTAATATTTTTGGGTCAAAACTTTGACCCAAACTTTGACCGGTCGCGTCAGGAAAAATTGAAAATTCTGCGACTCTCCATCGCAGACGATTTTAGATCTGATGATTTCAAATAATCAACCCCAAAATAATCGATGGTGCCATAACTATGGCACCATCAATGGTTTTGGAACCAAACTGGTATGTCACCAGCCTTGATCTAATGTTATCGGTGGCACCATACTTATGGTGCTATCGGGGCATTTTTTAATCTTATATGATTTCTATTTTAAAATTCGAGACTAAATCTAGAATCAGTATGGCGATGTGGAGTTTCAACAATTTGGAAAATTTGCAAACGACACCATAACGACCAGTGGCAATCGGTCAAAATTTTGACCATAAATTTGACCGACTGCCACCTACCGCTACAGTATCGTCAGAAAATTTTCTAAATTGATAAAACTCCCCCTCAGTATACTAATTCTAGATTTAATTTCGAATCTCAAAATAGAAATCGGTCGGGCCAAAAAATGCCCTGATAGCAACGGCGCCATCAATCACACTAGAAAAATGCCATGTACGTCATTGTCATCTCCCTTGGTGTTATATTCCAACAGTTCACACTGATTTTTTCCACCTTTTTGGCGCACAAAAATTAAACCACTTTAGGCCTTGTTTGATTGGGGGTTTAGTTGTTCCGCACGGTATTCCATGCAAAAATGTGTGGTTAATATTATTTTGGAAAATGTGTGTGTGGTTGAAAATGAGTATGAGGTATACGAAATTGCGTGCGAATTTGGTTAACATCAAATAGAACAAGGCCTAAGCAAATAACAGTGAGAATTCCTTTGGCAAAATTATTAAAACATTATCCTTTCACACTCATTTTCAAAAATGGATTCTAAAAAAATTATTTTTCATGTTTCTCCATAATTGTTTTTAAATTTATTTTTGAACTACACATTTATTTTAACAAAATAAATATTTCTTCTAAAATAAAAAAAAAAAGCCTTTGTCGAACATGCTCAATTCCCAGCATATATTGTCTTGGATGACAATTAGACGCGAAAAACACATACATTCTACCTCCAAACATGTGATACTATAAAGAATTTAATAAAAATTCATCGACTTACTTAATTCAAAATTCACTCCAATCATTAATATGATAGTTTGACACCTTGTTATCCCACCCCTAGTGAATCCAAGCTCTACCACCGCCTATAGTTTGCGAAGAAACAACTTAGCACCGTGCTGAGGTTCAAGCACTACCACGGTATGAGGTGCGTGCACGTACGATGGAGAAACCTCGAATGCGTAATTTTGTAAAATCATAGCCAATGCAATCTTACTTTCTAATAAACTAAAACTCTCTCCAATGCATATACGAGGTCCCCAACCAAAGGGGAAGTACGAGAGTCGTTCATTAGTTGCCTTAGAAACTCCACCAATAAACCTCTCTGGCTTAAACTCATTTGCATCATCTCCCCATAATTTGGTGTCATGGTGCAACAAGATCACCGGTAGTACGAGCTCCACACCAGCCGGTATGGTTATGTCGCCCAATGTGGCTTCCTTGTACAGCGCTCGCATTACCGTCACTACAGGCGGATATAATCTTAAAACCTCATGGAGAATCATTGTGATCTAAAAAATAATAATAATAAATAAAAAATAAAAAAAAAAGGCATTGTTAGAACATATTCGCGAAACTATTTCCTCAAGTTCAACAGCAGGGTACTCCAATCTGGTGTAAGTTGCCTGCACCAAATGTACCAAACTTGCAGCAGCTTCCACCAGATTGAGAGTACCAAAAGTAGTTAGGAGTGGAGACCACGAGATGCTTACAATCTTTAGATGATTTATCTTGTCAAAATCAAGGTTTCCTTTTCCAAGAACTTGTAAGACCTCTTCTCTAGCACGAGCTTGCCAATCCAAGTGCTTACCCAATAAGAGCATCGTCCAAACGAGCAAGGACGAGGTTGTCTCTTGCCCAGCAAGGTAGAAGAGTTTGCACTCTTCGATCACATCTTCAAGTGCCATCCCATGCTTGCTCCCATATTGTTGGATTTCATTAAAGTTCGACTCTAATAATATACCTAACAAGTCGCCAGAACTACCTTCACCCGCTTCCATTGCTTTCATTCGTTTTTGAATTATCCCAAGTATCGTTGATTTTACTTCCTTTGCAATTCCGTTCATTCGTCTATTGGCTTTAGTGGGCAAAAACCTATGCACAAAATTAAAAAGCCATTGTCAAGAAGTATCTTCTGTTGTGAGAACTTGGGATTGTATCTTAAACAATAATCAAACCTCCATCCTGGGAGAAAAAAAGAATTTGTCGATTGTAGGATAAGATTAGAGAGTTCAGTTTGAAGTTCAAATATCTTTCGTCCTTCTTCGAAGTTACTCCCAAATGCATTACGTGAAATGGCGTCGCCAGACAAGGTTTCAAGATAAGGCCACACGTCTAACTCTGTTGAGCCTTCGCTAGTTACAATCTTGTCCCATTTGCTCAACATCTCACAGCAACACAAGCGAAATGCCGGTAACATGTGCTACATACTCAACAAGATAGATTGTTATGATAGGAACAAAATACCAAGCAACAAAATAAATAACAGTCTTATTTTCAATAAATACTTGGGACGAAAATGATCTAGCACCAGCACTCATATCTGCTTATAGAACAAGCACAACATACGAGCACTGGGAAATGGAAACCATAGAACAAAGAATTACCTTCAACAATTGTATAGCATCATAATAAATCTAGTCCACATACATTTATTTGTATGGTATCATCAGATTAGAATTACCTTCAACTTCTCGGGGTGAAACGCATGGTTGAGGAGTCGGCGGTGCCTAGCCCACTCATCGTTCTCGAGGACTCCAATACCTTGGGCGAGCATTTTAAGAAGAGGATTCAAAGGAGGTTTCTGAAAAACATTTCTTTTTAACAAAACTTCTCTCATCATTACAGGGTCCATGATGACTGCTCTAGGTGTTCTCCCGAACCATAGAAAGGTATTCTTACCTGCAAGTCACAAACATCAATTGTAATTTCGTCAATGTTTTGGATTCTTGAAAATCATCTTACTAGTTTCAAATTCTTGATGGACAAAATCACATTCTTTATTCGACATTCATTTAGGATCGAAGAATAGTTAAAAATACAGAAAACTTCCAAATAATTTCAAGAAAATTACAGGGTCTCTCTTCAAATTCATACCATATTTCTTGATTAGGTTTTCGATGAAGGGCGATACTGTGTGAACGATCTCGTTTGAAAACTCAATAGGCTTCGATTTAGCTTCCTGTAACAGCCTAGTCATCTCTTTGTTGTCTCCAAACAACAATTTATAAGAATTTCCGTCGAAACCCTGCTGTCTGAGGCATTTCTCGAGCTTCTTCGGCCTAAACCAAACCCAATTCAAGATTTTCCATACATAAATCAACAAAATAGCCGCACAAGATACTGCAACTGAGTTCTTCAATAACTCCATTTCTTAGGGTCTCTGCCTGTCTCGCTCGTGAAAGAATTGGGAGGGTTAGGACTTAAGAGAGACTTAGTTAGAAAATGGGGAGTTGGCGCAAGAGTTAAGTTATAGAAATTAATGGTCATGATCTCAACCACATGCTCGTACCGATGAAGACAAAGTGACAATTAGTGGTGACGCAAATACTTTACCTTTTCTCAGGGCGCTAGCGTGCCCCTCGTGCTTTTCATTGTAACCGTTCAGAAAAAAATTTAGGCATTAAATAAAGGGAAACTTCTAGAGTCATCACGCTCGGACCGTTTTCACATACATTCAATATTCATTTTGAAATTTGATATCAGATTTAGGTCCAACATGACAATATAAAATTCTAGCAATTCGAAAAATTTTCCGGCGATACCGTGATTGCCCATGGCCACCGGTCAAAGTTTTTTGCCTCTTTTTGCCAATATATAGCCCAAAAACTTAGACTGCAATAACTTATTAAATGTATCAATTAACTATTTCCATTAAAAGATATCTGCAATTCAAAAGATATAGAAATAATGATAAATATACAATCAATTAATTAAAATATTTGATTAATTTTTTAATTGAACTATTAATAAAAAAATTAATGTTACATTTTTTTGAAGTTTTTTTATATAAATTTGATGATTTGTGATTTTTATCACACCAAAATTAAATCCAGAAAATTGTTAATTTTAATTAATTTATATTTTTATCTAATTTTATTTTTAAAAATAATTAATTAATTCTAAAATTAAGAAAATGGACCAATCGTATCATGTTATAAGTTTCTTTTAATTTTTATATAGACTTTTAATGATTTCTAATTTGGTATCACACAAAAATTAAATCTTAGCGAAATTGCGAATTTTGTATAGGTTGCCTTTTATTTTCTCCTTTTTTATTAATTGATAATCAATCCTAACAAATAAATTAATAAATCATGGTTTATATTAAGGGTATATTTGGTAAGTCAAATAAGGTAGATTATAGCTTATTCAGAAACTTATAAGTTCCTACTAATTAAAAAGAGTAATGCATGTGGTACACACAAATGTGTACCACGCAATTACCACACTCTAATAGGGTGTGGGCCCCCCACTTTCAGGAGGGTATGTTAGTCATTTTATACAACATCCTATTAGGATATGGTAATTGTGTGGTACACATTTGTGTGTACTTGGGGAATTATCCAATTAAATAAGTCATTTGGTTGGAAGAGCTTACTTGAAAAGTTCGAACTTATTTGAAAAAAATTTTTTACTAACTTTTCAAACAAGCTCATAAGCTTTTTGTTTTTTATTCCACTTTTTACCCCCATAATTTTCTAGAAATATATTTTAAACATATCTTGTTATGTAATTTTCTATTTATGAGCCACCTTATCAGTTATTTTGTAAAATATTTTTATTTATATCAGTTAGTTTATCAGCTATAAGCAAGCTTATCAGTTAGAAGCTAACTTATCAGCTAATTCTACCAAACATACCCTAAATATTAAATCTGAATTTCCTTTCCCTGCAAAAGTATAGATAATTATTTTTTTTTAATCTAGATCTAAGGATTTATATCTATATATAAACTAAGAGCTTTTTTTATAAATAATTAACTACGAAATAAAAATTAATTCCTAAAAAAATAAAGTAAATTAAAACTAATTATTTCATTAAGATTTGATTATTGTGTCATACAAATTCAGCATTCATTAAAATTTTACACAATACTCAAATCTTAATTAAGTTGTTAATTTTAATTAATTTTATTTTTTTAGGAATTAATTTTCACTTCATATTTAATTATTTATGAAAAGGCATTTATTCTATATATAGATATAAATCTTTAGATTTGGATTAAAAAAATAAAAAATAATAATTATCAATACTTGTGCAAGGAAATGAAATTCAGATTTAATATTTAATGTTTAATATAAAGAATGATTTATTAAATTTTTTGTTATGATTGATTATTAATTAATAAAAAATAAAATTTAAAAGATAAAAAAAAACTTGTAGAAGATAAATTCGAGTCAGTGTAGATTTAAAAAAATCTAATTTTGATTATACGCATTTCCTTATTTTGGTAAGGATGAGATTTAGTATAAATAATGAGTTTATTAGGGATTTGATTTTTAATTCATAAAAAGGTAAAAAATTAAAAAATAAACTAAAATTCCCTACTTTTCTATATAATAATAACTAGTTTTCACCCCCGTGCGTCGCGGGGGTGTAAAGTTGTATATGTTTATATGAAATCTAAAAAAAGAAAAAGAAAAATTGTGTAGATTGATTTTTGCAGTAAAGAATAGTGAAAAACAAATTTTTTAACAAATAACAGTTGAGCTAAATTGATAACACCATAACGTAATATAAAATATAAAATATTTTATAGCTTATGATGCTATAAACCTATTAAAATTAACTTGACTTGGTCGAGATATTACTTTAAATAAATTAGTTATCGTTAAAATAAGCACTCTTCTTGAATATTCTAATAGGCATTAGGTATACAATAAGTTGATTATTTTAAATTTTATGCAAAACGTAAATGTGATTTTAGAATATATATATATATATATATATAAGACGATAAAAACTATAAAAGATGTAATATTAATTAAAATCTAGATTATAGTTAAAAACCAATTTATTAAAACACAAAAATAAGTGTAAACAGAACAAAAAATTACTTTATGATACACTAATAGAAAAATTATATCAATTAGAAAAGAATTCAAGACAATTTTCAACAGAAATTTAAATGTAATTCAAAACAACCAAATAAAAATTCAATAAGAACGAAATACTATGAAAAGAAAATTCATATTTTTTCATTTTATGATGTACTCATAATTCCCAAATTTCATCTGGTTGATTGTCATCCTATATTAAATTATAAAAATATTTTACAATAAAAATCTGCTAAATACAAAACATATAATCAATTAAATATTATTGAAATATTAATTACTTTGCTTGAAATATCCGTACTTCAAGTATATTAGCACGATACTGTGTAAGAGTACAGTGCATTTCTTCATTGCTTAAACAAATTGTAATTGAGCAAATGGTAATTTAAAAAAAAAAGAAAGAAAGAACTCAACCAACGTAGAAATAAATAAAAATAACATAACATAACATTATCAAACTATATATTGCACGATAAGATAAAATTAGTTAATAACTAATGAGATACTCTTCATCTGGAAGACCCATTTGTGACCTTCCATCATTAATAGTAGAATCCATCTGCCCTCACATTGTTAATAAAAACATAATGTTATAGACTCGAATGGTTTATACAAAGTGACTTTTTTTTTCATTCATGCTATATAGTAAATCACCTAATTATAGTGGGGGGATCTTTGATTCATGGAAGTTTGATCACTTGCCCTTACATACAACACAATGGAAATTTTGGAACCCGACATCTTTCATAATGTTTATGTGTTCTTTCATCGTATCAATATGTCGTGTTACGAAATTGATACATATAAGAGGAATCCCATAAATTTATATATGATTCACCTAAAATAAGTCTATATATTTTCTAATCCTACCTAAAAAAACATAGAAATCAAAATTATTATGTAATAGTTTCATTTCAATAAGTCATCTTGACATATTTGTCAAAGCATTGTGATTCTTTGTAATTTTTAATTTATATGTAGAATACAATAAATGGTAGGAAATTTCTCTACTACTTTTAGAAAATAATTAGGAAATGTCGATGTTGATGTTGCTTTTGGGTTGTAGAAAATTAGAAAATGAAGAAAATGTCGTTGTGTCAAGAAATTTCTTTACTCCAAAATAAAAATTAAAGATATAATTAAAAATAATTAAACTACAAATTAAAGATATAATTAAAAATATTTAAAGTAAAAAAATTAAGATATAATCTTGTTGTCTTAGGAAATTTTTCGACTCCTAAGTAAAAATTAAAGATGTAATTAAAAATATTTAAAATACAAATTCAAGATATAATTGAAAATATTTAAATTAAAAATTAAAGATATAATTTTGCTGTGTTATGATATTTTTCTACTCCTAAAAATATTAGTGGAAAAAATTAAATTTTCCATTTAATATTATACAAATATTTTGAAGGCATAAACATAAGTTGGCAACAAGAGATTAAACAAATAAAAAATTAATTTCAACATTTATCAATGAAAAAAAATGTAAACGCATACTTACAGATTAAACAAATATTCTTAATTCATTTAAGCTAATTTAAGAATGAGGATTTCAATAATACTTCAAAAAAAATATACACACATATTGGGGGATTAAATAAGTAGAGTTTTAAATTATTGTCAATTAGTAATGATAAATTATATATTTAACATTGGAATAATTTTTATTAGTAAATGAATGAATTATTTTCAACTCATATTGTATCTTTAGAATTCATACATCCAAAAACTTTGTACCCAAATTAAAAAATTATGTAAAGTAGAACAAAATTAGAGATTATAAGATCTTAGTATTGTAAAATTATTATTGCGGAATGTATTAAATTTAATTACAATTCGTTATAATAATTTATTCCAAATTAGAATTAAAATACCAATTAGAATTAGCTAACGTTGAACTAACATAAAATTAAAGTAAAACGATTAAGGTATTAGTTGTAAAATCATTATATACTTTACATAAATTGATTTTAGTAATCAAAAGCAATGATATTAGGCATCAATGGAGTGACGGAGTGCTTAAATGCTCAATCCCCTACCATGAAGATCCTGGCTTTGAATTCTATCTGCACCCGTTGTCCCTTAATAGAAAAAAAAAAAAGAAAAGAAAAACAATGATATTAGTAAAAAAGTAATGAAATATATACAAAATGTATACGTTAATAATAATAATAATAATAATCCAAAAAATATAGTTTAATGGCCTTAACACTGAAAAGGAACGTAATCATTTCAGATTGAAATTGATTCAATTGTCAATTAGAACTCACTACTTACAAAAATCATTGTAAAAATTTAAATTAATTCAGTTTCATATGAAATTATGTATAATTTTTTTTTATAATCAAAACACATACAACATAAAACCACGAACTAACCTGATTATATTGTTCGCGGCAATCATTTCCACTTGCTTAATCGACTACTTTCTCCATTTATAGTTGTCCGTCAAGATTCTAAGTAATGGCTGAATTTAAGTCGACTTGCTATGGTAGAAATAAAGTAAATCTGGTTGGATAAAAATAAATGGGGTCATTTACAAAATTATTAAAGGTTATATTTTCTATTATCTATTTGAACTATTTGTTAAACTCATCTTAAATACAATAAAGAATTTATACTAAATAAATAATTATAGATTATTAATTTTTTATCATTTTTAATTAAAATTACATGAACCCATGATTTAAAAGTAATTTTTTCACCCTTCTAAAAATATGGTGAATATTACATTCCTTTTGGATAATCAATTGAAGGGGTAAAAAATTGAAATTGAAAAAATTTTTTGTTTTATATTATTCTATTCACTGAGAGCTTTAATATGAGTATACTTTCGATAAATAATTTTTACTATTTTGAAAGTTACTTATTTTTAATGATAAGTATATCGAAAATATACTCATATTAAAGCTCTCGGTAAATAGAATAATAGAGAACAAAAAAATTCCAAAATTTCAATTATGTATCCTCCAAATTGACCCTCCAAAGGAAGGGTAATGTGAACAAAATTATTCTCCATGATTTAGGGAAGTTATATGAAAAGAAAATAACTGCCAGTTACAAAGAATAAATACTATCTTGAAACAATTAGCAATAAACCATCAGGAGTAGCCTGATGGGTAGAACCTCTCCTAATTAGCAGGAGGTCCCAGGTTAGAACCCTAATGGTTTGTGCTAAAACTTTGTCCTAATAACTGTTTTTAAATTGGAAACTGCCAAATCACATCAATTTTATATAATATATAGATATAGATTATCTTGACTATTAAACATAAACATCAAAATATTTTCAAATTAAGTATGTCTAGCTAATAAAGTTGCTTTTGGTTTTGCTAATTCATAGACATTACAGTTTGCAAGTTTCTTATTTCCAAAAAAAAAAAAAAAAAAAAGAAGTTCAGTGGGGTCCAAGGACCGAAAAGCCCCCGTGTGGCTCCACCATTGGATGCTTGTAAAGGATCACTAGCACATCCCCATGTCGCCAATAGTGAATTTTGTGGAAGAAGGAATAAAAAGCTCAAGATCTATGGCTGCTGGTTCAGCTTTTTTGCGAAGAGGAGAAAAGAGAGTCCTAAATGAGGCTACCTTCATGCTGTTGGTGTGTTTTTAATCAGGGTATAGGTGTCAGTTAAAAAAAAGTCGCCTATTCCTAATGAAAAATAGAAAAAAAATAAAATTTTATAGGTGACGGTTAAAATATAACCATCGCGGTGTCGCCTATTCCCAGTATTTTCAAAAAAAAATAAAAAAATTACCTACCATAGGCGATGGTGAAAAGTTAACCACTACCTATATTTTCGCGGGTGATAATAGGCGACGGTTAAAGTTTCGCCTATTAGGTAACCAGAAAGTGAAGGAATGCCATCGTCCAGCTTTAGGCGACGTTTTTGGGAATAACCGTCGCTTATTCTACGTTCCTTAATGTCTTTTCTATACTAGTGATATAGGATCCATCTAATTTTTTTTGTCTTTCTCTCTCATCGGTGAAAATTGAGAATGGATATTTGCGTTGGAGATGGCTGAGTATCTCGAATGGTCATGGGACACGAGGGTTTTATGTGTACAACAACGAATGAGAGAGAAATAGATAAATACTATTTTAATTGAGTGAGATGAGCAAGAAATATAAGGGGAAAAAAAGAAGAGTAACAAAGAAAGAGAATATAAAAATGATTTTAAAATTAACAATTGTTATAAAAGTATAGAAATAATAGAGAGTTTAAAGAGAATGAATTCTAAGGAATTCACAGGAATGAATTTTATTAATAACTGAAGCCCTATTTATAGGAAAACTTCAAACGGCACAATTGTAATTACATAATTTCATCAGGGACATAATAATCATTCACATCATTAAAATATTATTTTTCCTATCTCTCGAGGTGCACGTTCACAACACTCCCCCTTGAATGACTATTTGTGCAATTGTCTTCTGGACTTGTTTGAAGCAAAACCCAACGAAAAATAAAAACTTCCAAACTGATTATAGGAGAACTTAAAGTGGTTATATATTGCTTCGCCAAAATATTGCTCCCCCTAATTTCTATTAGCGGCATATGAGTATTCATGTGCTGCCTCATTAAAACCTTGTCAAGAAAATCCAGTGGGAAAAAACTTGATCGAAGGAAAAAGAGTACAGCTATTCATCTGATTTCATATCTTGAGGACGGATATCCTTACTTCTGGTAAAGGATTTCAATATCATCATTATTTGGATCTTAAATCATTATCTCTATTATAACTTGATCCAATAAATACACTGTGTCGATTTCTCTTGTCGTCCTCAATATACCATGAATATGCCTCGTTAAAACCTTATTAGGAAAAACCCAGTGGGAAAAATCCTAATGAATGAAAAAGAGTACATTTTTCATGTGAATACGCCTTTAATGTTGCCTCATTAAAAACCTTGCTAGGAAAATCCATGGGATAAAACCTCGATCGAGGAAAAAGAGTGCAACGCGTATTTTATACAAGTATGCTACAAGCATTTCAAAATCTTTCATAGATTTGTATGAGTATCATATACATTGGTTGATACTCTTCATTCATCTCCACGTGAATGAAATTTTAAATGTTATACAATATCATGTTATATTCAGTGCATATATGCAATCAATAGCTTCGATCTCATTTTCTCACTATATCGAGATATATACCTAAATCTCTTCTGGAGATTTCATATTAGTTGAGATTGGGCTACCGCATTAAAAACCTTGTTTGAGAAAAACCCTTTTGGGACAAAAACATCAATTAAGGAAAAGAGTACAACATATGAATTTCTCAACAATATCAATGTAGATATTTTGAGCCGTTGCATGCACTGACACAATAATACATTTGAAACCTCTTCAAGAGTTTCATTCTTATTTCTCATTAAACCCGTGCATGAACACTTTAATCATAAGGGCATATATTTCAGTATTGGCATTTTCGATGGATTTTAATATCCTCACTATAATTGATAGTATGTAGCGCTATCTTTTCATAGTGTGTCGACACTTTCAATTTTATTTCTTTCCCCATATCGACATAACTTATCGAGATATCTCATTATCAATCCTCTTTTAGGATTACATAATATAGTTATGTCTATATACTCTTCAAGAGCATATGCCTCCGTTATTAAGACCATCTTTTATAATTTGCTTTGATATATATGATTGGGGAAATCTCATAATATCAACGCTTCTGGCGTGCTAACTTATCAAAGCATCTTAACTGATATATGTGATTGTTCATAGCATCTTTTATACATCTTTGAACTTCAAGTTCATATTTTAATTGTGAGGATATAGTATGATGCATTTCACATATCATTTTCAGCTTTAATACTCCTCATGCTAAGAAAATTTAGAACACTAAAACTCATATATGTTCTCATCATTCAGCCTTAATATGAGAATTTATATAGTTTGCATTCTATTCTCGATATTGGCAATTTATTTGAGGACTTTAAATAATTTGCCACATAATATCCCACTTGTATGCGCATACTTAATCCTTCAGGGATTTATTCAAGTATTGGGATATACATTTACTAGCTTTATCATTTAAATTTGGAAATCATGCTCATACCGTGAGCAAATATTTCGTAAATTTCAAATTACGAATCATATACACATGTGACTATCTAGTGGATCCATATCATAATATCTAGTAGTCCACATAGAGGATGAGTGGGCCCATATTTCTCATCCTTTATTCCAGATATATTTGGAATTTATTCCCAATATTGGCTAGTAATGATTTCATCATTTATCGAGAACAATCATTGAAAAATTCTTTTAATTCTTCACTTGAAATATTGATTTCAATAATTATTTAAACCGGGATGGTCGATCAGGATTACGCAAGCAGTATTATTGAACTTTTAGTTCAGTAAATTCTTATATCGATTTCACTAGTATCTGTATAGTGTTCAACATGATTTATCATAGAAACAATTCACCGACATATTCCATTATCTTTTGGTGAAATTATTGTCTACTACTGTACAAACACGGATTTACAGTTCATGCGCATCACATTTGGCTACTGTTCAACTGCGGAGTCTTAGCTCTTACGCTTTACAGAGTCGTACCTCATACGCTTCATGTTACTATTTTAACGCGGAGTCGTATCTCATACCCGTCGTATTATTCTATAAATAGATCATCAAAATTATTGCAAAATTCATCCTAATAAGAGTCCATATCTTATAATGGATCATATACTCTCAAATCTTCGAAAATACTATCCATCATTACCGATCAAAATTCTAAAAAGAATTTATCAAGGTAGACTTCGAAAGGTTGAGGATGCTAATGAATAAGGGCATCCCGAGGAGATGTTCGATGTTTAATTGAAGCAAAGGTTCGATTATCGATGAGGTTTCGATTCCTTCTAAATACATGTGCAGTATGGGTAAAGTAGTTTTTCAAAGAAGCGGAGAGCAAAAAGATTAGGAGGGTGCTACAAATGTGCTCGGTGGACATGTGACACTCGATGTAAATCTGGGAATGCGTGTCTAATGCTAGAGAAGATAAGATAGCATTCATTAAGGATGGATTGAGAAATGAGCCTTTGGATGATATTCAACAGGCTCTTGAGACACATCCTAGTGGACACGTACAAGGTGAGTTGATGGCCTTATGGGCCAAATTCAAAGATCAACAAATACTTTATAGTCTTGAAATACTTACTTTAAAAGATCCAGTTTGTAAATTTAGTAGAAAAATTTAGTATAATAATTTTCTCATATTAATGTAAGGAAGCTCGGTGTAATAACGAAGATCAATGTTTTTCTTGTAGTTGTAAATATTATTTTTCAATCACCGACAGGTATATGTTATTTCACTAAAATTTTTCTGCCTTTTTCTCTTTCATATTTGTCAAAAAGTAAATAGTACAATCAATTATTGGTTTGAAAATTTTTCTTTAAATAGAGGGATTCATATATCTCTTATGTTTATACATTAAAAGTATAGTGCAAAAAGAGAGATAGGAGTAGAGATGGATATGGAGATTTTAGAATCATCTCATACAAGTCGACCTTTACCTCACGATTAAACCGTATGTATTCTTGGTGGATCTAAATTGGTAGGCCATATCCAATATGTGGATATGGCAAACCGACTAAATAAAGAGTTAGGGAGACAAGAAATCAATATACTATATGGAGGAACCAACAACAAACTTTTAGCTAGACTTATAATGGCGCACCATCATAGGGAGTAAGAGTTTGAGTGTAATACCTTTCCATTTAGTTGGACCTAATACTCGAATTGGAGCAGTTCTACCATGGGTCAGCGGGGTTGGTGCTACAAGCGCAATCCATCCACAACCGCATGATGTATATGATGAATAATAGTGATGCTTTCATTGTCCTTCCAGCGGCTACAACACACCGGAGGAAATATTCAATATAGCCTCGTTGTACGAGTGGAACTTTCATGTCAAACCAATAGGTTTGTTGAATATTAACAATTTCTTTGATGGCTTACTAAGCGTTCTAGATCGAGTGTAGATAATAAGTTTATCTCTCATTTAGCGAGAAAAATACTTATTTCTACTAGTCTTTGTTGATGAACTACTTATAAAATTTCATGCATATGTTCAAGAATGCAGGAAGCCAGGTCAGTCGGTCACGGACCACATGGTATCAGCGAAAAGAAATTCGGATCCTTTAAATATCTCATTATGAACCCTGATGTTGGGGGTGGCAGAGTTACGGAGTATTTATACTCTCGAAACTCACCCTTCCTTTATGGGTTCAACATGTATTTTCTTTCGCATTTCTATATTTTCGAGTGTTTATTGCCATCTTTGATATTCTCAATATGTTCCACTTCGACTATTTTGTACTTCTTCTGGAGTAATAATAATAATATCATATTGGCTTTATTCAAATACAGAAATCTAGTGATTATGCTTCTTCAAGAGCATTTTATTCTCATATTAATACAATCTCATATCATCGATGAGATTACTTCATATAATCTCTCCATGCGATATATTTTCTTTGATTTATCAACATGGGATCTATTGAGCATTTTATTTATCCAATGGTAACTTCAGGTACCACTTACTCAATTTTCTTCATCAATATTCAATAGACGTGGAAAGTGAACATTCCTTTATTAAATGTTTCTTTAAGAGCATTTCTCATCATATCACAATATGCTAATCTCATAATGAGATTTTTCACCACGGTATATTTTCTTTCTCTTTTATCACAATGGGATTCTTTGAGCAATTTCATTTCATCAATACATATAACGGTAAATTCTGGCATCACTTGCTCAATCCCTTCTTTAATATCAATAGAATATTCATATCGAACATATATAAATCAGTTATCCAATTGTGGGGTTTAATCCAACCACATTTGTAATAAGTATTCTAAACGTGTGGTATATCCCACCACATTGAAAATATGCATACCAATCGTGTGATATAACTCACCACATTGGAAATATATGCGAAATTTAAAGTGCGTAAATTTAAATTGTAGAAATTAAATTTCCTCCAATAGGTGGTCGAACCTACCTTATGGGAATTATTGCAATAAATATAAATTTACGGAATTTAAATCGCGAGAATTAAATTGCATAACATTTAACTACTTCTTCACGAGTAGGGTCTGCTTAGTAGAAGGTATTACTCTTCACTTAACATATAAAGTGCATAAATATATAAAATCTTAGTTTAGTGATGGTTGAACCCATCATCAGGTAGGAGGTATTGCAGTATTTAAATTGCAATAAATAAAGTGCAAGAATTAAATATCTATGGAAGAAAATTTATTCTAACTATTTCTTCACAATATAATTATCGTCAAAGTAAGCAGTAAAGCAAAATATCTGTGTTGTCACGCTACCGATTCTGCTGACAGTCTTGCTTTGGTGTGTGGCGCTACACATATTTCTTTATAAAACATTAATACATACTAAGCCATTGCCAAGCTGATTCTTGGCGGCGATCTTGCTGGCAAGTCGTGGCATTGCACATATCTCTTTATAAAGTTTTGACATTATAAGCATAATACGTAAATATTCACAAGTCAAAGGACCCTTTGTAACTTTTTCAAAAGTTGGGAGTCTTGATTTGTAAATTTTTGAAAGTTTACCTTATCAATATTGGTGTCAAATCGAAGATCTCGTTAAATCGAGTATAATGGAGTCGAGAAAATTTGATTTTGATAATGTATGCTCCTTATATCTCGATAAAGCGAATCTTTATAGTTTAATATATTATTATATTATAAAATAATAATATAATATATATAATATATCTCTCTCAGTCCTTTTCTTCCATTTTGTCACTTAATTTTTGAAACTAGTATTAAATCGTGTTTGGCTTGGAAAATTCCACTAATTGACATTGGTATTGTGGCTCTGCAGTAGGAGTATGTATTTTATAATGGAGGCGTGGTGTCTTGTCTGCTTTAGAGAGAGAATGGGACAGAGAGAGATTTTATAGAAAATTGAGTATTTCAAATTGTAATAATCAGGTTTACGATCTGAAGATCATCTATAAGATCTGTTGTAGAAACATACTTCTTTCATATTACTCAAAGGGTTAGAGACTCGTGCTGATAACGTGTTATAAAAGTATAGAAATAATAGAGAGTTTAGAGAATGAATTCTAAGGAATTCACAGGAATGAATTTTATTAATAACTGAAACCCTATTTATAGGAAAACTTCAAATGGCACAATCGTAATTACATAATTTCATCAGGGACATAATAGTCATTCACATCATTAAAATATTATTTTTCCTATCTCTCGAGGTGCACGTTCACAACAACAATATGATAGTAGTGAAATTAGATTTGTGATTTTAGAAGAGTACTCCCGATCCGTTGCCAATTTGTTGCCAACGGAAGGTGCCAACACCCCATCGTTGGGGGAAAAATATGGGGCCCAAACGAACCCCCCCACCATCAGAGGGCAGTTATGTATTATTCATTTCATTTGATGTAGATTCTAAAAAAAAAAAATTGATCCGGTGATATGGCGCCCTCACAGGGCGCCACGTCACACATGTTAACTCATAAGTTGCTAACATGTGAGCAACAGATCATTAGGCTTTAGAAGAGATGTGAAAAAGAATGAAAAAAAAGTTAGTAAAGAGACATAAAAGTCAAAAAAATTGAATCCATCAATTATTGTGTCACTCAATCATACACACGCATATTAAAACACCTAAATAAAATGTAACATAGGAGATACTCTAATGTTTCGTTGTTAGTCTACAAAATCGATTGCAACAATGTAATTCTATTAACTTGTTGGGAAAAATTTAATATTTGTAATTCTATTAACTTGTTGGGAAAATTTTAATATTTGTTTGATGAAGTTTTTTTGGAAAAAAAAAAGAAGGAAATTTATGGTAAAGAAACTTTAAAAAAATTATAAAAAATAAACATGAATATAGAATATTAAAAATTAAAAATATTCTTTTTGTTGCTTAATTAAAAATAAATTAATTTTAAAAAGTGATTGATTGATTGTCAATAAAAAAAAATGCCAAATAAGCTCCCTACTCATTTATTAAATTGATATATTTTTTTATTTTTTTAATACTCCCTCTTTGCTTTTCAGCCTTATACTTAAAATCTATTTTATCAATAATTCATACAAAATATATACTAAAAATTATGTAGATGCCCTTTTTTCCTTTTTCTTTTCGATTTATTTAGACTCAACTGAGAGAAATATAAGTAGGGGTGGGCATATAACCCGCGAAACCGACAAACCGACCCGACCCAACGGCATCGGGTCGGTTTGGGTTGGGTTTTTCCACATTGGCGGCTCAAATCGGGTTTAATCTGGTCAAACCGAATCGGGTCGGGTCAATTTGCGGGTTGAGTGAAAGACCCGTCGGTTTCCAAACCGATCCAACCCGATTAATTGAAGGATTCAACCACTGAAAAGAATAAACAAAAGGTCAGAGGGTAATTTCAAATGCCATTGCTTTACAGTTGTACAGCACTACTGAAAGTCTGAAATTGAATTATTGAAGACCCCAAAATCCCCAATCTTCTCACTCCCACAGTCCCACTTCCACCGTTCCAATTTCCATGCTTCCATTTGAGAAAACCCAGAAGGAGTTGAGTATAACGACCACCATCCACCGTCCACCAGCCATCACTCCAGTCACCGCCCATTAATTCTAACCGTCGTCCATCATTTTTCATTCGATTGAAATTTCACTAAATATGTTACACGATTCTTCCTCGTCGTCACTGCCCTCATTATCGCCGTCGGAGTTGCAACAGTCACCGGCGTTCCTCAACTCTAGCATGCACCGCCACCGGCCTCCAGTCCAATTACCGATTCACCGACACATGTAGTGAGCCTTAAATTTTTAATAGCCGAATTTTTTCTACCTTTTTGCTCTTATTCACATCATTTTTTCTTTGTTCTTCTGAAACCGGAAAATGACTCGAAACCGACCCGAACCGAATCGAGTGGGGCCAATTCGGTTTGAGCCACTACAACGGTTCGGTTTGGGTTCAATTTCGCCAAACCGATTACAATCGGTTCGGTTTTGGGTTGGGTCGAAAACCGACCCAACCCGAACCGTGCCCACCCCTAAATATAAGTGCAATACATTACACACACACATATATATATATCATAGTTGAAATTGTTCTAGCGCACCCGAGTGTGCCGTAACTATACGCGCGGGTGATTCTTGGTCATCTGATCTCATTTGAAATCGGGCGAATCTGATTAAATCGCGATGAGGCTTTGCGGTAATTTTAAAAATTTTTGCGACTGTTGGATCTTAGTGAAGTAGATCAAACTTTGGCAAATTTTAGCCCTCCATCTCGTCGTGATGAATCTATATCCAATCCCCGATTCCAAATTGCCCCGGAACAAGCCTGATATCATAGTCATCTCTCTTAGAGTCTTAGTGTAACATTGGAAGAGTTTACACCTCTTCCCCCCTTTTTAGACCACAAAATTTAAACTACTTTTAAACAAATAACATTAAGAGTTTGGTCAAGTGTATTGCTTTGAACCGGGATGATGCGAGTTTGTTCGCAGTTTCATTCTTTTAGTTTTTAGCAGGGTTGTTTATGTGGTATTTCGTTGTATTTTACCAATTTCTCTAAATGAAAAGCCTTTTTATTCCAAAAAAAAAAACATTAAGAGTTTGTTTGGCAAAACTTATTAAAACATTATCCTTTTACACTCAGTTTCAAATTAAAAATGCATTCTAAAAAAATTATTTTTCATGTTCTTCCATAAATTTTTTTTAATTGCACATTTATTTTAAGAAAAGAAATATTTCTTCTGAAAAAAAAAACCCTTGTCCAGCATGCTCAATTCCCAGCATATATTGTTTTGGATGACAATTAGCTAAGCCGATTTTCGCTTGATGCAAGTGAGACCGTTGCCTCAAGCACAAATTGGAGAGATGACAAGGTTTTTTTTTTCAAACGTAAAAGTTTTATTTATATTAAAAATCATGATACTTTGTCTATGAGTCGTGGGTGGTTCGATTTAATTGATATTGTCTAAATTCTATTCTATTCATCCATCACCCATTCTCCCAAAGGTTCGAACCCCAATCTTGCTTTTTTCATATTATTTATTATTACCTTTTTTATTAAACATTTTGTACGACTCTTCAAAAAAATTTCATAAAATTATATTAATTCTTTAATATTTAGCATCATATAAAAAGCTTGCAATACCTATGAATAAAATTTACAATACCTCATTTAGTTTTTTTTGCATATATAATTTCTAATATTTTTAAATTTCATATTATCAAATAAAATATCTTCCAAATAACCAAATCTGGTTACTTTAAGAGCTTGTTGGGTTGGTCATTTGCCAAAAAAAAAATTTTCTCTCTCCTCTTTTCAACCACGCACATATTCTCCAATACAATATTAACCACACATTTTATACGGAATATCGTGCATGACAAAATAATTTCCAACTTGAACAAGGCCTAAAACATAAATAAATTATAACAAAATTTGAAAAATGACCTACTACGGTGCGCTTTCAATGGTAAAAGTACTCTCTTATTAGTATAATTGATTTGAATTCAACTTGTCCTCTTCAACCCCACTTTTTACCAAAATAAATAATAAAAACTTTCAAAGCAAACTATACAAACTTCATGATAATTATTTAATAACAAAAATATGAGTTTTGTACATATAAAAAATTATTATATATGGACTTTAAAAAAAAATAATATCACAAATGGACAAAAGGTCCTCAACTAAGAGATGAATTAATACTTCATGAATCTTCAAAAATTTCATTTTAGAATTTTGAATTGTATAAGTAAACAAATTAAATTATTTTAGAATTTTGAATTGTATAAGTAAACAAATTAAATTATTGAAATTTTGATTAATGTTATCCCATCTTTAGAAAAATAAGCAGTATTAAATTAAAATTTGTTATTAGATTATAATGTGAAATATGGTACGATAGGAATTTTTTTCCTTTTCGTATTATTCTTATATTTTTATTTAAATATTCATTATTTGCAAAACACTTACAACTTTTAGTAATTATTATTATGTGGGAACACATTTTATGATGTTCGCCATAGGCCTCGAGAATCACAGGATCTGACAATTAGACACAAAAAACGCATACATTCATTCTACCTCCAAACATTTGATAATATAACGAAATTAATAAAAATGCAACAACTTAACTAAAAATTCGCTCCAACCATGGACATTTTAGTTTGACATCTTGTAATCTTGTTATCCCACCCCCTCGTCAATCCAAGCTCTGCCCCTGTGTCAATCGTTTGCGAAGAACCAACTTAGCACCATTCTGAGGTTGAAGCACTACCACGGTACAAGGAGCGTGAGCGTACGATGGAGAAACCTCGAATGTATAATTTTGTAAAATCATAGCCAATACAATCTTAGATTCTAACATACTAAAACTCTGTCCCATGCATATACGAGGTCCCCAACCAAAGGGGAAGTACCGGAATTGTTCATCGGTTGCCTTAGAAACTCCATCAATAAACCTCTCTGGCTTAAACTCATTCGCATCATCTCCCCATAATTTGGTGTCATGGTGCACAAAGATCGCGGGCAGCATGATTTCCACACCAGCCGGTATGGTTACGTGGCCAAATGTGGCTTCCTTTTGCGACATTCGAGTGAACGAGACTATAGGCGGGTATAATCTTAAAACCTCGTGAAAAATCATTGTGATCTATGATAAAAAGAAACCAACGCATTGTTAGAACATATTCGTGAAACTATTTCCTCAAGTTCAACAACAGGGTACTCCAATCTGGTATAAGTTGCTTGCACTAAACGTGGTGCAAGCAGCTGATGTGGCAAACTTGCAGCACGATTTAAATTGCGGCACATCAGCTGCTTGCACAAGCAGCTTCCACCAGATCGAGAGTATCAATAGTAGTCAGGAGTGGGGACCACGAGATGCTTACAGTCTTTAGGCGATTTAACTTGTCAACATCAAGGTCTCCTTCTCTAAGAACTTGTAAGACCTCTTCTCTAGCGCGAGCTTGCCAATCCAAGTGCTTACCCAATAACATCATCGTCCAAGTAAGCATGGATGAGGTTGTCTCTTGCCCGGCAAGGTAGAAGAATTTGCACTCTTCGATCACATCTTCGAGTGCCATCCCATGCTTGCTCCCATATTGTTGGATTTCATTAAAGTTCGACTCTAATAATATACCTAACAAGTCGCCAGAACTAGCTCCACCCGCTTCCATTGCTTTCATTCGTTTTTGAATTATTCCAAGTATCACTGATTTTACCTCCTTTGCAATTTCCTTCATTCGTCTATTGGCTTTAGTGGGCAAAAACCTATGCACGAAGTACAAAGCCATTATCAAAAAATATCTTCTGTTGTGAAAACTTGGGGTTGTATCTTAAACAATAATCAAACCTCCATCCAGGGACAACAAAAGCATTTGTTGATTGTAGGATAAGATTTGAGAGTTCAGTTTGAAGTTCAAATATCTTTTGTCCTTCTTCGTAGTTACTGCCAAATGCTGTACGTGAAATGGCATCGCTCGTCAAAGTTTGAAGATAAGGCCACACGTCTATCTCGCTTGAGCCTTTGCTAGTTACAATCTTGTCCCATTTGCTCAACATCTCACGGCAACACAAGTCAAATGTCGGTAACATATGCTACGTATTCAACAAGAAAGATTGTTATGATAGGAACAAAATAAATAATAGTTTTATTTTCAATAAATACATCTTGCACCAGCACTCATATTTTGTTATAGCACGAGCATAAGATATGAACTCTGGGAAACGGAAACCATCGAACATAGAATTACCTTCAACATTTGTATAGCATCATAAGAAATATAATCCACATACATCTAACTAGTTATATATAAAAATAAAAAATAAGCCTAGTGTTTTGTATGAATTAATATTGTTTTAAGTAAATACTAGTTTGTATAGTATGATCAGATTGGAATTACCTTCAACTTCCCGGTGTGAAACGCGGGGTTGAGGAGTCGACGATGCTTAGCCCACTCATCGTTCTCGAGGAACCCAATACCTTTAACGAGCATTTCAAGAAGAGGATTCAAAGGAGGTTTCTGAAAAACATTACTTTTCATAAAAACTTCTCTCATCATTACAGGATCCATGATGAGTGCTGCAGGTCTTGCCCCAAACCATATAAAGGTATTCGTACCTGCAAGTCACAAACATCAATTGCAATTTGCTCAATGTTTTGATTCTTGAAAATAAAATCATCTTACTAGTTTCAAATTCTCATTCTTTATTGGATGTCCATTTAGGATCGAAGAATAGTTAAAAACTTACAAACAATTTCAAGAAAATTACAGCGTCTCTGTTCAAATTCATACCATATTTCTTGATTTGGTTGCCGATGAAGGACGATACTCTGTGGCCGATATCGTTTGAAAACTCGATGGGCATCGACTTAGCTTCTTCTGTCATCCTCGTCATCTCTTTGAAGTCTCCAAACAACAATTTATAAGAATTTCCGTCGAAACCCTGCTGTCTGAGGCATTTCTCGAGCTTCTTTGGCCTAAACCAAACCCAATTCAAGATTTTCCATACATAAATCAACAAAATAGCCGCACAAGATACTGCAACTGAGTTCTTCAATAACTCCATTTCTTAGCGTCTCGCTCGTGAAAGAATTGGGAGGGTTAAGACTCAAAGAGAGACTGACTTAGAAAATGGGGACTTGGTGCAAGAGTTAAGTTATAGAAATTACTGGTCATGATTTCAACCACATGCTTGTACCGATGAAGACAAAGTGACAATTAGTGGTGATGCAGATATTTTACCTTTTCTGAGGATGCTAGCGTGCCCCTCGAGCTTTAAAAAAATTTAGGCTTTAAATAAGGGGAAATTTCTAGTGCCATCAAGGGTTTCGTAAGTTACGGAAACGCTCGGGTCGTTTTCAGACACATTCGATATCCATTTTGAATTTGAGACCAAATTTAGGTCTAATCTAGTGATGAGGAGCTCTAGTAATTTGGATTTAACAGACTTAAATACAAAATAAATGGGTGTTGACGACAAGAGTAAAGTTACACAAAGGGGCCTTTGATTTCAACCGCTTCCTACAAAGTGACAATTAACGGCGATGCAGATACTATTGCCCATTTTAGGACGCGTGCCCCTCGTGCTACTCATCGGACACAGCCAAAAAAATTGGTGTGAGAACATGTCAGAGGCTCTTTAAATTAAAGATTTTTTTATTTTAAAGAAGTAAGTATTAAAATTGAATTTCGATAAATTCTTTATTTTAATTTTATGAGTTTATTTTAATTTTATGAGATAAAAGAGAGAGTTTGACTCTCTATTATTTAATGTTTATAAGTTTTAATATTCTTTTATTAATTTTATTAAATAACAATTAATGTTATTGATCAAAAACAACCAAAATTATAAATATTAATTAAAAAGTAAAAGAATACAATAAATATTCATTGATACAAACAAAATAAAGTGTATAAATAAAAAGCTTGGTGGAGTTCATTAGAAATTTTAATATCTAAATTAAAACATATTCTCTACAATTTGAAATATGCTTTTTAAAGATAAAGAGGTTTTTGGAGATGTTCTGATTCTAAAGCACCCTGGTCTTTACTAAGTACAGTCCCAATTTTTTTCCTCAAAAATACCCTGATCAAAAATTATCATTCTGCCCTTTTTTATGCATCCAATTTTTTTTTTTAAATGGTGTTCGTTCCTTTCACGAACACACCAAAGTGTGTTCATTCCCGAGGAACTGAACGCCCAAATGGGTGTTCCCATGGGAACGAACACCTGTACGATTGTCAGATGTGATTAAAATTTGTTTAAATCTCATTTTTTGTAGAAAAATTTGTTTAGATCTCATTTTCTTATAGAAAATTGTTCTCCTTCTTTGCTCTACTTGTAAATCGCCTTGTGATTTGATGATCTTCTTTTTTTCTACTTTCCTTCGTTGCTCCACCAATAAACAAAACAAGGAAGACGAATTCTCTCTCTCTCTCTCTCTCTCTCTCTCTCCCCCCTTTTTGGGTGAAGGGTAAAGCTGGAAGTGGGAGTCTATAAAATATAAGTGGAGAAGGATTAAAGAAAATTGGGTGGGTGTAGTTAGTAAATATGGGGTGTATTTAGAAGCACCCAAAAAATTATTATTCCCTCCATATCTCACGAATGTAAGCTTACTTTTCCTTTCACATAGATTAAGAAATAGTATTAATTAATATATTTAGGGTGGTATATATACTTATGTAATATTATAGAAGAATATTATAAATTCAATTTATTAAATAATGGTATATTAGAAAATTAAAAGATAAATACACATTAAATGAAGATAATGAATTATAATTTGGGACGGATAAAACATGAATTCAAGTTTATCTTCATGTGATGGGGGTATTATTATTTTTGGGGTTTTCTCCGGTTTTTAAGACGTGTTTTTGGATGCATTACCTAACCAACTTCAATTATTACGATATACAATAATTGATTGAGCATTAATTGAGTCAGTACGACATTAAATGTCCAATATTATTTCTTCGTTTCAGATTCTATCGTTGCTAGAGTGAGGAACAAAATTTATAAGTTAATGATCTCAAGTATTTAATTCGAATAGTAACACGACCAATATATAAAAAATATATGCACAAAAAATATAAATTTTAGAGAAAATACCAAAAAAGATATACTTTATCTTTGAAAAGATATTAAAGACAAGTTATTTTTACAAAAGATACAAATAGCATATATTTTAAATTAGATGGATCAAAACCCTCCCATCTCTACCCACGCCACCCCACCCTCAACTACCCCAACCCCCCACCCCCACCCTCAACCACCCGTCAAATCTACTGTAGGAAGTTCCATTCTGATTTCACGAAAGTACTTCATCTCCATTTACTTTTATATGTATATATATATATATATATATATATATATATATATTTATAAAAGATTCCAAGATACACAGATGATATAGGATTTCGACACTTTTTCAAGGTTTACAAGATGGAAATTACTTGGCGAAGGACACTATGTACAAGTTTGGGAAACACACAACTGGTACATGTGTTTACCTTTCAGTGGAGAAGGAAATAAATTAGATCCACAGTATATACATAATAAAGATACAGAAAGCAGTACATACGAAGCAATAGGGATGGACAGCGAAGACGAGAATGCAGAACCAATTCCGGATACACACTGAGATTTCTAGAGAATCTAGAAGAAAGACAGTTATTATGTTACTATACATAAATGTTGAGTCATTTATCTCTTTATATTTAGCAGTTAGATGAGTCAGTTGTCCTCATATAATAATTGAGTTTTAGCTGACATAGAAATGTAAATATGTGTCCATGTACGTGTCTTTTTTACTTTCCAACTATACCCCTCATAAATTGCATATAAATGCGTTAGCACGTCATTATAAATCATCCTGAAATGTAACGCCCCTCCTAATCTTGGGTACGGGTTTTGGATACATCCTCAACCCGTAACGAAATATGCCACATTTTGTTCCTTTGCTCACACAACTTTCTATAGTAATTTAAAACTTGTTTCACTCAACCCGGGTCTAGAAGTGGAGCTACTCACTCTTAACTCAAAGTATCTCCCAAAACCAAGCACTTTTATCGCGTTTTCATTTACATAAAGATGCTTAAGCGAGGCAAACGAAGTCTCGTTCATATGTTCATACATAAAGCTTCAAAACCAGACTCGTAAAGTTTCTAAAACAAAATACACTTCATTTCAAGGCTAGTTCCAAGATCTCAGTTTCCCATGTGTCCACACTTCAAGCTCTTGGGGTTCTCCCGCCGTCTCCCAATGGTTTGCCACATCCGGCTTCACCTAAAACATAACACGAGCACATGCACGGTGAGTCACGAAGACTCAGTGGAAATAGGATGTACCAACACATACATTTTAACACAATTACTAAATGCAATGAGGGCCCGGTTATGCGTTATGTGTTCACACGGCGCCAACACATATCACATTTGGCCGGATTCTTTCGTAGCACAATGCCCGTGGGCCCTTGATCACAAAAGGAAACCACGGTCTTACACACATATGGGTTTTAACCCCAATTCGGCCCCACAAGTCACAATGGTGAACACATACCACGCAACTTCTTTATCACTTGTTAACCAAATGCATGCTAGTAACTCAATTCAAGCAAAATGTCATCATCCAAGAATTGAGGAACCCACCACATTAGGCATGCAATCCTTAACATTGCCAAACTACAATTACACACAACACAATGTTACCTAAAACTTGTCTTTCAAAGCACAATATATCCTCAACACAATCAATACCATAGAAGAAGATATACAACATATATCATGCATATATCACATGTACACACTCACTAGTTCATGTTTTATCCTGGCAAGCAATCATACTCAATTTACTTACCTCTCTATAGAGTTAATACACCTATACCCACCTTATAAGATGTAGAGTAAGTTCCAAGAGCCCAAAAGTCCTTTCTTCACTTCCTTCCTCTCTTCTCTTAGCAACAATGACACATTACACACATGTAATTCAATGTATAGAAAGGTTGTAGACCCTAAGGGTAGTTGGAGAATACTTTCAGAAGTGTTATGGGGGGTTTTGGGTAGTGATTTTGGTATTTAAACATTCCCCACCGGCCTAGAAATATCCAAAAAATTTTATGCCGCCTTACCCGTTACGACCGTAACATTGCCCTTTACGGCCGTAAAAATCATTCTGTAAATCCCTCAATTTTCCAGTTTCCCCAGTTACGGCCGTATAATATCAAGTTACGGCCGTAATTTCCTTCTTACGGCCGTATCAAATAAGTTACGGCCGTAATTTTCTTTCTGTAAATCTTTCTGTTTTTTCCATTACACAATTTACGGCCATACAATTACACCTTACAACCGTAACGTAGGATTTACGGCCGTAATACTCAAATTTACGGCCGTAATCCCCGCCTGGCCCAAATTCTGTTTCTTCCAATTTACTAACCTGATCCGGTTGTTCGACTTACCACACCTACATGAACACATACCAAAGCACATTGGACATATAAAACATCACAACACAATCAGTAAATCACAGATTATCTTGTAGAATTCGAGCGGGGTGTTACATGAAATCAACAAGGTAAACAAAGTTAAATGAGAAGACTTACTTTTACAGCGAAGCTTTGGGCTAAAATTTGTACAGGACCCCAAACTGAAGCTTTTTTTTTAAACAAGGATATGATATAAGGATCAAGAAAAAGCTCATAACTAGAATGAGCTTGTTAGGTTAGAGAAAAGAAAATTTAAAAGGCCATGATATTGAGAAGTGCAAACTTTGTATTATTGATTGCTTGTTGATTTCTTGATGATTTACAATGACGTGCTAACGCCTTTATATACAATTTATGAGGGGTATAGTTGGAAAGTAAAAAAGACACGTACATGGACACGTATTTACATTTCTATGTCGGCTAAGACTCAATTATTACATGAGGACAACTGACTCATCTAACTGCTAAGTATAAAGAGATAAATGACTCAATATTTATGTATAGTAACATAACAACTGTCTTTCTTCTAAATTCTCTAGAAATCTCTGTGTGTATCCGGAATTGGTTCTACATTCTCGTCTTCGCTGTCCATCGCTATTGCTTCGTATATACTACTTTCTGTATCTTCATTATGTATATACTGTGGATCTAATTTATTTCCTTCTCCACTGAAAGGTAGACACATGTACCAGTTGTGTGTTGCCCAAACTTGTACATAGTGTCCTTCGCCAAGTAATTTCCATCTTTTGAAGCTTGAAAAAATGGCGAAATCCTGTATCTATATATATATATATATATAGATATATATATATCTATATATTATATGTTAACCATCATTTCCACCATTATTTTCGGCATGGAAGAATAAGAAGGTGCGGTTTTAATTTAATTGATATGAAATTTTTTATCTGAAATTTTTTCCACCCAATCTTTTACTTGATCTAATTTTTGTTTGATTTGGTCGAAGATGGTGAAGTTCGGTTGGAGCTTGGTCGGAGATAATGACGTTTGACCGAAAATGATGAAGATGATGAACGACCAACAATCGCCGGAGAAGATAAACTACTCGCCATGTAACGCCCAATCTAAACCCCACGAAATTAGAGTTGCGGAACTAGATTCGACGCTACAATTTCATTTCACAAAACAACACAGGTGGTGATTTACATTTTTCAAACTGTTTGTCATTTACAAAACACAATCAAAACATGGCCCATGTTCATTTCAAAAGCATAATTACAGGATCTCCAACATCTTTCTTCTTCCCCACCCACAATCTCCCACACGTCACTCCCGAGAGATTTCCCTGCCGTCACCCGAGCTGCGTGTCTGCCCTGACGTACCTATAGTGAGAACATAAAAGAAAACCTACTGAGTCCCAAAGACTCAGTGGGCATATAGCTAGATGCAATGCATGTCACACTCATGTATTGGGCCCAGTTGCTTCCCAAGTGGATACACCGGCGCCAACATAACATAACATATATGGCCCAATTGTCTCAATCCTCATGCGGGCTTAGCCCGTGAGACGGCCAAAAGTCTCAATCCTCTTACGGGGCATTTTCCCCGTGAGACTAGACATAACTTTACATAGGTGTACTCACTTGGTAAGCAACGTTACATTTACACTTTATGACCATGTTTGCAACCATAACAAGTACAAATGGCTAACCTTTCCGTTACCTCTACTTCCGGTGACGCTACACAGGTGATATCCACATATAAGCATATACACAAAACATCAACATCATACATCACCTCAAGCATCATATAACCCTAGGCTCTAGGACATGAGCAAGAAGGGTAACACATAACTCATGCTATACCTCTCTATTTAAGTCATAATTATACATCTCAAGAGGTATATATGTACATCTAGAACTTTCTACCTATATAGAGAACTTTCTACCTCTACTTACCATTGGTATAATTAATACATCTAATACCCACCTTACTAGAGGAGAAAAGAACCAAGGAGATGATCACTTCTTCACTTCAATATTCACCAATCACCCAACTCAACAAGACCACAAGCTAGCCCCTTGCTTACTCCCAAGTTGAAGACCTTGGATATGATAAAAATGGCTTTTTGGGGGTTTAGGGTCGAGCTCATGAAGAAAACACCCCAAAAATGGCTTCTGTTGACCTAAATACCATTCTGCCGACTTACCAGTTACGGCCGTAACTTACTACATTACGGTCGTAATTCAATAATACGGCCGTAACAAACTTTCATACGGCCGTAACATCGTCTCTGTGATTTAGCATTCTGGTCACTTACGGCCGTATCATATGTCTTACGGCCGTAACTCCTAGACCATACGGTCGTACTAGGACCCCATACGGCCGTATTTCCTCTCTGTAAATATGGAGCATTTTTCCACTTTGGCACTTACGGCCGTAAATACACCTTCTTAAGGCCGTAACTCCTGAGATACGGCCGTATCATAACTTATACGGCCGTAATTTGGTCTCTGCATCTTGACGCACCTTGCACTGTGCATACTTACGGCCGTAACATACGGCCGTAAATCCCCATTTTTCTGCATTTTTCCCCCGATGCACCCTTAACGACCCAAAAACCATTCATGACCTCATATACCCCTCGAAACACACATAACAACATATGACAACATTGACTATGCAAGCCACACCAAAATGACGTCATCAACATCACATATTCGTACGGAAAACGAACGGGGCGTCACACGCCAGATAAGATAAACAGTGGCTAATTTATATTCTATAATATAGAATATACAAATTTTCTAAAAATGCTGTCCAGTTTCCATCAATCATTACATCACAGTGTCAACTCTCTACACAGTCCAAATCAAATCAGGAACAATAGGCGGAGGGCATTAACAACATTGCATATTGAAACATATGCTATATTTGGGCTTTGATTTGGTCGAAGATAGTGAAGCTTGGTTGGAGTTTGGTTGGAGATGATGAAGATGATGAACGATCAACAATCGCTGGAGAAGATAAACAAAGCTAATTCTATATTCTATAATATAGAATATGGAATTTTTCTGAAAATGCAGCTAAGTTTCTAACAACCATCACATCATAGTGTCAACTCTCCGTACAGTCCAAGTCAAATTAGGGACAATAGACGGACGGCATTAGCAACATTGCATCTTGAAACATATGCTATATTTGGGTTTTGCAAAATTAAATTGATGTCAATGAGATTTCCAAAAAATAAACTGTCAATTTTGTCTTTCTCCCTAAATTTTAATGTTATAATCAACAATTTATTAGTTAAATCAAAATATAATTTTTAATAAAAAAATTTGTAAACCATACGAATGGAAAATAAAGAGATTTGAGAGACGAAATAATAATAATAATAATAATAATAATGGAAAATAAAGAGATTTGAGAGACGAAATAATAATAATAATAATAATAATAATAATAATAATAATAATAATAATAATAATAATAAACATGAAGAAATTTACTTAAGGTTTTTTTGAAATAAGAAATTTACTTAATGTTAAATATCTGTATTGGTGTAAAGTTGAAAAGCAACATAAGGGCAATATAGGACATCAAACGATTTCTTATTAGGCCTTGTTTGATTGGGGGTTTAGTTGTTCCGCGCGGTATTCCGTGTAAAAATGTGTGATTAATATTATTTTGGGAAATGTGTGTGTGGTTAAAAATGAGTATGAGGTATACGGAATTGCGTGCGAATTTGGTTAACACCAAATAGAACAAGACCATTCTCACTTCCTAAATAATGAAGTGAAGTGATATGATGGTAATTTCCTCTCATGTCATATAATGAAAAGGACGATCATTAAACTACTTTCTAGTTTATTTATTATTAGATAAAGAAAGTTGTGGACGTGAAACTTTTGTTTAAAAATTAACATAAAATAGTCCTCCATTTATTATTTTTTATTTTTTGACCTAGGAATATAGGGGTGGAAATAAAATTCGAACCTAGAACTTATTGGTAAGAAATTGAGCATTTTAAGAGCATTTCTAATAATAGAGGCAAAAATATAGGGAAAATGGAAAAAAGATAAAAGCGGGGCCATAGGTTTTTACCCCCTAACATTATTTGACTTTGTGCAAGAAAGGGGGGAAACCCCAAATTTGAGTCTTTTCCCCTTGTTCAACTAGGGGTAATTAACGATGAGGGGGAAAAAGTAGAAACCATTTTTTGGGGTGCAATATGTAAAAGATCGACTAAAAGTGGCCCCTCTTTTACATTTTCCACACTCATTTTTTCCACTATATTTTTTCACCTATATTTTCCCCCAACTTTAGTTTTGCGCTAACTATTGAGGCAATCTCTTGATCCCAAAATAGTCCTCTAATTCATCTCACCTCTCATTCCCAAAAAAAAAAATTAAAAAAAAAATATTTCTCACCTTTGCCAGGTATTCGTTTTCACTTTCAAAACGTGCAGATGAGGCAAAATCCATCCCAACACTGAGATGTCAAGACCTGTAGACAAAACGATACTAGAGGTTTCCTTAGCAACTCTGTCATTTGATGGCTTTCTATATTTTATTTTATTATTTTTTTTAAAAAAAAAATTATATTGAGTTTCCTACAGGACTGCCTAGTTCGTCTATCTTCGAAGCTACCACGGTAGAAAATGCAATATTTCGACAATCCATTACCAAATCATAGTATCTTTGAGCTGAAATGCATTCTTAGCATAATATGCAGAATAAACAAAACTCTATATGGCTATATTAGAATCAGAATATGATGACAAAATTTAGATACAAGGTGAAAGAACAAAGCCTAAGATATCGATATACAATCCCAACTGAACTTGGAGAACTTATGTTAACAGAGGGCCAAAAAAAATTGTGGAAAAAGAATTGACGACAACAAATTTGTCAACTCTGCTTTTACTCCTCGCAGCATCAATCTGGTAGAAGACTATGAGAATGTTATCACGGATAAACAAGAATGGCCATCGAGAAATAAATAAATAAATACGCCAGTTGAGAGAGAGAGAGAGAGAGAGAGAGAGAGTAATTGATCAGAAGCTTACTCAAATAATTCAAATGACAAAATGTGGAGCTCTTATGAGATATCCTCTTCCTCATCCATCTCATCGAGAATTACGTATTTTGATGGTGAATTATCCGCTGTTGAACTTTCCATTCCATCTGCATTTACCTCTCCCTTCTGCAACTTCTGGTACCTGATGAACAAGAATAATTTAGTATCGTCTTTGCAAATTGAAGACAAGCAACTTTTCTAAAATACCATGGAATTTGATTACTTACTTGTACCAGTTAAATAAACTGACACCAACCATTATTGTCACAAGACCTGCTCCTTTCAACCAGGTGAACTCGTCATGGAAATACAACACAGCAACCTGAAATTGTAATGATTTGCTTCAGAATGAAAATCATGCTAGCAACATAAGCCTTTAATAAATGAACACAGTTTTTAACAGTTATCAGCACAGTATTGCGTGTGTAAATTTCACCGGAAAGTGAAAAAATGCTACTATACCATGATGGTCACAGCCTCCTTGACAACCCCTGCTATTGTTACTGTTACAGCACTAGTTACTGATACGAGAATGTACTCTGTTAATACCTGCAATAACACCAAGAAATGATGCGTTTCTCGGGGAAGAAAAACAAATAGAGCAGAGACCACATAAAAATGAATTAAAATTGAAGATCTCAACTCCTACCATGAAGAAAGCCAAAGTTCCACCAATAAACATCAGCAAACAACTTCTTGCAATATGCCATGAGCTGTTAAAATAATGGCTCATTCTGAATTCATGCCACGGATCCAACATAAGAGAGAGTAGACCAGTTGCAATTGCCATTATTGGGGTCACATGGCTCATTAGAGTGAGTGGATTTTTGAGACCTGGAATGTGGGTGGGCAAAAACTTAAGCAGGTAAAAATTATAGACATGGACAAGTTGGTCATACATTATAAAGCATCAGTCCCAAGTCCAATACATAAAAATACTGGTGCTTGTAAGAAAAGCTTTTATAAGCTCTTTGAGAAGCAAATAAGCTCAAGCTGAAATATACAGCTGCAAACACAAACAATATAATGACTCGGTAAAAGTTTTAGGCTAAGATGAGTTGGTAAAACTAGGGGCTTACCATATACCTCTTTCTTCACGCCAGTTTAGAAATCAGCACGAACCAATTGACGATGAAAAGATCCAAAACAACAAAGATATAATGAGCAAGTATTCCATGAAAATTCATAACAATAATGAGAATTGAAACCAAGCCGGGAAGAAAGAACTACATATATGAGCATCTGGTCTTACCTGGAGAAGGATCTGAGTCATTGTCCAGCGAAAACCAGACATAATGGCAGCAAGCATAACGAAGAGGAAACCCCAAAATTCAAAATCTGTCTCCTTTGCAACTGAATTATAGATAAAAAGCAACCAAAACTATAATGCAAAAGCATCTGACGCATTAAGAAAATAATTTTAGAAGTTTATGCACCACAGAAAACGTTCTTTGTAATTATGATTTATGACACAAGCAAAATACAAAGAAAAAACAGAAAATTCACGGAAATCAACTACACCATGGTCAGTTGAATGGTAAAGACTGGAAGATTGTGTGTTTTCGATATAACTTCTCTACCTAAAATTAACTTCTACTATTGAGTCAAAATTAAACATCAATATCAACTGCAATCTCCCACCACTACTCATTAGTATCAAGACATCTCGTGCCCCACTGCCAGCCAACCTAGAAAGTCAGCTTTTAGCAAAATAAAAACTTCTTGAACACACACTAAACTTATGGCTTCATTGGCCATGGAAAGAAAAGGTAGGCTACTTTTCCTATTAAAGTTACACGTAATAATAAGAGCTTGTTTGGAATAGAATTTTGGACAAATCATATTTTTAAACATTATTTTCGAAATTCATTTCATTGATGCAGCAAATTTTTCATTTTTTAAAAATTTCCTTTATTTTTCAACTGCACATCCAAAAATAAATTTTTTCAGAAAATCTCTCCTCAGAGGTATTGAACTTAGATTTGTAAGAACTTTTATTGCAATTAAATGACATTTGTAGAATTGTATGAACTTTTATTGTTAACTCATAGATTTCAATGGAATCTCCAAAAGTATTCCATAGAGTTCATAAGGCTTTTACAAACTTGTATGGATAGAATTCATTTGGCATTATAAATCTCTGCTTCACAAACTAAAATATTGATATTTCACATAGTAAGAAAGCAGATTTCACTCACATAGTAATATTTTTGGAAAAATATTTTTTTAAAAAAAATTTAAACTCTTCAATTACGAAAAGTTACTTTGAATAAAATTTCATAAAAAGATTTATCTTTATTCATAAAAGAAAAATAAGCAAAAGAAAGATCTCATAACAATTTTTTTTTTTTTAAATCTACAAGCTAGTCTTCTTTATTTATTCAAAAGAAGACAGTGATGAAAAATAGTAAAGAAGAAAAATTGTAAGTGAAAACAAAGGAAATAATAACAACAACAATAATGTTTTGAAAAGAGAGAAAATTTTGAATCGTGACTTGAGGGTTCGTAAAGATTAAAGATAAATATATAAACTTTTTTCCTGGATTTCTATTTTGGTAAAAGTCTCTCAAAAAATTTTGAAGGTTATTGATAGACTTTTTATTGATAGTCTTGTCATATGAAAACTTGTGTTTGTACTTTCTATTTGAAAGTTAGTACCTTGAGGATTCTATAATAGGCCATCTCAAAAATTGTATTTTGAATACCCTCGTGACTTTTTAAGGCCATCAAAAGTCTCGATTTAATACCATATAACTTCTATGGACTCTTAAAATTCATAAAGGTCGATATTGAGCACTTCAAGATTTTTATAGGGTTCTGAAAATCTGAATTCACTACCCTGAAATTTTCTTTTTTATATTCATCAGTACTTAAAAACTCTTTTAAAATCTCCGGAAGTTTCAGTTGAATACACCCTCCTAACTTTCATAAACTTGTGACTTGTTACAAGATGTCGAATTCTATACATGGAGAGCATGTAAATCGGGTCATAGATGCAATTGTTGGCAAACATCTGCTTCCATTCGACAGCATCTTGTGTCAAGGAACTTAAAAACAAGAACAGAGGGAGCAAAAAAGATCCAGCAAATAAAAAAGGCGCATTGAGGAATTGCAACAAATTCATTAGCACTTATGAACTTTAAATAATAACAAATGAAAACTCATAATTTCCAAAGCATTTGTTGATAAACTCTCCCTGATTGACCTAAAACTTCCCAATAAGAGCTATTTAGACAGGAGAGTAAATTAAAGTTTACATTAAAAAAAAAAAAAAAAAAAGTCAAAAGCATGTACATGCATACAGTGCAGTTGCATACCTGTCATTAATATCCCAATAGAGATGATTAACATGATGCTGAGAAGCTTAACACTTGGAGACTCCAGTCTTCATAAAAGGAATTTCAGGTCAAAAATATTAACTAACAAAAGATTTAAATGAAGCACAAAACGTACATTTCCCTGAAAATAAAAATGTATAACTACCAGAGAACTGTCGCATGGCATAGAAAGAGGCAAAGAGCAGGGGGAAAAGATATGATAGTTACAAAGTTGACAAATAAAAACTAAAATGTCATTCTAACTAAGGCTTTGCAGTCATCTCAATTTAAAATGATGAAACCTGATACGTATATCTCATTCCATGATTATACATTTTGGTAATTATCAAACTGCAAGAATTTTTGTCTGTCTTTATGTAGGGGGAAAAGATATGATAGTTAGACCAAAAACCATTCTAACCAAACATTGAAATTTCATTTAAAACAATGGAACTTGCTACTTATGTCTCATTCCACAATTCAGATATCCTGGTTGTAGCACATCCCGTGGTTTAAAAAGGCGTTCTTCCGGCATGCCTCACAATGAGGAGGTAGGAAAAAGCAGTGAGGCTGACTATTTTAGCAGTCTCATGAGGCTTATGCCTCTGATGATTGAGGTGTAAACCTCACTGCCCAAGCCCCAGACCTTCTGAGGTAGGCCTGGTAATACCTTGATTTTTTTTCCTTGGTTATAATGGTTGGGCCCTACATCTAATTTTGAAGAGAAAAATTAACTTTGCAGCCCTAAATGAATAAAATAATGATCAAAATAATCAAAAAAGAGAACAACTGAAAAAGCGGAGTTTTTTTTTCTTTCATTTGTATTTCCTTCTTGGGGCTAGTGGGGCGTCTCCCGGTCAAAGCGCCAGGTCCTTGTGGGATTAGTGGGGGGTGGGGCTCCAGATACCCTCGGTTATCCAAAAAAAAAAAAAAAGCAGAGTTTTTAGAACTATGTTACAGCAGAATTTTATAGTATAGTGTACCATTTCAGAATTTACTCTACACTACAGTCAGGTTTCGTTACTTCTGCACCTTTGGAATACTTATTTTACAGTGAACATTGATTTTGATTGATTTTATATTACCTTTTTTGGGTTTACCAGTGAGTGTTGGCATTGCAACTTTGTCTATATTTATTTTATACTTGTTGCCGTTGATTATTTAAGTTAATTTATCATTTTTGAAACTTCTACGTTTTATTTATGTTAATGAATGCTTTTTCCTTTTTCCCTCTAACTTTTTTTGATTCGTAGTGAGGCTTACATCTCAAAGCACCTTAAGGCTTACTTTTTGCCTCACCTCATAACAGAAAACTGCTTCGACACCTGTTTCCGCCCTTTTAAAGCCTGTCACATGTTACTGTGCTAGTGCTAATTTTTCCCATCTTCATCCCAATAAACCTACACCTTAAACTGAAAATCCATCAGTTATATTGTTGTACTTGACATCTTTGGATGGGGACCACTATAAAATCGGGCCACTCAAACTTCCTTATGAAGCATCTAATAAGCAAAGATGCAACAACATTTCAACTGACATTCTTCTATAGGTGGAATAGTGGCTAAGAAGTTTGAGTTTTTACTACACATTATTCCTGTGGGGATAAGTTAGTTTTCTTCCAAAAATTTACAATCCGTAACAGAAAGTTGTCTGTATAATTTAACTCACGTAAAATTGTGCCCAAGACAATGAAGCCTCGAAATGAGAAGCATATATCAAGAGCCAAGTTCCTACAGTGTATGTGATAAAATGCTTGGAGTCGTTAAAAGAAAAATGATTAAGTCAAGCTATAGAGAAATACCTGAACGCAAAGGCAAAAATAAGTAGAAATATTGGTGCTGCTGATTTACACTGCAAAAACACGATGATGCGCCTTCAGGAAAATAATATGCTTAATAAGGATATTTCATAGATATAGGGGGATTAGCTACAATAGAATATCAGTTGCTTCAGAGATCAAGCCCAACAATGTTTTATAAGCTCCCAAATGGCTCAGAATCTCACAACCAGCTTGAAAGTTGAAACATAACAGACAAAAGATATAACTTAGATATGGTAAGCGTGTGAATAAATATAATATGCAGAAAAAAAAATGAATAACTAAATGAACTGAGCATACTGATGCTGTTACTTTTGGTATCATCACTGATTTAGCATGTGCAGTGGTAGCTTTTCAATTTCTAATTTATGTTTTAATCAGCAAGCCATTGCACAGTTTATTGTCTATGGGATATGGGATCAAGACATGTACAGGTGATGTTGTTCACTTAGAATGTGGCGGTGTTTTGCCACTGGGATAAGAGATTTGGTATGGACACCCTTGCATCATCTCTATAGTACCAGCTTTCAAGTTCTGTGCAACACTACGATCTTAGTTCTCTCAAGTCTTTTTGGCATCGTAATTTTGTCATATCCTATTGGCTTCTCCACACTCTTCCACATGTTTACACTTTGATATGCTGATTTATCGCTTCTCTAAAATGCATCTATGCATGAAGAAAGTTGAGTTACAATCACAAAGATTCCAGGCTTGGACACCAATGTTCAGCTCCAAACTGAAGCAATTGAAAATTCAAATGTGACGACTATGGTAAAAGATGGTGTGGAGACTAACCATAGTGGCAGATGTAACAGAGATGAAAACAAGGGATGCATTGCTCAGATTAACGTCCATTGCAGTGCTGAGGGCCGTTGGTACAACTGTGAAAGGTAAAGGCCATCTGTAGCATTAGTCGTTAGAGAAGTTAATGATAACAGAAAAATTTTACATACGTAATGCTGTAAATTTGATTCTAACAGGTTTCCCCTGTTTTTTGCCCCCCTAATTATCATGGTCATATAGAGAAATATACCTAGAAACCGTACTGGTCAGCATAAATTATATTGTGAAGAACTCCTTGGTGGCTGGTGCAGTGTCAGATATAACTCAGACATAATCTCAAAGAAAAGTTTGATTATATGACACAATCAGTTTAAACCAATTTCAATATTTGACTTAAATTTATTATATGCTATTTTGAAAACGAAAAGTACTGAATACTCTGTCCAAATGGCTTTAGAAAACACAAGCCATGAAAACCTTTATGTGAAGAAAAGATACCGCAGAGCATTAGCATGATAAAAAATTAAATAGTACTCGGGGGATATGAGAAAGACTGCAGCATGCAGGGTCTAAAAAAATCCAAATTTATATGAATAACCATATGTAGAGTTTGTTTTCGGTTACCTCTCACGAAGTAATCCTTCCATGACATAACAGAGGGTTGAAATTTTTCAGACCAATACCAGGTAATAGCCTTTGCTAAAACAGCTTGCATTGTAAAGTGCACGGTATTCATCAGTAAGGGAGCTGGGAATTTCCCTAGATGATCCCCTAATAAAGTTTTATTATACCTGCCCCATCAGAAAAAAGAGAAATAAATAGATAACCTTAAAGTACCAATGCATTTGACATGTATAAAATATTCATTTCACTAGGTGTATGTTTGAGAAGTGCTTAAGAGTAGCCAATTTATGGTACGGCCGTGGGAAGGTTGGCCGAATTTTTTTTGTGAGAGAGGGGTGGTTGCCCCCAAAAAGCATTCGGGGCTTGTCTCACAGGCTGAAGATTGGCCGAAGATAAAGTGGCTGAACCAGAAAATTTCCATGCTTAAGAGTGATGCAAAAGTGGGTAATACCCATGAAGTGTTGATATTTAAATATAAAATAAAAGATGAAGAAAAGACTTCAAAAGTGATTTTTATTCAAAGTTCTTATAGAGACTCTTCCAACATACACTAATTTATTGATTAAGCAGAGGACAGACTTACATTGTCAGCAATGTACTGAATGTGTACCACACGAGTATAAAGAACAAAGTTTTCAGCACATCAGCAACAGAAATAGAGTTCTTCGACTTTGGCCTTGATACATCAAGGTAATCTATATAATCAGAGCCATCTGAAAAATATCTTCGATCATTTTTTAAACTATTTTCAATATCAAAGGGCTCATAATTTTCGTTTCTGTTTATCGTGTCATCGACGAATGCATCGTCCACATCGCTATTACGATCCATTTTTAACTGAAGCTTACTAGAATGGTTTCTCTCTCCCCCTAAATCTGCATTTTGCATCCAACTTCGTTGCCCATCATTCAGTTCAAAATTGAAGTCCTCTGTATTAACACTTTCATCTTCTAGTAAAGCTGGATTTAAGCTTCCCTCCTCGTCACCCCAACCCGAGAACGAGGGATCTCGTTTGATCAATGACTGCTTATCCTCGATCCTTAAATCGTCACTTTCACTTCCCTCGCCTTTTCTAGCATTAGAACCACTCTCGATCATTGCCTTTGGTATTGCCAAGTCCCGTCCAGGCCATTTAAATCCTAAAATTTAAACCATGTAATTGACGAGCACAAAATACTTCTCCTGCGGTTTCGAAGAGGCAAATACTGCAAAGCTCTCTGAGCTCAAAATTGATTAAGTTCCAAGTATTGAACCTGAAAACACAATGAAGGTTTCAATCTGGATCGTTATTCCCAAATTTCAAGTTTTGCAGCCTAAATCGATCAGGAAAGAACAAAACTACAATCAAGATTGTCATGAAACTAAAAAGAGAGGTCAAAAATCCAAATTTCAATTAGAACGACAAGAAAATCTTAAAGTTTCAATTAGTAAAATCCATAAAGCTAATCATTACAGGAAAACCGGAAGAGTTGAATCGAATTATTGCAACAAAAGAAAAGCAAAGTATCCAAATTCCCAGAACGGCGCAAATATGGAAACAAATGCGCGTGATCAAGAACGATTTGCTATATATTCGATTACAGTACAGATTATTAACAGAATTAGTCAAAAACAAGGATTGAAACTGACCTGGGTTTTGCCAAATTTTTCTCTCAGATCGAATAGGCTGTCGGGTTTATGATTCGATTGGATCTGGATTGGTATAATAGGGAAGGGGTTGTTTGGTCGGTGAAAATAATTGTCGTTGGTTAGGCTGTTAATGATTTTTTGTTGATTAAAGTCTACGGAACAGTATCTTGTTGCTTACACCATAAATGGCAATGGGAAATTGCTGTTGTGCCGTGTTCACCGTCGTAGCTTCACCTGAATGAGATTTGCCTTGCCTTTGACGGCCTCGAATAGTTTGGGCCACTTCTAGACCATCACTATGCTACAAGGGACAATTTTGGAAATGAATGCTGTTGAATCTAGATTCCGGCATGTTGATTTGTAAAATAGTACTAATATGTCATTTCTTTGCAGTGAAATTGACGGTGGGGACAATTTTTTTTTACTATTACTAGTACACGGCTTTTGAGCGGTTGAATTCCATCGTAGGAGAAAGTTTATCTGGTCATTGTGGAGAATTGGAGGTTGAATTAATGATTTTGCAGAGAAATTGGAGAGATTTTGATACAATTTTTTGTTTTAAGGGATAAACGTGTATTTTATTTTCTGGCTCACAAGATCATTCCTTCGATCGGGTGATAAAAGAATAAGATTTTTAAATGAAATAAAACTGAAGAATAGTTTTTTAAGAAGGTTGAAGATATATGTTTGATATTTTTTCCCGACAAAGAAATTTTTTCACATTGATATAATCACCGAATATATGGAGGTTTCCTCTACAATAAGAAATATATCTATCTCCAAGAAACAGAAGCATTCTAGAATTTTGCCAAATTCCTCTAATTTTTCACCCAAGTCTTCGTCTTCCTTCTCATCTCTTATCACAATCGACCACCAGATAAGCTTTCTTCTACTGCAAGATTCCATCGTCTAAAAATAGTCTACTAATAATAGATTTATTATTGTTTGTAACTATCACAGCCGCAGTAATAGATAGTATCATTCCAAATTTTGTGGGGGTAACAGAAGTAATTTCCACAGTTTTATTGAATAGATCTATGAGAAATTGGAAATGAATCCTTATTATTATCTTCTTGTACTCCATTGTTACTATTTAGCTTTTGTTTGTCTTCTGTTTACTGTCTTGGAACAAACAGCTTAGTCAATTCGCCGAGTGATAGCTGAAGTGGAGTATAGAATCATATTTAAGAGGAAAAGAACGAAGAACACCACCTGTAGGAGAATTTTACAGCCTCATACATAGCCAAGAATTTACACACACAATGTAGAATTTACTGACACAAAGATTAAAAAAAAAGCGGCCGGTAAATATTCAAGCTTCATAAACAAAATCTTTAATCTCCTCCCATAAGGATACAAAACAAATGTACAAAGAACTAGCAAATTATATAAGTAGATTCAAAACCAAAAACATCCTCATCTAATATATATATATATATATATACCACAAAAAAAACACCATATATATATGCCACAACATTCTTAACATATCAGAAACTTCCCAACTGTGTATACCGTCTTTCTCCAGAAACGAGATTTTATTGAAATATATTACATCCTCTTGACTCTAAGCAAAATGCCCCATCTGTGGAGTAAGCTTCTCTACGTTCCACCAAGTTCTGCGTGCATCGACCAACCCACTTGGGAGTGGGTCCCGCCGATCATCTAACTCTCGCCTTTCAGACTGTACTTCTTGAGTCTCAGACAGTCCAGGAGCCTCCATAAGAAACTGCTGCCAAAAGACATCATTAGCCCCAGCTGACATAGAAGGAACTGTTACATCTTTTTTTACATCTTTCGCTATATCAATATCGTGGGCGTTAGTTGGGCTCATATTTACATCAATGCCTGATGATTTGGGCCTGGAGTCCAGGTCGACACAAATGGATGATATTGCTGGACTGTCAACATGAAGATCCCTTGAAGGAGAGGAGCCCATTAAATCTGAATCTCCAGACGATGCTGGCATTTCTGTAATAATGACCGGTGAAAGCTGTGGAAGCACGCTAAAATCGTGTATATTCTCAGACGGGATTTGATCGATCTCGTGGACAAATTTTTCCCAGAAATTTAGGGATGAATCCAACTTTTCAACTAACTCCGAGTTTAACATTGGAAGAGATGAGTTTCTTGGATTCTCTGGTTGAATAATCGTAACTTGGCTATCACCTCGGGTGGCTTCATCTTGTAAATAATTCAAAGCTAATAGCCTTCTCTTTTTTTTATTCGACTCCAAATGTTCAACAAGATTTGAGACATGTCTAGGATTTTGCAGCAACTGAGCTAAGGTTGTCATTAACTGTCGCTGTCTGTGATCAATATGTTGCAAGGTCTGTCCTAACGACCTAATTTTGTATTCATATCCTTGATTCTCCTGTGCACGTCTCTCAACCTCAGACTCAAGCAAAAACTTTTCGTGTTTTAGCTTATCGATCTGCTTTTCGAGCTCCTCTCTTTCTGTATCAGTTAATGGGACTGTGTTGCCTTGACCTGAATGGCTGTGTATGGGCTTACGCCTGTGTATGTTCTTTAAAAGATGTCTTTGTCCACGGATAAATTCTTCGTTTGCAAACTCCCATTGATCGGGATCAACCTTTCGAAAACCCTACAAAACGCAAGGAAATTTGAGCAAAAGGATCTCACAAGAAACAAATCAAGAACTAAATTTATGCAAAAAGATCTCACAAAGGCAAATACAAAGTAAGCAAAATGCTAATCCTCTCCATACTTCACAGGTATTTACCCTAAATCTTGACTAGGTTCGCAATATCAAATCATTTGCCAATAAGCAAGTTTGTCGACGGGTTTCTTTAACTCTTTCTGTTTTTGTACAATTTCCCACGACACTTTTTATCCGTACACATTTCATTTCATTTCTTACTTTTTAGAAACCGTTTATCATAAACACTTAAAGAAACATGACGCTACACATACTCCAGCAATATTCAGAGTTGGTGCATGAAAGGTTAGAAGTTCTATTTAAACGGAAGAACACCACAGTCTCTTACTTGATCACTGCCTGATACAAATTCTACAAGTTCAATATGTAAGCAATGATCACGTAATATTGCTAAAGATATTAAGACTTCAAACCTTCCACACAGAACGCACAAGTGTGCTAAAGATAGAAAACTCGTAGAAATCATTAAAATTGAGGCTAAGAAATTGTTCTAAGCAAGGGGCTTACATATGTATTAAGTTGTCTAATGAAGCTTGAGAAGTTATTGTGCTTGAAGTACTTGGGCAGCAAATCTCGAGCAAACTCTGGTGGATTCCAAACGACAAAACTATGGCCAGTGTGACTCCAAGAAACAACTGTATTCGTTAATGGATCGTCCACCATCTCATAAGTCTTCACCAAAAACGGCGCGGGTGCATTCGAGCCACCATTTGATCCATCCATAACTTAGCAATGTATAATCTGTAAATTTCACCTCACACGGATCAAAATCCTTGTTTTATCTTCTTCTCAACTGAGATCAACTACGTCAACGATCTTTTACACTAGAAAAAGTATAATCTGTATATATCACTTGACACAGATCAAAATATGACTCTGAGAATTCATAATTCACACCCAAATTCAAACTCAAAACAGGCAAACCCTAAGTACGACAACAATAATCTACAAAATAATCATAAACATAATCCACAGCCGATAGAAATTCGCAGACAAAGAAATTGAAATTCGAAAGATCAAATTGATATTAAATAACCAACCTGCGGTATAATCAATGGTGATTCCTGAACAACAATTGGACAATTGGATCGCAGCCCATCAAAGGAAAGGCAGCTATGATGCCAGATTCTTGTACAAAAAGAAACCTAAGCCCAGGTAGGAAAACTATAAATAGGAATAGATCAAACTTCCGATCGTCAAAATTTGTCTTGACTAGCGCAATAAGTGAGTGGGAGAAAAGAAAGGGAAGACTTGATTTTCAACGCCCGTGGAGAACTATTGATCGGGTTACTAGTTTTCGTTGAATTTTCAAAGATTCTCTGTAATTTCGATTCATAATACTTTTATAATTTGTATCATTTGATTTGAAGGTTGAATTCAACTTTGACGAAGAACAGAGCAGTGGGAGTTTATGGACCATAGACTCCATTTTAATAAGTGAGGAAAAAGTCTTTGAAAAATTTTTGACGTAGCAGCCATTTCTTCACTTTTAGAGGTTGAATGGGGTGGGTTCAGAAGTTACTCGAATGTATTTCTTTGAGTTTAATCCTAATTCCAAATTAAAAATGACAAAGTTCAAAAATTAAGTGAGTCTAACAAAGTTGTGAATGTGTAGTTTTTATTGTTTTCTTTTTAAATAACAACTCCAGACGAAGGCAAACCATTATGGTAAGAGAAATTACTAATTCAAAAATAATTTGAGATTAACAGATATATAAAGATGTGTTTGATACATATTTAGCGGATGAATTTTAATGTATTTTTATGAATAGGAAGAGAGAGAATGAATAGAGTTGAACGATGGAGATTTAATAAGTGTGGAAATATATGAATATGATTTGTTTAATCAAATTTAAATTTTGAAAAAAATACATTAAAGTACATTTTCGACTTGATGCTAACACCCTCATAATTTTGTATAGAAATTCGCATGAATAGCTCCGGCTATCATCAATGGTTTAGAAGGTAATGAATTGTTATTTATTGTCAAACTTTTTCTTCAACTACATAAGGTTAAGTTTCAATATCATTCCAAGACTCCCGCTCTCCTACACACTCTTACATACACACACTCATGCACACTCCCGTTCAAAAATTCGTGCAGGGCATATAACCTCCTGTCATCGAGGGGCAATTATGTATTAGTCATCTCACTTATCGTAGATTCCAAAAATTTTAAAAATTAAAAATTTAGATGACGTGGCGCCACGTCATGGAGTGTACACACTCGCCTACACACTAGTGTGTAGGAGAGCACCAGTCATCATTCCAATTAAGGAACGCTCGAGCCATTTTGAGGGTCCATTCGATCTCTATTTTGAAATTCGAGATCAGATCTAGAATCTATACGGCGAGTGGGAGATCTAGCAATTCTGAAAATTTTCTAACGACCTCGTATGGGCCCGTGGTGGCCGGTCAAACTTTGACCGCCACCATGGACGGTATCGCCGGAAAATTTTCAAAATTGTTGGAGCTCCCTCTCATCGTGTAAATTCTAGATCCGATCCTGAATTTCAAAACGGAGGTTGAACAGATCCTCAAAATGGCCCGAACATTCTTTAATTAAGAAACACTCGATGGTTGTTGAACAAGCCTGCAACTGAATCAATTGCTAAATTTATTTATTTATTAACTTTGTAGTGGGGCTCATGGGCAAGTCATAAGAGTTACATTGCTCGGTTATCTCGACTAGTAAAATTAACATAGAAGAGAATTATGTGATCCATGTCCTAATGCCCAGTCTTTTGATGTAAAATGAGTTTCTTTTTTAAAAATTTCTTTCTAGTTGCTATAATCTTTATTCTAAAAAATGCGCTCAGATGTTCGCTTAGGCATCTTGAAATTTGAAGTTTACACTCAATCACATCTTGAGTTTTATTGTGCACTAACCATGCTTTTGCTATGCAGTGTCACTCTTAAATGCTCTTAGGCGCATTACATTTAGATTATTCTGTAATCAGCACGCAATTAGTATAATCAATACACATTTTCAACCACACACACATCTCCCAATACAATATTAACCACACATTTTTATACGGAATACCGCGGATAAAATTTACACCCAATCAAACAACCCCTTAAACTTAAAGCGTGACCTAAAATTTGTCACCATGTGGTGCTTTTCCATATCATGTTATACCAATGGTATTTACATCACCCTCATGATGTAAAAAAAAAAAAGAAAAAAAAAACATAAAATAAAATGGTGTGATAATCATTCTCCCACCAAAGGTTGACTTCTCCGTCCTTAGATGTTATTCTTAATCTTTTGCCATATAGTATAATTGTTTCTATCTGGTGCACACGAAAATGTTATATTAAAGCGTTATTCTCCCAAAGCGTTTCTCCCAAAATTATTCATGGCCACTTGAATGCGGTGGTAGGAAGCGCCACATCTTTCTTACATTTTTATAAGCGTTTTCTTTCTTAACATAACATTCATTTGGTGCACATGTTTGGATATGATATCATTAATATTTGTGATCCAAACAAATGTTTAAAAATAAGTATTTATTGATAGTTTTTTTAACAAGAATTTCTTTTCTCAAAAAGTTGTGCTGGTTACAAAAATTTTGAAAAGTCGTGATTAGGAAAGGCGATTTTGGTTCACGAAAATGCTGATATTTTTGGAGTGTAAGATTTTTCGGACCAGAAAGGGCGTCTAAAAATATCTAACTGCATCCCCATCACAATCAAAATCAATCACTCTGCACAAAATATCCAGTATCCAATAATGCCACTTAAATTCCCCTAATTGAACAAATCCTTTCACAAATTTTGCAGGATTTTGCGGTGTGGTGGAGGAAGTAGAGAAATGGAGAGTCATATTGTTAGACGAAGAGTAAATACAATTGCAGCCCATTTAGCTCCTCATGAAGATATATCTGCAACTGCGACTCACGTATTCCCCATGGTAAATTTCTCCAATCGATTGTTTAATTTGATAAGGAATGCAGTAAACAGCAAAGAAATTTGTTAATTGATTGCTTTTGATTGACTGAAATTGGTTTTCCTTTTGTTGTTTCATAGAGTTGAGAAAAATGGATGAACCTTGATTAAGTTTTACTCATCTGTTAGTTTTATTAATTACAAATCTTTTGAAACTCTTCGCTCTTCGAAATTGATTGAGTATGATTAATTTACAAATCTACTTGACTGATTCATAGTAGTTGTCGGTAAGTTTGTTTGAATTTCACTATACCCTTAGGTTTGAACTTAACACACTCTTGAGTTCAATTTTGCAAAAACCTCAGTAAAGAGTTGTGAGATTGTGCTGATTATGAAACGATGCAATGATCAATGTTATAAGACTCCTTTGTCAAAGTTACTATAGGCAATATACTGGATTTGTATTTGCTGAATTCACCTGCGTATATACTTGCAGAGTTGCAGTAACAGCTTGAACACGGTGATGAGAAGGTGTGACAACAAACTGTATTTTGCGAGGCAAGGGTCGAGCTCTCAAGCTTATCACATGAGGCAAGCTGCAATCGGACAGGTGACAATATGTTTCTTCAGATTTTTCCGGGAAACAGTTTGAAAAGTGAAAAAGTAGTGATGTAATTTTGAAAAATGCGTATGGATAAAAATTTATTCGAGAAATTATTTTCTATCAGTTGTCTAAATCTTGTTCCTAAAGTTTTAGCCTTTGGACAGGAAAACTTTGCTCAACCTACTGCACCTCACAAATCTAGTGGCTATGTTAATAATTGCTACAATGATAATGCGCCGCCCATGTTTTCTAGACCTTCTCAGATACAACATTCTGTGCCAAATGTTAGAGAAACTCAATCGGCAATACAGGGTTTTAGATATGGTCAGCCTTTTCCTGAATCTCCTAAATTTTCCAGGCCAAGCAGAAATAATGGGCAGGTCCAATTCCCATGTAAGGAAATGAGGCAGACATTTGAATCAGGTGATTAGAACAGACATTATTGTCTTTATTGAGGTTGTTCTTGTTTTGTCCCTTAGTATTGTCGTGGTGCCTATGCTTGCTTGGTAGTTAAACTAATAATCGATATATACGCTGTTATTTGTATCTTGTTCACTTGATCCTCCAGAAGTTAAGTGGTCGCCGAGGATGGATGTTGGAGAATCTGGACGTTATTATGTGGCTACGTTAGAACTTCCAGGCGTCAACATCAACAGCATAAAGGTGGAAGTCAAGGATCAAGTGTAAGATAAAAATTTCATCGTTGGCATCTATGGTTTCAATTAACTTTACACATCTATTTATGAAGCCACATTATATTCAATTCGCATGATCCATGGACTTAATATCCCACTTAGTACTTAATAGTGATGAACATAACATTGAAGTTTGATTTGACCGAATAGTAGAAGTTTATTTTTAGATAGAAAAAAGTTAATGAACACACGCTGAGTGGGTTGAGCTTAAGATAGTCTTAGCAACACGTCCTATTTTGGTGGCAGCTTGACTGTAACTGGAAGTCGTTCAATTTCGTCATGGAAAGGGGATAATTCTGCAGATGAGTTGACTTCCCGTTATCAGAAAAGGGAGATTCTACAAGGACCTTATCAAATGACGTGGTTACTTCCTGCTAATGTGAACAAGGACGCTATTTCGGCAGAGTTTATGTAAGTTCATATCTTTTGCCATGTTGTTTTCCCATTTCTTCATAAGCTCATCTCTCTTACCATCATGTTTTCCCATTTCTTCATATCCAAAAGTTTGAAATATCATGATCGGCCAACGTTATGAGTGTTTGATTAACTGAGAAATGTGGTGAATTATCTTTGTCATCGTCTTTATCACATGGTAATTAGGCGATTGATTGACATTAACAACTTAGTTTCTCTTAGCACTTTATACATCTATATTACAATTGATCTAAAGAGTATTGCTTTCACAATGAAGGATCGGCACAGAGAATTTCCGTCATACCGCCATTTTTAACTTTCTTATATCCCTTTTGGAAAGATTAGAAATTTAGGACTCATCAAACAACATAAATGACAATTTTTGAAGTGTTATCTTAGTTGTTGCTTATTTTTATTGAAGTCGGGGATGAAAGTTGGTATGCCATTTCAATTTAAAATTTGGTATACGACCCTAAGATGTTGAGGGCTCAGAACAGAATTAGACATTGAGGTCATTTTAGTCCATATAAGTTAGAATTGTTGATACGTTCTTCTACACTAAAAAGGGATTTTATATCAGAACTTTGAGTAGTTCACCTGGTATGTGAAGCAAATAACGATTTATACTAGTGAGACTTTGTCAGTTTATGTATGCATCTCAAGCTGATTTCAATAGGTACTTTTTGCAGGGATGGACTTCTTCGAATCACGATGCCCAAACAACTAAATTTTAGGGGTTGAGGAGTGCACAAATATAGTACAAAATACTTGTATGTATAATTAAAGGATGGTCTACTACATCTTTTGTTGTAATAATTGCTCAAAACTCACCCCTTCTGTTGGTGATATAATATATAAGGCGTGTATCCTAGGCTTTTTCTCCTTACTTCTTCCATTAGTCGCTTTATTAGCGCATGTACCATGACTTTTATCTCTCGAACTCTTGTTCGTACGAGTCTTATGATGATATTATGATTTATGAATGTCGTTCAATCACTGATCATGAACGCTGAAATAATGATTATAGCTTCACTCAATCTTAACAAGAAATTAATCGAGACCCGCATAAAAGATAAATTTCACTGTGAAGAAATAAACAAAAAATGTCTATAATCACAGGCATTTCATTTTATCTTACTTCTCGTTCGGTTCGTGTTATGTAATAATCATAAATGGTGAAGAGAAGTGATAAATTCTAACACAACTTGAACTCTACAAGATAAAGATTGGATTATGATTTATCTTTCCAACGCCAGCAACATAATTCTTTTATTCTTCTTATAAAATTTGAGAGGTCATAACCCCCTCATATATAGACGTAAGTCCAAGAATTAGCAACCTTTACAAGTGTAATACCAAATAAAATTTGCGATGCCACAGATAGCATATATTTCATTAATGTCAAAACTACCCTTTGCCTAAAAAAATGAATAAACAAATAAAACAATATTGCAACAATACTATTACTGCAGGTTCCTCTTCCTGGTTTCCTCTTCCAGACACCCCTACCCCTTTACCGGCAACAACATTGTTGGTTCTCCATCAATGGATGGAGAACCAATTGGTTCTCTCCATCGATGATTGAGAACCCACTGGTTCTCCATTAATGGAGAACCAAATTTGGTACTCCCCTCTCTAGTTTGTGGGAGACTTGGCTGAAGGAGCAAGATTTGCCGCAAAAAATCATGAAGGTGATGAGTCAACTTAGAGAGTGGAGTTTTGGATGGTCGAAAATGGTATGGATGATCGAAAACTCAAAGTCCGGCCGAGAGATGATCAAATTCGCAGGAGAAGATGGTCAGAGTTTGCCAAAAAAGATGACCAAAAACTTAGAATCTATAGTATAGAGTATAAAAAAATTTTAAAATCGGGGGCAAAATGAGAACGTCAACTTGAAAATTCTGCTACATCTGACTTTTAGCAAACTAAATTGATAAGCGTAGAATTTGCATTTTCTGCCATGCCATCTGTGCAATTGCCTCTAAAATATAAATAAAATTAATGTAACCATAGAATATAATGGGAAAATAAAGGACGCTTAAACGGTTAACCCCTCCATGAAATGAGCGCAAAAAGAATGTGCACTACCTGCAAATATAGCAAACATCACATTAATTTAATTTCTGCTGATTAAAATTTAATTATTTTATCATTATTATTATTATATAAATCAAAGCTCAACTTCCTGCTCCCACAACGTACTCACAACTGTAATTAGCTATTCAGTTAATTGATTCTCCTCTCAACTTCTTCTTCATTCCTTCTCAAATGAGTCCTCCTGCATTTGCATTTTTTACAATTCTTGCAGTTACATCTCTCTGCGTTTCTGCTAAACATGCAGACGTTAAAAAGCAGCAAAATTCATGCGATTTATACCAAGGAAAATGGGTTTTCGATCATTCATATTATCCTTTCTACGATTCGAACAAGTGTCCATTTCTGATTCAGCAGTTTAATTGCACGGGAAATGGACGGCCAGATCTACGCTATCAGAAGTATCGATGGCAACCCCACCACTGTAATCTACCCAGGTGAGTGAGTTTATAACCACCTTTCTTCTTCTGAACCGGGTCGGGTTTTTTATGACTTGGGCCGGGTTTGTGGTGTAGGTGGAATGGGAAGGAGTTTATGAGGAGAGTTAGAGGGAAACGCATGATGTTCGTGGGAGATTCAATAAGTATGAATCAATGGCAATCTCTGGCTTGCATGATTCATGGTGCCTTCCCACGTGCGGTTCACACGACTCAAAGATTGGGTCCACTCTCAACTATTATCTTTACGGTTTGATTACTCATTACATTTAATTTTAATCCTTTTTTAGTTCATTGTTGCACTATTCACAAAGAATGAAAATTTATGACTCGGATAAGGTGTGACATATGAATAATGATTTAACGAAAATTTAGTTTTCTTTTTTACTTATTGAAAAAGTTGTTCAAAACAAGCTCTAAGAGTGTGTCAATAAATTGAAAGGCGGCCTATAGCGAAACTACAAATACGCCCTTTTAAAGAAAGGAGACAATTGTACTATTGTTAATCGACTTATTGTTAGCACTCAATCGGATTAAAGGTTAGTTATGTATGGTATTTTAAATGTTTTCAGCAATTCAATCTCACGATGATGTACTTGCGTAACGCATTGCTAGTAGACATTACAAAGGAAAGATCAAGACGAGTGCTCAAACTCGACTCAGTTGATGGCAGTGTAAAGCAGTGGTTGAGTAGCGACATTTTGATATTCGATACATGGCATTGGTGGCTTCATACAGGAAGAAAACAGCTGTGAGAAACTCTATTCTTCAATTCAGTTTTTTTTTTTTTTTTTTAATTTTCCCTCCCAATTTTATGAGTAAATATTTTCTATTGGTTTTGTGTTTTATAGTTTGATCTCTCTGCTTTGCTGTAGATGGGATGAGATTCAATATGGAAATGCCAAAGTCAAAGACATGAATCGACTAGTTGCCTATGAGAAAGCATTGAAGACAATAACTCAATGGATTGACCGCAGTGTGGATACTGAAAAAGTCAAAATCTTCTTTCAGGGTGTCTCTCCAGATCATTGGAAGTTAGTAACTTAAAACTTTTTCAAGTTTTTCCAAAATTAATTAGAGGAGTTTCTCCCAAGCCAACTCTGTCCCTCTAAGAGTCTGTCCTCCTTTGAAATGATAAGAAACTCGTGCCTCCAATGTACGAATGGTTGGTGTGGCGTGATCTGGACATGCCACATCAACTGCTTCCCAACTCGCTGTATGGTCCAGATCTCTCCATATCAGCAACTTACACTAGATCTTGTATAAGCAACTCGCAATAGATTGGGAGTGCCAGGAAAAGGACCAAATTTTTTATTTTTAAAATTCGCTTCGAGCATCGAAAATCGAATTTGTTTCAAATGTAGTTGTGCATTGTGAGCGAACCTAAAGAACTGCATTTTAACCTTATTTTGCTTACGTAAACAGTGCTACTGAATGGGGCAAGCCGGAGCTACAACGGTGTGGCGGCGAGTGGCGGCCCTTTATAGCGAAGAGGAACACTGGCGGTCACATTGCAGCGGAGAGCGTGTTGGAGGAGGTGCTAGGGGGCATGAGGAAGCAAGTTCACTTGCTCAAAATCACAGAGTTGTCACAGTTTAGAGTCGATGGGCACCCCTCAATTTATGGCAACCTTAGGAAGATTGGCATGGATTGCACCCACTGGTGTTTACCTGGAATACCTGATGTTTGGAATCAGTTGCTTCAAGAGACTCTTGTTAGATCACAATTAGATTGATTTCAATTTGTTTTTCAACACCCAAGTTTTCTTCTTTATACTCTGTTCTGGATATTTGTAATTGTTTTGAATATCTTTAGAGAATTTGTTTTTGTAGTTTGGCACACTCGACTTGTTTGTGTAATAACAGTAGAGGTTCAATATATTTTTGAAAAAAGTCAGACATCAATCAAGTGACACGATTTTTGAAAAATTAGATTATTGTTCGTTGTTGTTAATCATATTTAAATTTATGCAATACGAAGAACCAATTACCAAGTATAAAATTTACCAGTATTTTATAAAACATTCAAAACATATTTAGTGTTGTCACACAATGTATCTTTTACGCTATTTCAAAATTACAATCTGTCATCATTTATTTTTCAAATATTTAATTGCAAGCAAACGTTTTGAGAATTTAATTTCATCCTAAATCTGCATGTATTTATTGCATTTCTCAATGTAGATTCGTGAAATTTTAACTAACGATGTATATTTATGGTGTCATTTACTAGTGACATCATATGTGAATTGCTAAATTATAGACTTTATGAATAATTTTAACAAATAACCACAAAGTATATATAATTGAGACAGATTTCCAATAAATCAAACCTATCGCAACTACTTAAATTTCTCTTCAACAAACTTTAGGAATGCATTTGTAATTAATACTCTATGAGTAATTTATTCATGTTCTATTGCCCACGTATAAACACGTTACAATACTGATATATGAACAGATGTGCGACACGTATCCCCTCCTGATGCACGTTACAATGCCCACAATTTTAACAAATAACCACTAAGCATATATAATTAAGACAGATTTCCAATAAATCAAACCTATCGCAATTACTTAAATTTCCCTTCAACAAACTTTAGGAGTGCATTTGTAATACTCTATGAGTAATTTAATCATGTTTTATTGCCTATGTATAAACACGTTACGATGCTCACATATGGACGGATGTCCGATACATATCCTCTTGATGCACGTTACAATGCCCACACATGAGTGGATAGATCCCACTTGCCCTCCCACCATTAGGAGGGATATATGTATATCCGCCCATGTGCCCACAATGAAACAAAATCGATGAGTAATTATTCTTGTTTATTATTATTAACATTTATTATCTACACATAAAAATTATATTAATTATTTAATAATACATTTTTTTTGTTAGATGGTTGATAAGGACTTTCACTACTCAACTAGTAATTATTCTTGTTTCTTATTGTTAATAATTGGTATTAATTACTTATACATAAAGATCATATTAGTTCTTTATAATGATCACCATATATAAATGACTAACATTTATCGTCATTCCATATTCATCTCTTATATATGCGTCAACATTCGGATAAAAACAATGATATTTTATAGTATGATCACTTGGCAATTATCAATGGTGTGTGAGTGAATTAACAATATTAATTTGTCATCTTAAATGCTATCTTAAATATAAGATTTTAAGAGGACAAATCAATTAATATTGGCATATCGATGCTTGTTGACTATGATTGCCCGTAGATTATATTGCATCATATAAATGCTTACCATCTTCTCGCTCTCTCTCTCTCTCTCTCATGTGTCATGGATGGTTTGTTTCTTCTTGCTGGAAGCTTTTGGCTTCTTGTTTCTCTTCCTATTCATGGACATGGAGAATTTGCAGCAAAAGGGTGTGATCTTTTCCAAGGGACATGGGTTTATGATACTTCATATCCTCTTTATGATTCCACAAAATGTCCCTTTATTGAAAAAGAGTTTGATTGTCAAAGAAATGGTAGAACAGATAAAGATTATCTGAAATACAGATGGCAGCCAAGGGAATGCAAATTACCAAGGTCTGTTGATCTGCTCTCATCTATGTAATTAAATTTTTACTTACGGTTCAATTTGTCCATTTTTTTCCCCTTAAATATTAATTTAGCCGTTGAGTTTAAACTTTAAATCACAAATGTGATAAGATGAAGTTTTAAGACGGTTTATCATGTAATTTTCATTACTCATGTGATTTAAGAACCATTGTATGTACATAAATAAAATTTGTAAAGACAATTTTGATGATATTTAAGATTTTGACTTTATTCATGAATAAATAAAAGACGAGATTATTTAATACTATTGTGTCAAGTCATCGCTGATTCAATCACCACAATTAACAACTTTATTCTTTGAATGGTGTTCATAATCTAACTCTTTCGGTCAACACCCCACCCCCCTCTCCTCCTCCTCTCTCTCTCCCCCTCTCCCTCTCCCCACTACTACATTTTTTTTTTCTCTCTTTGAGTTGCTTTTGGACTCGATATGTTTTTATTATATTGCTCTAAACCCTTTTATATATAATGAAAAGTAATATATGGGGAAATATTTATTTTATTTAATTACAAAATAATATCATGTTTTTGTTGTAGGTTTAATGGCATTGATTTTCTAACGAAGTTAAAGGGGAAAAGGCTTATGTTCGTGGGAGATTCTTTGAGCCTTAACCAATGGCAATCCCTCACATGCATGCTTCATTTAGCAACACCTCAAGCCAAGTATACGTTGGAGAGGGATGGAGGCCTTTCTAAATTCGAATTTCCGGTTAGGTTTATTTTATATCAAACTCAAAATTTTTGAGTAACTGAGTGCTGTTATCTTTGTGTTTCAATTAATTTTCATTTTTTTTTATTTGCAGAATAAAGTTGAAAATTGAAAACAACAAAGAGAATGAACTATGATTCATTTCTCGCACTGGAATTGATTTCCTACTTAATACTTGCATTGATTATGTTAAATGTAGGCTTATAATGCTTCGATCATGTTCTTTCGCAATGCATTTCTTGTTGATATCGTCAGTGAGGCAAATGGGAGGGTTTTAAGGCTCGACTCAATTAGTAGTAGCAAATATTGGAGAGGAATGGACATATTGATCTTCGACTCATGGCATTGGTGGCTTCACGTAGGGAGAAAACAACCGTAAGTCAAGACAATTTTTTCTTTTCTGATTGTAGCCGTTTACTTATTTTTCTTCTTTAATCGCATCAAATTTAATTTATGTGTATTTCAGTTGGGACTTGATCGTGTATGGAAATACAACCGTGAAAGACATGGACCGTTTATTAGCATACGAGAAAGCCCTTCAAACATGGGCAAAATGGGTTGATCTCTATGTAGATCCAGCTAAAACCAAAGTATTTTTTCAGGGCGTCTCCCCAGATCACGATAGGTAAGATAATTGACAGTTACATAGAAAGCTAATATAATACTAAATTGTAAATCTAAAGAATTACTAATCGTGAAATTTTTGTTCCGTTTTGTAGCGAGCGAAAAATTGAATCTTGTGTGGGAAAAACCCGACCGTCGAATTACTTGAGTCGTCGTCATCCAGCTGAATTGGTGTTGGAGAAAGTTGTAGGAACTATGTCCAAACCAGTTTATCTACTAAATATAACTGCATTGTCTTATTTAAGAATAGATGGACATCCTTCTATGTATGGCATTGGGGGACTCAAATTTGTAGATTGCAGCCATTGGTGTCTTGCAGGAGTTCCTGATACTTGGAATGAACTCTTGTATGCAGCTCTTATTGAGAATTAGAGTAATGCATGCATTAGTATTTAATTATTTATCTACTTATCTTTTTGGTACTACATATTCTAGAAGTGAAGTAATGGTTGGTAGGTATATTAGATGAGTATATATCATATAAAAAAAAAAAATCACATTTAATAATGAGGTAATATGCATGTGTCATATAGACATCAAATTAAAGAATGTTATAAAAGTATGAAAACAATAGAGAGAATTTAGAGAGAATGAATTCGAAGGAATTCTCAGGAATGAATTTCATTAATAACTGAAACCCTATTTATAGGAAAACTTCGAATGGCACAATCGTAATTACATAATTTCATCAAGGGTATAATAGTCATTCACATATAATAATTACATCTTTTACCAAATTATTCATCCACCAAATTATTCCTCCACCAAATTATTCCTCATAATTCATAACCACCACATTATTCTCAATTATTCATAACACCTAATAATTATTCTTCAATTATTATTCATAACACTCCCTCAATGACTATTAATACAAATGTCTTCCTGACTGCTTTGGAGAAAAACCCAGTGGGAAAAAACTTCCAAACCGATTGCAGGATAGCTTGGAGTGGTTATATACTGCTTCATCAAAACATTGCTCCCCCTGATGTCTATCAGCGGCATATGAGTATTCACGTGCTGCCTCGTTAAAACCTTGTCAAGAAAACCCAGTGGGAAAAAACTTGATCGAAGGAAAAAGAGTACAGCTGCTCCGTTTGATTTCATATCTTGAGAACTGATATCTTTACTTCTGGTAAATGATTTCAATATCATCATCGTTTGGATCTAAAGCATTAGCTCCATTATAACTTGATCCAATAGATACATCTGTATCAATTTCTCCTATCGTTCTCAATATACCATGAATATGCCTCGTTAAAACCTTATTAGGAAAAACCCAATGGGAAAAACCCTAATGAAGGAAAAAGAGTACATTATTCATGTGAATACGCCTTTAAAGTTGCCTCATTAAAAACCTTGCTAGGAAAACCCAATGGGATAAAACCTCACTAAGGGAAAAAGAGTGCAACGCCGTATTTTATACAAGTATCTTTGCAAGCATTTCAAAATCTTTCATACATTTGTATGAGTATCATATACATTGGTTTTATACTCTTCGTTCATTTAGAGTGCATCAATTTTTCGTACACAACTACAAAACATTCACCATGAACACATGTCTCCAAACACACAATTTAAAGCATATAAATTCATCGTAAAAACATGTAAACATATAAGTAAACCTTCATAACTAACTAACATTTAAAATATATCATTTAACATTTAATACTCACTTAATAGGTTATTTCATTCCTGTGGGCTTAGCTCACCCTTTAGGGTACTCATAAACACGGGTTTAGCTCATCCGATCCTTTAATTTCCTTTTCTGTACACACACGATCGGTAATTTAACTTTCATGAGCATGCAATATATAATGACCACCATGCTTATCTTTAAACTTGAGCAATAGTCATCATCATCTCATCATCTCATAAGTTAAGGATTTCACATTCACCATTTATCATCTTCAATATATCTCAATATTTTCATTATCATTGATCATATGTAGCGCTACATTTTCATATCGTGTCGACACATTTCAATTTCATTTCTTTCCCCATATCGACATAACTCATCGAGATATCTCATTATCAATCATCTTGTAGGATTACACAATATAGTTATGTCTATATACTCTTCAAGAGCATATGCCTCCGCTATTAAGACCATCTTTTATAATTTGCTTTGATATATATGTTTGGGGAAATCTCATAATATCAACGCTTCTGGCGTGCTAACTTATCAAAGCATCTTAACTGATATATGTGATTGTTCATAGTATCTTTTATGCATCTTTGAACTTCAAGTTCATATTTTAATTTTGAGGATATATCATGATGCATTTCACATATCATTTTCAATCTTTAATACTCCGCCTCATACTGAGAAAATTTAGAACACCAAAATTCATACAGTTGGTATGATTTTAATCACATATGTTCTCATCATTCACTTAATATGGGAATTTAGACGTTTGCATTCTATTCTCGATATCGGCAATTTATTTGAGGACTTTAAATAATTTGCCATATAATATCCCACTTGTATGCATACTCAATCCTTGAGGATTTATTCAAGTATTGGGATATACATTTACTAGCTTTATCATTAAATCAAATCATGCTCATCTAGTGAGCAAATATTTCAGAAATTTCAAATTACGAATCATATACACATGTGACTATCTAGTGGATCCATATCATAATATCTAGTAGTCCACATGGAGGATGAGTGGGCCCATACTTCTCATCCTTTATTCCAGATATATTTGGGATTTATTCCCAATATTGGCTAGTAATGATTTCATCATTTATCGAGAACAATCATTGAAGAATTCTTTTAATTCTTCACTTGAAATATTGATTTCAATAATTATTTAAACCGGATGGTCATCGGTTTTGCAACGCAGTATTATTGAACTTCTAGTTCAGTAAATTCTTATATCGATTTCACTAGTATCTGTATAGTGCTCAATATGATTTATCATAGAAACAATTCACCGACATATTCCATCATCTTTTAGTGACATTATTGTCTACTACTGTTCAAACATGGAGTTACAGCTCATACGCATCACATCTTGCTACTGTTCAACTACGGAGTCTTAGCTCTTACGCTTCATATTATTTATTTAAAATCGGAGTCTTATTTCATACGCGTCGTATTATTCTATAAATAAATCATCAAAATTATTGCAAAATTCATCCTAACAAGGGTCTATACATTATAATGGATCATATGCTCTCAAATCTTCGAAAATACTATCCATTACTACCGATTAAAATCCTAAAAAGGATTTATCGAGGTAAATTTGGAAAGATTAAGGATGCTAATGAATAAGGGTATCCCACAAGATATCCGATGCTTGATTGAAGCAAAAGTTCGATTATCTGGTGAGGTTTCAATTCCTTCTAAATACATACCTGGTATGGGTAAAAGTAGTTTTTCAAAGAAACGGAGAGCAAAAGATTAGGAGGATGCTACAAGTGTGCTCGATGGACATGTGACACTCGATGTAAATCAGGGGTACTTGTCCAAATCGAGAAGATAAAATAGCGTTCATTAAGGATTGATTGAGTAAGGAGCCTTTGGATGATATTCAACAGGCTCTTGAGACACATCCTAGTGGACACGTACAAGGTGAGCTAATGGCCTTATGGGCCAAATTCAAAGATCAACAAAGCAGCGTTCTGATCTTGAAAAACTTACTTTAGAAGATCCTGTTTGTAAATTTAGTAGAAAATTTTAGTATAATAATTTTCTCATATTAATATAAGGAAGCTCGGTGTAATAACGAAGATCAATGTTTTTCTTGTAATTGTAAATATTGTTTTTCGATTTTAAGATATATATATGTATATATATATATATATTATTTTTCAATCACTATGATATATGTCATTTTCACTTAAAAATTTTTTCTGCATTTTTTCTCTTTCATATTTGTCAAAAAGTAAATAGTGCACTCAATTATTGGTTTGAAAATTTTTCTTTAAATAGAGGGTTTCATATATCTCTCATGTTCATACATTAAAAGTATAGTGTAAAAAGAGAGATAGGAGTAGAGATGGATATGGAGATTTTAGAATCATCTCATACAAGTCACCTTTACCTCACCCAGATTAAAACCGTATGTATTCTTGGTGGATCTAAGCGGTAGGCCATATCCAATATGTGGATATGGCAAACTGAAGAGTTAGGGAGACAAGAAATCAATATACTATATGGAGGAACCAACAACAAACTTTTAGCTAGACTTATAATGTTTGCACCATCATGGGGAATAAGAGTTTGAGTGTAATACCTTTTCATCTAGTTGGATCTAATACTCGAATTGGAGCAGTTCTACCATGGGTCCGAGTTGGGGCTACAAGCGCAATCCATCCACAACCGCATGATGTATATGATGAATAATAGTGATGCTTTCATTGTCCTTCCAACAACACACTGGAGGAAATATTCAATATAGCCTCGTTGGCACAGTGGAACTTTCATGTCAAACCAATAGGCTTGTTGAATATTAATAATTTCTTTGATGGCTTACTAGCGTTTCTAGATCGGGGTGTAAATAATAAGTTTATCTCTCATTCAATGAAAATACTTATCTCTGCTAGTTTGATGAACTACTCATCAAATTTCATGCATATGTTCAAGAATCGGTGGAAGCCAGTCAGTCGTGTCAAGCGAAAAGAAATTCGGATCCTTTAAATATTTCATTATGAATCCTAATGTTGATGGTGGCGAGTTACGGAGTATTTATACTCTCGAGACGCATCCTCATTTATGGATTCAAGTATGTATTTTCTTTTTGCATTTCTATATTTTCGAGTGTTTAATGCCATCTTTGATATTCTCAATATATTCCACTTCTACTGTTTTGTACTTCTTCCGAGTAATAATAATAATATCATATTGGCTTTATTCAAATACAATCTAGTGATTTTGCTTCTTCAAGAAAGCATTTTATTCTCATATTAATACAATCTCATATCATCGATGAGATTACTTCATATAATCTCTCCATGCGATATATTTTCTTTGATTTATCAACATGGGATCTATTGAGCATTTTATTTTCATCTATTTATCCAATGGTGACTTCAAGTACCACTTACTCAATTTTCTCCATTAATATTCTGTGTATATATGGGGAAGTAATTTTATTCTCATCGTCTACTACTTGAGTATGATTAGAATATTTGATCAACTACTTCTTCTAGAGTAGGATTCGTTATAACCAATCGTGTAGTATTACCCACCACATTGAAATATGCACACCAATCGTGGTATTACCCACCACATTGGAAATATACTCAAACTATAAAGTGCATAAATTTAAATTGCAGAAATTAAATTTCCTCCAATAGGTGGTCGAACCTACCTTATGGGAATTATTGCAATAAATATAAATTTACGAATTTAAATAGCAAGAATTAAATTGCATAATATTTAACTACTTCTTCAGAGTAGGATCGCTTAGTAGAAGGTATTACCCATCACTTAGCATATAAAGTGCAAATATATAAAACCTTCCGCTTAGTGACGGTTGAACCCATCATCAAGTAGGAGGTATTGCAGTAATTAAATTGCAGAAATAAAGTGCGAGAATTAAATATTGAATCTGCTTCTACGGGAGCAAATTTGTTCTTCTAGAACAAATACTCATTACTTACAAAAGACACTTATCCTTCTGTAATAAGTACATTATGTAATTGAACTCTTGAGAGTTACATTAATATTTCGATCTATTAACTCAAATGGACTTGCGTCATAATTAATGGATTTAGAATTTCTTCATGAATATTCTATGCATTTTTCACTGTCGTCAAAATTAGGTCGGTTTTACCCTAAGGGTAAAATTGTCCATTCCAATTAAATAAAGGTAAAATTGTCAAAAATATTTTATCAATGTTTTACGATTGGAAAATTATCTCCTTTCTACTTCAATTTATCAATATCAAAATATTTAATGACTATTTTGTAACATTTCAAAAGTTGGTGTACTAATTTGTAAATTTTGAAAGTTTGATAATAACATATTTCAAACAACGAGTTATTACCCTATTAATATTGGTGTCAAATCGAAGCTCTCGTTAAATCGAGTATAATGGAGTCGAGAAAATTTGATTTTGATACTGTATGCTCCTTATACTTCGAGAAAACGAATGTTATAGTTTAATATATTATTATAATATAATATAATATAATATAATATAATATATATATATTTGTGCTCTGAAATTGTTTTTGCTTACCAGAAGATGCAGAACATTGCGTTCATGTCAATTTGATTTGTATAGATATTTCAATGCTCCATGAATCAAGCCCACGACACTCATCTTCTCCCATAAGCAACAACGTTAATCTACGCCAGTATCAACACGGAAGGGTTGATATGTGTTTTCCACAGAACCAATCTTGTCGATACCAAAACAATAGAATCACCAAACGATTTGATCAAATCGGAAGAATGAGAAGAGAAGTGATGAAGTTTATAATCTAACTAATATTAAGGTTTACGATACAAGATCATCTATAAGATCTGTAGAAGCGTATTCCCTTCATATTAATTAGTTCTTTAGAGACTACGATAACGTGTTATAAAAGTATGAAAACAATAGAGAGAATTTAGAGAGAATGAATTGAAGGAATTCTCGTGAATGAATTTCATTAATAACTAAACCCTATTTATAGGAAACTTGAATTCACAATCGTAATTACATAATTTCATCAAGGGTATAATAGTCATTCACATATAATAATTACATCTTTTACCAAATTATTCCTCCACCAAATTATTCCTCATAATTCATAACCACCACATTATTCTCAATTATTCATAACACCTAATAATTATTCTTCAATTATTATTCATAACAAAGAACAACAATAACACACTAGTTTGTGTATATATATTCACACAGGCGTGAGAATATAATAGGAGTTGAAATATAATTAAAAAAATCTGAAGTGGATTATATAAATTATTTATTCAGTTGCCAACCAATTTTGAGAAAACGCATAAAATTAATAAATTATTATGCATACAAACACACACTTCCATTTTCTTATTCAAAAAATAAATAAATAAATAACAAAACACACACTTCCATTTGTAAACATTATAAACGGATTATTACCCTTTTTTAGTATTATAATCTGATTTGTGTTCAAGAATTTTGAGGCTAATCTGGACACTGGTGTGCTGCCTTATAATATTGTTATTAATTAGTTGTCGGTGATTTCCAATTTTGCAGCTTATACTGCTTAAGTTTTTGTTTAGTTATTTTTAGTCAAGGCTCTGCCTAATTAATCGTGCTAAAAAAAGTGATTGGGAGTTTTTTTAATGGTTTTTAATGATTTTTAATATAAAAGATGAGAGAGAATAAGTGAAATTTAATGGTGGAGATTTGTGGATATGATGAGATATGTGGATGTGATTGATTTAGAATAAAGAAAGAATGTATAAAAAATGAAAAAAAAGAAAAATTTTGAAAAATTAAGTGCCAATCATGCTTAAAAAAGAAAATGACAAAGGGGGGGTGTGTGGGTGGACGCGGGATTGTTTTTTTAAGGCTAAAAAGTGACATGACTGGGTAAGTATTTTTGTCCTTCTCGACCTACCGTGTCAATTGCATCTGCCAATTTAACACGTCCAAATTTATAACATATAGAAAAGATTAAGGATGTTCCTTTTGGAAAGTCCCTGAAATCTGAAACACTGTAAAAGAAAGAAAAGGAAGTACCTTAATACAAAGATTTGTACGCCCCTTCAAGAGTTAGAGGCTACAATTATTAGTTTAAAGGGTAAAATTTGATCATTACTACCACAACAAGTCCAAACTCCAATTGTAATTTACCAAAAAATTGAAACAATATTCAATGTCACACACAAAATATTAAATTAATACCTATAGATTCTTTGAAACAAAAATATATTTTTGGCCCTCATTCTATCCACCATAAAGTTAATATATTAGTAGAAATTATTCAAATTACGTATAAATTGTGTGATTGAAAATGAGAGATGATATATTAAAAAATATAAAATAATTATGCGTATGATTGAAAAAGAGAAGAGAGAATTTTTTTTTGAATTTTATAATAGAAAAATGGTGGAAAGAATAAGCCTTTAATGAGTAAAAGATAAGAAAAGTTATGAACATAGTGGAAATATATTTTTATAGACGATATGGGAATATATATAACAATTAATAATGTATAGTTTTGTCACACAAAGTCCAGAAGCTACACTAGTGAAAGAGACATATGTAAATGAAATTTCAAATATAAAGAAATAATGATTTTTATCATCATCGTTTAAAGTTATGTGAGAGGGAGAATTGATAGTAATTAATTTAGTATTTTAAACATTATATTAAACATAAATTTTAAAATAATAAATAAATTAGTGACACTATTTGGTGATATTGTGATAATGACCTTTGTAAATAGCATCACTCGGTAAATTCCACTTGCTGGCTAGTGTCCAAAGTCCCCTTCACACACCATTTCTCTCTCTCTCTCCTCCCCCTTTGAAGTGGAGATGTATTACTTATTTAGTGAGCCGCTAACACTGCAAATCATTCTCTCTCTGTAACTAACTCAAAAGCTTAGCCTCCATGCAGTTGCAGAGCGGGGTTGAGGTTTGTTCAAAGAAAAATTAGAAAACCAGCATGAAGATGCAACCTCAAGCTACCCCTTTTGCTAAAAAGCTGAAATTTTTATGCACAATCAGTCTTCTTGGATTGATTTTCTGCACATTTTCTGGTTCAGTTGCAGCCACTCCAAGACTCCACCAAGAAGAAGGTAACTTAAAGTTTACAATTTGTAATTTCTTTCATTTCTTTGACTGACTAATATGGGTTTTGAGTTCTTGATTTAAATTTGAATGCAGTGAGGGCTTTGAAAGAGATTGGGAAAGGATTGGGCAAAAGGGACTGGGATTTTAGCAAGGATCCATGTAGTGGTGAAGGGAATTGGACGATTCCCGTTACCATTAAAGGATTTGAGAGCTCTGTTCACTGTGATTGTTCTTTTGATCGAAATTCTTCTTGCCATATCATCAGCATGTATGTATTCCAATTCTTGATTCTTCCTTGTTTGGCATTGCTTTTAATTTTTTAATTTGTTGGTCAAGCTTTGTTTTTGTCCATTAATTGCTGTGGCACCCACTACCCTACCATTTCTCTATCTTTATTGTATAAGCAGATTATAATCACTATCCAAACATGCATCATTGTTCCTTGTGTATCGGACGGCTTGTTCTATACACAATAATGTAGATTTACTTGGATAGACGTGTTAGATATGTGGTTGAAATTTGGGAAAATGTACTAAAAAATGTAAATTAATTGCAAGTGATTGGAAATGATGAGAGAGAAAAAGTTAGTGGAAATTAGTAAAACATTATTGTGTATTGCTGTCAATTTTTATTATCATAGTGATCTTACTCTGAGATGATGGTTTTTGTATTTGACCGCTGGAATTATGGGATTATCCATGGCTGAAACTGTAATACGAGCAGTTGACTGAAAAGTGAGTCAACGTTTGATGAGAATGAAGTTGACTTTCGCCTGTATTAATTTATCCAGCTGTACAAATGGAGGCTGAGGATTCATCAATGCCTGTGGGCCCCTTTGTATTATCTTTTTCCTGTACAATATCATGCTCTAGATTTACTAATATTCTGAGGTTAAGTAATTTTTATGTAATTCATAAAATCAAGAAAAGGTAGAACTTGATCAGATAAATGCTTGGTGTTCTTCAGCTTGAACATTTTGTTTACATTTCAAGAAGCTACATATGCATTCTGTTAGGCATAAATTTTCCAGATGTTAAGACAGTGCCGGTCCTGCGATTTTCGGAGCCTGAGGCGAAAGTTATAAAATGCGTCCCCTTAAAATATAATAATAATAATTACTAAAATTTATAAATGCTTTACGAAAATTAATATTAACTAAAAATAGTACAATAATAGAAAAAATCTTTATCATGTCATATTTTACATTAGAATTTAATAACAATTTCAAAATTTAATATTTGTTATTTTGATAAAGAATGAAAAATATTAATAAAAAATTTTCAATAATTTTATCCTTTTTACCTTACAACTCACAATTCTAAAATAAAATTTTAAATTCATAAAGTATAGTTTAATCTCTATAATTTATCACATTTTGTTTATATATGATATTATTGATATGTATAAAACTTATATTTTTGTTGTTAATAAATAACTGTCATGAAATTTATACAATCTATTTTGAATGTTTTTCATTCTTCATTTTAGTAAAAGGTGAAGATGAAGATGACAAATTTTATTGAGATCGATTATATATATTGATAAAGGAATACTTTTACCATTAGAAAATGTACCTTTGTATGTCATTTTTAAAATTTTTTATAATTTATTTATATCCTAAACCAACACGATTCGATTATTAGGAATATATTTTATTTGATAATATGAAATTTAAAAATATTATATATATACACACATATATATAAAACTAAACGAAATATTTCAAATTCTATTTATAATTAAGTTGTGCAAACTTAATTAGATGATGCTAAATAATAAAGAATTAATATTAGTTTTATAAAATTTTAAGTAAAAAACGTAATAATAATAATAATAATAATAATGATAGATAAATATAAATAATATGAAAAGTGCACAACGGAGGACTCGAACTTGGTTGGAGGGCAATACAAAACTATAGCTTTGCAGCCACCCACTGCGCCATGTGCAATGATCAATAATATGGGCATCATTTCAGTATATAATGTAAATTGTTATGTATGAAAAAAAAAGTCGCCCCCTCCGATTTTGCGCCTGAGGCCATGGTCTCGCCCGCCTCAACAGTAGGACCGGCCTTGTGTTAAGTTACAGATGGATTTAGTATTTGCCCGTTTACTGATCCTTCAACTGTTACAACGATAATTAAGTGGAACTTGTGCAAATCTTTCTTACTTTTTTGCGTTGAGTTATCACAGAGCTTTGAAAGGGCAAAATCTTACAGGAAATGTTCCACCGGAATTTGCAAAGCTTCGTTATCTTAAAAACCTGTAAGCCATTGTTATACACACATTTTTCATATTTCATCATTGACTGTAAAGAGGTTTTCACAGTTAGAAGAAATAAATATATTTACGTTTGACTTCACATTGTATTCTTTCATAATATAGGGATCTCAGTCGCAATTACCTCAATGGTTCTATACCTTCCCAATGGAGTTCAATGCGCTTGGTTGATCTGTAAATGCTGTCCTCTTTTTTACTTCTTGTACATCGTTACTTTGATGAACTCTTTCTGCCATATTCCATCTTAAATGTAGTAAATTGTGCCATTTTTGTAATTTGCAGGTCATTTATGGGAAACGGGTTATCAGGTCCATTTCCAAAGGTCATATCTAGAATTCCCTCCCTGGTGAACCTGTAAGACACATTCTGTTTTAACAATTTCTTCTTATTTTTCTTTTTATTCTATTTCATTATGTACATATATTTTAACGGCAATCGTATTGATGTTGAGTCTTTTTAATATGCAGTAGCCTTGAAGGAAACCAGTTTTCAGGATCCATTCCTTCAGATATAGGGCACTTGGTCAACTTACAAAAACTGTAAATATTATAGCATTTTACTGCCCGGATTTTTTCCAACTTCGATGTATACTTATAGTTTTAAATTCACCTTAATCAGTGTCTGCTATTATCTTTTTTCAGTATTTTGTCATCAAATGCTTTTGGTGGGGAACTGCCGGTGGCACTTGCCAAGCTAACCAACTTAACCGATATGTGAGTTCTGCACAGTTCATGCTTTCACTTTTACATTGGTATTTTACGAGGGAATGTCGTTCAACCTCTTGATCTTAAAGCTTAAGCGTTTTTTTTTTTTTTTCCTTGCTAAACTTAGGAGGATAAGTGACAACAATTTCACGGGAAAGATACCAGAATTCATCAGCAGCTGGACAAAGATGGAAAAACTGTATGCTTTCTTTTTTCTTTCTCACTTCCAATTTTTGAATTTGAGAAGCTCCGAATGAAGAGCTGCAACATAGCCACTTAAGGTACAAGGTTGTCATTTCTTTTACTGTTGTTTCAAATTTGAGTTTTTCTTACAGGCATATTCAAGGTTGCTCCCTTAAGGGCCCAATCCCTTCTTCCATCTCTACCCTGACAAGCTTAAGTGATTTGTAAGTGCTTAAAACTCATTTTTCGCTGATTCCTTGTACCCTTGTAGTTCTTGTTTGGTGATTATACTAGATACTACAATAATGAACCTTAAACTTTTCTCATTTAATACTGTTGAATAATGCATAATCGACTCCCACAAACACTTCTTAAATCTTAAGAGCATGACACCTTTGCGTCTTATGCTCATCTATGACATTTTCAGGAGGATCAGTGATTTAAAAGGTGGAGGATCAACCTTTCCACCGTTAAGTAGTATGGAGTCAATGAAAGTGCTGTGAGTTCTTAAATCCCCCTTTTTTTTTTTTTGTTCATCTGGCTTGTTACATTGAAGATTCAACCGGAGATTACTAAACCGAGGTCTGTTAGACAGGATACTAAGGAGTTGCTTACTACATGGAGAGATCCCTGAATATGTAGGGAAGATGAGAAAATTAAAAAATCTGTAAGTACCTTAAACTTTTCGTGAGCCTCGTAATCCTCTGGTTCACGCCTTTGCTGTGTAGGATTAGACTCTGCAATGTTAGTATATTTTTAAGCCAAATAGACATGGACCTCATGAAATGTACTGATAAAAAGGTGCCGGTAGTTATGAATGTGTATGCATATCTTTGCAGGGACCTTAGTTTTAATAACTTCACGGGTGAAATTCCAGCATCTTTTGACAATCTTGGAAAAACTGATTTTATGTAAGTTCTTAACCTTAACGGTTCTTTCCTCTCTGTAGCGCAAAACGTTCTTTTCTCTTCAAAATTATTAGTCCATCAGATTTTAGTTATAATAAGCCAATAATATTGTTCACAATCAGTTATTTGACAGGAAATAGAATCAGTGGACATGTTCCAGGGTGGATTTTATCAAGAAATAAGAACATGTAAGGATTTTTTTTTAGTGTCCCTGTTATCTTGTGTAGATTCAGCTAAAACACAGTTTAATATTTATAGCTAAACCAAGAAGTAACTATAAGTAACTCTTTTAGTAGATTTTTGTTATGTGATTGTACAATTTCACTTGCAGAGATATTTCATATAACAACTTCACAGATGACTCAACGCAAATTGAATGCCCTCATGGGAGTGTGTAAGTATATCAATCGTTGATCTCGACGTCGCCGTTTATAGTCCATTTCAACATCTAAATTTTGTGTTTTGTCGATTCAGAAATTTGGTGGAAGCTTACTCATCAGCAACTGATAAATCGTAAGAATTCATCCTTTTTTAGCATTGTTATCCTTTTCTTTTTTGATGCATTTCTTTCATTGCTTCCGTATATCGGCAGAGTTCACTCGTGCCTAAAGCAAGATTTTCCATGTTCAGGAGCCAAAAACTCACGTGAGTGAAACGTTAAATTTGCTCATCACATGTCTCTTTATCACGATAACCATTTCATTGGGTAACTTTATTCTACTTGTCGACACCAACAGAATATCACAACTTGTACATCAACTGTGGGGGCGAGGATGTAATTTCCAGTAACGGCATCAAGTATGAGTCTGATCTTGAAGCAAGAGGTGCTTCCATGTACTACTTAAGACAAAACTGGGCCTTTAGCAGCACGGGGAATTTCATGGACAACAACATGGATTCAGACAAGTACATTGACACTAATATTTCTGCTCTGTACAATGTCACTTCTCCGTTATCTGAACTCTACAGAACTGCACGTGCATCTCCACTCTCTCTCACTTACTATGGCCTTTGTCTCTTGAATGGAAACTACACTGTGAAACTCCATTTTGCTGAAATTGTTTTTACCAATGATAGTTCATTCAACAGCCTTGGTAGACGTATATTTGATGTGTATTTACAGGTAAATTCTTTGACAATAGTGTGAAGATGGATTCTTGTGAGTGCTAACTAGTGACTAGTTTATGTTATGTGATGAATGTAGGGAAAGTTGGTGTTAAAGGATTTTAATATTGCGGCCGAGGCTGGCGGGCCAGGTAAGCCTGTTGTGAAGAATTTCACTACAGCTGTAACGGGCAACACACTGAAGATCCATCTTTACTGGGCCGGACGGGGTACGACGGGAATACCAGAGAGAGGTTCTTATGGCCCTTTGATATCAGCTATATCAGTAGATCCCAGTAAGTCATATTTACTTTACATGCATTCACTTGAACTTTTCTATACCTAAAAATTAGCTTTTACTGTAAGCTTAACCGCACATTTCAAATCACCATTCATTATTATCCACACATATCCATTTTCTGTTGCAGATTTTAAACCTCCAGTCCATCACCGGAAAATCAAATCTGCTGAGGTGGCAGGGATAATATCTGGAGCAACATGTCTTCTGCTTTTGATTCTATACATCTTACATAGAAGAGGTTGTCTTGGTGGCAAAACATCTGCTGACAAAGGTACAAACTAGTCTTACTCTATATCGTGAGGAATGTGTTTATTTTCTTGCTCAAGCATAGTGATATCAGTGCTCTAACTAGATAATTATAAAGCACATTATTCATGATTTTTTGAGAAACTTATTGTTGCATCATGGACAGAGCTTAGAGGACTTGATCTGCAGACGGGTATATTTACATTAAAACAGATCAAGGCTGCAACTAGGAACTTCCATCCTGCAAACAAGGTTGGCGAGGGTGGTTTTGGTTCAGTCTACAAGGTGCAGCAAATATTACTAGCACACATATTACGTGTTTTCATTTGCTTTTTCATTCTCCTTTCTTTGTTCCTAAGCGCACGTATGTTCTCATAAACTTTTATTTTGGTAAAAGCTAACTTTTGAAGTTGAATAATTGTTGTTGTCACCAGATGAAGTGGGTATTAGTGAATAGTAGCTTTGAATGTGTGGTTAATATTGAAGTTTGATGTTAATTGAGTACCAAAAGTTAATTTTTAGCCCCAAAAAAGGTAAAAACGAATACAGGCTAAGCGCGTGATCTTGTAAAGATTGGTTTTTGACTCAACAATAAAAGTTGATTTTTTTGAGTACGAAAAAAGTTAAAATGAGCACAGGCTAAGTTTACCTTTGTTTGATAATGCAGGGTCTACTATCAGATGGAATGGTAATAGCGGTGAAGCAGCTTTCATCCAAATCCAAACAAGGGACTCGTGAATTCGTCACTGAAATAGGAATGATATCTGCATTGCAGCATCCAAATCTTGTGAAGCTTTACGGATGTTGTGTTGAAGGAAATCATTTAATGCTAATCTACCAGTACATGGAAAATAATTGTCTCGCCCGTAATCTTTTTGGTGGGTTTTTTTTTTTTTTTTTTAAACACTAATCATATATTATACATCAAGAATTCAACTTGCAAATGGCAAGAGTAAGTTTACTGTATTGTTTTCTCTTATGATCAATGACAGGAAATGATGCAACAAAAAGGTTGAAGTTAGATTGGCCTACAAGACAGAAAATCTGCCTTGGCATAGCCAGAGGTTTGGCATATCTTCACGAAGAGTCGAGACTGAAAATAGTCCATAGAGACATCAAAACTAGCAACATTTTGCTCGACAAAGATCTCAATGCGAAAATATCTGATTTTGGCCTCGCGAAGCTTAATGAAGATGATAATACTCACATTAGCACCCGTATTGCTGGAACCATGTAAGTTTATAATCGAGTAATTGTTGCTTTCTAAGAAAAGTGATTCTTGGAAGAATAAATGACAAATGAACTTTGTGGAGAAATGCGTGTGACTGAAGATGAGTATAAGAAAAAGTGATGTCAAACAAGGACTAAACTTTGCCAAATACGCCCTCAGTTTACACTTTTCTTCCTTGAAAGTAGATGAGTCACTAATTTGACATCTGACATGCAGAGGTTATATGGCTCCAGAGTATGCAATGCGTGGATATCTGACTAATAAAGCAGACGTCTACAGCTTTGGAGTGGTTGCACTTGAAATTGTTAGTGGTAAAAGCAATACAAACTATAGGCCAAAAGAAGATTTCGTCTACCTCCTCGACTGGGTATATTTTATACTTTTTGCATCATTTTTTTCCATAAAAATCATCCATTACTTCTCAATATGTTAGCTTAGAGTGTTATATTTATGTCTGGCAAATTGTTTATAAACATGTCTGCATATACTGATATGTTCTTTTCGATTCTCATTAGGCCTATGTTTTGCAAGAGAGAGGCAATCTACTCGAATTGGTGGATCCCGAACTGGGGTCCGCCTATTCATCAGAAGAGGCGATGGTGATGCTAAATGTGGCACTTCTTTGCACCAACGCAGCGCCAACTCTCCGGCCAATCATGTCTCAAGTGGTCAGCATGCTTGAAGGTCGAACAGCTGTTCAGGATTTACTTTCTGATCCCGGATTTTCGACAACTGATTCTAAATTCAAAGCTATAAGAAACCATTTTTGGCAGCAGGAAAGCCCAAGCCGAAGCCAAAGTCAAAGCATGTCGACTAATGGTCCATCGTCTGGTTCAACATTGTCGCATGCCGATAAGAATGAGAGCGGAGTTGCACAGAGAAATGATCAAGATTTATCTGATAATTAATGGAGCATGTTAGCAAAAGCAATTGTGTATAGTATTTTCAAAATCAAGCTATCGAGTTTCTTTTTCTTTTTTCTTTAATAATCACTTTTTATTTTTCTTAAAAATTGTATATTTGGTTATAAAGTTGGATGTTAAATCTGCATAGTAATCAATGAAAATAGTTCTTTAGCATTGTTGATTATTTACTGTCAATTTTATTTGATATTTTCCTTTTGTTGCTTATGTTTTGCCTCCTTTCTTTTCTTTTCTATTTTTTCTTTTTCTTTTTTATTTTTTCTTTTCTCAAAACAATTAAGAGTATGGCTGATAGAGATTTTCAAAAAAATAAAAAATAAAATTTTGAATGTGTGAGGGTGAGACTGAAAGGTAAAAATAATTGGTATTAAAAAAAAAAGGAAAAAGAATTTTTTGAATGAATCAAGTTAGTCCTTGGAATTTTGCAAACCTTTGTGGATATGTCCTTGAGCTGTACAATATATTTTTAACGAATTTGTTCAAGCGCAAGCTCGAGCGCCAGGGTGTTTTTCGACCAGATACGATCTCTTTTTTGAAATTCAAAATCAATTGTAGGTCGATGAGGGGTTCGGAAAAAATTTTGCGACACTGTGGCCGTTAGTAACCGCCGATCAAAATTTTTGGCCAAATTCCGAAAGTGCCCACTTGTGCTTGAACAAAGCTACATATATATATATATATATATATATATATATATTTTTGAAAATATGCTATTCATTTATTCAAATTAGCAAAATACGTTGAAGCAACACAAATTCAACACCGTTAAAAATCGAGAAGGATGAATCTGAATAAACTCACAGCACCTAAGTTAATAGCATGAAACCTACAAATGTGCAAAATTCAAAGTAACCGGAATACACATGCCTCTGGATATGCAATGTTGACGCTCAAAATTTCATTGAATCAATGATGACTCGAAGTTGATGTATCAGTCTGAATCACGAACAAATAGCACCACACAAAACGATGAAAAATCAAATGCTGCAACAAAATGACGAAAATCACAAAAACACAAACAAAAACCCAAAACAATGTGGACAACCACTTCTTTTACCAAAATACAAAGAGAGATACAAAGAGGTGATTTCATACCCAAAAAGACAAAAAAATCACCCCTTCCGCGCGCCCTTTAGAACGTTCGACTAGAGAGAGGCAATCAGTCAGAGGGCTCAGTAGTTGATGGTGGTTTACTGACGACGATGAACAACAGATCTAGATTTTGTAGATAGAAGATGGGGAGGAGGCAGAGAGAAATGGATCCGGCTTTTCAATTTGCCATAATAGCTAATATTTTTAATATGCAGCTACAGCCTTGTTCAGGAATCATCGAGGGTTCCTTAATTAAGGAACGCTCGGGCCATTTTGAAGGCCCATTCGATTTCCATTTTGAAATTTGGGATCAGATCTAGAATCTACACGATGAGGGAGAGCTTCAACAATTTTGAAAATTTTCCGGCGATACCGTATGGGCCTGCTGTGGCCGATCAAAATTTGGTACTCCCTCCGTCCCACTAAGATAGGCAAGTATTCCTATTTTGTCCGTCTCAAATTATAGTCCAATTTCCTTATTGAATGTATAATTTATTTTCCATGTACTAAAATACCCCTATTTAAGATAATTGGAATACTAAACATTAAGATAGATATTTCATCTTCCAAGATATTTAAACATGTTCACACTACTTTTTGACCATTCAATATAGGGGTAAAATTGGAAGAATATATGAATATCTTATAATTCTAAGGAGGGTGTTCCCAATATAGAATTTCATGGAATTCAGAAATCCACATAATTCCAAGTGTTCTCAATTTAGAATTCTGTGGATTCTATATAAATCCAGTGTTCTGAATTTAGAATTATGTGAATTCTATACAAATCCAAGATTCTCAATTGCTTATGGAATCCGGTGGATTTCATTAAATTGTGGAATTCTATTGATTTTTATGGATTTTTAAGTTAAAAATACACTAACCAAATTCTTCCCAAAATCCTACCTCCTACCCTCAGATTCTTATGGAATTCATGAATTTTCATCTTTTCTCCAAGAATTCTTTTAGACCTAGATAATCAACTAAAATTTATAATCATAAATTGGAAAAATATATTTTCCTTTACCATTATAATTTCAAAATGACTACACCATAATTAGCTTGTGCAAATATATATATATATATATATATATATATTATTGTAACGATAACACATGTTTATTTATTGACCATTACTCTAATTTTTGAAAAATTATATAATATCCAATCTATAAAAAGGAAATTTAATGGACGAGATATAATATGATTAATATTGGTAATTTCATAATTGTTAGTAAATCCAATTATTAGTAAGTCGAAATATACTGAAACTTGTGATTTTTCAAACGTCGCTCAACTTTTAATGGCATTTTTTTAACTTTTTTCTTTTGTTTTTTTGTTTTATTTTTTTATGATCTAGTAACAACTATCCAAATGAACTTTCCAATCTTTTGATTATTCTATTCTAATGGTGAAAAAAATATATAACAAATTCCACTGAAATCTATAGAAATCTACAAAATTCAGTTACATAGAATTCCATAAGAATGTGAAGGATTCTGTGGAATTCTATTAAAATCTATAAAATCCATAAAATCAAAAAAATCCATATAATTCCATGTTGAGAACACCCTACTAAGAACATTTAAGATATTTTCTTAATATGTGTGAAAAATTGTGGGTGCCTATCTTAGTGGGACGGAGGGAGTAATATTTTAGAAGATTATTGTAAACCATCAAATATACTCCGTAGACAAGTTGGCTCACTGAAAATATAGGCAATGACAATTTTGCCCGCAATAACAAACGATGAAAGGAAACGAAAAATCCACAGTGATACGTTGAAAAACCCAGAAATTCTGGAAGAAAGCGAAGAAAGGGGAGAAGCGGTTGCTGAAAGACTTTGGTTTTTGTACAATTGAAAATGGGTAGCTCGTTGAAATCTGCAGTTTTGTCAATCTCGATTTTGGTTCTGTCTCTCTACAATGCGATCCCGTCAATTGCGTTCAGTTCTTCTTCGTCTACGACTACCAGTATGCACACCAACAATTGGGCTGTTCTTGTCTGTACCTCCCGATTTTGGTATTGTACTCTCCTCCATTTCCCTCTTTTGTGTGTATCCTATTCAAGTGTGTTGCTTTTTAGCTTTTCCCCAAAATTTATGGTCGACATTAAGTATGTAGAAATTACTTCAGGTATTAATTAGACATTTTCAGTATTTCGTAGAGTAATAGGTGAACTTCAAGTCGGGTTTATTATTTCAATTTTCCTGAGAATCACTGAATCAGGCAATGGGGTCTGTTTGCCTCTCTCTCTCTCTCTCTCTCTCTCTCTTTGTTTTTGTTCTTTCTTGTTTCTTTTGTTCTTTTTTTTTTTTCAATTTCTTTTTCAATTAATGGGCTGTTGGATGTTTAAAAAGTTGAAGGTTGAAGAATTCAATTACTAAACATATGCGTTATCATAGACTGCCTGCCTGTTGAAGGTTGATGATTCTATATGCTCTGATAGGTGATATTTTATTCCTCAGGTTTAACTACAGGCACATGGCTAACACGTTATCCTTGTACAGGTAACTACCGTTGCTTCATTTTGTTCATTCATGGTTTATTGTTGCCTTGGTATACTCTGTGTCTAGTGTTTGTTTGGGAGAGATTTTAAGATGATTCTTTTGAAGGTGCGGCTTATAAAATATGAAAATGTCATTGAAATTACAAACATCATTGAATAGGTGATTGAAAATGATATACGATAAATATGATTTTGCAAAAGTTTGTGCTTGTATCGTAAAGAATGAATAAAATAAGAACTCTCCTGTTTTCTCTATGTTTGTATTTTGTTCAGAACGGTTAAACGGTTGGGAATCCCTGACGAAAGGATAATTCTCATGCTGGCTGATGACATGGCTTGCAATGCTCGAAACAAGTATCCTGCGCAGGTCTTCAACAACGAAAACCACAAGCTCAACCTTTATGGAGATAATGTTGAGGTGCGATTACCCTTATCAGAATACCTTTCGCTTTTCTCCAGAAAACTAAGCATTATAATTATGTTTATTATTAGTTCCATTGAGATTGAGGAATTAGAAATTTTTATAACTATCCCCCCATTCAGAGTAATTGTAGAAGGTGCATTCCATCTACGAGCGCTTTAAAATGTGTTTAATGTTCAGTTAACACTTTAAATGTTCAGCCGATTATATATTGTTTCTATGGAATCTTTTGATCCGTATGCCTAGAACAAGAAATGGAACAAGAAATGGGAGATGGAGATACATGTCCATTGGCTTATCTAATTCCCTAATATATTGCATTATACTAACTAATGGTTAAAGTGTTCTGGCTTTATTTATTATTTTTCTTATAATTATCATTTGTGCATAATTTTAGGAATCATAATAGTTGTTGATTCAGTGTTGGAAGTGCAAATGCTATGCATTGATTACTAATCCCTATGATATCACCTTCTTTGTGATAGCCTCTCTGTCTCACCTCTTTGTGAAAGAATATAAATCTCATTGAGTTTGATTTTGTTGTTATTTTTTGAACCAAATTTCGAACTGCAGTGCACACCCACCTAACCTGGCTTTAGATGGAGAATCTCTGTTTCTATGGGCTATAGATATAACTGTGAACACTTTTGTTTTGTTAAACTAAGCATTCACTGTTTATGCTTTCAATATTCTCTAATTACCGTATGCTCCAAAAATTCAGGTAGATTATCGAGGTTATGAAGTCACAGTGGAAAATTTTTTGCGAGTATTAACAGGCCGCCATGAAACGGCTGTCCCAAGGTCAAAACGTCTTCTAAGTGATGAAGGAAGTCATATACTTCTATACATGACTGGGCATGGTGGAGATGAATTTTTAAAATTTCAGGATTCAGAGGAGCTCCAAAGTCATGATTTGGCTGATGCTGTAAAGCAAATGAAAGAAAAGCGCAGGTGAGAGTTAAGCTAATCTCTCTCTCAAAACACACACATACATGTATTATTTATTGTTTGAATATGAAATTAGGGGTGGTAAATTTGCTAAGCTTGGAATCTTGATAAATGCCACGGGCAACCCTATAGTCATGTAAAGTGCCTTTGATTCTGTGGCATTCATTTAGAATTGGATACAGGGTTCCAAACATTTAGATGATTGATTCTTCGTAAGATTATGAGATTTACTAAATTAGGGTTATTCGAAATATCTTAGGATTAGTCGGTCAAATCAAATTTTAACCTGCCTGTATCTGATAATTCTATTGTTTCTTGCTCGTGTTTCACTCATCAGATTTAAGGAGCTCTTGATAATGGTAGATACTTGCCAAGCTGCCACTCTTTTTTCTCAGGTGACAAAACTTTTTCCTTCTTGTTGTCATGTTTTGATACTTCAAGTTTCTATTTTACTTGCTCTTTTTGCAACTCATCTAATTGCTTTGTCTATAGTTTGTCTCTGCATGTGAGTTTGGGCACAGGCATGGATATTCTTCTCGTGTATTATCTTGGTCATCCTATAATTTATGTGGCGGCCATGGGAGGCCCATATAATCCGTGAAATGCTTGAAATGAGTAGAAAACATGAGACTTTCAATCTGTGTTCTCTTTAGTAATTGACTATCATGAAACTATTAGAAGTCTCCAATTATTAAGATGTATCCCTCCTTTGCCTCGCTATGGTCCCTGTAGTTTTGTAGTAAGGCCATTTGTTTGACTTCAAATTTCTTTATTGTACTTGTTTAAGTGATTGTTTGAAAATACTTGTTTGAATCACCGTTCTTCACACTCACTCTCAATCGCGTACTACAAAAACATATTATCTACAAAGTATAAAAGCTGTGGATCAAGAAAACATCCTTATTTTTCAAACACACGTTCTCCCAAAAAAAATTAATTTTTTCTCCTAGAAAAGCTTTGTCAAATAAGCACTTAATCTTTTAGCAAGTTAGACTTTCCCATCATGTCCAACAAGTTGTTTATTAGATTTTTCATAGGTACATTGTTTATAAACAAAGTACATGAGTGGTGAAGAAGTTGTTTGAGGAAATGTGCGATGATAAGCAGCAGTTTGGAAAATGTACTGGTATTTATAATAATGTATTCCTTGTTGTGATGTATCATGATCACTATCATCTTTCCCTTTCCATTTCATTTATTTATATGTTGTTGGCTATCATTTTATCTTGAGTTGGCAGTGCTGCCATTCCCATATTTTCACCATTAAGAAATTTTTATAGTCATTGAGAGTAAAAGGATGTGTGTCTTTCCTTGAAGCTTCAATCTCCTGGTGTTTTGGCCATTGGAAGTAGCATGAAAGGAGAGAATTCATATTCACATCACCTGGACCCTGATGTAAGTACTGATTTCCAGTGTTCTCATCCTATATTTTGATTCAATATTCTACTTTGCAGGTTGTGGTTTTTGTTTATCCCTCAGTGCAGAAATTCACACACAGATAATTCACTCTCTCTTTTTTTTTTTTTTTTTGGCCCTTTGATACAGGTCGGTGTATCTGTTGTAGATCGATTTACATTTTACACCCTTGCCTTCTTTGAGAGGCTAAATATGTATGACAATGCCTCACTGAGCAGGTCCGCATGATGATAATTGATGCATCTTTCCATGATATTATTATCATATTTTTCCTCATATTATCATCTTTCCATGAAAAAAATGCTGTGTTTTTGAGTCCATAAGTGCTTATACACGAATCCAGTGATATGATTTATTCTGTTGTTTACCTTTTGTTTTGCAGCCTTTTTAATTCCTATAACCCAAACTTGTTGATGTCAACTGCATATTATCGAACAGATCTCTACGGTCGAAGGTTGGAGGAGGTATGTAAATTTTAGATCCCCTTTTGTTGTGTCTTTATTTTTGGTCAAAGTTATTGGCCTCCCGTCGTAGGTATGTGTGGCAAGGCGTTTATTAGACATCATAGAATGTTTACAAATAGGGTTAAATTGTTGATCAAGAAAATGATTTGGAAAATTTTCATGTGGATAATTAAATTAGCTTCTGCTGTCTCATTAGGTACCTGTGACCAACTTCTTTGGCTCAGTCATGGAAACTATCCACACTGATTCAGCTTACCAAGCCTTTTCTGGTAAAAACTCAAACTCGAGAATTGAAATTCCCTCAGGTCAGTTAGACGAGGTCAAACAGAGAAATTTAAGAACTTCAGATGTTCCACAAGAACCGATTGGCTCCCATATAACTGTGAGCGCTCTATATTCTTGCTATTTGGCGACTTTTTTATTCAAAGCCTGTTTTTGTCATTTGACTTGACTACTCGGCTTATTGACTGTGAAACTGATGATACAATATTAATGGGTTGCTACAGGAAAAGATTTCTCCTTTCACACGCACCTGGAATGCTCTTCTTGGTAGGATTGAAATGATAGACGACTTAGATAGTGTTGTGTACTATGGTTTGCTGTTGATGTTTATAATTGCCACCGGTTCTTCTTGGCTTTCAAGTTGAAGGTTAGAAATGACACCTTGAAATGGTTGCGTGTGTGTGTCTTGTTTTCTCATTCGTGTTCTATTATTCCAGGTGAACTTTTACTGCATTCGTGTTCTATTATGTCAACTGTAAAAATATCAAATCTCTTTGTGCGTAAATTCAAGAAACTCTTTGAAGCTCCAAAGATATGGTGCCCGTTGAAACCAGAGGAATCATCTGCATTGAGCTAGTTCGAAGATTTTGCTTTTGATAGGTGAAACCAGTGGTGGAAGCGGCAGTTAATCTTTGAGCATCAGGCTAATCAATGGATCGAATTGCATCCGTATCTTGGAAACCTGTCAGAAGGTTTTATCCGATGGGGGGATTGGTGCAAGGTTATGTGGTACTGCTTTTATTGTTTGCTAGTATTTTCGCTCGGTGCGATGCACAAAATTAATATAGATGAAATACATTATAAATTGAGGTAGTAAAATTATAATTTTTTTTTCTTTGTACTAAAACAAATTTATAATTTTTTTTTTTTAGTTATGCAAATTAAATTATATTTTTTAGGTGATTTTAAGATATTGAGACATCAGTGATGCACGAAACTACAAATCAATCAAAAGATTGGAGAGATTTTGCGTAATTTATCTCCTTTTTTTATTTGTATATATAAATATCTTTGAATCAAGTCAAATATTTATTAAATTCAATTAAGATGAGAACGGAAACAATGATGCGTTCTTACCCGTGGTTGTTATCCAAAAATAATAAATAAAAATAAAAAAATACGTATAATGTATCTGCTTACAATATTATCGCCAAAAAAATATTTACAATTATTATTAATTTCCACGAGACACACTGACTTGGGGTGGAAAAATGCTTTAATTGACTATTTTCTTTTAATATATAGTTATAGATTACTAGGTTCACAGAATAAATGAATACTAGTCAAATATTAATTATAAGACTTCAATACAATTAAAAGTTAGAAAATATAAAATAGTAGGTCATAAAAGGCATTGAAAAAATATAAAATTAATTGCCATGCTTGACTAAAACAAATTTTGAATAACCACTTCAAATATACTATCTGAAAAATGATGAAGGAATTAAATAGCATTGTGAACTATGGTTTGCTGTTGATGTTTATAATTGCGCCCCGCTTGTTCTTGGCTTTCAAGTTGAAGAAGCCCAATAGGATATGATCACTGTGGAAACCAGAGAAATCAGATCATCTGCATTGAGCTGAAGATTTTGTTTTCCGAAAAAGGTGTAATCAGTGGCAGTTCATCGTTAAGCATGCATCAAGCTAATCAATTCATTGACCCGCCAGCATGCGAATAACAGTCCCCTATAAATTTTTCCCTATAAATTTCTTCATTCATCGACCCGCCAGCATGCGACTGCCAGCATGCAACTGAGGCTACCAGTTACAACGAGTCTACCCTGTTGGTACGTGATTGATTCATGAGCCCACCTCCTTTGCACATCATGAATCTATCTTTCTTTCTTTGTGTAGTTTAGTCACTTGTGGTTCGATCAAGTATACAGTAAACCAACGCAATCGGACTCTTCCTCTCGATCAGTGCAAACCCCCAAAAAACAAGAAATTTTCATACTGGGGGCTTTAATTTTGGAAGTAGTCTAGTTCGCCTAGTCTAAGGCAACTACTGATCATACTTCCGAAATTTTCTACAAACTGAACGAAAGGATTTTGAATCCAAATGCTTTCAAATGTTTCACAAAGCAAACGAAGAGTGAAAAATGCGTTCGATCCCTCTCTCTCAGAGTTTGACCAGAGCTGTTGAAATGGAACTTGGAACAGTTTCGCGTTGGGGAAGAATAATGTTAAAGGTATAATAAGAGACACCATCTCTAATATAGGGGTAGAGAAAATACGATTTATATCTCTCATCGTATTGGTGAGGTCCACCCTTTTGTTAGATGTTGCATGCTGTTATACAAATTTTGTTATACTTCTAACATTGCTTGTCAGAGAGTGGTTAGTTTGCTCCTTTTTTTTCCTGATAAATTTTCCCCTATAAATTCCCTCAACCACCCCCCCGGGGCGCGTAGATTTCTTCATTTTTAAGCTCACAACTTATTTTTAAATTTTTATTTATTTATTTTCTCAAAAGCCTTTGTCAAAATGAGAAAAAAAAAAAAAAAAAAAAAAAAAAAAACCTTTCTCAAAACAAACAAATGCCAGACTAAAGACCCCCGTGCGCTCTCAAGTCTCAACACTCAAAAAGGCAATTGTCTTCATCTCCTTCCCCTTCTACTTTAATAGAGTTCAACTGTAAAAGAACATAACCAGTAAAGCAAACTACAAACGCCTTTGCACTCGTCAAATTTGCCTTATGCTTCACTTATTAATTTCTCGCCCATATGCGTGAGCTATGCATATATGTTAATGAAGTCTGTGCTCCAATGGTGCTCGACGAAATGCCTGTGACAAGCTGAATCAGTGCAAATCTACTTCAATATAATTTGGGAAACTAGAAATGGAGAGCATAACCTTCTCCCTGTGTCCACATCCAATCGTTAAACGCAATATCAGAGTTTCAGGTCGAATCCTAATCATGGCCCGATATGATAGCCGAAAGCCTAATCGGAAGAAAATGGAACTCCCCAAGAACCTCCGGTATCCGCGTCGAAGTAAACTCCCTCCTGATTTTCACCCTGATCTTCGTAATATTGAAAAATTGGTCCCAATTGAAAGACCTCAATCCGATTCTGAGTCATCGGCTGTTGATGACAACGGTGGAAATCTAGTGTGGGAGTCAGATGAGATTGAAGCCATTTCATCTCTCTTCAGAGGCAGAGTTCCTCAGAAACCTGGGAAACAGATAAGAGAAAGGCCTTTACCCCTCCCTCTCCCTCACAAGCTCCGACCTTCACGACTCCCATCGCGCAAAAACCTTGACCGAACCAATCTTCCTTCTTCCACTAGACAACCATTATCGAATCACGTTTACAAGAACCCCACTTTCTTGATTGGCTTAGCTAGGGAAATCAGAGATCTTCCTATGGAAGACAATGTGTCACTTGTCCTCGACCGGTGGGCTCGGTTTTTGCGCAAAGGGTCCTTGTCGTTAACCATCCGTGAGCTGGGCCACATGGGCCTCCCCGGACGAGCTCTCCAAGTTCTCAATTGGGCTCAAAAGCAGCCCATTTTGTTCCCGGATGATCGGATTCTTGCTTCGACCGTTGAGGTATTGGCAAGGGCGAACGAGTTGAGAATGTCATTCGACTTTGATAAGCTCATCGGTCTGGCTAGTAAGCGCGTGTATGAGTCAATAGTAATGGGTTATCTCAAAGGTGGAAACTTGAAACTTGCTCACAAGCTCCTCTCAGCTGCCACACACAGGAAAAGAATGTTGAATGCTGGTGTGTATGCTAAGCTAATACTAGAACTAGGCAAAAATCCAGACGAAAGAATCAAAGTACTACCCTTTTTAGAGGAGCTTGCAAAGAGAGATGATCTTCAGTTAACTCAGCCAGATTGTACTGCTATCATGAAAATCTGTGTGAAACTTGGGAGATTTGATTTAGTTGAGGGGTTATATAGCTGGTTCAAGAAGTTCAATGGAGCTCCAAGTGTAGTGATGTATACTACTCTGATTCATAGTAGATATTCGGAGCAGAGATATAGGGAAGCTATGGATGTTGTGTGGGAAATGGAGGCTTCAAATTGTCTGTTTGATCTACCGGCCTATCGGGTTGTGATAAAGCTCTTTGTTGCGTTGAATGATCTCTCGAGGGTTGTGAGGTATTTTTCTAAGCTGAAGGAGTTGGGTTTTTCTCCTACTTATGATATCTATAGGGAAGTGATTAGGATTTATATGGTTTGTGGGAGGTTGGCTAAGTGTAGAGAGATCTGCAGGGAGGTTGAGATGGCTGGGTTTCAGTTGGACAAGCAAACTCATTTGTCAATGTTGGAACTTGAACTAAAATATGGTTAAGTTGTTTACAATACTTCTTAGCAACGCACATTCGAATAACTTGTCTACGGGTTGAGATAATTTTTACAAAGACTTGATGACAACGTGACATAAGAGCAAACTAATGATTGGAATTGTATTATTATTACTGTGATGATAAAATCTATGATTGTAAAGATTTTACAAGTGGCGATTTGCAAAATCTTCCTTCCCATCTTTTCGTTAACTAACTAACGCATATTTTACATTATTGTGTTTTCGTGCTTTTAAATACATTTGCAGTGAAAACTGAAGGCAAAGTGTTATGAAAAATAGAAATTAAAAAAAAAATTATGTTTGTTATGAAATGAGGCATGAGGCACCCGAGGAAATATTATATATTATTTCTTTAATGTGAATGACTATTATGTCCCTGATGAAATTATGTAATTACGATTATGCCATTTGAAGTTTTCCTATAAATAGGGTTTCAGTTATTAATGAAATTCATTCCTGTGAATTCTTTAGAATTCATTCTTTCTAAATTCTCTCTATTATTTCTATATTTTTATAACACGTTATCAAGACGTAGCCTAACCTCAGTAATATGAAAGAAAGATGCTTCTACAGATCTTATAGATGATCTTCTCAGACGTAAACCTGATTATTACAATTTGAAATACTCAATTTTCTATAAAATCTCTCTGCCTTATTCTCTCTAAAGCATAAAGACACCACGATCTCCGTTATAAAATACCTACTCCTACAGAAATACAATACCAATGTCAATTAGTGGAATTTTCCAAGCCAAACACGATTTAATACTAGTTTCAAAAAATTAAGTGACAAAATGGAAGCAAAAGGGCGGAGAGGTATATATTATATATATAATATTATTATTTTATAATATAATAATATATTAAACTATAAGATTCGCTTTATCGAGATATAAGGAACATACATTATCAAAATCAAATTTTTCGACTCCATTATATTCGATTTAACGAGATCTTCGATTTGACACCAATATTGATAAGGTAAACTTTCAAAATTTACAAATCAAGACCCCAACTTTTGAAAAAGTTACAAAGGGTCCTTGGACTTGTGAATATTTACGTATTAATGCTTATAATGTCAAAACTTTATAAAGAGATATGCGCACACGCTACGCACTTGCCAGATCGCTGCCACGTAATCAGAAGCGCAAAGCATGAAGTATATATTAATGTTTTATAAAGAAATATGTGTAGCGCCACGCACCTGCCAGGCAAGATCACAAGAACCCAGAGTGACACAGCAGATATTTCGATTTACGCGTTTACTTTGACGATAATTATATTTTGAAGAAATAGTTAGAACAAATTTTCTTCTATAGATATTTAATTCTTGCACTTTATTTATTGCAATTTAAATACTGCAATACCTCCTACCTGATGATGGGTTCAACCATCACTAAACGGAAGATTTTATATATTTATGCACTTTATATGCTAAGTGAAGAGTAATACCTTCTACTAAGCAGACTCTACTCCTGAAAAAGTAGTTAAATGTTATGCAATTTAATTCTCGCGATTTAAATTCCGTAAATTTATATTTATTGCAATAATTCCCATAAGGTAGGTTCGACCACATATTGGAGGAAATTTAATTTCTACAATTTAAATTTACGCACTTTAAATTTCGTGATATATTTCAATGTGGTGAGTTATATCACACGATTGGTATGCATATTTTCAATGTGGTGGGATATACCACACGTTTAGAATACTTATTACAAATGTGGTTGGATTAAACCCCACAATTGGATAACTGATTTATATATGTTCGATATGAATATTCTATTGATATTAAAGAAGGGATTTGAGCAAGTGATGCCAGAATTTACCGTTGTATGTATTGATGAAATGAAATTCCTCAAAGAATCCCATTGTGATAAAAGAGAAAGAAAATATACTGTGGTGAAAAATCTCATTATGAGATTAGTATATTGTGATATGATGAGAAATGCTCTTAAAGAAGCATTTAATAAAGGAATGTTCACTTTCCACGTCTATTGAATATTGATGGAGAAAATTGAGTAAGTGGTACCTGAAATTACCATTGGATAAATAAAATGCTCAATAGATCCCATGTTGATAAATCAAAGAAAATATATCGCATTGAGAGATTATATGAAGTAATCTCATCGATGATATGAGATTGTATTAATATGAGAATAAAATGCTCTTGAAGAAGTATAATCACTAGATTTCTATATTTAAATAAAGCCAATATAATATTATTATTATTACTCCAGAAGAAGTACAAAACAGTCGAAGTGGAACATATTGAGAATATCAAAGATGGCAATAAACACTCGAAAATATAAAAATGCGAAAAGAAAATACATATTGAACCCATAAATGAAGGGTGCGTTTCGAGAGTATAAATACTCCGTAATTCTGTCACCCTCAACATCAGGGTCCATAATGAGATATTTAAGGGGCCGTTCTATTTGTTTTGTATTTTCTATCTTCATTTTCGAAAATGTTTTGGTGTTTTCTATTTTCAGTTGTTGTTTTGAGAAAATTGAAAATGTGTTTGGTTTGTTGTTTTGAAAAATTATTTTCGAGAAGAGAAAATAGAAAATGTGTTCGGATTATACTTTTAAAAAAATACAATTTTGTATCATAAAAATTACAAGATGGTCCTTAAACTTTTCAAGATTTGCAAACAAGTCCTCATCTTCACCAACCTACCCCCACCCCACTCTACCCCCCACCCAGCCCCCTCCGTCGGTTTTGCAGTCGCCGGCGACTGATGACCACCTGCGAAGGTGGAGAGCCACCTTCGCAGGTGGTCAAGGGTGGTTTTCCACCCTCGAGAAGGTGGATAACCACCATCACCTTCGATGGTGGTTCTCCACCTTCTCGAGGGTGGAGAACCACCTGCGAAGGTGGTTCTCCACCTCAAAACCACCGTTGCGGTGGTTCTCAGGTGGAGAACCACCAGATCTGGTGGTTTGACCATTTTCCGGCGGTTGGAGTCGGTGGCCGGAGGTGGTGTTGGTGGTTGGGACTAAAATATACAAAAATGAAAATTTGAGATTCAAATGTAATAAAAGTAATGTTTAAAATCCGAAAACGCGTTTTCGTTGTTTTCGACATTTAATACTGGAAACGTCGAAAACGTTAAAAAGACGTTTTCATGTTTCCTATACAAATCTTGAAAACGTTTTCGAAAATAACGAACAGAACGCGTTTTCAATATTTTCGAAAACTGAAAACAGAAAACGGGTTGAAAACAGCAAACAGAACGGGGCCTAAAGGATTCGAATTTCTTTTTCGCTTGACACCAGTGGTCTGTGACCGACGGACCTGGACTTCCACAGATTCTTGAACATATGCATGAAATTTGATAAGTAGTTCATCGACAGTACTTGCAAAAATAAGTATTTTTCTCGCTAAATGAGAGATAAACTTATTATCTACACTCTGATCTAGGAACGCTAGTAAGCCATCAAAGAAATTGTTAATATTCAACAAACCTATTGGTTTGACATGAAAGTTCCACTGTGCCAACGAGGCTATATTGAATATTTCCTCCAGTGTGTTGTAGCCGCCTGGAAGGACAATGAAAGCATCACTATTATTCATCATATACATCATGCAGTTGTGGATTGATTGCGCTTGTAGCACCAACCCTGCTGGACCCATGGTAGAACTGGCTCCAATTCGAGTATTAGATCCAACTAAATGGAAAGGTATTACACTCGAAACTCTTATTCCCCATGATGGTGCGGCCATTATAAGTCTAGCTAAAAGTTTGTTGTTGGTTCCTCCATATAGTATATTAATTTATTGTCTCTCTAACTCTTTTACGAGTCGGTTTGCCATATCCACATATTGGATATGACCTACCAATTTAGATTCACCAAGAATACATACGGTTTTAATCAAGCAGGTAAAGGCCGACTTGTATGAGATGATTCTAAAATCTCCATATCCATCTCTACTCCTATCTCTCTTTTTGCACTATACTTTTAATGTATGAACATGAGAGATATATGAATCCCTCTATTTAAAGAAAAATTTTCAAACTAATAATTGATTGCACTATTTACTTTTTGACGAATATGAAAGAGAAAAGGCAGAAAAATTTTAGTGAAATGACATATACCTGTCGGTGATTGAAAAATAATATATATATACATATATATATCTTAAAAATTGAAAAACAATATTTACAATTACAAGAAAAACATTGATCTTCGTTATTACACCGAGCTTCCTTATATTAATATGAGAAAATTATTATACTAAATTTTTCTACTAAATTTACAAACTGGATCTTTTAAAGTAAGCATTTCACGACTATAAAGTGCTTGTTGATCTTTGAATTTGGTCCATAAGGCCATCGGCTCACCTTGTACGTGTTCACTAGGATGTGTCTCAAGAGCCTGTTGAATATCATCCAAAGGCTCCTTACTAAATCCATCCTTAATGAATGTTATCTTATCTTCTCGGTTACTGGACACGTACCCCACAGATTTACATCGAGTGTCACATGTCCACCGATCACACTTGTAGAATCCTCCTAATCTTTTTACTCTCCGTTTCTTTGAAAAACTACTTTTACCCATACCAAGCATGTATTTAGAAGGAATTGAAACCTCACCAGATAATCGAACTTTTGTTTCAATCAAATATCGAACATATCCTCGGATGCCCTTATTCATTAGTATCATCAACCTTTCGAGTCTACCTCGATAAATTCTTTTTAAAATTTTGATCGGTAATGATGGATAGTATTTTCGAAGATTTGAGAGCATATGATCTATTATAAGATATGAACTCTTATTAGGATGAATTTTGCGATAATTTTGATGATCTATTTATAGAATAATACGACGCGTATGAGATACGACTCCGCGTTAAAATAGTAACATAAAGCGTATGAGTTACGACTCTGTAAAGCGTAAGAGCTAAGACTCCGCAGCTTGAACAAGAGCGGATGTGATGCGTATGAGCGTAAATCCGTGTTTGTACAAGAGTAGACAATAATGTCACCAAAAGATGATGGAATATGTCGGTGAATTGTTTCTCCGATAAATCATGTTGAGCACTATACGTATACTAGTGAAATCGATATAAAATTCTTTGAACTAAAAGTTCAATAATACTCGTTCTAAACCTGATCGACCATCCCGGTTTAAATAATTATTGAAATCAATATTTCAAGTGAAGAATTAAAAGAATTCTTCAATGATTGTTCTCGATAAATGATGAAATCATTACTTGCCAATATTGGGAATAAATCCCAAATATATCTGGAATAAAGGATGAGAAATATGAGCCCACTCATCCTCCATGTGGACTACTAGATATTATGATATGGATCCACTAGATAGTTACATGTGTATATGATTCGTAATTTGAAATTTATTTAAATATTTGCTCACTAGTATGAGCATGATTTCCAGATTTAATGATAAAGCTAGTAAATGTATATCCCAATACTTGAATAAATCCCTGAAGGATTGAGTATGCGCATGCAAGTGGGATATTATGTGGCAAATTATTTAAAATCCTCCAATAAATTGCCAATATCGAGAATAGAATGCAAACTATATAAATTCTCATATTAAAGCTGAATGATGAGAACATATATGAGTTTTAGTGTTCTAAATTTTTTTAGCATGAGGGGGAGTATTAAAGGTTGAAAATGATATGTGAAATGCATAATACTATATCCTCACAATTAAAATATGAACTTGAAGTTCAAAGATGCATAAAAGATGTTATGAACAATCACATATATCAGTTAGAATGCTTTGATAAGTTAATATTGTTAGAAATGTTGATATTATAAGAGTTCCCCAATCATATATATCAAAGCAAATTATAAAAGATGGTCTTAATAACAGAGGCATATACTCTTGAAGAGTATATAGATATAACTATATTGTGTAATCCTACAAGAGGATTGATAATGAGATATCTCGATAAGTTATGTCGATATGGGGAAAGAAATAAAATTAAAAGTGTCGACACATTATGAAAAGATAGCGCTACATACTATCAATGATAGTGAGGATATTAAAATCCATCGAAAATGCCAATGCTGAAATATATGCCCTTATGATTAAGGTGTTCATGCACGGGTTTAATGAGAAATGAGAATGAAACTCTTGAAGAGGTTTCAAATGTATTATTGTATCAAGCAAGATGCAACTACTCAAAATATCTACATTGATATTGTTGAGAAATTCATATGATGTACTCTTTTCCTTGATTGAAATTTTTGTCCCAAAAGGGTTTTTCTCAAACAAGATTTTTAATGAGGCAGCTCAATCTCAACTAATATGAAATCTCTAGAAGAGATTTAGGTATATATCTCGATATAGTGAGAAAATGAGATCGAAGCTGTTGATTGCATATATGCACCGAATATAACATGATATTGTATAACATCTAAAATTTCATTCACGTGGAGATGAATGAAGAGTATCAACCAATGTATATGATACTCATACAAATCTATAAAAGATTTTGAAATGCTTGTAGCATACTTGTATAAAATACGCGTTGCACTTTTTTTCCCTTGACTGAGGTTTTATCCCATTAGGTTTTCCTAGTAAGGTTTTTAATGAGGCAACATTAAAGGCGTATTCACATGAATAATGTACTCTTTTTCCTTCATTAGGATTTTTCCCACTGGATTTTTCCTAATAAGGTTTTAACGAGGCATATTCATGGTATATTGAGAACGACAAGAGAAATCGACACAATGTATCTATTGGATCAAGTTATAATAGAGATAATGATTTAAGATCCAAATAATGATGATATTGAAATCCTTTACCAGAAGTAAGGATATCCGTCATCAAGATATGAAATCAGATGAATAGCTATACTTTTTTTCCTTCGATCAAGTTTTTTCCCACTGGATTTTCTTGACAAGGTTTTAATGAGGCAACACATAAATACTCCTATACCACTGATAGACATCAGGGGGAGCAATGTTTTCATGAAGTAGTATATAACCACACCAAGCTATCCTGCAATCAGTTTGGAAGTTTTTTGCCATTGGGGTTTTCTCCAAACAAGTCCAAAAGACGTTTATACTAATAGTCATTCAAGGGGGAGTGTTATGAAATGAGGCATGAGGCACCCGAGGAAATATTATATATTATTTCTTTAATGTGAATGACTATTATGTCCCTGATGAAATTATGTAATTGCGATTATGCTATTTGAAGTTTTCTTATAAATAGGGTTTCAGTTATTAATGAAATTCATTCCTGTGAATTCCTTAAAATTTATTCTTTCTAAATTCTCTCTATTATTTCTATACTTTTATAACAATGTTTTGTTTATTTTTATTTTTGTAAAGAAAGTAAAATTTTCAATAATTGTGGTATTGGCCAGTGAGCTTCGCAATTATTATTATTATTATTATTATTATTATTATTGCGTTTATTTGATAAATTTTTATTCTTGGATAAATTTTTTTAAAAACTTTTGAACCACATATTAAAAATCAAAATTTAATAATCTCTACAAGACAAATATAATTTTTGACCGTGTAATTATTAAAAAATTATGGAGAATATAGAAGATAAAAAGTTTTAAAAAGGGTTAATTTCTATAGTGGTCACTCAAGTTTGTTATATACATATTTTAGGGATATACTTTCGTTGGTTGTCACTTTATTACATTTTTAAAAGATGTTAATGATTTTTCAGTGCTAATTGTATAGATCTACGTTATAAGTGTCATAATTTTAATAAGATTATGTCACATGAATGTAGCAAATTATTTCAAATAAAATCGAGCCTAAATTCTTATAATTTTACTTTCCTATTTTTAGATAAAAATTATAATCTATTTTAACTGTAAAATATCATCCAAATATTTGAAAAATATAAAAAACTAAAAGAGTAACTATTAATGAAAACATAAATGAACTTCACAATTGAAACTTTTGGACTTTGACGATTTTATAATTTTGTTAAAATTTCGATGACCGTGAATGAAATTAACCCTTTAAACAATAGATAAAAATCAATAAACCATAAAATAAAATTGTGGTTACAAAATAATTAAGGAAACACTATAATTTTTCTCTGCCAAACAAGCTGTTGGCGTATTTTACAATTTGATTTGATTCGATACAAACATCTGAGAAATCATTTTGGGTTCGCTTTAAAAGCCTCAGCCCTTGTTCGATTTGACGATAAAGCAACTACTTTATGGGCAAGTGAGCTTCGGGAAAGAGAGAAACTAGTACGGCATTCGTCCGGCGGAACCCCACCCACCCACCCTGATAATTCTTACCGTCTGTCTGAAGCATTTCTGAGATTTATGAGTGCAATTGATTACCAACTTGATAGAACCACAATTTGGTTTTACTCTCAAAGATCTTAATTAAGGTATAGATCTCATGTTTTGTCGTTTCTGAATTCAGATCTTCAATTTCGAGATTTTGTTTCAGAAATCACATTTTCCCGTCAATTAATTTCTACGCATGTACAGTTGAGCTATATATGGCAGCGGTTTCAGTTCATCAGTTTGCTCAGTGTATTACTTGCCATGCTTGGAGTCCAGACCATTCTAGTATGTCGTTCATCCTCAACCCTCATTTTTTAATTGACAAGCTTTTTGATGTGCTGTATAAATCAATTAATGATAATATGTATTTCTGTTTGTAGTGCTAGCATTATGTCCAAATAACAATGAAGTACATATCTATAAATTATCAGAAGAGGATAAGTGGGAGAAGATCCACGTTTTTCAGAAGGTAATTTGGCATCACTCTTCGTTATTTGGATATCTTTGTTTGTGTTGGTTTATTACAATTAGAGTTTTATGATTATGCCTTTACGAGGACTAGCATTTTGAAAATCGGATATCTTTTTAGTTTCGCAATTTTGAAGATGTATATAGCTCAATGGTGTTGTAGGTTTTATTGTTTGGTCTGAGCCTGTAAGCACTATTAAGATTTGGGTGGACAGGGCTTCTAGGAGGATAACCATGGTTGTTTTATGACTTTTATCTCTCGTCATTATATTGATTAAATGGACGAGAGTAAAATGCTATAAAGAAGATGCCTTTGCAATTATATTGTTTATCCTTTCTGTGTGTATGTATGCTATTGATAAATTGATCTAGAAAACCAATTTGATGTATTTTCCTAACATAGGAGACAGTGTCCGTTCAACTTTCTCTATGAAGTTGGTCCCCAGAATGTTGATTGATATATTGGTTAGCAATTCAAAGGAATCTGAGTTAATTAGTAAATTTAGGTTATGTTTGATAGAGATTTCAAAGGAATGATTTTTGAATGTGTGGTTTAAAAGTGACGAAAGGTGGTATAAAAAAATTTAAAAATTGTGAAATCAGTTGAATGAGTGGTTGAAAATGATAATTGAAAAAATGATTTTTGTTTTAAACTCTAGCAAACAAGCCCTTATCGTCACCTTCAAAAAGTTGGCATTATTTTGGTGTCGTTGCAGTGGGTGTAAATCTTTGATGGCCCTTGTTGTGCGTGATCAGTTTAGAAAATGATGACAAGGGAAGGTTAAAAAATAATCCGTTTAATTATTTCCTCAATATGCTATCCATGTATGAAATTTATCATAAGAATTTTGACATTCATTTTGTGTTCTACATCTTGATACAAAGGTGTCATCTTGTACTTGTAATATTTGCCTATCATCTTACTCAATTTACGTTACAAATAAGGCTTTTCTGGTCATTTCTTTGTTTCTCACTTTTCTTTTACTTGTGACAGCATGACCAAATTGTTTCTGGAGTAGATTGGAGTGTAAGGACAAACAGAATAGTCACTGTTTCTCATGACCGTAATTCGTAAGTGACTATTTCGCTCAAAATATGGACAAATTCTTGATGGATTGTAGAAGTTAAAGACATATTTAGATGTGGCCAAGTGCATCGGTGTGATTTTTACCAACGATTTCCTACTCCTTTTCATCCTTCAAATTCTTTTGTGAGCTAGCGTCCAATGTAATCAGTTTTTCCTCCTTGCAATCTGCAATATAAACTCGACATTGACATTCCTGTAGATATGTTTGGAACCAAGAGACGGCCGAATTCTTGATGGATTGTAGAAGTTAGACATATTTAGATGTGGCCAAGTGCACTGATGTGATTTTTACCAGTGATTTCCTATTCCTTTTCGTCCTTCAAATTCTTTTGTGAGCTAGCTTCCAGTGTAATCAGTCTTTCCTTCTTGCAATATAAACTTGATATTGACATTCCTGTAGATATGTTTGGAACCAAGAGACGACCGAGTGGGTACCGACTCTTGTTATCCTTAGGCTAAATCGTGCTGCACTTTGTGTACAATGGAGCCCAAAAGGTAATGAATGATTATAAATAAGTATTACTAAAATTACAGTTCTTGTGTTTTTTCTTTCTTTTTTTTCTTTTTTCTTTTATAGGACTGTCCTGATTTTAGTCGTCTTCAACTCGTGATTCCCTTTTCAGAAAACAAGTTTGCCGTTGGAAGTGGGGCTAAAACTGTTTGTGTATGCTACTATGAACAAGAAAATAACTGGTAATGATATCCTAACTGCTGTTTCTTTTACAGCTTCTCTTGATGCATTTTATGAATAATTTCTTTTAAAAAAAAGAAAAAAAAGGCACACTCTGAATGATTGTATCTTGACTGCAGTGTGTTTCATTCTTTTTATTGTGCACTTCAAGGTTTTTAAATACTTTCTTCTACACTTTTGACCAGGTGGGTCAGTAAGCTTATCAGGAAGCGGCATGAGTCTTCTGTGACAAGTGTTGCTTGGCATCCAAATAACGTGCGTATCTCTCAACTATAATCTGGTACTTCTTTGTCCAACCTGTGTGCATTAAAATTACCCATAGACCCACCCAGTACACAATGGCTTAACAGATGTCGCAGGTGTGGTCTTAAGAGCACAAGCTTTATTCATTATTTCCTTTGATGAGTGTGAATAAATTTTATTGAGGAAGAGAAAACCCACTTCCAGGTAGACAATTTTTTAAGTTTCTGAAGCCCACTCATAAAGCTAAATGATGATTTTTTGGAGCGGTAAAGACTTTAGGTGTAAATTTGTGGTTATTACCATCCAAAGTGTGCGTGAAGAAAAATTGGTTTAAGGTCCAAAGAGAGCCAAGGTTGTTTCATTGTGTATTGCTCGACTAATGTGAATGTTATTCTGAAAGTTGACGCACATACGGTGATTGTCTTTTCGCTGTTGTCATGCTTACAACTTGCTTAAAGTCTATATATATCTCTATCTTCATTAGCCAAGCGGATTTCTATATTTTCCTGTTGTAATTATTATTTATTTGTAATATTCGTAGATACTTCTTGCAACAACCTCCACTGACGGAAAATGCAGAGTTTTCTCTACTTTCATTAAAGGCGTGGACACAAGGTACACTTCATGAAGTTTCATAGCATTCTTGCTTCACATTCTAAGTCTTCCCGTAACCTTTAAGCTGAACCATATGTTGTATGTATGCTATTAACCAGGGACTCTGCAGGTTCTTCTTCAGAGTCAAAATTTGGAGAGGTTTGTTTACTCTTTAATTCTGTATCTTTTAGGAGTCCATGTATCATTTAGGAGCCCACGGGCCCTTTATATGCTAGGAAACATATTGCTTGATAATATGGATAGAAAATACTTCATTGAACATAGATCGCAGTTAAGTTTATTGCTAGAACCTGATTCTGCATATAAAGCCCAAGCTAAAGTTCACTAATTTTGTTCGGTTTACTGAAAATTTTATGCTGATTATCAGCTTCCGTTCTCTTATTCATGAAGAGAAGGTTCAGTCACTCCTGTTTTCTGGAAATAGAGCAGAGATGTTAACCAATCACTTTCTGACATAAGAATCCTAGAGACTTGACTTGGCTTCCATTTTTCTTTTATTTTTTATTTTATTTATTTATTTTTTATAGTCCAGAGTCTATCTTATTCTTAAATTATACTCATTTTATAAAAGATTATATTAACTCCAATGTGAACGCCCATGTTGTTACAAAGTGTCAATACCATCTAACGCACAGATTTGTATTGTTTGGTCAGGCGCCGTTATTACGGTGGTCGATATTTGTCTCTTAAGTTGGCTTTTGTCTTTGTAGATGTCTCATCTTTCTTATTTTCACTTTTTTAAAATTTTCTTTTCATGTCCCATTTATGCTTGTTAGAATGAATTTGACCTTATCCTGATAAATGAAAGCCCTCCTCAAATTAGTGATTTTCCAAGGAAACACTCAAAATATGACTAATTTATGAAATAGTGGTATGATATTTGATTAGTGAGGAATATCTATATTAATTTTCACTCAAAACATTGCATGTTGAACTTAGATATTTTGACCAAAATCTCCTTGCCGTTGAGTTCATTTTTGCTGTCACTGTCAATATAATTGTGGAAAACATGATCCATGTTCTAATGTTCTTTCACTCTTCATGTTTGAGCAGCAAATTATGCAGCTTGATCTCTATTTTTGCTGTCACTGTCAATATAATTGTGGAAAACATGATCCATGTTCTAATGTTCTTTCACTCTTCATGTTTGAGCAGCAAATTATGCAGCTTGATCTCTCATTTTGTTGGGCATTTGGCATCAAGTGGTCTCCAAGTGGCAAAACGTTTGCCTATGTTGGTCAGAAATTAATCACTATTCTTCGTTTCCGATATTACTTTAGTACCTTGTTCACTGAAATAGCCTTTTCTTTCTTCCTTTTTGTTTTTTTGGGGGTGGGGGAATGATCTGATCAGTGATCAGAGATGCTTTATATTCTATTTGTCTCGATACTATTTTAACTGTGAGTCAGGGTTGGACTTGTGAATCTAAACACTTAGGCCTTGTTTGTTACATATTAAATTCGAATCATTTTCTCTCTCTCATAATTTTCAACAACTCATACATTGATCTTATAATTTTTTAAATAATTTTTAATTCATTTTCTTTACTTCTCAATCACACATCTAAAATCTATTTTTTCAATAATCCATATCAAACATACCCTTAAAGAACTAATTCTTGTGGATAAAACCGCAGGTCATAATTCTATGATATACTTTGTTGATGATGTTGGCCCTTCTCCATCAGCCCAGACTGTAGCATTCCGTGATTTGCCTCTTCGTGATGTGGGTCAGCATCCACTCTCAAGCAATTTATGATATTTGTTGTGATCTGATGTTTTAAAATGTTGTTCTTAATTAATTGCACGACTGGTATGTTTGTGTATGTGATTTAGGTTTTGTTCATTTCTGAGAGAATGGTTATTGGCGTGGGATTTGATTGCAACCCAATGGTTTTCATAGCAGATGAAAGAGGCTTATGGTTAGTCGAATTTCTCGAATGAACTTTTCCATCTTTTTCTCATGAGTCTACATTGGTGCAAATTAAAGAGAAATACACATTCAAATGTATGCTTTCTGCTAGTCCTCTGACATCCTTGGTCAATATTTTCATGTGACGAAGTTCATTCAAATCAATCAATATATCATCCCTTGGTCAGTGTTTGTTGGCAATTGGTGGTTACAATTTATAACTCCAGAATTTGAAATTTGTGCAGCACTCTTGAAGTGTTTAATTCTGTATTAAAATCTTGAAGTTGATTGCTCAAGGAAATATTGAAGTTAATTTTTCTCACCTGTTTTTGTCATCTCAGGAGCTTCTTGAGGTTCCTTGAAAACCGAAAAATAGTGTCTTCAAGTTCAAGATATGGTTCACAGGTATTTCTCTGTACCTTGGCCTCTTCTCTTTTACTGTTTCCTTAATGTTCTAAACTGAATGATTATTGAGAAGTTGTTTGCATGATAAGGTTGACACACACTAATTTCGCACATCTATTTTTCCAGTTTTCAGAAGCATTTGGAAAATTTTACAGCCAACAAAAATTTGGAACAAGCAATGACAGTGAGCCTTCAAGGCGACGAGGAAATACTCATGAAAATTGCATCAAGTACTATGCCGCTCTTCACATTTTTTGATCTGTGTCATTATGCAGCTCCTATTTTGGTTACTATAACCCAAAAAAAAATAAAAAAGAGACATGTTCAATAGCGTTATTGTTTTCTTTTCTTTCTTTTGAAACTACAGCTCTATTGTGGCAATGAAGAATGCTGGTGCTTCTAAATCAACCCGGTTCAGCACTTCTGGTTAGTTTGAATGTGCCTGTTTTCTACATATATATATGCAGATGGAGGAGTTTATAATGCTAAATGTACAATCAATTGGTACAACCTCTGATAGAAGGTCATAAATAGTACCATTTTTATCCCCTTGTGCTGGTAGGATACGCCTCTCTATTAGAGGGTTGTACAATTGATTGGACATCTAGCATGGACCTGGAGAAATTATCTCCTCCTCTGACGAGGGGAAGATAATCCATACCCATCTGACATGGCAATCATACCAGCTCCTGTGATGATGTGGCGCCTGAGCTGACATGTCAGCTGTGGGCTGCTGTGGGCATGCGTTATCTTGTCTCATTGGTGGAGGAGACAGAGATATATCTAGGGGTGATTCAGTGCACCCGGGTGCTCCGTAATTACAGAGCTCCTGGGGTGTGTTACGGGCCCGTACAATCTTCGTTTTGAAATCTAAGACAAATTATGGCAAAAAAAATTAACCGGCGGCCACGGTGTCCTCGGAAAATTTTTTAAAATTGTTGGAGCTCTCTCCCACCGTGCTGATTCTAGATTTGATCACGCATTTCAAAATGAAGATCGGATGAGCCCGCAAAACACCCCGGGCGTTCCATAACTACGGAGCACCCAGGTGCACTTGAACATTTTCAGAGATATATCATCTTTGTTTGCATATGAACACATGTTTATAAACCCAGCACCTATTCAATGCAGGATTGGATGGGAAGGTGGTTATGTGGGACCTACAGGGCCAACAAGATCTATCAGAATATTTATGAGTTTGAGTTTGTTCAACCTCGTCCGTACTAGGCTATTCCCAAGTTCTTGCAGCCTAGTAACCGGTTGGGGAATAATGTTTTGTGGGATGATTTACGGATGAATATGATCGTAGTGAAGTACAGTTTATAACGAATTTGTAATTTTCTTTGTACAAGTAATAATTGTGTTGGTAGTTGAATGGCTCTTTTGTACTCAAATTGCTAGATATGGACAATGAATTGACCTCTTGATTTTTCCTCATGAAGCTTGTTTTCATTCTTACATATATCTCGCAGGAGAACGACTGCCTAACGTTCGCTGTTTTCGTGTTCTTTTCCTTTTACTGAGATAACTGTAAGCAATTGAATGAATTCAGGCTTTGTTTGTAAACTTTTATTCTACTTGCGTTAATTTTTACTTTCTGTTATGTTACTACTTACTATTATCTATACATTTGGCTGCGTTTAAATTGGCTCTAATTTGCTTATGATAATTTTTTTATCAGACCCAAACATGCACATAGAGCGCTTGTAACTCGGGAGTATATCCACATAAGTTTTTAATCCCGATCATGAAGAGTTTTCTCGGTCTATTGTATTTCACTTTAAAATTTATCAATTTGCTGCTTAAATTTGTAGAAATTTTGAGTTTAGTAATTTAATTTCACTTATATAAGCCTCACATTTTCTATGTCCACGCTTTGAATTCTTGTGTTTACAAATTCTACAACTACAACATTACACAATTTCAACCATTGCTATGTGTTCTGGGTAAATATGTTCTGGGTAAATATCGTTATCCTTTGTAACAATTATTTTTCAATTTTTACAGTCAAACAAATTCTCTCGGGGAAATGATATACCACTTTTGATAAACCACTGCTAAGTTCCCTGTACTTCAGTCCCATCCTCAGCCAGAATGCTATCCTCCGCCAACGGGCCGCGGTTGCTCCGCTCCCCTAGCCACCATCTCTGCGCTATTAATAGCATCCACACCGCCCAATCCTCCCCCCTTCCCACCGTCACCACACCGCCGTCCTCTCAAATCCTCACTATCCGCAAATCGCTCTTGACTCAGCAGACGACTGCCGTGGACCTTGCCAAGTCCTTCCTCGACCGCCTCCGCCGCACCGAGCCTCAATTGAACAGCTTCCTTTATGTCTCCCCCGATGATGCCGTCTTGAAACAGGCAGAAGAATTGGATAATAAGATTAGGAACAATGAGAAGCTCGGTCCACTTGCTGGGGTTTTGGTTGGAATTAAGGATAACATTTGTACTTCCGATATGCCATCAACTGCGGGATCGAGAATACTGGAGAATTATCGTCCGCCATTTGATGCCACTGCTGTGAGGAAGTTGAAAGAGTCTGGGGCTATTGTTGTTGGAAAGACTAATTTGGATGAGTTTGGTATGGGGAGTACCACAGAAGGTTCTGCTTATCAAGTTAGTTCTGTTAACGCACATTTTTGCCTCTTTTTTTTTTTTTTTTTTTTTTTTTTTTTAAACTTTTGGAAGTAAATAATTTCAATATTGGTGTGTGCATGAGATATGAGTTTCTTCTATCTATATGACTGAAAAAACAAATCTTATGTTTGTAGGAGTTGGAATTGATTCTATGTTTCCTTTGTGCAATTACTTAGTTTCACAAACATGAAACATGCAAATTAATTGGGATGAAGAATTAGCCTTACAAAATTTATGACCTGCTACTGAATATGATTTACTCAGGTGATACATCTTCATATTCGTTAGGTGACAGCAAATCCTTGGGACTTGTCACGAGTTCCAGGGGGATCATCAGGAGGATCTGCTGCAGCTGTTTCTGCTAGACAATGTGTGGTGTCACTGGGAAGTGATACTGGTGGAAGTGTTAGGCAACCAGCGGCCTTTTGTGGTATTGTTGGATTGAAGCCAACATATGGGCGTGTGTCTAGATATGGACTTGTGGCTTATGCATCTTCTTTAGATGTTATTGGCTGCTTTGGTTCCTCTGTTGCTGATGCAGGCATTATCCTTCACACGATTTCTGGTCATGATAAGTTTGATTCCACCAGTAGTAAGCGGGTAATGTTCAAAATCCTCAATCTTGCTTTATTTTCAGCTGCTTCATTTTCAACTGCACTGCATCATTAAAAGTTCTAAAATTAACTAATTGTGTTTCGGTATTACCAAGTCTTTAAGTCATTTGGTGTTACTTTAACAAGAAAATGAATTGAGATGATTCGTTGAAACAAAATCGGAAAGATTGGAAAATGTGAATAGAGACTAAAAACTAGTTTATAAGTATCTCTTCTTGCACTTTTCAGGAAGTACCTGACTTCACAACCCAGTTTGATGGGAAAGATTACTCGGAATCTAAACCATTAAAAGGACTTAGAGTTGGTGTGATTCGTGAAACGTTCGGCGATGGGGTTGATCCAGAAGTAATCTCTTCAGTCCGTGGTGCTGTTACTCATTTAGAAGAACTAGGATGCTTTGTGACGGAGGTAACTTTCTCCTATCTGTCTTCGTGCCTTCAGCTTAGCTAGAAAGTAGAATTAGTCTTGTTACAGGGGCTGTATTTGTGCATTCTCTTTGTATCAGGTCTCTTTGCCATCATTTTCCCTTGGGTTACCAGCGTACTATGTTCTTGCATCATCTGAATCATCTTCAAATTTGTCTCGCTATGATGGTATTAGGTGATATAGTATTTCATTTTTGTTCTTCAATTTTAATGTTAAGCTGCAAAGATAGTCCTATTTTCCTTTTTCACCCGTCCCAAATTATAGTCCACTTTCTTCTTTTAGGGTGTATTAAAACCTTTCACTTCTGACTATATCCCCATTTAATATGTGTTGTTACCAATCAAATAAACTATCATTATTTAATGAATGTATGGGTATATTTGAAAATGTATAACTAAATGTTAGTTTTCTAAGAAAATTATTTGTATTTTCTTAATCCCCGTGTGAAAGTCAAAGTGGGTCTATCTTTATGGGATGGAGGGAGTAGTAGTTTGGTAAATTGCTCTATATCCATCCTTTTTTACTTTCTCAGATATGGAAACCAAGTAATGGGAGATGATCTTAATGCTCTTTATGGTTATTCCCGTGCCCAAGGGTTTGGCTCTGAGGTATGAAGAATCTAAGCTTGTTTTGTTAAAATTGAAGATAGCAACTTAGTAGTAACATTTGATAACAATTTTACAGGTGAAAATGAGAATTCTAATGGGTACATATGCTCTTTCTGCTGGTTATTATGATGCATATTACAAACGTGCACAGCAGGTACTTCCATAATTTCTCCTTTTATTTTTTTAGTTGAGCAATAATGAAAAGCACAATAATGGCTTTCTTGGTCAACAATTTGAAGCAGAAGAAATTTGGTTACTAACCGACTTTATAATGCCTGCGATCATTTCAACTTTAGCTAAAAGTTAGTTCTACAATTAAGTCAAAGTCAAACCTATTATAACCATATGTTCGAAGCTACTAATTATCGTTCACGCATTTCATACCACTATTCAAACTATATGTATATATGTGTGTGTCTGTGTGTGTCTATATATATATATATATATTGCCAGAAAAGTAAGAAAAAGTTCACCAAAACACTATGTTTTTGACATTTGTGAGGCTGATATGGTATCCATGCATTATTTATCATCCTGCCCAGATGAGGAAATCTTTGACAGTGGTTGTGTCTTAGGTGCGGACTATAATTCGAGATAGCTTCAAGGCAGCCTTGGAGAAAAATGATATTCTGATATCACCAGCATCTCCATCCGTTGCTTATAAGATTGGTATGGTGTTTATGTACTATCTTTCTCTGTTAGAGCATTATCCAACAGCTATAGCCTGATATTAGTACTGTCGTTGTTTAGTTCTTCTCTCAATTGACTAATTATCCCACTTAACTTGTTAATATATCCAGGTGAGAAGAAAGATGATCCACTGGCCATGTATGCTGGAGACAAAATGACTGTGAGTCCTCAAGAAGTTCTATTGTTTTTCTTAACGAGCCACCTCCCATCTAAATACAACTTTTATATGAAATGTGGCATCATTTTTTAATTTTCCTTTTTTCTTTCCTTTTTTTTTTCTTTTCCATTTCATCCTTTGCGTTATTTATTTATGAAAAATTTTTCCTTGATGCAGGTCAATGTGAACTTGGCTGGTCTACCTGCTCTTGTTTTACCATGCGGATTTGTTGAAGGGGGCCCCACTCGTCTGCCTGTTGGTTTTCAAATGATTGGAGCAGCATTTGATGAGGTTGGTATATGCTATTTTCTCATGAAAAGAATTTCTTTCCTCTCTCTCTGGCTTCTTCTTTTCTGATGTCACTATGATTATTCTTTCTCTGCCTACAACATTTTTCTTTTTTAAATCATCTATCTACACCTTTGTTAAATTTTGTGCAAAGAGGGTCAATCCTCTCTTCTATTAGTGATCATAAAGTTTTTGCAGGAGAAGTTGCTTAAAGTAGGCCATATCTTCGAGCAGACTCTTCAGGTGTCGTCTACAGTCCCTCCACTGGTTGCAGACGAGTTGACGTGCTAGTCACCATCCACTATTTCATGTCCAGAGGGAGGAAAAAGAAACTTATTAAGCTTATTTGTTTCAATCAACTCTAATTGATTCACTTTTATAGTCTGCATTTAGTCATTTTCGGAGCATTTCATTGTATAAGAGAGAAGATTGTGTAGCATCATTCTGACTTATAATATTTTAATTAGTAAGATTGAATTTTTGCCTTTTGGTTCTTTAAAATTGTTGTGTAACAAAGAAGTTGCGTAATCAGAACATGCTTATATTATCCGAACATAGGCTATAATGCTTGTATTATTTGCTTAAAGATTGAGAGTTGAGATGGTGAGCTATATGCTGCTGGAGGCTGGAGCTTGCGACCATGTTAAAACAACACAAATAATACTTGGACGAACTGGGGAAGAGGGTCGCAAAGGTTATGTCTCTACAGGTATGATTCTAGCTTTTATTTTTCAATGACAAGGATTTGCAAATATCTAATCTAAGCTTGATAGGTTATGTATATTCTTATGCAGGCACAGGCGAACAGTTTAACAGTAGGTTTCATCCAAGGTTTGCAAGCAGTGAAAACAAAACAGCAGGAAATAAGGAGCAAAAATGTTGCAAGAAGCAAATTCCCAGTAAATCCACCGACAAAATAGTCACTATAATTAATAAAAAACATATATGATGCCATGGAGCTTCGAAAAGGTTAATATCTTTGGCAGTAAAAATCCAAACTTCCAGTTAAGATGATGAGGGCTCCTACAGCAGGGGAAACAGAGCAAAGATAATGACTGAATATCACCTTCAGCAAAAGACTCCGGAATATCAAGGTGTTGGCAATGCGGGATAGAAACCATATTCAAGAATCTGATTACTTGCTTAAATAAGTGCACTGCTGATTGATACTTTTTCTTGTGCGGTAAAACTTAGTGTGGATATTGCAAGAGCGTTAAGCAGCTCTTTTCCCAGTTAGCTGCAACCTACGAAGACATTGAACTTGATGAGGAAAGTGAGTTTATTTCACATTTTTTATTCTATCCTCCAAACTGATTGGCAAATTTAATTGTTGGTTTGAAGGTGACGGAGATGAGATTAAAATGGCTCTTGCTGAGTGGACTGGGCAGAGAACTGTGCCAAAATGAATTCATCGGCGGTAAACATGTTGGCGGATGTGATTGCAAGTAAGTCTAGAACAAAGAATCAGGCTGGTGCAGTCGGTATTGTAGGCGTTATGCTTTGACAAAATGAATGTACTATCATGGCTTTCATGGCTCGGCTTGAAGGGAAATTCGCGGTGGACGTAGCAGAAGCAATGGCAGTCCAGCATGGACTCTCCCTTCTCTGTGAACATAATCTTTTGGTTGACGAAGTACGCACAGGTAGTGGGAGGGTTGTTAAGGAGGCTGTGCCCTCCAGAGTGAAATGCAAGTGGTGTCCCGTGTGTTTTATGATATTCTTTCCTTGCTTGATGCTGTTCATTGTTCTTCATGTGTATATATTCCACGAGCTAGGAACGTAGCTGCTCATTAATTAGCATCTAGAGCTATTTCTTCGAATAGTACGGTTTGTTGGATTGATTTCATCCCGGCTTTATTGTGCCACTCTTAGTAGTTAGTGTTGATCATTAATGGAACACATCCATTGTTTGCTCAAAAAAGAATAAATTATTTCCTATTATATAAACCAGGCCGAGCTTGCTACTCGGGCCTTCGAAGGCTACACTACAGCAAGGACTGGCACACCCCACCCTAATCCTTCTTCCACACAGGAAGCCCATTGTTGTGGCCCATACTCCGGAAATGGTGCTCGTTAAAGGCCTTGTCTGATCCATATTAAATTTAGTTTATTAATTTTTTCTCTCATTATTTTTTACTATTCCTTTTTTTCTTTTTTCCTTTTTTCCTTTCAGATAGTCGTTTTTAACCATTCATATGATATATAAATTTTTTACATTTATCTCGTTTATATATAAGAAATTAAGATTTTTAATACCATACACCATAGAATTGTAATATGGCTTGGTCATGAAAAAAAAAACTAAAAAAAAAAAAAGGAAAAGAATTGTATGCGGTATCTTCAAAACATCAATCTATTAATAAATGAAAATTTTCTATTTTGCAATGTTCAACTTGAACTAAAAGCTCTTGAATAAACTACGAAACCATATATTTCTCAGAATATCTTTAATCCGATTTCAAAGTTTCTGTACAAGTAAATTCCTGCGCTAAATTTCACCCCTCAGACAGAGGACCTTCACCATGATTTACCTACAAATTGATGATTGACTGACATGTAAACACATGCAAGTATGCAACTGAATAGAAGTTATTCTTAGCTTCAATTATTACATTATAAATTGCAAAATAATAATAATAATATTCTCATAATAACTGGACAAGGGTTCCCGTTCACAAATAGACTAATTAAATACAATCACAAAGCTCTTATTTTGAAACACTAAAATCTGGTGCAATCAATCTAGTAATTAAATCAATTTCCTTGTACAGAAATCAAGCAACTGAGCAACCAAAAGCCACACGAGAACAAGATTATTGGGGTATAGTGAAAATACCTCAATTTCAAAATATTATGTCTTCATCCTTCTGTGAAGCCTGAGATAACATGTTATGCGCAGCACCAAGAGAGATACCCCTCTTTAGAGAAATTGTCCCAGCAGCTTTCTCCTCCTCATATGCCTTAGCAGCTAAACGCTGTTTGTCGACTTCTCTTTTCTTGAAACCTTGAATCTTCTTCAGCCTAAAGAAATCCTCTCTTTCTAGTTCATCTAGCTCCCCTTTGATGTAACTAATTGTGTTCTCCAAACGAGGCTTCACAACATTCTCCAGGGCGTTGACTCTACGGTTTGTGGTCTTAATTGCAGCATCGAGGGTTAAAAATGATGTCTGCAGTGTAGCGATTTCAACAAGCAATTCAATGGATTTCACATAAGCTGCACGACAAGCCTGTATCTGTTGGCCGCCCCTTGCTAATCCAGTCAAGTCATTCTTCGTCTCTCCATCTATGAAGTATTCGAATTTAGGGAGTCTTACACCAGCGACATTTTCGGTGTGGGATTTGACTTTAAGGGCAGCAGCAGATACATTTTCACGGACAGTGAGTTTGATGTTTTCACCAGCAACGTATTTTGCTTCTGTTAAGGCAAAGGAAGAGTTTTTCATGATTTCTCCCATTGATTCCTTAGTTGAGACAATTTTCTTGAGAATCTGACGGAATTGGACTGTCAGGGCATCACTTTTCTTCTTCAGCAAAGCGTGGCCTCTTGTAGCCCCAACAAGCCGAGCTTTGATTACTCCAAGCACTGTAACTGTTGGTACAACATTTAACCGTTGGGTCTGTCCAGACATTTTGCCGAAATTTGTCGCTGGAAAGAAAAAGAAAATACGTGGTGTTGGTTTACTGGTCAAGTAATATAGCATAAGTCCATAATATTTTTACGTTACACCATAAGTATGTGGATATCTATGCTGAATTTTATGCTTCTCAACAATTAAATTAAATCTGGAAAAACATTTTGCTGATGCTGGATGCTTATCAAGATCAAAGAAACATAAAGCTTGTATTTGGTTCAGCTTTTTTTCGCTTTTGTTGTTGCCTACAGTTGCACTGCTCGATCAAGTTGAACTTCAATTTCAACCACAAATTTGATCCCTACCATTATTCAAACTAAAAGATTAACTTTTTAGCAAAATATAAGTTTATCCGACCAGAAGCAAAGAGTAATCTGTTTCTAGATTTCTCTTTTATGAAAGGCATCGTATTTGTTTATACCTGAACAATTTAAAGATATAAAAAAAATCACAAAACCAAGTGGCATAGATAGTATGTCATAGGTACACCAAATAAAGAAAGAAGTTCTCGTTTGAACAAAAATCCATTCATCATCAAGTTGTACGAGATAGTAGGAGATATAGTATACGATCAGCCTTATTGTTTGGTCCTTGGACAAGTCCATCAACCCACCTTCCACCTTTTGCAAGCTACAATTTTGAGTTACAAGCCATAATAACTCAGAAGTAGGAGTAAGGAGCAAAGATAGAGAAAGAGAAGGAATAGATGGGAAATCAATTTGAAATCTAGGAAGAGATTCAGAAAAGTTAGAACAAGGAAGAGATTCAGAAAAAGATATTAACTATGAAGCTCGGACGCGTCTCTCAGGCCACCATACCCGTGTCAACATGACCCGACACGGATCTGGTGTCGGATCCTCTACTTTTCGATCGGACATGGCATGAAGGAAGACGCAAGGCAACCTTCGAAGGGGAGAAGAAGAAGACGACGATGAAGCCAAGGGAAGAAGGAGACGTACCAGCAGTGGCTAGGGCATGAAGAAGAGCAGCAAAAATGGCGTGGGTGTGTGCGTGACTTCTCTTCTCAGTCAGATCCGAAATTAAGAACGGAGGAAGATGAGGAAGATGAAATTAAGGTGGTTGTGTAATTAAATGGGCTCGGTTATTGAATAGGCTTATGAATTAATTGGGCTTTTAAAGTTTTAGTTATACTTGTAAATTGTCATACATATAAATGGGCTTGTGAATAACTCAGAAGGAGTAAGGAGCAGAGATAGAGAAAGAGAAGGAATAGATGGGAAATCAATTTGAAATCAAGGAAGAGATTCAGAAAAGTTAGAACAAGGAAGGGATTCACAAAAAGATAAAGAAAAGGAGACAAGAGAAAGCAAATAGGTTCTCTAACCAACATTCAACAATATTCCTCAACTTTTATTCCTTTTCTCTTAGTGTGATGTATTATAGTTGAGGAGGTAGCATGAGAAAGCAGTGAGTTAATGAGACAAAGAGGTAAGTAAATTAGAGAGAGATCAGTAAGGTGGTGGAACTAACCGCGAGAAACAATTACCTTCCTAATAGACTACAATTAACCTACTAATCATTCCTGAAAGGAAAAGAAAACAAGCATCAAACAAATAATAATATGCTAGGCTAGGCTACTACAGTACAACTCGTAGAACTAGAATTACCAAAATCAAGACACCTAATTCAATTGTCCTACATTAATCTCATAAAGGTCAATATTTTTTCCCTGAATTTCAGCCCTACTGTAAGTACAAATTATTCAAAACTCGAAGATTTAACAAAATTCTAGATACCAGAAACCCCCGAGAACTTAGAACATCACATTACAGAATATACAAAAAATGATTAAAGAAATGAGACCGAGAGTCAATAAAATCGAATAAAAGGTTAAAATAATCGATCAATTGCTACCAATTTACAAAACAGATAAATAACTAATCTTGAATCACTTAATGAAAGCTTTCAAAAGTATAACCAAATAAATCCCCAAAATAAGCCCCCGTGATCACATTAATTTCCACCGGCCAATCCAAATCTGATATACATGTATGTATAATCGTATAACGGATACATACAGATAAAAGTACACAAAGAAAAAGAGAGAGAGGAGTTACCGTGGCCCGCACACAGATCAGCCGGAGAATCACCGGTGGGGAACCGGAGGTGACGCTGGAGGAAGAGGTTTAGACAAGGATCGGAGAAGTTCCAGTATTGTTGATCTAGACCCGATGGATTGTGCTGATAATTTTTTATTTATATATTTATTTATTTATTTGTAGAGTTTCTTGTTTAGGAGTTAATTTCGTTAACGGTCATTCAAGTTTAAGATAAATTTTGAGTCGGTCCTTGGAGTATTTTCCTGACTAAAATTAAGTTAGCCCCCGTTAGTGTATGTGTATTTATGAGTATTTATGAGTTTTGATGTGAAATTGGAGAGAGAATGAGTGGGATTGAGTGGTGGAGATTTATGTAGTACAGTGGGTCCCATAAAATATGTGGATGTAATTAGTTTGACTTTTGATGTGAATGTGTTAAAATGTGTAAAAATTTGTTAAAAATTGTAAAAGAACGGGCGGTTAATTAATGTTTTAACTTTTGAGTTGGTCCATTAGCTTGATTGACTTTATAACGAGCTTCGTGGTGGTTGAACCGTGACATGTACAAGATGGCATTCAAAGAGTAGTCAATGATGAAACGTCTAACTTTTGCTGCTACATATTCACAAGAAATACTTTGATGACCAAATCGACAATTTATTGAAACTTCAGAGGCCAGTGTGTGAAATATATTTGACCCCAATTAATGCTTCTGGCGTGGACAGGTGGACGAATGATCCAGAGCCAAATCAGGAGCACCGTATTGTGCCTCCTTTTTTAATCCCAGTCTCCGAACGACAGAGTAAATCCAAGAATAGTTAGACTATAAAGGACAAAATGGTTGATTAAAATTTCGGCACTCGAGCCAACTCTTCTTATCACTCACTCACGTATCGGCCATCAAGACACATGTGAGCAACGTATCAGCCATCGGGACACATGTGATCAACGGTTGTTTTGGACTCTCTTATTCGTTGAATATTATTACTATGATTCACAAACATGAAAAACAACAATGTTTACATGTCCCAAAAAAGGGGGGAAAACATGATTAGACCCTAGTGTTAAAACAAAGTAAAAGTCACTCATTGGCCCTTTTTTGTGCCAAATGCAATGAAGTTTACACTGATATCATCAGAGAGATACCATCGCTGATTCAGTGGATTGTACACAAACCCAGCAATCTCTTCAACCTGGACAAGCACATACACGCAGCATCCAATCATTACATGTGGAAATTTTTGGAAAAAAATTGACGAGTAACAGTGAAAAGAACTCACAGATATAGAACAGCGCTGAAGAATTAGGACTAATTCTTCTGGAGTTAGAAACTTCGACCACTCGTGTGTGCCTACAGGGAGCTGGCAAGTTGGAAAGCATAAAGCCAAGTTAATAAACATGTTGACAGTGAAAAAAGTGGCCACAGAAAAGGGATTTAAGGTTTGGTAAACATACCCAACGTAGGACGTACTCTGCCAAAAGAATGGTAGTGGCGTATGCTCTCATTGAACGATTGACAGTTGAGATTATTGTCGCTCCGTTAGACCTGGTCAATTCCGACAAGGATTTGCAGAACTCTGAAGGCCTTGCCACGTGCTCAATTACCTAGGTAAGTGCAAACAATCAGATGAATGTTTGCTTTCAGAAATACTGCGTGTGTTTCTGCACAATTTTCCAAATCACTATTTCTTAGAAATACTTTGGGAAATATGTTGCTAGGCACAGATCCTAGGACAGTATAATTTCCTTTTTTTTTTTTTAAACAATTGCATTGTCGTCCGAAAGTAGCTCAGTGATCATCACATTAACGTACCTCTAATGCAATCACAGCGTCAAATTGTCCCTGTTCTTCCACCAGATTTTCTGTTCACACAATTGCAGCATGAATCAGCTTTGAGGTTCAGCTAATAAAGCTTGAAAATGAAGATAAATTGTAATGGGTTCCGTGTAATGTAGGGTTAGAAAAGTTGTGGGTCCATAGATAAACATTGAGTTTGACCAATTTATAAGTTATAAGCAATTATCGATTGTAAGCTTTGACAAATATGCACGAACAAAGGCTCAGTACAACACGGTGATTAGCGCAAACATCAGAAACAGTTAAATCAATTTTTTTTTTTTAACCTTTCTTGTCAACAAACAAGAATGATGTGTACCAGCTGTTGTGCAACGATAGTCTATGGACGAAGTCATGGGATCCAAATCCTGGGAAGATATAAACACAATCAGCAATCATACTTAATTCAGATACACAATCCAAATAATAATATCATTAGAATACATGAAAGTAAATAACTTTTGTTCTATAATAAAACATACAGCATGAAGTCGTGCGATCTTGATATTCTTTTCCACAGCATCAATTCCCATCACACTAGCTCCCATACGAGCCAAAGGCTGAAAAATATAACAAAAGATTCAAACAGAAAACTAGCAAGTACATAGGTGCATCTTCTCACTTGATAAAGTAGATCTAATTTAACGTGAGTGGTTTCTAAGAATATACTCGTTTTACACACTCCAAATGAGAAATGAATTATGAACTGGGTGGAGAAAAAGGATCCAATCAGTCGAGTTTGAGTTTTGATGGAACATCAAAGCTAGAGATGGATGCATACCTCGGACAAAATTCCCCCTCCACAGCCAACATCAACAAACTTCAATCCTTCAAATGGCCTTGCACAGTTTGGATCCTTCCTGTTATCAGACACAATCGCACATAATTATCAGCTTCCAATGACGCATTATTACAATAGCTCAAAAGCATCCAAATATCACCAAGCATATATACATCTGAAAATCCTCATTATACCAATAAGAGAATAAGAAAACGATACAGTTAACATCAATTCCCATCATTACAATCGCTGCAAAATAAATAAAGATTGTTGTAACTCAAACTACTGAAGAAAAATATAGATGAATGGAATGCAAGCTATTTACTGCATCAGGGTGGATATAAATGCATACGTACTTTTAAAATTGTCATCAAGCTCATGGTAATTCTATCAGTACAAATAATTACTACACAGAAACTAAACCTTCGATTTAAAAGCTGGCAAGAGGACTATTTGGAAATAAAATTCATTCATTTCGGTAGAGGGCTATTTGAAAATAGAATTCATTCCTTTCAATAGGGCTACTTGAAAATAGAATTCATTCATTTTCAGAGGAAATTACCCAAAATGACGGCAAAGAGTGGACCTAATGAAAGCAAGTCTGGTAGGATTCATCGCATGCAATGGCTTAAACGGGCCTTCTGCATCCCACCTAAAGGTCATTGCAACAAATAACAAAAATCAAACAAAAATTTAGAAAAATTAAACAAAATTCAGTTCTTTCTAAACAAAAGAAAAAATACCAGGTCTCAGAAAGGGCAGCAAATTTTCTAATCTCACTTTCATTCAAAGAACTTTTTGAAGCCTTTCCAAAATTGGCAGCGGAAGCTGAAGGAGAGCCAGCCGGGTCAGTTGGAGCGGCAACCGGAGGAGTAGCTGGGTCGATTTGAAATGGAACCGTTGCATCTGAATATTGCCTAGTTCGAATAAGCGTTTGGAGTTCAAAATTAGGGTTCGTGAACGGGATTGATGGTCGGCTCAGGGTTCTGAGCCGGGTTAACAGAAGCTTTGAAGCCATTGTTGAAGAAGAAAAAACGAGGATTTAGCCCTCAGCCTAGACGAGTGTGATTCTCTTTCCTCCAAGTTAGTGGTTTGACTGAGAAAATGTACCCATACAGAGCTCCTTGGCACTGCAATTCGCCGGAGACTCGCCGGAGATGGAACGGTGTGGCTCGAAGGTTGGGGTTTTTGACTCCGCGGTGTTTGTAAAATGAAACGTTCTGACCAAAATCGAACTTTGGGCCAATAGACGGATCCTGATTCTTGGGTCATGATGAAATGTGTGAAGTGGGTTCCGTATTTCGGCCACAAGATTTAAATTGAGCCTTCTAAAGTCACCCCAAGACGTATTGACATTTTTTGATGTCAATATGTGCAAAGGAAAGCTAACGCCGTCGCCCATATCTTTGTTAGGGATGCGCGTTTTCAAATTAGTCCAATCACATTTTTTGATGTATCTAGTTTTATTGTCAATTACTTGAACTTCTATTGTAAAGTTATTCACTAATAGTAAGTTTCATTCAAAAAAAAAAAAAAAGACATATTGACATCAGATCTTCATACTTACTCGGGGATGCTTCATTTTTATTTAGTTTTATTTTTTGTATTAATACTTACTCGAGGATGCTTGTTAAAATCATTTTGAAATGTTCTCTTTTCTTGCATTTTTCTTAGTTTCAAAAGAAAAACATTATTCTTCAATTCTTCTCATAAATTTTCACGCTTTTTAATCCTACATCCTCTCAAAAAATAAAATTTCTTCCTATTTACTCCTTTAATCCTATTTTAATATTGTGTTTGCAAGAGAATTGAGTTTTTTCCTTTTCTTTTCTTTTTTTTTTTGGTTTTTTGAATTACGATGGAGAATGTAAGAGACGGAAATTAAGAGCTTGTTCTTTCCATAATTATACAATAAAAAAAATTTCTCTCTCCTCTTTTCAACACACACATATTCTCCAATGCAATATTAACCACACATTTGATACGGAATATCGTGTACAAAAATTTACTTCCCAACCGAACAAACTCTAAACCTTTAACTTAGAGGATGTAAAACTAACCCATCTTGAGAAAAAAAAATATCAATGAAATATGTAAAACTCATATAGACTAGTTAATTTAGCTTTGATAAATTAAAATAAAAAATAAAGGGGTTTTTTTGGGGGTTGTTAATTTCATATTGATTATTTTGCAAGCTTGTCCATACTCTGTCCGACCTTTTGACCACATATTCTTTAGAAAATGACTTCTCTCGTGCGGTAACTTTGTCAAACAAGTAGTGTTACTCTGGAAAATGTACCAGTTCCAAGTGAGTAATTTAATAGTCTCCTTGCACAATAATCAAAGAAAGAAAAAGTATTCAGCTCATATACACATTGGAAAATATAAGGGACAAAAACCAATAAATGATAAATTAAATACAAAAGCAAGGACAAAATATATTAATTATTGATCATGTGTTCTCAAGTATTCACAATAAATAAGGCTCACAACAATCATTCTACACCACCATCACTGGTGCCGATTTTTTTTTACAGCTTAACCTAAGTTTACAAGTCTACAAGGAAAGATTTTGGAAAAAAAAATAAAAAATAAAAATCTCGTCTTCTTCGACGAAGAGGTATGTGTAGCAAAAACAGTATATAGCATTACAGAAGGTAACTAGTGCAGTAGCGTTAGGTAGACCGTGTTATGAGAACATCCGAAGGAAGTTGTTGGCATACGCCATTGGCTTAACATCAGGGTGTGGCTGCAGTTCATCAACAAAATTTGACATCTCATTAATAATAAGAATATAACTGCAAACAAAGGCCTTTCTCATACTCAACTCAATTATATCAATTAAAACTGACCGCATACACATAAAAAAAAAATAATATCCAAAACAGGGTTTAAAGAAGTAACGAACCACAGCTGAAAATGTGACAATATTTGGTTTCAGCTCGGGGGCTTCAAACCGAATGAAGGCTCCCTTGTTTCCCATCTGCACCAAGTATTGGAAAATTAAACAACGGATCGACTATCAAAATGGATCTTTAGATAAAGAAAAGAAAATATGGAAAAGCTTAGCTTTGTTCGTTTTAACCTTTTTTCTACCTAAAAATTAACTTCTACTATTTAGTCAAAATCATATTTTAGTATTAATCACACATCTCACATCAACACTCATTAGCATCCACACATCTCATGATTCCCTACCTGATCACAGTAGTTTGGGGCAGAAAACACCGTTATAAGTTTGCCATCATGCTCAACCTCATAACCATCATTCTTTACTTCGTGCGAACGGACAACTAAATCTGTAACATAGTAACAGGGTGAATAGTTAATGTATTGTAAATTAAAATCTTATATTATGTATAGAAAAGATTCAAAATGACCAGTAAATACACTCATACTAGGGGAAAGAAATTACCTAGTCCATTGTCCTGCAAAAATCTTTTTGTTACGTCTGCACCAAATGCAAGACCAACACCACGCTTACTTGGGCCCCGCCCAAGCTGAGGTTGCGGATCACTCCACAACAGTTCACACATTAACCCTGGTTTACATAAGATGTGTGAATACAGCTCTGATTTGAAATCTATAGTTAATATTGAAGTTCGACTTTAACTCAATAGTAAAAGTTAATTTTTCTATAGGAATTAACCCTGGTTTACATAAGATGTGTGAATACAGCTCTGATTTGAAATCTATAGTTAATATTGAAGTTCGACTTTAACTCAATAGTAAAAGTTAATTTTTCTATAGGAAAAGTTAAACGAACATAGGCTCGGAGCTTACCCTCCTCAGGGGGCTCACAAAACCGATCAATGTTTCTGATGTCAGAGAGCTTGACACCATCTACACTGAAAAGTCCTCCATGAACCACAAAAACTTTCTCGTTTATCACATGAGCCAAAGGTAAACAACAAAACACTTCGGCAAAGAGTTCCACAAATGTATCGCTTAATTTGGATTTGACCTCACCCTCAAAACCGTATATTTTGTTCATGCTCTTGCTTTCATGGTTCCCTCGAGAAAGGTAAATCGCTGATGGAGACATGCACTTGAGTGCAAACAGTGTGAGTATAACCTCGACTGAAAAAGACCCTCTATCCACAAAATCTCCATTGAATAGGTATGGATTATCTTCTGATGGAAGTCCATTGAGCTCAAAAATATTTACCAAATCATAGAACTGCAATCACGAAAAAAGCAAAATCAAATACATAACACAAAACCAAAGTTAGAAAATTTGTTCTAGTAGCTTTAATGCATGCAATCAACACAAGACTAGATATCTGAGCATAAGCTTGAATGAAAAATAACATACAAAATTAAATGCTAGTCTATTAATCGTGAACAATCAATAGTCAAAGTACTCTAGTTATCTCATTAAGGAATCATAATTACCTGACCATGTACATCTCCGCATACAGTGAAGTGCTTCCCATTTGGAACATTAATATCAACAAGAGATGGCAAGGCTCGCAGCATTTCTCTTGTTTGCAAAACAATTTGGTATGCATATCTACAATGCGTTAAAATAAAAATTAAAAAGAAAAGGAAAAATTAGTTGAGATACTAATAGCTAAACCAACTAACAAATAAATGAAGACAAACAAGAGGACGTCTAGAGAATATGACACAACATCCAAAAACGAAGAAAAAGAAACAAGTCGAGGTGCAAGAAAAACAGCCCCGCTTCCCAATCCGCTATATAAGTGCACTGAAGTTGTATATTCACCGGGGTCAGCCACAAGATGAGAATAAGTGTGTGATTAGGTAACTTTTGTATTAGTAGAAGCTAATGTTTTAGGTTGAATAGTAATTGAGATTGTAAGATGTGTGGATTTAGCGCATGTTAGTCTCCAAATTTTTACAAGTTTTTATACATTTTTATACATTCTTTTCAACTCCACTCATTCTCTCTCCTATTTCACATCCACATATCTCGTGGGACCTACATGTACTACACAATTCTCCACCATTCACCTCCACTCATTCTCTCTCTTATATCACATAAAAACCCATAAAAATTCATTTTTACGCATACACTAATAGGCGCTTATATTAATAGTTGTTTGTCATGTGTGGTTAATAGTAAAAGTTTCTTTTTGGAGAAATTTTTTGTAAACAAAGGCTAAATGTTATGCATGGATTGTGATGCTACCACATAGTACACGAATCAAACTCCTAACTGTAACAAATATAAAAAAAATTTGGTTAAACTCAAATTACAAAACTATAGCACAACCAGTATAGAGCAACCAGAACATACCTTTTATGTAAGCATTTCTGATTCTTAAAGTCATCCATCATTTTCTCCACAAAGTCTAAAGTTACAACATCACCTTCTATTCTCGCACCGGTATATTCAGGTTCCACGTCTGGGATCAAAACAGAACACATAGATCAACAGCTGTTATGCAAATACCTGCAACTTAAATCAAGAAAAGGGTCATTAAGCAGGACACCCCTAACTGTACGTTTGGCAGGGTTTCTTTGGAAACTACGAGCTTTTCTGCTTTAGTTTTTTCAGAAATTATTTCTCAAAGACTAATTTTCAACCATGCCCTATTAAACCATTATTTTTCTAACTTATCAACCAAACATTCTTCCATAAATCAATTTTCATTGGGAAAAACTATACCAAACAAGTTATAAGGTTAATGATTACGAGGAAAAAGCTGACATCAATTTCAGATTCAATTTCTACATTAACAAATCAGCTTAGATGGTAAGAATAACCACAAAATATAGACCAACTAAAAAATTCAGCCAATTAAACCTTTGGTCTCCAATCATCTACATGCTTCAGAGTGGGATGGTGAACTGGAGTTCGTCCACTCGACAGTTTTCTTATAAAATGATTCAATAAAGAACATATAGCTTTTCAGAAGTTCATAAAAGAAGATCGAAAAGTATGGGATTTGGATGTATGATCTATAAACACTTGTGGTTTATAGTCTATAGACGCCTAAATTATATCCCATTAGAAATCAATTCACTCTTAATGGAAAAGTACGGGAATTGGATGTATGATCTATAAACCCTTGTGGTTTATAGACACCTAAATTATCCCATTAGAAATCAATTCACTTTTACAGTAACTTCCCTGTACTTCTGCACTATAATATGGAGCCACAAAAGGAATTATTTAGCAACTAGTCCACTCATGTGGGCCATGATGTTTAAGGAAGATATTGTTTCAACCTTAAATAAAACTCACCCTCAAAAGCCAGTTGTTAAGAGGTGGGTGGTCAAGGCATTATAAATCACATACAAAAATTGAATGCCTAACACACGCTTAGACGTGAGACAAGTCTCATGCCTTACGATGAGAACCATGACAAATACAAATTAGCAGTTTCCACAAGACATACGACAACCAGCAAGTACACCAAAGTTAATCCAATAGGAAATAGTTTGCTCATCAAGTTTTATTATCAGGCAGTATGCCCACAAGTCTCACACAACATTTCCAAGGAGGTTGAAAAAAGCACATTTCTAATAGGGAAAAACTTCCGTGCTCAAAATGAGCAATTACAATTTATGCATCAATGGTACAGATATAAAATTCATTTTAGTTTCAGAATATACCTTGCCATTCAATTATGCACTTATTTGAAACAAATATTCACAACTTAAAGTCAAAATATTGAAATCACCAAACAATTGATTTATAATCTTTCCTTCCTATGTAGTTTAATCTTAGAAGCTCAAACCTAAGTCAAGAGTTCGAGTCTTGGTAAAGATATTGTCTTTGCAGCGACCCTTCCAAAACGTCCCCCAAACCACCAATATTGTTGCCATAGCTGTTGTTGCGACTACTATGGCTTCTTTAGTTCCCACATATACCGCCAATATAGCCACTAGGGCTACTGCCGCTGGCACAGCAATAACTTTCAGGGAAACAAAAGATGAGCCTGGGCTCGTCCCTATAATGATAAAATGGGTAAAAGAAAATTATAACACTACTAAGTACAAATATAACTAATATATTTATCATGATGGAAAAATGCAAATTGAACTCATCTAATATTTTTTTCTCCTTCAGTATAACATGGCAATGGGTGAGCATAAACTTCAAGGGGTCAACCAGACTGGAAGGTCCTTCATTTTATATTATGACTGTTCTATCAAACGACATAGATTTTCAAATTTATAAAACAACAGTTTCATGACAACATGATCCCATGTTTAGATCCAATAACCACAGCCAGCCAATTCACATCCAAATTTCATCACCAGTGCAAAAGGAAAAGCAGAAGTGAAATCTAAAGATAGGCCAGCCACCTTAACAGATACAAGAACATAGAAAACCACGAACTCATGATCTTCTAAAACTGCAAAAAGCTAAAAAAATCATAAACATAAATCTGCTTCTAATTTAGAGCCATCATATAAATGTATCAATGCCTGCCTATAAGCATCCATGTTCAAATGAAGATATCTTCCACACATTTACATCGCCTACATGATTGACATATCAGTTAATTCAGCATATCCCTTTTTCATGCTTGCCAAATATCAGCCAACTTCACACATCCAATACCACCTCTATAAGCTTCAAACCCAAGGGTGGCAAGAAGATAACTATAAAATATTTAACATATTTTGACAATGAGCTTAGGCAAGACTTTAGGATGCATCAGGAACCCATAAGGCCTCCTATTGGAAGCATAACAATTCTGACAACAAACACGATATTGCAACAGTAACACTTAAACCCCAGTCATGGGATGAAAAACACTAGAGACATTGATCAGAATGAAAGGTAGAAGGAGCTGCCTATGTCCTTTCACTCTATCATTTTAACAACCTTAGAAAGTGAACTACAACATACAATGAGAATCTCAGAACCAGAGATAACCATTAAGGTGATATGACAAATTGACAATCACTGTTGGTCCAACTTTCTGATAACATACAATTGAATTGACAGAAATAATTGAAATGCTCCATAATAAGTGGTAAAAACCAGAAAAGAATCGCAATTATAGTCGCATACCTATGGCATGATAATCAATCGATTCAGCTATTGAGACTTTTTCAGATTCAGGTACTGCAATAGCTTCTTCAAATTTTAGCTTCATCACAGCTTTCTCACATTCTTTTAATTTCTTAGCTGCATCAGGGTCATTTGGACATAATTTCTTGACCTAATTCATGATCAAAATGAGATTTGGATTCATGAATGCAACATAACAATAAATTCGACAACCCAATAACAAAGGGGGAGAGAGAGAGAGAGAGAGGAGGGGTTGGGGGAGGTAGGAAGCATAAAAGTCAAACTTGCGTCAGAAATATGAGGTGGACAATCTATTAGAATGTGGATTGATCGGCAGATTTCTAGAACATAACTTTGTACCAAGGGTTACATCTAGAAGAATGGCTATTTGTTTGAGTAAGACATTTGTTTCTTAGCTAAGCTTGTAGAGCCTTATCATAAATTAGAATGGGAAAATGTCCATTTAAAATTGGTTAAATATAGCCGAAAATCTTGTGCACGCATCACAGGACTCCAACCATGAATATACAGAAAAATGATGTTCTAGAATCAAGAGAACGAGCTAGCCATTAGAAACACCCATATTGAATCAAGCTATCTTTACATACAAAATACTCTTTAAAACTAAAAGCTCATGTAATGATGCTAAATTTAGCCTCTTCCAGTATAGCGGGATTTATGCTTACAATGCTCACGAGGTATCTATCAATCGCACACCCTAGAGCTATACCTCCATGAGTCAATAATAGAAAACACGCATTCATTTTTCAAGAACTAAAGAGTGATAGCTACACTTAATCATACCTTCTACATTTCAAGTTTCAACAATAGCAAAAATAGTGCTAAAACTAAATGAAGGAAGATTCTTTGACCCATTGCCAACAGCTTCAAAAATAGTGAAATTAGTACAAAGAAAACAGTATGGGGAAACCCACTTGTTGAAAATCCTTGAGAGCATCTTTAAACTTGCCCAATCCTAAATATGCAGCACCTCGTCTATAAAAACCCTGTTCAAAAATTACCCAACAACACACATCAATAAATACCTTCCAAAATTGGGAATCAACTTTTGTTATCCTAAATTGGGAAAAGAAAAACAGTGAAAAAATTTACTTTACCTTGGAATATTTGGGGTCGATTTCAATAGCTTTTGTAGCGTCCTGTATGGCACTGCCATACTCTTCCAATTTGGTGTGCGCAAATGCACGGTTAGCCCAGTATACCGCATTCTCACTATTTGCCTCTATCGCTTGCGTATAGAGATCAATAGCCTGTGAATACTTATGAGCTGAAACAAAAAAAACTCCAAAATTGAAACCATCAAACCAAATAGAAGATGAAAACTATGAATTACAGATACACAAACAGATCGTCAGTGAAGAATTCAATCACCTTTGAAGGCTTCATTTGCGAGGGCCTTGAGTTCTTCAGCTCGACAATCGTTTGTCGGTATTACAGTTGCCATGATGGGGCATAATAGGAACAACAATACTGCAATTTTACACTAAACGGGGTTGTGGGGTACGGTGGAAGAAGAGCAAGGGCGTTGGAAGGTCGCCTGTTGTGCCCTAGTTGGTGACAAAATTGACTTGGGAAAAAAATCATGTTCACAATCCTCCACACGTATTTCAATCAAATATTGGAGTACTAAAATCTGAAATTTGATATTTTTTAAAAGTCACTTGTAAACATTTGTATCAGGAAAATTAAATCAAATATAATATCCATTAACATTTTTTTTTCGTTTAACATCTTTTATAAATATAGTAGAATAAAAATAATTACACTGAGAAATTCAATCACCACTATTTGATTATCCCCTCAAAATTGGAAGGAGAAAACAAGAGATTGAAATAGGTTCATGTAAAACCAGCCTTTGCATGCTCTTGACCAGAAGAACAAAAATGAGGGGAAAACAATGAGATTTGTTTGTCTCACTTGGCAAATTAATCACTTTTTACTACTCTCTTTTTTTTCTTTTTTTTTAAGTTTTACTCCAAATTTTTATATTTATAAAAGAAAGAGCAGCTACCATCTTTAAATTTAAATTTAAATTTATAAAAGAAAGAGTAGCTACCATAAATATTACTACATTTTTCTGTCTACATGACATAGATTTCTTTATTTTTTTTATATGTTGCGCTTTAATGGTGGCAGCTGGAACAATGAGAAATGTGTTGGCTGTTGTCTCTTGAACATGCAAGCATGCCCATAGCCTTTCGTTTTCCTTTTTGACTTTTTTTTTGCTGTTTTGTTTCATTTGTTAATTTTTTTCTAAGGCAAATACTCGAAACATATATTAGTATGTCTAAATTATTCTTCTTCTTAGAGAACGATTTTCATTTAAAAATGATTATTTTTAGATAGTATTTTTTTATAAGTATTTTTCTTGCGTTGTAACTAATTTTGTAAAGTAAATGCTAAAAATATTGAAAATAATTTGTATTTGTTTGTTGAATTAACACTTGATATTACACAAAACTTTAAATAAGTGAGTTGTATGGAAACTTTTTGTTTTATAGAAGAAAATGAATTTGTCAGTATATTTGGATGTGTAACCATTTATGTTCATCAAAGCTTCTTTGAATATAATAAAAAAAAATATTTTGACTAAAATTTTAATATCAACCAATGAGTGAGAGCAAATGAAAAATGTGTTATCTATAAAATCCTCTTAACACATTAAAGGTAGAAGTCATAATTTTTTATTTTTTATTTTTACTTTTCCTCAATATAACAATCTTTTTAAAATTATTTAAGTTTTGAAACAATGATAAAATCTAAAAACTATAGGAAATATATTGCAAAAATTAAAAGTTGAGTTGAAATTTTTTCTTTTATAATTATGACATTAGTTTTAAGTTGAAAAATATTTTATGTTGTGGTCAAATTGCACATTTGTTGTACAATTTTGATATTACATTGTAAAAATTTTGATATAATAAACATTTCAAATGAACCTACGGGCTAAACTAGTTTGTTTAAAAATATATTGAACTCTTATACTCACACTAACGTTAGGTCAACAATAACAATGGACGAAAGGAGATAAAATTGATTTCCTTGGGCCCTTGGTCTTGCAGCCCAAGTTAGGTCCACAAGCGATGAAAATAACGTCTGGATCGTACGTCCGGTTTCGGGCCTCCATGGGCCATCACGAGAAAATAGTAAAATCTTTTCTTACTTAGAATTATGTTGCTCAGTTCAAAAAATCAAAAATAAAAATAAAAATTTAAGAAATTAAGAATATATATATATTCTCATTTTCTAACCACATATTTTGGGGATTTAAAAAATCTCAATGTATTTTAATCTATGTTTTTTAAAACTCTAAAAGTCTTAATATATTTAATTAAGATATTTTACAAGTCTCAAATAATACTAGTTTCAATTGAGACTTTTTAAAAGTCTCAATAAGTTTCGAAGAGTATTAAATTTACTTAATTTTTTTTAAAGATTTTCCTATTCTTGAGACTTTTGGAGATTTTTTTAGAACAATATAAGGTAAAAATGTCTTCCAAATCTCATCTATATCGATTAAAATTTTAATTAAAAACTTCCACACAAAAATAAAAACAAAAGAATTGGTTAATATCGTTTCAGTTAAAATTTTAATCCTACGAATTTACGTTTCCATTGAGAAGATGATGGGTTGGCATTAATTTTGACCTATAAAAGCACAAGCCTACGAGTAGTCCGTGTGCTCTGCTTTCCTTAAAGCATGGATAAAGCGCAACACAACATGATGAAAGGAAAGAAAAGTTGAAGAAAAGAGGAGTGTCCTTTGCACGAAAAAAATGTAACTAAACAAAATTACATTACATTACATTTGCATTTATGGGTCATGATATCCCGCTTACCAGTTAATTGCTGTGTCATCTTACCAATCCGTAAGAGAAATCAAGAAAAATATTCTTTTATTATTTTCTTGATCTCTCTCATATATTGGTAAGATAATTGGTGGGAGATCATTAGTATCCATACTGTAATCATATTGCTCAATGACATATTTGAAATTTCCAATTACTCCCTCCGTCCCAATTATATAGGGCTTTATTCTTTTTTGGGATGTCCCAATTATATAGGAACTTTCGTATTTTTTTACTATAATACCCCTATTTAATTTGAAAATTTTAAAGTCTTTTGTTAGTTTCAATAATTTTTTAACTTATTAATGAGGGCAAAATGGAAAATTATTTGTATTATTTACTTTTCCCATGCAATTCTTAATATGTGTGAAAAGTCAACGAGCCATATATAATTGGGACGGAGGGAGTATAATTTTGTTGTACTGAACGCTATGTATGTGAACCATTAATGCCAACAATCTGTTCATATAGAATCACAAAGTTATTGTGCGTAGGTAGTAATTGAAGATCCACTACATCATATTAATTTGTCATTATGATTGTCACATTCAATTAAAACACTCTACATGCACAGTCGTCAATTAAATTATCAATTAAATTAGTAAATTATTTTGATTGGATATGACAATTGAAGGGATAGTAATTGATATAATAGACTTGACCTTGTTGACTTTAAAGCGTCGAATAATCTCGTTGTCGGTTCCCAACAATTGCCCTTCATTGATGTACATGTCTCGAGGAGGCTAGTTAATTAATCGAACGATGGTTATTAATGGAGATAACAAAATTACGTGCATGCAAATTGCTCCTTAATATTCACCGATCCAGCCATTTCTACGCAACCCGATCGATCCTTACACTCTGCATGAATATTATCAATAGATAATATATGATCGTATGAATACTTACTTCCTCGCTGCAATCATTTCAAGAATGTAAGAAAGAAGGACGAATTATATTTGATCACGTGCACGATACAAAGTACTATATACATACATTTGTGTAATTATTTAACATATATTTTTGTAAATAAAGAAAAACAAGAGACATACCTCTCGTTTTCCGTTGCTTGTTCCCCGGAAGCTCCTTCATTTTTACCTCTTGAAATTAGCACTGTTCAACGTATAAGCATTTTCAAAAACCCTAACATTGTTTAGACCTTGCAAAGAGTGGCAATCAATTAAGCCATGACAAATTGTTTTGTACTAGTTGTATATTGAAAAATGCTTAATTGGTAGTAGAATAGATAAATCCGAAGAGTTAGTAAGAATATATATATATATATATATATATATATATTGTTATTAATAGCACGAGTTAATTAATAGCATTTTGGGTTGAGTGCTATATATCATTAATCACGTCAAAGAAAAATAAACGTCATTGCTTATCTTGTTATTCTATTCTTAAAAATGTGTGGGAGATGGGGGTTTATTAAATTGTTGAAATAGAAAGATAACGACACAAAACAAAATGAGAACCAACAATTAATTAAGTGTTGTGCGCCCCACACACACACACATATATATATACATATATATACGATATATGTTGTAGAGATAGAGTATTCTAATTTGATAAAGTAGCTAAAGAAACAAAAGATCTAGACTCGCACACTAACATGCGACGATCATTCATATGCACCTATATATGCACCCTAAGATTGTTCGAGTCTTTCTAGAATTGGTTAATTAAAATTTAAAACTACTTTATTTTCTCCACATTGTTAATATTAGTTAATACTAAAAAGTGCTATATATATGTTTACCCCCAAAAAAAATCATAATAATATATGCTATATATACTTATCTAACTCTCACTAATCTGTGCATATATAATTATAGATGGTCAAAGTTAAATAGTATTCTTTGAGAGTTTGGTATTAATAAATATAGATAGTTACCTTTTCATCATTTCATTATAAAATTTTATTGTATTTTTACTCGTGCAATGCACAAAGTTAATATAGATGAAATATATTATAAATTGAGTTAGTAAAATTATAGTCACTTTTTTTCAATTATGCATATCAAACTATAGTTTTTAATCGATTTAAAAAAATTAGATATCGATGATGCTTGAAATTCAAATGAAGCAAAAGTTAGGGACATTTTGTGCAATTGGCCTTTTTTTATTGTTAGATCAAATGCATTTTAGTATATTTTTTTTCAATTCCACTTTTAACAATCGTAGTTAATTATCCTAACATGGTGGATTATTAGGTTGGCCTGATATCTGGGTTTCGAGGTTAACTTACAAAATAAAATTTCTGTGTTTCTTTCACTTTCTTTCTTGTCTTTTTGTTTATTGTTTTTTTTGAATTATAGACATAGACCTGTACAACATATGTGCAAAGGCCAACTCACATTTTCCTAGTACTATGACTTCATTTTATACATATTGTCCTCAATTATATTATTTTCAAAAAGCAATGTGGATGCTTTTTCTCATATAATTTTATTTTTTAAGTATTAACTATTAATTTCAATCATTGGCATCAAAAAGTAATTTTAATTTAAATAAATATTGTAAATTAATTAATTCTTATTTCTTATTATTGATAATTGTTAATGAAAATTAAATCAAATTTTACTTAATAAGTCTTTTTTGTCTTTATATGTTAATAAAACTGAAAAATGATTCTAAGCAATACTATTTTTATAACATATTAATTAGTATTTTAAATTTTAATTTTCAAAAAGCGTAGGCGATCGATCAGATGTTAAACCACTTTTCAGAAGACTTGAGCTAGAAACCAAGTGTTATATGGTTGAATAGCAAACTGGTCAATCCAGTCTTCGAGTTTCGTGATTAAAGTGAATTTTTTTTTTGTTTAACTTCAAAAGAAACTACAAAGTTAGACCCATAAAACATATGTACAGTGCCGAATTAATTATTTTATATTACTTAATTTGTTTCAATAATATTAAATATTATTCATATATTAATTAATACATGGTTTCAGTCATTTAAAGAAGTGTACTCACCAATTCCAAAGAGTTATTAATCATTCTATTAATTTTTTTAATAGAATCATTCTATTAATTTTAGTCCTAGATAAATGCAAAAACGATGATACGTTGTGCTTTCTATAATGCAAATGAGAATTCCAAATCAGTAGGAGTCTATCTACAGCTACTAAACACCAAAAAAAAATAATAATAATAATAATAACAATAATAGTTTTAAAATTTGACATCATTTAGGTAGAAAAATATTTTAAGGGACTATCTTCTTTTAATATTAGTATATCTTCATAAAAAATATAAAATGATAATTAAATAAAAATCTTGAGGCCAACAATTGAGGGGGTCATGGTAATAGTATAATGCCCGTTAACCTATTTATTTTTACACTTTTTTAAAAATTTTGAATTTGATCAAATTAATCACATTTATATATTTCGTGGAAGCTACACATATTACTCAAATATCTACCATTCAATTTTATGTATTTTTTTATATTTACATTAAAATTCATAAAAATCTATTTTAATTTCGACACTAACACGCGCACTCTTGAAAAGGGAAATAGCATAGCTAGGTAAATAAAAATGAATGAATGATAAGAATGTATACAAAACCAAAAAGGAAAAAGGAAATTAAAAAACGAAAGAAGTGTACATATATATTCCCTATTCTCTTGTCCTTGTCACAGGGACAGATGTTCTGGGATGTGGATCCCTCCTTCCGAGACCGGTTGTCCCTATCGTGACATGCATCTAACATATAGTACTTGTATCGAAATTTTTATTTTTATTAAATAATTCTTTTTCAATGGATTTCAAGTGTGTTGAAATGTCAAATGAATAAATTTAGGCCTTGCTCTTTAGGGAATAATTTTGTTCTGTACAGTATTTTGTATAAAATGAGTAGTTAATATTGTATTAAAAAATATATATGTAGTTGAAAAAGGAAAGAGAAAAATTTTTGTGTAACTTTATCTCCCATAAAATAGAACCTTATTCAATTATCAAATTACTGAAGAAGTACATCCAATGATCCAATATATAAATAATAGAGTGAAATAAGATCATTCACCAATGCCATGTAGCCTTTGTTAGTGTATGCGCTACTCGGGTCGCTGATCTTTTTAACCCAACTAAATTTTAGATTTGAAGCATCACTTGCTAGAAGTCGGCAATTATCGATTATCATCACAAAGTATGAATTGTCTAGTTAATCTGGTTGATGAAGAGCCGTCACGGCTAGAAGAGTATTCATCTCGATAGTTAGGACCCCAGGGAAACGTGATTCATCCGAGAGGGCCTCGTGTACACCCAGTGCTTCAACAATGAGAGGATGCATGATGCCCCGTATTGGCACAACTTTAACAGCAACAAAAGAGCACAATTCGTCCCTAGCTATAAGTAGTAATATTGTTACGTGAAAGGGAAGGAAAAAAAATCAAAAAACACTCGAGCTTAATTTTAACTAATTAGTTGAACGTGTACGTGTTTATGTTTCTCAACCTTCCTTTAATGAGTTAAAATCAGCCATCCATTTTTCCTATCCCCCTTGCTGTCCAGCCCATAGTTATTAAACCCGACCCGAACCGGACGGTTGGACCGGTGATCCGGTGCCTCGACCGGTCCGATTCATCTAATTCGACCACCTCGCAATTGACCCAATATAAACCCGGTTGAATCGCCGGTTAATAGGCAACCCGGTGACCCAAAAAGTAACAACCCATCCGGGTCATTACTTATTTAAATTATTATATTTTTAAATTGTAAAAAAAAATTTATTTCCTTGAATGTTTAAGGTTGAAAAAATAAATCAAATCATTTCTTACCAAAATAAAAAGTAAAAAACAATGTAAACTTTTTTCACAACTAAATATTTACCGTGATTAAATTTTTTGAAAATAAATAATCGAATATCCAAAGTTATTGATAAGTGTGTGACTAGCATGAGTGATTAAAAGATTTTACTTTTAAGTTTTATACTACCATTATAAACTACAGTGCATATTCTTAAGCTCATATTCATATTATCGATTATAAGTTTGAAACAAAATCAAAATTGATTAGCGCTACTTGCCACCTTTTAATATTCAACAAAAAGTTAGTGATATTCATTAAAATAAAATCAATTATGAATTAGATGAGCATTCTTGTTTGTGGATGTAATAATATTTTAATTACGCTTATTCAATATAATGGTTATAATAATTGTTAATTATAATATTAAAAAAATTTCAATGATAGTATAATTATTTTATTTCAATCTACCGGTTTGATGAGAGTTAACCCACGGCTCAACCATCGACTTATCAAGTTGAACCAAAGAACTCCAGGACTGACTCTCTATCCGGTCGAACTCACTGGTCGAGTCTGATAACTATGGTCTAGCCAATAAAATTATAACATGTGCTTGTTTAATTATTTTTTTTATGATTTTATAAAATACTAACATGTAAATTTTAAAACAGATATCATAATTTTATTGGTTGGATAGCAAACGGAACAAGAAAAGGGGACAGCTGATTTCAATTCTCTTTTAATATAACGTGGGTTTTACGCTATTTAATTACCAAAATTTTAATTTCAATTGGAAAATTTTCAATTATACTCGTATTATCAAAAGTTTCGTAGACATTCCTTTATCAACGCTAGAGATGTTTTCAATTAAAAGAACTTTATTGTTGAATGTACAGTTAGAGCTTGGTTTGTATAGTGTTTTTTTTTAACCATTTCCTTAAATATCATTTTCACTTTATTCAGGTACTACATTCTCATATTATAAATATAAATTTTTAAATCTTTCAATCATACATTAAAAAATGCATTTTAAACATTTGATTTGTATATCAAATTTAACAATGAAAAATAATAACGACATGATCAAACAATATACTATCCAAAAATAAAAAAATAAAAAATATATACTATCCCTAATATATAGAGTCTACTTACTTACAAACAACTAATGTTATGTACTATAGTCCAAGATTAAGAAATAATTGCAATAGATGTTCAAATTCTTTGAAAACGTGCATCGCGGTTTCAAGATTAAGAAAAATGTCATCGTCTCATCCCTACCTCCCTCCCCTACTCTTGGTAATGGTAGGTTAATTATGATGATTTATAACCCTCACACTACTTCTTGCTCCCAATAATTCAACTCAAAATAATCAGATTTTTAATTTAGTCGGTTGAACTGAAGCTTATTGAATCGGACCAGCTCATTGACATGTCTATTTCTGGCATGCATAGTTTTCAAAGAGCTTATTTATTTATTTATTTATTATTATTATTATTATCTTTTTAAATCAAAAATTTTTAAGAAAAAGAATATGGGTTAATTTGTACATAAGAAAGACAATATGATAAAATAAATTTTTTTTTCGAGAAAGAAAGGAATATTGGTTAATTGTGATCGATAACACAGTGCCAAGGAATTACTTCATTTTTTCTTTTTTTTTTTTTTATATTGAGTATTATTTCATTCAGAAAAATGATTATTATTATTAAATCATAAATGTCTACTTCTCAGCCAACTAACTTTACTTGTACAAAGATATATAGTATTATAGGAATTGTACAAATGATGTTAAAGTGGTGCCTCCAGAAATAGATATAAAAACAGTAGTCAGACTCATCACTTCACCCTCCTTCCCACATCATGAAACTTCACGTACTTTGAGCAAAATTCACACTCAAAAATATTTCCATAGTACTCATTATATCTCGCTTTTTCTAATTTATTTTTTTGTTTTTACTTCTTCATTTGTTGTTTTATTGTTTTATTTTATTTTTTGTGTAGATAAAGAATTATCTTTTGATAAGTTCCAGTATCATTTTGGGTTGTGGGAAAATGCTGTGGCACATGAAGGGCACCCACTTTTTCACCTTTCTAGTTGCTAATTTAATAGTTCTTGGGGATGTGTACAAATTTATGCCTAGTATATGAAGTTACATTCGTGGATAGGAATTGTATACATTGTAATTAAATGCATTATTTATTACCCGTCTTATAATGATAAGTGCATTTACCCATCAATTTCTACTCGATCCCCTGTTCCGTAAAGATAGGCTTGATTTGATTTTGCGAAATCGTAATTAATATTATTATGAAAGTAAAATGTAATTATATTTTTTTATTTATACCTCTATATATTAAAATAAATAATAATAATATTTTTTACTAATAACGATGCCCATTAAATTAAAAAAGGATATAATAGGAAAAATAAAAAATTTAAATAGATATAAATAAATAGTAACCTATATTTTGGGATGAATGAAATATTATAATAAAGTGTTTTACATGGAAATACATACTAATAATATTTATGAATACTTAGAGTAACATAGTTGAAAATCATACACCATCTATGTCCACAGATTTTCAACATATTAGCTAATACACATTAGGGGAATTTGTCAAAACCCCGATCGTCAAACCTAAGAAAAAAGGGATCTTCAACAATCAATGTCAATTGGTACCTTGCATATATTGAATGTGGAGAGACAGAACACCAATCAAATTTTCCATAGCTTATCAAAATTTTTAGTGAAAATGTTACATATATGGATAGTCGATATTTTTCAACTCATTGTGAAGCGATTTTGCAGCACAAATCCAAGTAGTTGAGGTTGAAACTTAACAAGTTCCATTCCTTTGCACATAAAGAAAAAAAAAATACATCTTTGTTTTCTTTTTCTTTTTAATTTCTAATTTTGTTTATTTACTCTGTGAATTGCTGTTTTTTCTCTGGGTATTTATTGATGTTACCAAAATTTGATTTATTTTGGATTAATTGGTGGTGGGGCCCACTTAAAAAAGAGAGAAAAAAACTTCGTGGGTGGGGCAGTGGGAGGTTTCTAGGATTTTGTAATTAGGGTTTTTCAGTTGGGTTTGGATTAATCCATCTGGAGGTTTGTTAATTTGTCCCTTTTCTCCTATATAATATTCTTTTCATGTTATTGTTATAAAATTTAGTGCCTATTTTATTTTCATGTTATCATTTCAATATTTAGTGCTTATTTTATATATTATAATCACTTTTTTGTAATATTTGGAATTAATATTCTTAAGTAATATTTTTGTGTGTCATTTTTATTAAACGATGAAGAAGTGTTCACACCACCTTTTTGTTATTAACAAAAATATATTAAATCAAACATGTCACTTGAGATGTGAAAATATATATTTTCTTAAAGAAAAAACGTTTCTTATTGTATATAAAGAAAGGATGCGGTTAAATACACCCCGTTCTTTAGCCCCCCGCACCCCACTTTTTTGATGGGGGACAGAAATACCCTTTTGCCGTCATCGGCCAACAATGGTAGAATAGTTCATGGAGTCCTCGGTGGGGTGCTTGTCCAGCACCCGCCGAGTAGCCTGTCGGGTGCTTGGCCATAGCTGACCGAGCAATCCCAATTGAAAAAATGAAAAATAAAAATTATGGTAGCTTCCATGGCTGCCATTTCCTGCACCCATGGGAGCTGCCATAATGGTAGAAAATGCATAAATGGAGGTTGTTCGGCCAGCAATGGTCGAATAGTCCAATTTAAAAAAAAAAAAAATTTATGGCAGCTTCCATGGCTGCTAGAAATGGCAGCCATGGAAGCTGCACGGTTGGCAATAAAAGTTGCTGTCATTTTCGGTAGCAATCACTATCGAAAATGGCAATCGAAGAAGTTGCCGATTGTGCAACTTCTTCTTCTCCTCTTTCTAGTTTTTTTATAATTGTTGAATCAAGAGTATAATTGTATATTTGCTTAATTTTTTTAAAAAATAATAGGTATAAGGATTAAATATTGGGGTGTATTTACCGCACCCATAAAGAAAACATAAATTTACTCTGGAAAAAAAAAAAAATTAGACACAGATGGGGAAAAGTGGAAAACATAAGTTGTGCCACGCGCCACGCGTTAGCGGTCACTGACCAACACAGTATCTCTGCTCCTGAATTCTCACTTTGTGCACAAGAGAAGTGACACACATACCATACATAAATACACTTGTAATAAACTAATAATCAGTAAAAATAAAAAAATGATTTGTTTTTTTGAATAAAAAAATTAATGAAAAAACACTAAAAAAGTGTAGAAAATAATGCATATAAATATTCTCACTCATTACTTTATCTTGGGGTCTCATATGTCGCTTTCAAAGACATAAATATACAGAGCAGAAAATGGGATTGACACCACACCTTTCGAGCGGGAAAAAACGCATAAAGAAATGCCATTACTGTCTCTCTCTCTCTCTATCAGTCTCTCACTAGAACTTTTCCCTTTCTCTCTCTAGTTCTTGAGGAAAAAACCTCAACGAAACTCATTTCTCAGTTCTTCTACTTGATTTTCATCTCTACTTTTCTGGGTTTTCGTTTTCTTGCTTCAAAATCTTAACTTTATGCTGTTTTTGCTGTGTTTTTGTGTTTTTTCCCCAGTTTTTATTATCAAGAAATGAGCTTTTTCTTGTTTCTCTCTCTTTCTCTCTCTTGTTTCGCACTCTATATCTGTATATAGGCGAAGCAGGGAAAAAATAGAAAGCGATGACCATGGAATTCAAGGGCTTTTCCATGCGGTGAGTTCCTAAGGTTTTGTGCTTTTAATTATTATTATTATTATTATTATTATTATTATTATTATTTTGTTTCAAAAGATTTAAGTTTTGTGTGTTTTGTAGAGAATATACGTCGAGGATGAGAAGTGTTAGCGTGGTAAAATGCTGGCCGTTCGACGGAACAGATGAAGATGTCGTGAAATCATTGCTTCCACCGATCACTGTCAAGAAATTCACCTGGTGGTTTGATGCACTCGAATTGTCTCAAAACGTCGTCGTTGGAGAAAACTCAAAGAACAAGGGAGATTCTATGGCTATGAGGGGAAAACAAAGGGCTCCAAAGAAGAGGTCTATAAAGGAGCTTTTTGCGGTGGCGCCGCCTGTAGAAAGAGTTAGCAGCGAGGACGAAGATGACGATGAACAAGAGTTGAGGGACTCGAGGGAAATTAAATGGGGTCTCAAAGGAAAGAGAAATGAGAAGAAGAAGAAGAAGAGGAATGGTAAAGAGATTTTGTTGAGTAAGTTGAAGAAGCCAAAGAAGAAGATTAACAAATTCAAGAAGAAGATGGATCTACCAGTTGCAAATAAGGTATATGTATTTCAATTTCTACAATTTTAGTCCCATAGAATCTTCACACATAGATGAAAAGTACAACATAAAATATAATCTTGATTGAGGTTTTTCTTGATTGTGAGAAGTTAAGAATGGTTGGTTTTTACCTCGTTTTGCTCAGAAATTACCCTACTTTTTTGTTTGGCATAGATTTACTGATCATAAAGCGATAAAAAGGGTAAGAAAAAGGGGGAAAAACAAATAGGAGAATGGGGTTTTCATTGAGCTGGGGAATGAGAGAGTATGGTGCTCCAGCTGTGCTGTACGGGTTGGACAGCCATTTTTTATGAGGTTGAAAGTTTTGTTAATTAATTATGTTGTTTTTTCTACTGTTTTGCCTATGTTTTTCTCTCGAACCATCATTGTCATTGCAATTTTATTTATTATTTTTTTAAAATTATTATTATTATTATTTTTATTTTATAGGTAGAGGGTAAGTTTTGACCATATGATTTCTCCAACCTTTTTGCTAAGCTAGGGTTGCTCAATCTAATAAGATGAGATACTTCTACTATGTGGATCATCTCGACCAATAGCGAAATTCGCGAAACCGGTTTTTCTTTTCGACTAGTTGTAAATTAACGGAATTATGTTGTTTTGGTCGGAAAAATCACATGAAATAATGGTTTGATGGCGTTCGTGGGTTAACTAAAACCCCTTTTAGCTATCAAGAATTGTACATAAAATCACGTGATTTTGATATGTCGTAATGTTATGCTCCATATCATAGGTTGGTTTCATGTCAATTGGCTAGCTAATTTATCTATATTGTGACATTTTTCTTAATTGATTAGTTTGACAATGTGATATGCTAATGTGATAATTTATGTCATTATGGTTCTACTGTCCCATTTCTCAGGAGATATGTTTTAAGCTCCATCTGCAATCTCATGGAGTTGTTAACAAGTTGGATATCGATATCTCCGAAGCTATTCCAATTAATAATAAGGGGAAAACAAAAGTGAAAGGTATGGACGAGAAAAAGAAGTCAATGGCTCAAAAATTCTCTAAAGTGATCGCAGAAAATGAAGAATCTGAGTTTCCCATTCGTGGAATTTTAAAAACCCAATCAAGAAATCGCATATTGGAGGAGGATCAAAGCAATCCGTGTAGAGACAAGCATGTGACATTTTCAGAGAAGAACCATGTATTGGAATGTCAAGAGTTATTACAACATCTTCATGACAGCCCAGATTGTGACGACCGTGCTGGAGGGAGACGAAGTAGTTCGACCGTTATAGATACAAGTCAAAGTGAAACTGAACGAGAAGTCGCTCGAGCTTTAGGTAAAAACCAGTTGTCGATGGCCTGCAATGCGTTTGATATGTATAATCTTGTCAAGGAACGTAGCCAAGAGAGGCATTTTGCGACATCTATAGCTTCGTATCCACAAGGCCAAGAACATGTTCAAAACCTTAATGCTTATGGAAGAATGATTGATAATGTTAAAGATCCTGGTCCAAGGTTTCCTCCATTCTGTCTCAAGGTGCATAACGAGCCTTTGCCTCGTCTATCTCCAAAGGAATTGTTGAGGACTTTATGGTCCCCTCGTGACGTTAACCAGAAACGACCAGATGGAGATTTTATCGGCTTGCCTCTTAATTCACAAGGAGAGTTAATCAAGTTGAACTCAAGAGGCATAGGCGAGTTTCATCAGATGATAAACCCGAGCAAGAATCCGTTTGATATGTCTAATATTGCTTCAGCTTCTTCTGTCAACTTACCTCTAAATCAGTTGCCTGTTTGTATGAACAAGAATCCCTCGGTGTTCATGCCGTCAAGATTAGGTCTTACTGAATCTCAGCATGTTGGAAAAACAGTAGAGTGGGACCCACATTCAAGGATTGAGTCATACTATGACCGTGATCATGTTTTCCCACATTTGGTCCAATCGAAAATGCGTTTGATGGGTAAGGAGTTTCTTGTCGGTGGTAATGAGCTTTGGAAAGATAAACAAATTGTATCTTACGAGCATCAACGCGTTGATGGATTAACTTTTTATAGTCAAAGTGAGCCATCGTTAGGGACATTGGGTGAAACTTTGATAAATCCCGTGACATATAGCCCGAGACCTATAACCCGAGATCCCGAGTTGGCTATTCCAAGGCCTGATTTTCAAGGGTTGTCCCGTACCCCAAGATCTATTATCCGTTTCCCATTCATGCATCCTGATCTCGAAGCTCATGAACAACCGTCTTGGTCTAACAATGCCACGCCATTGTTGTTCGATGTTGCACAAAATGAAGCATTGTTGAGTTATGGAAATGCAAAGGTGGGACCTACTAATTTGGGCGGCTGTTTTGGTCTTAGTTCGACGATGGGGCCTACTAGTTTGCCCAATCCTCGGGTGAACGAAGGGTTTTGCTTGCATAATTCTTGCACCCCGGTCTCTACGTTTCAGAATTCAATTCATCCGGCCCAAATGAATCATCACCGGCTTGGGCCTTGCTACTCGGGGATGATGCCTAGTTCGGTTTTGAAACAAGGAAGTAAGATGACATTTGAAGAACCGATGAGGTCTGGAGTGGGCATTAGAGGTCCTCACCATGGCAAGAAAGCTAGAAAGCAGGCTTTAGGTTCATCGGAGGAGTCTTCCAAGCCCGTGAAGAGGCCCAAGTTTAGAATTCAAGGAGCATCTAGTTTTGAGTTAGATTTTGCCAAAAACAAAGCGAAAATGTTGGCTCGCGAAGATAGTATGGCAAGATCAGGCCCCGTTAAGCTTGCTGCTGGAGGAAAGCACATACTCAAGGCCTGTCAAAAGATGGATCAGAGTGGTTTCAACTCGACTCATTCGACTGGCCGGCTTGAGGCAACTACGACGGGCTTTAGGCTTTTAGAATCCGAGAAACCGGGTCAAATCTACAGGTTCTAGGAGTAAGCTAGCTAGTTGTTTGTTTCTTATGCAAGTTATGTTTAAACAACATTTTGGATGAGTAGACGAGAAGATGGGCCCCATGTTGATATCGACAACGAAACGGTACCATCTTTAACTCTGCCTATGTGTGTTGTCCATATAATTTCGTACTTATATATAATCTACCATTTCATATTCGTGTTCATCGTAACATATTAGTGTTAGCTAATTATTACATTCCTTCCTCTTCATCTTTCTCTGCCTGCAAAAACAGTTCTGTGATCATTATTTGTTATGTGCATGGTAGGATTTATCATCCACACATGTGACTAGCTTTCTTACCTCTTTGATTAGTCTATCAAATGCCTCTAGCCGCTTTTTCTCTATAAACTTCTCGACTGCCTTCATCGTCTCAGGCTTCATCATTTGAACGACCTTTGACCCACCGTCGGGCCTGTTTGACCTCACAGCAGTCCCAGCGTTCAAACACTCCGTCACAACATTTTGGTATCTGAGAGTTGCACCGTTGAACTTAGGTAGATGAAGCCATAGACAGATTGGTATCTTGATGACTGTATGCCCACAAAGGGAACCTATAAGTGTTATATACGGTAGCAAAAAGTGGGGAATACAAAAAGTCGAAAATCAGCGATTCTTTTTGAGTTGAGGAAGTAAAATAAGTATGCGTAAGTTATGGTTTTAGAGTATTATTACCATTCTAGGTAGCGCTCGAATAGCGCTATGGACGTGTATAGAATCCAATATGTCGACCATTGTTGATGATCTCGAGTGTCAATTGTTCGCAAGGTTTCGTATCTGTTCGTTCGTTCTATATTAGATTTGCAAAGTACTTGGTATTCTCACACTGAACGCTGATCACCGCATAGATGATTACAATTAAGTATATAATATGGTTTTTAGAGGTGACAGCTACTGATTGGTATAAAGTATTGAGTATAGTTTCATATCGATCACATTTTATGCAAAATAGCATGAAAAGTGGACTTACCAAGGGTATAGAAGGATAGCTATTGGCCTGTTGAACAATAAAAATTAGAGGAATCATGTTAACTTTTTCCAAATATTATAGTGTCAAAAAATAGATAAATAATAAATAAAATATATAAATAATAAAAATGTACCCCGCAAGTAAAAGTAAAGTTCTGAAAATGACTCCAAGAATGCTCATGACGGATACTTTCTCTTTGTTGGTTCAATTTCTTATTTCCGGAAACCACAGAAATTACGGATCGAGAATCTGAAAATTCATATATTTATATTTAATTAATCGCTAGAAAAAGAAATTATGCTTTTATTTCTCCTTGTGTGTTTTTTTTAATGATATTGAAGATTTAAAAGCATGCCAATAATTATTAAAAGTTATTTTTAGTTTAAAAGAACTAATTTTCAAGATTTCTTTAGCGTGAAGCTAGTTAATGGCTTCGATCGATATCTAATACATGTGACACGAGATAAAAAAAACTACATTCAAAATATTAATTAATTGCATATATTATTTGCATTTTTTTTTAGATGCAAAGTAGGCATCGTAAGGGCAATGGTGGCTCTAAACTTGGATCTAATATATTATTAGCATGTTTGATTACATTAGTTATAACCATAATATTTTGTACAATTTTATCTTGGGTCTACATTTTTTATAACACAACCGAAAAATCAGGGACTAATATATGACAATATTTTAGCATTATCGAATATAATTTTTTCTAAATGCTCGAATATAATTTACTTATTGGGAAAGAAAGAATTAAAGGTGGTGGCAAATAACTAAAAGTTGATAGTAACCAATAAAACCCTAAATTATTATAGTTGAAGGTTATTGAAAAGTCAAGGTGATGTTACCATCATCAAGTGCGTGTTTCCTTGATTAAGGCAGGTGGGGGCAAAACTTAGTTGTCGTGGTCCGCCTCGCCTAGTAACCTTAACTACTCAGAAAAAGTTGACATCGACTAAGCATGGGAAAATGATATAATGTTAGGTGTTATTTATTTATTTATTTAAATAAATATATTAGTTTATTTAATCATCTTCGGTAGGGATTTTTTTTCCGAGCAGAAAATTTAAATGGCTATTTATCTTTACGTTGTTTCAAAAATTCTTTTGGTTTCTTAATTCACTGAAAACTCTTCAATTTTCTTAGCGTAAAAGAAAAATAAAAATCTATTAGTATTGCCCGCGTGTGATGCACGAGAGTTTTATCCGTAGAAATAATTTTGATAAGAATTCGTAAAAGTTTTTTAATTATACGATTAAGCCAAAAACGAAATGATAATATGCATAATATCTAATTAATAGGTATGAATGTCGAAATTGAAATTTTAAAAACATGTCTCAACAATTTAAAATTTTATTTAAAGACCACTTATATATTGAATTAGTTAGTAATAGATATTATCTAAATTGGATATTTAAAAACATTATAAAGTAATTATAAAGTAATATATTTAAAAAGTCTAAAGTTCAAAATACAAGCACTAATTGAAGTTAAAATTCATTTTCTGATTATTGAACCCCTAATGCACATTATCCGTAAAAGCTATTTAAAACTATTATTTTAACATTGTAAAATAAATAAAAAAGGTTTTTTATTTAATATTTTTAAATAAATGAAAATATTTTTTAAACAAAAAATCGCTGCCAAGATAATACTATACCAAGTTGATATTCCAACTTCTATTAATTATGTATAATTATATATATATATATATATATATATCAAAAATTAAAATATATATAAAAAAGTTAATTTTTATTGTTTGAAATATTTCAAGTACCATTGTAATTTACAACTTTAACATTATAATATTACATTTTCATTCATGTTTGCATATAGTTGATTTTAAATTATATTTATAATTCGCAAATTAAAATTTATACAAAAAATTAAAGCGTACATAAAAAAATAAAATAAGGAAAAAAATTAAATAAATAAAGAAAGTAAAATAAATTAAATAAGAAAAACAAAATAATAAATGTATATTTAATATTTGCTTTCAAAATATTTTTTTAAATTTTAAATAAATGCGTGCCAACTTGGCACTACCAACATAACATGGTGCCCATTTGGCACTTCAGTTTTTTAAGATAAAGATACGATTGAATTCCACAACAAAAAGACAGTATACTAGTTATCGATATTATTTGAAGGAGCAATTAATTACTATTTGAAATGTTGCAATTTTCATAACTACATGTGGAAATATGGCTAGTACCCTGGTGTATTGACTTATTAATTTTAAATATTAAATATTGATCACTTGTACATATAGTCATTTCAAATTTCCTGTCATAATTTCTATTTTATTGGCAGTCTCATGTAATCAAACAATTCACGTGCACAATGTACTGTATTAATTAAAGGAGACATGAATAGAGATAATAAAATGAGCTATACATAATATCACAATTTACTAAATAATGTGATTGTTACGTGTAAGTATCTAAAATTAATTGTTTTAAAATACTGAAGACTATAGGAAATTGTGAAGAGAGTGCTCACAGGTGGGTAAATGGCCCAAATACTATGACGGTCCAAGCCCAACGCTAAGCCCACGGGCTAAACCCATTACTATTCTCTTATCTCGATCGGGTTGGCGCGGTTGCATAAAATAAGCTGTGATTTGCCCCATTTCACATATCATCTTGTTCACTCTCAATACTCGACACTGGAAGAGGCCCTTTGCTCCATGTATATGCCTAGAGCTCTCGTATACGTACCCTAGTTCGTTGCATTCTATCGCCAACGCATTTCTCTGTAAGTTTCGCTGACCAATTTGGTGAATTTTGTGGGTAAAATCAGATTTTTGAATTGGATGTTCTGTTTAAACCCGAAGTTGAATAATTTTTGTGTTTTGCTTTGGACGAAATTTGTGGATCAGGTGTGGTCGTAATCCGGTGTTCACGTGGATTAATTTTAAATTGGCAGTGCGACCCGATTCTCCATAATCATTACGGTCCGGGTTGTCGGGTCGGATTTTTCCAGGATAGGCTATTTGATCAAGATGAAATCTTTTGTTAAAATTGGCTTCCAAAAGCTTCAAATTGAGTACATCCTCCGTTATTCTTGTATATGCTAGCAGTAGGTGGTTTTTTAGTCTACACTGGTGACAAATTTTTTTTTTCCCCTCTCACCGGACTGGAAATTGTTATTTTTATTGGCTCAGTAATTTAGTAACAAGAATTGGTGTCTCTTGTGTTTAGGTGGTTGTTACAAATTTGAATATGGCTGCATATATATATATATATATATATATATATATATATATTCGTAGTCTGATTTTGGAAGCTTTTGTTTTGTTTAGGAGGGATTCAAATTCCATTTCATTACTTTCTTTTGTAATTAGTTGTTCTCTGAAATGCACTGCCAACCAGTTAATTTCGTCAAGTCGTAAATTTTCTATCCGAGGTTGGGTTGTTTCGTTTCATTTTGAGCTTACAAATTATGCATAATTTGATAGCAAACAAGCACTTGTGCTCAAATCGGTGTCAAGTTAAAAAAACAGTTGTGCTTACATTGATGTCAAGTTGTAATGTTGCATGGTCCGTCATCATCATGTTTTGGAAAAATTATGGGGCCTATACAAGTTAGGGGTTTGGCAGGTTATTTGCGCTTGTCAAGTTTGTTCTGCAGTATGTTTATTTTCCTTTCGTCAACATATTTATCAGGTATGTTTAAGAAACTTTTGTTAATTATATTTGAAAGCAGATGGAAGTATCAGAGGAAGCTGTCAATGTCCATTCAAGAAGATTGAAATCTCTTGTGTGGAATGATTTTGATAGAGTCAAAAAAGGCGATACATTTGTAGCTATCTGCCGACACTGTAAAAGAATTCTTAGTGGGTCAAGCACCAGTGGAACATCACATTTGAGAAATCACTTGATCAGGTGTCTTAGAAGAACAAACCATGATATAACTCAATATCTAACCCGTGGAAAGAAGAAGGAAAGCCCTCTTGCAATTACCAATGTCTCTCATAATCAAGCTCAGAGAAACGAGATAGTTACTGTTGCAAGCACTAATTTTGAACAAGGTCATGTACAAGTTGAAACAGTTAACATGGGTAGTTTCGGTTTTAATCATAGGCGTAGTGAACTAGATCTTGCACGCATGATTATGTTACATGGGTATCCACTGACTATGGTTGAAGATGTTGGCTTCAAGATGTTTGTTCGAAATCTTCAGCCCTTGTTTGACTTCTTGACAATTGACAAAGTCGAGGCTGACTGTCTGGAGATCTATAAAAAGGAGAAACAGAAAGTGTATGAGGAGTTAGATAAGTTGCCTGGAAAAGTCAGCCTTAGTGCTGATAGGTGGGTTGCTAATGGGGAGAACCAATACTTGTGTTTGATAGCACACTACATTGATGATTCTTGGGAGTTAAAGAAGAAGATTCTGAACTTTATAAAGATCGATCCTTCTCAAGCTGAAGACTCACTTTCAGACATAATCATGGATAGCCTTGGGGATTGGGATATTGACCGAAAATTGTTCTCGTTGACTATTGACCACCATTCCTCATATGACAAGGTTGTCTCTAGAATCAGAGACCAACTATGCCAACACAGATTCCTAATGTGTGAAGGTCAATTGTTTGACATACGCTGTGTGGCAAACACGGTCAAGTCTATGGTCCAAGATATTCTAGAAACATCTAACGAGATAATTCATAAAGTTCGGGAAAGCATACGGTATGTTAGAAGTTCTCAAGAAATACAAGAAAAGTTCAATGAGATGGTTCAACTCGCAGGCATTAATAGCTTGAAGTTTTTATCCATCGACAATCCATTTCAATGGAACTCAACATACATAATGCTTGAAGCTGCTTTACAGTACAAGGAAGCCTTTCCCCTTCTGCAAGAACGTGACCCTGTTTATACAATGTGCCCATCGGGTTTGGATTGGGACAGAGTTCGAGCTATTACAAGCATCTTGAAGTTTTTTCATGAAGCTTCAAATGTGTTTGTGGGAAGCAAGCATTCTACTGCAAATGCTTATTTCTCAGAGATTTGTGATATTCATTTGGAGTTGATCGAATGGTGCCAGAGATCAGATGATTTTATTAGCTCTTTAGCATTAAAACTGAAATCTAAATTTGATGAATATTGGAAGAAGTGCAGTTTAATCATGGCTATCACAGCCATATTAGATCCAAGATTCAAGATGAAACTTGTGGAGTATTACTATCCTCGGTTTTACGGCGATGGTGCTGCTGAGTGCATAGAGTTTGTTTCAAATTGTATGAAAGATCTTTACAATGGGCATGCAATCTATTCACCATTAACTTCGCATGGACATGGTTCATCTTCTGAAATTGATGGTAGTGACGACAAGGTTAAGGATAAATTAGCTGGATATGACAAATTCCTCAATGAAACTTCAGTTAGCCAGAATATAAAATCAGACCTTGAGAAGTACTTGGAGGAACCTTTGTTCCCACGTAATGTTGATTTCGACATTTTAAATTGGTGGAAAGTTCACGCGCCTAGGTATCCTGTTCTATCTATGATGGTTCGCAAAATATACTGGATTCCAATATCAAAAGCTTCATCGGAGTCTCTATTTGATTATGGAGACAGAAACCTTAATCATCATTGGAGCTCATTGAAGTCTGATACACTCCAAGCTTTCATGTGTTGTCAATATTGGATTAGCAATGAATTAGGAGGTAGATTCCTTTTCTGATGTTTATAAATTTGAATATTTTAGGATAATTAGCGCTAAATATCCCCATCTTTCGATGACATTGTACAAGGTAGATGAAGATAACGATGTTTTGTGCTAAAGTTTGCTAATAGCTATTCTGCTTTTACTGCTGTAACAGATCCCAAAGTTTCCTCGTCTCCTACTTTTGCCTTGAGCCATGATGAAAGTTAGCGAGTTGCTGGTATGGATTTCTGTTTCCAATTTCTATCAGCCTATCAGTTAGATGTTCTGTCCATATTTTCTTCGGGATTCTCATTTATATCTCTTTTTGTTTCTATGTCAACTTTGTTACTATATGGAATGGTCATAAAGTGGGAAGAGATTTCCTTCTAATTTATGGGTCCCCGAAAACATGTTGCTTAGTGTTCCGTAAACATTCAGCTGATTTTGACGTGAAAATCATAGTGTATTTTGTTGGTTAATGCATTAAGTGATTAACTGGGGCATGCAATATCACTTGATTATTGACTTCTCCAGTTATAAATCTATCCAATACTCATTCTTCGCCGTTCAATCAATTGAATTTCATAACTTTACGGTGGGCCTTACACAGATAATTGCGTTCACCATTGATAAATTCGTAGTATCTGACAAAGGTGACGATTTGTTGGTTTCTTGCACAGGGTAGGTGTATATTATATACGAATGAATGTACATTCGAGGTATGCATATATATAGTTATGCTGAGCATAGTTTTATAGGTATATATTTGTAAGTAGTATCATTCAATGTATCATTTTGTTGTGCACATGTAAACTGAAAGCTTTAGTTATCATTTTGTCCAAACGGGACAAATATGCCCCACTAGCTAGTTTGGGTGATGGTTTTAAGATATTATATATGTTGAGTGGAGTGCTTTCTACTTGTTCACATTCAAAAGAAGAAATGCTACAACATGCTATAGCTTAATGGAAAAAATTTCTTGTAGTTTAGGCTTTTCGTACTTAATACTCGGAAATCCAAGTTAATCAGCAAGCACTGGTCTAATATGTATAAGTGACTAGCTTTTGGAACAATATTGATTATTCAATACACCAAGATTAGTAGATTTTTTTCCCTTTGTGAGTAACAGTGCATTGGCATGAAGGCAGTGGGGAGGGTGTGGGGTGGGGTGGGGGGGTTGGTTGGTGGCGGAGCCATGATTATGTATGTAAGTCTGATGATTCTCTTTGGAACTTCAACATGAAAGTGAAAGGTGCAGACAATTCAATGCAGTGAGTACTCCCATAATGTCACACCACTTGTCACCATTTCTGTTCCAACTGAGAAGAAAAGAAAAGTGGTGAGCCGCGGGGGCCACATGCCATCATGTTGTCTGCGTCGAGTAGCATACTGTTCTTTCTTTACAATCAATCCACACTAGACAGTCTGCTTCTTGTCTGTGTTGGGTGGTAGATCACTGTGTATCAATCGTCTCAAACACGGGGGGCTTAAAAGCGCAGAAAGATTAGCCAGTATTTGGGTGTTCAACTGTTCAAGCAAATAATTGGCTGCAAATATTGTTCTTTGTGTCAATCAAACTGATATGTACATAAAGATACATCCTTTCAAATTCATAGCACATTTGTCTATTTAATGGAGGGCTCACATCGAATTGTCATCTGGGAGGCTAGAAGCTTTTACCTGTTTGATCAATTGTGGCAGTGAGTTTAGTTGTTAAAATAGGACATCACTTATGAAATAGGCATGTAGCTTTTATGTGCCCGATCATGCTTGCACAGAACCTAGGCTCCTACCTAACAAATGTCGATCACGAGTTCAGATTTATTGTTTTGATTTCTATCTTTTTAACTATCCCATTTTAATTAAAACGAAATACATTATTAATTAATACAATTGTACATATGGACTGTTTTGATTGGACGAAACAGTCAAATGGAAGTGAATTTGAAATAGCAGGTCTGTGCAAGTCCTATGAAGTAGCCATCTTGGCCAGTTCTTGGTGGTGTGGAGATCGTTAGCTGACGATATGATCGCCAAGTCAGTTTCATGGATCTAAGTTGAGCTTGAATTTCCAAACAGATGCGGCGCCAAATACTTGAAAATGTGATAAACATAAATGCGAATAAAAAAAAAAGGTTAAAATCGAGTATCGACTGGTTAAAAAATGTTAAAATCAACAATCGACTGGTTACATATGAAAGGTAATGAAATTTCTCATGTGATGTCCTATTGCAGCTGTTCTTCGTTGAACATAAATTAAATTTTGGGAAATGCTAGACTACCATAATAAATGTCATAATGGTTGACATAATGGTAGTTGACATATTTTAATAACCGTCCATCTAAAATTGATGAAATGGTTGAAATTGTAGGATCATGCCACATATACATTATGTCAATTATTATGGCATCTATTATGGTATTGTAGCATGGTCCTTAAATTTTTGCTAAAAACCGGAAGACCACCGAAGTGAAAAGAATGGGGAGGTGGCAATAGAGTAAATATGTAACAAAAAGGAAAGTGAAGCTACAGAGCAATATCCAGTTATTGATTCTTATAGACGTGGACCTAATCCTTAATTTTGGCAAAGTTTTGGATTCTTGTACTCAAACAAGTATCTATTACATAAACATATTAATTTTAGAATTTATTAAGAAGAGCAAGATTAATTGTCCAATCGATATTAGTTTGATTTCTTATTAGCGATAGATACACTTGGTGCTAATAATTTCAATATATGTCAAATGTAAAATAGTTTAATACGTGACAATAAGAGTGTCAGTCACCCACGAGATATCAAAATTGCAAATTAAAAATGCATAGAGTGACAAGAAGGTAAAAATTTTGTAAAAATAAATTGTGTTTTGGTTTAGTAAAATGTGCAACATAAAGACAGTGGTATGTGGCATTATTTATGGGCCCTACATATGAATGGAAGGTCAATTATTTCAGATAAATGCATCATAGCGTTTCTTTTCTCTTACCGGAAATGGTATCTATGGTGAGTAGGATGTCACATGCCAGTCACCTTCAATTTTGTCACAACTTCATATATTGCATCAGACTCAAATAATTAATTAGATTTAATTATCATAATTGCAAATTTTCAAGAGTGTCAAGTTTGATTATCGAAAACCCATGGCGCAATAACAATGTCATTGAGAATCATAAGTTCAAAAGCGACAATGTAAACATCCTAAACTCACAGACCATCACAACAAGAAAACAACAATTGATGTGACTATTTAAAATTTCGACGACCACATACGTAATTATACCATATATACGCAAAGTAGACTAAGACGCATTACGTTAACACTGAAAGTTTAATAAAATTCCAGTACTAAGAATGTATCATTCATGGTAATATGTAATGACTTCAAGAAATATATATGTTACCAATGACATATCTTTGAAATTCATGAAGTACAAATTTATAAGTTAATGAAGAGTTCAAATGCGTTTGTCTGATTTTTTTTTAATTATCTCATTTAATCAAAACAATATGTATCATTAGATTAATACACTTAATTTGTATATGCAAAGAGTTTTGACCAAATAGATGAGTCAATAAATAGAAATTGATCAAACAATCAATCTAAATTTATTTACACCGTCAAAAATAGAAATAGTGAAAACATATTTACTGTGGGTTAAAACGTCAAAAGCATGTGTAGGCAAATTGTCTTATTTTGTTTTTTGTTGTATCCATATATATGTACACCAAAATATGGTTGAAGCCTATTAATAGTCACTTTCCGAAGGAACCTTTCATCACCTCTCACCCTTTTTCCCATACTTGAGAAAATGAGTGGTTTATGGATTCTCGAACTATACTTCAAGACTTCTTTCTTCATGTAAATTTACTTATTCATACACGTATGTATAGCATTTGTGAAAGCTTCTTAACCAGGTTATAATATACTCCATAAAATTAAGTTAAATTTCCATAACTTGTCTAATTTAATCATTTCATTGTTAAGCGAAACAATATGCACTCATTTAGCCCCTCCTCGTGTAGATGACTTAGATATATTTTAATATATGTAGAGACATCTTACACTTCTAAATTAGTCATTGAGTTTAAATATACTTTCATATTACGTTCATTTTTATTAATGATGGCACATTTTTTATAGACAAAAAAGAAAATGTGACTTTTGGATTGTCTTGTCGAAGAAAATAATCATTCAAAAAAGTTTGGAGACAAAATATTTTGTTGAGAAAAATGATAGTTTTTTTAGTACTTACAAGAAAGTTTGCAATATCATATACGTGTCGAAGTATGAATAAGACAGTTAAGACTCTTTGACGCTTCAAATTAAACGAGAAGATTCGACTACCTGATCGCATTCATATCTTCAACAATAATAACACTCCTGTGATCTCCAACCTACATGGAGACATGAACTAAAAAGTTTCTATTTGGTGAGACTTCGTTCTCTCAAAATCAATATTCAAATATCACATCGAGGAAAGAAAAAAAAAAAATCACCCCACCTATGAAAGGAGTATATGAGTGACAATAATAATGTTGTTGAGGGGTGTGCTTCCCGGCTAGAACTAGCTAGGCACTTCCATTTTCTGCAACTTCCTATTCACATCTATGGTATTCACTATATAGCATAGAGTGAACAATTGAACAAGAAAGAGAGAAATACTATACAATCCAATCCTTTGCTTCTCTTCTCCTTCTATACTTTCCCTTACCAGGTCAGTGACTTCTCTTAACTGTAAACAAACAAAATTTTCCATTTTCTACCATTCCCCAAATCAGGCTATAAACTTAATCAACTTATAAACAGAACCCACAATTTTGTTTTGCTTGTTTCAGCTTAGCTTCAATGGAGTTTCCCAATCAAGAATCTGAGTCACCTTCTCAACTGAGGAAAATTGGAAGAGGAAAGATCGAAATCAAGAGGATTGAAAACACCACGAATCGACAAGTCACCTTTTGTAAGCGTCGAAATGGCTTACTTAAGAAGGCTTATGAATTGTCTGTCTTGTGTGATGCCGAGGTTGCTCTTGTCATCTTCTCTAGCCGTGGGAGGCTCTATGAATATGCCAATAACAGGTTAGGTTTTCCTCATTTCTTTGCTTTCAAGATCCAATTTTTACACCATTTTATGGCTTGAATTTTCCATTTTTAAGTACCCTTTTACATGATCTAGCTTGAATTGATCATCAGCTGAAAGTTCATTTTTCTCTCGTCTCATTTTTTTCGTATCGTGGACTGGAAAGAGGTTTTCATATCTACTATCCGAGTTATCACGAAAATCTTTTCTTTTACTTTTTCCCCTATTTGTAATTGCGGATTTTAGAATTGTTTAATGATGATCACACAAGTTGTTTTGCGGGATTCTTCTCAGATCTTGTATATATCTCTAAGATCTGATGCATTAAACAGTAGGAGTTAAAAGATCTAGTAGGGTTAACAAAACATGAAAGTTTTTTGGAAATATTCATTTCCACTGTGTGGTATACCTATACTTTTGGGTTGTCAAGCTCTGATTTGTACAATCACTTCATCTCATATTGACACTTGACTAATTATTCATGTCAATTCCAACTAATCAAAGAGACAATCAATCTTTAAAACTTTGCAAATTAGGGTTTCAAATCCAGTGCTCAAAAGGGTATGACAAAAACTCATCAGAATTTCTTATCAGTTGGTCAAAAGATCAAATAGCATCAATTTTTACAACATGGGTACTTTTCAGTTTGCCTGTTTTTACCATTTTACCCCCTCCCCCACCCCATCCCACCCCATCTAGAGTGTAGGTTATTGATGCAACATTAAAGCATGGGAACCATGGTTAGGGTTTGAAATAAAATTTGTACAAATCTGTGGTCATGTCAGATACCCCCTTCTTGGGGTCTTTCACTTTCATTATCTCTTTGGTCTAAATTTTTTATCTGAAAAGGTGATATTTTTTTAACACTTTCTGCATCTTCCCCTCCCAATGTCCACTTTTTGAAGCTAAAAAAGGCTTCTTAAGATCCAATGAGCCAGCAAAAGCATAAAGAAACTACATAGCTAAAATGGTTAACCATTTTCTTTAAATCTTTCCCCCATTTTTCACTTTTCGCTGTCACATTATTTAGTTTAATTATTTGTCACCAGTACTGATTACTTAATACATCTGAAGTATTAAAAATTTTTCCCTTCAATAGTGATTAATAGTGAGTCTTGACTTGTTGTGTTCTGAGTGGACGGTTTTATGAATTTGTAGATAGATATACACGTCGTATCGAAGAATTTCTCGATAATAATTAATAAAAGGGTAAAACTATACAACATGAAACAGCCAATTGTGTTTCTTTGCTTCTACTCAGCTCTTCTCATTGCGTGGAAAAGAGTGCACGAAAATGGCTGCTCTGAAATTGTACAGAAGAAAAATTCACGGAGACAAACAAGACTTTACTATAAAATACATACACATTTTTGTATATAAATCAATGTTTATGGGAAAAGGTAGGTTTTCAATGTGTTTAAAAACAAGAAAAATACTCAAACACCACTGTTCGAACTGAATCCATGAAAGCAATATCGGGATTTTGAATGGACCGAGGTGGGTAAAGGGGTCATTTAGTGGGGTATTACACACGGTGAAATTGGGTGAGTGTACACGTGGCAATATCCCAGAACAAAGATGCTTGAGCCAATCATATTGTGGGATCTTGTGCCAGCTTGGCAGAGGGAACCAATCAGTAGCTCGAGAAAATTAAGGTTATCCAGACTGAGGTGCATGTTTGTGTTTTCACTGTGATCTGATGTGGGACTGAAATACTGATGCAAAGAATTAAGAAGCGCTTTTTTATTTTTTATTATTTATTGGGTCCCAAAAAAAAAAAAAAAATCCCTCTTCCAACTCAAAAAAAGTGTAGAAAGTAACAAGAAATTATTGGAAAATGCAAATAATATTTTTATATTTAAATTTTTTGGTTAAAAATGAAGTTCCACTAGTTTATGAGCTTTCGATTTAATGGTAAGAAAAACCTACAAAGATGTATCGACAATCTGGTAATGTCTAGGGACGACTCTAAGAAATTCATAATTTCTTATTTCTTATGATTCACGAAATTGTTGAATAAAAATTGCTTGATGGATAATTTTCTATGGTCACCTTTCATACGATGGTTCTTTCTTTTCAATTGACAGGATGTCACATTTTAGACTATGGTTCTTTCTTATAAAAGCTAAACCTAGCTCATTTTGACAAATTGGTACATAGAGAAACTGTGTCCAAGTCTCTTTGAGCAGTAGCATGAGAAGATTATTATTATTATTTGACCTTGTCGTTGTGATCGAATATATCTGTTGTAGCGATGACATGTTACTCGGTATATAAAGTGGATATGTAACGTGGCCAAAATTGATTATATATTTAGCTGAATTAATTTTTATAGAAACTAATTGTCTATATTGTAAATATTATATATCAATCCCTTTCCAAAACTATCGACGGCACCATCGATGGTTTTGGAAACTTTCTGTTTTATATATATTGTCTCTGTCAGCCAAAGAATTATTATTCCTAATTAATTCGTAACCTTTCTCGTGACAAGTACATGATTTTTCAATCACGAAATACTTGTTTACGATTTTCATGTTTAATCATATTTTTGAACATGGGGATTGACATATGGTCTTATGTAAATACAAGTGTTAAGGCAACTATTGACAGATACAAGAAAGATTGTGTTGATTCCTCGAGTTCAGGATCTATCTCTGCGGCTAACACACAGGTACTTAAACAATTAAAAATAAAGATTTTAAATGCCGAGTTTCTAATGTTTATAGTTGGTATAATTTATGTTTTTCACTGTTTATGCAATAGCATATCATTGTTTATGTGGGACCCTGGGGTGGTCCTGTTTATCCCCGAATAGGCAATGATATAGATTGTTGGCACCACAAATTGTACTAGTGAAGATATTACAACAATTCTTTCGGATTGCAATGTAAGGTACCGCTAAATCAAACATACATCATGTTAATTGACAATGTAATTAATTTCATGTGTTATAATTCAATTGACTAGTTCTATCAGCAAGAAGCCACCAAGCTACGAAGACAAATCCGAGACATACAGAATACAAACAGGTAATTAGTTAGTTAATTCGTTGATAATGATACTTTTAATTACATTGTAGTTGTAATTATTTTACAAATTGACATTGATTTGCATTACATCATGATCTGCAGACAAATCCTTGGCGAAGGCGTCGGCTCTTTGAACTACAAGGAACTGAAGAACTTGGAGACCAAAGTAGACAAGGCCATTGGACGAATTCGTTCGAAGAAGGTAACTCGTTTTTTCTACTTTTTGTTTTGTAAGTTCATGTTAGGTTTTTAATTTCGAGTTTATATTTGATTCGACGACAAGACTAATTTACGTATGGTTTTTCAGAATGAATTACTGTTTGCTGAAATTGAGTTCATGCAAAAGAGGGTAAGTATCAATCTTCACATATTTACTTGATTTTAGGTAGTAAAAAATGATTTTTTTGAGAGCTTACGCCGTTCAAAGGTGATCAATTACGTTTTTCATTGAATATATAGTTGAAAAAAGTGTGACAAACTTTTAACATGAAATTTGTTACATTCATCGGTGACTTGTTATAGCAGGAGTTAGAGCTGCACAATGCTAACATGTATCTACGAGCAAAGGTACGACGAAATATTTCGCTTCCGATTGGGGGGGGAGGGGGGGCGAGGACGACTAAGAGATTAAGTTAAATTAATGGTGCAGATAACGGAGACGGAGAGAGCTCAACAACAAATGAACATGATGCCAGCGACCGAATATCAACAACCTATGACTTCTCATACCTACGATGTTCGAAATTTCCTCCCCGTCAACCTCATGGACCCTAATCCAGACTTCTCTCGCTAATTAGGACTCCGGTCCTAAAAAAGGTAAAAGCATAAATGTATAATTAACAGTATAACTGATCTATTACTACAGTAAATAAAAGTATCTTATCTATTGTCTTAACAAAGAGCAGTAAGTAAGATGTTCCTCCACATTAAAGTCAGTCGATCATTATATGGAAATATACAAACAATATTGATTATGTTGGAGTTAATTAATTAATAATTGTGAAATGTTGTTCTTGCAGTTAATATGTGGAGACCTCTTGAGTTGACCCTTCGTAATTAGGCAGCGTCCTTCTTCGCTATGCTGCCTTCTTATCATGAAATTCTCAAATGAGTTAGTTTTCTGAATTTTATGTAATTTGAGTGAATAATTTTCCGTGCAAGAACTAACCGTTGTCGAATTTGTGTAGCTAAAACTCTCAACAGTTAATATATGAGGGTTTTTAATGAATTATATAATATTTATTCTCCTTTCCTTGCTCACACCGGCTCATCTTCAGTTATCTGAGTCTTTGCATATGCATCATAACTATTTAGAAAAAATTAATATTTTGAAAAAGTATGTGATAACAAAAAGATTGAAGTATGAAAATTTTTGGATCTCATGAGTCATGACTCAAGCTCATAAAAAGTTGTATATGTTATTGAATGTCACATGTTTTAATGTTAAGAACAGAATTTTGCTTAATTAGCAAACTTCTTGCAAAATATTAAGCTTGAAATAAGTTCAATTACATATTAAGCGTTGGTTTTAAGCGATTCTCAGTTACTAAGGATGAAGATTGATCGAACTTTTAGTTTCAAATAAAATCTAGGCATATGACTTGCAAACAAATTACAAGATAACAAGAAAGGTTCCATCTTTGCTTCGTAGAGATGATGTTACTCAACACTGGACAACATATAATATATGTTTTCCATATGATAGAAACCGATTGTCTATTGAATTGCATGTTGAGATAGTTTTTCTAGAGGGGTGAAAGTATTTTTATTTGCCATGCATGCATTTAAATCCAAACGGTTTGTAGGTGCTAGGCCCCACATTTTGAGAGAGATTGAGTGAGGTTGAATGGTAGAGATTTAGGTACGTAGTACATATAGATCTCACAAAATATGTAGATGTAATTAGTTTGATCAAATTGAAAATGAATTAAAATGTGTAAAACTATGTAAAAAGTATTTAAAAATTGGGGTCTAACACCACTTCATTTCTATCTTCTAGGTCACAATAGGTTTGCTATATGTGTATCAAGAATGGAATTAAGAAAGACAAAATTTTAAAACAACGCGGGTAAAATGTAAGCAAAATGTGGAAAATAATTTTGTTTTATAGAATGTGATTGAAGATGAATGTCAAGATAAATGAGTTCTTGTCTATCAAAGAAATTGTTCGTTATGGATCGATGATCGCAATAATATTGCACCACAACTCGACCCTTCTAATTATAAACTCGTACCAATAAATGTGAGGTTTTTTTTTTAATAGATCATTGTTGAAGGAAAAGTAATTTTCTTGAAAGTAATTAGTTTTGTTAAAAAGTAAAATCTGCCAGAGATAAAAAATACTTCATCCGTTCTACAAAGCTAGGCTTGTATTGACTTTTTCACAAGTATTAAAAAAATCAATTAATATTATTGAAAAACTAAGATGTAAGAGTATTTTTTTAATATACCATTTAACTTACTAATTATTAATTTTAATAATTTTATTTTATAAATAACAATACACATTAAATATGGATATATAAAAAATGTAATATTTTAATGAATCTATGGGTTATTTAAGCAAAAGGACCCCAAACTATCTGTTTTGTAACAAATCCAACCCTATTCTTTTTTTTCATCCTGCTAGGACCCCAAACTTTTAATTTGTTTCACTGTAGGGCCCCTTAACGGATTCCATCCATTTTTCCATTCATTTTGTCCTTTTGTGCACGAAAGTTTGGGGTCCATTTCTGAAAACAATCCAAATATCCATTTTTCCATCAATTTTGGCATTTTGTGCACGAAAGTTTGTGGTCCTTTTCTGAAAATAATTCAATTGGATAAATTTTAACTTTAAATGTGTACAAATTTGTCCTAATACTTTTTTATATTTACAATTTTAACTTTTATTTTTCGAAAAATTGCACAAATGATTCAAAAAAGTGATTACTTCAAATTTAATCCGAAATAAAAAAAATTTGGTGTGCATTTAATTCAAAGATGAAATCTTTCCAGTCATGTAGTTAATTCCTTCGATTTTTGCTATTTTGTTTATTTGGTCCATAATTAATTTTATGAAATTAATTCGTTATTACTTAAATAGTTATCGAAAATTTTCAACACAGTGACATTTGTTCGTATTAATATTATAACTGATCAAAATTTTCAGTAGCATTAACGACCCGTACATTTTGATTTTAACTAACAATTAATAATAAATGTAATTGCTGTAACTATATAAAATTTTAGTAGAAATATATTACTATAAAAATATATCGAATATAAATAGTAGTGTTAATCCTGGTTGGCCGGGTTTGGTCGGGTCAGGCCGACCTACTAAATATTGGCCCCTAATCAGCATACTTGGTTCATAGGCCTGCTCACATGGGTTGGTAGACTGGGTTGGACCGGCCCCTTTTTTTGGTTGTGACCCAATCGCCCCATAGAGCCAACCGGTACAAGTCGATGGGCGGACCAATCCATATGAACTAAAATTTAAATTTTTAGTATTTATTTTTTGAAATTTAATATTTCAATAATAAAAAAAGGAAAAATAAAAAAACTATTTGACAATAGGGGATGTATCGTCCCCTCATGGTCAAATTAGTTGGCTACAGCTTTGCGGCTTTGAAAGTTTTTGGAAATTTTTATTTATTTATTTTTTTAATATATGTAATGGGCCAATTGGCCCATAACATTTGACTCGGCTCCGGTCTAGACATAACAAGCTGCGGGTAGGCCAAAGGTTTGGGCCAGCTACTAGTGGGCCACTTCGGGTCCGATCGGCGGATCCATCTTGACACCACTAAATATAAAGAAATAATAAAATACAATACAATAAAATTTTGAAAAATTATGATATTAATGCAATCAAATGTTACTGTGTTGAAAATTTTCTATAAATATTATTTAATTAGTATCAAATTAACCTGCATGATCGAAGGATTCCATCTATTTGAATTAAATGTGCGCGAAATTTTTTTTATTTCGGACCAAATTTGTAGTAACCACTTTTTGGATATTTGTGCCATTTTCCCAAAAATTAAAGTTAAAATTGTAAATATAAAAAATATTAGGACTAATTTGTATACATTTAAAGTTAAAATTTGTCTAATAGAAATATTTTCGGAAAAGGACCCCAAACTTTTGTACACAAAAGGATAAAAGTAGATAGAAAAATGGATATTTGGATTATTTTCAGAAAAGGACCACAAACTTTCGTACACAAAAGGACAAAATGGATGGAAAAATGAATGGAATCCGTTAAGGGGCCTGCAGTGAAATAAATTGAAAGTTTGGGGTCCTAGCAGGATGAAAAAAAAAAGAATAAAGTTGGATTTGTTACAAAACACATAGTTTGGGGTCCTTTTGCATAAATAACCCTTAATCTATTTAAGAAAAGTGGTCTATCTTCACGGGGACGGACCAAAATAGAATAAAAACCTATCTTTATGGGACGGAGAGAGTACTAACTTTTGTACTACATGGAAAAAAATGAGTGTAAAATAAGGAGACAAGTGTTTCATTTAATAATTTGCAAACAATCACAATAACTCAACACAAACAAACTTCAGACGATCGACAAACCAAAAAGTTGAGATCTATAATAAGGTATGTGACTTTAAAATAGATTATTAAACCAAGAATAAGCATAAAATTCCACCCCAAAGATAGCGCAGACAAACAAAATACATCATGAAGATCGAAGACCCAAACTAAACATTAAAAAACAATCACTCAAATCTTAAAATAAAACCTAGCATTACTAATTACTTCAAGCTCTAGCCTCTAGGCTTGGCTCGTCCCTCGTTAGCTTGCTTAAACAGCTTAGCCTGAGCCGCAGCCGCCTTGTTTGAGTCGAGTGCAGCTGCAAAACTATCCCTAACCTGCATTGTCGTGTAAGGGAAGCCCTTATGCACCATGGAGTTGAGTAAAGCAGCCGTGCCTTCCCTATAGAGTGCTCCAAGCCCATCTGTTCGGGGGTTAGATAGGGCCTGTAGCACGTTTGTGTTTGAGCCGAGCCCGGGTAGGCGAGTCAAGCCGAAGGCTCCACCTACCGTTCCCCACCAGCCGACTAGTCCCCATACCAGCCCCGGGTGGGTCCTCCAGTAACTACATTCCAAGAAAAGAAACATTTTAGTCGTTAAAAACAGTGTTCCACAAATCGTGAACTGTGCAAACAAGCAACGTGAAATTTCAAGTTTAAGCAAGAAGAGTGGCTAAAAGTAAATGTTTGTTGCATACGATACTCACTTGCAAGTAAATGGTGGCGAGTTTGGGTTGAATGCGTATGGAGGTGATGGTATCGTTGGAGTTCCAGTCCCGGGGTCGATCGGGGTGGTTGGAGGAGTAAAAATTGTGGGTGTAGTTGGAGGGTTGTAGTATCCACCACCGGAGGGAGGTGAAGGAGTTGTGGGTGTTGGGGTGGAGCTTGGAGGGGGGTCGTAGTATCCACCACCGGATGGAGGTGAAGGAGTTGCGGGTGTTGGAGTTATGGGTGTTGGGGTGGTGGGAGTTGGAGTGGTGGGTGTAGTTGGGGTGGAGCTTGGAGGGGGGTCATAGTATCCACCCCCGGAGGGAGGTGAAGGAGTATGGTGGTGGTGCCCGCCACTAGGAGAGCATCCGCAGTTGGTAGTCGGTGGCGTTCCTCCACCATGATATGGTGGTCCGTGAGAGGGCGTTGATGGTCTATGGCCATGTGATGGAGGCGCATGAGAACCTGCGTCACAAAACTAAACATGTTAAGATATGTTACATTGTAACACATCAAGGTGCACCTACTGATTTTCTATCTTTCAAACAAAATAAAAAATAAAAATAAAACCGGAACTGACTTGGGGGTGTGGTGGGGGTATGGGGGTCGGGTGAGTAGTAAGTCTTTCGATCGTCGAAGCTGGCCGAAGAAGCGACGGGTATGACTAAATTTTGAGTAAGCAATGCAGCCAAAGTAGCCCAAAGCAGCTTTGAGGAGTGCTTATTTCTATTACGCTCCATATTTGTCAGCTTAAATTGGGCAAAAATAAGTGAAAAGAAAGAGTTGTGATTGTGAGAAGTGAGAATTATCCAACGGAGTGGAGCTAAGTATATAAAGAGTTTATCAGAGAGTGAAGTAAATATAAACAGGTGAAGAGAGTGTGGTTAGTTGAAATTACTGCAGCTGCATTTAAACGCTCATTTATATCTCAAACATCTCCATTGATCTCCACGTTTGTTTCTGATTTTCAAAATTTAAATGGACACGATGTTTATGGGCATGGGGGCAATTGCCTTGCCTAAAAAACCTAGAGCTTGTTTGGTAAAGCTTTCTCCGAAAAGTAATTTTACGGGAGAATACACTTAGAAAGTTTCAACGGTTAGAGAGAAAAGTACAAGAATATTTTTTAGAGTATACGTCTACTTTTTATCTCACATTAGATGATTTTAATGCTTCGCGTAAGTGTAAAGTGTAGAAGTGAGTGAACAAATAGCAAATTTCAAAAAGATAGTACGTCATCATCAAATGATCAAACCAATCAATACTTAATTTGTCAAGTCGCATAATGCTCAATATTCTAAACAGTTTTTTACCATTACTAAGCAACAACATTAACTCCTACACATAAAAACACATTTTTACACATTTTTACACACAAATTTTGTGAGACCTACCTGTACTACACAAATCTCCACCATTCAATTCCACTTTTTCTCTTTCCTATATCACATAAAAACACACATCCTAACACCCTCTAAGTTTCAAACTTTTGCAAGTTTAAAAAAGTGCAAGCGCTGATGGAACGAAATACCAGCCTAAAGCATGCAAAGCAAAACCAAATCCAAGCTTTGCACTTAGGCATTGGTTAAACGAGATCGAAGCAAGATTTTTACAAAAAGCGGCATTGATACTAAGAATAATGCTACTTAAATACAATGATTAACAAAATAGTTGACACAGTGTCATTTTCAAATCCTGTGAAGTGAGACTAAATGATAAAAAATACATCGCTTTACATGACTTTGATCCATCACAATTATGTTAGTCACTAACCACAGTGCTCAGGTAGAACTAATCTTGGTACTGTTACATCATTTCTCACAATGACCTAGCTAGAGTATGGCAATGATATTTTACCTTTGAACTAGAATTATAGGCACTAACCAGACCTTAAATTTCACTAATGGTAATGGCAGAGAAGTAGGTGAAGAAGCATATAAATAATCGGAGTGACGCATTAAATTTGAGAGTAAATGAGAAACCAGCAATTATATAATGCATTGTCCTTGGCATTCTTGACTTTTTCATCCCCTGCAAAACCTCTCACCTCTCATATGACTATTGTTTCTTGCAATTCCAGGGCAAAAAAAGTTAAAAAATATAAAATTCTCACCTTATTGCTCGTCAGAGTGACAGCTTGCATTAGTTACACCACGCGGTAGAGCCAAGCTGTTCTAAGTTTGTGGATTGATGCATACCACTCTTTTCTCCTCCCAACGTGGGGAGATCTTATCCGCCCCACGTATTGATATGTCACGGTTAATTATTGATTTTGAAATAATAAAATATTTCCACGTGAAGAATTTTTATTGGTCCACATCAGCAATGGGAGATTAAGACCTCCCCATATGGGGAGGACATCTAGAGTGTGATGCATACAACATTGAATTGAAGCCATCCGACCCCATTTTGATTGTATTCAACTGTCCATTCAATTATCATAAACAGATTCAATTCAGGTCGACATGTAGAACATGTTTGACACACGGCATTAGATAAGACTCTAATATTGAACAGTAATTCTAAGGATAAATAGAAATATTTGATGGGATTAGACTAATTAAGTCAAGTCAACAAATAGGATAAACAATTTCATCACTATGCAGAACTACAAACAACAAAGACAGAACTTGATACAATAAAAAAAAATATAATCACTGAGCATAAAGAGAAAAGACATGTGTCTATCTTCACAGACTCTCTCTTAACCTTCGTTCTCCTAAATCCTCCTATTTCTCTTCAGAATCCAAACAACACCAGTAGAAGGTCCTTCCGGTCTAATTCATAGCAAAAAAGAGATATACTAGGTAGTAGGAGAGCATTTTTGAGTTATATTCCTTCCAAGACTAAACATAAGGTATATGGTTGATTGGCTAGATATGACTAGGTAGTATAACCTTCATTGTTCTTACCAGACATGCCAAAGTGCCTGTGGTGGAAGAATATTCCATACTTGCAATAAGGCATGCAAACAATAAATATGAGAAGGCCAATATCTATATTAACTACAAAGCAACAGTAAGAGGATAACATTAGTATTGAGTTTGCCCTATGTTTAGGTAGCCACTGTTGATTGACTTGAAATACCAAGTTGAGTAGACTAGGAGTCTTAAGATTTTTTCCCTTACATTGACAGATAATGAAGTAAAATATTTACTTGGAAACCACCAAAACTACTAGACAATTTTGATTAAATGTGTTATCTAGAGAATTTGCGAAAAGTGGAGTGCATAATATAGTGGAGAGATCAGAGCATTACCTTGGCTTTGAGTAAATGAGTGATGACTCTGAGAAAGAATCATCAATTGGGAATCAAAGCATCTCCATTTCAAATTTTTCGACGGAGATCATTTGTAGCAAGAGAGATCACATCATCACAGGTATACTAAGGAAGGTACTTGATCTGTTTGTTGAAATAGTGTGCAGAAAGAAATAGGGGTGGAACTTGGAACAAAGACTAAAGAGGTAGTTATGATGCACCATTTCAGGTAAGTTTTGCAATGTTTTGAACTCTATCATGAACTCAAAATGTTGGGAAGAATGTAATCAATGAACTGCTACACAAATATATGATGGAAAAGTATTAACTACAAAAATTTGATATCATGCATTTACAACATTCATCAGAGTGGTGCATCCTTTACACATTGCCGAGGATCAGGAAGAAGCTTGTGATTAATTGCCTTCAAACCTTTTCCACACCATTGGTTCACAAGGGCCACTTCAAGAAGCCTCACCTGCAATGGTTTAGCATTTTCATATCAACACAGCATCTATAAGAATGAGAACTCACAGCTCTACTGCTATGACTTGATGTGCTAAATGGATAAGCAAGTGCAACAGCTTGGAGAACAAAAAATCTTTGCTCTGATTTGATGCCTACAGAGATCGTAGTTGATATGGAGATGATTACATGACTCACTTTGATTCATCTGAGTTTACCAGGACACAACAACATTTCAGTGTGTGTTTGTGGAGGCGAACATGTGATTAGAAAGTAGGGAGAATATATTGAGAGGATAACATGAACGTGTATTTTTCTTTTACTTATTTATTTATTTATTTATTTTCAGAAATGTATAGTTGAAAATGATATTTGAAATTGACAGTAACCTGTAATTTAAGCTAATTTTAAAGTTCATCAAACAGGCACTAAGCTTATGTTTATTTGCATCTTATAGCATCTGACTTCTTTTTAAACATCATCTAGTATATTTTATGGGCATCTTTAAATTTAGAGAATGAATTTTTTTATGCACTCCAACAAATCTTTATTTTGACTATTACCTTTTCAAATAAACATTTATTAATTCTCCTAAGCTTTTATTTTGTATATTTTCTGAAGCAATAATCAAATATTGTTGGCTAAAATATTGTTGGGATTCTGGGAAATGACGTGTATATAAAATATGAAAAATTTGCCACATCAACGAACTGGATTGTTGAGAAAAATGATTGTAGAAAAAGTTGTGGCAAACATGGTCTAAAACATCATCTAAATATCAAGTGGGGCATCGAAACTTGCAACTCACTAATGCATTTTTTAATAAAGACAGTGAGTTTGGCATTCCAAAACCTCTCTCTTTAAATGAAAACATAGAATAACAAGACGCTTTTGAGGAAATGACCCTTTAAAACAAGGAGCGCCTTCAATTTGAATAGTCGAGATGCTCTTACACCATGTATGGATCTAGAATTCTAGATGCAGCAAAATAAATAGAAATTATGTCTATAAACATATCTCATCTATCTCACTACTTTTTCTACGAACTTGCATTAAAATTTTTAGTCTTTGTTGGACAATTATCATTGAATTTCCATTTCAATATGATCCAAACACTTCACATCCATTTGACTCATTATATACATAGTGGACTTCATAATAATTGTAGCAACACATAGCCATGTATAAACATGTAATCTCTTGAGAGTAGTTCTAGCATGTTGGAAGAATGAGACTATACCTCACATTTAGCAATAAGAAAACTAGAACTACTACAAGATCCCAATAAGTTTAGTTGGTGCCTTTATCTAAGTTGTCTATTAAGGAAGCTGGAAACCAAGAAACCACTTCAAAATGCTTGAAATATGTGTGTTAGACTGCAAATATTAGCTAGGTGTGCCGTGGTGGAGGGTTAATGAGATCGCGGAAGTTATAACATCCCCAGTTTCCACTAGCATTTGGGAGAAAGTAAAAACTTGCCCAAAAGGGGAAAAAAAAATTATTAATATAAACCTTAGATAATTTGATTAGATGGAAGTGCAATAATCATTTCAAAATCTGTTAGGCACTCTTTTACTACTTCCAAGAACCTACACACATTCTCAGCATCACAATCAACTTCCAACATTTAGCGTATGATTTTTTATTACCACCGCCCTTCCAAAAAAAAAAAAAAAAAACACTTCACTTTTTTGGTTGAATAGCAGTAGAAGTTATGAGATGTGTGGATAATGATGACTAATTGTTTGATGGATGATATTGAGTAGTGATTCGAGGTGTGTAGTCAATATTCAAGTTTGACTTTGACTCAATTCTACAAGTCATAATTTTTGGCAGACAACAGTTAAAATGAACACAGGTTTGTCAAGCAACACATGGAGGCTCAAGCCCCAGCATGCATCTAAGCAGTATAGATTCTAACATTTTCAACTTCCACAGAACTTAAAAATGTTTGAGTTTCCAAGAAGCATATCTTCTATAGTAATGCAATGTAGATAAGTTCTTAATTACTTGGTAATCATCTCCCAATGAGAGTTATTTTGTAAAAGAACACATCAAAACAGTGTCTCAGCAATTGTCAACTCACAGTTAAGACAAATTTTGTAGTTTCAATGTTCCTCTTACAAGGGGAAATAAAGTTGAGAAAAGCCGACCTGCTGTACAATCAAAGGCTCCCCCTCATGACTCAGCGGTTCACTCAATATCGTGAAAAAGCCATTTCGGTTTCCATAAACAATGTCTGTAAATGGCCGATCACCCACCTACCATTCAGATAACCAGTTTACTGCAATGCAATGACTTAATGAAAAGCAGAAAAAACAGGGACAAAAACAGGATGCAATAGTATACAATTAATCATCCATACAGAATTCAATACCATGACAAGTCTTGAAGACTCAAAGCCAAAGTGCTTTTCAATTTCTTCGGCAGTTCCAGCTGGCTTCTTTACCCCTAAACACAAACACCACCAACTAATGTTATTATAGCATTGAAATATGAGTATCAAAACGAACAGCTTGATTGATATATTTAATACACAAGATGAGAAATTCAAGAAACTATACAGTTAAATGAATCCAAGAATTGATACAGTTCAATGACAGCTTTTTAGCAGATGAAACCAAACTTACTATGCCTAATCACTTTTATCCCAATTGCATCCTCAAGAGCTTTAGCTTTGGTGCCATCAGGATCATACTCATATAATCCTAGAAGTCCACAATACAATTAAAAGAAAATCAGAAGATAATCAAAAAGCTCTCCAGATAATAAAATTGGCAAAGAACTCAGAATAGGTGCCATCAAAATTACCTGCAGAGTTACTGAAAACTGCAATATCATTACCAAAAACGGATTTACATTGCTCTAAGGATGATCCAAGGGGTGCCCACAAGCTCAAAGAGTAAGGAAGGGTAATTGTGTTATCCTTATCAAACACCACACCTTGAAACCCTCTTTTCTTCAGTTCACCCCAATCAACATAACGTACATCAGGCACAGAAACATGTGGGATTACCAAATGCCTTTCTTTGAACAAAATTCCCACAGAAGAAGCAACGCCTTCCACATTGATTCTCTGCCCTAAGAAAGCTTTGAAATCTGTCCACCACATGTTCGATGAAATGCCTGAGAAGTTATTATCTTTCACACTTTCTGGTTCTCGTTCACTATCTTTAACTTGAGTTTGTTGTTTTTCTGCAAAAGGCGAACAATCTTGGGACAATTTGGGGCTTTCTTGATCTTGGTCGTTTACTGGATAATGCTTCTGATTCGTTTCTTGATCTTCACCGCAACTATTTGTTGCGGTGAAAGTAAAGAAACTACTGTTTATGCAGAGTTTCTTTGAAGGTTTTACAGAGAGTAATTTCCGATTATGGAGGTGGAGACTTGGGGAGAAGAGGTGTTTAGGAACAGGATAGTAGTAGCAAGTATGCCATGGAGCAATTGAAGTGGAGCTGAGCATAGATATTTTTTGTAATATTTTTTTGGGGTAAAATCAGTGGAAGTATGAGGATAGTACTTGATTTTTTTATGAATTTTCAATGAGCAAGTGGGGCTTTAGTTATCTTGAAGGGTGTGTTTGATAGTGCTTAATTTACATGCAAATGTCACATCTAGAAAATCGAATTCGTTTTAGTTGTTTGATTACGAAAGTTCTGTATAACCATTCTACAGTCTAACACCTTAAAACACGACAATTTTACATGCAGAATGAATCTTGGAGCATGGTTGGGAAAATGAATTACATGTAAACGAGGGTATGTTTGATTCACACTAAGCGAGGGAAGTTTTATTTACTCAAATTACGTGTAAATTGTGAGGTATAAAATAAAAAATATAAAATATAAAATAATTTTATGTGTAATTGAAAAAGAAGAGAGAGAAATTATTTTGGAAATTTATTATGAATCAAATATACCTGAATATGACTTACATATAAAGGAGAGAGTAGAAATACATTTTTAATTGTTTTAAAAATTTTTATTTTTACATGTGTTTGGTATTTCTTTATTATTTTCAATTAATGTTGTGCCGCTCATCTCGCCATGACCTTCACTTGAATCCTCAAAACCTCTATCGCTCCATCCCTGGTAGGAGTAGAGAACCCTTTGCACTTGGTAGCTATTGGCTCCACACTTGGCTAGCCGACGTTTACCGTGTTCACAATGATTGGTACACCAAAAAGTGCGTCATTCCGAGTCTTGATGTACAACGTCCTAAAAACGAGTCTTTTCAATGCTTTAAATGTGGATGTAACATACAACTGGAAAATAGGTTTCAATTCAATTCAAAGAACGGAAGATTTTCTTTGAAATCATAGAGAATGTTTTCCTGAGGAGGATAGGAAGGAAAACATTTTCGGCTAAAAACTAATTCCACTTCCATATTTTTTCCTGCAATCAATCCAATCACCAAGTTTCTGTTTGACGCACTGGAGTAAATTCAATGAAATTGAAAACATTTTCCTTCTAATTTTTTATGCGGCTTTATGGCAATTTGGCTGAATGCAAATGGTTTCCTTTTGGAAATCAATCCTTACTTTTAAGAAAAACTAGTTTTCACCCCGTTTGCACGGGAGTAAAACTGTATAGATTTATCTAAAAAAATTTATTTAGATTGATTTTTGTGGTAAAGAATAATGCAAAATAATTTTTTTAACAAATGACAGTTGTATTTAATCAATAACACCATCACGTAATATAAAATGTAAATAATGTTAATAATAACGAAATATTATAGAAAAGAAAATTTAAGTTTTCATTTTGTTACTGTACTCATAATTCAATAAATTTATCTATGGTCGGCTATTATCCTAGATTAAATTATAAAAAGATTTTATAATAAAAATCCACAAAATATAAAATATATAATCAATTAAATACTATTGAAATAATAATTACTTAGCTCAAATGTATACAATTCAAGGATATTAGCATTAACAAAAGTCTTGTCTCACGATCACCATCTATTAGTGTGCTTTTTGTAAATCGATAATATCTGATGTATTAAACTTACTTTTTGTCTGAATAGAAAAATAATAATTGAAAATGATGTATATAAAAAATTTCAATTCAATATCATTTAAACTTTGAACTCGACAAAGGAATAATATAACCACAATAAACTAATTTCAAACCGATTCATAAAAATTATTCATCTAAGTAGCACAACACTATGTAAGAGTGCGGTGTAGTTCTTCCTTTGTTGAAACAAATTGTAATTGCCTTGAATGAGAATAATAAAAAAATAATCAGCGTAGAAACAAATAAAAGTAATATAACGTAATCGGACTATATATTCTGTGATAAAATAAATTTAGTGAATAACTAATGATATACTCTTCATCTAGAGGACTCATTTGTAGCCTTCCATAATTAATAATAGAATCCATCTATCATATCGTTGGCGTAAATAAAAACATCATGTTATAGCGCTCGACGGTTTGCCTGGGTATTACTTTCTTCCGTTCATCGCATATAGTAAATCGCTTTAGACAGTAGAGACATCCCCTCATTAAGGTGGAAGCTGGTCTTACTGCCTTACATACAACACAATGAAAATTTTTCTCTCTCAACGTCTTTTCATAACGCATGTATTTTTTATCATGCTCAAATATATCGTATTCACGAAGTTGTGCATATAGGTGGGATCTCACTAATATGTATATCATTCACCTAGAAAAAGTCTAATCCTACCAAAAGAAACATAGAAATCAAAATTATTATGTAATAGTTTTATTTAATAAGTAAGTCCTCTTTACATATTTGTCAAATCATTGTGATTCTTTGTAATTTTTAATTTATAGGTAGAATACAATGTAAGCTAATTGTTAAGAAATTTTCTACTACTTTTAGAAACTAATTATAAAATATTGATATCCTTCCCTTTTGAAATTTGTAGAAAATTAGCGAATGAAGAAAATCTTAGCTTTAGCTAGGAAATTTTCTACTCTGCTGGCACTAAAAATTTAAAGATATAATTAAAAATACTTAAGTATAAATTAAAGATATAATAAAAATATTTAAAAGTAAAAAATTTAAGATATAATCTTGTTATATTAGAAATTTTCTACTCCTAAATAAAAATTAAAGATATAATAAAAAATATTTTCTTTCTTTTATAAGTACAAATTCAAGATATGTTGAGAATATTTCAATTAAAACTTAAAAGGTATAATTTTCTTGTACTAAAAATATTAGTGGAAAAAAATATTAATTTTTTCACTTGGATTATACAAATATTCTAAAAGCATAAACATAAGTTGACAATAAGAGATAAATTGTTAACAAATAAAAAATTAATTTAAACATTTATTAGTGAAAAAATTTGAAACTTATACTTAAAGATTAAACAAATATTCTTAATTTATTTGAACATAATTTAACAATGAGGATTTAAATAGTACTTTAAAAACTTTAAAAAAAAAAACACACATTGGGGGATTAAATAAATACATTTTTTTAAAAAATAAATTATTATTAGTAAGCAATTTTATTCACCATGCTAAAAAGAAGGATGAATATTATCCTCAATTTGGAGGATTGATATAAGTGGGTAAAAAATTAAAATTAATTTTTTGTTTCATATTATTCTATGTCAGAGCTTAAAAAGTAGTATCTATATATAATTTTTGTTATTTCCAAAAGTTCGTATTTTCTGATTAAATAAGTAATTTATTGCTAAAAATAAAAAATGAGTAACTTTTAAAATAGTAAAATTTATACATCAAACTATACTCATATTAAACTTTGATAAATAGAATAATATGGAACAAAAAAATTCAAAATTTTGGGATTATTTACCCCTCAAATTGATCCTCCAAAATGAGGTTAATGTTCACCCTCCTTTTAGAAGAACAAATTTGTCCACCCTATTGAAAGAGAGTATGTGAACATCAACCTCTTTTTTTGTGGAATGTAGTCGATTTGAGGTTAAAAAAATTAATTTTCTTTTGGTTCATATTATTTTATTAAGTCGAGAGAACTTTAATATGAGTATAATATTAATATATAATTTTCATTATTTTAAAAAGTTACTTATTTTCTTGGTAAATAAGTAACTTATCACTAAAAATAAGTAATTTTAAATCAATAAAAATTATATATCAAAATTGTATTCATATTGAAGCTCTCGACGAAATAAATAATCTGGAACAAAAAAGTTAAAATTTTAATTTTTATCCCTCAAATCGTAAAAAGAAGTGATGTTAGCTGAATTTTTAGGAGTGAAACAAAATTATCATCATGATTTATGACACTTGGCAGAAAATAATTAGTCTAACAAATTTCTAACTAAAATCTTGTCCTAATAACTGTTTTGCAATTGAACAACTGTCAATCAAACCTTATTTTATACATTATATAGATATATTTGTTATTTTTACTACAAAAAATAGAACTTATATAAGCGGTTATATTATTGTAATAATTTATACTTGCAAAGCACTAGTACCAATATACTGCTATTATTCTGTAGGTACAGTGTTGTTGCAACAACCGTCTCCCTATAAATTATCTTTCTGTCAATTCCACTTCAATCAAATATACCCAAGAATTTTAGAATTTATTTCCATATTTGGAATGAAATGCGCCCTATGATTTGTTAACTACTAAGTATGTTAGAATTGTTGAAGACAATGGTTCAGTCATATGCAAATTTAGTTGATATTGCGGATATGTTAGACTTTGATTAAAAAAATAAAAATAAAAAATCGCACAAAAATAAAAGTCACAACAAATACCGCCATTAGCTAGTGATACTTCGTGACATTAGTTACACTATTGTTCTCTTGCAAAAGGGTTATTTATACCTTGCATCCTTCAACTCTTTGCTTTCACACAAATTTGTCCTCGATCTTCTTTTATCTTGTGATGGATCCACACCTTTGAAAAAGTATCATGACAAGTCGCTAGCGATGGTTTTCATCAATTTCCGACCTGGATTTTTTGGACCTTTGGATACAATTGAAATGATGATTTTGGATTTTCAAATAAAATTTTCTTGTTTCTCCAATTGTATTTTTGGAAAATATAAAACTAAACAAAGTTTCAATGTTCCGAAAAATTAAAAATTAAGAACATAAAACAACATTTATATTTCGTGAATCATGCTCAATACAACAACATTATTTGCGCCTTTTATTTCTTATCTCACTCCAAAACAAAAAAATTAAAAGAAAAAAGAAGAATTAAAAAAACAAATTGAAGCCACAATATTTGCAAACGATTTGAATTAGAATGTTGTAAGTTGGTCACTATCATCTTCTATCAACAATAAATAAAGAAAAGACGTGCGAGATCTATGCAATTGGCACCAAATGAACAATGATTTTTCTATTTCTACAGAGAAAAACACAAAAACAATAGTCATCGAACAATTCGAGCACAAAGAATGATACACACATTTTGTGATTAAAAAACAATGACGCGTTTAAAAGAGGATGTCAACTAAAAAGACATGCTAACACCTATGTGCATAAAACCTAAATCATGGTCAAGAAATGAAAATTCTCCATCAAACTCAGCTGTACACAGTTGTTAATTTGTACATCTCCCTTCCTTGGAAGCTCCTCTAATTGGAACATGTCAACTATATATATGTCTTACCTAATTAATCTTGTCTATATATATAAAATCTTGATGATCACAAGATATCAAGCACATAGTTAATTTCTCTCGACAACATCTTCTTCCCTTTTCTTTCTCTCTCTCTCTCAACCCTAAAGATGTCGTTCATCAATTGTGCTACGGCGCTTAAGCTCTCGATGTTGTTCATGACTTTTGTGCTGGCCACCACGGCTAACTTCTTCCAAGAGGTTGATATCAACTTCGGTGGTCCACGTGCTCAAATTCTCAATGGAGGACAAGATCTCACGTTATCACTAGATAATAGTACAGGTTCGGGATTTCAAACGAAAAATTCATATCTATTTGGAAGGTTCGACATGCAGCTCAAGCTTATACCTAGAAATTCAGCCGGCACTGTTACTACATTTTATGTGAGCTCGATTGTTGAACTTGATATTGTTGAACTTGATATCGTCTATATATAAATCTTAATTTGCAACTAATTATAGATTTAATTTATGCCGTTTTGCATGTAGTTATCATCTCCGTCTAGTCCAACACACGATGAGATAGACTTTGAGTTCTTGGGAAATTCCTCTGGCCAACCATACACAGTCCACACTAATGTTTTTGCACAAGGAAAAGGTGATAGAGAACAACAATTTCGTCTTTGGTTTGACCCAACATCGGCCTACCATACATACACCATTCTTTGGAACCCTCTCCGAATTATGTAAGCCTTTCATTCTGCTCAAATTTTCTTGATCAATCACAAAATTGTTACATTGTAGAGCATGCATGTATGTGACAATTCGTTCAGTATTTACATATTGAATATCTTTAGCAACTTTTCTTATTTTGATTGCACATTATAAAATCATTCACTCAGTGACTTAAAAATACGTACATTTTATGGATTTTTCAGTTTCTTGGTGGACAACATCCCAATTAGGGTTTTCAACAACTATGAAGCAAAAGGAGTTCCATTCTTAAAGAATCAACCAATGAGAGTATATGCAAGTTTATGGAATGCCGACGACTGGGCAACACAGGGCGGACGAGTCAAGACTGATTGGACCTTGGCCCCGTTCACAGCTTCCTACAAGAACTACATTGCCAACGCCTGCGTGGTGAACGCAACGGGGGATTCTTGCAAAGGAGTTTTGAACAATCAAGCATGGCAAACTCAGGGACTTGATGCAAATGGGAGAAACAGAATCCGTTGGGTCGAACAGAGTTACATGATTTACAATTATTGTGCTGATGTTAAAAGGTTTCGTCTTGGACTTCCGAGGGAATGCAGGCTTCCTAGGTTCTAAGAATTGTGTATGGAATATTATCAAACCTTTGCCTGATGGATGTATGCTCATTTCTCATTTTCTTGATTTGATTTCTTCATTCTTTTACATATTTTTCAGCCTGTTGAATTGAATAATTTTCACTTCTTGTGTTTGAAGAAAAATAAAAATATTGTAATCTATCTGGAGTTTGATATATGGAAGTATTTTGCCTTCTTATAGTCCACTTTTTTTAGTGAATTATTATAAAGGAAAAAGGGAAGAGAGAGAATAAAAAGGACAACACTCAAAGAACTATAATACAAAAACCAAAAGGAGACACTAATCAAAATAATGCATTTACACTTGCATATGCATCGCTCCCTCACAATAGAAGAGAGGTCAAAATAATCATTTCACTGATATTTTATATATTTTATATAGTGCAATACATTCTATGATACACAAGGTATAGCCTTCAACACCTACATGCACCCAACCCCAACCCCCAAAAAGACCAAAAAGGACACATTAATCAAAATAATTCTACATATACACCACGTACATATACCGCTCACTCAGAAGAAGAGAGGTCAAAATAATCATTTTGCTCCTATTCTATAAAGAGCAGTACATTCCATGATACACGGGGTACCGTATACATTCTTCAGGCCCTGCACCCACCCCAACTCCCAAAAAGAAAAAGAGGCCGGGGGGAAAAGAAAGCATGCTATAAACCATCAAATAAGGCATCCTATAAACCATCAAATTTCACGATTCAAAAAGCAAAGAATCTCCATCAAACATAGTTGTATGGAGTCGTTATTAATTCCTTTCCACTGAAATTAATAAATATATTATTTTAATCTCTCTCCCCCTCTCTCTCACAGACACACAGGGAAAATGTTGTTCTTGAATTGTTCTAGGGTTCTTAGGCTCTCAATATTAATGACATTGCTGCTTGCTGTGGCGGCCAGTAACTTCTTTCAGGACGTCGATATCAATTTTGGTGGTCCACGTGCTCCAAGATATGTTGAGGGACCAAGTGGCTGCTTAGTCGCGAGTCGATTGGAGACGAATAAATGCGGCCGAAGAAAATAATGGGCCAGTAAATAAGCCTTGAAATAAGACACCAAGATTTAGCGTGGTTCATTAGCGCCCTCGTCCACGGACCCGCAATATATTTCACTATCACAAGGAGAGTAAAAATCTGCTTGGCTGTATTTTCTGCCTGTAAAGTTTTGCGCTCACTTTCAGCTTTTTATGCGTGTATAAACCTGGCTGAAGCTCTCTGCGAGCTTCTACAACCTGACTCTCACCTTGAGCTTCTGCTGAAGCTCTCACCTCTCTACTACGCAATGGCTATTGTGTTGGTGTGTCGAGATAGTGTTGTGGTGTGGTGCGGTGCCTTTACAACGAAGAATGGAGCCTCCACTTATAGGTGATCCATGCACCTAATTCTCACATAAATGTCAACAATTACGGTGCCTTTTGTCAAAAAAATTACAATTTGTAATTTTCTGCATCAATTCCTTCCTACCGCAATTGTGAACTCGTCGCGTAAACGTTGAGCCATAATTTTTGTTTTGAGCACATGCGACCTCTTTTCTTTGACTTTGTGGACATTTGGCTTCACAGGACCAGCAATCTCACTTGAAGGCAAATGGATCTAACCTAATTGCCAAGTCTTTTCGATCAACACCTCCCGATTAAATCGTCTTTTTAACCGGCTTTTCTTTCAAACGGCATATAGGTCCAGTCTGAAATAGTCCTCCATTTGCATTTTCCAATATCCAAAATTTTTGCCATCAAATTTATCAATTTTGGAAATTCTCTCGTCTGTCGACATTACTCCCCTCGAACAAAATGTGATTTTTAGAAATCGTTTACGATGTGGAAGATCGATCTATCTGCAACCACAGAGCATACTAAGAATTTCAGAAGATATCACAAACAAAGCTACGATACGGTTATTGGGAACTAGTGCGCTAATTCCGCCCAAGATCGATTGGGGCGAATAAATGCGAGAAAAATAATGGGCGCTAAAATAAGCACAAATAAGACACCAAGATTTGCGTGGTTGGCCTTTGAAGCGCCTACGTCGCGGGCCCACACCAATATATTTCACTATCACAAAGGAGGAGTACAAAAATCTGTGGCTGTATTTTCTCTGCTCTGTAAAGGTTTTAACACTCACTCACTTTTGTCTCTGCGTGTATAGCTTCTGCGAAGCTCTCACCTTTTAGCTTCTGCTAGCTCTCACAGCGCTTCTGGCTCTCACCTCTCTCTACTACAATGGCTATTGTGTTGGTGTGTCGAGATAGTGTTGTGGTGTGGTGCGGTGCCTTTACAGCTGAAGAATGGAGCCCACTCCACTTATAGAAGCGTCATGCACTAATTCTCGCCATAAATGTCAAGCAATTCTCGTTGCCTTTTGTCAAAAGTGCGGTATGTAATTTTTGCACGTAATTCCTTCTCTGCAATTGTGAACTCGTGCGGCCATGAAACGTTGAGCCATAATTTTTGACTTTTGAGCACCATCAGCCTCTTTCTTTGACTTTGTGGACATTTGGCTTCACAGACCAACAAAATACTCGATGGAGGTCACGTCATCACGTTGTCCATGGATCAAAGTTCAGGCTCCGGATTTCAATCCAAGATTGAGTATTTGTTTGGAAAGATTAACATGCAAATCCAGCTTGTACCTGGAAATTCTGCTGGCACTGTCACTGCATTTTATGTAAGTCCAATCACTATATATATATAGTTTACAAAGCACAATTAGAAAATTTATTTAGCGGGGATAAGAAAAATATTTAGATATAATTGACGAAAATTCAAAATGTAACACGAAATTACATTTGAAGTTATCTGCTCCGTCTGGTCCGAGCCATGACGAGATAGATTTCGAGTTCTTGGGAAATGTATCAGGCCAGCCATATACAGTCCAGACTAATGTTTTTTCGCAAGGAGTGGGTGGTAGGGAACAAAAGTTTGGTCTCTGGTTCGACCCGACATCAGCCTTCCATTCCTACACCATCCTGTGGAACCCCCTTAATATCATGTAAGCTTAAATTGTTACACACTTTTATTTATGGTTAGATGAGAAAATTTTCAAGCAAAATGCATGAGTATAGAGACTCAACAATAAAAATGGGCATCTCCAATGGCAATGTCAATTGCTATTCTTTCATCGAGATAGGAAGAAAAATGAGGAAGGGGCCCAAGTTTTTTTAATAATTGTTTTAATCACTTTTATCTCAATTATCCCACTTTTTCTTCAAAGATTTCAGTACCATATCTAGAAATAGATGCCCGCCCAATTCTTCCACTATTATTTTATTATTATTTTTTAATTTATTTCTACTTCTCTAATCTTTTTCATTTTTCTTACGCTTTTTCCCTATACTTCTTTCAATTCTTTTTTAAATAAAATAACTATCTTCTCTCTATCTTTCTCCTTCACATTATCCCCAATTCACAACATCCATTAAAGAGGGCAACTTAGCAAGATATTTCTAAAGATCACTGAAAGCCCAAAGACCAATGGTCGGTAATTAGGCACATATACCCTCGGAATTAGGTTCTACAACGGAGCTCTTACTTATGTACTTTAATTTGATACCATATTGAACCATTTGATCTAAAATTTTAAACTGATAAATTGACTCTAATAATACAATTTAACTATTATCTTCAACATGAACTAAGAGATTTCGCTTGAAATTATTAATCATGCATGATGTGCCATGAATATGTAGTTATATGTTAGCTAGTTTAACAATATTTGATAAAGAATTCTTTTGAATTTTTCAGTTTCATGGTGGACAACATCCCTATTAGGGTTTTCAAGAACAACGAAGCAAAAGGAATCCCATACTTAAAGAATCAACCAATGAGAGTATACGCAAGTTTATGGGATGGCGATGATTGGGCAACACAAGGGGGTCGAATCAAGACGGATTGGACAAAGGGCCCATTCAGAGCTTCTTATAGGAGTTACAATGCAAAGGGCTGCGTGGTCGGCCCGTCGGGAAATTCTTGTCACGGAGTAGTTAACAATGTACCGTGGCAAACTCACGTACTTGATGCCAGTGGCACAAATTGGATTCGCTGGGCTCGACAAAGTTATATGATCTACGATTACTGCACTGATGTCAAAAGGTACCCTCAAGGACCTCCAAAAGAATGCACGATTCCAATGTTCTAGGAATATGTTATATGCATGAACAATACCAAATACTAGTATATAGCTAGTGTACCAATATAGTTCGGTCTTTGTGGATTAATTGACTTTTTTTTGTTCAATAAAAGAGATTTTTGTAGTAAATTATTATTTTCTTGGATTGTATTATGTGTGTGTGTGTGTGTGTGTGTGTGTGTGTGTGTGAAGGGGTTTAAATTTGCCCTTTGTTGGTGGAGATTAATATAAATTTGTTCTTAGTATTTTGTTGCGGCAAAAAAACTTATAAAATATGAATGATTTAAGTATATGTTTACTCCCCACCTTTTCTCATATTATTATTATCAACTGAATTCTCAAACAAGATTATTTTTCACACTTGAAATTAAACATTATCTCTCAGACAAATATTGCGCCACCTCAATTCGTTAATTGACAAAGCTTTTTTAATATATTTTTTTAGTGAAGATATATAGGTTTTTTTAAAGATGAAGACATATAGTTAAAAAGTGAAAAAATAATTATTGAAGAATCTATAAATTAAACAATATAGAGTAAAAAAAATTGTTATTTAAAATTTGTTAAAAAAAACTTTATACTAGTAAAAAAATAAAAATAAAATAAAAATCCAACAAAGGTCAACACAAAGGTTAACCGACCATTGGATTGGTATGAAACCGTCCTACGCGGCTTTTCTTTAAAGTTTCTTAAATAAACCATTGAATTCTCATCTCCTAGCTAGCTATACATATCAAAAGATTTATTAAGATCCTTCTCTATATATATATAGCAGTCGTATTATCAACCATTTTATTATAAGATTTTGCATAAAAATGTCATCTTTATATTCCTACTATGCACAGTGGCGAAGCCAGACTTCGGAAGCTATGTAGGCATATTGAGTGGACCTGGGGCGGAGTCCCCTTTTTGGGGGTTCGGGAGCAGCGCCCCCGAAATCTTTTTTTAATGGAATATTTATAACATAAATTTTATATTATTAGAAAAGATCTAGTAATATACTATATATTAGAATAATTTCGAATTGAAACAATATGAAATTATAAAAGAAATTACAAAACATAATACATTTGATCAGTGATATTGCATAATTGGTTAATTTAATAAATTTATGGAGGCTTCAAATTGGGTTGGATCATTGGGAGTTAGAATTAGGTAATCATACTAGTGGGTAATTGGGTAATGAGTATTATATTATTAGATTTGTGAGCTTTAACAATTTAGTCATTGGGGTATTTGAAATTAAAAAGTAAATAACAATACAATTTACAAGTCAATTTCAATTTTTAGTATAAGTAAAAAAAAAAACTGCAAAATCTGTGTAGGCATAGGACCTCACAGGACTACACCTGCCTTCGCCACTGGCTATGCAATGCAATGATCGAGCTCCGAATAGTACTATTCATGGCTTTTCTGATGTCCGATTCGGCTGGTAACTTCTACGTACAAAGATATCGACATTATTTGGGGTGATCAACGGGCTAATTAAGATACTCAATGGTGGCGAAGATCTTACCTTATCTCTTGACAAAATTTCGGGTTCTTGTTTTCAGTCCAAGAATGAGTTTTTGTTTGGACAATTTGATATGCAACTGAAGCTTGTTTCGGGAAATTCGGCTGAAACTGTTACAACCTTTTACGTAACTCTCTTAATATATGTTTTTATTTATTTTTCTTGTAATCAGATTTTCATTGTCATAGTGTCAATAGTCATAGAGAATTTTCCGTGTTAGGGACAAACAAAACATATGTCTCTCTTCACTTCAAAGAAACACTCCCTCTTGGCCTATTTCAACCCAAAAAAAAAAAAAAAAAAAAATCAGCAATTTTTCCCCATTTTCGCAAGAAGAGTCCGATTTTTGTTCATCATTAATCTCATTACAGCCTTTCTCCTTATTTTGCAAAAATTTCAAGTTTTGTAATCTAGTTCACTTTTCAATCCTCAGTTGTCCTATCTACACCTATCGATTCTTATTGCCACAGATTCTATCACCACAACAGTTACGCGATTCCAATCATGATTGATAACATTGCTAGATAACGTTCTTTTCAGTTTCTTGCAAATTTGTTTCCTACCATGGGATTTCCACTGCAAAAGAATTAAGTATACCATTACATATATAGTCCAAAATTTATTATTAAAGTTGATATTTATTTGCAGCTATCTTCTCAGCAAGGAGATCAACATGACGAGATTGATTTTGAGTTTCTTGGAAATGTTTCCGGCGGGCCGTATACTGTTCATACCAATGTTTATTACTTTATTCCAAAGCAAAATGGCAATAAAGAACAACAGTTTCACCTGTGGTTTGATCCATCTACATCTTTCCACACCTATTCCATTGTTTGGAACACACAAAACATCATGTAAGCTCCCTCAATTCCCCTTTTTTCTTAACCAAAAAATTTAATCAACATAAAATATCATTGACAAACTTCTCAGAGTTGAGATTTGATGTCCCAATTCCTATCCCCGTATACTACCTCATCTGATCATATATATAGACTGTTTTGATTCAATGAGACAAATTTTCACGTGCACATAGTTTCATGGTAGATGGCATCCCTATAAGAGTATATTGTTAGTGAGAGACAAGAAAAAAAAAATAGAAGTCAAGAAGGGTGGCTCAAGAAACTTTGTGTAAGCTTTTTTGAATTGCATGCGAGATTAAGCCAGAAATCCAACTCAGAAAAGTCAAAGATTGTGGCTTGAAGATTGGCTTGTCAAAGATTGTGGTTTGAAGAATTTGCAGAAGCTGTACGATTGTCCAATTGTCTTCCACAATTGCCCCCCAAGCTTGTCTATAAATTGAGCTCAATTCTGCACCACAATATCATCACACCAGATCAACCATAAAAAACACAATAGTTATTGTGTAGAGAGAGTGTGAGAGCTTCAGTGTAGAAGCTATACACGAGAGATAAAAGTGAGTGGAGTGTTAAAGCCTTTGCGTAGGCAAAGAAAATACAGTGTGGTATTTTTTGTACGCCTCATTTTTGAGATAGTGAAACATATTGGTGTGGGTCCGTGGACGTAGGCAGTTTGGTCGAACCACGTTACATCTCGGTGTTTTATTTTGTGCTTATTTTAGCATCCATTATTTTTCTTAGTCGCATTTATTCGTCCCACTGATCTTGGGCGGAATTAGCAGCGTCTAATTCCCCAACATATATATTTACCAACAATGAAGCCATTGGAGTTCCATATCCAAATAGCCAAGGCATGAGGGTATATTGCAGCTTATGGAACGCCGATGACTGGGCAACGCAAGGTGGCAGGGTCAAGACGGATTGGACAAAAGCTCCATTCATTGCTTCTTACAGGAATTTCATTGCCAATGGCTGCGTATCTAATCAATCATCTCGTACATCTTGTGCATCGAAAGCGGGCGACTCTTTAATCAAGGATCATGCGTGGCAAAACAAAACGCTTGATGCTGGAGGTCGAAGTAGACTCCAGTGGGTACAAAAGAAGCATATGGTGTATAACTATTGTACTGATGTTCAAAGGTTCCCGCGAGGACTTCCTCCTGAATGTGAACGGTTGAGGTTCTAATATTATTTGAGTTCCATCTGAAAATGTCAACCTATTAAAAGTAGTCGTCAAAAATTTTTATGTTGATTTATTATTTTATTTTATCCTTTAGCATCTACTTCAAGTCTTGAAGTTATATATAGTTTTTACTCCATTTGTATGGTGCAATTGTTAGGTTTTGCTACCTAATAAACCCGGGGCAATGATGACCAAACGAGACCTGAATTGATAGAAAAAACATCCATAGGGTTCGCCAGTGATTGGAAATTATATAAAGGCTAAATGTGTCACCCCAATCGGATGCCCAAGACCAATGAGGGACCAAGAACACTTTTTACTTATTTTTTGAGTAACTTAATTTTAAGTTACAAAAATAGGTTATACCCAAATACGAGGATTGATCCCCTCCCCATATGGGGAGGCTCCCCACAACACATGTCCCCCCCTGATTGGAGGCCACTTGAGGCCTCCTCCAATCATGGAGGAAATGTAGCGTGGGGAGCCTCTCCACATGGGGAGGGGATCACTTGTGATCCAAACACACCTTAACTTATTTGGCATATGGAAGAGTTTAAATCTCATTGACCTTTGTTTGTCGGCTCTTTAGTATCCGTCTAAATGAGGAATTAACAGTGGGGCTCTTTGTGAGATTGATTTGTTGGCATTAAAATTGATTCCATTTCCTTAATTTGGCAGAGAGAAATATTGTAAGTGGGAAACTATTACTCTGGTTTTATCACTAGAACCGAGAGCTACTGCCTTTGAATCTTGAGATCCATTTTTTGCCATCTTATTGAAATCGAGTGTTGTGGGTTTGGGGCTGTTTTGGGGGTGTTTTGTGTCCAAATTGTGGGTGGCCTTGGTTGGTGACTATTTGGCGATTAATTAACACAAGAAGATCTAAGCCCTGATCATTTCGATTTCACCATCATTGCGGACAAGAATTGGAGAAGAAGACAAAGATTTTTCTCTCTTTTATTTTCTTTGTTGCTCAAATTTCTTGTACACATTTTTATTGTAATCGTTTGCTTTTGCAAGGAATAAATCGCTACAGATATTTTGTCAAATTCTTTGATTCTATAATGTAAATTATAGAAAACTACTAATCTCACTTAGTTTCTAGAAAAAATTTCTATTAAGTCACTTGACGGAATTTTATTTTTCTTGTAACGAGTCATCCACTTGAAAATAATTTGATTACCCTTCTTAGATTACCGGCGACAGCTCGACTGGCAAGAAATTTGCACTTTATTTTATTTCTTATTATTTTTATACATTAATCAATGAAGTAGTAATACACGTGTTTCAAAGAACAAAAGAACTTGTACAAACATGTTGATTTTCCAACACATGTTAACCTTGGGAAGATGTTCCTAGAATCTTGATCGCTTGCATTCTGCGGAGAAGCCTTGAGGAAACCTTGGAACATCGGAACAATAGTTGTAAATCATGTGTTTCTTTTGCACCCAACGAAGTCTATTTCTTCCCTTAGCATCCAATTCTTGATTTTGCCATGTTGCAGAATCGGAGGAAGAAGTGATTTTTGAAGCACAAGATGCTACGTTCGATCCAGGCGCACAGACATTTCCGTCGACATTAAAATTCCTGTAATAGGCGACGAATGGAGCTTTCGTCCAATCAGTCTTGACTCTCCCACCTTGTGTCGCCCAATCGTCGGCGTTCCATAAGCTGCAGTATACTCTCATAGGCTTACTCGTCGGAAATGGGATGCCCATTGCTTGGTTGTTGTTGAATACTCTGATTGGAATGTTGTCCACCAAGAAGCTGAAAACATTCATCATCGTCACAATTGGAATTCATTTTTGTAGTGGTGATCAGGTAGTACCCATAGCCCCCAAAAAAAATTCGTGTGGACCTCACTGGCCCCCCACCAAGGGGCAGTTATCTGATCTAGCATAGACAAATTTTTTTTTTTTTTTTTTATTTTTGGTTGGTGACGTGGGGCCACCAAAAGGCACCACGTGGCGTGGATACCATCCCCGCATGGGGAACTAAACGAAGCCGTTCATTTTTGTTTACTTTGGATAAATAGTAATATTGCAGTATGATTATAAAACTGTAATACTACGTAAGCTGAAACCCTGTGTTCTCTAACATAATGAAAATGAGACATGACTTACATAATTCTTTGGGAATTCCATACGACCGAATAAGTGTGGAAAGCTGCAGTTGGGTCAAACCAGAGATGGAATTGTTGTTCTCTGTCTCCTTTTCCTTGTGAGTACACATTAGTATGAACTGTGTATGGTTGTCCAGATGCATTGCCCAGAAATTCGAAATCAATTTCGTCGTGACTAGGTCCTTGAGATGCCAACTGGATGCGGAAATTATATGAAATTCAATTATAAAATCAAAACATGAAGAAAAAATGTGTGGAGTTACTTTTCAGTTAATGGCATATCAAGTGCTTACAAAAAATGTTGTGACAGTTCCAGCAGAATCTCCAGGAACAAGTTTCATTTGCATGTCGAATCTTCCAAATAAGTACTCATTCTTTGACTGAAAACCGGAACCCGAATATTTGTCTAAGGCAAGAGTTAGCATCCTTCCACCCTCGACTATCTTACCGCGGCCATCGCCCCAATTTATGTCAACATTCTTGTAGAAATTAGCAGTCGAAGGGGTCACCAACGACATCACGACCACCAAAACTAAAAGAATTGCAAGATTCAACAGAGCTCGGGGGTTTGGAAATATCGCCATCATTGTTTCTGGAAGAGGAAATTAAAGAGGGAAAAAGAGAGAATGTGTTTGTTATGGGAGAAGTTTGAATTCAAGCCCCTACATATATATGTGAATGTGTGAGTAGTTTTGACCTTGATCAAAGGGAAGTTTCTCCATGGGGGGAGACATGACAGAGTATTTGAGTTGGACAAAATATTAATATTTATAAGCTGGCTCAATAAATAGAAGACAATTTCCAAAGGTTCTACGCGTAAGTTATGGCTTTTGGAACCTTCCCTGGTAGAGCCTAGAGTGATAGTGTGACACTACACCTAGGAATTAGGATTTGTCCATTGTTTAAACTTTAAAGGGACATATTGCTTCTCAATATAATAACTATTGTAGTTTTTACACTTTGCTTGTTCATGTGGTTCGCTATGAACCATCAAATTCTAGCAAGCGGTTGACTTTAAGATAGAACGTAATAATCGAAAAGAATTTTGAAATCACACATAATTTTACTGCCTCAAATAAAACACGTGGACTAATATGACTATGGAGATATTAGCGGTTAAATTTTACTATTTTTATCAATTTTTTAATCTATTTTTTTGTCAAACTAATCACATCCACATATCTCGTGAGACCTACAGGTACTACACAAATCTCAACCATTCGACTCCACTCATTCTCTCTATTCTTTTACAAAAAAATCCATTAAAAATTATTAGAAAATCAATCATATCACCCTTTATATGATACGTGTTAGTTCCTTATTGATTGACTTCAAATTGAACCCCACTTTAAATACCTCACACTCTGGCTCAATCCAAATATTTGACAATTCACTAAAATAAAATAATAAAATTTCTTCGGTAGAGAATTCGTTAAAATAACGACAATTTTGTCAATTTGTGCAAATATTTTAACAAAAGTCTAAAATTATTAGGGTGATATGGAATCATTTATAATAATTTTTTAAGGTTTTTAATATAAAAGATGAGAGAGAATGAGTGGAGTTAAGTGGTAGAGATTTATAGATGTAATGAGATATATAGATATGATTGATTTAAAATAAAGAAAGAATAAATAAAAATATTGATAAAAAGTGATAAAAAAAATTAAAAAAATGGTTGCCTAACATACATATGACTCGAAAAAAGTACTACTTTTCACAAATTAAACAAAAGCACTTATAATTCCAATTCTTTTTCTTTTTCCATCTTTACGCGTAAACGGTAAACTCAAGCTGTGTTCAATTATTTTGTATTTAATTATTTTTCAAACAACTATGGCCAACTCCGATCCCATTCAATCCCAGCTCAGGTCCTTCACAGGTTCTCCCCGTCACATGGAAGCTTCCTCAAGACGACCTACCCACCAATACGCGTGTGTATATATATGTGTTTGAGCTTCATCCCCAACATCATTCATCACAAAAACACAATCCCCTTCTCTCTCTACAACAAAAATGGCAACTTTTTCTAGTTCAAGAACTAGATCAAATATGGCAATTGCTTTAGTTTCCATTGTCATGACTTCTTTGATAACCATTTCAGCTGCAAATTTCAATACTTTAGCTGATATAAATTGGGGCGAAGGCCGCGGAAAAATAGCGGAGGGTGGAAGGCTTCTAACGCTCTCCCTTGACCGATATTCTGGCTCCGGATTTCAATCCAAGAATGAGTACTTATTTGGAAGGTTTGACATGCAACTCAAACTCGTTGCTGGAGACTCTGCTGGCACTGTAACCACATTCTTCGTAAGCAATCATCTTCCCCCATTTCTTGGTATCTATATATGGAATTATACTATACATTAGAATTGATACAGTAGTTTAAGCTTTTACATCAAATGGTTCAACATTTTATTTGATAATTGATTGTTGTTTGTTTTGTTGTGTAGTTGGCGTCTCAAGGACCTAATCACGACGAAATTGATTTCGAGTTTCTGGGCAATGCGTCTGGACAACCATACACGGTTCACACCAATGTGTATTCGCAAGGAAAGGGAGACAAAGAACAACAATTTCATCTATGGTTCGATCCAACTGCAGCTTTTCACACTTACTCCATTGTGTGGAATTCCCAAAGAATCATGTAAGTCATGTCTCATGTCCATTATATATGTTATACAATGTTTTAGCTTTATTATAATTAGAGTTTGATATGGCTACAATCATAGTTTTATATACTTATGGCAGTAGTAATTATAATCATGGTGGTGAATATTTTCAGATTCTTGGTGGACAATATTCCGATCAGAGTATTCACTAACAACCAAGCAATGGGCATTCCATTTCCGACGAGTAAGCCCATGAGAGTACAGTGCAGCTTATGGAACGCCGACGATTGGGCGACGCAAGGTGGGAGAGTCAAGACTGATTGGACGAAAGCTCCATTCGTCGCCTCTTACAGGAATTTTAATATCGACGGAAATGTGTGTGCATCTGGATCAAACGCAGAGTCTTGCACTTCGAAAGCCGTAGGCTCGTCCAACTCTGCAGCGTGGCAAACTCAAGCATTGGATGCTAATGGAAGAAATAGGCTTCGTTGGGTACAACAGAAACATATGGTTTATAATTATTGTTCTGATGTTCCAAGGTTTCCTCAGGGATTCTCGGCAGAATGCAAGCGATCAAGATTCTAAGAACACATCCTCCTTTGATTTTCATGTTTGTATTGATGAAAAAATCTTTTATTCTTTAATTCATTTTATTCAAATTTAATACTACTCCATTGATTGTAATTTCCGACAATGAGATATAAAACTGCAAATTTTCACATAGTTCTTGCTAGTTCTTAATTTCATCGTTGATTTCTCATTATGTCTTATTTTAAATGGAGATTCAGGCATTGTACTATGTACTTTGAGTAAATGAAATTTAATGTAGGGACAACAAGATTTCAAATACATAATAATCTCTCCAACAATCGGTGTCTATTACTACATAATTTAATTCCTTAAAAAATGCTTAATAAGTAATAATTACTAATTCCAACTATAAATAATTGTTTTGCAACGGTAGAGAGATACATGAAATAATTATTTAACTGAATCAAAACGTCTCATATTCCTTCGAGGAAATATATACTTACCCTTACATTACATATATCTTATACATTGTCAACTCACTTCACATTCTCCACATAAGATGTGGTATATGAATTTGTTTATTTGTCCATATCTTTTTCCCAATTCACATAGACACTCAAAGTAATCTCCTCGTGCCCAAGATAAAAAAAAAAAAAAAAAAAAAAAAAAAAATTGCATTGGAGATGCTCCTAGTATTAATGTAGTTAATATCCTTGGACATTTTGAAATTTTTGGCAAAATTTCAAGAATTAAGGTTCAAAGGTATGAGTATGGATCTGATGTCCCAATTACTATTACTAGTATCACGCCCGTGCGATGCACGGGGAACAATTAAATTTATGTACAATAAATAATTGATATAAAATTATAAATATGAATGTTGAATTACATAATTTATGTAATTTGTGCATAAGAGATTGCATAATTGTAAAAAATTATTAAAATCTATAATATTATATATTATAATCAATGCAAAAATTGTGGAGTAAATTCACAATTGTAAATTTTAAAAATTCACGTGCATCGCATAATTAAGAAGTTTATCAAAATGTGTAACTTTAATTCTAATTATCGTGTCTAGCATTGCACAACAATGCTCGTGAAGATTAATTAATTGTAAATGAACCATTGGGAATGAATATATAAAAATTCTTTGATTATCAAAACGTATCTTTTTCATTAGTACATATCAAATTTACATTGAACACCTTTTTTCCTTCTGAAATGGACATTACACACTCTAAATTTTATGATTTTATGCATTCTTTAGTAATGTGAATTTTACTTAATTTTAATTTATCAGATAAGTGATATACTTAATTTTATGTAACTTAAATTTGTAGTAACAATGAATTTTCCTCATCTATATAATTCATTTGATTTCTTTTCAATTACATAAATCAGATGTTAATTGTAGAATAAAAAACTTTTTATTTGTAATTTTATATACTTAGAAAAGGCAAAATATGCAATGCAAAATTCATTAGTGAAGATATCACATCGTGCATTAAAAACAAAAAATATTATTTAATTTTTAATTAGAAATAGTATGTCATTAATTGTTCACCAAATGTGACACTTCAATTATAATAATATAAGGATTAATAAATTACTATTTTACTTAAAAATAAATAAATTATTCTACATAAATCTAGTTATAATTTTAACTACTCACTATTTGATTTTCAAAAAGAAAAAGTAAAAATTCTACTATTTTTAATAGACCAATTCAAAATATCAAAACCTACAATTTATCAAGATAAAATAAAATAAAATATAAAAAATTATTATTTAATATTTTGAATTATAACTTTAAAAATGAAATTATATATAAAGTCTTTCCAACATAAATTTTTTCTATTAGATGTTGTTAATTTGTTTATTTGTCCATATCTTTTTCCCAATTCACATATACACTCAAAGTAATTTCCTATGCCCAAGATTTTATTTTCCTTTTTTTTTAATTGCATTGGAGATGCCCCTTGTATTAATGTTTTTAATTAAAAATTTGAAAATGAAATTACATTTAAATTTTTTGAAAACTATTTTTTCTTATTAAATTTTATTTGCCACATTTAATGATAAATTTATGTTTCATTAAAAAATAATTATATTTAAAGAATTTTCCCTATTTATATCTACCAATTAATATTGGTTTATTTCCAAAAATAGAATTTCCTTTTTTTTAACTACAAAATTGATTTTTATGTTTTTTTAATATTAATGAGTGCCACATTGGCACTACTGCCAACGTGGCACTCCAGTTTTTATAATATAAAGATTTGTTGTTTTGATTGGATGCAACAATTAAGATGACAAGAATTGAGATTATAGGGCCTGGTGGATGCAAAAATGAAGGTATGAGTATGGATCCGATATCCCAATTACTAGGTCTGGTGGATGCAAACTTTCTTATTAAATTCCCAAGGATAAATATCGATCAAAGATTTACCTACTAGAATTTCTCGAATGGAGTTAATTGCCAAAGGAACCAGATCCTGTAAATTAATCTATTTTCATCAAGGGGAACAAGGCTTCCCTTGTCAATTCATCCATAGGTGAAGCTCATCTTTCAGACAATTTTGCTATCAGCACATAAATAGCATTATCAACAATACAGTCGGCAAAAATTTATTTTTTCACACAGTATACTATATAATAGATCAAAACTCATGAAATGAATGTTTCATTATTTGTAAAATTGTTTGTATAAATTAAATAGCATTTTCCTTTGTTAAATCTTTACGAGTACTCAATATTCAAGCTCTTTATAATGTATAGTGATATTCCAACAAAAGTTAAAAATTAACGACTAATTAAAAATAAATAAATAAATAAAACAAGCACTTTTTCCACACACACATATATTAAGATCATTTGATTATTTTGCACCTTTACGCGTGAAATCAAACGGTGTTCAATTATTTTTTATACTCCCAAATTATTGAACAAACAACTATTGCCAACTCCTATCCCATTCAATCCCAGCTCACCTTCTTCACCGGTTCTTCCCCTCACATGGAAACTTCCTCTATACCACCCACCCGCCCGCCCCATTCCCCCATATATGTGTATATATGTGTGTGAGCTTCATCCCCAACATCACTCATCACAAAACCACAATCTCTCTCTCTCTCTCTCTGAGCAACAAAAGATGGCAACATTTTCTAGTCCAATAACTAGATCAAATATGGCAATTGCTTTAGTTTCCATTGTCATGATTTCTTTGATAACCATCTCAGCTGCAAATTTCAATACCTTAGCTGACATAAATTGGGGCGACGGCCGCGGGAAAGTATTGGAGGGTGGAAGGCTTCTAACTCTCTCCCTGGATCAATATTCTGGCGCCGGATTTCAATCCAAGAATGAGTATTTATTTGGTAGGTTCGATATGCAACTCAAACTCATCGCTGGAGACTCTGCTGGCACTGTAACCACATTCTTTGTAAGTAATCATCTTCCCCCAATTCTTGATATCTATATATGGACTATACTATATATTAGAACTGATATAACAGTTTAAGCTTTTACATCAAATGGTTTAACATTTTATTCGATAATTGATTGTTGTTTGTTTTGTTGTGCAGTTGGCGTCTCAAGGACCTAATCACGACGAAATTGATTTTGAGTTTCTGGGCAATGCGTCTGGACAACCATACACAGTTCATACCAATGTGTATTCGCAAGGAAAGGGAGACAAAGAACAACAATTTCATCTCTGGTTCGACCCAACCGCAGCTTTCCACACCTACTCCATTGTATGGAATTCCCAAAGAATCATGTAAGTCATGTCTCATGTCCATTATATATGTTATACAATGTTTTAGCAATATTATAATTAGAGTTTGATATGGCTACAATCATAATTTTATATACTTATGGCAGTAGTAATTCTAATCATGGTGGTGAATATTTCCAGATTCTTGGTGGACAATATTCCGATCAGAGTATTCAGCAACAACCAAGCAATGGGCATCCCATTTCCGACGAGTAAGCCCATGAGAGTACAGTGCAGCTTATGGAACGCCGACGATTGGGCGACGCAAGGTGGGAGAGTCAAGACTGATTGGACGAAAGCTCCATTCATCGCCTCTTACAGGAATTTTAATATCGGGGGAAATGTGTGCTCGACTGGATCAGATGTAGGATCTTGTGCCTCGAAAACCGTAGGTTCCTCCAATTCTGCAACATGGCAAAATCAAGAATTGGATGCTAATGGAAGAAATAGACTTCGTTGGGTGCAACAGAAACACATGGTTTATAATTATTGTTCTGATGTTTCAAGGTTTCCTCAAGGCTTCTCTGCAGAATGCAAGCGATCAAGATTCTAAGAACACATCCTCCTTTGATAAACACGCATGTTTATCTTGCAAAATTCTTTATTCTTAAATTCTTTCATTCAAATTTGTAATACTACTCCATTGATTGTAATTTGTAACAATGAGACATGAAATTTGAATTTTTCACAAAGTTCTTTCTATTTCTTTTAGTACTATTAATTTCCCAAATATATGTCTATTAAACAGAAATTCAATTACATAATGACATCTCCAACAGACAATGTCCATTGCTACATGATGTCTTTTAAAAATACTTAACAAATAAATCTAACTCTAAGCAATTGTTTTGTAGTGATAGCGAGATACGATAAATTAATTATTGAATTGAAGCAGAATGTCTCATATTCCGTCCAGAAATATATATTCGCCTTTGCATTATCCGTCTTTATTCATTGCCAGCTCACTTCATATCAGAAGATATTTTTATGCTATAATGTGAATTTATTTACATGCTCAGATCTTTTTTCCCAACTCACATATGCAATCGGAGTAATTTCGTAAGCTAAGATGACAAGAATTGAGATAATAAATCTGGTGCATATAGACTCTAGTATCGTTTAAAGATTTACCTACTAGAATTTCTCCAATGGAGTTCATTACTGAATCAACCTGCCCCTTAAAATTAATCTATTTTCTTCAAGGAGAATAAGGTTTCCGTGGTGAATTCATCGGCAGGTGAAGCTCATTCAACCCCTGCTTAAATTCACTGTCCTCACTAACATGGAAATCTCCTTTTGGTGCAAAGTGAACCCCTCACCCCCTCAAACCAACGCATATAAGTGCATATGGAGGCTTCACACTCATCTTCACTCATCATAGAGAACACAATTCCTCTTCCTCCCTCATCTCTCAATTATCGATAAAAATTCTAATTTCGATCGTCATGATGCCTTTTGTGACACTTTCAGCTGGTAATTTCCACAAAAACGTCGACATGAATTGGGGTGACCGGCGTGGAAAAATACTTGAGGGCGTGGTAGGCTTTTAACCCTCTCCCTTGACCAATATTCGGGATTTCAATTCAAGAATGAGTACTTGTTTGGAAGGTTTGACATGCAACTCAAACTTGTCCTTGGAGACTCTTTAGGAACTACCACCACATTTTTCGTAAGTAGTCATTAGTCAACTTTCACTTCACTCAATATAGTCTTTAATTGTCCCATCCATCAAAACAATTTGCATAGGATAAGACAACTAAAGAGGCAACAAATTTGAATTCAACTGATTGAATTCATTCAATTCTTTCTTTGATTGTGCAGTTAGCGTCTCAAGGACCCAGTCACAATGAAGTCGATTTCAAGTTTCTTGGCAATCCGTCCGGACATCCATACACCGTCCATACCAATGTGTATTCACAAGGAGACAAAGAACAACAATTCCATCTTTGGTTCGACCCAACCACAGCTTTCCACACCGACTCGATCGTTTGGAATTCTCAACGAATCATGTAAGTCATGTCTCATTTTTATTAATCCTTAAACTATACGAAAACAAATATACTAAATTGTCTTGATGATGAATTTTTTTCAGATTCTTGGTGGACAATATTCCTATTAGAGTATTAAACAACAACAATGCAATCGGCATTCCATTCCCGACGGGTAAGCGAATGAGAGTATACTGCAGCTTGTGCAATGCCGATGATTGGGAGACACAAGGTGGGAAAGTCAAGACAGATTGGACGAAGGCACCATTCGTCGCCTCTTACAGGAATTTTAAGGTCGACGGAAATGTATGTGCGTCTGGATCCGACGTAGGATCTCGTGCTTCAAAAACCATTTCTTCCTCCGAGACTCCAACATGGCAAAATCAAGAATTGGATGCTAAGGGAAGAAATAGGCCCCGTTGGGAACAACAGAAACACATGGTTCATAACTATTGTGGCGATGCTCAAAGGTTGCCTCAGGACCGTTCAAGATTCTAAAGATATTGTGCATTATTTTCATATTGATCTATTCTTTTCCGATTAAAATGTCCAAGAAATTTCTTCTTTTATTCAAATGTGTAATGAGGTTTTGACTATTGATTGTAATAATTCAAAAATAAATTCGATGTTTCTCTTCTTGCTTTTACATCTTCTATTCTCTTTGTCAAATAACTCTACCATTCAATAGCGGATCTAGAAATTTGAGTCGCACGGGCTGGTATATACAAAATATTAAATCGATCAAAATTTTATACAATTTTTTCGAATTTTTCTACACTATATTTCCAGATTTTTTTTGGCCCGCACGGGCTAAAGCCCGTGCGAGCCCTGGCCTAGATCCGCCCTTGCTACCATTATTTATTACCACAATGCTACTTCAATATAACAAATGACATAGAGATTCATATGCTACACAATTGACATATTCTATCCTTATACACATTGCATCACTGTCAAACCAATACTCATCATCACATTGATTGTGTATCATTGCGTCATAAGTTAATTCAGTTATCATCAAGAAAAAGAATTGAAAGTAGTATTCTAGTTTGAAAATTGTTCGAGTATTGTTTATTTCGAAGATTAGAGAAAATCTCAAATATTGAGTTTAAAACACGTTAACCAAGTAATAAACATGAATGCGTGCACAAGAAATAATTATTAATCTAGAGAAGAACATAAGAAGTCCTTTAAAAATAAAAAAATTAAAACACCCCCCCCCCCCCCCCCCCATAATTGTGGTGATAATTTCAGCTAATAATTTGACATTTCAAGACAATATTGGGAAGATCCTGCCAAGGAGACGACTAAACATGCATCTATGTCATTGCCAATATGCAAAAATAAAATAAAGAAGCGTGCATGGAATCAAAAAGAATGTATATCTATTGTCCTAATTTCTGTGTTTTCATCCAATTCAACCAAAATAGTGTGCATTATTTTATATAAACTATTTCGATTGGATAAAAAGTCAACTAAATTGAAATTGAGACAGTAATACAAAACAATTAAGCCAAAGAATGGGTTTTGCTAGACAATACAATCTATACAGAACATAGATACCATAATTGCAAGACAAATCATCATTACAAGGTGACAGTAATACTAAATGCGGCCCAACATGGGGGCAATTAGCTGGACATTACTTATTTTACATTAAGAATTGAATATAATATAATACTCTTAATTATAATTAAGCATGCTTCTTGAATGTATAATCATGTGAAGACAAGAAGAATGAGATTGTTGAGTCATGACCAATTGTACAAGTGGTCCAACATTTGTCACACATATTTTCTTCTCTCGATCTAGACTTTTTATGAATTTTATTCTTAATTACTAAATATTAATTATAGACGGAAGTAGAATGCTAACACTTTCTATGAACGATATATTGTTTATTTTATTTTATTTTATTTTATTTGCAACAAGTATCAATTGCCACCCGCACATATGTAATTAATAAATAACGAAAATTAGAAATGAAAACGACTTTTAATTGTTGATTTTCTAAAAGTAATGTGAAATGAAAAGATTTGAAAAATCAAATTTTCATATTTGTACCCCAAAAATCATTACAATTGTAATCCATTACAACTGTAATATTGGCCATTATAGTTTTGAGATAATGCTAGAATGTCATAACCTTTAACACGATTGATGATATACTAATAATAAAATTCCTATATTACCATTAATGAATAGTTGTATCGATAATTGATATAAAAAATATTGAAGTCTTTTTATACCATTATGGTATTCTTTATAGCATTTAATATATGACTGTAGCGTGGTCGTAATTTTTTACGACTGAAATTTGTGGTCGTCAAAAATTTCGCCTTGAAACACCATATATTACAAACTCGGAGGACAAATGGGTGGAGGGTGTCCTACAATGATATAAAGGTGACGGAAGAAAATTGACTAAAATAGGAAGAGGGTCCTATTATGAGAGAAATTAGGGTTCTGGACTTCTGGTAGGTGTTGGTTCAAAAAGAGAGCAAAGGAAAGATTATGCATATATTTTAGAAATTTTCAAAGAGTAGCGTTAATTTGTAAGGTCTGTGAAATCTATAAATAATAATTTTGAATGTCCAGTCGAGATTAGCTGAATAAAAAAAATGTAAAAAGTGAAATGAAAAGGAAATTAATAAAAGCCAAATATATAAGCCATGCATGAATATGAAGTTTATTTTCCCTTTCTAAAATAAAGTTTAAAAAAATAGCTAATTATTGAATGATATTAAAGTGGAATTAAATCTAATAATAATTAATCAAATTTTAATTAACCATAGCATTATTGATAACAATGTTATAATTCAAAAAAACAAAATTGTTATAATTGAAAATTAGAGAAGGTCATGTTTTGGTGCCTTGACAAGTGACAATTATGTTCCATAATGAGATTTTACAATCAAATATGAGATTATTGAATCAAAATATCAAATGCAAGATTTGATTCAGTATATATTCTCTAGTATTTTTCATTGAGCTGCATAAATATGTAAGTGTAATTAACTCCCTCAATAATTGCAATAAATAAATATTAATGATTTTTATGCATGTTTGTAGGTAACGAGAAGAGTGAGTGGAATCTCATGAAAATATTAATTATGACCCCAACAAAATGATAATCATTAGAACAAGGCACTACACATAATTAAGATAAACTGTGAGATCAAAGAATCAAATGCCAGATTTACTTTTTATTATTATTATTATTATTATTATTATTATTATTATTATTTTAAACGAAATGCAAAGATTTAATTTTGTGTCCCCATCAATTTTCGGTAGAGCTGCATATATGCTCCATCTTTCCATCTTTCACCAGCTGTAAGAAAGATTTCACACAGAGGAAGAAATACATGTCTACTATCCTCAAACTTCATATCTGCCTTTCACCTTTATTTTTCTTCGAAAATTCAGCAAAACTATATCTAATTTTTTATTTCAATCAACGTTGCAAGACTAAATTTATACTTGAATTCATCACAAAACGAACACATACTAACAACTATAACTCTATAAGATGAAAAGATATTAATCAGTTTTCATGCATGTTGGTTGGCGAGTCATTATCTATTGTCTCATTTTCTGTCTCATCCCATCAAAATAAGTCACGTTATTGAATTAATATATTTGGTCATGCATATGGACTATTTTAATTAGATGGAACAATTTAAGATAAGAGATAGCAAATGAAACACTGGGTTGATTCAACTCATTGGTTGGTGCAATTTGATCCATGCACCGGCACAAAAACAGCCACAAATTGGACCCATATATTCATGGTAGAGTTAATAAAGGCTCTCTTACATTACGCGGAAAAATTATTCTATAGATTTGGTTCAATTATAAATCTTGGCCAACTCTCAATAATCCATGGCGTCCAGCTTATAATTTGAAAGGCCCCTGGCCCACACTACACCTCCAAAACGGAGTGAAAACCTGTATATAAAGGGCTTATAGAACCCAACAATTGTATTCATAAAAAACAAACACATTTTTCTCATTCTTCTTCTAAAATGGCTGTCTTTTCTAATTCTAAAGCTTTGTCTAATTTGTTTATGCTTTCATTTTCTGCAATCTTGGCCTGTTTCACAGTCCCTACAGCTGGTAACTTCTACCGGGATGCTGAAGTTACCTGGGGTGATGGGCGTGGGAAGATAGTCGAAGGTGGACGAATGTTGACATTGGCACTTGATAAGTATTCTGGTTCTGGATTTCAATCCAAGAATGAGTTCTTGTTTGGAAGGTTTGACATGCAACTCAAACTCGTTCCTGGAAACTCTGCTGGAACTGTCACCACATTCTTCGTAAGTCTTTTAACGTCCTTCAATTTACGCCCAACTATAAACTTAACATGCTTAGTTTCTTTGTCTTATAATTGATTGTTGAATCGTTTTGCCATGGTTTAGTTATCGTCCCAAGGAGATGGTCATGATGAAATCGACTTTGAGTTTCTAGGAAACTCATCTGGAGAGCCGTACACAGTTCATACTAATGTGTATTCTCAAGGAAAAGGAGACAAGGAACAACAGTTCCATCTCTGGTTTGATCCAACTGCAGCTTTCCACACCTACTCTATCATATGGAATCCTCATCGCATAATGTAAGAATAAAAGAACCTCAAATCTCATTTTCATCAATCTTAAAACCATCAGAAAACTACTCTCTAATTTGCTTGTACCAGATCTTGTGCCATGAGCTGATATAACACGATCTGGACGTGGCACATCAACTGCTTGCAAACTTGCAACGTAGTGTAGATCACACTACATCAACTGCCTGTGCAAGTTACAGAAAACTAACCCTAAGTCTCTTGATGAATCTCAGTTTCTTGGTCGACAACAGTCCTTTCAGAGTATTCCACAATCACGAAGCGATTGGCATCCCATTTCCTAAGAACCAACCCATGAGAGTATACTGCAGCTTATGGAATGCAGACGATTGGGCAACACAAGGTGGCCGAGTGAAGACAGACTGGACAAAGGCACCCTTTACTGCATATTACAGGAACTTCAATGCTAATGGCTGTGTACCTGGGATGTCTAGTGGATCTTGTGCTGACTCGGGGGCTTGGCAAACTCAAGAACTTGACGCAAAGGGAAGAAATAGGCTTCGTTGGATACAACAGCAGCACATGGTCTACAACTATTGTGCTGATGTTCAAAGGTTCCCTCAGGGCTTCTCTGAAGAATGCAAACGTACAAGGTTTTAGGAAATTTGTGGAGGAATGGTTTATTGTTTCATCAATGTGGTGTGATTAATTATGTGTTCTTATGTGAATTATTGGATTCTTATTTTTTGTACCGATTGTGAATGTATTGATTTGAATAATAAAACATGTATTATCCTTTTTCATCATTCTTACTGCCTATGTAACTCATTTCAAACTCACATCAGCAAAAGTCCGAAAGTTTACTCAATCAAACTCATTAGCCCATCCACAAAAACATAATTTAGCATCAAAACAAAAGCCTCTTCAACTCTCCAATGATGCATTCAATAGGCTTAATTTGTATCTGCTCTAAGATAAGAAAAACTGGTGCTATGTGAATATGAAAACCATGGATGTAACTTAATAATATGGAGACAAAACTAAATAACATTTCACAGTAGCTATCACCTCGTAATGTGCAAAAATCAGGTGTAGCTACATACAAAACTAGAAAGGATATAATTGAAAAATTACAATAGTTTCTATACTAAACGGACCAATGCCTTCATTCCCAACTATAGTGATCTGTTTATCAATCTACATCTTGCAGTTCAGAGATAACTTACTCGGCTTTGAAAGTTGAACAGCTCCAAATGTCACAAGAACACTTTGTACCAATTTCAAGACCTGGACATAAAGATTGAAGGTAAGAATCTAATACACAGTCGACATTTGTGGCATCTCAAGCCCTATTCCTCACCTAACAAACCAGAAATAACTCAATTTTATAGGACCCAAAGAGTTGAAGTTCAACTGTCATTTTCAAGAATTATGCCTCGGTGAGTTGGGATTATCGCTTAGTTACCAATTACCGAGGACGAGGCTCAAGATCTGCTAGTTTATTCATCTACTTTGCAAGTTAGGTTATTTACATTTGATTCAAAGAATACCAAATATCAATCTCTCTCAACTGGCAATAAATGGTATCTTACTAACTCAAGTATGATAAAATCTTTCTTCGGTGAAGACTTTTTCTTTAATCTCCAATTAGCTGGAAAATTTCAATTCACAAATTAAACTTAAAATAAAGGATTTTGAAAAATCCTTTACAATATTGGTCTTAAAATCCCCACATTGCAACTATCTTATGCACATCCATATAAACATAAACAGAACGAGCATATTCCAACCGAATAATAGCACTAAAAACCAGAATAGATTTGCTGACGCATTTCCATGAACTTAAAAAATGCAGATAAAAACAATAAGCCTGTGGAGATCTATGTAGACGAAGAAATTAAACGATTATCAGGAAACCCATTACAGATAACGCAGGTTAGAAACAGTAATTACAAATATTTGAATTACCTTTCGCAGAGGAACCCATTGTCCCAGAAAATGCAGAGTGTGAGATGCCATGACCATCGGAGCATGAACTGATGAACTGGAATTATTTTGTGGAGTTATTTTCCCGAGTCGTGCGAATTCTTGTAAGTAATGCGATTGGGGGGTTTAAGGAGGGTTTATTCAGATTGCACGAACAACGAAAAGGAGAGGGTGGGGATTATTTATTCAAATGGATTCTTTTTTTTTTTTTAATTAATTTCAATAATAATTTATTTATTTAAAAATATATATTGAATTATTATTGAAATATATATATTTTTAAAATTATGAGTACTTGTATAAAATATAAGACCTCCGTCCAATAAATACAGCTCATTTATATTTTCATAAAGATTAAGAAAAATGCAATTAATAGTATTGAAAAAGTAAAATTCAAGATTATTTTCCTAATATATCATCTAATTTATTACTAAATGTTTTATTTTAACTACTTTATTTTTATGAAGTTTTGAGAATAAAAACTTCTAGGCCAAATAAATATTTATCGAAACCTTTGTTATATTGTGCGGTGTCTGGTGTTCGTAGTTTCATTTCTTGAATGGGATGGCAAACACCCTTAGTTTGGATATTTGGCATGACGGTTAATTGGCCCATATACACTAGTTCAAAAGTTCATTTTTAACATAGCAACAATGAATAGACTATTCTATTCAGAAAAAAAAACAATAAATAGACTATTATCATGACTAAGGGCAACTCTAGTTTGTGGCCAGTGAGACGACTGCCTCAGGCTCAGTAGTTATGGGGGTCCATTTTCAAAATTTCTTTTTCAAATGTAGAGGATTATAAGAAGAATAACGTTGTTTTAAATATCTAAAGTTGTTCTTTGTGTAGTGGCAACGAGCTGGCTGTCAAGGTGTAGTGATGCAACACTTGAGGTCAATTTCATTTGGTGTCGCCAATTTTTTTTTTCAAATTGCTGAAGTTCCCTCTCGTCATGTTGGTTTTAGATCTGATCTCAAACTTCTCAACAAATATTGTATGTAAATGAAAATTACCCCGCAAAAGCCGTAACGACAACACTCCCCGGAGTATGAGATCATGCCTGTTTACTGATGTCTTACACTCATGTATAACAATGTCTCAATAATATGGTACCCTATAATATGTCCGTACCATTGTACAAGTGGTGGCAATTCAAAGGATGGATATTACCAATTGACATCACCGGATTTCTATCATTTTCTAACGATAATACTCATTATATTTTCACGTTAAATAAAAACATAAATTTCTCAAATCATAAGAAATTAAATTAGGAAAATATAACACAAAATATGCATCAAAGTAAAATTAATTCCTACAAGTAATTCCTACAAGCATTGCTTCAAAGCAATACCTTTAACATGCACCCAAGCAACTAGTCACATTCTATTTCTCCTCTGTGGAAATATTTATCCAAATTAAACACTTAACCAAAAAAAAGAGAAGATAAACTCACACAGAGGCTAATTCTTCGCCCTAATACCCCCATCAAAAAAAAAAAAAGAATAAAGAAAAATTTACTCTAAATAAACCAAAAGAAGAGAAAAAAAGAAATTAAGGGAAAAGCAAAAAGTGGGATTGAAGATGGAACAAGAAATGAATATTGGATACATCAAATAACCATTTTTTTGAGTCTCTTCCTTCTTCCTTTTCGCATATATAGGCATATAGTATCCCCACTCCCTTTGAAGGCATCGGCTGACGTCATAATTCGACCCGACCCGGACATTGTTCGCCCGGTAAAATTACATCTCTGTCAACCGCCAAGCTTTGTCTTTTCAATCTGAGGCCCTTCAACAAACGCAGCAAGAAATCTCAACACTTTAATTTGGCATTGCAATGTCAATATATACTCAGCCGTTTCTTCAAACAGTTCATCTGCACACAGTGACTCGCCTCCCGGCACTACTTTCTGCAATGCGACGATCTTTTTCTCAACCTCAGCTTTCTCGTCGGAGTCTTCTCCGCCACCACTACTTCCGTCGTCGGCCGTATCGCCTCCGTCACAGATCTTTTTCACCTGCGTTCTGGTGTTTGAGCTTCGCCTGATGGTGTTTTTGCTGGATTCTTGATCCATTCTAGGTAAAGTCAGTTGCTTTGTTGATAATGTAGATATGGGTTGTGGTTCGGTTGAGGGATTATTGCTTATGGAACTTTCCATGGTGGTGGTGGTGGTGGTGGCGGCGGCGGTGGTCCTAGTGGCGGTGGCGGCAGCTAATGAACGATGGATCGGGGGTGTTAACGCGGCGTTAAATGAATGAAATTTTCTCTTGAAGGTGTTAAATGAAGGAAATGAGTGTCAACAATGCCAACACAGCCGGGCCTACACATTTGGGGATTTGTATTTCCCAACGCCCTCATTGCGGATTTTTGCGCGAGTCCCTTACACGCACTCTTAAATTGCCGATTAGGATTTAGGCATCATCAATTTATGCTCAACAAAATGTGTAGCATGACTATAGTCAATTTCGAGTTTTATGAGTTTATTAAACTTATTATGCAACCGCACATTTAACGAAGTACACGTGGAAAAAAATCATGAAGCTTGATGAAGTAGCAAAGTCAAACTTTGTATCTAGATGTTACTACTTCCGTCCCAAAATTATAGTCATTTTATTATCTTCACACAGATTAAGAAAAATACAATTAATGGTATTGGAAAAGTAAAATTTAAAATTATTTTCCTAATATGTCATCTCATTTATTAGATGTTTTTATTTTAACTACTTTATTTTGATGATAACAATACATATTAAATGAGGGCATAAAAGACGAGTAATATTTAAACTACATCTTTAAAAGAAATGTGGTCTATATTTTGGAACTGGCGAAAAAGGAATAGTGAACTATATTTTTGGGACGGATGTAGTACTTAAATAGGTCAAAGCAAACTTTTTAAAATTAAGGTATTTAATTAATTAGTGGCGGAGTTAAGAAGTAATTTGACTGGGGACCAAAAAATTCTAACCTGAGATGTCGGAAGAAGGATTGCCCCGCTTATCGGGATTCGAGGGATTTCTTCATCCAATATTATTGAAATAAAAAATTTTACACTAGTTTAATTTTAATAGTATTACAAATTTCAAAATATCCATTTAAATTATGCAAATCTAAATATCTAACGAAGAGAAAAAAATAAATTATATACAACAAATATTTTCATAATTTCAAATCAACTACCTTAACTATTAATATAAATATAAAAATATTTTTAAATTAAATATGTCTAACAAACTAGAATAATTAATAGCATTTGTCATAAAGACCAATGACAACTGATTAATTTTTGCTAATACAACTAATGGTTGGATTTTGTTACAATACATTTAGAACAAAATCTTTAAACGAGTGATTGCATCAAAAAAAAATTTTTTTTGAAAGGTCAATGGAGTCCAAGGGCTCCACAGGTCCCCATGTGGCTCCGCCGCTACACTTAAGTGACATCTAAATGTAAAGTTTAGTTTTACCATTTTGCACACCTTATACATTTATATTGATTTCTACATTGCATAGTCTATGCTTCCACTCACTTGAATTAGTAAAAATTTGATGTTCAATTTTATTGCTTAACTAGACTATATGTTTATTAGAACTTTATTCTAAAAAACTCGGTTTGAGTTCGCTTAAGCCATGCTTATGATCGAAGTTTGATCTTATTACTTTATTATATTTTATTTTTTTATGTTTAGACTACACTTAAATCCTTTCAAATTCACTTAAATTTATAAAAGTGTGAAATTTGATCTTACCATTTCGCTACGCTTTACGTTTTTCTGAAAAATCTTTAGAATACTGTTCATGCATTCCGCATAGGAAATAGGTACGAAAAATGGAAAGGGCGTGGGAGCGTTGGTTACACGGGCGTTTGAGGGAGAGTGAGAACGGAACGGGAGAACGGAAATGGGGTGGAGGGAAAACCGGATAGGGTCGCAGTTTGTGACGAGGGTCCCACTGTCAAAAAAACAAAGGCAGCACATGTGATCACATGGATTTCTCGAACCTACCACCTCCCATGTGCCCTCCTCTTCCTAGTCCTTTCTCTCTTTCCAACACGTGTTCCTTTTTACACTCACACATGGGCCTCTACCCACATTCTGTCCTGCCTTTCTTTAACGTTCAGTGGGTGGTGGGCCGGCCCTCAACCATTACATTGGAATCGTAATATAATTAATTAAGGATTATAATTCTCAACTTGAAATTAAATTTTTTTCCACTAATATTGGTTATAATCTATGCTTAACCTATTTCTATTTCCACTTACACTTTATCATCAATAATTTGTTATCGAGCTAGTTACACGTTTATAAGCTCTCCATTCTAATTGTTCACGTTCTACATTACAGACAAAATAGATTTAGAGTGTGTTATAGAAGATGTTATTGATTTATGTTGACTTACTCGAACAACGTATTAGATGTGTTATTAAAAATTGAGAAAAATATATTAAAAAATATAAAGTTATTGTATGAGTGATTAAATATGATGAGATAAAATTTTAATCAAAATTAGTGGAAAAAGATACATAAAATAAACCCTTAAATGTTGTATTGAATCACAATCAGACTTGCATCTAAAAGATTGCTTTTACCATTAAATCAGGGTCGGATCTAGGATGTTACAGTTGATATCCGAAAACTTTTCTTTTTCTGTGAGTTTAATATTTGAGGATTCCTTTTTGTATGGACAACAAAAAAATTAATTGAAAATCCCAACTTCAGAATCGCTCTATACGATAGTAAAAAGATGTCATTAGCAATATAATAGCCGACTCACATTCTATCACTTCATAACCATATCTAAACAATGCAATTTTATTTGTGGATTCACCATAGAAAATCAACGGTCCTAATTGATTAATTGTGTTCCTCACAACCCTTATCGATCGACTTTCCCACTTGCCTTCCGACGAACATGCAAAGGTTGTTGGTTCCCCACCAATGCTACAATTCATAAATAATTAACCAAACTTAACAATTTATTAAAATCAGGAGTCTCAGATTAGTGGTAATCAATTAGCCAAAGTCAAATGCTTGCGCATGTAAACTCCAAATCTATAGTATCGGAGTGATGGGCGGCGATGTTGCAAGAAAGGGAACAGCAATCGGCGCGGGGGTGGGATCACGGGATAGACTTGTTTGGTGGGTAGTGCTAGTTGTAGGCCATTGGGGACTCCCATGTGATTACAACTACTAATTTTGTTTTAAATATGTGACTAAGATGAGTAACAAACTTTGATTTGTTATTCTAGTACCAACCAAAATTCTTCTTGATCATCATTTGCATCAAATTATGGTGCTGCGTGTTAAAGATAGCTCACCTTACAATGTGTTTGAGTCGAACTTTATTTATAAATAAATGTGTACTGAATATATCACTGATAAATCTTCTATATAGTTGATTTATAGAATTAAATGAAACTGATATGATATATTCTAAAATATGTACACTCTGGTGCACCTAGTATTAATGTCATATATAAATTGATGAGATGTTATAGTATGCATGCTAGAGTGCATTGAATCAGGTTTGTAGAACTGATTCAATAACGCAAAAATACAAAAGAAAACAAGATATAATATTCAAATTATTGACATTAGAACGAAATAATAAAATAAAACATGTTCAAAATTGATTACTCAAATCTTTATGCCCTAGGTTCCGTATGTCCAAATCAATCGACTTTTGAGCTTTATATTTTGTACAATTCTAAATCTCATCAAGAAAGGAAAAAGTTTTAAAGAATATGAGAATTTCTATAGAATTCTTGATATACGAACTCAAAATCCTTATTAGAATATACATGTTTCTGGAAGCAGAATAATCACTCAGACAAGATACGTCGCTTTACGTGAGAACGATTTGGGACATCTGAATCCGTTTAGTACTGTAGGATTTGAAAACTGACTTTTAGATTGTAAAAGTGACTTGTTGGTCTGGAAAAGGTAAAAGTGGCAAATAGTGTTGCAGGAAAACACATGCATGCAATGTGACACACTTAAATATTGCTTGCACGCACTCAATACAGTAATAAGTATGTTCACATGTATGTATGCATGCTACAAGTATCTGTTTAGGGTGCACCAAAGATCACATAAGATTTCAATTTATAATCATATTTCCTTAATCTTGTTTAGCTAATTAATCGATGTGGGATTGGGGTGGGCATATTGCCATCGCTATTTTTATTTGATTCACCAATCTTTTAAATATTTTTGTTAGTTACTACTCACTATAATAAATCTAATTAAAATAACATATATACGTACCCTCCACTCATTCACTGTCTTGTGTACCAAAAAAAATAAATACATAGAAAAAAAACTATACCTGTTTTTGTTTCTTCAAAATTAAAACCAAATCAACACATTAACATTCATGATTTGGAAGAATGATGGAGTGCAAACCACAAAAAAATGAAGAACAAAATCGTGTAGTGGAGAGAGTCGAAAACCAATCCCTAACACATTAATACTTAATAAATTTTGATCGAAGATTTAAGGCTCTGCACAATTAACGACAATTCAAGAAAATTAAATAGATGTATATTATATAGAATTATATATATATATATATTATAGATATAAAACAAAAGCCAGCAATTGATTATTATTATTATGTAAACGTCGCATATATTTTGGAAATTATTAGATTTAGATTGGTGGGGGGCGCCAAGTTAATGCAATAGTGCAACACATGAGCGACTTGAAGGTCAGAGTAGCAAGATACCTGTTGAGTTGCCCCCCTAAAAAATTTATGACTTAATATCGTGGAAGTCAATAACCAACGTATCAGATATTAATATAATTATAAAAACAAATGCAGCACTTGATCTTAGCCAAAAGGCCGAGAAAGGTATGCTTTTCAAAATTAATTTATAATCATGCTTCCGTCATGTTTCCGTAATCTTGTTTAGCTATTTAATTGATGTGGGATTGGGGTGGGTATATTACCACCGCCTTTTTTGTTTCACTGCGCCAATTTTTTTTAATATTCCTGTTAATTACCAAAATAAATCTAATTAAAATAACGTATGTACTCTCAACTCATTCATTTTATTTTGATCGGAATGCAAAGATGGCTGCACACAATTAATGACGATCCAAGAAAAAGAGACATATGTTATGTATATATATGTTAGGATTATAGATATAAAACTCGGCAATTTATTTATTGCTCCAGGCCCTCCACGAAAAAGACACGCACATTATAATTATAATATTAATAATATTAATAATTAATAACAATAATAATAATAATAATAATAATAATAATAGTAATAACTGGCAATTAATAATAACTGGCAATTATTATTATTGTTATTAAGTAAATGTTAAATATTTTGAAAATTATTAGACTTTAATTGGTGGGGTGCGCCAAGCCCTGCAATACTGCAACACATGAGCGACGCTTGAAGGCCCAAGTAGCAAGCTACTTATTAAGCCTTCTACCCTTAAAAAAATTTATTTAATATCGTGTGAGCTAATAGCTCACATATCAGATATTAAACTGATAAGAACAGATACTACACTTGATCTTAGCCAAAAGGCCGAGAAAGGTATGCTTTTTAAAGTTTTGAGTTCTCAAATTTATAATCATGTTTCCCTAATCTTGTTTAGCTAGTTAAACGATGTGGGATTGGGGTGGATATATTAGCACCGCTTTTTTTGTTTGACTCACCAGTGTTTTACTCTTTTAAATAGTTTTATTACTTACTATAATAAATAATAAATTTAATTAAAATAACATATATATATTGTGTTAGCGGATGAATTTTAATATATTTTTATGAGTAGGAAGAGAGAGAATGAGTGGAGTTGATGGTGGAGATTTAATGAGTGGTGAGATATATGGATGTGATTTGTTTGACCAAATTTGAAATTTGAAAAAAATGCATTAAAATACATTTTTGATATCATGCTAACACCCTCTGAGCACGCTCCACAATTACTATGTGCTAACAGCTTGTATCTGAGTTCGTGATAGACATACTATAGTGCTTCCATGCAACAATTTCTGTAAATTAAGAAAACAACACTGGCCGCATTACAAACTGGGCTTATAATTATTCAGGTTTGCATTGGACTTTGTCTTGGTAGATTTGAACTAGACCGTGCAGTAATGCAGTAGTCCAACACATGGGTGATGCTAGCTCGAAGGTCCGAGTAGCAAGAAACCCATCGAGTCTTTTCCCTAAAAAAGAATTAATTTAATAACGCTTGGGCCAGTAGTGAACATATCAGATATAAAACCGATACGAACAAATACTACACTTGTTCTTGGCCAAGAGGCCGAGAAAGGTAAATACTTTTCAACACATTGTCCAATTTTTATAATCGTGTTTTTAAAATACCTCCCTTCATCCCATTTACTTTATCCATATTTCCTTTTTAATTTTTCCAATTTATATTATTATGTTTTCATATTACGAAGTGTATTTTATGTTGTTTTACAAACATACCCTTATTTAATGTTATAATTATAAATATTAATTTAAAAATTAGTCATTATAGGGGTAAATAATGAATATGTGTCACAAAATTTACTTCTCAAACAATTTTTTAATCTTTGTATAAAAATCAAAGTGAACAAGGTAAATGAGATGGAGGGAGTATTGTTTAGCTAATTAATCGGCTGTATTGTTTAGCTAATTAATCGGCGTGGAATTAGGAATCATCATTTAGTTATAACAACAAACTCAACATTTCTACAATCCAAATGTAAGATGTGGTCGTAGTGTTGACAACTAACTAAATTTCATTTTAAAATTAATAATGTTATTTATAAGTAATAATTATTAATAGCAATTGATAAATTCAAATGGTCAAATGTTTATTGGTACTTAAAAAAAAAAAAAAAATTCATCTTCAGTCTGAACTTCAAAATAGTCAACCACTCAATCTGCAAATTCAAGTGGGCTCACCAAATTACATGTTTTACAACGTTTATCTTTAGTTCATGTTGGACATGCCATAGTGCTTCCGTTCAATATTTTCTGCAAACCAAAAAACAATATTGCGGCACTATAAACCGGCGTATGAAATGTGAGGTTTCCTCTTCTTTCTTTTAGCGAAACGTGGTCTCGGAAGTTGATATTCGCGACCTTTTAATTAGGCACATATTATTCAAGTTGACCTTTACTACTAGACAACTAAGGCCTTGTTCTATTTGGTGTTAACCAAATTCGCACGCAATTCCGTATACCTCATACTCATTTTCAACCACACACACATTTCCCAAAATAATATTAACCACACATTTTTACACGGAATACCGCGCAGAACAACTAAACCCCCAATAGAACAAGGCCTAAATTATTAATACTATATTATTATTATAACGTAAATATAACATATTCAAAAGAAAATTGAACTCAATTTGGTGGGGTGCGCCAGGCCCTTGCAATAGTGCAAAACATGGGCGACGCTCAAAAGCTCGAGTAGCAAGCTACCCATTGAGCTTTTCCCCTTAAAAAATTAATTTAATATCGTGTGGGTCAATAACTCACATATCAGATATTAAACTGATAAGAACAGATACTACACTTGATCTTAGCCAAAAGGCCGAGAAAGGTATGCTTGTTAATGTTTTTGGCCGTCTAATTTATAATCATGTTTCTTTAATCTTATTTAGTTCATTAATCCATGTGGGATTAGGAACATGAGTGAGTCATTTACTGAGCACCGCATCATAAAGACGTTTGCAATTTGGGTATAACTTTGGAAACTATGACTGTCGCAGAATAGAGCGAACACCACATCATTTTTTTTTTTTATTTTTTCATTTGCAGAGTAGAGTGATCCTACTTATTGCTAGAATTTTCAAATTGCTCAATTGTTTTTCTTTTTCTCTTGGTTCAGTAGTGGGAAAAAACTGATTTAATTTAATTTATTTAAGACCGTACCAAAAATACCATGAGAAAGTAGGAAACGACTTAAGGTCAGGGACCAAAAAGCCCAACGGCCATTATGGTTTGAAACTGTAGGATTTGTTTTGGTGGAGGTGTGCCATGCAAGCCCATGTTGCAGTGCAACACATGAGCAACGATCGAAAGCCCTAAGTAGCAAACTACCCATTAGACCTTCCCACCTAAAACGTTAAGAGAAAATTATATAAAATGACTAAAAAAACCAAACTAATTCATAAAATACTTACTCTTTAATTATTTCTTAAAATACTTTCTATTCTAAAATCCTAACGCTAATCTAATTTGCCATTGCAATCATTGTCCATGCGTCGCCATCAATGAGTTGTCGCTGACTATTTTCCTATGACAACCACCATATGGTGGCTCTAGTAGCTGACGGCTAGGAATAGCACCGCCGGTGGTGGTCTGCGTGTTTGGCGGAGGGGCGGAGGTGGCGGTTGTGCAAGTATTTCTCCTAATTTTTTTAAACTTAATTGTTAAATTGTTATTTGAATGATTAATTTGTTAATTCAATTGATATAAGTGAATTGCTAACAAAGTAAATTTTGAAATAGTTTAGGCCTTTAGGGTGATAAACAAATGTGGTGACAAATTGCTTTTTTTTTGACATTCTATGAAAAAAAAGCTCTAAAGTTAATTCAGGTACACTTGATCTTTCTTAGCCAAAGGGCCGGGAAAGGTGTAATTTGACAATTTTTGGGCCATCCTATGTATGATCCAATTTTATGATAAGTTTTAGCACCTAAACTGATGTGGGCCAAGGAAATTATAGTTCAATTACGCCAAATTATACATTGGCATTCTTACAAATTTATGCGTACATATATAATTCTATCTCTAGGAGATTAAGAGCTTGCTTGTTAGAAATTATTTCGAAAATTGTTTTTTGTTACAATCATTTTAAACTACTTTTATTGACACGACAATTTCCCTTTATTTTTTATATTCGCTTTTAACCATCTATTTGAAAATTATTTTCACAAAATATCTCCCAGACTTGCAAAACTCTATCTCATTGAGAGAACCTAGTTGCTTACCACCAGTACATATAAAAAAATAAAAACAAAACAAAAAAAAAACAAAAAAAGGGAGGCCCTTAGACATTGCATAGGTCATGATAGAAGTACAAAACAAGTTAAACTCGGATAATTTTGAGATTTATTTGTGATAGTACTATCATAACTGTAATATATCATTGCTACAAAATTTAAAAGAGAAACCATCCATACTTTTATGTTTAATTTACATAATTTATTACACTTAGCTTCGAAATTATCCAACAATTTTTCAGGGTTGGAGTTACGTAACAAACATTTATTCTTGTAATAAAGATAATTTTTCATCAATTTGTTGACAAGGAATGTAATGTGTAACAATTTAATTGTTATGAAGTACACATCACATACCTAGGATGTGAACAAAATGTAGCTTTCTAGACAATTTCCAAAGAACTCTTGTTTGAATGAATTGTGGGTCTTTCTTGTGAACTTATGTTCCTAATTTTTAGTGCTTGACATGAAACTTTTTGTCTTTTATTCATTTTTAGAGTGCATTATTTCTTCGTTTTTTTTTTTTCAAGTAAAACGAAATGTTTTTTACACAAAAATGGAGAATTTCTGATTCAAATTGCAAAACAAAATTAAGATAGCTAGTCAATCGTTCTTAACTTAACTACTTTAATCATCAACTACATATTATAATCAGTACAATAAATTTAATTTTATATTTGTATATAAACATAGGAAGTTCTATTAAAATGCAAACAATTAAATTTGTATTAATTCAAAATTAATTTGTATTATAGTAGACTTATTTACCACCACTAATCATTACCAATGACCATAAATTTTTATCAAATTTTAATATCACAAATCCTTCCAAACTTAGTATGTCAACGACCCAACGCTGGTCAAATCTGCTGGTGAATTGAAAATTTAGGGTATGGTTGATCGGTGATAAAATTGATGTATACGTAATTTTCATATAAAATATGTGGTTAATATTGTATTAAAAAATATGTGTAAAATTAAAAATATGTGTGTGGTTACACGAAATTACGTGCATATAACTTTGTGACAAAAAAAATAAGGTCTTAGACTCAAGCTTGACTCAATACTTAAGTGAGCCTTCTTCAAGCCCAAGTCGAGTTGAGCCCAATCAAGTTGATTGGTCGAATATCAACATTGATAGGCTCTGTCAGAATCGAGTATAAAGTTATCGAGCTTGTCCAACTTATTATTGATTCACATCTTCCAGAACATACGAAGCCCCCTCATTGGGCCTGTTGTCAAGCAAACCACGTGATAGTGGGCCCATGTGTTGCTATCACGGAGAGCCCATACATCAACAACATCGTGGGATCTTCGAGTATTGTAAACCAATCGAAAGATGATGAATGCTTACAACCAATCATAGTGGCAGAAAATACTTTTAATGATGTCTTCATGGTGCTAACTTTCATATAATTCTTATTTGGCATATTGCTTTTGGAAGAAAATTTAGGGATGCTTACTATTATTATTATTCTTATTATTATTATTATTAGCAAATAAAATTTAGGGATAGAGAGCATGTAGTTGAAAACTTTTATACTTTATAGTGCATTTATTGTGTTGGCACCCTGTTGACGTGGCACAAGCCCAGTTCAGGCCCCCCGACATGGGGTCCTCTTCGCTGACGTGTCTGGGTTCCAGATCGGACAGGTGTTAATTGTCGCCATCAATGTAAGGGTTTTAAGGCCAGTTCGGATTTGGGAATAGCTCGGCACAGCTCGGCCGATCTGGGCCCAGGATCTCGGGAGGAGCTACCCCACCACCTATGCTCAGGTCGGCGATGGACCCAGGTCGGGAGAGATGTCCGACAAGCCCCCCGGCAGTTATGGTAACCGACAGTAAGAACAATCCACGTATCGTCTGATACCCTAACAACACCTAAGACTAACAAAACGTCACCTCCATTAATGCAACGATGGTCGGACACAAGTTTCGAGGTCATCGCCATAAATGCAAATGGTTGTTTGCAGGTTGCAAAGCCAATTATCACACCTAGTCTGGAGCTAGTCCTTCCGCCTCATGATGACCTACGACTGCCTTTGAGACTTGCATTATAAATAGAATACTTAGTTGTCATTCGAGGGAGAGAATGAATCCTCTGTAATTAGTACCGAGCTCGAGCTCAGTTATGAGCACAAGTCTTACCTTATTATGTACGAATTACTGGTAATCAACCCCCAATTCACAAAAGTTGATACTAAAATAGTTCTTACCATTTTTGGCATTAACATATTGAAAATAAGTTTGGAATAAATGATGTTGGTAAGATTCAAATGAAATAGACCTTTAATTCTTTGGATACGTGCATGTTCGACGGAACTATTATTAATAGAGTCTTTTATAAATGTTCTTAATAATTATATTTGTTACTAAAGATCCGTTACCTACATATGGGCAATACTTGTCCATACGTATATCCTTGTAATGGTGGGGGATAAGTATCGCCTATCGAGATTACATTTATAATGAAAAGTATAAAAGATTATTGGTCAAAAGAGTTGAAAACATTCTTTTCTCTTGTCAATTTATAATATTTTCACTTTTGCCCCTATCTTGCCATTTTAATAAAAATATTGAGAAATATGTTCATTCAGAGGCATGCGTATTTTGGTTACTATGTTTTAGACATTTTTGTAGGCAGTTTACTGTTTCTTGCTTTTAACCGCGGTGATATGTTCATCATTTTAATTTTTAGCGGTATTGAATCTATGGTTATTCGTTGTATTTTGTTAATTTGAATGAATGAAAAAACCACTTTTCAAAAAATAAAAAATAAAAAAATTCAGAAGATGGGTATATTCCTTTCGGATTTTTTAAAGTTTGCATGCCTAAAAAAAAATGGGCAAAATGCCTTTCCAACTTCCTTGTCTCTCTCCATCAACCATGCCAACACAAGAATCAGCGGCACAACTGACAACGTAAATTGTCACCAAAACAAACCCCAACTTAGGAGCTCCTTTTGAATTATTATTATTATTATTTTTCTTTCTTTCTATTTACTTTTATAAATGTTCTATTTTAATTCAAAAATCATGTTTACGGAAAATAGCTTTAAATCCCTTAAGTTGATTTGGTGTAATCTTAAAATCTACATTATGATGTACTACAATTAATATTATACTCTAACTCGATTGATTATTAATGTAATATATTGATTGATATAATATGTGATGTCTAAGGTCTCTCCAAATTACAATATAATATACTACGGATAAGATGGACTTAATCTATATATGGATACTCAAATAAAACCATATCATTGAGGAGAATCTTAGTATCTTACTCAGATACATGTGGTGAATAATAAAGGCAAGAAAGGGCGAATGTAGAAAGCTCCTGCCCTTTCTATTTGATGCATTGGATGACAATTACTTTCTTGAGATTCTGAAATTTCCTTTTTTTTTTTTTGGTTTCGAATCTGAAACAATATACACCAATTATTAGAAGAATATTTATTTATTTATTATTATTTATTACCTCATTTGTTTGTTTATATCTTTTTAGTCAAAATCCGCCATTAGAATCTATCTCTACGCCTTTATCCTGCTTGCTTGTCATCCACTTTTCCCCCAAATTTCTTGTCTGCATTCGAAGCTTTACTAATTACTATACCATAATCCAGTAATTAATTGCATTTACAGATAAAGATACTCTCTTCCTCCCAATCATTCTCCACTGTTTTTCCTTCGCCATTATGCTTAACTTTATGGGTTCCATCGCTCTCTGTTGAAACTGTTTTTCTTTCTCTCTCTGAAATTATTTACTGGTTCTCCGGCGGCAGTCGTGGAAGTGGAAGAGTAGAAGAACAGAATTCCTCTGCTTCTACGAAATCCCTTTTTAAATTTTATTTAAGTTTTTACATTCAGTTTTTTTGGGACAGTTATCATCGTCTTCATCTGTCACATGAGGTATTTCGGCAACTTGGTGATCCTTTTTTTTTTTTTTTTTCATTTTTCGAATTGTGGAATTGATGTTGCGTTTTTATGATTGTTGTTTGGTTACGTTTGTTTGTAGATTTAATATATGATTTGTGAAATCTCTTAACTTCGTTTGATTTTTATCGTAAATTTGTGATGTTTATGTGCTACGATGACGTAAGGGTGTATCATAAATTGATTCTAAGTTCTAACTATGTTCTTGTTTGTGGAAGATGAACAAGTTCTGAAATTTTTTTCTGTTACTATTATTTGGGAATTTTGTGAAATTTAGTTGATGTTATTTATTGGGGTTTAAGGTTGACCAAATACCAAATTGAATTATGAGTTGAATTGGTTATATTTGCGCCCAATTAATCCAAATTTACGTGGGTTTTCACTTGAATTGAGCTTTTAGATTCTTATCAGATATACAATTCGTGTATAGAACTCCTCTCTGTTTTTTTATTCTTCGGTTAAGTAATGTACCTTCTATTTTTTGCTCGACTTCTTAATACCGTGAATCATTTGTTAATCTTTGCTTTATTTCTTGATTAGAAACAATTTGCTGGTGGTTGAATGTATATATAGTAACTAGAAACCAGGAGTAGAGCTTGTCAGACAAAAGATCAAGTTTTTCGTTTCTGCATACGCACGTGATAATTGATTTTTGTCGTTTATCTTTTCAGCTTATGATCTAATGGAGCAACATTCGAAAAATTCAATGTCAGGTAAGCTTGAAGATTTTCACCCCATTTTGCAGGTCACTTGACATCAGATTTCAAGATAACACTTATGTGATTGTTTAACATTCATTTGTAGGCCCATCGAAAACCCCAATTCCTAACGCCCCGAATAAAGAATGGAACATCCCATCCATAACTGAGGGACATCAATCATCAATTGATGCTAGCCTCTTTTCTAGCTCATTGCCTCTCCTTCACCATGAGAAGTGTAAGTGTTGGTTATTAAGCTTCTTTGTTTCTTCTTGTTACTTCTAGATTATTTGGCATTTCTTTGGAAGAGATTTTTTTAAAAGGTGATTTTTATCTCATGTGCAGTAAATTTTACCGAATCAGAGCAAAGTGTTCATTCAATTGATGACTCTTTTGCTAGTCTAAGCAAACTTCATCTAGAAGAAGAAGTTAAGGATCCTCTTGAAGATATTGAACAATGTGATATAGGAAGCTTTCTCCCTGGAGATGAAAAGGAGCTTCTGGGTGGTCTCATGGACGATTTTGACCTTAATGATTTGCCAACTCAGCTCGAGGATTTGGAAGATGATTTATTTGGCAGTGGAGGGGGTTTCGAAATAGAAGAGCCTCAGGAGAATCTGATGAATGGAATCACTAGGTTAAGTATGTCTGAGGGTATTAATGGAACCATACATGCTAATTTTGGTTTTCAAAACGGGTTGGCCAATTTTAGTGGAGAACACCCGTATGGAGAACATCCTTCTAGAACACTATTCGTACGGAATATAAACAGTAATGTTGAAGACTCAGAGTTGAGGTCTCTCTTTGAGGTATAATTTTGATAATAATGAGTATTGATTTGAGATGTGTGGTTGATATTGAAGTTTGACTTTAATTAGGTAGAAATAAGTTAATAATTACGTTGGAAAAGATTAAAACGAACAAAGGGTTAACTTTTGTTTTGTTTATTTTCACTTTGTAGCAATATGGAGACGTGAGAACGCTGTATACTGCATGTAAGCACAGGGGATTTGTGATGATATCTTACTATGACATAAGAGCTGCTCGAACTGCAATGCGTGCTTTACAAAACAAGCCCTTAAGACGAAGAAAACTTGATATCCATTTCTCAATTCCCAAGGTATGTAACGTATGAGAATATTGTTTTCCTTAAGTATGAGAATATCGTTTTCCTTAATGTCGCTTGACTAGATTAACATGTCTTGGTTATTTTCTTGTTACATACAGGATAACCCATCGGAGAAAGATTTGAACCAAGGAACTCTAGTAGTGTTCAACTTAGACTCCTCAGTAACCCGTGATGACCTTCTCCAAATATTTGGGGCTTATGGGGAAGTCAAGGAGGTATAATATTGGCCCTCTATCTAGTTATTAACTTCCTGTCTTTGCATTACTCTCTTTCATTTTATTTTATTTATTTATTTATTTTTGTTTTTTATTTTTATATTTTAATGAAATACAGGTAAGGGAAACACCATATAAACGGCACCATAAGTTCATCGAGTTTTATGATGTTAGAGCTGCCGAAGCAGCTCTCAAGGCTCTAAACAGATGTGACATAGCTGGGAAGCGTATAAAGCTGGAACCTAGCAGGCCAGGAGGAACTCGCCGGAGGTATGGTTAAGACAACACATGAAGCTAAACCTAATTTATTGCATGTAAAATGCATCCAAGAGTTTTATTACTTGTTGAAAAATTAAAGTTCAAGTGGAGTTGTTCTTTTCATGTAGCTTAATGCAGCAGCTGACTCAAGAGCTTGAACTAGACGACACACGATCCTTCCTTCATCAAGTTGGTTCACCTGTCGGCAACTCCCCTACAGGCATGTTGACATTTGATCTTTGTAAATCTTGTGTTTGGGTAGATTTTTATTTTGCTTTCAGTAGTTTGCTCTTTTCTGTTTTCGGAGTAGAGATTTTCAAGTAGAGATTGAAAATAAAGGTGTATTTTCCTTATTTTCAAGATTTTGACATACGTCAAATGAAAATACTCAAAACTATAAAAAATTGTTTTGAGTTTTGTTTAGAGAATTACTTTGTTTTCAAACATGCATTTTAAAATATATAAATGCAGACGAGTTTTCGGTGTTTTGGAAAAATGAAAGCCGTCTGATAGTGTTGAGATCTCAAGATGTGTGGACAATAGTTAGTAGTGATTTGAGATGTGTGGTTAAGATTTAAGAATGAGTTTGACTGAGTAGTATATAAAATTATATTTCGGTAGAAAAGGAATACAGGCTAAATCATGGACATAATAATAATGTTCACATTTTTGAACGAAAGTCTCTTCCTCCAACTCCACAGGTAGCTGGTCGAATTTTGGCAGTCCAGTTGAGATGAATCCTTTGCATGGTTATAGTCGATCACCCGGTTTGGGAAATCTCAGCCAGGGGGGGCACAACAACTTGCCGGGATTGGCATCCATTCTTCCTTCCCAGGTTTCAAATCCCGTTAAGATATCTCCAATCGCTACAGATCCTGGAAGAATAAGCCATTCAAACCAGGTTATGACCAAGGCTAATACAGCACCAGGCACAGCATATCAGCATCACAATCTCTTTCTTGATCCCAGTTTAAGTTCAAGCCCTCAACACTTGTCATCATTTAACGCCCCATGTCATCAAGCATTGGAACACTTTCTGGGCCCCAGTTTCTTTGGGGAAGTCCAACTATTCGCTCAGAGAGCTTAAATTCTTCCGCCTGGTCGACCTCGTCTAAGGGACGTCCAATCTCATCACAAGGATATGGTTATCCTTATCCTAGTGAGCATGGCTCATTTCTTGGGTCCCACAATCAAGTGGGGTCGGCTCCATCTGGTATTCAATTGGAACAGCGGTTAGGGTTTTTCCCTGAGTCACCAGAGACGTCATATATGAACCCTACAGCATTCAGAGGCACAAATTTTGGTCATACCAATACGAACCATGTGATGAATATGGGTACTTCTAGTTCGAGAATGATTCCTATGTCAAGAAATGTTCCTATGTATTTTGGTAATGGTTCTTATGGTGGGGGCATTGGAGTGAGCCCAAATGATGTATTAATTGGTGAGCGTGGTCGAAGTAGAAAGGCGGATAGTTTGACCCCCATCGAGAACAAAAATCAGTATCAACTCGATTTGGAAAAGATCATCAACGGCGAAGATACCAGGACGACTTTAATGATTAAAAATATTCCCAACAAGTAAGAGATTTGAATGTTATAAATATTTCCTTTTTCTTTGTCTAATTACTAATTCTTGAAATATTTTTCTTACTTCTTCTAAGGTACACTTCAAAGATGCTGCTTGCCGCCATTGATGAAACTCACAAGGGTACTTATGATTTCATTTATTTGCCAATTGATTTTAAGGTAATTATCTCATTGAGTTTGATTCTTTTTTATTCAAGTTTTTCTTGAAATCAATAGATTATTCATGTTAAATTCGTCTGTCCAGAATAAGTGCAACGTCGGGTACGCCTTCATCAACATGGGTTCTCCTTCACACATCATCACATTCTACGAGGTTCGTGTTCCTTTTTTCATCACTTTCCTTGGCGGTTTTCTACAGTCATGTGACCTTAGGACATTGTAACATTTCTCAATTGTCTTTCGTCACCAAGTTCAAATTTGTTGTCCAAAATTCATGTATCCTTTGCAATCTCTATAACATGAAATGAAATGAGGATAGCAGATATGGACTCTTTGTAGTCAATCTGGTGAGCTACGTAATCTTATAGTTGATCTCTAAAACCGCTTGGTTTTCAATCAATCATGCAAATCTATGCAGGCATTTAATGGGAAGAAATGGGAAAAATTTAACAGCGAAAAGGTTGCTTCCTTGGCATACGCGAGAATCCAGGGAAAGAGGGCTCTCATCTCTCATTTTGAGAATTCGAGTTTGATGAATGAAGACAAACGATGCCGACCTATTCTGTTCGAGCCGGAGGGTCGAGGCTCTCATGATCTGGTATTTATACTTCATAGTTAGAGAATGATTGGTGTGTGTTCAAACAAATTTTTATTTGGACAAAAATTAATTTTTTAAGGTTAAGTAGTAGTGGGACTACGAGATGCGCAAATAATAATAGTGATTTGAGCTGAATGGTTATTAACACGTCCTCTTTTCTTTTTTTCCTTGGGATCACTCAGGAATGTTTACCGTCGAGCAATCTGAATATCTTTATCCGTCAGCCTGATGGATCGTACATTGGAGATTCTCTTGACAGCCCGAAGGGCGATCATCATGAGACGCGGGAGAAAAGTTGAACGTGCTCTCAAAGCAGCTAATTTTGAGTAAGAATTGGACCCGCAATGACAACTATGCTAGCTTTTCTTATTTTGAGTTTCTTGCAACTGCTCGGTTTTATTTAAATGTATAGTAGCCAATAGAACTGGTGGCGCCATAGGGTTGCTGATTTTGAAGTGTACAGAAATGGATGGATTGCAAATAGGCTTTGCATATTTTGTGGTCCTTAATTTGAATTTCAGATACTATGGATTTGTCACATATTTCTTGGGTTATCATTTTTACCCCCTTGTGTTTGCACACCAGTCTTGGTCTCGCATCTTGGCATGTTGACCAAGATGGATTGAGATAAGCTAGACGTATGTTTGGCTAAGCTTATAAGCAGCTGGTAAACAAGCATACAATCCTGACTCTCTTTTAGAACAGTGTGATTTATGGTGTTCATGTGTTAGCATCTCATGTGTACTGCAAAACCAACAAATATCGTGAACATGTCACATAATTGTTATCCATCGATCTACCCCAAAAAATGGAGCCAACGGCACCTATGGCATGAAGAAGACTTTCAAAGCACAATAGCACATGCATTCAATTTGCATCCCACACAGAGAATATTCACAAAAATTTAAATGTGCATTGCGAAATTGTGAAACCTATTTTAAACCATCAATCTTGTTTATTTTGCTTAGTAACCGCTACAAATGTGGTTAGGTAAGAGACGTTTGATTCACTATAGAGATGAATTTCCGTAAAAAATTTTAACTGTTTCGAATTTTGTCTTATCGTTCTTGTTATTTATTTTCATAAAGGGGATAAGGTTGTTCGATCATGAACTTGTATCTCTTGTGAAACATAAATTTCAATGGTTTACGTCTGAAAATGATAGATAAATGGGAAATGAAAAATCTAATGTGGATCAAAAGAAGATGAGAAGCGACAAAAAGGGCAACAAATTAGATATGAATGGACTATTCAAACATGAAAAGTTGCATGCAGATCTTATGTTACTAAGTCTCACCAACTCATTAACAAGAGTTGCATGATGTCAAATTTTGAATCAGTATAAACCCTAATTATATTTCCAATTTGGATGAATTTTATCAAAATATTCCCTTTTCGATTTTGAGATCTGATCTGGTCTTGCACATTCTTGTTATAGCAATCCATTACCCCCAGCTGTTTTTAACAAATTAAGTAAGGACATTGGCAAATAGCAAATTAAATTATGTACTTCAAACTATTTTTTGGAATCTCAACAACTTCCTTGAATGCTTGTTGCTGATTATAAGCCTCAAATGGAATTGTGCTTCAAAATTGAAACTAGAGATCCCATCCACGGGACGTGACATTACGAACAGCGTAAAAATATTGTTTAATTTGAATATTATCTTTAAAAATTTTATTAAGATCCACTCAACCATTACCTACGATACACATGAAAATTGGAGTCAGATATGCTATTTCAATTTTCGTTCTCTTGATTGTTTAATTCAATTAAAACAGCCAATATGGGTCCTGTAAGAATGAAAATAATCCACATATGTAAATTATTTTAATTAGATGAAACAATAAAACTAGAAAACAAGATTTGAAATATCAAATCCAGATAAAAATAGCAACCAATTTGGAATGTGCTTTCCTAGCAAGTAAATCCTATATACTTCATCCATCCCAAATATATGAGCTCTTACACTCCTACTCTGTTGCCAACATTGTTGGCAGGAGAGTATGCCAACATCTCCAAAATTTAGGGAAAAAATCATGGGGGCCCACATTAGATCACACTTAACGTAGATACTTAAAAAAAAGGCTATGATGTTGCGCCATGTGAGGCGTCACGTCAATATATTGGCAGCTCATGTTGGCAACAGATCAAGGACGTAAGCTCTTATTCCTTTTTTAGTTTCTCAATTATATAGATATTTTCCATTCATTTACTACTATACTCATATTTAATTTAATTTATACACCTTAAAGTCTTTTAATAATCCCAATAATTTTTTAGACTTTTTAATGCGAGTAAATTAGGAAAATCATTTAAATCTTTATATTAAAAAAACTGGAGTGCCAACTAGGCACATTGCCATGTTGGCACTCCTTTAGTTAATTTTTTTAAAAATATCTTATTTAGAAACAAATATTAAATGACATTTAATAATTTTATTTTCTTATTGAATTTATTTTTATTTCCATATTTGTTATATTTCTATTTATTTCCAAGTTGACACTCATTTATTATTATAAATAGAAAAAAAGCCTAATTCGCAAACAAACATTGAATATACATTTAATAATTTTATTTTTCTTATTTAATTTATTTTTCTTTTCTTATTTAGTGTGTGTGTATATATATCTCACTCTTTCTCTATTAAAAAAATTGAAATGTCAGTTAGGCACTTTGCCATAGTGGCAGTGCCTAGCTGGCACACGATTTTTTTTTTTTTTTTAGAAAAAAAACTAATTAAACGAATTTGTAAGTACGCTAATTGTCCATTCATTTTTTTCCAAAATTAAACATCCGTTATGATATTAATTCTGCATAACTTATATAGGGATTAGTTAAATAAAAAAGGAAGATTTTTCTATGTTCATGGCACGCGTCTATTTAAAAAAGAAATTTCAATTGTTTAATACGAATAATTTTTGTATTAAACAAGTGATTTCATTATTTTAATTTAATTACAAAATGTGTTTATCTTTTTATTATTATTATCTAACTATATATAAAAATAAATGAGCCATGTTGGATGTGATTTCATTATTTTAATTTAATTATAAATGCACTTATCATTTTTTTATTATTATTATCTAACTATAAATAAAAAGAAATGAGCTACGTTGGATAGTTCCAACTTGGTGGCGGTTATTTTTTTTAAAAAAATAAAATATTATTTCATATTCTATTTTTAAAACAAAAATTTTTATATTAAAAAAATTGGAGTGCCAACTAGGCACTGTGCCATGTTGGCATGGATTTATTTAAACTAAAAAGAGAAAGTTTTATTTTTAAAACAAACATTAAATATACATTTATTATTTTATTTTCCTTATTTTATTTATTTTATTTTATTTATTTATTATTTTTTTCCTTATTTTATTTTTTTATGTTTACTTTAATTTTTTATATAAATTTTAATTTGGGAATTATAAATATAATTTAAAATGAATTATATACAAGTATTAATGAAAATGTGATATTATAATGTCAAAGTTGTAAATTACAATGGTACTTGAATTATTTTAAAAAATAAAAATTACCTTTTTTATATACATTTTAATTTTTGAAATATATATATATATATAATTAATAGAAGTTTGAATGTTAACTTGGTACAATGTTACTTTGGCAGTGATTTTTTTCTTTAAAAAATTTATTTTTACCATATTAAAATGATAGTTTTAAATAACTTTTACAGGTAATGTGCATTAAGGGTTCGATGATCAGAAAATAAAGTTTTTATTTAGTTCAAACTTTAATACATTTCTACAGCCATTTTTTAGAACCTCTGCGAGTTATACCTGCACTGTAAACCACACATAGTTTATAACAAAAATCACACATATTTATGATAAATTATATGTGATTTTTTTGCAAAAATATGCCGGGGATCGAAATAGTTTCATTGTCTAATTCTTAGTTTTAACATTATTTTAATTCTTAATTTTAACATTATTTTAAATAAATTATAATTTTCCCGTGCATCGCACGGGTGTAATACTAGTTATTAATATTTCCAATGCAAATCTTAATTCGTATGAAAAGTAAAAAAAAAAAATTATATATTTAGGATATGAGTATAAGATTAAATGACAAATCATTTACAATCAACTAACGAGCATATCTTGCCTTAAAAAAAAAAAAAAAATCTCTCCAACAGACATGTCACCAATAGTAATAAATAAACGATTATGACAAATAACATTAGTATTTTATTTCATTAAAATAAGGACGATAGAATGTAACATGTACAAGTTTTGAAACGATCACATTAATAATTTGATGACATATACATCGAGACATGGAACCAATTCCATTTACTTCGTCCATACGATAACGAGAAGATTAGGTTAACATTCTCAAAACAAACGTAAAAGTCAACTCTGGGTGGTTGTAATTAACTGTCACAACTTCATCACCAGCAAATATATTTTCCTGTAGAACTTCTTTTGCAAATTAAAACAAAAATACTACTATAAAAATTAAAAAAGTCAATTCATGAGAAATCTCTTGTGAATTTCATCATTGATTGCCTAGCTTACTGGTCTATCTCAGTTCTCAAGAGCGGAGTGATGCTGTACACGGTATGCTAGCTTCTACATTCGCACACAATTCAAGAAATGAATAGTTTTTAATTTGGTTCATCATCATATACACTACTAGTACTGTCACAAAAAGTGGGAAGATCTCTCGTGTATATACTCGCTCAAAAAATGAAAAAAAAAAAAAAAAAGAAGGAAGAAAAGGAAATTCAGGAAAACGTATTATACTATTTGTTAATTGTGCTACTAAACAAGTTCTAAGGACACATTGCCTTTCTCGTGCAATTTTCAACAAAGACGTGAAAAATGTTGAAAACGCGAATTGAACCATATATGGTTGATGTATTCTCTCTGAGTTCAAAATGGAAAATTGAAAATAAATTCAAAACTAAAAACTAAAAATTAAATGACAAAGGGAACAACACTTAAAAGTTTAATTCAATACTATATATTCACCACAATACCGGTGGATCGATCCAAAATAAAATTTGATTATTTTGTGAAATAATTCTGATTGGATCAATAAATCCACCCTAGAAGTTAAATTCATCATAGGGGCTTCATTTTCTAGAATCTTTGTATGTGACATTAATAAGTTATGAATCATACAAAATATACATATAAATAAAACCACGTCCACTAACATCAAATTTGCATGTCGACTAACAAACTTTTAAATTAAAGGGTTTATTACTTGTGAGTTGTGAAGAATAAAAATTTTCAAAGCTTGCCAAAATACCCGGGCAAAATTCTCAAAGGTCCTCTGCAACATGACAAAGGCGTTCACCAACATAAAACCTACTAATACTGTGATATTGCTCACCTAGGAAAAGAAAAAAAATTAATTATGTTGTCCACTTTCAAATACAAGAAAATCTTGGGCGGCAAATAATGCCAGCGGTGTGGTCAACTTTCCCAGTCCCCCCTTTGTTTATAAATTCCCCCCTGCTTCTTCCCACTTCTCTTCATTGCTCTCTCTCTCTCTCTGTCTTTTCTCTCTCTATTTCCATTGTCAACCCTTTGAAGCATATCTGTCAGAAAAATTTACATTTACAGCACCAGTAAAAAAGTAAAAAAGTAAAAACCATGGTGTTCCCAATGGTATTACTGAAATTACTGGACTGGCTTTTGCACCACTTCTTAGGCAACTCCTGTTACATGGCTGCGATGAAGGTTATTAACCATGGCTTCTTTGTGAAAAATAATTCAAATTCAATCAAATCATCTTCTTCTTCACATCAGCTGATTTCTTCATATCCTAGCATCACCAAATGCAATTTGCATGGAAGAAAAACAGAGACACTTGTTTGTGATATCAATAACTGCTTGTTGAGATCCCAATCTTTTTTCCCTTACTTCATGCTTGTTGCATTTGAAGGTGGAAGCATTTTCAGAGCTTTCTTGCTGCTCTTATCAAGCCCTCTTCTCCTAATCTTGGGTTATGAGCTCAAGTTCAGGGTTATGATTTTTATTACATTTTGTGGGCTTAGGTTGGAGGATATGGATAGCGTATCAAGAGCCGTTTTGCCTAAGTTTTACCTTGAAAACCTCAATTTTCATGCTTTTAAGGTTCTTGATTCAGTTGGATCCAAGGCTGTCTTAACGAGTGTGCCTAGAGTGATGGTGGAAGGGTTTTTGAAGGAGTATTTAAGTGTTGATTCTGTTAAAGGGACTGAGTTGCATACAATAGGACATTACTTCACTGGCTTGGTGTCTAATTCAGGTCTTCTTGTTAAACATAGAGCTCTTAAGGACTTGTTTGGGGATAAAAAACCTGATATTGGCATTGGATCTTCAAGCCTCCACGATCACTTATTCATCTCCCTTTGCAAGGTATGTATTTAAGCTTTTTAATTAAGGAAAAAAAAATCCATTATCCTATTGTAATATTGTACTCGACACTTTAGTCCAATCAGCTTTGACCACTTACACATAAGGGTAAGGGTAAAAATGCAGATGACCTAACATCTATTGATCATGAGTATTAGTTGAGTACTTGGTACATTAGGAGTATTGTAATGGCTTCATTAAGAATAATTGGAATGCAAGTTATGAAAAATACTAATTCTTTGTTAATTTCTATAGGAAGCATATGTGATCAACAAAGAAGAAAGCAAAACAAGCTCAAATTCAATACTTCCAAGAGAGAAATACCCAAAGCCCTTAGTTTTCCATGATGGAAGGCTGGCATTTCTCCCAACACCCTCAGCAACAATGGCAATGTTCATGTGGATCCCACTAGGCTTTCTTCTTGCAATCTTCAGACTCTTTGTCGGAATTTGTCTACCCTACAAAATGGCCATTTTCTTAGGAACCTTAAGTGGGGTAACCATAAGAATTAAGGGTAATGCCCCTCCAAAATCCAAAAATTCCAAAGGTGTCCTCTATGTATGTACCCACAGAACCCTACTTGACCCAGTTTTCCTCAGCACAATATTGCAAAAACCCTTAACCGCAGTAACTTACAGCCTAAGCAAAATGTCTGAAATCATTGCACCAATCAAGACAGTAAGATTAACACGAGATAGAAAAAAAGATGGTGAAAAAATGCAAAAATTACTAAGTGAAGGTGACTTAGTTGTTTGTCCAGAAGGAACAACTTGTAGAGAGCCATATTTGCTGAGATTTAGCTCACTTTTTGCTGAATTAGCTGATGAAATTGTGCCTGTGGCGATTAACACTGAAGTGAACATGTTTTATGGGACTACTGCTAGTGGGCTCAAGTGTTTGGACCCGGTTTTTTTCTTGATGAACCCTAGACCGGTTTACAGTGTGATGATTCTTGGAAAGGTGCCCAGAGAGCGAACGTGTGCCGGGGGGAGACCGAGCCATGAGGTGGCGAATTATATACAGAGACAACTGGCGAATGCATTGGGGTTTGCATGTACAAGTCTTACTAGAAGGGATAAGTATATGATGTTGGCTGGGAATGAAGGTGTTGTCCAAGATAGAAAAAAACCCTAGATTTCCTATATAGTTTTATTTTGGGATGCTCTCTATCTTTTATATTTGATCATTTTGGTCTAATTATATATATAAATTTTTTTGTGAATTATATTATTTGTTTATCCATATTTATATTGGCAACTTAATGTAATTTGCTAGATCGGAATTTTTGTAAGACAAATGTATTCAATCGACTACTATATATTATTTCTTTAATTATTTCATTTATGTTTCTTGATCACATTGTACGTATATACTTCTTAATTGAACATTCTCCTTTTCAATTGAGATAGTTATCAAGAAAATGTTACATTTACAATACTAATTTTGTGTATTGCAAAGCGTATCATACTGGATCGATATATATAAATGAAATGAAATGATTTTACTCCCTCGATCCCACTAAGATAGGCTTGTGTTTCATTTTCGTTTGTCCCAAATTATAGGCAATTTTCCTCATTGAGTATATAATTTATTTTCTAGTTGACTAAAGTGTACCCCGATTTAATATTATTAGAATACTAAAAATCAACTAACTATTCCACCTCCCAAAATTATTAATAATGTTCACATTACTTTTTTGTCAATTAAGACAAGGGTAAAATAGGAATAATATAAAAATATTTTATAATTCCAATAATATTTAAGATATTTTCTTAATATGTGTGAAAAATGGTGAGCGGTGTCTATCTTAATGGGATAGAGGGAGTATCATTCTTTATTGTGAAAAGCTAGAATGTACGTTTTGCGACAGACGGAGATGGCAACATATTATTTGATTTTTCTTTAAAAAAACACTTTTAAATTTTATTTTTGGTCTTTATGGGAGCATAGCATTTAATTGGGTTGTAAAATCACACATTTCCTAGATGGCAGAGATCGCATTGTCATAGCCAGGTCAAACAATAATTGTCTGAAATGGACAACCCTTGAGTGGATAATTTAGTCGGTCTAGTTATGGAGTTAGGTAGGGAAGATAATTTGAGTGTTACCATGTTATATCTCATTTATTGTTATAAGTATAGTTATAAAATGAAAATATGAAGCAAAAATAGTAAAATTGTGGTTTTAATTACGAAATCATGGCGTGGTACGTAAGAAATTATTTGAGAACTTTTAGCAAAGTACGTAACATATTTAATTATAAACCATTTTTTACGTCTAAGCTAGTTTGGGAAGGTAACTACTTGGGACAAGACTGACATTCGATTGTGTATTACATTGGAATGGGTGCATGTTTGTGAATGTAATGATGCAATGAGAGTTTTGTTTTGTAATGAAAAATCTGTCGGTGTACTGAGCAGCGTTACACAATCAGTTCAAGTGCTGTTCCTGTCACGGATCGGATGTGAACATGCTGTTGTCCATTAGTGCTTGCATATTTTCCTGCCATTGATAGGGTGAAAGGGATCATTTTTTCAACTTTTTACCACTTTTTAGTATTTTTTATCGATTCTTTCTTTATCATAAATCAATCACATCCACACATCTCGTCACATTCACAAATCTCCATCATTCAACTCTACTCATTATCTCTCCTCTTTTATATTAAAAACTATTAAAAACCGTTAAAAACTAACCCCTATCACTCTTTTGATCACCTTTAAAAAATAAAAAATAAAAAATAAAAATAAAAAATTGAGACAGAGCTTATTTGACAAATTTTTAAATAAAATTACTCTCTTATTTTTATTCTTAAAAGCATAGATAATAAAAAGATACTCTTTAAAACTTTTAATTTTTTTTTTCATTGCACATTCTTCAAAAAGGAAAATAAAATCATTTTCTTCTTGAAAAACTGTCACACATTGATAATTTGCATTATTTTTTAATGAAATGAAATTTACTTATGTTAAAATCACGAGTTAATGTTTTTTTTTTTTTAAATTATTTTAGTATCACCATTCGATGCTTTTAAATTATAATAAATTTTGTATGATACTTCTCATTTTCATGATATTTTCACAACATTTTGAAGTTCGTAGTCTCGTTATTAATTATTTTGGGCACACAACAAAAACTCAATTTATATATATATATTTTAAATACAATGAGGAGGTCGTAGAAGAGTGGAAATTAGAGGGGTTGGTGTGGTCTGAACTCTGAACACGAAACCTCCCAACTGGAACATGACCATTTAACCACAGTGACACAACTCGAACCACATAAAACTCAAGTTTCATAACGAAGTCTTTTTTTTTTTTTTTTTTTGTTTTTGGCTGAAATAGTGAAATCCTTAAATAAGTACAATTAATTACAATTTTTTTCTTGAGAAAACAGTTACTTACAATTTAATTAACTGCACGTTGGAATAATCATAAAAAAAAAATCAACCGTACTGATTTGGCCCAATTTACTTGTTCCTGTACATCGTGCTGGACAAGCCTAACATTTTACCCTCCACATAACTAATCATTGGTCCAGGCCCATTACTGCGGTCCATGATGGGTTCATTATTACTTATCAACTTGGAGTGGGGACAGACGTGGCCCCGTATTTTCTTTTTCATCAATAAAATCGAACACTGTGACCCTCTTCATAAATAAAAATAGAACACTCTGACCCCACCGCACAAAAATCACATCAGATCACATCCTCTATATGTGATCACTGGGATCTGAAAATCAGTAGTTGTTTGATCTATCTATTTTAGTCTATAGCTAATAGAAAGGCAGTGATTCTCATAAAATGTGTTTTCGATAACAATCGAAAACACGACATAATAATATATGAATATAATGAATTATGACTCAATTGATATACTTATTCACAAAATATTAGTTTTACTAAACAAGCACTTAACTAAAAAGAATAAAATAATATGACTTCGAACATCAGCATATATGATTACAATTCATAATCAGATCTACGATTTCATTTCGTGTCTTTTTTGCTGTCCAAGTTCCCTAAACTTAATTGTATTGTTAACACAATACAATAAGACACATACTTTCAATATTTGAGACTGAAACTTGGGATCAATTATTGCAACATCCCATTGAAGAACTAATAATCCAATGAGCTAGAACCGTTATATTTTGCACATAGATGTTGAATTGGCATGCCTAATGCATCATCCAATTTTTCCTCATGCCAACCATCTTTCACGGCTTGGTTTAGCCTCCGAATGAACCCCGGTCGAACGCTTTCACAATAATTCAAGAATCCAGCCACCAATCTAACATTCTCGTGGTTCCAATAGGCATTAGTGAACGTTTGTGGCTCGACCGGGTCGACATTCAACTCTGTGCTAGAAGTTCCTAAGTTGCTAGCGATGCACTCCACTATACCATTCATAAGTTCACGTGGGGTGTTACCTTGACCATCCCATAGCCAGATACGTGTCACACCTTGTTGTATAGCTAATAACATGGCAAGTTTGAAATTTTGCTCTTCCATAATTGAAGGACTCAAGTGAATTACAAACTCATTGTCCTTGCCGGAGTCAACAACCACCGGAGTGGAAAGATTCCGGTTAGCAAGCTTAAAAGTCAAACTGTTGACTTTCTTCTTTTTGTACATTTCATTTGGATAAAGAAAATTTTCCACCAATTTGCTTGTCTTGATGACTATGCGTGTGGCCTCGTCGTTCGATATGTAGAAGAGAGAGAAACGCTTTGCTTGCACGGTGTTAATGTCGGCTTCGTTGATGATGGTGATGGAGAAACCTTTAGAGGCTTCCTTGTTTGCCCATATGGCAACTATGCCAACGAAAGCTATCAAAACAAGCCGGAGAATTATGCTTGAGTTTGATTCTTGATTAGCCTCGATGTCATTATGACGCCGTGGCGTGGTTGTCGTGGCCACAACCACAGCAGAGGTTGTGGTGGTGGCGGCAGTGGCGGAGCTTGGTGGATATATGAGTGGTTGGAGGAGATGTTGGTTTTCCTCCATGTTGAATTTGGAGAGAATTGTGAGAGTTGAAGGAGGTATGAGTTGTACAAATTCAATGGGAGGAGATTCCAACAAATAATGTATGGATGCTGAAAGGATAGAAGGGGCCCATTACTTACTTTTAATGTAAAAAATTGCAGCCAATCCGTAAAAGCCTTTCGATAATTATTAAATTGTATTTATAAAATAAAAAATATGCCCTTATAAGAGAGAAAATTACATAAATTGAAATTACACAATATATAGGCCCTATATTTTTTATGGAAGAAGAAAGAGAAATCACTTTAGTACTACACGAAACGAACACATTCCTGGTAAAAGATAGACACCATGACCCAATAAGTCACCATTTTTGTTCCAAAGCCTGAGCAAATTTTGGGGTCCCTTCCAAAGTTCATACGTGGAACCCCGCCTTTTACACTGTTACCAATCAAGATGCTAATTTCAGCCTTTCGAGAAATAAAAATTCGTAAAAATTAATATAACATTATTCGTGTGAATTCGACTCTAAGATCTGACGATATTGATGATGTTGATTGAGATGAAAAATTAGATTTAAAAAAAATGCAAAATTGTTGAAGAAAAGAGAGAATTTAATCAGATGAAAATAGGGAGAAAGCTTGTTCAAGAAAAACCTGTATGTGTGAGAACTTACTTATAGTCGATGGTGATAATAATAATAATCAAAAAACTATAAACAAGAACTACAAAACCCACAAAATTTCTTCTTCTATACATATTCTTTTATGTGATTTTCACCACAAAGATGTCACCTTGGCAAGTGATCCAAAAAAACTAGCACCATCTTGACATCTAAGCATCTAATTAATGTGAACTTGACCAAACTAAAATTCCATCCTCAAATAGGATTTTGGGCTTCTTTCCAATGTTTGATCAACCTAAACGAGTGATTACATCTAATCTAAAGCAAGACAACGACAATAGATATCAAGGCTATCAAGACATAGTGAAAATTGGAGAAGGTTGTCAACAAGGTAGATACTGAGGTAGAGGGGGCGATGGGTCCGGCGCCAAAAACTTGTGATCCACTCGAATTTGTCGTGTTCAATACCGAAGAACTCGTGCTGCGACATTTAAATCATGGTGAGTTTATTTTCTTGATTGATTAAGAAAATGACAAATGACGATGGACTAATAGTAACATTAGTAGTTTTAAAAAAAAAAAATCACCTAGTTGATGGATATTGACATGTATCATAACCTGCCACAACAACAAAGTACATTAAATAATGAACCAAAAAAAAAAAAGATGCTTACTTTTATCAAATTATTAGTAAAAAATTATTAGTCAAAAATTATTCAAAAATCACATGGTATTACGAGCTAATGGTGGAAAAAGCCACTAAAAGATGATTAAACTTGTTATCCATTTCAATCTACTCGATCATTAAACATCAACTTATATCAATTCTCAATTGAGACATTAGTTAAGTATATCTAGTATTTATATGTTATTAATCTCTTTCTGTCACATAACATGAACTAATCAAGATTAAGAAAAATACAACTTACTAGGATCGGTGCTAGTAGTTACAGCAGTGCCACCAAAATTGCAGCTAGTAGGAATTGGATTCTTCTGATAGAAACTATTGAAAGCATACGAGGCATGATCTCTCACGCTGATCGGACTATAGCAGCTACCACCGGGCTGAATTTCCGAACAATCAGCGCCACCATAACCACAAGCATAGTCTAATGCAACTTGTAATGCTTTTTGTGATGCCGATTGGCTAGCGATACACCAGCTTCCACCTGCCGCGGTGGTTGTGGTGGCGGCAGGTGTCACAGGATTGGCTGGATTCATGATGCTAGGCGAATCAGGGCTGCCAGAAACCGTTGGATTTAGGACTGGACCGGTGGTGGTGGTGGTGGTGGTAGTGGTGGTGGACGGTTTGGCTGTTGGAACGGTTGTTAGTGGAGTTGTAACGTCCATTTGTCTTGTCGAAATTGAGACATCGTTGTGTAATTTTCTGGGCACCAATCTACTCTCTGTCACTGCTGAACAGAATTAGACAGAATTAAAGTACGTAAAGTTTAGATGAGTCTATGGAAAGTAAAAGGAATGATACAATGATTACAAAACAAAGCTAAATTTTGAAAAGAATCAAACCAATAGATTAAAAAAAAAAAAAATTGAAAACAATGTTTTTCAAAGTTAGTATCATTACAATTGTTCATGATTTGAACACTGATAACTTATTTAATTACAGAACTATATATATCTGAATTGGAGGGAAAAGAATAAAGGAAAAGGGGATTCTTGTTAGCAATCAACCCGAATAATATTTCGGATTAACCCCAAGACTTTGCCTTCAATTTAAGAAATATCAAGTGAATGGAGAAATAAAAGTAAAAGAGAATAACAACACAAGGATTTACGTGGAAAACTCCAAATCCGGAGAAAAACCACGGCCGTTGTCCCAACGACAACCGTAATAGAAAACTCACTATGTGGAAAATTATTACAACCACACTCTCGCATTTTTCTTCTCACCCAATCCCAAATTACAATCCCTATAACACCCACTAAACTTTATAACACTCAAAAACTATTCTACTATTTGAAAGAACCTCACAAGAATATTTGAGACTAGTTTAGATTTTCTTTGGTGTATATTTTTTCTTCGGGATTGTATATCACATAGGATCAGTATGTCACACCAGAATGGAAGAGCAAAGGCATATATTTATAAAGATGCAAACGACGCAGTGAAAAGATCATTTCCAAGCTACTTTGGCCAAAAGATGAATTCCAAGTTGTTGAAGCAACAACCAGTGTTCACACATGCCCAACTTATTAGCGGCAACAACTTATGCTCACACATGCCCAACTCAGTCGAATTCCTTCGGCAATTCCTGCATTTTCACGATTACCTATTTTATTTAGTCAAATTTCAACAATCTCACCTTGACTAAATAAAATAAACACCGTGATAGCTCGCGCTACACCATGGTCATCACTGGCGATCAAAATTCTCAAACACCGGAGAATTATCATAATCCTCATTGCAGAGAATTATTATACTCCACCATAAAAGAGTATACCACCTAGTATTAAAAACAACTCCTAGGAATTTTCATACCACCTAGAATCACGACCAATTCAAGAATTTACGTCGACTATCCGGCTAAAACATATGGTGCAATCCCCCTGTTTGGCTTTTTGAGATTCTAGCCATCGACATCTTTGCCACCACACACCGCGCATTAACGCCAAACCAATGCCCGTGTGCAAATTGTGGACTCGCTAGCAAGATTTACATCCCTTTATCATGGCAACTAGCGGCATGCCATAGGATGATTTTATTCTTTACTTTCAAAGAAAATCACTGTCTCCCACTAAGAGAGACGCACCTAGCATCACCATCGCATCGTTGTTTGGTTTAACCCGCTCGCTTTTTGGACAATTCCTTTGAGGTGTCCTCGATTGACCACAACCCCAACAAACTAGTTGCTTTTTCTGGAGTTATTTTTCTTCCAATTTGCAGCCTACAAAGAACTCAATTTTCACCGAATAGCGCTTTCCACCATTCGGCCTTCTTTCCTTAGAAATCGCTTTCATCGGGTGACTGCAAAAACTTCATCAGTATCCTTCCCATACATCAAAATCGGCTTGATGTGTTCATAGGAAGATGGAAGAGACCAGATGAGCCTTAATGCTTTGTCCTCATCATCAACTTGAACTCCAATAGCTTCCAATTGTAGACGATTCCATTGAGAACACTCAGATGATCTCAAATTTTAGTACCTACATCCATTCGTGAAAGAATGAAATTGTTCCCTTTAGATACAACCGATTTGACAAACTCTTTGTTTGATATAACTCTTCAAGTTTTTCCCAAAAGTTCCTTTGCCGACGATTTATATTCCATGTATATTGGCAAGAACATTTTTGGCAAGACAAAGTTGCGTATCAAACTTGCTCTCAAATCTAGATCTTCCCAATCCTCATCCTCTTTTGTTTTGTCAAAGACTAGTAGTCGTTCTTTCATCACTCAATTTCAATGCCTTTACCTAAGATCTTTGTTAGAAATAGGGACCCGGTTTGCCTTTCAAAACCTTGTGTAATCCTCGCTTGATCAAAATATCCTTGACTTGTACTTGCCACAAGCCAAAATTGATTCTACCATCAAATTTCTCCACATCAAACTTTGAACTTGACATTTCGCCTTGCATGATCTTAGTTTGATAAACGAGATGCCAAACTCCACCGTAATGAAGAATCGCTGAGATACCACTTGTTAGCAATCAACCCGAATAATATTTCGGATTAACCCCAAGACTTTGCCTTCAATTTAAGAAATATCAAGTGAATGGAGAAATAAAAGTAAAAGAGAATAACAACACAAGGATTTACGTGGAAAACTCCAATCCGAGAAAACACTAGTTGTCTAACGACAACCGTAAGAAAAACTCACTATGTGGAAAATTATTACAACCACACTCTCGCACTTTTCTTCTCACCCAATCCCAAATTACAATCCTATAACACCCACTAAACTTTATAACACTCAAAAACTATTCTACTATTTCGAAGTAACCTCACAAGAATATTTGAGACTAGCTTAGATTTTCTTTGGTGTATATTTTTTTCTTTGGGATTGTATATCACATAGGATTGTATGTCACACTGTAATGGAAGAGCAAAGGCATATATTTATGTGGGATGCAAATGACGGTGAAAGATCATTTAAATTTCTTGGTAATAAAGATGAATTCCAAGCTTGTTGAAGCAACAACCGGTGTTCACATGCCCAACTTATTAGGCGGCAACAACTTATGCGCTCACACATGCCCAACTCGAGTCGAATTCTTCTGCCGCAATTCCAGAATTTTCACGACTCACCTATTTTATTTAGTCAAATTTCAACAATTCTAAGCTAGAAAAATTCAAAGCATTAGATTAGATTCCTTCTCAAAAAAGAATTAAACTAATGCAATCAAGACAAAGGTACAGAGGAAAAAATCAAAAGGAAAAAAAAAAAAAGAATTTAATTTACCCGAAGGGAATAAAAGAACAGCCAAATTCATGAAAGTAAGGTAACTAATGAATATCCTTCTTTGCATGCTTTCTTTTTGTCTTTCTTCTTCTTCTTCTTCACCTGAATTCTAGTCAGGTTCAGCTTTAGCTTTAGCTTAGTTTTGGGACCAAAACAGAGCAACCTAAATCAAGTCAAAATATGATCATTCTTTGAAAAGGGACATCATCATATGCTCTATATATGTGTGGAAAAAATACATACATATATCTTGATGACTTTGAAATTGTGTTTTCTTTGTGTGTGTGTGTGAGAGAGAGAGAGAGAGAAAGAGGGGGAGGGAGGGTGGAGAGAGAGAAAGAGAGCAGAGTGTAGATACAGAGTGTAGATAGAGAGGGTGTGTCTGTGTGTGTGTAAATGGAAACTTAAGACATTGAACGAGGGGTGGTGCAGAGGGAGCAGGAAAAAAGGTGGTGAAAAAGTTGAGAGGGAGAGAAGAAAAGGGATAAATTAAGAAAAGGGTCTCCAACATTTAGTTCATTTCGACTTTTAGTCCCCAGCATTTTCATCTTCATGCTTTGTCCCTAAGCTTTGTAATATATACAGGTGTTACTCGTCCTGATGATTTTTATATGGTTTTTCATTAATCAAAATCATTTGATTAGAAATATTTATACAAATTTCTCCTACTATTATTCTTAGAATTTGTTTGATTGCTTTCCTACAAAGCATTTTCTTTCATTTGAATTTCTTAGAAAACTTTTTCTCATCTCCATCTTGGATTGAATTTTTAAGAAAATCGCTCATTTTATGCATAAAATACTTGTACATGAAAAAAATTCCTATCAAACACTAGGGTATTAAAACTTTTTCTTTGATTTGACATTTTCGTAGAAAATCTTAGTAAATCAAACATGCCCTTGATGTTCTTTTTCCTTTTCCTTTTTTTTGGGGGGGGGGGGGGTGGGGGGATCGTTTTCATGAGAGGATTTGTGACTATAAAGTGATTCAAAAATATAGATAAAATTTGTTGTTAAAAGACTAGCTTTGGAAAAAACTTTTCTGGAAAAAAACTAGTGTTGGACAAGCACTTAAAAAAACACTTTTATATGGAAAAAAAATCATATTTAGAAAAAGAAGTTATAAAAATGTTTCTTGTTTTCTTTTAAGCCTTTACTCCTACCACAATTATGATTTTCGTGGTGGAGTTGTAGATATGGCGGCCATGATCCATATTTGCTAAAAATTAGGGTAATTTTAGCTCATAAAAAAAATGAAGGTACGTGAAAATGAATCTAGAGGTTGAGGACTTGTACTGTAATTTGCTCAAAAAGAAATTAATTGCGGTCCTGTGGGGTAGAAATAGTGATGATAGTAATGATGGTGATGATATGTGCAATTTCTCTTTTTCAACCTTTTGCGTTTCAAAACCCTTTTTTAATTTCATAGGGCTTGTTCTAGTGTCCAGGAGCCACCCAAAGTGGAGGAAACTAATGAACCCTTGAAAAGGAAGTCATCTTGCACCATATATAGAATAGCAGAAAATTTCATTTCTTACCTAATGATTCTTTGATCTAATTCAATTTACTGAATTCGTCCCTTGTCGATTGTTTTCATTGTATCATTCTTAACGTGTTACAAGATTGAATTACAATTTGAGTGTGCTATAGAAAGAAATAGTCAAATGGATTACGATTGAATGTTTCTAAATCAGAATCCGAGTTAACAGCAACATATGCAGTAATCGTTTCCTTGCAGACCCCTCGATGCACATGTATTGGGCAAGTCCTTGCAAAATGTTTTTGAAGTCGTAGTACTCCTTAAAATTTATTATAAGCCATAAAATGAAAGAAACGATTTAGACAAGAGATTAGAATATATGAATCAATAAAAATATTAAGAATTTTTTCTATCGATATATTAGGTTTGTTGCTCTAATTCGATTACACGATTTATACTATTTAAGCCAATATTAGGTAAATATTACTCATTATATATCAGAAATGGGGACAAAAATTATCTTTCTAATAAATGGTTTTGTTTAGAATATCATTTTCATTTATTTGTTTCTTTAAGTTTGCTTTTCTGATTAGGTAGTTATGGAACTTTCTCTATCAACTACAATACGATTCTTGGCAACAAATTTTTTCACCTTTTTATTTTATTTTTTTCTTTTTCTGTTGAAACCATCTTTTCAAGTTTTTCCTTCCTTTAAGATTGGACTAGGTAGTGATATCATGCTTGTTGGTGCATGTTTGTTTATGGTGAACAAAATTTTTAGCACTCATGAAGTAGATATTAAGCGCTTCACGTTATTAATACGGTTATTACCATCTTGTACACAAAGAATTAGTAGAATCCATCGATAATGTAATTTTGTCAACGCCTCAGCGGCAATCATAAGTTATTAATACCATTGTTAGCATCTTGTACACGAAAAGCTACAAACTTTTCACCTCTCAATTGATGTACCTAAAGCTACAAAAAAATACATAAATCAATGATTGCTAATTGTTTATAATTTTGTAATGGTTCTTAAGTTTTTTCTTTTTATCAACAGAAACATAAATATAAATTAACTATATAATATGATCGTTATAATTTTTTTTATAAGCAGAAACATAAATTAACTATATAATGTGATCGTTAGATACAAGTAATCAATGCTAATTAACTTGAACTATGAATTTCTTTTGTACAGGACATTTTCCAATGTTGAGAAAGCCCATTACATGCCTTGTTTTCATGCAAAATAATATTTTTCAAATCCCCCTCTCATTGTTTTTCCTTTTTTCTTTTTCTTTTCTTCTTCTTCTTCATTTTTTTTATTTTTTATTTTTTTTATTTTTGGAATTTTCTTGCAATGATTGATTATGACAATTGATCAAGACCCCTCTAGGTACAATTAAAAAATAAAAATAAAAAGCTTTCTATTGAATTGTACCATCACTTCATCTTTTGTCAAGTAAAAGTCCTACATTGATTTTTCCTAAAGTCAAAAGTAGTGTGGAGGTACACTAGGGCTCTGATCTTTCTTGTGCCATATTATTTTATTTTAAACAATATAATTTTGTATGATGTTTATATCTTATTATCTAACTCGATCTTTGGTCTTGTAAGTGCTAACTTGACAGGCAAACAAATGCTCTAATTTATTTTTCCCCCATCATACAAATAAATTAAGTTGTGTTTTAAAAAGGGGAAAAAACACTCCGTTGGAGTGTTTTTCCTCTTTTGACTTGATCTCCCATGATTTTTAAATATAATGTGTCGCTCTCTTTGTATTTTAATTTTGAATTTATATGTTTTCTATTTTTGAGATTGAAAAAGAAAACAATAGTGTGTTTTCAATTCGTATGTTTTAAATATTTAGACACGTATTCTTATTTTAAACAGTCAAAATAAAAGTACATTAAGTGCTTGTGTTTGAAATATATTTTAACTGCTCATTTTTTACCATGAACACAAAAATATATTTTTTTTATAAGTATCTTTATTTTTTAACTGTAAGAAATTATCAAACAAGCTCTAATATAAGTTAAAGAATCTACGAAGCATGAGGTGATCTTCCCAAATCCTATCCTAAACATGAACTTTTTGACCAATGGATGGCCAAAATTCTACAACCTCAATATATTATAAGAATTTAATATTCTTCTTTTGCTAATGTGAAGCCACTTTTTCTTGAAAGAAACAATCACTCATTTTTCTCATAAAAAAATGTGTCTTGTGGGTGTTAATATCGCAATGCATTATATTTATATCGTATTTATTTCCAAATATTTTGTCCTCTTTCAAAAATTAATACTTTTTTTTATGGAGAAATATGAACAAAAATTAAGGAGACAAATAAATGTGAAAATATATATGTACTATAGAATAGGATTTCAATGGAAAAAAGTTTGTACTCCTGGAATTGAGTATTCGGCACTCTTACTCTTGATAATTATAAATTATGTTTGTACTCCTGGAATTGAGTATTCGGCACTCTTACTCTTGATAATTATAAATTATGTTTTCCTAATATAAAGAGATTAATATTAACTAAGTAATGTGGAGGTCTGCTTAACTTATAATGTCGAGTATTAGAAATTTTTTTGATTACAAGAGGTGGAACTAAAATTTTATTATACCACATTTGATAATTTAACTCAACTAACACAAATCCTTTATGTATAAAGTGTCACATTATTTAATTAAATTAATCAGTGAACTCATCGCTTCATAAACAATTTTTATTTTTATTTTTTAAATCAAATTTTATTTTTATTTTTATTTTATTATTAAACTTACCGCTTCGTTAGAACTTAGAAGGTAGTTCAATTTTTATTACTATTAATTACTAGTGTATTTTTTCTCCTCTTTTTTTTGAACAAGACTCTATTCATTCATTCATTCATATTAACACAATACATCAATAACAGCACAAATTCAACACCATTAAAAACTAAAAAGGATGAATCTGCGAATAAACTCATAGCATCCTAGTTAATGGCATAAAATAGCAAAATGCCTCCAAATGTAACAAAATCAAAATGACCGGAATACTCATGCCTCTGGATTTGCAATGTTGATGTCAAAATTGTGATTGAATCAATGATAGATTGAGAGCCAGTTCTTTTACAACTTTTAGTAAATTTTTATACATTTTAATTCATTTTCATCTAAAGTTAAACCAATTACATCCACATATTTTTTGGGATCTACTGTACTATACAAATCTCCACTACTCAACCAGACTCATTCTCTGTCCTATTACACATTGCAACCTAACACCCACTGAAATTGATAGACAAACCTGAATCACACGAACAAATAACACTGCAATAAGATGATAAAAATCAAACGCCACACAAAATCACGAACAACACAGTACTAGTGGACTTATAAGGCCTAGGAACCAGAAAGGCTGAAGTCACCTTATCCGTGTTAGATAGCAGATGAGAGGGATGCTGTCACTCTACCAGTCTAACTCCATTTTTATTCTACCACATAGCTCAGTCGCTCCACAAAGCGCCTATGCTCTGGTCAGAAATTCAGCTAAATTCTTGCAAATTTGCTTCATTTTGTTAAATTCACAGCAATTTCGAACACAATGGCAATAAAGTTCTTATCTTGCGATCCATTGTCAACCTCTGTGACAAAGTTTTACTTAGACCAACAATTCCTCTCAAATCTCGAAACCAGAAGCAAAACAATTAAAGACCTCAAAAAAATCCATGCCCATTTCATCAAATCAGGCTTAGCGATGGACACCAGATTAGCTAGCCGCGTCTTGAGCTTATGCGCCGATGGTGGTGGCAGCGGTGCTGTTGACATCAATTATGCATTCTATGTGTTCGATAATGTTCCTAAACGAAATCTTTTCAATTGGAACTGTATAATAAGAGCTTTCTGTCAAAGCTCATCCCCTGAAACTGCGATTTCTTTGTTCATTGACATGTTGGTGAATTCGAGTGTTCAACCCGATAGGCGTACTTATCCTTCGGTTTTTAAGGCTTATACTAAACTTGGACTGGGAAGAAATGGAGCTCAGCTTCATGGAAGAATAGTTAAACTAGGCCTTGAAATTGATCAATTTATTAGAAACTCTGTTATCCACATGTATGCAAATTGTGGTCTTTTGTCTGATGCGAAGAAATTGTTTGATGAAGATAAGGATTTAGATATTGTTACATGGAATTCTATGATTATGGGACTTGCTAAATGTGGGGAAGTTGACGAATCCAGTAGATTGTTCGATAAAATGCCAATGAGAAACCGGGTTTCTTGGAATAGTATGCTAAGTGGTTATGTTAGAAATGGAAGATGGATAGAAGTTTTGAATCTTTTTTGTCAAATGCAAGGGAAGAAAATCAGGCCAAACGGGTTTACATTAGTGAGCGCGTTGAACGCTTGTGCGAAGTTAGGCTCTCTTGAGCAAGGAGAGTGGATTCATAACTATATAACAAAGAATAACATTGAATTGAATGTTATTGTAGTTGTAGCAATCATTGACATGTACTGCAAATGTGGCAACATTAGAAAGGCCCGCGAAGTATTTGACACTGTCCCTTTGAAAGCATTGTCTTGTTGGAATTCGATGATATTGGGATTAGCGCTCAATGGGTTTGAAGAAGACGCTATTCAACTCTTCTCCGAGCTTGAAAGATCTTCTCATCTTCAACCAGACGATGTGAGTTTTATTGGCGTTCTAACGGCTTGCAATCACTCAGGACAGGTAGATAAGGCAAGAGAGTATTTTTCGTTAATGAAAGAGAAGTATAAAATTCAGCCATCGGTTAAACACCATGGTTGTATGGTTGATGTGTTTGGTCGAGCGGGATTTGTGGAAGAAGCAGCAGAGGTGATAAGAAGTATGCCAGTGGGTCCTGATGCTGTAATGTGGGGTGCGTTATTGGCTGCTTGTAGGAAATATGGAAAAATTGACATTGCCAGATGGGCAGCAGAAAGTCTAGTCGAGTTGGATGAAAGTGAAACGAGCGGATATGTCTTGATGTCTAATGTTTATGCAGCAAAGGGGGATTATGAGAGAGCATTAGAAGAAAGAACAGCAATGAAGATTAAGAAGATGGAGAAACAACCCGGGTGTAGTTTGATTGAAGTGAATGGTGAAGTTCTTCAGTTTGCAGCAGGTGGGGTATTTAAGTAATTAAAGCCTCTTGTATGCAGGAAGAATCCATTTCCAAATTAGTCGGAAGACGACAAATTCAACTGCTAACCGAAAATCATCATCCTCATTTAGTTCAAGGATAAAGGTCATGCTTGAATGAGAAAAAAACCAGAATACTAGCCAATGATAATCACTCACTGCATTAAAGCTGGTAGATATGGATTCACCTTCTTCCATATCTCTGTGTGTTTGTGTGTAAGAAATGAACTCAGGGGAAAAATGTTGAAAATTTCATTGTTATTAGTTCTTTTGGCACTCATTGGAGCTGTTTTCCGACTGGAACCAGTGGAGGCATTTAGCTGCTCTAGTATCATGCCATGCAGCAGCTCCACAGTGTGCCTCTTTTGCAACCGGCAGGTTGGCTCAGCCATCTGGCAGCTGCTGTAGTGAGCTACGCCGCCTCCCAGGAATGACTAGAACGGCAGCAGACAGGCGACAAGCATGCAACTGCTTGAAGCACATGGCTCCTCAATATCCAAGTGTGAAGGACAATTTGCTTCTTGGCCTCCCTCAGAAATGCGGTGTCAAACTACCTTTCGCCCTCAGTAGAATTACTGACTGCAGCAAGTATGTCATGTCATTGTTGATCTAATCAGTATTGCTATATTACTGCTAATGCAATCAACACTATTTTTAAATAATATTTACTCTTTTCAACTAATTATACTTTATTTAATGCTAGTTGTGACTTGATTTTTTTTTTTTTTTGTCGAATTTGCAGAGTTGCATAAAAGACAAATCGCCCTTTCTCAAGTCGAATGTTGTTTGCTGCACCCGAGGTTATGTAAATACAATAACAAGGTGCTGTGTTATGAGCATCTGAACGGTAAATCAATAAAAGGGATTTCTGATAATGGGTTTGTTCATGTTGCCTTGTCTGTAAGTACTAAGAATTCATGAAACCAAACATCTTCAAATTTCACAATAAACTACTTATTACCAAAAACCAAAAGAGTTACATCATCCTACAACTGAAATCATGATACCTAATGAAAAATGAAAAATGAAAAATCAATGCACTAATGTTGTCCAAAACAAAGAAAGAACGTCTATAAACAAGATGGAGGCAGCTGTTCGCCATAAGCAGAACCTTTGACGTTCGAACACTGAGAAATGGCCGGTCCTTCTTGACCCCTGTAGACCAAGCCAATATCTCTGAGCTCGATATTCTGACAAGGCTTGATGTCGCTGCATTTCATATTAACGGAAACTCTTGACCTTGAAGTACCCCAAATATCACTATACTTGACGTTCTCTATTTGAACAGCTGAACTCGATGAACTAACCTATAGTATCAAGAAAAATACATATCATCATTAATCTTTAAAAAAATAAAAAGGTGTCATGTAGTTGCTGATCAATCACTGATAACGATGAGTAGCATAATTTATTTCTTACCCAAGAGGCACTGCAAGAACGGGACGGACAATATTGTTGATCAATAATAATAGGGTTTGCAACGTTTTGCATATATAAGTATTCAAAACTTATATTGGTAGCCAAAGTGTACAAGGAAGGTGCCCATGTTTTGATCCTAACACCATTATCTGTCCCTCCAAACCTGCATCTTCTTACGCGGATACCCGAGACATACTCGTCCTCATGACTTCTCCCGAGGCTTCCAATGCTTATGCCATGGCCGGGCCCACAAGAGACACCATAAATGTCAATATCTTGACTACCAGAAAGCATTGCTATACAATCATCTCCAGTACCTATAACTGATCGAGAAATCTGGATATTTCTTGAGACACCGATGCGAATGCCATCAGTGTTTGGACTATCGCCAGGGGCGGTGATTCGAACATGGCTGATGTTAATGTTGTAGCATGCAAAGAGGCTAAAATGAGTGTTTTTGCTGTCGATTGATTTCAAATGGTGAATTCTTGAATTGTTCACAAAATCCAACCTCATGGACTGAAAAATTAACACACAATTCAGTAGAAATTATTTTCTTGTCTCATGTCATCTCCAACTCAAATCTTTGAAATAATGCTATTTTTATACCAAAATAGTATAGCTTTCACATCATAATTCATCAACGCCAAGATTACTATTATTTATCAGCAATGCTGATTGAATCAATAGTGATCTGATATTTTGGTATTGATTAATGCAGTTATCAAATTTGGTGAAATCTCATTTTCTTATTGTATTAATAGAGTTCAAAACTCACTAAAATGACATCTGGTTTGGAGATGATCTTATGTTTTGATAAAAGAAGAAATGCAAGAAATGATGAAGGAAATACAACTTACAACTGGAAGAGGACCACAGTTTGAATTCTTGGAGCAGTCATTATAGGGCCAACCAAATGGGCCTTGACCATCCAAATATCCACCACCTTTCACTGTTAAACCATTGAGGTACCTAAAACCAATCCAAGTATCAGTCATGAACTTATTACGCTGAGTTGGAGCCGTCAGAGTGCCTTTAACTATGAAAGCCATCGTGCCACTGCATGGGCCTTCGAACGTCACTGAGCCCAACATGAACAGGCCTGGTGCGATGAAGAACCTACTCCTTCCACCATATGCACATGCATCTTTCCACGTCCTAAGAAATGCCTTAAAAAAGGGGGGGGGAACAATCAGTTATAATGCACAATAAAACTTAATAGTAAAGTCAAGATTCGAGTTTTTACGAACTTGAGCGGGAGTAAGTGTAAATTGTGCAAAATAAAAGCGTAAGAAAACATAACAGATGCAAAACAATAATGTTTTCTCTAACTTACTTGAGTGTTATCGGTTTCTCCATCGGCTATTGCACCGTAACTCCGAACGTCAAATAATCTTGGAGGTAAACCAAGAGCGGAGTCGATAAAACACAAAAACAACAATAGTACGAGAAAAACTACAAAAGAAGATTTCATAGACATTTTCATCTTCTCTTGATTCCCTATCTTTTGGGAAATGAATTACGAAGAATGATTGCTATCTATCTATATATATATATGCAAAAAACGGGGTTCTAATGTAATGGGCATAATTGAGAAATACATGCCCACAATTAAATCTTTCTTAATAAGTATTGTACGGCTTTTTATAGACTTTTATTAATTTCCATTATTATTACATCTTGGTTGATGAAGTTACCAAATTGAATGGTGAATACCAATTTAAGTATAATAATAATAGTAATAATAAATTAAATTAATTTTGAAACGATTTGTTATTGCCAATTTGCCTTTTGAGCTTCATTTGATTGATTAAAAAGTAAACAGATTATTTGTTCTGTCTTTCTTTCCTGAACACATGGATCATTGTGATATTCTGACACAAAAGGAAATTAAAGAAATGTTAGAGAATAATAATAATAATAATAATAATAATAATAATACAATTGATTGAAAACTATCGCATTAAAATTAGAAAAAATAATTATGAATATCATAACCGTTTATCCACCATTAGTGATTTGTCAGTTAATCAATAGTAATTAATTTATTATCTTAAATATCATATAATCAATGATAGATAATCATCGTTTATGAATAACGTTACTCAATTAGAAAACTCTCAAAATAATTGATGATAGATCATCACTGTTTATGACTTGCATTACTCATTTGGAAACTCTTACATAATTGATGATCCACAGCTTGATGATCACCGTTTAGCATTACTAAATTAGAAAACTTTTGAATAATTAATTAAGTGACAACTTCCTTGATGATCCAATAACTTAATATTCGAATTTAAATTATCGTGATATCACATCTAAAATATGTTTATAAGAAATCATTTTTATAACTATAACTATAGGCAAATAGAACCCAATACACATCCTTCAATTTTGAAGAGCGTTAGATCAAATTTTGTTCAGTCAATTATGAGTGCCATTATCATATCATCATCAGTGATGATATATGTTAATCAAAAGATTTTCACACATTCTTACATATTTTCATTCGCTCTTTTTAAATTTAAATTTGGTCAACCCAAACACATCCATATATCTTATGGAACCTACATATACTACATAAATCTCTACCATTCAATTACACCCATTCTACCTCATATTTCACATAAAAATTCATAAAAATCTAAATCCTGACACACATAATAGTACTATGGTGTTGCCTCCGGATCACATAACACCATTGCATCATTAATGAGCATGGCTTATCCTACTCCATAGAATCAAGATAGGCTGTGGCTAAATGCACCTATTAAAAAAACAAACAAACAAAAATAAAAGCCAAAAGACTTATATGCCCTCATTTCCTTCTTCTTCTTTTCCTTTTTTTTTTTTTTTTTAAGAATGTTCGCTGTCTTGATAGCGAACAAGGAATATATTGTTCGTTGCATTTGCAGCGAACAAGTTTTGCCTTGTTCGCTGTGAATGCAGCGAACATATAATAATAATAATAATAATAATAATAATAATAATAATAATAAATGAGTAATTTTTATTTCATTTTTCGTTCATGGATGTAATTTTTATTATAATTTTTGTTCAAATTTTTTACAACCACTCTGATGAGTAATTTTAAAAGTTTTTTCAATTACTTTGACCTATGAATTTTGAAATTTTTTTCATGATAAAGTAATTGATTTTATCCGATTAGTGTTGAATAGAATTACTAAAATATTCAAATTTTTTGCTACTACTTCGTCGACTAACTTCAAAATTTCTTTTAAGTTTTTTGCAACCTCTCTGACAATGAATTTCAAAATTTTTTGATGATATAATAATTAGTTTTGCAACCACTTTGACAATAAATTTCAAATTTTTTTATGATATAATAATTAACTTTATCCGATTAATGTTAAATATAATTATAAAAAAAACTTTGAGTAATTGTAAAAACTTTTAACAAATAATAATACTAAAAATTATTTTATCCATAATTTTTTCCTTTTTTTTTTTACGAGTGTTCACCACACATACAACAAACACCCGATTAGGTGTTCGTCACGCATACGGCGAACGTTGTCTTTTTTTTTTTTTTCCTTTTCCATGTTGGAGGGTAACTTTGAAATATTATAAAAAATGGGTGTATTTAGAAATTCTTTGGGTGTATTTAGCCGCACCCATCAAGATATCGCACTTGACTAATTTTCAACCACCAAATGGCATGCAAATTACGTCATATCATATGACGTTACCCAAAAAAAAAAAAACAAAAACCCCATCTTAAAATGCTTTGTGTTGACTTTCAAAAAAAAAAATGCTTTGTGTTGAAGAGGTCAATCCTGCAGCACCAGTGACCCAGAACCTGGCAGATCTGGACAACAATAGTACTATTAAATTTAAACATTGTGGTGACTAGGTTCTCTGTCACCCACTCCGATTTTTACAAAAATTGCCTCAGTGTGCCTTAAGGACCTGCCACAAAAACAAAGTATTCCCCAGGCAGGTCATTGTCATTATTTCTCTCACACACACACACACACCCCATGGCCCATTTGCCATGCCTTCGTACATTATCGGTTATCCACTTAAAGAATACAGAAATTCGGGCCGGGCCGGGTCGAGTCACAAACATCATAGGATGGTGATTCTCCAAAACAAGGAAAAGAACGGAAATCGAGAAAAAGTTGGAAAACGTTTTAGGGAAAAAAAAAAGATCTGATCAAACGTGCTAGGATGGAAAAAAAGCCAAAAAATGAGTTTTCCTGAAAAAAATTGGTTGAATCAAACACACCCTTAAATTTAAACATTGTGGGGACTAGGTTCTCTGTCACCCACTCCGATTTTTACAAAAATTGCCTCAGTGTGCCTTAAGGACCTGCCACAAAAACAAAGTATTCCCCAGGCAGGTCATTGTCATTATTTCTCTCACACACACACACACACCCCATGGCCCATTTGCCATGCCTTCGTACATTATCGGTTATCCACTTAAAGAATACAGAAATTCGGGCCGGGCCGGGCCCCGAGTCACAAACATCATAGGATGGTGATTATCTGGATGGACTGGCGTAACATTTTAACAATGTAACATCAGTGAGATGATTTCTTGATGACATTAATCGAATAAAAAGCGCAAAAAAAGATCAAAAAAATTACGACCCGTTAATCCACAAAACAAATCTGTACAAACCAACACGCTCCACCTCTCGTCTCGTTTTATCTACTTCACCATTTCTTATCTTACTACGCGATGTAGACGACAGCAAACAACCCGAGATAGCTGCTGACAGTTTCAAGAATTTAGAACAACTGACTACTATCCCTCTTCTCAATTACCCAACTACCATAATTCATATTGGAGAAACAGATTTTGAAAATGTGAACAGAGCACTAGGAGGGTGAGAAGCAATGATTCTTTCACCCAAAGGATTAGGCTTTGTCAGTCCTATCCATGGTTTGGTCCACAGATGTGTTGTCATCTCGCTGGTTGCTTTCCTGGTCAGCCGAAGAGCCACAGCCCTCTTTCATTGATTCAATTTCCATGCTAGTTGTTCGACTTTTCCTTGTCCTTCGGTCCTACAAATTCAAAGGTTGACCACCACACCCATGAGATTGAACCTTGTACGTGTTTATGTACATTCATAGTACTAGGTTTACGTGTGGAGTAATGCTATAGGTACAACAAAGTTACGCGACAAGTTGTACAACAACACCTTTCACAAGATTCTATTTTTCCACACATCAAATAAATTTTACATTAATGGTTATGAAATGGGCCACATGTGTATGTTCTACACCTTGTTGTACCAATAGCATTTTCCTTGTGTGTGCGCTTTAGCATTTGAGTGGTAAGAATCGAACCTCACGATAGGGGTAGTCGTCAGCCTCAAGCATTCGAACAACCTGACTCATTTTGGGTCGTTTTTGCGAATCGGGATCAACGCACCTAAGTGCAACCAAAAGAGCGCGTTTTAAAGCACGCGTGGTGGGCCTAACTTCAAGGTTAGGGTCCACAACTTCTTCTGCCCTTCTATTTCCTACCATCATTTTTAGCCACTCGACAAGATTAACCTGCCGTAACAAAAGTATAGATTATTTTACACCAGTCAACCATCATGAGTGCGTTTGTAAGGAATCGTGTTCAGAAAGTGAAAAATGAGTGGCATAAAGATGATCCAGAAAACAGTTCTGAAAACGAATTGCCAAACATGGTCTTTCTACCTCGAAAGCTGGACGTCCATAGTCCACCGGATCTCGCCCTGTAACAGCTTCTAGAAGCAGGACCCCAAAACTGTAAACATCGCTTTTTTCGTTCAACAAGCCAGTATTTGCATATTCAGGAGCCACATACCTGAAATTTAAAGAATACTATGTTAGTTCATCACTTTAGCATTAGATCACAACCATGGAAAATGGTTAGAAAAGTAGGACTTGCAAAAGCACTAATAAATCATACCCAAATGTTCCCATCACCCTTGTTGTTATATGGCTTTCTCCGGACCCCAAAAGCTTTGCCAATCCAAAATCAGAAACCTTAGCATTGAACTCATCGTCAATTAGGATATTACTAGATTTTATGTCACGGTGAATGACTTTTGGTTCAATAGCTTCGTGCAAATAAGCAAGCCTGCAAAATCCAACATGAGATAACACAAGAATCGTTCATTTTCAGTTTATTTTATCTGAAAAATAAAAGTTGTAAACAATTTAAACGTGGAAAAAATCAAACTCATCTTTAACTACATGGCAAATAGTTTTTCCTACTTCTCAACAGAGCTTGTTTGGCACAGTTTTTTTCAAGAATCATTCTTTCTCCAATATCATTTCAACCACTCATTTTATTAACCACACATTGAGAAATCATTTAGTAAGAAATCTGAGTCACAAAATAAAATTTCAATTGAAAAAATTTATATCAAACATACACTTACTCCGATCTAACAATGTCAATATGACTCAGTAAACAATAGCATTTAATCTAATGGTCCAAAGTGGTGAATGGTCTGCTTACGCTTTCGCTGTTCCAAGCAGAACCTTCATGCGTGCTTCCCATGTGAGAGTGCCATGTTGTCTCATAGCCCCATGAAGCCACTGCTCGAGGTTGCCGTTGTTGACATACTCATACACCAACATCCTTAAATAAAAAAAGATACCATCTCAGCTTACAGTAATGCAAGTAGGGCCTATGAAAAATTAAGAAAAAATCATGAAGCATTCAAGTAATGCTAGACTAACCTATGAACTCCTTCTATGCAATAGCCAAGAAGCCGGACGAGATTCTTATGTCTAACATGACCAATGGCCTCTACCTCAACCCTAAACTCTTTCTCCGCTTGGCCACTGCAAGTCAATCAGTAATTTTATCACCAAAAATCAATCATAGGTCTAAAAGAGCGAGTTTCAAGAAAAGTTAGAATAATACTCACAGATTATTGAGAAGTTTCTTTACTGCTACCTCTGATCCATTTACCAATCTACCCTGATAAACAACTCCATAACCACCTTCCCCTATGATATTCTCTGGCGAGAAACGAGTTGTAGCAACTTCAAGATCTCTAAGAGTAAACCAATGCCCCCACCCAAGATGGGATATTTCGGGCAGCCCAATTAAAGGAGACGCCATAGCAAGCCCATATGACATTGAAGACTGTTTCCGGGCAGCCCCCGAACTTCCCTCCTCGCCCGACTGAGAACTACACGCCCTTTCGTGATGATACATTGAACTACATTGGCTGCTATTATCAACATCACTTGATTTGCTTCTAACCAAATGAACCAACATCTTCTCTGAGTTCCTATCGCTTGATTTGTCATTAACAGTTAAAATTAAGCTTTCCGGGCGATCGTGGATACTTTGTTCACCAACACTGTCAACTCTTATGTCCTTTGAGACGTTAGGGATTTGGCAAAGGGAGTATTTGTTCAAAGTGCGCCGAGATTTTCTCCTAAATATGACCCACATTGATAAGATACCAAGTATCAAGACTATAAATGCACCCATACATATGCAGATCAAAACCCATAGTTTCACATTCCCATATTTCTTCGATAATTCAGTCTTTAACTCTCCAGAAGACATCTTTGACGTGATGAAATAAGCTATGCTTTGTTTGATACGATCCTGACTGGAACTTAATCTATGCACTCCTAAATCCAAAATGGAAATTTAGTATCAGAAATTCTAGAAATGAATTTTTCCCTACTTTTAACCACACTTAGTTCAGCAAACAAAAAATTAACAGAGTACTAATACAGACATAAGAACACATTCAATTAATAGTTTCAAGAAAATCTTTAACCACAAAAAATCAGCAAAATCCCATTTCAAGGGAAACCATATAGATGTAAGAACAGCCGTAACAATTACAGCATTTTAATTGTAAATCATCAGAGAAGCAAAAACCCATAAATTAAATAATTAAATCCAATCCCCAGAATAAATCTCCGGGTAAAAATAGAGCACAATCAAGAAATGCACGGGTTTTGATTGGGGAAAAGGGAGATAAAGAGCTAGATTTGAAATCCGAAAAAAAAGGGGGCCTTTACCGTTGCCAATGATCTGAACTTAAACCCTCGATCTTCTTCCCCGAAAATCGAGAATGCAGAACAATAACCTCCTGTGCAAACAGAGGCTAAATGAGCATAAATATGGTGCCAATGCGGAGAAGAAATACAAGAATCGCACAAAAGAGGGACGAAAAAAATTAACAAAAAAAAGGAAAAAGAATGGCCAACAAAAAGTTAAGCAGCTCAAGATGAGTAGTTTACAAGTAGAAGGTGTGGCCTTCAGTGGGCCAAAAGAACTCAACAAAATAATAGTAATTTTAGTGCTAGCAATCAAAGAATTTACTCAAAAGGCCAGACAAAAATCTAATCTACACAAGAACAAAGACCCATTTTCAATTATTTTTTGTGAGGCTAGTTTATTTTTATTTTTATTTTTCCTTCATCATTGATAAAAGCTTCGGTGGGTGAATTGTTTTGTGGGGTTGTGTGAATGTGAAGGAGGGACCTCAAAGAAAAGCTGGAAAGAAGACTTGGCTTGCAATTTAGAGAGAGAAAAAACAGAGCAGTAAAGTGAAGGCAAAAATGAGAAGTGACGAAGATGCACACACCTTGTATAGCTGGCGGTGAAAAATATTTTTTTATGGAGAAAATGAAAATGCTATATTTATTACAAAGCGATAGTCAACTCAATAGGAAACCAAATCGATAGAATTTCAATTTGTCCCATAAATGATTTGCTGTTTGACGATTGGTTTTTACCATTATAAATTCAATTAAGTGATTGTGTAGATAAGATAATATCTCTTTCAAATTTATTTTTTCCGTTATTTAAAATCACTAATATTCACCATGTTAAAATTTACCTTAAATGTGATATTAACATATCAATCAATTAATTTTGTACAACTCATAATATATTGGATATATTTGATAGAATAAACTGATAAGCTAACTTATAACTGATAAACTAATTGAGAGCTTGTGGTTTATAGTTAATAGTTGAAAAATTAGTTGATTTAAATATTAGTGTTTAGTAAAATAGCTGAAAAGTTATGTCATAAATACAACATGGCCGAAAATAATATATTTAAAATAATAACATTTCTTTTTTACAAAAAAGATAAAAATTGAATAAAAAATAAAGAGTTCATGAGTTTATTTGAAAAGTTAATATAAAAGGCTTTTCAAATAAAGTCTAGTTTTTCAAATAAACCATTTCAACTAAGGGTATGTTTGGTAGAATTGACTGATAAATTAACTTATCAGTTATAAGTTAACTTATAGCCAATCAGCTAATTGAGAGCTAGTAGTTTATAGCTTATAGCTGATAGCTGATAAACTAGTTGATATAAATAAAAACGTTTGACAAAATAACTGATAAGCTGCTACATAATAGAAACTTACATAAAAGTATATGTTTAAAATATATTTCTAAAAAATTATAGGGGTAGAAAATGGAATAAAAAGCAAAAGGTTCATGAATTTATTTAAAAAACTTGTAAAAAAATGCTTTTCAAAAAAGTTCGAGCTTTTCAAATAAGATTTTCCAACCAAACGAAACTTATTTAATTAGTGGAAGCTTATAAGCTCCTGAATAAGATATAAGCTAGCTTATTTGACCTACCAAACATACTCTAAACATAGCTTATTTAATAGAAAAGAACTTATAAACTCTCTAAATAAATTATAAGCTAATTTATTATACTTATGAAACATGCCCATTATCATTGTAACGGACACAATATGGTTAATTAGTTTTTATTAAAATACATTCAATAAAGTGCTTGAATTTGTGTTTGTGAACACAAAACGTTTGGAATTTGACCATTGAACCTTCAACGTTGCACCGTATTTGACAAAGTATTGGTGGCATTGAATATGCACAGAACGCAATACCTGTGTGTTGGCTTTTAAGATGATCGATATGGGAAATTTTTTTAGTATTCTTTCATATACTAAAATTATTCGATATTTTCTACTTCAATATATATATATATATACTATATTAAGAAGTGGGGATGTATGAAAATCTTTTGATTTTCAATAATGTCCCATCCCTATAAAAAAAAAAAATAATGTCCCCATCTATATTTTATATAGTCCAAAATGCCTTTATTAAAGAAATATATTTATATAAATAATTAATGAATGACTTTTCATATTACATTGAAGAAATTAAATTACAAATATTCTAATACATTTTTATTTTATTCAATGTATATGACCTAAAATAATTACTAATAACTTTCTTTTTTGGAAAAAAAAAAGAATCTTTTACAAAGTCATGTAGTTGTATAATAATCTTTTAATTTAAAATTATGCCACAAATGCTTTTGTGGTCCAATAATTAAAAAATATAATTACATAACTAATTTTTTAGCGATATTTAAAATTACTTTAATTTGATTAAACTACAAATATTTCAATATATAATGTATTTTCATTCAATGAGCATCTTTCACAACCTTCCAATTGAGATATCATATTTTTATAATTTTAAAATTGGATTGGTATCATATTTAATCAACTTAGGTATATGTGACTAATCTTTTTGAAGTGTTTTTTTTTTTTTTAAGATTAGATGTTTGGATTAACTTGGTAGAAAATTGAGATATTAATATTTTTATTTAGAGTATAAAATGGTCAAAGTGCTATTTAGCCTGCACATATAAGTTACTAATACTATGTTAGTTTAATTTTATTCTTTTTGAAAAATTAAAGTCGAAACTTAAAACTTTATGACTAAAAAAATTATAAATTTATACCACATGCGAAGCACGTACTCAAAACTAGTATATATATATATATATACATTCAATATTTGCGCTAATTAAATATTCTATAGTAATCATTTTATTGATTTCAATTAACTAAATAAGGTAATTTATTATGTATAAATAGTTAGTATCTATGGACTTAATATATTAAATACCGTACAATAAGAGTACTTGTAACCGAAAAAATTGGTTCTTAAATTTATGTACTATAATCATTAGATTACATATATTTTATAAAATTGGAGTGTTCCTACTGAAAGCTTGCATCTTTTCTTGAATTTAAGGGTAAAGAAGCATTTGGAGTTTAAAATTTATCAATAAAGAAACCAACTGAGAAAATTATTCAGGAAAAATATTCAAAGGTGATGTAATTTCGTTATATTTGAACTCATCACGGAATACTTTTGTACTATTATACAATAAAATTTATGTTTCCACTACTAGTATCGTCCACTAACCTAAAATACATATATGGAAAAACTATAAGCTTTTCATTCATTTACAAAACTATTTGCATTTCATAATTTAGATAATAAAGATTCCAAGAAAGATTGAAGAGACTCGTTTCTATAATGATGTTTTAAAAAATAAAGTGTGGATAAAGAAGTGAGATATGTACAAACTTGGCAAAATGGCTCGCGAATCGAAACGGCTCGTGAGCCAACTTGGGCATGTACAATGTACGAGTCATGTGCCTAACTCAAACACTAAAACGGACAAGCCACTCGGCTCGAGCTTGCCTGGCTTGTGAGCTTGAGGCGAGTGGCTCGTATTTTCACCAGCCGAGCTCGGCTCGTACAGTGTACGAGTCACGAGCCGAGCCCGAACACGGCTTTGGTCTACCGAGCCGACTAATAAAGCCATTTTGCCAAGTCTAAATATGTATCACTTAAGAGTATTTTCGTGAAATTATGTTGTATTTATAAATTCACCAAACGAGTGTTAATCATTTAATTTGGCAAGTCCCAATTTTCCAAACAAGATCTAACGTCCTGTTTGTTAATGCAAGGCTCCCCATCACTAGACACTGCAATACTTGTGCAGATGAAGACTTTTTTACTAAACGCCAATTATTTTTTCAAAAAATATTCTCCAACGGTTATCAGGGGCAATTTAGTCAAACCATCGTTGTAAATAAATCTGTCTTTCCATGGGTAATTATTAAGAATAAAGCCCCAATTAGAGGAGGAACAAAGTCTTTGATTTGAAGCATAAACTTTCATTAAAGTATGACTCAACAAATCCCTTTCAAATCTTTACATGCTTTACCTGAATTAATTAGGTGAATTGAGTATTAAACAGTAATTAATCTAAGCAATACGGGCCCCTTGCTTGGGCCCACACTCATAGTAGTCCACCTCTCCAGAATCTTGACCTCCAAAAATAATCAGAGCCGTTCATTTCGTTACAATTTGTCAATACCGTTTCTTGATTGCTATTGTGGAGCTGTTTATACATTAGTATAACCTTGCACGTGCACCACATGTGCGGCACGTGGTAGAACTCTTTGCATTATGTGATTTTAAAAATTTTAATACAAGGTATTAACTTATGGTTATAAAATATGTAGATGAGTTTACAGATAGAGAATTTGATTGGATATTATAATACCAATTAATAATAAAATATTGTATAACTTGTAACTATTCAATAATACGCGTAACTGAAAGTTATTAAAAAAAAAGATAATTAAAAATTTATGACGTCACTCACAATGTCGCTCATATATTTATCCATAATAAAAATAAAAGGTGTACATGAGGATTATAAAATTAACCAAAAAATAAAACAAAATTTCTACGTGAAAAATAAAAGATGTACATGAGAATTATAAAATTAACCAAAAAAATAAAATACAATTTCTACATGTGATAATACTAAATGTTCAACATGGAAATTTATTAATAGCTATCACATTCCTAGTTGCTGAAATTTAAGTATGTGTTATGAATAATAATTGAAGAATAATTATTAGGTGTTATGAATAATTGAGAATAATGTGGTGGTTATGAATTATGAGGAATAATTTGGTGGAGGAATAATTTGGTGGAGGAATAATTTGGTAAAGATGTAATTATTATATGTGAATGACTATTATACCCTTTGATGAAATTATGTAATTACGATTGTCTTGAATTCAAGTTTCTATAAATAGGAGCTTGGTTATTAATGAAATTAAATTCACCGAAATTCCAGAATTCATTATACAAATTCTCTCTATTGTTTACATCTTTTATAACGTTATCGCCAGTCTCTGGCGTTTGAGTAATATGAAGGGAGTATCTCTGCAGTTAGATCTTATAGATGATCTTACTCAGACGAACTGGATTATTACCAATGAATTAATTCATCCTCATCAATCATAAATAACTCTCTCTTTTGCGAAATCATCATTGAAAATTAGGTTTATTAAATTCTCCCGATTCATAATTCTATTCTACCAACTCTTTGGAGATATGCGAAATCCCAAAATTGGAAGAATGGAGTCAAAGAATTTTCCGATCATGTAAATGGATTGTAAGTAAATCTCATCCATGGAATAATTAGAGAGAGAAAGGAAAAAGCTAAATCATATGATTTTATAATATAATAATATATTAAACTATAACATTCGTTTTATCGAGATATAAGGAAAGCATACATTATCAAAATCAAATTTTCGACTCCATTATACTCTGATTTAACGTGAGTTTGATATGACAATATTGATAGGGTAATAACTGGTTTTGAAATATGTTATTATCAAACTTTCAAAATTTACAAATCGGTACTAACTTTTGAAAAAGTTACAAAATAGTCATTGAATATTTTGATATTGATAAATTGAAGTAGAAAGGAGATAATTTTCAAATCATAAAACATCGATAAAATATTTTTGACAATTTTACCTTTACAATTGGAATAGACAATTTTACCCTTAGGGTAAAACCGAGCCTAATTTTGGCGGCAGTGAAAATGGGATAGAATATTCATGAAGAAATTCTAAATCCATTGATTATATAAAATGGCTTGAAGTCCATTTGAGTTAAAAGATCGAATATTATTTTAACTCAGAAGAGTTCAATTCATAATGTCTTATTACAGAAGGATAAGTGTCTTCTGTAAAGTAATGAGTATTTGTTCTAGAAGAACAAATTTGCTCTAAAATGAGCGATTCAATATTTAATTCTGCTTACTTTATTCTGTAATTTAATTACTTGATACCTCCTACTTGATGATGGGTTCAAGCTGTTATCTAAAGCGAAGGTTTTATATATTTCAGACTTTATATGCTAAGTGATGGGTAATACCTTCTATGGCAGATCCTACTTTCCTGAAGAAGTAGTTAAACATTATGCACGATTTAATTCTAGCAATTTAAATTCCGTAAATTTATATTTATTGCAATAATTCCCATAAGGTAGGTTAGACCACCTATTGGAGAAATTTAATTTCTGCAATTTAAATTTATGCACTTTATAGTTTAGTATATTTCCAATGTGGTGGGTAATACCACACGATTGGTGTCATATTTCCAATGTGGTGGGTAATACTACGATTGGTTATAACGAATCTACTCTAGAAGAAGTAGTTGATCAAATATTCTAATCATACTCTCAAGTAGTAGGCGATGAGAATAAAATTACTTCCCCATATATATCGGAATATTAATGGAGAAAATTGAACAAGTGGTACTTGAAGTTACCATTGGATAAATAGATGAAAATAAAATGCTCAATAGATCTCATGTTGATAAATCAAAGAAAATATATCGCATGGAGAGATTATATGAAGTAATCTCATCGATGATATGAGATTGTATTAATATGAGAATAAAATGCTCTTGAAGAAGCAAAATCACTAGATATCTGTATTTGAATAAAGCCAATATGATATTATTATTACTCCAGGAAGAAATACAAAGCAGTGAAGTGGAACATATTGAGAATATCAAAGATGACAATAAACACTCGAAAATATAGAAATGCAAAAGAAAATACATCTTTGAATCCATAAATGAGGGATGCGTCTCGAGAGTATAAATACTAAAGTAACTCTACCATCAATATTAGGATTCATAATGAAATATTTAAAGGATCCGAATTTCTTTTTAAATTGACACGATTGATACCAGGTGACGGACACTGGCTTCCACAGATTCTTGAACATATGCATGAAATTTGATGAGTAGTTCATCAACGATCTTAGCGAGAAATAAGTATTTTTCTCGCAATAGAGATAAACTTATTATTTACACCACGATCTAAAGCTAGTAAACCGTCAAAGAAATTATTAATATTCAACAAACCTATTGGTTTGACATGAAAATTCAAACGCAGCGGCTATATTGAATATTTCCTCCGATTGTGTTGTAGCGCGCGGAAGGACAATGAAAGCATCACTATTATTCATCATATACATCATGCGGTTGTGGATGGATTAGCGCTAGAAGCCAGACCTGCTTTGGACCCATGGTAGAAAGCGGCTCCAATTAGAGTATTAGATCAACTAGATGAAAAGGTATTACACTTTCAAAACTCTTATTCCCCATGATGGTGCGACCATTATAAGTCTAGCTAAAAGTTTGTTGTTGGTTCCTCTCCATATAGTATATTGATTTCTTGTCTCCCTAACTCTTTTTACAGTTGGTTTGCCATATCCACATATTGGATATGGCCCTGATTAGATCCACCAAGAATACATACGGTTTAATCTCTGGCGAGTAAAGGTGACTTGTATGAGATGATTCTAAAATCTCCATATCATCTCTCTATCTCTCTTTTTACACTATACTTTTAATGTATGAACATGAGAGATATATGAATCCCTATTTAAAGAAAAATTTTTGGCCAAATAATTGAGTGCACTATTTACTTTTTGACAAATATGAAAGAGGAAAAAAAATCTGAGAAAATTTTTTTAAGTGAAAATGACATATATCCTGTCATTGATTGAAAAATAATATATATATACATATATATATCTTAAAATCGAAAAACAATATTTACAATTACAAGAAAAACATTGATCTTAGTTATTACAGGGTTTCCTTATATTAATATGAGAAAATTATTATACTATAATTTTCTACTAAATTACTAAGCAGGATCTTCTAAAGTAAGTTTTCAAGACTGTAACGCTTAGTTTGTTGATCTTTGAATTTGGCCCATAAGGCCATTAGCTCACCTTGTATGCGTGTCCACTACGATGTGTCTCAAGAGCACTGTTGAATATCATCTAAAGGCTCCTTACTCAATCCGTCCTTAATGAATGCTATTTTATCTTCTCGGTTTACGGACAAGTACCCCGATTTACAGTGAGTGTCACATGTCCATCGAGCACACTTGTAGCATCCTCTAATCTTTTTGCTCTCGTTTCTTTGAAAAACTACTTTTACCCATACCAGGCATGTATTTAGAGGAATTGAAACCTCACGGATAATCGAACCTTTGCTTCAATCAAGCATCGGATATCTTATGGGATACCTTATTCATTAGCATCCTCAATCTTTCTAGCTCTACCTCGATAAATCCTTTTTAGGATTTTGATCGGTAGTGATGGATAGTATTTTTCGAAGATTTGAGAGCATATGATCCATTATAATGTATAGACCCTTGTTAGGATGAATTTTGCAATAATTTTGATGATTTATTTATAGAATAATACGTAGCGTATGAAATAAGACTTTGATTTTAAATAAATAATATGAGCGTAAGAGCTACGATTTGGAATTAAATAATAGCCGGATGTGATGCGTATGGTGTAACTCCGTGTTTGAATAGTGGTAGAACAATAATGTCACCAAAGATGATGGAATATGTCGGTGAATTATTTCTATGATAAATCATGTTGAGCATTATCAATACTTAGTGAAATCGATATAAGAATTTCTTTGGCCCAGAAGTTGATAATACTGCGTTCTGCAAAAGCAGTTGACCATCCCGGTTTAAATAATTATTGAAATCAATATTTCAAGTGAAGAATTAAAAAGAATTCTTCAATTATTGTTCTCGATAAATGATGAAATCATTACTTATGATATTGGAAATAAATCCCAAGAATATATACAATAAAGGATGAGAAATATGGGTGTTCATCCTCCATGAACTACTAGATATTATGATATGGATCCACTAGATAGTCACATGTGTATATGATTAAGTAATTTGAAATTCTGAAATATTTGCTCACTAAGTGTATGAGCATGATTTCGATTTAATGATAAAGTAGTAGTAAATGGATATCCAATGATTTGAATAAATCCTTGAAGGATTTAATATCTGTACAAGTGGGATATTATATGGCAAAATTATTTAAAGTCCTCAAATAAATTGCCGATATCGAAATAGAATGCAAAGCGGTCTAAATTCCCATATTAAATGAATGATGAGAACATATATGATTAAAATCACTACCAAGCGTATGAGTTTTGGTGTTCTAAATTTTTCAAGATGAGGGAGTATTAAGGATTGAAAATAAATGCATCATGTTATATCCTCGAAATTGAAATACTTAACTTGAAGTTCAAAGATGCATGAAAACTATGAACAATCACATATATCACCTACGATGCTTTGATAAGTTATGCGTAAAAGCGTTGATATTTCCTCAATCATATATATCAAAGCAAATTATAAAAGATGTGTCTTAATAGCGGAGGCATATGCTCTTGAAGAGTATATAGACATAATTATATTGTGTAATCCTACAAGAGGATTGATAATGAGATATCTCGATAAGTTATGTCGATATGGGGAAAGAAATGAAATTGAAATGTGTAAACCACGATATGAAAATGTAAGCGCTACATATGATCAATGATAATGAAAATATTGAGATATATTGAAGATGATAAATGGTGAATGTGAAATTCTTAACTTATGAGATGATGAGATGATGATGACTAATGCTCAAGTTTAAAGATAAGCATGGTGGTCATTATATGTTTGCATGCTCATGAAAGTTAAATTACCGATCGTGTGTGTAGTAGAAAAGGAAATTAAAGGATCGGGTGAGCTAAGCTAGTGTTTATGAGTACCCTAAAGGGTGAGCTAAGCCCGGGAATGAAATAACCTATTAAGTGAGTATTAAATGTTAAATGATATATTTTAAGTGTTAGTTAGTTATGAAGGTTTACTTATATGTTTACATGTTTTTACGATGAATTTATATGCTTTAAATTGTGTGTTTGGAGGCATGTGTTCATGGTGAATGTTTTGTAGTTATGTAAGAAAAGTGATGCACTCTAAATGAGCGAAGAGTATAAAACCAATGTATATGATACTCATACAAATGTATGAAAGATTTTGAAATACTTTGCGGCATACTTTGTATAAAATACGCGTTGCACTCTTTTTCCCTTAGTGAGGTTTTTATCCCATTGGGTTTCTGCTGAGTTTTTAATGAGGCAACTTTAAAAAGTATTCACATGAATAATGTCTCTTTTTCTTCCGTTAGGGTTTTTCCCACTGGGTTTTTTTAATAAGGTTTTAACGAGGCATATTCATGGTATATTGAAAACGATAGGGAGAAATTGATCACGATTGTATCTATTGGATCAAGCAGTTATAATGGCTAATGCTTTAGATCAAAGCGATGATGATATTGAAATCATTTACCGAGAAGTAAAGATATCAGTTCTCGAGATATGAAATCAAAGCGGAGCAATTGTTGTCTCTTTTCCTTCGATCAAGTTTTTCCCCTGGGTTTTTTCTTGACAAGGTTTTAGCAGCGTGACGCGTGAATACTCATATCTGCGTGATGAGCGTCGGGGAAGAATGTTTTGATGAAGCGATATATCGCGCTCCAAGCTATCGCGCAATCGGTTGGGAAGTTTTTTTCCCACCGGATTTTTCTCCAAACGAGTCAGAAAGGCGTTTGTATTAATAGTCGTTCGAGAAGTGTTATGAATAATAATTGAAGAATAATTATTAGGTGTTATGAATAATTGAGAATAATGTGGTGGTTATGAATTATGAGGAATAATTTGGTGGAGGAATAATTTGGTGGAGGAATAATTTGGTAAAAGATGTAATTATTATATGTGAATGACTATTATACCACTTGATGAAATTATGTAATTACGTTGTCTTGAATTCGAAGTTTCACCTATAAATGGGAGCGATTATTAATGAATTCATTCCCGAGAATTCTTAGAATTCATTCTATACAAATTCTACATTGTTTACATCTTTTATAACAAAGATTATGGTAAGTCTTTGACAGATTATTAGAATTTCATAATTTGTTGGTTTCTTTGTGTCTCCATAATACTCCAATTTGATGCTCCTTTTTTAAAGATGCTCGCACGAGGTCCTTACGTAATTATTTTTAGTTTTTACCACAAGGAAGAACAATTAAATTAATTAGGCCAAGTGCAATTTCGGTACATTAACAAGATGAAGTAATGTTTTAGAATAAAACTGTTGGGTTCTTAACTAATTGCGCTTAACCATATGATTACTGGTTTTAATTCTATTGGCGAAGTCCCATTTTCTGTTAAATTTGAATAATATAATTAGGAGAAATGAAAAGTTAGAAAACTCCTACTAGTTGTTAGCACGTACTTCAATTGATAAAATTTATTGGAGAAAATTCATTTATTTACTATGATGTATAATAATTTTAGAACGAAACGATCTTTAATGAAATTATTGTAATTGCCAAGAATATATGGAGGTAGTTGAAAATACACTAATTTTCAATGGATTCATAGTGGAGCATTTCTGTTAGCGTTGCCTTCTTTTCTTCTTCTTTTTTCTCTAGCGATAAAATCATAAGATTAACATGAATTTCATACTAATCCTTTTGAATAAAAGAAAACGAGAGCCGGTCCTGAGATTCAGAGACCCTTAATCAAAATCTCATCAGAGGCCCTTGATAAATAAATTTTTTATTTATACATTAATTTACAAAAAAACTATATACACTAATTTCAAATAAAAACTTGTACTAAGTAAAATTTTTCAAAGTTTTAATAATAATAAATATAAATTATCAAGAGGTTAAAATTAAGTTCTCTCACAATGAGTAATAATTAGGATTTTATTATAAATTTAGAGTCCTTATATTTTGGGGGTCTTAAGCGGTTGCTTATCGAAGAAAATTAAATTATAATGGTAGCCATTCAACTCTACTTGGAGGGAGCTAAGGCAAAGATATAACTATGCAAAGTCTCTCCCAAGAAAAATGCTAATAATCATTAACAAGTGGTTATGTAAAAACAACACAAAACAGTAGTAAAGTTCGAATGCCTACTTCTTTGTGTATTTCAGTCAAACTATATCAAATGGTCTCAAGTGGCAGTCTGGCCCAAATAAAGCATTCCCAAACATATCCATTGTCATAGCCCTGGGCTTAACAGTCCAACACGAACAGATGTCTGTCAGATAAGAGAACTGATACTGGGCCAACAAATGAAGGGTTTGTTTAGATAAGTAGAACACATTTATGTGAATTTTTAATTTGCTAAAAGTTAACATTTTTGAATTCAATAGTGGCAAGATGTGATAATAATGAATAATGATAAGAAATTGCAATTTAACTTCAATTGAATGATAAAAGTTATTGTTACATAAAAAGAGTTAAAACCTGTAAGTTTGAAATTAGAAATAATATTGGATGTGTTATGTTTTTGTTAGTTTTGATCTTTTACAAATAATTTATAGAAGTAATTACGATGTCAAAATTTCACAAGTTAAATTGCTTCACACATTACAATGTGATATCATAATTATTTCAATAGTTGACACTTAAATAGTAATGGACCAAATATGTGTGGCTATTATTGAAATTTTAATATCAAATAACAAAAAATTAAATTAAATTTAAATACAAAGACAAAAGCCAAAGGGCTAGGCTATTTGCACACCTTTTTTTTTTTTTTTTTTAAAATCTAAATACACCCCAATTACTAAGGGTATGTTTGATTAGTGATCAAGTTAATTTTCTTGATATACGTATTGAATGTGTGATTGAAATTTGGGGAATGTATATTAAATAATTGAATGAGTAGTTGTAAATAATGAGAGAGAAAAAATTGATAAAATTTGTGTTGATTTATTTTGAGGAGAACAAGGCCTAAATGCACCCACCCTCAAAATTTTTATCAAACCTAATTTACTTAATACAACCCCAGTTTCCATTTTACTTATTTTAGCCCCTTCCCCATCCCACCACCAGCCCCAGCTAACTTTTGCTACCATTTCTGACAGTATTTGTTGCTGAAATGGTAAGGTTGTACGATCCTTGATGGTATGGTCAAATCATCCCCGATCCAATACAAAAAAGGGTAATTTGATAATTGTCAAAAGTTATTTTTTGTGGAGTGTATTTAGCAGACTTTGGGGTGCAAATAGTCCCCCAAAGTGAAAAAGAGCTCTGTGAAAGCACCAAATGGCCAAAGGGGGGAGCTGAGGGAAGTGGGAACAAAAGCATACGTACGGGTGGGGCTAAATGCTCCCCCAATTTTACTTAATATACCCACCCAAATAATCCATTTCCAATTTTATCCATTCCATAAAAAAAAAGAGTCAAATTGGAGAAGAAGCAGCAACTTGTGTCGTAAAAATTGCCCCATTTGAGGGGGGAACAACCCCCCTCGCCCCCCGGGGGGCGGCCCCCAGCTTTGCTGCAATTGTGGCCAAAACAGGGATGTTCGATCAATGGTGGTCGAAGGACCAAAAGAAGAAAACTAAGAGAAAAATTGGAGTGGTACTTATTTGGCGGGTGTATTGGGCAAAATTGGGCGTGCATTTTCCCCACCCCTTGTGTGCAGGGGTCAACAGCAATCGCCCAGTCTTCCCTAATTTGTATTCCATGTTTTTGTTCAAAGAATTCAAAGTCTCTCAGACGAAGCAAAGCAAAGCAAACCAAAGTGGAGTTCCGATTTGTCATTAGAATTGACAAAAAGCACTGATAAACAAAAAGCGTCCCAATTTCTTTACAATATCTCAGCATTAATCACCCCTCAAATTTCAGTAAAGCGAAGCAAAAGCACCAATAAAACCATACGTCAGACAGAGAAAGCTACAAATCTCTCCTCCACGGCTCCACCACATTCTTTGCTTCTTCCTAGAGAAACCCAAAGGGAAAAAAGGAAGAAAAACACTTGCCCCACTTCTTCTCCAAAGCATCTGTCTCTCTCTACCTTTATATATATATATTGATTTGCACTAATGGGTTACGTTTTCTTGAGCATTGAAACTGAACGGAAAACCCAGAACGAAAAGGTGTGTATTCTGCATTGGGGGAGTGTTTGTAGGGTAGTGTTATGGCGAGTTCGAGTGGGACCAAGGATGGTGTGGCCCCACCTCGATCACTCTCGAGGGGAATGACGAGAGCCCCCACTATGTTTGATGGAGAAGAAGACCCATCGGCACCGGACAGTGAGCTTGTGCCGTCGTCTCTGGCTAAGATCGCCCCTATCCTCCGTGTGGCCAATGAAATTGAGGAAGAGAACGAACGAGTAGCTTACCTATGTAAGATGCACAATTCTGCTTGTGCTTTCTTCAGCTTGGTTAAACTGTTAAATGGTGAATTGGATTGGATTGTGTTATCATTGATTTTGGTAGTCTTAACTGAACTTGGAGAGGATAAGAATAGTAATAAGTTGTTAATTTTTTGGTTTTCGTTCAACTTATCAATCTCAAGTTAAACTTCTGAGGATAATTTGTGGAAGATTCAATTCTTTTCTTGTTTAGGTGCAAAATGTTTTAGAACTTGAGGTTCATATGTTCTTTTATGGGCGTGCGAATTGAAACAATTTTCTCATGGAAACTCACGCGTAGATTGATTCATAAGTGCCATTTACACGAGTCTTTAATGGCTTCGTATGTGCGTGTTAATTAGTTCTATCTGTGATAGCTTCTTTCGATTCCTTTTTGTAGAGTGGATTCTTGCTTGTAGTTTAACATTAGGATAATCCAAAGACTGTAGTCCTTATTGTGCCAATAAATCAGTGTACTAATTTTGAATTCGATCAACATAATTCTTTGACTTTCATCTTTAAACGAAGAGTCCATAGTGTTTCCTTAACTATGCATTTCCCTTTTAAGCAAACTACCATAAGTCAATGATCGATGATTATGCATACAGTTCACATGTGGTATACATTGGCTACTGGTAAATTGTACTTCAGAACTATTCCAGGCTCATTGACAGCGAACATGTGATACCTTGAAATGCTCCCAAATCTGGATATACTAAGGGCTGTATTCAAGCAAACTTTTATTTTGCTAAAAACTTACTTTTTAGGATGAATAGTGGTGGGAACCAAGAGATGTGTGGTTGATATTAATGTTTGACTTTGATTGAGTCATAGAAAATATTTTTGGGTGGAAAAGAGTTAAAAATGAATACAGGCTAAAGCAAAAATATCCATAAAATTTAAACTGATCTCCAAAACCATGCCTATTCGCCGTATTTGGCGAATCAGGTGCTTTACCTAGAAGATGGGCAGATTGGATACTCATTAAATGGTCTTTCGGAAGAACAAGGAAGGAAGCAAAAGACATATGGAAGTTCTTGGTAATGGCAACGACTTGGATATTATGGTTGGAAAGGAATAGAAGAATTTTTGAAGGCGTTGAGCGATCTATATAGGATATATAGGATACCATCGTCTTTTTCACGGGCCTATGGGCACGAGCAGCTGGGTTATTCAGTGGTTTGGAGAATTTTTTGTTTCAAATTGATCCTAATAGCTCATTATGTACATTAGCAGTTAGCAACTTTTAATCTCACTACTTCGTTTTTCTGATTGTATTGTAGACTCTTACATTTTTCCTTCTCCCTGCGTGGACGACTCGTCCATTCAGTTGATCTGTACCTTGGATGTTGTTATAATAAATAAAAACCTTGGTTTCCTATCAAAAAAAAAAAAAAAACCATGCCCATTCATTTTGCCTTCTCACTAAGTTCACATTGCCTTTTAAAGAAGGCAAAGAAAGAGTTGTCCGATATCCAGGGCATCAACCTGAAGAACAAAGAATTAATCGGAAAACCCTTGTTTAAAAACTAAGATAAGAGGGGACAGTTCAATATAACAAGAAATAGATAAGGACAAGCTTTTATTTCCATTTTGTAACGGTAAAGATCAGGTAATTTGAAATCCGACTTTCCGTTCCATTTATTGATATGTTATCATATAGAAGTGCCTCATTACATCGTTACATTTCTTGCCTACCAAATAACTCCGTTGCCCTGTATGAATGGTTTTCATTTGCTATGCTAGGGATATCTTGTTTATATACTTATCAAGGTATTTCTTCCTTTTAAATATTTCAATCAGGTATCTTGTTTATATACTTATCAAGTTATTTCTTTCTTTTAAATATTTCGATCAGGTCGCTTCCATGCATTTGAGAAAGCTCACAGGATGGATCCAAACTCAACTGGGAGGGGTGTTCGACAGTTTAAGACATATCTGCTACACAGGCTTGAAAGGGTACACAAAATAATCTTCATTAGTAGCCCCATTAGTTGATATTATTTTGGTAATTTTCAGTGCGCTATAATTTCTTGCGAGCAACCAACAAGTCCTCTTCTCCTTGTTTCCTCATGGTCTATTTTTAATACTATCTATTTACTCCTCTTCAATTTTAACACCTTCATTCTTAAAAACAATCATAAATTTACAGGTTTTTTGTCACAACTTATTTCAAAAATTATTTTTAATCAGTCATTTTATTGATGTGACAATTTTTTCCATATTCTTTTAAAACTTCCCTTTGGTTTCTAACCACAAATTCAAAAATCATTTTTTCCAAAAATCTCAGCTGAACATACACTTAATTTGCTTGAAATCCTATAGTTTCCTCATGACACCATTAACATTAACACTCCTAATTTATTAAAGTTATATTTGTGTGGCATGAATGATACTTGAGATTATTCTTTGCATGCTTCCCCCTTCTTAGAAATTACAGAGAGTTCAAAATCATATTAAAATTTCTACGATTGCAGGAAGATCTAGAGGCAAGACGCACACTTGCAACAAACGATCCTCGAGAAATTCAGAAATATTATCAATTCTTCTATAGAAAAAATATTAGAGAGGGCCAACATACGAAAAAACCGTGAGGCTTATTTTCATACCAGCATTTTGGAGGTATCTTTGACCATGTCACGTTATTCTTCAGTTGATTTATTTGTTCTTTTTTGTCTGTTTCTGTAGAGAGGAGATGGCTAAGATCTATCAGATTGCAAACGTGCTGTATGATGTGCTACAGGCAGTAGTACCTTCACATCTAATTGATGATGAGGTCTGATTGATATTGTTTGGTCATACTTGGTACTATAATTCTATTTATGGAGCTTCAATGGCATAACTGAACTCAAAATAATCACCAAATGCAGACAAGCAAAATTGCCAAAGATGTTGAGGAGAAAAGAGAGCAACATGAGCACTACAACATTCTTCCTCTGTACGCAGTTGGGGTTAAGCCGGCAATTATGGAGCTTCCAGAGGTTGTATATGAAGATACGCCTAAATTGAAGTCATTGCAGCATCTACAAATGAACATAAATTTGTTGATGCTGATATTCTATGTATTGTCTCTTATCGTTTATTTTCTCCGGTTTCTTAACCAGATTAAAATAGCACTTCAAGCTATTCGTGATGTGGATTCTCTTCCTACATTTCAAACGCCTGATGGGAATGATAGATCAGTTACAGATATTCTTGAATGGCTTGCTTTGCGTTTTGGTTTTCAGGCAAGTTTACTGCACCCAGCGTGTTTCTTCCCTTGGTCGTGTTTTTCTCTTTTTCCTTTCATTCTGTTCCAATAACGTTTCTTCTCATCCCTCTCTCCTGCTGCATTCTAAACTTTATGTGTGCGCTTCTATTTGGTCCAGGAATGCCAGTGTTCTACCCTCGAATATATTGAAAAATGAAAAGTTCTACACTCTCAAATTGTTAAATGAACAAAATCCAAAGACACCTAGATACTGTCCAGCCTACTAAATGTTCAATTAATATTTCATTTATTTCTTACTTTACATTGATCTAAACTTGGCATGAATAAATATTTATTATATACCAATTGCACATTTTACTGTTAAAAAGAGGTGGCAAAATAGTGAGTGTTTAACAAATTAATGTCTTTTCATAAGGATATGTCAAAAGAATAGCAAGAAGCACAAATGAACAACACGTTCCTTACCCCCAACCCCATACCCCCAACACACACACAAAATATATATATATATATATATTTCTAATGTAAAACTAGCTTACTTGCACAACTTATTTATGGGGGATACTTGATGATAGTGCTGCTCCTTTTTTTTCCTCCCAAGAACGGACAACGGCAGGAAATCTTTCACTTCTCTACGACCTACGTAGTTGTATCCTTGGCTAATCTTTAGATCAAATTTCTTGACAGCTCTTCTACGCTTGTTGCATATATATGACACACAAGGATTGTTTATCCAAGCCTGATTAGTTAATTACCTTACTTTTGACTTGATTAATGTAACACGAGTTTGTATTTTATCAAAAAAATGCTTGTTGCGAAATCAAATTATGGCATCCGTAGCGAACATACAGCTCAAACAAGCTCTTGAACAATGGCTTTAGATGACATCCTTTTGCGTGACATACCTTCAAGGATGAATATTCATTGTCATCATATGAGAATATGCGAGTGACCATAAGAATTAAAACGCAATTTTGATAGTTGTCATTGCATGGGGAAAAACGGATTGCTTTGAAAATGTTAGAATTCCACATTGGCATGTGATATATATAAGATCCAATATATAAAGTGAAGGTAATCCTCCCCTAACAAGTCGATTTTGTTAAGAAGAGTTAGACTCAATATTCTAAGATGGTATTAGAGTCATGCCCAGTTTTGTGATGCTGAGTACCGCCAATAGTGATTTCCATAGTTGTGTGTCATAGTCAACGCTGTGCGTGAGAGAGCGTGTTAGAATTCCACATCGGACTGTGATATATATAAGATCCAATATATAAAGTGAGGGTAATCTTTCCCCAACAAGCCGGTTTTATTTGGAGGAGTTAGGCTTAATATCGTAAGAGAAAAGTACCAATATCATAAAGAAATAACATATAGGATGCATGTGGTGTGTAAACTGGATAGATGATGAATAAATAAAGAATTGGTAATTATTGGTGGGAGTTACAAAATCAGATTGCCATTAATAAGGAGGGGCCCTTACAATTATAAATTAGGAATCAAACAAAGATTAATTCAAAAAATCAGCAAAGCTCAGCAATCTTTATCAGAAATTGTCTGGAAGCTCCTTTCATGAAAATAAACCAAACATTAGTACATTACATGATGAAGATACCCTGTAGGAAGAACACAATGTCATACAGAATTAGAGATTAATGGACGTTGGTATTTTTATACCTTCATCTGCTATCGAGAATTTTTACTTACTATATCTATTCATTTGTTGCCTTCATCTGTTAATTTTTCGTAAGTACTCTATAAAGAGAAACTATGGAAATTTTTGTCCGAGAATCGCGTCTATGCTTATTCGTTGATTAATGAATGTTGGTCTTCTGATACCTTCATCTGCAATTGACAATTGTTAACATCCATATTGCTCTTTACAGTGCATTTGTTTTTATGTTAACAGCAAAGATATACAGTATCACATGAGGTTTAAATGAGGGCATGGAATATGGAATCATATAAATATGAACTTCTAAAATTTAATTAAAACCCGTATAAAGCAGAAATTGTAGGTTAATTCTTGCAAATTAGAAAACAAAATTAATATGTTAAAGTGCATATATTCCCAGAAAAAGTCAAGCGCTATATTTATCCAAACAAAATAAGGTAATGGTTTGGTGGCCTAATATTCACGATACCAAAATGCTTTGTCTCCATTTTTTTTGGAGAGGTTGTGGATTTTTTTGGGGAGGGGAGGGAGTTAATGGTAGTTCCAGAATAGGAAGAGTGAATGTGCTATCCAGGGACATACTTCCTTTGCTTGTTTGGTAAAAATGAAAGAGGGACATCCCAGGTTCGATTCCCCGTGAGAGCAAAAACTTTTGGGGCCTTTGGCGTCTCGATCGATCTTGAGGCCTCGTGGGAATAGTGGGGTGACTGTTAAAGCGGGGTCCCCCGATACCCTCGGTTATCAAAAAAAAAAAAAAAAAAAAAAAAAAAAAAAAAAAGAAAAAGAAAGAGGGAGTGAAAAACTTAGGCAAGTGAGGCAGTTCATGTAACTTAATTCTAATCCTTCCATTTGGTGGAGTTGTTTTATATACCTAAATGAAATGAAGAAACTGAGCTTCATATTAACCCAAAAACATTTCCTGCTTGTCGCCTCATGTGTATTCATTCATTTTATTGAGTATAGTGCAACTTTACATTTTTCATTCTTTTGGTTTTTTGGATGTTGTTGAGCAAGGTGACTCACTTGTTGTGACCATGTTCTATTGTCCAACATTTGGATATTACAGAAAGCAAATGTGGCAAATCAGAGAGAGCACTTGATACTTCTACTCGCAAATATGGATGTAAGGAACAAGGATATCCATGATTATGGGCAGGTACGTTTTTACATTAGTTTCCGGACAAAAAGTCAATTTTAATGAGTAGCTAATTATTTGTGATATAATAGTATTACCTGTTCTTTTATGTGAATCATTTGTTTCTCCGTGCTCTCCTCATATATTCTGAACATTGATGGACCAACAGTTGGATAGCAGTACAATTCAACGCTTGATGGACAAAATTTTCAAAAATTATCAGTCATGGTGTAATTATTTACACTCTACACCAAATTTGGAGTAAGTTGACTTCTCCTGACTGTATTATAAGCTTATCTACAAGAGTATTTAATGCAAAACTTTTGTGTCGTACCTTTTGGCGGATGTTGTATTGATACAGTCTTTATCGTTCTTGTTTTATATGTTTTGTTTGCAGGATTTCGTGGGGTGATAAAAGGCAGCAGTCGCAGCTTCTCTACATTGCACTTTATCTTCTTATATGGGGTGAAGCGTCTAATGTCCGGTTCATGCCGGAATGCCTATGCTATATTTTTCATCGTGTAAGAGCTTTTTTATGTTGTAGTCATACCAGTGGCCTATTAGACACCCTTCAGCATGCTATAACAATTTCTGCCTGAGAACTTGTGGGAATCTAGGAATAATAGCAAGTTTATGGGGGTAACTAATTATGAGAATGTTATCCAACGCCCACCGCCACGAGTAACTATACTATTGCTAGGTTGACATATTTTTTGAAAAAGAAACAGTTTTTATTAATGTGTAGACAATAGGTGTTGAATAACACACATATGGTTTGACAAAATACACGTAAAGCAGCACGAAGAAACTGGAATTTTAGATTTATAACTCCTGCACATTAGAGCGTATAATGATCCTGTCTGCATGTTATCCAACAAGATTTCGGTTATGTTATCCAACAAGACTTTGGTTTGGAAAGATATAATATATGGTCATATTCGTTGAATGCGGTATATGAAAAGAAAAGTTTTCAACTTGTTTCAAGAGATACATAGAGACGAAGATATATCTTTCCCGAAGTGGGGGTTGTTTGGTTTGCCGGGGAAAAAATGAAAAGAAAAAACTTAACCCCATTTACAAAGATCCTTTTTATGAAGACTGTCTCAATATTATGTTAAAGCTTTGCTGTTTCTGCTGAGAAGTGAGAATACTGTTTCTTTCACCAAGTTCCTCCAAATGAATCAAACTTTTATATATCTTTTTTTCATGCCGTGTTAGAAGCCTTGGCGTTCCTGGTCAATGTTGTGCAAATAGAACTATAGAGGGATAGTCACATTTCACTAACTTTTAAATGTTAACTTTTAGAAAATAGAATTACTGTTTTGTTGCTTCATGTTGTCAAGAAATAACATATTGATTTCCATAAATTTGATGTTTCTTCTTATTGATTACCATTAATGTTTCAGTGAATTATACTTCTTTGTGTTGGTATGTCTCCTTTAATGTTCAATATTAATCTTTCCCACTGTGATTGACATTTCTGATCATTGATTACTGCAGTGCATATTGCTTTTTCGCGCCTCTCTTTTATTTTTACTTTTACTTTTTCCGTTCCCATCATATGAAAAAGTGACATCCTTGTTTTCAAACATGTAAGATGGCACACGAATTGTATGGAACTTTGTTTGGCAATGTCCAATACGTCAGCGGTGGAGTTACATATCAAACAAATCCACTTGATGAGGAATATTTCTTGAGGGAAATTGTTACCCCTATTTATGAAGTTATACGGCAGGTAACTCGTGCTTTTTTTTTTTTTTTTTTTTTTTGTGTGTGCGCTCCTGTGGGTGGGTTTTTTTTGGGGGGGTGGGTGGTGTGTGGTGGGGTTGTTTACTTCACATATGTTATCACCTAATTTAACCATCTTTATTGGTAAAGGAAGCATTGAGAAACAACCGGGGAAAAGCGAGCCATTCATCATGGAGAAACTACGATGACCTTAATGAATACTTTTGGTAAATGTGTTAAGTATATATTAGAACTCACCATTTCTAGTTTAAGTAGATTTCAGTTACTTATCTGTTTTACTTTGTTTCTTCTGTCTGCTTTATTTTTAGGACTAAGAAATGTCTTAAGTTGGGGTGGCCAATGGATAAAAAAGCAGATTTCTTTCGACATTCGGGTGCAGTAAAGCCAACAAAGGTACATATGAGAAAGTTGTATTCTTATCATGTGAGGGTTTGATTCTCATTATTCGCGTGTTAGTGTATGTGTAAAAATGGATTTTGATGTGATATAGGAGAGAGAATGAATAGAGTTGAATGGTGGAGATTTGTGAAGTACAGGTAGGTCCACGAGATATGTGGATATGAAATAAGAGAGAGAATGAGTGGAGTTGAAAAGAATATATAAAAATATGGAAAAATTTGTAAAAACTTATGGGCTAATGGGTGCTAAATTTCATCAAGTTAAATTTAATTTCTTATCTCTCGTCATTTTCAACGGCTTATACAGCGATTCTACAATTTATTTATTTATTTATTTTTTAATACCATTTCTCCAATTCTCAAATACATATCTAAAATGAATTTAATTTGATGAAATTTAATGTGAATCAAACAAACCCGTAGTGTTTTTGTTTGATATTGATTATTCGAAAAATGGCTTTTTGATGTGTGCTTGAAAAGTGAAGAAATGTATTAAAAAATAAAAAGTTTTCAAATCAATGTAATAAGTGACTGAAAATGAGTTTCTGAATCACTTGTATCAATCTTAGTCTTTATTATCAATCTTAGACTTTATTAATCTTCTTGGCATTTTTCTCCTGTCTGAGTTTTCTATCTCTCTTTACGTGATTAAACTTTCTTCATCAGCTAGCTTGTTTACATTCAATTCTTTTAGTCAAATTTGCTTTGTTTCTTAGTGGGTGTTTATGATGGTTCACAGCTGGTAATACCAACAGGTAGAATGGTACCCAGTACCACTGCCATGGTCGAGTAGGTGTATACATGCTATAGAAGTGCCCGTTTAATTTTTTATGTTATTGTTATCAAAGTCTTTGGAAGATTTAAGCATAATAAAGAATACGATGGTAAACCATATCAGATGTCCAATCAATTTATATTTGATGAACTTGCTGAAATGTAGTTACGAGTTGGGTTATATTTACAGGGAGGTAACCGAGCTACTCTAGGAGGGAGGAAACCTAAGACAAATTTTGTTGAAGTTCGTACATTTTTGCACTTGTATAGGAGTTTTGACAGAATGTGGATCTTTTTCATATTGGCTCTTCAGGTACTGTAAGCTGAATTTTTCAAATTTTCCTTGTTCGTATTTGTTGGAATTTACATTTCCCTCATCTTTGTGACAACTAAAATGACAAACGCCAGTTAGAATGAATGGATAAGAAAGGACAGAATAATGAAAGGAATAAATAAGGCAGGATAAGATATGTAGCCTTTATGTCATTACATTTGGTGATGGATAACCGAGTTCTTGTCATATGCTTGACCCGTTATTTGTCTCAGGTGATGATTATCGTTGCATGGCATCAGCGTTCGTCCGGTGGTGTGCTTTTTGATGACGATCTCCTTCGAAGAGTTTTGAGCATTTTTATCACTGCTGCCATATTGAACTTTTTGCGAGGTACGTGTAATACATTCTTTGTATGATACTAGATAATTTCGACTTTGGACAAAATTGCTGTCAACTGATTTAGAAAATCTTGTTAAAATGCTATCGTTTGCTGCTTGTAGTTGTTTTTGTCGGTCCATAATATAATTTACTTCATCTCCACCATCTTTCTACAGCCGCATTAGATATAATACTCATTGTCAATGCATGGAGGAGTCTGAAATTTACACAGATGCTCCGGTACCTCCTGAAATTCGCAGTTGCAGCATTCTGGGTTGTACTCATGCCTATTGCATATTCTAGATCTTTTTCGAATCCGAGTGGGATAATGAGATTCTTCAGTAATTTGGGAGCAGATTGGCCGAATCAGTCATTGTATAACTACTGCATTGCAGTTTATTTAATCCCTAATATATTGGCTGCGTTTCTGTTTCTATTTCCATTTCTACGGAGAAATATGGAACGTTCAAATTGGCGAATCATTTCCCTTTTGATGTGGTGGGCTCAGGTAAGGAGGTGTAGCATTTATTCATAACGAGTATAATTTCACAGTATTCAAGTTATTCAAGTTAACATATCCTTAATTGAATCCCAGCCAAAGCTTTATATTGGAAGAGGCATGCACGAAGGCATGTTCTCCCTTCTGAAGTAAGAAAGCTAATGCTTTTAGCCATACTTGAATTTTATATTCTCTATTTATTTATTATTTTCTTTTGTTCGTAATTTCCTCTTTGACCCACGTTTATTTCCTCCCTTCTCGTTTATTTCTCTGTTAGCATATTATGCTTGTTTATAGAGCTATATAAATTTTAGGGCTTGTTTAATACAACTTTAAAGTAAAAACCATTTCTCTCTCATCATTTTCAGCCACTCATTACATTGATTTGACAATTTCATCTATTTTATAGTACATTTTCTTATCAAAAATAAAATTTTCTGTCTCTTATCAAAAAGAAAAAAAATAGTACATTTTCTTTATTTGCCAAGCACACATCTAAAAATCATTTTTGCATTGATCTCTGTTGAACATACCTTTAATCTATGGTATCTTAAACAAGAATATACATCTCCTTTTTGGCAACTAAACTCTTCCCTCCAAGGCCAGACCTTACGTTTTGAGGCTATTGACCATTTTTAACAATAACCCTTTCTGTGCTCAGGTACACAATCTTTTGGATCACACTGCTAATAAGCAAGCTGGGGTTCAGCTATTATGTTGAGGTAATCTCTTGCTCATATCTGGAAAGTGTGTATCTTTTGTTAGAATTCTAAGTAACAATGTTATGGCAAAGAGATATCATGTGTCCTTTTATATATTAAAATTTTTTATTTATTAAGATGCTTATGGTTCTTTTCTTCACTCTAAAGACAAGACTTATCATCCCAGTGTCAGTCGTCTTCATAAGATTGAAGTTCATTTCTTGGCATCACTCATATGTGTGGCTAACGGGACCACTTGCCTCATGTCTGCTGTTTTAGAACTTAGTACAAAATTAAAATAAGTGAATAATAAAGAGAAGAACGAAAATTTGAAAACAACAACAGCAACATCATCATCATCATCATGATAATAGTAATAGTAACAGTAATAGTAATTAAAACAAAAAAAAAAAAAAAAGAAGAATGAAAAGAATTTGGGGAAGAAGTATCCAATAATCAATCTTATCAAAGTGTGTTTGCAGATGAAATCCTCAGTCGCACTTCTCGTACTTATTAGTTAGTAGGGGAAAATAACTAACACAATTGTCATCTATAACATGAAACATAAGCTTGAAAGGTTACATTCTATAACCTACTCTAGTACATATGTGGAGCGTGCTGAAGGCTTCACATGTCTGCATGAATTCTAGTTCCCAAATTTACTGTGTCCCGTAATTTATGCATCTGCGCTTGAAGAAGTTTAAAAGATGAAAATGAATTATTGCCTTCTTAATATAATGCAGTATGTCCATTGTCCTACATTTCCTCCATTTGGCAAACTTATAAACAAATTATAAATCATGTACAGATAGTGATACATTATTCTCGACCACATATTCTAATTGACCCGCAAGTATTATCCGCATATCAATCCCTCAGTTCTCTATCTGTAAGGTAAATGATTTATAAGTTTTTCCGGAATGGTGGCATTATTTTGGTATTAGAATATACCCAATTTCTTAGCCTCTGTATGGCCAACAATTTATAAATTGTTAATAAATTCAATGGAAGTCAAATATTATTTTCTACCTAACTCATAACTACTATTCATTATCCAAGCATTTTATGCGATTTACTACTATTTTGCTTACTGTCTTCCTCTTCATAAATGATTTATAAATTTCCCTAATGGAGGCTGACATTTTCTCCGCAAACTTTTGTTTTCTTGAACAGATATTGCCATTAATTGGACCAACGCAGAACATCATGAGTATCTCTGTCAGTAGCTATGACTGGCATGAATTCTTTCCAAATGGTAATATGTAGAACTATTGAGCAGTTTCTGTTCTTCGTTATTGTCAAGGTTATGATTAAACGATTTTCGCATGCTCATAATGCAGCTACGCATAACATTGGCGTTGTTATTGCAATATGGGCTCCAGTCATTCTGGTAAGTTGTCAGAACTGTTTATCAGACTGAAGTTATTTGATTAGTTTGAGCTCCCAAAAGTCAAAATCCAAAGAACTTGCTCTTTGTGTCTAGGTCTATTTCATGGATACACAAATATGGTATGCTATCTTCGCAACGGTAATTGGTGGGATCGAAGGAGCATTCAGCCACCTTGGTGAGGTTAGTTATTATCGTGCTGTAGACTGATGAGACAACATGATGGAAATATGTAGTTATGGATTATAAGATCATGATACTTCTTGATAGGTGCCTTCCAGCATGGAAAACTTGATGTTGTTCCTGCTATGCTCATCGTACCATACCTTTATGTCTTGTATGCTATTCTATTTGTTGTAGATAAGGACACTGGGGATGTTAAGGTCAAGATTTGATACTGTTCCTAGAGCGTTCAACAAGCGCCTTGTCCCTTTTTCGAAAGAGGAAACGGGAGAGCATGACCCGGTATTGCACTTATTTATTGGCATTCTCTTGATACCGTTTGGCATTCTTGAGTTTTTGTACCATAGGTGCAAGCTAGCGCTATCTTTTGGTTTGCATTCAGTTTTTTTGAAAACTTCATGTCAGGATACTCTAGAACGAAGGAATATTGCAAAATTCTCTCAGGTGTGGAATGAATTCATCTTATCCTTGCGAAATGAAGACTTGATCAGCCATGAGTTAGTACTTCCTCTCTAAGATATAACTCCTAGCTAAAATTCTAAATGTTTTCATTCCTGACTAGGAATATTTTGAGTCATCTTCATTTTAGATGTATTTGTTTCTTTAGCATATTCAACATTTTAAAACCTTTTTGTTTTGCATATGGCTTCCAAACGTCAGAGAAAGGGATCTGCTTTTAGTCCCATATGCACGAAGTGATGTCACTGTTGTCCAGTGGCCTCCTTTCTTGCTTGCTAGTAAGGTAAAATGTAAAGTATTTCAAACTTCTTCAATGGTTGATACGTAGTCCTTTTTAACTCATCCCCTCAATATATAAATTAGATTCCAATAGCGTTGGACATGGCCAAAGATTTCAAGGGGAAGGAAGATTCTGAACTCTTCAGGAAAATTAAGAGTGATGAATTTATGTATACTGCAATAGTTGAAAGCTATGAGACACTAAGGGATGTGCTTATTGCCCATCTGGATGATGAAGAAGAGAAAGAGTAAGTATTGGTAGTTAGCTTTCTTGTCTTCAAATGTTAGAATTGTGTGGAAATGAAACATGATTTTATCACCATGGACAAAGGAGCCTTGTTGCGTGCCATTTGTTATGCAGACCACTGACATCTTGGACAATTGTCCATTATTACAGAGTTATCTGGCAAATATGTCAAAAAGTGGAAACTAGCATACAACAACGAAGATTCTTGAGTGAATTTAGGATGAGCGGGTTGCCTTTATTCAGTGATAAGCTGGATAAATTTTTAAAAATACTTGTAAGCTACACCTTTTTATGCTTCTTTGATTTTTGAAATTTCCTCTTGCAATAAAATCTATATTCCAAATATGACATGAGATCTGTATGCATAATTATACTTTTGCAGGTAGGAGACCCTACTGATGCAGAAAAATATAGAGATCTGATCATAAACAAACTTCAAGATATTATGGAGATTATCGTGCAGGATGTAATGGTTAATGGGGATGAGTAAGTTTTCGAGGCATCTTTACATTCAACATATCTTTGTGCACTAAATTAGATGCAACATTTTTGAAACGTGAACTTCTCTTCTTTTGTAGAATTCTCACAAAAGAGCAGAAGTTTGACAAGGTGAATATTGAACTTTCAAATAGTAGTTCATGGAGGGAAAAGGTAACTGGCGCTTGCAAATTTGTTTAGACTGTCTTTTTCTGGATTGCTCTATGTACTAATCCTTTCCCTTCCTTCTGGTTTTTTTTGTTTCTGCATCTCTTCCACAGTTTGTCAGACTTCGTTTGCTCGTGACCGTGAAGGAATCAGCAATCAATGTACCTATGAATCTAGATGCTCGTCGACGAATCACTTTTTTTGCTAACTCCTTATTTATGAACATGCCCAGTGCTCCAAAAGTTCGCAACATGCTATCTTTTAGGTCAGTTTTGAGCTTGCAAATCTCCACAAGTTGGTTGTAACTCTGTCATTTACATGGATATAGTTGACACTGTAAGATTTGATTCATTGTTAAATCTTAACCATAATCAATTCTAGTGGCAAGTTAACTTTTCTTTTCCAATACTCACAAACTGATATCTAATAAAAGATGAAATTTTGTTGATGAGAAGAAGAATAGAACTTTGAGATGCAATATACCCTTGATGGCCATGAAAATACCAAGAGGAAAAGATTAGGACAAAGAATAGGCATTCAAGGTACAGTCCCTAGAAACATTGTGGTTGATTTTACCCAGAAGCAACAACGAACTAATCCCTAGTGGTGAAGTAAAACGTATGGAGCTAATTCTTGTTAATTCTCACAATTCTCCCTAATAGGTTGTCTAGTGAAGTGCCTTCACTTGCCTTATTAAAAGTTACTATCAGACTAACTTCAAACCATCAGAATTTAACTTAAATTATGCATAAATGACTTGATATTATGTTGTTTTTCTCTTGGACCGGACTTGGGATAACAGTTTTCTTTTTTTTTTTTTTTTCACAAAGCAATGTTTTCTTACAAATTTCAATACTGGAGTCAATCTAATGTTTCTAAGATGAGGTTCCCAAAATTATTTTGCATTGAATTTGTTAAAGTTATGTTTGTTGATGGAAGTCATGTTACACACAAGTGTGACATGTCATCATGCAACTGATGCAAGAGGCTGACCATTGATGTTGTCAAATGGACTCCATGACAATCAAAGTGTTGTAGACTTCGTTTGAAATCCACATTTTACACTAGTTAGCGGCAATGCCTGTATGAGGTAGTTTGTAATTATACTACTCTTCTTTTTTTGTCTTCCAGCTAACTCTTTCCCTCTCTAATTTTGTGTTTGTTTGTAGTCTTCTATGTCAATTCAATGAGTGATCCATTATGTCCCATCTCTTGCAACTCTAGTTTACTATCACTTTGGTTTGTGACTCAGTGTTTTGACTCCATACTACAATGAAGACGTTCTTTATTCAGCGGAAGAGCTTAAGAAGGAAAATGAGGACGGAATAACAATTCCATTTTACCTTCAGAAAATTTATCCTGGTAAATCCTAAATTCTGCCTTTTTTGTGGTTATGCTTGCTCTGGCAGCTTTTGATGACCTTATGCACTTACAATGGCTGAAAAGATGAATGGAGAAATTTTGAGGAAAGAATCAAAGACCCTAAACTTGGTTATGCTGACAAAGAGAGAACAGAATTGGAACGTCAGTGGGTATCTTGTAGGGGTCAGACACTTTACCGTACAGGTAGGGATATGGACAATTTCTTGTGATTCATTTACGAGTTGATCTTAATTTCCTTTTCATTCGTGACTGTATTAACATGTTTCTTGCTGGCCCCCAAGTGAGAGGGATGATGTACTACAGGGAAGCTCTGGAACTCCAGTGCTTTTTGGATTTTGCCGATGTCAATGCAAATGGTTGGTGGACATATCTCTAATCTTCTATTAAATGAGGAACTATTCCACCAGTTCATTTCAATTTCTTTCAGCCTTTGGTCGATATCTGGTTATGAGTTAAAAGCCAATTTTATTTAATTGCTGTATATCCTTTGCAGCTCTTTTTGGTGGCTATCGGACGATGGATGTGAGAAACAGGGACTACAGAACACAAAGGGAACAAGCACATGCATTAGCAGATATGAAGTTCACATATGTTGTATCTTGTCAAATTTATGGTGCTCAGAAGAAGTCCGGCGAACTCCGGGACCGAAGTTGTTATGTCAATATTCTGAATCTTATGCTACAGTAAGTTGCATTAAGATTGAATTCCCAACTGTAAATATTAATTCAAGATGTTGACAAAAGTCCTATCATTTATTGAATCTTCTAGGTATCCATCACTACGTGTTGCTTACATAGACGCAAGAGAGGAGACAATTGATGGAAAAAATGAGAAAGTTTATTATTCTGTACTTGTCAAGGGAGGTGAGAAGTTGGATGAGGTATGCTTCAGGTGTGACCTAAGTGGGCCAAACACAATATTTTTCTGAAACTTCTGCTGAAAATTTCTTATATTAGATCAGTAACATCGGTTTAATCAGGATTTTCCTTTGCATCCATTTAGTTTGACATGGCTTATAGATTTCGCTTGTGTTAAGGAGTAAGTTATTATAGATTTTGATGGATTTTGATGTGAAATAGGAGAGAGAATAGATAGAGTTGAATGGTGGAGATTTGTGTAGTACATGTATGTCCCACAAGATAGTGGATGTGAAATGGGAGATAGAATGAGTGTAGGAGCAAAGAATGTATAAAAATGTGTAAAAATTTGTTAAAATCCATATAGACTAACATGCGCTTCATTTGTATATTGAAATTTCAGGAAATATATCGTATCAAGCTTCCAGGTCCTCCTACAATTGGCGAAGGGAAACCTGAAAATCAAAACCATGCAATCATTTTTACTCGTGGAGAAGCTTTACAAACCATAGACATGAATCAAGTATGGATACCTCTTTCCTTTCTTCCAATAAGTCTGTCAATAGTTCCAGAGTATATAATCCAATTGCCAACATTTCCCTTCATGCAAGAGATGGATTTCGTTCTCATGCTTGCACAAAATCCTGCTAATTCCTTCTCTTCACTTCAGCATGCATAGTCCAAGCACCACATACGACTACAACATAAATAATCGAGAATTGGGCTTGAAACAAGTCCATGCATGACATACGTAATTATTAAATACGTAATTATTAACTGTAAAAATTGGAGTAACAATGGAAGGTAAATATGATTCTGATTTTATTCTTAACCACATTTATACTGGGCTTTTAAGTGGGATAGGGTAGCAGAAGAAGACTTTGGGTTGTCTATATCTTGGATGAATCAAATGATGCTGAATGAAATAGAACAAACGCAAAAAATGATACTGATTATCGAAACAGCGTACTTTCTTACTTATAGCCATGAAAAGGTGCAGGAAAGAGAGTTTTTATGATAGACCAAGAGTTATGTTAAAGTTTAGAACCAATTTACTCTCAAAATCGGGCAATTTCAATTGGAATTTTTTATTTTTCTGATCATTCCATTAAACATTACCAAGTTATAATTATTCTTCAGGATAACTATTTTGAGGAAGCTTTCAAGATGCGCAACGTTCTAGAGGAGTTTTTGAAAACTCATCAAGGACAACGAAGGCCAACAATATTAGGGTTGAGGGAGCATATTTTTACTGGAAGGTTTTGGTCTTTTACTTGAAATGAAGGGATCAAATATATTAGTCTCTGTAGAAGCAATACATTTGAGTTTATCATATCTAAACTATTTGCATGTATGATTTCCTTCTTCTGTTTTATAGTGTTTCTTCACTCGCCTGGTTCATGTCCAACCAAGAAACAAGTTTCGTGACAATTGGACAGAGAGTTTTGGCAAACCCTTTAAGGTAAGTTCCTTCCCACACCCCCCCCCCCCCCCCCCAAAAAAAAAGTTTGTGTTTTTACTTGTTATTTATTTATTTCATTTTTTCCTTTTTTCGAGCCAGTCTACTGTCATTTGATGTCCGATACTACAATTAACAGTTGAACAAGTAAAACGATGTACTAATTCTGATATGAGTGATCATTGCATCACTACTTAGAGCTGAACGACTGAATAATGGTATGTATGGTAGAGATTATAGAAAAATGATTTTTGGATGTGTGGTTAAAAAGTAAAGAAAATGGTTCAAAAAATATAAAAAAGTTGTCAATTGAATGTAATGAACGGTTGAGGTTGAAAATGATGATAGAGAAAAATAACTTTTTAATAATCCTTACTAGACAAGTTCTAGATCTTTGAACAAAATTATTACTTTCATATGTTTGTGGTGTAAATTGTTCCTTCTATTTTATAACTAGAAACACCATCAAAATCGAAGTCTAATTGTGGTTGTTAGGGCTCCACCTAAACCCAATCGGGGTGGGGGTAGTTACCATGAGAGAGAGTCAACATACAAAAGGAGAGAGACATTTGAGCCGATTTGGGGAAGAATACAGAAAACGATGATCATGAATGAGAATTGAGAAGAAAAAGAGGCAAGGGAAAATGAGAAATATAGAGAACTGTTGAGCGAATTCAAAGGGAGAGAGTATGAATTTATTTACAATTTAAAGATTCTAAAGTTTGTAAACCTACAAGGAAAGAAAGCCTAATTTAAATTAAACTAACGGTATGTTCTATGTAGATTAAATTTTGGAGTGAGATTAAAGTAGTTGAAATGTGAGGTGGAAAGTGAAGGAAAATTGTATAAAAATTAAAATTAACTGTCATATCAATCAAAAGAGTGGTTGAAAATAAAAGTTGAAAAATGTGTGTGATTTAATTGGATTAAATCTGTATAGAACATACGTAAAACATCTATAAAATAAAACTCTAATTATAGTTTAACTATAAAACAATAATATTATAGTTTTACTATAATATCTATCTAGAAACTATAAAACAATAATAAATTAAATAAACTAATTCAAATAATGCTATTTTATTCCTAGTGTAACAAGAACTCCTTTTGTTATTGTCATTTATCCACACCTGAGAGAACTAGACTTAATTGCGGTGGACTACAACTCTTCTCCAAGGAGGATGATCTTTCTGCTGCAAATAATGAAATGATCATAACACATTATGATAAACTAATCATTCAATGCATCCTCAATCCCATAACCCCAAGAGGGGCGCACGGTTAAGGGCGGGCTTGTGAAGTGTGGTTAGGCGCACATTCCGGGTTCGATTCCCCGCGGCGTCAAGCTCGTTTGTATTTCCTTCTTGGGGCCACTGGGTCGTCTTCCGGTCGAAGCGCCAGTGCCTTGTGGGATTAGTGGAGGGTGGGGCCCCCGATACCCTCGGTTATCAAAAAAAAATGCATCCTCAATCCCATCTATACGACTGAGGGTTGATCTTTCCTTTAGATTAGATATCAACCATGAACTCCCAGGAACAAAAAATTGTACAACTTATATGCCAAAAATGCAACTAAATCTATGTAATCAGGGGCACAATGGACTAGCGTCAATGGATTAACCTACACAAATAGACGATTGGCTTGCAATATTAATGGCTTAAAAATGCTCTGATATGGAAAATAATTAGTGGCTTGAAAGTGCCCTGGATATTGCCAATATTTGCTGCAACGACTTTCCATCATATCATCGCCCATCAGCTACAATAAACACCAAAGCAAAGCCGCTCAACCAACCTTTGATGACCATAAGCTACCATTTTCATCTTTTGCAAAGCATTGTTAGTGAATGCAAATGGTCACTTAAATAGACTGCTTTATTATCACCACCTGTTTTGGAGTTTGGACGTTATATCTTGATTAGTTTTTAGTTCTGAAATTGTGTTGATTATTTTCTGGATGCACTGATCAAACATCACGGAAACTTCTGTAGGCAGTTATGTAACTAGTTTTGCTTCGCTAATTTCATCTGTCATACTGTTACTGATGTTAAGTGCCATAATTATGTGACTTTTAAGAGAAAATCGGAGTATTGTGTAAAAATGGCACGCGACAATTCAACTAATTGTGTATGGTTTACAGGGTAAGGTTCCATTATGGGCATCCTGATATCTTTGATAGAATATTCCATTTGACAAGAGGTGGCATAAGCAAAGCTTCTAAAACAATTAATTTGAGCGAAGACGTATTTTCTGGTAACTTTTATTTCAAAATTTCTTCCAGACAGCAGGTTGCTTTCATTATTGGATGTTTGATTGACTTGCTATCTTCAGGGTACAATTCAACTTTGAGAGGTGGTTATGTGACTCATCATGAATACATCCAAGTAGGCAAGGGACGTGATGTTGGCATGAACCAGATATCTCAATTTGAGGCAAAGGTTGCAAATGGGAATGGAGAACAGACACTCAGCCGAGATGTCTATCGACTTGGTCGGCGATTTGATTTCTATAGAATGTTGTCCTTCTACTTCACAACAGTTGGATTTTACTTCAGTAGTATGGTAAGTGAGATAATTGCTTACCCTACATTTGTTTTGACGGTAGAATCTGCACAACTTTGTGTTGCTAATTTTCTCCTTTTAATCAGAGTTTGGTTTATGACTAATTTCTCAGGTTACAGTGCTTACTGCATATCTCTTCTTATATGGCCGATTGTATATGGTCCTAAGTGGACTGGAAAGGCGGATTTTGGAAGATCCAACAATTCGTGACAGCAAAGCTCTTGAGGAAGCTTTGGCTACGCAGTCTTTTTTCCAGCTAGGTTTGTTGCTTGTGCTACCTATGGTGATGGAAATCGGCCTAGAAAGAGGATTTCGTACTGCTATTGCCGACTTTGTAATCATGCAGCTTCAGCTGGCCTCTGTATTCTTTACATTTCAGCTTGGAACAAAAGCACATTATTATGGAAGGACACTTTTGCATGGAGGTTCAAAATACCGTCCTACCGGTCGAGGTTTTGTTGTTTTTCATGCCAAATTTGCTGAAAATTACAGAATGTATTCTCGTAGTCACTTTGTGAAAGGGCTAGAGCTTTTCATCCTGTTGATTGTTTATGAGGTCTATGGGCGTTCATATAGGAGTTCCTCGTTATATTTCTTCATTACATTTTCAATGTGGTTCCTTGTTGCGTCCTGGTTATTTGCTCCTTTTGTCTTCAATCCATCTGGATTTGATTGGCAAAAAACTGTGGACGATTGGACGGATTGGACAAGGTGGATGGGAAACCGGGGTGGCATTGGGATTGCAGAGGAGAGAAGTTGGGAATCTTGGTGGAATAAGGAGCAGGAACACTTGAAACACACAAATATAAGAGCCAGAATTCTTGAGATAATCCTTGCATTTCGGTTTTTTGTCTACCAATATGGGATTGTCTATCAGCTTAAGATATCTCATCAAAGCAAGAGTATTGTGGTAGAAGACATTGCTTCATCTCCATTTAGCTTCTCTTAATTTTGTTTCATTTTTTTGTCTGTCTCCTCCATTTTTATGCTCACTTTTCTTGCTCTAAATCTTTTCTACAGGTTTATGGCCTTTCTTGGTTTGTCATGCTGATTGTTCTAGTGGTCTTAAAGGTATGCGTATGGAGCTGAAAACTAAGTTTTCAGGTTGAATGATAGTGAAACCATGATATGTTTGGATAAATTGTCAGGAGTTATTTGACATGTATGTTTAATATTGAAAGTTGACTTTGATTGAGTAGTAAACGTTTGTTTTTTGGTAGGAAAAAGTTAAAATGAATACAGGTTCAGTTTCAATGGATGTCTTGCACAAGATTCTTTATATTCATGATTCTTATCATAGTAGAAACTTCTACTCGCTTGTTTGGTGCAAATATTTTGAAAATGATATTTCAGAATAATGTGTGGTTAAAAAGTAAAGACATGTTACATGTTTGGTACGATATGTACTCGAAAATTAGTAGGAAAAACGAAAATTTAATTTTGACCGTTTTCCTGACATTTGTACCGAACAAGCTTAGAGAAAACAGCTACCATTGAGCGGAAGTTGGTTTATCCTCATATGTATATCCTAAATAAATAAAGGCACTCTGCCTCAGACGAAGGCTATAGGAGGGTGCATCCTTTAGAGCGTTTTTAGTATATTCTATTTGGAAAATCATTTTTCATCGACGTTATTTTAACCACTATTTTAATTGATATTGACGTGTCAATTTTTTCATATTTGTTAAAACTTTTCTGAACTATTCAACTACATGTTCAAGAATTATTTTCTCGAAAATCTCTTCCAAACAAACACTTAATATTGTTATGTGTTAACCTCCTTCACTCCTTCAAAATTTATATGCCCTGATGTTGGTTTCATGTAATTTGTGTACTGCAGATGGTGTCCATGGGCAGACGAAGATTTAGTACGGATTTTCAGCTTATGTTCAGGATTCTGAAAGCACTGTTGTTCCTTGGTTTTGTATCTGTCATGACTGTACTATTCGTAGTTGCCAACCTTGTTTTAACCGATATATTTGCCGCCATCCTTGCCTTTATGCCAACCGGATGGGCCCTTATCCAAGTAAGTAAAAATCTCTTCCGAATAAGTGACTCCAAATTTAATGGTTAAAGACTTAGATTGCATGTTTGTGTTAACTTTATTCTGCTAAAAAGTTGAAAACTTTTTAGGTTGAATGATGACAATCACGGGATTTGTATATAACATTTTGTGATTTCAGATGTGTGGTTAATATTGAAATTTGACACTAACATTTGCATTGGAACCTCAGATTGCTCAAGCATGTGGACCTTGTCTGACGAGACTTGGTGTTTGGGATTCAGTGATGGAGTTGTCGAGGGCGTATGAATGCATAATGGGACTTGTTATATTCATGCCGATTGTTGTTCTATCTTGGTTCCCATTTGTGTCAGAATTCCAGACGAGGCTTCTCTTTAACCAAGCGTTCAGTCGTGGCCTCCAGATTTCAATGATTCTTGCTGGGAGAAAAGATAAAACATCCTCCAGTTGATTCTTCTGGTTTTGAATTATTGCATGTCTTGGTTATTTACAATAGAGACTGGTGTTAGGTTCATTTGTTTACAGGAAGTCATCATGTTTGATGATGTTGTAAATTGCAGGGGTAGTTTAGAAATGAGGATGAACAATTCATCATTATTAAAGCTACTGTAATGTTTAAAAAAAGGAAAAAAAAAAAGGAAAAAGGGGAAAAATATTTATTTTTATAATATTATTTCAAATATCAAATTTTTGAGCTATTTTAATTGAGACAACTAAGAAAGAACATGTACCGATACCATTATACCCTTTTTTATCATTGATTGTTTTATCGAACTAAAATGAATATTACACATATATAATAAGGTATAGATGTGGTGTGTTTTGATTAGACAAGCCAGTCAACAAAATAGCCAAGTCGACAGTAACACTTACCGATGGCCAATACGAGTCCATTCAAACTAATACTCGTGTCCGTCTTAGCTTTTTATCTACTTGCATTAATTGTATATTTCATATATCACTGTTTAATATTATCTATGTAATCGTGGCTACTAGCCGTTGACAAATCTTTATACCAGACATAAATACAATAATCAGACCGTGAATAATTATGACAAGTTTTATTTCCTTCTTTTTCCCCACAGTTAACTGATGATAGCCGTTGATTACAAATCGCTTTCAACCGCTACTCTCCTCGGCCAGTTATCATTTTCGCCATCGATGTACCCTAAGCCCATATCAAATTACAGACCCAATATATATATAAAATACACATACTGCCTCTCTGAAAATGACACAGAGAGAGAGAGAGAGAGAGAGAGAGAGAGAGTGATAGATGAAGAGAATTTGGTCAATGAAGGGACTGGGCAGAGAGTGGCGACCATGGCGATTCTCCTCTTCGGGCCTAAAATGGAAAGGTGTTAGTTTTCAAATATGGCTGTTGGATGATGTTATTTTCAAGATTCTTTATGTAGTGGAAGCCGTTGTTCTTGTTTCTGCTTTGTGCTTCTTCTACCTCTGTTGTGGTTGCAATTTTTGAGTTTATAATTGGATTATTCTTTCTAACTTTTTTATCAGATTCTATTATGCTTTCAATTGTAATTTTTTTTTTTTTTAGCATATAGTTGAATGAATTTAATTTGTTTATCTTTGGTCACATATTTTGAATGTGAACGAATTTTATTTTATTTTTTTTGTCTGTTGTCTTATATTGTTGATTGTCTCGTTTAATTGAAATCATGTACGATCAAATAGTCAAATGTATTAACTTAATGATTTGTATTGTTTTGAATTGATAAGAGAACAGAACTTGAATTTTGAATTGGGTTCAGAAAAATTAAATCTTACTCATTCACTCTTGAATGTACTCCAAAAGGAAGGATATATATTCCATTTATTAGAATGAGGAAAGTAGAATAATTTTATGAATGAATCTTCATTCTTTAGAGTATCTCCAATGCAATAATGTGCACGGTGTGCATGTGGCATGAGAGAGATAGACACACAAAAATTCGTACATAAATTTTCTCTTTCTTCATTTTCACAATTTTCTCTATCTTTGGTAACTTAAAATTCGTACATAAATTTTCTCTTTCTTCATTTTCACAATTTTCTCTATCTTTGGTAACTTTTTCTCCACATTGTGCTTGACACTTTCTACATCTAGACATTATTCTTGACAATTGTGACTAGATTTTGTTTCCATGTAATTTTATCCTTTACTTATGACTTATAGACTATAGTCAAAAGTTGACATTTGAACAACATTTTATCTCGTTGCTTGGTTGTCTTAAAAAAAAAAAAGAAAAGAAAAAATGTTCACTCTTTTTATTTCTTGCCTAGTAATGAAAGGAATTCAAACAAAATCTTTCTAAAATAACACTGGAATTATCGAGAATTACAAAAGAATTCAATAATTCAATTCAATCAAATTCGACTCATGCTAAAAAACGATGGAAAAATAGTTTAAGTATGTTACGAAATCTAGAAAATGCAGAACAAAAAATATATTTGAAAAAGAAAACGAACAAAAAGACTAAAATAGGCACAAAAATTGCATTTCACAAATAGGAAATAGCACTTTTTTCCAATGCTACTTTTCCCTGTCTAAAGGAAATTCCAATGCACAATATTATAATTAATGACAAATATGTAAATTACTATCTTACCATTTTCAGTTTAATTATTAATGGTCCAGTGTAATGACTTATTGTGATTGATTGTGAAAGTCTGAAAATTAATGGAAGAAAAACAGCCAGAGCCAAAAATGTAGATTTCAATATATATATGATGTTGAAATCAATTAGGCTAGTTGATGATATTACACGCATATCACTTGATGTAATGTCTTCATCTCCTTCATATCTTATTATACGGAAATATATATACTGATAATGATGTAAACAAATTGACTTCATTTTTTGTTTTTCATTTTTTTTAATTTTGTCTTTGTTAGGTAGAAAAGTGAAAAATAAAAAAATAAAAATTCCACCTAATTTAATTAATTATTATTGTGAATTAATTAATCTTTTTTCCCTCTAATATAATAATTATGGGTGTTGGTAAACATTATAAGATATATTGATATCGTTTATTTTGTATTTTGCGTGTATCGCTTTTGTTTCAAAATCTAAGAGTATACATTTTATGTACTTTTGTTTTGTTAGTGAAATATATAGATGAGATATTAAGGGATAAAGTATCAACCTAGATAATTAGGACATTCTAGCTAGTGGATTACTTATTCGTATCTCTGATAACTTTATTTCTCATAAAAAAGAAAAAATGAAAAGAAAAAGAAAGAGAAATAACATATTGGGTAGTATTTTAGGGTATCAATGATATGTGTTTTAATTTGGGGTCGTTAGTTTGTTCCTCTAAAATTATTTTATTTTCTCTATCCCTCTACGTGTCTCCTAATTTGTCCAAGTTTTGATGCCTTGCTATATGTCAAGATGAAGAAGACAAACTGGTGAATAGTTAGATGCGTGCCTTCACTGTTGCTCTACCTTATATCAATATCATTACACAATTATTAATTTTATTCTAATCTTTAAAAAATAAAAAATAAAAAATTACATCAATAGTCATGATGTCATTTTCCCCTCCATTCAACCTCATCAAGTAACCCTAACCTCGTCCAAGCAATTACAAAACTTAGCATATTCTTATATTAATTGGTGTTTCACATTCCACAACTTTAGAATTTAGATAGAGATTACTACATGTGTGACATATACTCATTAGTATTGGCAATAAATCGGGTTCGGATCAAATCGACCTAATCCAAATCCAAATCCAAATCAATCACCCCGATCCAAATCCAAATCCAAATTCCTCGATCGGATTTGGATCAGATCGGGTCAGATTGGATCAAGAAAAACAATTCAAATACGATCCATATTGGTATAAGTTTTTATAAAAAATTAAAAATTAAAAAATTAAAATAAAAAAATAAAAAATCAATTCGGATCGGCCGATCCACGGATCAATAATCCACGAATCGTCGGATTAGCAAAAAATTGTTTCATTCGGATCGGATATCCATCGGATTTGGATCATATCGGATTTTTCTGTTATCACTAATACTCATCCCATGGTAGATTGCAATTTACGTACCTTATGTAGATATAAAATAATAAATAAAATAATTTATGTAATGCTATTTGTGTATATATAAGATTAATTACACTGTCAAAATTCTATAAAATTAATGGAATGTATTTGATATGAAACTTGGAGTCTCCAGACCAGATGCATGCTAGATTATACTGTCGAAATTTTGTAAAGTGAAATGTATGCATTATAGAGTTGTATTGGTATGAAATTTAGAGCTTGTTCTATAGATATTAAATTGCATCAATTTAAATATAGTTTTTTTTCTCTCTTATCATTTTCAACTATTCAAACATTGATTTGATACTTTATTCATATTTTTTAATACATCATTTCCAATTCTCAACAATACATCCGATACAAAGTTTGAGTAAATAAAATTTGATGTAAAGAGAACAAGGTCATGTCTATAGACTTGGGCACCCAAAAATTTGAGTAATAAACTTTGACATGTTTGATTTTATTAATTATTATTTGATTCTAATAAACGTATTTCAAGTTGCGTTATTGATTTACTTCTATTAATCAGCTATACATATTTTTTTAAGTCTATAATATATCCTTAGGCACAGTTTTGAAAGAAGAAAAAAAAAATAAATCGACTTAAGTGCAAAAATTATATTGTCAAGTCTAATACTACTATATATTATTTTAACATTAATATTATTCCTTTTTACAAAATTTTGATATATCATATCATAATTAATGTGAGTCTTTGTCTACACAAATGGTATATTCCAAATAATAATAATAATTAAAATAATACGATCGAAATTAGATGTCAATTTCGACATGATCTTCATGTCACATACACACGCACAACATTCATATATATAAATATATATATATGTATATATATATATATATATATATATATATATAAATATATATATTCATATGCCTCTTAGTTTATACCTTCCGATATAGGCAAGGGGGTGAAACAAGGCAAAGAAACAGTAACCAAATTTTCCCATTCATTTCTTCCTCAAGACAAAAGATGGGGAAGAAATCGAGTCAATCTTGTTCAAAAACATCCACGAAACCCCAACATTCCCTCAACAGTTTGATCAAGAATTTACGTCCAAAAGTTTACATCATCGACTCGTCAAACTTCAAGAATCTTGTTCAACAACTCACCGGAAATAACGAAAATGGAAACAAAAATTCTCCAGCCCCTCGGTCGCCACCTCTTGCCCCCACCGTATCCCCCCCGGCCGTCGAGAAAATTAAGGAAATTATTGAAATCCAAGATGATGATCATGATCATGCGTATCAAGAAAATAGCAACGACTACTTATCATATGACTCGTCTACTACTTGTTTTAGTACACCGTCACAAAGCCCAGATCTTCAGTATCAGTATCAACCGACACAATCTATGATGTTAGAAAGCTTGAAGAATATGTATGCATATCAAGAAAATAGCAATGATTACTTATCATATGATTCGTCCACAATGTGTTTTAGTACGCCATCAGAAAGCCCAAATCTTCAGTATCGACCATCACAATCTAGGATGTTAGAAAATTCGAAGAATATGGATTTTTCCTCTGAGTATGGGGTGGATATAGATTCAATGTTGTTTGAGATGGATCAAATGATGCAACAAGAGGTGTGTGTCTATGATTATGATTATGATTTTTCTGGCTTGATATGATATATTTTGGGTACAAATCATTGGCTATATATATAATGTATATAGGTGTGGATATGTATATTTTCATCATACATGTTATGAGTTATGGTGTGTATAAATAGAACTGGATAATGTTGTCGACGGTCAATCTGTTTTTGTTGGAGAATCAGATTGGTTGTCGGACAATACATAATTTCCATAGACTGAGATACGTATAGGAATTTTAATATTACATATGGATGTTCAACGGTGTGTTGTTGATGTACAAATCGTGAGGAAAGTATTCTAGGGTTTGTGTGAATTCATAAACTTTCTCATCTGTTCTCTCTGTACAAATTTTTGTAAACATATTATATGAGTATTAATAAACTTTATTTATTTGATGTTCTTGTTTGTTATAATGTTATGACACTTATCCAAAATAGTTATTGAATGAGTTACAATATTTTACTTACTGTTTTACATGGTAAGTGGTACGCGAAATGAGGTAGAAACTTTTGGTGAATGAAGCTTTTATGTGACTTGCTACTTATGATCATTTGCTTTATAGCTTCTCCCAAACCCCAAAAGTACAATTTTGTTGAGCTACACCTTGGAAGGGTGCATATCTCATGTTGTATATTTTCTGTCTTTCTTTTTTGTCATGTCTAATCAAAATAATTTATATATGCAATTAAGTATATTAATTGAATGATGTGAACTCTAATAGATGAAAATGAGATACGAAATGAAAACAATGGATTTGAATTTTAACTTATCAAGCTGGAAGTTTGTTGTAAAAATGGGGGTGGATCAGTAAATAGTCTTTAATCTTGATATTGGAACCAACGAACCAGGGACTCCATGGCCCAATGGATAAGGCGCTGGTCTACGGAACCAGAGATTCTGGGTTCGATCCCCAGTGGAGTCGCCAATAAGAGTCCTTTTTATATATAAATTTTTTTTGTGAAATTGAGTCCTTTATTTTTCCTTTTCATTTACAGAAATTCTACCAATTTAACATAAGAGCAAATAGTAACAAACAAGCTGCCATCAGACAGACAACAATTGTATTATTCTTAACACAATTCCTCAAACAACAGAAGAAACAAGAAAAACTGCTACCAGCATTACAAAATCTTGAAGTGACTGTAAAAAGTTTTATTTAAACAATTACCAAACAGCCACTTCTCAAATCTCATTTCATCATCCCTTTCTCTGTGTTTCCCGTGGAGGTGGGAGGCTATACAAAGACTTTAACTGCTTACTAATCAGCTTACTATTATTAATTGCCATTTGCAACTCCAAGTCATCAGACCACCATTGCTCCAACCCGTGCGCCTCAAGAAACTTCTGTTTTCCCTTTGACAGCACGAAGAGTTTTGCGGGGCCCATTCCATTCCCCGGTTTTGGATTTTCCTTTTCTCTTTCGTCAAGATCATTGTAATAGCAACAAATGTAGTCACTATCGTTAACATACAAATGTGGTATCCATTGTTTCGACGATAAAGAAATAGATTTATCTTCACATTCATTTGTTTTGCTAGTCGAAGAAGAAGTGATCATCGACTTGAGCCTCTTCCAAACGACCCCAGACATTTCCCCTATGTTACGTAGGCTCATGGCTAGAGAAACCGATGGTGGGTTGAATAAGTGGGACTCAACTTGGATTCCTTCTTTGGCCAAGGCCTTTCCGACTTGAAGGGCGAAACCGGCCCCGAGAGAGTGGCCCGCGATGCACACATTCTGGGGCCCATATTTACCCGCGATCGACCTCAACGCATTTAAAGTGTGGCCAAATCTAAAAGAACCCTTCAAGCTTTCCATTGCTAAAAACCTTAGATCATCCTCAATATCCCGTCGAATTGTTGGGGTTTTGAGGACTGTTCCTCGAAGTGCTAAAACGGCCCTCGGGGCACCGTTCGGCCGAACAAGTACAAAGTCGGCTAAGGCGGCAGAGCGGTCCCATTCGAGTATTGCCCCAAAGATTGAGCCATCTCGTTCGTCTATGAGGGTTTCAACTAGCTTGTACTTGAAGGGGATCCACCACTTAGGAGCAAGGGCATTTTCACCTTTTCTGTTTTCTTGTCTGTCTAGTTCAAGCAAGTAGACAGCTTGTATGAAGCAAGCAGTTACTGTCCTTTTATAGTTGCCGTTTTTCCTGTAAAGGTTTACTGAAATTGTGTCAATTTTCAACAAGTATTTATCTTTTAACTTTTACGCCGGTGGAAGTATAAACTTTCATTTGACTCATAAGAATCAAGTAGAAATTGGATCCAATAATTCAAATGTAGCATAAGAGCAACATAAGTACAGTTAAAGATTATGGGCTTATAGAATCTTAGATCAACTAAGTGGTAAACCTTATTCATAAATCAACATAAATGAAGATCCTCTTCATCCAGAAATCAAGAAAAGAACCCAAAATCCAATATATTTTAGGTAAACAAATCTATCATATATCAGCTCATTAATCAAGAACACATATACACTGGCATAAAAGCAAGCATAATCAGCTTATTAATCAAATAAAACACGCACAGAGAGACACAAAGATTGTGGGCTCTTGGATCAACTTAGAAACCCTTTTCAATAAATCAACATAAACAAACATCATATTCAACAAACAACCAAGAAAAGAACCCAAAATCCAACCTTTTAGATACACAAATACTAGGTCAATTAATATCACCAAATCTATAGTTAATTGATCATATCCTTCGTAGGTAAAGAAACGAGCATTCTGATTTCTACATTCAAGATCCACTCCGGAGCAGATCAAATCCCAATTATGGCATAGATCAGCTTATCAAATATCAATCAAGATAGCAAACACACACTGACACACACATAAAAGAAAATGAAATAAAGCTGATAAGGAAGTGGACGCTGATCAAAAAACAAGAAAATGGGGATTTGGGTACTGACCAGCTGGAGTTTATAAGATCCTTCCAATTAGGTGAAGACACATTTCGAGGCCCAGAAACATGGAATGCATAAGGATGTTGAATACCCTTTTGATTTTGATCCTTTTCTTCTCTCTCCACAACATTCAAAACCTCATTTCTCATATCCTGTGAACCCCTCTTCCACATTCCTAAACATAAAAACTCTTCTGTATATATCTCACCTCACTGATTATTTATTGCTTTATGTGAGAACAAGAAGAACCCAAGAAGAAGAAGAAAAGATTGCAGAGGATATTGTGTGAGTTGTGGAATCGGATTCCAAGGAATAAATGCTTAGTTCAACTTTCTGGGGTGTTAGATTTTGCTGTAATCTAATGTTGATTATCAATCCTGATCCAGTACGCCGGGGTTCCATATTATGGAACACCCATCCGACGTGGTGCCTACGTGGACGCGCTACGTCGGAACCAGAGGCCCGGTGCCATACTTACAAAGAAGCCAGAAATTCAGGGACTCCTATGCAATTATCTATCTCTACCAAATCAAACACCCGTTCGTGCATAACTTCACCAGAGCAACTGGAGCAACTGGTCTACGTTCAACCCACCTCTCATCCTCTCGGTTCACCACCACCACCGAGGCCGAACACCTTGCCGAAGGCTGGAGAAGCTAGAAAATCGACGCCATCGACTCCAAGCGCAAAGCCCAGGTATTTTTATTGGCTTTTCTCGTTTTAATTAGGATTCTTCGAACTAGCTATGACTAGGTATTTTTCTTGGATTCTTGGTGCGAATTAGGGATTCTTCTTGAACTGTGATTCATTTTTCTTCAACGGAATATTTCTGTTCAAAATTATCTGTTCCAAATTTTGTGGAATTTTTCTATTCGAATTGGGGCTTTTGCTATTCGAAAAATTCTTGGGTTTAGATTTCCCATTTATCATGTCGATTGTGCTAGATTTTTCGAAGATCCCTTGTAGGGGTTTGTCGATTATTCTCTGAATTTTCGAATTAGTGATTTTTCGAATTATCGAATTTTCGAAAACTCTGGGCCTTAACTGCTGGTTTCTTTATGGGGGATTTTTCGCTCCCTAACATTATTTTGCTTAAATTATGATGCAATAATTTGGGAATTCTCTTGAACTGGGATTGATTTTGCTTGCATATTTCCTGAAATTATGGTTGCATTATTAGTGAACCTTTACTGGAACAATGCTTGCATATTTACTGAAATTATGGTTGCATATTTTTTCTTTTTTTTTTAAGTTTCCCAATCCCAATAGGCAATAGGCAACAAAAAAGGTCAAGTATCTCAAGTTCTTTTTCACGGCTTGTCTGTAGCAACCATTCCATGGTGAAATTTCAGAGGCAAGCAGGAGCAAATAAGGCATCAGAAATATCGAAATTTAAATTTAATTTTCTGTGTAGCTTAGACCTCCATACATTCACACGATCAAACGATTCCAAAGATGGTATACAATTCCACATAATTTATTCAAACAATCAAACAAAAATTTCCCTAGCTGCCTAAGTGATTCTCTACTTTTTCCATCACTTCGTACTTTAAGTTTGGTCTACCAAAGCTTGTCTCAAGAAGAAATCACACCCTTGCACGGCTTAAAACCTTTTTTGTTACTTTCAATTGTTTTCTTCAGCATTTTAGGAAGTACAAATTCAGCCAATAAGAAAATTTAGTTTGCTAAAATTAACAAATAGAAGTTTAATTTATTGCATGCTTTGGAATAAAGTTAGTAGGAACTAGGAAGTAGTCGATAATTGGTCAAATCTTGGACAAACCAAGGTTAATTTACGACTCCACGGCTCACGGTTGTAACTTGTAATTTTGTATATTATTTTAACTAAAAATGAAAAATGTTGTTTGTTTTAATGGGTAATGGGTGCTCTTATAAATCATGCATATTTATTTATGCACAAACTTTGACAAAAGTAGCTAGCCCAATTATATGAGTTCACAAATACTTTTACATTTTGTTTCACTAACAATTTCTTACTATCAGAATAGTCTACATAATAATTAAATGTGTTAATTTAAATGTAACGGCCGTGGTACATGCAAATTTTGGACAGATGGCTTCATCTAGTTCAACTAACGTATGCCCACCTCTAAAATGTCGTTGTGGTGCTTCGATGGTGATGAAGACGGCAAAAACCGAGTTCAACCCCAATCGGGTTTTTTGGAAATGTCTCAATGTAAAGGTAATCCTATAACTTCTAATGTCAAACAAATATTGTTTAGTCATGTTAATTCTAATGTAAAATTTGTGTTTAGTCATGTTATTTCTAATGTCAAACAAATAGTCCTTTGACATATGTTATGTTTTACTTTTTAAATTGTGTATTTGTATATTAAACAATTTTACTAACGTGTATAAATACTTATTCTTGTGAAGGATGGGAAGGTTTGTAATGGATTCTTTTTGGGATGACGTGGACTGGTAATGCTCGAGTTCATGAGCATAAGGTTACCTAAAGTTTGCCAAGTCTAATCGAGTCCATGGGCAACGCATGTGTTAAAGAAAGTTATCTTGCACGCATCGCAGATAAACTGGACAAACTGGACAAATTGGACAAGTTGGAGAACCTCGAAAAGTTGGACAAGCTAGACAAATTGGATTTCATTTCGTACGAAATGTCGTCTTGGAGGCGCGAGAGACGGGGCCCACCATCATGTTCCTCGATATTGTAGTTTAGTTTTCGCATTTAGAATTTGATGTGCTTGTTTTTTCTATCCCGTAGGTTGGAATGGATGAAAACTTTTACTATTGTCAGGGCTTTAGTTTAGTTTCACACTGCGCTCCATATTATGTTGGTTTTTGTATTCCACATTGGGGTGGAGGACAACTACTTTGCGTTTAGTGTCACACTTCGAACTTGTACTGTGCATGTTAGTTATCAAGTTGACTTTCTGTTTGGAGGATGGTTGTTTAGACGTTTGGTAGACAAGTGTAAATAGATGACATTAATATGAGGATGGTTGTCACATTTCAAACAGGTGTAAATCACACAAACTAGAGGTCATCAACAAGGTAATTAAGGTAAAGGAAAATGTATACTTGTACTCAACTATTTTTCTGAAGCATCCACACAATATTTCTCAAACTCTAGTACTTTTATTTTCATGACGTATCACTTATACCCAACAGTAACTTATATGAGCTTTTAAAACTTAGGCGAGTTTCTTATTGTTGGTATATGCATATACAAACATGAAATACTGAACAATGGTTTGAGTTAGTTTATGCGTATACTAACCTCCCTAACAAAAATAAAAATAAAAATCATGACACTTGATCCAAATAATCAAAACAAGTGATCCAAATAATCAAAACAAGTCACAATTTTAAATGATCCTAATAATCAGAACAAGCAACAATTTTGCCCATTTAACAATCATAGTTCGAACAAAGATTAAACCTAATACTTATAATCTTGATCCCAATAGATACAACTACGAATAATTTGTCATCATACCAAATATCTCATCGTATGCTTCTCTTTCACTTGGTAACTTAAGTTCGTCATCCCTTGTCTAGAACAACTAAACGTTCTTGATCGATATTCGCATCGGTCGGCTTTTAGTTTACAAGCTGTCTTCACTGCGGGTAAAACCGCCTAGCCGTGCATAATTATTGTAGAAGTCATATGCCTCATCCGATGAATTAAAGGTCTTCCCAACGAATGGTACATCATCGGGCGAACATCGAATGTATCTAACGCTATTGTTTGGCAACTCCTTTTCTACACCAAAAAGAACAAAAATGGAAAACAAGTGTGGAGACCTATGTTAAAAGTTTGCGCATGGGATGATACAATTACTTATTATTGTAGGGTGGCATAAGTTTCTTTATTTTACAATGAAATAGTTGCACAAATCTTTTATCAAGAAGTATTTAATTACACTACAATACATATGACCATATTACATTACATATGAATTGTAGTAGCATGTCAACTAAATCCACTTAGGATCGGGACTAACAGCTCAACCTATTATGAGTTTCATTGCAAGAATAAACCAATAACCGATAACCGAAGATCACAAGAAAACAAACCTAGAATGATATTTTGTGGAATGACATTCTCTTCTTCATCTTCATCCTCATCCTCATTTTCAGACAACGATACTGCAATTGAGCTCCCAGCAGACAATGCTTTGGCAGTCGAGTTCTCGATCACCATGACGGCAACTATTAAAAAAAAAAAAAGAAAGCAGCAGTTAAGGTCCAGAGTTTTCGAAAATTCGGTAATTCGAAAAATCACTAATTCGAAAATTCAGAGCATAATCGACAAACCCCCACAAGGGATGTTCGAAAAATCTAGCACAGTCGACAAATGAGAAATCGAAAAACCCAAGAATTTTCGAAAGAAAAGCCCCACTTCGAATAGAAAATTCCACAAAATTTCGACGGTCAGATAATTTTGGAATGCGAAATATTCGTTGAAGAAAAATGAATCACGTCAAGAAGAATCCTAATTCGCACTAAGAATCCAAGAAAATCCTAGTCATAGCTAGTTCAAGAATCCAATTAAAGCGGAAAGCCACGAAAAATACGGGCTTTGGCGTCGATGGGTCGATGGCGTCGATTTTCCGGCTCAGCCGGCTCGGTGGTGTTTCGGCCGGTGGTGGTGGTGAACCGAGAGGATGAGAGGTGGGTTGAACGTAGACCGGTTGCTCCAGTTGCTCTGGTGAAGTTATGCACGAACGGGTGTTTGATTTGGTAGAGATAGATAATTGCATAGGAGTCCCTGAATTTCTGGCTTCTTTGTAAGTATGGCATCGGGCCTCTGGTTCCGACGTGGCGCGTCCACGTAGGCGCCACGTCGGATGGGCGTTCCATAATATGGAACGCCGGGCCGTACTGGATCAGGATTGATTATCAATCCTGCTAATTCTGAAAACGCCTGGTTTTTGCCGTCGGCAACGGTCATATGTTGCTTTGCCATCGTTCAAAGAAAGCGTGCCCTTTACACTTGAAGCAGAGAAGAACAACTTATCCCACATCGGTTGTTCGTGTTAGAAACATGAAATAAGGGACTATAAAATGGGCGGGCCAAGAACCCAACAAGGCATACCTTTCTCGGCCTTTTGGCTAAGATCAAGTGTAGTATCTGTTCTTATCAGTTTAATATCTGATAGGTGGGCCATTGGTCCACATGATATTAAATTAATTTTTAGAGGGGGAGGGTCCAATGGGTAGCTTGCTATTCGGGCCTTCGGGCGTCGCCATTGTATTGCACTATAGCATTGGCCTGGCGCACCCCACCAAATGAAGCCCAATGTTTTTCTGAATCTTGTTTTTCCTCCCATCTTGGCCTACCTGGTGAGGCCCAGCGGATATGAAGCCTTTTTATTGATTTAGATTATATTTATTCAATTTTAGAAAATTGTCTAATTGTCTAAAAATTTTGGCTTCAATACTTGCGCAAGATAAATATGCGAAAAAATGTAGCATCATTCTAATTCGCAACATTTGTGGCCTATGGATGACATAGCAGCTTGCTTGTATTCATGAATCAAATAAGCAATTTTAGACTGAAATAAAAATCTAATGTCAAAATCATAACAAAGTTAGTCAATTATCATTATTATTTTTCTTTTGTATTCTAGTTCTCAACAATTCTGAGGTGGAGTTTCTTTATCCTTATTTGTTGGAGACAATTCTTTGTTCAGTGGGTTGCACACCTAAAATCACCCCTTGTTTCTCTATGTAATACCCTTTTTCTTGGAGAAGGTACAAGAAGATTATGACAGAAATTTGTGCAGTAAAAATTATAGTCCAAATCCTCGTACTCTTTGATGTTTTCTCGTGGTATGCCTTTAAACCTGTGTATATATTGACCACACCGAGAGCAGAAATTGCAATCCCTAGTAACCAGTGGAAAATATACCAAATGCTTCTTCCTTTCCTTTCCCTGCACGCAAGGAAATCTTCTTAGCAATCTACAAAACGAGAGTCGAGATTTGTCGTCTCAATTTTTTTCTTTAACTGTCTCATCCAATCACGACAGTCTACATTATTTAACTAACACATTTGATTGTGTTTTGTGTATGTAGACTTGAATGACGCGTAAAACATGAATTAGGACAGAAAATCGGGCTCTCAAAAAACATGTCCCACTCATAAGCACTGATATAATCTTAGAAGGGTTGTTTGGCATGGATTTTCAGACAAAAAGAATCACTCTTGGACTCGTTTGGATAATCTCTAAAAGTGTTTTATCTAGTTGGAAAAGTCGCAAAAAAAAGTTACTTACTCAATGTGACTTTCTTGAAAAGGAGAAATAATCCCAAACAGACTCGAAGATTGCCGTTAAAAATAAAGAAAGATGCTTTACCTATGTGGTCTTAAGATGCCAATTAAAGCTTGCAGCCATATGCCACCATACAGGGCTAAGCCTATCCTCTGGTGAAGATTATTGAAAGAGTTGTTCAAATATTTTATTGACAATACTGCCCCGACACCTGCAATGAGGACTGCCACAACCTGTGGAACAAATTATAATTCATTTTGGGACCATAACAACCGGAAAAAAAAAATGGTAGAAGTTAAAACTAAGCATAATGCCATTACTTTTCCTGCAAGTAATGATAATTAGAATCTAGGTTAGTTATTTTGTAGTTAATTGAGTGTCATTAAAGGTTGATATTAGGGTCATCAGGATCCAATTAATTAACAAAGTTCATAGTTACGTTCCACATACACCTATCCTATGTATTATGTTACAATAATTGCCGGACTGTATAGAGCTTGATTATAGTATATTGTAATTTTGATAGTCCAGAATTTCATTATAATTGACGAGTCAATAGTCACATGACATTTTAATATCGACTGGTGTTTTAATACTCAGAAAACACTACTACATGGCCACTGCTACAAAAGCTAATACTAAGATCGTAAGCGCTCATTCGATCAGTACTGCATACAAACAACAGTATTTTTTTAGTTTTTACAAAAATATGAGAAAAGAAGTAGACTTACTTGTGTAATAACATGAATGTAGAATAAGATCCTTTGTCTTCTTACAGATTTCTCTCCATTGGACTTCCTCATAATAAGTATACCAATAGGCATAAGAAAACCAAGAGAAGCCCAGAAGAGGAATCCATGGAGTTTAATCTCAAACAATACTTGAGGATTAATCTGCAACCAGTACAAGAAATACTTAGATTTCATCAAGAAATCTTACTATCAGTATGCCAAAAATAAAATAAATAAATAAATGAAAAATTACCTCATGAATCTTGTGTTTGTTGCTACGGTTTGTGTTGTATATTTCTGTGTGTTCTTGAGACGAACAAACTAATGGAAGAAGATACAGAAATGCAATGGCTGAAAGTGGAGCAAAGGACATAAGCTTCAATGAAGACAGCATTTTCCAATCTCTGCAGGAGAGAATAATGAAAGGTGAATATAAGCAGCTTGAAAATTTGGTTTTGCTATTTGACTAGGAAAGTTTTCGAGTTATTGTGGGAAAGACAATATACTTACCAAGAAGAAAACATTTTAATAGAAAAGGTGGCGTCAAAAACCTTAATATTTTAAACCGAACATGAAAGTATAGTTGTTTTATTGTACGTAAAAAGTAGCACATTATTAGTTTCTATTCGACCATTTTTTCCAATTTATAAATAATGAACCCAAAATAGGATCATCAATTGTGGGAGAGTACTATTTGGATTCCATTTGCACAAGATTTCATGTATTAAAAATTTGAGCATATATAACTAGGAAATTGTGTTGATGTAACATATATGTTGATTTCTTTGAGACAATAGTCATCTTCTTATGTTAAACTACTGCAGCTGTTGCAAAGAAACATAGAATAAATGCATCAAGAAAGAAAAGGAGTATAAATCTTGTACGATTTTGTGTATTTTATATATAATTTGGTTATTCGTATTGTCAAAATTCAGTTGTCAACATTCAACACTAGAGATTTTCATGAATCATGACTTATACTAAGCAAATCATACAAGACGAAAGAAGTTTTGAGGTATATGGGATATGGTTTAATTTGATTTCAACAAGGTGGGTGGGCTCCTTTTCACAGGCTTTTGATTCTAGTAGATGGAAAGCCGAATTTCAGAGTGGAGAGATAGTCAAAATGTAATGGAGAAAAGAAGAAATTTGTCAACAATTTATTAATATTTTTATCGAACAATGGGCAGTAATTTCAGATCTCATATATATATATATATATATTTTTTTTTTTTTTGGTTTGAGTCGAATTTTATAGATGTGCCCTAAACATATTGCAGATTAATAAAAATATTTTACTTACTCTAACAAATTTCTAGAATTAAATCAATATCGTAACAGAAGAATAGTAAACAATATATGCTATTAAAACATATATTAGAATCAAATAATTAAAGCAAAAATTGTATGCATTCTTCATTTTTGTATGTATAAATTGACTTAACTCTTGAATCACATATCGAGTACTACTTTGAAAATTATACAAAAATGTATATATTTATCATCATTGTGTGACAATAAAAAACGCGCCACATTATTGTGTGTAGTGCTTCTTTGGAGGTCCCATTTATGCAAATTTTGCTAAGGAAAACAGATATATCATGAAAGCACAATGAGGAGAGGATTTTTCAGAATGGAGTAGAAGACATGGGTGGCATGACAGTATATTTATAATCTTATGCAACTTTTGGTTGCGAGAAATCTTATAGTGATTGCACAAAAAAGCAATATAAATGGTCCCTCCACTTTTGGATAATGCACCTGAGTAGTCTATATTATCATGATGATAAATTGGATCCTACATTCTTGATTTCTTCCCCTTTTCTGGAATCCCGTATACTACATGATAAATTTTTAGTCAGAGTCGCACTTGACCTATGCAGCAAGACCTAAAATAAATTGTATAAAGCGAATCCCTCCAAATTTATATACATATAAAACTAATAAATTTAGAATGATTAGACTAATAACTTAGGATTCAAGCAACCACTTACTGAATCGATATTCGATTTTCTCTCTGCTTATAAGAATAATAATAATTAATTAATAAACATAAAATGAAAGAAAGCAGATAAATATTGGACTGGGGTTATTTCTACTTCATTAATATATACAAAAGTAGAATATTTTATAAAATGTATGATGGACAAAGAAAGATCTTGACTTCCATGTTAATTAAGCTAGTACAAGTCTCGTTATGCTTGAGTGCAAAATCTTAGACTAAATACGATTTTAGATTTAAAAGGTGGTGAATTTTGATGAAATTGAAACTCCAAAATGTTTCCCTCTTTGATGTTGGTCAAAAATTGGGCCAAGGCATGATTAGATTTCACAACCAACTTCTTCATTGATTCTACTCAAGCTATAATAACCAATCATATCATTTATTTCAAGTTGGTAACATGTCACTGATAAGCTTGAAACCAAACTAATCAAAGGATAAGTTCGTTAAGATAAATCAAACACACATGACAAAATTGCGCGAATGGAAAAAAGTGACATTAATTTAATGGATTAGTCTTTTCGATCTATTGATTAATTTTCATTTCAGCAAGAATTACACCGTAAAAGAATTTCAAAATCGAAAATATAAAAAATTACATAAGAAAAAATATATAAAGCTATATCTTATTTTAATTTTTGTTTAATATACTACCTAATTTTGAAAAATAGATCTATAAATATCCCATCCATAATGATCAAATTGACCGACACAATTTGCTCATCTACAAACGTCGCGAGCAAATTTTGGGCCTGACTTTGCCCAAAATAATGTCGCCCCAATTTTAGAAACGCCTGATTTAGCCCAAAATAATGCTGGCCCAATTTGAGAAACGCCATTGGCCCCCAATAGAAGTCGCATTTCTCAGATTGACGACTCTCCCCTCCCCTTTCTCTGTAACTTCTGCAATCATTCAACTTCGTTTCTCAATCAATGTTTTCAATTCTGCAGATCCGATGAGCCCAAATTGAGTACTGCAGTAGTAAACTAGGACAGAAATTTAAAGCTTTAAGCTTTACGAACAATGGCCGGAGTCTCGGTGGCGGCAGAGTGGCAGCTGCTCTACAACCGGTACTACCGGAAACCAGAATTGTACCAGATGCAGTGGAAGCACGTGGACCTCACACGCAACAAAGTCGCGTGCGCACCGTTCGGCGGTCCTATAGCGGCCATCCGAGACGATGCTAAGATCGTCCAGCTCTTCGCCGAGTCCGCCCTTCGCAAGCTACGCATATTCACCTCCTCCGGCCGATTGATCTCCGAGACCGTCTGGAAGAATCCCGGCGGTCGCCTCATCGGTATGTCATGGTCGGACGACCAAATACTCGTCTGCATCACCCAAGACGGCACCGTATATTCGTACGACATCCACGCAGAGTTGATGAACACTTTTTCGTTGGGCAAAGAGTGCTTCGAAAGTAGCGTCGTGGAATGTGTATTCTGGGGAAATGGCTTCGTTTGTATCAATGAGGCGTTTGGGATTTTTGCAGTCACTGACTTGAAGAACCCTAGGCCGGTTAAATTGGCTGATTGTAATTTGGAGGATTTGCCTCATTGTATAGCTGTGATCGAGCCACAGTACACAATGTCAGGAAATGTTGAGGTTTTGTTGGGGGTGGGGGATCATGTCTTGTTGGTGGAAGAAGATGGAGTACAGCAGCTTGGTGTAGGTACAGGGCCTTTGCAGAAGATGGTGGTTTCAAGAACTGGAAAGCTTCTAGCATCATTTACTCACGATGGAAGGCTTCTAGTTATGTCCACTGATTTTTCAGATATTATCTTTGAGCACACCTGTGAGGTATAGTTAATTTCATCATAATCAGATTAATTATGAATTTTTGTTTTGTCTGTGGTAGATGCTACTCATTTGCAGTAGTTGATTTGTTTGGGGGGGAAAGAGATTGTCTTTATGGTGTAAATTAGTAAGCCAATAACTATGTAGTGCAACTAGTGTCTCATTATGTATTGCTTAATGTGTGTGTAGTCAGCACTTCCTCCTGACCAGCTGGCTTGGTGTGGAATGGACAGTGTCTTAATATACTGGGATGATATGCTATTGATGGTAGGTCCTTATGGTGAACCTGTGCGCTACATATATGATGAGCCCATTATTCTTATCCCGGAGTGCGATGGAGTAAGGATACTTTCTAACACAAGCATGGAGTTTCTACATCGAGTCCCGGATTCTACTGTATCTATTTTTCAAATCGGGAGCACTCTTCCTGCTGCTTTATTATATGATGCCTTAGATCATTTTGACAGGCGGAGTGCCAAGGTAATCTAGCTCTATTACCTCAAAGCACCTCAAGATAAGCCTTCCTGTTACATGCTTTGAATTTTCTATGATATAGTTAGACTGCATTATAGTAATTAGAAGTTTATTCTGAGTAGGGAACAGAAATCACATTTTAGTGGATTGTGAACTTACCTTGAGAAAAAAGCTAAGCTTTAATTTTAAAAAATATGGGATTTACCAAGGTTCTCATAAGAAAAGTAAGCGTAGATTTGCATTTACAATCATTGAGGAAATCCATTCTCCAACAGGCTGATGAAAATTTGAGATTGATACGCTCCTCGCTGCCAGAGGCTGTTGAAGCTTGTATTGATGCTGCTGGTTATGAATTTGATATCTCACAGCAGCGGACACTACTGAGAGCTGCGAGCTATGGACAAGCCTTTTGCAGGTTGGTTTTTGTAGATTCTTCGTGAGCTGCTAGATATAAAATCTTTATCGCACTTCATTAGTTCATTTTATTGTTCTATTTTCCATATACCTCAATTAGATAGCAGGTTATGAACTTCAAACTTTTCTGGCAGGGAGCTATCTTCCCTGCAGATTACTGCTTGCCAAGTTGTGGTATCTCAGCTAACAAATGGGGAAAGAAAGAGAAGGGGTTAGGGGTTTGTCAAATCTTCAGAAAAAAGATGGGGTAGCCAAAGTTAAAAAATATCGATGTGACAGAGAATTATGTGTGTAAATTCAAACGTCATTACCAATGGTTTATAGATCCAACCTATATTATGAGTTAGACTTTTGTCTGGTGTAGTTGTGTATAGTTGCTTCCTGATGTAAGATTTCCATTCTTTGATGAACTTTGCTTGGTGAAAAATTTTCGTTTTGTATGGTTACTATTGTAAATTTTCTTTTCATGCTCCAGAAAGAACATTGTTTTCTGATTTTGTCTTGGTAATGATATCCAGTTCGCTTTGGCAGCCAATTTCAACGTGATCGCATACAAGAAATGTGCAGAACATTACGGGTACTCAATGCTGTACGCCACCATGAGATTGGCATCCCTCTTAGCTTTCAGCAGTACAAGGTATGAGTGCTAATTGCACTGTTGAAGTTGCAAATGCATGTTGTTCCCTATAATGGAAGCAGCTTAAAATTATATTTTCGTATTTTCTCCTTGCAGTTGCTTACACCATCAGTGCTGATTAATCGTCTGACCAATGCTCATAAGTACCTATTAGCTCTTCGGATATCAGAATACCTTGCCATGAATCAAGTAATTTTTGAAACTCTATTCTTCAAACTTTATGTCACATTTTGATCTTTTCCATCTATTTTCTTTTTGTAGATCCCTTGATTGCCTTAGAATGATTGACCTAAGGGTACTTTTCACCCCTTTCAATGTGATATATAGTTCCCTAAAAATGGTTGACCTGGGATGCTTTCCATCCCCTCCATGTTTTTGCATGCTGTGCTATGTTATTTTCAAGTACCTTTACTGTTTCTGCCAGATTAGCCTTTTCAAACATTCGAAATGATGTTTCACACACAAATACACGTGTGTGTGTGTGTGTGTGTGTCATGAAATTCTGCCATTGCTTGCATCTCCTTGCAAGGAATAGTGCAAAGGAGAATATCAATTGAGAAGGGTTCCACTAGAATCGTTTATTACACACAACATAGTCTCCACTTTATTGTTTCCTCACGTCTTGTGCTTCCTGGCTTTATGAAATGTTTCTGCTCTTACTCTTGTACTCTTGTAGGGAATATTTTCAACAATAATTATTTTTTCATTTCAATGTTTTAGTGTGCTGATTATTTACGTCAATATCCCCAAATTTAGTGTTTTTATTTCACATCTTTGAAGTGCAATATTATCACAATCATACAATACTTTCTTCATATTGAAGGTCTTAATTGGAAGTTGGAACCGCTTTGATATTCTACGGTTAGAATATTAGTAATTCTCATCTGTATGGAATAAACATAAATAAAATGATTACATTTTTCCAGCTCTGGTACACATTTATTTTCATACGTTAAGCTCTAGAAGAAACTGGAATTCAAGAAACCATTTTCCAATTGTTAGGGGTGCAAATTCCTGTGAGAAACTTTTCAGATGCCTAGAACCCCCACACCACAGTAAACAAGCAAAAATGAAAAGACATGTCTGGACTTTCAGGAACAAGATATCAAAAAGGAATTCTTGCTAAATAATCAGATGCAGGTCCTATTATTACGTCTATATGAAGGATGAAGTAATTATTGTTTGGTAATGGAATTGTTCTAGAATCTATATCATCAGTGCATGCACTAGCATCATTCACTAAATCATTCTGTTTCTTGTTGTTTTGAGTAGGAAGTGGTGATAATGCACTGGGCTTGTACTAAGATAACTGCATCTGCGGGGATCCCTGATACCAATCTTCTAGATATCTTGCTTGATAAGGTCAGGTCCATGTTATAGTACCTCTGCCTATCGTGAAAGTACTATCTTATTTAAATTTCTTGTTCTTTTTTTCCCACCACACCAATATCTGAAATAATGATTCTGAAATTGCAGCTGAAAATATGTAAGGGCATATCTTATGCTGCAGTTGCTGCTCATGCAGATAAAAATGGCCGCAGAAAGTTAGCTGCAATGCTAGTTGAACAAGAGCCACATTCCTCGAAACAGGTCTTCTTTGATTTTCTCATGCTTTTCTAGCCTTTTGTTTTACTCATTTTCATTCAGAAAGAGTTAATTGTTCTTCATATATATTTTAGTGTCGAGGTTATAAAGAAACTTGTTGGTGCATCTTACTGTATTCATGGCTTTGTTTTATTGTCAGATCCCTCTCCTTCTAAGCATTGGAGAAGAAGATACGGCACTTGTGAAGGCTATAGAAAGTGGTGACACTGATCTTGTCTACCTTGTTCTGTTTCATATCTGGCAGAAGGTGTGCTAAGAGATTACAGAAATGTGCTTATGTATAGATTGTATATTGGGTTGCTTTTTATCTGTGACCTATATGATATACTTTTTCCAAGAATCTTTTATTGCGCTTTCAAAATGGTGCTTATTGTTGCTTATTATTGCAGAGACCATCTTTGGAGTTTTTCGGGACCATACAGGCCAGACCACTGGCCCGCGATTTATTCATCACTTACGCACTGTAGGCACTACCAATCCTATCACAGTACCTATACCATGGAGCACGGGCTGCTTTGTAGGAAACCTTCTTTTCTAATATAATTTGTTTCTTATTTTTCTATCTGTTTCCAGATGCTATAAGCATGAATTCTTGAAGGACTTCTTTCTATCCACTGGTCAACTTCAGGTAGGTTTGAGTTTCTCTTGTTTCATGGGTAATAAGACATTTTGCTGATGTCAAGTATTTTCTAAAATTCAGCATTCGGTCTTTTCTATCTCGTTTGCAATTCTGCTCATAGTAGAATGTTTATATTTGTAGGATGTTGCATTTCTATTGTGGAAAGAGTCCTGGGAACTGGCAAAGAATCCAATGGCTAGCAAAGGATCTCCACTTCATGGTCCCCGCATAAAACTCATTGAAAAGGCACAGCATCTCTTTTCAGAAACAAGGGAACATGTATTTGAGTCAAAGGCAGCTGAGGAACATGCAAAATTGTTAAGGTGGCGATTTCATATTTAATATTTTATTTGTGATCAAGAGGTTTTTGGATGCCAATCTATTTAATACTTGCATTTTTACTTTTATTGATGAATCCAACTATGGCAATGTTTACATATGAAGCGTCTTCTCTCCAGCTATTCTCTTCTGCAATCTCTCCCTCTCACCATTTATTATTTCAGAGCTTGAGAAGCTATGTTTCATGATGTAGAACCACAATTTTGATTGAACTCTTAGTGAATGATTTGGAATCAAATGCAGAATTCAACATGACTTGGAGGTGACTACTAAGCAGGCCATTTTTGTGGACTCTAGTATTAGTGACACTATCCGTACATGTATTGTTTTGGGAAATCATCGGGCTGCTATTAAAGTTAAAACAGAATTTAAGGTTTGTTTTTTCACCATTTTTCTAGTACTAAACAGTGTCTATATTCCCAAGAAATGATTTTTCAGCATTCCTTACTTCCGAACCGGTTTTTTTGTTCACTTTACTGAATCTCAGTATAAATTAACATGATTCAGGTTTCGGAAAAGAGATGGTATTGGCTTAAAGTTTTTGCTTTGGCAACAATCCGGGACTGGGATGCTCTGGAGAAGTTTTCAAAAGAGAAAAGGCCACCGATAGGTGAGCCCTCTTAGCTTGATTATGTTCAATATAAAATGTAAAATGGTTAGATCTTTTTACACTCTATGTGGCGTCTTCTGTAGGTTACCGGCCATTTGTGGAGGCATGTGTTGATGCAGATGAAAAAGGCGAAGCCCTTAAATACATACCAAAACTTTCTGATCCCAGAGAGAGAGCTGAGGTACAGCTGATTATAGTTTTATGGCTTGTTCTCATGCTGTTTTTAGTTTTCAGAGACACTAAAAACCTGTTCACTTTCACATTTCTGAAAAAACCAGGGTCCTCCCCAACCAACCACAAAAAAGAAAACGTAAAACTATGTCCAAATGTTGAAAACAAAGAAAATACACCCTTGTTTTCTCTGTCTATCTCTCAAAGGCAGACAAAAAGTTAGCAGAAAATTGAAATGCAGAGATTTTCTTTCAAATTCAGATTAGGCATCATTTGTGCAAATTGCTGACTTTAATTGATGAATAGGCATATGCTAGAATTGGAATGGCCAAGGAAGCTGCAGATGCTGCTACTCAGGCGAAGGATGGTGAACTGCTTGGTCGACTCAAATTAACTTTTGCACAAAATGCTGCAGCTTCTTCCATCTTCGATACCCTAAGAGACCGGTTATCCTTTCAGGGCGTCTCTTAGGGCCGCGCACCCCCCCCACCCCCCCCCCCCCAACTTCCACATTGTTTGTTGTCACGTTAGAGCTGTTTGCCTGTAAATTCAACATTGCATGAAGATGGTGACAGGGTTGTCTCTTGCTTTTTTGGTCTGGCTGAAGCTCTGATGCTGCTGTTCCATGCTCTCCATAGGCTGTTTGATTTTCTCTACATTGAAACTCCACCTTTAGTCCTTTTTCCCCCCTTGTGTATATTTGCTGCTTGTAGTATGTTCCTCACAGCAGTGGTTTCTTATTACTGTTTGTTATTGTTCTTCACAATTTTCGTTCAGTCTCTGGTTATAATTTGTACTTCGTTGTGTTGTGCAATTGATGGTAGCGATTTATAAAGATGAATGCAATGTTTATATATGAGTTATCAGAATATGAATCTTTGCCCTTGTTTTATCTTCTATATTCATACATGGTTTGTTGTTGCAATCAAACATTGTTCGTCATCTTTTCTTATTATAGTGTTATTTATCCATTAAAATGAAGCTCCTCATAGGTCCATCTTATTCGATTCGTCCGCTAGCATTGGGATGTTGAGTTAGCACTCGTCACCGTTACATAAGATGAGAACTTGTACATTATTTAGTCAATTTCAATCCTCTTAAGAGTTACAACAGACAATGGCATTACAAGACTGAAATTGTCTTGGTCTTTATTTTATTTATTAATTTTTGAAATTCTGAAAGCTACATCAGAATTTCAGCTGAAAATTCTGAATACAAATCTTCTATTCTGTGTGTTCAAACCGCGTGTTTCAGCAAGGGAAAGACTTGCAAGTCTCAGTAGGGTTTCAGTACTCATCTTAGAAAAGAAAACGACATAAAAGAAGCTGCTAGTTTACTTCCCACGTTGGACATATCAACTACTAGGAAGTTACTTGTTTGGAGTTATATTTGGTTTGGAAAATGTTCACAAGGCACAAGCACAAATGATGTTACTAAATTAGAGAGTTTGGAAAAGACGAGGTTGCTAAATGCAATATGTTGAGGTTGCTAACAAAGCGATTTACATGTGGGATTAGGAGTCTAGATTTGTTGTCTTTGACAGTCACATCCAATCAAAATTGGCCACATCATTGAACTTGCATACTTGGTTGCATATGTTTTTTATTGGATTGGACAGAACATGAATTGAAATAGCAAATTTAGACTTGTCCATTTACACCATTAATATGAGGTGTCAAAATTCTACAAAACGATATGTTTCCATCACTGTCATCTAACTTCACAAGATTTTACCAGAAATTATAATATGTGTAAACATATGTGTATAAATTAATAATATATTTGTACACCAAAAATATATATATATATATATATATATATATACGTGAATTAGTCAAAATAAGTTTGTAAAACATTCCATTTTGTTATAAATTTAAGAGTTCATACATTCTTTTTCCATAAGAGCATGTACATTTCTTCCTCAAAGAACAAGAAATTCTTTACTTCCATTTGTGGAATTTCAAGAAAACAGTGACCAAATTACAAAGAGTGCAAAAAAGAGCAAAAATTGCATAGGAGTATTTAACCATCTAATGACGGTACGTCGATTTTTATGATCACACAAACACAGGCACAGTAAACACAATTATCGAATGGTCCAATTAATTTTCTTCTTTCTAATGGTTTCGATGCAGGAAAAAGCGATTATAGACGTGTCTATGAATGGGCCAAAGCATCGTCCCAAAATTCTAAAATTTCTAATTCGTGTTTTAAAGCTATTATTGCCCTGTGAGGTCATATGGAAACTTGGTGACAAGTCTACAAGCGAGAGAAGAATAGAGGCAATGAAGATTGCAGCCACTTCTCCAGGTTTGTGTTCATCACATTAAAATAAGAAAAAAAAATTGAAAAAGAAGACTCATTTAGTCATTTGTTTATGTTTGTTTTGTTAAGGGTTTAATATTATATGTAGGGGTGATATCGGTAGCAATAGATGGGGAGTGGAAGAACAAGCTTGTGGTGACCGGAGAAGCTGGATTCGACCCGATTAATCTCAGCAGGGTGCTAAGGCGAAAGGTCGGTTTTGCTCAAGTCACGAGTTTTGGACTTGAGAAGAAAGATTGAGTACAGTAGACAGTATATTATAGAAAATTTCGCTTTTAACAACAAAAAATTTTGTAGTCAAAAATTGTTTTCTTGAGTGTTTCGTTGAAAAAATAAGGAAAAGAAACTCATTAGTTAAGCTGCATTGCAAAAGTTTTTGTTGATTAGAGTAATTGTTTTTGCGGACGTGTGAAATCAGGAGTGTAGTAACGTAAAAACGTAAGATGTTAAATAATGTTATGTAGCACAATCGACTTTCAACATCAATCTCAAATGACGGTTGTATAAACTCTAGAAACGATGCATCATCGTGTTAAGAGAATGACTCAAATTCATTGCAAGATTAATATAACTTCATACCAAGACTGAAACCAATTGTACAATAATAATTAAGAAGATTTCATACTCATTATCTACGTAATTATGACAAACACATACATCAAATTCACTTCTTTCAAAACCTACTATGCCTCTCAATGAGGGATTGTTAGGTATTCTATACAATGAGTTTTTAAGCAAACACACGTTTTTTAAAAGACTACATCAAAAGTCCCTTGTGTGTGTAAAATTTTATATTAAATGGAGGGCCTAAACAAAAACAAGATGAGACAATAGTCATGGATATGATTGTTACTTTCGCCAAATTATGGACTACATATGCAATTTTAACTTGGAATCACTTTTGAGTTTTGATGGAAGTCATGGAACCAGTCCACTACGTCTATTTCCGCACAAACTATATAAGTTTGGGACCAATCAGGCTACATTTCAAAGGTATGGGGCCATTTATGCAATATGTGGAACGTCACGGATAATTTGCGCCAATTCTAATAAAATTTTTGTCCAGTAGCAACTTTAGTCCCTGATTCCTCACGAGTCGTGACCCTCTTTTCTTTCTCAAAAAATATGTGCATGGGGTGGACTCTGGAGTTGTTTAGAGAATGGAGGTAATTTTACCATACTGCACCTGATCTTCCCTCATTGAAATTTCATAATACTAGTATCACGCCCGTGCGATGCACGGGAACAATTAAATTTATATACGATAAATAATTGATATAAAATTATAAATATAAATATTGAATTACATAATTGATGTAATTTATATATATGAGATTGCATAATTATAAAAAAATTATTAAAATCTATAATATTGTATATTATAGTCAATGCAAAAATTACAGAGTAAATTCACAATTGCAAATTATAAAAATTCACGTGCATCCGATAATTAAGAAGTTTATCAAAACATGTAACTTCAATTCGAATTATTGTGCATAGCATTGCACAATAATATTTGTGGAGATTAATTAATTGTAAACGAATAATTGGGAATGAATATATAAAAATTCTTTGATTATCAAAACATGCATTTCTCGTTAGTACATATCAAATTTATATTAAACACATTTTTTCTGAAATGGATATTACGCACTCTAAATTGTATGATTTTATGCGTTTTTTTAGTGATTAGCCGTAATTGCTACTTGATTTTAGCTCTATTGTATAAAAAATATTATGGTTAATTTTATGTAACTTAAATTTGTGGTAACACCAACAATTTACCTCATCTACATAATTCATTTGATTTCTTTTCATTTACATAAACTCTGTGTTAATTGTAAAATGAAAAACTTTTTATTTGTAATTTTATATACTTAGAAAAGGCAAAAAATATGTAAAATTCAGTTAGTGAGCATATCACATCAGTCGTATTAAAAAAACATCATTTAATTTTTTTAATTAGAAAGTAAAAGCTTGATGTGTCGTGTTGGCTATCAATAGAGCGTTAAAGCGTGACACTTCAATTATAATAATATTATAAGGATTAATAAATTACTATTTCACTTAAAAATAAATAAAATATTTAACATAAATCCAGTTATAATTTTAACCACTCACTATGTGATTTTAAAAAAGAAAAAATTAAAAAATTCACACTATTTTTTAATAGACCAATTCACGTAACCAAGCAAAACTATCAAAACCTACAATTTTATTGCGATAAAAAAATTAAATAAAAAAAATAAAAAAATTATTATTTAATATTTTGAATTAGAACTTTAAAAAATGAAGTTACATATAAAGTCTTTCCAAAATAAATTTTTTATCATTAGATGTTTGTTTTAGATATTAGTTTATTTTCAATTATATTTTTAATTACTACCAATTAATGTTTGTTTATTTCCAAAATTAATTTTATAATTTTCTTAAAATATTTAATGTGTGCCACATTTGCATCTTTACCTACGTGGCACTTCACAAATTATAATATAAAGATTAATGGTATGATAATATAACAATTCAAAATATAAAGATAAAGATTAATAAATTACTCTTTATTTAAAAATAAATAAATTATTCAAAGATAAATTCAATTATAATTTTAGAACTCACTATTTTATTTAACAATAATCCACTATTTGAATAATTCAATGCACATTACAAATCAACACCATCTAAAACTATAATATTTTTTAACATGGTGAAAATAAAATACTTATTATTTAATGTTTTTAATTAGAAATTTGAAAAATGAAATTACATTAAAGTTTTTCCAAAACTATTTTTTTCTTATTAAATTTTATTTATCACATTTAATGACAAATTTATGTTTCATTAAAAAATAATTATATTTAAAGAATTTTCCATATTTAAAACTACCAATTAATATTGGTTCATTTCCAAAAATAGAATTTTCTTTTTTTAACTACAAAATTGATTTTTATATATTTTTTAAAAATATTAATGAGTGCCACGTTGGCGATAGTCAACGCCAAGACTCCTCTTTTTATAATATAAAGATAGCATTAAAGGACAGTTTGGTAAAAATATCTTTATTTCCTAACCTATTTCGTGTATATCATTTTTTTATTATTTGTATTTTTAGATTAAAAATCATTTTTTTACTTTTGATAGGATTTAACAACTCTTTTAAAATTAATGGACTATGATGACAACATATATTAATTAAGAAGTAGACTTTCATCTCAAATGGTTGATTTTGTGAAAATGAAAAGTCCAATCACTTGTATGTTCAATTGTGAAGGACGATGTTCATCATTGACTGCTATATTGCATGTATAAGAAAATGAAGGTTTAATTTATGGTTTGACGTTGACTCCAAGTCTCCAAGTAATGACAATGTGGAAGAGACCCAGAATGGTGGGCTGTGGAAAATTCAATGGACCAAAAAAAAAAAAAAAAAACGGTGGACAATTATTCTGAAAATGAATTACCTATACATAATTAATTGTACCACGGTCCTTGTAGTCAAAGGGGGAAGTTTATGAATTTAATTTTATGTGTATCCTATCCTATTTATCACTGTTTTTACGTCTATACAAGAAAATAGGCCTATAAATTAAATGGAAAATGCTAGATTGTCATAATGAATATCATAATGATTGATATAATAATAGTTGACATATTTAATAACCATCCATCTAAAAGTGATGGAGTAGTTAAAATTGTAGGATCATGCCACATGTCCATTATGTCAACCATTATGGCATCTATTATGGTGATGTAGCAAGGTCCAAATTAAATCCCTTCACGAATTTTTTTTCCTCCCAAATTCTCACATTTCCCTTATAGAAATCATGTAATTTTCATCTAATTTATTATCCAATCAACATCTTACTAGATTCATGACGGAAAGCACTATACTAATTATTCGCTAGAAATAATTTTCAGGGTGTCAATATAATAAAATATTATATTAGACATGATCATTTCGATATAATGTAATTATTTCCGTATGCATGATGATTTATAGGTCACTTGTACCTAAAATTAATTGATTTTGTTTGTATCAAATGGGGGTTGTTACATTCAAAAAAGAACCCGGGGTTGGTTTGGGGTGTTATTCTTGCGTTAAGTCTAAAATTTAGAAAATATTTTTTTGTAATTTAGTGGATATATTCGATATTTTAAGTCAGACAGTGCATATTTTTGTTCACGGAATTTTTTTAGCAAACATTCTACTTTTTAATGCGTTTTGTACGAGGACATGTGCAATCAATTTCTACACTGTTCATTTTTGTATAATATATATATTTTAAATTATTTGTAAATATTTACTGAACAAAGTAAAATGATATTTGCTAAACAAAGTAAAACGAAGTACATACTTTTATTTAATTCTTTACTACTATATACGGGTACCACCATGACTTTTGGCTCGACGGTTTTTGGTGTTCACAAGATCATTACCAATTCAGTACTCAATGAATTAATGAGTTGTTGTGACGAGTAAATAGGTGAATTGTTATTGAATATTGATCGAATAGATAGTATAGTATAAATATTATCCAAGAAATTAGTTCTATAACTTATTAATATTGATCACGTCACATTTAATTTATAGTTCACAGAAAAATCAATTAATTTAAAATAATAAAAGGTTATTGAGTGGTAAAACTTCCCTAAATTTCTTGATATAAATAAACATAGTAAATCAACAATATATTTTTAATATTTTATATATCACACCAGTCTCACGTCATGCTCCACCAAATATCTCTTGTAAATCCCTTTGATAAGGACGTTAATTATATCGTTCGAAGAAGTGGCATACCTCTTATAAGCAAATATCTCATCCAGTGGAAAGTATTGCCTGAGTCTGAAGCTACATGGGATCGAATTAATCTAAAGGCAATTTGTGACAATTCAAAGAGCTAGCTAGCAACTCTGGCGATACATGCACGGCGACTAGAACGTCGCCTTATTAGCTAGGCAAGGGAGAATGTCATGACCCTGCTCGCATTTCACAGGATTCTAAATCCGAGTTTACTTGAGCTTTTGCTACAATTTTTTATTGATATATAGTTTCGTTTTCAATATTAAATTGTAGGCAATAAATTAAATTCAATTATATCATATAGACGGATATATATTCAATTAAATGAGCTAAAATCAAGTGGTCGAATTCGAAAAGTTCATAGACTACGTAAATCAATGTGGATTGAATAAGTAGAGACAATATATAAGTCTGGTTAGGGTTCGATGAAAAGAATTAAAGGTGTGTTTGATTGAAAAGCCGGAAAATTGTTCAAAAGAAAACGTTTTCCGGGTAAATGAATTCCGGGAAAATTTTTTCCAGGAAAATGGTAGTTGTTGGTGTTTGATTGGATTAATTTGAAATTTGGAAAATAGTGTTGTTTTCCTTATTTTCGTACCTTTTTTTCATGAAATTTGATCATTTTCCTTACCTTTATGGTTAAAATAAATTATCCATAAAAAAATAAAAAAAAAGGCAAACTTTTCCCAGAAAACAAAAACCACCTCTCCTCCAAGGAAAACGTTTTCCTCCAAAACAAGGAAAAGTGCGGATTTCGAGAAAAGTTGAAAAATATTTTCCGGGAAAAAAAAGACAATGAAACAATCAACCAAGGAAAAAAAAAGGTTGAAAAATGACTTTTCCTAGATTAAAATACATGAATCAAACACACCCTAAGTTTTGTTAAACGTGTTTTTTTGTTTTTCCAACCACCACTGGTGGCTGTATTTACTAGAATTGATGTGGCAACGTTCCCCCTTCAGGCGGAAAGGGTGTACCCACAAGGCTACTCGATGTCTGGAGTTGGGCTTCTTTCTACATCACTAATAAAGTTTTAAGCTCAAGAACAGAAATCACAATATTGATCATATTAAAGTGAAATGTGAAAATACAAATAAAATCACAATTATGCGAAAGAGACCCAAAGATAATTTCAGTTAATGGTTGTTTACGAAATAAGCACAAATAATCTCTTATGGAATTAATCTCAAGTATAAACTGTACCTATGGCAACAACCTATCAAGAAATAATTCCATAGAAATTACAATCAATCAATTGGGTTTTCAAAATTTCAAAAGAATAGTTGTTTTTATAAAACAATAGGAAAAACTTGATTGAACCTATGAAATAAATTATATAACAACTATCAATCATCTCACAAACAAACCCAATGCTAAATTAATAATCAAATAACTAAAATTGCATAGAAAGTATTTGTCTAGATTGAATCAATAACATCACATAAATAATTTAGATTTTTCCTGCTAACCCTCAGAGATTAGTTCCCCATCGAAAAAAATACAAAGCCATAATTTTAGAGGGAGTCTTGGAGAAGAGGCACCAAATTCCAGCAATTTTCGTCTTCACGCGTGACTGCTCCTTCTCCAGCCGGTCTCCTCTTCTTTTTCTTCGTGACTTTTTTTTCTTCTGGTTCGTGTCTCTCCTGATCCCCCTTTTCCAGCCACTTTCTTTGACTTTTTATATATCTCTCCTTTTGTCTTGTGTGTTGTTTTTTTTCTCCATCAATGCATGGGTCAAATATTGGACTCAAGAGCAACCCATTATCCAAGGCCCAATTACTTAATTCCCAAGGCCCATCAACTTTGTAATTGTAATATCATTTGTTTTCTTTTCTCTTTTTTTCTGATTAAAATTCATTCTCTCATAAAAGTGGTCAATCTGAGAAAATAATATAAAAGCATTTAATTCGTTATTATTGTTAGAATCAATTGCTCAAAATATATAAATTAATACAAAATAAATGTCACTTTTGAGCACTAATCATATATTATCGGAATTAAGTCGCGAATTGAACTTTCTTCTCTTTAATTATCTTTCAAAAATATTTTATTTATATTAAAAATAAATTTTAGAGTGCTAACATTTCTTTATTTGTGAAGAAAAGTGTTACTAGCGTCACTATTGTTTCGCTTTTGTTAACATCCAAAATTTCCAATATTTAAGTTCATTTTTTAAAATATGGTCAAATCTAGGTATTGCTGAAAAAACGAATAAAAACATCACTCAATTGTTGCCTAAAATTCTTAATAATATCATACGTGATTCAAAATTTGAAAGTCCAAAACTCAAAAAACAAAAAAATAATAATAAATTCCATTAAAAGGTTTAATTAAGTTGTTTCAAATTTATCTCTCTCTCTTTTTTTTTTTTTGAATAGCTGTTTCAAATTTCATAAAAACTGATTTTCTCTTAAACGTTTCAATCATACATTTTACAAGAACTGTTTTATATATTGCCAAATTTGGAAGACATTTTGTACTACCTCCGTCCCATAATTATAGTCAACTATTTCTTTTTAGGTCGTCCCAAAATATAGGCCACATTCATTTTAAAGATATAGTTAAAATATTAGTTGTCTTATATACCACCATTTAATATATATAGTTATCACCAAAATAACTTAATTAAAATAAAACATCCAATAAATAAAGGGGTATAATAGGAAAATAAATTTAAATTTTACTTTTCCAACACTATTAATTGCAGTTTTCTTAATCTTTATGAAATTAAAAATGAGCTATATTTATGGGACGGAGTATAATCTTGATTAAAGTCCTACAAACTTTAAGGTAGTTAGAGAAAATTGCCCATAATGACCCACACGTTTAATGTTCATTCTCCAAATGGGACAGAAATAATTTTCTTAACAGACACGGTCACTTGAATGCTTGATGTTAACATGGATTTTTAAGAATAATTTGAATTTCCAAGGGTAGGGCTAGAAAACCCGGAATGGGTCATGCATGTTGACTTAGATGTCACTTGTAGGCTTGTAGCTGAAATTACTTGTTTTGTTTGTAGTATTACCTCCATCTCAAAAATATAGTCCATTATTCTTTTTCGTCCGTCCCAAAATATAGACCATATTCCTTTTAAAGATATAGTTAAAAAATTACTAATACTTATCTTTTATGCCATCATTTAATATACATTAATATCATCAAAATAGAGTAGTTGAAATAAAATATTTAATAAATGAGAGGGTATATTAGGAAAATAATTTTGAATTGTACTTTTTAATAGCATTAATTGTATGTTTCTTAATTTGTGTGAAGATAAGAAATGAGCTATAATTTTGGGACGGAGGTAGTATCAAATAAGGGCCTGACGTTGTACTTTCCGGTTTATGGAATACTTTTCTTAGTATATATAAACATACTAGTAGTATTTTTAAACGCGTTTTGTATGGGGCCGTGTATTATCAATATATCTACAATATTCATTAAATATATAATATTTTAAGCAAAATTATTTATAAATACTTATTGGTACTACTAAATACTAAACAAAGTAACAAAGTTCTATACTTAAAATGTAATTCTTTTCTCGTTCTAAAAGTCTAAAGCAAAAAAAGAAAAAAGAAAAATGTAATTCTTTTTTATGGGTGTAATGACTTTTGACTCAACGGTTTGTTGTGTTCGTGACATCATCTCCGCCAATTTACCAATTAATTATGAGTTTGTGGCAAGTGACTATATGAACTTCCATTCTATATTGGTTGAATAGATAATATGGTACAAATATTCTCTAACAAATTTTTCTATTACAAGAAATTGGATTTTTAGAGGTTGTCTACTTGTTCTACTTTTCCACATAGATTCCATTTAAGATATGGGGCCTCCTAATATATATTATAATTAGTTTAAATTTTAAAAAAAAAAATTGTGTCGATCGGAATTTTCTTCAAAGGCCTTTTCGCGTCAGCTAACCGTACATGAAGTTATCATCCTCTATAAATTGACCAACTCTTGTGTCTTCCATTGCTCACCTCTCTCTCTCTCTCTCTCTCTCTCTCTCTCTCTCTCTCTCACAACAAAGGAGAGAAGAGTATCCATCTTTGTGTACTCTTTTAAGAAGAGCCTCATTCCATTAATTAATCCATTATCCAATCAAGAAAATGAAGGTAGTATAAACTACGAATTAAATAATCCATTTTTTATTTTTTATTTCCTCCAAGATTTCAATCAAGTCTCCGCATTATTTATTTATCTATTGTTTTTTCGTCATTCGCAGAAAAAGATTGTGATTAGAGTGTCAATGATCGACGAGAAGGCTCGCTCCAAGGTCTTAAAAGTTGTTGTAGGTGTATCAGGTGTACCAACGTACTTTCTTTCCCTCCAAATAAATAAATACATACTAAAACACGACACGGAACGGCACGATATGATATGATAGTAAATTTTTAAGATTTATATTGTCTAAGACATGTCTTTGTTTGTATATATATTTTAAGGTGTTGAATCGGCTGCGTTAACGGGAGCAGAAAAGGACCAAGTTGAGGTTGTTGGAGAAAACATTGATGCGGTAGTGCTCACCAGGGCACTAAGGAAAAAGGTGGCATGTGCGGATTTGGTCACTGTCGGAGAAGCCAAGAAAGAAGAGAAAAAGGCCGAGCCGCCAGTGATTGAGTGGCATGTACCTCCTCCTCCTCCTCCTTACTTCTCTTACGAAGTTAGAGAGCCAGGTTGCACCATCTTGTGAAGAGAGAGATGCATGGAATTTCAATTTGGAAATACATCAAAATACGAGTCCAAAGTACAAATTTTAGTTTTTCAACCCATTTGATTCAAGTTTTAGGACTCGATCACTCGATTTTATATCGAAAGATTGCAAGTACTTAGTGTATGCATTCGAAAATGTGATGGGTAGTATTGTGTAGTGTGTAAGAAGAAGTATCACTATGGGATTTATGTCTTCTTTTTTATGAAAATTTAAACCTTAATTATAAAAGGCGGTCCGTTATAGCATTGCTAATAGTCTTTCTAAACATGAGATTCTCAAATTCTAAAATTTAACTCCAACAAGCTCTCTAAATTAACAATTTAATTAAGAGAGTGGATTTATAATTTAATAAGTACAAGTTTCAATATCTCACTTTTTGGACAACGTACACACTCTAAATTTAATTTTATTGGTTATTCATATAAAGAAATATTATTATTAATTAAAATTTTGATAAGACAATAAATTTTCTTTGGAAAAAGTCAAATAATGAGATAAACATAGAGAAGTTGTTGGAGTGTTTAAAATTTCTCACTCTTTAAATTTAAAAATGCTCTCTATTTGTTGAAATATGCTCCATAAAAATAAAGAGGCTCTTGGAAGTGCTCTTATATTACTATAAATAAATATTGATGTGTGTTTTTCAATAATAAAAATGAATATGTGAAAATTATTTCATGAACGAATTGACAAGGACAGAGCACTCCAATAGCTGACCACTGGCTTTTATAGATGACAACGTATTTTACACAAGACTTATTTATGTTCTCTTCCCCCCATTGGGGGAGGATAAGATTTTCCCCTAGGCATGAATGATGATGTGGCATTGCCATGCCATTATTTGTATGTTAAAAATGGTGATGTGGCACTACACATCATTCATGCTTATATGATAGTGTCGCGTCAGTTGAATTGAAGGAAAATCTTACACTTCCCTTGTAGGAGGAGGAGAAGATAACTCTCTTACACATTGTACACATTGGACAGTCACGATATATATAGACATAAGCCACAACGTTGTCCGGCGAATAAACTTTGGGGGAGGTAATTGTATGCATCAATCTAGGATGTTGTTTGATGTTGTTTGACGTGAGTCAATTAGAGCATCTTTAATGCTAATGTGCATTGTGGTGTCTATTGGGAGAAAGAGAGTGATATAATTTTTTGCATGGGTCCCACATATTTTCTTATTTTTCTCAATTTTCATTTTTCTAACATTATTTATATCAGTATATTACCTCACTTTTCTCCCTTTTTTCTCCCTCAACTCCCTTGCCATGTCTACAAGTAGAAATCCATCTAGAGTCTAGACATTTTTCTCTACTATTTTATTATTATTTTTATTTCTCTTTATCTTTTTCACTATTTTTCCCTCTTCTTTTTTTCCCTACACTTCTTTTCATTCCTTTTCAATTAATTAAAATAATCACCACCTCCCTCCTCTAATTTACATCCATAATCCACAGGACCATATCTCTAATAAAGATGGTTGTGTGGAAGATATAAGAGTCGAGTCTAATAAAGTCGTGAGGTTTTGTTTTTTTTTCGGTTTCAATCCAAAAGGATATTAAAGACAGCGAGTATTTAAAAGAATATTTTGTCACTTATTTTCTTATGAAAATTGAAAACCCATTTACATACACAAGGGAACAAGCAGCATCTTAGGGTAGGAGACAGGTGTAAAGATTCTATTGGTTAGGTAGTCTCGTTAAAAGCATCACATTGCGTGTATCTACAAATTCATGAAAATATTCACTCTATTTAGTATTTAATGTAATATTATCGTAACTGTATTGTATCGTTCTCAACATTATCTAATGTACCATATTCACATCCCATCATGCGTCAAACTTACAACTTGATCATTGGAGCCTTTTCGCCAACTGGGGCAATAGTGGCCCCAGTTGAAACTACCTCGCCAATGGAAGTATATCCTCGGGGAATTGTCATGGTGCATCGCTCGACTCCTTTGGTGCTTCCGATTAAATGTACAAAATATTTATAAACGATTTATATATTGTTTATGATATTTTACAACCACTCTCGATCTAGTGAAAGTTGTTTGTATAAAATTTTGTGCAAACGATGAAAGTGATGTAATTTGGACTTGTCAAATTAGTTGCTTTTCAATTTATAACATGATCTAAATTCCTTTATATCAACTGTTTAATTACACAAATTTTGTGCAGGCAGTTTGCAGCATATTGAAAATTACAACATGTAACTATGTAAGGAACGACTCTTCATCTTCATCTATTGGTTATGGAGGTCTTCAGAAAAATTCCAGTAACAGTTGTTGGACTGCATTAGTCCAACCCAGCCAGTAAGGATGGCCCAAACCTGGAGACTGGGCCAAGGTACATATGGTCATTGAGAGAAAAGAGAAGGCAATCCATCATCTTCCGCTGAGATAACCATGCCCAATGGTATATATATAACATTTATGCTAGCTCTTCAATTAAATTAAATTTTACGTTTTTGCCTTTGTTTTTCCAATAAAAAATGGCACATTACGTAACACTTGAATACAGCGGTAGTTATATATATTACCCCATGGCCATGTTAATTATTTAATTGTCAAACCACTTTTTTTAAAATTTTTAAATTTTTGTGTAGCAGTGAATTCATGATTATCAATTAATTGCTTGAAATTAATTAAAATCAACCTGAAAATCATGCAACCTCAATCCCATGGCGTTTACGAATCAAAACGGAAAACACCCAATTTACATGTGCAGCTCATATATATATATATATATATATATATATATATACACGATTTCAAGAGAGTAAGTGTGGATTTTTATGATTAATACAATCAGTAATTAATTTTAGTATTTTTATTATGAAATATAGACTATGATCTCCTGGCAATTGCATGAAATATAATTGATGACAGCCCAACCATATTGTGTGAGGGATCCTTAAATTAATGAATAGTTTGACATTTTGTCATCTTTAACCTCTACTGTCTGTCTGTCTTGATCTCGCGCGTCCATCTCTTCTCTGCCCACAAAAATGACAATACACGTCGTCAGGTCAGGTCTCTTTTAATTTGTAGCTAGACGTCCTTTTTGTTTTCTATGTTTCTTCTTGGTTATAATTTATAAATGTATTGTGTGATCTACAGATCGAATACTGTAAAGATTTGTTGAAGTTGTTTGTGATATATATATATATATATATATATATATATATATATATATTGCTGGTGCCTGGTGGAGTGGAAAGAAAGTAGGAGGAAGAAGGAAAATAAACGGGTAAACGTGGTGGTGGGCCGTGGTACACAGTATTTCATCAATTTGTTGTGTTTATATAATGTGGTGGGACAAATGAAACCTGCGAGCCACATGCAGCGTTCACGCCACTGTGCCCCCGTTAGTGTATGTGTATTTATGAGTATTAATGAGTTTTGATGTGAAATAGGAGAGAGAATGAGTGGGATTGAGTGGTGGAGATTTATGTAATACAGTGGGTCTCAGAAAATATGTGGATGTAATTGGTTTGACTTTTGATGTGAATGTGTTAAAATGTGTAAAAATTTGTTAAAAGTTGTAAAAGAACGAGCTGTGTATCTATATATATAAAAGAAGCAACTCTGCAAAGTGTTTTCCCGCAAAAAAGTATTTTATGATAATTATGGTAATTATATAATAATAATAATTGTTATGTGGTAATTTAGTAATTGTATTATGGTAATTATGGCAGTTATATTATGGTAATTACTATATTTAACTTAATAATAATAATAATAATAATAATTATTATTATTATTATTATTTGTAGATAAAAAATTTTCTTTTAAATAGAGTGTTTTTAGATAGTCTATTTTTTCTTATAAGTGGTTTAATTTCTTGCGTTCTAACTACTATTTAATTATGTAGATTAAATGTTATTTTACTTAACATTATCTTTTCTTAAAATTTTTTTGAACGAGATATGGTATAAAATTTATGGTAAGTTAGTCAATATTATTTTACTTAACATTATTTAAATGACTAATTTTTCATTGTCTTTCTATTAAAATAAAAATTTTCTTAGTTATTTTTTTAATAAGAAAAAAACCAATAATTACTAAGAAAGTTAATGTAAATTATTTTTAATACCTACTATTAATTTATGTAATCATTCACTTCGTGTTACATTTTAATATAGACTATTTTATTTTACTATTGTCAAATTATAAAGTAAGAGTTATGTAAATATTTTACCATTTCGATTTCTTCAATGTATTTAATTTTTTATTCCAATACAAGATAACGATTCCAATAAAAAATTTTTATAATTATTGAAATCAATTTTATTATTACATATATTTTTCGATTTTTTCATTAATTTATAAAATAATAAATTTTTTATAGTATTATTTTATATAAATATACCATCTTAACTGTCTCCGTGCATCGTACGGGTGCAACACTACTACACTAGTTTTAATTTAACAAAAAAAAATCACATACCATGGCACTATATTTTAATTAACAAAATCACAAACCATGTTACTTTTTCATTAAGAAAGTTATCAAGTTAGAAATAATTAAAAATTTAAAATGTAGATCACTATTCACCAAGTATTTGAAACAGTTTTTTGTGACAAGTCGGGATCACGAAAAAATGCAAAGGCAAACCAGAATTTATTACTAAGTAAAGAATGTAATAGAGACATATACTTGTTGAAGGCGACATAAGTTTGACATGTCAACTTTTAAAAAGTTACTTGTTTCGAGTTGGGAAATTGGCGCAAATAATAAAAACAAAAACTGTGTTTTTAATTCAGAATTAAAAAAAGTAGTGCAATGATCCAAAAAAAAGTGCACATTTTGTTCATTTGGATGGAATCCAAAAAAATATTTTAGTCATTTGACTTAAGATAAATTTGCACAAAAAGCTTTAACCTTTAGGTATTATTACAATTAAATTCCAAAATTTGAAATGTATTTATATTAGTCCAAAATTTTAATTAAATTATATAATTTAAACTTTTATCTTTTCATATATATTTATTTGATCCATAATTAATTTATCGAGTTAATTTGATACTAATTAAATAATATGTTTATCAAAAACTTAATTTTAACGTAGTAGCATTTGTTTGGATTACTATCATTTCAAAAATTTCTTTTGTATTAGATACACACATATTTGGATTTTATCAACAGTCAATAATAAAATTAATTATTGTACCGGCATAAAATTTTATTAGGAATATATTACTGTAAAAAATACATCGAATACAAAGAAATAATAAAACAAAAATAAAAAATTAAATTAAATTAAAATTAAAAAACTCCCCACCCCCACCCCCACCAAATATAACTCCAAACTTGGGACTCTTACTTGCTTCGATGCCATACAAAATCATTTGATCCAAAAATTTAAATTAATAGATTATTTCAAATATATATTATTTAACTTTTTTTTCTGACAATATTATTTAACTATTATCTTCTCACATATAACCAATTATTGGATTCAATTGACTTAAAAAAGGAAAGTCCAACCATAATTGTTGTGATGTGCGAAGCATATTTACGTAGACACAATTAGTGCAACCTTATATCATTCAATTATTTTTATCTAAAAAAGTTTAAATGTTGTGATGTGCGAAGTTATCACATAGATTGTCCATCGCACAAGGGCGGTCCTGGGTCTAAGGAGGTTAAGTAGCTGCTTAGGGCTCTTAAAATATAAATCCCAAATTTTAAGTTTTTAATAGTGAAAATACTAGAGGAAGGAATTTCTTGATATTTTATATTATCATTATTATAACTTTGAAAATTTTATTTAGTAACTTTTTCTAATAATTGAAATTACTATATATAGTTTTTACAAAAAAATATTTATCAAGAACCTCCTATAAAATTTTGCTTAAATGCCTCCAAATGTCAGGATCGGCAATATCGTCGCACTGAGGAATGAATATTTGAAAGTGGTCTATCCACATGCAACATTAGATAGAAGAATAAATCGAAACACTCGTGAATCGTGAATTCGTGATATATAGAATATTTAGTAGAACAAATAAAAAAAATGAAAAAAAAAGGCAGAAAATTGGAAAGTTGTTGAAGAACTAGTAGTACCAAATAATTCTTCCAAAAAAAAATGTAGTGCCAAACAATTTCCAAATTATAGGCAGAATTTTCGGGAACTGAATTTTTTACAACGTGAAACATCCATCATCAGTGACTAGAATCTAACCGCTTTTCCGCTCTATTTAATTTTTTGAATAAATGATCAACAAACCATTGTACTCTTTATTTAGTGATCTCCCGGTTTGTCTTTGTTCTATTTAATTGCCCCATGAACGATTAAGAACCATCGATGGTGTCATAACATCGATGGCATTTTAAATCGTTTGATCTTCGTTTGAAATTGAATCGATCTGAATCGGGACGGCGATGGGAGTTCGAGAATTTTGATTTTTTCGACACGTGGCCCGCCATAGCCACTAGTCAAAGTTTTAACACTATTGTTGGGCCAAAATACTGCCAAAATTTTGACCGGTGGTCACGGTGGCCACGGTATCGCCGGAAAAAATTCGAAAAATTCATTGAACTCTCCATCGCCTTGCTGATTCCAAATCTAATCTCGGATTTGAAAACGGAGATTGAATCGATCCCGAAAATGTCATCGATGGTGCCGTAAATCGATGGTGCTTGGTCGTCAAAAGGGACAAGTTTAATTTAAAAGAAGTGCATTAGAGATGTTTTCGCTGCTGTAATGCAAGAAAAAACTTATATAAGGCCTTGTTCTATTCAACATAATTTAACACAAATTTTATTAATTTTTTTCTCTCATCATTTACAACAACTCATTCAATTATTTAATATACTTTTTTCAAAATTCAACCACACATTCAATACTTGTATAAGGAAAATGAACTTTATCATCAATCAAACATACCCTAAATCTCTTTACAAAATTTCACGTGCTTTCATTTGGTCAAATTCTCACATTTTTCTCTTAGGATTCTACAATTTCTTCTAATTTCTTAGCCAATCAATACTTTGGGTATGTATGATTAAAAAGAAGGAGAAAGAAAATTTTTTAAAAAAAATATTGTGAATCAAACATACCCTAATTTATTGTATGGTCATCACGAATAGCAATATACTAATTATTTTCTTTTGATAACTTGTTTGAAATAATTTTTAGTGGCAAGATATATTATATGTAGAACTGGAAGAAAAAAAATATCTAGATTAAATATATATTTTATATAAATATATAATTTTAAGAAAAGCCCAGCAATGACAAATGATATTCTTTAAAATTATACATTATTGTTATTGTCGTATTGATTGAGTTATCGACGACCGAGAGAGCATGCAAGTCCTTCGTAACTCTTAACATTTAACAATAACATTAGCATGCTCACGTCATGATCCCAACCAGGGGTCCGTTAATATCTTTTTGACCACACAAATATTATATGCATTGTACTATATTATATTATATTATTACAGAAATTAAGCCACAGCCTTTTCTTTTCTTTATCTTTCAAAAATATTTTATTTATATTAAAATTTTAATCATTTTCTGGTTAATTAGAATGCTAACATTTCGTTTTTGTGAAGAAAAGTGTTGCTAGCGTCGCTAATGTTTTTCTTTTGTCAACATCCAAAATTTTCAAGATAAATTTCCAAGATTTATGTTCATTTTCAAAATTATGGTCAAATTTAGGTATTGCTGAGAAAGCGAATAAAAACATTAGTCAATTGTTTTCTAAAATTCAAGAGTTGAAATTCGAAAACTCAAAAAAATAAATAAATAAATTCTGTTAAAAGGTCTAAGTGTTTCAAATTTCTTAAAAACTAATTTTCTCTTAAACGTTTCAATCATACATTTTACAAGAACTGTTTTATATTCTAGTACTATCCCTGTGCAATGCACGGGATCTGTAAAAATAATTTTGAAAAAATTTCGTAAAATTTTTTTAATTATATGATCAATCCAAAAGAGAAATAATAATTTGCATAACATTCAAATTTGGTATGGATGTTGAAATTGAAACTTTACAAACATATCTAAAATAATTTAAAATTTGAAAAACTTCTTTAAAGACCACGTGCATATTAAGTTGGCATTGAAATAGCAGATGTTATCTATATTGGATATTTGAAAAAAATTATAAAGTAGATATAAAATAATATGTTTAGAAAGCTTAAGGTCTAAAATAGAAGCACGAATTAAAGTCAAAACTCATTTTTCGATCATTGAACTCACAATGCACATTACGCGTAAAAACTATATAAAACTATCATTTTAATTTTAACATAGAAAAAAATAGAAAATATTTTTTATTTAATTTTTTAAATAAATGAAGATGAATTTTTTTCTAAAATAGAAAATCCCTCCGAATGTGGCACTGTACCAAGTTGACAATTCAACTTCTTTTAATAAGAAGAATATATATATAGAATTAAAAAATTAAAATGTAATATTTCAAAATTAAAATGTATGCGAAAAATGTTAATTCTCGTTTTTAGAAATAATTCAATTGCCATTGTAATTTGTAACCTTGGCCTCATATCACATTTCCATTAATGTTTGCATTTAGTTCATTTTAAATCATGTATCTAATTCAAAAATTAAAATTTATATAAAAAATAAAATAAGGAAAAAAAATACTAGATAGGGAAAGCAAAATATACTAAAGAAGGACAATATAAAATAATAATATGCATATTTAATGTTTGCTTCCAAAATAGAATTTTTTAAATTTTAATTATATGCGTGCCAACTTGGCACTGTCAATGTGGCATGCTAACATGGCACTGCGCCTAGTTGGGACTTCAATTTTTATTAATTGTATGATTGCCAAATTATTATGAAGACTTTTTCTAATTTGTAATTACTCATATAATCTTAATTAAAGTGTTACCAACTTAAAGGTAGTTAGAGAAAATTGCCCATAATAAACCCACATGTTCAATGGTCATTCTCAAAATGGGACAGAAATAATTTTCATAACAGAGACGGTCACTTGAATAGTTGATGTAAGAATAGAATTATTCTATTCTAGGTGTATACACAAATATTGTGTGGTATTTATCACATTTTAATAGGATATGAGAGCAAATTATTATATTTTTTCCTAAAAGTGGAGGGGCCCATATTCTATTAAAATATAATATTTTATAACAATATTTGTGTATACTTCAAACATAGCTCGTAAGAATAATTCCGTGCCGGGCGGGAAAATCGGATTGACTTATAGGTCACTTTGGACCTAAAATGAACTGTTTCTATCAAATAATTAAGAGGGCGTTCTGTTTGTTTTGTATTTTCTGTTTTCATTTTCGAAAATATTTTGACGTTTTCTATTTTCAATTGGTATTTTGAGAAAATTAAAAATGTGTTTGGTTTATTGTTTTGGAAAATTATTTTTGAAAAGAGAAAATAGAAAACATGTTTAGTTTATAATTTTAGAAATATAATAAGTTGGTATAATAAAAATTACAAAACAGTCCCTAAACTTTTTAAATTAACAAAAAGGTCATCTTCTTCATCCCAACCCACCCACGCACCCTCACCCACCCCATCTCTCTCTCTCTCTCTCTCTCTGATCGCCGGCGACTGAAGGTGGTGCGAAGTACCATGAAATGGTGGCTCGCACCACCAGCAGGTGGTCGCGACCACCTCCGAGGTGGTTCGACCACCATTAATGGTGGTCGAACCACCTTTGCAGGTGGTTTGACCACCTGCTGGTGGTCGGACCACCACTTTTCGTGGCTTCCGGTGGTCAAACCACCAGATCTGGTGGTTTGACCGTTAGATCTAGTGGTTTGACTTTTTTTCGGTGGTGGTTGGCGGTGGTCATTGGTGGCTAGGACTAAAATGCACAAAAACGAAAAGTTGAGATTCAAATGTAATAAATATAAAGTTTAAAATCCGAAAACGCGTTTTCCTTATTTTCGATATTTAACATAGAAAACGCAAAAAACGCTAAAAAGATGCTTTCGAGTTTTCTATACAAATGTTGAAAATGTTTTCAAATAAAATAATAAACATAACGCGTTTTCAACATTTTCGAAAACAGAAAACAGAAAACGACCTAAAAACAGCAAAGAGAACGCCCCCTAAGTGATTGACTTTGCCTTCAGTGTAAAATATTGAAAAATAAAAATAGTACTTTTTGGTTTACAAACTTTTCTCGCTAAACATACTAGTGGTATTTTCGAAGTGGCTGTTAGCCAATTAATTTTTATAAATTTTTATATATTTTTTATTCTACTCATTTTTTTATTTGATATTTATATATTTTGTGGGATCTATTTATACTATATAAATTTACGTCATTCAATTCCATTCATTTTATCTCCTATATCCAAGGTTCCAAAAAGCCCAAGGCGCGGAAAAGCGTCAAGACGAAGCCTTAAGCTTAGGCGCACTTAAGCGCGACAAAACGCGATCAATGCGTGATAAAACGCAAAACGTAGTGAAACGTGGATGTCAAGCCTTGAGCATAGGCGCCGCTTAGGTGAGCCTTTTAGAATATTGCCTATATCATATAAAAAATCTATAAAAATTTATTTTTACACATATACTAACACGCGCTAATGTATTTTGTATGGACGCGTGTACTATTAAATATCTACACTATTCATTAAATATACTATTTTAAGCAAAGCAAAGCTAAAATGTAACTCTTTTCTTGTACTAAAAGTCTAAAACACCTATTCAAAAAAAAAAAAGTCTAAAAAAACAGTTTAAAAAAAAGTCTAAAACAATGTAATTCTGCCAATAAAAAAAATGTAATTTTTCTTTATGGGTGTAAATGACTTTTGACTCAACGGTTTGTGGGGTTCATGACACCATCTCCCCCAATTTACCAATTAATTATGAGTTTTGTGGCAAGTAAATAAATGAATTTTTATTCTATATTGATTGAATAAATAATATGGTACAAATATTTTCAACAATTTTTTTTTACGACAAGAATTGGACCTTTATAGGCGACTCGTTTTCCTTAAAAGTGCTATTTCTGATAGTGATACCTTATTACTAATGACCACGTGACATTTTCTGGTCCATTAAATTAATTAAAAATAAGAAAAAATTTGTTGAGTCATGAAACTTAACAAAATTTCTGGATATAGACATAATAAATAAACCACAATGATTTTTTGTAGCACACCAGCCGCAAATGAGGTTCATATACGTTTTTTTTCCTTTTTTGAAAAAAGGACAAGAATGGCAACTGTGAATTTTGTAATACCACAATGAGTATGATACTTTTTTCCATTTCCCTTGATAGCATATATTTGAATCCTCAAAAAAATAAAAAATAAAAAATTCTTCTTCCCCTCCATTTTCCCCAAACTGACCCAACCCCCCACGCAACCCCCCAAAACCACTAAGCAACCTCCGGCCGACCAACACACACCCTACCCGAAAAATGTCTTCTTCCTCTCCATCTTCCTAAACGCACTACCACCACCCCCACCCCCTCAAATCCACGCACACTGCAGATGCTTGCAAGTTCTCCAACTAGTTTACCAGCTTGCTTGGGAAAACTTTTGGGAGATTTAAACCAGATTTGGTTTTCATAAAAAAATTTTGCAAGGAAATGAAAATGGTAAAAATGATCGGCAATAAAGAGTTGAAGTCGACGTCTTCTTTCGCTGGTATATTTGCAATCGTACTCGCCAGAAAATTTAGTATGGTTGTCGCTAGAATTTTTGCTGGCATGAGTTGTCTCTGAAAAAAAATTAGAACCTATAGTATAGAATATAGATTATAGAATTAAAAAAATGGAGGCAAAATGGAAATATGGGGCTTAAAAAACTTGCTACATTTATCTTTTATTATATAGTACTCCCTCCGTCCCACTAAGATAGGCAAGTATTCCTATTTTATCCGTCCCAAATTATAGTCCAATTTCCTTATTGAATGTATAATTTATTTTTCATGTACTAAAATACCCCTATTTAAGATAATTGGAATATTAAACATCAAGATAGATATTTCATCTCCCAAAATATTTAAACATATTCACACTACTTTTTGACCATTTAATATAGGGGTAAAATTGGAAGAATATATGAATATCTTATAATTCCAAGAACATTTAAGATGTTTTCTTAATATGCGTAAAAAATGGTGGGTGCCTATCTTAGTGGGACGGAGGGAGTAACTTGATAGGACAGGAATTCGGAATTTTTCACTTGCTATTCTTGGAATTCGCCCTTTTTCTTCCCCCCAATGTGATGAGACTTCACGTACCATTTATGTTTCGAATGCGTTTTTAATAAAAATATATTGTCTACCTGTTCTACTCTTCCGCTCAGATTCCATTTAAGATGCGGGGCCCCCTAGCTTTTTCCGTATATGTATATATATATATATAATTATTTTTACTTTTTGATTTTTGTGTCAGAATTTTCTTCGAAGGCCTTTTCGCGTCAGCTAAACCGTACATGAAGATAAGCATTCTCTATAAATTGACCAACTCATGTGCCTTCCACTCCTCACACTCCGCTCTCTCTCTCTCAAGAAGAGATTCAGTCCATTAATTAATCCATTATCCAATCAAGAAAATGAAGGTACGTAACACATTTTTCTCTAGTATAAACTGCAAAATCAGCCATTTTTTTTCTCCTACCAGATGTCAATCAAGTCTCCACATTATGTATTTATTTTCCGTCATTCGCAGCAAAAGATTGTGATTAGAGTGTCAATGATCAACGAGAAAACTCGCTCCAGGGCCTTACAAGTTGCTGTCGGTGTGTCAGGTATATATACCAACTTTCTTTTCCTCCAAATTAATAAAAAAAAAAATTACTGAAACATACAAACTATATGATATAACACGACATGACATTAAATTTTTAAGATTTATATAGTGTCTAACGTCTTTGTTTGTTTATTTTAAGGTGTTGAATCGGCTGCATTAACGGGAACAAAAATGGACCAAGTTGAGGTCGTTGGAGAAAACATCGATGCGGTCATGCTCACGAGGAGACTAAGGAAAAAGGTGGCATGCGCAGAGTTGGTCACTCTCGGAGAAGCCAAAAAGCCGGAACAGAAAAAGGAGCCGACACCCGCACCACTACCGCCCATCATTGGTTGGCCTGTACCTCCTTATCCTTGCGTCTGTTGCGAAGTTAGAGACCCAAGTTGCACCATAATGTGAAGAGATGCATTGAATTTCAATTTGGAAATACATCAAAATACGAGTGCAAAGTGCAAATTTTAGTTTTTCAAGCCATTTGACTCAAGTGTAATAAGCATTCGAAAATGTGATGTGGTATTGTGTAGTGTGTAGGAGGAAGCATCACTATGGGATTTATGTCTTCTTTTTTATGAAAATTTAAAATTTATAAAAGATAGCACGTTATAACATCTCCAATAGTTTTTCTAGACGTGAGATGCTCAAATTCTAAAATTTAACTCAAACCAACTCTCTAAATTAATAATTTAATGTAGAAAGTGGATTTATAATTTAATAAGTACAAGTTTTAATATCTGGCCTACTTCTTGGATAATATACTTTAAATTTAATTTAATTGGTTGTTAATATAAAGAAATATTATTATTAATTAAAAATTTGACAAGACGCTACAAGAAAATTGGATTTTTGTGATAAAGTATTTACCACAGCTTCATATGCTATAGCAAATAAGCCTTACACCACAGTAAAAAGAATTGTCATAAAAAATCATTATTTCTAAGCACAATTTTTTATCTTGCTATGGTAAATATTCACTTTTTTGTGACACAAGGATGATATATCCTATGGCAAAAATACTTTGTACGACCGAAAAAATTGCCGTCCTTAAAGACGCCGACATTTAGCGTTTCAGGGACAGTCCCATGCGCTGTGGCAAATAATCGGGATAAAAGACTACGTAAGTGCTAGTTTATGTGTACATATCAATATTTATGAGGTTTGATGTGAAATGTGAGAGGGAATAAATGTAATTGAATGATGGAGATTTGTGTAATATAGGTAGGTACCACGAGATATGTAAATGTGATTAATTTAAGACGCGAGTACATCTGCACCGGAAACTCTTCATGTTGAAGGTAGAAGTCTGGAAAACTGGTCCCTGATTTTATCCATAAAAGCATAATTCACTAAACAGAGCCACAATGAAGCCTCACTAAATCAATTAAGCTCAGACGAGGCACTTTTTTCCAGAACAGTTCATCGATCTCCTTGAATTGCCGGTCGCTCTGAAATTTCGAATCCTCCAAAATAGGCATCTCGTTGAAAATGGAGTTCGTTTGAATCAAATCGCGAAATCGCAAGGCAGAATGATTAAGAGACTAAATTAGGACGGATTAATTCGTGAAATTCCGGAAATCGTTAATAGGAGCCCTTGCCTTGCGTGAAGAAATTTTGGTCCCTTCTGATGAAATCATCTAATTCACCAGCTTTGTCTCGGGAATCTCTCTATTTGTTAAAATATGCTCCATAAAAAGAGAGATGCACTTGGAAATGCTCTTATATTATTATAAATAAATATTGATATGTGTTTTTCAATAATAAAAATGAATATGTGAAAATTATTTCATGAACAGATTGATATGGACAGAACAGTGAGAACACGCCAATAGCCAATCACTCGCTTTTATAGATTACAACGTACCTTACATAAGACTTATATTCTCTTCCCCCCATTAGGGGAGGATTAGATTTTCCCCCTGGTATGAATGATAATGTGATATTGTCACATCATTATTTGTATATTAAAAATGATGATGTGGCACTATCTCGTCTTCATTCATGCTTACATGATAGTATCACGTCAGTTGAAGGAAAATTTTATCCTCCACCCAACTTTCTTTACACATTGTACTCGCTGGACAATCATGATATAGACATAAGCCACAACATTGTTCAGTGAATAAACTTGGGGTGTGGCAATCGTATGCATCGATATAGGAAGTTATTTGACGTAAGTCAGTTAGAGCATCTTTAATGCCAATGTCCATTGTGATGTCTATTGGGAGAGAGATAGTGACACAATTTTTTGCATGGGTACCATATGTTTTCTTACTTTTCTCAATTTTCATTTTTCTAAAATTACTTTTATCATTATATTACCTCACCCCCCCCACCCCCCTTGCCATGTCTACAAATAGAAATCCGTCTAGAGTTAAGAGATTCTTCTCTACCATTTTATTATTATTTTTAAATTTAAATTTATTTCTATTATCTTTTTCACTGTTTCCTCTTATTTTCTCCTACAATTCTTTCCATTTCTTTTCAATTAAAATAATCACCACCTCTCTCCTCTAATTTATATCCATAATCCACGTCTCCAACAAAGATGGTTGTGGGGAAGATATAAGAGTCAAGTATAAAGTTGTGAGGTTTTGTTTCTTTCCATTCAATCCAAAAGGATATTAAAGATAGCCAGAGTCTAAAAGAATATATTGTCACTTATTTTCTTACGAAAAATTGAAAAGGCATTTACATACACAAGGCAACAAGCATCTTTAGGATAGGAGACACGTGTAAAGATTCGATTGGTTAGGTGGTCCCATGAAAAGCATCAGATTGCGCGTATCAACAAATTCATGAAAATATGCACCCTGTTCAGTATTTAATGTAATATTATCGTAGTTGCATTGTATCATTCTCAGTGTTATCTAATGTACCATGTTCACATCCCATCATGCGCCAACCCTACAACTTGATCACATTAACAACTTATTCACTGGAGCCTTTTCGCCAACGGAGGCAATAGTGCTCCGGTTGAAGCTACCTCGCCAATGGAAGTATATATATCCTTGGGGCATTGTCATGGGGCCTTGCTCGGCCTCTTTAGTGCTTCGGATTAAATATACAAAATATTTATAAATGAGTTATTGCTTATAAATATTTTACAACAATTCTCCGTCTAGTGAAAGTTGTTTGTATAAAATTTTGTGCAAAAGACTGATGTGATGTGATTTTGACTTGTCATGTTAGCTACTTTTCAATTTATAACATGATCTAAATTTCGTTATATCAACTATTTACAGAAAATTTGTGCACGCAGTTTGCACCGTATTGAAAATTACCACTTGTAAGGGACAACTCTTCACTCTTTCATCTATTAGTTATGGAGGTTTTCAGAAAATTCCAGCAAAAGTTGTTGGACTGCATTAGTCCAACCCAGCCAGTATGGATGGCCCAAACCTTGAGACTGGACCAAGGTGCACATAGTATATCATTGAGAGAAAAGAGAAGGCAATCCATCATCTTGCTCTGAGATAACCATGCCCAATGGTATATTGGTATGTAACATTTCTGTTCTTCAATTAAATTTTACGTTTTTGCCTTTTTTTTACAAAAAAAAATGACACATTACGTAACACTTTAATACAAATGAAACTTACGAGTCACATGTGTTCGTTCCTTCTTTTTTTTCTCTTTTTCTTTTTGGGGGGTGTGTTGGGTTGGGTTTAAACATGACACTTTATTTTAATTTTAAAAAAATAGCATACTATGGCATTATATTTTAATTAACAAAATCACATACCATCTTACTTTTTCATTTAGAAAGTTATCAAATTAAATATGAAATGATTAAAAATTTAAAACGTAGATCACTATTCACCAAGTATTTGAAACAGTTTTTTGTGACAACTCGGGATCATGAAAAACGGCAAAAGTAAACGAGAATTTACTAATTAAAGAATGTAATAGAGACATATGTTTGAAAAAAATTCAGCTATGCTTTGCTAACATGTTCTTCTTTTACACCAATCCCAATTTCTTTTTGATGTGTACTTTCAACTATGTAAGAGAGAAGGTCAACTCGTGATGGAAACTACTACAACCCTAACCAAAAATTTAAAAAAATAAAAAATAAAATAAAATAATGGCAATGCGTTTATAAAAACTTTACCTTCAAAAAAGAAAAAGAAAAGTATTTATAAACACTTCGAAAAAGTATTTATTTATAAACTTGATAAGTGAAGCGTGTGAATAGAAAATATAATCCAGAGACATATACGAACTTTTTTTACAAATAAAGTATCTATTTATAAACTTAATAAGATACTTCAGTACTCAATTGAATAAATTCATATTTATTTATTCCAAATTTATTAATTACCAAACTTCTTATTTACGATATTTTGACTAAACATTGAATTTATATTTCCTTCTACCATAAACCTTGCACAATTTGTATAGTGACTGAAGTATAGTTACATAGACCATGCTAGTTATACAATCTGATTTATAACTAGTTATATAACTACATTATATGTCACGATTTTGTAAACTCATATATCATTGTTATAATGTTATTGTACTGTTATTACTTTATAAGTTTTTTTTTCCAATAACCTAATTTTACAACTACAATTAAAATTAATCTAGTCAAACTAGAATTATTCTAATCACATATACGATATATGTTTGTGTTCTATATCCATCGCATCAAATTTAAAATTTTAAAGTGTGAAAAATTTTAGTACTCCCTCCGTCCCACATATACAGTTCACTTTTCCTCCTTGAATTGTCCCATATAGATAGTTCCCTTTTTATATTTAGTAGTATTTTTCTATTAATTTACAATTATATCCCATATATATTATCGAAAATATAATATATTAATGATTTTTATTCATTTAAATAAGGGCATGACAGGAAATTTATTTATAAATTTATTTTTTTAATATTATTTTTAGTGTTTGTGTAAAAATCAAAGTGAATAATATATGTGGGACAGATGGAGTATTTAATAATATAACAATGACATTGAATAACGCTGACCATATCGGCCTGGCGCCTACCTTCAAGCATTAATAGCCTCCTTAATCTTAGGCGCCTTTGCTCCCTCAAAAACGTAATTGCTCCGTTCATTTAATTAATTTACTTTTACATTATCTTTTTCTGTCCTTTTTTCTTTATCGAAAATTGGTAAAATGCATTGTAGTAAAAGTTACTACTATATTCTTTAACAATGACCCATGTGGATATTTCAAAAAAAGACTCATCTGATCCACAAGTATTCGCCCCGCAAACCACCCCCAACCCGCCACCAAAAAAAACCCCCATTCCCTTGTAATTCAAAAAGGAAAAAAAATCATTATTCTTTAGCTCAATGTTTGTAACATAATTAGTCAAATCTTGGTAATTAAAAATTAAAGATTAATTTATACTAATACTTCAATATTATTTAATAATAATAATTACGTCATCCTATTTTCTTGCCAAAGGCAACTTGTAGCTTGATGGCAAATATGGAGTCAACTCCACGCCATGGCTGAACCCGGGTCCAATTTCTGTTTCATCTTATCATCTGCCAAGAAAACGTTAAAAGTTTGAGTGTCCCATTTGTTAGATATGATGTGGCTTCCAATAATGGACTCCAAGCATTCATACCAAAGAACCCTGCCCCAAGATTATCAGAACCTATAAATAACTATCAGAAATTTCCATAATAATGATTTGATCATACATATATTGTTTCAAACTCTCTAAATTACCTAAGACTAATATTTGTGAGAGATCATCTCACTACGGTTCGCTCGTTCTGACGAGCTTCGACGCTGATCAACGCCGGCGCCGTGACGCTTGGACTGCTATGAGACGAAAGAGCAAGAGAGATTTACTGTAAAAATCCGCTTTTATTGGTAATCTCTTAATCACATTACTCATCTGGAAGAGTGATCCTGTTTGGAATTCGATTAATTATTTCAACGACAATGCTTAGATCAATTCTAACAACAGACGTTCTTACCTCGATCTCTGTTGAGATTTGATTTATTGTTCTATAAAACAATTTAGTTTGATTTATCTGCGGATTTATGGAATTGCGTTAAAATTAATTTTTGGATCGGATCCGTAAATTATTCACGCAACGAAAAAAAAAAAGGAGGGGTTGCAGAATCGAGCATCACCGGAGCCGGCTACGGCACGGCTGGTTGTCGCCGCCGCCGGATGACCTGGTCAAGCGGCATCGCGGCGCGAACTGGCCGCCGCTGCCGTCATTACCGCAGCGAAGAACGATCAAGCCGGCCAGGTTGCAATGCTGTCGCAATTCAAAGAATGGCGACTTCGACCAAGGGAAGATGGCAATGCGACATCGCCGCCGCCTGGTGGCACGGGCGATGGTCGCCGCCGGCTCTGAGCTAGGGGGAGAAACCCTAGCTGAAAGTTGTGGTTTCCAAATGCTGAGTCGAGGTTGATGTGGGGTGGTGGTGCAATTTCGAAATTGCACACCAAGCTCCCCATCCTTATTTAAAGGAATTCCCGATTTTCCATAAGTTTGAGAAACTTGCAACCGGCCCCTGCCGCTTTTTTGCGAAAATCGGGTCCTAGGAATGAAATAAAATTTCTAAAATTAATGATAAATTAGATTTTTTAATTTTCTTGTAAATATTCAACTTTAAATATTTATTTTTAATTTAAAATTCTTATTTGGAGAAAAGTTGAATTTTAGAAAATTGTAATTTTAGTTTATTCTTCCTAGTCTTTTTATAAAGTTTATCAAAGTGTGACTTTGATATAGAAGACTAATAAAGTGTTATTTTGTTCAACCTGCCTCCAATAATATTTAATTAATTAGATTAATTATTTATTATTACATGCAATTAATTAGATTAATTACTTATTTCTACATGAAATTAATTAGATTAATTGTGAGAATTTTGTTTCTTGATTGTTTAAATTGTTTAAACAATATACGCCGTCACAATAAATTTAGAAACTAAATTGTTTATCAATATTGGATATTGGATGATTAGGGACTGCACTAATGTATTGGATTTAATGTATTGGTTTAAATTCTTATTGGTGTTGTGGGCCTCAAGGTGCTCGTTAATAATTTGGGGCTCATTTGATTGTTAAAATTCCTAACTGCGAGTCCATTTGATATGGCGATGTGCCAACCGGGTATTAGATAGAAGTTGAAGAAGAAGATGGAGATCAATGAGTCGCTTATTGGAAGACGAGCCTTCGGCCCCTTAGATTTGACCAACCGCTTTTTCCTGGTGGCTCAGAAATCGAATAGAAATACGCCCATAATCATCCACCGCTATTATGCTTTAAATGTGTGCATGGTTGATGTATGATATTTTGCATAGTATTTGATGAGACCCATTCCTCTTAAAATGATATTAAATTCAAGCGATTAAATGTTAATCAATGCCTTCCAATGCTATGGTGAAGAAAATTAGATTCTCACAATCGTAGTATGTTTGTTGAGCGACTCAAGACTACTCGATCGTAGGGGAATGTTTTCTTCTGTGAGACATGATGATGTCTCCTCGAACATCGGGTCTAATTTAATCAAGTTCATTTCTTGTTGAGTAACTCAAGGAAATTGATTTAGAGGTATATCGTTAATACATGAGATGTATAAGGATAATGAGTTATCTACTTGATGATCCTGAGTCACATAGAGATGTGATTGATAGATATGTCTACCTAAACGTCTTGCTAAGGCTTGTTGAGTGACTCAAGGCTCGATTGAACGTTTAGGGATCCTCGCCCACTGACAAATTTGAGAAATTTACCAATGTTGGGGATCATTGATTCAATGGAGTATAGTTAGTATTATAAAAAGTCCATATTTTATTAACTTTAAGCATATAATAATTACTCTATCTTTATCATTACGCTAAGTGAATTATGGTCGGTCACATGAGTTTGAGGGGCATACTTGATGCTAACAAACTTAATGGTCGAACTTTAATGACCGCACCGCAATCTCGAGAATCGCTTCAAACACGAGAAAATTGCATATGTTCTTGAAGAACAAGCACGGTGAGTCTCGGCCGAGAGTGCAATGAAGATGTCGTGGGAGGCATACAATCAAAGATATAGATGATGATAACACCGCAACATGTGTGTGATGCTTGCAATGATGTCTCCCGAAAGGTAAAAGCAACATGAGGATATGAATGCTTATGCAATGATTGCTCATCTCAAGTGAGTTGTACGATGAGCACCCCGCACCGAAAAGATATGAGATATCGAAAAGCTTTTCAAGGTTGTGATGGCAGAGGGATCTTCAAGAAGTACTCGCGTACTACATGATCTGGATACATTGAAAAATTAGAGCAATTAGGCTTTGCTACGACCATGAGCTAAGTGTTGACTTAGTCCCACAACGCCGCCGGATAGCTATTCTCAATTTATCGCGAATTTCAACATGAATAAAATTGAGGTGACACTCAATCAAGTAAATATGTTGAAATCGCCGAGAACATCGCTAAAAACCAATGGGCAAGTGTTGGCTACATTGAATCCTCTAGTGGGACTAAGAGAAAGGCGAAGAGATCTTTGTGAAAGGATCAAAGAAGGGTAAAGCGAGGCAAAAGTTGCCAAACAGAGAAAAACAACAAGAACAAGTCTCAAGTCGATGCCGAAGTGCTTTTATTGTAAAGGCAAAGGACATTGAAGAGGAATTGCAAGCTCTACCTTGCTAGCTTGAAGGGAAAGAAGTCTTCCGAAACTTCCACTTCGTGTATACACTTCATCGAAGTTGAATATGACCGCATCTTCGCCTTCCGGTATTAGATACCTGGGATGTGGATCTCATATTTGTACAAACATGCAGTGACTAAAGAACATTAGAACACCGCGAAGGGAGAAATGAACCTACGAAGTTGGAAATGGAGCAAGAGTTGCCGCTTTAGCCGTGGGGAGCTACTTTCTATCGCTGCCTTCGCCTTATTTTAGAATTAAAAGAATGTTATTATGTTCCCGCTTATTACCAAAACATTATTTCCATTTCTTGTTTGGACATGAATGGCTTTATCATTGATATTAAGAATAAATGTTGCTCTATTTATCGTGATAATGTGTTTTATGGTTGGGGAACCTAGATAATGGCATTTATATTCTAAATCTCTAACATTCTATAATGACTATAGAAAATAAGAGGCTAAAAGTTGATAACAAGAGATCAACGACTGCACTGCGTATCGCAGTGCTCGGGGCACATCAACGAAAAACGATCAACAAGTTACATAATGATGGATACTTGGGGAAGGATTACTAATCCTTTGAAGATGCGAAGTCGTGCCTTTTAGGCAAGATGACCAAATTCCTTTAGTGGAAAGGGAGAAAGAGTTTGCAGAAAGATTGGTACTCATACATACCGATGTATGTGGACCAATGACAATGTAAGCCAGCGTGGTTTTTCCTACTTTATCACGCTTACGTATGACCATACGAGATATGGATTTGTATACTCTGATGAAGTTCAAGCATGAAGCACTTGAAAAGTTTAAGGAATTCAAGCAAGAAGTGGAAAAGCAACCGGAAAGAGTATTCTAACACTCAGATCCGATCGGTGGAGAATACCTTAAGGGCTTAGTTTTGACTACCTCAAAGAGAATGGGATTCTCTCGCAAAGTGGACTCCACCTTATACACCACAACACAATGGTGTATCTCGAGAGGAGAAATCGCACCCTTATTGGATATGGCGTGTCAATGATGGGTCAAACAAACCTTCCAAAGTCGTTTTGGGGATATGCAATTAAAATCGCCGTTACACACTAAATCGTGCCCCATCTAAATCTGACAAAAACACCATACGAAGTTATGAATGGTAAGAGACCAAATCTTTCATATATGAAGGTTTGGGGTTGCAAGCTGTGAAGCTTACAAGCCTCTGATAAATTGATGTTAAGTCCGGATAATGCTACTTTGTGGGATATCCAAATGTAAATGCTTGGATATTATTTCTACAATCCCAATGACATGAGAGTCATCGTGTCTAGACACTGCTTTCTTGGAAAAAGAGTTTATTCGAAAGAGAACAAGGGGAGCAAAGTAGATCTTGAAGAGGTTCAAGAAACCATGGAACTCGACAATCGATTGGATGAAACAAAGAGTTGAGACACCATTGGATGAAGTTGAAACCATCGAAGGGAGATAAGAGCTCCCAAGGACACGCCACTCCTCGTAAGTCTAGTAGGATGATTCGCCCTCCTCGTGAGATTAGATCTCATGATTACTAATGAAACATTACTAATAGAGGAAGACGAGCCTACCACTTATGACAAAAGGCGGTTCAAGCTGCTGACTCGAGAGAATGGCAAGAAGCCATGGAATCCCAAATGAACTCCATGTATGAAAATGAGGTATGGACCTTGGTTGATTTGCCTAAAGGGGTAAAACCAATAGGTTGTAAATGGTTTACAAGAAAAATCGACATGGATGGTAAAGTTCAAACTTATAAGGCAAGGCTAGTGGCTAAAGGTTACAATCAAAGACAAGGCGTTGACTTTGATGAGACCTTCTCACCCAGAACATGTCTAAATCAATTCTGATTCTACTTGCATCAGCAAAGATACCATGACTATGAGATTTGGCAAATGGATGTCAAAACCGCTCTTAAATGGGAATCTCAAGTGAGGATGTGTACATGACACAACCGAGGGGTTTTGAGTTCTAGTAAGCCGCATAGGGTATGCAAACCCGCAAAGATCCATATGGACTTAAGCAAGCTGCCTTGAAGTCGTGGAATCTTCGCTGATGAGACAATCAAGAGGTTTGATTTCATTCAAAACTAAGACGAACCGTGTGTATACCAAAAGGGTAGTGGGAGTAAGATCGCTTTTTCTAATCTTATATGTGGATGACATATTAATATTAGGGAACGACATTCCAATGCTAAGATCAAGAAATCTTGGGTTATCCACAAATTTCTCCATGAAGGATTTGGGAGAGGCAAGATACGTATTGGGATTAAGATCTATAGAGATAGATCTAAAAGACCGCTTGGCCTATCCCAATCCATGTACATAGATAAAATCTTGAGAAGATTTAATATGCAAGAGTCGAAGAGAGGACTCTATTCCATAGGGCATGGGATTAATCTCTCAAAAGATATGTGTCCACGCATACAAGTTGAGAGAGATCGCATGGATAGGATTCCTTATGCATCGCAATAGATCCATCATGTATGCAATGCTATGTACGACCTGACGCCTCATATGCTCGAGTGTCACTTGAAGGTGTTCCAATCAACCTGGAGAAAAACATTGATTACAAGTCAAGAACATCCTTAAGTACTTGAGAAGAACTAAGGACATGTTCTCGTGTATGGAGGAAATGAACTAAAAGTTCATGGATACACAGATGCTAGTTTTCAATCGATAAAGACGATCAGCAAATCCTAACTGTTACGTGTTTACCCTCAATGGGGGTGCCGTAGTTGAAAAGTTCCAAGCAAGAAACTACAATGATTCAACGACTAAGCCGACACATACGCTGTCGTAAAGAAAGGAAGCTGGTCTGGATCAAGAAGTTTGTCAACCGGCTTGAGTTGTTCCTAGCATTGTTGATCCGATACCATTGTAGACGACAACAATGGAGCCATCGCAAGAAGCAAAGGAACCGAGGTCTCATCAACGATCCAAGCATGTATTAAGGCGATACCATCTCATTAGAGAGATAGTTCAGAGGAATGATATAAAGATAGAGCTAGTCCATACCGACGTATAACGTATGCCGATCCGCTGACCAAAGCGTTATCGCAAAATAAGCATGATAGTCATGTTTTTTCCATTGGTATAAGATACATGAGTGAATGGATATAGTTTGATGTCAATACCCCATGTAAGACGCTTTGAGTATGTTTAATTATTTATATGCGCTTCAAAAATGGCAGATCTATTATATTCATTCGTCATATTATAACAATCAAAATAATAGAGTCCGTAGAATAAGTGTGGACAAACTTGATTAATCGCAAGTGGTTGTGATTGTGAGATGCAAGTTTTAGCACATATTCTTAAACTATCCCCAACAAAGCAATGGCAAGACTTCCTGATATCATTGCTATGATAGATCGGCATGTGTTGCATCTCCTTCTTAAGGAAGAAGTAACTGATCTCACAAGCTTAGAATGTGAAGACGTCGATGGACACATGGATGCCTTGTTGGTGGAACAAGCATTTGATGACCCGCCAGGATACCGTGCAGATGGATAGTTATCCTTACGCCGCCAGCTAGTCTCTAATGTACGTGGTGGAATTGGTCCTTAGACTTGAGAATACCATAGAATCTTATGCACGGATGGCTTTACTTTGGCGGACATTGAAGGATACTCTCTAACCGGGGTTGACTGAAATGCCGACGTATAGCGAAGTGCATGAAGGTTGTGAGTATTCGACACGGATTCATCACTCTGATAACGAGATTATAAACCGCATTCCGCCCAATCAAGTTGATATAAATTCGCCAAGGTGGGATTGTAGGATTGAATTGAGTTTTCAATCACAATCACCGATTTGATCAACGCTGAGTTGAGTGGCGAATAACATGATTGGTTGCATGAGATCGACGTGAATCCATATCTCGAACCAATCGAGGTTTATATTGATGAAGGATTATAGTTACGGTGAACCGCATGTAAAGGTTTCGTCATCTCCACATGACTTATCCCATTACATGGATTGCCATGACACATCGCTAGATGTCAATCATGGACGGCGATACGTCGATCGATCTGGTGAATCGATGATAAACCTAAATGGGGATTTCATTTTATCCTATCTTGATCGGGATTAGATAGTGACAATTCACGACGTCATTTTGTGAATGGGAGCCTGATGGGTCACACACAAAGTCAAGACTCGTGGTCGCATTGACCTTGTCCAAGTGGGAGTATGTTAGATATATGCATGCTCACACGATCACAGCTTATTCATACCAAAGCAACCCCTGGCAGATTATCAGAACCTATAAATAACCTCATCAGAAATTTCCTACAATACGACGATTTATCATACATATATTGTTCTCTAAACTCTCTCTAAATTAGCTAGCACTAATATTTGGGAGAGATCATCTCACTCACGTTCGCTCGTCAGTTCGACTAGTCTTGACGTGCTGGATCAACGCCGGAGTCAGACGCTGACGCCAGGAGACGAAGAGCAAGAGAGATTTACGCCGTAAAATCCGCTTTTATTTGGTGAATCTCTTAATCACAATTCTCATCTAAGAAGCCGAGATCCTGCTTTGAATTACAATTATTTCCGCTGTGCATGTTTAGATCAATTCCTAACACCATTGGGGTCCCCTTCTTGTACAAACTGCCAATCAGGGACCCGTAACCTTAAGTAGTTTATTAATTATCCTTCCTAGACCAGGTTGACTAATCACTAGTCTTTCTAGAACGAATAGCGTGTAAGGGGCGTATGACTTTTACTAAAAACTAGATTTGGCCTTGTTGGATTGGAAAGTAGTTTGTTGTGCATAATATTTCGTATAAAATGTGTGATTAATATTGTATTGGAGAATATGTGTGTGGTTGAAAAGAGGAGAAAAAATTTTTTTTTATTGTAAAATTATAAAAAGAACAAGCTTTGAAATTGGATAATTCATAATTATAGGACGAGCTCGAGTTCGACTTGGTGGTTCATACTCATCTAACAGTAAAAGTAATTTTTAGATAGAAAAAAGTTCAAACTTATAGAGGGTTATTTATGTTAAACTCGATTAAGGTCATTACATATTACAAGCACGTTATGAAAACGAGATGCAAATAAGAAAGTGTTCAAACTTGGCAAGCTATTGCGTGAAAGGGTGCTAAAGAGTTTCTGTTTTGGCATGGTTAAATGAAGTGCCTTTAGTGGTCCTTATAGCACTATGAGAAAGCATTATAGTAAGAGAGGACCATTTGGTCCATTTCTTTGGTGCATATACCCCCATGCTTGATTTGTTTATTAAATTACAAAAATTGCTTATGAAATGTACTAGTGAGCTTGTCAAAATTCTTTAAATTGATATAGAATTCTAACACAATCGTGTGTCCAAGTAGCATTATTCGTAAACTCATGGGTCAACTCTTGTATGGGTTACATCATTTTGTGTCATCACTATGGACCATAGAGAATTTCATGGATTGAATCAACTTTTTCTCCCACTGGAAAATGTTTGGTCACTTTTGCTTTGCCCTTCATATGTTTGTTGAAATGCCTCTTCCATGTTTGGGATATTTTGCACTATTTTACGCAAACTCCAAGAGATTAAAAAACACAAGAGCAAGGACCATTGCCTGCTGGACTCCTAGTATTACATTTCCTAGTGGTGATTCCTTACATTTTTAGTCAAACAAGATGAGATTCACCACTTTTTAATAGTTTTAAAGGTCAACTTCACAGTAAGAATAACTTTTTATTTGGGCTCAGGTGTAGGGTGGGTGGGGAAGGTCTGTCCACGGCCCCCTGGCCTGGGGGAGTTTCATACTATTTATGTAGAGTGCATGAGAGGTTTAGAAACTTGAAGTTGAGAGAGAGGAACAATGAAAGCAAGTACTCATGGTTCCACCATTTACCTCCTCTCACTCGTTTTAATACTATTTCTTAGACCCACATTTGCTACCAAAAAGGTAAGCATTTTTAGTCTCTCTCTGGTACACTTCTGTTATTAGTGGACTAATAATAGTGATGATAGAGTATAAGCTTAAATATTGATAATATTTCCTTGTAAATTTTCTTTGTTTAGTCATATGTGGTGTACTTGGGAGCTCATGCGCATGGAACTGAAGTCACATCCACTGATTTTGATAGAGTAAGAGAGTCTCATTATCAGTTTCTTGGATCATTCTTGGGAAGGTAAATAAAATTTATCTACACACAAAACTTTTACTCTGCTTTGGATTCAATTAATTCTCTTATCTTTTTACAGTTCTGATAAGGCCAAAGATGCTATCTTCTACTCTTACACAAGACACATAAATGGCTTTGCTGCGATTCTTGAAGAAGAAGAAGCAATTCAAATATCAAGTACGTGATTTGAAATTTAACTATAACCCAATTTAGTATCGTCTGTCTTGGATTATGTGGAACCTAATATGAGCCTTTTTATATTCTGTTCATCTTAATATATTACTATTGTAAATCAAGATCAAGGCTTCATACCTAACAATCTGATTTGCAGAGCATCCCAATGTTGCGTCGGTTTTCTTAAACCGGGGGCGAAAATTGCACACGACTCGTTCGTGGGATTTCCTAGGCCTCGAGGATAATGGTAAAATCTCGTCTGGTTCGCTGTGGAAGAAGGCCAGATTTGGAGAAGATACCATTATTGGCAACCTTGACACTGGTGAGTTCATAGCTGTCTCTTCTCCCTTCATATGTAAACATTTTCCACTAAACACTAGATGAATTGGCTTGGTTCTAAACTCTATTATTATTTTGGCACCAATCAGTGTTTGATACTCTTTGAGGGAAGACAGTTGTCAACCAATAATTTGCATTTAGGCAATTGATCTACTGATGTAAAGTAAATTATTGTTTATAATGACAACATGGAATCTAGTGGCTATGTATATAATTATGTATAATCTCGATGGTTCTCTGTTTCTCATGGGGTGCTCCACATTACCAACCACTTTCACATATGACAAGAATTTATCTAGTCAAGACTTTCTTGATTAAAAGTTATAACTTGACCTTTAGCATTTTGTAATATTTAGTTGCCCAAACATGTTTATAGTCTTCTGTTTTGTGAAGACTTTAAACTCAGGACCTTTAAAAACACTCTTGGGTATTAACTTTAATGGAATTGAATTGAACTAGGTGTATGGCCAGAGTCGAAGAGCTTTAGGGATGAACAGCTAGGGCCAATTCCGTCAAAGTGGAAAGGGATTTGCCAAAATGGTACAGATTCCACCTTTCATTGCAACAGGTCAAATTTCTCTATCCACCGTGTGCGTGTTATAGCTACTTTCAATTACTGTTATCTGATCGAAAACTCTTTTCAATAGTCTATATTTGTCTCTAAAAATTTGTTTATTTGTGAGTAAAGGAAGCTCATTGGAGCAAGATACTTCAACAAAGGATACGCCACAACCGCGGGCCCCCTCAATTCCACCTTTGAATCACCGCGGGACAACGAAGGTCACGGGTCCCACACCTTGTCAACAGCCGGTGGCAACTTTGTCACCGGAGCAAATGTTTTCGGGTTCGGAAATGGGACGGCAAAAGGCGGGTCCCCTAGAGCTCGGGTGGCTGCTTATAAGGTTTGCTGGCCTCCAGTGGGAGGCAATGAGTGCTTTGATGCTGATGTCTTGGCCGCCTTTGATATGGCCATTCACGATGGAGTCGACGTGTTATCTGTATCTCTTGGTGGAAATCCCGTCCCGTTTTATAACGACAGTGTAGCCATTGGATCTTTTCATGCTGTTATGCGTGGTATTGTTGTGGTTTGTTCGGCTGGAAACTCTGGACCAGCCGATGGTACAGTTGCCAATGTTGCGCCTTGGCAGATTACTGTTGGAGCAAGCACTATGGACCGCCAGTTTCCTAGTTACGTCGTTTTGGGGAACCAAATAAGCTTCAGAGTATGTCTACTTCTTCACACACTTTTTTTTAGCAATGGGGATAATGAAATGTGTGATAATTATCAATAGTATGTTTGCGTATGTGTTTGAGATTGAAATTTGACTTTGACAGAATAAGAGAAGTTAATTTTTAAGTTGAAAAGGGTTAAGATGAACACAAGCTTAATGTATAGAAGTTAACAACTAATTATTTGTGCTGTATAGGGAGAAAGCCTTTCGAACAAAGCCTTACAGAAAAAGAAGTTCTTTCCAATTGTTTCAGCTCAATATGCTAAGGCCATCAATGCATCGGTTGATGAAGCGTAAGTATCAAAGTTATTATACCAAAATCTTGAACAGACTTCATAAGAATGGTCGATTCTATTGATTAATAATCGATAGTGAGAGTAGCATATTTGGTCTGGTGATTACTCGGGCGTTTTTGAGAAGCAATTACTAAAATGTGAAAAATGAACAACGAAAAAAGAAGTTCTTAATATGGATGAAAAGTGATCTGAGAAATTGTGTAGAAACAGTTATATAAACTTGTAACCTATTATAAGTGATTATGTATTCATGCAGCATTCTGTGTAAGGCTGGAACGCTGAACCCAAAGACGGTGAAGGGGAAAATCTTGGTCTGTTTACGAGGAGATAATCCACGAGTCGACAAGGGTCGACAAGCTGCTTTAGCCGGAGCAGTAGGAATGGTTCTAGCCAACAACGAGCTTTCCGGGAATGAAATTCTTGCTGATCCTCATGTCTTACCGGCTTCACATATCAATTACACGGATGGGCTCTCTCTTTTCTCGCACATCAAATCAACTAGGTAAGAAAACACGAAAATTTCAGTCAGAAAGTCCAAAAATCTTCAATATTGATCGAAATTTGAGCATTTTCATAATGCTACTGGCAGGTCTCCTAAGGCTTATATCACACCTCCAACTACACAACTAGGCACAAAACCAGCTCCATTCATGGCGGCATTTTCGTCAAAGGGGCCAAATGCTGTTACACCAGAGATTCTCAAGGTTCTCATGTCGACTATGTCACTTGTGCTTTTTGTTCTTGTTTAAAGACTGATGATAATTGATTGAATCATCTGTTTTCAGCCTGATATCACTGCACCAGGAGTGAGTGTTATAGCTGCCTACACGGAGGCCCAAGGGCCTACTAATCAAGATTTTGATTCACGTCGTGTTCAGTTTAACTCAGTATCGGGAACTTCAATGTCGTGTCCTCATGTTTCTGGGGTCGTCGGCCTTTTGAAAACCCTCCATCCCACTTGGAGTCCCGCAGCCATTAAATCCGCAATCATGACCACTGGTGAGAGTTTCATAACAATCTCAAATCGTTTAATGCTTGTTTGGTATCGTTGACTTGAAGCATCTAACGCACCTTGGGGGTGTACACACTAACTATGCCTGACTTCTGTGGCACCCCGGCAGATGTGCCACATCACTCCAAGATGCGTCATAGTGTGCACCCATAGTGCACCGTATGAGTTTCGGTAGTTAACCATAGTCTTAAATGCATCTTATATTGCAGCAAGAGTGCGTGATAATGCTATAGAGCCATTAACAAATGCGTCTCACTCCAAAGCTACACCATTTTGTTATGGAGGAGGACACGTGCAACCAAACCGTGCAATGGATCCCGGGTTGGTTTACGATTTAGGAGCTAAGGATTACTTGAACTTTCTATGCTCGCTCGGCTACAATCAAACTCAAATCAAGTTTATCTCCAACAAACCGTATAAATGCCCAAAGGCCATCAATCTCATCAACCTGAACTACCCCTCGATCACAGTCCCGAACCTCAAGGGCACAATTACTGTGACTCGAACGGTAAAGAATGTCGGATTGCCGGGTACTTATAAAGCCAGTGTTCACAGTCCAGTCGGAATATTGGTTCATGTTGAGCCGGATACTTTGATGTTCAAAGCAGTTGATGAAGTTAAGAGCTTTAGGCTGACTCTTAAGGCTAGGAAATCAAATGCAGCTATGGATTATGTATTTGGGCAGTTGACATGGTCTGATGGTAAACACTACGTAAGAAGTCCAATTGTGGTGAAACAATATAGAAATTACCACATCCACTGATGAATTTCAGAATTTATTACACATCAGTTAATGAATCTTACAGGTTTTTTATCTTGCTTCTCCCAGTCCACAGGTTTTTTATTTCTATTTTTTTATTTTTTAAATTAGATATTGTTCAGTTATGATGTTTTTAAGTTGAATTTTGTTATGTGTACACACAAAGTATCCATGCAGTTTTAAATTTTTAAATTTTGCTTTTATGGTCTTTCTAAGTTACATCCTATTTCTTTTTGGACTAATGATATATTTTAAATTTTAAATCCTTGTAGAAACTGTGCAGACACTTTGTACACCTTCTTTTTTTATTTTATTATTATTATTATTATTATTATTATTATTATTATTATTATTATTATTATTATAGCTAATATCGGTATGTTTGAGCAGTATTTGTAAATTTGGAAAAGCATGAGAATGAAAAATATATTTATAAACTCCAAAAGTTAGGTCACAACTCACAACTCACAAGTGTGTCTCTAGCGTCTACCAATTATTCCATTTTCTTTTTCCGAAAATTTACATATTTTTATCTAATTTTTTTTTTCTCAATCAATACCTATCAACACCCGCGAGAGGATTTGCAATTGAATTCATTATCAACATGATATTTAAAGTATTGAGCATACCAAAAATTGAAATGATTCACAATCAACAATTACACGAATTTTACAATTTATAATTAAATACTTTATATTGATATACTTTATTAATTTTATCACTTGATATATTGATAATATTGAACACGAGATACATCTTTTACTTTAAAATATTTTGAAATTTTTGTTTGTAATATTTGAGTAGTTTTCGAGTAAAAAATTCCTCAACTTTTATATGTTTTTTAAAAATATTTTATTAACGTGAGAATTGTGATTTGTTATTATGTATTTTTAATTATATAATTGAAAAAGTAAAAATTTATAATATGATGACATAGTGAACAAATAAACAATTCAATAATATTATAAAATGTATTTATTTTGTAAAAAAAATTATAATGTCAACTAAATTTTATACAAATCCATTAAAAACTTGAAATAAAAGTCTCTTCAAATCCATAGTCATTTTAGCGACTCTATGGAAATCAGTAAGAATCCCTAAAAATTCATTAAATTTTACAAAAATCAGTCATTTTAAAAGTCTATAAAAGTGTTTAAAAATTGAATCCAGCGAAGCAGAAAACGAATTAAAACCTTAATTAAGTAAATTAATAATCCTAATTGCAATCGTACCTCCTTGTTTTTTTTTTTTTTTTTAACCTCTATCCTTCATTCCTTCTCGACAAAGAAAGAAAGAACCGGAGCGAATAGAGTCACCGCCCCGTTTCTCCACCTTTCTTCGTATATATTATTGTCTGTACATTTGTATATTGAATCGAAAACCCGTTTTTATTTCATCAGTGTTCGTTCGATTGGATCTCGTTACCAGCGTAAATTTTAATCAGAATTACTAATTTGATACGGTTTTACGATGTCATACGCCTATCTCTTCAAGTACATCATTATCGGTGACACCGGTAAATTTTCTCTCGAATTTGATTTGTTGTGTCACACTTTGATTGTTTTGTATGATTTTGTTTGTTATTCGTTTTGTGTTGTGTGTTAATCATTGGTTATTTGTGGGTTTGATTTGTTTTCCTTTTCCTTTGGATCCAGAATTGAGAAACAGGGGCCGATATGAATTTGAATTTTTTCTAAAATATTTCTTTAATTGATTATTTTGGATTCGTTTATTAGCAGTCAATACTTGAGTTGATAATTTTGATCTTCGTATTTGCAAATTCAAGGCATATATCAGCAAAATATCTGATCTGAGCGTTAAACCGTGCAGCATGAAAATATTGTTTTGATTATTTGGAAGTTATGATTTAGATACTTTAGGTTGCAGATGGTTAATTGAGTCATTGTGCCCATATTATATTTTAATCCAAGTTAAGAGTGGTGAACGCCTGAATGGTGATGATCAAATGGAGTGAAATATCTAGTTAAAGAAGTAGGTTGTAATTTGCATCCTTAATTGAGGAGGAAGACTCGAAATGTTCAGGTAAAACTATATTTTGGTAAAAAATTAGTGGTTTAGTTTGATCAGTCGCACTCACAGTGTAGATAAAAATGAATAATAGTGTTAAATATGCAACTGAAAATTTGAGTTCGACTTTGAGTAAGTAGTGAAAGACGATATCGTCTTTTGAAAAAAGTTGAAACGTACACAATTGGAATTGAATATGGTTATATGGTTCTGGATGCACTTCAAAACTCGATATGGCTTACTTCTCCCTGTTTTCTTTTTCAGTTTCACATGTTGTGAATCTTTAAAGTGTGTGCCAAAAGCATAAATTGTTTTAAGATATAATTTTTCGATGACTTGATGAGCAGGGTAAACCATGTTTTGGCTGCAGTTCTGTCATGGTCAGATCTTTTAAATGGTTACATTTTCTTCTCATGAAGATGTAGCCTTGTTGGAGCATTTTGTTAAAAGTTGCATGTCTTTTGCTTGTGTGTGTGTGTTTTTTTTTTGCATACGTTTGGGATTTAGGATGTAGTAGAATTCATGCTAAATAACACACGTCGTTGCAGGCGTTGGAAAATCATGTCTTCTTCTGCAGTTCACTGACAAACGCTTTCAGCCAGTGCATGACTTGACTATTGGTGTTGAGTTTGGGGCTAGAATGGTCACAATTGATGGCAAACCAATAAAGCTACAGATTTGGGATACGGTTAGTTCTACCTTGCTTTGAGCTCTGTTTGCCCTGATTTTTCCCATTTCAAATACTCGAACAAGCTTGTTTTTGCCAACACTGAAAGTTCACATCCACACTTACACGAGGTGTCAGAATTGTGTGAAGTGGAATGACAACATCACAATATCTCACTTCACAAAATTTTGACAACTCCCAATGGTAATATTTTTTCCTGAAGGTGAAATTTTGTTTTCATCATTTTATTATCACATTTATGGGATGTATATTTGTAAGTCACTACATGTATAATGCACTAATTCCAAAACCTATCAGGCTGGTCAAGAATCATTCAGGTCTATCACAAGATCTTACTACCGAGGGGCTGCAGGGGCACTACTAGTTTATGACATCACAAGGTACTTTTCATATTTGAGTTTTAAAGACTTTATGGAAAGCTCTGTGAGTGCTTGGGCCCATTTTCTTTCAAGTGAAACAATGCGTTTTTTGGGAGGTGTTTAAATCATAAGTATTTTTTGTCTAAATCTACTATTTGTCTTAACATTTCTTTGGTGGACCCCATATCTTTTTTTCTATCTATTATAAATTTATACCGGTTTTAGACCAAGATTCATTGCCTGGTTATATTCATTGTCTCTATTTTTTTCACTCTCTATTGTTGTAACAAGAACATTAAATTAACTATTTCTCTCATTGAATGTCACAACATTAATTGTACGAGGCTCACATGCTTTTAACTATCACTAAAAATTTAACTATGCTAACAAAATAGAACAACTTTATTTCAAATCTTCAGGCGGGAAACTTTTAACCACCTTGCAAGTTGGTTGGAGGATGCGAGACAGCACGCAAACGCTAACATGACCATAATGCTGATAGGAAACAAGTGTGATCTGGCTCACAGAAGAGCCGTAAGCACAGAGGAAGGAGAGCAATTTGCTAGAGAACACGGTCTGATCTTCATGGAGGCGTCTGCGAAAACAGCTCAGAATGTTGAGGAGGTAAATAAATTTATTACCTGTGTTGCTTAGCTTTTAATTCCGCAACACTTTGTTACCACATAAGCTGAGCTCTTAGCTCATGTCACGAGATCTGTTGAGCTTGAATTGCAGGCATTTATAAAAACAGCTTCAATGATCTATAAAAAGATTCAAGATGGAGCATTTGATGTATCAAATGAGGTGTGTACATGCTGTTAATATGATCTCATACTTCTTAGATGGTTAATAATTGAAACTTCAATATAGCCACACATTTCACACATTTCAAATGATTTACTGATATCTAAACATCTCGCAGTTTCTGCTACTATTCAGCATAAAATGTTAGTTTTTAGTAAATTGGAAGTGTCTTGAATGTCCGCTAAAAATGTGTCTCTTTGACATTTGCAGTCGTTTGGGATCAAAGTTGGATATGTTGGAATCCCGGGACCGTCGGGCGGAAGTGGAGGGGCTGCTCAGGGAGGAGCTTGCTGTAGTTGAGAGTGGGCAGTGGGTGTTGATTATTTAAACAACTTTCAAGGGCTGTTTATTCTGGTTATGTGCATGGCTTATGGTGTGTCAGTATTCAATGTTATTTTCAGTTTGGTTTTCTTAATTATGAAATGTGCAAAAACTAGTAAATACGTTGGATGTGTGTGTTTGTGTTTTTTATTTTTTTATTTTTTCCTTCAATTATATATTTGGTATATTGATATAGACATATGGCTAAAATACTATTTTATCACTATTTTATTGTGACAGTTTGGTACATACACTATAATTACTTCACCTTGTGCTGAGTTAAAATCCGCTCCACGCAATAGAAAAAGTTATTTGTAGAAACAATGATTTAGCAATTTCATGATGGCATTTAATACATGTATTGTATGCGGAAATGGATTTTTATCACCGATTAAGATTGTGTTGCTGCATATTTGATTTAGAAAAATGTGTGGATAGAAAAGTCACATAGAAAAAAAGAAAAAATGCGACCAAGTGAGTATAGTGATAGTATTTCTTTTGAATGTGACAAAACAAAGACACTGTAACATTTTTTTTATTACTACCCTCGTCCCAAAATTATTGTCATTTTCTTATATTCACAAAAATTAAGAAAAATGTAGTTAATAGTACTGGAATAATATAATTCAAGATTAGTTTCCTAATATGCCATCTCATTTATTAGATGTTCTATTTCAATTACTCTATTTTGATGATAATTACATATTTTAAATGACAGTATAAAAGATAAGTAATATTTTAACTATATTTTAAAAAGAATGTGACTTATATTTTGGGACGGACGAAAAATAAATAGTGAATTTATTTTTGGGACAGAAGTAGTAGTATTTTATGTGCTCATTGAGCTCTAAAATAGGAGTATTTTCAAAAAATCTTAAGCATTTATTAAAAATAGCAAATACCAAACACTCCTCAATTTCTAGAAATTAACAAAATCCAAATATGGAAAGTTGTGGAAATAAATGAACCAACGGCGGAGAATTAAACCCTTTGACAGATATTTTCACGTTCTCCCTGTGATCTTATCATCCCTGACAAGATAGTGTCCATTAGCAAACGTCCAAGAGGAAACCTAACCTAGATTTTTTCAACCAATCGAACGTGTCCTTTGTTTTGACAAATTTCAATCATGAGTCAATTTGATATTGTCCTGATTGGATTATATTATTCAGTGAGCTGTTACCTTTGCTCACTAGTGGTGAAATTAGTGTTAGTATTGATTTTTAATTACATTGTTGTCCAGTAAAGTTACATTTTTGCCCCCCAAATCATTAAACACACTTTTTACATTTTAGTATTTACCATTATAAAAAAATTTATTTATTTGGATAAAAAGTTTTAAAACTTTGCTTCTTTTCTATTTTACCAAAATACTCATCGATCTTTTATTTACCCCACCGTTGAATTTTAACTATTAATCTATTCTTAACTAATTGTTTCAATTTTTTGTAAAAAAATTATCTACAATCGAATGAAACAATAAAAATTATTAGCCTAGTACTATTTATCAATAGTGAGTAAATTAATTTTTAAGAGGGCATTATGCTCACATTCTAAAGTTTAAATACCATAGGGAATCCCTTTAAAAAAATATATCAATTTTTTTAAAATTATAAAGAAAAAAAGAAAAGGATTAACACTCACTCTTTATATAAATTGTATGAAATAATAATGATGCGTTCCTAGTTGCAAAGCGAACCATTCCCCTCTCTTTGTAGAGATCAACAATGGCGACGGCCGGAGTACTGAAGCTCTCTCCTACTGCTACTTCTACTTCTAGGTTCAACCGTGCAGAGGATGTGAAGCCGTTCAGCCGGCTGTCTTTGCCGAAGTCCAGTTTCGCCGGGGAGAAACTTGCGCCATCAGCCGGAGGTCAACTGCAACGGCGTCGTTTCGCAAAACGGAATCATTTCATCGTTTCTCCGAAGGCGGTATCAGACTCCCAAAATTCGCAGACTTGTCTCGACCCGGACGCGAGCAGTGTAATTGATCACATTCACTCCCTGTTCTTTTGTGAATCAACACAATTTGTTTATTGCTATTGTGAAACGGATAATTGCTGATGCGAGTATTATACAGTGTAAATTTTTGCTCGTCGACATGTAATTAGCGTTTGAATGTGGTTGTGGAGGTAATTTTTTTAAACCTTTTTCTGCAATAGTGGTAAGTGATTTGAGTTTTCGGGGCCCTGAAGGGAACAGCTTACTGCGGCGCATAAAATCTTTGTTTCAATTCGAAGTTACTTCGAAGACTTAACACCAGATCCGCACTTTGCTCTCACTAGATAAAGTATACTTTCAGATTGAACACAGAATAAAGTGTATCTAATTCCCCAAATAAAGGAGAGTTTTTACAGATTCTTGCTGAGTGTTTTTAATTAAAAAAGGGGGCTGCTTAGATTTAAACGTGTTTTTAATTAAAAAAGGGGGCTGCTTAGATTTAAACGTGTTTTGCAACTTCCACTTCTTATGAGTTATGAATCACCTTTTTGTACTTTCTCTTCTAACCCCACACTTACCGTTTCTCCATAATGTCTTACTTTTTAACCATGCATCCTCCTAAAATTTCACTTCTCTTTTCATTTTGCCTAGTGATGTTAGTCATAAACCCTGTCTAAAGAAGTAATAAAACAAAATATGCATCCTTTAGAGAATCAATGTATTATTGCATCAACGCTCTGAAAAGTCTGTTTTACTTTTATCATTGTCCTACAGTATATAGGTTCTCTGCTTTTCAGGATTGCCTTTGGTAAGTACTGTAATCAAGTAACACCATTATTTGTTACCTATGTGGTATTTTGTAGAGTGTCTTGGGCGTTATTCTCGGAGGAGGAGCTGGGACGAGACTTTATCCTCTTACAAAGAAAAGGGCGAAGCCTGCGGTTCCTCTGGGAGCAAATTATCGGCTGATTGATATTCCTGTCAGCAATTGCTTGAACAGTAACATATCAAAGATCTATGTTCTCACACAATTCAATTCTGCATCCCTCAATCGGCACCTTTCAAGGGCATATGCCAGCAATATGGGCGGTTACAAGAATGAAGGTTTTGTTGAAGTTCTTGCAGCGCAGCAAAGTCCAGAGAATCCCAATTGGTTCCAGGTACTTACGTAAATGATACCTGCACTGGTGTATTAGTGATTAGTATTTTTGGGCCCCACAAAAACAAAAATGTGATCAAAATGCAGATTTAACCAATCAGTTCTTAAAATAAATAGTTGCGAAACAAGCATATACTTACATTCAATTGGATTTGTTTTCAGGGCACAGCTGATGCTGTAAGGCAATATCTATGGCTGTTTGAAGAGCACAACGTGCTGGAGTTTCTGGTTCTTGCTGGAGATCATTTGTACAGAATGGATTATGAGAGGTTTATTCAAGCCCACAGAGAAACGGATGCTGATATTACTGTTGCTGCACTGCCGATGGACGAAAAACGTGCAACAGCATTTGGTCTGATGAAAATAGATGAAGAAGGTCGTATAATTGAATTTGCCGAGAAACCAAAGGGAGAACAATTAAAAGCTATGAAGGTATAATTTAGTGCATTCTGAGTTTGTATAGTTTCATGATAACTGGACATGATTTCCTTATCCTTCCTGATACCTTGTTCAGGTTGATACTACCATATTGGGTCTTGATGATGAGAGAGCAAAAGAGATGCCTTACATTGCAAGTATGGGAATATATGTTGTTAGTAAAGATGTTATGATAAATCTTCTAAGAGATAAATTTCCTGGTGCTAATGACTTCGGAAGTGAAGTTATTCCTGGAGCAACGTCCGCTGGATTGAGGGTATGTACTTTGGGCAAAATTTCTTATACTGAATCTGGTCTTCGTTCATATAAATTGCCCTGAATTTTTTTTTATCTATACTTAAGTTTGATCACACATACAAATTTTTTATCTATACTTAAGTTTGATCACACATACATAATTACAAAAATATTTCCTTGAAAGTATTAATTCATTGGTTTGTTACGATATCGATATAGGTGCAAGCTTACTTGTTTGATGGATACTGGGAAGACATTGGTACGATTGAAGCTTTCTACAATGCCAACTTGGGGATCACAAAAAAGCCAGTACCCGATTTTAGGTAGGTTTATTGTTCTCAGCATATTACATTTTGAACACCGTTACCTCTATATATTCAATTGAACTGTAAAACGTCTTCATAATCTGCTGCAGCTTCTATGATCGATCAGCTCCAATTTACACTCAACCTCGATATCTGCCTCCTTCCAAGATGCTGGATGCTGATGTCACAGATAGTGTAATTGGTGAGGGATGTGTGATTAAGGTAAGCGATCATATTTGTAAACTTATAATGATAATAAGCATGAAGTTTACAGTGGTGCTCAGTGCAGTAAATGCTACTCAGCTACTGTCCCTCCATTTTCTGCAGAACTGCAAAATCCATCATTCTGTCGTTGGACTTAGATCTTGCATATCAGAAGGTGCAATCATAGAAGACTCATTACTTATGGGTGCAGATTATTACGAGGTAATAATTTTGAGCGGACCTGATAAGAGATAATATTACATCAAAAAATAAATAATGTTGACCTTATAACATGGAACCTCAAGTCTTCAGTTTTTAAGATGGATCTTCAAGTTTTAATACAACATACCCCGCCCCACCCTGCCCTGCGCCCCACCCCCAAACCCAAAAAAAAAAATAAATAAAGAAAAGAAAAGTAAAAAGTTGGCAAGAATTGTGACGTGATTTCACTCTGTTCTTTCTTCAGACGGATGCAGACAGGACATTTCTTGCTGCAAAAGGTGGCATCCCAATTGGTATTGGCAAGAACACACACATAAAGAGAGCAATAATTGACAAGAATGCCCGGATAGGAGACAATGTGAAGGTATCAAATGACAAATATGAAACCTTCTATTTCTATATATCTTCCCATGGAGTTGCAATGAGTTTTTTCGTTCCCATGTGATTCTGCTACTTCTCCATGGTTATTCTTTGACAAAAGTGCAGTAATAATGGCATACCTCTGAACCAGTACTCTTTTATATTCAGATTATCAATGGTGACAACGTTCAAGAAGCTGCAAGAGAGACAGATGGATACTTCATCAAGAGTGGTATTGTTACCATCGTCAAAGACGCTTTTATTCCCAGTAGTACTGTTATCTAAACATCCTTTTTGGTCGAACAAGTGACAGCTAAGGAATAGAATATTCAGAGTTTCTACATGGTTCATGTGTAAAATTATCGTAATAAATATGTACGAGTTTACAGCTCTTTCTATTCCTTCAGTTTAGCAGAAAGTGATCATGAGATCATTGTTCTTGAATATTTATCTGAATGACTAATACAATTAAGCAAGTAGTATTTAATCCCTTTTTAAATTATTATGCGTTCGACATATCATGTCTACGCCAGTCGTTAATAGTTCTGAAACAGTTGTGAAAATTAGGATAGCTAGAATGACAGTGACCCTCAAATACCTTAATCTTTGATGTGTGTGCATTCTTTAACTATACGAAACAGGTATAACAAATTAGTCCAATCAAATTGGCTTCCATATTGAAACAGGTGTACATACCATGATTCTATATATACATCCAACTATACATTATAGACACATATGGTATACATATATTTGCTCGATCAACATGGCTCGGTATCTTCCCATTGCAACTGATGGTGGCAGTGCTGCAAATGGAGGAGACCTCATGGGATTCATGTTCATGCTTGGGATGATTTTTATGTCTCTCTCATTTATGTCTCTGTTTATTTCTGCTTGTACGGACCGCGCTGATGACCCTAACCATGAGAAGGGAAGTCGACTTTTTCGAGGTGGAGGTGGAGTCGCCGGGGTGTGGTGTCGTGTGGTAGTGGTGGTGGAGGCGGTGGTTGTGGCAGTGGTGGTTGATGGATACCTTGGTTAAAGAAGTGTTCTATATATGAATTATTATGAATTATGAGGACACATAGTCCATCGCTGCATTGATTTCCTCTAGGAAGAAAATGTAAATTGTTAACTTTGTACAGAACAGGTTCCAACGCTACTATGTGCTTGAGTTCATCAAATGCTTCCTAACAAGTACTCCAGACCCACTTTACACAAATGCAGAAATTGAAAATGCAAATTTCAAAAAATAAGGCTTTTTCAAACTATTTACAAAAATTTGGTTTTCAAGATTATACCACGTGATCCCACGCACAATTGCATGGCAAAAAAATGGAAAATTCGGGAGATCTATGCCATGCGACAGCACGTGCGATCACATGGCACATAAATTTTTCCCTTGAAAATTGGCCAATAATGCATATAACTTATAAACAAAAGATAATTTGTGAAAAATGCAATATCAACACCAGCGAAGATGGTGGTCAGAATGGGCTCGTCGAGAAACGCCAAAAGAGATATATTATCCATTCAAAAAGACCACTGTATATGAGTTCTACGCTCACATTACACAAACTTACAAAAACTAACAGTAGAAATCCAATTTTTTTTTGTAAGATTACAGGCTCTTACACACTATTACACATTGTTACATACACTTTGTAAATTGTTACACATCTATTGTAATTTCTTACACACTGCTTGTAAATTGTTACACATTCTTTGTAATTTCTTACACACTCTTTGTAATTTGTTACACATTATTTGTAATTTGTTACACAACATTTGCAATTCATTACACTCCATTGTCATTACTTATACACAATTTGTTAAAAAGAAAAAAAGAAAAAGAAAAGTGAAGAAACCATGCAGTCGCATGGGCAACCGTATGGTCTGTGCAATCGCCCATACCTAAAATTTGGGATTTTGCGCTCAAGTTTAGCGGATTTTTGTAAATACTTTCAAAATCCGGGATTTTTGAATAAGTTAAACATAAATTGGTGATTCAGGTAATTTCCTCATATTTATCTCATTTTGTATTGACAACATTGACATATAAAAACACTTACATCTAAGTTTAGTGTTAAGTTTATTGAGGGTTTAATACTACATGTAACTTAACATTGCGGGTACTTTCCTTTAAATAATATTTAGTAGCAATTATCGTTTCACCCCATATGATATAATTTCTGTCCTCCACAGATCAAAGATGTCTTACCTTCTAGCTACCATAACCTAGCTCTCTAGTCAGACTTTACGACTTTTATTACATAATATTTTTATATTTTACGGCAAATTGATGATATGTTTGCATGCTTTCATCTTGTAATTTTATTACCATTTTTTTGTAATCAATTACTTTGTCTTGCAAAGACAATCCCATACAATACAAAAGAAAATTAGACACCATACTTGTAATTTTATTAACCTTTTTTTAAATAATCAATTACTTTCTCTTGCAAAGATATTCCCATACAATACAAATGAAAATTAGGCGCCATTAAAAATTTTTCACCATAACTATTCCAGAACATGCAAGAATCCGAGCTCTTATAGTCATCAAAATATACTATAAGTTTAGTTAATAATTCATGGGCATTCACCACACATACTAACCACCACAGAATCACACCACAATTGGATTAAAGAAAAACTTAACTTCATAATTTATCATGACAGACAACATAACAATATAATTAATTACATCAATTTACGCTTGCCTATACAGCATAGAACCATGTGCAACACACGTTTAAGTGCCCTAGTCTCGCTATAAGTTTCAATATGTAAGCAATTTGACTAGTGTAATTTCTAAATTAAGCTTGTTTCGTATAGCTTAGGCATACATATCATCATAAACTTGTCCACAAACTTATTAGCTTATACAACTTATGCATAGAATTTGTCCCTGAAAACTTTGTCGAAGTATCTAAGGTAATATGTTATTCAAGAGCAATGAATTGTTTAAATGTAAAATGGCACAAAACGTAACTAAGCAAAAAAGGTAAAATTTTACAATATTCAAACAAAGCATAAACGAGCTTTTTACAATTGTACGAAGTGAACAATTTACATTTTCCTCGTAGGGGAAATTCCAATGCAGCTATGAACTATGCAAGATAATTTATGTATACTGAACATTTCTTCAACCAAGTTATATATCTAACATTTATCAACCACCACCACCACCACCACAACCCCCACATCCGCCTCCTCCACAGCCACCACCACAACCGCCACCTCCATGGCTCCATCTCCACTACCACCCACAACCGCCACCTCCATCTCCTCCACCTCCACCTCCAAAAAGTCAACTTCCTTTAATTACTATGATGAGGGTCATCGGCGCAGTCTACACAAGCAAAAATAAACATGGACATAATTGATTAACTGACAAAGAAATGAAAATCATCCCAAGCATGAACACGAATTGCATGAAGTCTCCTCCATTTGCAGCACTACCACCATCAGTTGCGGCGAGAAAATACCGATCCATGTTTTGATTGAAAAATATATGTGTAAGTATTTTTGGAGGACTGGACACAGTGCCTGAAATATATTTTGGATGTATATGTAGAATCATGGTGTATATACCTGTTTTAGTATGTAACCAATTTGACTTGACCAATTTGTTATACCTGTTTTGTATAGTTTAAGCATATATATACATGCACATCGTGGCTGGAAACGCGTCCACAAATCAATAAGCCAAAGCATTAGATGATAACTATAATAAACAATAGTTGGACAGGTTTCTTTCCTTCCTTTTTTTTTTAAAAAACTAAAAAATAAATCTAGTGATAGGAAAAAATGATCATCACTTTTACAACAACAAAGATCATGTCATGTCTGGTCTACTATGTCAACCATTAAGTAACTCATTATGTACATCTAACATTTTCCTAAGAGAAAATGAAGGGAGAATTCAGGACTACAAAATAGGAACATTGTCTTTTCTCATTTGGGTTACAACTTGTAATTTCAAACCACACAAGTAACACAACACTTTCATAATGAAAGAAATAAAATTTCCCTGCTTGCTACACTATCCTCAAAATGAAATTAAATTTGGTACTGGAGAGAAGTTCTATCTAATAGTAATTTTGATGTCTCAAGCTAAGAAGAAACAACTTTACATAGATATTTCCTTGTAAACATCTCAATTTGAACCAGACTCATCGTCTTTTCTCCAAAATTGTTATTCTTTGTGTTCTGTGTACACTAGCATTTCTAAAATCGTATTATGTGGAATGGATAAGTTTTGTGAATGGTCCAAGCAAAATAATTGATTCCTGATAGAGACAATACACAGAAATTTCGTTGTAAATTACTAGCGTTGTCTATAGACTTTTCAAGCTAACTAGGGGAGCTAAGGAAGAAGAGTAAACATTGTTGCGGTTCAAACAAGTAAATTGTAGAATACACCATGCATGACTCTATATATATATATATATATATGCAGGCGGTCTTCAGTACTCTCCAAAATATTTATGCTTTTGCTTGATAAACATGGCTCGGTATTTTGCTGTCGTAAATGGTGGTAGTGCTGCAAATGAAGGAGATCTTTTGGGGTTTGTGTTCATGCTCGGTATGATTTTCATGTCTCTTTCAATTATGTCCTTGTTTATTTTTGCTTGTGCGGACTGTGCTGATGACCCCGATCACAAGAAGAAGATGAACAAGCAAAGTCAATTTCATGGCGGGGAGGAAGAGGAGTAGCAGCTGCTGCAGCAGGAGGCAATGTGTTTGGAGGAGGTGGTTGTGGTGGTGGTGGAGGTGGAGGAGGTGGTTGTGGTGGTGGTGGAGGAGGTGGTTGTTAGTGAAAGTTTATAGTTGTTTAAACTACTGTTTATTACGCTCAGATGCGTCAGAGTTGTGTTATATTACTCAGATCTAACTGGTTATAGTTTATTGTTTAATGCGAGACGCGTCTGTAAATTATCGTAGCTTAGATGCATCTATGAGAGCCAGATGTGTCTGGGTCGCGATTTCGGAAATTAACATAATATAGTACCGAAAACAGTAAAAACACAAAATTTTTAATGTGGAAACCCAACTGGGAAAAAACCACGTGCTCCTCGTCTACGAGCAAAACCTGTCCACTAGATCCAATCAGTTTAAATCTTTTACAAAACAACTATAAGGTAATTTACGCATAAATTAACCAACATCAAATAAAACAATAGAAAAACTCTATGTTCTTCGTTCTTAGCATGTAATTTGAGCAGTCATCCCACCTCTCATTAGCAGCGCCTTGTAAGTCGTGATCCTGCAATAGATCTGCACACCCTCCAAAGGTCTCTACGAATTGTGAGTTGATCTACTTCGTGGAAAGGACTCCTCCCCGGAGATTTGAACCAAGATCTTCAAGATTCAAGGTTGGTGTTCATGGACTTGATCAAGAAATTAGCTTGAAGACGGCATGAACCGAGTGGGAGAGGAGGACACGTTTTCTTGAGTGCATAGGAGGCCAATTTTTCTCTTCGAACGTGTACTATGATCCTCCCAAGTGTAGGGTTTTAATTTTATTAAGTTGTCTTGATATGCAAGTAACATAATTCCCTTAAAACTCCCATTCCTATAAACACAAGAATAAGTTATTAGTTGTAGGAAATTAACTAAATAAGGTAAAAGATAAATATGAAATAAACTTCTTACCTTATTAAGTATCAAGAAAATATGGGATAGAAATCTTACCATATCTTGTATCAAATTTATATGGAATAGAATTCTTACAATAAATTAGATATATTAAATGTGGACACAAGTTAGGGTAATTTTCGTTCCCTACACTTCTAGTGTCCAATGGACTCCCTCTTATTTATATCATTTAAGTAAAACAGGGAATTATCACTCGGGGCGTGGACCAGCACGGATTGAGGTAGCGGCCAAAGCCCGGACAATTGACATGCCCGTGGAATGCCGTCGCCCCGATCGTGGCGGATAGTGCGCGCCCTCGACATGTGCTAAATTAAACCGAGATAATCATGAAAATAATATAATAATAAGTCCATATCAAATCAAAACATTTATCATTAAATAAATTAAATAAAAATTCAATCAATTTAATTATAAATAAGGAAAAATAAAAATGCCAATCATTAGCTTTAAATATTAATCACGCAAATAAAGCTTCTGTTCTTATAAATAAAATCATAAAATCATATATGTATGTATATATTTACCAATTCATTAGACTGTGCTTATCATGAATGATGAATGTATTTACATGCTCACAGTTAATTTAATTATTATGTGCAATTCCCTGTAAATAAATATTGTTTCCTTTCAATATTTTTTTCTTGTTTCATGAGTATTAATTGATGTTGAAACATTTATTCAAAAAAAAAAATAATTGCCGTTGAGACATCCTGTCTCTCATAACCTTGCTCTCTAGTCAAATTTTGACTTTTAGTGCACAATATTTTTATATTTTATGGAAAACTGACGATATATGTGCATGTATTGGCTTATTGACTTGTGGACACGTTTCCAGCTATGATGTGTATGCTTAAACTATACGAAACATGTATAACAAATTGGCCAAGTCAATTGCTTACATATTGAAACATGTACGCCATGATTCTATATATCCATCCAACAATACCTTAATTATAGACACATATGGTAATTGGTATACATACATTAGTTCGATCAACATGGCTCGGTATTTTCTTGTCGAAACTGATGTAGGCACTGCGGCAAATGGAGGAGAACTCATGGGGTTCGTGTTCATGCTTGGGATGATTTTCATGTCTTTGTCAGTTATGTCTATATTTATCTTTTCTTGTGCTGACTGCGTGGATGACCCTGATCATAAGAGGGGAAGTCGACTTTTTGGACGTGGAGGTCGAGGTGTAGGTGGTGGTGCAGATGGAGGTGGCGGTTGCGGTAGTGGTGGTGGTTGTGGTGGAGGCGGAGGCGGGGGTTGTGGTGGTGGATAGATAACTTGGTTGAAGAAATGTTAACGTTCCATATATATATATATATATATATATATATATATATATATATATGATCATGACCAGTTTTGATCCGTTGCCTACATCTAGATACACTATGGCACCCATATATGGGCCGATATGCGAAACGTGTTCCCCTGATAGTGGGGGAGGCACATGTCACATATTGGCATATGTGTGAATATCGTAGCGTGCATACATGTGGACAACAGAATGAAACTGTGATCATGACATATTTCATAATTCCATAATTGAATTGAAATTTCTTCTATGAGAAAAATGTAAATTGTTAACTCCGTACTATTGTTAAAAGCTCATTTATGCTTCGTTTGAAAGTGTAGAATTTTGCCTTTCGAATTAATTACGTTTTGTGTCATTTTAGACTAAAACAATTCATTGCTCTTGAACAACACGTAACCGGAGAAGCTCTGACAAAGATTTCAAATTTTCAATGACAAATTTTATGAATGTATGATAACTTGTATAAGCAAATTAGTTTGTGGACAAGTTTCATGATACGTATGCGCCTAAGCTACACGAAACAAGTTTCAGACATTACACCAGTCAAATTGCTTGCGTATTGAAACGGATGGCAAGAAACAGAATGACAGCTACATGAGTTGACAAACCTTAAATTATACATACGTTTGAATTTTTATTTTTATTTTTATTTTTATTTTTTGGTGGGTGATGTAATTAAATGTTTCATTAAAATTGTGCGAAAAATGTCTAACTTAATGTATTTGTGACATTTGGTCATTATGAATGTAATTACAATTTCGCTAGCTAGTTGAAGTTGAAAATCAAAGATAGCATTAATAAAGTTAAAGATATTTCTTTCAAGTTACAACGGGAAAGTGATATGATTTTCGATAAAGGAAAAAGTCAACACCAAGCGAAGGAGTTGTCTTCAAATAGTGCAGAATTTTCCTGGGAAAATACTATATATTCTACACATTTCTCAACTTGGCTGCAAACTCATTTGAATTGCCATAAATTAATATTTGTGTGCTTGTTTTGGTTCCAAATGGCACGATACCATGTTGTAACAAATGTTGTAAGTGAAGGAGATCTTATGTTGTTTGGCATGATTGTTATGTCTTTGGCGATTGTGTTGATGTTAATTTTTGGTTGTGTTGATTGCGTCAACAACCATGGCGAGAGGAAGCCTGATCCAACCTTCGAAAGTAATGTAGGCGTTGGTGGCGGTGGGTGCATAGGAGGTGGTAGTGCAACATGTGGAGGTTGAGGTGGTTGCGGAGGCGATGATGGTGGAGATAAAGGTGATGGTGATGATTGTGGTGGAGATGGTGGTGGTTGTGGAGGTGATTGATGTATATAAAGCTTTCTGATTAACAAAAAGCTTTTATAACTATAGTAAGGTTTTACTATTACATATATAAGTTAGTGCTTTAATGCCATATGTGGACATGTTATAATATATTTCGCTCCAAATAGATATATTTTTTGTTTTTCACTTCTTTTTCTTTTTGCCCACTTATTTTATGTTTTTTTTTCGTCGGTTGCCTTAGGTTGTAGTTGCAAAATGAGTTGAAAATGACATCAGAGGTCCCCCGATCTATACACAACAGAGCTATGAGATTTCCAACTTCCAATCCGTGAAGATTATGCATGTTGTAATTTTATAACCAAACAGACAAGAACGAAAAGGCAAAGAAAATAATGTTGCGCCTGCGCGTGCACACACACACACACACACACACACACACACACATATATATATATATATATAAAATGCCAGAGTATTTCACTTATTTTTTTAATTTATGTTTTAATATTTACCGCTCAAAGCCAAGGTTTTTTTGTCTTTTTCTTTTTTATTTTTTAATATTATTATTATCAAAACAAAAATCTTAAATCTCCTAAAATTCGACACATCAAAATCTTCTAAGATAATAGAGTTTCATATTTAATGGGATTTCTACTACTTGCTTTACCAATCTCATTCTAGCTAAATATTCACTCTCTCTCCCTCACTCTCTCTCTCTTTCCATTTTCTAACAATAAATTTAATTAAAAAATAAAAATATTATTTAAATTTTATTTGACTAAGAGAGAGCTTTAAAACAAATATAGCATAAATATATATCTTTATATATATATATATATATATATACATACACACACATTTTTCCACCTATGAAATTTACCTAATATATATATATATATATATATATATATATATATATATAATAGTAAGCTTCTTTTCTTATTAGCTTTTCCTGATCAAAATTTTTCTTTATTCATTCACACTAAAATTTCATCATTTCTTTATCCGTTTAATGGAATATGATTTTACTTAATTATTTAATTATTATTTAATTCTTATCGACTTTGTTGAAATTTCCGCCTCAATTTCAGCCCTATTGTTTTAGCCCTAAATTGATTCTACATTATCATTTTTATTAGTTAAAAATTTAACACCTTTTTTTCCTAGACTATCTATATATATTCACACGTGTTCCTAAATTCTAGCATTACCACTTTTCTTCCAATCTCCTATGTAGATCATTTTAAGATTCACACTTTTTAGAATTTACACATTTTTTCTAAATTTGATTTAATTATTTTCACTATTTAAAAATTAATTAGCTAATAAGTGTTCAATTTGTACACTTATTTATATCTTTATACTGTTAATTGGAGTAGACTTCTATTTTATTTGTGCAAATCATTGTGTTTATAGGTACTATTCCTCGATATGGAGGGAAACGAGACAAAACAGAGCACGATGAGCTTAAAGTACAAAGAAACCCAAAGTGAGGACTAAAACGCAACCATTCCAAAGTTGAAGGACTAGGTGCAAATCTGTGAAGATTTTCTCGACCGCATTTCTCCAGTTAACATAGAAGAACACAGAATATGGAGTCCGACCCCTTTTTACGGATCTCGATTCCAAGTCATAGATCAAAAGATATAGCCAGACGAAGATCATGGACCAAAATGGAAGATTTCAGAAATTGAGGGCGTTCTGTGTGTAATTATGGTACGGCCATAAGAAGCCAATGTCCGGCCGTAAATATAACATTTACGGTTGTAACTCATTATATACGATCTTAGTTCAGAAGAGCAGAATGACAATTTTCAAGTAGAGTTGGGTATGGCTGTAAAATGTCAAGATACGGCCGTAAATGGGGAATTACGGCCGTAATACAAATAGTTACGACTGTAAATATATCAGAACCAGCAAATTCGGATTTCCCCTGTTTTTCTCCCGATTCTCTTCCTCTCTTTCACCACTTTTGGAGGCCTTTTGGGGACAAGTTTACACACGATTTTGGGGTCATATACACCATTTTTCATCCCCAATTGAGAATCATCCATCTTTAGCTTAGTTTAGTTCTTAGGCTAGTGTTCTTCTTCTTCATCATCTTTTTTCTTCTCTCTTCTTTTCTCTTCTCTTCTTTACCTTCTTTAGTTTAGAGCTCTAATTGGAGGTGAACACTTGGAGAAGAAAGCTAGGAGAATAAGAGAAGTTGGAGATCATTGGAGAACACAAGACTTTACTCTTCAAAAGGCGAGATTGCCTATAATCTCATTTTGTTTTTCCATTTTCTTTCCATTCGAGCTTTGATAGTATAAGTATCCATGATTTCCTAAATTATGGGCTAATATTGTAAGTTGAGATTTTTGATTGATCTTAATATATGTTTAGTTAATCCATTTGAGCTGTTAGAATTGATTTGTATTGTGTTATTCATCTAACGTGTGTTTGTTATTGAACTTGCTACATATACTTGATTGATCACCAAGTGTGTCCATTTGTGATGAGTGTAGGATTCTAGAAATGGGAGTGCACTTATTAAATCAAATAGCATTCACCCTATATTCTTGTAGGGGATAGAGATATACCCCTAACCTTAGACAATCCATTGAGTTGTTTTCACAGATCCTTATGGGGTTGATTGGTAACATATCAACACAGAGATGTAATAGGTTGAACTAATTGACTAAGGATAGCATACGAGAGAGGAGCTAGCTATATAAGGAAAAATCAGATCTAATATCGAAGATGGATAATATGTTAAGTTTAACAACAGATTGACAAGAATGGTATTGAGTGAAATTATGAATCTCGACTATCTATTTATCCGAGTTTTATCTCCATTCATGCCATGTTTTTATGTATTTGTTTACTTGCTTTCTTAGCTTAGTTTAGTTGCTTCGTTTCTTTTTCTTTTTTTTTTGTATAGTTCTTCTTCGCGCTAGAATTAGTAACTTGATACGAATGCTAATCCCTATGGGATCGATATCCGAACTCTTTGAGTCTACTTTATGACTTCTACGGTAGGTACATTTGCGGTATATTTGTGCGTGTGTATGAATGCCCCAACATTAGATTATCTATCAGTTTACATATATATATATATATATATATATATATATCATAAGAACATTTTCCCGTATATTAATAATTCATTTATTTTTTAAATTGGTTAATTATAGTTTCCACCGATTTCTTTTGCAATATTTTTTACCCCTTAATATACTATCACTTTAGTCCATATAATTAGTATTTCTAATACAATGAGATATAATTAACATTCTTCATATTTGCCTATTTTAAATAATTATCAATATTACAATTATTTAAATATTTTAATTTATATTGACCATTAAAGCTAAATTTTCAAAAAACATTCAAAACTTGACAATTGGAACTTCACATTAATGTATGAAAATTTAATTGTTTGATTTTATATAATGGTTTATTTGAAAACTTTAAATAATCCGATGGGCAATTATATTACCACAATACATTTTTATTGGTATATTACATTCTATTTATTTTAAAGGTTTCCAATGTTTACATCTTAACTTAATTACAACCTTATTTTTTTCCCATCAATGATTATTTTTAATCTTTAACTAATTATAAATTTGGACTATAAAGATCGTTTTTTCTAAAAATTTTATTTATTTAGACGTCAAATTACTTATTTATTCATCATATTTTTAAATATTGTAAAATATAATGGGCATAAAATGTGAATATTTCTTTTAATTTAAATATCTCTAACAAAATATTAAAATATAAATTAATATTTACGTAAAAAGTAAGTTAATTACTAAAATTATTAATTACAAAAATGTAACAAAAATTTGAGGACATAATTGTTATTATAAACAAAATTAAAGACATTGTAATACAATTAGATTGTGGTGTACTCAATATATTTTATAGTGTGAATGTAATTAGCCTTATTCAAGTTATTCAGTATTTTTTTAAATCTTGGATTATATAACGTAATTATTATACTACTTACACACAATTTGATTAATCGTACTTAATTATTTTAAGATTGTATATCAATTATAATAAGGTTCAAATTATTACAATACTAGGATTTTTTTTTAAAGTTCCAACAAAGATAATTTCTCTTGATAGTATTTTATATCATGACAATCAATAAGAGTCAAAGAAGTATTTTTATTTAAGGAAAATTTATTAAATATACCTTGTGTTTATAATGTATTTATAATTTACCTAACATGCTTTAAGAAATTATATTTTACATATCGTATTTCATTAAGTCTTAACAAAACTCATCTTATGTTGAACAAAAATTGGAAAAAAATTTAAAAATTACTTATTAAAAAGAAATTACCTCTTTTTGTGACTAACAAATTACACCCCATATATTTTAGTACGTAACACTTTACATATCATTATTCTTCAAAATATTAATTAAAACTTATTCGATGAAAAATATTTTTTTTCCTGCTTTTATTCTAAAATATTTTTTCAAGTTAACTATATATGATATATGAAATATTATAAGTAAATTGAAAATAAGGAATCGTTTTTGTCGTTACTACTACAATCAATTGCAATTTTCATAAGAAATAATTTCACTGAATTTTTAGGTTTTCCTTTTTAAAAAGATAAATGTATAAATAAAAAAAATAGTTGCAAAATATTACCAAATATAGTGAAAATGTTACCAAATATCGTGTACGATTAAACTTGACTTTTTCTTATTCATTGAATAAAATTTATTTACGAAACTTTACAAATAAACTAATATTTCTGTAATTTTATACATTTGAATAATTTTTTAACGGGATTGATTTATCAATTCTCCCAGTTGTATTATAAGAATCGGAAACAAATATTTTATTTATTTTTTCTGTGAAAGTAATCAAATATTTGGTCAAGTATGATCGAAAATCATGCTTGAGAAAAATATATTTTCTCTTTATTACTCAACTAAGTGCAATGATTCCATCAAGTATGTTGGTGTGAAATATTTATTTTCACGAATTCCGTGAGCCATTATAATTACAATATTTTTTTTATTTATTCTTGACTATATTATTATAATTAATTGTGAACATCATACTTACATTAATTGAGTTGTATTGATTAAATTGATGGATGCTAGAAAATTTAATTTAATAGTCTAATTTTAGTGAGAAGTAAACAAATATTTCAATTGCATATATTTAATGAATAAAGATTAAATAAGTTGACATGTAAATAAATACATAACTTGCTTATTTCATAAATTATGTATTTAATAAATAATTTGGTATTGACTCAATTAATGATTGAAATTATGTGACTCAATCAAAATTTCTTAATTGGCTCTCGACTATATTAAATATTTATTTAGATTTTATTTTTTAAATAAATATTAAGAATCCCAACTACTTTAAATTTATTTATTTTATACCGATTTTATCTATTTAGGTTTTATTCAATTTTTAAAGATCATCGATTAAGTTGTCTTTTTTAATTATTAATTATATATATTTCAAATTATGTATCTTACCCAAATTAATTTAAATTTAATTATAGCATTAAATATGGTAAAAAATATGATTAAATATCTATGATATTTTTTTATCGACCACATTATCAAAACCTATATAATTTAAATAGCTTAAAATAAACATCTAAATTGATGAGTTAAAAAAAAAAGATATTAATATATTGAATATATTAAATTGGTGAATTTATACTGAATATATTAATATACATGTTTACTATATTTAGAAGGTGTTTATTGAAATAGATGTCATTAATACATATTAAAAAAGTATAAATAAAAATCTCCGATAAACTGATCATGATGGAACATGGACGGGGTTGAGAATTTTTTAGCAGGATGGGGACGGGAAATGAGAGTTCGTATCCTGTCGCAATTCTTATAACATCCTCCCTCAGACTCGATTAAATGAAAGGTGGGCGGAGGTGATAATAAGTGTTTCATAGCGGTGGCAGGAATAAGGTGTTGGGGTCTGTACTCGCTACATTATTATTTCTATAATATAAATGTGTGCTGATTATATTTCATAATTAGATTTCAAAGTTTTATTATTCACATATTCATTGTTAGTACCGTACATCACACGAGTATATATTTAATATTTCTCGAAATTTGTAGTTGCATATAATAGAATATAAAATAATTTTTTTTAAAAAAACCATGGGCTCTAAGAAAATTAATAGAATTTTTTAGTATGGTTATTTTGATAATTATAGCATTTAATTTTATTAATTTTATTTTATGTTTATACATATTTAATAGATTTAATCTTACCATAAATAAAATGTGATATATTAGTATAATCTCTATCACAAATTATCATCCCATATAATTATAATGCAAGGGTGTAAATGTTGAGTAAGAGCACGGTATAAATTGATAATTAATCATAAATTAATTATTTCATTAATATTTATCAAAATTATTATTTTTTAAAAAATTAATCCCATATAATGTACGGGTGTAAATGTCAGGTAAGAGTATGAGTGAAAAATATTAATTTTTTGATTTTATAATATTAATATCAGTAGGATTTACTAATATTTTGAACATATCACCCCATGCAATGCACGGCCTAAAAATGCTAGTAATAATAATAATAAATCTTTAAAAGAAAATGACGTTTCCTTTGACATAATAATAAATCTTTAAAAGAAAATGATGTTTGCTTTGACATAATAAATCTTTTGCTTTTCAATTTCAACATCAAAGTCCTTAAACAATTCCGTATACGTCTCTTTATAGTAAATTATAAGAAATTTTTTATAAAACAGGCTTATATATTGATTAAAGAACATTAAAACCGTAAAGGTTAGGAAAAAAAAATTTTTTGACGAAAAAAAAATATTTTTATGAATTATGCTGTTAAAAATTAGAGAACATTACGAAAATCTACAAAATAATATTTTTTTCCCCAACTTTTTCGAATGAATTGTATAGTTAAAAATAAAAAATATGTGCTATAAAAGGTATGATGGTTACAACATTCTTGAAAAAAATGAACTAAGGGTGTGTTTGATAGGATTCCAGGAAAATGAATTCCCGGAAAACGAATTCCCGGAAAATCGATTCCCACCATTTTCTTGGATTGAGTTTTCCAGGAAAATCATTGTTTTTGTGCTTTAAGGACTTGTACCTGGAAAATGAATTCCCGGAAAACAAATGCAATCAAACACACAAGTTGGAAAATGATTTCCTTGATTTAACATTTTCCGGGAAAATATTTACCAATCAAACACACCCTAAAGGTTTAGGACCCACTTACTATAAATAATAATAATTAAAGGTTACTTGTAATGTATTTGCATTGACTATGAAGCAGCGGCACTTTTCTGTCACTTACGAGCTTCTTAGCTTAATAATTAAAGGAAATTCATTCTCGTTTATTTCTGGTTGTTAGTGTTACTAGCATTCCGTACTTCCTTTGCTCCACCCAGTAACCCAGAAAACGAAAAAATGGTGGAAGTTGAAGAACGAGACGAACAAACGTCTCCTCTGCTCACAGATTATGCATCCTCATCTGCAAATTCCCGCGATAATTCCTTCAAACGAACAGGTCTCTTTCGATTACCTTCATTACTGTAGCTCGTACACAGTAGTCAACTTTTCTAGATAGAAAGTGATTTTTTAGATTATAGGCAATTGAGCTTTATCTGTTTGTTGATTATTGATTCTTTTGTTTCCATGTTTGGATTGAATTTGAAGGAACTGTATGGACTGCAATAGCACATATAATAACCGGAGTTATAGGATCTGGAGTTTTGTCACTGGCATGGAGTGTAGCTCAGCTGGGATGGATTGCGGGTCCAATGTGTGTGGTGATTTTTGCAATAATCACTATAATTTCATCAAATTTGCTTTGTGATTGTTACAAATATCCTGATCCTGAAGTTGGGCATATCAGAAATAGGTCCTATGCTGAAGCTGTGAGGTCTTATTTAGGTAATGTTGGATGACCGGCAGCTTTTAACTTAAAATCTTGGGATTTGTATGTTATTATATTCGTAGCTAAGAAAATTTGGGGATTGCTTGACTTGCAGTTTTATGCGGAAATAATATTGCAAGAGCTTCTTAGAAATTCATTGGAAGAACTATGTAAATTTCAGGAAAGAAGAGCATCTGGGTAGCTGGAGCGTTTCTCCAAGAAGGCTACTTCGGTTGTGGGATTGCTTATACAATAACATCAGCCATCAGTGTGAGGTAGTTTATCTGATCACCAATGCCTACTTGGTTATCAATGCTTACCCTTTTTGCTTTATGTTCCTCAAGATATCACTCATTATTTGTGAAAATTGTCACATTGTTGAGTGATATGTTCAAGTTAATTAACAAAGAGCTAATTGAAATGCCAATAACTAAGCTATAAGTATTGACCGTCAGTGATTTTGCGAGTGTATTTTGTGTCTCAAAATAGTATGCCGTGTTTTGTTAAGTTAAAGGGGTTTCTATTCAAGAACCAATGACAAATTGGTTCTCTTCTTTGGGATGCTTTCTTGTCTTTGGTTGTACAAAATCTTGAAATAGATTGGCCTTGTAATACACTCTTTGTTCAAGAGTTTCCTTGAAGTTGAGAATTCTTTTAGCACTCCTTGAGAGGAGTGCCAAACTCTCGACACTCATAGCCTGCAAATATTGACCATCTACAAATAAGAGATTGTAATTAAAGTAAATCATGTGACCCTTTATACAGGTGGACAGTCTTAAATTCTTAATTGGTACAACAAATAACAAGAATATGTACTCCACAAGTGCTAGAAATGTTATTTCACAAAATCAAGTCTCTTGAAAACATAGTAATTAACTTCTATGATTTTTCAGCTACTCCACACATTGGCGACTTATGGGAACTTTTATTGTTGGATTAGGGCGATACTAAAATCAAATTGTTACCACAAGGAAGGGCATGATGCTCCATGTGAATATGGTCAAAGTTTGTTTATTTTGCTATTTGGAGTTGTTCAAGTACTATTTTCTCAGATACCAAACTTCCACAACATGGAGCTGCTATCAATAGTTGCAGCAGTCATGTCCTTTGCATATACTTTCATCGGACTGGCACTCGGTTTTGCTAAAGTTGTAGGTACCCCCTTGCTTACATTGAGTGACAGTCATTGATATAATCAAGCATGTGCTGTGGTAAATTTTTATTTTACTAAATTTAACAGTTTTGGATTCCACGAATGTGTGGAAATAAAATTGCAAATTTGAGTTCCATATGCCTAACTTGGAAATTAGTATGAAAAAAGTAAAATTCCAAATTGAATACACTCCCTTAATCTTTTGAGACTGTGATGCAGAAAATAGAGAAATCAAGGGAGATATCATTGGAGTATCTACAGCCACGACGGCTCAAAAAGTATGGCTCTCCTCGCAAGCAATTGGCGATATAGCTTTTGCTTTCTCATATAACGCAATTCTACTTGAAATACAGGTGGAAAAATAGTACTTTATTCTCTGTCCTTTGTTCCCGATTTTGCAATAAAAGACTCAATCAAAATACTGAAATTTAAACTTGAAAAATGTAGGATACTCTTAAGGCACCTCCACCAGAGAACAAGACAATGAAGAGGGCATCTGCTACAGCCATACTAGTTACCACATTTTTCTCTCTCTGCTGTGGATGTTTCGGATATGCCGCTTTTGGCAGCCAGGCGCCTGGAAATCTATTGACCGGGTTCGGATTTTACGAACCCTACTGGCTTGTCAACTTTGCCAACGCATGTATAGTTCTTCATCTCGTGGGAGGATATCAGGTACTAGGTGGTAGATTCTTTGTGAGGTTAGGAGTATGTTTGGATAAAAACTTTCATTTTGCTAAAAACGAAATTTTTAAGCTGAATAATAGTAGGGACCATGAGATATACAGATGACAATGATTAGTGATTTGAGATTTGTAGTCAATATCGAAGTCTGTCTTTTTTAACTAAGCAGTGGAAGTTTATTAACATAGAAAAAAGTTAAAATGTAGATAGGCTAATGATCTTTTGGCATTTGTAGATTTATAGTCAACCATTATTCAGAGTAGTCGAAAGATGGATTTCGAAAAAGCATCCGAATAGTGAATTGGTAAACAAAGAATACCGAATGAAGCTGCCACAACTGCCTGAATTCAAGTTGAATCTTCTTCGTCTATGCTTTAGAACTACTTATGTTGCAACTACGACAGGTCTGGCTATTCTTTTTCCTTACTTCAACGAAGTTTTAGGAGTTCTTGGTGCTGTAAATTTCTGGCCTTTGGCTATATATTTTCCGGTCGAGATGTACCTAGCGCAGAACAAGATACGAGCTTGGACAGGCACATGGACAGTTCTTCAAGCTTTCAGAATATTTTGCTTCCTGTGTACTATTTTAGCTTTACTTGGGTCACTGGAGGGGCTCATAAGCAACAAATTAGGCTAGGAATTCTCCATTTGTAGCTTATGCATTTCTTGAGTAAGAAAATATCAGTTGTATGTTTAGTAGAGAGGATTAGAAGGGATGAGATTTTAGTTCTTAATCCAATGTATTATTGTAGTTTTGTATAATACTGTAGTCTACTTTATTCAACATACTATAAATAACTCGTTCTTTTTGTACACGAACAAACAATTAATAAATTTTACATCTTTAAGTTGTCATCCAAAAATTTTGCAAAGAAAGATGGGGTTTTATCACCCATAATATTGATTCTTGAATATTGTTAAGGACGCATTTTGCAGGAGCATATATAGCACGAGATTCATTTCTTTGCAACATGGATAATATATAAAATGTGGATTTCGTAATGATTTATCATGGAGCGCCTACGGCCTAAGCTAGTTGATGAACCGTCAAAAATTTTGAAAAGTCGAAAGAAATATTACTTTAACAGACAAGATTACAAACATGTTAATAAATAAATGATGTGAAATTATAGTGATTGTTAATTTGAAAATGATGTGATGCATTAAAAACAAGGTTGTCGGTGTTTTTTTTTTTAATATATGTTTCTTTACACAATTGTTGCGGATGCTCTTTCAACAAAATTTTTATTCAGCATAATCTTCGATGGAAATCCCTCATTTGAAAGATTGGGCCAACTAACTTGCTTTGTTGAAAGAAGGGGGCAGCGGATGCAAATGTTGAATTAGAGTTTTGCCACATGGTAACACTCACGGTGGGACCCGCCAGATCCTCGACTATGTCGTTTGGTTGCACAACTGTCGTTGGTTCATACATCGCTGGCCCAAAACCCAAACCCTAATCCCTAATCCTCCAAGGTTCTGTCAAACTGGAATAGGAATTCCGATTTACCTCTGTTTCAGAATAACTTATAATGACAAGAGGTTTATCGACAGATGTAGGTGGAGCAGAGAATTCTTACTTGCCGGAGTTCAATTATCTCGCTTTATCTTCTACAAGTGAAATTGTGCTGTGAAATTTAATGGTCAGTTTTGTTGTTTGCTCTTCTGATTATGATTTAGTCTCAGGAGGTGTAATTTTTGTTGAAATTGGCGTTACTGGGGATTTTTAATGGTAAAGATTAGTCTTTTTTGATTGATGTGAATTTCAGTATATTTAAAATCACGAGGTTGTTCCTTTTTTTTTTTAGTTATTTATTCTTCTCTTATTAATGATATTGATTGCTGCTAATTCCTTTTTGGCCTTCTCTTTGAAGTAAAATCTCTTCTAGACTCTAGCGTTTTGCCAGCATGATCTCTTCACTTTTTGTTTTTAAGTAGCTAACGAGCTGATGTATTAAGGTTGTGTATCAAAGACTAAAAATATGGTCATTTAATGTGCGTGATTCTGTGTTTTCATTTTACAGAGTAGAGAAGGAAGAGGCAGGTCTCGTAGGGATTACCCTGCAAAATCTGAAGAGAAATCCCAGCATGGTCGGGGAGACAATCCCCCATCAAGACACCTCTGGGTTGGAAATCTTTCGCATAATTTAACAGAGAATGCTCTAGCACATCACTTTCTTAAGTTTGGCGAACTTGAGAGTCTTGCATTTCAACCGGGTCGTAGCTATGCATTCATTAACTATAGAAATGATGAAGATGCGTTTCTTGCAGGCAATCCACTTAGGATTGAGTTTGCAAAGGCGGTTAGTTATGTCAATCTTTGTCTAATTTCCTTTTCGTACCATTTTGATGCCATTTCTGGTGTATGTACACTTTTTATTGGTTCTATGGAATCCATGCATAGAAGTTCAAGACAATTCGGTGATAAGACTATTAGATGCATACTTGTGGAGAAGCAACGTCATGCCTCTTCAAATCTAGATCCGCTGCACTTAATTCAGGAAATATATAGATCTGTCATTTTCACTGGTCTTCCACTCGAACGAAAAATACAAAATAGACAAAGCAAGATGCTATATGATATTCTACTGGTCATCCAATGAGCATTCTTAATCCCAAAATTTCACTGCATAATATACTCTCCAGCTCTCTATTCACTTCCATGTTGAACAAAATGGTTTGGTCTGGAAAGATTCCTTAACACTATCACAGAAATAATGGAAAGTCCTAGAAAGCTCACCTTCACTTCACAATGGTAAAACTCTGCTACTTGTCCATTATGGAAAACTAAATGCTTGGTGTCATATGAATAGACTAGAAAGGCCCCAGAAAAGCACTGCTCATTTAATCAGGCTTCATTATGGTTGCAATCTCGAAAACGGAGAGATTGGTACCAGTAAAAATTGAACACTTCATGCAAGTCCCATTTTATTAACTTTAGTTCCTCCACCAAGAAGTAAGCTCAGCATTTCAATTGACATTTTGATTTAAAAATTGATATTAGTGAAACGAAGTTATGTAATTTACCTTCTTCCAGCAATGCTATTACTAAAAGAGATTAATATCCTTGTCACAAAGATGGGCCACTCCTTTAACAGATCATTTGATCAGACACAAACAATTGTCATGAAAGAGAAAAACTCTCATTTCCTACAAGACTGTAGATGTATATTCATGATGGTAGTACGCATGAGTTTTACAAAATCTTTTCACTAAAGATTACATTACAAGGTAGAAGGAATGGACTTGGAGAAAATCAGAACTGGCAGACACTGTAGGAAAGCTTTGAAGAAAAGCTAGACAAGTATTGCATTTTCATTCAATCCAAGTATTGCATTTTCATCCAAGTTTTCCTTTATGCACCAAAATTATGGCCAAAACTTTGACCAGCCGCCACCGGCCACCACGGTGTTGTCGGAAAATTTTTCAAATTGCTGGAGCTTCCTTTCAACGTGTTGATTCCAAATCTGGTATTAGTTTTCAAAACAAATATCAGATCAGACCCGAAAATGCCATCGATGGGCCCGTAACTAAGGCCAAATCGATGGTGCTTGAAACTTGGCAAATTGCCAATATGTTTGCATGCGTTGGCTTATTGATTTGTGGACGCGTTTCCAGCCATGATGTGCATGTCTATATGCTTAAACTATACAAAACAGGTATAACATGCAAATTGGTCAAGTCAAATTGCTTACATACTGAAACAGGTATATATACCATGATTCTACCTATACATTCAAACAATACATTTCAGACACTGTGTCCAATCCTCCAAAAATGCTTGCGCATATATTTTTCAATCAAAACATGGCTCGGTATTTTCTTGTCGCAACTGATGGTGGCAGTGCTGCAAATAGAGGAGACTTCATGGGATTCGTCATTCGTGTTCATGCTTGGGATGATTTTCATGTCTGTCAATTAATCAATTATGTCCATGTTTATTTTTGCGTGTGTGGCCTGCGCTGATGACCCTCATCATAGTAAAGGAAGTTGACTTTTTGGAGGTGGAGGTGGAGGTGCAGGTATAGCTGGTGGAGGAGATGGAGGTGGCAGTTATGGTGGTGGTTGTGGAGGAGGCGGACGTGGGGTTGTGGTGGTGGTGGTGGTGGTTGATAGATGTTAGATAACTTGGTTGAAGAAATGTTTAGTATACATATATAAATGATCTTGACATTGTCCATAGCCGCATTGCAATTCCCTCTACGGGGAAAATGTGAATTGTTCACTTCATACAATTGTAAAGGGCTTGTTTATGCTTTGTCTGAATGTAAAATTTTACCTTTTCTGTACGAGTGTGTTAGTTGATGAATTTTAATATAGTTTTATGAGTAGGAAGAGAGAGAATGAGTGGAGTTAGATAGTGGAGATTTAATGAGTGAATAGATATATGGATGTGATTTATTTGATCAAATTTGAAATTTAAAAAAATGCATTAAAATGCATTAACATCTTGATGCTAACACTAGTTACGTTTTGTGCCATTTTATACGTAAACAATTCATTGCTCTTGAATAACATATAACCTTAGATACTTTGACAAAGTCTTCGGTGACAAATTCTATGCATAACTTGTATAAGCTAATAAGTTTGTGGACAAATTGTCATGACACGTATGCCTAAGCTATACGAAACAAGCTTAATTTAGAAATTACACTAGTCAAATTGCTACGTATTGAAACTTATAGCAAGACTAGGCCACTTAAACGTGTGTTGGACGTGGTTCTATGTTGTATAGGCAAGTGTAGAAATTGATGTAATTACATTGTTATATTGTCTGTCATGATAAATTATGTGACTAAGTTTTTGTTTAATTCAATTGTTGTGTGATTCTGTGGTGGTTAGTATGTGTGGTGAATGCCTATGAATTATTAACTAAACTTATATCACCAAAAAAAAAAAAAAAACCACTAAACTTATAGTATATTTTGATGACAATAAGAGCTCGGAATCTAATTTTCTTGTATGGGATTGTCTTCGCAAGACAAAGTAATTAATTACAAAAAAAAAAAATGGTAATAAAATAACAAGACGATAACTATATTAAACAATACTTGAACAGTTTTCTTTCCTTTGTTTTTATTTTTTATTTTTTTAAAAAATAAATAAATCTAGTGATAGGAGAAAATTGTCATGCTAAGTGTATATAGTTGGTTACATAATGGTTGATATAGTGGATACATGACCTAATCTTATTATTTTATCAATCATATCACTTTTACAACAACAAAAATTATGTCACGTCTACTATGTCAACTATTAAGTACAATCCCGTTCAGGTACCATCGATGGTGCCATATTATGGCACCATCGATCCACGTGTCATAAGGAGGGCTACCCGCGTCACCTCATGTTTAACAACAAAAAAATGGAGGAGCCCGGTGCCATAATTAAGAAGTGGTGAGATCTTCAGGGACCGGAGTGCAAATTGCTTCCTTTTTCCCACAAACTGAATTGAACCGAGCCCTAATTCACTCTCCGTCCCTCATACGTGAATTGTTCCGTTGCCGAGTTTCAGTCCACCACCGCCATCCGCCGCCGCCGATCCACCGCAGCCTTCAGACGCCGTGCACATATGGAAATCCATATTTGTGTGAGTCTTTCTGCTTCTTATTTCTCACGCGTGACAGAGCCTTCGTTATTTTATTTTTCTTCTTTTTTCTTTTTCGAATTTCCATATCATGAAGGTGATGCTTGGGTTTCGCCCAGCTTTCATTTTCCTCACTTCGAATTTCTCTGTTTTGCCGTTGATTTACCAACGTCGGATTTTCAGTTGCCATGCTTGGGTTTTTTATTTTTTATTTTTTTGTTTTGGTTCATTTGTATAGAGGCATTGGGCCAGAAAGAAGGCGTTTCCGTCATTTTCCTTTTTTTTGGTAGTTTATAGCAGTATGCATAAGGAATTGTTGTAGGTGCTATTTCATGGAATTGTAGTTGTTTAGGGTTGAATTATAATGAGTTATGGCATAATGAGCTGAAGGATCTTTGATTTTTGATAAATTGGTGGTGTTGGTGTACATTATGAAAGCCTTGCCTTTGATTTTGTCCTCGAATTTTGTTCTGTTTTCAACAAACTCCTTGTTCTTGAGTGGGATTTTAGGTTGATTATGAGTGAAATTGATTGTTATTATTATTATTATTATTATTATTATTATTATTATTATTACTACTACTACTACTACTACTACTACTACTACTGAAGGTGTAGGATTTTGAAGAAGCTAGATTGTTGTGAGTTGTTGGTTGTGTCTAAGAAATGAAGAATAATTATGGTGTTGTAGGCATTGTTTGGGAGAGATTCTCGCTTTTTTTTGGTTGTGACTTTGTGTTAAATTTTTGTCTGTTGAGAGTGCAAAACCAAAGGGGCCTTTTAGAAAAGAAGAAATTGTTCACTTTGCCTCACTTTGCCAATTTTTATCTATTTAATGTGTTAAAATTTTTAGACTAAAACAATAGCATTTTAGCCTTAAGGAGGTGCTTTTAAGCTCCGACGAACCCTTTCCAAACACTCTGTCTTTGTAGTAATTTTGACTTTGCCTTGTCTAGTGAAGAAATATGTACCAATTCTGGACTACTCAACTATGTTATGGTGTAAAGGATATAACGAAGTTGTATTATCAAAGGAATTCTATCTACTCAAGTTTTGAATGAAGCTATGCCGTGTTTCATTAGCACTTTCCTCTTCCTGAGTTTTTTTTTATATTTGCAGGCGCGCTTACTAGATACAACGTCTTTTGTTGATTTGCTTCCATTATTCAGGATGAAGTAGTGGCAAGTAATAATCCCTTTTTCCTTGATGCATGCTCAGTTAGCTGAATTCCTTCACTCACACAATATGACGGGGAGGAATTGGACAAACTAGACAAGTTAGACACTCTCAACAATCTTGAGAAGTTGGACAAGCTGGACAAGCTACCATCATACTGTTCAATATTGTGGTTTACTTTTTGCATTTGATAATGCATTTTGTTGTTGTATCGTCGATGTTGGGTGGTATTAGTGCGTGTATCATTGTCAAACTCTAGTGTGTCTATTCTATGCTACAACTTGCTTTAGCAACTCCAATGTGAACCTTGGTATTGCATCATATTCACCTGTTTATTTCAACTACATGTCACAAGCACTAAAGCTCAAATTTCACAAGGACCTTCCAGCTATATAAGGTAAATTTTACACAGCTTTTTATAGTAGAACACGAGAGCCTTGTCCAAAAACTAAAAGGAAAGACCCCTAAATAAACTACTCCTAACCGATACAAAAGAATTAGTTTATACAAAATTCACTTACACTTCATTTTCTTTCAAATAAATGAGGATAAACAAGGAAATAGCTTGCCATCTAGGATACACAATTTTTCTAGCCAGCAAAACTAGGAAATTCTCTCTATGCCAAAATACTTTGTACACCAAAAGTTTCAAGATCTTCAACACAAAAACCACATGAAAATTAGGTATTTCCACAATTCAGTCTTGGACATCCATATGAGAAAATTCCCTCCCAAAATCTTTCAGTAGACATCAATGCAAAATTGGATCTTGATGAAATTGGCAGTCCATAATTGTTGCCGAGCATTATAAACAACAGGTAGTTGAAGCCTCCAAGAGAGTGAAGATGAATCTGAACTCAATTAACGTAATGATTTGTTGATTAGCCTCCACTTTGAGTTGAGAATTGAGGTAGTCGGTCAACAGGAATGATGAAATCCTTCATTATCTCATATTCTTTTCATCTTCTGTACTAATCTAAGCACCAGAGAAGCTAACTTAATAGCTTAATATAATAATCTTAATACATCATTAGGAAGCTAGAAATGCATGTCAAATAAGATCAAAGCAACCACGCACTCACAATTGAGATTGAGAGGCAAATTTTGGCCATTTTTTGGGAGTAAATTATCAAAACATTAACTCAATTCTAAGTACACCAGTTCAATTCTAATTATACATATTCAAGCTAAACATAGAGAAAGGCTAAGAAAATGGATGAAATAATGGCTAGAGAAAGGCAAAATTCATCCTTGTTACTTTTTTTCTGTGTTTTTCTATGAGTTTTTCTTAGAAAAAAATCCTCATTATGTGAAGTTCTTCATTATTTTAAAATAAATTATCAAAACATTAACTCAATTCTAAGTACACCAATTCAAAATTCCAAGTACACCCATTTAGTTCTACGTACACCAATTCAATTATAGAGAAAGACAAAGAAAATCGATGAAATTAAATCTAGAGAAGGTCAACACTCATCCTTGTTTCTTTTCTTTTTTTTTTCCTCTTTGAATGAACATGATTAGGAAACTCTATTATGATAACTATTGGGAATGTTCAGCCATTGTTACTGCTTAACAAAAAGGAAAACCAAAAAAAAAAAAAAGAAAGAAAAAAAAGCCGAGGTTGTAAACGGTGATTGAGTATAGTCCTTGTAATGACCCGCCCGAATTCGTCCCGGATACGGATATGATTTCGTATATACGCCCGTATATGACTCCGTATATGATATGAAATGACATGATGACGTTTCAGTATGACGTATATGTATATGATATGCTCACATTATGATTTGCAGTACGGGATATGCCTCGGGATGCGAAACGACCTTCGAAAAGAGGAAAATGGGAAAATTCTGCAGAACCAGAATTACGGCCGTAAAGGTAAGGATTACGGCCGTAAAAGTCAAGTTACGGCCGTAATGGTGCAAGGTTACGGCCGTAATGGTCAGGTTACGGCCGTAATAGTAAATGGTTACGGCCGTAAGTAAAGAATGAAGGTTAAAGGGCTGATCCTCTGTGGTCGGCGTGGCCTAAGCGCGTTGCGTGTGTCTTGAGTTCTGGCCGTAATTTAATGAGTTACGGCCAGTAATTTTGGAATTCTGGCCGTGAGGAGATTTACTGGCCGTAATTTTAAGTCGGCAGAATTGGTCTTTAAGAAGATTCTTGTCATTTCTTGGGTACTATTCATGCAAGCTCGACTCCAAGACCCCAAAATACTCCCTAAACCCTACCAAGACTCCCAAACACCCATGTGATCATCTCCAATCTCATGTATGACCTATGTAATGCTTGTGTAATCCTTGATTACAAGAAGGAAGGGAAGAAGAGAAAGAAGAAGAAGAAGAGGGAGAGGAGAAGAGGAAGCTTCTCCATGCTTGTTTGAACTTCATCTATGGTAGATATGGATGTTTTACATGTTTTATGTCATATATCTATGCTTAGGAATGACTGAATCAAGAATTGACCATGTTTATGCCATGTTTATGCTATGTATGAACCTAGAAAGCATGTGTAGGATCCATTGGCTTGTCTTATGCTTATGATATGTTATGCCATGATATGATATGTTATGCCATGATATATGTGTGATTTATGATCTACGTGATCTTCGTGCTAAGTTCCATGAGTGAATTGGTTAGGACTTGAAAGAATCATAGAGATTGTAATGTATAACTCATGAAGTCTTCACGTGAAAAGCATGGCGTTAATGCGGGTTTTATGTGGTGAATATGATTCAACGTAAACCCTTACGTGTATATGTGTGATGATTATGATGTATGAAGTATAAGACCTCAACTATGTTCATGTATATGTAATGGAACGAACGTGTTATATGCAATATGTACGTGTTGAGGACAAGAATAGCATATGGATACCCAATTTGGGGGTTTGTAGGATGTTATGTTTATGTACCCATGTTACGTTAATATGCGTATGAGATTACATGTGTTTATTTATGCGTATACATTGAAGCATGATCATGCATGAAAAACGATGAATAGGGTTGCCTACCAAATGTTTATATAATGTTCGTCTCACAAAGGTTTGAGACAATTGGTCCAAATGGAGGTCCCACAAAGGACTGGGGTCTGGCCAATTAAGGTATGAATGTATGTTACGGCGCCAATATAAACATATGGTTCGCAACGGGCCCACGATTATGAATATGTCATGCATTGCATCTATTATCTACTGAGTCTTTATGACTCATTACGTGTCTATGTTTATGTTCTCTGAAGGTGATGTGATCGGGAGATGGCGAAAGGTCCTAATGACGCGATGTGGTGTGTGATTGGGAACGGGAATTGAAGATCCTGCGCTATGTACTGGACTCCAAAACCCTAGTAGGTTATACGTTTTCAATGTTTAGGGTTTCGGGTATGAATGTATGATTGACGTTCGTCTAGTTCCACTATGTATAAAAAGAAATGAAAACCCGTGCACAGGCCCGAATGTGGCTTTATCTTTATACGTTATGTTTATGATGCGTGCACGGTACACTCTGATATGACGTCATTTATGACGTATATGTATGTGGAACTGAACGGGGCGTTACAGTCCTATTCCCATTTCCCACTCAAGTGGTATAGATTCTCAACATTAAGAACTCTCAATTCCTTCCAACATTATTCCCTAAAAAGATCATGTATTTTCCTCAAACAAACTGGATAACAGAAAATATCCTCACTGATATGTGCATCCCAAATGAGAAAAAAATTGCATTTTTTGCCAAACGAGAAAATATCCTCACTGTTATGTGCATCTCAAACGAGAAAATTCCGGCGGCTGCGGTTTTGGATAGGCAGTGGTGTCGGCGTTCGGCGGCGGTGGCGGTGAACGTCATCGAGATGGAAGTCAGGGATAGGAAGTTTTGTCTCTAATTTTTGGTCTCTTAGTTGGGAAATTAGGGTTAAGAATGTGGGAAGAGGGAATTGTGATAAGTGCTAGAAAAGCACTTAAATAACTCTTCTATTTTACGTATTTGTGTGTTTTATTAGTATTATATGTTTATTTTTATGTGTTTTCCTTTTATTGTGTGTTTAGAGTCACAAGAAATCAAAAGGAGCCAAAATGGATAAAAACGGAGCGAAAACGGAACTTGAGACCGAAATGCAAGCAAATTCAAAGATGGAGGGCCTCCGATACAATTTTATGAAAAGTTGTTTTTACAATTTTTCTTGTGCCAATATCAAAGAATATCAAAAGAGGATTTCCACATTTTTTGTCGGATCCCAAATCGGAGTTTTCTAGTGAAAGTTATGGCCATTTGAAGAGAAATGACAAAGCGTAAAAAAATCAGCAGCTCGAATTTACTGCCGCAGTTCAGTAATTTGACCATAACTTTTGTTACAAACTTTGGATTGACCTGAACTTTATATTGTTGGAAAGGACACTCAGAGGGCTACAACTTTGATGTTGACGTCTTCAAATGATTCGGATTATATCATGGTCAAAAATGGGCAAAACCGAGAGCAATGTGAATGGAGGATTTCTTGGGATATGTTTTGGTAGAAAATTCATAACTTTCTACTAAAATATCAAAAAAAGGAAATTCCAATTGCACAATTCAGCCAAGATTCTTACCTATACCATGATATAATATTTGAACTAATGGAGCAATTTAAGATCATGATTTGGTGGTTACCAATTAGTGGAATCATAATGGAGTAGTTGTACAATTTTTTATCATGTTTTCTTGTGAAATTTTACCTATAAATAGAGGCATTTGTAAGGAAGGAAAGGCACAACTTAGTAGAAGAGAATTAGCTAGTAGTTCTCTCCAATAAAATTTTCTTCTTCATTTGTTCTTAGTTTTAGCTTGAAGATTTTAGCTTTTCATATTCCGGCGGATCAATTCTTCGCTAAGTTCTCTTTTCCCTTTTATTTCTCTATTTATTTCTTAGTATTTATTTACTTGTTTACTATATTTTGCATAATCTATCATATAGTGGTGGTGATACAAGCGAACACTCGCTAAAAAGTATGAAACCCGCAATTATGAGTAGTTAAGACTTTTCTATCTAGTTCGAGGGGGACGTTGTGTTCAACTAACATGATGTTATCTTTTCTAACTCTTTAGTAACGTTTTATCTATTCCTCTACTTCAATTTGTTGATTTGTTATGCTTGTAAACCCGTTTTTGAGTTTATGTGATTATTGCATTCATTTTGACCAATTGAATCAATTAATCTTTAAATTCAAGTTACTTGCTAGGATTGGAACTTTTGATTCGTAATTGTCATTAGATTCCAATCCAAAGTAGCAAATGAATATCGTGCATATTTATTAACAAATCAACTTAGATGCATTAATTCGAGCTTGTGAAATTATTCATCTAATTCAACTCATTCTTCTCGTTCATTTCATACTAGCTTTGCATTAAATCCTAAGAGCTTGTTTAAGGTTATCCAATAGTTAGATGTTAAGTTAAAGAGCTTACTTTTAACTTAATATACTTAATGAAAAATTAGATTGTCGAGCTTCTTGGTTAATTGAGAGTTGATAAATTGAAGAATGAATAGTAACACGTTGCATGGGAAAGATAAACACAAGTTGTTGACACAACCGAACCCGAGAACTAGATATTTTATTTCAATCGTTTTATTTGATCTTATCTTTTGTCATTTGATTTTCATTCAAAATTCTCAAAACCCCCACTTTCCTATATTAATTGATAAAGACAACTAGATTAAGCACCGTTCCTCTTGGGTTCGACCCTTACTTACCACTTCTACATTAATTTGTAGTTTTGAAACCGAGTAAGAAAATAAAACAAACTTTGGTACGCCGCGACGACACGCCCAAATTGCTAGGAAGACCCTTCATTTTTTCCCTTTTTTGTAAAGCTGGCAACGGGTCCTTTGAACATCCTCCACATAAGCTGCGGTGGACCAGCGGAGCGGACAGTGGTGGTGGATTTTAACTCGGCGACGGAAGAATTCACAAAGAATGAGGGAGGGAGAGTGAATTAAGGCTCGGTTCAATTCAGTTTGGGAGAAAAAGGAAGGAATTTGCACTCAGGTCCCTCAAGATCTTGCCACTTGTTAATTATGGCACCGGGCTCCTCCATTTTTTCTTTGTTAAACATCAGGTGATGCGGTCAGCCGTCCTTGCGACACGTGGATCGATGGTGCCATATTATGGCACCATCGATGGTACCTGAACGGCATTGCTATTAAGTAACCCACCATGTATATCTAGCATTTTCCTAGAAGAAAATGAAGAGAGAATTCAGGACTACAAAATAGGAACATTGTCGTTTCTCATTTAGGTTACAACTTGTAATTTCAAACCACACAAGTGACACAACACTTTCAATAAAAATGCCCTGTTTGCTACACTATCCTCCAAATGAAATTAAATTAGATACCAAAGAGAGAAGTTCTGTCTAATAGTAATTTTGCATCTCAAGCTAAGAAGAAACAACTTTACATAGAAATTTCCTTGTAAACATCTCAATTTGAACCAGACTCATCGTCTTTTCTCCAAGATTGTTATTCTTTGTATTCTGTGTACACTGACATTTTCTAAAATCGTATTATGTGGAATGGATACGTTTTGTGAATGGTACAAGCAAAATAATTGCTTCCTGATAGAGACAATACATGGAAATTTCCTAGTAAATTAATTACTAGTGTTGTCTATTGACTTTTCAAGCTGACTAGGGGAGCTAAGGAAGAAGAGCAAATATTGTTGCGGTTCATAGAAGTAAATTGTAGAATACACCGTGCATGATTCTATATATATGTGCGCGGTCTTCAGTACTCTCCAAAATATTTATGCTTTTGCTCGATAAACATGGCTCGGTATTTTGCTGTCGTAAATGGTGGAAGTGTTGAAAATGCAGGAGATCTTATGGGTTTCGTGTTCATGCTCGGTATGATTTTCATGTCTCTGTCAATTATGTCCTTGTTTATCTTTGCTTGCGCGGACTGTGCTGATGGAGGTGGAGGTGGAGGAGGAGCAGGGGGCGGTGGTTTTGAAGGTGGAGGTGGAGGTGGAGGAAGTGATTGTGGTGGTGATGGAGGTGGTTTTGGTGGTGGTGGTGGTGGTGGTGGAGGAGGAGGTGGTTGTGGTGGGGGTGGGGGTGGGGTTTGTTAGATATATTGGTAGTCATTGGTCAAATGAGATGTTATATAAACCAGATAATAAATCATATATATATAAAGCTTCCATTCTTACAAATAAAATCATATATATATGTGTGTGTCAGTGTGTATGTATTTACCAATACACTAGATTGTGTATTTAATTTAGAAATTACACTACACTATACTTAAAATCATATACATATATGTGTGTGAAAAGTTTTTAATGATGTCTAATTTTCTTTTGCATTGTATGGGATTGTCTTTGCAAGGCTAAGTAATCGATTATTATAAGAAAAGGTTAATAAAACTACAAGTTATGGTGCCTAATTTTCTTTTGTATTTGTTGACCTCCAAAATGAATGTCGATCTCCCTCCCCGAGTTGAGACAGCCGACCTCCATAAATGGGTGCCAATCAGAATCCCGATGTCTACTCCACATCCCTGCACACGCAACAACCCGTTAGAACCCCGGGCCACCGCTGCGGCGGCGGCGACGGCGACAGGGACTCTGACGGTCAAGTTAGCGGCCGGAAGTACCTGAAAGTATAGGGGAAGTCGGGCTTTGTTTGTGAGTGTAAAAGGCACATATCTTAACAAATGAAGGATCTCACCCTTATATAGAAGTGGCAATGTGCCTTGGTGGGCCGAGCTGTAGAGTGGGCCTAGCCGAGACCCAATAATCCATTATATCATTTACTAAAGCCCAATCTTAATTTGAGGAGTAACAGTATTGTATGAGATAGTATTCACATGTACAGTGTTCTTCCTTTCTTCTTCCTTTTTTTAAAATTTTTTTTATATAATAAATCTAGTGAGAGGAGAAAAGGATCATGTTACATGTATATGGTTTGGTTACATAATAGTTGAAATAACATACATATGGTATGATCTTGTTGGTCTATTAATCACATCACTTTTATATCAACAACAAAGATCATATCATGTCATATCCACTATATCAACCATTAAGTAACCCAGTATATAAATCTAGTATTTTCCTAGGAGAAAATGAAGGGAGAATTGAGGACTACAAAATACGAACATTGTCGTCTTTTCTGATTTAGGTTACGACTTGTAATTTCAAACCACACGACACTTTCATAATGAAAGAAATAAAAATGCCTGCTTGCAACACTGCCCTCAAAACGAAATTAAATTAGATACCGAAAAGAAAAGTTCTATCTAATTTAAGATTCAAGGTCAACTAAACGAGTGGAAAAGAATGAACAAACTTGTTTACAGTGTATTCTTTCTGTTGGGGAACTAGGAGCTGCTAATTCCGCCCAAGATCAGTGGGACACAAAAATAATATGCGACTGAGAAAATAATGGACACTAAAATAAGCACAAATATGGAACACCGAGATTTAACATGGTTCGCCAAACTCACGCCCACTGCACTCCACACCAATATTTTACTATCTCAAAGGAGAGTACAAAAAATACCACCAGATTTTTCTCTACCTACATAAGGTTTTATCACTCCACTACTTTATCTCTCGTATAGCTTCTACACCGAAGCTCTCTCTACACAAGATCTCTCTATTTTTCTCGATTGGTGTTGTGTTGGTGTGGTGTATAAGAACGTAGGATGAAGCCTCTATTTATAGGCATTCCATCCCCACAATTTCAAACATTATGCGTCAGCCTTTGTTGAAACTTGTGTGTTCATATTTTGTCTCAATTTTTCTTCAAAATGGCGGTTGGCACCAACTTCTTTGCACACCCTTTTTGACAATTGAGGCATCCAATTGTTTCCATTATCTAACAATCTCCCACTTGGAAACAAATGGATCTTTACTCCCCGATCGCCTCATGTCCTTGTGGATCCCGTGAAATGTGGTGGTCATCAAGACCGTTTTCATTTAGAAGACCACGGTTTGAGCACTCAGCTTTTTCTTTGTTCTTGTCTTCGCCATCATGTCGGGCCGGGTTCTTGGTACCTTGAATCTTTTTCAAGCTTTAATACTCCATCTTCCAAAAGTGATCGATGAAGTGATAACGGAGCCCAATGTGTTTGGTTCAATGAAATGCCGAATTCTTTGCCGATGTATCGCGACTGATCAGTCAACCGTGCACATTCTTCTCCGCTCAAACCCAATTGCCAACATACCTTGTAACCATATCATCTCTTTGCTAGCCTCGTGCTATCGCCACGCATTTTGCTTCGTAGTTGATAACGCAACAATCTTCTCAGATCTGCGAAATCCAACTAACCGCAGAGCACCAATCAGAAGACATAACCTGAGTGCTTCTTCGCGATCTACCTCACCAAAGAAAATCGCATCTACGAAACCTCGTAGTGTCACCTCGCCTCGTTTAAAGCATAAGCATTTATCAAGAGTTTCCCGTAGATATCTCCCAATATCCACTTTACTACATCCCAATGCCGCTTCAGGATTGCCATATATCCGCCGCGCAACTCTCTAACGCATGAGCAATATCCTGGTCTCATAAACCATGGCATACATCAAACTTCCAATGGTGAGGCATATGGAATTTTAGCCATGAAGTTTCTCCTCTTCGTCTTAGGAGGACGGTCGCTGGATAGAGCGGAAATGATTAAGCTAATGGCGTCTTGACCGGCTTGCATCGCTCATGTTGAACCTGCAGGATTTGATCAACATGTACTTGGCAGGACAACCGCAAAACACCATTTTGCTTGTCTCTACAAATTCTCATCCTAGAATTTGCTTTGGCTTCTCCCAAATCCTTCATTTCCAATTCCACCGATAGTTTGCTTCTTCAACTTCTTGATCTCGCCCATAAACCAGCCTCGCTACTAACATGTCATCGACATAAAGTAGCAAAATGATATAGTTGGACTTTCGAATCACCAGCAGTAGCAACAATGGTCAAGATTACACTTCATGTAGCCATTTTTCTGCATAAATCCATCAAATTTCTTGTACCACCTGTTTCTGGCGTTTGCTTTAAGCCGTATAGGCTTTTTCTTCAATTTGCATACCGCTTCTCCTTTCTCTTTCACCGAGAAGCCTTTCGCATCGTGATATAGATTTCCTCCTAAGTCACCATGGAGGAAAGCAAGCCACGCCTAATCGCCCAAGTGCAAGCTCCCCTCAATTTAATGCTCAACATCGATCGAATTGTTGTCAAACTACAATAAAATATCTCTGTAATCAATTCCTTCTTTCGCTGGAAACCTTTGACTACCAATCTCGCCTTGTACCTCTTTTGAACCATCATGTTCTTCTTTGATTTCAGACACCCATTTGTTATTAAGAGCTTTCTTCCTCCTGGGCAACTCAACTAGTTCCCACGCCTGGTTGGAGATGAGAGACTTTATCTCATCTTTCATCGCAAGTCTCCCACTTAACAGACTCCCACCCCGACATGCCTCGCCATAGCATTCAGGTTCACTTGCATCGATGAGCAACATGTAGTTCATGTACTGATTCTAACATGAGGTCGACTTGACCTCCTCACAATGGGAATTGAGCCGGAGGTCCGGTGAATCAACCTCCGAGACTAGCTCCTCTGTCACCTGGCAAACTCTCATCCGCCTGGCTTTGGCGTACTTCCTTGGAGTGTCGCCCTGAACATATGTTGGATCGCCATTTGTTGTGTCATTGACCGCATTGCATTTGGCCCCTTGTACATCACCTTTCATTGAATATGACATCCCGGCTTCGATGAGCTTTTGTTCCTGATCATCCCAAAAGCTGCATCTAACTCGCCTCCACCATATCCAACGAAAGTACACTTTAATGATTTGGAGTCTAACTTACTCCTGGCATTGTCACTAATGTGCACGACGCGACACAACCGGAATACTTTCAAATGAGAAAGTTTCACTTTTCCACTCCAAACTTCTTCCCAGATCTCAGACTCCAATGGTACCGACGGTCCACGATTAACTAGGTATGCCTTACGACCTTCCGCCTAAAACCTGCTTTGTGGCAGCTCGCATGTATTCTCATGCTTCGCTCTTCAATAATGTCCGATTCATGCGTTCTCGCAACTCCATTACTGCTGTGTGTTCCCGCAACGCTCTTCCAACTTTGATGCCATTTTGGTAACAAAATTTCTTGAACGCCACCAGATTTCCACCATTGTCGGATCTCAACTTCTTCACTGCGAAACTGGGCCATTCTCCACCATGGCCTTCCACTTCTTGAACGCCGAACACATCGGATTTGTGTCTCAAGAAGTAGTTCTACACCTTTCTCGAGTGGTATCAATGAAAGTCACGTAAGTATGACTTTCCAATCGATGAAATCGGCTGGGCTTGACCCCACACATCCGTGTGGACAAGTTCAAACTTCTTCTTTCTTTAGAGTTCGCCACTTATATTGAAACTCACCCGCTTACGCTTCCTGAAAATACAACTTTCACAAAAGTCTAAATCAATGATCGCCCTCGATAGTTTCCTTTCAGATGCATGTGCTTGAGCCCTTTCTTCTCATATGCCCAAGTCTTTGGTGCCACAAGTTCAGATCCTTGCTTATCAAGAATGCGATTGTCATACACGCATTCATCGTCAGTGTATAGGGGTGCCACTATCCTTGCCACGCGACATCATGGCCCCTTGGTGATTTTCCAATTATCACCGCAGAAGCTTTGTCACATCCTTCTCTCGACAATTGTTTGACGGAGATCAAATTTTTCCCTCAACTCGGAATATGTCTCACGTCCTTCACCATACGCATCCATTGACATTGATCCTTCTCCTATGCCCACCACGCAAGGATGATCGCCTCCAGAGATATACTTCTCCGAAGTTTCCCGACACATAATTTGCAAAAAGTGTCGATTTGGCGGTGGCATGGAATCGATGCTCCGTAGTCTATTACCCAATAGTCGACTTCTTCTCCATGGAGCATATCAACGCATCACGCGCTTCTTCTGGTCACGACATTGACTCTCGGTCTTGTTCTCCGCTTCCTTTGGAGCGCTTCTACACCGATTTTTGTAGTGCCCAATCGACCGCAATTCCAACATTCAAACAAACTTTGACTTGTTGGAATTTATGTAATTTTGGATCTCTGCCGCCATTCCTCGACTTGCTCCACGCCCATGCCCTCTATTTGAATTTCCTCGCTATCTACATTGAAAGCGCCTTCCTAAGTTGAAGTCGTGATCCGATCGCCTGATCTCCTCGGCCAAGATCATGCTCACAACGCCATCGAACTTCAATTTTGACTTGCCGAAATTAGGCGGCTGGCGATGGCTTTCCATTCGAGCAATCGGCCAAGAATTAATAGAGCTCGAACCTCATCACTAAAAGTGATTTCCACCGTGGTCAATTGGTCTACTACCTCATTGAATTCGCTGGTGTTCTCCAAATCTCCCACTTTCCATCATCTTCATATCAACAATTTCGATCAAACGAACTTATTTGACCAGCACTACTGCTCATACGCCTGATAAACGCCATGAGAGACGCCGTTGTCTTCTCATTTTTAATGTTGAAAGCGACCGACTTTGATAGGGTCAATCTAATTATCGTAGTGCTGATCAAGACCTCCCACTCGCCGCCTTTCTCGCCTTCCGCTTTTCTTTCAACTTATATAGGTCCTTCTGATACAAATATTCTCCATTTCAGATTTTCCAATATCCAAAATTTTGCACATCAAACTTATCAATTTTGGAAATTCTCTGTCGCCATTACTCCCACTCGAACAAAACGCGATTTTTCGGTAAATCGCTTCGATGTGGAAGATCACCAGCAACCACAGAAAGATACTAAATTTCAAGAGATATCACGAACTCTCCGATACCTGGGTTGTTGGGGAACTAGGAGCTGCTAATTAGCCCAAGATCACTGTGACACTTATAAAAATAATACGCGATCGGTAAAATAATGGGCACTAAATAAAGACAACATACAATCGAGATTTAACACGCTCACTAAATCGCCACGCCCACTGACTCCACACCAATATTTACTATCTCAAAGAGGAGACAAAAATACTGCAATCTGTATTTTTCTCTACGCAGCGCTTTATCACTCCACTCACTTTTATCTCTCGCAGATAAATGTTCACACCTGTTTCTCTCTCACAAGATCTCTATTTTTCTCCTAATTGGTGTTGTGTTGGTGTGACAGTGTATAAGAACGTGGGATGAAGCCTCCCCATTTATAGCATTCATCCCACAATTTCAAACACACATTTGTTGAAAGCTTTGTGTAAATCATATTTTTCACAATTTTTCTTCAAAATGGCACATTTGACCAACTTTCTTTGTACACCTTTTTGACAATTGAGGCATCCAATTGTTTCCATTATCTAACACTTTCTTGAAGCGATTAAAAAGTCTATACTGTTAGTTACAAATTAGAAAACACTATATTCGTAATCGTTATAATCTTCACATAAAAGAAACTACAAAGAAACAAATATCCTGATTAACCAAACATGTTTACAGTGTTCACATAAAACAAATGAGCAAACTTGTTTGCAGTGTTCTTTCTAAAATCGTATTATGTGGAATGGATAAGATTTGTGAGTGGTCCAGGCAAAATAATTGATTGATACCTGATTGAGATAATATATAGAAATTTCCTCGTAAATTACTAGCGTTGTCTATAGACTTTTCAAGTTGACTAGGGGAGCTAAGGAAGAAGAGTAAAATGTTGTTGCGGTTCATAAAAGTAAATTGTTGAATACCCCATTCATGACTCTATATATATATATGCGCGAGCACACACGGTCTTGATCAGTACTTACCAAAATATATAGTTATACCTTTGCTCGATAAACATGGCTCGGTATTTTGCTGTCGTAAATGGTGGTAGTGTTGCAAATGAAGGAGATCTTATGGGGTTCATGTTCATGCTCGGCATGATTTTCATGTCTCTGTCGATTATATCCTTGTTTATTTTTGCTTGTGCGGATTGTGCTGATGACCCTGATCAGAAGCGAAGTCAATTTCATGGAGGGGGAGCGGCAGCAGCAGCAGCAGGAGGTGGTGGTTGTGGTGGTGGAGGTGGAGGTGGTGGTTGTGGTGGTGGAGGTGGAGGTGGTGGTTGCGGTGGTGGAGGTGGAGGAGGTGGTTGTTAGATATATTTGTAGTCATTAGTCAAATATAATGTTATATGAACCAGATAATAAATTATCAAGCAATTTCTGTTCTTACAAATAAAATTATATGTGTATGTATTTACCAATCACTAGACTCTGCTTATTATGGATGATGAATGTATTAACAAGCTCACAGTTAATTATTATGTGCAATTCCCTCTGAATAAATATTGTTTGCGTTCAATATTTTTTTCTTTGTTTCATGTGGTATTAATTGACGTCGAAACATCAAAGATGTCTTGCTTTCTCTCATAACCTTGCCCTCTAGTCAGATTTTGACTTTTATTACATAATATGTTTATATATATATATATTTTTTGCAAACTGATGACTTATGTGCATGTATTGGCTTATTGCAATGAATTGCAATCCTGTTCAAGAACGCCCGGGCGTTCCTTAATATGGAACGCCCATCCACGTGTCGCTGCGTCGCTCAGCCACGTCATGCTTGAAGCCCGGTGCCAACTTTAAAAAAAGCCAGAAATTCAGGGACTTGTTTGCAAAATCTCTATTTCTCACACATTTTGAAGGCTCCTTCGTTCATTCATACCAATTGGACACAGACGATCTCAGGCCCTCGCTCCACCACCACCTTGCCGACCACCGCCGGCGTCGCCAAGGAACGCCGGAACGCCGGACGAAGGACGGAAACTCCACCACAGACGCAAAAAAGGATCGAAATTTCTGTTTGAAATTTGTATTGCAATCCCATCACACTGCGTTCGAAATTTGTATTGCAATCGCATCCCACTCTATTTGCTCGTTTTAGTTTAATCACTTCCTCCTTTTTTATCCGATTTTGCTTGGTGTTGCTTGAACTTGAATTGTTATGGAGAAATAGGGATTTTGCTTGAGAAATTGGGCTTTTTCATGAAATAGGGGGTTTGATGAACTATTTTTGCTTGGAGAAGAAATAGGGATTTGCTTGAATTATTCTTCAGAGATACGATTTTTGGATTTTGCTTGAGGAATGAGGATGTATTTGGATGGAAGTATAGACGAATTTTGCATCAGATGTGTTCTGCTTGGTGGTTGGATTTTGCAAACAAGTCCCTGAATTTCTGGCTTTTTTTTAAAGTTGGCATCGGGATTCAGGCATGACGTGGCTGAGCGGCGCAGCGACACGTGGATGGGCGTTCCATATTAAGGAACGCCCGGGCGTTCTTGAACAGGACTAATGACTTGCGGACACATTTCCAGCTATGATGCGTATGCGTAAACTATACGAAACCTGTATTACAAATTGGCCAAGTCAATTGCTTACATATTGAAACATGCACGCCATGAGTCTATATTGTCGTCGAAACTGATGGAGCCATGGAGGCACTGCTGCAAATGGAGGAGAACTCATGGGGCTCGTGTTCGTGCTTGGGATGATTTTCATGTCTTTGTCAGTTATGTCTGTGTTTATCTTTTATGGTGTTGGCTGCGCTGATGACCCTGATCATAAAAAGCGAAGTCGACTTTTTGGAGGTGGTCGGTGGAGGTCGAGGTGTAGGAGGTGGTGGAGATGGAGGTGGCGGTCGTGGTAGAGGCGGAGGCGGAGGTTGTGGTGGTTGATAGATAACTTGGTTGAAGAAATCTTAAATATATGAATGATCTTGACCAGTTTTGATCAGTTGCTTACACGTGCACTGTGGGGGAAAAAACATTTAAGGGCATCCCCAACCCAGAACTCTATTTTACAGTTTGAAAAACTCTAGAATACAGTTTTGCAAACTCTAAAAAGAATCATCTTCTTCAACCACAAACTCTATATTGGACCCCACACCTAATAAAATATATTATCTACTATATTTTATAAATATCCTACTATTTCATATATTCTCAAAAACTAATTATTTATATATTTTAATTACCATATTGTGTTTTTTTTTTGTTACCAAAATCAATCTATAGATAGGTAAAAATAAATAAATGAACTATGTTAAAAAAATAAAATATATCATTGTTGAAAAAAATAATCCATTTCAAATACTTAATTAATCATACATAATTAAATACGATTGAACACAAACAAAATAATTTATTTATAAAATTTACACATTAAAGTATATCAAAAATAAAAGAAAAAAAAAAAAGAGATGCAGTTTGGACTGCATCTCTACAGTGGAACTGCAAGACAGTGGAACTGCAAGAATGCAGTTCCACTGGCTAGGACTGCATTTCCCAGCGAAATGCAATCCCAATTTCCAGTCTGGTTGGACCCCAACTGGACTGCATTTTCCCCAAAATGCAGTCCGGTTGGGGATGCTCTAAGTTTCCTTTTTCTTTCTTTCTTTTTCTTTCTTTCTTTTTCTTTCTTTTTTCTTTTTTTTTTTTGTTTTTAAAGTTTTGGTCAAAGTTTCCAGCTATTGAGTTTCTAACTTCCCAATGACTTTCTTTTTTCATTTTTTTTTCTTTTAATTTGTGGTCAATTAGTCAAATTTAGATTGTGGCTATTTTGATAAAGGAGATAAAACTATTTAATTTGTACTTTTACTTTGTGATATTTTTTTTTCATTTTAACATGTTCTCTTGATTTCTAAATTCTAAAATTCTAATATTGGATACTTGAATTGTTGAATGTTAATTGTGAACTCGTGATTGATTTGTGAAATGTGAATTGTGTATTTATTGAAATTGGAATTTATAAGTTGTAAATATGGAAGATTCAAATTTAAAATTTTTAATACGGTTAAAAGTTAAAGCCTAAAAATTTCTAAAGGCTTCTCACTTCTAATTTCTTCTTTCTACGTTACTAATACCAAATGATAAGTGAAATTGTGAAAGTTATAAAGTTCTGATTTGTATAATTATATTTATGTAGGTGTGAACGGTGAATATTAGGTTAGAGATTATTTATATGAGCATATCTAAATTCTAATTATCTATTATGGTTTCCTTAATCGACTCTTATAGGTAATAATTCCAGTGTAGTGCCTCTTCTTCTTCCTTCGACAACTACGAATATCTTGGCCCTTGTTTGAAAATTTTATTTTATATATACCCATTGGAGTTAGTCTGGCTCCGCCACTATATATGTTAGTATACTACAGTACCCACACATGGACTGATGTGCGACACATGTCCCCCTGATCGTCGAGGGAGGGACATGTCGTGTATCGGCCCATGGGTGGACATAGTAGCGTATCTACATGTAGGTAACAGCACAGAATTATAATCATGACATATTTCATAACCGAATAGAAATTTCCGCTATGAGAAAAATGTAAATAGTTGACTCCGTACCATGTAAAACGCTCACTAATGCTTTGTTTAAAAGTGTGGAATTTTAGTTTCCTCCTTAATTACGAGGGTGTTAGCGGATGAGTTTTAATGTATTTTTATAAGTAGGAAGAGAGAGAATGAGTGGAGTTGGATGGTGGAGATTTAATGAGTGAGGAGATATATGAATGTGATTTGTTTGATAAATTTAAAATTTGAAAAAAATATATTAAAATGCATTTTATAATGCATGCTAACACCCCCGTACGTTTTGTGCCATTTTTAAACTAAAACAATTCATTACTCTTTAACAACACGTAACCGTAGAATTCATTGCTCGTGAACAACACGTAACCGTAGAAGCTTTGACAAAGATTTCAATGACAAATTATATGAATACATGATAACTTGTAGAAGCAAATCAGTTTGTGGACAGGTTTCATGATACGTATGCCTAATCTATACGAAACAAGCTTTGGAAATTACACCAGTCAAATTGCTTACGTATTGAAACGGATGGCAAGAAACAGAATAACAGTTACATGAGTTGAGTAGTGTTGGCAATGGATCGAGTTCGGATCGGATCGGTCAAATTTAAATCCAAATCCAAATCAAAGACTCCGATCCAAATTCAAATTTAAATTCAAATTCCTCAGATCGGATTCAGATCGGATCAAGAAAAAAAATCCAAATATAATTTATATTGGTATAAGTTTTTATAAAAAAATAAAAAATAATAAAAATAAAATAAAATAAATAAAAATAAAAAATCAATTCGGATCGGATCGGATCGGATCGATCCAAATCTAAATCCAAATCCGTTTCGGATCAGCTAATCCACTGATCAATGACCCACTGATTTTCGGATCGGCAAAAAATTGCTCCATTCGGATCGGGTATCCATCGGATTTGGATCGGATGAGATTTTTCTGCCATCACTAGAGTTGAGAAACCTTAAATTTTACATACATATTTTTATTTTTATTTTTTTCTGGTGGGTAATGTATTAAATGTTACATAAAAATTGTGAGAAAAATGTCTAACTTAATTTATTTGTGACATTTGGTCATTAGGAACGTAATTACAATTTCGCTAGCCAGTTGAAACTGAAAATCAACGATAGTATTAATAAGTTTAAAGATATTTCTTTCAAGTTACAACGGAAATGTGATATGATTTTCGACAAAGGAAAAAGTCAACACCAAGCTAAGGAGTTGTCTTCAAATAGTGCAGAATTTTCTTGGGAAAATACTATTCCATACATTTCTCAAGTTGGCTGCAAACCCATTTGAATTGCTATAAATTAATATTTGTGTGGTTGTTTTGGTTCCAAATGGCACGAAACTATGCTGTCACAAAGTTGTAAGTGAAGGAGATCTTATGTTTGAGGGATGGAGTTTCATATTTGTGTTTGGCATGATTGTTAATTATGTCTTTGTCGATTGTGTTGATGTTAATTTTTCGTTGTATTGATTGCGTCAACAACCATGGCGAGAGGAAGCCTAATCCAACCTTCGAAAGTGATGTAGGAGTTGGTGGCGGTGGATGTGTAGGAGGTGGTAGTGCAACATGTGGAGCTTGAGGTGGTTGCTGAGGCGATGATTGTGGAGATAAAGGTGATGATGATGATTGTGGTGGAGATGGTGGTGGTGGTAATTGTGATTGTGGAGGTAATTGATACATGTAAAACTTTCTGATTAACAATTTTTTTTTATAATTATAGTAAGATTTTACTATTATATATATATGTTAGCGTTTTAATACCACATGTGGACATATTATAATATATTTTACTCCAAATAAATATATTTTTTGTTTTTCACTTCTTTTTCTTTTTGCCCACTTTTTATTTTTATTTTTTATTTTTTTTGGTTGCCTTAGGTTGTAGTTGCAAATAATATATGATTTGACAGTTAGTAAATTAATGAGTTGAAGATTACGCGTGTTATTATAATTTTACAACCAAACAGGAACGAAAAGGAAAAGAAAATGATTGATGTTTCCTTTGACATAAATCTTTGGGAGGGACTAATAACACCCCAAAAAATACTTTACACACCCCAATTATTTTAGGTCCAAAATACCCTCAATCAAAATACCAAAAATATCCTTGGTATATTTTGAGTTAAAAAAAATAAAAAACCCCCCCACCCATCCTACCCCACCCCATCCCACGCCACCCCACCCCATCCCACCTCACCCCACCTTCTTTCATATACTACTTTCATCCTAAACCTAACCATTTTTAATCCTAATTCCAAAACACTTACATTTCAACTTATCCAATTTTGGAGCTATACATTTAACAATGAATCATGGAAATGACTTCATCTTCACCAATGTAAGTAGTCACCAACATTTATTATTCCAAAAAATCAACAGTTGCGTTCTTTTTTTCGAATCGTCTGAAATTTTTCGCATGCGTCGTTCGCACCTGGTTGGATGAACAAGCAATTGCTTGTTCATCCATCCAATGTTGGATGAACGATAAGGCAGTGGTTCATCTAGACTTGGATGAACAAGCAATTGTTTGTTCATTTAATGTTGGATGAACGAAAAGCCAGTGGTTCATCTAAACTTGGATGAACAAGCAATTGATTGTTCATCCAATTTTGGATGAACGACAAGCTAGTAGGTCCTCTAATCTTGGATGAACACTGCGTTTCTTGATCATCTAGTGTTCGTTGAACGACGAGTTTCCCATTCATCCAACATTGGATGAACAGTAACGATTGGGTCAATTTGGAATCATGAATTTACACTTCATATGCGTTATAGGATGCAACCACTCATTCTATCGAGGCAAGCATCGTCGGGCCGGCTTGTAGTGAGTTGGTGATTGATTACACTATGGAGTTCACTACATATGAGTTGTTTGAATTCCGCCAAGCTTTGCTGAATTGGACACGTAGTACAGGGAAGCGTCTTGGTATTGTGGTTGTGGTTAAGAGATCTGATAGCGGAGATGCCGGTAGGAAGCCTCGACTGCTCTTGTGTTGCGAACGGTCCGGTGAGTACCGTGACCAAAAAGGAAAATCATATCCGGGTGGAGATCACAACGGTGAAGTGAAATGAGAAAATGGGAAGGATAAGGGGCGACGTAGTGGAACAAAGAAGTGTGGTTGTGATTTTGCACTCAGGGGTACCCAAGTCACTGCTGACGGTAAATGGCAGTTGGAGGTCATATGCGGTACACATAACCACTCGTGTGCAGAGTTCATGCATGGCCACTCATATACGGCTAGGTTAACACCGGACGAGGAAATGTTGGTTGTTGATATGTCGAAGAGTAATAGTCGTCCAAAAGATGTATTGTACATATTGAAGGAGAGATATCCCGATAATACGTCCACACTGAAGACTATATACAATGCACGGCAAAAGCACAAAATAGTCGAGCATGGCGGTCGATCACAGTTGCAATACTTAATGGCCAAACTGCATGAGCATGGGTACTTGTACCATATCAGACGGTGTGAGAATTCTGACACGGTGAAAGAGATTTTCTTTGCTCACCCAACGGGTGTGGATTTACTACGTGTTTTCCCTCTCGTCTTGTTGATGGACTGTACGTATAAGACGAATCGGTACAAGTTACCGCTTTTGGAGATAGTTGGGGTGACATCGACAGACATGACATTTTCTATCGCATGTGCTTATATGCAGGCTGAGCGCGAAGATAACTATACTTGGGCGTTGTCTATACTTAGGTCATTGTTCGCCGAATCTCCTTTACCCACCGTTATTGTAACCGACCGTGAAATTGCATTGATGAATGCTATTGGGAACGTTTTCCCTACGGCGAAACATTTGTTATGACGATGGCATATTGAGAAGAACATAGTAGCAAACTGCAAGAAAATGTTCCGTACGAATGAGTTGTGGAAACGTTTTTTTTCGTCGTGGAATGTTCTAGTATTTGCACCCGACGAAGCAACATTCAACTAAAGGCTGATGAGATTCCAAGAGGAGCACTCTTGCCATCAGAATGCAGTGAGGTACATGATGGATTCCTGGATCGAGCCTTACAAGGAGAGATTTGTATCATGTTGGACAAATCAGATCATGCATTTGGATAACACAACCACGAACAGGTATGACAACGGTAGTTGCACATGATACGAAATAGTTGGGGTTATGTTACGTATTGTCGGTAATGATGTCATGGTTCTTGGTTTTTCATGTAGGGCGGAGAGTGCACATGCGAAATTGAAGAGACAGCTTGGATCGAGTCAGGGCGATTTAGAAACCTGTTGGTCCAAAATACATGCTTTGACGGAGAGCTCGCACATTGCGATCAAAGCCTCATTTGAGAAGAGCAAGATCGTGGTCCAACAACGCTACAAACCATCCATCTTTAAGGTACTTCGAGATTTGGTAACAATCACTGACATTGGATCCTATCATGTATTCGATGTTGTATTGTACACTTATTTCATCAATTACATGTTTTAGCAATCTATACTCCTTGTGATTCAGTGTGCCACTGTTCATCTGACGGTGGATGAACGGCTAACCAAGCGTTCATCCAACTTATGATGAACGATCGACTGTCGATTCATCCGATATTGGATGAACGGCATTTTCGTCATTCATCCACCATGGAATGAACGAATGAAAGGTCGTGCATCCAAGATTGGATGAATCTCCTGTTGATCGTTCATCCGATATTGGATGAACGACCTCTTCGGCATTCATCCACCACCGAATGAACAACTAAAAGGCCATTCATCCAAGGTTGGGATGAATCTCCTGTTGGTGGTTCATCCAACATAGGATGAACAGTATGAAATTCAGCATTGGTTCTTGTGGTTACTTCGAATTTGGCCCTACAACATTCCACATGCAGAACGAACAAAATCAAAGCAACAAACGAACTGAAAAGTACATCAACATTCAAAAGACAAGTCCTCAATGACAAAGAGGAGTCCGAATAAAAGTAGAGCAACACAAGTACAGGAATAAGACCAAACAAGATACAATATCACAACATCCAACGTCATAACTTAACGACGTCTACGCCGTGTAGATGAACCCGCCGATGATTCGCCTCTGGACGAACGCCTCCCGGAAGGACGAGATGTATCCACATCACATTGGTGCTCATCCAATGTCATCCCCCGCAATGCAAGATACGCCGAGCGAACATCCGGCATCTCAGTGCCATAAGTGTGTCTACCATCGTTCAGCTCCCATCCTTCCACCAACGGCTGAAGAATATGACGTGCAGTCTCATTCCACTGCCAGAACTGAGATGTGTCGGCAGTAACTGTCCCAGGATGGAATCCGGAATGGTGAAGCGGGTTTGGACCCGTGGATGGGAAATACGCTCATACCATGCCATGTAACCTGGCTCACACTCCCAAGGATCATCTGCCATGCGACCACGACGCCGCTCTGACAACAAATGGCTACCCGCGTCCTCGAACATACGGCCAAGTGCGCCCCACAACACCTTGTACTGTAACGCCGCTCGACCACGTCGTACCACCTCCGGTGCTAGGGGGTAGCGGAATCGTCTGAACGTAACCGAATTGTCTCAAGACTCGGTCCGGATGGTGCGGCTCTCCAATGTCACCGCATCCGATGCATCCTTGGTACCACACCACTTCATGCCGCGGGAAATGACGTCGGTAATCAACATACGGGTCCCACACAACCTGCAATTAAGTTAAACGACACGTGTAAGACAAATGGACATGCAAGACGTAAACATTGTGACCTATAATAATTCTAAACTGACCTCAGTCGCCTGCATCGCATCCAGCATCTCTCTGCAGGATCGAATACCTGCCTCAGTACATCCAACCTGTGACCTCACGGCCCACATCATCGCAAGAGGCTGTCCAATAGCATAATTCTGATTGTACAAAGGTCTTGTATGTGGAAAACGCATATATATCCATGCATGGGGTAACAGGACAACATATTTAAAACAAATCACATAAAGAATATTATAAATTTTTTGTGGTGTCCAAAAAATGAATGAACGATGCATCACCTCAAAAAGTGTCAGGAAGCCACATAGCTGCTTCACACCGGATCTGGATGCCAAGCCTAGCTGCCTATATAGGAATGCAAGTGTGGCAGCTCCCCACGCGTAGCCCTGCAAGCCCTGTAAGTCCTCCAAGTAGTACAAGAAGTCAGACGAGATGCGACCGCTAGACTTGTCAGTGAACAAAGTACATCCTAGCATGTATAAAAGATATGCTCTAGCTGCGTAGACACGCTCGGACGGAGTCGTTGAACTGCTGGCCGTGTGGCCTATAAATCGGGCCCGCAACCACTCCAATTTCACACCGTTTCCCCCTTTCCCGCCGATAGCCGCTCTAGCCTCCTCGGCCGATACTCCCAACAACCGTCGTATCGTGATGATAGCAGTCTCAGCATAACGGCCTACACTCCTCTGCAGTGGACGTCTGTAATTGACAATCCTGTAATACAAAACACGTCGTCCAAAGTGATCGTCATCTCGCCAAATGGCAAGTGGAATGTGTTTGTCTCCGGATGCCACCGCTCCACGAAGGCAAGAATCAAATTCTTATTGGGAGACTTGTATGCCACGTGACCAATTCCTAACAACCCACTGAATCTGAACAAGTCTACCCACTCACTACAAGATTCGGGGTTATACGTCCAGTCATTAAACTTCTTCGTGTGGCAATAACACTTTATAACACCCCTTTCCTCCCCCTCCCATATTTCGGCCGCCACGTGTGTCTTGATGCTGCATAAGATACTGGGGTCTTCGGGACCCTGGGAAATGGGCCCCACAACACCTCATCATCATCATCAACCTGACCACCATCCCCGCCTCCCATCTCACCCTCATTCTCCTCATCAACATCATGTTCATCTTGTTCATCTGTTGCTCCTGCGCCGACGTTTTCATGTTCGTCCTCTCGCTCGGGCATATCCCATTGAGGCAGGTCCACTGGAACTTGTACCTCAGGTGCCGCCTGATGAGCCTCTTGACCATCTTCTCGTCGGCGGCGTGAAGCTGTAGGTCGCCTACGTTCATACCGAACAGTTACTGTACAATAACCAAAAGAATTGTTTCAATAACATAATCGACAACAGTATGTGTAACGACCCGTCCGGAATCGGGCTGCAGGACCGTGATCCTTCCATTTCCCACACACATCCGCACACATCATTCTCCTTCGGATTCTCCACTCCCACGTAACTGCATTGCAAACACATAAACATACACATAATGAGCCACGAGGACTCAGTGAGCAATAGATGCAATGCAATACATGAATGCACGTGTAACATTCTTTTCTTCCTTTCTTTGGGCCCTAGTTGCGAATCATGTGAATACCTCGTCATATCATAACATTGGCCGTCCCGCAAAGGTTCTTTTACGTTTTGCGGCGCCGTCGTAATGGCCGTCCCTCAAAGGTTCTTTTACGCTTTGGGGGGCCGTGGGCCGTCGTCTAAAGGTTCTTTTACGCTTTAAACCGCCCGTAACATCATAAGCCGTCCCCCAAAAGTTCTTTTACTCTTGGGGCGCTACATTCGTCATAAACACATGATACGCAACTACATTCTTTCACATACGTCATGCTTCGTGTCATACATCATTCATGCTTCACCTTGTAATCATACTCATAACATTCTTGGGCATTACATAGCATACTTTCTCATGAACTTCATCTTATCATGACATATCACATAATTTCATTATGTCATTGCATACAACATTACATTCATCATCATAACACGTCACGTAATCATTCACTTGGCATTCGTTCACATTTCCTAGCTTTCATATCATTCTAGCATCATTACATGGTCTTAATCATCACATATCTCATGTACTACTTCATATCTATCACATAATAACACTTAACATGCTAAATTCACATTATAACATCACATACTTGCACATACCTTTACATATCAAGCATATCAAAGTCATAACATGTATAGCATCTCATATTTATTATTAAACTCATGGAAACATACTATCAACATACTATAACATAAGATACACCTATTACTCACATCACAAGCCTACATATAGCAATCTACAAGATCCTAGCATGTTCACTAGCTTCACAAATAACATAATCATTGCCATTCATTCATCTAATTCATATATCTAATTCATAATACATATAAAACACCTATTACTCACATCATATAATCACATATCTTCACATAGCTCATACATCAAGCATAGCAAGGCCACAACATGAATATCATCTCATATTTATTCTTAAACTCATGAAAACATACTATCAACATACCATATCCATACTAGAACATAAGATACACCTATTACTCACCTTATATTGAAAAACTCAAGCTCAACATCCATGGGTAACTTTCCTTCTTCTTCCTCCCTTTCCTTCATTTCCTTCATCTTCATTTCTCTTTGTAATCAAGGTTACAAATAGATTACATGGACTTATTTCTTGGTTTGGAGCTTAGAGAGAGTTTAGGCATGATCTTGGGGTTCTTATGGATCTTAGGGATACATTAGAGTGAAGTAAATACCCAAAAATATCAAGAAAAGTCGAGAAAACGCACTTTGCCGACATAGAATTACGGTCGTATGGCCTTTAATTACGGCCGTAATGATTTCTGCTGAAAATTTTCTGCACTGGCGGCCTTCAATATTTTGGTCATAACTTTTGCGTCCGATGTCCAAATGAGGTGATTCAAAGCTTGTTGGAAACTAGACTCAATGGGCTACAAATCTCAAGAGACGTCATCTTCAAAATCAAACTTGTTTCAAAGATGTATAGCTTTGAATCTCAATGAACCTCCAAATCTTCATGAAATCACTCATAACAAACTTCATTCATATCACATATTCATCTCGTGCACTAAAAGTAGATCTAAATCATATAAGAATGCCTAAATCATGGTCTAAACGCATGTGGGGTGTTACAGTATGAATCCAATAGTATATTTCATTCAGATTCCAATGGAATATGATAAAATAAAATAAAATAATAGAATCTAACAGTATAATGTATCCCAAGAAATTTTTTTACGAGAACCTCGAATAAATATTCATTCAATTACAAGGTTGATAATAAACAATGTACAAGAGTTGCTAGACATACTAAAAGACTATATCGAAATCCATACTAAACATATTGAACACTGGAAGAATCTAACATTAGCTCAGCATTTGAATATGACATGCATTTGAAATCCATAAATACTACAAGATCTTGAAAGACTATATTGAACACGCCTAAACTTTAAAAATCCTTCAAAATCAACAAAAATCCATTATAATTTAAATTGTAAATTACATAACCATGTCTTAATATTATCCTTAAAAAAAAAAAAAAAGTGCGCTAGCGTTGGGCGTTGACCATAAATAAGGCTGCAGAACCAGTCAGCCCAACCAGCGCACGGCCCCAACGAATCCGCGTTTTCTCCCTTTTTCGATCCTTTTTTTGCATCAAACTAACAAGAAAAAGGCAAGATTCGATATACATAAGCTTAATCTAACACGACATTTTAATATTTTAGCAGCAAAACTCTGACTTAACGAAAGAAAAAATACCCAAAAAATGGTAAATTCAACTCACATTTTCTATCCATTTCTTGTTCTTTAATTGTTCAATGATCTTTGGATGAATTTGATGATAATTTTCGGACTTGACCGAAAGAGGGCTTTCCGTTCCACGCTTCCTTCTTTGTTCTTTGTGAAATGAAATGTTACTTGGTTTCGGGAGCCCTACGAATTAACTCGTGTTTTGGGGGTGGGGTGGGTGGCGGTGGGTGTGGGTGGGTGGGTGGGTATATATTTTTTTAAAAAAACAAAATATCAAAGGGCAAAATTGGTATATAGATGGGGTGTACTGAGCATTGTCTAATTTTTTATTTTTTGGGATGGGGTGTGCTTAGCATTGGGGTGTGTAAAGTACTTTAAGGGGTGTTATTAGTCCCACCCTAAATCTTTTACTTCTCAACAAGTTTAATGTCAACGGATTGGCTCTAGTACCCACAATGGGTACTATAAGCCAATCTTCATGCCAATGTGGCGCCACATCATCATGGAATTTTTTTTTTTAATTTAAAAATTTTTTTTTTTGGAATCTACGTCAAATTAGATGAATAATACATAATTGCCCCCTGATTGTGGGGGGTCTCACTCGACCCCCAAAATTTTTTTTCCACGACTATGGGTACCGTAAGGTACCCACAGTGGGTACTAGAGCCGGACCGTTAATATCAAAGTCCTTAAACAATTCCGTATGCGTCTCTTTATAGTAATTATCAGGATTTTTTTTATGAAGCGGGCTTATATATTAATTCAAGAATACTCTTCTCAATATAAATGGATTAATAAAAAGGCTAATGTGATAGCTCATCTTTTTGCCAATTTTGGTTTTGATAGTTGTTCTTCTTGTATCTAGAGAGAACGGTCCCCTGATTTTGTATTATGTAATATTCTTGATGAACAGCCCCGTTCTCCTACCCGTGCAGGTGGAACCTGCACCGGAAAAAAGGCCACCCCCCCCCCCAAAATCAGGAGGTGCTGTGTGTGGGTTGGGGGTGCGGGTACGGGACCCGCACGGGTAGGAGAAAGGCCAGCTCTTGATGAAATGAATGGTTAATCTTTCCAGATCAAAAAAGAACATCAAAACCATAAAGGTTAGGAAAAAAAATATTCTTTGACGAAAAAAATATCTTTTTATGAATTATGCTGTTAAATATTAGAGAACATTACGAAGATCTACAAAATAATATTTTTTTTCCTCTTTTTCTAATGAATTGTATAGTTAAAAGTTAAAAATATGGGCTATAGAAGGTATGATGGTTACAACATTCTCAGAAAAAATGAATTAAAGGTTTAGGACCCACTTACTACAAATAATACTAATTAAAGGTTACTTGTACTGTATTTGGCATTGACCATGAAGCAGCGATAATTTTCTGTCGCTCGTGAGCTTCTTAGCTTAATAATTAATTAGAGTAAATTCTCGTTTGCTCCTGGTTGTTACTTGTTACTAGCATTCCGTACTTCCTTTTGCTCCACCCAGTAACCTTGAAACCGAAAAAATGGTGGAAGTTGAAGAACGAGACGCACAAACGTCTCCTCTGCTCACAGACTATGCATCTTCATCTGCAAATTCTCGCGATAATTCCTTCAAACGAACAGGTCTCTTTTGATTACCTTCATTACTGTAGCTCGTGTACAATAGTCAACTTTTCGCGATAGCAAGTGATTTTTTAGATTCTAGGCAAAGGCAATTGAGCTTTGTCTATTTGTTGATTATTGATTCTTTTGTTTCCTGGTTTGGATTGGATTTGAAGGAACTGTATGGACTGCAATAGCGCATATAATAACAGGAGTTATAGGATCTGGAGTGTTGTCACTGGCATGGAGTGTAGCTCAGCTGGGATGGATTGCGGGCCCAGTGTGTATGGTGATTTTTGCGATAATCACTATAATTTCATCAAATTTGCTTTGTGATTGTTACAAATATCCTGATCCCGAAGTTGGGCATATCAGAAATAGGTCCTATGCTGAAGCTGTGAGGTCTTATTTAGGTAATGTTGGATGACCGGTGTATTGCATCAACAGCTTTTAACTTAAAATGTTGGGATTTGTATGTTGACATGTTCATCTTTTATATGTTATTATATTCGTAGCTAAGAAAATTTGGGGATTGCTTGATTTGCAGTTTTATGTGGAAATAATATTGCAAGAGCTTCTTAGAAATTCATTGGAAGAACTATGTAAATTTCAGGAAAGAACAGCATGTGGGTAGCTGGAGCCTTTCTCCAAGAAGGCTACTTCGGTTATGGGATTGCTTATACAATAACATCAGCCATCAGTATGAGGTAGTTTATCTGGTCACCAATGCTTACTGTTTTTGCTTTATGTTCCTCAAGAAATCACTCATTATTTGTGAATATTGTCACATTGTTGAGTGATATGTTCAAGTTAATTAACAAAAAGCTAATTGAGATGCCAATAACTAAGTCATAAGTACTGACCTTCAGTGATTTTGCTAGTGTATTTTCTGTGTGAAATAGTATGCCGAGTTTTGTTTTGTTAAGTTAAAGGAGTCTCTATTTAAGAAATAATGACAAATTGGTTCTGGCCTTGTAATACACTCTTTGTTCAAGCGATTCCTTGAAGTTGAGAATTCTTTTAGTACTCCCTGAGAGGAGTACCAAACTCTCGACACTCATACCCAATAAATATTGGCTATCTACAAATAAGAGATTGTAATTAAATTAAATCATGTGACCATTTATACAGGTGGACAGTCTTAAATTCTTAATCGGTAAAACAAATAAGCAAGAATACATACTCCACAAGTGCTACAAATGCATTTCCACAAAATCAAAACTCTTGAAAACATAGTAACTTGTATGATTTTTCAGCTACTCCACACACTGGTGACTTATTGGAATTTTTATTGTTGGATTAGGGCGATACTAAAATCAAATTGTTACCACAGGGAAGGGCATGATGCTCCATGTGAATATGGTCAAAGTTTGTTTATTTTGCTATTTGGAGTTGTTCAAGTACTATTTTCTCAGATACCGAACTTCCACAACATGGAGCTGCTCTCAGTAGTTGCAGCAATCATGTCCTTTGCATATACTTTCATCGGAGTGGCACTCGGTTTCACTGAAGTAGTAGGTACCCCCTTGCTCACATTGAGCGACAGTCATTGATATAATTAAGCATGTGGTGTGGTAAATTTTTATTTTGCTAAATTTAACAGTTTTGGATTCTGCGAATGTGTGGAAATAAAATTGCAAATTTGAGTTCCATATGCCTAACTTGGAAATTAGTATGAAAAAAGTAAAAATCCAAATTGAATACACTCCCTTAATCTTTTGAGACTACGATGCAGAAAATAGAGAAATCAAGGGCGATATCATCGGAGTATCTACGGCCACGATGGCTCAAAAAGTATGGCTCTCCTCACAAGCAATTGGAGATATAGCTTTTGCTTTCACATATAACCCAATTCTACTCGAGATACAGGTGGAAAATAGTACTTTATTCTGTCTCTTTTTTTCATGATTTTGCAATAAAAGACTCCATCAATATACTGAAAATGTGAACTTGAAAAATGTAGGATACTCTCAAGGCACCTCCACCAGAGAACAAGACAATGAAGAAGGCATCTCTCACGGCCATACTTGTTACCACATTCTTCTTTCTCTGCTGTGGATGTTTCGGATATGCTGCTTTTGGCAGCCAGGCGCCTGGAAATCTATTGACCGGGTTCGGATTTTACGAACCCTACTGGCTTGTCAACTTTGCCAACGCATGTATAGTTCTTCATCTCGTGGGAGGATATCAGGTACTAGCTGGTAGATTCTTTGTGAGGTTAGGAGTATGTTTGGATAAAAAACTTTCATTTTGCTAAAAACAAATTTTTAAAGCTGAATAATTTTAGGGATCATGAGATGTACAGCTAATAACGATCAGCGATTTGAAATTTGCAGTCAATATTGAAGTCTGGCTTTTTTAACTAAACTGTAGAAGTTTATTGTCATGTCGAAAAAAAGTTAAAATGAAGACAGGCTAATTCTGTTTTGGCATTTGTAGATTTATAGTCAACCATTATTCGCACTAGTCGAAAGACGGATTTTGAAAAAGCATCCAAATAGTGAATTGGTAAACAAAGAATATAGAATGAAGCTACCCCTACTGCCCGAGTTCAAGTTGAATCTTCTTCGTCTATGCTTTAGAACTGCTTATGTTGCAACTACGACAGGTCTGGCTATTCTGTTTCCTTATTTCAACGAAGTTTTAGGAGTTCTTGGTGCTTTAAATTTTTGGCCTTTGGCTATATATTTTCCGGTCGAGATGTACCTAGCGCAGAACAAGATACGAGCTTGGACAGGCACATGGACAGTTCTTCAAGCTTTCAGAATATTTTGCTTCCTGTGTACTATTTTAGCTTTACTTGGGTCGCTAGAGGGGCTCATAAGCAACAAATTAGGCTAGGAATTATCCATTTGTAGCTTATGCATTTGTCGAGAAAGAAAATATCAATTGTATGTTTAGTAGAGAGGATTAGAAGGGATGAGATTTTAGTTCTTAATCCAATGTATTATTGTAGTTTTGTATAATATTGTAATCTACTTTATTCAACATACTATGAATAACTCGTTCTTTTTGTACACGAACTAACAATTAACACATTTTACTTCTTTAAGTTACCATCCTAAAGTTTTGCAAAGAAAGACGGGGTTTTATCACCCATAATATTGATTCTTGAATATTGTTGAGGGCGTATTTTGCAAGAGCATAGCACGAGCTTCATTATTTGCAACATGGATAATATGTAAAATGTGGATTTCGTAATGATTTATCATGAAGCGCCTAAGGTCCTAACCTAGCTGATGAACCGTCAAAATTTGTGAAAAGTCGAAGGGAAATATTACTTTAATAGATAAGATGATAAATAGGCTGACAAATGAATGATGTGAAATTATAGTGATTGTTAATTTGAAAATGATGTGATGTGTTAAAAACAAGGTTGTCGGTTTATTTATTTATTTTTTTATATGTTTCTTTACACAATTGTTGCGGATGCTTTTTCAACAAAATTTCTATTCAACATAATCTTTGATGAAACTTTTTCTATATTCCCGTTCCGATGCCAATGTGTTGGCATCGTAAGATGCCAACACCCCCTTTTTCGAGAGAAAAAAAAAGATAAAGGTCGGGTGAGACCCCCCACCATCAGGGGGCAGTTATGTATTATTCATCTCACTTGACGTAGATTCCAAAAAAAATTTTAAAAAATTTAAATGATGGCGTGGCGCCTCTACGAGGGACGTCACCTGTTAAGAAAGTTTAAACAAAGTTGAGCGATCATTCACCACTTTTTCTATCTAAAAAAAATAATAATCCTAATCTTTGATGGAAATGGAAATTAGGGAAACAGCACTACAACAAAGATATAAAGGGTGCAGGAATATTCCGTTCCCACCGGTGGTTTTTAAAAATAAAAACCACTGCATTTGAGGGTCGATTTCCGTTTTGAAATCAGAATCGGATCTGGAATCAACTGGCGAAGTGTCGAGGAATTTTCGAATTTTTCCGCGACTACGGTGTCGATTCGGAAAATTCGACTCCCTCTCGTGTTGATTCCAGATCTGATTTCGGATTTCAAAACGGGGGTCGAATCGATCCCCAAAATGGCTCGAGCGTTCCTTAAATTTAGGAATGCTCGATGGGAACTTAAAATTCCTGGTAAAGGGTGATATGGATTGATTTTTAATAGTTTTTAAAGGTTTTTAATGTAAAAGAGGAGAGAGAATGAGTGGAGTTGAATGATAGAGATTTGTAGATGTGATGTGATATGTGGATGTGATTGATTTATGATAAAAAAGAATAGATAAAAAAGTGATAAAAATGGTAAAAAAAAAACTTTTAAAATTGTTGCCTATCACGCTAATAGGATCAACATCTCTCATTTGAAAGATTGGGCCAACTAACTTGCTTTGTTGAAAGAAGGGGGAAGCAGATGCAAATTTTGAATAAGAGTTTTGCCGCATGGTAACACTCACGGTGGGACCCGCCCCATCTTCGCGTTGCACAATTGCCGTTGGTTCATACATCGCTGGCCCAAAACCCAAACCCTAATCCTTAATCCTCCAAGGTTCTGTCAAACTGGAATAGGAATTCCGATTACCTCTGTTTCAGAATAACTTATAATTTTGCATACGCGTTGACAAATGGTTTATCGATAGATGTAGGCGGAGCGGAGAATTCTTACTTGCCGGAGTTCAATTATCTCGCTTTATCTTCTACAAGTGAAATTGTGCTGTGAAATTTAATGGTCAGTTTTGTTGTTTGCTCTTCTGATTATGATTTAGTCTCAGGAGGTGTAATTTTTGTTGAAATTGGCGTTACTGGTGATTTTTAATGGTAAAGATTAGTCTTCGTTGATTGATGTGCATTTCAGTATATTTAAAATCACGAGGTTGTTCCTTTTTTTAGTTATTTATTCTTCTCTTATTAATGATATTGATTGCTACTAATTCCTTTCTGGCCGTCTCTTTGAAGTAAAATCTCTTCTAGAGTCTAGCGTTTTGCCAGTATGATCTCTTCACTTTTTGTTTTAAGTAGCTAACGAGCTGATGCATTAAGGTTGTGTGTCAAAGACTAAAAATATGGTCATTTAATGTGCGTGATTCTGTGTTTCATTTTACAGAGTAGAGAAGGAAGAGGCAGGTCTCGTAGGGATTACCCCGCAAAATCTGAAGAGAAATCCCAGCATGGTCGGGGAGACAATCCCCCATCAAGACATCTCTGGGTTGGAAATCTTTCGCATAATTTAACAGAGAATGCTCTAGCACATCACTTTCTTAAGTTTGGCGAACTTGAGAGTCTTGCATTTCAACCGGGTCGTAGCTATGCATTCATTAACTATAGAAATGATGAAGATGCGTTTCTCGCAGTAAGAGAGCTCCAAGGTTTTGTTCTAGCAGGCAATCCACTTAGGATTGAGTTTGCAAAGGCGGTTAGTTATGTCAATCTTTGTCTAATTTCCTTTTCGTACCATTTTGATGCCATTTCTGGTGTATGTACACTTTTTATTGGTTCTATGGAATCCATGCATAGAAGTTCAAGACAATTTGGTGATAAGACTATTAGATGCATACTTGTGGAGAAGCAATGTCATGCCTCTTCAAATCTAGATCCGCTGCACTTAATTCAGGAAATATATAAATCTGTCATTTTCACTGGTCTTCCACTCGAACGAAAAATACAAAATAGACAAAGCAAGATGCTATATGCTATTCTACTGGTCATCCAATGAGCATTCTTAACCCAAAATTTCGCTGCATAATATACCCTCAGCTCTCTATTCACTTCCATGTTGAACAAAATGGTTTGGTCTGCAAAGATTCCTTAACACTATCACAGAAATAATGGAAAGTCCTAGAAAGCTCAACTTCACTTCACAATGGTAAAACTCTGCTACTTATCCGTTATGGAAAACTAAATGCTTGGTGTCATATGAATAGACTAGAAAGGCCCCAGAAAAGCACTGCTCATTTAATCAGGCTTCATTATGGTTGGAATCTCGAAAAAGGAGAGATTGGTACCAGTAAAAATTGAACACTTCATTCAAGTCCCATTTTATTAACTTTAGTTCCACCACCAAGAAGTAAGCTCTGCATTTCAATTGACATTTTGATTAAAAAAAAATTGCTATTATTGAAACGAAGTTATGTAATTTACGTTCTTCCAGCAATGCTATTACTAAAAGAGATTAATATCCTTGTCACAAAGATGGGCCACTCCTTTTAACCGATCATTTCATCAGACGCACACAATTGTCATCAAAGAGAAAAACTCTCATTACCCACAAGACTGTAGTTGCGCATTCATGATGGTAGTACGCATGAGTTTTACAAGATCTTTTCACTAAAGATTACATTATGAGGTAGAAGGAATGGACTTAGAGAAAATCAGAACTGGCAGCCATTGTAGGAAAGCTTTGAAGAAAGGCTAGACAAGTATTGCCTTTGCATTCAATCCAAGTTTTCCTTTATGCACTAAAATAATGTACTTTGGAGAAGTAGATAAGGGTCTTAGGGCATTAGATGGGACTTCATTCATTGTGTTCTTGCTTTTAAACATAGATTGGCAATTGTGGTTGCAAATCTCATCTTGATCTTCTCGGGTTCTTGAAGTGATGATGCGACATAAAATACTTATGTCTGTGATCACATGCTCGGGAGCTGATATATGTTAAATAGAAGTTATTGAGGTATGCTAGTTTTGGTCCTTTGTGATAATGTATGTCAGCCGTGATCCCATTTAGCCTAGATGACTTTGTTGGGAGGATCTTGCTGGTTTGTCTGACATGTTAGACTTTTGATGCTAGAGTAAACTCCCAGAGGTGACATGAATTACTTGAGAAACTATGCAATGGCCTTTGCTTCATGAATTAGAAAAGCGCTCTCTCATGAAACCAATTTGCTTCATTAAATGAACTTGTGCTATTTTTAACATACTGTTGAGAATGTCCTTCAAATTTGGGACATGGACACAGGAATGCTGATGTTCAGCAATTACTCCTATAGGTCAAATGCAAGAGACCTCTGTTTGGGGTTTTGATATCATGTATAGTGTGGTTGAAGCATCAGTCATGAACATCCAAATTCATTAACTACTCACAACTTGAAAAATAAGGGAGATAATAGGCCATTGAGCATCTGTTCGCTGGCCACTTCAATCAGGGTAATTATGATTATGATGCCTTCTGTCCTGTTACTGTGGGTGCTAATTTTGCAATCAGCAATACAATTCCTATGCCTATTCAGACTCCTTGATTTCGTGGTGGTTTACTCTTTTATAATCCAGAATAACATTGTTCCAATTCAAGAGAATGTTGAGACTGACAACTTCAACTGCATCGCTAATATATCCATTTAATTTGTCCTCTGTTAGAGAATCCAAGCTCTTCAATCCATAACCAGATCCATGCATAGCAACTTTGTTGCCATCAACTGTGAATCATAATATCCAGCTTTAATCTCAATAGCTAGAACAGTGAGGACTATAGTTGCAACTAACATATACTTGTGGGTGTATCCAGTTGCAAAACTTTTCATAACTATTGATGCGCTCAATCAAATTAAATGCACGGTCATACACTTAACAAGGTATACCAGGTGAGGAGGCATCACCAATATTTTCAGCATTGTTATTTGAATGCAGTCCATTTTGAGGAGACAATTTCTTTGATTCTTGATGCAGTTAAACATTCAGATATCATGATAATGCAGTTGCACTTGTCCTAAAGTGAAGGTTTGCATGTCGACCTGTATCATGTGGAGCAGCAACCAATCTTTCTTCACCAGAATTCACCTAGTAGCGTTTTCCATGCCTAGATGGTCTTAAACTGATCCACAATACTGATTGGTTAGTTAGGTTTAACTTGAAGGGTACTACTATATGACAAGGTTCTCCAAACTAATTTTCTTGCATTGGAAACAAATACAAAACCTTAAATTGCATTCTCTTTGAATTCAAGCAAGACTACCTTTCTGTCAGCACATTTCGCTGTTTCTTGGTGCAGATACCAAAAGTTCTCAAGGATTGCAAAATCCTCCTGCATTATTTTTCCAAGACAATATGACAGTTGAAGTGAATTTGTTGCAGGAACTAATGTGGATGTGAGATGTCTTATGTGCTGAGAGCAGAATGCCAATTATAAAATGTCAAATGTGGCATCTCCATGACATGATGCATTTCATGAATGCGGAACACTGATCTTTTTAGTACCTTCTAGTAAATTCACTGACGTGAATTTTGTCTTAGTTAGCACTTAAAAATTGAACCTCTCATCCGAATGCATGATCATATGATTCAGAGTTTCGTTTCTAGGGAATACATTCGAGAAATTTAATGAACAACATAGGGCCACAATAGAAAATCAGTCCATTATCTTATCCTTTGCATAGTGTTAAGATATGGTGAGACTGGAATCAGATCAACTTCCATAATAGAATCAAACATATTAATCCCCAAGTCTTTCTCTTTCCTTCACCATAATAATTGTTCATTTGATGGCTGTTGCAGCCTATTCAGCTCTTTAACAGCAGGAAGATATGAAATCTGACATTATATACCTAGCTGGTGGAGAGTTGGAACTGTGCATGAATGGCACCACATCAACACAATATCTGGAAGTCCACAGAAATAGATGATTATTAATATTGTAAGACATCAGTTCAAGTGAAGGTATAAGAAGACGTTGGATTAGTTACCAACTATCAACTGAAAACTCTTGAAACTTCTTAGACCTGCGATCATTCAAAAAGTTTGCAGTAATTCTAGCCCACTTAAGCTGTGTTAATCCCTAACTGTGTTATTTAGGCTCTTAGCAGAACTTAGATGATTTACGAGATTGACGTTCTATTTATTATAACTTCTGCACAAGTTTCCCACTTGGCAAAATGTACTAGCTACCTCTTATCATTTTTTCATTGAGGACTTCAACTTTTCGTTTCCTTCGCAACAGCCCTCTTCAAGATGGCTGCGAGTCTTCCATCGCTAAATAATCTTTCAGTACATTCGAATTGAAACATCAGAGATAATTAGCAATTTTTTATGGGTGGAAATCTATTGTAGCATTCCAATGGTTCATCAGCTCAGTATCTGTGGCAGTCCAAGTATGTACCAATGCAAATTATTTCTTATCAGAAAGATCCATTGCGGTAACAAAATGCTTAGGCTGATAGCCATGACATGGCCCTAGAAGCCAATGCCTTATATGATATTGAAGCCAAGGACTCTCAAGATAATGGATCTTGAGAAAAACAAGGAGAAAAATGAGTTTGAATGAAAGAGAAGGAAACCAGTGAATTCTGATGAGTGCTGCCATTCTTATTGGGAAGTCATAAGCAGGGCATTTTTTTTGTGCACTTTCCTGATAACTATAAAAATTTCTCACATTTCCCGTCTTTAAAGAGGTTTTATTGTTTTTGTGTGTTTTGTGGGGGGGGGGGGGGGGGGGGTTTGAGGAAATTGGCACACCCAGGTGATGGAATTTCTTGCATTTTGCTGCAATTATATTTCAACGTTCATCTTGATAGAACCTTGCTGTGATCTAAGCTATACCTCCTCACACATTCATTTCCTCTTAAGTCTTGGGTTTTGGAATAATTTTATGTTAATGGTTCTGCACTGAAAATTACTCTTGTAGAATATGAATATCTTGGAGCTAGAACCTACTGTATCCTATAGATCTTCAGAGTTTTATTCACTTATGCTGTAGTGGCTGGCAAAGCAGCATTGTGTTGCTCATTATCTTTAATATTCAAGGAATATAACTGGGGGAAAGAGAGAGGGAGTAGCACTTCATCAAACATACTTTTATGATAATTGTCTGGATATATTTGGATTTTATTTTGTTTTTCCCTCCTCTGCGATTTTCTTTCCATTGCAATATCAAAATGTTGAGTTGGTCATAGCTTCCATTTAGCATGCTGTGATTGTAGACAAGTTGGGTTGTCACCATATTTTGGGAACCAGAAAACATTGATCAATTCTTTCCATGCCATTATCACCCCGATTTAACAGAATAGATGTTCTAAGATTGGTTCCATATTTACAGGAGAAACCAACATTACCCTCACGAGAAGCAGACTATTCTCAACGCCGGGATGACTCACGTCCCACAGCGAGAGGGTCCTGGGCATATCACTCTCCTGAGCCTCCATATCAGGACAAACACAAGAAAAGCAATAAAGATGGAGACCCCAGTGAAGTCTTATGGATTGGGTTTCCTGCTCAATTGGAAGTGGATGAATTCATTTTGAGAAAGGCCTTTTCACCATTTGGAGAAATAGAGAAGATAACTGCATTTCCGGGTCGAACTTACGCCTTTGTTCGTTTTAGAAATATTAACGCAGCCTGCAAGGCTAAAAATGCTCTTCACGGGAAGCTATTTGGAAATCCTCGTGTACATATTTGCTTTGCTAAGAGTGAATCTGGAACCTCGAACAGAGAGAAGAACTCAATAGATTCCCCACGATCCCCACGTTTTGGGTCATATGGACGCCAAAGATCTCCTGAGTACTTCCATTCTGATAGGGAACCCAGTATGAGATCTCATTTTCTCCCAAATATGGACTCTGGTAGTACTGGTAGAAAGGCTAGTATATGGGCTGATGATGATGTTGCCAGTGAACAGAGGAGATACCCAGAACAAAGATCTGAGCTGGGATTATGTGGAAACATCTTTGAGCATCACAGTAGTCCCTCAAGGAACAGAGATTCTCATTTTCAGGAACTGTCCCCTCGTAAGTTTCCTCGATCAGGTCCATCTTATGATGATCCATGGGATCTGCCAGAAGATTCCTCGTACTTGCAGGGTCCAAAGAAACTGAAGACTATAGCATCATTTCCTCCTGACAATGAGCTTCCGGAATATCCTTTCTCAGAATCTGAAAAAATAAAGCATGTTGTCTCTAATAAGACATATCCTGATTTTCCTCGACCTGAGATTCATGATAAGAACTTCAACCCCAGACCTATAAGTTACAGACCAGTCCCTGATCATGTAATGAACTTAGCCCACAAATATGGTGAGAGGAGTGATCACTGGAATGCATCCTATGATAATATCCAGGTCGATCCAGTTCCATTGCCTCCCGTTGACCACAAAAGGTCAACCCCTAAGTTGCATGAATCGGCTGGGAATGAAGAATGGAAGTGGGAAGGAACAATTGCCAAGGGAGGCACTCCTGTTTGTCGTGCCCGTTGTTTTCGTGTGGGAAAACCATTGGACATGCCCCTGTAAGTACTATATTATCCTTGTAATCCTTGAGGAAATAGGCTTTTGCATATCTTAATATTTTATTTATGTTTGCCTTCTTTTTTGGTCTTAAAATCAGACATCAGATTATTACTATAGAGTTTTCCTGTTGAGAAATGAGAACTTTATTCTAGCAAATTACTTAAACAAAGGTCATGATAATGCAGGCCAGAGTATATAGATTGCACAGCAAGGACTAGTTTAGACATGCTTGCAAAGCATTACTATCAGGCAGCTAGTGCTTGGGTTGTCTTCTTCGTCCCTGCAACTGATCCAGACATGGCATTTTATAACGAGTTCAGAAATTATCTCGAGGAGAAACAGCGAGCAGCTGTGGCTAAGTTAGACGAAAGGACCACCTTGTTTCTTGTACCTCCCTCGGAATTCTCAGAGAAAGTACTGAAAGTACCTGGGAAACTCAGCATTTCTGGTGTTATTTTGAGGTTAGAACCTCAAGGCTATGGTGGGTCCCCTCCTCAAGAAACTACTTTTTCATCTTTCCAGCGTAATTCCCCTTACCAGAAGCCTGTCTCACCTTCAGGCCGCCACCTGTCCACTCGCTCTTTTATGAATTTTGAGAAACCCGTAATAAATGCACCACCAATTCCAGGAAGTTTATCTTCAGGTGCTTTGCCTGCACCATATTTGGGATCCGGTCAAAATTTGCACGAGTCGTTTAATACTCAGCATGATCATCGTCTCCATCAGCAGAAGCTTTCTTCTGGAACAAACTGGTCCCACCATGATTTACAGATTCCAAATTCCAATCCTTTGACTGGTCCACCGGGGTATTCAACATTACCTAGGTCTGTACAGGAGACGTCTCAAAACAATCTCACCTCATCTGAAATCTCAGGTAATCCTTTGAGTGGGAATGGAAAGTTGTCACTTCAGGATAGACATCCTCTCCCTTCACCATCACCTTCCACTGGACTTCAACCTGAACAACTAGCTCAGCTAGCCACAACCCTTTTTAGACAACAGGGGCAGTTGACTGGTGGGTCGACTGGTGAAGGCTATACTCAAGCCGACAACATGAACATGAATCAGTCTGGATACTCATCTACACCCTCAGAGAATTACGGTTTACCAAATAACCAAGTGTCATCTGAGTTCTCATCAGATCCATTTGGTCAAGTGCAACAGTTCCAACAGCAGCAGCAGTTGCAGACTCCAAATATGGTAGCTGCACCTCAATTGAATCAACAGCAGCTAAATGCTGGGCAAGAAGATGCAGATGCTGACCCTCAGAAGCGATTGCAGGCAACTCTGCAGTTGGCAGCAGCTCTTCTTCAGCAAATCCAGCAAGGTAAAGGGACCTGAAGATCTTGCATACTCGTTTGCAGCTTGAGAATCCACATTCTGGTCCTGTTTAGCTTTTATCTATTTTGCATACTGAAATATGTGGGGTGCTATATCATTGAGCTTACTTCTTTGCAGCTTCAAATTCCATATTCTGTATTCTGCTTTTCGTGATTTTACCTTCGTAACTTCTTTGATTTAGAAACTTGGAACTGGTGTAGTCCCACTTTCTGGGGTTGTACTTCATTGTTGTATTTCCTTTCTCTGAGTCTGAGGTCTTCTATGCATGGATGATAAACATTTTCAAAACGGTGATGTTGACATTTTCAAATGTGTTTATTAGCTTATTCCTATTTCTATATCTACTGTTTCAATATATCATTCCTCTCAATCCGTTGAGAGTGTCGGAGACGCCCTGATTATGATTATCTAATTCTCATTGTGAATTCACGTGTGAAAGATCAGAAAACTGGGTAATTGGATGGTAAAACGAATTTTATTTGGACAGACATTGTTTTTTACATATAAAGAATGACATACAACCAACAAAACAATCCTGTATGCTAGTTTTCCACAAGGGCTTGATTATTGACTTCTGTAACACAGACTATTGACAAGTCTAAATTTCTACAAACTGTAATGTTGGAAAAAAATGGTGAAGCGTTCTTTAAAACTACAAGAGGATTTCATTCTATTTGTTGTAACTCTTGGTAAAACAGATCGAGCGTCAACTATTGAACGAGGCGGCACATCATCTTGCTCTTGCAACGCTTTGCCTAGTCGCCGCAGCATTTGTGATGCATATACGTCTTCTATAATCTGAAAATTGAAGACATATCCAATTCATTGAACACATTTCTTAGACCACATCATAAATTAGTTGTTGAATATTAAGATCAACGTAACACATTTTCTATATACAAAATAGAGAGGAATAAGTATATAATTAGTACATGAGTCATCATAAATGATAGTAATATTTTTATTAGAACACATGAATGACGGGCTGTGAAAATTTGTTTAAAAAATATTACGTTCACAATTATATTATGATATCAAAATTTAATTATTGATATATAATTTGTTGGAGGATTAGCAACTTTCTTTTTTATTTTTTATTTTTATTTTGTTTAAATTTTCAACTAAGAGTATGTAATGTTAGGGTGTGTTTGATTGGGGTTGGAAAAGAAGTTGGAAAATATTTTCCATCCAAAATTTTTCTTTGTAGTATTTGATTACAACAATGAAATGGAAAACATTTTCCATATAAGATAAAAAAAAATGAAGATTTTGATAAAAAAAAATGAAGATTTTCCTTGAAAACAAGGAAAATGTTTTCATGGGCAGAGGTGGAAAAACCTACCCATGGAAAAATATGGAAACTGTTTTTCACTTCCACTTTTTCCCTCCAATCAAACACACCCTAGTGGAAATTGAAAAGTAAATATAGCTAATAACTGAAAAGTAAGCAGCCCATTTGCTGACTGCGGACTCAACCCCACCCGTTTCCCTTTTTATCGTAAACGAGTTCCTCACCACAAACTTTAACTGAAAATTAAACAGCTCATTTGTTGACTGCCGACTCAACCCCACCCGTTCCCCTTTTTACCGTAAACAAGTTCCTCACCACAAACTTTCACTTTCATTTCTAACTTTGGTCGCACAGATCTTCTCTCTTAGCACCGAAATTCAGCCATTGATTTTCCTTGATTATTCTGTCCTGGAAATGTTCAAGTATTCCCGGAAGCATCGCCGTAGTTGTTGTGTTTCCATGGTGATTTTCGGCCACATACAACCTTCGTTTTGAAATCTTAGACCAGATCTAGCTAGGTCCGCCATGACGAGGAGGAGCTCCAACAATTCGAAAAAATTTTCGACAATAATGTGGTGGCCGGTCAAAGTTTTGTCCATAAGGAACCTATACGAGAGATGTGTGGAAAGGAAAGGACTTCTTGATGGGACCTTGGGGGACTTCAAAAATAATAAGCTCAGTGGTCAAATATGTAATGTTGGTACTTGGGCTGGGAAGGACGACTGGAGATTTGTTGATGAACGAGTGTGGGATGACTTGCATTATGCGTCGCCTATTGTTGAGCAGTAGCGGCCGCCGCGGCGCCCGATGCATCCGAAGCAGGTAATGTGGCCGCAGCTGGCATTGTGGCCGCCAGTGCCCGCGCTATCACATAGGTGGTCAACGACGTATGGGACGCCGTTGGCTTGGCAGTTGATGTCGATGGTGCCGCATGGATGCACGGGTAGACATGTCTGCAGCCTCAACAGATGTATTGGCGGCCTCAACAGCAAGAGCAAGAACCTTATTTAGTAATAAAACTAGTTAGAGATTTCAAGCATATCTTCGAACATGGTTGGCTTTGAAGCGAAGGCGCTACAGGTCTACATGGAATTAGGGGGTCAGAATGAGAATGTTAGCGAAGGAGTACATAATTATTTTGCTAGTATCCTACCAAATTTGTTGGTTGACACCTATAAAGCCGCGGCTTCGGACAATATTTGGACCCTGGAGCTTATTAGGGAGATCGGTGGGTGTAATTAAATGTTTGGATTGTACTTTATTGTTGAACTTGTTTGCAGCTTGGAACCAATGTCTTTATATATGGTATCCTTGACGCCTATTAGCTTCTTCGTATTTGTATGTAAAGGATTCACATACTACGTACACTGAAAATTATTGCATTCTATTAACGTGTTTTGAAATTATTCTCTTGTATCCTTATATATGGTATCCTTGTATAGCTAAATTTTTTGAAGTTGTCTACATTCAAAAAAACATCATCTTAGTTGGTTAGTGTTTTCAAATATAAGTTTTGAATTTGGAACATGTTAGTGGATTATAGTTTAATCCAATCTTGCTTGTTGCGACATTATTTGTTCTCGTCAGTTATATTGGGTCAATGGATCTGAATATTAAAGAAGCATTTATAATACAAAGCTTATACGACTACTCGATAGTCGATGATGAACACAAGAAAATTTTTTGCCTAGAACATCATAACTTTATATAAGAATACAACATTGCAAACCTGAAGACAACCCATCTATTGGTGGGTTGGTTAAAAGGTAGTTAACTAGGTTAGCACAAACAAAAACATTTCCCGGAATTCTCTATTATAAATGCTTATTTAATATTCAGATCCATTGACCCAATATAATTGGCGAGGACAAATAATGTTTGCATCAAGCAAGATTGGAATAAACTATGATCCACTAACATGTTCCCAATTCAAAACTCATATTCGAAAAACACTAACCAACTTAGATGATGTTTTTATAAATGTAGACAACTTCAAAAATTTTAGCTATACAAGGATACAATATATAAGGATACAAGAGAATAATTTCAAAACATATTAATAGAATGCAATAATTTTCAGTGTACGTGAATCCTTTACATACAAATACTAACAAGCTAATTGGCGTCAAAGATACCATATATAAAGATATTGGTTCCAAGCTGCAAACAAGTTCCAACAATAAAGTACAACCCAAACATTTAATGACACCCACAGATCTCCCTAATAAGTTCCAGGGTCCAAATATTGTCTGAAGTATTCTATGTTTGACCGCGGCTTTATAGGCGTCAATCAACAAATTGGGTAGGATACTAGCAAAATAATTATGTACTCCTTCGCTAACATTCTCATTTCGTCCCCCAGTTCCATGTAGACCTGTAGCCTCTTCGCTTCAAAGCCAACCATGTGCGAAGACATGTGCCTGAAACCTCTAACTAGTTTTCTTACTGAATAAGGTTTTTACTTTTGCTATTGAAGCTACAGATATGTCTGCCCGTGCATCCATGCGGCACCACCGACATCAACTGCCAAGCCGACAGCATCCCATACGCCGTTGACCACATATGTGACGATGCCTACACCGGCTGCGGCCACATTACCGACTCCGGATGCATAGGGCACCGCAGCGGGGGCTACTGCTCAGCAGTAGGCGGCACATAATGCAGGTCGTCCCACACTCTTTCATCAACAAATCTCCAGTCATCCTTCCCAGCCCAAGTACAAATACTACATATTTGACTATTGAGCTTATTATTTTTTAAGTCCCCCAAGGTCCCATCAAGAAGTCTTTGCCTTTCCACACATCTCTCGTGTAGGTCCCTTATAAAATTTGCCCTCTTATATGGTCCCCAAAAGAAAAGGTGGTTTAGGAGCTTATTTGAGTGCTCCTGTATATAGTAATTTTTAGTTATTTTAGAGTTACTGGAATACAAAATAGTAGACAAACAAGTTGAAAAGTCAACAATACACTTACTACGTAAAGATGTATTCTACAAAGTCCCTTATTTCCACTTCATACCATGATGGTATGTTTGGAATGTCTCCTAATGTTGCTTCAAGTTCTGTGAAGAACCTGAGAAGACAGGGAAGTTGAAACGGAGCGCTTCTGGCTTTGCCCCAGTACTTAAAAGTGATTGAATGTCACCCCCGGCCCAAAAAAGAAATAAATGAGAAATTGAGACAAGTCTTTCAAATTTAATTGAGGGGTGTGCAATTGTCCCTCTCCCTGTTTATATCCTACGTAGACCTGGCCATGGTTCCGGAACCGTGCACAGTACGGTTCCGGTTCGGTTTTGGAACCGGCGGTTCCGAACGCGCCGGTTCTCGATTTTTTTTTTTTAAATAGCCTTCACCAGTTAACCCCGACCAAAATTAAAAAAAAAAAATTAACATAACATAAGGCTTAAATTTAATTTTTTTATTAAAGATATGGTTTGATGCATCTTCACTAAAGCCAAACATTTTAGTATAATAAAATAAAAATATAGTATAGAAACTTAGACAGTATAATAATAAGAACTGAAAATATAAAGATTACATGTAGAATTGTAGATTATAGAAATTTAAAAGAAAATGTAGAAATTTGTAAGATTGTAATAATGTAACTTATAATTTGTAAGTAGAAATTTAAATTGAAACTTGAAAGAAATCAAAGAATGGTAACTAAGATTTGAGAGATTGAGAATTGTGGTGTGAAAAAAATAGAAAGAATGTGGGATATTTATAGTTAATGAATAAAAGAAGAAAAAGAATTAAAATAAAAAAATGATTTTTTTTTTAAATATGGTCTGATTCCGGTTTGGAACCGGAACTGGACGGTTCAAATCGGAACCGTCCGGTTCCGGTTCCAAAAAAGTGGAACCGGACCGGAACCGGTCAACCGGTTCCGGTTCCGGTTTTGACCGGTTCCAAACTTATGGTTTCGATTTGAAATCGGAACCATGGGCGGGTCTAATCCTACATACAATAAGAGGCATAATAATTTAAAACATAATTACCAAAAATTTATTTTTTTAAAAAAGGAAAATATAGAAAATGAAGGTAGAAACCTGAAGCATCTTTATCTATGAGATGACATTTCTCACAAGATATCTTGACCTGTTGCATTTCTCGTCCATCCAATTCATCGACGACAAAGCAATAGCTCCCTGGATTCCGTAATTGACATGCACGTACCTACGTGCATGGATGTATCTCAATCCTTTTACAATTCCTCGAATTGCATGATTTAAGTCATCGATATCGCTAACTTCTTGGCGAAATGTCTCTACATCAACTTCGTGCTCCAAAGCAATGTACTTGCCAACGCTATTATCTTCATTCCCCTAAAAGCTCGCCAAGTTCTGATGTAGGCCTACCAAAACAAGTTGCCTACTTAGTTCTCCTGCATCCTCATTCAAATCGAGGCACCATATTTTGACATAGTGCCCTATATGACGCCTTTCGGTGCATTTTTGGCTATACGCTCAGCCATTCTCTTCTCTCGCAAATTTATGTTCATTCTACATATAGTCACATAAACCATCAATAGCTGGAAAAGAAATATAATAATTCTAAAATCTCCTTCAATGGGTGAAAATAAATGAAATATCTAAGCCCAGAATTCATTAAAATTCAGAGGAAAGAAGTGATTTCTGTTTGTAAAATCATATTACTATATTCCCAGAATCATACAACTGCAAGCCAATGGCTATTTAGTACATTTCTAATATCAACAAATAATTATGCTGGAAACCTTCATAAATCATAATAATGAGCTAAAGCAAGAGAGGCCATTACTTCCATTATTACGGAGAGCACACAACCGAGAGCATAGATTATGAAATATTACTAGAAAAGAAAATATTTTTTTATCAAAACTTATTTCGTTCTAATTTCTACACATATTTTGTGTCCGAGAAATACCTAAGAGCTGAGAGAGTTGAAATTCTGAGACTTTGAGAGACGAATCGCACAGTTGCACACTTGAGTCATTGAGTCTAAGAGAGTATTTGGATGATGAATTTGTGAAATGTTTGAATTTTTATTCTTTATGTGATCTTTTTTTTTTGGTTTAGGGTTTAGTATGGGTGATATGTGTGTGTTTTATATGCTTTTTAACTTCGTTTGTCTCCCATTTTTGATAGAATATAGCTCATCTACATGCTTTTGTATGATTTTTATTATTTCAAATGGGTATTGCTTTTCTTTTATTTGTTTGTGGTTCGTAGGTGTTTTAGGAGTTAAAAGTTGATGAATCACCGCCAACAAAAAGACCTCAAGATTCTAGAGTATGGAACGAAACAATGGGAGAAAAAAGTCATTTTCTAGATCACTAGAGAATGAGCGAAATTAGATGGTTGCACGACCTCCTGTGCTAGTCAACATGGGCCTGTGCGATTCTACATGGCACGTGTGACGGGATTGTGACGGGATTTTTAGGCCTGTGCGAATTTCGAAGAGGCTCTGACTGGGCAAACCACATGTGTCAGTATAAAAAGAACTTAAACACTTAGAGATTGGGGGTTACGCCTAATTTTATATTTCTTTACTTTCTAGATCAAGAATAGACAACTCTTTAGAGATTTTAAGATCATTAAATTAGATTATTGTTCTTCAATTCCGCACAACTCAAGACTTTAGTGGATCAATCATTTTGGTATTGGTAACTCTTTATCCTTCTACAATTCAATTCTACCACAAGTTTTATTTTTTCCCTTCATGAATCTCTGTGATTTAATTAATTGCTTTAGCCATGTTAATCTTCATCATGCATGAGTAATTGAATTTTGGGGATTAGGGTTCATCTATCCTAATCACAATGAACATGTGATTTGAATTAGTTGTTAGTGTGAATGACTAAATTAGGGTTTCTATGCTAGAATTCTTAATGATTGATGTCGGTATAGCGCTCATCCGGTTTCAATTCATCGCACAATGAGTCAAGCATCGAGAGATGATTCCTCATTGTAGACCCCCTAGCGTAGACACGGCTAGTCTTTGATCACGAGAGTGATCTAGATAACCATAGAGACCTTCTAATCTTTGAGAAAAATTAGAAACTAATTTCTCAACTCTAATTTTGTCTTTCACGCCTGCATTTATCTCTAGGAAAAAATTTTCATTGTCAATTAGAGTAGACAACACCCTAACCCCCATTTTAACATTGAGATTTATATAATTTTATTCACTTGCGCTGTTTAATTGCTTAGCTATTTTTGTTAAGAGTAGTTTCCATTCATTGCACCATCAAAACCCAATCGATTTAGCTAATGTAATTGGAGAAAGAAGAGGAGACACCCTTTAACCTCCTTATGAGACGACCCATGAGTACAATGACACTGTATACTTGTGGAATTTTTCACTATCAGTGAGGTTTTTGCAAACCGGACCAATTTGGTCGGGTCGGTTGATTTCGGTAGATGGGTTGCCCGTTTGGGTCATCCGAATGATAGATTTTGTTGGTATAGGTGCATGTATAGATGAGGTGATGATTTAATAAAAGCATTTCACTTGACAATTCTATAAATTAAGGAATTTGATTGTAATTTTATCACTGCAGTTTAAATTACAATACAAACACTTGATTCTCTGTAATTGATAAAATCTTCAGATAAATATAAATTTGCCAAATTGCTAAACATACTGTTACTAAATGCTCTGCCTTCTCTCTACCACTGATCCTTTCTTTCTCTGAAAATGCCTTCCCCCAACAGTTTCCGAATTTACGCAAATAGTTAAACAACATGTCACCAACCCAAAATCTTTTAAAATAAATATAAAATATAAAATATTTTTAAACATATGTGGGACCGACTATGATAACACATTAACAAACCCACCCCACAAATCACCCTCTTTTTGTTAAATAAAAAAAAAAAATGAAGTTAATGGGAAAACTAACGGATTTTTGGATTTTGGACGGGCAATGCCTATTTTTAAAAAGTTGGGATCCTACTCGTCCAAAAGAAAAATGTTGGAAATAAAAGTGGCTTCTCTTTATAAAATCATATTACTATTTCCAGAATCATACAACTGTGAGCAAATGATAGTACATTTCTAACGTCAGCAAATATTTTATCCGTAAACCAAGGCTCGAAACCTTCATAAATCATAATAATGAGCTACAACAAGAAAGTTCATTAGCTAAGCCTTCAACACCATTATTAGGATGCACCATTAGAAAAACGAGGTTTTTAATGTAGAGAGCAGTCATGACAAGTAGAGATATATATACTCCGAAATATTACTATAAATGAAAACATCTTTTTCCCTTAAAACAAAGGTTATTTATTGATGATTTTGTTCTGATTTCCATACCTATTTTGTGCTTCTTATGTATGAGTACTTGAGAGAGTTGAAGCTAGGATTTATTATATTCAACTGATGCTACATATTAAATCTTGATGCCATGGCGTAAAAAAATAAAAATAAAATAAATAAATAAATAATTCATGAGGCCCGAAGATATATACACCCAACTTGTCTTATTGGGTCTTTCTTAGAGTTTGTTCGCCAGCTTCGAAGGACTCCACTTATTATAATTAAGTCAATAAAAATTTCATTCTTTTTTTTTTTTTTGAAAAGAAAAAGTTCAATTACTTTTTTAATTATCAAAATTGGAAATAATTAACTTCTTGTGATAGTGGGGTAAATATTCACACTTCATTGAAATGGAAGGTTATTGGAAATAATTATCGTAAATAAAATTTACTCGAGCTTGTTTGACCTATCATGTTTTCATCAACCTGAAATCATCTACTTTCTATTGGACTTGTATCTGCGAACACTTCTAAATAATAGACTTGCAACACTAAACACTTCCAAACAAAAGCTTCTTTCAACAATCATTTCTGACTTGTTCTAAATAGTAACCCTTGAAAATGCATGATTTGTTAATTTAAAATGTGAATTTCATTTGGTACTCCCGTTCTGTTGCCGACACGTTGGCAACATAAGTTGCCAACACCCACATTTTTGGGAGGAAAAAAAATATAGAGGCCAGGTGAGACCCCCCACCATCAGGAGGCAGTTATGTATTATACATCTCACTTGACGTAGATTCCAAAAAAAAATAAAAAAATATTTAAAAAAAAAAATTTGGCCGGTGACGTGGCGCCCTGTGAGGGCGCCACGTCACACATGTTGGCAACATAAGTTGCCAACATGTTAGCATTAGATCATTCACCTTTCATTTGGTGCTGTGATTTTGGGCATATCCTTTCATGCTAAGAAAAATAGCACGTAAAGAGAGGAATACAAATGGAAAACAAGATTCGTTAGTTCATGCAAAGTACACCTACTCAAGAGGACAAGTGCGAGTTTTTGATGCCTTCAGAATGATAAACTCTACAAGGTAGGTCATATGCCAGCACGAAATCGTATACTCCATATTTCAAAAGTAACTGCACGTATTATTTCCTTTTAAATTAGGTGCTATACGTTACCACATGAACTTTATAAAAATCTCGTTTTATCACAATAATATTTGATTTATGGAGAATAAATTTGTGTTGCCTATTATTATTTTTTTATTATTATATTTTACAGATATGATATCGTCAAAACCGAGCAAGAATCGAGATATGACTAGAATCAAACCGGAACTGAAACCATTTGGTTCTTGTGAATGAACCGAAGCAAAATTTTTGGTTTGAGCCCGGTCCTTTCAATACCCTAACAAAATTGTAGTTTATCCACTCCTAATTTTTGTCTTGATTGCATCCTACGATGGCCCTCGCTTCTAATGTTAATTGCACAGGTAACGAATTCACTATACTTCACAAAAATTAAAAAATGGAAAAATCAAAAATTACATCGAGAAAATGTGTTGATGAAACTTAGGGGCCGTATAAACTTTGTTGTGTTTTCCTTTCTGTGAGGATCTTGTATGAATGGGTGATGAATATTTCCAATACAGTGATGTTGGCATTTTGAAGAATGAAGCAGTGTCTTTCGCTCCTGCTCTCTGTTGGCAGGAGAGCATGCCAACACCCCAAAAAGAAGGGGAAAAAATATGGGGCCCACGAGCCACATGTTAAGAGCGATTATGTATTATTAAATCTCACTTAACGTGAATCTGAAAAAAATTCAAAAAAAAAGATGATGAAGTGGCACCCTCCCTATGAGGGCGCCACGTCACCGTGTTGGCATGCTGGCAGGAGATCAGTAGCTCAATGTCTTTATTAGCTTATTGGTATTTGTATGTAAAGGCTTTTGTCCTAGGAAGGATTCAACGGATAGTATTACAATGAAAAGAGACACATGAATAATAATAAAAAGATTAACAAGACAATCAAATTACTGATGGAACTTTTGTTCATAATGAACGATGAAATTATTACTAAGGAATTATAATTATATGAGAATCAATCTGCTAGTGATTACATGGAGTAAATCCTATTGAGAGGAATTTCACTTACACGTGTCTTGACATTTTTATACTTTGACATTATTGCATTCTATTAATGTGTTTTGAAAGTATTCTATTATATTAATTGATAGGCGATATAGTTTAAAATGGATTATATTTCAAATTTATATCTCTGCATAGCCAAATAAAAATAGTTTCCAAATATAGATATAGTACCATACAATATCTATTAGCTAGTGTCCTGTTGGTCTCATGCCTCAACATATTCTATAGGAGAAGGGTCTTGTAGACATTGTCGATTTGTTCTATTTATATTTCAGTCTTTTCAATCCATTGACTGCATTGGAAACACTTTGATTATAATTATCTAATTCATATTGGCAAATCATGTCTTAAAAGCAAAAGGTAACAAAATCAGAGACTCGGATGGTAAAATGAATTTTGTTAGATAATCATTGTTTTACATATAAAGAATCATATACAACCAACAAAACAATCTCGTATGCATCTTAGTTTTCCATGAAGCTTTGTTTATTGACTTCTGTAATCCCGGACTATTGCTAAATTTTTACAAACTGTAATGTTGATAAAAAGAGAAATGGTGAAGCATTCTTTAAAAGTACAAGTATGTCGATGATTCCATTCTATTTGTTGTATCTCTCGATAGAATAGATCGAGCTTCAATTATCGAACGAGGAGGCTCAACATCTTTCTCTTGTAATGCGTTTCCTAGTAACCGCTGCATTTGTGATGCATACACATCGTCTAGAATCTGAAAATCGAAAACATATCCAATTCAATGAACACATTTTCTTAGATCAAATCATAAAATAAGTTGTTGAACATCAAAATTGATATAGCAACATAAATTCTATTTCTTCTTGCATTTGTGCACTCACCCCAAGAGCATGATATGATCCATTGTACCAAACCCGATTCTCCTTTCTGCCCTCCAGAAACTTTAATACAATCTGATGAACCCAGAAAACATGAATCAGAAGTCACCATACATATATCATATTTTCAAGTAATTTTTTTACTTTGCCAACAGTAGTTCTAAGTACGTAGGGTAATTACTAAGGTTCGATCTTGAGTTAATATGGTAAAGGTAAATATTTACCTGTCCCATTTTGTCCCAGAAAGCACGACAGATTGCAACAAATATTTGACTCGTAAATGCTTCGTGCAAGTTAGTTATAGAATCAGATAGTTGAGCATTGAGCATTTGCATCCTTTCGCGAATATCAGCTTCCCCATCTGCTTCTTTTGTATCTTCCAAGATCCTTTGAAGTCGGGTGCTTCTATGTCCTTGCATCTGAAATTATATTCATTTCAAAATTATCAATCCTAGATCTTATAGATTCTACAGAAGCAACCAAAAACCAAAAACTACTAATGTAGTTTTTTTACTCACATTGCTAACAAGCTTGACAACTATAGCTTGAATGTAATTCTTGTACTTTGTTCGTAATAAAACTGTCACAGCATTCATCTGCTCCCCGAAGGTTGATTTATGATCACCATTAATAGGCAAGTAGGAGTTCCACGACTTGAGTTTATCCTCAATTCTACAATGTAGAACATCCAATATTCTCTTCATGGTGTTCAGAAAAGTTCCCAACTGCAAAAATTGAAGACACAAAATGAATAGTTACCAACAAATGTAATAATTAAGGACCTTTAGGACTTAAATCAAGCTAAGCGTGTGGTCAGGTAAATATATAATTTGTTAAAGAGAATGAGGATTAATTTGGCACGTGTGGTTAATTTTGAAGTTTGACTTTTAACTTAGTAGCATAAGTCAATATTTACATTATAAAAGAATTAAAAACAAACACAATATATGTAATGTCTCTTGAGATAACATGACTAGGGCAAACCTCGCTAGGGACGAAATAATGAGTGGTCGACTGCCTTCTAGCCAGTTTCTGAACATGTATCCCAATCTTTTTTGGTAAGCTATCTCTCAAAGGAGTCAACACATCGTTGTATTGTCTTTCCAGTGCTTTAATTATCGCCCTTTCCATGTTAGCCACGGCCTTCAAAATATTACCACGTGTCAGAAAAGCATAAAAGAAAGTTGTAATAATAATATATTCAGCATCACTATTGCTACTTACTAACAATGTAACTCACATTCTCTAGAATCAATGTGTAATGGGGCCATCGGTTGATCACAACTTCATATTCCAAAATCATTCTTGTCATTTTTTCGTACATTTCCTCGGCAAAGGGAGAGGTTGAATATTTTGTAAGAACTCCTGCCCAGGGTACCTACAAGACGACTATATGAAGTTAATCTTTGTATAACTAACATAGATAAGTACACTACATGAATGGTAAGAAAAAGTTACCTTTTCTGCCTTGCAAAGATCGAGCAAGGTAAGTTGTAAATCCTGTATCCACACCATAATATAATTATGGTACAAGTCTTTTGAGTCTACACTACCTTGCACTAACCTGAAGAAGCACATGAATTTAATTTACATGCTCTATCACTTTGCAAGTTTTAAAAATTTAAGAGCAAATTGGTTTAATACATTATTTTGGGTAAATTCAAAGATTTTCAGACCTGATATTCCACGACTCAAGACTCATCTCAAAATCGGCAACTGCTACCAAAAGTTCATTCACATATGGCATTGGACTTGATGGAGGCCAAGCAGCAAGAAAACCTCTAAGCCTCTTGCTCAACTCAACACTATAAACTGCTGATGTGATGCTTGACAAATCTATTGAACTGAAATCAAGAAAATAGACATTAAATAGTCTTTCTTCTACCATCAAATCAATAAGAGCTTGTTTCATTTTTCTCCAAAATCATTTTGAAACCTTTTTTTTTTTTTTTTTCAAAAATCTCTTCCAAACAACCCCTAAGTTTGTTTTACCTGGGAAGTATGTGCTGATTATGGATCTTGATATCAGCTTGGATTTCATTTCTTAGCTTTATGCAGAGATTCTTCATCTTCAAGTAAGCCGTGGATATTGTAACAGAGTCCATGACGAAACCCTCGGAATTACTTGAAAGGAACTCATCAGTCTCTAGCATGTGCTTACGACACCTTTTTGTAGCTGCAGTCTATTACAATAGCCCTTTAAATTAGACTTCTGACTTCCATAATACATTAATAATTAATAGGAACTAGATAATTTACTTCTAAAGTTAACATCAAACCGATGGTACACCTGTAAATAGTTTTTCAGCATGGTTTGAGCATCTTGAGCAAGTATATCATGGAGAAGTGTAAAAACTTGTATGGCAGGAGCTAAAGCAGGTGCTGCAGTTTCTGGTATTGGACCTGAGACGTCTGTTAAACCTGTTGGAGAGTTTTCATCTAGCGACTTGTAGTTCTGAAAAACATCTGCCAACAGACTCTCAACTTGTGTCTCACAATCCAACAAAATACTTTTCTGTTGCACCACAATTAATATCACATGGTAACAATTAGTATGTTTGAAACTTTATTTAAAAAAAAAAAAAAAAAGAAAATAGAGAAGGCTTACTTCTTGTCTTGTTAAGCTCCTGTCATTTCTGGCCTTAATTACTGGCACAAGCAACTCATACACAAATTCTAAGCAATCTTTAGTTGGAGTGGCAACATCCATGACATGAGAAAGCAATCTGCATATCAAATCCAAATTCAGACAATGTGAATAGAATTTCAGAACTGTCTCCTAGGGTTAAGGATGCATAGCATGTTAGATACCTTAATCTAGTATATGAATCTGAAACTCCATAATACTCGGCGAACTCTGTTAGAAGCCACTTCCAAGGCCCAAGTATGCGTAAATTTCGTGCATGGAACTGACAGGCACGCATGGCAGCTTCCAGAAGTAGATCATATGCCAGTGTCTCCACGACAGGTCCACTCTATCACATGTTAATACAATAGAATGTGCTAAGTAAAAAAATAAAAAATAAAAAATGAAGTAAATCATCTTGGCTTGGAGGGGTATATAAGAACCTTCATATGCACTGTCTCATTGCTTGTAAACGTACTACCGATGAAGAGCAAGACCTTCCCAACACATTCATGATCATTTTGATAAATTGGCCACCACCGCGTTCTATCATTCTATATTGCATAAGAACAAGTGTTAATATTGACAAAAGAAAAAAAGAACTTGATGATGATAAACACACTCTTGGATAATCAGATAACTTCACTTACAGGGTTGTCAGTCATGGAAGAAATTGGAATTGTAGCTTGACCTTGAATGTTTTTCTTTACATCCTGGACTTCAAGTAAAAGAACATCTCCTTGGCTCTCCGGGAAACTGAAAACGAGCGCCCATGATTTAGATATTACTTGAATACAAAATTTTAGGATCGAATTTTTCTTTATGAGTCTGTTCTGGCAGATTATGAACGGAAGATTTAGATAGCATCTTACAAGTCATGGTATTCTCCACTCCCAGGTTGCAATGAAATAGTAGATCCAGGTTCCACTTCTTCATTTTCTACCGAACTTTTGAGCTGAATTAAGCATGAAAGTGCCTCTGTATATAATAGGAATACGGAGAATCATTAAAAAGCTCATAACTTTACTTTGAAAGTGCCAATCAGTTGGACAATAAAGCATGCATATAATTTGCTTTAAGTCTTTGACAGAAAATATGAAATCATTTGATCTTAAAATTTTGTTCTTTGTTAAGCTGCAAAAAGAAATTAGTGAGAGTAAAAACCTTCGCATGCAGGTGAAAAAGGTCCGAGTTTGAGAGAATTGATTCCCTGTTTCACTAATGATGAAACATGCCGGACATAGTCAGCCCCCGCTTGAATGTAGACTGCACTTCTCATTGAGTTTGTGTTCTTTAGTTTTCTCTTTGGAATTACCCTGAGCTTCTTAACTGCAAAGAGGGGAAAATCATCTTCCATTACTAGACACTAAAATGAATTACTTTTTATCACAAGATACTATCTATTATCCAAAGGAGAAAGATTAGACCTTCTACGCGAATCTTTCCAACTATCCTTTTTGCTTTTAAGGTTGTTGCCTGTTCTCTGGTCTTAGTGGAGCTTTCCGTTGGTTTTAGACCTCGCGGTTGCAACAAAAGTTTGTGCAAACTAGAAAAGTAAGCGAAAACCATTTTAGAATTAATAGCAAAGAAGTCGATAGAATGGCCGCGGGAGAATTTAAAAAAAAAAAAAAAAACTGATGTATATTATGATAACATCAAAACTTTGATGACATACCCAAAGGCATTACGAAGAAGGAGACACTCATCACGGAGGAATTCTGGTGCCTCTGTGAGTCCTCTCGCCCATGCATTTAAGCATAACCGTATACAGGCATCATAAGCTACAAGAACTTGCCATGCATTTTGACCACTGTTGTGAGTGAAAAAAGTAAAGGAGTTTAGAGAAATAAGCCTAATTAAATCCACCTTCACCATAATTGAAGAGGACTAGATATAATCTCTAAGAGCTGACTACATTACCCACTTATTCATGTAAATGAAATTCAAGAAAATCTTAACAACTTGGTCATGTCACATTATTGATTGGTGATGCTTAAACCCATAAAAACTCGGAAAATAGCACAAAAATTTACACAAAACCAGAGAGGAAACACGGTTAAAGTAGTTGAAAATAACACCTGGCATCATAATATGGTGATTGATTGATTGAATTTGCATTCCAGACAGATGGGGGTGGTTCTTTTTCCCTAAGAGTTTCTTCATCTTCTCTGCAAATTATGTAAATCAAAACGAAAATGTTGTTACAAAATCTAGCAATGCAAATATATCATCAAGCAAAGGCCAACAACATGTGAGTCTTCATACCGTTCATCCACCTCATGTTTTACGGACACTCCCTTTTGACCTGAAAAAACTCCTTCATCACCAGATAAACCGTGTTCCAATTCTTTCCCGGTGTTTGCCTGATAATTGATCTGCTCACTTTCAACCTCAAAATCATGCACTTCTCCTCCAATATCCATAACAGGTGGTGCACTAGGAGTCCCTAATTCTGCCATATCATTCAAGTTCCCTATAGGTGTACCCTGAAATTATTGAGCAATTCTATTCTCAACAATCTTCATCATGAGTCACTTTTCAATACTATGATATAGCAAAATACGAATAATACTTACATATGCACTTCGAGGTTGGTTCTTTTCGTTCGAAACAGCCCCGAAACCCCTTTCTCCGCCAGTAAATCTTCTAACATTACTGGGCAATTCAACTTTAAGATCCTGTTTTAACAACCCGCGATTTATTGTAGATCCATATCTATGATTTGAAGAAATGGTTGAATTTGAATTGGACATTCCTTCATCAAAGCCCTTAATCTCTTGCCTCTCCACCACCTCTTCATCATAATCATTTCCATAAGCTTCATCAGGACCCGACCCCACGCTTTCACTCTGATTATCATTGTAATCATCATCAGAGTTATCCTCATCGCTACCAACACTTAGCGAGATCCTGCTTCGAGGTCCCAATAAACCAGAATGAAATTTCAATGGAGGCAAAACGTGACCTGAAGTATAACCACTGGAATTATAAGATAATGGAGATTTGGGAAGTGGGTATCTTTTATCAAGCTTCTCACTCCACTTTACACTTTGTTCCTCATCTGATCCCTGCAAGTAAATTGAAATCAAGATATAAATTTTATGCTACAACCAAATTACAGCCCTAATTTTAAACAATATAAAACGGACCAATTCGATTGAAAGAGACATTACCTTCTTTACCCAATCCAAAGCCTTTTCATCTAATCCTTCTGTAAACATTTTTCTAATGGCTTGTAAATTACAGGTAAACAATGAAAAGCAGAAAGATCAGAGAAGCGTGACGAAGAAGGTGGAGGAAGATACAGTGGTGAGTTGTGAGCGACAAAAAGAGAGCGTTGTCGGTTGAGAGACTGCAACGGCTAGTTTGAAATTTCCGTATTTGCGAACATTGAAAAGAACGGCTCGCATGGCCATTTAGATTAAATTAAGAATTATTTTCACAAAATGTCCCTGACCTTTCTGATTTTTAACATTTTCAGCCATATTCATTTTCTTCGATTCATGTCATCCCAAATGTTTATTCACTAGTATAATTGACAAGGAATTTATAATCGAATGGTGCTATTCACACCCATGTTTTTACTTCCTTGCACCTGCATTTTGTCGGGCGGACAACTATAGCCTTATAAGTCAGTTATGGGTGGACGAGGCTATAACCGAAATATCGGTCATCCCTGGCTAAGCAAGTATATGGATGCTCGGCCATGGCTGTTGTAAGCTCGACCTCTAGTGGCCGAGCATGCCATTCTTCTCTTCTTCTTTTTTTTTTTAATTTAAATTCATAATGTCATTTGATTAATAATAATCATGTGTTAATAATATTAATTCTACAAGAATTAATAACCATATGTTAAAAACTACTAACAAATAAGGAAAACTAATTATAACTAAGTTAAATCACACTAATTGATAAATTAACTAAAAACTACTAACAAATAAGGAAAAAATAATTCTAAGCAAGATAAATCACAAAATTAAAAACAAATAAATTAAAAACCTAAATTACTCCAAAAATAGGAAAACCCTAATTTCGCTGCCTAAACGCGCTTAGATGCCCAAAATCCACCATACATCACCGCATAGCAGTGAGTTTGATTCGTGGCATCGAGCTACTCCAAATCAATATATTATTTGTCTAAAATGGAGCTCGGACACCAGATCTGCACAATGCAATTTCGTCCCTTTCAATCAAACTCATACACCACATGTTTCTTCCCAAAATCAAAAAATAATATAAAAAATGTTAATTACATTATGAATTTAAAAAAAAAAGGAAAAAAGAAAAGAAGGATACCCGGCCATGGATTAATAATTATTACTACTAAATATAAATATTTATTATCATAAATAAATAATTAATATTATTAACACGTCATATTATTAAATATAAACTAATTACATTATCAATTTTTTTAAAAAAATTAAAAAATGGTCAGTTCGAATGCTCGGTCGAGGATGGCCAACATCCAAAAGGAAGCTCGGCCATCCTCGACCGAGCCTCCAAAATGGATTTTCCCTGTCTTTGGCTGACGTTTGATTTACACCCACGATGCGTTACATCAGGGGTATAATTGAGATTGGAAAAAAAGTTGGTGTTAGGGGAGTAAAAACATTGGTATGAATAGCACCACTCTCTATAATCGGATCTATTTTAGTGAATGTTTATAAATTAGTTGAATAAGTAGTAGAAAAATAATTTAAGTAAATGAATAATTGACTTTCCTACGAAGAGGGGTGGGCAACTGGGCATCAGGCCGGGTTTGGGCCCGACCCAAAACCAAACTTGCGGTTCGGTTCGGTGGCCTGAAATTACAACGTAAATGGCCACGTTGGATAATGTCAACATGGTGGTGCCAACGTGGTGGCAGTTACTATTTTATTTTTAAAAAAATTATTTCATATTCAATTTTTATTTCAAGCTGACAGTTATAAATACATAACTACAAATAATTTGTTGTCAAAATGCTCAATTAAAGGAGAGTCAAACAAAAAGTTAATGCTTAATTAGCATAGCAAAAATCTTTTTTAATGATTATGCAAACAATCCTTTTTGAATAAAGCGGTTTCCTTTTTGTATTTCGAAAAAAAATTGAAAAGAAATCCTTTTTGATTAGTTATGCAAACAATTTTAATAATTTATTTTTAAAAAGTCAAATAAAAATCCTTACTGATTGGTTTAGAGAACTATTTTAATATTTTAATTATTATTATGATATAAACCTTCTTAGTTGTTAATTGTGAAAAATACATAATTAAAGGGAATCAAACAAAATATGTGCATATCACTTGCTAAAAATTGGAACGCATTCAAAAATAGAAAAACTGCATCGATCCACTTATCTAGCCATGTCTTAGAAAAATAATTAAAAAAAAAAACAATTGCACCTAAACCTATGACTATAAATACACAGCTAAATAATTAATTACAAGAATGCTTAATTAGATCGAATCAAACAAAAAATGCTCACATCCATTTGTTGAAAATTAAAGCACATTCGAAAATAAAGAAAATGCATTGATCTACCTACCTAGTCACGTGTTAGGAAAAATAGTAATAATAATAATAATAAACAATCGCACTTAAACTTAAAATTATAAATACATTACATACTTTCAATATTACACCTTATACTCGATACAAAAGGTTTTTCAGAAATTCAATATTCAAACTTTTGTATTTTGCAATGACATCGTGTCGTGCAATGTACATTTTCAAACTTTTCATGTATCGCACGGGAATACTAGTAGCAATTAATATCTCATGAAGATGGATTAGCTATTCACAAGAGCATCCTTAGGAAAACTTTCAATTAATAAAAATTCTAAGTGTACGTAGTAAATTATTTTTAAGTGAGACATTGACTATTATTATTATTTTCTTTTTCTTTTTCTTTTTGTCTCATGAATACATATTCATGAATACCTCGATCACAAGAAGGTTGATTCATTTTGACTTTTACATGGATTAACAAATTAATTAATATCCGTTCAAAAAATAATTTATATTTTTTGGAACTAAAATTTTAATTATTATACTTTTTGAAATATTATACACCTACATTAACTGTTAATATTCTATTTTTATAATAATTAATCCACATTAAGTGAGGACACGTAGCTAGGAAATGAAGAAATAACATGCGTATATTTTGAAACAGAGAAATAAAGAAAGCACTTAAAAAAAAAAGAAAATCAGACGAAGTGAGTATAAGATGCAAGTAATACGAAATATGTAGATAATAATTAAGTGAATTAAAAAAATAGCATTTTGAGCCAATAATTAAGCGGTGTTAGGATGCATGTGTATTTTTATGTGATTTGATGTGATGTAGGAGAGAAAATGAGTGAAATTGAATAATGAAAATTTGTATAGTACATGTAGGTCTCATGAGATTTATGTATAAAAATATATTAAAATTTATAGGAGAACACGCACTAAGACCGACTTATGGTGGGGCGCCATAATGCCATTGATGAAAGACACCTCATATGTAAGTGGTCAATGTTAATAGGGGGTGAACAAAGATCTCCTTCTCTCTATTGTGTGAACAAAGATCTGTACCATAGGGGGTGATTTTTGGGCAATTTTAGCCTGAAATCACCCCCTTCATCTCTTTTCTTGTTAATTATCTTCAAATAAGTGGTTTGTCCAAATCGATCTGAGTTTTTGCTTTGTGTGCTTGTGATTTCGTCGTCTTGTCGTGGGCGTTTCGTTTTTCATCGTCTTGTGCGGTGCTGTTTGTTCGTGTGATTCAGACTGGTACATCAGCTTCGAGTCATCATTGATTCAATCAAAATTTGGGCGTCAACGTTGCAGATCCAGAGGCATGGGTATTCCGGTCACTTTGAGCTTTTCATATTTGTAGGCATTTTGCCGTTTCCTGCTATTAACCTAGATGCTGTGAGTTTGTTCGCAAATTCATCCTTTTTGGTTTTTAGCGGTATTGAATTTATGTTGCTTCGATGTAATTTTCCAATTTGAATGAATGAATAGCATCATTTCAAAAAAAAGAATTAGACGAGAGTAGATGCTAAATACTCGGAAACTACCCTATTAAAAAAATAATTAAAAAAAAAGAAGAAGAGGGAAAATAAATTTTCAAAATAAAAATGGAAAAAGAAAAAAGAAAGTCCTTGAGAACAGCCATCCACGTATGGCTACATGCATCAATCCACACCAAACGCATTTAAACACTTCCTCTTTAACTCTCATCACTTTTGTTTGTTCTATCTCCACAATTCAAAAAAGCAATGGAATGCGTAAAAGCACCTGCAGGTGGTTGGTGGTGGAGCACCGGCGGAGGAAGTGGCGGAGCAGGAAGAGTACAAGAGAAGACGATGGATCGCTCGCTGTCTGAAAATGAGTACCACCACCTTCGACGTTCAGTCCACGGCGGCGTTGATCAACTGGTGGTCCATACGGAGAGTGGTGGTACGGTAGCGGCTGGTGGCAGAGAAGCGATCGTTAATGTACCGACTGATACTGAGAATCAAGTTGATGATGGTTTCGATTATCCAAAACCTCGGCTCCGATGGACGACTCCGCTTCACGAACAGTTTGTTATGGCCGTGAACGAGCTTGGTGGACCAGAAAGTTAAACCCTAATCCCTTTTCTCAATTTTCATATCATTTTGGCATAATCTTTGGCTATTCTGCGTTTCAGCATTGCTCTCTCTCTCACACACACACACACGCTAATGACACAATTCGATAATAGTTAAGATTCATATCTGAAAATTAACCATTTTATTTTCTTGTTTTTAATTGGAGTTTGATTTTTATTTGATTAGGTCAAGTTGTTGAAACTTGTTAGAAAATATTTGTTGGATTTTTGTAACATGCACGTGTAACATCATAGTGGATGCTACACAAAATAATCTACCATTTGGCATTATCGGTTTGATTGACTCGATCAGTGAGAATGTTTTTTATTTCACTCGTGACTGTACATGTAGGAATCAAAATAAGTCCCAAATTAAAACCAGCAAGCCACATAAAAATATTTAGGGTATGTTCGAAAGAGTTCTAATTCTTATAAAAAATAAAAAATAAAATAAAATAAAATAACCGAGAGAGAGAGAGAAGGGGTTGGGGGGGGTGGGGAGGATATTTTTAAATGTATAGTTGAGAATTAGAGAAAATTTATTAAACAATAAAAAAATTATCAAATCAAAGTAATGAGTACTGCAAATGATAGAATTTTTTTTTTTTCTTTTAAATTTTGAAGTTGAATCAAACAAGCTAATATTATCAATCTGTAATTGTAAAGGGTACTAACTTCTCAAGGTACAAAGAATTAAGAAAAGGGGATTAAAAAAAAAAAATCAACTCGTATTAAGAAATAAGTTGATATGGAAAATAATACTTTCTATTTGTGACAATTGCATGTTACATGCAGGGGCAACACCTAAAGCAATTCTACATTTGATGAACATTGAAGGGCTGACTATAAATCACTTGAAGAGTCACCTACAGGTTACATATATGATACTTCATTCTATACTTGTTGCTTGTTTCATGTAGCTAGTTAGTGAAAAGAAAAAAAAAAAAAAAAAGAAATTTTTGAACGGCATTAATTTGCTCACATATGGTTAAACTTAATGTGAAATGACAAAACTGTTAATGACATTGATGGATAATTGTTATTAAGAAATTGAAATTAAACATTTGCCGCTATACTCTCTGAAAAAAAGGGTATTTTCTCAAACTAGCTCTCTATTAAACGAAAGATATAAGAAAGAACTCCAATAAATTTCTTTATATTTAAAGAAAGATCTTTAGAAATAAAGAGATTTATTAATTTGTAGAAGTGGTTTTTTTATATTTCCAACATACTCTTTATATTTGTGTAGAGTAAAAGTATTGAATTTTGCAATCGATCTCGAAATTTGTAAAAAGTCAATAAATAAATATATCTAGAGGTGTGAATGCATTAAATTTGGTAAATATAAAACCAAATAAAGTTAATATATCTAGATGCATGAACGCATTAAATCAGAATACAAATCAAATAAAGAGTGAGTTTGGCTCTCCAAATTTGAAGAGCCAAACCCACTCTCTAAACTAAAAGCTAATTTAAAGAGGCCTGTTGAAAGATGATTTACACTATAATCTTTAAATTAAAGAAAGATTTTAAGCTTTAAAGAGTACATTTTAGATGCTCTAAAACCTTTTTACGAAAGAAAAAAAATAACATTATTTAAAGAATGTTTAATTGCAAATGACAAAAAAGGAAAAGGAAAAAAAAAAAGCGTACACGCACAATCTCAATGGATTATGAGAATTTATGACAGCATTCCAAATGAGGCTTAATAGTTAATACCCGTGACCCAAAAAAAGAAAAAAACAACAAAAAATTGCTTAATATTGTTCTTTCATCAAATTCACTTATTTTTGCAGAAGTTCAGAAAGCGTAAAAACCGAAGACTGAGGAAGGAGCCATTGCTACCGGGGGAATACTATCGTAAGTGCATCGTTTTATCTTTGTAACAATTTTATCTCTCTAAAATATCTTGACTTTCATGTGAATTGCAAGACCCTCAAGCTTCTGCTTGATTGATATATACGTGAATGTATGCCTTACATATACTATATCACTAATGAGTGTCAGCGGCTTTCATAGTACTATTTCATAATTTTATTTATTGCACATGGTCTATAACAATATTTCAAAATATTATTTATTTAGATACATCAGTAACTGAACTAAGTGTAGAGAGTTGGTGATCACTGCAAAAACTTAGAAAAGAAGTAACAATTGTATACAAATGAGTTTTATGATATTGAACAAGAACCAGCCATAGCCTCGGCCAGCAATCTCTTACATGCGCGACTCGCAAGTGTGATAGATCTCTTGTCGAAAGCCGATAGCTCTACAATTATGAATTTCAGAAGTGCCTGTATAACCTTCATTACATATTTTGTTTATTTCGAAATTAAGCACACATTATGTGAAACATTTCTTTCAACTTTTCAATTACTTTTCATCAGAACATGCTTCCACATGAAGCACATCTTCTGTAGAAATCATTATACCAAATAAGTAACACTATAGAATCTGATAGCATGTTCGAACACCGTTACACATCATATAAACATATTAGAAGTTATCATTAACTATCAACCTGACATGGATGAGAAATGTAAACCATGTTTATACATTGAACTACATCTAATGTTTATAAATGTGTTTGATGAGTATACAAATAATGAAATAATGTGTTAGAAAAATTCAAAATCAATAAAGTCGAATATCAGTTTCTTAAAGTTGAATGTTAAACTATAGGCATTAAGCATGATTTTCAATTAGTTGTGTACCTCAACAAAATAGCATATTGGAAAGAAAAAACCAAACCAATTACTACAAAATAACAATTATTATGCTATTGAATTCAGATTCAACTACTATGAGTTTGTTTGACAAAGTAGTTTCAGAAAAGCATGTCTTCAAAATCATGTGTAGCTAAAAAAGTAAAAAGTTAAGAATTTTTTTTTATTTTTTTATTTTTGAATTATAGCCCTAGACCTAGGGGATGGGAAACCAACCTGGATGTCACCGGATCATATGGGTCTTCATGTAAACGAAAATGATTTTGTAAAGAGCTTTGACAAACAAGCTCTACAAAGAGGCAAGCTAATATTGCTTTTCAACAAGAAGCAATATTTAATGCCAGGAATCTATAAGGAGTAACATAAGGCTAGGTTGGGTTTCATCTAGTTGCATTTTGAGAGTGAGTTCTACTCAACATGTTGTAACAATAGAACCAGGGGAACCACGCCTCCAAGTTGCAATCAAGCAGTGGGATATGGACGTGACACTGGGATAGTATTTGTATGAGACAGGCCACAGGATTAGTACAAAACCAGTATAGTGCAGGTACCAAAATGCACAGAATGATGGCTTTCATGGTTACAGGTCATGAGGGATGTCCCACATCAAAAGTATCGGATTTGGATTCGGGGTTTGTAAGCCCTATGACACTCCTGTTAACCACTGGCTCGTGAAGAGTTATTCATAAGAGGTTGTAAAATGTTTATAGGATTGCAGGGGGCCGTATGAAGGCAAGGCTTACTCCACAGCGGGGAGCATGTCCGAAGGTAGAGGGTGGACCATAGGGAGGTTGATTGATGTCGACTCTTAACCGCACCTTGTGGCAAGGCCAACCATGGGTAAGTTAATGAGAACAACCTATAGCCGACAAAATTTGAACTTGGATGCATACTTCAGAGTTGACAAGGGAATTGTGTAGGCATGGAGAGGTAACTAGGAACCATGCAGTCGTGAGGTTGGAACAATGCAAGACTACTGGTTCATACTACTGAATTACTATGAATAGATATATTGGAGTTCTACCTGGTGACTAGACGTTGTCCATGCTGCTTATGTCCTCATAATGCAATGGCTACTTAGTGAGAGATTGATGTTATAGCTGTAAGTTCCAGTGTCCTCTCTCCGTTTTTACCTAGCAGCCTCCCAAGGTAGAGACGTATAACAGGCCATTAGTTCAGTGGTAGAGCACTTCTTATATCATTGTGGGACCACTCTTAAGGTTCTGTTTTGTCCAAGCCATTTTGCCTAAAATGTATTGAGGATCTCCATCAATTCGGCGTCTATCTTCTTCTGGTGTTATCATTACTGAGCACTCATCTTCATGCACAAACTAAATGTCTTCTACTGCATCACTCTAGAACTGCCAATACTTTCTAGCATTGAAGTTCTAGTCATTTTCTATTTGAGATTTTTCAACTACCAGATGAGGAATCTTGCCTATATATCGTCATATCTCCCTCACATCTTCACTGACAACAGCGGTTGCATCTCCTTTAGCAGACACGGAGACGTAAAACAAGAGGATCAACTTTGACATCAGATAATAACCTCATCAACCCATGAGTTTGGTATATATAACAGTGTTACATGGGAACACAAGAAAACAAAATCAAGATGGTGTATGGTAAACTTCTATTTTTGTTAGAACTAACTTTTAGGTTGAATGGTAATGGGACCACGAGATGTGTGAAGAGGTGATTTGAAATGTATGGTTTATGATAAATTTTGACATTGGCTTTATAGTAGAAGTTAACTTTTTGAGTACAAAAAAGATAAAAAGGAATGCAGCCTAAGGTACCATATCATCTCAGCTAATGGCGTTGTAGTGCCACATCATCAATATTAATATTATTATTATTATTAGTTATTTATTTATTTTTTATTTTTTTTATTTTTGAACTGACAGAGGAAGCATCGCAAATATTTAGTGAGGTTTTGGGCAGATACCATCGTAACTGTATAATATCACATCATCAGTTTTGATGATGTGGTAGTGTACCATCTATAGATATTGTAGCATACCAATGGTATGCTACAGTACATATACAAAAACAAAAGAAAACTAAATGTGCAAGTTAGCTGCAAACAAAGTTCCTGGAGAGTCTAATTTCTTTGCTAGCATTGGCAACTGCCAATGCATGGTCAAATGCCAGCAAACCGCCTAGAGACATGTTTGAGAAGTTTGCCACACATCCAAAACACTCACATACTTCACACGTGCTCGACTAGGTTCTATGACGTCATTCATGACAGCCTTTGATGACTACTCAATAGCATTCGCACATTCAACGACGATTGACGTGAATTATCATTAGTAGGCTGATGGGAAACAACTTGTTTAGCAAGGCCTTGCCGCACATTTAACCACTATTGTAGGATGATAAGCCAATACATTATTTTATGTAACACCTACATAAATATGCCAAAGGAGAAATGCGCTCGTACAAAATGAAACTTCACTGTCAACTCAAAATATATCCCCAAGCACATTTCATTTGGCCAAATTAGTTCCTTGGGAGTATCTCTAAGAGATTCTTTTTTATGCTTTCTATTTAAAAAGATTTTTTGAACAGGCTGAAATAGAGAGCATTGTAGTATATTTTTTTATTTTTTCATTTTTGGAAAAAAAAGACTCTAATTTAAAGATATTTTCCATTTGTATAAGATGCTCTTTTTAAGTAGTCTCTTGAGCATGCTTAAAGACTGTCATCATGAATCTGAACCATAAAACAACTGTCCAAGGTTGCAAGGGATATTGAGAGGAAGCAGCTGTCATTGCTTCATTCTAATTATCAGTTATTTCCTCAATTTCCCTTCTATGTTGAAGCTTGAATGTTTTGCATGCAGTAAACCTAGCAGGTCAAGGATCTTCAAGCTCCAGGACACTTGATCAGAATATCGGGTATTACTTTTTGCGTTTCTCATCCGAGTGTTTTACTAAAGTTGGAGCATCTGTTTCTATCTTTTCTAATAAATTTGAACTTTCGACTCCTATTCCTAATAGAGTGCCATATGAGTGCCCCATTGAATCAGTTAGAGGCCAGGCATATGGAAATTTCCAGCTGAGACCAGTTCAGGTAAATAAGAGAGTAATGTTTTAACAAGAAGACATTTTGTTGGTATTATAAAATAGATAATTTCTTATATTTTCATCAACTAATACTATGCAGATTGATGAGAAGCTTCAGTCCACACAACAGAACTTGCACTTTAGAAGAGAAATTGAAAGTGATTCTGGAAATCAGCAAGGAGCTGTTTTACCATCACTCTTTCCAACAGAGTGCTTAAATATGTGGCAAGCACCCCCCAAAGAAATAGCTTGCCATCAGCCTATTAAAGATAATCCATCATCAATCGTCGATGAGTATCTTAATGCTCTTGGCTACTCATCAAACGCTACCATGAATACTGTCATGGAACCTAGTCGGGCATGTGTGAAATATGGGAGTGCTCTGGATGATGAGGCAAACGTCTCAAACATGAATGGTTTGCAGACATTTAACAATGTATTGACATATCATAATACTAGGAGAGAATCTAGAGAATCCCCATAAACTTTATTCAAAGCTTACTTGCACATTTAGTTTCTTTTTGTGCACAACTAGAATCTGTAACCCAAGTATTGTATATTTTCTGCTTTTCTTACAGTCTATGGTCTTGATTTATTTGGATGGCTAATATATTGCAAAGAAATGAATTCCTATCCCCCATTCGAGATAGGAGATGTCATGGCACTGCCACATCATCTAAGCTGATGACATGGTAAGATTTAGTTTTATTATTGTATTGACCCAAAACCTCACTAATTGATGATGTTTATGATAATTCCTCTATCAATTAGATTATTGGCACTATGGTGTCATCAGGTGTGATTAATTGGTAGTTCCACGTCATTAGCAGACATGGTTATATCCTATCCCATGAGACAGGAGATTGTTTCTCATAGACTCATATTTTGTGTGTCAAACTGTTAGATCTGCTTGCTGTCTTATTGTATGTTTGGTAATGTGGAACAGTAGTATAATGAGTAAATCTTGCATATGTAATGTTGCATGCTGAATACGTCTTTGTATATGCTGATATGCAAGACATAATTTGCAACTAATGCATCCCATCACTAGCAGTTCTAGTCCCAAATCAAATCATGAATGGAATACTAAAACTGATGACATGACTAATTAATCCAAAGAACAACAGTGATGAACTGCAAAAAATTTCAATAGAATAATTAATGTTACCTCCAATCTCCATGACCATTTGAGATATCTTCTTCCACCCATCGACCAAGCACACGGAGACAAGAGGCTGAAAATGGCAATGATTAGACTCCACGTATTGAATAGCACTGAACTTCCACTGAGAAGAAATTGTTTATTAGAAAAATTACGACACAAATGTAAAGAGTCGAGAAAATATACTTGGTAGTATGAAACGACTAAATATCCAAGTTAACACTGTCCACATCTCTATAATGCGAAACCAATAAAAAAGATCTAAAAAGTAACAACTATAGAAGTCTGAGATGGATCGGCATCAAAATCTGAACCTCTTCTTATGCTGCTATAGAATTTTTCTATACCCAATTGACTGGAATTCTTCCACCGACCAAATTTGATTGCTTGAAGCAAGTCGTCAATCAATCTTCACCGATGAGAAAAGGTAATGGACAAAGTAGAATGATACAAGGAAACCAACTGTGCCAGTAGATAGCATGATTGCAACTGCTATTATCAGGGAGTAGCCAAGATAAAGCATTGCTGAGACTGGCCCACTCAAACTCTGGAGCTCGAAAACCAGATAATTAATGGAGTACAAAAACACATACAGGGAAACTGAACCCGATGCATAGAATGCTTTCCACCACCACATCCAATCCTCCACACAGAGATGCATGTAAGTGAGGACAATGGAAACTTCAGCACAGACAATAATCAACAAAATAAGGACAATAAGCAGGAAACCAAATACGTAATAGAACCTTCCAAGCCAGATGCTTGAGAGGATGAAGAAGAGTTCAATAAAGAGGGTTCCAAATGGAAGAGTCCCAGCACCAAGAATAAGAAGCCATGAAGGATATTTGCGTGCAGGAATCTCTCTAGGGATTTGATTAGTTCGAACTGGATACTGAAGAGGCTCAGCTCTAGTACCCAAGAATCCTCCTAAAAGAGTGAGTGGCACTGAAATGCAGAACCAGAGAGACAAAAGTATAAAATATAAGGAAATGGGAATAGCTCCCGTACTCCTGCTTCCCCAAAGGACGAAATTCATTGCTGTGAGGATAACAAACACGATTCCCGGGAAGAAGCATGCTATTGACCAAGATACTGAACTCCACCCATTAGAATGCCCTTTGATAGTTCTCCACATCTGTACACCAACATAGCCAGCTGCGATTCCAAGGAAAAGGTAAAGAATGATCATCCCCGTCAACAACATACCCCGTGAAGCTGGTGACATGAAGCCTAGAGCTGCAAAAACAATAGTTACAACTGCCATCCCTGTAATCTGAACTCCATCCCCGACCATAATGCAAAGTAGCTTAGAATGATTTGGCTCTCTGAACACATCACCAACAAGAAGTTTCCATCCGGAAAGCTCCTCATTCATTTGAGCCTGGGATTCTTTGTCCAATTCATCATACCTTGTCAGATCCCTTCTAACAGTTCTCAAAAAGATAACAAAAACAATGCCTGCCAAGAATAAAATTACCACCAACGAGTTGAGGATTGAAAACCAATGAACACGGTCTCCTTCCATCTTGAGATAAGCATCCCATCTAGATGGCCATCTAATGTCACTTTTCACAAACTCAACCTCATATGTAAATGAAACTCTCCCTCGCGCACTTATAACTTGAGATTTCTCAAGCTCCTGTGGACAGCCTAATGTTGTAAAATTGTCATACATGTGGAGTTTTTCCATCTTCTCAGGATCATATTTTATGCTACAAGGAACAACCTCAAAACCAACGATTTCATACCCAGAAGTCTTTTTTGTATCTGCTGGAGAAATGACACCCATACCTCCTTCCCCAGTACCAATTACCTCGACAGCAGCTCCATCATACTCATGAATCAGGACCCTAAACTTGAGGTGGTTTATGATATAATCATGCTTGCTATTGGGTGGAGTGTAGCCAACTGGAAACCCAGTCCACTGAATTTTAACCCCATTTTGGTCAGTATATCTCATAGCCGGCAAATTGTCAAGGATCATATTCACTTGATACATATCATGTGTTCTCTGCTTCAAAAGCTTTACCTCATGCTCACTTAAAGGAGGAGTAGTACAAAGGTAAACAGATTCATTCACATTCATCCGGAAACGATATGGAGAGTTGTCAATCTGATCCCCCATGAGCAGTTCTCCGAGATTCTCAGCACTTTTCTTTACTCCCCCTTGAGGTGGGCAATAAGGAAGACTGTAATAGCTGAAGGGAAGTTCAGTTTCAATTGAGGTCAAAGAATTTACTTTGGCATATATTTCTTCCCTTATTGAGTATGTATGCATGTAGCTCCCAGGGAGATAAAACCCATTGCAGGCTTGAAGTAAGAGAGCCAAATAAGTAACAGCAGCACATATTGTCCTACTTGAAATCAAAGGAAAAGCCATTATTCAGGAGAAGGATGGCAGAGCAACTACAGTCAACCCTGCAGTCTCTAAGCCACAATTGATGGAGTACAGAACATCAGCATCAACTCTGGAAAAGAATATTTTTCCCATCAGTATACTAGTTTCTTTCTACCCAGAATGCATAAACAGGGGCAAAATCATGACTGTGAACTTTTCATTCGCTAGTTCCAATAAGACAATAACGGTGCCTCCATTTAACCCCCAATTAAATCGAATTCTTTCAGCTCCTAAGCTACACATTCTTTGATCATCCATGTAGTTATAAGCAGTGAAGTTCACTTAACTTCCAATCTAGATATATATAAACAGAAAGAAACATGTCTGTTAATTACTTTATAGGAAACAACTAAGTGCTATGTATATAAGGCCATATAATGAACATTTTGAATCCAATCCTTATGCCGTTGCTCGATCACAACTGTAAATGCATAAGATAATATACACACATGATTTGCTTTTGACATCAATAGAAGAAGATACTGTTGTTCAAACAAAATACCAGAAAGAGGATCCCTTGAAACTGCATCCAATCTGCAGGTATGTTTTATCTAAATTCGACCAAATTTAATCACCGAAACTGAGTGGTTCACATTTCCTGCAATGCGTCCAGCCTCCTCGCTCCTTTGGAAATACATACTCCAAAAGATATTTGCAAGGACATGATAAAAAATTAAATATCCTTTCGGCCAACATGTAAAATGTTCTACAAATGCAAGTAACCGAGAAGCAGATTGGATGTGTCTACATTGATGACGCAACCAATTTAGAAGTTAATTAACCAAAAATCGGAAAGTTGCAAAAAGCTCAAATCAGAAATTACATATGCCATAAATTACAAAATTTCTAACACACAATAAATCAATGGTACAGCCAATGGTTACTTACTGTTTTCCCAAATTAATTGAGCTGCGATAAAATCTAGGAGCAAGGGTTTCACGAGCAAAGGCTGACGTTTGTGAAAATATTGGTTTTAGCAATATATTGGACTTTTAGAAAAATTCATAACCGTCCAACAGTCAATGAAATCATTATAATAATTCTCCTATATCAGAAGCCTGTTAAAAAATGTCCAGTCAATGAAACCAACAGCCAATTCATGATCAATACTCGAAAATTTAATTCGACAAAAACTAAAGAGGAAAACAAAAATTCTAATCGAAGCGATCAGCCATTACAGAGATAGATAATAATGAAGCAGAAATCAAAACTCAGTTACTGAGAAATTTGATTAACACAAGCATACAGATAAAAATTAACACAACAAGGGTAAAATCTTCGAATCAACACAAGATAAAGAAAAATAATCACAGGTATGTAAAATTAACAACAAATAATAAAAAAAAAGGTAACCTTTTTCAGATTTTCTATCAGATTGTGGATCTTTTAATATAGCCTACGAATTCACATATACATTTATACATTTACCAGCGGTGAAACTGAAACTGATCAGATCGAGACGTCTATGAGATGGCAACAACGAGCGTATCGAAAGATTAGTGAAATTCATCTGCATGTGCGTGCTCGCTCCGGTAGCAATGGTGAAACGCGTGAATATGAAGTATTTTTAAATCTGAGTCTCGGGATAGATAGTGACTCACGAGGCACCGAGGGTAATACAGTACGCATCACATTATTTATACCTTTTCCATTTTTTTTTTTTTTTTTTTTGTTGCCTAAAAGGATTTATTCCTTTGAATTGTGCATTTGCATTCTATCAAGGTGAATTTAAATTAGTATGCCTTTATGACGCTGGTTCCAGTCGAAGGTTAGTGGAGGTTTTGAAGAGCAACTCTATGAGAATGGAGAAGAAGGGGAGAATAAAGAGTAGAGGTAAATTTGTAAAAACGGAATGACGGACACACAAACGGATTTTTTTTTTTTGTGCCTCCCTTCGGTCAGGTTAAAACAAAGGCTAAAAAATGTACTCCCTCCGTCCCATTTTGATAGGCTTTGTTTGACTTTCACAGGAATTAAGAAATTGTAATTAATATTATTAGAAAAATAAATTTTAGTTGTATTGTTTTATATATACTCTTATCTTAAATGATTATAATATACTTTTACTAATAACAATGCCCTTTAAATAAGGATATAATAAGAAAAAATAAAAAATTAAATAGATATAAATAGAAAATGACTTATATTTTGAGACGGATGAAATAGGAAAACAAGCATATCAAAATAGAACCGGAGGAGTGTCATAAAATAAAATCCTCATGGCTAAACTTTCTAAACTCTTCAAATACAAGAGAGGCTAAAATTGATGGGGGAGTGTTTAACATAGATGATCAAATCAAATGTTAATCAGCACGGAAATCTGAAGTTCGCATATATGTTAGAAGAAACAACAATCTGTTAAAAAAAAAAAAAAAGAAAAGAAGCAACAATCGCTCGCCTCTGCATAGAGGTTAAAAATAAAGTGAGGTCTGAAAATACGTATTATAGAAAAAATTAAAATTAATCACAAAATTTTGACTATAATATGTAATAGAAGATAAAATATTAATCAAGCAACTTATGCAGAGGTGAATAGAAATAAAACAAGAGCTACTATATGTAACAGAAGAACCTATTATAGATGCCAGTAAAAATGAGGCTGCGGACGACAATGTGTAATCGAGGAAGTTAACTTATCAACTGTTGCATAGGCATGGATAACTAAAACTGAGATATGATATGTAATAGAAGATATTAAATCGATCAACCATCGCACAATTACATGGAAAAAGTGTGCCGGGGGTGGGGTGTATATTATATATGTAATAGAGGAATTTAAACCGATCAACTCTTGCATATAAATGTTCAAAAAGAAGATCAAGGTAGAATAAGTAACGGAAGATATTGAATCGATCAACCATTGCATACGTAAAGTAGATAGAAACAAATAAAGATGGGGCTAGAGTATGAATTATGAAATAGGAGGAGGTGTGGAACCACATGTTTTAGCATGCATAATACAGCAACCACAATGACAAAATGAATGTCGAATAGATATTGTTTAAGCATGTTTGATATTGCACTGATTTATTTTTATTTATTTTTTATTTTTTTAACTTCAATCCCCAATCTAGGTCATTTACCTCTCTGTTAAGTAAAGGCCAATGGAGTAAAAGTCTATATTAAGAACCTAAAACAATATGGTGAAATGTTTAGTGATGTTGCCTTACAAAGTATTACATACTAGTCAATGTAAGTAACTACATTGAAAATTTTGTAGCTTCACGCCATGAGTTGTTTTTGCACAGGCGGACTTCATTGTAACTCAAATTGTTTGTTGCCTTCTTTCTTCGATCCCTACACGTTTGTTTTAACGATGACCACTATTTTTTTTTCCACTATTAAATTGCGATACATTGCAAATCGAGATAGTAAGAGACTAGCAAAATACATCAACAATATTCTTAAATCACATAGTAACAAAGTTTCCATGTCATGAACATAACTCCTCTTTGTAAATTACATATGAGACATAGTGACAACATATGCCTACAATTTAGTGGAACTTGAGGCTGGTTAGCACATTGTTGTTCACTGGATCAGCCAAATGGTCCAACAGGTTTTGGTAAGGCCCAACCCCAGTCACCAAAGCTTGTACAAAGTAACCCACGATTGCCAACATGGCCAATCTTCCATTCTTCACTTCCTTCAACTTCAAATCCTTCATGGACTTCTCGTCTTTACCCAACCCCAATGGGTTGAAGAGTGGCCCACCGGGGTATATAGGGTTGCCCGACCCACCCAACCATTTCTCCAAACCCAAGAAGTATTGCTTCCCCATCGAGCCCGGTTTGGCCCAATCTTGGAATCTTCGATGCTCAGCGAAGCCCATAAGTGCCATTTCGAAGACGAATAGCGTGTAATTGTCGGCCCAATAGTTGTAGGTCCCAGCTGGAGGAATGACTCCTGTCTTGAACCATGGCAGGGCTGTTTCTGGTGGAATTAGGCCAGCCTTGCCAAGAATTTCGGGCGCAATGGCTCCCACTGCACCCAACATGGCGTAACGTCCATTGATGACTTCTCCATAGGCTAGCCATTTGGGCTCGATGAATCCTCCGGTACCTTCCGGATCAGAGAGCCCTAATGGGTCGAACCCGTAGTCACCCGGGAGGCTGAAAATTTTAGGTTCAAGTTAATTTGATCGTAGATTTCATTGAAAAATAGCATTCTCAATTGCACAATTGAGTATACTAGAAGATGATCTACCACCTACTTGTGGGTATGGTAGAAATTATCCTCCCCACATACCATGTGTCAACAGATAAATATATTTAAGAAATTATGAATTGGATCCCACTATTGATGTGTTAAACTCATTTTTTGACATGTGGCATGTGGGGAAACTAACTTCTCGAGATCACTAGTCCACCCACTAGTGTTGGAATCTCACAGACTAGCAGGTGGGATGGGAAAAGTTTACCTGCCATCCAGGTAGGAAAGACTCTGCTTGGATGCAAACCAAAGTGGCCTATCTGCTCCTTGCTGTCAAAACAATTAATAGCTCTAGTAAATTTATGATGCTCCTGATGTATATATTCAGTATTTCACATCAATCACTAATAGCCACATACACACTTTGAGGTCACATATATGTAGATAGTCAATATTTAGTAATCAGAATAATGTCGTCCCTTAATTAAGACTCACCTTGATGGGAGGAGTAGAAGCGGCCCTAACGACGAAGGACGCCCTCCTCGTAGATTGAACCCGTCGTCCTCCAAGTCGGGTGACCTCGGAGGATGAGCTGATGGACGGGGAAGAGAGCAATGCATGAGCTGCCATTTTGGTGCTTGGTGTTAGATTGGTGACAGTTTGGTACAATAAGCACAAGGAGTGGAGCAAATAAGGACCAGGAGAAGACACTCAAGATTTGTGTGGGTCAAGTGAGAGTATTAAAATTGTGGTTGACATAGAATGAGGTAAGTGAATAGATAAAGTCATGATCTTGCTCTCAAATGGAAGGGGAACAAGTGGATGATTTTATTGGATAAGAGATTTCATTGGCCTTAGGAAGCAAATATCAGATACTCTTTGCCATTTGGATCTCTCAATTTTTAGGAGCCACAAAAAAAGAACCCTTGATTATTTTTGCAATGTATAAATTGTCTTTTGACCCTCATCTTTTTGTACATGAAACCTGCAAGTAATTAATTTTTTTCCGTTCTATGAATCATTGAGCACAATCATAAAATCAAATGTCTTACGATGTTCATTTTAGTTTTTTCATATTTGAAAATTAATTCATGAGGTTCAACTAAACTCAGATGTCAATCACACAATCAAAATAACTATTCATTGTCATTCACAAGTTTTTTGATCCTCAATGTTTAATATTGAAAGTCGGTTTTTAACAAAATAAAAGTATACTCAAACACGAGCATATAGCATGCAACCAGAAGTATAGTATTTTGAGAACGCAATAGCAAGTGTTTATAGTTTCATGATTCATGACCAAATTCTACGCAAAAGATCTAAAACGTTGTGTTGATCATTTCATTTTTCTTTATCGGAAAATCAGACTCCTTTAAAGTATATATTTTGTTCCATTTAAACCAGTCAATCTCTCTATAATCCTCTAATGGAAATGATTCTTGCTTTGTGAAGGATTCTTGCAATCATGAATGTGATTTTCCCCCCTCCCCACTAGGCAAAAGTAATATCAAGTAGTCCATAAATTGTGTTGATCAAGCGTAATCATAACGTTGAATTATCCGATCAAAATGTCAAAACAATCTAAGATTGAGATCACCCTAATATTCTTACCATGTATGAAGGGCTTGTTATCATTTTTATATAATTCTTTGTCATTATAGCTAAGAACATGCAATGGCAAGTAACTTAACTTTCACATTTATGTCTCACTTCTATGAGCTTTGCATCTTTCTAGTTCATTTTGATTATTATTGTTGTCATGATTGAGATTATATAGCTCATTCCTCAATTCTTTTCCCTATGGTCTATACCTTTGATTTTTTCCTACCAGGCTTGCACTAAAAAGAGAGGATGATGAGTTCATAAATTAAGGGAAAAGCAAATGGCATCATTTGTAATAGCACTTGTACAAACAGACATGAAATAGTTGTTCACAAAATCATCAGTGAGTAACGAAATAATAAGTACATTAAAAATGAGTAACGAAATAATAAGTACATTACTGTTGCTTAGGAGCATTCTTAAGCTCCATTTTCTCCAATGACTGGTTTAGAGGTCAAAAAAATTCAGAAGCAGCATTTAGCATTCAAAAGTTCTCAGGGCTATCATCCAACTGCTTTTCATCTTCTATATCTACCTCCAAGATTTCCTGAAACAATAAATGCATCCAATTTATACAAATCCTAGCAAATCGTAGCTCGTAACGCATCAGGGTTATATCTGGGAACGTGTTTATATACAAATTTAAATAATTAATGGTGATGCACTTTGAGGAAATGGTCGTCGATAGAGAGAGAGAAATATGTTATCACCGTCTTTGAAGCGGTTTTTAAAGAAAATAGATATATGTCCAAGTTCCCAATATATATATATATATATATATATATATCAACTCATTTCTTTTCTAAAGTCCTATACTTTTTCATTAAATTTCTTGTCGTAATCAACACTGAAGATGCATTTTACGGTTGAACCACAAAAAAGCATTTTATACTTATATTATACTAGTATATGAACATGTCTGTCTAACATTATATAGCTTAACATATGATTATGCAAAAGGATAAACAGTCTTACAGGGATTCTTTGCTTCAGGTAATTGCCAAGCCTGGATAATACAGTGGAACGTTTATGCCAAAATTTACCCCCAAGTCTGATCTTCACATAAGGTCCATCAAGATCAACAAGTTCTACTTTTCCTATATTCCATTCAAAGTTTCAATATTGTCAATCAAGTTTCAATCTAAACTACAAAATATAATCATCCATTGTGCCTTGAGAAATCACCTGTTATGCCCACTGAAGTATCAAATAGCTGTGCTAACTGCAAAGTAAAATATATTTTATGTAACTAATCATATGGTCAAGACTGTTATTCATAAGCAGTATATAGTCCATTAGCGTTGGTGGTGCCACATTACCAACCAGCATTAATGTGCCACATGACTAATGACTAATGATTGTAAAAGGATCAGTATTGCCAGTAAATAGTATTATTCTATCCTATAATTTTTAAATGAGTATCTACACAAATGTAATAGATAAAAGGAAAAAGGAACATGCCTCAACTCTAGCATCTTCTAAGGCTAGCTTAATGTTATCCTCGGTCAAATCGAGGGGCGAAATGGAGGCTGAAATTGCACGGTGGCAGCCATTGCGATCCGTCCGCATTCGCAAGTTTCTTGATGCATTCTTTTGCTTCAAAGCAAATAAATTTGAAGAATTATATTTAGGAGTGTTGAGTTTTAGTATAGTTAGAGGATGTAGAAGCCTTAGTGGCATAATTTTCCTTTTCCTATCTGCGAAGTACAAGGACTTGTTTTCTTATCTTCCCCTCGAGAGAATGTGTGGTGGTGGGAATAAGCAATCCCTGAAGTTTGTGAACAAATTCAAATTGGTCCTTCAAGTACTCTATTTGATCACTGCAGTTACCTATGGTTTAACTATTGTCACATCCCATGCATTGGTGTGACATTACATGTACTTCAAACTATTTCCTCACTATTTAACCAAACATTCAACCATTCTCTTCAAAATCGCAATTTTCTCTCTCTCTTCAAAATCACAATTTTCTCAACAGAAAAAGACAAAATGAACTTCGTCAAACACACACAAATTCAAGGTTGTAAAGTCGTCGCAGTGATCTTTTTCTTCGTATTGGTAAATATCGTTTGTTGAAATAATGATACTGAGGAATAAACCCTTTGGCAAGGGCAAAACTTTATTCAACATTTACAATGCCAGAGGCAACATTCATCAGTAGAAACTTCGCATACAATTTTGCTACTTTCTGCTCCGTGTGAAAAATGACCCATAGAATGAGCACCAGATCCAACGAAAACATTAGGCGGCTTTGGACTCAACATCTTGCAAGCCACACATCACGTTAGCAGGGACAGCTACGTCGATCATCTTTGGGTATGACAAGTTCAGATCTGTCAAGAAAATCAGCAAGCACATAAGAACCTACTTTCATCGGAAGTGATATGGCAAACTAACTCGAGCCTTTAGCGATATAATGGTCACAAGAACTTACTTGCCATGATGTTTTTGAAAGTTTCCTGCAAAACAAATTGAGTCAGAAATTGATCAGTCAAAAAATATTTACGAATGTAAAGCTACTTTTTCATGAAAAATGAATCGAGATTAGCCTGTATTCCCTTTAACTTTTATCTACCTAAAATTTAACTTCTCCTACTCAATCAAAGTCAAATTTCAATATTGACCACACATCTCGTGGTCCCCACCACTATTTTATCTAAAAAGTTCAAATGAACACATGATAAGTTTTCGAACTATAATTTCCTCTAGTAGGTGTTACCTCATCTTTTGTCAAGCGGGGATTATAAAGCATCTCCTCTCCAACAGTGCTGACCTGAAAAGACATTGATGTGCATAAGCAACTAAACCAGGTTTAATATCGTTTTGATCTATGCATTAAGTCAATCAAGAAAACTGTAATATTCAGAGGCCTTACGGAGAATCCCTTGTAGTCATGAGCAGGATAAACAAACGTGTCTTTAGGCAAAGTAAAGATCTGTTTTGGCAACATAATTATAATCGAAGTCAATTAATAACTTGTTTGAAAAAGCTGCTTTAATGGAAGAGATTTTATTAGTGCCCTTGCCTGTGAATGAACTGACTTGTATAGCTGCTCAGAACTTCCACCCTGTAATAAATTTCAGCGTAAAATATATCTTAATTAAAATTACTCCACCAAGCATAAAATTCCACACTAGAAGCAACATAAAGTTTAAGGACATTTCTAATGTGGCACCTCTCATTAGAGGACTATACCTGAAAATCTGTTCTGCCACATCCACGTATCAAAAGGGCATCGCCCGTGAAAGCCATTCTTGGTTGAGGCTGATTTTGTCCATCTCCAGTTACATAGGTAACACATCCTTGGGTGTGACCAGGAGTCGCACGAACCTGTAATCGTTAAAATGACTCAAGTAGGCAATAGTTGAAGATACGGATTACATCGATGCTTGAAAAATCACATATACACTCAGAAGCTTGAAGACAAAGATAGATTAAATCGATGCTTGAAAATTCACATATATGATCAGAAGCTTGTATACCTCTAGGAAGAGATCACCAAATTGTATTTTGTCACCAGGTTCAACGAAAAGATCAGCTTTTGCACTACTTGCTTTCGAAATAATAGATTTCACTCCAGGTGCCTTAATCTGCAGTACATAGCCATGTTAAAGAAGAAAGAGTTACAACTCGCAATGCTGGTGAAGGATTCATACTTTACAAAATAAATAAATAAATAATTCATCCATTCACTATTTCCAGAATTAAGGCATACCTTAATCAAACCAGTGCCAGTGACATGATCCGCATGAACATGAGTGTTTATTGCATATAGAAGCTTCAACCCCAATTCTTTCACAAGAGAAAGATCTCTGTCCACTGTCTTATCGACTGGATCGACCAACTGAAAGCAGAATAAACTGAATCAGTATATTCTCAAGTAAACAGAAATTTCAGAAAAGAAAAAGTAAAATTAAACATTGTAACGTGGCAAAAAAGGATAACAGAATTGCAATCAGACTAAACACCCCCCCACCCCCAACCCAATTATTCAAAACCCTAGTATACATGCCAATCAGCAATTCAAGTTTGAACAACTAAATTATGCAATTAAAGACTGACCAGGGCTGGTTTATCAGGATGAGAAGCATCGGCGAGAAGGTAAGTGTAAGTAGACGATTCCTTCTCAAAGAGTTGACGAAAGAGCAACCTTGACGACGTCGTATAAGAAGCTGATCCCATCTGCGATCGATACCTGGGGAGTCGAATTACAGGAGAAGAAACTGGATGTAATCTGGGAGAAAATGCAGTATAGAAATGAGAAAATCGGAATTTCAGAAGCATTTCTTAGGATGACTATGAATTTTTTGAATTTAATAGAGTACGGCGATCATATCAACATCTATGTTTTCAACTGCTTTTGGTATTTTTAATAGGGTTCGCCATGCGTGCCAATAAATAAATCTTGTTAATTAGCAATTGGTTGCTTTTGTATTGAGGATGATTATCCGGTACGATATCACTGGTGATTGGCCCATTCGTCGGTTACAAACAAACCTATGCCGGCAAATTCATCTTCCCTTCCCCATTGTCCACTATGGTATCTCTGTAGATGGAGGGAATCTTTTTATTTATTTATTTTTTTTCGAAGCACTCTATTTTTTTTTTTTTTATTTTGCAGAATGTCAACGAGTCGAGTCGAACCTAGCCTAACTCACTCACATAATAATTTTTTCAAGAAAATAAAATATATAAAACTGCTAACATTACCCAAATTTATGACAAATTGTTGAAATTCAACTTTTAATACGTGGTTAAACATGAACAGGTACAAAAATTCAGACATTTGGCTGATTTATTAGGGTGAATGGGAGTAACTTTTAATGATTTTTAATGGATTTTAATGTGAAAGAAGAGAGAGAATGAGTGGAGGTGAGTGGTTGAGATTTATGGATGTGATGAGATATGTGGATGTGATTGATTTAGGAGAGAGAAAAAAGTGGAAAAAAGTGATAAAAAGTGATAAAAAGTGATAAAAAGAGGATCCATTCATGCTTTATAATTGAAACTAACCAACCAAATACAGGCTTTTGAGAGTGGAGCTATCCGAATTTATAAAACTTCATGAAATATAGTGATGCTAAGTATCTACATCAATTAAATCAAACTCTAGAAGAATACATGGTATATTGATGTTAAATATACATTAATCTACTTTCCCTTTTACATGTGTATGTACATTAATGCTGTGTGCACCAAATTTGGAGCGTATAATGAATTCATGACCATCAACGCTTCTTCTTTCCAGCAAGAATTGGTTGAATATGCAATCTCCTGCTGAAAGCCTCATTGAAAAGAAAACGGGTTTGGAAAGCAGAAATTATGGGCAACCAAGCAAGGACCGCTATGGGTGCAAAAAGAACTACTCCCATCCCATAATCATACGTTCGAGCAAAAACCCGAGCAAATTGCCACAATCCAATTCGCTCCATTTGAGGCCTCACAATTTGTGCAACCTGAAGAACAAAAGTATGTCGTCTCAACTTAAACTAGCCGGTCAAAGTCAAACTCCAATTTTAACTGCATATCCAAACTAAAACTAGGGTCTCGTTCCCTCTCTTTGCAGTTCGATTTTCGGTGAGTTTTGGATTCATTTTCATGTTTCTGCTTTTGGGTTTAGATGGCATGTTTTGGCATTTTAAAATTTTAAAAAATATGTTTTCAAAAATACAAAAGAAAGCAAACTTTCGGTATTTTGAAAAACTAGAAACATTTACTTACCAATATTAAGCCCCAACCAGTAGGAAGAAAAGCCAGACAACAAACAACCAAATCCCGCAGAGACAGATGACATATGATTGACAAAGCTACAATCGTCGCCACAACTCCCAAGAAAAGAAAGGCTTTAAATAGCCTAAAGGCGAGGTGATAAGTAGCGCTGAGATAATGCCGCCCCATTTTCACAGCCTGCAAAAAAGGTTCATATAATTGAAGCTCGAGGGTGAAAGAAAGAGAAACTTTGTAGCATTGATATGAGAAATGATCTTCTATCCGCATGGCGTATAATCCACGTCCACAGTTGCCAAGCTGACATGCCACTGTCATATCATCATTTATCTATGTCATGTGTGTCATATCAGCTATGAACGTGATTACATATATGTCTACTAGATGAAATTTACCTTGACTAGGAGGAAAATGAGAACGATGACAACCCACGAGAGGACATAAACGATGAAGTTTTTGTTCTGACCAGATATATCGAGGTGATAGACCAAACCATACTGGTAAAGGAAAAATCTTAGTGAAAGAACAAAGTCCATTAACCGAGAAGTCAATCCCGAGTGAAGAAGATGAGCTTGCTCTTCATTCCACCAAGATTGCCAACTTTTGTCTTGCGGGATTCCTATCCCACCCTGATGTTCAATCCACTTATTCCAATCTTTCCAATCATCAACAATCTTGCCCCAATCGAATCCCGAGGGATTAAACAAAAATGGCGCAAACAACCAAGTCAAGGACATGAACCATATAGCGTATGTTATCAACACGTAAGCCATGCTACTTTGATAGGACCTTCTAAACAAATCATAAACAATTAGCAGTAGTAGTAACTCAAACCCTTTCACAAAATGACTTCGTGAATATAATCTGTAGTTTTCGGTAAAACTTGCGTGAAAGATGACCACTTTACGGCCTGTTGGTCGATACTTGGCACCCCCGTGAAGAATTGTTCGACCGTAGTAGTGAGATTTTGTACCATAAGAAAAAGTAAAGAAAACTGAGGCAAGTTGAAGTTGTATGAGAACAAAATCTTTGAGGGCTGTAAGAAATCCTCTCTCGAGTCCAATCTCGATAACCATCGGTAAGCCTGTTAAAGCCCAAGCTGGATAAATGACTGGGAAGCCAATGCAGTTTCTAAAGATTCGATGTTTTTCACTCGGGCCTCAAGGAGGAGCGCTCTTTGTAGACCACTCAGTACGAGGTAAAGCTGTCCGTAGAGGAATACGTATACTCCAATTACCGATATCTGCAAATTCAAAAAATAAATAAATAAATAAATAAAATTATCTCACTAAATAGATAGAAATTTTGGTACTCAAGATCATAAGAATACAGATTTTTAAAAATTTATTCATAGAGGTAAAAAGAAATTACCAAGCTGTTAAAGTAAAATCCAATAGTGGTGAAATAACATGAAAGCATCCGAAAGAAGTCAAAACGACGCCCAAGGCGGTATATATCACGGCTGAGAGTTTGCTCACTGTTTCCATTTGCAACTTTGGCTTCAAATTTCGATATTTGGTTGAGTCCAACGTCTCGTCCTTTGCCAACTTGCATATACTCATGATATGTAACATATCCTCGTCGTAGCGTAGTATTAAATCCTAATCACATCAATTTATCCCCTTACTGTATGCCAAAAAACAAAAAATGAAAAATGTAACCATGGTTAATTATCCCGTACCTGCAAATACATCCTCACTCAAGTTAATTGTCTTTGATGCCTTGCTAATGCCACCTCTAGTTAAGTGAAATATTCTGTCGAATACATCAGGATGCCCATAATGGAATCTAACCCTGTATTACAGTATAAATAAGTAAACATGGATACATCGACTAATATCGGCTGTAGAATAATAACTTGAGCAGTCATATCGGCTAATGAATTAATTATTACCTAAGAGGATTTGCAAGAAGTCTTTGACCAATGGTGACAAAGCTGGTCTCCTGATAGGACATGAACCATGCTAAAGAAGAAACACTGCAGTAAAATGCTAGCTATAGTCAACACTTCGTTGAGAAAATTCTTAAGATATCATTTGCGATTTATATTGATGTATATGATGAGGTAAATATGATATAAGAGCCTAGATACTAACCTTCCTGTGAATATGTGCTCTCTCATGCCGATTATTGTAGGAGGTCTCGTCCTTCCTTGGACCCGTAGAAATTCTTGTAAGAGATTTCTCATCTTGAGAGCTTCTTCCAGATAATTATCCTGTCATAACATGGTCATCAAGACAATTTATAATAGAATAACAATTAGTTCTGTTCACCTACCAACAGAAGATACATGTCAATACTACCACCACCAATGGTGGACTGACATGCTCCAAAAAATTTTTAAATCCTAAAAATTTTTTGCCATATGTCAGTCCATCATTGGTGGTTTGCATACTAACACCTATCCACAGTGCGTAGGTGATTATTTTCCTATTAACCATTTCAAATTTTGTGATGTGCATACTTGGTTCATATCAATTGCTTGGAGAGCTTCACCGCGTGTGAAAATTATTGCATGGTTTTGATTCTCGGGTTTTCCTTCACCAATATTTGGAGGTCCTGGTAGCTTTATGCGATATACCTCCTTCAAAAGTCGAGTATTTAACAGCAAGGCTTTTTAACTATAGAGCTTCTCAAATGCATGTTTAGGACTCTAATATTGAAGTTTGATTTTAATTGGATAGTAAAACTCTGAAAACTTATCTCGTGCTAGTAGTACCTGGTCAAATCTGTTTACGGCTTTGACTAATATTGATGAGTAAACTGGTTGAGTCCTGTCTGCAATGATTTCTTCTTTCTCCTCAACATAGGCAACACGCAAAGCTGGATATCTGTAAGACATTGACGTTTACCTAATATCTCACTCCAAATATCTCGTGAATTAAGAATTTTCACAATGCATCTCGACCATAAAAAAATATTACCTTATCATTAATTCAAGTATGTCTTGAGCCTGGGGGTCTCCGGAAGCTTTTTGTGATCCATAAATTTGACAAGAAACGATATGTGTGAATTTCATATCTACCATGGCCTCGAGTTGTGCTGATAACATATCATTAGCTCTATCAATGGAGTCATAACCTTGAAGAATATCTGGTAAACAGATCAAACAAAGTTAATAATTCTCAGACTGGTTGTCAATGTAATTTCAGTACAATCAGTAAACCAGACAAGTTTGAAATAATTAATAATGTAACTAACTGTCATCATCTGCCATGTCAAGAAAAGCTTGCAGTTTAAGGGCTTTTCTGCAGTACATCATTCCTCTGACTGTAGTAACAAAAGAAACGAATGTCAATATATTCATCTTTCAGATGATCAATATATAATCAAATTATGATTTTTTTTTCCTTTTCTTTTTTATGCTTAAAACTACCTGTCCTACTTAGGGTTTGCCCTCGAAATGAAGCCCAATCTCTTAGCTCTTCCTCATCGATTTCATCATTGTCTAGTTCTTCACTTCCTATGCGCTCCAGAAAATTTCTCCATTCATCTAAGAGCACATAATGAAAAATATACAGTTAAAAGAGAAGCTTTATACAATATTATATGCAAGAAAAATATGATTCTCACATTAAGAAGAGGAATATATACAAACCTGGATATATCTTTTGCATATAAAAGCTAATTGAAACTGCTTCCTTGCTTGAGTGAAGCTCCTTTCTTGAAAATTTAACTTCTTCCATGAAGTGAGGTGTCAAAATACTGCAATGAACAGATTGTTATTCCTCTATACTTATATTTCGGAAATGAGAAGGTTAAAGTGGATGAGATGGGAGGTAAATATTGCAAAGTAAGTCTCTGGAAGAATTTGTAGTTAAAAAAAATAAAGAAGGTCACAGAAAAATGTAAATAATATATATCTATATATATATACATTTTTGTAGATTTGTGGAGCACCTGAATGACAACATATTGCGAACTTTTGGAGCTTTAGGCATATCCATAAAGAGAGAAGTGGCAAAAAACGAAATCCTTCTCCGAGCTTCCAAGTTTGACGGTATGTACATTGCTTTATCTTTGACGGTGAGCAACAAATGGAAGCGCTTAATCTATCATTAAAAAAAAAGAAAAAAATTTGCTTTATTGATTAGATGGGTTAAGAGAAGAAAATGAGCAAAATTTAGGACCAAAGATTTGTCGTACTAAGTACCTTGTCCATGAAAGGGCCACAATCGGGCAAAGGAAAATGGATAGAATGCTTTGAAGCAAATAATTCTTGTTCAAAGTGGCTGAAAAATTCTCTGTCTTCTTCTGATTGCTGGTCAGCATAAGGCGTATCCAAAGTCCTTGTACATCAATCACAGAGACTGTATTTCAATCACGAACTAGGATGTAGAAAAATACAAGACGACAAAATTCAAAGTTATTGCTTAGAAATAATGCTAACCTGGATCCATTTACCAACAAATCATTTGTTACAAGCTCAAAAATATCTTGAATTGCCTTCACGACTTTACAATGATGATCTTCATTCCCCTCAACCTTAATCCAAGCATGATGTAAGGCCATGACAGGTAGTTACCGAAGCCAAACCACTGTTCTATTTGTGTTTCAGTTTTCAGTTCTTTGTTTCCAGAGTTAAAATAGAGAAAACAGTTGTTTCTTGCATTTTCAACATTTTGGCATGTTTTTACACAAAATCCTCAAATTCTGAAAAGTCCTTTTTAAGTTCCTTCACAAATTTTTTCCTTGTTTTCTAAAATGGCTTTCAAAAGTATGAAGGTAATCAAGTTTTCAGAACTCAATAACAACAAAGAGAACGTAAGCGGTAGGTATTCTTGGAACAAAAGCTTGGAAACTGATATTTACCAGAAGCTCGACTAACTCAGTAAATTTAGCATGTAAATTTGGTAATTCGCTCAGGTGCAAGTCCCTAACAAGTGATGATCTTCGAATGCTTTCTTCGATCTCATCAATGATGCCAAAAGTTATACTGACAACAAGAAAACCAGGTATAAGAAAATATGATGGGAATTGGAACTAATATATAGGAAACTATGGGTTTAAAGGGGAAAAATGGAGAAATTTTGAATTGGAAAGCACCTTCTTTCGAGGTCACCAACCATGAGGATGTCCAACATGTCCTTCAGACATTCATAGCACTCAAGTACAACCAAGTACATATAGTTGTCCTTCCTTATCCTTTTCAAAAGATTATGGTCTTCGCCAACAAAATCTCTTGCAATGCTTAGAGCTATTGACAGCTACAATGAATAGAAGACACCTTAGAAGTCATAGAATCCAAACATGGAACCTCAAGAAATGAACTTTGAAAGCTCACAAGCGATACCTTATTTGCTAAGAGGAAAACAGGCCAACGAATCTGGCCCGAAAATAACTCGGCCGAGACAGGTATTTTCATCAAATCCATTTCCCTGATTTCAGTAAAACTGTTTTATTGTATATCATGTGTATACTAACATAAGACTAAACAAAAAAATTCTGGACAAGAAATATTTAACCTGTTGCTTATCAGGTCCTCTTCACGGAAGCTGCTAATGATTTGGTTCCACACAAGAGCGAACTTCACAGCTCCATTCTTATCATTTCCGGAAGCCTGAAACTCTCCTCAATTAAGACACAAAAAATACACGTGATATACGCTATTTTTTTAACTTCCTTTTCCACTAAAAATACACTATTACTACTCAATTCAGTGAATATTTGGGAGAGATTACTGGGGAAAAAAGGGTTTTCTGAATGTGTGGTGGAAAAAAAAAGGAAAAGAAAAAAGAAAAAGAAAGATCATGAAAAAGTTGTCAGTCAAATAAAATGAGTAGCTGAACATGACATCTTTGCCACACAAACTACCGTCGAAGTTGAACATTAATTTCAACTCCATATTCATAAGTGCTACTCATTCTTATCCAACATTTCGTGTTTCCACCACTGTTCAAACTAAAAAAAAAAAAAAAAACTAAAAAGTAGCTTCAATACGGTAATACCCAAACACACAAGTATAGTATATAATTTAGTGAACAAAACCTTTAGAAATTTCTGGTGGAAGAGCCACTTTGTGATCCCATTTTTATTTTCTTTAATCTGCTTTGGTATAAGGCAGACATTAAAAGCAGAGGGCAAAGTGTCGAATCTACTTCGCAGCATTCCTTGTGTTCGAATCTATTTAAAACAAGAGGAGTAAGAATATTTCCATTGTATTTCATGAAAAACAAAAAAACAAAATAATGAATTCATAAAAGAAATAAGAATTGCATACCTCACCGAGATGGTGTAGAATTCCATATACACCACCAAATGCAGAGCAATATACAGAATACCATATTTGGGCATCCATGAAATACACCTATATGCATGGAGAGTAAAATCTTAAACACTTGTAATGAAAAAGCACATTGGACTAGAAATACAAATGAATTGTGTCTTCCAAACACGTACAAGGATAATCGGAGACCAAATAGCTGCAATGGCACCGGCATTGTTCTTCACTGTATTTAGAACCATAAGTCAGATTATGTCCACCAGTTGAATATCATAATGGCATAATAAGAGTCTAACCTGTTGGAAATAGCTCATGCCAATCATAATTTTTAACCCCAATTCTCATTATCTGTCTTGTGGGTGATATGAGCGGTTTAATCTGAAAAATGTATGGCGGGTAAATCTATAAGCATGCATGATCCTTTCTTCACATCATTCAAATTGGAAAAGTAAATTTATAAGCTTGCAAAATTACTCACCTCAAATGTATAGCTAAATGAAAATTTGCTGAGGAATAACAAAACCCAGAATAACGAGTACCTAAAAGCATCAAGAGAACACACTTATGCACAAGATTGAGTAAAAATAAAGAAAAAGAAGAAAAATTCTAAGCACTCAGTGAAAGTACTTCAGGAGAGATACTTGGCTCTCTTGCATTCCTCTTCCAATGTATAATCTAGGCTACAAAATGAGGAGAAAATCATAAACCATATGAAGCCAAAGGAATAAATAGATTTACAGGAAAAAAAAAAAAAAAAAAGAAAAAATGTCTTTTGGAAAATCTGTACCAAACCAGCCCTTATTTATACCTGTGTCCACAGAGAAAAGATTGTACACAATTGAGTGTTAGAAGTCTCGATGTATTTCCCAACAGCAGGTACAAGAAAAAGGACCATATTCACAGCATTAGTTATCAAGTAAAATGCAACTGCAACCATGTAAGAAGAATAGCACCACTCTCCAAGCCAGCTACTGTTTTGTGTGGAGTAACAAGTGTATTTTCTTCTTGAACGTGTGTAAAATATGGGAAGAACAATTGTCCATATCATCGCCAGAGCCACCTTAACCACACTTTTTACACGTTGTGCAGGGTCCATCGTGCATCTAGCTTTCCATGTGAAGGCAATGTCAAGAGTAGCTGCACGATCAAAAAGCTTGAAAACTTGTAAATCACTTCCTTAAAGTAAGTATGCTAAAAGCATTTTATTTCATTCACATGAAATGAATTGCTTTTAATACATAAAGTACCTTGAATTAGTTTGAGAACTGCTGATGTAATGAAGATGCTCATGACATCCTCGACTATTTCTGCTTGAAATATTTGAAACAGAGATTCTAAATCATGACATGCCATAATTATCAAGGCCTGAGAGAGAAAGATAAAGGACTCATTAATCAAGACATCCTTCATTAAGGAATAAGCAATAGATTCACAAAAATCACCTGAAGGGATAAAATAAGTAAGCTCCACATTCTATCAAAGCTTCTGAAAATCTGCCAAAATGAACGTCTCTCTACAAAATTTGTCTTCCCTAGCCACTTTGGCTTCCTCGTCTCGCCCAGTGGGGCCTCGCCCAGTGGGGCCTACATTGTATGGATGTAAAGATTAGTTAAGGTTCTGTAACATTAATGCATAATATGCATGATTAGTTCAAGAAGTATCACTTACTCCCATTTCTTCATCTTCAATTCTATCTCTATTCTTTTCTTTATTAGCCCTAAAGGACGTCCACCATTTCTTCTTTTTGCAATCACTTGGAGGGTCTACACAAAAGAAATCATGGTCAAGGCGCATTGGCCAGCCAATTTCAAAGCACTCTGGAGACCTGAAATTTAAACAAGAACATGAAGAAAAACTTTGGGTAATAACGAAAAAGCTCAGCAAAACAATGAACACAAAGACAACTTAGGAAAATAATTGGAGTTTTCTTACCAGAAAAACTCATTTAAGTCATCATAGTTCCTCCAAGTTGAATGATCAGTTGTTCCATCTTTGTTTTTCATGGCTTCCTTCAGTCATTGGCAGAAAAGATTAGAAAGGACGTTCTAGAATGACATAGGGAAATGCATTAGTAGCTTCAGTTTACCTCATGTATAACCTCATATATTGGAGAAACTACACAATTAAGGAAAGCCTCAGTTTCTCCACCGTACGCCGGCATGACTCTTTCTCCAGTTATCATGCTTACAGCCCCAGTCAATACATTGTGCATTTCATATGCCATCTGAAAGACAAGGCAAATTCAAAAAAGTCAAAAGCACCATTTAAGCTTGTGTTCGTTTTGACCTTTTTCTACCTGAAAATTGACTTCTATTCTGTCAAAGGTAAACTTTAATTTAAGAATTACTTCAGTATTAACAAAACATATCAGATAATTGATTCTAGAAAAAATAAATAATGAAAGAAACTGAGAGCAAAGAAATCTCAACTTACATGGTGAAATATGTAACAGAGGCACTCTGCCATGAACCTCAAGTTTGCAGCTTCACCCCAAATGAGAAGATAAAGTGCTATGTACAGAAGTTTATATTGTTGAGCTTCTTGTTTTAGAAATGGTAACCTTCAAAATATATGAAATAAACTAAATCTTTTAATAACAGTTTAGTGGTAAGAAAAGCTATGTATCAGTTTAAAGATGCTTACTCAATGTTGCTTTTTCGGCCGAGAAATTTGCACCAATCCTTATAATTCTTAAAGAACTTCTTCATTAGCGCATCCACAGCTACATCCCCGAGCTAATATCCGAAAGTAAAACACAGTTCGTTGAGGAATAAAAGAGACCTGACAAAATGAATATTTAATCTAAGGTAGGTTTATGCTACAATATTTTACACACCTTTGATGTTGATACTTGCTTCTTAGGTTGTCGAATGTGGGTATTAGCAAGAAGAAGGATCAAATGCTCTCTCTGGTTGGCCACATTTCCTTTCTGAAAGGCAAAAAACAATGACAGACTAAATATTTAAATGAGATGTGTCTTTCATGGGAATATAACAAAATAGGAGAAATATTTAAATGAGATGTGTCTTTCATGGGAATATAACCAAATAGGAGAAATCTTAAAAACTCGTTAACAAATCCATTGCCATATTTAAATTGTTCACTTGAAAGAATTAAAGAAAAAATTAAATAAACCTGAAATCCAAAGCAAAACTGAAGCCAATCAAACAGGTCCACGTGAGTTACTCGTGTTTTCAAATCTTCCACAAAAGGCATGCCACGAACACTGCGAATAGCAGCCACCGCAGCTTTGATCTGTAGACTTCTATATTATATCAAAGGTCATTTTATATATCACAGTGTAATCAAGCATACTGCTTTACTCAAGAAATGAATGTTGTTAAAGTATTAAGATTTTTTTAAGTGACATACAGAAACCTACTCTTTGCTAGATTAGCCAACAAATTGTAGTTAATTGAAAAGAATCGGACCTCGGGAAGTTGCATTATTGGCTGATGAATGCCTCCTTGATCTAGAGGAAGAATGTTGTATGGCACAAAATATTCAGATTTTGCATTTACACTGTCAGCATCAGTAATGGCCTGTCCGGGGGAAAAAAAGGAAGAAAAAAAATTTCATTAAGTCGAGCAAATTTTTGATAACAGAAGAATAAGGGGTAAAGGTAGAGGCATGAAGAAAACCTGGAAACCCTCAGAAACTGTATTTATTACTTCATTTAAAACTTGTGCAATGGCAAGTGCTTTATGCAATTTTTCTCTGAAAACATTCAAATTTATTTCACAGGATAACAAAATGTGTTATTATTCTCAATAGTTCATTTGAGCAAATGAAGAACAGGACATCTAGAAAAGTTGAACAATCACCTATTTTCCAAAGTAGACTCTCCACCGTGTTTGATGATGTAGTATTTGTACCCTCGATATACGCGGCTTAGTTCACGCAAATCAGTCCTTTCCTTTCTTTTTCTAATTGTCATTTCTTCATCCTACATTAAAAAGTAAATGAAGAATTAAAACAAAAAAAAAGAACATAAACAAAAAATTACAGTAGTTGCTATAAATTGATAGTTTCTTCTTTGAAGCAGAGTAATAACGGAGTGGCTCTCGGGTTGAAAATTACCTGTTCAAGCCGATGAAAGAGAGCGGTTTTGAACTGTCGAACGCCTCTACCGGTTGAAGTTGGGTCCAACTTATGTGTCAATTCAAATGCATGAAAACGACCTGCCCAGAAATGTTCTCAAACGTATAATTACACAAAACTTGTTCTTAAATCAATCTGCCATTTATTGCTAAAGAAAAAGGAAAATTCTTTAAAAAATTCATATCAAACAAAAAATAATAATAAAATAAGTATCAAGAACTCCTACAAATTCAATCCAATCCAATCAAACTTCCCTGTAAATTCATAAATTTACACTTCAATCCAATCAAATTCTGATTTACACTTCAATCCAATCAAATTCTTAAACATCCACAACAAATTTTCAACAAATTCCAAGAGCAATCATCAAAACACAGCACCATCAGTAATTCAGTGCACAGAAACTCAACAAATTTATAACTATAAGTCTATAAGGCAAAAAATCTAGTTAATTACAAGTAGCCATGATTATCTTCAACAAAAAGATTCAATCTTGAACTAATTACACACAGACTTACAAAGATAAGCCACACGAGGCTCTTCTCTTTCAAGCTGATTCGCCACTCGAAGAAATCTCTGAATCGCAGAAACCAAAGTAACAGGCAATTTCTCACTATCAAATGGCTCCGGTACTTCATCCCGTTCATAAGTGAGTGACCTAGTAAACGGCCTCGTATCTCTCGAAATATACCTTCTTCCATTGCTTGTGCTTGCAATATCATTTGTGGGCTCTGCAAGAACAATCTCCGACATTGCTCTGAGAGGCAGTAAAAGCTTAGAGGTGAAGAAGAAGAGTGATAATGCATGGGATTAAGAGTATTTAAGTAAAGGGATCTTGGGTGTATATGCATGATCTTGATTCTAATTTTTAATGGGTTTTTTTGCTTTTCTGGGTTGCTTTTCGTTTATGGGATGTAATCTTTTTCGCTTTTGCTTTTGATTTGGCTAAGAAATTGGGGGAACTGTGAGGATGTGGAGGAAATTGAAAGGGATTTGCATGATTGAATGAACTTCTTTTGATGGAGTACGATTTGGAATTGGCGGGTTCTTTTTGTGTATAAGAAAATTTGCTAAGGGGCAATATGGCCATATGGGACCAAAGTCATTGTTCACTACACTAAGGCATTGACCTCCTTTACCAGTCCCAACTATACTCAGGTCATGTTATCACACTTTTTAATTCGTTTTAATTCGTTCTTTTTATAATTTAAATTTGGTTAAATAAATCACATCTACATATCAACTGTACTTTTAAATCTCCACCATCCAATTTCACTAATTCTTTCTCTTCCTATTCATAAAAATACATTTTAATTTCTAAGCTAACACACACTCAATCGATCCCCGTCTACTTAACTATTTCATCTCGGTGCAAATCTATCGTCTCCGTTTTTACCTTCTTAACTAGTATTTCATCCAATTATTATAGTCTACATATATAATTAAATGCAATAACTCAACGACGTGAATTGTTTAGATGCGATAAAATAGCAAGGGAGAATAACTAACTATGTAAAAATCAACTTTCTCAATTTTAATCTCCTTACCTGTTGTCTCACTCAATGAAAATAGTTCACATATAAAAATTCATGTGCTTATCCTTCATTAGGCCTCGATATCTATTTTTATTTTCCGATTTTGGGTACTCATGTTTCAAAAAGAAACGCACTTAACCACAAAAACGTGATGTGTTCCCTCGATATTTTTTCACATATTACACTTTTAATAAGACTAATAATAATATTTTGTCCATCGTTGTATATATCAACCCTACGCAGGACATGAGTCGAGCAACTGAGTGGACAATGTTTTTAAAAAAAAAAAACCCCCAAGTATTTTAAATCTCCTTTAATTTGGTTCTGATTTAACCAGAGCCGGTTTTGGCTTGAGGCGAGCGAGACCGTCGCCTCAGGCGCAAAACCGGAGGGGGCGACTTTTTTCTCTTTTTTCTTACATAAAAATTAAGTATATATATGTAAACAACGCAATTATAAAGATGTCAAATGAGTGGTGCAGCGGTCAACTTGTGTGTTTTTGCAGAAATCGTACTCCAGCCAAGTTCGGAATCCCAATCTTGCATTTCCCATATCTCATATTATTTATTATTTTCTTTCTTTAAGTTTTGGTAAAAGTATTCCTCCAAAAAAATATTTTCTACAACTATATTAATTCTCTAATATTTCAACTCATATAAAAAGTTTGTAATACCTTCGAATAAAATTTATAATACCTCCTTTAGTTTTACGCATAGTTAATTTCAAACATTCTTAAATTTCATATTATCAAAAAATAATAATAATAATAATAATAATCTTCTAAACAACCGAATCTTGTTACTTTGGAACAAAAATAAATTATAATAATCTTTATTTTTTCTATTATTATTGTATTTTTAGTTAACTATTAATTTTTGTAAAGCACTTACAAATTTGAAAATCATTACATGGGGCGCATTTTATGATGTTTTGCCTCAGGCCCCGAGAATCACAGGACCGGCACTGGATTTAACATTACATTACTTCTAGGTCCTCTTCTTTCTTAATTCTTAACAGTAGTAATTTATGAAATTCTGAATTTCTGATTGAGACTCACACACCGGCATTGATAAGTTTTCAAAAGCTACTTTTATTTGCCTTCTGTAAATGATGAATCTGCTTTAATTAAGTGGAAACATTGTGGTCACTAAAGTTGTCTTAAAATAAATTAAGACATGTTTTGCAATTCAGTATAATATCACAGTAAATGAAAGTTATAAAAGGAAAAAGGAAAAAAAAAAGAAAAATGAAGAAGAAGAGAGAGCTCCTTGGTTTTGTAATGTTCATAACTCTTTGGCTGTTCGATTTTGTTTTAATTAAATTGCTAGAAACAAAATTTTAAACTTATTTCTTTAAGTCTATTTCTGTCCTTCTCATAATTATTATGCCATTTTCTAGGTTTTTAATATATATTTAAACAATTACTCGTATATCATTTAGACATTTTTAGATTGATATTCAATTTGAAGATTTTCAATTTTATGGTAGTTTGAGTTTCGTGTCTAAAGAATTTGTTACGAATCTTTATTGTATGACGTTACCAATGTAATGAATGAAGTATCTCGTGTAAAGGTAAGTACGATTACATATATATCATATCATATTTAAAATGGTTTGCTTAATTTATAATTTATTTGTCGAGCAAAATAAAAAAATTGTTATTTAATTTTCTCTTTTATTACGTTTCAAATTGAGAAATCACGGTAGAATATAGTAATAATTTCAATAATCAACATAAGAAAAAGCTACTTATAATCACTTTATACCTTGATAATCAACTTTTCCTCCTTCAAGGCGAAGAGCAACACGCTATCTTCATGTGTGTTTCCAAGAGAGTGCGTGTAGGACATCAACTTTATTAACAAAAGTTCATGCACAAAAATTATTGTTAATACTACCATAAAGAATCAAGGAAATATACTACTAACACTGACAAGTGGCACCCGCTCTCCAACAAAATTTCTTTCTTCCTCTTTAAGAATTAAGTCAAAATTTTCCGTACATCATAGTTTATACAACGTAATTAATCAGAACTTTCGATTTTGCTTGTTGGCTCCTAGCACTTTCAGGCTTCTGCCATCGGCGAGCTTCGTTGAGATCAACTTGTTTGAGTTTGGTAAATTTTTCTCGCTAGTGATCATCTGAAGGTACTAATTATGTTCGGATCGTGATACGTATCCATACATCCACCCACCCCTTGATCGTGGTGATAGAGGGGGGCATGTGGCACTATCCGGATATAGTCGACATCTTATGGTGCCAACTATATTGGCATTGGATAGAAAATAAAGTTTTTCTAGTTCGAATATTTTGAACCGGCTATTACTATATATTTAATAGAGAATATGAAAAAATAAAAATAAATTTTAAATATATGATGGAAAAGTAAAGAAAATATATAAAAAGGTTGTGGAATCGATATAGTGAGTTGTCAAAAATTACGAGAGAAAAAAAAAACTTTTTTTTTTTTTAAAAAGTTGTATGGAACAAACTTTTGGTATTTCCTTCAAAAAAACTTTGGTATTTGACATAGAGAATACAGTAGTTTTTCTCATCTCAAAAAAATAAAAAGGAAAAACAAAAAGAAAAATTAACAAGAAAGGGGCTCATGGGCTGGCCCGTTAACGATTGCTGAGAAGACTCCAGTGTGGTCTTGTCGAACGACTTGAAAGCTGTTCGTCCAACGCACTAAGCTGGCTCGGCCCATTGCCTCCTCTGCAAAGGCCCAAGGATGCAAAAGTAATTTGATCCAAATACATATCTTTTGCGTAAATTGTCATTCACCACCTAAAGTCACAAAAAGTTATTATATTTTCGTAGAAATTCCTTTTTTCAAGTGGAATTGGGGCAACTGAACTAATATATCGCTTCTTCAAAGTGGAATTTAACGTAAAAGATAATTTTTCTTGTAAAATTAAGAATGAAATTAATGAGTTTTTTGTTAAAAAAAAAAAAAAAAAATTGAGAAGGGTCAAGCCACACGCATGTTTGGCATTTTGTCCTTTCCAAAGAAAACTCCTTTCAGTAATTCTGCTTTAATTTACTTTCTTGTTGAACAGTACCTCACTTTTGAATTAGCGTAAAATGTACTTATATTAGAATCCTGCCAGAAAAAAGGTACAATATACTGAATCAAACTATTTATTTAAAAAAATATACAAACATCGAAATATAATAACAATTTAGCCCTATTTTGTGTATTGATATGTTTCTTGCCACAAAGAAATATATTCCATCTCCTCAAAGGGTACCCCACAAATATAATCTTGTGAATAACTCTCAATCCCTAAAAATTCTTCTACTCCATTTTCCATCAAATAATTTTCCATATCATTTGTAATCCAACTAAAATCAAAACCATTCAAGGTCGATGTTGAACAACAACTGTCCATTAGATCCAAATCAAGCGATGGACAATCATCAAAGTAACTACCTTCAGAAGTCCCCAGCATTGAATTATGATCTGCAATCTCATCTTCTAGCGACTGCATTACACCTCTTAACATTTCGTCGTTTGCAACCTCCGTTGTTGACTCCTCCAATAGTGACTCAATAAGAGCTCTATCGCTGTCTGAGAACTCGATATTGTTCATTTCAAAGGAAGAAGAATCCATTGCTACACTGCTTTCCATATTGCAAGAAAGAAAATAAAGGAATGGAAGAGGATAAATGACCTAATTGAAGGATTGGTCTTGTAGATGGGATGCAAATAATGGATGGAATTTTAGTGTTATATAGGGAGATATCACACAACTACCATAGTACCATGTGACATTGTCCCATGATGTTCCCACTGTTCATGTACATACACATAATTTTGATTGGTGAATGAATTTGCATTGGATCAAAGAAACTCTTGTATAATATCAACTTGGATTTAAATCATAGTTTACAACCACCATTCATGCATGTGCACCTATATTATATTGTTTAATAATTGTTTGTCTAGGACACTCTTGTATTAAGGTTGCCCTACAAGATGTTCATTATTGCCATTGACACTCCATTTAATTATACGGGCATGCATGCATGTTATCTTGCCCTCTCTGAATAGGAAATTTCATGCCCACTGATTAATGAAGTACAGCCCGTTCTTTTACAACTTTTAACAAATTTTTACACATTTTAACACATTCACATCAAAAGTCAAACCAATTACATCCACATATTTTCTGGGACCCACTGTACTACATAAATCTCCATCACTCAATCTCACTAATTCTCTCTCCTATTTCACATCAAAACTCATAAATACTCATAAATACACATACACTAACGGGGGCGTACGTGATAATGTCCTATAAGATGTTTATTATTGTCAGTGGCACTCTATTCGTATGGACATGCGTGTTCTCCTGTCGCGTTGGAGTAAAAGATTATATCACCACATCCTTAACTCTGTTCTCTCTCTTGCCTGGCGCTTGTAGATAGCACCGTTCTTCTCTCTATATAGGAGTGGGCATAATAGGCTAGGGTGCCATTGCTATTCGCGGATATGATGACATTTTTTTCACTCACTGTGCGTGCAACATATATAGAAACTTTATATATATTTGAAACTTTGAGAATCTAGGGGTCTATTTTTGTTGTTTTAAAATTTTCAAAATATTGAAAAGTTGTCTTGTTATAAAGTTTTGGAAACATGTACGTTTTCAAAACAAATAAATCTTTTTATAAAGAAATTCAAAACTAATTTGTCGTTTTGAGTATCTTCAGTGGGATTATCTTAAATGGTAAAATTTTGGAAAATACACTCGATCCATCCAAAAAATAAAAAATAAGTTTAAATTTAAAGCTCAAAATAGATATTTGAAAGTTGAAACCATGCCAAAAGAAAAGGAAACCTTCTATCAAGAATAGTTAACCATCGATACAATCATCCTTTATTTTAATAATAATAAACAATATCTGGTGGTGTTCCCCCAGGTGCGTTCCAGAGAAATAACCTTTATTTTATATTTATTTCCTAAGCAAAGCTTTTTTTCCTTCTTAATAAGGAGTGGACAGAGAATAATTTGTTTGCATATCACTCTCCATTTGTGACAGATTGGCCGGATCATGCTTTAATTATATTTCATCATATATAATAATAATTGAAAAGACAGCACAGAAACATGATCTTCAAGATATGGCTTATGCAGATCGATCTAGGTGTAATATAAAAGGAACATGCATGATCCATCCACGTTGTGACCGAATTCCTTTATATCACTTATTCCTCGAAAATTAAATTTTACTGATAAAAAAATAAACAGATTTAGCTTTTAATTAGTGATAAAATCAAAACTATCAGATGTTGAACAACTGTCCAACATTAGGTCGAGATCAAGTGATGGAAAATCACCCACTAGAAAAGGGCATGATCATGTCGATGTACATTTGAGAACTCCAAATCATTTTAAGTCGGACAAATTAAAGAAGTCTCGAATAGCTAGGACAAAATGGTGAATTGCAGATTTAGCGTCTAGTCTTAGAGTCGTTATTATAATACATAAAAGTAGAGAAATTTGATACTTCAACTACTAATTATTGGATAATTGGATGACTAATCCATACTACTAAATTAAATGCACATATAGACATTAAACTTTCAGTTTTTCAACTCTGAGTCATTTGTTTCATGCCACAAAAGACCATAATCATGGTCATCCATTATTAATGGAGTGCCATAACTAAGCTGAGAATAGTTTTTTAGCCCACCAAAATCTGTCACTTCTCCCATCTCTTGCCCATAGGTTTCCATCATATACCAACTTGCCATGCCACCACAAGGTGAAGAAGCCATCTCAAAATCCATCCATTCAAAGTCAAGATCGTGCAATTTCGGTAAATTCAGTTCGATCGTCAACTCATTAGTACTCGTTGATTGGCACTCTATTGGATCACTCTCCCATCTGAGATGATCATTAGTAATATAGTAATTAGTGCTGGTGGGTGCAATTTCAGCTTCTAGAGATTGGATGAGACTGGATAATCTTTCATCATCACAACATTCATTATGTGATTCGTCGAATAGGGACATGAAAATTGTTTGATCAATTGATGAACTTTTCGTATCGATGAAATCGTCATGGCTGATGATCGTTTCCCAGTTATCAGCTACCATGGACGACATCTTCTTCAAGAAAGTAAATGTAGATAATATACTAAGGAAGAAATTAAGAAAATTGATAGAGGGATTTCCAAAGGGTTTTTTTAAAGAAAAAAAAAAGGATCTGTCACATTGGGTCCACGATCAAGCCCTTAAATAGGGAAATTAAAAGTGAAAAATTGATGTCATATATTCCATTGATAAAACACAAGAGGTAGGGATGTAGCTAATGGACATCTCCTTTTCATATACACCAACCAAAAAAAGATTTAGTATTATTTTTTCAAAACAAAGAGATTATTGAAAGAACATCTGATCTATAGTATGACCAAAATATTTTAAAAAGTGAAAATGTAAACTTGATGAATTTTAACCAACCAATCATGTGACATAGTGCTCGTGCTAGAAATATAATAAAGGATCCCACCCACTTACGACGGCCAACAAGCATAGATAAAATGTCTTTGTCTACCACAAGAATACTTTTGAGAAAACCAATCAAACTCATTCATATATGGTACTCTATACTATAGCTAGGTAGAATCAAGGACATATATACAATATCTTCAAGATTATGTTAGGTCAAATAGAAGCAAAATTAAGTGAAAAAGGAACTCATCTCATTTGTCACCCTCTTCGAATAAAGTGAACTTTCTTACCGTGTTTAAAACGATAAGCCTTGCATGTTTAGTGCTATCGAGTGACGAACATTATTCACAAATTTGTAAAGATTTGGTCACACCAGACTTATAATTGTTAATGAAAAAGTCGTGTTAAAAATTTATGATGCATTCACTATTTTGGAATTGCCAAATGCATTGTTCAACATATATGGAATCACATGAAAGGTGTCATTAGTTCTTGTACGTCTACTCTTCGGTAAAATAAATAATCACTTAATTATTTTGTGAGAGTACTATTGCTTCATATAAAATTAATTAATCCTATATTAACTACCTAGGTATAGTTAGTGTCACGTAGGCATTCAATTGTTGTGCCCCACAAGATTCATGTCATATCGATATTGAACGTTATTACATTAATATGAAGTATTTTTGTCGCAATCATCCAATGTACATAGTCGAGCTAATATACGTACATCTTGTGCCACAATAAATCGTGTGCACGTAAACATTAGATCAGTATTGTATCTAGGTACAATGAAATATTTCGATAAACAAATATATATTTATGAAAAATTAAATAATAATTTTTTTTAAAAGTGGATTTGGAATATCTATCTAGGATATATTGCACTTGGGTTTGGTCATGTATATTTGACCTAACATGTGTCCGATGCCCAATTTAAGATGCTTAAAAGCTGGATTTTCAAGCAAAATGTTACAAGCCCAGCAGATGCCTTCTGAGCAAATCCAAGTGCACGCACAACCCACCCTAGCCCCCACTGAATGTAGTGGAGCCTCCCCCAAAAAAAAAAAAAAAAAACCTTTGAGTGAAAGACCCTCCCAATGCCTCCCGATGCTCGGAGGATAACAAACCTGGGATTTTCAAACCAAACATGGTCCCTTGGAGTAATTGAAAAAATCTTCCACTATTGTAATTATTTGTCATTGTCATTTGTCTATAACTTCCATTTGCAATAGGTTATCCGTCAAAGTTAGGCATGATTACATGTTTGATATAGTTCGATTCTGTCTGAATCATAGAGTTGTTTAAAACGAGCAACTGAATATTTAAAACAAAACTAAGAGCTTGTTTGGCAAAAGTTAAATTGTTATCATATTTTCTTATTCTCCAACGGGAGGCACAGTGAGAAAAGATAGACCTATTTTCTTTTATTATAAGACTTGACTCGACCTAATAATAAAATTGACAATATACTCATTAGCATGTCATTTATTTTCCTTACAAAAATTTAAAATATTTAATTTCTTTTGATCTAGAAAATTTAAAATCTTTTCAAACAATCGTTATTGTTTATTCTCCATTATTTCCAACCAGTGTCGACATATATGCCTATGGGAAGTACGAGAAGAGAGAAATCCCAAACTAATAATTGAAAGGTAAAATCATTCTTCATTTAATTGTTCAACCAGTCGATTTAAAATAGATGGTTCAACAAACATCTATTTGATTTTACATTGCAACCATTTAATCGAAAAGTTGAAAAATAGCATCAATATGTTCGTATTCTATTTTCATTTTTTCAATTAATCCAAATATTTTCCTCATTATTATTTTTGCACACATCATCGAAAATACTAACAAACAAAATAAAGAAATGTGAAAAATAGAGCATTAATTATTGATCAATTGGATCCCTCTAATCCATAGTGAAAATGTACATACACATTATTAAAATTAAAATTTCAAATCTTCATCTATGAGATATTTGTTTCTTCCCACAAAAATCCATAATCGTGTTCTTCCATTAATGGAATATTGCCATAACTATGCTGAGTATAATTTTTCATCCCACCGAATCCCATCTCTCCCCCAATCTCTTCCCCATAGAGTTCCATGTACAAACTTTCCACGCCACCACTAGGTGAAGAAGGGACCATCTCCAAATCCATCCATTCGAAATCAAGATCTTGAAATTTCGAAAAATCCTTATTGTTTATCGACTCATCGCTCGTGGATTCGCACTCAAATGGATCGTTCTCCCATTTCATATTGTTAAACGAGTAACAATTACTACTGTTGGGCGCGATTTCAGCTTCCAGAGATCTTATCACATTTGCTAATCTTTCATCGTCACAGTCTTCATTCTGTGGATCATCAAGCAGAGACATGAGAGCATTCTGATTAATTTTTGAACTTTCAGTATAGAAATAATTATCATCGTAACCAATTGGCGTCTCCCAGTTCTCAGCCACTAAAGAGGCCATATTCTTCAAGAAATATAGATACTAATTAGCAAGAATTGATTAGAGAGAAATTGCAATGAGCTTTTGCAACTTAACACATTAGCTACGATACAAGATGAAGGCCTTAAATAGGCAAATTATACAAGTGCAAAAACAATATCATATCCTACTAACCAAACATCGTAGGCACGTGGCTAGTGAACATCTCCTTTTCCATGCACATCAAGCAACCACGTTTTACCGACCAATCAATTATTATAAAGTCTAAATTAATTTTTGGTCACTAATCAACCTCTAAATTGTATATCTTTTAATGTGTGGGTGTAGCATGTTATAACCATGGGCGGATATAGGATTTTTACCCGGGAGGTTGTTATATAGAAATAAATTTAATTCGACAAAAATTATGTATAAATTTTTTTTTCTATATAAACTTTGTGGATTTTTTTTTAGGTAGGGGGTCACAACCCGTGTGAGCTCCTCTCTAGATCCGCGCGGTTATAATAAAGATAAACTAATAAGGAACAAAATAAAGAATAAAGGGATTTAGTTTTACATGAGAAAGCATAAGAAAAATTCACGAGTAGACATTAGAGAGCAATATACTAATAATTAAAGATAATTATAAGAGAAATATTTCGTAAATCTCAAAAGATTACAATAAATTTTACAATACATAAAAGATATATATCTATAACGCACTGCAAATTTTTCGAGTTGGACCACACAAAATCGCACAGCAAATCATGCATGTGGCCTAGTATTAAAATTAAGGACCATGTCCACTTAATTAGGAAGGCCAATAAGCACGGACGCAATGTCTTTGTCTACCACCAAAGCACTTTTGAGTAAACAAAGAAAACTCGTTCATGTATGGTCTAAACAAGGTAGGATCAAGGACAAGCAGTATCTTTAAGATTATGTTAGGTCAAATAGGAGCAAAGTTAAGTGAACAAGGAACTTATCCCATTAGTCACCTCCACAAATAAAGTTGAGATTTTCGAGGTGAGTAATGCATCATTAACTATTACATTCATTTTCATATTCAGGTGTGTTTGATTCAACATGAAAATGGAGGTGGAAAACTTTTTCGGGTGTGTTTGATTGGTAAACATTTTACAAAAAAATGTAAAATCAAGGAAATCATTTTCCAACTTGTGTGTTTGATTGCAAATGTTTTCCGGGAATTCGTTTTCCAGGTATAAGTCCTTAAAGCACAAAAACAATGATTTTCCTGGAAAACTCAATCCAAGAAAAGGGTGGGAATCGATTTTCTGGGAATTCGTTTTCCGGGAATCCTATCAAACACACCCTTCATGTAAAATGTTTTCTAGGAAAAGGCTTTCCCACCTCAAGTGGAGTTTCACTTTTTCAAGAAAATGGTCCAAATGTGTGCTTTAGAGACTTGTACCTAGAAAACATTTTCTAAGAAAAAATTTTGCATCAAACACCAAAATGGAAAAGCCTTTTCCTTGAAATGACATTTTCCATCAAAATTTTGGCATATCAAACACACCCTTCATGTAAAGTATCATAGTAGTAATTTTGAAAACCGCTTTGTTTCTCATTTTAAAAAATTTTAACACCTTGCATAGATATAGACGAATATATAAGAGTTAGTGTATCAGTAATATTTTTCTTTCAGAATAAATAAACAATCTTGTTTATTGTAGTTCTATTCTTTTATTTATAACGCGAGATACAATATTACTAATCAGTTATCGATAACTTAATAAAATGGTATAAAAATCGCATTTTAGTGAAGCTTACACCATTCAAAAGATTGGGTTTAAAAAGACAAGTAATCATAACATGATATTATAAAAAATAATCCCATATTAGCTAGGTATAAAGCAATAATTAATTTGGTCAACAAATAGTAAATGTTAATGAATAATAATGGAACTCAATAGTTTATTACTTTATTTTATTTTTTAAACTGAGTTTATTACTTTATTTTTAAGTGGAATATATTTGATAGATTTGCACTAGAGATTGGTTACATATGGTGGACCTACTTACAGTTGTCTGGTGCACAACCAAGATGCTTAGAAGCTGGATTTTCGAACCAAGTTGGTCTCTTTGAATAATTGAAAATGTCTCCCGCCATTGTTTATCATTAATTTGTGTATAATTTCAAGCTATGATCGGGCATCATTCAAAGTTAAAGGAGATTATATGCCTCATATAATTCGATACTTGTTTAAATTCTGTAATTAATTCATTAATTTGATTCTACAAAAGTTAAATCAAATTGTACTTTAAATATTTTGTCTAAATTAACTAGCATATGATGACGACTTTAACATATAATAGAATGATCAAAAGAAAGTATATTTGTCTTTTAAAAAAAGGAACCTTTGTACAGAAAAGGAAAAAATTGAGTTAGAGAGCTCATTTTCGAAGGAGTTGATTAATTTGTTATGTATTACAAAAAAGAAAAAAGGAAAAGAAAAGAAAATTAAGAAAGAAAAATATAGAGAGTTATCTTTGACGATCATTAGGTAAAAGAAGATGAAATATAAAAACATGAGAATTTTATTGAATAATGTGTTAGAAAATAATTTAGTGCACATTTTATTCTGAAAAGCTTGCTTTCACGCATCTGGACACAAAGCTTGATTATGTTGTTTTATCACTCTTTACATTTTTTTTTTAGTTTTTCCCGCATATATCTACTTAGATTTGTAAAAACTCAAAAATTTGGTATTTTTGACTACGAGGGATGATCTCCTCTAATTATGAGAGAAGCATAAATTATGGCACGATTAATATGTTGATAATGTAAAATTTTAACAAATAAATGATTAGGTGATAGTCACGTAATTGTTGAACTAACATGAAATATTTAGCCATTTAAAAGAAAAGTAATTTTTCATTTTTAGTCCATTGCCGACACTCACTGCCGCCAAACCCCAGTTACACTATATTGGCCCAAAATCTATCTCCAACCCTCACCCCATTTCTTGGACTAATTTGGGGTGAAGAATAGTGACACTCAAAATTTGGAGTGTTACTATTCGTCACTTCATTTTGGAGTCGATGTTATATTATATTTACAACATTATCATTCCAAATTTGCCCTTCATCACCACATTATCTTGACTTGAAAATTCAAGTTAAGGGTAAAATCTATATATATATTAAAGAAGAGGTGAATACCACACGATTTTTATATAGTGATTTTAGGACCCAATTAGTGGTTTTAGGATATAATTAGTTATTGAAATGGTGATTTTTAACTAGGTATATTTATTAAAAATTGATGTAGTTTTGAGATTCAAATCTATGACCTATCATCAGAGTAATGATATCCTTACCATTTAAATCAACATAACTTTTTTGTTTTCATTTAATTGAAGCATGAATTTAAACTATTATAACTACCATTTGATTGATTGCTCTAACAATAATTTTGTATTTAACCAAATAATAAAATAATTGTTGGTTACAAAATAAGTCTTATTTCATAATTTAAATTGAATTTGATATTCAATAACATCTTTAATAAATTTATATCATTTACCAATTCTATCAATTAATTTTTAAATCTTATAATTTTAATTTATATTAATATTTTTGTGTGTTAGAATACTTTCAAAAGATTACTAACCATTTTTGTCTAAAAATCTCTATCTCTATCTCTGCAAATTTCTCTATGTCATACATTCACCATTTCTCTGCAAACATTTTTGTTTCTATTTCTTTCTTGAAATATTTCAAATTTAGGCTAGAGTTTTTAATAGATTGTATAAAACATATATCTATAAGACTACCTCCGTCCCACAAAGATAGACTTTATTTGACTTTCACATAGTTTAAGAAATGATAATTAATATTATTGGAAAAGTAAATTTTAGTTGTATTTTTTCAAATATACCCTTGCATTAAATAATGCTAACTAATAACAATGTATATTAAATAAGGGTATAATTGGAAAATAGAAGAAATTAAATGCAAACAAAATAGAAAGTGACATATATTTTGGGATGACAAAATTGAATACAAGCCTATCTTTGTGGGACAAGGTAGTATATGTAAAATAGATATGATTCTACTTTTGATATAAAATAGTAGTTTTATATGTATAATATTATGAATGCACTAATAAATAAAAATGCCATGAGACGCCAAAAGTCCGTTGTGTGCGTAAATGGACAATTATGGCATATGAACAAGTCGTTCTTTTTTTTTTTATCAAGAAACCTGGTGTGGATCGTGCCGCTACATGTTCGCCAAATATCTTTTAAAGGAATTATTATTCCATAAATAAGACGATAGCAATCAGATTTGTCTTAACTGTTTAAAATCGTTTATGTTTCATTGTTTCCTCAAATCTAGAGAAATTGAATGCGCATAAAATTTATTTCCAAAGCAGTCTTTGCATTCTTTGTTACGATTATCTTTTATATTTGCCAATTTATCATTTACCAATTTAACATGTAGAATAATTGATTTCTTTTATTTATTTGACCATCTATTTGTTAAAATAATTTTTTAGATGAATAGTTTATTTATGATTAAATGTCATTATTTTATGTTTGTTTATTTCCAATCAAACTATATTACACTTAATTGAAATATAAATTTACATTATATATAGTTAATTGTTCAATTAAACCACCACCCCTTCGATCAAAAAAATAATTTTTTTTTTTTTGAGATTGAATCCCAGAGGTCGCGGTGAAACAAGAAAATGATAGAGGCGGTAGCGCAATTCTTCGTTTTTTCAATGATTGCACATAGGCTCTTTGAGGTTTAGCCAAATTTTGAAGTAGTCTTGAAAATTATTTAGTAGTTAATTTCAGGGGAAAAAATGTTTTTAGTAATGCTGGACTAAATTGGTGCTATTACTTAATTTTTATTGTTTATTTAATAAGTGAATGATGAGTAGAGGAATAGAAACAAACTGTATAGCTGTACTTCTTTTTTTAAATTTTTTTCAGTAATAGATTTTCGACTTTTGATCTTTCCTTTTTGCAGCTTATATCTTTGATTATTTTAAAAAGAAATATCGAATCAGATATTAATAATCGATATTTGACATCAGAATTTTGTATTTCGCTTCGAAAGATTTTCCTAAATTTTTAAAATTGGGTTGCGAAATGCAATATATTTTTGAGATTTATTTCATTTTATACAAAAATTACATTGAGTTACTTTTTAAAAATATTTCAAGACTTATATTAAAATGTATAAAAAATTATTTTTCATACCATAAAAATCAATCTGCACAAATTTTTTTTTAGATTTCACGCAAACTTACATGGTTTTACTCCCGTGCAACGCACGGGAGTGAAAACTAGTTTTATTGATATAAGAAAAAATTGTAAACATAATTTTATTTTTATGCTAGTGATCCAATGCAATCAACTTCTTGTAACCTTGTCCATCCAGCGGTTGAATCTTCACCCCTCTGACTCTCCTAGCATCGACGGTTAATATCCATATTCTATTCGAAAATATGCTAGTGATCCAATGCCAATACAACAGCTCTTTTCCGGTACGATTGAGCATTTCGTATCTTACATATAATATGCATCATAAAGTGTTATTTATATTTGGATCGTCGACACGTGTCCATATACCCATCTCTAATGCCACCTCTAATGACGGGGAGTATGCGTCACCCATCCCATACATAGTTGGCACCTTATGGTGCCAACTGCAACTAGTTCGCGGCTCCATTCAAAAGTAATCGCTAAACCAAACACGATTCTGGTGTCAATGGACACGATTTTCATTGGTTAAACGTCTGTAATGGAGGGAAAGTCAAGAGAATAACTACGGGAGACCTATGTACCATGCTTGCAAAGAATGAAACTTCTATGATTAATCGAATCAGATTTTTCTCCGGGTTAAACTCGTCGCATGAAAAAACTTCGGTAAATCGATACTCCGTTTCTGCAACTCAATCTTGCTCAAAACCCACTACCAAAACGAACAACCTTGTGATTTACTGCAATACGCAGATATCGAAGCATGGCAAGAATGGAAACATTAAGGAAGCCGAGTCGATCTTCCATCGGATGCCTTTCAAAACGACTGTTTCTCATACTGCAATGCTCTCTGCATATGCGCAGAATGGTCAAATCACCAAGGCCCGGAAGGTGTTCGATGAAATGCTCCAGAGAAATACTGCCTCATGGAATGCGATGATCACAGGTTACATGAGGAATGGAAACAGGTGTAATGGAATTGATGAAGCTTACAGATTGTTTCTGAGCATGCCTGATAAAAATGAGGTGTCATATGCTGCGATGATCACCGGGTTTGTCAACGTGCGACGGTTTTATGATGCAGAGAACTTGTACAGTGGGATGCGTTTGAAATGGAGGGACCCTGTTTGTTCAAATGTTCTGTTGAATGGGTATCTGAAAGTTGGGAAATTGGAGGAGGCGATTCGTGTTTTTGAAGGTATGGTGGAGAGAAATGTGGTTTCTTGGAGCTCAATGGTCGATGGTTATTGTAAGAACGGAAGAGTTGATGAAGCTAGAGAACTGTTTAATGCGACGGGAGATGTTAGAAATGAGGTCACTTGGTGTGCTATGATCAATGGTTATCTGAAAATGGGGCGTTTTGAAGATGGGCTCGATTTATTTCTGCAAATGAGAAGAGGAGGTGAAGTGGGACTTGAACCTATGGTGATCACTACTGTATTTGAAGCTTGTGGGAGATTTGGAAAAGTTGGAGAAGGATTGCAACTCCATGGCTTGGTTTCCCGTCTGGGATTTGAGTTTGATGTGTTTTTGGCAAATTCCATTATCACGATGTACTCAAGATTTGGTTGTGTTAGTGCAGCTAGGAGTATGTTTAACACGATGAACACAAAAGATCTGGTTTCTTGGAATTCTCTGATTTATGGTTACATTCAAACTGGTGAAGTGGAAGAGGCTTATCAACTCTTTGAGAAGATGGGAAGTAAAGATTTAGTTTCGTGGACAACTATGATTACTGGATTCTCTAACAAAGGCTTAACCAAAAATTGTGTTGATTTGTTTAACAAGATGCCCAAAAGAGATGATATTGCTTGGACTGCTCTTATTTCTGGGTTTGTGAACAATGAGGACTATGAAGAGGCTATCTATTGGTTCATTCAGATGCTCCAAAACTCGGTCAAACCTAATCCTCTTACTTTAAGCGGCGTTCTTAGTGCTTCGGCTGGTTTGGCGAACTTAAATCAAGGTTTGCAGGTACACGCTTCTGTCTTTAAACATAATATGGAGCTTGATTTGTCAGTCCAAAATTCTCTAATCTCTATGTATTCAAAATGTGGAAGCTTAGACGACGCGTATAGGATATTTAACTCAATCCCAACACCCAACATTGTTTCCTTTAACTCTATGATTTCTGGATTTGCCCACAATGGATATGGAGAAGAGGCAATTAGGTTATTCAAGAATTTGGAGAATTTAAGATTAGAACCAAATGAGATCACATTTCTTGGCGTCCTGTCTGGTTGTACTCATGTGGGACTTGTGGAAGAAGGATGGAAATACTTTAGTTCTATGAGAGATTTGTATAAAGTCGAACCGGGGCCCGATCACTATGCTTGCATGGTTGATCTTTTTGGTCGAGCTGGTTTTCTTGATGAAGCATTAAGTCTTATCAACTCAATGCCAGTCGAACCCCATTCTGGTGTTTGGGGTGCTCTTCTCGGTGCAAGTCGGGTTCATATGCGTGTTGATATGGCAAAGCTTGCTACTCAACATATATTAGAACTTGAACCAAATAATGCAGCTCCATACATAGTGTTGTCAGATATTTATAGTTTTTTAGGGAAGATGAGAGATGAAGAACAACTCAGACAAGCAAAAAGAATGAAAGGGATTCAAAAGTGTCCAGGTTGGAGTTGGGTTACTGTTAACAATAAGGTTAGTTCGTTCCTTTCAGGAGATCGATCTCATACAATGTTTGGAGATATTAAGGTTGTGTTGTTGGCGATTTTCTATGAAATGAAACAATTACACTACATAGATATCCATTGATTAACATTGCATATTTGATCTATTTGATCCATCTTCGATTCCATAAAAGTAAACAAGTAACAACAGTTTTGCATGTAGATGAGTTGACTGAGTAGAATACTCACCTTCGAGTTGAGGTTAACAACGAGTTGTTTTTCCTCATGAATTGAGCATTATGAGGATAACTTGTAAAGTTATTGTTACAAAATCTTGTCTTGTTACTTGAAGAAAATAAAGCGAGCACAAAATAGGAGATTACACTCTGCCTAACAAAAAGAATGAGGTGGTTTAGCTTTGTTTCACTAATCCACATCTACCTCATCAATGATGACCACAATGACCACCATGATGACCACCACTGAAGCCTCCACCACCGAAGCATCCACCACCGAAGCCTCCATGATGACCACATCCACCTCCACCACAGCAACCACCACCACCTCCTCCTCCTCCATAGAAAATTGTAACTCCTAGTGTTCCTGGTACTAGGGTGGCTCCTTCCGTTTCACTACTTCTGGAAGTTCCAGTTCTATATGCATTACAACTCACTGGTTGATAATAACTGGTTTTAGTAGTCTTTGCCTTAGGGGAATTCTTCTCTTTGGTTCTCATAGTCTTTGCCTTTGCCTTAGGGGGACTCTTCTCTTTGGTTTTGTACTCTTTGCCTTTGTCTTGGGGGCTCTTCTCTTTGACTTTGTTGATCTTGATTCCAAAACAACACAAAAGGCAACCTACTGCAACAACAAAATTAGAAGCTTATAAGCATCTAATTCTTTTGTATAGTGACAATTTATTTCGAAAGCCACTTTTTAAATGAATTCATTTGCAACCATATATATTAGACAAGAATTAAAATTCAAAACATACATCTACCCATAATTTGCTCAAATATTTCCCCAAAGTGATGAACCCTGCAAAAACAAGTTCGGCTTATGAGTTTATGAAAATTTGTAAAACTAACTTGGGAATGTACTTTTCAATAAGAGGGAAAAAATGTGTTCTTAGAATTATATAAAATTTATCGTATTAATATATAATACATCACAGAAAATGACTTTGGAGAAAAATAATTTTACAAAAAATATGTATAAAACAAGAATATATGATGCAAGATGGATATTGGATTCCATTACAATTATGATAGAATTATTTTTCTATTTTGTTTAGGTGTTAATTAATTTCTTGCTTTTGGAATGTTCATATTCTACGTTGAACTTGATACCTTCGTGCTTGACAGAGCATTATCCAATGGGAGTTTCACTGAAAACCCTTAAAATAAAATAGCCCAAAAAATATGAATAAAACTCGAGATGTTACTGATCATTCAGAGATATTGAAAAAACATCAACATTGGCCTCTTTATATAGGTACCACGAAGTTATAATCCGATTTGACTAAGGAAATCAAAATAAACTAGGAAAAATATAATTAGAATAATAACATCCGAGGGTACCAAGGAATTAAAATCTATCGAAATAATTAGTTAGTGCCTTAATGCCTAAACAAAATAGAAAATTAATTCTATCATAATTATAATGAAATTCAATATTTGTCATGCCATATAAATCGCGCAAAAAATATGTTGCCTACATTTGTGGGTGGATGGGCGACACGTGTCGGGGGGGGTGGCTCCCACCGCTTCGATCATTAGCCCCATATATCGGATAAAAATTGAAGACAGAAATTTTGTACTAAGAGATAATATTAATGCAACGATGAAAATTTTGATAATCTTTAATCTTGCTCGTGGGAATTTTCATTTGTGTGATAATTTTTCTTGCCAAAAGTAAATGATCAATATCCATTTTCCAACTGATATGAATAGTTACTATCCAGCGAAACTCATCTGATGATCTGAATAGTTGGTTTGCCTCTTAAATTCAATCTTAGAAATATGATCATTTATCAATGTCGATGTTATTTAAGAATACTTAGAAAAATACTAATATTTAAAAATAACACACCAAACCCGTTAACATTCATTAGTATAACTAAATCGTAATGTAAAGTATTTGTTTCACCCGTGAAACAAATATTTAGTCCTACGTCTTGAAGAAGGATGGAAATACTGAGTTAGTTCCACGAGATATTTATATAAAGTCGAACTGGGCCCTATCATTATGCTTGCATTGTTGATCTTTTTGGTCGAGCTGGTTTTCTTGATGAAGCGTTCAATCTCATTAACTCAATGGCGGTCAGACCCCATGCTAGTGTGTGGGGTGTTCTTCTTGGGGCTACTCAGGTTCATATGCGTCCTGATATAGCAAATCTTGGTACTCAACGTGTATTAGAACTTGAACCAAATAATGCAGCTCCATGCATACTGTTGTTAGATATGTATAGTTTTTTAGGGAAGAGGAGGGATGAAGAACAACTCCGATTAGTGAAAAGAATGCAGGGAATTCAAATTGCCCGGGTTGCAGTTGGATTACTGTTTACAATAAGGTTAGTTTGTTCCTTTCAGGAGATCAATCTCATACAATGTTTGGAGATATTAAGGTCATTTGTTGGCGATTTTCTAAATATGAAATGAAACAATTACATTGCATATATATATCCATTGAATATATATATATATATATATATATATATATATATCCATTTGTTGGGCCCAAAAATGTAATCAAAACTTTGATCATGGCGTAATACTCTGAGCTAGAAAAAATTCAGAAAATTGACTCATCGTCGTCTTGATTCTAGATCGATCTCGAATTTAGCAAATTGAATCGACCCCAAAATGACATCGATGGTGCCGTAATTACGGCACCATCGATGGTGCTTGAACCTTTCTGTATATTTGATCGTATAGAAGTAAACAAGCAAGGAGAGTTTTCGTGTAGACGAGTTGACTAGATAGAATGCTTATTTTCTAGTTGAGGTTTCCAATGAGGATAATTTGATGTAGACAAGTTGTAAGGTTTGTTATAAAATCTTGCCTTTTTACTTGAAGAAAATAAAGAAAAACATAAACTAATTAATGATAACATTGTAAGTAATAAACAAAGAATGCGGTGGTCTATTTTATTTCTCCAATCCATGTCTGCCTCAATTGCCACCACCGCCGCAGCCTCCACCCCCACCACCACCACCGCAGCCTCCACCCCCACAACCACCGCCGCCACCGCAGCCTCCACCACAGCCTCCTCCTCCTCCGCTGCTAATTATAACTCCTAGTGCTCCTGTGGCTCCTAACATTCCACTACTTGTGGAAGTTCCAGTTCCATAAGCACTGCGACTCACCGGCGGATAATAACTAGTTTTCGAAGTCTTCGTCTTTGCGGGAGGTTTCTGCTTGGTTTTTGTAATCTTCGTGTCAGCGGGACTCTTCTCTTTGTTGCTCTTGATCCCAAAACAACCCAAAAGTCGACCTACTGCAACAGCAAAATTACATGCTAGTTAATGAGAACGTAACTATTTTCGTTTGGTTCTTTAGTCACAGTTTGTTTCGAAAATCAATTTTTGAAAAATTAATTTGTAATGATATATTACACAAGAATTGAAATTTAAAAACTTACATCCACCCATAGTTTGCTCAAGTGCTTCACCAAAGTGATAAACCCTGCAAAAACACAAAGATCGAGTTTACGAAATTTTTGTAAAATTAACTTTGCATTGGATTTTTAAATTCAAGGGATAAACCGTTTTAATTAGAATATACATATAAGCATATTGTGAGATGGAATTCGTGTTTAGAAAAAAAAAAAAAAAACCTCAAAAAAATGGGATAAATCTAATAGATCTAGTAACTTACTTTTCGTGTATGGAATTATTTTGTGAGCAATGTTATATTTATAAGTTTTAGGCAATGCCAAATCCTAATAGGATTGAACCTCCTACATTAATTCCAACACATATATCAAATCAAAGTCTAAGATGGAAATTTTGTAAGAGATAATGTTAACCTCAAATTCGAAGATGAAAATTTGGATAATCTGCTCAATGTTTGAGGAATTTTTATTTTTGTGATAATTTTTCTTGCCAAAAATAAATGATCAATTTCCCTAATTTTCTACTCGTATATGAATAGTTGGTTTGCTTGTCAAATTCAATATGAAAATATATTATTTAATTTATTTAATTAATGCCATAATAAATGAGCTTTTCATTCCGTATTTACATCACAATATATGTATTTTTATTACTACTAGCTGTTTCACCCGTGCGTTGCACGGGAGATAAAATTTTCAACTAATAACGTTATTGATAGATGTTAATAATATTACCATAAAATCTAAAAAAATAATTAAAATAAAGAATAAGTTACAACAATAAACTTTCAATATAAAATACTTTCTCATTCTATTGAAAAGATAAAAAAAATTTATAGATTCACCCAATAATAGATAAAGCTAATAATCGTTATAGGAACAACTCTCACTTATTTATTAATTTTGACATAAAGGTCAATATGATTCTATAATTTAAAATACATTTTCTTGTTCCCAATAATTAAAAAAAAATCTTGAGTCATTTAAATGGCACTAGTACAAAAAGGGGATTGGGTGGCGGTTGTTTTAGACTTAGGGTGGTGTTTTTTTGATCGCTACCCAAACCAGCGACACCCAAAGTCGTCGAAAGGGTGACGGTTGAAAAAACGCCACCCAAAATAGACTTAGGGTGGCGCCACCCTTTATTATTTTTTTTTTAAAAAAAAGGACAACGGGTGGCGGTTGTTGGACACAACCGCCACCCGAAGTCGACTTAGGGTGGCGGTTGTTTCCAACAACCGCCACCCTTTGTCCTTTTTTCTAAAAAAAAAAGTACTTTGGGTGGCGGTTTTGGTGCAAAACCGCCACCCAAAGTCCATGGTTTTTTTAGATCTAGCTATGAAAAACACGAAATAATTTTTATTCAAAACCAATTGCATTCAATTACAACAAAATGAACAATCTAAGAAGGAAAACACAAAACTATAAGATGAAAAGTTAAAAATTGCGTTTTGAGGCCTTAGACGACCTCGGATCGGCACTGAAACATGGGGTCACGGCCCGGTAGCGGTGAGTGTAAATAGATCTCGTCGCGGCAGTTCGAGGAATATTTTAGGTAGAGTGAAAGCGGACATCGTATGCAAAAGTTATGACCATTTAAAGTTTACATGCTCAAAACTTCGAAAAAATTTATATTAACAATTATACAAAAATAAACGAGATTTACATGACCAAAAGATCAAAGAAGCTTACCTTACTTAAATTATGGCACCAATTTGTGAAGAAAGCGATTTCAAACCATGAATATTTGAAGAAATTTGAAAAATTTTCAAAAAGAAGGAAAACTTCGAAAGCGCTTGAATCTGGGAATCGATGAGTTGGTGGAATATTTAAAGGAAAGGGTGGCGGTTGTAACAAAAACCGCCACCCAAAAGTATTTAATAATAAAAAATAAAAGCGGGTGGCGGTTGTTAGCTTACAACCGCCACCCTATGTATTAATTTTTTTTTACTCGTTTAGGGTGGCGGTTGTTAACACAACCGCCACCCGTTACTAATTTTTTTTTTTACGTTGGTTTAGGGTGGCGGTTGTTAACACAACCGCCACCATCTTTAGAATAGCGGTTTTTACACAACCGCCACCCGTTTTCTTTTTTTAAGCGTTGGGTGGGGTGTGGTTTTTACACAACCGCCACCCGTTATTCTTTTTTTTTTTTTTTTTTAAACGTTGGTTTAGGGTGGCGGATTTTTGCTATAACCGCCACCCTTCTTAATTTCGAGCATCAAGGGTGGCGGTTTCAATGAAAACGCCACCTAATGGGGCGTCACCTAATGTCACTTGTGTACTAGTGTGGTCAAACAAAAAATAATTATTTACATTTAAGGGGAATTGACCAATAAATACAGTTATATTGAAAATGTGTCAACTAACTCGTACAATCTTTTTTTATTACCAATAACACATAATTTACACAACATGTCTAAAATAACCCTGGAATGACATTGATATTACCAATGCAGGCCACGGTTCTCAAAACCACCGCTCTCTTCCAAAACCCTTTCAGTTCTCACATTGAATTTCAAATTCGAACGCGAAAAATTACCAAAAATCACTACAAATACAACGTTTGAAGTTCAATTTTCTGTTTCTCTCTAAAAACGTGCTGTAAAACGAAGATTTCAACATATTTTTCCGCGAAAATTACAACCGGATTCTAGAGAAAAGGTACAAGCGAATATATCACCCTTGTGAGAGTAATGTCGTTATCCTTCGCAGATATCGTGAAATGTGTGTAGAAGTTAGCGTAAATACATGAAATTTACGTAAATGCCACTTTGGAATCTTGTAGCGTGTGCAAATATTAAGTAAATATGTGTAAGTGTGTGTAGCGTGTGTAAAATGTTCATAAATGTGCAAATAAATATGCAGTAGATGTGCATAAATACGTGTAAATGTTCCCAAATGTGTAAAATGTGGTGTAAGCATGTGTAAATATGGCCAAATGTGGTATAAATATGTATAAATATGTGCAAATGTGTGTAAATGTGGTGTAAATATGTGTAAATGTTGGTAAATATTTGTCAATGGGTGGAAAATGTGTGATAAACTAGATTACTCATAGTGGTAATCTAATTACCTACCAGATAATGTGTTTCTGTTAATAAGTGGTCATTACTGCTCCAATAATGTGTTTTCTTCTTCGTAAATATCCATATTTTGTTCACTTTACTGATATTCCTATGGGTAAATGTTTGTGGATATGCTTTCTGTATATCTATTGTGTTTTTATTGAAAAATATAATTACCTCTTCCGATGTCGTTTTCTTCTTTGAATAAGTAGTGATTACACAGATAATGTATTTTTGAAAAATATGATTACCTCCTCCAAGAATGTGTTTTCTTCTTTGAATAAGTAGTGATTACACACTTAATATGTTTTCTTGCCTTGAAAATTCAAGTTACCTTCCCAGGTAATAAAATTACCTATGTATGTAACTTTCTATCCATCTTTTTGGATAAGCGAGTCAATGCTTATCTCAATACGAGGATGACGAGAACAAGATCAATCGAGGAGTGGGGTCTTCATCCGAATCATGCAATCAGAAGTAGAATCTCTTTCTTTGCAAGCTGAAATTCCACAGGTTGCTACATGGGCCAGAAAAGAAAGTGCAAACCACACCCAACAAGAAGAAGAGACATCTAGAAAGCACATGTGAAGAACAACATGATGAACCAGAGAAACCAATCGAAGGAGGTTTAAGATGGTGCACAAAAACAAAGCTATATCACCGAGCAAGGATAAAAGGGAGACCAAGAATTGTAGAATCGATTGCCACAAAGATGCACAATCCTATCTTTCTGTACATTTGTCAACAAGTGGAGGGATTGGATACCAAGAGGCGTGGGACATTCTTGCCAAGGCGATTTTGGACCCATGATGGAAGCCTTCAAAGATGGTCTTGTCGAAGAAAATGATTGCATAAAGCAAGAGGCGGAGACTTTGAAGTCATCATGAAGTACTTTGATCTTGAGAAAATGCAATGGATATTTGGTGACATCAAGATGAGCATTGGACCAGATGATGTTGAAAGGTTATTCTCAATTCCAAACCTTTGGGAAAACAATAAAACGGCGGTTGGGAAAACAAAGAAGACACCCGAGGCAATAGCGGTGTTCCCAAAGTGTAACGAAGGTAAGGGAGCTAGTAGAAATGATGTTGAGCAGTTGCTAGTCCATCAGTTGCAAAAGCAGAAAAAATAACACAGGAAAGGGTAAAGAGAAAGAAAATGGGGCTGATCCAAGGAGAGTGGCATCACTCATGCTCATGCACATCCTAGTTTCATTCTTCTTGATGGGGCCAGGGGATCAACATAACGTGGGACACGATAAAAATCTGCTTGGATTTGGACACAATAAGCGAGTGGGCGGGCAACATCCATTGTTGAATTTCGATGGATGGACTAAAAATACTGCAAAGAGAAGCCCACAGCCCTGAATGGATGCTTACTCCTTGTTGAGTATTGGTTCTTGGAAAACACGCAACATAGGATACCTCGTTCTGGCATTGAACCAGGAAAACCAAGGTTTGTTCTTTGGAATATAAAAGATATTTTCAATTTGAAGGTCATCGAGAGGAAGCCAACTCTTGTGGAGGTAAAAAATATTGTTAGTTTTGATGATAAATTTGTTACTTTGGTTATAACTTGCTTATATTCAAAATTAACTAATTATCAAATCGACTTTTTGAAAAAATCGTGCGAGAACTAATGGTAAAGGACCATGGATAAGGCGAGGCCAGGATAGATTCTTCATGAGGAACGACAGCAGACTGAATGGGTAGAATGGGTAAGAAACTGCATAATTATGTCTTACATTGCTTTCAAAACCTAGAAAAACAAAATTAAAGGGCCAGGTGGGCATGAATACTTGGGTAGGTAATTTAATTGCCTGGGCTGGTAATACCAAAGGAGTTCCAATGCCAAAGTGAATATGACTACCTATACAGGTAATATTATTACCTGGGTATGTAAAAATGTCAAAGGCTGCCTTGGTAATGATGTTACCTGGGTAGGTAATAATGTTATGGCCGTATGTAAATCTATTGCTTCCTTGAGTATTCAAATTACAGCTCCAGGTAATGTTAGGGTTAGACTTTCCTCGGTTTGGCAATCTCACTAACAGTTGTCATGATATAATTACAGGTGCCCCAACAGATCCAACAGAGAGATGAAGATAAAAAACTCACTGAGGATTTGAGTTTCATGTTTAATGCATTGTCATCAACCACCAATGACAATAGTCGACAGAAAGCTGAAGCTGCAATTAATTACATTCGTGAAAGTATTAAGGAGCACAACAATAAATCACTGGAAAAAATAATCAATGCAGGATGACAAAATAATGCAGCTGGAAGAAGAAAGAAGGACAGACAAACAGAGGATAAGAGAACTTGAGAGAATGCTAACAGACAATGTGATGGGCGAAACAAATACTCCAGGGACAAGCAAGGATACAGCTGAAACAGAGAGTATAGATTACAACATGGAGCAACAGAAACAAGATGATGCAGAGGCACAGCTTGATCACCAGGGTGACAAGGAGAACACTAGTGACAAGCAGAACAAAGATGACCAAAATGTTGAGGAAATGAAGGAAGAAGATCGGGATGAAAGGCTAGATGAGGACAGCCACCCAGAACAAGACATGGATGAGAGTGAAAAAAAGACAATTGACAATGTCATCATGAATATTACACAGGCAAGTTGGGGGCATAAACAATGAGAACAAATGTTGGGCTTTACGCAGCAAGTTGAAGAAGAAGCGGCCTGAGGCAGAGCAAGATCCAAGAGGAAGAACAAATAGTGTTGAGGGGAAAAAGCGTAATAGATCTTTGGGCTGACAAGCGAGGAAAGCGATCAAACACACTAATGAGTGAATGGGGCCCACTAACGGTGAACAAATGGAAAGCGTGTTGGTAGAGGCTGAGAGAAAGAAAGGAAAGCGAAAACTTCAACAACAATGCCTGACCATTTTCTATCGAGAAGAATGTAAAGAAAAACACAAAGGGGTGCTTGAAGAACAAAGACAACGACGGAGTTTGATACTCCACAAGAAATTAAAAAAGATGAAAAAGACTGGCGGCAAAAAGGGAATGCAAAGGTACAAGAACAACCTCATTGCAGATGAAGACATAGAGGTGTCGACCAAATGAAAAACACATGGAAGATGCTAGCACCCGAAGTCAAGAGGCACTACACAGATTTCTTCAAACTAAATTGGTACGTTTATGAACATTTACATAATGTATAGGTCACTCAAAAAAATCAAACATGATCTACTTCATTTTCATGTTTGAGCAGTCTATATATTACGAGGATCCTTCAAACCTACGTGAGCCTGTGATAGAGACATGTTATATTAAGGATGTCTTGAATGAGAGAGATTTGCCACTTGAGGTAAGTATAACAGATTCACTTTACAGTATTCCTAGGGGTAATTTTATTACCTGGAGAAGTAATTTGTTCACCCTAGGGGTAATTTTATTACACAGGAAGTAATTTATTCTTCTTTGTGAACTCTTGACATAGGGGTTGATTTAAAAAGATTACTTGGCCAGATAGTCCTATTACTGGCCTTGGTAATCTGTGTTATTGCGAGAGCTAATTTTATGTTGTGCCTATCTTCAAAAATATTATTACTTGGGTGGTGAATAACATGTGTTTAAAAATATTGCGGGTTGTAAAACAAATACATTCTTTTCATGAAAGAAGAAATTCCACCAGAAAAGAGGGAAAAAGTAGGGTTCATCGACACAGAAGCATCGGTAAAATGACTTTTAATTAAAAAAACACTTTGTCCCACTGCATCACAATGTTTTTCCCAACTACTTTTTTTTTGCAGTACTACTGTGTTGCACAGGATGAAATGCTACAATCTGCCAACAAACAAAGCAGCACACATGAGTATGACATCGAAGTATCCCTCAAGGAGATGTTGTGGAAAGTCTTTCACCGTGATCCTGGTGTTGATACCAATGCATCACAAAACAAGCAACCACTACACACTTATGTACATCGATCCGCAAGCGACGGATAATCCATATGAACTCCCTCCTGAAGGAAAAGGGTAAAATCACCGATGGCGATGGCTGCACAAGCGGGCATTTGCAATGGTAAGTAAAAGCAAAAATCTTAATACTTTTCGGCAATTTCGGGTTTCTGAATCATGCAAAAATTTAGGTAGAATGACATTACCGGATGTAGGTAATCGTGTTACCATGGTAGGTAATCGTGTTACCAGGGTAGGTAATCGTGTTACCCTTTAAGATAATGTTATTACTGGCATAGATAATATATCAATGAAATTAAATTTTTCATACTTTCATCGATCTTTCAAAAACACAGGCAAAACGTATAATGCTGTGGATAGATCAAGTCAATCAGGCTACATACATTAATAGACTACAAAGCAAAGATCCTGAAAATTACCGAGAGGCATTAGTGGGACTGGATGAAAATGGACCTATAATGGCTGAAGTTGAAATGACTGATGATGCAAAAAGAACAAGGAAGATGATAGTTCAACAAAATTTAAGGGTAGACAGCTATGAATTCCACGCAGATGTTAAATGCCCTCAGCAAAGGACCATCTCGTAAGTAAAATCCAAAATCACAATATCAATAGCTTGATTTTCTTTACAGTTGCTGTTCTTCTTTACATCATACTTAATTTTATTACGGTCGGATTGTGGTTGCTTCATGCTACATTTCATGGAATGTTTGATTAATGGACAGAGGCCAACTCAAAAGTCGGCGAATTCATTGCGACAAAAGATCTTAGAGAAATTGGCAACGCTATCACCAAACAACACACAACAAGACTGAAAAATCGTATTAATGTAAATGGTTTAGATGGTATTTTGTGAAGGTTTAGATAATCTTTTATAATGGATTAGATGGTCTTTTCTGGTGATTTATTGTTATGGTTTATATGGTTTAAACTGTCTTTGTAATGACTTACATCATATTTTGGATGATGTCATGGTAATTTTTTTTAATGAAAAACATCATCTATTAATTTGGGAGATATTCATGTCTAGATGCATTACTTCAGGAAATAATAATATTAGCACCGCAAGTAATAAAATTACTCCAGAAGGTAATGTTACTACCTGACTAAAATGTCCAGACACTGACAAGTTAAAAATTAAGATTACCACTTCAGGTAATCAACATTACCAACACCAATAAATCCACAGGAAAAATAGAGAACAACAAAACAAAAATCTTCAAAATGGCTATATTACCACGCATGGTAAAAATATTACTTGACACATAACAATATTACCACCGCATAAGTAATAAAATTACTCACTGAAGGTAATGTTACTACGACTAAAATGTCGAGAATCCTAAATATATATATGTATACATCGAATACAAATAATACTAATCAATCACTTGATTGCAAATAAGCGGTTATGATTCCCCCTCTTACGGCGGCGCATGTAATAGGTTTCTTCACACATTCTCCACTTGACCCAATCCTCTTGTTTTTACGCCTACCGGCCTCTTAATAGGAGGAAAGATATAATCACTTGCCAACTCTATTGAGCACTCATCGACATTCTTTGATTAGATGAATAGGAAGCTATAACACATCCTAAATGTATCTTGTGGAAATGGTGGTCAATGTAATCATAGACACTTTGCACGCCATTGATTTTTGTATTGCGACTAGCGCATGAGGACAAGGAAAGCAATTAATACGCCACTTCATACAAGAACATGGGCGCTCATTGAGGTTGTGACATAGGAATAATCGATCTCACCTCGTAGACACCAGGAGATGAAAAATGAACATTGAAAGCGGCGACTCTTGTCCATCTCTTTTTCCAATGTGGATTCCATTTACGGAGTAAGCTTGGATGTCCACCTTTACGACTTGACTTTCCTCTCGACTATCATCTCCATTTGCTTTATTAGATGCGGTCAAGCAAGCGATACCAGGCATCAAGCGCTCAAGACTAATCCGGTTATTAAATGATTGACAATACCATTAGCCATTATCCATGCGGCAACCTTTGAAAAATGCACGACACCAATTTTCAACAGGGGATCTCGGAAAAGGAATGAATCAATAACAGACATCACCACCTTCTTGTCTCAACAAGCGCAAATTGTACCGATATTCCTTTTCACTAGAAAGAGTATGCTACCTTAAAAACAAGTTCTTGATCTTCTCTAGAGCAACAGAATTAGCTTTACCGCCCGCATACCTCTTTCCAAGATTAAATAACAAATGCTTAAAACAGAACAAATGAGGATTGCCAGGAAACACAATGTCAAATGCACTCAACAAACCAGCGCCACGATCAGAAATGAAAGTGATAACTCTTCCTTGACCTTCAAGTAGATTCTTCAAGTGAGAAAGGAAGAAATACCAATTCCCTTCAGTTTCAGAATCACACACACACATCGCAAGTGGAAACATCCCTGAAGAGACAAAAATAACAAAAAAACCGAGATTACTTCCAAATATAATATGTTATCTACGGGGGTAATATTTTACTGGGCTGTCAAAAAATAATAAGGAAAATAGAAATTATCTATAAGGATAATCAATTACTTGCATGCGTAATATCTCGCTAAGTTGTGAAAAAATAAGGAAATAGTAATTACTTGGCGTGAAATTAATTACTTCCATGGGTAATATATTACTGGTAGTCAAAACAGTACATAAAAATACAAAATTACTTGGAAAGATAATTAATTACTTTGGAAGCTAATTTTACCTTTGTTACCATTTCTGCCCGTAGCAGCCAAAATTTGACCCTTATATACACTCTTCCCAAAAGTTCCATCAAGATATAAAATAGGCAGACAAAACCTAAACCCACTAATACAACCTCCATAGGCTAAAAACAGCCGCCTGAACCGATTCGAAGACGGATCAACCTCAATTTCAAAATAAGAGCCAGGATTTGTCTCCATCACAGCATCCCTAAACCAATTCAACTTGTTAAAGATGCAGCTTCCCCACCATAAAGTTTATCCCTAGCCTTTTGCCTAGCTCTCAGAGCAACCTTATAACTAATGTCAAAACCATAGCGGACTTGAACTTACTCATTATCTCCTTGAGCGCATCGACATATTATACACAACATCCGAGCTCTATACAACTCATCACAACATCAGAATCCAAAAGACGGTGCTTTTGTTGGCGAAGAACACCACTACAGGTGTGCATATTGTGCATATCATTAATGTAAAAAGCACCATTAGATGAAGCTACAGAACCATTTATGAACCAAACACACGTTTCTCCTTCTAACACTCCACCATTGTCACAAATAACATGCACACGAATCCCATCATTTCTATGAAAAGAAAAATTGAAACCAATCACAATTGCATACTTTTTTAATTTATCTTTGAACTCAACTATACCGCCATTAAACTTTTGACCCACACTAGTAATATAATTAGCCCATTCATCAGATAAAAATGGTTTTGATAGTTCAGACCTAAATGCCAAACCTAGAAATTCATCTTCCACAGCCATTGAAGATATATCATTAACCGAACCAACACGACTTACACTCGAACTACCATTCTCTTTATATACCAAAATCTCAACACAATCTAATTTATATATTCTTGCACCACTAAACAGCATCTGGAAATCAACGTCATTGTGCAAGTAGCATATAGAACATCCTGGCAATGAGTATTGGAGAGTAATAACATTATTACGACGAAAACTAAACCTACGGTAGATTTCATCACACAACGCGGCATAGGTCAAACGAGAATCCACAGGAAACAAAAAACACTGACTGTTCCAGCTGCATCGGACAACCAAGTTAGAGTCACCATTCCTAGAGTAAGAAAGAGCAACAAAGTCAACTACATTAAACCAAACATAAAAGCGAGTTAAAACCAATATCAATTAGGGGATTACCTACCCAAGTAATCAGATAAAACCAATATAAATCAGGAGATTACCTACCCAAGTAATCAAGCTATCAACAGAATTAAAACAGCGAGAGCAACAAAGAGAAAAAACCAGAAGATAATTGCCTCGTCGAGTAATCATTCTCATAAAAGAACTCCAAAAACAATATAAAATAATGCAAGTAAAATAGTAGATTACCTATGTAGGACACATCACAACATCAAACAAGGAAGAAGAAAACAATAACAACAACAGAGAATAAAAACTAGGAGATAATCACCAATGAAGTGGTGAGTAGCATAAAAATAAAGCGATCCACGAGGAAGAAGAACGGGGTTGCTCCATCGATCTAACCTAATAGCGTAGTATCACCACGAGGAAGAAGAACGGGGTTGCTCCATCGATCTAACCTAAAAACCACGAGATCTCAATAACCTCAACCTCAAGCGGTATGGGGCGGCTCGAGCGGTGCGTAGTGAAGAACAAAAGAGAGACAAAAGCACAATAAGGGCAAAAATGTCATAAAAAATGGAATTAAGTAGCTGGTAAGATGATTTATAAAAGGTTGTAGTTAATGGTAAAAAAAAAGATAGACCCGAGTTAGTGGGCAAGGATGGGCTTTGAACTGTATTTAATGGCCATTTCCCATACATTTAATCATTAATATTAAATTTAAATTAAAAATGAATCATATTTGAACTAAAAAAAAACTAAAGTTCACTAAATAATTCACTAACTTTTCAATTTATTTTAATTTCTGTAATGTCGAATGTTAATTTTTTGAATTTTAAACAAATATATTATAGAGGCAGCAAGGAAACAAGAATTAAGAAGTAATTAAATAAAATTTTAATTATAAAGTGTTTTAAAAAAAATAAATTAATTTCAAAATTAGTAAACTGCAGAGTAATATAACAAATATATTATAAATGCAAGAAATAAGCGAAAAAGGAGGTTGGCTTAACGGTTGGATCTTTACTTCTTAACCACGAAGTCTTAGGTTCGAATCCTCAACTTGTACAAATCTTGAGGATTTATAAAATGAATGAATGGTGTTGGGTTGGTTAGGTGGGGTGGGTTGTAGTGTGTGTGGTTAGGTAGTATTTTTAGTAGTTGCCAAAATTAGCCACGGAAAGTATAATATTGCTACGCCACTTTCAGCAACGGAGGCTATCAGTACCTGATTTTTTATTTGCCACAGAAAAATTCCCTTTTGCAACGGAATACGGCCGTTGCTTTGAATGCCAACATTTTAGTAGTATAATATTGACATTATCTAAATAGACATTTTCCGAAAATACATCTCCAGTGTCTAATTGCAATGAATTTGTCCTAACACGACACACAAATTGAAAAATTATACGTTTAAAATTTCTTTACATTTCAACGATACTAAATATTGTGGATTCTATGTAGTGGATATCAACCACCGCATCCACCACAACCACCGCATCCACCGCAGCCACCACCACCACCACCATCATCATCTCCACCAGCTTCTATAGTAATACCCTCGGTAGCTGCAGCTGCTGCTATTATCGTACCCCCATCTCCGGACATAATCGCCATTCCCCCATCCTTCTCCTCAGTTTTCTTATCTTTTACACCCATTTCAACTTCAACCTGAATATGTGGTGCACTTAAAACCCGCGTTGTAGAAGAGTATCTCCTCCTTCTCCGACAGAACGATTGGCCCCACCATATCCAAATAAAAAAGACCGTGAAAGAAATCCAGAACGCAGCAAACACAGCAAGGTAGACGAAGAATGCTATTGTACCAGCTTTCATGGTTTGCTATTTGCTAAATTTAAAGCTCTTCTAGAGCTACCTTGTGCATACAATATACAAACATATATATATAGTGTTAGGAATTGATCTAAACATGCACAGCGGAAATAATTAATCAATTCCAAACACCGGATCCTCTCGACTCTTAGATGAGAATTGTGATTAAGAGATTACCAATAAAGCGGATTTTACGGCGTAAATCTCTCTTGCTCTTTCGTCTCCACAACCGTCCAAACGTACGGCCTCCAACGTTGATCCACACGTCAAGACTCGTCCCGAACAACGAACAGCTTCGTAGTGAGATGATCTCTCTAAATATTAGTGCTAGCTAATTTAGAGAGAGTTTAGAGACAATATATGTATGATCATCATCATATTATGGGGCTACAATGAGTTATTTATAGGTTTACAATAATCCTATTGGGCTTGGGGTTGCTTTGGCCACAAGATAACTCAGCCCGGTCCAACTATTGGGCCTTGTACATACCATATCTAACATACTCCCACTTGGACAAGGTCAATGCACGACACGAGTCCTTGACTTTGTGTGTGTGACCCATCAGCTCCCATTCACAAGGCAAACGTCATGGTGTCACTATCTGATCTGATCAAGATAGGATAAAATGAAATCCCCATTTCAGTTTATCATCGATTCACCCAGATCGATCGACCCATGTCGCCGTCCATGATTGACATCTAGCAATGTGTCATGGCAATCCATGTAATGGGATAAGTCATGTGGAGATGATGAAACCTTTACATGTACGGTTACCGTGGAACTATAATCCCTTCATCAATATAAACCCGATTGGTTCCGAGATATGGATTTACGTCAATCTCATGCAACCAATCATGTTGTTCGCCCTCAACTCAACGTTGATCAAATCAGTGATTGTGATTGAAAACTCAATTCAATCCTACAATCCCACCTTGGCCAAGGAATTTATATCAACTTGATTGGGCGAAATGCAGTTTATAATCTCCCGTTATCCAGGAGTGATGAATCCCGTATCGAATACTCACAACCTTCATGCACTTCTCGCTATACCCGTACGGCATTTCCAGTCAACCCCCGGTTAGAGTATCCTTCAATGTCCGCCAAAGTAAAGCCATCCGTGCATAAGATTCTATGGTATTCTCAAGTCTAAGGACCAATTCCACCACCGCACATTAGAGACCAACTGCTGACGTAAGGATAACTATCCATGCAGTATCCCTAGGCGGGTCATCCAAATGCTTGTTCCACCAACAAGGCATCCATGTGTCCATCTGAGCGTCTTCACATTCTAACTTGTGAGATCGGTTACTTCTTCCTTAAGAAGGAGATGCAACACATGCCGATCTATCATAACGACAATATCCGAGTCTTGCCATTGCTTTGGTGGGGATAGTTTAAGAATATGTGCTAAAACTTGCATCTCACAATCACAACCACTTGCGATTAATCAAGTTTGTCCACACTTATTCTAACGGACTCTATTATTTTGATTGTTATAATATGACAACGAATGAATATAATAGATCTGCCATTTTTGAAGCGCATATAAATAATTAAACATACTCAAAACGTCTTACATGAGGGTATTGACATCCAAACTATATCCATTCACTCATGTATCTTATACCAATGGAAAAAACATGACTATCATGCTTATTTTGCGATAACGCTTTGGTCAACGGATCAGCCACGTTATCGTCAGTATGGACTCGCTCTATCTTTATATCATTCCTCTGAACTATCTCTCTAATGAGATGGTATCGCCTTAATACATGCTTGGATCGTTGATGAGACCTCGGTTCCTTTGCTTGCGCGATGGCTCCATTGTTGTCACAATACAATGGTATCGGATCAACAATGCTAGGAACAACTCAAGTTCGGTGACAAACTTCTTGATCCGGACCGCTTCCTTTCTTTGCACGAGCGGCTATGTATTCGGCTTAAAGTCGTTGAATCGGTGTAGTTTCTTGCTTGGAACTTTTTCCAACTTACGGCACCCCATTGAGGGTAAACCGCAGTAACCCAGTTGGGATTTGCGATCGTCTTTATCGATTGAAAACTAGCATCTGTGTATCCATGAACTTTAGTTCATTTCCTCCATACACCAAGAACATGTCCTTAGTTCTTCTCAAGTACTTAAGGATGTTCTTGACCGCAATCAATGTTTTCTCCAGGGTTCGATTGGAACACGCTCGTGACACTCGAGGCATATGAGGCGTCGGTCTCGTACATAGCATTGCATACATGATGGATCCTATTGCCGATGCATAAGGAATCCTATCCATGCGATCTCTCTCAACTTGTGTGCGTGGACACATATCTTTTGAGAGATTAATCCCATGCCCTATGGAGACGAGTCCTCTCTTCGACTCTTGCATATTAAATCTTCTCAAGATTTTATCTATGTACATGGATTGGGATAGGCCAGCAGTCTTTTAGATCTATCTCTATAGATCTTAATCCCAAGAAATCATATCTTTGCCTCTCCCAAATCCTTCATGGAGAAATTTGTGGATAACCAAGATTTCTTGATCTTAGCATTGGAATGTCGTTCCTAATATTAATATGTCATCCACATATAAGATTAGAAAAAGCGATCTTACTCCCACTACCCTTTTGGTATACACGGTTAGTCTTCGTTTTGAATGAAATCAAAGCGCTTGATTGTCTCATCAAAGCGAAGATTCCGGCTCAGAGGCGCTTGCTTAAGTCCATATATGGATCTTTGCGGTTTGCATACCCTATGCGACTTACTAGACTCAAAACCCCTCGGTTGTGTCATGTACACATCCTCACCGAGATTCCCATTTAAGAACGCGGTTTTGACATCCATTTGCCAAATCTCATAGTCATGGTATCTTTGTCATAAGCGAATCGAATTGATTTAGACATGGCTACGGGTGAGAAAGGTCTCATCAAAGTCAACGCCTTGTCTTTGATTGTAACCTTTAGCCACTAGCCTTGCCTTATAAGTTTGAACTTTACCATCCATGTCGATTTTTTTCTTGTAAACCCATTTACAACCTATTGGTTTTACCCCTTTAGGCAAATCAACCAAGGTCCATACCTCATTTTCATACATGGAGTTCATTTGGATTCCATGGCTTCTTGCCATTCTCTCGAGTCAACGCTGACTTCGCCTTGTCATAAGTGGTAGGCTCGTCTTCCTCTATTAGTAATGTTTCATTAGTAATCATGAGATCTAATCTCTACGAGGAGGGCGAATCATCCTACTAGACTTCTGAGGAGTGGCGTGTCCTTGGGAGCTCTTATCTCCCTTTCAGTAGTTTCAACTTCATCCAATGGTGTCTCAACTACTGTTTCATCCAATCGGTTGTCGAGTTCCATGGTTTCTTGAACCTCTTCAAGATCTACTTTGCTCCCACTGTTCTCTTTTCGAATAAACTCTTTTTCCAAGAAAACAGCGTGTCTAGACACGATGACTCTCATGTCATTGGGATTGTAGAAATAATATCCAAGCTTTACATTTGGATATCCACAAAGTAGCATTTATCGGACTTAACATCCAATTTATCCGAGCTTGTGCGCTTCACATAAGCTTCACAACCCCAAACCTTCATATATGAAAGATTTGGTCTCTTACCATTCCATAACTCGTATGGTGTTTTGTCAACCGATTTAGATGGGGCACGATTTAGTGTGTAACAGGCAGTTTTAATTGCATATCCCCAAAACGACTTTGGAAGGTTTGTTTGACCCATCATTGACCGCACCATATCCAATAGGGTGCGATTTCTCCTCTCGAGATACACCATTGTGTTGTGGTGTATAAGGTGGAGTCCAACTGCGAGAGAATCCCATTCTCTTTGAGAGTAATTCAAAAACTTCGCCCTTAAGGTATTCTCCACCCGATCGGATCGAGTGTTAGAATACTCTTTCCGGTTGCTTTTCCACTTCTTGCTTGAATTCCTTAAACTTTTCAAGTGCTTCATGCTTGAACTTCATCAAGTATACAAATCCATATCTCGTATGGTCATCGTGAAGCGTGATAAAGTAGGAAAAACCACCTTTGGCTTGTTGTCATTGGTCCACATACATCGGTATGTATAGTACCAATCTTTCTGCGACTCTTTCTCCCTTTCCACTAAAGGGAATTTGGTCATCTTGCCTAAAGGCACGACTCGCATCTTTCAAAGGATTCGTAATCCCCTTCCCCAAGTATCCATCATTATGTAACTTGTTGATCGTTTTTCGTTGATGTGCCGAAGCTGCGATTGCCACAGTCTGATCGTTGATCTTGTTATCAACTTTTAGCCTCTTATTTTCTATAGTCATTATAGAATGTTCGAGATTTAGAATATAAATGCCATTATCTAGGTTCCCATAACCATAAAACACATTATCACGATAAATAGAGCAACATTTATTCTTAATATCAATGATAAAGCCATTCATGTCCAAACAAGAAATGGAAATAATGTTTTTGGTAATAGCGGGAACATAATAACATTCTTTTAATTCTAAAATAAGGCCCGAAGGCAACGATAGAGAGTAGCTCCCCACGGCTAAAGCAGCAACTCTTGCTCCATTTCCAACTCGTAGGTTCATTTCTCCCTTCCGCAGTGGTCTAATGTTCTTTAGTCCCTGCATATTTGTACAAATATGAGATCCACATCCGGTATCTAATGTTGCGACTAAATCCCACACCGCAAGTGTACGGGTCGCGAAAGTAATAAAGTGGACCTTTAAAGTCCGGATATCGTACCCACGAGGACTGATTTATTCCCACGCTCACTTTAACTAACCTTAACCGAAATAAATAAGTTGATATCAATTAATTCTAATTTTGCGAAAATTAAATTGCTAAATGAATTTGCTAAATCTAAAATTAAGAATTAAGAATTAAATCAAAGAAAATTAAAAGAACGAATTTTTATAATTTGAAATCGAATATGGAAAACTAGCATTAGGGTTTCGAATCCACTTTTCAATTAGTCATCCCCGGATTATTAATTTGGCAATGAAAGTTAGTTTTGACGATTCAATTCACAAAATTTGTTGAATAATCTTTCTCAAGTAAATTCAACCTATTTATATGACGTGTTAACTATATCTCTATGATAACAACGCCATAAAAATGCATTACAACACAAGAATTGTATAAAAACATCGCACAAAGCATAGAGGTATTCTCATCCCCTATCGGACTTTGTGGTTTTCAATAAAAGTCTAACCTATTCACGATTTCTCAATTCAATGAATAGATCACAGATCAACTTTGGCCACAAGTTGTAGCAAAAAGAAAGCATGATATATTGAAAACTCAAAATCCAAAATTCATCCTAGCATAAGAATTAACAAAACACCAAATTAATAATCCGATTCAAACTAAAATCAAAGTTTCATCTACGCCCCTAATACTATGAGAAACCTAGCCTAACATGCTAAAAAAAACAGAAGAAACACAGAAAGAGAAAGCCATCACCGAATTAAAGTTGTGTTCTTGAGCTTGGATCTTCAATTATGGCTTTTTTCTCCAACTTTCTCCTAGATGACTGCTCCAACTTTCGTTTTCCTCTGTTCTCTGATGTTCTCCCCCGAAATTAGGTCGAGTTTGTGTTTTAAAATAAGCCAAAAAGCCCAAAAATCAGAGTCCAACTCAGTTTTGGAAAGTTTTCTGCGAATCTGCTCGATATAACCATGCTGTCGCGCGTGCGACCGCATGGTTATAATTTTGCAAAGGCATGCGGTCGCGCGTGCGACCGCATGGTTATGTCTGATTTCAACTTTTGCCCGAGTTCACTTTGGTCCTCATAGTTTAATTGCGGGGCAAGTCCTGAGCTTCCAACTTCTATCAATTGAATCCACATACTTTAATTTATCTTCACTTAGGCTTCCATTTGATTTTTCTTCACTTTCCCAACTTTGTTTGCTTCAAATTGAGTCTTTCAAAAGCCCACAATTGCAATCTTTCTTCAATTCCCAGTTTTTACTGAAATAGAAACAAATAATACTAAATTAAGCACGAACTTAATAAAAAAATAACAAAAACACATAGTTTAGAACACGCAAAAAAAGTGCATAAATTGCACTTATCAAACACCCCCAAACTAGAACAATTGTTCGTCCTCGAACAACAAAACTAAATTAAAGAAAGAAAGGCTACAAATAGAGTAGCTAACCACCAACCACGAATATAACTCATGGTCAAACTGTGTACCATATGCCTCAGGCAAACAAAATAATAGTGAAAACTCAAGTTGGACAAACAAAACAATCACCAAAAAGAAACTCACTTACCCAAATGCTCGACTATCTAGTGTGTGTGTGCTAGTCATCGCCTAACTCAAGTGCTTGTTCAAGTATCACCACAGAATGTTCAACACAAAACCATGCCTGTACTCCCAAGTGGTTGAATATCCTCACCTCGCTCATGAATCACTCCTGATGCTTTTCTCTCAATTCCCGAGGTGTTTCTAGCTTGTGATTTCTACAAAATATATTATGCATTTTTTTTTTTCACACAAGGCGTCAAGAAGAGTGACTAAATGTTGAAAAGTATTACAACTATCGATCCATCCACTTGACCTCAAGTTTCCAAATTCCCACCTTTGAGTCCTTTCTGGCACCTTTATAATTTTATTCATGGATTTTCCTTTACTTGCTCCTTCAGCGATAATGGCTCTCTTCGCTCACTTTGTTTTTTTTTCTTTTTCCCTTTTTTTTTTTTTTTTTTGTGCAATTTTTCTTTTCAGCTTTTACCCCGCAGGTAGCTCTCGCTCTATTTCCCTAGAGGTAGCCTTCTTCAGTAGATCGTCCTCTAAACATTGGTTATGAAAAGCACCAGATTACTCGGTGGCGACTCTCACTCTCTAGGGTAAGCGACTTTCTGCGGTCCCTCTCATCTACTAAACCATCATCTAAATCCAAAATTCGATACTTAACATATGATAGTGCCAAGATAAACTACTTGACGAAAAATCCTTCAACTTAAAGCAGAAGTATCAAGACTTCCAGTAGCAATCCCCTCCAACATAGAGTCACTACATCTTACCACCCCCAAACTAGACCATTTGGGCTAGTTGGATACTAAAATAATGGTTGGGAGAACTACACGGTCCTAAGTGTAACATTGGGGCTCAAAGGTAGTCCTAAAGGAACACAGCATCTAGGTGATAAGTCAACAAGAACGAGAGTTAAACAATGACTATGTGCTCTTTTTCAGTTAATCGGGCACAGATAAGTGAATAGAAAATTTTGAAAATTTTCAAGTGATGTTTCAAATCCAACTATGAGTTCATTAGAAAAATTTAGGCACCTTGTCATCATCGGCGGTACACAACTCGACCAAAACAAAGAAAAGACAAAACAAAGACAAAGCAGATTTTTTTTTTTTTAGCAATCATACGAACAAAAACCGGGTGAAAGAGTGTTAAAATGAAGAGCAAGCGGGCATCCAATATATATAAAGATTTGAAGTACAACTTCAATCTTTCCCACATAAACATACAATACAAAAAGTGCCCCACCCAAGCAAAGAGAAATCGTTGCCCCAATGTATGCATAATTAAGATCAAAGAGAAAAGTACAATAAGAAGCAATAAGAAAAGACAAAAGAGGCGAAACTCCCCTCGGGTCAGTGAGGTGGAGAGAACATCTGATCATGCTTTGAATCTGCCGTGTGCTAACTCTAGGCGGTCCAACCATCAATTTCAAATATAATAAGAGAGCAAGTAGTACCTATAAAAGCACCCCAAACTATATAGAATTGCATAAGACCAAAGAAGCTCAATTAATTGACTCAATGAAGATGGGGCTGCAAAAAAATCGTGCAATACTATGCAAAGGTGGAGCAGACCCTCCACTACATAGAGTGCGTGTCAAAGCAACCACATATCAACTATTGATACAATTCTATCAAATGCAAGAAAAAATGAGGGTGAAACAGGCTGTAATGCATGCGATCGCATGGTTTACCAACAAGCTTTTTTTTTAATTTGGGTGGGGCTTGGCGATAATGATTTGAGATGATATTTTGCAACCGGTTTGAACTTGAAAATCAATGAACCACGGGGTTTGGCGGTTTTGTGGATTTTTTTTTTTTTTTTTAGTTCTAAAGTATGAAACTACATGAAAAACAACTAAAGATGTGAAAATGCAAACTAAAATGCAGAGCTTGACTCTAAACTTAAAGTTAAACTTAAAAATAACAATGAAACTTAAAGAAAGGATACGGGGATGGGTTGCCTCCCACCAAGCGCTCCGTTTAGAGTCTAAAGCTCGACTTTAGGGAGCACTTCAGGGTATTCGAAAGAAAGCTTTGGAGCCTTGACTTTGCTGATGCTTATTGAACTTGCACCAATCATTATATGTGCTCCAGAAATACAGGTGACTCCTCACATCAACAAATGGTTGAACTTCATCGTCTGCTTGAAATTTCAATACGTAGACTTCAATTGTTTCTTCTATCCTTATCACAAAATCAACTTTGATATCATCATTGATTTCGAAATCCCCCTTGCAAACCTCAATCTCAGTCTCTAAATGCTCTTCTTCAATTGGAATTTCTTTGAGCTCAATATCCTCAGTGAGATTGTGTGGCATCTCAACAACAGCTTCTTCAACAAAGATTTCTTCATGTTGGGATAACTCTTCAATTATATCTTCATGATTTTTGTGGTTGAAATAACCCAGTGGTAGATCATCCATCCCAAATGTTGGTGCGAAGAACATTGCGGCGGGCAAGTTATCTAGGACGAACTCATTAATGTTACATTCTGCTCTTAAAACCCTTAGCCGCTCTCCTATCATAAAATCTCCCACCAACATATGGTCCTCATCAATTCCTTCATCTGCTAGCTGTTGTTGCCTTAGCTTGAAGTCCCGTACAAGCATACAGTCAAAGTCAACCCTTGCCATTCGATCTCACTATTTTTGGTATTTTCTGAAATAAATTAAGGAAAAATTGTATGAATCGAGCGATAAAGATAAACATAAATTAAAGTTCGAATTAGTGCTAGCTAAACTAAGCGAGAAAATAATTACAGTCCCGACAGCGGCGCCAAAAACTTGTTGCGACTAAATCCCACACCGCAAGTGTGCGAATTCGCGAAAGTAATAAAGTGGACCTTTAAAGTCAGGATATCGTACCACGAGGGTGATTTATTCACGCTCACTTTAACTAACCTTAACCGAAATAAATAAGTTGATATCAATTAATTCTAATTTTGCGAAAATTAAATTGCTAAATGAATTTGCTAAATCTAAAATTAAGAATTAAGAATTAAATCAAAGAAAATTAAAAGAACGAATTTTTATAATTTGAAATCGAATATGGAAAACTAGCATTAGGGTTTCGAATCCACTTTTCAATTAGTCATCCCCGGATTATTAATTTGGCAATGAAAGTTAGTTTGGCGATTCAATTCACAAAATTTGTTGAATAATCTTTCTCAAGTAGAATTCAACCTATTTATATGACGTGTTAACTATATCTCTATGATAACAACGCCATAAAAATGCATTACAACACAAGAATTGTATAAAAACATCGCACAAAGCATAGAGGTATTCTCATCCCCTATCGGACTTTGTGGTTTTCAATAAAAGTCTAACCTATTCACGATTTCTCAATTCAATGAATAGATCACAGATCAACTTTGGCCACAAGTTGTAAAAGAAAGCATGATATATTGAAAACTCAAAATCCAAAATTCATCCTAGCATAAGAATTAACAAAACACCAAATTAATAATCCGGATTCAAACTAAAATCAAAGTTTCATCTCTGCCCTAATACTATGAGAAACCTAGCCTAACATGCTAAAAAAAACAGAAGAAACACAGAAAGAGAAAGCCATCACCGAATTAAAGTTGTGTTCTTGAGCTTGGATCTTCAATTATGGCTTTTTTCTCCAACTTTCTCCTAGATGACTGCTCCAACTTTCGTTTTCCTCTGTTCTCTGATGTTCTCCCCCGAAATTAGGTCGAGTTTGTGTTTTAAAATAAGCCAAAAAGCCCAAAAATCAGAGTCCAACTCAGTTTTGGAAAGTTTTCTGCGAATCTGCTCGATATAACCATGCTGTCGCGCGTGCGACCGCATGGTTATAATTTTGCAAAGGCATGCGGTCGCGCGTGCGACCGCATGGTTATGTCTGATTTCAACTTTTGCCCGAGTTCACTTTGGTCCTCATAGTTTAATTGCGGGGCAAGTCCTGAGCTTCCAACTTCTATCAATTGAATCCACATACTTTAATTTATCTTCACTTAGGCTTCCATTTGATTTTTCTTCACTTTCCCAACTTTGTTTGCTTCAAATTGAGTCTTTCAAAAGCCCACAATTGCAATCTTTCTTCAATTCCCAGTTTTTACTGAAATAGAAACAAATAATACTAAATTAAGCACGAACTTAATAAAAAAATAACAAAAACACATAGTTTAGAACACGCAAAAAAAGTGCATAAATTGCACTTATCATCTAATACCCAGGAAACTGAAGATGCAGTCATATTCAACTCAATGAAGTGTATACCTGAAGTGGAAGTTTCAGAAGACTTCTTTCCCTTCAAGCTAGCAAGGTAGAGCTTGCAATTCCTCTTCCAATGTCCTTTGCCTTTACAATAAAAGCACTCGGCATCAGCTTGAGACTTGTTCTTGTTGTTTTTCTCTGTTTTGGCAACTTTTGCCTTCGCTTTACCCTTCTTTGATCCTTTCACAAAAGATCTCTTCGCCTTTCTCTTAGTCCCACTAGAGGATTCAATGGCCAACACTTGCCCATTGGTTTTAGCGATGTTAAACTCGTGATTTCAACATATTTAACGATTAAGTGTCACCTCAATTTTATTCATGTTGAAATTCATGATAAATTGAGAATAGCTATCCGGCAGCGACTGTAGGACTAAGTCAACACTTAGCTCATGGTCCATGGCAAAGCCTAATTGCTCTAATTTTTCAATGTATCCGATCATCTGTAGTACATGAGTACTTACTGAAGATCCCTCTGCCATCACAGCCTTGAAAAGCTTTTTCGATATCTCATATCTTTCAGTGCGGGACTGCTCATCGTACAACTCCTTGAGATGAGCAATCATTGCATAAGCATTCATATCCTCATGTTGCTTTTGCAACTCAGGAGACATCGCTGCAAGCATCACACATGTTGCAGTGTTATCATCATCTATATGCTGATTGTATGCCTCCACGACATCTTCCGCTGCACTCTCGGCGAGGGCTCACCGTGCTTGTTCTTCAAGAACATATGCAATTTTCTCGTGTTTGAGAACGATTCTCAGATTGCGGTGCCAGTCATTAAAGTTCGACCCATTAAGTTTGTTAGCATCAAGTATGCCCCTCAAACTCATGTGACCAGCCATAATTCACTTAATCAGAATGATAAAGATAGAGTAATTATTATATGCTTAAAGTTAATAAAATATGGACTTTTATAATACTAACTATACTCCCACTGAATCAATGATCCCCAACATTGGTAAATTTCTCAAATTTGTCAGTGGGCCAGGATCCCAAACGTTCAATCAGAGCCTTGAGTCACTCAACAAGCCTTAACCGACGTTTAGGTAGACATATCTATCAATCACATCTCTATGTGACTCCCGGATCATCAAGTAGATAACTCATTATCCTTATACATCTCATGTATTAACTTGATATACCTCTAAAATCCAATTTCCTTGAGTTACTCAACAAGAAATGAACTTCAGTTAAATTCGACCCAATGTTCGGAGACATCACATGTCTCACAGCGAAGAAAACATTCCCTACGATCGAGTAGTCTTGAGTCACTCAACAAACATACTACGATTGTGAGAATCTAATTTTCTTCACCATAGCATTGGAAGGCATTGATTAACATTGATTAACATCAAATACTATGCAAAATATCATACATCAACCATGCACACATTTAAAGCGTAATAAAACTGGTGGATGATTATGGACGTATTTCTATTCCAGTTTTCCCGAGCCACCAGGAAAAACTGGTTGGTCAAATCCTAAGGGACGAAGGCTCGTCTTCCAATGGCGACTCCATTGATCTCCATCTTCTTCTTCAACTTCTATCTAATACCAGTTGGCACATGCGCCATATCAAATGGACTCGCAGGTCCTAATTTTAACCACAATCAAATGGCACGCTGTGCCCCAAATTATTAACAGTGCACGCAGCTCACAACACCAATAAGAATTTAAACCATACATTCATCCAATCACATTGGTCTCGGTCCATAATCATCCACAATATCCAATATTGATAAACAATTTAGTTTCTAAATTTATTGTGACGACGTATATTGTTTAAGCAGTTTAAACAATCAAGAAACAAAATTCTACGAATTAATCTAATTAATTTCATGTAGAAATAAGTAATTAATCTAATTAATTGCATGTAATAATAAATAATTAATCTAATTAATTAAATATTATTGGAGACGGTTAGACAAAATAACACTTTTATTAGTCTTCTATATCAAAGTCACACTTTGATAAACTTTTATAAAAAGACTAGGGAAGAATAAACTAAAATTACAATTTTCTAAAATTCAACTTTTCTCCAAATAAGAATTTTTAAATTAAAAATAAATATTTAAAGTTGAATATTTACAAGAAAATTAAAAAATCTAATTTATCATTAATTTTAGAAATTTTATTTCATTCCCTAGGACCCGTTTATAAAAATCGAAAGTAGGACTGATTTGCAAGTTTCTCAAACTTATGGAAAATCGGAAATTCCTTTAAATAAGGATGGGGGCTTGGTGTGCAATTTCCGAAATTGCACACCACCCCATCAACCTCGACTCAAGCGTGGAAACCCAGCTTTAAGCTAGGGTTTCTCCCCTAACCGCCAAAGCGTGGCGACCATCGCCCGCCACCAGGCGGCGGCGATGTCGCCGTACCATCTTCCGCGGCGTCGCCCATTCTTTGGAATTGCGGCGACCGCCAGCAACAGCGGCGATCGTTCTTTCGCGGCCATGGCGGCGGCGAGTCGTCGCCGCTGCGGCGAACGATTGCCGCGAAGAGTCCTGCAGTGGCGGCGACCTTCGCTTCACGCCACGCTGCGTGATGCTCGCAACCCTCCTTTTTTTGTTGTTTTTTTTTTTTTTTTTTTTTTTTGCGTGAATAATTTACGGATCTGATCCAAAATTAATTTTAGCATAATTCCGTAAATCGTCACAGATAAATCAAACTAAATTGTTTTATAGAACAATAAATCAAATCTCAACAAGAGATCGAGTAGGCTCGATACCATCCGTTAGGAATTGATCTAAACATGCACAATGCGGAAATAATTAATCAATTCCAAACAGGATCCTCTTCGACTCTTAGATGAGAATTGTGATTAAGATTACCAATAAAGCGGATTTTCTGGCGTAAATCTCTCTTGCTCTTTCGTCTCCACAACCGTCCAAAGCGTCACGGACTCCAACGCGTTGATCCACACGCGTCAAGACTAGGTCTTAACAACGAGCGAACCGTGGTGAGATGATCTCTCTAAATATTAGTGCTAGCTAATTTAGAGAGAGTTTAGAGACAATATATGTATGATCATCATCATATTGTAAATTTCCTGATGAGTTATTTATAGGTTCTGATAATCCATTGAGGCAGGGTTCTTTGGAAGATAACTTCCAGTCCAATTATTAGACATACCATATCTAACATATAGAGCAAACAGGGTAAGAATGAAAGCAGTATGCAGTTGACATGAGTTTTAAATCTCCACTATTTGTAAATAAAATAATAATTCAGACTTTTTTACGAAAGTTCTATGTATGTTCTTTATGTATTTATTTATTCATTTATTATTACTATTATTATTATTATTATTATTATTATTATTATTATTATTTGTTTATTCTTAGAATTGACTTTTGGCATGTGAATGGGTATCGCCACGAATTTAGCCCGTTTAATGAAAAGCAGAAAAAAAACAAGAAGAAAAAAAAAAAAGGAAGGGGAGCTCCACGAGAATGAAAAGCATGGTCAACATACATATAATTAACCTCCACAGCCGCCGCAGCCTCCACAACCACCACCGCAGCCACCCCCATCACCTCCACCGCAGCAACAACCTTGTGAAGTACCATCGCTGTTCCCATCTCCACCAGTCGTTACAGGTGCAGCTCCACCACCACCTTGATTCTGATCACGGTGGCGTTCACTTTCTTCCGCAGCCACCACAACTGCCGCAGTGGCGGCAGTTGCAGCCACAGCAGCACCTGCCCCGGCCAAAACCACCATATTTCCATCCTTGAACTTTCCACGTTTCACATCTCCACTGTAAGCTGGCGGCGCCGGAGTTTTGCTATGTGGTATAGTCGGATTTTCTTTTCTCCGGCGACTCTGAGATAAACAGCAAAACATTCTCACCAACAGTTAGAAACAGTAGCTTAACTTGTGGTTTCAGTTGAGAGGATATGGCTCATTTATTTATTGATGAAACTACATGAATATGACATTCTTAAGAAAAATAAAAAAATTTCCAGTAATTTCGCATTGCGTTTCATTGTTGACAAATTCTAATTTTTATATTTACTATTTGTTTGATAGCGATTACTTTGAAAAAATAATTTTTAGATAAGCGTTGATATTTGAAAAAATATTTAAAAAATATAAAAAAGAATCAAATAATATAATGAGAATAGTTGAAATTAAATGATATGGACTAAGAAAAATCCTTTATCTAAATTGTAGCAAACAAGCTCTTTATATAGTATAGTATAAAAAATACGGATTAATTGATTGAATAGTATAGCGTCAATCTTACGTATACATAAACATATGATAATCATTGACAAAGTATGGCATTACAAATAACATTATTCTTATATTTAGCTGAAATTGTAATGAACTTCAATTTGTAATATACAAATTAATTAAAAGCTGGATTGGTTGGTTGACTTGTATTTTGTTGGGAAATTTCAAATGGGGCATTATTATTCTAGAAGAATTGATTTGATCCCGAAGCCTTCTTTAGCAAGCAAGAAAACGAGAGAGACAGAGAGAGAGAGCGACACTTGTATAGAAAAATATAGGATCAGATACAAGAAATTGGAGTAAAATGGATGTCATCTTTCAATTATCTTCTACTAGAATGATTTTATCTGGGATATGTATGTCTCAATGAACAAATTGTCTGTAGTTTTTCATTAAAGTTGCTTATAGTCTCAATATTATTAGATTAGATTTGGAACCATATAATATATTCATCTAATCTACAAATCAACAAATGTGACCGAACATATATATACCAGAAGAAAATTTGTATATTCTTTTTCCTTTCTAATCTGTTAATCACTACGAAAAATTTGACAGTCATTTACAAATTTTCGATACTAATTTATAGATGTAGTATGAATCATCAAAAGATCATGGACATAATTAGGCTCAAACATTGGATGCAACTAACAAGGCTATGTGTAGTGCTTTGTCAATCCCACTGAAGATCATTGGACTTGTAATTTACGAAGGAAATGAACCCATGCCATCATCATCATTTGATATACGCATATGGGGGGTAAGGCTCTTGTACCCGCAGTGGGTACCATAAGGTATCCAAAGTCGGGCAAAAAAAATTCGTGGGGTCTGACGGGTCCCCCACCATCAGAGCGCAGTTATATATTATTCATCTGGCCTAACGTAGATACAAAAAAAAAAAAATTATTTCAAATTGTGGTTGATGATGTGGAACCACGAAATGGCACCACGTCAGCGTGGGGACGGCCCTTGCATCACCCACATTGGGAATAGAGCCAATCCGCGCATATAGGTTTTTGGGGGGGTTAAGAATTTCAAGCCTAGAATAGTGAATTGAAATGCAATCTATCAATGACAGCCCTTCTTATTCTTGGAATGGGAGTCAAGTCACACAAGACTTGCAAGTATAAATTTAAAAACAACTAGAGAAACCCTTATTATAAATTGTTATTACAAATAGGTATCACAACTCACAAAAAAACCGATCTTGCATTAACCTTTCCAAATATTTTCAAAATACCACTACAATGGCCACACTCCAACACTACCCATATTTTCCTCCTACACCACCTCACAATCCTACATTCCCTTGGAATAATATTGTCCCGCCATCGCCTCCGAAAGTTGCACCACCACATCCACCCGTCGTAACACCGCCGCCACCACCCCATCGCATCTCTCCTCCTCCACCACCACATGTTCCAACTCGACCACCACCACTACCTCCTCATGTTCCATCTCCACCACCACCCCCTCATATTGGTCCACCACCACCACCTGCTCCAGGACACCATACTGTCATCATTTTCATCTTCATCTCACTTGGTGGACTATTCTTTCTAGCCTTTCTCTCGATCGCGCTTTTCTGCTTCCTTAATAAGAGAAAGAAGAGAATCATTCAAGAAATCAATAAAGTGAAATTTGATGAACATATAAAAGTACATGAAGACATTGTTCCCGGCCCACATGGAAAGAAAGCGGTTATCCTAACCATTGATGATGACGTGGATATCGAAGAAGAAATAAGAAAGACTGAAGTTGTAGGGGAAAGTTCGCACGTCAAATCAACCGAAAATCATCCTCAAGCAATGGACATGGTCTCAACCACATCTGATCATCACAATCACAATCATCATTGACAAGGATTCGTTATCTCAATCGTGAACATCCATTGCAATTTCTTACGTGTAATATAACAATCTTCCTTGAAATGAGGTGTACTAACTAATTAATTCTTCGAATGTAATACAAATAATCAGAATGTAATAAACAATAAAGTTTTATGAGTAAATTTCAGAATTAGTTGTGTGCTAAACAGCTAATCATTGATAAGGATGCCTTATGTTCAATAAATGATCAATAAGACAAACCTATATGGTTCGAACATTGGCTTCAACGTAACTAACAAGGCTATGTATATTGTTTTGTCAATCCCACTAAAGATCGTTGGACTTATAATTTATGAAGGAAATGAACCCATCATCATCATTTGATATACACATATAAGGGTCAAGGGAAGTATATAATTACAAGCTTAGAAGAGTGAATTTGAATGCAATCTATCAATGATAGCCCTTCTTAATTATTCTTGGAATAAGAGTAAAGTTACACAAGACTTGCAAGTATAAACTTCAATAAAACTGCTTAAAACCTTATTATAAATAGATATCGCAACTCACAAAACAACCAATCTTCCCTTAACCTCTTCAACTATTTTCAAAATAACACTACAATGGCCACTCTCCAACACTACCCATATTTTTCTCCTTCACCACCTCACAATCCTCCATTCCCTTGGAATATTGTCCCTCCATCACCTCCGAAAGTTGCACCACCACATCCACCCGTTGTAAGACCACCACCACCACCTCATGTTGTTCCTCCTCCACCCCATTGCATCTCTCCTCCTCCAGTACCACATGTTCCAACTCGACCACCGCCACCACCCCATGTTCCCTCGCTACCGCCACCACCACCTCATATTGTTCCCCATCCCCACATATTCCATCGCCACCGCCACCACCACCTCGTATTGTTCCCCACCCCCTCATATTCCCTCCCGCCACCACCGCCACCTCATATTGTTCCAACACCACCACCACCCCCATATTCCTCGCCACCACCACCGCCACCACCTCATATTGTTCCACCACCACCCCATGTTCCCTCGCCGCCACCGCCACCACCTCATGTTGTTCCACCACCACCACCACCCCATGTTCCCTCACCGCCACCGCCACCACCTCATATTGTTCCACCACCACCTCCCCCCCATATTCCCTCCCCTCCACCGCCACCACCTCATATTGTTCCACCACCACCACCACCACCCCATATTCCCTCACCGCCAGCTCCAGGACACCATACTGTCATCATCATCGTTTTCGTCTCACTTGGTGGACTATTCTTTCTAGCATTTCTCTCAATCGCGCTATTCTGCTTCCTTAAAAAGAGAAGGAAGGGAGTCATTCAAGAAATTGATAAAGTGAAATTTGATGAACGTGTAAAAGTACATGAAGACATTGTTGCCGACGCATGTGGAACGAAAGCCGTTGTCCTAACCATTGATGATGATGTGGATATCGAAGAAGAAATAAGGAAGATTGAAGTTGTAGGGGAAAGTTCGCACGTCAAATCAACCGAAAGTCATCCTCAAGCTACAGACATGGTCTCAACCACATCTGATCATCACAATCACAATCTCAAATTCATTGACAAGGATTCGTTATCCCAATCATGAACATCCATTGCAATTTCTTTGTATAATGATAAGCAACAAACAATCTTACTCGAAATGAGGTGTCATAACTAATCAATCTTTTCTACTATAATACAAAAAATCTGAAATATGATAAAGAATAAAGTTTTATAACATAAAGCTTAGAACATATTGTCTATATAAGCTAACCATTGATAAGGATGTGTCTATATTTATTCAAGAAAATTCAAGAAGACAAATAAGCATTACTGCATGCGACAAAAGGCATTGGCATTTTTTGTTCCAACTGTGAGTTTCGTCCAAAATTGTTGGTAAAGTCCCCTTAAACTACTGATTAATAACACGTCATCTTGTTTAATGTGGTTTCATTATCAGGAGTATGGATTGTAGATGATGTGGAGGAGAGAGTGTAGGAAAGAGATAGAGAGCAAATAATTATTTTATTTGAAAATGAATAGAAAAAATATAGGGAAAAATGAAAAAGATGAGGGAGATAGAAATAATTCAAAAATAATAATAAAATAGTAGTGAAATAATTCTAGACGTGCATCTATATCTGGACGTGATACGAGGAATCTAGACGGAAAAAGTGGATAAAAAGTGGGATAATTGATAAAAGGTGATTAAAAAAAAGAAAAAGAAAAGCTATGCCGGCACAAATCAGGACCCACCTAATTGGCTTGTGTCACTCTCTTTCTACTGTCGCGTACTGCTCATGGGGGTGCAATTCACCATGCATTGGAGATGGCCTAAATATGATGCAAATTTAGCTTCTTTAAGGACTTGTTTTATAGAAGATAAGATTGATTTATTTTGATTTACTCGAGGTTGAAAATTAAAAAATATATATATTAAGAGCTTGTTTGATTGGTGAGTTATTTGCTGTGCATGATATTCCGTACAAAATGTGTGGTTAATATTGTATTGGAGAATGTGTGTGTGGTCGAAAAAATGAGAGAGAATTTTTTTTTGTTGGAAAATGATAGAAAGAACAAGCTCTAAAAAATATAAAGTAATTATACGAGTGGTTGAAAATAATAAAAGAAAAAAATTAATGAAAATTAATGAAAAATGATGGTATATAGAATAAGTTCTAAAGTGCAAATTAAAGTTGGGATACTATTTCAGAACACAGTTTAAAATATAGGGATCATTCATGTTATTTCTTCCAAGAAATTATTTGCTAACATAATAGTGTTCATGTGGAATGACACTGTTAAGCTTTGGGTCGGGATAAAGGCACCCCCAGACCTGCTTTTCACACCCCCTTCTTTTAAATTTTAAACAATTCTTTTAAATTTTAAACAATTCAGTAAAATTACTTACCTATCCCTTTTGTTCTTCTTTTCTTTTTTTTTTTTAATTTATTTTTCTTTTTTTTTTTTTCCTTTTCTATTCTACACAGCCCCACCACCAGCACCAGGAAAAAAAAAAAAAAAAAAGAAAAGGAAGACAAAGGATTGGCTGCCATTAATAGGAGCTTAAAGCTTTCTTCGATCCTTTGTTCTTCCTTCATTTTCGTCATTGGCTACCAACTTATCCCTCTTCCTTCATATTTCTTCTTCCTTTTTTTTTTTTTCCTGCAAAATTCAAGCATCGACCTGAAGGGGTCGAAATTCATGCTTGAATTTCGACCCCTTTTGGGTTGAAACTTAGCAAATCAGAAAATTTTTTCCTTCTTCTTCTTTGGTTGGCTACCAATTAATGGCAACAGATTTTTTTTTTTCTTTTTCTTTCTTCTTCTTCCTTGGCTCCTTGGCTGCCACCAAGCCAAAGCTTTAAGTTGCAGTGAAAACGACATGTGTGTTCTTGTGGCAGCCATGTTGTTACCAACTTATCCTTCTTAGCTAAATGCACCCAACCAATTTCTTTGTGCACCCATTTTATGTCGGCTCTTCCAATTATGCCCTTAATAAAAAAAAGCCAAAAAAAAAAAGTATGTTCTCTCCAAATGGAGTGAACACACAATTGTGTGTCGTGTGTCCGCTCCATTTGGAGCGAACAAAATAAAAAAAAAAAAAGAAAAAAAAAGAAAGAATGACGGTTGAAAATTTTTTGCTATCATTTTTTGTTCAAATTTTTTGCACTCACTTTGAGTAGTAATTTCTTTAAGTTTTTTTAAAGAAATTATTAGTCAAAAAATCAAAAAAAATTTACCATCACTTTTTTGTTCAAATTTTTTGTAACCACTTTAGCGAGTAATTTTTGAAATATACCCACACAGATTGTATGTTCGTTCCATGTGGAGCTAACACAATTAATTTTTAAAAAAAAAAGAAAAGAAAAGAAAAAAGGGAGAATGACAGATAAAAAATATTTATTATCATTTTTTGTAACCATTTGATGAGTAATTTTAAGATTTCTTTAAATTTTTGCAGCCAACTGAAATTTGTTTTAATACTTGTATTTAACACTAATCGGATAAAATTAGTTAGTTACTATATCATAAAAAAATTAGAAATTCATCATCAAAGTGATTGCAAAAAAACTTAAAGAAATTTCAAAATTCTAATTTTGAAATTTCTTTAAATTTTTGCAACCACTTTGATGATGAATTTTGAATTTTTTATGATACAATAATTAGCTTTATTGTCGAATTATTAAAAAATTTAAATTTTTTTACAATCACTTTTATGAGTAATTTCAAAAATTCTCTTTTGTGTAACTACTTTAATGATAAATTTCAAAATTTTTATATCTTGTAGTAATTAGCTTTATCCAGACTTAGTGTTGAATACAATTATTTAAGAAAAAACTTTAAGTGATTAAAAAAAATTTAAACAAAAAATAATACAAAAAATTTTCGTCTGATATTTTTCCATTCTTTCTTTTTTTTTATTATTTTTTTATTTAAAAAAAAGTCCCGAAACACCCCAAAATTGGGGGTTCACCCCACATGGGGCGAACTCCCAATTGGGAGTTCGCTCCAATTTCGGCATTTGCCCCATTTCGAGCGGACGCCTTTTTTATTATTTTTTTTATTAAGGGCATAATTGGAAGAGTCGACATAAAATGGGTGCATAAGGAAATTGGATGGGTGCATTTAGCCACGCCCTTTTTCTTTTCTCGTTATTTGCTTCTTCTTTTTGGTTGCCATTAATAGCAGTCGGAGTTTCGACCACCGCTCAAGAGAGAACAAGAAGGAAAGAAAAACAAAAAAAGAAGAAGAAGTTGAGGGTAATCATGGAAATCGGGGGTGTGTTGAGTAAATGTGGTTTAGTCAATTAGGTCGGGGGGTGTGAGTAAAGGGGTGTAAAAAGTGGGAAGGAAGGGGGGGTGGGGGGTATTTAGTCGCACCCTTAAACTTTTCATCCTCTCGTTTTAATTGATTGAAATTGTATCCTCTTCGTCTTCGTGTCACAATGAAGGCCACCGAAATGACCGAATCAGATTTTCCGCCTCAAAATTTAAGCAGAATCAAGTCCCTCAATTTCTTACAAAATGGCTGCTGTAAATCTCTTCATCATCTCGTTTCTTCTCTGTCTTCTATCCGCTTCTAGCCGGAGCTTGTGGCCGAGGAATCACGGCGAGAAGGTTAGGGTTTTTCCGCCGACATGCAACCTCATCGAGTGCCCTAACTACGACGTGATTCATACTGGCAATGGATTTGAAATTCGCCGTTATAGTTCCAGTATGTGGATTTCTACTTCGCCGATTGATGATATTTCCTTTCGTGGAGCCACCAGATCTGGCTTTCTCCGGTAAGGATCTGTTTCCTCTGTTCGCTGGTCATCTCCCCCAATTTTGATTTGGTTTCACTCGATTCCATTTTCATTCAATTAGTATCAGAATTTGCTAAGATCTGTGTTTAATTTCATGTTATGCAGGCTATTTGGGTATATACAGGGGAACAATGACAACAAACAGAAAATAGAAATGACAGCTCCAGTAATCACTGAAGTGAAACCAAGTGATGGCCCTTTTTGTACTTCATCATTCATAGTTTCTTTCTACGTTCCAAAAAAGAATCAACCGAATCCACCATCGGCGAAAGGGCTTCACGTGCAAAAATGGGGACCAACTTATGTTGCTGTGAGGCAATTTGGGGGATTTGTGAAGGATGATCTAATTGGTGAAGAAGCTGCTGCTTTGTATGCTAGTATTGAAGGTACTGTTTGGGCTGATGCTATTAACAAGAGTTACTCAGGCGATCGTGTGGACGAGTATATTGTTGCACAGTATAACTCTCCGTTTGAGTTTAGGAACAGAGTGAATGAGATCTGGTTGACATTTCAGTTGAAAGATGGTTTTTCATTTGAGGTTTAGAGTGATTATGTAATGCTGTGGAAGGACAAGAGTTTAGATCATCGTGTGTATAATATAATGATGAGAGTATGAAGCCATGAAGGTTTTAGCATAAGAATTAGGAACCTAAATAAATTAGTGAAAAGTGAAGACAGACTCTGGTATCTTCGTGTTGTTATTTGGAACCTAAATAAATTAGGGTGTGTTTGATTGACGGGTTGCAAAGGAAAAGCGGGAAAACGTTTGCGTGGTAAACGAAATATCACCTACCCCCAAGAAAACGTTTTCATATTTTTGGTGGAAATCGTGTGTAAAACGGTTGTAGCTTGTAAAATCATTTCATTTTACTGTTGCGAATCAAACAAATGAAAGTGTAAAGCGTTTCTGTGATTTGGCGTTTGCGTCTGCAAACCAATAGTGAAAAGTGAAAACAGACTCTGGTATCTTCGTGTTGTTATTTGGATGCTACTCTTGGTTATACCGTTTATGGAATAATATATACTAGGGCACGGCTGGATTGACCCGGACAATTACTAAATACACCCAATTTATCACATATTTCAATTTTATCCTCCCTCTTTTAATTTTAAAAAAAAAAAATTATTCGCCATTAACCGGGGCGAACACCCGTTACCCCACATGGGGGAACCCCCAAATGGGGGTTTGCCCCACATGGGGCGAACACCCCACCCCAAATGGGTGTTCGCCCCATGTGGGGCAAACCACTTATAAATATATATATATATATATATATATTACTGATGGGAAAAAAATAAAATTTACTATTATATTTTGTTAAAATTTTTTATGACTATTTAATTTTTTTTTGAATAATTGTATTCGATACTAACTGGATAAAGTTAATTATTATATTATTATCAAAAAAAATTTGAAATTTATTATCAAAGTGATTACAAAAAATTTTTTAAAAATTTTGAAATTAGTCGTTGTAACAAAAAATTTGAATTTTTTAATAATTGTATTCAATACTAATTGGATAAAATCAATTATTTTATCATAAAAAATTTTAAACTTTATCGTCAAAATGGTTGCAAATTTTTTTTTTAAATTCGAAATTACTTGTTAAAGTGATTGCAAAAAATTATAGTAAAAATTACATCCACAAATAAAAAATCAGATAAAATTTCTAATTTTTTTTCCAATTTTTTTAGCCTTGTTGGCTGCGAATGCAGCGAACAAGCAAAAACTTGTTCCCTCTGAACGCAGCGAACTAGCTTTTGACAGCGAACAAAGCCAAAAAAAAGGAGGAGGATATATTGGTCTTTTGACTTTTTCTTTTTTTTTTATAAGGAGAGAGATGGGTGCACCCAGCAATTGGCTGGGTGCATTTAGCCGTAGCCCATATGCTATTTTGGATGCAATTTCATTTGCATCGCCATAGATGGGATAAATCTGTCGTTGTGCCTTATCTGTTGGCCGATCAATTTTAATTTATTTTAATTTATTCTTTTTAAAATTTAAATTTGGTCAAACAAATCATATCTATATATCTCTCCACTCATTAAATCTCCACAATCCAACTCCATTTATTCTCTCTTTTTCGACTCATAAAAGTATATTAAAATTTATCCGCTAACACACGTGTGTTTGATTAGCAAAAGATTTCTAAGAAAATGTCAAATCAAGGAATTCGTTTTCCAATTTTGTTGTTCAATTGCGAGTTGAAAAAAGATGTGATTTTTTATGGCACAGTCATTTTAGGCACGTTTTAAGTACTTTTTCAGGAAAATAGATTCTTTGGGGATAAGAGATTTTCGTTTTCGGAAAAATATTTTATAGACTTTGTTTTACATCTTTACCAATCAAACACACCCGAAGATTCAAACTTTTTCCCACCTAAAAGTGTTAGCATGTGTTGATTATGTTTTCTTGAACTTAAAATCTATTTTTTACTATTAATTAAAGTCAAATATTCTATTAAAAAAAGTCAAATATCAATATGAATTGCGCATTTCACATGTCATAGTGCACGTGTTGTGATCCTACCACTAGTCTACTATGCAACTTAAAATTTTGATTTTTAGCACTAGAAGTGTCAGAAATGATCTAGTACCATCAACAGTGCGTAACTACGGCACCATTGATGGCATTTTCGGGATCGATCCGGCATCCGTTTCTAAATCCAGGACCAAATCTAAAATCAGTACGGTGATGGAGAATTTCACGAATTTTTCGAATTTTTTCCGACGACAACGTAACCACCTTGGCCATCCAGACACACCATCAAATGTAAATTTGAGAGACAAAATACTATCTTTTAGTGTGTAGATGAAAAATGAATAAAACTATAAAATAATATGAAAAGGTACCACATCAATACAAAGTAGTAAGTAAAAATTAATTTTTGCAAAAGTTCACCGGACAAATTTTGCAATATACGATCAAAGTTGAATTTCAATATATATTAATCAGAAATTTCAAGTATTCAATCAAAATCAAAATTCAAAATTTCCCACACGTCTCAACTCAATAGTTATATAAACGCATCTTGTACTTGGCACTATTATTCTTTAACATGTAAACTTAATTTTAACAAAATAAAATTTTTATGGACACATGCTTAATTTTCCAATTGTCTCTGCAATATGGGAAAATGGAGAAAAATTTTAAAATGCGAACAATGACATTCATTATGATCGCTTATTAGGCACCGATGATATTGACAATGAGACAAATTGTCACTAATTGATTTGTAATCTTAAAAATAATTATATTTATCATAATTGCTTATCAGTCAACAATGACACGGTATAATAATAATAAAAAAAAAACCATAATTGATTTATTTACCATAGGAATGTTCCAAAACTCCAGGTTCTGTAGTAATTCACAGCTAAGACGTTCTAGTTAAAATCCGACCTCCGATTTGAAATCCGGGACCGGATCTAGATTCATCACGACGAGATGGAGCTCCGGTAATTTTTTCAAAATTTTTGCGACATTGTTGGATGCCGTGGGGTCGGTCAAACTTTTTGACCAAAATTTAGGCTAAAATTTGGCTAAAAAGTTTGACCGGCCCCACGGCATCCAACAATATCGCAAAAATTTTGAAAAAATTACTGAAGCTCCATCTCGTCGTGATGAATCTAGATCCCATTCCTGATTTCAAATCTGAGGCCTGACAAGAAGGTCCCTTAGCGCCATAATTATGGCGCAACCGCTGGTGTTTGAATATTTTTGTTATTTACCATTTTAGTACTTTATTTTATATATATGTAATAATCTCATATAGCATTAAGAAATACCCATTAGTAATTACCTGCCAATATAGTTGGCACTAATTATATACCAATTATCAATACATATTCACACACCCACCCAATCCCTTGATGGTAGATGGTATGTGGCATCATCCATATTTAGTTGGCACCTTGATGTTATAAAAGTATAGAAACAATAGAGAGAATTTAGAGAGAATGAATTACAGGAATTACCGAATGAATTTCATTAATAAGCTGAAGCATTTATAGGAAAATTTCCGAATGGCACAATCGTAATTACATAATTTCATCAAGGGTATAATAGTCATTCACATATAATAATTACATCTTTTACCAAATTATTCCTCCACCAAATCATTCCTCCACCAAATTATTCCTCATAATTCATAACCACCAAATTATTCTCAATTATTCATAACACCTAATAATTATTCTTCAATTATTATTCATACACTCACATGAATAGTATTTATTAATACAAATGTACAGGCTGTTTGAGAAAAACCCGTGGGAAAAAACTTCCAAGCGGATGCAGGATAGTTTGGAGTGGTTATATCTTGCTTCATCAAAACATTGCTCCCACGATGTCTATAGGCATATAGTATTCACGTGATCTTGTTAAAACCTTGTCGAAAACCGAGTGGGAAAAACTTGTCGAAGGAAAAAGTCGGTTACTTTCAGTTTGATTTCATATCTTGAAGCGATATATTTATACGGTAAATGATTTCAATATCATCATCGTTTGGATCTAAAGCATTAAGCTCCATTATAACTTGATCCAATAGATACCTTGTATCGATTTCTCCTATCGTTCTCAATATACCTGTGAATATCGTTAAACCTTATAAGGAAAAGCAGTGGGAAAAAACCTAATGAAGGAAAAAAAAGTACATTATTCATGTGAATACGCCTTTAAAGTTGCCTCATTAAAAACCTTGCTAGGAAAACTCCAATGGGATAAAACCTCGGTCGAGGAAAAAGAGTGCAGCGCGTATTTTATACAAGTATCTTTGCCAAGCATTTCAAAATCTTTCATACATTTGTATGAGCATCATATACATTGGTTTTATACTCTTGATCATTTAGAGTGCATCAATTTTCTTACACAACTACAAAACATTCACCATAAACACATGTCTCCAAACACACAATTTAAAGCATATAAATTCATAGTAAAAACATGTAAACATATAAGTAAACCTTCATAACTAACTAACACTTAAAATATATCATTTAACATTTAATACTCACTTAATAGGTTATTTCATTCCGGGGGCTTAGCTCATCCGATCCTTTAATTTCCTTTTTAAATTTTACTACACGATCGGTAATTTAACTTTCATGAGCATGCAACATATAATGACCACCATGCTTATCTTTAAACTTGAGCAATAGTCATCATCATCTCATCATCTCATAAGTTAAAGATTTCACATTCACCATTTATCATCTTCAATATATCTCAATATTTTCATTATCATTGATCATATGTAGCGCTACATTTTCATATCGTGTAAACACTTTTCAATTTCATTTCTTTCCCCATATCAACATAACTTATCGAGATATCTCATTATCAATCCTCTTGTAGGATTACACAATATAGTTATGTCTATATACTCTTCAAGAGCATATGCCTCAGATTATTAAGACCATCTTTTATAATTTGCTTTGATATATATGTTTGGAGAAATTTCATAATATCAGCAGCTTTTAGCGTGCTAACTTATCAAAGCATCTTAAGCGATATGTGATTTTTCATAGCATCTTTTATGCATCTTTGAACTTCAAGTTCATATTTTAATTTTGAGGATATATCATGATGCATTTCACATATCATTTTCAACCTTTAATACTCCCCTCATCTTTGAGAAAATTTAGAACACCAAAACTCATACAGTTGGTATGATTTTAATCATATATGTTCTCATCATTCGGCCTTAATATGAGAATTTAGACCGTTTGCATTCTATTCGATATCGGCAATTTATTTGAGGGACTTTAAATAATTTGTCATATAATATCCCACTTGTATCTGCATACTCAAATCCTTAGGATTTATTCAAGTATTGGGATATACATTTACTAACTTTTATCATTAAATCGAAAATCATGCTCATCACAGTGAGCAAATATTTAAATAAATTTCAAGTGCAGATCATATACACATGTGACTATCTAGTGGATCCATATCGTAATATCTAGTCGCATGGAGGATGAAGTGAGCCCCATACTTCTCATCCTTTATTCCAGGATATATTTGGGATTTATTAAATATTGGTAGTAATGATTTAAATCATTTATAGAGAACAATCATTGAAGAAATTCCTTTAATTCTTCACTTGAAATATTGATTTCAATAATTATTTAAACCTGGATGGTGGTCGGTTTATAAGCAGTATTATTGAACTTCTAGTTCAAAATTCTTATATCGATTTCACTAGTATCGTATAGTGCTCAATATGATTTATCATAGAAATAATTCACCGACATATTCCATCATCTTTTGGTGACATTATTGTCTACTCTTGTTCAAACACGAGATTCTGACTCATACGCATCACATCCGGCTATTATTTAATTCCGAAATCGTAACTCTTACGCTTCATATTATTTATTTAAAATCGAGTCTTATTTCATCTGCATTCGTATTATTCTATAAATAAATCATCAAAATTATTACAAAATTCATCCTAACAAGGATCTATACATTATAATGGATCATATGCTCTCAAATCTTGAAAATACTATCCATCACTCTGATCAAAATCCTAAAGGATTTATCGATGTAATTTGGAAAGATTAAGAATGCTAATGAATAAGAGGTATCCACAAGATATCAGTGCTTGATTGAAGCAAAGGTTCGATTATCACGGTGAGTTTCAATTCCTTCTAAATACATGCACGGTATGGGTAAAGTAGTTTTCAAAGCGAGAGCAAAAGATTAGGGAGGATGCTACAAGTGTGCTCGGTGGACATGTGACACTCGATGTAAATCGTGGTACTTGTCCGAGAGAAATCGAAAGATAAAATAGCATTCATTAAGGATGGATTGAGTAAAGGAGCCTTTGGATGATATTCACTGAGGCTCTTGAGACACATCTAGTGGACACGTACAAGGTGAGCTAATGACCTTATGGGCCAAATTCAAAGATCAACAAGCGCGTTACAATCTTGAAAAACTTACTTTAGAAGATCTGTTTGTAAATTTAGTAGAAAATTTTAGTATAATAATTTTCTCATATTAATATAGAGCTCGATTGTAATAACTTGAAGATCAATGTTTTCTTGTAATTGTAAATATTGTTTTTCGATTTTAAGATATATATATATATATGTATATATATATTATTTTTCCAATCAAACAGATATATGTCATTTCACTTAAAATTTTCTGCATTTTTTCTCTTTCATATTTGTCAAAAAGTAAATAGTGCACTCAATTATTGGTTTGAAAATTTTTCTTTTAAATAGAGGATTCATATATCTCTCATGTTCATACATTAAAAGTATAGTGCAAAGAGATAGGAGTAGAGATGGATATGGAGATTTTAGAATCATCTCATACAAGTCGACTTTTACCTCGCCATATTAAAACCGTATGTATTCTTGGTGGATCTAAGCGGTAGGCCATATCAATATGTGGATATGTGGCAAACCACTTGTAAAAAGAGTTAGGAGACAGAAATCAATATACTATACGGAGGAACGACAACAAACTTTTAGCTAGACTTATAATGGCCGCACAATCATGAGGAATAAGAGTTTGGCGTAATACCTTTCCATCTAGTTGGATCTAATACTCGGGTGGAGCCAGTTCTACCATGGGTCAGCGAGGGTTGGGGCTACAAAGCGCCAATCTATCCACAATGCATGATGTATATGATGAATAATAGTGATGCTTTCATTGTCCTTCGAGTGGCTACAACACAACTGGAAGAAATATTGATATAACTCGTTAGCGCGTGGAATTTTCATGTCAAACCAATAGGTTTGTTGAATATTAATAATTTCTTTGATGGCTTACTAGCGTTTCTAGATCGAGTGTAAATAATAAGTTTATCTCTCATTCAATGAGAAAAATACTTATTTCTGCTAAATCTTGATGAACTACTCATCAAATTTCATGCATATGTTCAAGAATCTGTGGAAGCCGGTCAGTCGAGTCCACGGACCATTTGGTGTCAGCGAAAAAGAAATTCGGATCCTTTAAATATTTCATTATGAATCCTAATGTTGATGGTGTGAGTTATGGAGTATTTATACTCTCGAGCAGCGTCCCTCATTTATGGATTAAGTATGTATATTCTTTTGCATTTCTATATTTTAAGTGTTTAATGCCATCTTTGATATTCTCAAATATGTTCCATTACATTTTGTACTTCTTTACGGAGTAATAATAATATCATATTGGCTTTATTCAAATCTGAAATCTAGTGATTATCTTCTTGAGAGCATTTTATTCTCATATTAATACAATCTCATATCATCGATAAGATTACTTCATATAAGCTTTCCATGCGATATATTTTATTTGATTTATCAACATGGGATCTATTCAGACACTTTACTTTCGTTTATTTATCAATGGTAACTTCAAGTACCACTTGCTCAATTTTCTCCATTCATATTAGGTATATATGAAGAATTAATTTTATTCTCATAAATGTGCTTGCTTGAGTATGATTAGAATATTTGATCAACTACTTCTTACGGAGTAGGATTAGATTATAACCAATCGTGTAGTATAACCCACCACATTGAAATATGCACCAATCGTGTGTGGTATTACCCACCACATTGGAAATATACTCAAACTATAAAGTGCATAAATTTAAATTCTTGCAGAAATTAAATTTCCTCCAATAGGTGGTCGAGAACCTACCTTATGGGAGTATATTGCAATAAATATAAATCTCACGAATTTAAATAGCAAGAATTAAATTGCATAATATTTAACTACTTCTTGAGGGGTAGGTTACTAGTAGAAGGTATTACCCATCACTTAGCATATAAAGTGCGTAAATATATAAAACCTTAGTTTGGTGTGGTTGAACCCATCATCAAGTAGGAGGTATTATGAGTAATTAAATTAGCATTAAATAAAGTCTGAGAATTAAATATTGAGCTGCTTCTGCGGGAACAAATTTGTTCTTCTAGAACAAATCATTCTCTGAAAGCCTTGTATCCTTACAGAATAAGTACGTTATGTAATTAAAGCTCTTGGGAGTTACATTAATATTCGATCTTTAACTCAAATGGACTTCAAGCCATTTTATATAATCAATGGATTTAGAATTTCTTCATGAATATTCTATCCATTTTCCTTTATCGTCAAAAATTAGGTCGGTTTTACCTAAGGGTAAAATTGTCCATTCAATTCGCAAAGGTAAAATTGTCAAAAATATTTTGTCAATGTTTTACGATTGGAAAATTATCTCCTTTCTACTTCAATTTATCAATATCAAAATATTCAGAGGATTATTTTGTAGCTTTTTCAAAAGTTAGTGTCTTGATTTGTAAATTTTGAAAGTTTGATAATAACGTATTTAGCGAGTTATTACTGCTATCGATGTTGGTGTCAAATCGAAACTCTCGTTAAATCGGTATAATGGAGTCTAGAAAATTTGATTTTGATAATGTATACTCTTTATATATCTCGATAAAGCGAATGTTATAGTTAATATATTATTATATTATAAAATCATATGATTTACCTTTTTCCTTTCTCTAATTATTCGATGGATGAGATTTCACTTTAATCGTTTACGTGATCGGAAAATTCAGATTTCCGTTCTTGATTTTGGGATTTGGCAATCTCACGGCGGTGTGTAGAATGAGGAGTTGTGGGAGAAAGAATATGAACAAGCGAGAATTTTCGATGATGTATTTCTGAGAGAGAGTTATTTAGGATTGATGAGGATGAATTAATTCATTGGTAATAATCAGGTTTACGATCTGAAGATCGTCTATAAGATCTGTGTAGAAGCATCTTATTTCATTACTCGAATGGTAGAGGCTCGTCTTGATAACGTGTTATAAAAGTATAGAAACGATAGAGAGGGAATTTAGAGAATGAATTACAGGAATTAGGAATGAATTCGTTAATAATGAGCGCTGTTATGGAAAACTTGAATAAGCGCAATCGTAATTACGTAATTTAAATCGAGGGTATAATAATTCGTTCATGTATAATAATTACATCTTTTTAAGGTATTATCCAAATCGTTCATCATGAGTGTATTTCGCCGTAATTCATAGGCAAATTACCGATTATTATGGCCAATAATTATTAACTGATTATTGTCATGTAGCAACCGTGACTTTATAGTGTCAATTATATTGACATTGGATCACAAGTGAAGAAAAACGTCACCCGACCACCTAGACAAGTTACTAATTACCAGCCACTGAATAAAGATGCAATATTTGTCTACATACATACACAAGAACAGCAAAATTGCACCAATGCAATTCGAATCCATGTAATCCTTGATTCTTGGGATTCCGCCAATCCGCCGATTTCCGAGTTGTTCCCAAATTCTACCCTAATGGGGATTCAAACCGAGGGTGAACCGCAAGGATTTGATTTAAATTTGGCAACTCCCCTCAACCCTTCCCCCGCCGCAATGGACCCTCCGCCGCCGTATGCCGCCGACACCGGCAGATCGTACTGGCGTTTCAGCAAACGAGATTTCTACCCCGAACCCACCTTCCAAAACCTCTCAACTTACCTCTCAGCCCTCTCCAAAACCCCCCATCGGCTCAAGGACCGGCTTCTCGGCCGCTCCAGCGAGTCCGGCGAGCTAGTCCAAGGCAAGAAACAATCCGAAAATGAGATGAAGAAATGTCTCACGTGGTGGGACCTTATGTGGCTCGGCTTCGGCTCAGTCGTCGGCTCCGGCATATTTAGCATTACCGGCCAAGAAGCCCACAACCACGCCGGCCCGGCTGTTGTCCTCTCTTACGCCGTCTCAGGTATGTCGGCTTTGTTATCGGTTTTCTGTTACACTGAATTCGCCGTTGAGATCCCCATTGCCGGTGGTTCTTTCTCCTTTCTTCGAATTGAATTGGGGGATTTCATCGCTTTTATTGCTGCTGGTAATATTCTATTGGAAGGCCTCGTTGGGGCTGCTGGATTAGGTCGTTCATGGACATCATATTTCGCCAGCATTGTGAATAACAACCCTGATTTCTTGAGAATTAGGGTTAATTCATTTGCAGAAGGGTTCAATTTGTTAGATCCTTTAGCTGTAGTTGTTTTACTAATTGCTAATGGTATCGCCATGACCGGTACAAAGGGGACCTCGATTTTAAACTATGTTAGCTCTATCTTTAGTGCCCTTGTGATTGTTTTCATCATAGTTGTTGGTTTTGTCCATGGAAAAACCGAGAATTTGGGCCCCTTTTTTCCATATGGAGCTGAGGGTGTATTCACAGCTGCAGCCGTGGTGTACTGGTCTTATACGGGCTTCGATATGGTGGCTAATATGGCTGAGGAGGTTAAAAACCCATCAAGGGATATACCAGTAGGGTTAGTTGGTTCGATGTCTTTGATCACTGTGGTGTACTGTTTAATGTCGTTGGCTTTAGTGATGATGGTGAAGTACACTCAGATTGATGTGAATGCAGCTTATTCGGTAGCGTTTGTCGGGATTGGGATGAAATGGGCTAAGTATTTGGTAAGCATTGTTGCCCTAAAGGGGATGACGACTAGTATGCTGGTGGGCTCTATGGGCCAAGCCCGATATACTACTCAGATAGCCCGAGCCCATATGATTCCACCGTATTTCGCTTTAGTTCACCCCAAGACTGGTACTCCGATATATGCCACTCTCTTGATCACTACGGGTAGTTGCATTCTTGCATTCTTCTCAAGTTTGGATGTTTTGTCGAGCGTTTTATCGTTCAGTACACTCTTCATTTTCATGCTCATGGCTGTTGCATTGCTGGTTAGGCGTTATTATGTCAAGGACGTTACTCCAAAGTGTGATTCTATCAAATTTGGCATTTCTATATTAATAATCTTTCTTTCGTCACTCGGGATTACGATTCTTTGGAGTCAAAGATATCGTGGATGGATAGGGTATGTGGTGACGATAGGGATATGGTTTTTGGGTACCTTAGGAATGTCCTTAACTTCGACGCACAGGGTTCCTAAAGTATGGGGGGTCCCACTCGTCCCATGGTTGCCATCTTTGTCAATAGCGATGAACGTGTTTCTCATAGGATCTCTTGGGAGTGCTGCTGTTTGGCGGTTTGTAATATGCAGTGCTGTAATGCTCGTTTACTATGTGGTAGCTGGTGTTCATGCGACTTATGATATGGCCCACGTGGACGAGGAAGAACTGAAACTTGAACAGGGGAACAGAAATTCGAATACAACGTTATAGTACTAGGTAAAGTGCAATTGAATCTCGAAGACATTGTCTTTGTGCTTTCTAGATTTTTTAGCCAAGGCGTTACATGCGTAGCGTAAAGATGGTATACACAGCTTAATTTATCATTTATTAATGGTCGAATTATTTATTATTATTATTATTTTGTTGTTGTTGTTTTAGGAATCGTGTAATTGTGGGATCCGGTAAGAATGCCAAGTGAGCATTGTCTTATCTTGTTGGATGAGCTTTTGAAGGGTTGGTTGCTTACTTGCTTGCATATGCCTTGTAAATCTTTCTTTAGACAACGTGCAAATAGTATGATTTTTGCCTCATTAATGATTGTACAATGAAGGTGGCAAGTAGAATATGGAAATGGGAATCAGCAAAGGCCATATTTTGCGGTGTCAAAATCTGTCGTTCGAATTTTGTTTCATTGGTTGTCTCATAGTCAATTGAATACGCAACCAACTAATGGAACTAGAACTGAGATATCAACGGTTGAAAGTTGATCAACGACTATTTGTGCAGTCAATTACTGCAGCCAAAGACCCTTGGAATCCCCCATCTTAGACTTTTAGTGCAGAAAATTAATACAATAACAATAGATGTTTGGTCTTTATAGTTCTATATTTGTGGCAGGCGGATGCTAGTGTTTCACGTTTTGTTTTGTTTTGTTATTTTTATTTTTATTTTTTGTTTTTTTTAAAATTATTATTATTATTAATTTTTTTATTTAAATTTGAGGTCCCAGCAAGATTCTTTATTTTAAAAAAGATCTTTTATGCATATGAAGAGCGTGTTTAAATTTAGAGATTTAAAGTTTTTGTACAATAATAATACCTCTATTACTATCACTGGCCTTTGAATATTTAAAGTTTTTGTACAATAATAATATCTCGAGTGTAGTATGTCACTGGCCTATCAATTCAAATATATAATTCTTTTTGATAGGACAACTCAAATGTATAATTTGAATATTTAAAAAGTAAAGTATTAAAATATTTATGTATTTATTAAGGGGGGGGGGGGTGGAATTAGTGGTGGGTGGTGGGCGATAGGTTTCAACCCTGATCTTCCACCTCGAAAGCGAGCGTCTTAATCACTGTGTCATTTGTTTGAATCCTTTATCCATTCTCTCTCTTTTCTTTTCTTTTTCCTTGACCGGGAGACATAGGGGAGAGTATAGGATTCGAAATCAAAACCTTCCTAATAAGAAGTTGAGCCCTTAACCACTCAAGCAACCCATTGATCCCTACTTTGTTAAGAGTATCTATTAACTTCAAAAATTTTAGTGCTCTATTTTTTAACTTTTAAGAACTGACTATAGGGTGATAGGGATTGGTTTTTAATGATTTTTAAATATTTTTAATATAAAAAAGGAGAGAAAATGAGTGGAGTTGAATGGTAAAGATTTATGAATGTGATGTGATATGTGGATGTGATTGATTTAGAGTAAAGAAAGAATGGATAAAAAAATGATAAAAATTGGTAAAAAACTTTAAAAAGCGTTCCCTAACAAGCCCATTAAATTGTTTGGGCGTGTAAGTGTGTCCTATTGGGTTCGTCTCAGTTTGTACCTTGGACCGATCCATGTGGAGAGGTAAGCTGCTTGGGCCTTAAATGGGGCTATATAGGCCCTGTACATTGGCCTGCTAGCCCTTTATTTATCATTTTCCCCCTTTTTTTTTTATCCGAAAAGAAAAAGGACGAAATAAATAAAGTACAAGTGCCATGCCTATTGAATAAAAAATTGAAAATAATTGTATCTTTTATTGGGCATTTAAAATGATATTTTTAATCATGATCTAGAATTTTGATAGCGTTATGATGGTGTCCATCGTTGCAAAGTTGTGTTAGGGTGGTGCAATGGTAGTGGGCCAGAGGTGGTGCCCTTCGATGGTTGGGAGATGGTAATGTGATATTGGTACATTTAGTAGAGTATTACAGTACGGCGGTAGTTAGATGCGAATTTAAATTGTAAATATGTAACATTGTACATGATTTAGTTTGGTGGGGGTGGTCGGAGTCGGCAATGCCTTTAGTAAAGAGATGTGTTCAGTTATGGTCGTGGCAATATGCGCGTTACATTACAAAGCATGTGCTATGATAACGTTAATGGCACGATTGGTATTTTATTTTATTTCATTTTATTTTGGATTAGACGATAAAATTGGTTGATTAAATGAATAATGGTCGCATTTGTTAAATTTTTTGTACAAGTGTAAGGGGTTCCACTTTAAAAGGTTAGCTTCTAAGGGGAGTAGGTTTTGCATTTGTATTTATATTGATTTTTTTTCTTTCAATCTAAGCCATGTGGAACTTTTACCCACTTGCTCATACTATTTTTCATCACGCCCCTCTCACGTGCAGACGAAATTTATCCCAAGCCTTTGCATGCGAACCATTTTTTCCCCGACTATTTTCGGCCGGGGTTAGCGCAGCAGCGGAGCATCGGTCCCGGGTCATTCGCCCGCTGTGATACTATATTAAATTTTTTTGTACAAGTATAAGGGTTTCACTTCAAAAGGTTAACATCCAAGAGAAGTAGTCTTTGCACCTGTATTTATATTGATTTTTTCCTTTCAATCTAACCAATGTGGGATTTTTACTCACTTGCTCATGCTACTTTTCATCACGTCCCCCTCACGTGTAGGCGGGATTTATCCCAAGCCTTTGCACGTGGACCATTTTTTTCTTGGCGACCATTTTTTGCCAGGGTTGGCGCAGCTCCCCTCACATATAGGCGGGATTTTTTTCCAAGCCTATGCATACATGTCATTTGACGGGGTTAGCGCAATGAAGCATCGGTCGTGGGTCGTTTGCCCGCTCTGATATTAGTTAAATTTTTTATACAAATGTAAGGGGTTCCACCTTAAAAGGTTAACCTCTAAGAGCCGTAACCCTTACACTTGTATTTATATTGGTTTTTAAAAATTTTTGTACAAGTGCGAGGGGTTCCACTTTAAAAGGTTAACTCTGAGGAGTAGCTATTGCATTTGTATTTATATTAGTTTTTTCTTTCAATATAACCGATGTGAGATTTTTTACCCACTTGCTCATGCTATTTTTCATCACGCTCCCCTCACGTACAAGCGGGATTTGTCCCAAATCTTTGCGCGCTGACCATTTTTTTCGAAGACCATTTTTTACCGAGGTTGGCGCAGCAGCGGAATATCGCTCCTAAATCATTCGCCGGCTCTGATACCATGTTAAATTTTTTCTTTATTATTATTGTTGTTGGAAAGAGACGCTAGCTCAATTGTCAAACAACATATAAGTTGTACTCTTAATGCTAACCAAGGACCAGCATTAATATGTACAAATGATGGTAACCAAGGACCAGCATTAATATGTACAAATGATAGATTTTGCACGTCTTAATCAGAGAATTATATAATGTGTTACTTGTGCATAATCCATTGTTTTGTAAATGACCAAATAATAACAGACCCTACTTTTTAATTTCATGTGCTTTGAAATCTCCCCTCCACTCAAATGAGCTTTGGACTAATTTGACTAATCATTAGCAATTAATAATGCTTATCTCTAATCTTTTCACATGAAAACACTTAGATAAGACTCTTATCCCAAAGAAATTATTGTATCCTCCAATTCTCCTATTTCATTTCCTTTGACAGTGACTATTTTATGCTTTGCTATCTACTCCATTTCAGAAATTAGGTATACTTATATTGATTCGTCTCAAATTACAGTCTACTCCATTTTAAAAAATAGCTATATATATATTTTTAATTGATTCATCTCAAATTACAATCTATTTGTGTCATTAAATAATAGATTTAATTTTCTTTCACATGTTAATAATATGACGATTTAAGTTAATTTGCATTTTCATTAATTCAAATAAACTTATAATATAATATCCTTTCAAGTGCTATGAAAAATTACACAAATTTGTGGTAGGAATCAAATTTGTAATCATATATATGTCAAAGGATATATTAGAAAAAGTGAGTGCAAAATTTCATTTTTTTTCAATTACTTTAATGGGCATTCCTTAATCTACCTTAAAGAATAAACCCCATCTTCAAGTGAGTATATCTTACACAACTTTTTCATCTAGCGTGTTTGAGAGAATTTTTTGGAAACGAAAACTGACTTTTTATTTAGAATGTGTAATTAAAATGTGAAAAAGTTTATGACGAAATTCGAAAAGCAATATCATTTTCTTTAAATTCTTTCTAAAGTGTTCGACTAAAATGGACCTAAGAATAAACAATCGTCAAATAACACAATTGGAAAAATTAAACACCAAAATCATTTTGTTCATCAACTCTCTAAACTTTTCATAAATTAATGAATAAGTACCTATTACCTAATCTGACTTTGAAATCGTACTATACGTTTAACCATATCATTTAAGGAAAAAATAGACGAGATGGACCTACTTTATTAATGTAGTTATTGCTGCGGGTTAGAAAAGAAAACAACTACTTTTCACTTTTCTTGGCAGGTTGGATTGGATGATAAAGGGGTGGGGAAGGGAAATCTGTGCTAACATTGGAGATTTGACACAAGTTCTTATCCTCAGATCTTTTTCAGTTTCACAAAAACGTGGAAAGTGAAATCATTGTTCTAAGGATAACCCAAATAATTCACATTTTCAACCTAGATTTCTAATCAAATTTTAGCCCCTCCCCCTTTTTGATCCACTTGGTACCCTTGTAACATATATATATATTTTTTAATTATATAAGGCAAGCGAGGACTATTATTTTATAATGGTAAGCATACAGTGAACCCAACAACAGAGACAAAATAAGAAATAAACAAAAGGTTTCAGATGAAAAGGTTTCAAATGGTAAGCATAGTTATGGAACTTTTGCTTGTTCTTGAACATTTTCCGGGAGGTATTTCTAGTCATTATGTGTAAAAGAAAATCTTTTTTTTTTTTTTTTTTGGAATAGAAAAAGCAAATCTTTTTTAATACATAGAAAGTTGTCACTTGTTGGTATTTCTTTATGATTAGGTGTAAAAGTTGTACTGAAAAAATATTGAACCACAAAACAAAACATTACCTATAACTATAATTATTGATTATAGAAATTAAAAAAGAGACATCAAGAACGAATGTTTTTAAATAGTTTTTCTAATATTATTATTACTTTTCACATATTCTACATAATATTCTTTTTTATTTTTAAATTATGTACTCTTTCAAAAGATAACTTTTCTAAAAGGAAAAAGGTGTTGGCAAACATCCACCAATTGATTGCGGGATAAGTTCAGCCGCCGTTGATATTTTAGTATTTTGTGACATATATTCTGTTATGTCTCAATATTTAAGATAATTAGTTCCTTTGACAATTGATGCTTCATCACGAGGGAAAAGATTACCCTTATGTGCATGTACCCAAACTTGTATATTTATAGATACCTTTTTAATTTTTTATTATATATAGAAAAAGAATGACCTTTTTTCCCTTCAGATTTCTTACACATGTAACTTCTTCATATTGATATCACAAAAAATTAAACACGTCTCTTACAGAGTCAAACCAGATATAAGCCTAACAAATAGTTGGTTGAGGCCTGACTTCTTACATTCGACATTTATAAAAAAAACCAGATCCAATTTCGTATTTTGTGCACTTGCAATGACTCAAATCTATAAAGTTCGCTCTTACAGCTTATAAACAAGTCCAACTCTCGTTTGTTAAAAATTCAAAATCCAGAATATAATTTAAGATTTTTATCTATCTATATTCAGATTTTCATCGTCATCACCATCTAATTGTCTACTAGAATTCAGAAAATTATTCGCTCAACTTCCAAATATGGCAAAGCATGAAGCATCCTTGTCATGAACGACATATATTGAATTCTTTGAACATGAAAAAGTGGTTTTTATAAATGTGGACCAACATATATAAAATCTTAATCCTTCCTTCATCAACCACATTTTAGTACCATATATATAACAGCTCACTTGACATATAAAAACATTTGACAGATAACCTTTCCCCCACATACGATCAAAATTTTATGACAGTTTGAAGTCATTTCACTATAATAGACAAGTCCTAGGGACCTCCCAACTTATTTTGGATCACTTATTCACGCACGCTCTCTTATAGTACCCACTTGACAATTGCTAGGATATTATTTTAATTAATTAATTACTCATAGGGTAATATTTATTTTTCTTTCGATTGGGTTCAATACCACTTTATTACCTAATTGATCAAAGTTGGAAATCAGTCCAAAGGTTTTAATTCCTGCTTCTTTAGTTATTCTATCTAATTAAAACAATTTAAACAATACACATAATTGAATTAATAAACTTAATTATGTACGTAGTTGATCAAATAAGAAAGTATAAATGAGATAGAAATTGAAACGCATATTTCGACTCGTTTGAAATGAGGGCAAGGCAATGGATGATTGAAGTATTGGTATTGCATTTATAACGTGTATGGGGATTGGTAGAAGTAATTATACTATTAAATATAAGCCTAATGTCGGCATCAATGACACTTTGTTGCTCTTTCATGGGAAATTTCATATTTAAGCATTGATTCAACAAATTTGGAAAATTATTAGCGACAAATTATTTTAATTCACATAAAAATAATTAATAAAATAATATAATCTCGTATACGTAGGTCATCAGTCATCCCTATTGATTGACCTACTGTATTGAATCTCGATACTTTAAAAATATTTGGATTTTTTCTCATTATTAGATGACCAACTAATAATATGAACTAACTTGACTTCAATACGATAATGATTACTAGAATAACATGATAATGATATGGAGAATTGAGTTCTTAACTTTGTAATTAATATTCATATAATCATATCTAATTAAGATTACTTAATAATAATAATTGGTAAATTGTACTGTTATTGAAATGTATACTTTGTAAGATAATTAAAAAAAAAAAAAGAAAAAGAAGAGATATATTGTAGGCTTACATAATTGTCACATGCTAGCAGAAATATAAGGCATTGACGCCCATACTGTAGCAAGCAGGGGAATTGAAGCCATTTTAGCACAAGTCACTTCGTCAAGTAGTTTTCGGTGCTAACACCAAAGAAATCAATTATTGATCACATTCATGAATTGGGACCATCAACACCTTTATTATCAATCATTTTTTGGTCAACTTTCGTTTCAATTCATTATATAGTAGCACCAAAATGTCAATTTTTAATATTTCCAAACTTTGATCGATAAATACAATATTATATTCTGTATTATCTATGTATATATTATAGGCCATAGCTATTTAGAAATTATGATCACTTGTATAAATATAATCAATGCTAATTAGTTAGAAATATCGAGTAAATATGTAAAATATATCAGGAATACTAAGGAAAAAATGGGTCATCATCTATGTACTAACTTGACATTAAGAAAATATATCATATCATCATACTACTAATAAAATTTGAAGTGCCACGCTAGAAAAATGCAATGCTGGCAGTGCTAACATAGCACACATATACTGAAAATTCAAAAAAATAAAATCTAATTTTAGAAACAATATATAAACATAAATTCCTTTCCTAACTATATTTAATTAAGCATAAATACAAACAATAAATGAAAAAGCATTTTTCTGTGAAATATAAAAATAATTGTGGTTATTTAATTAACCTAGCAGTTATTTTTTTATTTTTTATTTTTTTATCGAGAACCAACCAAGCAGTTATTGTATAGTATTAATTGGCTAATTCTTAAATTATTAAGGGATATATCTTTAGTTTTTAAAAAATTCCAATTTTGGGAACAAACTATAAACATAATTTTTTTTTAAAATCTAACTAAGCATGAATGTAAACATTAAATTAAAATAGGTTTTTTGTGATGATGAAAAACTCGGGTGGTGCCATAATGTGCTCCTAATTTACGGTTAAAGTACACTTGTGTAACTTTGAGTGGTAAATGAGAGTATTGTTGACCGCATTTTCCTTGCCATAGGGTTTACGGGGATGTTTAATTCCACCGTGCATTGCATTAGATGTTGTTACGGCGTCTTTGTCTGCTTTTTAGAACATTAAGATGAGAAAAAATGGTACATTATTTTGTGATAAAAAGTGATTGTAATTTTATTCTCATAAAAATTTAAAAAAATGAATTTCATAACATTAAAACTTTTTTTTTTTTTGGGAAGGGGTGGGGTAGGGGAAGAGGATGCAGTAGGACCGTGTTAATTATGTATGGATATTGTTAAGACTCATATGGTGTGATATGCATAACTGGATTTCCCACATCAATGGTTAATAATTCAATTCCATAAATTTTCGTACGATCTCTATGCATTGTTTGAAAAAAAAAATTGTTAGACATGAACATTTGAATTTTACGATTTCTTATCAAATAAATACTTATAAATTATTTTTTCCATGCATTGCGCTGGAGCTACACTAGTATATATATGTATATAACTATAGTTATTCACATATTACTAACCAAACATATATTTTATATACTATATATTTGTATTGATTTTAATGGAGGCAACACTAAAGGAATCTCGAATTATTGAAGAGTGATTAAAATAAGCATTGTTACATAAAGAGGGAGAGAAAGAAGTCGTGTCATAAGTAGAACCCCATCACATTCAATTCAACCTAACAAGAATTACGTCAAGTTGATGCAATACCAATAACATACATTATTTAAAACTTGATTTCAACCGGGGATGATCCGTGCTATTGATGGCACCGTATTTATGGTGCCATCGAAGCATTTTCTAATCCCATTCGATTTTCGTTTTAAAATACAAGATTAGATCTAGAATTAGTACGATGAGGGGAAGCTCCAACAATTTGAAAAATTTTCTGACGATATCATAGTGATCGGTGGTGGCCGATCAAAGTTTGGCCCAAAACATGGCCAAAATATGAGTAAACTTTGACCTGCCGCCACAGTGTGGATGAAATTTTTTTTAAATTGCTGGAGCTCCTCCTCACCTTGCTAATTCTAGATCTGATCCCGAATTTCAAAACGGGGGTCGGATGGAGCCAAAAAAGGCCACGATGGCACCGTATTTGAAAATTGTTGTGATTTCAACAGATGGACTCGATGTTTTGAGCCGATAATTAGAACACATTTAATGTACTCAATAGATTAAGAAAATTAAAATTAAAGTGTCAAATAGCAAATCGACTGTGTCTATTAAAATTAACTCTCCAATATAAGAATAATAATATTTAGAATATTATGTGATATCACATATTATGTTATGGTGATATGACACCGAAAAAATAAATATTTAGAAATCATGTGGGATATTATACTTATTAATTAATTATTTTTAACTAAATTGGTTTGTGGTATATCAATTAGTGACTAAAATATAATAGACATACTTGCATGTGTTAGAGGGGACTGTAGGGATAGTATAGTGTCTCGAACCCGGACCAATCACCCAACAAGAAACCCTTGGACAAGAATTATCCTTGAATCACACGTATATTATAATAAAAAATACATCTCTCAACATAGTTTTGTAGTTGCAAGTAACCATCACACTTCCTACCATCCTCACGGACAATAAACATTAGGTAGCATAACTTGCAAACCATTGTAAATACTTCTATCCCAAGTTATTGAAAGGCAAGTAACCTTAAAACTTAGAATATTCTTTCGCGAGGAAATCTCTGTACGATAGGGTCTCCCATAATGTCTCGGTTCAACCTTCCCATTTATCCAACAATCAACAACTAAAAAATATACCCTCCTCAAGTAGATTTACAGACTTCATCATCGGAGTGCATGCAATTGTTGCCCTTACCTGGAATCAAATTTATGAAATGTATACTCCGACGCGGTTTCCTAATGTTAATTGTCAAGACTAGGAGGAGGAGGAGGAGGAGGAGGAGATGGATCCAATATAATAACTGCCCACATCTAATTTTATTAAGCAATATATTTGAATTTAAGATAGCTTTTAGATTTATCTAGTTTGTGGGTTAGCACGTAGTAAATATGTGAAAATAAAAATCTTAAACAGTAAGTATTACAATTTTTATTTCACGATTATTAATAAATTGGATGCAACTTAAATTAAATATATACTACATTACTACTAGTAGAGTATTTTGTAAAGAAGGGTGGTAAAGTAATTAAACCATGAAATGATGGGATGGGTTTGGCCAACCATAAATGATAAGTGGTCCTTAAAATTTATAAATTATATGGCATGGCCAACCGCATCAGTGCAAATTGCCGACATGGAAACCATGAACACAGTTTCAACAAGTGCCATCATATGTCGACACGTGGAATCAAGTGGGATGCTGTCTTTGTTACACGTATACTGGGGGTTCCAATATCGCACCATTGACCGAAATAATTTTTACTTCATCGTTTTGGTCAAATTTATGATCATTGTTCACCTGAAATATATACTATAAACGTGTATCATTTTACCAACTCAGAGATTTTAATTCCAAATTCTCCAGAATAGAACACATGAGATATTTTATCTAGAGGGACAATAAAGATGATCTAAAATAGTAACAATATAATTGATATCAGCTTCTAGCAGCAGGAAAAATTTCTAGTAATTTGAAAATTTTCTGAGCGAAATGGTAATATTATTTGATCGTGCCTATGCAGTACAAGGTGTGACACCTGCTAAAAATCCACCAAAAGAAAGAATTAAAACAGAGAGTAATGAACTCGAAGATGATAAAATCGGTCATTTATAGTCAGAGTGGAAAATTTACACGACTCACGAAATATTATTTATTTGGCAATTTTTTAGTTTCTTGACTTTTGGCACTTTGAAACGTCAACTGAAATAACCTGAGGATTTTCTACGTCAAAAAGATTGGAGAACTAGTTCAGACATGCTTAAATACGTGTATGGAAGTAAGATATGGTACGTGGCTAGCTTGAGATATTATTTTGTTAAATAATAATAATAATAATAATAATAATAATAATAATAATAATACTACTACTACAACTACAACTTAAAAGCAACAAGGTCGGTCTTATAAATGCGTCATAGCCTGCAGTCAAGTCCACTGCAGTCTCGAACTATTGGAGAAAGATATAACTTTCTAACAGACTCATTAATTGATTTTCAGTGTTTAATCATTTGGTACTCAATTGCATCATCCACAAAAATTTTGCAGAGTACAATTACTTTACGCTAAGTAATGTTTCATTATCCATATATAGACATATGCCCCGTTAGGTTATAATTTAAAAGTATTTTAAATATTTTTTCAATTTTTTCCTCTATCCTAAATCAATCACATTTACATATCTCATCACATCCACAAATCTCAACCACTCAACTTCACTCATTCTCTCCTCTTTTACATTAAAAACCTTTAAAAACCATTATAATCTATTCCCTATCACCCTAATATTATAATATTCATATATGAGTGAATGAGCGCTACCTACTCTCCCTCCAACTATTAGGGGGATACATATCATGTATCTGTTTTTGTATATATGGGTATTATAACGTACCGACATATGGACAATAGAACAAAATCGTTTTTAGGATTAGGGTGTGTTCGGTTAGGTAATATTTTTAAGGGACTAATATACAAGATTTATTTTCAATGAAACTCAAATTCTACGAGAGATAAGATTTTTCATCAAATGAAAAAAAAAACAAAATTCCCATGGGAGTAGATGAAAAATTGAATTCTGTAAAATTGCTCTTTAGCCTATAAATTTTTATATATTCTTTTTCAAATTTGAAGTTAAATTTGAATTTGATCAAACTAATTACATTCATATAACTCATAGAAAATACATATATTATACAAATCTCCATCATTTAACTCCACTTCATTTTCTACCCTCAAACATTCAAACACACCCTCGTATCTATCTGAGGAAGAATTTGGAACAGGGACATCCACATTAATGTTTACCTTATTTCACGAAATGTTAGACCTCATAGTAAGAGTGTAGTACAAGTAATATTTTTCAATTTAGAGAGAGAGAGAGAGAGTGGGAGAGTTATTTTAAAGAGGGATATATATGTTCAGGGGCTACGCAAATGATTTGGTGCCTTATGGTATTCACATATAGCCGGGTGGTCGATATGTGTCCTTCTGATGATGGGGAGATATTCATTCATTATCCGATTATATATGGGTACAGAATTATAAGCGTTAAAGACCAATGATCTAATTAAAGCTCCTCATACGCCACTTAGTGGGGAGCAAATGGCGCCCATCCACCCACATGTAAGCACAATATGTTGTACATGCATAAACAACATATCTTTTGTGTATGTTTAAAACGAAAATTATCTAAATATTATTGCGATCAATCATTTAACTACTTAAGCAATTTTCAAACACATATTATAGTGTTCATAGCTTTCTAAGCAATTTTCAAACACATATTATAGTGTTCATAGCTTTCTTTCCCCTTAATTATTCAATAACTTTTCTAATACATATTGATTTGAAAACGCAATGTTAATACACCACAAAAATATAAAATATCCGTCACTGTAATTGTAGAATCATATTTATTGAAACCAAAGATTCAACATGGATTAAATTTTATGTTGTACTCCCTTGTTCTCAAATATATAGTTTTATTTCTATATTAAGGAGTAATTATTTTTATTCATTTATCAAAACAACCTTATTTAATTTACCTAATTATAACTATTAGTATTTTTATTATTGCTCTCTTTTTTAGAACTATCCTAACTCAAAAATCCAAAGATAGGATATAGTTATATTAAAATGAAAAAATTATTACTCATTAAATAAGAGTAGATTAGGAAACTAATTACAAAGTTTACTTTTCCAATAATTTGTTTTTTAATCTTTGTGAAAAAATCAATAAACTTATATAATTGGAACGAAGCGAATAATATTTTTCTCATTTCAAGATCTCCGTTTATTTAATGAGAAATTAAGAAGGTTTATAACCATTTTTTGTCCCAATATAATGAAGTCCACTCACCTCATGCTTCATCACTAATTAAGAATGCAAATTAAGATGTGGATAAATAAATTAAGCTAAAACAATTTGGAGAAATCGAGAGAATAACAAGTTGGCCAACCTAATCCTACTCCAAAACAATCCATAAAAAGTAGTCACGGTATAAAAACGTTTACATCTTTGTATAAATACATGTACAATGCGTAAACGTATTTAATAATATGTATATACAAATATGTAATTACCTAATTATTTCATATATTTCACATCACCAGTAAAATATAACGAGAATATAGATAGGTTTAGAGCACGCTTGCCCACACGTATACGTAAAAATGCATATTACGCTCACGTATCAAATATATGTATAAGTAGATATACAAACACCTAATTACTACTTGTGTGTGTCTCACTGCAACAAAAAAGGAGTGAAAATAAAAATATTCTTGGAGCATATTTATCTATATACAAAGCATATTTATACAATTAAATTTTAGACTATAAACATGACTTTTTTCGACCGAAGTATCCCAATAGTGATTCATCCCATTCCATGAAGATAAATCTTCTATCCACTTTCACGTAAATCCAGAAAATTGAATTAATATATTCTTGAAATAGTGAAAATTAATAATATATTTCCTAATATACCTTTTCATTTTAATAGTTGCTAGTTATGCGGATTAGAATAAAATTGCAATAAAATATTTTCCATGAAAATGACCATATTGATTTTGACTTTTCTTAATAGAGAAATGACCATATTGATAAAGATTAGTACAAGCGGTCATTCTTTGACATGCCACTTCACTTTGGACTACAATTACAAATTCCCCATTAAGATTTGCATTTCAAGACCAAGTCAGCTTATTGTCAGTTACTATTAGTCTTTGTCAACCATGATTATTATGTTAATTAATATCCCACTCTTTCACTTGTCTCTCAAATCGATCTAGTATACCATGGATACATAATCTTACGCATTCAATTGATGTGGTACATGAGGTTGATTGATGTCACATTCCAAAATGGATTGATTTAACACTCTAACTGATATATTATATGTTTCAAAATACTCCCGCGGTCCTTTAGAGATAGACTTATTTTCCTATTTCATTCGTCCTAAAATATAGATAATTTTTTATTTATATCCATTTAATTTCTTCATTTTTTTCTATTACGCCATCATTTAATATGCATTGTTATTAGTAAAAATATATTAAAATGTAATGGTATAACTGAAAAAATACAACTAAAGTTTATTTTTCCAAGAAATATTAATTATAATACTTTCTTAATGTTTGTGAAAGTCAAATTAAATCCATCTTTGTGAGACAGAGAGAGCGTGATATAGTGTGCAACTTGAAATACACCGAATCTTGGAATACAATGAATACGCTTCTCTCTTCTCTCTCTACTTCTCTCTCTCTTCTCTCTATCTCTCTCTCACACACAGAGAGAAAACGCTACTACAAATATGGGCAACCGGTTTCTTCAAGCCAAATGTTAGCATATAGAACAGCTCACACAACTCCAGCTCATCTCTCTATTTCTTCTTCTATATTCTTCACATAAACACACCAATGGTGGTCTTATCCAAACCAGCAATGGAGCACCTCTCTTCAACCACCACATTGTTCCCCGAAGTTCCATTAATCGACCTCTCGAAACCCGACTCGAAACACCTCATCGTTAAGGCCTGCGAAGAATTCGGATTCTTCAAGCTCATCAACCATGGCGTCCCCACTGAATTCATCACCAGATTAGAATCAGAATCCATTAACTTCTTCTCTCTGCCTCTCTCTGAGAAAGAAAAAGCCGGCCCACTCGACCCTTTTGGCTATGGAAACAAGAAAATTGGCCCCAATGGCGATGTGGGTTGGGTTGAATACATACTTTTAACCACCAGTAATGAAGCTAATTATCAGAAATTTTCTTCCATCTTCGGTGAAGCTGCTGAGAAGTTTCGGTATGTTGGTTACTTTCTTCATAAGAAAATTCTTCATTTCTTCATTCTTGCTTCCTCTGTTTCGGTGTGTGTGTGATTGTGTGCGTTTTTGCAGGTCCGCAGTGAATGATTATGTGTTAGCAGTGAAGAAAATGGCTTATGAGATTCTTGAAATGCTTGCTGATGGATTGAAGATTCAACCAAGGAATGCTTTTAGCAAACTTTTAATGGATGAAGAGAGTGACTCTGTTTTTAGGCTCAATCACTACCCTCCATGCCCAAAAATTCATCAAGGAATGAACGACTCGGATCTGATCGGATTCGGCGAACATACCGATCCTCAAATCATATCGGTTTTGCGATCCAACAACATATCGGGCCTCCAAATCACGTTAAAAGACGGGAATTGGATATCCGTCCCACCGGACCAGACCTCGTTTTTCATCAACGTTGGAGATTCGTTACAGGTACCACATTAACACCCATCTACAAGAATATTTTAGCCCAACAAATTAATAAAAGTTGACGTGCGTGTATCAAATACAAGCCAGGTCAGCATCTCAATAGTAGATATCTTTGTAAAGTGTCACATTGGTTGATGTGAGTTTCATTAGGTTTGTAATTATTTTACTCGTTTTAATTATAGTGGACCCCGTCTAGAAATGATTAATGAATCTTGGTAGATTCCTTCAACGTAAGGATTTTTCATAGGCCGTGTTGTTTTCCCTTTCTTTTTGTGGGGTTTCGATGGAATTCTCTTACGTTAATTCTGTGTCTTTCATTTATCGACAGGTTATGACTAATGGGAGGTTTAAGAGCGTAAGGCATAGGGTCCTCGCCAACAGTTCTAAATCGAGGTTATCGATGATTTATTTCGGCGGTCCGCCTTTGAGCGAAAAGATAGCTCCATTACCTTCATTGACGAAAGGAGAAGATAGTTTATACAAGGAGTTTACGTGGTACGAGTACAAGAAATCTGCGTACAAGACGAGATTGGCTGATAATCGATTGGGACTATTCGAAAAAATTGCAGCGTCGTAATAGTTTCGATGTAGGCCTTTCTTGTTGACAAAATATGATACCAAAATACTCACTTATAGGGGTTCTTATATAGTTGGTTGAGTTCACCAAAGATGGTAAAGTTTGTATTTGTCTTTTGCTTTGTCTTTCTTTCTCATATACACAAGTTTTACTCCATCAATATTGTCCATTGTTACACGATAGTTAGAATCATATCTTCAAACAATGTTGATCAAAATTCACATATAATAATAATAATAAAAAAAAAAACTTGAAGTTTTGTTTGAGTTCTATTTTTATTTACTTCTTACGACTGAGATATAGAGTAATTTCGACCATCACAATTCAAAAGTCATTAAAAAAAACCATAAATATCTCATAAAATGTGCGCAATCACTAACTCTATTCCATAATGCGATATCTATATAGAATAGTCCTTTAAACTTTTCTAACATGCCAACTAACTAGATTGCCACATTAATTTACCTCTCCCCAAATAGAGATTGAAAGGACGAAGGGACCATCAAAACTTCTTTGAGGGACAGAAGATTGGGACAACGAAATCTCTGACGGGGCCGAAGATAGCAACGGCTGCGGTCCTTAGTTTTGCATTTATCTAAACATGTTTAACGTATATTTTAAAATTATCATTTTAATTTAGCAACAACCCATTTTTCACTCAAAAAATTACGTCACGTGTTGACAAATTCATAAGCCTTGGCTTTGTTAAGTGGTTAGAGCTTTGTTGATGTATGTCATATAGCACACGGTTTCAATATCTTTCAACGATTTGGACTTTAGGGCATAAAGTTTTATGAAATCGGTGTGCTTCTTAACCTGCGGCATTCGAAGGATAACAAGCACGTGAAATAGAAATAGTGACTTTATAGTCAAAGGATTGAAAACCTCGAACCAGGTGCACTATTGACCGACCACGTGACTCAATTGGCTCTACGCCTCATTGGTCTCCCCTGGTCGGCAGAAGGGTAGGGTAGCTGGGTAAGTGACTTTATGTGAGCCGGAGCAAAATTTTTGTGACATCCTAGGCCAATCAACACATTATCGGTATTACTGCCTTATCTCTCTCTTCTGGGAGGCGATTAGGGCTTTTTCCTCAGCTCTCTGTGCTGACTCCTCATCTGTCCCTCGACGCCGGTGGGTTTTCTTTCTGTTTCTGCTTGTTACCGCTCGTTTCTCTGTTTTCTGTAGTCAGCAACCATGGATTCGGAGGAGATTGCGAAAATGTGTGATAGATTACGATTGGACATTGAGGATGCCCCGCGAGTGTCTCTCGCAGCTGATGTCTCCGAAGAAGGGCTTGGAAAACTGGATTGTTGTTTGGTTGGAAAGGTAATAGGGGGTAAATCGGCAAATAAAGAAGGTATGGAATCAGTTCTTCGTCAGATATGGAAAACTAAGTTCTCTTTCCAGGTTGAAGCTAAAGGAGAACATAATATGTTCCTATTCCAATTTGGGTCCGTGGATGACAGAAATTTTGTTCACAACGGTGGGCCGTGGCTTTTTAACAAACAACTCATTTCGTTAGTTAAACCTCTTGGAGCAGGGGAGATCGGTGCTATGGAATTCAATAGGGTGACCTTTTGGGTGCATATTTTGAACCTACCACTAGTTTGTATGACGGAGAGGTGTGTGACACTAGTAGGTAGCCTGCTGGGGACAGTGCAAGCAGTGGATTTGGAGGGGTTACTGCCGCGGGTTCGTGTGAGTATTGACGTCTCACAGCCGTTGAGGAGGGGATTGAGGGTGTACCTGGAAGTTCTCAACAAAGAATTCACGTTGCCAATTCAATACGAGAAACTTCCTGATTTTTGCTTTAGCTGCGGGCTGATTGGGCATAGAGTTTGCGAATGCACGACCAGCGGGGGCAACGAGCTAGCAGGGTCTCCTAGAAGGTTCGGGGATTGGATGAGAGCTGCGAATTTTAGACCACGCAGACAATCAACCAGACATAGCTCAAATACAGAGCATCCCTCCAATACCGAAGGATCTAGCGAACAGAGCGTTGAAGGGGATAGAAGTAGCAAGGAATCGATGTCTGAGCATACGTCCAGAGATAAGCGTTCTCAGTTGGTAAGTATACAGAATGGCACTAAGAATAGAGAGATGCAGGTTGATTTATCTGGCGGCACCACAGATAAGCTTGCCTCGATTAATACTGGAATCGGGAAGGAGTGTGGGGAGCCCAGTCAACCACTGAATCTTAACGGTGCTGCCAGCTCCACAGTTTCTTTGGGGAAAGGGGATGTTGGTTCCATGCTGGACAAAATAGTGGATACAGGACTATCGAAAGTTGAGGCTTTGCTAAGGGAGGACGGCAAGATGGAAGAGATACAGACTAGCAGGAGGAAATCGTGGAAACGGAAAGGGGGTAGTCCTCGAAGTTTGGCCGTGGGAGCAAGAGCAAAAAATCTAATTTTGTACTCGCCTTCTAAAGCTAAAGGCACCAGTCACCTCTCGATGGGTAGCAGGAAACTTCTCAGTAAAAGGAAACTAGGGATGGAAGATGAGGCACATGTGGGGGATTTGAAGAAAGTGAAGCTTTGCGATTTTGAGATGGAAGAGATGGACCAGATCTTGGTTGAGAATGCGGCGAGTTCTGCTGAGCAGAACCGCCGAGCATTATGAATTGCCTTTGTTGGAACGTGCAAGGGTTGGGGAATACTTGCACGTTGAACTCCCTTCGTAGGTTGGTTCGTCAATCATCCCCCAATCTAGTCTTCCTGTCTGAGACCAGATTGTTCGGTTCTAAGGCAGCTGATATTAGGCACTCAATAAATTTCCTTAATAACTTCGTTGTTGATTGTGTTGGTAAAAGTGGTGGACTTATGTTGTTGTGGAACGATTATTGGAAGGTTGATATTAAATCTTATTCGACTGGGCACATCGATGCGATGATTCACGACCAGGAAGGAAAATGTTGGCGTTTTACAGGTTTTTATGGGCACCCAAATTTATCTAAAAGGCATCAAACGTGGGAGTTGATCAGAAGACTTAATCAACAATGGGACGTTCCATGGCTTTGTGGTGGTGACTTTAACGAAACACTCTTGTTAGCCGAAAGAGAAGGTGGGAGTGAGAGACCGAGTGGGGCCTCTATTGGTTTTCAGGACGTACTGAGTGATTGCGGGCTCATTGATATTCAGTTCAGAGGTCCCCCATTGACATGGAACAATAAGAGAGCTGGAGAGGCTAATATCCAGGCTCGTCTGGATCGTTTTGTCTGTAATTTTGATTGGGCAGAGAATTTTCCTAGAGCGGAAGTGGAACATTTGCCTTTTGCTAATTCTGACCACAGACCTATTGTTCTTCATTTCTTTGGGTGGGGGGACCCCTTTGCTCGAGTTAAGAGGCAAAAACCTTTCCGTTTTGAACCGTTTTGGGTCCAAGAAGTGGACTATGTTGAAGTGGCTATGCAAAAGTGGGCTGTTAATTTTGACGGTGGCAATAAGAGTCTCGGCCCTTTTGAAGTCATCAACAGGAAGTTGGAGGAGTGTAAACATGGGCTGATGCAGTGGAGTAAGAAGAAGTTTGGGAGATGGAAACTTGAGCTGAACAATAAGAGGAAAGTGCTGGAAGAACTCTACAATTCTACTCGCTCGGCCCAACATATGAGTGAAATTAAGTCCCTTGAAGATGATATTGATATTCTCAGTAGGAGGGAAGAAAGTTTCTGGAGGCAAAGATCCCGAGTGGAATGGCTTAAAGCGGGAGATCGAAATACGAAAATTTTTCACTCTAAAGCCAAAAGCAGGTTCAAGAATAATTCTATTAGAAGGCTGAAGGACAGCAATGGGGGATGGCTTTCTACCCCAGGTGAACTTGTTAAACACATTGAATCTCACTTTGATTGTCTCTTCAAGAGTGGGCAGCCTTCAATGGAAGAGATTGGGAAAGCTCTGGAGGGGGTGGATGTTCAGTTTTCACCAGAGCACTGGAACCTCTTGGAAGAGCCTTTCACTATTGAGGATGTGGAGAAGGCACTTGCTTGTATTGGACCTCATAAAGCTCCGGGTGTTGATGGGTTTCATGCCTTATTCTATCAAAAACATTGGGCAGTAATGAAGAATGAAGTGGCGAAGGCGTGTTTGGAAGTCCTTAATTTCGGCAAATCAGTGAAATCGATCAATGAAACCATCATTGTCTTAATCCCCAAGAAGAAGAATCCGGAACATATTTCTGAGTTTCGTCATTAGTCTGTGCACAGTCTTGTACAAGATCGTTTCGAAATGCCTCGCGAATAGGTTGAAGATGGTTTTGTCTCCTTTAGTCACTGAACATCAAGGGGCTTTTGTACCGGGGAGGCTTATTTCGGACAATGCAATTATGGCTTTCGAATTACTTCACTCTATGTCGAAGAGACGTCATGGGAAGCAGGGATTTATGGCGCTCAAACTCGATATGAGTAAAGCATATGACCGTGTGGAGTGGGACTTCGTTTGCGCTATTATGAAGAAAATGGGTTTTCCTTCGAGGTGGATTCACCTGGTCCTTGATTGTATCTCAACAGTGCGGTTCACCTTTTCATTAAATGGGGAACGTCATGGGAGCGTTATTCCTTCACGGGGATTGCGTCAGGGATGCTCTCTATCCCCCTATTTATTCATTTTGTGTGCTGAGGGTTTTTCAGCGGCGATCCGTAGGGCGGAGGTACAGAATAGCTTGTTGGGTATGAGATGTTGTCGTAACGGTCCCCGGATTACCCATTTATTTTTTGCTGATGATTCTCTCATTTTTACTCGAGCTGAAATCGAGGATGCACGTCATATTGTGGATATTCTCCTTTGCTACGGGAGAGCTTCTGGCCAAGTTGTCAATTTGGACAAAACCTCGGTGACCTTTACACCGAATATGCGGCCTAGGGAAACACAGAATATCCTTTATAGCCTGGGCATTTGTAACCCAAGAATCCACGACACATACTTGGGTTTACCTTCTATTGTTGGGAAGCAGAAAAATCGCATTTTTACGGCAATTGTGAGCGGGTGTGGAAGAGGGTTCTTGTAACGACCCGTCTTTTCATACCCGAACGAAACACATTTCATTTATACTTTCAAAAGCGGAAGCATTTATATACATATATATATATATATACATATCAAAACATATTTTGTTTGTTCACTGAAACTAGTACAATATAAACAAACAAAACGCGGCCGCCGGATGTTTAGGTTTCCCCCTTCTTCCTTACATCCCACATTACGCTCGGGAGGATCCTCCACCACCGCCTGCACATAAAACATCAATATACAACATAATGAGCCACGGGGACTCAGTAGGCAATAGATGCAAATGCTAATGCATGTCATGTTTATGCTTTGGGCCGGTTATAGATCCTGTGCTTACAAGGCGCCGTAACATCATTGGCCGTCCGCAGGTTCTTTTACGCTTTATGCGCCGTCGTAATGGCCGTCCCAAAGGTTCTTTTTACGCTTTGGGCGTAGTGGCCGTCGTCTAAAGGTTCTTTACGCTTTAAACCGCCGTAACATTATACATATTGTAAGCACACAATCTACAACCCATATATGCATGATTATACTTTCATGTCATTCATACTTCATTTCCTTACCATTTAACCTCATGTGCCCTTCCCCATGTCATAGTTCATCTTGCATCTACCATTATAAGGTAAACATAACATACATAACATCATCTAACATGTTCTAACATAACCTAGCATAGCAAACCCCACCATAACACAACCTATCTCCTCACACAACATAGCATAACATAACTTCTTCTACCAATCCATATCATCACATATTTCATTATATATTCATAAACACATATTACACCCATGAAATATAGCTATTACCTACCTCAAAAGACAAGAAAGCAAGCAAATGAATTGGTTGGCTACTTCCTCTCCTCCCTTTCCTTTCCTCTTCCCTTCTTCTTGTTGGTTCCAAGATGACAACTAGAAATACTCAAATGATCTATAAGCCAAAACTCATGTAAAATCCTTGGAATCACCTTTGGAAGTGCTCTCTAGAGTTTTGGGAGGTCAGTCAAATATGAGGGTAAATGGCCGAGCAAACGTGTATAAACCCTATCCAACAGTTTCTGCCGACTTAAAATTACGGCCGTAAATCTCCATGTTACGGCCGTAAATTCCAAAATTACGGCCGTAACCCTTAAAATTACGGCCGTAACTGGGCACACGCGACCGCGCTTCCGGTCACGCGACCACCAGAGAATCAGCCCCTTAACCATCACTCTTGACTTACGGCCGTAACCATAAGACTTACGGCCGTAAATATGACATTTACGTCAGAATACGTAAATTACAATCCCAAATTTCTGCATTTCTCTTCCGGCTCATTCTTGGCGACCATACCTAGTTCCAACATACATGGGGCAACCCAAAACACATCCTAAACATGTCATACCAATCAACACCATCTCCCGACACATTCACATCATCACGACCCATCCCCACAAGCACACACGATAAACATGCGAAATCATTGAAAATCGTGACGAGATTTTGGCGGGGCATTACAATTTCCCCTCCTTAAAGAATTTCGTCCTCGAAATTGGATGTACTCACTTCTCACTTGCCCTACCCCACCAGTATCATGCTATACATGTATCCGATTACATTCCAGTGCCACATATAAACGTAGGGAAGAGAAGGAAACGATACCTGAAATATCATCTACGGCCTCGGAGTGAGTAAGAGCAAACACTTGTCCAGTAAGTTGAGGTTTCGACGTTTGGTTCTCTCGCTCCGGACAATGATAACTCATGTGCCCTTCTTTTCCGCAGGCATAACATCGGCCCGTGCCGTAATAACATCGGCCCTCATGCTTCTTCCCACAAGTCGGACATGTAGGAAAAGATAAAGGACCCGTCCCTCTCTTTGGTGAAGGTTGGGACGAAGATTCATCCCCTAGCAGTCGTTTGTTACTCCCTCCTTGGTCTTTTTCATTCACATTCCTTTCCCTATTGCTCAATGAGGAACTCTGTGATGAGAATGTCTGTCTTTGAGCCGGTTGTGCACGTTGAACCGATTTATCAACTACCCGACTAGCTTGGGCAATCCTTCCGGCACGCTCGCCAACACGCCCGTTCTATCACCTCAAGATAACTTGTAGTGGCCGTGATTTGTTAATCGAACATCTCAGCTAATACCGGCTTTAACCCTACAATAAACCGTGCAACCTTTCTAGCGGGAGTATCAACCATGTGCACCGCAAACCGAGCAAGCTCATCGAATTTCTTACTGTACTCATGCACTGATCTATCACCTTGTTGCAACCGAATAAACTCATCTAATTTCATTCATTCGACTGCGTCGGAAAAAATACTTCGCCAAACCTCGTGACGGAAATCACCCATGATATTTCATTTGCTTCACACGCCTTCGTGATAGTATCCCACCAAAACGCCGCGGAACCTCAAGCATAAAAGTAGCGCAGGTTTACCTTTTTCGCACTCGGGAATGTGAGCATATTCAAACATCCGCCTATTGTCCGCACCCACTTCGGCTTCAATCGGATCTTTAGCATCCTCAAATATAGGGGTTTCAATCGGCGACAACGTTCGGTGGCTTGCTCCTTATCCCTTTCTTCACTTGTTTTCTCAACTCAAGCATTTCTGCACTACTTCCACCTCCGCTATTGTTCACATTTCGCTCACTCATCACTTGTTGTATTACCCGTATGTCTTTGTCAGCGGATTCTTTGCTCCACTAATCGTGTCAATCGCTCAATAATCGCGGCTTGGACATCAGCCATCTAATATCATATGAAACACAACCATAAACGCATGCGGTAACCTCTATTCCCACCATCACATATCTACATCACATCCTCAGGCATACACCACACATACTCATGCACCACAAAACGTCTAACCGAATCATATCATGCATAACATAGCTTAATACCATACCTACATATCATGTCATGAGAATATGAGAACATACACATGTCATCGTGGGGTGGAGAGAATCCTTGGATGTAGAGGAATAAGGAGAAAACCTTGCTCGATACTTCACCCGTGAACGACCGCCTTTTTCATACCCGAACGAAACACATTTCATTTATACTTTCAAAAGCGGAAGCATTTATATACATATATATATATATATACATATCAAAACATATTTTGTTTGTTCACTGAAACTAGTACAATATAAACAAACAAAACGCGTCGCCGGATGTTTAGGTTTTTCTTCCTTACATCCCACATTACGCCGGAGGATCCTCCACCACCGCCGCACATAAAACATCAATATACAACATAATGAGCCACGGGACTCGGTAGGCAATAGATGCAAATGCTAATGCATGTCATGTTTATGCTTTGGGCGGTTATAGATCCTGTGCTTACAAGGCGCCAGAACATCATTGGCCGTCCGCAGCGTTCTTTACGCTTTATGGCGCTGTCAGAATGGCCGTCCCCCAAAGGTTCTTTTACGCTTTGGGGCGCCGTGGGCCGTCGTCTAAAGGTTCTTTTACGCTTTAAACCGCCCGTAACATTATACATATTGTAAGCACACAATCTACAACCCATATATGCATGATTATACTTTCATGTCATTCATACTTCATTTCCTTACCATTTAACCTCATGTGCCCTTCCCATGTCATAGTTCATCTTGCATCTACCATTATAAGGTAACATAACATACATAACATCATCTAACATGTTCTAACATAACCTAGCATAGCAAACCCCACCATAACACAACCTATCTCCTCACACAACATAGCATAACATAACTTCTTCTACCAATCCATATCATCACATATTTCATTATATATTCATAAACACATATTACACCCATGAAATATAGCTATTACCTACCTCAAAAGACAAGAAAGCAAGCAAATGAATTGGTTGGCTACTTCCTCTCCTCACTTTCCTTTCCTCTTCCCTTCTTCTTGTTGGTTCCAAGATGACAACTAGAAATACTCAAATGATCTATAAGCCAAAACTCATGTAAAATCCTTGGAATCACCTTTGGAAGTGCTCTCTAGAGTTTTGGGAGGTCGGTCAAATATGAGGGTAAATGGCCGAGCAAACGTGTATAAACCCTATCCAACGCCGCGACTTAAAATTACGGTAGTGAATCTCCATGTTACGGTAGAATTCCAAAATTACGCAGTAACCCTTAAAATTACCGCCAGAATCGGGCACACGCGATCGCTTCAGTCACGCGACCACAGAGAATCACCCTTAACCATCACTCGACTTACGGTCAGAACCATAAGACTTACGGTCAGAATATGACATTTACGCCAGAATACGTAAATTACCGTAAATCCCAAATTTCAGATTTCTCTTGGCTCATTCTTGGCGACCATACCTAGTTCCAACATACATGGGGCAACCCAAAACACATCCTAAACATGTCATACCAATCAACACCATCTCCCGACACATTCACATCATCACGACCCATCCCCACAAGCACACACGATAAACATGCGAAATCATTGAAAATCGTGACGAGATTTTGGCGGGGCATTACAGTTCTTGGGTGGAAGAGGGGTTTGTTCTCTTTGGCTGGTCGGGAAATCATGATTAAGGCGGTGATTCAATCCATCCCTGTCTACTTCATGAGTCTGTTTCGACTGCCCAACTCGATTTGTGAGCAAATTCGGGGTCTTGTGTTGGACTTCTGGTGGGGAACGAAGGATGGCAAGAAGAAATTTTCGTGGGTTAAATGGGACACTCTTTGCTCTTCTAAGAATGAGGGAGGGCTGGGGTTTCGTGACCTGAAGCTGTTCAACCAAGCGATGCTCGCTAAACAAATTTGGAGACTCATCGAAAAGCCGAACTCGTTGGTGGCCAATCTACTCAAGCAGAAGTACTTCCCAGATGTCGATGTTATGGACGCAGTGGATAAACATGGATCTTCCTTTATTTGGAAGAGCTTGCTTTGGGGAAGAGATGTTTTGAAGCAAGGGCTGCGGTGGAAAGTGGGATGCGGAAGTGATATTAATATTTACACAGATTCGTGGGTGCCCAGAAATAGGTGTTTCAATATTTTCTCTAGCCCATGTGAGGCAGTTCGGAAAGTTGAAGATCTTATTGGAGTCGATCGGAAGTGGAATGAGCCGCTGATTAGGAATTTCTTTGGGGCGATGGATGCTGAGTTTATTCTCTCCATTCCTCTTGGTGACAACCCATCTTCGGATCGTCGTATTTGGCATTTCAACAAGAACGATACTTATTCAGTTAAAAGTGGTTATCACTTGTTGAAAACTATGGAGTTCGGGGCCCGTAAGCCAGTTCAAATGGGTGCTCTAGATGGTGGAACTCGTTTTGGAAGCTTTCTATTCCCCCAAAGATCAAGAATTTTGTTTGGAGGCTGATTCATCTCGCTATTCCATCGGGGGAAAATTTGATTCGTAGACACATTATGGCTGATGGTGTCTGCCCGAGGTGTGGATGCATGGAGTCAAACAAACATGTTTTTTTGGATTGTTGGGGCATGAAACGGATCTGGAAAAGTTCGGCTGGTGGGAGGAATCAAATTATTCAAACACCTTAACTTGACCGAGATTTTGTTTGCGCTTCATCGCAAGGGCGTGAAAATTTTGGTTTGTTCTGCACCTTACTTTGGGTCATCTCGCAGGAAAGGAATAACCTTAAACATGGTTTTCCAGCAAAGGAGGCTGAGTTGATTTGCAAGTTGGGAACTCGTTGGATGGAAGCTTTTAACAGTGCTATATCTTCAGCATTTTGGCCGGCTGATGGGAGTTGTCCGATGAAGCTTGGGGCTATTCGAAGTTGGACAGGGAAGGGAAGATGTACCAATGGGCTTTCTTTATTTCTGGGACCATTTGCGGTTCGAGACAAGCTGTATCGGTATGAAGTGGGGCTGGGTTAAATGGATTCGAATGGGATCGTTATTCTTGCTTTTGTCTTTGCTCGGTTACCAGGCTTTTTCAATGCAATTACAGCCGAAGTTTTGGCTTTGAGATTTGGACTCCGTTTTCTGCTTGATGCTGGGATTCACATCCAACAAGCCTATGTTGATTCTTCCAATGTCATCAAGGGACTCATTGACGCACTCCCAACGGATCCAAATGAAGCTATCCTGTCCAATGTTGTTGCTCTGTTTGAGTCTTTAGACTGTGGTGTTTGCTATCATGTTGCTAGATCTGGTAATAGCGTAGCCCATTGCTTGGCTAGGTTAGCTGTGGATTTATCTGATCACTGTCTTTGGCTTGATTGTTTGCCAAGACTTTTATCACCACTCTTGGGTGATGCTTCCTCTTTTCATCTTTGAATGAATGCAGTTTCTAAACAAAAAAAAAACACATTATCGGTATTCGCTATACAACTCTACAAGGAGTTAATACTATTTTCGTCCCAAAAATATAGGTCATATTTTTTTTAAAGATGTACTACGTCCGTCCAAAAAATATAATTCACTTTTTTTTTTCGTCCGTCCTAAAATATAAGTCATTCCTTTTAAAAATATAGTTAAAATATTAGTTATCTTATATATCCTTATTTAATATACATTACTATCACAAAAATAGATTAGTTGAAATAAAACATCTAATAAATAAAATAACATATTAAGAAAATAATTTTAAGTTTTATTTTTCCAACGCTATTATTTATATTTTTCTTAATCTTTGTGAAAATGAAAATGAACTCTATTTATGGAACTAGGTAGTACTTAAAATATAAGTTCTCTTATATACAGTATATCCTTATTTAATGTATATTGTTGTTACCAAAATAGATTAGTTGAAATAAAACATCTAATAAATGAAATAACATATTAGAAAAATAATTTTAAATTTTACTTTTCCAATAATATTAACTGTATTTTTCTTAACCTTTGTAAAAATAGAATTTGACTATATTTATGGGATGGTGGTAGTACTACTAGTATTATTTAACTAACAAGCAATCTACTATTTTCTTAGTGTTGACACCTCCTCACTCAGTGTTGAGGTGCATATGTGCACATTAGTATTTTCTTAGCCCATAAGAAGAAGTTACAACAAGATTTATGAGATGAATTTAAAGTCTACACCAATGTGTCGATCTAAAATGTTTAATCTATTCACAAAGATTACCTTTTGAGAAGTTTGGAGGAGATTTTTACTCCAATAAAAGTTCAAGTTCGTAAAAGAAAATTTAGGTCATTCTATCTAGTAAACTGTGTAGATTTATTATTATTATTATTATTATTATTATTATTATTATTATTATTATTATTATTATTTTATAACTCAACTGGTTATATAATGGTCAAGTGTAAAACGATAGAATCAATGTCACTAAGGGTTCAACTATCCAGTATCTTTCAAAATAAAATGATGAATTATTGTAATTTGACAAAACGTTCAAAAATCAACAATTGAAAATTAAATGTTTTTTGGGGAAAAAATTTCAAAATCAAATTGTCAATAATTATAAAATTGAAGACATAAATAAATTGAATACATTGCCATTGCAACCGACAACAATCCGTTGTAGTCTAGTTGGTTAGGATACTCGGCTCTCACCCGAGAGACCCGGGTTCAAGTCCCGGCAACGGAATTTTTCCTTTTTTTTTTTTTTTTTTGGGTTTTTCCAGTTACAGTTCTTTCTCCTTCTCCTGAGTCTCTTCTGAATGCCACTGAGAAAAAGAACCATGATTATTACACATTACATAAGTACATATCCCAAGGCCAAAAACCAGACCATCAGCTGGTTGATGAGGAAATCATAAACAGATTTGAAGAACTTATAGCAATTATCTGATCTTTGGTCGAGCTTTTAAAACAACGATGAAACCCAATCCACTCTTAACACATATTAAAAGTGCTAACAACAAATTACAAACAAATACTAAATGGCAAGAAACCATTTTTCTCCATACCCAAAATATCAACCAAATAACATTTCTACTTATGCCCCTTCTTTTTCCACAAGTCTCCAAACATTCTAATCCCACTACCCTTCTTCTTTCCGCTCCCGAAATCATCATCTCCTTCGTCCATCATCCCTGGCGAACCCACATAACCCACATATCCCCCGACCGGCTCAAACACATTGCCATAGTGTTTATCCATTGATCCACACCTCTCCGACAGCCTCCGGCCGTTGATTTCCGCCCCACCGGCTAGTACCGAGGCTGCAGCATCGGCGGCTTTCCTCCATTGCTCGGTGTGTATATGAAGCTTCTTCATTTCACCTTCTAAGTCCATCTTTGCCCTTTCGGTTGCTTCAAGCTTCTCGTTTAGCTGAAGAATGTTGGTTTTACTATTTTCAAGCTCTTGCTCTGCTTGGCTTAGTTTAAAAGTCATTTCTTCTCCCTTGGATTCAGCCGAGGAGAGTTCCACCAACTTGTTGTTTACCTCGATCTTTAAACACTCGTTTTCTTGGCGGAAACTGTCGAGTTCTTTATCCTTCTCTTCGAGCTTTGCCTTTAACGTGTTTATCTCAATGTTCTTTAAGGCGACTTCATCAGCCAGTGGCTTTTCCGCTCAGCCTGGCTTCGGTTTCGGCTTGAGTTCATCTTGATCAGAAGCAGGGCTCAGCTCTGTCTTGGATTCAACAGTTGCTTTCTCGACCGGAACTTCAAAGACATCAGTTTCTTGTTCGAAAGCAGTGCTTTCCTTTTTGTTTGGTACTATGTTGTCAGTGGGCTTGTCAACTGTTTGTTGTTTCTTTGATTTCTTCTCGAGTTGTTCTTGAGCAGCTTTTTTAGCGGCCTCCGTTGAGGCTAACTGATTTTTGAGGTTCTTAAGCTCGTCCTGAGCTTGGCCGAGCTGAGATTCCAAATCAGCAATGCGGGTTCCGAGCTTCTTTTGGTTCATGGGGTCAGAATGAGAACCTCGTGGGGATCGACCATCTGGCAGTCGCGTGGGCCTATCTGCCGAACGATGATGTGGCAGATCAGAGTCGGAGGTCGTCGTCCTGAGATGAAGTGGCGCTCGGGGAGATTGCCTTTGCGGCATTTCCGTTCCTCTGTTACAAGAAAATATAAATTGATCAAAAGAAATACGTTAAAATGCACAAAAACTAAATGTTATACCTCGATCTTGGCATTTGATCGACGTATAGAAATCTTGATCCAAGTTAAGCTGCTGAATTTTTAATCTGCCATATACAAACACAAATATATAAGGATTATAATGGACTAGTTTGTTGAAATGCTTCTATCAATGTATTCCTTTCTCGACCTATCAAGAATAATATTAGCGTTTTACACGCCTATTGCATATCAGGGATAAGAAGGTTTACTCTACCGTAGGCAAGAGGGTACTACCCTCCTCTCTAGGTCACACTGCGGGCCCAATACCATGTAAAGAAGAGGACAGTACCCTTATGCCTCAACTTGTCTCAACTTGCACGATAGATGTAGAAAGATGTCTCAACTTCTTTCGAGCAATGTACTATCGAGAGGCTACTACGTTAGCCAACTTGTCTGTCGCTATTTCCATTATCAATCTCAAACACATACTGTAAACTTGACTAACCTTAAAATCCATCAAAATCGATAAAGGACCCTTTAAAATCAGACTCAAATACACCCAAGTCTAAAGCTTTTCATTTCCTCCTATCATGAATGCATAAATCTTCCCCAAAGAAAACTTTTTTGCTTTATTCACCCACACGGTGTTTTAAAAAGCGCAAAACGACACATGTTTAGGACACGATTAGAAAAAAGAGCGTAAAATGTGTCTTAAATGCTGCCTAGCGAGACAAAAACAACGAGACTGAACTTCACGTCTAAGCGCCACTTAAACCAAATCCAACAAAACACAACATTTAGGACAAATAGGCATGTCAATGCCTAAGCCAAATAATCCATGGGATCACAGCTTTTGAGAGAAAAGTGACAGTAAGAAAATGAAAACACATGTTTTTTTTTTTTTTTTTGTTTCTAGAGAAAGGAAAAAGTAAAGTTTTTCAGTCCACTTACTGTCCCACTAACCAATTGTATGAAAAGATGTGCATAATGTCTTTGTACAAGCACAACACATTGGGTTAATTTCGTGTAATTCAAAAATATACTGATCTTCTCATGAATGTTAATCGATTTTTTTTTTTAATACTTTCGGTAAATAACATTTTTCGAAGAATTATTTGGGAATTTGGCATTGATTGTACTAAAATCTCAGAAATATACAAAAAGACAAATCACAGAACACAAGCAAATGACACAAAACATACATTGAACTGCAGACAAACTTGTAGAAAGTTACCAACAGTGGATATAAGCATCAAATTCAAGTTTTGAGCAAACAGGGAGAGATTAATCAAATAAATCTTAAATGGTTTACAAGATGCATCTCAAAATCAAGAAATGGAAAAGGTTTGGGCTTTATCCAACCAGATTCATTTTCCAAGTTTGACAATTTTTTTCTTTTTTTTTTTAATAAAATTTTTAAATGAAGTTGAAAATGGAAAACATACAGGGAAAAACAGGAACCATACAAAAAATTAGAGATTAAAGAAATTAAAAAGCCATAAAACCCAGAAAAAAGGGAGATGGGATCTTACCCTGAATTTGCTCTATTCTGTGAAATCCTTCAGCGAGATCAAGATGTGAATGAGAGAATGTTGATATGAATATGTAGTGCATAAAAGTGAAATGAAAAAGGTTTGGGTTTTTACCATTTCATTGGCAGTTTTTAATGCATGCGTGTGTGGATATATAGTGACAGCGCTCCTCGGGACACGAGACTTGGCAGTCAAACGGAGTGTTGTGATATTTCAAATTTTGAATTGATGGTAACTGCAGTGGGAAATGACTGGGGGGATTCGGGTGAGGAGGAATATTGAGTGACAACATAAGGACAAGAAAGTAATTTCAAGGTGGGTCAATCTTTTTTACTTCCATTTTATGCACCGGGAATGTTATGTTAAACTTTAAAGCGTTGGGAGAAAAAAATGTAGAGAGATGTGGCTTGTTTGCACCGCATTCAGTACTGCAGTGGGTTGTGAGTAGTTGGGAGAAATGCTGGGAGAATAACGCTGGGAATATAACATTTTCGTTTTATGACCTATTCATGCACGTTTTAATCACTGATCGGAAGAAGGTTTTGTCCGCTATTAATTCAAAATTTATTTACGTTTATCCTCAGCAAATATCAAGTTCTCTGCAAATTCTTCTAAAACTTCATCAAATCTGTGATTTGTCAAACCAAATTTACCATTTTGTATTGCATAATCTCCCAATTGAATTTTTCCTTAGGAAAAAGGGTATACTAGTATAAAATTGTAATAAATTACTTTTACCCTCGTATAGTCTGTAGGCAGAGTCCAATGCACTATATTAGAGGATTTACAAATGAATGTACAAAGCACCTCTATAGTACATTTCTAGGGTGAAAAGAGAGTGTTTATTTTTATTTTATTATTATTATTTTCTTTTGGGGAATAAAGTTGAAGGAAGTGGACATGTGAATATGTTCATGAATCTTGGAAGGCCAACTTGGACGACAGTATCTTTCTCTTGTTTACTCTTGTCTTTTCTTTTTCATTTTTTTTAACCATCTCTCTGCAGTTGACCTCTCAATTTAATCCATCAGTAAAAGTTAAACTGTTTTTACATTGAACATCCAAATAAAAGGAACAAAGTGTCTCTTATGTTGTTTGAGAATGTTTTGTAATTTTGTAGCAAGTAATATTTGCTCGTTATTACAAAATTATTCAAATTCTATACAAGAAAAGTGATAAATTGAACATTGACATTCAAATTCAAATTTGTTATATCATTTCTCGTCTCATTAGTTGTTTTTTAATTAAAACAGACTGATGCATTATGTGTTTTTATTTTTAATTTTTCCCTCTTTTAGGGACTTTCTGAGTTTTTGATAAAGGTGTTGGGGGGGGGGGGGGGGGGGGGGTTGTGTTGCATCCGTTGATTTGTAATTGTACTCCGTATCAGATCTGCTTGTCGTCTGACATTAATGGTCTATAAACAAACATTGAAGGTTGTAATAATTCATCATTTTGCATGGGGCATTGATTGCAATCATAAGTCAATGAATGGTTTGACCCTATAGGTCAATTTCACTACAATACATTAACAGTTTATTTAAAGTCGATATGTTGTTGCTATTTATTCAACGACGAACATTTATTTATATATTTTATTTAAATAATGGAGTTGTTTTAATTCAATATATTAGTAATATTTTATATTTTTGATAAGTTCGAGATTTTGTTGTCACAATCAATTGAGATTTTTTATTTTTATTTTTTTGGTTCATCAAAGGATTCTACACTTTTAGTAATGATTCGATAACCTTAGGGTTCGGATCTTTGGTGTCTACACTTTACCTATCAAATAAAAATTGTTTGACCAAGTTGTGCAAGTGTTCTGAATGTTTTGAGACTTTGCAAATTTAAGGGCTATTAGAGCTTCCTATATGTTTTGGCCTCTATTTTTCTTTCTTTTTTTTTGGGGAGGGGGGGGGTATATAAATTGGGAATCATTGGGGTAAAGTGTGGTGCCTCGAATTCGGAACATACTGGTAAGGGGGCACTTACCACTAAGTCAAACCCCTTAGACAATTTTGGCCTCTATTTTTACTTATGCCAAAATTGAACCTCTTGTTAACGTCTAACTAATTTTGGAAAAGTTATTGAAGGGATTGGTCTAGTGAAAAATACACCTCTTTATAAGGTGATTAGCTCAAATTCTAGATACAACCTCGCCCCTAGATCCCCATATTGTATTAAAAAAGAAAAGAGAAAAAAAAAAGATTCTCAACAAATTTAATAAAATTAGAGTACTCTTTTCAATCACACATTTTCATATGACATTAGGGTCAATAAGATCATAGTTTGAACCAAAAGGTTAAATTATTATTATTATTTTGGAACTCCTTGTTTTTGCAATAATAAAAGTACAAAGAGGCCAAGTGGGTATAAAAATTGATAAACTGTATATCCATAAATCCTGAAGTGTCAATGTATACAAATGTGATGATTATCCTAAATGTATTATTTCAAGACTAATACTCCCTCCATCCCACTAAGATAGGCAAGTATTCCTATTTTATCCGTCCCAAATTATAGTCCAATTTCTCTTTATTGAACGTATAATTTATTTTTCATGTATTAAAATACCCCTATTTCAAATAATTGGAATATTAATCATCAAGATAGATATTTTATCTCCCAAAATATTTAAACATGTTCACACTACTTTTTGACCATTTAATATAGGAGTAAAATTGGAAGTATATATAAATATCTTATACTCCCTCCGTCCCACTAAGATAGGCACCCACCATTTTTCACACATATTAAGAAAACATCTTAAATGTTCTTGGAATTATAAGATATTCATATATTCTTCCAATTTTACCGCTATATTGAATGGTCAAAAAGTAGTGTGAACATGTTTAAATATCTTGGGAGATGAAATATCTATGTTAATGTTTAGTATTCCAATTATCTTAAATAGGGGTATTTTAGTACATGGAAAATAAATTATACATTCAATAAGGAAATTGGACTATAATTTGGGACGAACAAAATAGGAATACTTGCTTATCTTAGTGGGACGGAGGGAGTAATTCCAAGAATATTTAAGATATTTTCTTAATATGCGTAAAAAATGATGGGTGCCTATCTTAGTGGGACGGAGGGAGTACAAACAATCATTGGCGTCCTCATTTAGCAAGCTATTAAAAAGCTGGGCCTCTTACTAGGCAAAAAGATTGTAAGACATGAATGATCAGACCCTAATTAAATATCATTAAATACAAGTGTTTTAAGAGGCAATTTCATGAAAATTTAATTCAAACAAGGAGATGGGTTCAAATATATAATTTATTTACAAGACATTGCATGTGAAGCTAATTAAATGTAAATCCAACCACTCCAATGGGCTAGCTTAATATTTCATTGCCCTACATCTACCTTTTGTGCCTTTCACATTAATGGACTACAATTATTATTATTACTATTATTATTATTATTATTATTATTATTATTATTATTATTTTATATTTATTTCATAAAATAAAACCACTCATTCTCCCATTGTTCTTCATGCTAAGATGAGGATATCAAAACAATTAAGATTTCTCGTGGTGTCGAAACATTGAATAATTTAAGTTCTATTGTTTCTATTGACGATTATGTAATGAATTGAGAACTCGTCACAAAACAACAAGATGCAGAAAGTTCATCTAAACATTTTAATCAAACAATATTACAATCATAAAATATGTCCAAGACATAATTAAAAGTATGTTCGTTATATCTTTCGCCAACACATTTTTGACAAATAATAATAGAAAATGCTTACAGATTTGTGATGGTTACTAGTAAAAAGAAAAAATATAATAGGTGTCGCCTATTGGGTGGCGGTTTCACAAGAAAATGCCACCAGAAGATAACGAGTGGTGGCTATTATAAAAAAAAAACCACCCAAAATTCATTTTAAAAAAATTAATAAAGAGTGACGGTTCTTGGCAAGAACCTCCACTGTTCTTGAAGAAAGGGTTGCGGTTTTTGCTAAGAACCACCACCCTTTCTTAAAAATAATTTTTCTTTTTTTAAATGAATTTTGGGTGGTGGTTTTTTTACCGCCACCCAAAATATAAAGAACGGGTGGCGATTCTTGCTAACAACCGCCACCCCCTATTAAAAATATTTTTTTTAAAAACGAAATTTTGGGTTGCGGTTTTTTTATTACAACCGTCACCAAAACATTTGCTTTAACCTTACGCATTTTCAGATCTTGATCTAAACTCTCGCCCTCTCTCTCTCTAGCCGTTTTCCTCTCTTTCTAAAGCTCTGGGATTCAAATATGGAATTCAATCACAAAATGCACACACAAAATTCAAGAGCAAAATAAACAGCGGAAGAAATGAACAGATCGCAATTTTTGGGAGACCTCCATATCTTCAGTCGCGATTTATATTTCGAGGATTTACATCAATAGATCTAGGATTTTTAAGGTGTTTTTTTTTCCCTTTTTCGATCTGTATTCATCGTTGTTTGTAGGAATTTTTGAAATTGTATAGATCTGTATTCATTGTTGTTTGTAGGAATTTTTGAAGTTGTATATATCTGTATTGTTTAATTAATTAAGTTTATGTCTTGTAGTTGTATAGATCTGCAAGTTTTCTAATAGGCATTTTTTCTTTCTTGAAGTTTATCTCTCTTTTATTGAAGTTTTGCATAGATCAGTTTATGTTCTTGCAATCTACATTTTTTGAAGTTTTGATACGCATTTTTTGGTTTTCGCAAATCTGCTATAGTTGATATTTTTTATTTTTTATTTTAAAATGGGTATTAGTTGGTGGTTCTTACATTAGAACCGCCACCCAAAGTGTTTATATATATATATATATATATATATATAAAAGGTGACGATTCTTAACCAAAGGACCGACACTCGTTCTTGCCTCAAATAAAAATAAATAAATTAATTAATGATTTTGGGTAGCGTTTATTGGAACTGTCACCCGATTTTGCGATATTGGGTGTCACCATTTTAGGTGGTGTTTCAAGAATGAATCAACTTTAGAAATCTGCATATTTTTGTGTGGTAAAATCTGCTAATAGAGTATGGCTCCACATTCAGGGGGGTATTTTGGTCTTCTTTGTATTTTGTGTATTAGAGTGTGATAGTGTGTGATAGTGAATTTATGTGTACACCTAAAATTATTCTTCAAGAATCACCACCCGTTTCTCTTTTTAATCGCCATCCAATCCCCTTATTATACTAGTGGGTAACAGTAAAAATAAAACTAGGAATTACAAATTGGTAGGGCCCAAATTCTAGAGCCCAACCGTGAATTATTATAAATTATGACAGGACATTATCATAATGCAATGTGACAGCTTATGTATTATCATTGGTCGCATTCACTTCATTTTGCATGAAAAGATCCAAGGTAATTTCGCTCTCTCTTAGATGCCAATAATGTTGAAACTTTTCGATCCCACGTTCTATGTGATCCATAATCGTTTACATTTCCTATTCTATACTCATTCTATACAAAATCAAAAAGTAGTTTGAATGAGAAATTACATAAGTGATGATGGCCATGAACTATATTACCGATATCGATAATTGATAGTAATTTTGAATGTGTATTGAAACTAAAAATTGTGATCGAATAGAATATGAAATTTTTCGATAAAGAAAAGTTAAAAAATACAAATGTTGATTCATCTGCAAAAATACGTATACAATGTCATGTAGTACATTCTTCTTATAATAGAATATATATTTGTGAGTAAAAATTAACACAGATATTTAGAAATAAAGTCATCTTATGCAAACAATTAATACATAAATGTATAAATTTAAAAAGAGTGTCGAGATGTGTAGAGAAAGTTTCACGTCGACTAAAAGTGGAACAAATTATGAGTTTATAAAGAATTGAGCTATTTCTATGTTGTCATGAAACGTTAATTTCTTACGGCGATTCCAAAAATGGGTTAACCTTTAGTCCCTTGCAATATTGAATTTTCTAAACTCTTACTAGTATTCGAAAAGTTGTTATAATCACTTTGAAAACTCATTGCAGGAATTTAAAACCTAAACAATGAAAAATAAATTATATGAAATGCCTTAAAAAAAACCTATTTTATAAAATACTTACTCTCCTAAACTATTTCACAAAATACATCCTGAATATCGATAATGTTACTGCAGACTGTACATAGCTTATGGCACACTGGTGATTTTCGCTCACTGCGAAATCAGAAAATTTTGTTGGATTACATCACGGAGATTTGGAAAAAATTTTGGACACCGTGGCCGTGGTGACCGGTCAAAATCGGTCAAAGTTTTTGGCCAAAATTAACCAAAAACTTTGATTGATCTTTGACCGTCACCACGGGCCGTCACGGTGTCCAAAATTTTTTTTCCAAATTGTTAGAGCTCCGTCTCGTCGTGATGAATCCAACAAAATTTTCGGATTTCAAAACGGAATCCGGACGATGGAGAAAATCACCCGGGTGTGCCATAAGCTATGGCACACCCGGGTGCACCGGATCATTGCTGCCTGAAATACATCCTAATTGAAAACTTAAGCATAACCTAATTTCAGACGCACTCTCACCCTCTCTCTCTCTCTCTCAACCTCCCTCCCTCACCAACCATTGCCGCCCTCCACCATTGGGAACACTGAGATGTTGTCGCCACCACCAATAATGGTGGCTGTAGACCACTAGATGTGGTTCACGGGCAAAACAGAGAGGGGGGAAGAGGGTGGTGGCTGTGGCAGTAGGGAGGCGGCGGTGGTGGTGAAATTATTTTCCCTTTTTTAAAAAAGAAATTGTCCTCATTTATTAATTTAATTGTTAAATTGTTAATTTGAATTGATAATTGAATTGCTAATAAGTTTTTTTTTTGAAATAGAAGTGAATTGCTAATAAGTTTTTTTTTTGAAATAGTTTAGGGTAATAAGTAAATGTCGAAATTCTCTAAAGTAAATAAATAAATAAATGTGAAAATAATTTTCTTTTTTGTAGTCAAAGAAATCCAAAATTACATTAGGCCTGGTCCAATTAAACAAGCACGAATGAAATATGACCTTCATATATATTAGAATTATTATGGCAAAGTCAAGTAGTACGTACGTAGTAGAAGTTTGAATGGAGTACATACATAATTAACACCAACATAAATCTTATTAATTATTGCCAAACATAAGTATTACACACAACATAGAAATCAAAAACCAACCCAACCTTATTTTCGACAAATTAAATATACACACATTTTTTTTTGAAAGACCACACACACATATTAAATATACACACATTAATTCAAGAAATTAAACATAAACAATCTTGATACCACCAATGGTAATATCTTCTCCCCCAGCTTGAGCAACCAGAGTAACTAATATATTTTCATCATCTTCACAATCCAAGTCTTCCAACAACTCCGTCAATCCCAACCTAATCTTCGTCCTTACCTTTGATGAGTTCTTATGTGGAACTTGCGAAAAACAACCTGCGTACTCCGACTTATCCAATACATTAGGATCATCGTCTTCATCGTTAATAAACACATCAAACTTCACAAATGTTGATGTGTCTACCTCAATCCCTTCAATTTCGAGCAATTCCTCCTCATTTTCCTTATCTTTCTTGCTCCTCGATTTCTTAGGCCTAGGAACCAAGATTTTGATGACCTTGTCTAGTTTGATCGGGAAAACCCTATCGGCAGGTGGGGCCCCCGAGGTAGAGGCAACCTTAGCCTGGGTTGGGCTTCGACCTGGTACTATATTTTGCCCCATAAAAGTCATCAAGGTGACGGGCGTGACGTATCATTTCACGGTACATCAGGGAAAGGTTATGTCGTACTGTCTTTGAGTGATGATGCTTTGAGTCCCTGCCCGAGTAGGCAAGATCGGCGGTCGCCGGTGGGAAATGATTCTTGTTACGTATGGCATCAAATAAACATGAATTAGGGTTTACGAAGAGGTCAGGCATCATCATGCCATCAGGATTATCCCAGTTCCAAAAGGGCAAGCCAAAAGTGGGATCGTCGATCAACTTTCCCAAGATTCTTTCGTAGAAATACAAGTACCATCTATGCCATGGGTAGAAATGCCAACAATTGTGAACTTGAATCCTCTTTTCCTTGTCCCCTACTTGTTCATAAGTAAGATTACAATAAGCACAATGAACGTTGGCTTGTTGCATGAAATTTCGGGGATCATCGGATGGAAGAGCCTTCATAAGCTCGACCGCTTTCTCGAACTTAGCTATGTACTCTTTTGAGGCCAAATGAGCAGCTGGTCGGAATCGCATTTTTGTAACCAGAGGAAGCTTGTAATTGAAGATTTCATGTGTTGATAATGGAGGGCAACAATCTACATCCAACGGCTGGCCAGTGATCAAATCTGTGCCCCTATTGCATTTGGTGAAGTCGGGGGCTTCTATTGGAGATGCTAATGAAGGTGAAGGTGTAAGGAGATTGGGCGCACCATAGAGGCCTCCAATGCCAACAATAAAATTTCTTCTTTCAAGATTTTCTTGGCTTGATTTTCTATCGGTTTGATTTTTGTCACAAGATGCGAAAATGCGATTGTTTCGATTTGAATGGACCGCAAAATGCGACTTCTTAGCAGAAGGGGTGGAGGTGATGGAGCATGAAACTAAGAAAGTAGCCATGGGTAGTTAACTTTCTTTGGTATATTTGATGGTAAACATGCACGCAAGAGGCCACTATATATATACACACAATCAAACGCCCCCACTCCCACCCTATACACCACACGTCACGACTTTAATTATGATCTCTAGACGTACGACGGCTAAGCGTGAAGCTTCGTTGTGTTGTCTAGAATTGCAATTCAGGGTTTTTTTTTCTTTATAACCTCCGACTAGTTTATGCGCGTGTTCTTCTACATGTTTTTACACATTTTTATACACTTTTTTCAACTCACTACTTATTTTATCTTCTATTTTACATCCACATATCTCATGAGACCTACCTATACTACACAAATCTCTGCTATACAACTCCACTTATTCTCTCTTTATATTACATAAAAACACATAAAAATAAATTTTTACACACATCCTAACACCCGCTATGTGTACGCCTGCTTAAATTCAAAAAGGATTGAAAATTGACATCTAAACACACTTTACACTATTAGCTAGTATGTAGATAGAATTTATTATATTGCGGTGGGTAAGGGTAAGTGGCTTCACATTAATCTTGTCTTTTTAATCTAATTATTTGGTGCTCGAAAAATGTAATTCACGTCAGAACTCAGACCTATATGTTAAAATAATATTGCAAGATTTGGGGTTAGGTTGGGAAGACTTTAATCTATATATTTGCAATTTGATCATTGATAATAAAATTTATCTTATATACTTTTCCGATTGTTGTGACATCACTATATAACTAATCCAATTAGGCTCCTTAATGCCGTCATGTATTCATGATTATTGAACAATAGAGAATTGTCAGTCCTCCTTATCGTCTATTCTATAATTTGTAATATTTACACTACCTATCTAATTAACACTGTGTCACTAGAGATGTTCTATATATAATAATGAATACATTAATTCATAGCTAGTGCATAAGCGACGTACGTATATTAAAGTACACAATAATTTTCCTAAGATATACAGTGGTGGAGCCAAACCTTTTCATATGGGTATACACTATAAAATTTGCAATAAAAATTTGAAACTACAAGATAACAGTTGAAAAACTCTAATACATACAATATTATAATTTTACTTTATATCGTTTCATACTTTGATAATGTTGTCAAATTACATTGCCAACAATAGTGTCAAAAACATCATTCTCGAACAGAAAGTATAACAAATTTATAAAGCATTCAACGGCATGGGAAAAAAACAACTGATCAATATTACTATATAAGTAGATAACATTGAAAATTAAAAACTAGAACTTCATACACTTGCATTTGGGCCTTACCTAACTGACGAGTGAAATTAGCCTCTATTCATGTATATTTTTCTACTTAAAAAATCAATTCCTGTTAATAGGTAAAGGCAAATATCAATATCAATCACACGTTCACATCATCGTTTATTATAATCCACACTTATCCCATCTTACCACTGTTGAACCTAAAAATTAGTTTTTATTAAAAAAAAAAAAAAGTTTACCCAAATGCATAATAAAAATTGGATTGGAGTTTTGCTTCTTAAGAATAGAGAGAGAGAGATAAGGGATAGGTTTCGATGGAGCCCATGAGAGAGAATTATTTTAACTAATTGAATTTCAAAAACAAATGGGGAAAAAGAAAAGTCTAAAAATCCAGGTAATCGGGTATGCAAGTATGACCATTGCTCCACCAATGAACATATATATCGATACTAGCTTAACTACAAGAACTTTTACCTTGAAGTACCTAAAATTTGATTGTAAAAAGTCATTTTGGGTTGTTTGGTCTGGTCTTTGAATTTTGAAAAAGATTTCAAAGCAATTATTTAGCCGGTAAAAATGAATTTTATTATAGTGATCGTTATTGAAAGTTTGTGAAGATATATATAAACCAAATAATTAATCAAAACTGGTTTATTAGTTAATTTGCAATCGTTCAATATGGTGTCAAAGTAGACAAAATTCTGAATTCCGTTTCTCATCACCACTAATTTAAAAAAATTGTCTATGTATTAAGCTTTGAAGTTATTCTTTTATTCTTTTTTTTTTTACTACTGATGTTATTTATTTAAATGAATTGTCTATGCATACAAAATAGTGAGTCCCAATTGTTCTCTCTTTTTTATTACTTTTCCTCTATTTCCCCACTTTTGCGTCACTGCTTCACTTGTTATGTCAAGAATCAACATCCATCCACATATCTTTCATTATTATTTTATTATTATTATTGAAATCATTTCCATCTCTCTCATTTTTAATTTTTCCACCATTTTTTCTCGAATTTATTTCTCTTCCCACACAATTAAAATTATATTTTCTATTTTTTTTCTTCTCTCTCATATCACTACACATAAAAATCCCCAATTCAAATCCCATTAGCGATGCTCTAATGGATGGTAGGTGGAGATTGGAGGTAGGTGAAAAATGAAGTAAACTCGTGCTAAAACACGTTCGGTGTTCAGGCAAAAGTATTTATATTTTGAAGTTCGAAAATGGTAGACATGTTACACTTATATTGTTTGAAGGCGAGTACCATGTAGCATTAAAAAATCCCCAAAGCGCCACACGACATATGTGAAAATTAAGACAAATTCAAAACCAATTAAAAAAAAAAAAAAAAAAGAAAAAGAAGGTGATTCACTAAATTAAAAATGATTATTTTTAGCACTAGTTAATTATTATTTAATCGATAGTGGCAGCTTGCGAGATCGTCGCTGATATATCAAATAATAAATTTATTCATATGGAATCAAATTAAAATTCACTTCACTGGCAAATTAATCATATTTCAAATTACACAAGCGGAAAACATTCTAAGTAGTAATAATTAATCCCAAGCCAGTGAATTAACACAAACAGATCATTGAATTAAACCTTCAACAAATGGTAATTAATAAGACCAATTCATGAAAAATGATCTTAAATTAACCTTATTATCTTCAACTGAAGAACACAACACTTAGCCAGATGGTCGTGGAGGAACTGGCACAATCTTGATACCACCAATGGTGACATCTTCACCATTAGACCTCGGCACAATCGTCACCACGACGGAGTCATCATCACCGACATCAATGTCGTCGTAAATCGACGTCAACCTTAACGAAATATTCGACTTGCGAACCTTGTTCTTTGACTTATGTGGCACTTGAGCAAAAGATCCAGCATATTCTGCCCGGTCGACTTCTTCGACCTTATCGTCTTCATCGTTGATGAACACGTCGAACTTGATGAACTTCGTGGCGTCTGTCTGTATATCTTCAAGCAACAATTGCTCGTCCACCTTTCCCTTTCCAGATTTCGGGACGATAACTCTCACCGTCTTCTTGAGGTTTATCGGCAGCACGCTTGCAGCGGTTTTAGCATCGGAAATGTCGGACACCTTGGTCCTTTTGGCCTTAGATGGCGGCCGGTAGTTCAGCCATGGAAGATCGATTCTATCGTAGTCATATCCCATACGCCGTTGGTCAAAGCAGTCGGCAGCTCTAACGCGCACGAGTTGCTTATTCTCGTCGTAGAATAAGAACTCGGCGTTTAAGTAATCCGACGACCGGATGTCCTTTGGGACGTCAGTTTTGATTACGTCCCTCCAGATGGCCCACATTCTGTCGACGTTCGAGTGGTGGCAGTAGAAAACTGGGTCCCGACCGGCGGAGTAGAAGTTGCCCATGTCTTCGTTGTACTTGTTGGGCCCGTTCCTATCCTTAGTTCCGACCCACCAATGTATTCCAGTGTGAGAACCGTTTTCGGATGAGCCGCCGCCGGGACTAGGGTTCGACCCAGCGCAGTAGGGTTTCCCCACGAAATCAGTGGTCGTGCTGACACTACGAACCATTTCAGTGTAAATCGAGGAGAGATTGTTCGAAACTAATTGGAGTTTGTCGGTGGTGCCGGAGAACGTAAGGTCGACAATGGCGGACCCCCGGTTGTTTGGGTCACGGTTTTTGTTGTATAACGATGAGTTAGGTTTGTCGAAAATCAGCGGCAATGTCATTCCCTTCGGGTTATCCCAGTTCCAGAAGGGCAAGGCGAAAGTCGGGTCGCCGATTAGGCTACCAAGAATCCGTTCATAGAAGTAGAGATACCACCGGTGAAATGGGAAGAAGAGCCATGAGTTGTGTACTTGAAGATCAAGATTGTTAAACCCTACTTGATCATGAGCTCCATTGCAATAAGCACAATGGATATTAGCTTGTTGCATGAAGCCACGTGGATCTTGAGGATCGGTTACATCAAGCTCCCTCATCCTTCTAATGGCTTCTTCATACTTCGCCACTTGTTCTCGACTAGCCCTATGGGCCGCGGGTCTAATGCGCATCGTGTGGACCGGCGGGAGCTTATAGTCGATGATCTTGTCGGCGAGTGGTGGGCAGCATTTAGCGTCCAGGGAATCCCCAGATGCCACGTCGTGGGCACTCCCACATTTGGTGAAGTCGGGAGCTTGTACGGGGTTGGCATTTGCGGATGGGTCGACAACGAGGCTGGCGGCGCCGTACACTCCTCCGAGCCCGAGAAGCAAATTTCTGCGGTCGATCTTCGACTGAGGCGTTTCGACCTTTTTATTTCCATTGCACGAGACGTGAAAGCGGTTGCTCGTTCTTGAGCGGTTGATCAAAAAGGATGGCTTGGCAGAGAGCGGCTGAGTCGAGGCGGAGGAGTGGGGGCGGGCATTGGGGGGTAGTATAGTGCACGAAGCTGTAAGAGAAGCCATTGTTAGTAATTGGATGTGAGTTGCATGAGATGATAATGCTTGTTTATATAGACTTGAATTACAAGGGTCTGAGTACTTAATTATTACTTTAGTACTAGTACATTGAATTACAATATAGATTAATTATATATATTCTCTCTACACTCACCTACCCTTAATTGTTTTGGGACTTATGCTAAGAATAACGTTACATAGTGACATTGAGTCATTAACGCTACTCACGCTAGATTGTAATGAGTTATTACACGTAAATGATATTTAGAATTTATAATTAACAATAATTACAATTATGTTAGAACTGATTTTAACTATGACGGGTAGAATATCTTATCTAGCATCCGAAATTACAATTACAAGTCTATAGAAAATGTAATTGCTTGCCTAATATAGTGGACAAAATATTTTTAAATATTGGCGGTAAAAAACAGTTTAGTACTGTTCTAACGTGATTAGCCACGTGCAATTTCTCGATCAAAGTTGTGGATCATTAATAAAATTAAATTAACTTGGGAAAGCTTTTTACATTATTAAAGAATCTGTAAACAAGGTGAAATCGAAATTTTAGATATAAATATATTTAGGGTGTTAGGTAATCACTTTTAAAATCTTTTACCACCTTTTACCATTTTTTATCCATCTTTTCTTTACTATAAATCAATCGCATCCACAAATCTCAACCACTTAACTATACTCATTCTTTCTTCTGTTTTATATTAAAATTTATTAAAAATATTTATAAACTATTCTCTATTATCCTAATCATCTGTTCATCTATGAACAGCTATTGGTTGTCCCTTGGCAATTAAACCACTGAATCAAAAAGCCCTAGCTACTTTCTACTTTATATTACATGTGACGAGCACTTAGCTACTATATATATATATATATATATATATGTGTGTGTGTGTGTGTGAGAGAGAGAGAGATATTCAATTGATCACTCAATTTCAAATGAGATTTCTGTTATTTTTTATATGGTGATGAATATAATTTTAATTGAAACGAAAAAAAAAAGATCGAAAAATTTTAAAATATGGTAGTCAATTTTTTTTTTTTTTTTTTGAAAAGCATGGTAACCAAATGTTTGTAGGGCTCCCATTGTGGCCTAATTCCTTCAAGGTTCACCATGATTGGCCGGGGGAGCTAGGGAGATATGAAATATTCTAAACATGTTGTTGACCATAACCATATCAACCACGTTATTAACATTTGATAAAAGTAACATTAAAATATGTCACATCAAACTTTGAACAACGCTCCCGATGTACAAGGAAAAAGATTATTTACTATTTCAAAAGTTTGAAAATTAACAGCTTGTTATATTAGGTATAATTTTTATCCACACATAATTTTGTATAATTATATGCACATTGTTAATCACACGCATATCTTTCAATATAATAATAATTATATATTTTACACAGAATACTGTACGGATAAAATTTCTACCCAAAAGAGCAAGCTCTAATCAAATGCTAGTAGTAAGTCTAATAGTGCAATAATTAATTACTAGCTACCTAGTCGTGATTATCGTTAGAAACAAGAAACTTCTTTGCCTTTTTGTCAACTTTACGTTTGAAAACCTAAGCAGTATTTGATAGAAGTCCTCGTTTTTAAGTTTTTGATTTTTCATGATCTACGATGATAGTAAAATTTGTCCCCGAAAAAGTGAATTAGGCACTCGATCTGGAATTCAGTACGTACTGTAGAAATTAAAAATGTGTATATAAGACTTTTCCCTCATTTTATCACCACAAGGAAAATTAGTAAATATTGTCTTCAATATTTAAAGTTTCAAAGAGTGATCAGAAAAGAGTTAATTAATGAATCATCTTCAATTTTACCTTAATTAATTAATTACTCGGGTTGATATACAGTCAGATTAATTAAACAACCATCAATAATAACTGTCATTTTCATTTTAAATTTAAATATAGAGCTTGATTTGCATGATTGATGCATGGCCTATAATCTACTTGTGCTCCGTGTTACATCTCCCTAATTTGCTATCAATTTGTGTATTATATTTAATGATGGGAGACTGCTAAGTTAGATTGCTTACAGTTAGTCGTGTGTCTATAAGTCGAAATTTTAGGTTATATATAATATTGGAAATTAAAATAAATTGTGGCGGTTTATAGAAACTTTAATTTGATTTGTAAAAGTAATCGTTCTTAACAATGCTTCCTTGGGTTCGAATCCCATCCTCGCCATATCACATGCCGGTCCCCCCAAAAAAAAAATTGTAAAACAAATAAAATAAAATAAATGGAAGGAGGTAGTTGTACTAAATAGGCACGAGCTGAACTAGAAGGTATTGAATTGGTTCATCTTACTTACTGCATGTGATCCTGAGTGGAAAAACTAGTAAAGGGTTCCCATTTAACAACTAATTATTCAACACATTTGCAGCTTTTCGTTTTTTCATTTTTTATTTTTTGTTTTTATCAAAATTAAAAATATATTATCAAAACATGACTCGGTAGACAATAATTAACGCATGCATAACATGTTGCTTTTTTATCCTTTTAATTTAATAGTATTTTCTATATATGCAACCCATGTTCGAATTAATGATTCGAGTTCCATAATATATTAATAGTTTCCAATTAATTATAGCTGCTAGCTAGCTGGTGCATCATTAGTCTTTTTAACAGATGTCCATACTTTAATTCGACTTCAATCCATTCTACTCCATCCATCTCAAAATAATAGATTTACTTATTTTTTCCTTCATTTATCTCAAAATATAACTCACTTTCTATTTGTATCTTTTTAATTTCTTTATTTTTCCTATTATGACCTTATTTAATATGGATCATTATTAATAAACATGTGTTATCATCATTTAATGTAGGGGCATATTTGAAAAACATAACTCGAATTTATTTTTCCGATAATATTCATTACAACAACCTTAATTTGTGTGAAAGGCAAAATGAGCATATTATTTTGGGACGGAGAATATTATTTTTGAAATTTATTAAATTCCCAAGCTAGGGGCGAAGATAGAGTGGCGGTCATAACAATTTAAGGAAAAAAAAATTTATGCCCTTTTTTCTTTTAGTTCTGGAAGTTTTTTTTTTTTTTTTAAATACCTTTAACTAGTTTGCTTCGATAATCTTGATTCTTTATTCGATAGCGCTCTTCTCTGATTAAGAACTATGCAAAATATTGGATTTCAGTATATAGTCTCAAAAGAAATATAATACAATTGTGTTAATCTGGAAAGATTTTTGTTCTTTTTCCTTTTCTAGCTAGAGATCAATATAATATCATATAGTAGAAGAATTACAAGAAAAGAAAAACCCCTCTTGATCGCCGTTAATATAATAAAGATTTTTTCCCTTTCAAATGCTGATCAAATGATGATTTTTATATTTATTAATATTATTTTTCTTTTTGGCAAGGCGAAATTGGGATGGCCCATCATTTTTCCCAATTCAATATTGTACAAATTAATTAATACCATCTATGGAGAGGAAAAAACGTGGCATGCATGAATTGTGAACTTGGATGTCCAAACTTTAATTTGGTGACAAGCTAGCTTGATCATGTGCACTTAATTATATATACTTCTGAGCAGCTGACCTAACTCGTAATTTCGTTACAAAAAATTTATATGATTATCTCTAAAGCCTCCCCTTCTTTATTCCAATCCTTTGCAACATCACACTTACTAAAATATTCATGTCTTTTAGCAGGTCTTCCAATGCCGGAATATGAACAGGGAGTAGATTGGCGGCACCGGAGAGGCCACCAAAGCCTAAAAGCACATTTCTATCAAGTCTTATGACCACCATGCTTGGAGGGCTGCAATGTTATATTGCTCCTGAAAGTACCCTAACTACGGTGCTTCCGGAGCGATTTCGGGTCACGTATGATCTCTATTTTGAAATCTGAGATCAGATTTAGATTCAGCACTATAAGACGAAGCTCCAGCAATTCGAAAAATTTTTCGGCGACACCCATAATGGCCGGTCAAAGTTTTGGCCATAATTTGGGCTAAATTTATGGCCAAAACTTTGACCGACCACCACGGCCTCCACGGGTGTCGCCGGAAAATTTTTCGAATTATTGAAACTCCGCCTTATTATGCTGAATCTAGATCTAATCTCGAATTTCAAAACGGAGATCATACGGGGCCCGAAATCACTTCGGGAGTCCCATAACTACGACACTCCCACTAGTTTTTGAATATTACCTGCTTGGAAGGTTTCTTGATTTTCACCACCTTTGCATGGAATCTTAAAGCATAAGACCACTTTGCATGGGGAAAAAATGGAATTTAATAATTTCTTGGTAAACACGGACTTGAACATTGAAATAGCATTGTGGTTTACAATGGTGCAACTGTGCAAGAAGGTTGAGAATTAAATAAGCCTCCACCGCCAAGTAGACATTTAAGAAACCCTAAATTGCTTAAATCATTACCCCAATATGTAGTGTATAGTAGTATTATGCAAGTGGTACAATTTTGCTAACTGCTATATATGGATTAATTAAATTATCTTGCAATTACCATATATAGATTTCGTGCATCAAACTGTCGGGATCTTGAAGGATATAATAATAAATATATGCCCATCCCGTGCCCCGTTGGCCCATTTAATTTAAATCTAGTCATCGGATAGAACGTGTTTGACAATTTTTTCTTCTTCTTTTTTTCTCTTTTGAAGAAATATGATTTTTTTTTCTTGGAAAAAAAGCTCTTGGTTCAAAAAGTAGTACCTTGTAGCATGGAAAATCAGAAATGTGTATAAAAAATGTTATTGTCAAAAAATTTCGCCAAAAATTAATTTGTTACTGAGATAAAAAAATGAGTAGATATAGTTTTTTGAAATGTTTTATTAATATCAAAATTTAATTTTGATTGAACAATAAAAGTTAATATTTAAAGAGAAAATAAACAAAATAAAACAAAGGCAGGCTGGGAGTAAGCGAAATCAATCAGACCTAACGTTGAAATCTTACAATTTAATATACTCATCAATTAATCTAGCGAAAAAGCAAAAAAGAAACAAACGAAAAAAGGAACATTGTCTCGTAAATTTAATTTTAAAAGTTGATTACAAATTTTCTTTTATTTAGTAGCCATTATTCTCCGATCCACCATTATTCATCATTGTGACGTCGTTATTTCTAAGCTCCCACGCTAAAGGCGAACTTTTTTTCCCGATTAAATTTAATCCAAACAAGATCTCATGATCTCAAGGTGACAAATACAGGGAAAGCTTGTTGATACTAATGAAAAGAGTAAAAGTAGGAAATCCCACATCGGTAGAAAAAGAAAAAAAAACCAATATAAATACAAGTGCAAGGATTACTCCCCTTGGAGGTTAACATTTTAAGGTGGAACCCCTTGCACTTGTACAAAAAAATTTAACAGATACTTTTGAATTAACGTACTCAATATGCTACAACAACTAATACGGATTAATTAAATAAATAATCAAACTCAATAAATTATCAAATAATTAATAACTTGAAACACGTTTTTTATGGTGTATTAGTCAATGTCGATCCAGTAAACGCGACAACTGGTAAATCGAGAGAGGATCACAGGGGTCACTCACAACCGCCCACTCTACTGTCTAACATTATTTTAGTAAATGCTAATGGTCTATGTTAAGTGAAAAATGTTTTGTATTGGTGACATATTTTAATTTATCCAATATTATCTCCCAAAAAAAATTAATTTACTTATAGAATAAAGTTTTCGTCTTTTAAGAACCCACTCTTACAAAGCTATAACGAATCTGAATCAACTTTTTCGGAAATTATAATTACTTTTTGTGACAGGTAATTATATTTTTTCGAATATAGTTACATGTTTCAAAGAAAAGAAAAATGCAAAATATTTCTCAATGAAAGTTTAATTTAAATTATAAATTTATTGAAAATTAATATTTTAAAACTGCACGTTGTCTTACTTTATGCAAACAAGGCAGGTAATTTGTCTACTTAAAAGTGGGAAAGTTCAGAAGGCACCATCAATAATAATGAGTGGCAAAGGAAAAGATATATATAATTAATTAGATGGATGAAATTGATACTCTTTTTCCCATTTGATGGAACAACAGTCTTTTTCATTAATATTAATTAATTTCGAATCTTATTTTCATTTTTATTAAAATTTTTAATTGTGAATGAACATAAATGCGCTTTTTAAAATGCAGAAAATTAAACAGTGGCATCAAGCACTAGTATAGAAAAATATTTAGAATCAACACTATATGCGACCGTTTTCACAAAAAAGTCGCCAAAAGAAATGCGTTGGCATTTTTGTCATAAATCGTTACAAATACGCAACGCTTTCATTTTAAACTGTCGTTTAAAGCGTTGCAGAAACCGTCACCTATTCTTCAACTTTAGGCAACAATTCTGGAACCTTTAGGCAATTGTTAAAATTGTGAGATTGTTAAAACTGTGAGATTGTTAAAACTGTGGGAAACCATCTCCTATTATTTACCTTTAGGGGACGGTTTTAACCGTCTCCTTTACTGCAAACTTCTAGCGATCCGATCCCTTTATGAGCAATGCTCTCACAATTGTCGCCTGATGCCCAAAATAACCATCGGCTATGAATTTTACAAAAATAATAAAGGTCAAGATGAAATTTAAAAAAAAAATTAAAGATACGGATCTTTTGTACAATGATATTCAAAAATAAGAATCTTTTGTGCCAAATGCATTTTTTTTTTTTTTTTTTTTGTCTTTTTGCAGACTTAACATATGTTTTCGGTGAAACTGACTCAAAGATATAAGATAACATTTTTTATTTAATTTAATTTAATTATTAAAAATACTCGCAAAGAATTAAATAATGTGTGGAGTAATGGGTTTTTTTGGGGGGGGGGGGGGGGGGAATTGATGTGTGCAATAATGGGCTAATTTTGTTGAAATCAGCAAAAAAGGAATTAAAATTTTACTACCTCCATCCCAAAATTTTACTACCCATTGGATTATACTACCTCCATCCCAAAATTATAACCATTTTCTTATTTTCACACAGATTACGAAAAATACAATTAATGGTATTGGAAAAGTACAATTCAACGTTGTTTTCCTAATATGTCATCTCATTTATTAGATGTTTTATGTCAACTACTCTATTTTGATGATATCAATGTATATTAAATGAGGTATAAAAGATAAGTAATATTTTAACTATATCTTTAAAAGGAATGTGGCCTATATTTTGGGACTGAGGTATTACTTTTAGTTTTGGTCACATGTTAAAGATCGTGTATTATTCAGTCAAAGGCGATAATATAAATTTTAGCCATTCTTTTGGTTTAAATTATTGATTCTTCTACATAACTCTATGAGGTTTTACTCGAGACTGGGCAGTCTTGGATCGCTCATTTGATTGAATATATGGTGATTGTATGTCAATAGCTAGGATATCAATAATGCTGATACCTAGCATTTTCATTGCAGTCAACCATGAATTCAGTGGAATGAAAGAGTTTAGAGTCCGAATTATATGTCTTATTTTAAAGTCTCAATCATTTATTTATTTATTTTTAAATGAGATGAAATAACTAAGAATACATGAGAACGTGCATGTATATTCCTATTAAAAGACTGTAAAATTTTTGTAAATTTAATTTTTCAATAGAGTATATAAAGCGTAATAGATACCGTGAAAAATGCCTACAAATTGGAATCAACTTAGACTCGGGTGTTAGCATATAAATTATAATATATTTTTATGAGAAGAAAGATAGAGAATTAGTGGAGTTGGATGGTGGAGATTTAATAGTACAAGTGGACCTTACGAGATATGAAGATGTGATTTATTTGATCAAATTTGAATTTTAAAAAGTAAGAAAAAGAATACATTTTTATGAGTAGGAGAAAAAATACATTTTTATGAGTATGATAATCAAACAATTTTTTTTCTTTTTAGTTCATGCACCATAATTTGCATGAGTATATTCACCAGTGAATTAAACACGTACACTGTCCATTTAATGAGTATTAAAGAAAATCTATACTCTTAAACTCGAATTAATTGAGTGTATTGGAAATTCTCTTATTATAATTTTTCATTGTATAATCCCAATTATGATCTAGTACCCGATTGAGCACTGATTTATTGTGCCCAGTTAATACTTGTCATTTCAGAATTTGATGTATGATATAATCACCTAAATATTATCTAATCTTTGAAATAGCGTATTAATTAGGACACTAAATTGCATCTAGTATCTAGATCATAATTGTGTATAATCCATTGTGAAAAGTGCGATTTTATTTAAATTGTAAAGTTTTGATTAGTTTTCATGTAAATCAATGATTATCAAATTAAATGAATTATATATGTTATACGCTTTATCGGTATTTCTCTATAAAATATAATATACAACTTGGAATAAATTTATAATCATCCCAACAGTAATAGGGATAATATATTCTATAAAAATAATATAAAAACAAATAATAAATAATGCAAAAGTGCGTTGAGATCCATACAATTCGACCACATCGTGCATTAAATGTTGGAATAATTTTTTGAAAGAATAATGGGAGCTTCTAGGTGTTGCACAAAGAAACCATAAATAGTAATGTATTAGATCGCCAATCGTAATTTAAAAATATTTAAATACTAATATTTTAAATATCCGTGACAATAGTATTTAATATAATAAAGAGTTTTTTTGGGGGAGGGGAGTATTTAATAAAATAAACAGTTAAAATCATCTGGTTTTCAATTATTATTACGGCCAGACATTACTTCATTGCACGTGCCTCTCACCAAAAAAATAATGAAAAGAGTTGGGTGGATTATTCTCAAACCATATCTCACAGTTGAATTTTAAAGTAGATAATGTCGCAGTTGAAATATTGCATATCTCTTAAAATAATTATTTAGGGCACGCAATTATAGGAATTATTTAAAAATATTTAGGATAACTGTACAAAAGAAAATGCTTAAATTAGGTAATAATAATACATAAACAATCTAGTGATAAGGTATTCCGTTACCGGTTTGTCCCAAATTCAAAACACAACATTCCACTCTTATGATTCTCAATTTATACTAAATAAAAAGAGTAATGTACTGCAGATTTATTATATTCATAAAAATAATCACAAAGTTTAGTTTTAGTATCAATTTTTTTGTCTGATAAGATCTCTTTAATGAATATTATTTTTCTTTTATTACATGGGAATGGGGATTTTGGAGAGGGGTGGACCGTGGACATTTTAACCTTCAACCTCATGCAGGTCCATGTCATGGTGTCAATTGAGCTACAAATTTTTGGTAGATCTCTTTAACATTATTAATGAAGGAAGAAGTTACATGCAATTAAGTACTCACAAATGTCACACTAATAAGGTTGTGGGTTCCCTAACAAAGAAGTGAGTAAACTGGTAATGCTATTTCACGTACCTTTACCAGTGTATGGACATTTATACAGGCACGTTTATGTACACCTAAATCATTCTCGGCTCAATCATGTTTGCAAGGAGTTACGGGTGCATGTTTAGCGATATATTGTAGGTGAACACTAGCTAGCTAGTTGATCAATCTAATTTTAATATAAGGATATATGATTCAATCAAAAATTTATTTCCAATCAAGTACAACCAGGAATTGAAGACGATTGATCGATAACACAGAGATAAATATCACAACTAGAAAGGAAAATCAACAAACCTTATAATTAAAGACATCCCAAAGTTCCATTTTCATTGCATGCAAGAATCAATTTAGATGCAATGAAAACCTTATTCCTTACGAAAATTAAACCTAAGACACTGAGTCACTTGATTAATTTCTCTTCAAAACAACCTCAATTTGACTTAATTAGCCGCGCGCAGTATCCTCAATAATCTTGATACCACCACCTTGATGCCTTGGAAGTCACCAACACCGTGTCATCATCTGCAACATCTATGTCTTTGTACAATTCAGTAAGTTTCAACCTGATCGAAGATTTGGTCGTTGTCCCTCTAGTCGATTTATGCGGCACCTGTGCATAGGTCCCAGCATAAGCAGCCTTGTTAAAGTCCTTCAGATTATCGTCCTCATCGTTTACAAACACGTCGACCTTGAGTAGTTTGGTAGGGTCGACTTCGATGTCTTCCAAGATCAGCAGTTCATCGGCTTGTCCTTTCTTCGTTTTAGACTTTAATTATATATATATTTGGACATCTTTAAAGTTTGAGTCGGGCACAAAAATTATCGAGTCCAGCACTCCGAAATCATTATTCTTGTGTGTTTCAATCAATGAGCACATATGGCCTATAAGTAAAATGTTAGACCGGAAAAACTACTTTGTATGAACATTTATGTAATTGTTTTATGCATGGCAATCTATCATCCAATTGATGAGATCAATGTGCAAAAACCTATTAATATACTTCTTTGAACAAGTAGCAAAACTATTACTTTATTTACTTCATAATTTTTTAGGTGTAGGTGATTAAAATTTATTAGACTGAAATGTACGTGAGTCCCAATTTAACAAGATCAATAGAAAAAAATTTCCTCGTAGATAGATAGCATGAAGGGCGCATGAGCATAATCCAAATATTTTTTAATGATTAAATGCATTATTTAAACAATGAATTTTGTAAACAAAATTATAATATGTCATAGTTCTGTCATAGAACTGAAATTGTAGTTTGATATTTTCAAATTCAATATATTTTATCAATTAAAAAAAAAAGCTTAGAAAAGAAATTGCCACAAGAAACATAATCTCCAGGAACGCATGTTGTCTCAATATAACTTTGTGCATGTAGAGTAGTAGCAGCGATATGATGTTATGTTGCTGCTATTGTTCTAGCCATTGTCAAGCACAAGACTATTTAGGCTAATGGCTATTCGTTTAGGTCCTGGTTAGCCTTGCTCTGTGGATACAATAATACATATTAGTCACATTCTTGCGGCATATATTTTAATCCCAATTCACTCTAAAGATAAAACTAACTTTTTAACTATCAATTGTTACAACTCCCCCAAAATCAACATATCATCATAAGTTAATAACCGTTTAGCTTTTCACGTAGCTATATTTGCAACACAATTTAATCTCAAGCATCATCGTGTGTTTAACTTTTATAATTGATTTTCTCCCAAGTTCAACATATTAATTTCACTCAGTAGTTTATAATGAGTAAGCCTCGATTTTTATTCCAATACAATTACTTTTCTTATATTTTTGAAACAATAGTACTGGTAGTAACGTTTACATCTAAAAACTATGCGATTTATTTTATTATTATTATTATTATTATTTGTAAACATCCTTGGCTTGAATGTTAGTAATTATTTATGGGACATGTGACATGTAAGCTATAAAAACAAGATATTTTCGAAAGTTGACTAGAGATATTTTCATTCATGTGCTATTTAAATCTCACCACACAAACATACTCCACTAGAGAAGCCTCATCCATGGAATCCTCTAAACTTTTTCCACTCTCCCAATTCTCATTTCTTCCTTCAAAACCCCATATTAGACCCTCGAAAACTAGAAATTATTCCACAACTCTCCAATGTCACAAGATGTATGTCGCTGGTTAGTTCAATCAATTGATATTGTTTGCCATAATTTCTTCTGTATAGTACTCAATACTAACAACTACACGTCTGTATGTTGCAGGATTTGGAGAGGCGTCGCCAGAAGCCAAAGCAGCGAAACATCTCCATGACTTCTTCACATATATTGCCGTTAGAATCGTAAATGCACAGCTCGAGGTTCTCCCTCGTCCCTTCCCCGCCGAGCCCTGCAACAATTTCTTGGTTAAATTCTTTTTGTTTGTACTTGGATGAGTTTGATCTTAAGTTGGTTGACATAGCAGAGCTACAACCGCGAAGCACATGAGGAATTGAAGGAGTTTCTTGAAAGACGCTCCTTAAATGATGGGGATAAGTTTTGCGCTGATTTGATGAGGGAGTCACCAAGACATAAAAGTTTAGGTACATACTAACGACATAAACATATCTCACCTCAAATTCCGAAATAAAATATGTTGTCTTAATTCCTTCTGTCATTGACTATTCCATATATGGAACGTTTTGATTGGATGGAACAGTCAGAAAATTAAAAGAGGAATTGAAACAACAGATATGGACTTCACGATCACATGTTAAATTAATTATATTTGCTAAAGTCTCATTGGATTTTGGTTCTCCTTGGCAGCCTTGCGCATATTAGAGGTCAGTATTTCTCTAAATAAACTCTTTAAAAAGTTACAGAATGTTAGATTTTTATACTTTACGAGTTCTAAATTCGTCTTCTTCGTGAAGGTTCGATCAGCCTATTGCAAGAATGATTTCGAATGGGACAACCTAAAGCGTTTGGCGTCGAAGGTCGATAATACTTCCTCTTGATTGCTTCTATTAGTTGTTTATTCTTTTGCTGTTTAACTTATTACCATGTATTTTCTTTTATGGTGAACAGATGGTGGATGATCAAAATACAAGACTCATGCGAGATTATGTATTGGAAACTAGTCATGAAGAAAGTTAAAAAGTTTGAAATTCTTATTTGTACCAATTTCATAATACCTTCTACACACATTACAAACTTGCAAGAATTACAAAAACTGGTACGCTTGTAACTACAATGCAAATCGTGCAATATGGAATCCTTATTCCTTGGTTTCTTCATGATCCTGTTGTGGCTGCAATAATTCAACACAAACAAGAGCGCATAAATTATGTACCTCGTGCAATTCTTGCTGAATTTTTACTCAGTAATCCACGTCATATGCGACTAGTGGAGATGTTAAGATACTCCTACCCACCGTGAATAAGATATTTTAGAGAGAATAAATTACCTCAAGGTAGCTTGTGACATGAGGAGAAGCTTGAGTTTGTCCTTCTCTAAAATATGACTGCACATTTTCTTCGATATTTTCCACCCTGCATTTTTCGATTAAGTAGTTAACCAATAATACAAGATTACATTACATATTGTGTAACCTATAATAGCAGGGTGGCCATAGGCGTATAGCGAGGTTAATGACTAATCATGTAGATAGTTGCTTATGGTCGAAGAAAATTGGGGAAAATAATCTATTCTAACCAAAAAGGCAAAAACAATAGTGTTTAAGATTCTCACTTGTACATGTAGTTAACCATTATTCCCGCACTCTGCCTAAGGCCTTTTTCTGACCGATCAGCCATCCAATTTAGTCTTCCGACCATCTGTGATTAGCATCGTGCGAGCAGATCAACACTCATAAAGAGTAAGGCCACTTGGGCTACATATATATGGAGGTGTTAAAATCCTGTATAGTGAGATAAGATGTCTCCATCATTATTATTTCACTCCACAGGATTTTGACACATCACATTGAGTTTTAACCCATTATGTCAACCTCTATGAACAAATATCATTATCGTGAATGGTTTAACATACCGCTCCATTTTGCAAATGAAAATTTGCAACAGAGTCGAGAGCCTTTCCCCTTTTCTTTTCTTGAAGGAGGTACCTATGGTCCGGGAGTGGAAGCCAATTAATAAGCAGCAAAACAGACCTAGGTACACTACTTACAACCATATATCCCTTTTCCCTTTATCCACATTTTCGGCAGACAACTGGCCCACTAATGATTTGTACCATGTTGAAGAATGTACCTAGCACAGAGTCGCATTAAAGGTGTCTGCAACACGGACATTAACTTGGCAGAATTGGTCCACTCATAATTGGTCGACATTAACAACTTCCACATTACTTCCATCGCATTTTTCCCTGTCACTAGTTCACTGTAGTAGACAAATTAAATATGTCATCAATGTTAAGCTACCTCCAAAAAAAGAAGCCAAAATGCGTGCCTACCGAGCTGCATCAAGGAGGGCACTTTCTTCTTCGGGTTTCAGCAAGTTTTCGCTGAATGTGGAACCAGATCTCTCAGAAGATGCCAACTTTGGCAGAAGCCATTGCATATAACCTGGTATAGGACTAAGTGTGGCAAATGTCTGCAGACGACAAAAGGTTTACAAAATTATAACTAGCAAGAAACAAATAAAATATCTTCTTACTAGAGACTGTCGAGAACTAAACAGTGCCCAGTGAGAATAGAACTCACAGATATATTTGGCATGTCTTTCCTGACAACATCGATCACACGTTTAATGAGGAACTTCCCGAGGTTGATGCCAGATAAGCCAGGCTGGATATGAACAATAAACAAGAATTTGATGAATATATATCGATTTTTCCTTTTTTTTTTTTTTTTTTTTCCTTTTTCTTTTTACGTTTAACTGGCATATCTTCAGTTTCACACTTACTTGAGTTGATGATATAGAGTAAAAAAGTGCGCACGTTGCCTCAAATTCAGGTATTGGGGGATCGTCCCATAGAACTTCCTGCAGTAGAAATTTCAACAATAATGGTTGCATTGACAGTATTTAACTTCGTAGTATTACATCGAAAGAAATATACCTGTATTGTCTGGGCTACATTCTTCATAAGAGCAACTTCGATAAATATCAATGGTTCACCTGAAAAACAAATTAATTAGTCATTGCATTATAGCTTATAAGTATAAATCTGTAATTTAATAAGTGCTTATTTGAAATCCATTATTTCAAAACCATTTCTCCCGAACTCATTTTCAACCACAGTTTTATTGGGAGCAAAAAGCATACCCTAAATGTCCATTTGATAGTAATAATAAGGTCTCCATTGCAATTATTTGATCGTATTCAAGAAAACATTAACACATTTTATCGAGCATATGGACTTATAGTAGCAGGAATTGACCAAAATAACCTTACTTTCTTCTCTAGACTATAAAGAAAAGAGTGCTAACCCGGGATGGCAGGATGTAAATATCCAAAACAACGACGACCTACACCTAGCCTTCGCTTCAAATCTAAAAGATTGCTGATTGGATGCACTGCCTGTGTAATGCCAATGACAAAGTCACATGTATCAAATTCTGCAACGTCAGAAGCACTATATCAATGATATGATGACAACCATGAGAGACACCTCGTATGCTACAATCTTCTCCAGCAAAGAAGCTGGGTCATCCCATGTTATGTGATGAAGCTGAAGGTTTGCAGGACTGAGCCATGTAATGAGCTTTTCTTTCAAGTATGAGTCGAGTGCCCTTAGTGATGCAATATTTTCCTCCCTTCAATTAAAATAAATCCAAACATTAAGCTTTAAATCAAATAGTTCAACATGGTCTCACAACAATCAAAATGAAGGAAGATCAACTTCTTAACCTTACTCAAGAAGTGATAGAATGTCTGCTCGCATAATGGACAAGAACCTCAGCCCACCAGAGTGTGTGTTCATTCGTTCAAATAGGACTTCATACATTGGCTTGAGAGAGTGTCTCAAATTCCTCTCAATCCTATAAAACGCAGAAAACGACCCTTCTTCTTCATGCCCACTATCTACAGCTTGATCACCTAAGCAACCAGCCATCAATGCTCATATCTTCTCTATCGAAAAGTTCAACAAAAGAAAGAGTAACACAACTTACCACCAGGAAGCTCAAGACTGAGATATTGCTTCATCAGTTCATGAACTTGCGCTCGATTAAGATCATAGTCTCTGGCTAGTGTTACAAGTAATTTCCTACGGCTTTCAATTGGAAGGAGAGAATAACCCTCATAGAAATCATCAAGAGCAGCATCTAGAATCTCCGTCTTGTTCATAGATATGGCAGAGTGCATAGATTCTTTAACTTGCTCAAAGTTTCTGAAAATCCCCAAATTCGTTCAAAATTTGCCTCTAAATCCATATCATATAATAGTTTTCACATTTCATAAGACAAACAAACTCAGAAAAGAACCCTAATTTCAGAAAGCCTCAACTCCTACATATACTACACAAATTCGCCATGATCAATTATAAAACTTTTAGAATTGTAAAATGAATAAAACGTAAATAATTGAATACCTGTTGGAACTGGAGGGGCCATTTGAAGAAGATGAAACATTGTTACTTTCCGGTGGAGGAAATTGCATTTGATTAATATTACTCTGCTGAGAAAATTACAAAAAAACTCAGATAAATCAAAATTAAGAAGGAAAATAAAAACACTACAGATGCTTTTAATTCGATTAAATAGAATCAAAGACTTACAGATGAAGGGGATAAAGGTCTCATTTTGGTTCGCATCAAAATCGCAAGGCCCTTCTTGTTCATCTCGCAGATTAGAATAAATTATATTATCATTGAGGTTTCCTTTTCATCTTCAGCAATCATTTGTATTGACCGCTAAGTTAAATTTGTGTGTAATCACCGCAATTAACCGCTGGATTTGTTTCTTTAACAGGGAAGCTCATCACAGTTATTTCAGGACTCAGGTGGAAGGTCCAACTCAAACAACGACGTCGTTTCGCTTCCTCCTAAAATTTGGTTATTTAGTTTTTGGTCCCGCAGATTTCATAATTCTGCATATATTAACCTACATTTTTGAAAGATAATTAATCAAATATCCTCTAACTTCTTCTTCTCGCAAAAAATTTTTGGAGACTCCACTCCAGATTCAGCCGTTCATCAAATTCTTTCAACGCCGCTTCTCCTCCCCGCTTTTTCCGCTTTCCTTGTCCTAAAAAAACCAAAAAACTCGTATCTTATTGATTTAATTGCTAAAAGATTCAAATTCCGGTAAACGATTCATCCATCGATTTGCTTACAGATCATGAAAGTCGATTATACATCTAACGAAGACGATGAAGAACACCCGTCGAGTTCCCGGTTTCCGGCGGGGATGGACAGAAATCTGCGTAGGTCAGTTAGTCCTGCTCGGAGCAGGTCATCTTCGCCGGCGACAGGACGGCCGACCCGGTTCTATCTCGGATCCGGGAAGTATGTTACCTCGACGGCATCATTTAATGGGTGGCTCAGTGGCTTCTTGTTCGATTCTAGAAGAACGAGCAAAGGGAAAAGGAATGCGTGGTATCGGAGAAAAGTGATAATAGGATTGGCGTTATTGATTGGGTTTTTTTTCGTGATGAACTGGTTGATGCTTTCTTCTATTCAAGACTCGGCCCGGAGCCGAGCTGGCTTGAAGTTCAGAATCTTGAAAGCTAATTCTTCCACTGTCTCCATTCGGGTATGTTAAGAATTTCTTAATTTTAATCCTTTTTTTCAAGTGAGCAGTTGTTTTCTTATATTAGTTGAAGTAGCTCCATTGGTGTATAGCTAATGCATTTGTGAAAATTGAGATTGGCTATGAGAGTTGTATAAATTGTGAGGGTTTATAGTATATACTGGAAGCTGGATTTATGAATTTTGGTTGAACGAGATCCAGCTAGATTTAGACTAAAATGAATTTTTATCAAAATCAAACCGAAAAAAGCTCTAAGATGTTTCTTGATGATGGATGTAGGAAGAACTGCAAAAGCATGGTAGAGGAAAGAAACCCCAGAAAACCATTTATGCAAGGCTGTTGGCTAAGGCCGCTCATGCATTGGCTGAGGTAGTCTTAAATCGAGAAATCTAATTCTTGTTATTTATTGTCTGTTGAGAACTAAATCATTTTTTGAGCATTTTTCTGCTATTTGATTCTTAAACTTCATCAAATGATTTACAGGGACAAAACAAGCCTGAGCCTAAAGATTTGTGGATGGAACCCTACGTCCGTGCTTCCTCGTGGACCCCTTGTGCGCATATGCGTGATTGGGAACCTAATGGTCTCTCTCTTTCTCAACTCTTGTCTTGTGAACGCTATTTCATTACTTACCTGATGTTGTATTGTTATTTTCAGAGGGCAAAACTGGCTACATTATGGTCACTGCAAATGGTGGAATAAATCAGCAGCGAGTAGCTGTAAGTCAATAAGTTGCATCAATGTTAAATTTCTTGCTCCTTTTTTACAATTTTTTAAATCTTTATGGTATTCATTTTGACTTCAACAGGTTTGCAATGCAGTTGCTGTTACTAGATTACTTAACGCAACACTTGTTCTTCCTAAATTTATGTACAGCACCGTTTGGACTGATACTAGGTGAAATACTAATTCATTTGTTACAAAAAGCGGGTTTTAAGTTTTCTGTGTAGTTATGTCTTGGAAGTTCTTAATTCTTATAGTTGTAGTATTGGTGAATGTCATTTTTGTGGTTTTTAACTTGAAATGTTTGGTATGGAACATGTTCTTTAAGTGGAATTTTAATGGTAAAATTCTATAACTTCTTAGCCAGTTCGGCGATATTTATCAGGAGGAGCACTTTATTGACTACTTGAAGCCTGATATACGCATAGTGAAGGAACTCCCTGTTGAATTGCAGTCGTTGGATTTAGCGGCAATTGGTAGTGTGGTGAGATCCTTGCCTTCTCGCTTCTAATAGCAGCAACATATTTGTGATTGTTAATTAAACTCTATGCTGGTATTTCAGGTTACAGATGTCGATATTGTGAAGGAGGCTAAGCCAAGTTTTTACTTGAAGCACATCCTTCCCATTTTACATCTTAATCGGGTCGTCCATTTTGTTGGATTTGGGAACCGTTTGGCATCTGATCCTCTACCTTCTCAATTGCAGGTATTTAAAACCACACATCGTAGATCACTACTTTTTCTTATTGACATACTGTATCTCGTGGACAAAGCCTTGTTATTTGATCTAAAAAGTTAGTTTTTAGCGAAATAAAAATTACCCAAACACGTGCTTAATGCTAGCCATGAGAATGACTTCAATTGAATTCATAAAACTTCTCATTGTTTTTACTTCATTCCCACATTGCTTCCTAATTAAAGAACTTCATCTAGAGGCTTCGATGCAGATGCAATTTTCACGCGCTGAAATTTGTTCCCAAAATACAAGAAACTGGTGCTTTACTTATCCGAAGGATGCGTCAAAATGATACTGGGTTGGGCCATTTGGACCATTATCTTGTAGGCCCATTTGCAAAATCAGAGGTGAAAGGTCAAAAGAACCGGGCTGCTAAAAAATCAAGATACTTAGCATTGCATCTAAGGTTTGAAATTGACATGGTGGCTCATTCTTTGTGCGAATATAGTGGAGGAGAGGAAGAAAGACGGGATTTAGAGGCTTATCGTGCAATTCATTTTCCTGCCTTAGTGGAGCTAAAGAAGACAAAAAAGTACATACCTAAAATATCTTCTTATTTATATATAACATATATATTATATGTACCTTTTAAGTTTTTAAGCAAGTGAAAGTTTTGTAGGTTGCCTTCCCCAGCCGAGCTAAGATCCGAAGGACTATGTCCATTGATGCCTGAAGAGACTGTTCTTATGCTTGCTGCTCTTGGTTTCAACCGTCAGACGCATATATTTCTCGCAGGAGCACATATTTATGGGGGAAAGTCAAGATTGGCTGCTTTAACTACCTTATTTCCTAATTTAGTCACCAAAGAGAACTTGCTCTCCCCAGCTGAAATGCAACCGTTTGCAAATTTCTCATCTCAGGTAAACTACTCCTTTACCTCTTCATTGAACATCAACATTATGCAAGTTTCTAGGTACAACATATTTGATGCTCAGAATGGGGTTGTTAGCAAATAAATTTGAATTTGAAATAGAGTTAACTTTTGAAAATAAGTGGTGGAGATTTGTGTAGTACATGTTGAAATATGTGGATGTAATTAGTTTGACTAAATTCTGTTTTGAAATGTAATTGATTAGATACCAGGGGCATTGTATCTAGCGATTTCTTGTACTATTTTTGAATAATTTCTCAAATTGCTTTTCATCCACATATATTTTTCCAGTTGGCGGCGTTGGACTTCATAGTGTGTACGGCCGCTGATGTATTTGCCATGACTGACTCGGGAAGTCAATTTTCATCTTTGATAGCTGGTTATAGAATCTATTACGGTGGGGGTAAGATGCCAACTATACGGCCAAACAAACGCCGACTCGCTGACATTTTTGTGAAAAACAACACAATAGAGTGGAAGGTGTTTGAGCAACGAGTGAGAAAGGCGGTGAGACAAAACAAAAGAGTATTTTCACGGCCTGTCGGAAGGAGTGTATACAGATATCCACGATGTTCGGCTTGTATGTGTAATATGGAAGAATTCTTGCAAGGGTAGTGTAATCATGTAATCAATATGCTTAGCATTTGTAACTGTAGATCCATTCAATTCTATTCAATCTCCAATATGTAAAATGTACATTCATTTGTTCTTCTTCTTCCCTAGCATTATATCATGTTCAAACATTACAATGAAACGGGCAAAACTGATATGGGCAACCTCACAATGTGATTTAAACTCCCTGTAAGAACAATTTCACCAAAACTGAAGTCATCGAGAATTTGCATTACAGTTAGTGTAATTTCCAAATTCTGGTTTCCTCCTGGAGCTATAGTGAAATTTGTTGGCTTTACAGTAAGACTCACTCCCTTTGGTTGGAGCATTGCAGATAGATAAGTCTCTGGTTTGTTCGCCACGTTCTTGACCCTCCTGTTTACCACTCTCGACCCAGCAAGGGAAGATATTGTCACTGAAGGCAGGTTCAAGTCACTCGGGCTGCTAAAAGTTGCGGCACATGATCCTCCGGTGGCGATTTTGATCTTTGATGGGTCAGTGTTCGGAAGAGAGCACAAGAAACTAAGGTAGTCTTCATATCCTGCATCATGAGTGAAATTTCGATTTGAGATGAAGTGTTATTTAATATAGTGTTTTAACCTTATTATAATTAAAGTGTAATGTGGTTATAATACGTTGTTACATCCACATACTGCAATAGTACTATTAGAGTTTGATAGAGTTTTAGTTGCAGTTGATTGATATAATTTTCATAATTAGAATACTGTGTTTTCACAAAGGAACGTTACCAGAAGAAAAAGATGAGTCCGGGTCGACGGCTTGGATAGGATCAACAAGGCCAGCACCCATACCAAACGACGCTGCAGGATGTAAACTATAGGCGGCAAAGCCTTCCGCCAGTATGGGTTCTCCTCTATTGTCATGCTTACTAGCAGTTGTCGACATTGCTGAAGCAATCATCGATGGAGTCCACAACGGATGAGTTTGCTTGATAAGAGCAGCTATCCCTGCAATATGTGGCGTCGCCATGCTGGTACCCGTCATTAATGCAAAATTGTACCCTGAAAAGTTGAAAACTTTACTATCCCAAAGTATTTGCAGTGCTCACAATCTGGTGCGAGATATCGTGCAAGCAACTAATGTGATGCGATCTGGACATCTCACATTAGCTGCTTCTCAACTTGTAGCATGGTCTAAATAATGCCACATGAACTGCTTATACAAGATTTTATACAAGCAGCTAGTACCAGATTGAGAATGGTATTTGCAGATGTTAAGGGTATTTGTGAATGTTAAGGCATGAAATTGAACAATGTCTAATGTTGTACCAGATAAGATAGGATTAAGAACACTCATGGGGCTCCAAGCTGCCCAAATTTGGTGACCTGGTGCCAAAATATCAGGCTTAAGCACATCAGTAGGGATCCTCTTTTGGTCACTAAAATCAGGTCCCCTCGATGAGTATCTGCTGAGAATAGGCGCTCGATCCATGTACGAAGCAATTCTACCCTCGCCAATGGCTGCCCTACCGCTATATCTCACTACTACTCCTCGGCTATCCCGGTTAGTATGTTGCTCATAATATCCCAATGTGATCTACAAAAACCACGTCAATTAGTATGAATTGTTTCTGTTACTTGTCCACACTGTCTAAGTGTTAATATGCCCTCCACTAATAGTGTACTAACATGGTGGTGGTTGACATACTAACACCTGCCCACTATAGAAAATACGTACTTTTGTGTCACTAGTTTTAGGGATCATTATCCCAGGTATGGGAAAGGGAATAGGTTCAGCTATGAAGTCTCCATAAGTTGGATTTGCCAGTAGGACGAACCCCGCAAATTCAAGAGCCATCGCCGTGTCTATAATGGCTGTGAGATTTGAAGTCCCATTGTAGAAGCCAGAAGAGAAGTTACAAACTACTATACTTCTTTGCACTATAGCGGGGTCTAATGCCTCTGGATACTGGCATTCCTCTACATATTGTGGAGTCCTAGGAAATGTCCCATTTACCTTAATAGCATCTTTAGCCAGCACCAACTTATATTGAAGTGATCCCTTGCCAAAACCTGGACCTGATGAACAACATTATCAAGTAATGCGTGATAACTGATAAGTCTCGAATGGACTATAAGGGTTTAAGCCCGCACACAAGTACAAAAGATCAAATATGAGTCAAAATCTACTGTCTCAATTTTATATTCCATGTATTTTCCTCCGGTTAAAATAGCGAACATCACCAAATGGCAGTTGGACAGCCAACGGACACAATCCTAGGAATTGAACGAACGAGGTGACAAAATAGATTCTTTCCTCCTAGGACAAATAATGTTCAAATTGGTTAACAGGTGTCCATGTGACCAATAATTATTGACTAGGAGTACTGCTAAAAGCTTTTACCAGATAATCCTATGCCCCAATTTTTGACCATCACCAAGAATAAGAGTACTGGGATAACTTCTATCCATCCTACAAGCCGCAACCCCTACGACCCAAGGGCTGTAAGATGCGACAGTGTAAGGACCAGGACCCCTATTACCAGCAGCCTGAACGACAAAAACTCCAGCCTTGTGAGCAGACAACATGAAAATCTCAAACATTCCTAAGAATGTAAGTGTGTCTTCTGGTGGCGAATCCGGTCCTATAGCAAGTGTTAGAATATCCACTCCATCTAATACTGCCTGCATGGTCAAAATTTCTAACTTCATATTCAATAAAAGAAGATTTAAACATTAAACCGTTATGATGATCATTTGATTACCTGATCAATGGCTGCTAAAACATCTGCCTGAGTTCCAATGGTTGGATAAATAGCTTTGTAAACTGCAATCCTGTTGTGATGAAAAGTTTATATACATGTTACTAGAAATAATTTAAAGTCTGTTAAAATTATAAGAGGATAAGTATTAAACCGTGCACGTGGCGCCATTCCACTGGCTTGGCCGTAGAAGAAACCATCAACCACCACAGGAACTCCGTAATTTCCAGCAGCCGTTGAAGCCACATGACTGCCCAAACACAAAATTTCAACATCGTATGATACCAGTTCTGTCAAGAAATGTGGAAGTACGGACTGAAATGTAAAAATTCTAACTATAGGTACTGAATCAACAAAACCCCAATAAAGTTATGTCATAAATAGATATAGTAAGAACATGTTTGGTATAAAACACTGAAGTGTAAACAACATTGTACCACACAACATTAGTTTTACCTTCCATGTCCAACGGTGTCAAATGGCGATAGGATGTCTACGGAAGCATTAAGGTTGGCAGCGGCTTGAGCTCCAGCCGAGAAGAACCTAGCCGAAACTATTTTACCGTTGCAGGCCGTATCGGGAAATAGCGGGCCCCACTCGCAGGCTCCCGAAAACCGATAGAGATTTGAAGTGAAAGGATTAGTTGGATCATAAGCAAAACTTGGATGATTAGGGTTTATACCAGAATCCACAACACCAATCACAATTCCTTCACCTGCATTCTTGTCTCCTCCTTTCTGTGCCCAAATTGTTGGTAAACCTAGGAATTGTGGGCTGTGAGTTGTCATCATTTTCACTCTACTATCTTTCTCTACCATCTTCACTTCATGAGCATTCTTTAATTTTTCCACCTAAACTTTCATAAGTAACAAAAAGAATAATAAGAATAATCAAGCAATTTAAAGATAATTAACATTTAAGATTATAATTAGACATTAATTATAGGATATTAGGATTCATGTAAAAACCTGGGAATGAGAAATGTGTACGGCAAATCCATTGACAATATGTTTGAAGCTGTAAAGCTTGTTATAACTGCCCGTCTGTAGCGTGCTCTCAAGAAGATGATCATGAGATTTCACCAAGTAGTTTGCATGAGCCTTGGAAGCTTCACTGTCGCCCAAGAACCAAAAATTATCATTTTATCGATAAACATTTTAAATTTTCAATACGTCTCCTCACGTTCTCGTTAGAAAAAATAACCATTTCATCTGTAAAGATGTTAAAATTTTCAACACGTCTCACGTAAAGATTTGAGCATGTAAAAATTGAAGAAAAGTTATAATAACGACACAAACTCGGAATTACCTAAAGTTTAAGCTAAGATTAAGAGAACGATAATCACCTGTTGAGATCAGGATTTTCACCTTCGCCTTGATGGAAGGCGACTGGCTCGCCTTCAAGTAAAACCAAATATATACCTCGTTGATCCAATTCATCTGAAAGGCATGCAGTAAAAACAGCGAAGAGGATTGGAAATATCCTAATCAAAGTTAGCTTATATATCTGACCGTCTGTCATTATTGAAAATGGAATGATGATAATGATAGCTTTTAGAGCTTCAGTTTATATGGAAGTTCAGTGGAGATTAGCTTGAAGTAATTAGTCAAAAACCATGCAAAGGTAACAACGTTGTTAGCGTGAATAAAGCTGGTTTTGATGGCGCTCTTTGTAAGAGAAGAAACAAAATTTGAGGTGGTAACGGACCTGACGGTTACTGTTCCTCATGGTGTCTATCTACACAACAAACACGCTATTTTTGTTGCTTGACAACCCATCTTTTCTCTCGTTGTAATTTAGTCATCGAATCTTGCTTCTTGTTTCAAATTAGTCCTTTCGACCATCTTCATCTTATAAAAACTTAGAAGATCCTAAATAGCTTCAAAAGAAACATCAATAGAAGATTGATACATTTATTCTTTCAAACATTACCAAAGTAGCTATAACAAACAGGAGTTCAATCAAACAAAAACACACTTGCGGTACCTATCTTTACATTCCTCACATCGTATCATCAAATTATCCGAATTATACACGGCATCTCACATTTGCAATACCTTTCAAGACATGACCAAGAAAGCAACATTTAGTAACTTATAACTTTAGAACATAATAGCTAACATATAAAGAACACGGAGAGAAAATTATCACTACTTCGCTCACACTAGAACACAATCTGGCACGAAAGCTCCAGCAGTTGAATTATACTCAAAACCCGGCAATAGTATTCCTCGGGCCCCACATTCTCCCTCTTGGTGTAATTCAAGAAAGTATGAACAATGCATTTTCCCTCAGTGACTTTGAGCGTCATAATGGTCTCACAGAAATAACTCCTTCGCTCCGTGGAACAGCCTACAACCTCCGATTGATTCCTCCGGTCTATAGAACCGCCTTACTTGGACCTTCGCATTGTTACCGTTATCAGCCTCAATCTTCTGCACGCAATAAACGTACGTATGGGGAAGAATCACTTTCTGACTGCCGAAGCAAGACGCTGTCCCCAGCTTAATGTCCAAGAGAGACAAATACAAGATCCAATCACTCAAGTTACGCAGTAAAAATAAAGAAAGTTAAAAGCACATAATGCTACCTCCATTACAGTAAAAGGAATACCATTGAAAGCACCTATAACGGTAAATAATTCAGTAAACCAGTGGGGAACATATAACAAAGCAGTTTCTTTTCTAGATGCCATTGAATTATTTCACTTCTCCTTTGCAGTAATCAAATTCCAAATTTCAGCCTTGTGGAAACAATTATTCATCATCAATTCATAACCGAATTAATTGCATGCACCCAAGATCATTCTTATGAGCTCGTTATTATTATTTAAAAGAATCAATATTTGTTCCGATACTTCACCATATTCATATCTCCCTTCTGACTAATTAGCTGCAAGTAGTTAGTCAAGAACCATGCAAAGTAACAACGTTGTTAGCGTGAATAAAGCTGGTTTTTTTTTTCTTGGAGAAAAAACAAAATTTGAGGAGATGACGGTTACGGCTTACAGTCCTTCATGGCGTCTGTCTTCACTACAAACATGCTATGTTTTCTCGTTTGATCCCCCATCTTTTATCTCGTTCTAGTTTAGTCACCAAATTTTGTTTCTTGTTTCAAATGACTCCCTTCGATCATCTCGGTCTTATACTTTGCGAGCTAACGGCATTGACCCTTTAATGCTTTTAAAGTGCTTTTTCGTTAATACAAAAATGCACACATACACAAATCATTGCGGGAAAAAAAAATCCAAAATATCAAGGTTTATTGGTAACATTCTTCAATATTTCAAAATCAATCCTATATTGAAATGATCATAAAAATCCATGTTTTGCTCACAGCCCACCATTAGATCCATTTCAGTTAACTGCTAATGTAGATAGACCTTATTGGTCCATATCAACATTGATGCGATATCTACTATAATTAACCCAATAACTAATGTGCAATACAACTTGGTACCAACATAAGATGAATGCAATGCTCTATATATCGTATTTGGTAATGGTTTTGCATATTGTTTTTGCCGTTCTTTTTCCTTAAAAGTTTTCATTTTCGATTAATTTTCTTGAGATCATGAATCATTTGAACACCTAGCAGTCACTACTAAAAGCAAGACCAGAACATGCAAACTATTCTGCATCTCTGCGGAGCAGACAAACAGAGATAAATACAAATGGTCCACCATAGCTCACTTCATTTCTAGTCCAAGATCAAAATAGTCTCAAAGTTGGAGAATCCAGTCTCCTCTTTTTTTCCAATTTTTTTTTTTTTTCCCAACGAGACAGAAGGTTTCAGTCTTTCACAGTAGAGCTACAGAACATGCACTACAGATTAAGTCATCTCCTAGATATCACACACACTGGTTTCACCACAGACGAAGTTAATTTCTAAAAGCGACACTGGAGTTGAATAGATAATCGATTTTCTGCACTGTACAAAAACTAGAAAGCACGATAAGGGTCACATGACATGCAAGAATGCTGGCTTCCATGCTTCACAGCCTCTTCAATGTACATTGCTACCTTTTCTGACGCTTGGGCTCAGCCTGCAAAACAAGTCCAAATCCCTGTTTAAGCCATCCAAAGTAACAACGTTTTCAATGTTAAAACGGTAAAACATAGCGAGGTCAAAATGAAGTCCCATAATTGTCCACAATGAAGATTGAAGCACGGGGTCTGTAGCCTGTTAAGTGTTAACAGTGCCACGTTTCTCTCAGACTGGAATGTGAAAGAAAATCGCAGCCATTAGATCCAGAGGGTTTACTCCATTCTTAACTCTATGAACTCTTTAACTTCAAATGGCGATGAATAAACAAGCATGTTATGCACGATACCAAGTGTGGCAACCGAAATAGAATACATTCATCAGTCATAGAGATGAAGTCCATAATCAGGAAAACTTATCACATAACCAGTTTGGCAGACGAGCAATTGCTTAATCAACTACTAGATAATGAGAATCTTTCAGATGGGCTGTTATGAGCAGTAAATGAAGTGGTAAAATATTGATATATAGGGCTTGTTCTATACACAATAATTTAGATTTACTCGAACGAAGTGTTAGATGTGTGGTTAAAAATTAAAGAAAATGTATTAAAAAATGTGAAATAATTGTATGAATGGTTGAAAATGATGAGAGACAAAAAGTTAGTGGAAGTTAGTGAAAAATTGTTGTGAATAGAACAAACCCATAATGTGAATATTAATAATGTAAACAGTTTGGAGTTCAAGGTAAAAATAAAATCTTTATCATATCTCCTTGTTTTGATGAATCCACTCTCTTCCTCAATCATCTCCATACCATAGTGTCAGGCTTCAGTACTGCTAATCCCCAATAAATTTAAGGTTTAATGGTAATAAATGTAAAAATATCAAAATATATAGGCAGGCATTTCCAATATAGAATGGCGACTAATGGTGAAAATTTACCCTTCATAGACTTAAACACAGGAGCTTTAGTCGAAATATAGGAACAAATGTTGGAAAATAAAGATATTGAAATAAAAGATAATATTGTGACGACGTTCTTGAAACAGTATTTTCCATCGGTAATAGTGATTTCTTTGTAAAATGCTACAAATTTTGATGGTGGCATGCTTATTGCTATTCCCTTAAGTGTATTTAATCAGCCATCATCATTCTACAAAAATAAATTAATTAAAATACAGATCCAAGAAAAAGAAAGGGAATGGTGAGTCATTGAGTGCAGATGTGAAATTGATTTGCAATTTGCATCCTTCTACCATTTTGCAGGATAATCCAACATTGGTTTTCCAGATTTTCCACCTTGAAGAAAGGCAATGCACAGTAAGCACTTTACAAGATGCCCCCTCTTCGAGAAAACAAGGGTCCTCATTGGTAAAGCCAAATAGATAACACAACAAATTTCAACTTTGTGCAAACATACTGATTGTGACGTGTTAATAAGATTATTTTGCATTGTTAATCCTCTCTTGAACTATCCTTTTTCATCCCTTCCCATGCCACAGGAAGGGGGTGGTTTGATGGTCGTTTTCGGGGGGGTGGGGGTGTCGACAGGCTGTTTTCAGCAAATATTCTGAATCACATTCATTTATCAAGGTTGTATCAAAAGAATAATGTTATTTATGGGAAGTCATGATCCATCATCGGCAATGTGGCACTTACTTCCCATCCATTGATTCATATCTTAAATCCTACCCTTGAGATAGGAAATCAATTACAGTCAGGTAATTGTCACATCGCCAACGATGGATCACAACTGTCTGTAAACAAGATAATCTGACATGAATTATAACAACCAAGAGCAGGCAAAGCTTGTGTAAGCTAACCTTGCCATTTGTAAGAGGAGCAATATGAGACTTCTTTGTATCCGCATCAGGTGTACAATCAGAACAAAGAAAATGATCCAGTTCCTTTGCTTGTTCAGCGCTCATACCTACACAAGCAGGATGATACCTACAAACACCAGAGAAAAACACTCATCAACTTAGAAGAGCCTAAGAGCTTCAAAAGAAACATCAATACAAACTAATTATAGTTATTTCTTTGCTAGTTAAATTTACAAAATATGCCCTTTTTGGTATTGCCATCAATTTTCGCCCTGAAAAGCTTTGACATAATGCATGATTGATATGAGATTAACAAGTAATCAACGGACATTAGCACCCGATACTTTAACTGAAGCAATCAGATGTTGAACAGTGATAAGTGCCTGTTTAAGTTTAGCTCATTTACTCTATCTTTTTCCCTAAACTCAGTTTCAACCATACATTTCAATGGAATCCATCACTTTTCAGACTTTTCACAGAATAATCTTTCAAGCATTTTAAAAGTAGCTACAACAAGCTTGCACTAAATGAAACAAAAACACTTTATCATGTGCATTATTATTTGTTACCTGTGCATCTTGTATCTAGGATACAGAACCATGAAGGAATATCTAGAAGCAAACTTCCTTTTCAGACTGTAGAATAATCATATCAAGAAGCTAAAAATATTCTCCACAAATATTGAAAAATTACTATAGCAAGATTTTTCATATCTTGGAAATGCCTTCTTGCACATCTTTTACATAAAACAAAACATCCTGAAGAAAAATATAACAATCTTCGTATCTTTTATATACCGATTGATGAAGGTGAAAACAAGCCCAAAAACCAATAAAATAAAGCTTCTCCTCTAGCCAGAAAAGCTGCAATTGATGAGACTCACTCTATTTGTCACAAATATCCAATTACTAAATCACACACTTCAATAACAGAAATTTGAGATCTAGCTGATGTCCAAGACTAGAAGGCGTATCAAATGATGTTGGTTATTAATTTACTGAATTGTGAACTTCCAACTTTTTACTTATTTATCAACACTTATAATATGGGAAAGTTAAAGAGGAAGGAAGCCATTTACATACCAGTCTTTACATTCCTCACATTGTATCATCAAATCATCCGGATTATATGGCATCTCACATTTGCAATACCTTTCAAGACATGACAAAGAAAGCAACATTTAGTAACTTGAAACTTGAGAACGTAATAGACTAATAGCTAATATATAAAGAAGTAAAGAACAGAGGAACAAAATTGTAACTACTTCACTCACACTGCAACACGATCTGGCAGGAAAGCTCCAGTAGTAGGTTTGTACTCAAATCGGCAATAGTAATCCTCAGGCCCCACATTCTCCAGCTTAGTGTAATTCTTGAAATTATGAACAATGCATTTTCCCTCAATGGTGTGAGCACTTTGAGTGTCATAGTGGTCTGACAGAAATAACTCCTTTGCTCCATGGAACTGCCTACGACCACCGACTGATTCCTCTGGTCTATAGTACCACCTCACTCTAACCTTCACATTGTTACGGTTATCAGCCTCAATCTTCTCCACACGGGCAACATATGGGGCAGAATCACTCTCTGACGGTCGAAGCAAGACACAGTCCCCAGCTTCAAATCCAAGAGAAAGAAATACAAGATTAAATCACTCAAGTTGGACAATAAATATATAAAAACACATAATGCTATCTCCATTCTAATAAAATGAATAAGAATCAATAACCATAAGACAAAAGTTATTGTTAAATGCATGAATATGTATACAGCGGCCCTTCATCAGTCCCTCAGAAGTCAGAAACTCCTCAATGGGCAACAAAAAGAACCAGTTAACTATTTTACTCCAGTTAATTATTTTACTTCTCCTTTACAGTAATCTAATCAAATTCCAAATTTCGGCCTTGGGGAAAAAATTAGCCATCATCGACTAATTACTAAATCATAGATATAAACTTGCATTTACCCAAAATCATTCTTCTGAGCTCGTTATTATTTAAAAGAAACAATATTTGTTCCAATACTTCACCATATTCAAATCTCCCTTCTGTGACTGTATATGAAGCAGTGGGTAAGTGGCAAAGACGCGAATACCTCTGACGACTTTGTTAGTGCCTCTAATGGTGTAAGAATCCAAGTCTCTCTTGCCGGGTCTAGTCTTCGCCATGGATAATCGGAGCTTTTCCCTCTTTCTCCCAAAGGTGTAGACGAAAGATCGAACTTTTTAGCAGATGAGCGATCGATAATAACACTTAGATATAGACACAAGGAGAAATGTATGTATAGATCGTTTGGTAGGATGAATCTTGAGAAAGGATATGAAAATCCAAGTGCATTGTTCAGGTAAATGTTGAAAATATCGGCTGTGGATTTTAGATTACGGTTAAAATTGACGACTCATTGACAAACCCTAGATTTTTGGGGTAACGTGTCAAGGTAAAACGAAAAACCCAGAACATTTTGTTCGGATTCAGCTGGTTTAAATTTTGAAATTTTTTGTCTACTTATTTATTGCGTTTGGATAGTTGGTTAAAATTTTACTCTTTCTTTTCAGTAAAAATTTTACCTCTTTATTATTATTATTATTTTTTTTTTGAAAGTGATTTTACCTCTTTATTAGATCAATATATAAATTAAAAAGTAAACATATGTAATTCTATAAATAAAATATCATCATTATTACTGATGTTCTAAAAATTTGTTTCGACCCACTTAGTCAACTCTTATGCTCAAAATTTTACATGGTCCACACTTTTTCTTTTCTTTTTTTTTTTCTCTTTGTGTAGTATATGATCACACTCGCTTATCTTTGAGCCCATATTAGGATTGGAATTTTTTATATACATTTTTATGTGAAATATGAAAAAAAAGGGGTAGAGTTGAATAGTAAAAATTTTTGTAGTATATATAGATTCATAAGATATATAAGATATATGGATGTGATTGAATTGATCAAATTCAAAATTAAAAAGAATTGATAAAAATACATAAAAATTCTGATCCTAACATACCTTGAATCTTGATCTTGATAGTGAATTATGCTTTATACTTTTTAGAATGCTGGTTGTTACCCAGAAATTTCATTTAAAAATATTGCCAAATTAATCAACGAATTATTATTATTATTATTATTATTAAGCTTGTTTGGTAGCCATTGTTCAAACAATCATTTATCTTTTCCACCCATGTTTCTCGTATTGATGTTACAATTTTTTTAAACATTTTTCTAACCTTTCCCATTCCCCAATAACTTTTGAAATAATACCAAATATAGCAAGTTTTAACTTGATGGTTGCCAAAATATCATTTGTATTTTAAAATGACAAATATACCAATTTTTTCGTAGTGATTGAATTAATACACGCCTAAAGGTCAAATTCTCCAATCACCATCTCTCGTCACATAATCTCCTATCAACCTCTTCGCCCGACCAAGGTTTTCTTCTTCTTCACCATCTCCAACCAAGCTTCACCATACTCATCCATCTTCTTTACCTGGATCTTTTCAAACAGACATCCATGCAACCATTCATAGTGAGCCTTACTCTGATGAAGAACAAGAGGCGGCACCATCTCCAATCGTAGCAGGTCTTAGGGGTTTATTTCATTTCCAAAAATGTAAAATACAATTGCTTCGCAGATGGTGACTAGAGTTTATCTGCAAATGGAGAATGGTATTTCACGTGATTGAAGTTTCTATGTAGAATCATAGATGTGACTGGAATGGAGCATTTCACTTAATCGAAGTTCAAATAATTGGGTACAACTTCCATATTCTTCACAAAAAATAAAAGATAACTCTCTATTTTCTACAACCTCCATCTTCTTCATGTGAACATAGTTCTTCACAACTCACAAGAATATTGGGTGAAGGTGAGGAGGTGTCAAGTGGGGACTGAAGATGGGAAGAGAGAGAAGGTAAAGCGTATGTTAGGCAACACAAATGACAATTTTGGTATTTTTGGAATTTGGAAAAGTAATGCTTTTTTTTGTGAAGTTGTGAGTTGTTATTATTTTTTGGAATTCTCCCACAACTTACCCGTAGTCGAAATAATAATTTTCTCAAAAATTTCTATCAAATATACTTTGACATTTTTATCACTTAAATTTTCTAGAAACTTGTCGCCCTTTTTTCATTTTTATTTTATCACATTTTTTTCTAAAATAGTTTTTTTTTCTTTTTAGTGTTTGTTTGATAGAATTCATTTTCAATGCCATTATTTTCAACCACTCAATACATTAATTTGGTAAATTTTTAATAGTTTTTAAAACATATTTTATACAACTTTAAAAAATAAAATTGTTTTTCTCTCTCATTATTTTCTGTAAATTTTTCACATTTTTTTAATATATTAATCACTTTACTTTCTCCACTATATATCTAAAAAAATCATTTTTTATATAATAATCTTTGTTAAATATACTTTGTTGTTATTATTTTTTACTTTTCAACTGTATGTTTTATTTTTTTTCTTAATAAACAGTTGTGTCTTGTAATGAGATTTCTTTTCTTCGAGAGTGCCTTCGCCCTTTTTCTCTGAGGTGAATTTCGGGTTCGAAATCAAAAAGGCTTTGTTTTAGAGCTCCTTAATGTGTGTGACATTAAATGTGGTCTTTCCTCAAATGTTAGAGCATCTTCATTACAATGTGGATGTTAAAGGATGATATATAAAGAAGAGAGATAGATAAAAATTATTATTTTAATTTTTTTTTTAAAAAAGAAAAAAAGTATAGAAAAGAAAAAGCGGGAAAAATGGGAAAAAATGAGAGATATAGAAACAAATTTAAAAATAATGATAACATAATAATGGAAGATATGAAGTTGAATGTGGGAATGTAGAAGTGATGCGAAAATTTATGTAAAAAATGAAGAAAAGTGGGGACAAGAGAGAAAAATATAAGAAAATGTGGGATCCATTTTCTTGATCCGATCCGATCCGATCCAACCGATCTCCGAGGAATTTGGATTTAGATCGGGGTTTTTGATTTGGATTTGGATATGGATTAGACCGATCCATTGCCAACACTATGGAAGAATAAAACATTCTGACCGATCCATTACCAACACTATGGAAGAATAAAACATTCCTACATGAAGAAAAGGAGAGCGATCCACATAAATACGGACAGTGCTACCTTCCTTTTTCTCTTTCTTTCATTTTTCTAAGCAAAAAAGTTGACACAAAGTATTTGTGATGCCACTTTAACATTCTCTTACGCAATGAAATGTATCTCTTGATGTTTGTTTGGAGATATTTTTTGTAAAATATAGTTTTCTTTAAGTTTTATTCAAAAAAGTCCAGCAAACTTCTCAAATCAATGAATTTGGTAATCAAAAGCTATGATAGAGAGAAAAAAATCCAAAAATCTATACAACACAATCTCATATATCGTCGAAAACAATGAGAAATTTTGTAAATAAACTAAAAAAATAGCTTTTTAGTGTTTTGGGTGTTTCCAATTAAAAAACTCCAAAATAATGGAAAGAAGGAAATCTTTAATTTTGTCTCTCGGCCCACATATAATAAATCTAATAAATAAAATATTTATTAATGTATTTAATATATAAAATATAACCAACATATTTTAATTTATTAAAAACCTAATAATTTTTAATTTATATATAATTAATATGTTTGACGATGTAAAATATTTTATATATGCAATAAAATAATATGTGAAATATTAATCATATATAATTAATTCAGAAAACCAAAATAAATAGTTGAAAAAAATGCTTATCTCTCAACAGTCAACAATAACATCTTTGCCAGTTCTGATCTGGTACCCACTGTGGGTACCTTACGGTACCCACAGTCGGGGAAAAAAAATCATAGGGGTCGGGTGAGACCCCCCACCATCAGGGGGCAGTTATGTATTATTCGTCTAACTTAACGTAGATTCCAAAAAAAAAATCAAAAAAAATAAAATAAAATAAAAAAAATTTCGGTGTGATGACGTGGCGCCACCTGGTGGCGCCACGTGCCCTCTGTGGGTACCATACGGTACCCAGGTACTTGAACAAATCCGCATCTTTGCTTCATGTCTTTAAAACCGAATCCTGTTTTTCTCTAGACTGCACGTCATTCTCATAGGATTTTGCTCCTTCAAATCGTTTCCAACCAACCACAGTTGTTATCAAACAGAAAAAGATCATTTTGATTTTTATATTTCTATTTTTTTTTTCAAAATCAAATTACTTTTATTTGTTCGTATTTTTTTAATGGAAAAAAGTGTTGGAAATTGACTTGTCCTCGTGCCAAGTCAAATCAAATTATTATTATCATTTTTTTTAATGGAAAAAAGTAGGGGTGGGCACGGATCGAGTTGAGTCAGTTTTGGGCCCGAACTGAATCCAACCTGACCAAAATCAGTTTGGAAAAAACCAAACCGATTCGGTTAGGTTCGATTTTTTGGTTTTTCCCGGGTTTTTTTCCCTTTTGTGTTTTTTTAATAACCAATAGAGTTTTCGATTTGGTAGAAAGTAGAAACCGAATCGGGCAGGTCGGATCAGTTTCTCAGTTTTCTGGGTATTATGCCCAGCACTAGAAAAAAGTGTTGTAATGTTCACCAAATTTGAAATGTAAATATTAATTAATAATACTATTATACCAAGAATTTAGTTAAATGAAATTGACTTGTCCTCGTGACAACCGTGGCTCATCAAAGATGTCCTTGCGTGCCTAGCCCCTTTTTTCGGAAATTAGTGAAATTAAGGGTGCATACTATTGACAACTAATACAAAGATTCACTCATCAGAGATGATTGGCCCAACCAAGGGGATCATTCATCGTTGGAATGGCAATTAGGAGACAACTACTATAAAATCAACCCTTGATTACATATTAGCACCTTTGATCTAGTGTTCGCGCTTCGGTTCTACTGTACTAGACATCGGGGCCCGATTGATCGTCCTCTTACAGAATCAATGGCGTCGGATTTAACTCGTTTCTCTCTCCCTTTGTAGCGCATATGAGAAAGCAAGGGAGTAGAAAGAGTTTAGCCATGCAAAAGCCATGACACTCTTCGGCATGGGAGAAGTGGATTCCCCTCTGAAGGACATGGTATCTTTGATCCTCTTGGACACATCCTTATTACGGGAGGGGAAAAACCAAAAGATTCATAGTTTCGAAGACCTGAATTTGAGGAAACAAGAAAGGTAACTTCGGTAATCACATTCACATTATTGGCATTGATTGAGAATTACCTACATCCGACACAAATACATATCAATTCTATTATATAGAGAAAGTGACACGGAAATGAAGATATTGTTACAATTCTCATCCACGCACTCCATACTTTTCCAAACTCTAACCCCCGTTTTCTCAAATGATCTTTAGTGTCTCACGACCTTCTGTAAAATGTTCAATTGAACAATTTATGACTAGAGTTACTGGGCTGTCAATGCATGCATTTGGGGGACAACCTTCATGTAGCTCAAACTATACATGCATATGCAAGTTGGGTCTCTTCGTTGATTTCACATTTATTTCCCAATTTAAACCACACAATTGGCCAAAAAGTCAAATAGCCCATAGTACCAGTTTACACAAAGTGATTTTTTCCCATAGTGACCCATGTAATTGCTGGTGTAAGAAAGTGACAAGTTCTCCTTTTCATTTTCCCTTTGTTAATATTATATTTTTCATATTCTTCTCAAAATTATTGTTCTCATCACCTTGCAACATTTGTAGATGTCTTAGGATGTATTTGATTGGTAAGTCGAAAAATAATTGAGAGAAAAATATTTTTTGGCTAAATGAATTCTGAGAAAAAATTTTCGAAGAAAAATAATAACTATAGGTATTTGATTGAATTAATTTAAAAGTTAGAAAAATAAAATTATTCTCCTTATTTTTATGTTTTTTTTTCATGAAATTTAACCATTTTCCTTATCTTTATGATTAAAGCAAATTATCCATTACAAAAAAAGACCCAAAAAATAACAAACTTTTCCTGAAAAATAAAAACTACCTCCCCAAAGAACACATTTTCCTCCAAAACAAGGAAAATACGATTTTTGATAAAAGGTGAAAAACCGGTCCCCAGCCCTCAAAAAAGACAATCAACAACCAACCAAGGGAAAAAAATTGGAAAATGACTTTTTCCTTAAAAAAACATGAATCAAATGCACCCTTTGATTTTATATGTAAATTTTGAAATTTGGACTCGATCGATATGTTTTTCGTCACACCCGCTGAATAAATTTTCCAACACTCAAATCGGGGAAAATATCACCCGAAAAGGCTAACAAAAGCATACAAAGTTATATGCAAATGCATTAAACTATCTAAAATAATACTAGGCTACATATAAGAACATTAATGGTAAGTACGCTAACATGTTTCATCGATGAAGATCTTACTAAACTCCTTAGGAAAATCCGAAAGTGGTGCTAAGAATTCTTTTCAGAGAAGATTACGGGAAATGGACATATCCATCGGAAAAGTGTTGTCCATGTAGTAGTGAGGATGTGCAGCGTCCATCACAACAAACTGCATATCTTCCGAAGGTTTCCAGTGTCGTTTCCTTTGGTTGATGAACCAATTGTTTATTTGCTTCTGGTCGAGACCTGTTGATTCGGCTAGCGCCAGTTTTTGGGATTCCTGTTTGACATTAATAAATCGGTTAGAACCAAAAAGTACGTTAATTATGTATAAAGTTATGCCCATCTCAATACCTAAAAATCAACTCTACTGCTCAATTAAAATCAGACTTCAATTAATATTCAAGTTATGATCCACATATTCGAAACTCCTCATAATTATCCACCATCCCATAAGTCATACATTATTCGACTGAAAATTTTAATTTTTAACCAAAAACCGTATATGCTGTTTTCCACTTTTCTGAAACATTAAAAACAGGTTGCCTTTTCTAATTTCTGAAAATGAATTCAAAACTTAAAATTGGAAATTAAAACATAAAAAGTCTTGGGGTTTCAATTCACCAATTTGCAAACAGCGTTCAATAGAAGTCACAATGTAAAAATTTATAAGCGATTATCAAACTACATTTACACTGATATGTCTGAAGAAAATAAGATGTACGATTCATACCGAGGGATACGGCCATTTGTAATGCCTGCTCCACCAGTCAAGCAGTTGCTGCCTAGCCTCTTTGGGCAGCTTACCTTTCTTCCTTTTCTTCATAAACTCCTGCTTTAGGCTGCCCAAATATCCACTGTATTTGCGCAACAGCCGACCTTTCAATTCCCCGTCTCCTGCTTGAGGATCTATCATGCTGTTACTCACATCAATCTCTTCCCCAGACGATCCATTTATATCGGCTACATCTCCATAAGCTATATATTGATCGTGCAAAACAAATAAAAATAAAAATAAAAATAAAAATAAAAGGGAAAAAGGATAGCTAATTAACCCCATACAAAAACAAGCACTAAAATCAAGTATTAGGTTCAAACCTCTAAATATAACAAATGCGCCAAAGCACACCGAGGATTAGGTCTAGTTGCTCCAATTGTAAATGTGATGTATGAAGTATTTCACAATTGCTTCTTGACTAATAGAATTACTCAATATACACAATGAACCTACCTATGAAAGAGCATTCATAATCCGATTTAGGATCAAGGGTTAAACTAACGCCTATAGGCATATTTGAATCTATGCAAGGTTCACGAAATTAATGACAATGTCTTACACGAAGTTTCAAACATGAACATGGGATAATTACAATTACATGTGAAACTGCATTGAGGTTGTCTTCTACCTTGATTAACAACTGGCCATTTCTAACCAAAAATGAATTATCCGAAAAATGTCCGACCGAAAATATTTAGGGAAAAAAAAATCAGATTGGAAGAAAACTACTAACTTAATAGATGTGGTAACCAAGTCAAGATGTATTGTCCTAATTTATATTCCTTTGGTTGTCACATCCGTCACATCCACTGAAAATGACCAATATTATTGAAATTTAATATATTTAATTATGTATGTAGTTTGCTTTGATTGAATGGGGACAACCCTAAATCAAAGAACTTGATAAGTCAATTTGTTATAGGATTCGAAGACCTAATTAGATGATAGGGTCTAAGAAGGCCATACGATGATCCACTGTATATTGATTCAATAATGGAGTTTATTCACCTCTATTAGTTACGGCTATGGAGACACAAGACGAGCAATTCTGACAATTTCAGGCACATTAACATACTCGAGGAAGAGTAGTTAACCGATGAATGTGTTAAACGAGCAACAGAATGAACAATGATTACTTGCCCATACGTCATACCATGGCGACTCTCAGAAACAATGTATCCATTCGATTGATGCTAAAATAGAATCCTTCAAATTACGAAAACCACCAAGATTCGCAGATTTGCTCTCTTCCAAAGTAAACCCTAAATAGCATATATACTGTTACACATGATAAGTCTGTCACTGTTTATTTGGCTAAAAGGAGCGTAGCATATTACCCAGGTAAACTCCTCCAACGTTACATATTCAAGCTGGATGTATTAAATTATTATGTAAATATATATATCTACATATTGAAACATAAGTAATCATTACTAAAGTTAAAAAAAAAGTTGAACTATCTGTTTAACTAGATAAAAAGTTAGGTTAATTGATTACGAAGCCATACGATTAACAAGTTTCACAAGTCCAATAGTGAAACCCAAGAAAAAGGAAAATTAAGAGAGAGAGAAAGAGAGATTAAACAATGGAGGAAATGAATCTGCAAGCAACTTCATTCAACAGTAAATCAAATCTCTATCTTGGAAACCTGCACATGCAGCTAAAATATACATAAAACTATATCACACAAAATCAAACAGGTAATAATCCAACAAAACAAAGTGAGATCTGTGAAGAACATCTATATATACATCTAGAGAGAGAGAGAGAATTCATCACCAGCATCAGAGGAGGAGGAGAGAGAAAGGGCTTTAAACTGGGACTCAATTCTTGAGAGAAAAAGCATGGCTTCTTTGAAGGGTTTTGAGAGTTCTTGTTCATACTTGGTTAGCATTTCACAGTAAGCCTCCATGAATTGGTCCAACGCCGGATCTTCACCGACGCTGCCAGATTGTCGCCCCATTGCGGCCGTCGCGCATGCTTCTTCCAGTCTCGCCACCACCTCCGGTGGCGCCCCTATCTGTACAATCAGTCGCACACTCAAAACTCAAGATTCTTGAAAAATACATATATATATCAACACAAAAACGCACTGATCTTTTAGGGTATCATTTGGAAAAAGAAAAATTAGGGTTCTTGATAATACTTTTTGGCAATTAACATATGCAGACAAGAGGCGGTGGTAGTGCGGATGAGACATGATCTTAGCTTTAACGGCACCGGTTTCTCCATCGTTGTTGCCATCACTCTCCATGAGATAATACCCAGTGCTTGTATTGTTGTAGTTTTCTTCCATCATCATAGAAGATCCACCTCCTCCTCCTCCGCCGCCGCCGTTGAGAGGAAGAGGGAGAAAGAGCGTGTTGGTGTTAACTGCATGAGGCATATTCATCATCGACGGACAAAGGCCGTTACTGCTTTCTCCAAAACCACTAACACCCTCCATTTTTTAAGATTATTAAAAACCTTAAAAAGACATATTAGGTTTTGTGTGTGTGTGTCTGTGTGTTATACACGCACACGCATAAGCAAACTCTGTTTTCTCTTTTTGAATGTATAGTATGCAGCGGTCTCCCGAGTTTTATGCTTACTGGTTTCAGCCTTTTTACAGAAAAAATCCTAAATAGTGGTAGTCAGTTGAGGTTATTTTTTTCCCCTCTGAAAATGGGGTGTTTTTATTTCTCTCTTTCTCTCTCTCTCTCTATCTCTGCAGATAGAACAAAATGAAGGAAAAAAGTAAAGTAGTGATGAGAGGAGTGAGAAAGAGAGAGAGATTTGCAGAGTAGGAGGAGGAAGGGTGGAGGGGGGCTGGCGGTGGTAGCTTTACCTTCCCGATGAAAAAACTCTCTTTTTCTCACACTGCAACTGAAACACTGCCATTACATTACTGGCAATCTATCTAGAGAGAGAAAAAAGGCAGAGAAATTTTTGTATTGAACGATCAAATCGAGGAGGTGTAGTGTTAGTGCAGCGATGGATGATTGGGGGTTAATGTAAGCGTTTGTTTTTGGGGCACGGAATAGTTGTCATCTTCTACAATACACTCACTGCTACTGCTGATATTAAGCTACTTGTCCACTAATTAATTATTCTCTCTTAACATTATTGTCTTCCTCTTTCGTCTTCCTTCCACTTATTTCAGAACCCGAGTCCCAGTCCGTTGCCCATGTATAGGTACGTTGCGATGGGCCCTATGTACGGGAGAATGGGCCACACATACCCTCCTCCACTATACATCCGCCTATGTATGAATATCATAGCATGCTCGCATATGGGAAACAACTCAAAATCTTAAAGAACCCTCCACCACACTGCTGCATTGTAAATGGAGGAATCTTTGTGATCAACCAACTGTTTATTAAGGGTGTTAGCGGATGAGTTTTAATGTATTTTTATGAGTAGGAAGAGAGAAAATGAGTGGAGTTGGATGGTGGAGATTTAATGAGTTGAGAGATATATGGATGTGATTTGTTTGACCAAAATTTAAAATTTGAAAAAATGCATTAAAACTCATTTTTACAAGTATGCTAACGAGGGTGCGCAGATATTAGGCTTAGAAGTTTGAAGTATGCAATTACAATTTACAACCAATGTTGTAAAAGACGGCGAGCGGTGTAGAAGGCGGCGAGGTCAAGCCTTAAGTTTTATGAACCTCTAAGTGCCTAGATGAGACCTAGCAGCGAAAATGCATTTTTTTAAATATTATTTTAATTAGTCAAGACTGATACCTAATTAAAAAAATGCAAATTGACAAGCTGTCTAAATTTTTCAATAAAAAGAAAAAAATAGCCCTAAAGATATTCAAAAACCAAAATATTACAGTATTTAGTAACAAACTCATGCAATCAAATTCAAAATAAACATAATCAGCTAGTTGATTTCAATAAAAAGGGAAAATTACGAACCTAGTCAACTCAACCAAAATAAGATATGAATATAGATTAAATATCGAATGTTAGAAATAAGAATTTTCATCGAAATTCAATTCAATACCCTCTTCATTCAAATTAATATTTGATAGTTTATAAAAATAACATAGGCAACTATTTTTGGGCCAAAACTAAGAGACTAACTAGCATGGCAACTAAAAGATGCATGCCGTTACAATAATACGCACACATGAGGTGATCAATTCTAAATCGATCGCTTTTCTTCAAACCTTTCACTAAATGAGACATTTGAATTAAGTTTTAGGCCTTTGTGTGCCTAAGAGTTGCTTAGACGGGGCCTTTTAAATAGAGGTTACTGGTAATTGCTAATTTCATTTTCAGAAAGTCAATTGGAAGATTAGCTGAAGTATTAATCTGTCATTATTGTCCTTTCAAGCGTTTATAGATTTTTTTCTTCATAGGGTTTATGAATTTTACAATGGATATTGGATGACAAAGCAATTACTTTGCAACTTTGTGACGAGTTCGGCAAATACTTGAACAAATGTTTGATCAAGTATATTAGTTCTCATATATGTAAAGTTAAAATAAATTTTTACAATTTACATCTTACAGACCACAACGTAAAAAAATTTATCTTTTTTCTCATAAATCTTCCAGTATTACAGATATTTTGATATCAAGACTAATGTTACGGAAAAATAATAATAATAATAATAATAATTATTATTATTAAATATAAAGTCATTATATTAGTTGCTAGATTACAGCAAACGTAGGTTTTGACACGGGCACAACACAACTAAGGGTGTGTTTGATAAGGCTTAATTTACATGCAAATGTCACATCCAAGAAATCGGATTACATATTTGATTGTTTGATTGCACAAGTTTACCATGTAAACCATTTACAGGTACAACACCTTAAAACACGTATGCAAATGAATACTTGGCTTGTAGTTGGAAAAATGAATTACATGTAAAAATACAATTGACTTTCCTTATAAACCATTTATATGCATTACAATCAAACACACCCTTAATAAACAAGGTTAATTCTCAAAATTTCCCATCAGCAAAAGCTTTTCACTATTGACAAGAATAATACTGTATCGTTGTTGACTTGTTGGAACGTATTCATCTCGTATAATCGGAGAACAGATTCCTTCGGTTTCTGAAAATGCAGTAGCGAAGGAAGGTATAATCCATGGAAAGGAGGAAGTCCCTTTTCACTGCCCTCTTCATAACTTGACACACATTATTCAAAAATTGTTTTTATTTTTAAATTGTTTTTTTACTACTAATTATTCCGATGTGACAATTTTTTTTAATGTTTTTCAATTGTAAAATAGGAGCATCTCTAATGAGAAATTTTATTTTAAAGTTTTTAACACTTTAAAATATCATTTTTCTCTCAATTTTATAATTTCTTCTCCAACCCAATGTTAAATAAATCATATCAAATGGAAAATATTTCTTACTTTATATTATTTTAATTACTTATTGATTTGAATAATAAATTTTAGCAGTATCTAAATATTTCATTGCATATTTTGTAAAAAAATTCACCATTAAATACGCAAAATATTCATTCATTAAATTAAAATACAAAATACGATCGAACATAAGAAAACATTTCACAACCAAACAAGCCATTTCATTTACAAAATAAAGATATTTTTATTACATTGATTTGTTTAAACAAAATATTTCACAACCAAACAAGCCATTTCACAAATATTATTACATTAATTTAAAAAATAATCTTAAAAATTGCACAATTAGTTAATTGAAATAAATAATAATAAACCAATTAATTTAATAATACAAAAAATGGGATACAAAGGAAATCCCAAAATTAATCCACAGTTAAAATTAACTCGATCAAATGGTATATATTAATTAAAAGAAATCTAAACAAACAAAAAGAATCAAAAAGAGGAAAGAATGGTGCTATCCATCAACGTCTATATATACTACAGTGTAACATCATATATATTTGGCTCATTATCTTTCTTCGGGCCCTACGAGAAGCCGACCAGGTGGAGTCCAATCGAACGTAAAAATGTTATCTTGACTATAAGTTCAAGATGATCAACATGTGTTACAAATTGTCTATAGTTTCCAGTTAATCATCGGCCACAAATTTATATACAAACAAAATAAAATTATTTCCAAATGTATAAATTAGATTCAAAGATTCAAGAAACAAGAAAATAACAATAATAAATTAATAATAACAAATAAACAAATCATGATCCAACTTTACCTTCTCTAGCTTGACTCTAGATTATCTAGGGAGGGGACAGATAGAATTCAGTTCATACTCTCAAGAATTAGGCTTAAACCTAGCATTAGGGTTCAGTCTCATCAAATAATACGTAAGCTAAACCGTCAATTCCAACAGGGTGATCCATAATAAAAGACATCTTTTTTCTCAAGAAAAGTTGGAGACTCAACGTCACCTCTACTTATCAACTCAATTTTACAACTAACAGAAATAAATGCATAGGGTATATATGTATGTATATTTATTTTTGTACATGTGTGTGTATAAATAAATAAATAATTAATTAAATAATTAAATATACATATATAAGTACATATACGGTCAGATAATTGAATAGAGGGAAGATAGCTCTGGCTAGGGTTCTTCCAAGAAATCTTTTCTTTTCCGTAATATTTTACTTTAAGTCATGTCACCAGTGGCCTCTCTGGCGATATATTGGAAAAGTAGAAACAAATAATAGATGCTACAAAACTATCCATAGACTACTTCTCAACAGTGGATATACATATTTTAGAGCATGATAAAATTGAATTTTTTACTCATTATTATATATTTTTATTTATTTTTTTAAATTTAAATTTGATCAAATTAAAAATATTTATCTTACATATCTTATAGAATCTATATATATTATATAAATTTATATTTATTATCTCTCCTATTTTATTTAAAAATTCATTAAAAAATTGAATCATATCATGGGCTTAATCTCCGTAACTCTCACATGTCAATCTAATGGCAAATCAATAGTGAACTTTTTTGAATTAAGATGGATTAATTTCGAGTACTTTGGATTAGCCTTTTCTGATTGGGTTTGGAGTGATATTATCATGGGTTTCCAATCATGAGTCTAAAGTTGATTTAAATAACCTAGGTCCCCAGTGGTAAATTCCTTTTTCTTCAAAGAAGAGAATATATAAAAATAAATAGTACAAAAGCTTATAAGAAAATATTGTGAAAATATAATGTCTAACTAAAAATAATTAAAGATAACAAATTATTCTAATAATAATTCAATCATAGAATAAACGTTTTTAATGCCAGGCTTATCGAAATTTGTAGAGCCATAAAGGAAGACATATAGCTGGATTTACTGCTAGTGAACGTTGCATCCATTCATGGTATTCTTGCAATTGATTTTATATTTTCGTTACGCGTTGCATTTGGTTCAAATGAAACAACAATTAATCCCAAACCTCTGCCTTTTTTTTTTGGCTACATAATATTGCATACTTGAACAACATCATTAGAGATACGCACACTTGCATATATAATTCAAGGAATGAGTCCCATGGGGCAATTTCTTATTACTTCTAAAATGATAAAGTAATCCCACATATAAAATCTTAATGGTTCACATGAATGATGGGAGATATTATCCTCTCCATGTGGAAAAGAGATCGAGACTCGTATTTTATATGTGCAGGAGAGTGAGTGTGGATTAGGGGAAGCCTGGACCGATGCGATACGGAACCCCCCTCTCATGTGGAGAGTTCCTTCTTGATGAGAGAGTGAAAATGCACTTAGCATGTGTTCGTGTTAATTTATTTTCATCTAAAAATTATCTACTACTAAAAATTAAAATAAATATTAATATAATATCAACCACACATTTCAAATCATTACTCATTATTATCCACACAGGTCGGGATCCCCGCCACTATTCATAAAAAAATTAGTTTTTAACTAATTTTCAGGTTAAAATAAGCTTACACGAATTCAAATAATTTACCTCCAACTAACCAGGTATTGTGAAATCATGGCAATATGTAATTCAATGTCAGTTAATAAGGAATCGATTTGTAGAAGCATTTGAAACTTAGCATGTGATAGCATACCATTTTTACAACTTTTTTTTTAAAATCTATTTTTATCCATTATTTCTTTATCTTAAATCAATTACATCCACATATCTCGTAGGACACATATCTCTATCATTTAACTCCACTCGTTCTCTTCCTTGTTTCACATAAAAATCATAAAAAAAGGACAAACAATTCAATCCTATCACCGTTTTAATAAAAATAAATAAATTAACACAACATACAAGCACATATATTATATATTGATAAAATAAAATGATTCATGTCGAGTAACATTACACAACCATTTGCACTATAGATACATCCGCCGGTCTCCACGCACACTAAGGCCTAATTCTTTTCACAATTTCACCTAAAAAAAAATCTCCCTCCTTTTTTCAATCACACACATATTTTTCAATATAATATTAACCATATATTTTATATAAAATAGCATGCATATCAAATTTATTCCCAAAAAAAAAGATCTAAAACGCCATATAAATCTATAGCAATAATAATTGTAGTTGTTGATTGGTTAATTACTTGTAATGCCACCTTTAATAATTTTCGGATATCTCACCGAGTAGCACATTCACATATGAGTGTTGAGTGGGAGATCCAAACTATATATGCATCCGTATCGGTGATTTTTTATCCTCCTGTCCTCTCAAGCTCAGTAAAAAACAGCTAATGGTTTTGTGTTGTCATTTGCTTGTCATTAGAATATGAAGAAAAATGCTATCCATCCTTGTGAAATGAAAATGCTGTCATAATCATATGACCAAAGGACATATCAGACATTAAAAGATTTAGGCCTTGTTTGATTGGGGGTTTAGTTGTTCCGTGCGGTATTCCGTGTAAAAATGTGTGGTTAATATTATTTTGGGAAATGTGTGTGTGGTTGAAAATGAGTATGAGGTATACGGAATTGCGTGCGGATTTGGTTAACACCAAATAGAACAAGGCCTTAAACATTACATCATACTAGTAACTTGGAACAAATTAATAAATTTAATTGTATATATAAATTATTTTGACCGGATGAATACAAAATTAAATAAACAAGAAATTAAATTATTGAGCTAATTGAGTCTCGACACCGTGATGGAAAAATATCGACCTTGTCGGAATTCGATTAGCTCAACATACACCGTGAGGTTTCTCACTGTCATTGGTGAATTGAGGTGACAAGAATTTGCAATAAGAAGGAATAAATTTTTGGCTTTTGAAATTGCATTATGGTTTTTCCCATGAGAGGCCAGACCAGCATGTTCTTTTGCATGATAAGACCCCTAAATTTGCATATACTCCCCCACTAGCTCCTTGCATTGGCCATGTTCTTGCTTGAATTAAGTTTAAGGGTCCCTCTGTCGACCAAACCCTAGTAACAAAAATCTTAAAGATAGCCCCACATATTTTGAGTTACATCGTTTTGGCCGACAACATTTTGCCTTTTTTCTTGTCTAATCCAATTAGTCACTATGAATGGAGCTAGAAATATATGCTATTCTTTGTGTTCAATCACCAACATACTAGTGTTGAGTTTGGAAAAAGATTTTGCCAAAACCATGCACACAAGTCTCCAATACGTACCCACTTGCACTTGCAAAAATATGGGTTCATTGAGTGACGAATTAAGGCAAGCTATGAGCTAGCCCAACTTGACTCCTACCTAGAAACTAGAAATTTTATTTTGGCCTATAAAAGTAGGCCATGAGTAGTTAATTTGAGATAGAAAATGTAATGTGCCAAATAAAAAGTAATTTAAAGAGGAAAAAAAAAAAGAAAAGAAAAGATGGCTATCCTACTTCTAAAATAACATATCAAATTAAGGCCTTGTTTGATTTACCATAAAATTTGAATTTTTGAATTGTGTGTAGATTGTGTAATTGAAAATAAGAAATGGAATATTAACAAATATAAAGTAATTGTATGTAGTTGAAAATAAGAATAGAAGAAAGGTTTTTGAATTTTATTGTGAATCAAACAAGGCCTAAATATTGAGTTCATTGCACATCACGCTACACACGAAATTACTACCTAATTATTGTGTTAGGATATCTATCTTATATAGTTTATATATATTTTAATTCTTATCCTTTGTCGGCCATAGGGACGGTTCTTACATGAGTCAAGTGAGTCGGCCGACTCAGGCCTCGACCCTTCAGGCCAATTTTAATCCCGTTATATATATAATTAACAAGCCTCAAATTTAAATTTATTACAAATTTGTAGCCCCATTTTTAAGTAAAATAATGGATAAATTCAAGTATTGAATCCAAATTTATGCTTTTTTTAACTTAAAAGAAATTTAACCCTATTTTTTGTGAATGTTTGTTTATTTCTTTAAGGCTCATTTTGGCTATTTGTGTTGGCTCTGATTGAACTTTCTATTTCTAACTTTTATTTATATCTCTTTCTTGTACCATCTGTGTTAGCTCTGATTGAACTGTTTATTTTTTAAAAAATTTATATCATGGCCTTATGGGTTATTGTATTAGCTTTGACTTAGCTTTTTTCCTTTTTACTTTGCATTGGCGCTTTGATAGAGCTTTTTATATTTTCTATTGGATTACTATTGTGCGCTTGACTAATTTTTACTGTGACCTTAATTGAATCTCGTGTGTCGCTTTATATTAACTATACGGAAAAAATAAATAAAAGCTATCCATTTTTTAAAGTTCCACTTAGGCCAGCGAATTACATGACCGTTCTTGGTCAGCCAATGCTTCTAATTGAATCATCACCTCATAAATCAGCTTCAAGTTTGCTCAAAGTATACTGGGCAATGTTTTGAGCAATTTAACCCAAAATCTACATAGTTGTTGGGCCCGATAGCCAACGGAATGTATAGTAATGTCTTCACTCTTTTTAGGCCTTGTTCTGTGCATGAGTTAGGAAATATTATGTATATTTACTTGAACGATGTGTTAGATGTGTGGTTGAAAATTAGAGAAAATATATTAAAAAATATAAAATAATTGTATGAGTGGTTGAAAATGATGAGAGAAAAAAAAATTAGCGGGAGTTAGTGGAAGAATATTTTGTATAGAACAAGCCCTTAATGGAAACGGTATTGGGCCTAGACTGAATCTAGGTTGGCATCTCTTCTACACTTGTCAGGCCCGATTGAGAGACTAATATCATGAACCTCTGGTCCAATGAAGATTGACACACATAATGTTACGTGACAATGTAAGTGGTATTGGGCCGAGAATGCATCTAGGTTGACATCTCTTCTACACGCGATTGAGAGACTTATATCATGGATCTGGTCCAATGAGACTTACCCTCTCTTATCTACGTGAGTCATAACTAAAATTTTACTCTCTTCTTTCCATTTTTGGTTTAGGCCTCTATTCTCAATAAAAGTCCACTCGTGTCTTCTTTTTTTTTTTTTTTTTTTTGTGGAAAGAAGCTAGCTTATTCATTATTTGCATCACTAGCGATTACATTATAAATAATGGTTGGACACTTGGACAAACATCCACCTATTCAAATGAGCCTGACATAGAACGAGCTGCCCTAGCTAACTGGTGGCCAACACAGTTCGCAGACCTACAGACACAAGAAAACCTGTAAAAGTTTCAATGTGTCGTTGATCTTTCTTCACCGCACCTAATCCTAAAGTTTGAAATTCGTGGTTCATCCTTGATTAATTCGTGACATTTAGAAAACTAAGTTAAGAGTTTCTGACCATTGAAGAGACGCGATTCTTTTATATTTCTATATTTTTCGATACAATGGATGATGTGAAGAAGGGATTCGAAATCTAGACTTTAAGTTCTCATTGTATGGTTGAAAAGAAATGAAAAGTTCATGTCAATGAAATAAGTGGTTAAAAATAGTGTTACAGAAAATAATTTTTTGAGAGAATATTAGAAAGAATAAGTCTTGTCAATAGAGAAAATTCTTACCGGACCTTACATGCGAGCAATGAGAAAGGTGAACATTTGGGCGATTAACACATAGACATAATTTATTTTACTGGTAAAATACATATCAATTTAATATTAAATCTGATCACTTTCACATGTGTGTGATCAGATCATAAACACTTATTCGTATAGGCATTATAGATTGCTCCGTCGTGAAAACTTGCAGACTTGCTTCGACATAAAAGTGTTATCTTGGCGTGATCTTAATTGTGTATGTAACTTTTGAATCAGCCATAGGAATAATGAATAATGCTCAATAGCTACGGGGCAATAATATGCAGGCATGTGACTAATGTGTCTTTTTACAGTGGTGCAGTTTTTTGTCATTGCACAATTTCGTACGACATCATCATTTTATTCAACATCGATGGGACTTCCGTTAGAATTATCAAGAATGTTCCGTAGCATGTTTACTCACTGGATAATAAATTGAAGGAACAAAAAAAAACGAAAAAAAAAAAAAAAAAAAGAAGAAGAAGGAGTAAATCCTAAAAGTCAGTCAGCTGTCGCTGAGTTTGATTTTCACACCCTCCCTCCCATTTTAATTGGCATATTTATTTTTTCATACAGATTAATAAGATATATTATCTTCGTTCCATCAATATAGCCTATTTCTATTTTCACAAAAATTAAGAAAAATACAATTAATGGTATTGAAAAAATAAAATTTAAGATTATTTTTTTAATATGTCATCTTATTTATTAGATATTTTATTCCAACTATTCTATTTTAATGATAACAATATATATTAAATGAGAACATAAAAAGCTCATTTATTAGATGTTTTATTTCAACTACTTTATTTTGATGATAATAATGTATATTAAATGAGAGCAAAAGATAAGTACTACCTCCGTCTCATAAATATAACCACTATTCCTTTTTCATCCATTCTAAAATATAAGTCACATTCCTTTTAAAAATATAATTAAAATATTAGTTAATTTATATATCCTCATTTAATGTATATTATTACTAGTATTATCAAAATATATTAGTTGAAATAAAGCATTCAATAAATGAAACGGCATATTAAGAAAATAAGTTTAAATTTTATTTTTCCAACACTATTAATTCCATTTTTATTAATCTTTGTAAAATTGAAAATGGATTATATTTATGGAACGGAGGTAATAATATTTTAACTACATCTTTAAAAGAATGTTACCTATATTTTAGAACGGACGAAAAAAAAATAATGGATTATATTTTTGGGATGGAGGTATTAATTATTATAATTGAAAATACAAATTTTTTCTGCAAGTCTTCCTAAAATATATTTTCTATATGTAAGTATGCTGACAAACTATCTAAGTAAATTGGAGTATTTAAGTCAAGTAAAACATAAATTAAATTCTCACCGTTGAAACTTGCCTATAATTTAGGACAAATTAAAATGGAAAATATACTTATCAAAATAATTTGATGGAGGAAGCAATTTACACAGACAAAATTATAAATATAAATTATACATAAATACAAATAACAAGAATAGAAACTGAGAGAAAATATAAATGTACAACTGGTATCAAGTATTAAGACAAATTTCCATTGGCTAGCTGGGCAATCAACACAACGAGCTAATTAACTAATTAATTAATTAACTAATAATGGTTTTGAAGATGTAATCAGTAATTACTAATTAGTACACTTTCTTAGTAAAGAGGCTTCGGATATTAAACAAATTACTGGCACGTACCCCTTCGCCGGAAACACTTCGTCCGGTTTCACCACCACCGTTAGCGGCGGTGGAGGTAGCAGCAACAGCAACTGAACTATTCTCATCACTTCTACATCCCAAATTATGCCGGTAACCTATACACATTGGAACATTAAGACTCAACACCCTTCCTTTGGACCTACCAACGTCACTGCCGACCGACGTGGCGGTGGAGACTTTCCGACGAGTTTCGTTTCCGTCTTTTTTCACAACCTTTTCGGCACAATTCTTCACCGACAAATCGGAGCTCCGTACAACCGAAGATCCACCGCCGGAACGGCGTACCTGCCACACAGGACTATTCCTTCCCAAGTGGACCCCACCACGGCTAGGACTGGTGGGCCACTTCCTGGTTTTGGACTCACCGCCAGAGTTACTCCTCGAGCACGGCGCACTACTCACCTTCCGCGTTGCCGCTGCCGATCCAGCCCCCGTCCGAGGCCTGTTGCCGCCGTTACCTGCGGATCTACTCCTTAAAAAGGGCCATATATTTATGTTCAATTCCGCCGCACTCACTCCATTACTTGCCCCACCACCACCACCGCTCTTCTTCTTCTCTCGCTTCTTCTCCTTACATCTATCCTTCTCCTTACCACCACAATCCGAATTGCCATTAGTACTAACTGCAATTGCGTTTTTCTTATCACTTTTCTTAAAAATATCCTTCCACCGCTTAGAGGAAGTAAAGACGGTGGAAGTGGACAAATCAGCGGATTCATCAGTACTTACAACTTGATTCTCCAATACTTGTTCAAATCCCGACGGTGCCACCCCCGCCGGTGGAAGAGGCGGAACCGGAGGCGGCGGCTCAGATTGCTCATCTGAGAGGTGCGGCTGGAGGGTCTGCAGAGGAAGGAGAACACCGCCGGAGAAAATCTCGTCGGCGGAATGAAGCTCCGGCTGAGGAAACAACGGATTACGAATCATCCAAAACTCAAATTCCGGCGAATTCGAATCGCTACTCAATCTTCTTCCACTGCTGCATGGTGATAGCATTGGGGGGAGATGTTGTGGATCGTCCATTGTTGAAAATGAGAGCTGTGAGATGTGTAACGGAATCAAATTTTTATATGTTCTCAGTTGTGTGGTGTTATTTTAATGTAGAAATTATCAGTTGGGAAGAAGACGACCCTACATGCAATAAAGAAAGGGGGAATGAGTAATAAAGAGAGAGAAAGTGACATTTTAGGAGGTTTGTTGAGGGGCATTATGGTCTTTTTGAGTGAGGAACAGGAAGAGTAATGGATGGGATTGATGGAATTAAGATTTGAATCACGACTCTCGATTTCTGTTCTGTATTTTTCTACGTTGATTGATTGTTTATTTCGAGCAGATATATTTTTCAGTATTTAACAAATTTTGACCAAGTGAGTTTGTTCTTTAAAAAAATAAATGAAAAATGGTAAGGTCAATAGTTTTATTAAATCGGTCAAAATTAGTTACCACCATACTAATAATTCCCCCGCAGGAATGAATGCTTCGTGTGGATCGTTCCCGTCTTGTGCTAAAGATTCAACGCTCCTAAAAGCGTCGTCGTTACAACAACACTTCTCAAGTATTTTTCGATTATATATGATCTTTTTGGAAAAATTTAATATCAGATCTAGAATAAATACTGCTAGGGGAAACTCCATCAATTTTAAAAATTTTCTGGCGGCCACCAATAGTCACAGTATCCGCAAAATGTCCGAATTGCTCAAATTTTCCGTCGTCATATTGATTCTAAATATGATCTCGAATTTCCCAACATAGATCATATGTGGCCCGAAAATAGCGAGAGTGCCGTAACTATGGCATTCTTAGGAGCTTGGATCATTCCTGTCTTGTTGGTAGATTAATGTTATTCCATTCGTCACACAAAAATAGATTCATTTTTTTTTCATTCATGCTAAAATATAACCTACTTCTATTTATATCTATTTAATTTTTTATTCTTTATTATGCCCTTATTTAATATTCTTTGATATTAATAAAAATATATTACGATTATTTATTGTAAATGCATATTTGAAAAAATATAACTAAATTTTACTATTTTAATAATATTACTTACACTTTTCTTAATTCGTATAAAAATCAAATTAGACCTATATCTATTGGATGGAAGGAGTATATATTTATACACATTCCGTCCCACAAAGATATGCTTAGTTTGACTTTCACATAATTTATTAAATTATAATTAATATTATTGAAAAAGTAAATATTAATTATATTTTTTCAAATATACCCTTAAATAAAATAATACTAATGCATTTTATTAATAATATTGTATATTAAATAGAGATACAATTGGAAAATGAAAGAAATCAATGCAAACAAAATGGAAAGCAACTTATATTTTGGGACGGACGAAAATGGAATACAAGTTTATCTTAGTGGGACGGAAGCAGTAGTAATATTTGAAAACATTCAAGTACTCTTGTAGTTTTAAGAATTTAATATTTTATGTATGATTGATTTTACATGGACATTTTAATTTGACATTTAAAAATGACATTTCGATGTATTATTTTCTCATTGAATGGTAAACAATTGAATTAATTGATAAGTATATGTGTATTTTTTCATTACCCAATAATAGAAGTGACATATTAGAATGTCAATTTAAAATATCAATTCAAAATGTATATTTGATAGGTAGAATTACTCTATTTTATTTTTTTTACGGAAATCAACTTATTCATTAACAGCATCACCAACAAGTACATCGTAGATAATAGATAATGGTGGGAGAAACATCTACCCACTCGAAAAAGCCTGACATAGAATGGGTTGTCCGTGCCAAACGATGAGCGACTCCGTTTCGATATTTAGAATTACTCTTATGTATATAAAGATATAGACATCTTACCATTCAATGAGTAATTCACGCAATTAAATAAATACAATTAACTATGTATATAATTTATTTTGATTTGATGAAACATTGTACAAGATAAGAAATGACAACAAATCTTTATTTCCACCTACTTATCTTCAAGGTAAATAGAGATTAGCTAAGAAAAGTGAAGTTTTCATGACTTTATATTTTTATTTTATGAGTTAGACTTATACAAACATTTATTTAAAAAATGTTTGAAACTTTCCCTTACAATTCCCCTTCCCTTCTTTTGTTTGGTTGATGTATTTACCTTCTCTCTCTCTCTCTTCCCAAGAGGACAAACTCATAATTCATTGGGCCGTTAATTGTAAAACTGGGTGAAAAAGGTTGCCGCATAATATTCTAGTCCGTCCGGGCGGACCGTATCTTACGGTCCACCCAGGTGATTTTCTCCTTCGTTCGAACTTCGTTTTGAAATCCGAAAATTTTGTTGGATTCATCATGATGATGAGGAGCTCAAAGAATTTGGAAAAAAATTTAGACATCAGGCGGTCAGAGTGACCGTCAAAGATCGGTCAAAGTTTTTGGCAAAAAATTGGCCAAAAACTTTGACTGATCTTTGACCGTCACACGGTCGCCACTGTCCAAAATTTTTTTCAAAATTGCCTGAGCTCATCATCGTGATGAATCCAACAAAATTTTCAGTTTCAAAACTGAGTCCAACGAGGAGAAAATCACTCAGTGATCTGATTACCTGGCGGACCGGATGCCTTGTTCATTTTGTTAGTTCAATATTGCATATGATCGTCACGACTTATATATTTAGTTAATTTTTTTAATCAAAAACATTTAATTAATTTTAAAAGTCAGTGTATCTCAAGAAAATTTAGGTTTTGTTCTTTTGGTCATAAAGTTATATGCACGTAATTCTGTGTAACCACACATGCATTTTCAACCACACACATATTTTTCAATGTAATATTAACTACACATTTTACACGAGATTGTGTACATATCAACGTTATCACCACTCAAACATATAATGGATTATCTTAAAATTAATTGTGCTAATTAGAAGCATCTCATATAGATGGTTGATTAGAAAATTCAATAAAATACTAGGTCTGTCCCATAGTTTCATTTTCTTAATCAATTTGTTAGTTATTATATATATCCCTATTTAATGTGCATCATTATCAATATATAAGAATAATTAAAATGGAATAATAAATATCCCCCGTGTCTCATAAAAATAGTGTCTATTTTGACATTTATATTGATTAAGAAAAATTAATTAATATTCTTGAAAAAATAACATTTATGAACATTTTACTTTATATACCCTTTCAAATATTGTTATTTATTATTCTATTTTAATCGTTCTTATATGTTTATAACGATATATATCAAATGGGGATATATATGATAATTAACAAATTCATTAAGAAAATAGGATTATAATTTGAGATAAATAAAAAAAATAAAACTATCTTTTTGAAATGGGGGAATTTTTGAAAGAGTATATAAAATAAAATATTCATAAATATTATTTTTTTAAAAATATTAATCAATCTTTCTTAATTCATATAAAAATCAAAATGGAATTAGCTCCATGGGAGTAGGAAGTAATTGGCCATTTAAACGTCACATGGTGCAAAGATTGGCACTAGACTAGGTCACTAGAGTACCACCAAATTCGCGTAAAATCCGCTCTGCATTCATAACGAAGTTGACAAAACAAATTATCCAATCGACGAAGGGTAATGAATCCAAGCGTACACAGATCACCATTAAGGATTATTTGAAGAAAATTGTAATAAGATTTTTTGTTTTTGTTTTTTTTTTTGAATAAAGGATTTTTGTTGATATAGTAGCACAAACGAAATAGGAGTAGTAACTAATATTCACCCCCGGTGTTGTACGGAATAAAAATTTAATAATTATTTATTTGTCAATAAAAAATATTAAAATAAAAGTAAAATATAATGGTTCTTACGTCATTATTACAGATTATTTGCCCTTTTTTCACCACATCAAATGTCCAAGTTCTTGAAAGGTGTTGTTAGACTTAATATATTATATGTAACTAATGTTACACTGTTTAAAGCTTATGAGTAAGATCTTTGTTTGTCTTGACTTATTTTAGTCTTGCTCGAGGTAGGCGAACTTGTAATTTAATTTTCGAGGTTTTAGAATTACGTCTCCCTTCCTTTATGGCCATTAATTTTGTCAATAAAAAGATAGGAGAATCCAAAACCCCACTTCTCAACCAGATGGAGGTGTAAAAACCTCGTAATAGTCGATTGGTTTTTTTTTTAATTACAAATAAGCTTAATATTCATTTACTAAACAAATTAATATAAAATTTTAAATATTTCTTTGAAGACAACAGTTAACATCACTTATACATGTGGATTTATAAGACAATTAAGGGTGTGTTTGATTGGTAAACATTTTCCCGGAAAATGTCAAATCAAGGAAATCATTTTCCAACTTGTGTGTTTGATTGCATTTGTTTTCTGGGAATTCGTTTTCCAGATACAAGTCTTTAAAGTACAAAAACAATAATTTTCTTGGAAAACTCAATCCAAGAAAAGGGTGGGAATCGATTTTTCGAGAATTCGTTTTTCGGAAATTCCTTTTCTTGGAATCCTATCAAACACACCCTAATATCATATAATTACTTATTGTATCCCATATTGCAAAAATTGTAAAACATAGAAAAAATGCAACTTAAACTATGATTTTTAAAAATATAACTTTTGCATAAAAGATAAATAAATTACCTAAATTCATGTAACTCTATATAAAATTGGCATATGTATATCAAAACAAAAACTGTAACCATCAAAAGCAATTTCATCATATACATTCATTGAACGTGAAGCCTTTGTAATTATTTTATTTTCATTAAATAAAGTTCTAATCATCACAGTATTAATTTTTACAATCGTAAAAGAAATTTAATTTAAAATTTTAGTTTATAATTTTTAAAAAGAACCATGTATCATCCATCAACTTTATATATTTATTAAAAAAACAAAATTAACTTAAACAATTAAGAAAAAATAAAGTTAACTATACTGAAGAAATAAATTTATTAAATATTAAATAACTAATAATCTTTTTACATTATGAACACTTGCTCTCACTTGCTGATCTATAGGAGTACTAATAATATTTTATTGGAAAAAAAAGAAATTGAAATCGATGCCTCAAAACTTATGGTAAATCGACCCACTTAGTCTTTTCTAATATTTGATTTTCCAACACAAATAATAAATAAATAAATAAAAGATAAAAGCTAATAACCAAAGAAAAATGAACTATATTAGGGTGATAGGGGTTAATTTTTAATGGTTTTTAAAGATTTTCAATGTAAAGGAAGAGAGAGAATGAGTGGAGTTGAATGGTGGAGATTTGTGGATGTGATGTGATATGTGGATATGATTGATTTATAAAAAAGAAATAATGAATAAAAAAGTGGTAAAAATAGTAAAATTTTTTTTAAATGGTTGCCTAACACCCTTATATGTCTTGTTAGTATATAACATACTTATTAGCCAACATATTATAATCGAAAACATAGAAGTAGTTGTGGATAGTTGTAATATGAATTAACTACATTAAATTATTGAAAAGAAATTCAATTTAGGTAATGCTGATTTACAGAAACAATAAAAAAATGTTTAATAATATTTCAATTAATATACTTTTGGTATTTTATTTTAGTAATTTATTTAAAACGTGGTGGTTATCGTTTGCAATGTTATCTAGCACTATACCCATTATCAAATATAGTGGTTGTGATGAAGTACTCATGCATTTATATTTTCATTTATTACTAGTTTATTTTTGTAGAAATAATAACTTCTTAAATGTGCATTCATAATTTTCCCATCATAATAATTTTGTAAAAACTTCAAAATCTTTCCTTCAAAATTCATATCAACTATTAAAATATTGCAATAATCAAATAGGAAGGAAAATAATATTTGTTGGAATAATTATTGTTTAGTTATTGTGAAATAAATTATTTGTAAAATTAGTATTAGTATAATTGTTGATAAAGAAAAACTAATAGTAATAATTATTATAATATTATTATTTTTAATTGAATAAATTAATTATTATTCTTGCATTTACAAAAAAAACTATTATTGCTTGAAAAATCAAGTTATTGCTCTTTTATAAGTTTCAAATTTCCGAAAAAAAAAAAACACAAAATTTAAACACGTAAGAAAAGCTTTCAACAAAATGTTGCTTTAACTTGTTGATATGTGGCATATATATCTACTATATGATAAGGAAGTATTTAATCTTAACCGATAAAATAGTGAAATGTACATAAATTACTAAGAAAAGTAGGAATTTATAGGGAAAATTAAGTAATAGTACATGTGGCAAAATTTAGTTGTTACAACAAAACAATAAATAATTTCTTGTTCAAATAGCTATTTTTAATTAATAATTTCCAAATCACTTCAATTTTATATAATACTAGCTGTTTCACCCGTGCGTTGCACGGGCGACAAAATTTTCAATTGACAACGATATTGATAGATGTTAATAATATTAACATAAAATCTAAAAAAAATAATTAAAATAAAGAATGAGTTACAACGATAAACTTAAATAATTTAACTTCAAACAATTCTATAAAAATTTCGAAAAAGTTTTTTCTATATTTTGTACTAATCCATCCTGCAACCTACAAGTATGTAAGGAACAACTCATGAAAATCCATACAACTTAATTTACTATTTTCCATAGAATAGTAACTTAATTAGTATTTACAATCTACTTGAGGATGATAATTTATAAGCAGTGATTGTGATAATATATAATTTTTTACTCATTGCAATATTAATTCACTAATATAAATCCAAAATAAAATAACATTAAATATTTAGTTATCAAAATAACTCTACTAACATTAGTAGAGCTCATTGTTTTTTCTTTAAAATTGTTTTACATTTTATTATATGCAATTATAAATTTTGGGAGATATTAATTATACATCAGTATGATATACGTTATTAACAATTAATATGTAAATAATGATTTTTAAGTTTTAATTATGAAATATAATCAGTATATATATATTATAAAAATAATAATGTAGTGAGTAATATCCTAAACTTCAACACTTTTATTCCCCGTATGTTGGAAAACAACACTCATAGTCTAACTATCCAGTATTTACTCTAGGGCGAGTAAGGATGATATGAGAATTACAAACTTCCATTCCTCGTCCATGCCCCGCTAGAAAATTCTCATCCCCATCCACGCCCCATTGTAATAGTTTAATTGAAGACTTTTATTTCAACATTTTATTTCTTCAATAAATACATTCTAAATATACTAAACACGTGTATTAACATATCAGGTATAAAATTACTAATTTAACATATTCGGCATATTAAATATTGAATGATTTGATATTACATATAAATTAATTTGGATAAGACAAATAAATTGAAATATATATGATTAATACTTAAAACATACAATCTATTTGATGATATTTAAAAATTAAAAAAAAATCTCAATTGGAAAAATTCAATATAAAATAAATAATTTAAAGTAGGTAGGATTTTTAATATTTATTTAGGAGATAGAAACTTAGATAAATATTTAATATAGTCGAATACCAGTTAAAATATTCTAATTGAGTCATATAATTGCAATAATTGATTGAGTCGATAACCAAGCAAGAATTCTTAAACTTATTCCATAGCAAAAGCGATATATTGAACCAAAGAATTATTATATTGTTGGCACCCTGGTGACGTGGCACGAGTGCGCCCAGGCCTGCGCCCCACGTGGACCCCTGCGTTTCGTCTACGTACAGGAGAGCCAGGTCGGCCATGACGTACCGCGTGTCGCGTGTCGGATTAATGTCGCAATTCACCCCAATAGTGATTTGGCGGAGGCTCGATTTCGGCCGGCTTAAGCCAAGCTGCCAGCCTAGGGCCCAGTCGGCAAACCACTGAGAACTCTTCCGTCACAAATGACCACCAGAACGGGCCGAGAGTCGGCTTCGGCCCGCGTTAGTGCCCGCCTCACTCGCTCTTGTGGCGAAACAGCAAGGACAATCCACGTGTCATCTGGCACCCGACACCACCCGCAACCGACAGAGAATCTCGTCTCATTAATGCATTAGGCGGTGTACCCAGTTAGAGGTCAACGCCTTAAATGCTTGACTGCGGTCTTTGCAGAGACATCATTACACCTACCCAGGGCCTAGGTCTTGAGCGCAATGATGATCTGACTCACTACCCGATTCACACTATAAATAGAACACTTAGCATGTATTTGAGAGGGCGAAAACTCTCTAAAACACACGGCCCGAGTTCGAACAATATACATTTATACATTTTACTTCTTCAATACCACTATCCAGGTCCTGACACCTACCCCAGTTGATAAGTAATCAGTCCTTACTGATTTCGACGTCAACATATATAATTATTGGTTTGAGTAGCGCCAAAATAAAAAATAATACTATTGAAAATTTATTTTTTGGAACTTGTTACTTAAAAAAAATGAGCAGATTCTTTGAAACACCGTAACTATACAAAAAGAAATATTAATGTTTTGCCATCAACTCTAACTCAAAAGAAATATCATTGGAAAATACAAAATATATGAGAATTAAAAGAAAAGCATGTTTTGAAAAAATGATCTGAAAGGTAAATAAAGTTAATTAGGGATTAATGATCGATCGACTTACTTTACAATAAGATGTAACAATTCTAAGAATCCAAAATCTTATAGACGTTAACTTAATTTTATTTTAAAATCGTAAAAGATAAATTAATTTTGTAGCGGATTTTCTTCCCCAGTAGCAATCTAATTAATTTTATAATTTTTCATTTTGAAATAATTATGTTTCCCACTTTTAGCAATTTAATTAATTTTGATTAATTTTAGTCTAATAAAACTCTCTCAATTTTCATCAAATGAAAATATATCCATTAAATCTAAGAAATATAATTAGTTGTAACATACTTAATTCTAATTAATTCTTATTTTTAGCTTATTATTTATAAAAATAATTTATTATTTCTAAATAATTTGTTTTTAATCATGTTTAAGAATGTATGAATCTAATTTTAAAGATATTTTATAATTAAAAAGATATCTTGCATGTTAAAAGATGTCTTTCATTTTTAGGAAAAATCTAGTTAACCATGGTAATCTAATTAATTTTAATTATTATTTATTTTTAATTAATGCTATTTTTCTATTTTAACAATACAATTGATTAATTTTTAGTCAACTAAACCATATCAATTTTCTCCCATTGAAACCAAGTCAATTAAATAATAACTTGATATTATTAATTTTAATTAATCGTAATAGAATTCATTTTAATTGATATTAATTTTAACTAATTATTTATGAAAATAATTAATTATTTATGAAAATAACCATTTTAATATTTACGCTTTTAAAAATTGTATGAATCTAATTTTGAAGAAATCTTGTAATTTAAAAGATATATTACAATTTAAAAGATTTTTTTTCATTTTTTAAGGTAAAACCAGCATCAATTTAATGATTTTTTTTAAAAATTAATTATATTTCCCCCTTTAATAATGTAATTAATTATTTTTTTGGGATCAATCTTTGTCCACTGAACACGTGTACAGCAAAATATTAGCCATGGAATTTATTGTTTTAATTAATTATTGCTTAAATAATTATAGTTAATTTTTTATTTAATTTAATTATTTCTAAAAAATTAATTATTTCCAAACTAATTTGCTTCATAGCCATAATTCTAAGAATTATATGAATCTAATTTTAAAAATATCTTATAATTAAAAAGAGATCCTAAAATTTAAAAGATATAGATATAGACTCAATTAATTAAAAAACTGATTGATATTACAATTGAATGATTAACTAAACAAAATTGATGTTGCTCGCTTCTTTTAATTGTTATGTAAGCATTAAATGAATTGTAATTTTTTATCCCACCAACCAAAATTAAATCTTGGCGAAATCGCTAATTTTAATTAATTTTCATTTATTAGCTAAGTATTATTTTTTAAAATAATAAATTCTTTCTAAAATTTATTAAAGGGTCCAAGCTAAATTTTAAATTTTCATGTTACAAATTTATTTTAATTTCATATAAAAATTTAATGAATTGTAATTTTTTATCGCACCGCACAACAATTAAATCTTACTGAAATTAGTAATTTTAATTAATTTTCGTTCCTTAGCTAATTATTTATAAGAATGATTGATTGTTTCTGAAATTAATTATTGGGTCCAACCTAATTTTTAAATTTTTTAATATAAATTGGGAATCGTAGTAGTGGGATTTTGTCTCAAACGTGCGCCAACTACCCGTAAGTTTCTTTTTATTTTTTTGTAAAACTTTAATAAATCGTAATTTTGTATCGCAAAAAATTGAATCTTTGTTTTGATTAATTTTTGTTTCTTAGCTAGTTATTTATAAATTAATTAATTATTTCTAAAATTAAGTAACGGGTCTAATCTTATTTTTTGATTTCAATGTTAAACCTTTATTTGAATTTTTGTGTAAAAATTTAATCAATGGTAATTTTGTATGGCATAAAAAATAAATCTTAGTGGAAATTGTTAATTTTAAATAATTTTATTTTTTTAAATATTAGAATTATGAAAAAAAGATAAGTCAAAAATTCATTCTAATTCCTAGAAGACCCTTATATTGTTCAACACATAAATTTATAAATTGAAGATTTGAAATAAAAAAAATTGCAATTTACTGATTGAAAATAAAATTAAAATTTATCACAAATATATAATATTTGTCGATTTTGTTTAATTGCACTAGAAATTGTACTTAAGTACTATATCAATATATAAATTATTATTTTGGCAAATTAAATATTTATTAGGAAAAAATTATTTAATTTTAAACATAAAATAAAGCTAGCTTTACCATATAGAGTATGTTTGATTGGTGATAAAATTAATTTTTTTGATATACATGTTGAATGTGTGGTTGAAGTTTGAGTAAAATATATTAAATAATTGAATGTGTGGTATTAAATGACGAGAGAGAAAATTTTGATAAAATTTGTGTTAATTAATGTTGAATAGAACAACCCCATATTCTCGAGATAAACAAATTGAAACATTATTTTTCATTTAATTTATTTTCAAAGTAAATCAAATATGGAATAGAATTAAAAGTTAAAACAATTTATACATCTCATTATATTTGAATTTTACGCACAAACATCAATTAAGTGTCTTCAAAATTATCAATTTATATTTAGGTTGGACACTAATTTATATATTTGTGGTAAATTTTAATTTTTCAAAAAATAAAAATTTATATATTAATAGTATTCTTATTTTAAAACTCTCACCAAGTCGAGTAAAATAGAATCACAATTTCTTTTATATATAGAAAATGAAAAAAAAAGAGAGAAAATGATAGAGAGGGTATTTAGATGTTATGAGATTGGATAAAGTATTGTAGAAATAATGAAATAAAATCTATATACATTAATATTAATATATTATGGAGGGAAAAAATAAAGAAAGTTGGATATGGATTAGAAAATAAAAATTAAAAAAATAAAAAGAGAGTTTTTTTAAATGGAAAGACGGATTTAAGATAAAAAAATATAATAAGAAAAAATCATCATTTTCTATATATATATAAAAATTATTCTATATATAAATAGAAGATTATATTGAGCAAATTTAGTAGGCAGGAAAAATTGAGGATGCATTTAGGCGGGAAAAATGCTCTTTATATATATATATATATATATATAGATAAAGATTGTCTAAAATAGGGAGCTTGTACCATCCATTAAAAGAAATTATAATGTATATATTTACGTATATGAATACATACATGTAAAAGTTGACTATGTTTACTGAATAATAGAAGATGCATATGATATTTCTTGGACATTACTTATTGAACTTTGAATTTCTTATCATTGAATAATTTTCTATCAATTCTTATTGTTGTATTGTCAAAAATAGAAAATTTGTGTTAATTAAGGGATGCATAAATTAATTTAAGATTTATGATTATATATAAACAGTCTATTATTAAATTAGAAAAGAAAACTGCTCCAAGAAGTTAACGATTCAACTTGGTATTTGCGAATAATTGGTGCACTAGTTGCTTAACTAATTATTTGTCCAATAACTGTTTTTAAATTGATAGCTTCCAATTACATCTTCTTTATAATATATATTGATTATTTCGTTGTATTTGCGAATAATCACTCTCATTTTCTGTAGGGTAAACTGACATATTGATATTTTCAAAAAACCATTTTGCTAGATTGGTATTTAAAATAATGACGACGACACTAAAGCATTTGAAATTGAAAATTCACGCACATCGACCCAAATCCTCGCCGCTGGCCAAGCCCGTTGCCACCGCCTCCAACACCCCCAACCCCACCCCACCTGTATCACCATTTCCGTCCCCCTCCCTGGTCGTGAACAATGGCATTTTGAGTAGAGTTTCTCAAGCTACTCGGGGCAAAACTCCACAGGCTACAACTCAATAGAGTTTCAACAAGAGAAACACAGAAATTTGGACACAAATTCCGGCTGATTTAAGCTCAAATCGCCGATGAAAATGTTCTACCATGAATGCCTCAAATCGCCGGTGAAAATGGCCTACTATGTTTGCTGCTTGCTTGCAATTTTCAGATGGTTGTGGGGAAGAAGGTACGCTCGAAGCACACCGCAACTTTCACCGGAACGAGCAGCACGGCGAGGCAGCAGCGGTGCCACCCTCTTCCTCTTCTCAATGGGTTCTTGGCCCGTTGTGGGTCGATGTGCGCGAATTTTCAATTTTAAATGCTTTAGTATTGTCGGAGTTATTTTAAATACCAATATGGCAGTTTACCATTTTGTGTACCAAAACAAAATATTGACACTAAATAGTTAAATTAATTTATTAACAAATAGTTAAATTAATTAAATGCAATGACATTGTACAATACAGAGTAGAGTATTATGCATGTCTAATATAAAATATGCAAAAACCCATTTATGCATTTCTTTGTTTTGTTCATTTTTGTCAATTTTGTTTTATTTGTGTATTAGCTAGGGATTTTATTCTATAAGTTTTTGTCTATGCATGAAAAGGTTTGATGCTTGATCAGAGCACCATTACTAGTAGATAATGTGCATGATTTTTTTTAGTTTAATTAAAATAATACGAAAAGCAAAAAATATCAAATTTAACGCTCAGTCTCATCACCTCACCACACATCGTGCCCTATAAAACCTTGATTAAAGGTACTCCATTGTCTCTTCTTATTGGAAATTAGGTGAATGGCAATTGAAGTTCACTTGCATGTGAAGGATTCCATTTGGGAAGCGGGACGTATCCCACGTGGGAAGTTAAAACAAGTGTGGACTAATTTATTAATGGTTAACTATGTGTAATATGTAACCATTGTTATATAGAGAATCCTCCATGGCATACGCGCGCATGAGAGTTGAAATCACGAGTCAATTTTCACATAAGCTTTGGGATCTGAGCGAGCGCGACCTGCGAACACGGATGTCGCATCGAAATTGGCCAGAAAGTGCAAACCGCATTGTTTTGCAAATTTTTTCTTGTAGTTTCAACTAACCAGACTTAACTTTTTTCTACATAATAGCCTGTCTTCGAGTTTTCCTTCATTCAACTTGTTGATATTTATTCAGGCACTCAATTAACAACGCTCATATTTTGGTGGTGAGAGCGAAATTGCTTTAAGGATATTGCATGCTACACATGTCTTGTCCATCGTTTCGGTTTTTATACTCTTCATTTTACTTTGCAATTTATATATTAGTGGATGTCAATTAGACATGTCAATTTGGCTCGACGAGTCAACTCGGCTCGCCCCAGCACTATTCGAGCTCGGCTCGGCTCGTTTACTGTACGAGCCCGAGCCAAGCTCGGCTCGTGTTTTACACGAGTCACTCGCCTCGAGCTCACGAGCCGGGCAACCTTGAGCCGAGCGGCTTGTGCCTTTTGTGTTGTGGTCGGGCCAAGCTGAGCTTGGCTCAGCGAGCACGAGCCGAGCTCGCGAACAATTTTGCCAAGTCTAATGTTAAGGTGAGTCTGTTTTAGCCTATTTTTCTTACATAATTTTTCTTACACTTCTATACTTCCTTTCCTCCACTTTCATTTTCATGTGTTGTACAATCCCTATCCAAGTCAGATTTATGCTCCAAGCAAGTGCCTAAATTTGTTTATAGTAATAAAATAGTAGAAAAATTCCAACATGCATTGCACTACGGTTGAAGAGCGTATTGGTTAAAAGATAATATTATTTTAAAACTAATACTAAGATTTTTCACTAAAGAAGTATACAACATTGCTATTTATTGTTAATGATGATATAGGCACCTCATCAATGAATAAGGGAACGTCACCTTTAATGGTATTCGAATGACTATCGATAATCATTAGTGATATATAACAATTTTGTTATAAAAAATTAAATTTGATCTTACTTGTGTGACGTCTAAATATAAAGTCGTTTTACTTTGTTATTTTACCATAATTTATATTTTTCATGCTTATATTTCACTCAGTCTAGTTATACTTTATGTTCTTTTCTTTTCGTTTCTTTCTCCTTTCTTTTTCTTTTTCTTTTTCCTTTTTTTGGAAGACTTGATAACATTATTATTTGAAGGTATTGTGATGTCAAGTCACATGTGGTTGGTAGTATGATAGTGGTGGTGTTCCCATTCTTACCTCCTTTAATTTCTATCTCACTTATGATTTGCATCACCCGTTGACATTCATCCACGGTTGCTAATGCTTTCTGAACAATAACAACAATCAACTAATTTCTAGAATCTAATCTACAATGAAGGAAATAATAACGACAAATTTTAGAAGTTCTCCATAGTTTGTCATTAAACCTCACCTAAAGTACTGTTGTGGCTAAGCAACACTTTAGCACAAAATTTAATCTTACTGTTGTGGCTACTCATCTCAATAATTTCATCTCTTGATGCTTTGGACTAAACATCGATAATAAATACTCTTAAAAGAATGATGTTACTTGTCATCATCATTGTTAAGTGCTGACGTCATATTTAGAGTATTTCTAATGCATTCAATATATGATTGTAATTTGTATAGTAAACGAGAGAGATTATGTAGTGATATTCTGTATTTTTTAATTTATTTATAAGTATAATGTATAATTCAATATCACAGAGGCGTCTACAGATATATCTTTTACTAAAGCATAACACAATAAATCCCTGATCGGGATAAGTGAACCTGTCGTGAGGATATATAGTAGAACCCCTTGTTGCGATAGCATAAACACCTTAGAAAATCGAACATGGGACCTCAGAAAATCTCAGTTTGGCCCTCTAAACCAATGGCCAAACCTCATCCGCGTAATTATATTTTGTATTAATTGAATAGAGATTGTCCAAAAATTGCTCTCCAGTGATAACAAATCAATAAAAAAGTTGGACGGAATGGAGGAGGTAAGGATGAGAAGATAATATTGGTTGATAAGCACCAGTGGGTTGTGTTCATCCAATGGAATAGACAATACTAATCTAGAAGCGAATCTAAACAAACAGAATTGAGAATCATATTTGGTTAATGAAATTTGTCTGCTAGGAAAAATAATGGAGCAAATATGGCTTTATTCTATTAATGCTTTTAGCATATTGGACCCCACCTGAAACTATCCCGTTACTGATAGTAACGTCCACGGCCCAAGTGAAATTATTACTATTTACTAAATATGACATTATTATTATTATTATTATTATTAACGAATTTGATATCGATAACTTTAGACTGTTGCTTTATACAAATAGTTACGAAGTCACAGTTTGAGTCAATTTTTTAGATAAAAAAATTATTATTTTTAGTTTGAAGGTTTTTTGGAAGATTTGTTTTTCAAGGTATGAAGTACTTCAAAATCATGAAGAGATGTAAAAATAAATTTTCAAAAGAATACGTGACTAAAAATAAACATGAAAAATAATTACGCGAGAAAAAAACTTTATGGTAATAGCCCAATTGGCCATGATAGACTACATGAGACATGTTGGGTGTCGTTTTGGGACTAGAAAGATCAATGGAAATACTTCCAACCACACAATGACAATTTTAATGCAGCCTTATCTATATTAATTTTCGTTATAACAATTAAATGATAATCAAACTTTGTAAATATCTCAATGAATATTTGATATTTTATTTGAGTAATTTGGACGTTTTGAAGTGACATTTTCATTGGGTGATTAAAAAATATCGGTAAAATATGGTTTCTAAAATTGATAATTCAAAAATCAGGTGAAATTAAGTCAATACGGAAATTAGGTGCAGGCAATTCAAGGTTCGGTCTTGTTGCATGTTTCAAAATCTGGCGATGCCCAGATTTACACTAGGCGTTGCCTAGATTTTTCCCTGAACGATTGTACTTTCTTAATTTCAACTTTGTTACAAAGACTCTGTAATGGTCTTCTACAGCATTATAAACAATATGTAATTAGTTACAAAATACATGTAATACATTAGAAGCTATCTGTAATGACATTACAAGTTCATCCAAAGATCTAAAAGACATAAGTTCACCTAAAAGTCAACCATTGTTCGATTTCAACAAATAATACCATTTTTAAAATAGTTGAACTCCGATGCAAAACCGCTAAGCACACGTATTTTAGCCAAACTCCATCTTGAGGGTCAAATCAACACCTCCTTTTTTCTTTTTTTTTTTTTTTTTTTGCTTTCATGTAAAATGTTATGCAAATCTTTCAAAAAGAAAAAGAAAATTGTACTTAGCGATTGCAAGCATTTATACTAGGTGATCCCCAATTGAAATCTGAGCAATGCCAGTTTCCATCTAGAGGATCGCCATTTTTGGATTGGGCGATCCTTAGTTATGTAACACACCTGATTTTTTTCAATTTTATGTTAGGATTTGCCTTATTTTTCTAATGAGCTCTGTTTGACTTTATTTTTGAAGTGTAAAATTTTTAAATTATGGATATTTCCCGTGATTAAAAAGATGCTCGTGTGTTTTATCATCCACGACATAGTAATCACATCACATCCTAAATAATAAATCACTTATAAAGACAATAACTTTTCAAATCAACTAAACATATTTCAGATATCCTAACGTCCTAAACAATTGAATGAATCCTAAATACGAAAATTAAATTATTGGATGTATTCGTTAATGGGCTATCAATGTCTAACTTCCAAGTTGTATTCCTTGTACTTACAGGGTGTCCGTCAATTCGGACTTCCGTTTAGGGTTGTCTGGTTGTGATGTTTACCAACCAATTCATAATACATTTCTTTTCAATTGAAGTGCCTCCATCCATACTCAAATCACATGCACAACTCAATTATTATTGGAACATGAACATAAGATCAAAAAGTTGACAGTTGAATGCCTTGATTAATAGATTATATCAGCACGCTATTTTTTCCATAGATAGATTTGGCAGTCGAGCATAGTTAGTAACCGTGAAAACTATGATCGATTCTTATAATCTGACGGAATCTATGATCACTACAATAACTAATCGCAGTTTTTATTTATTAATTAAAATTACTTTGATGACCGTTAGTGATGTACAACAGATGGCTGAATCCATAGAGGGATTGGACCAAAAGGGACATAATCGTAATTTGGTAGTTTGATGCTGATGACTATCTAATTGAGGAGTATGATACCTTCCAAAAGTGGAACGAAGAGACAAATTACACATATTTATGGGCTGATGATTAAGGTTTTTAGCTGCCTGATTCCATTCAATAAAATTTCGTGAAGTAATTTTGTTTCGCTGGATTTCAAAACTGGCTTTTGCAAGGTTTTCACTAGAGTCATTTCAATCTTAAATGACTTTTAATGCATCTAAAACGCTTTAAAGTTAACCCTTGAATTAAAATGCCCTTGTAATTCAAGTCTCTTTCAAACAAACAAGTTTTATGGGTGAGGGCTTTTTCATTATCCATTGACTAGTGAAAAACCAAACATGCTGAAATCATTTGCTTTCAATTTTAGAATCAGAAGAATATGAAGACACTACAAGAAATTGAGCTTTTAGGGATAGCTGTCGCTTATAGGTTAGTGTATGTAGGCACTTTGGGGGCGGACGATATAACAAAGATGTTATTCTAAAGCGTCTACTGGCTAACCCATAGAGGCGATATACCACGTTTAAAGGTTCAATTTTATGTAGTGAGAATATGAATATGAAAATGGGCTAATAAATTTTGTCTCGCCCATATGTAGGAGGCTCTACTTTAAGCTCCAAAAATCCTCCCCCCTCCACTGGGAATATTACATTCTTGATTTCATCTTTAGAGCTTTAATTTGTAATCATTTCAACCACATGAGCCATCTAATTAACTATTATTTAACGCCAAATCAATAATTCATTCACGCTTTCTAACACACTTGTTAAATTAAGTTCGATTAATGTACCGGAGCATTTTTAGTAATCCAAGACCACGTTTTTTTGTCTATATATTTGCATCAATTATTAGCATTCATCACCTATACTTATATTATTAGTTTAATAGAAGTCCTTATATGTAAGTAGTCAAAATTTATTGTCTTGGACAATTGAATTAACTACAATAATCTCTTTTTTGTTTTCTCTTTTTTCTTTTTTCTTAAGTGTGCACCAATGAATACGGCATGACAAATCATTCATGCTGTAATTTCCTTTATCTCCTACTTTAAACCTGTACCTGAGTAAAGTATCTAAAGTACAAGAAAAATCTACTAATTGCTGATTTTCTCCAGCTGTATTAATTATTATGTGCCTTGGCCATATGCAATCAACTCAAAAGAAGGTAGACAATTTTTTAGACGAAATTTTGTGTATTGTATTGTGTGGTGCAATGTATCATACATTTTCTTCTTAAAAATATAATGCACTCCTTCTTGAAAAGGTGCAACCTCAATGAACCTTGATTATGTAGGTTCCTAATATCATATGTGTGAACACTCTCTTAACCAGATTCCCCATATAAAAATTCGATCTTATGTATCGAGACATAATGAATCCCTACCAAAATTTCTTGAATATTTAACATAGAGTTGGATGGATGTAGCCATCAAACAACACAAATCGTAATTGGGTTTTACTAGCTAGAATGTGTAGTTTGTTTAGTTTGTATCTTTGATTGTATGAGAGATGATGTAATGAAAATGAGAGTTCCCTTTATGTTAAGCACAAATGATGTGATATGACATATTAGTTCATTAGTTGGTAATAAATTTGATTTAGTGCTCATGAGATTATTTCTGCAGATTGTATCTCTTTGAAGTCACTACCAACAGATTTTCCATTTTATGTGGGAAAAGATTGGTCTTGCTTGCCAAATAAAAACACCAGTTCAGCGGCGAACGATGAGTACTAAATGCCCTAATTCGACTTTTCATCTGGGAATACATATTTATTTCACTCTTACTTTAGATTATTTCAACGTGTTCTTTCCACTTCAACCACAAATGGAAAGCATGCCACCTAACACAATCCTAAAAGAACATCAAAGTATGTAACATCCTGATAATTCAATTAATTACCTTAAAGAACAAACTGAATGTTCCCCGATATCAGATTCAATCTCCCAATCCAGTGAGCCTGCTACTTTTGGAACATAATTTACAATATAATCCCTAGACATAATCATGATTAGTGTGACCTACTGTTTAATTGCATAAATGATTTTTTGTGATCACATTCTACTTCAACACTCATTGGTGACCTCTTTAACAATGCAAAGATCCAGAGAAGTGAAGAAACACAAGTTTCAACTCAGAGGATGCAAGGCATTGTGCTGTAGTTGCAGACTTAGTGTATCTTCTTCCTCTGAGGAAGCTGAAAGCTTGAATTCCGTTAGATTTCCAACTATCTCCAGCATTGCACACGCCATGGTTCAAGAAAGGTTAGATCAAATGATCAGAGACAGACGAGAAGCAAGAAATGAAGAGAGAAGAAGGATGAGACATAGAGAAACTAAGTTTGTTGTAATGGTGGCAATGGAGAAATCCTCTCATGATCCCAGAGAGGATTTTAGAGAGTCCATGGAGGAGATGATAGTAGTTAACCGTATTCGTGAGGCTAAGGATCTTCGCAGCCTGTTAGATTATTATTTGACTATGAATTCAGAGGAATATCGGGGCATCATACTCGAGGTATTCCATGGAGTTTGTACTAATTTATTCTTGCATTGTAAGTGTCATTAGCATGGAGTATTCTTGTAGATATTCCTTCCAGTATGCTTGTCCAATGGAAGATACTCATTAGGGATGATTTTCTGATCTGTTCGGATAACTTTTTTAGCACTATTCTGTGTGAACTGATCCAGTGCACACTAGGGTGCACACTATAGCATACTTTGAATTGATGTGACACCTCAACTGATATGTCACATCACCTTAGAGTGCGTCATAGTATGCATCTTGGAATATACTGGATCAACTTCACTACTTTATGTGTTTGAAGAGATTCCTTCGAGTACTTCGTTCATCAATGGTGGGCTGACCTAAGAAAATTTTTAGATTTTAAATTTTCACTTCACATATCAACCTACCAATGAGGTGTGCATATTAACACATGTCCACTATAGGTAGGCGATCATCTTTATTCCAGAGGAAGCTATCTTATAGTGCCTTTCTCTAGAAATACTTCTACAAGAAGCTTAAGTAGAAGCTGAAGCTATTCCAACAAACCCTTTTTAACTATATTGAGAATTGGTTAATGCAAAAGTATCTATTGAGAATTGGTTAATGCAAAAGTAACAAATTAAGCCGTTAGGTTAGTTCAAGAGTTTAAGGCAACACTATGTATACTGCCTATGTTTCCCTCATAAGAGCGCCCAAAATGAGACATATGTTTCCATCTATTTACTGCTACATGGGCAAGATTTGTGCATCAGGCAATTATATATGCAGATTCATATTTTCATTGAATACAAACAAGGGGTTTACAACATCTTGCGAATCAATGCGAATTCTTGAAAATCTATGCCTTTTTCAAAACAATATTTCAAGAAAATCAGCAATATAGCTGTCTAAGGAGTCAAAAGAGGGCTACCTTCCTTGATGAACACAAATACATTACCAGCATTGCATTTTGAAATACGAAGCTCATCATCAAGGTATGTCGTTAGAAGCCATGATTCTGCATTGGTGTTGGTGAGTGAAAATTTCAGAGGCGGATGGCTAGAAATAGACTTTGCAACAGAGGAAGCCATGTCCTCGACTGAAGTGAGCAGACTTTTGAAGGGTGAAAGGTCGACCGTTTTCCCAAGAAATTCCACACTTTCTGGAAATACGACTGAATCTATCAACTGAGGAATGCCAATTATGCCTTCTTCAAATTTAATCTGCCATTGAATATCGAAAATCTTAGTAATAAGAACTTAAGAACCATTACAACTATTTCGTTTTCTATAGACTTTGGAAGATAAGAGAAATGATTAAAAGATGCAGAACCTGCACACGTTTAGGACTTCGAACTTCGAATTTGGCATTAGTAGTGACTGAAGTGGTAGCCAATGGTCCAACAAATAGGAATGAGCTTTGGACTCTGAAATTTTCAGACTCAATGGTCTGTGATATCTCCTCAAGGCTCACAAACGGCAGTTTAGCGTCACTTGATACCGCATGAAACGGTGCTACAAATGATGCGTGACTATAAAAGTAAAAATTAAAGTCATCACGTGTATATAGAGTAACCATGGCATGAACTAACATTCTTCAGAGTAAAAGAGCAGTGTGCTGAAAGGTTCAAAAAGTATGTAATTCAAAGTAAATTTTGGAAAACTAAATTTGGATGAAATCTAGAACAAACAAGGTGAGAGCTATTGGCCTAGACCTATTGGATAGCACATAAACGGAAAAAGTAGGCATGGCCTAACTAGTACTAACTACTAACTATTCCATCACAAACACGTTGCTTGAAAAACTTGCTCTGTTTCCCCTAGTTTGGCGAAAATTAATCGATTATTTCTTTTCTTTTTAATATAAGTAAGGGTAAGTAAGCTTTTGTTTTAAAAACACCTGAGAAAATATAAATATAAATACAGTTATGTTTACTTCGCCCATGCTAGGATTGAGGTTTTTTTTTTTTTTTAAATGTGAAATAGGAGAGCGAATAATTAGAGTTGAATAGTAAAAACTTGTGTAGTATATATACGTCCCACAAGATATGTGGATGTTATTGATTTGATTAATTTCAAATTTAGAAAGAATGGATAAAAATGTGTAAAAAAAAATATACCTTATCATGCCTTTGTACTTGAGCTTACGGTCAAGTAATTGATCTTTTGTTTGGGTAAAACTTGTTCACTATAACGGGGAGAACACATCATCAAAAATTGAGGCTCCACTGTTGATGTGCTCTCTCTTGATGAAGATATATAGCATATGTGGAGAATAACTCTTCCCCACATGGGGAAGAGATCATTATTGATTTTCAGTGAATAACGGTCTCCTCCCCACGCGAGGGGCTGTTCTCCTAATTTGCTACGTGTCAATAGATGGGACAACACATCATCAAGAATTGGCTTCACTATTGATATGTTTTCTGACACATAGCAAATGGGAAAAATAACTCCTCCCCATACCCCATGTGGAGAGGAGATCATTATTGTTCAAGTAACATTTAAATGCAGAGGAAATTCGAATAAAAAACTTAAAAAAAGTACAACTTTATTGCGTAACTTGATGTTAAAGAAAAATCAAAGGCAGATCTTACGCAAGGATCCATTTGCCGTTGAGCAAAGTCAACGCCTCCGTCGGTGCCGGAGTCGGATTTTGCGTCTCAAGCTGCGTGATTAGCTCGATAATCCCGCCCTAGTTTCACTACTGGCGCACAATCCTCCGTTTGTTCCGTAGAAAGACTTCACCAATTTTTTCTTCAACCTCTCAATTTCCGTTGGTTCCTTTGGCGGTTCCTCCACCAACACCGCCACGTCCGATGATTCTGGCTCCTTCTCCGGCCCCCACCGGCCAGGAAGTCCAGCCGTGACTGTGAAATTTGGCTTCGACATCCGCCACAGATTTTTCCCGCAGAACTTGATCGAACTGATCGGGGAAGAGGCGATCGATTTGTAGTTGTGAGAGCTCTTTTGGAATGCTTTACGAGGGAATTGAGAGAGAGAAGAGATTGTCGCCATTGGTATCTGCAAAACGGGAAGTAAAAGAGAGAGAAGTACAGAGGAGAAATGGGATGTGCGTTTTTTGAGATCACTGTTCGGCTAATATATGAAGTTGGATTTAAAAGACCGAACCGCCCCTGTGTTGTGCAATTAATTCTAAGAGCCTGATGGGTACGCTTGGGGCTATTTGGGGTTTTCAAGGTCTGGTGGGACCCACTCTTTTATACATGTGAAGAAGGAGAGGGAAGAGCTCTTATTGGTTTATGCCGATTTGGTGCACAGTAACGGGGTACACACAACCGCACCTAAGAGGCTAAGAGGACAAATGGCCAATAAAGACTTGCTAGGACTATAGCCACGTCTCACATGGTTAGAGCACTAGTATTGAATAGCGAATCCCATGCAGTCACTGTGTAGCTCAATTAATGTGACATTTGTTATCTCAATTGTTATTCGTTTAGAGCATGTTATTATAATCATTAAAATATAATATTTTTCTTACTTTTTAAATTTAAAATTTTGTCAAACAAATCACATCCACATATCTCGTAGGGTTCACTTGTGTTATTAAATATCTACCATTCAATTTCACTAATTCTCTCTTTTCCTACTAATAAAAATACATTATAATTTATATACTAACACACACACAGTGTTGCATCAATTTGAAATGGTTTGACATTATTGAATTGATACACTTTTTGTTGGAAGTACACAAGATACATCAAATATGAATATAGGGGATCGATACAAGCTCAATTGAAGCAGGAATTACAGTTGTCTTGCCGGCGGGAGAATTGTAGCTGCATTACTATTACAACTCCAATTAATAGGATGGTATGTTAAATATTTTAATTAATAGGATAGCTACGAGAACTTAAATTGGGAGAACAATTCAAAAAATAATAGCTATGTATTAATAGAGTATAGACCCACTATCCTTTTAATTGTCACATTCAATCATAATATTCAACATCTACAAGTATTACTTCCATATTATGTATAAAATAAATAAATAAATGGTGAAAAATAATTTTAAAAAATTGTATAAATAACATAAAACAATAATTATAAAACATAAATTTTCAAAAGAAGTAACTAATTAAACATATGGTATACTTTTCTAACACCTAAACACATTTTTCATTCTATTCAAAAAAAAAAAAAAAACGCACACACATTTTGCACAATTGTGATATATGTTTAAGCAAAAATGGGATATTTGTATTTTGATATTTTTGCACCTCCCTTCTCTTTATATGTTCCCATATACCCCTCTGAATTTGGAAACCTCCACTTATGGAAACAAAGTGTGTTTCTCTTAACTTTTTTTTTCTTTTGTTTTCTTTCCTATAATTTAAAAATTAATTTATTCCGTACTCAGTCAGTATAAACTTCAATAAAATCAATGGCCTTAGTTCGGACAAGTTTCTTCTAGCAACATAGAGACGGTTAGATGTCTATTTATATGCCACGTTAACTTCATGAATTTTGCGCTAGTTGAGACTGCCAGCAACTTTTATGTGAATTTATAAGAGCATTCCTAACCCAAAACTCTATTTTACAATTTCAAAAACTCTAAAATAGAGTTTTGCAAACTCTAAAAAGAGTCATTTTTTCAACCACAAACTCTATATTGAACCCCACACCTAATAAAATATATTATCTACTATATTTTATAAATATCCTACTATTTCATATATTCTAAAAAATTAATTATTTATATATTTAGTCGTATTAGATTAATTAATTATATAATCTCGTAAAAAAATTACGTTAATAATTTTTAAAAAAGGAACTTCACATAAAATTTTTATATAATTTTTATGTTGTTTATATTGTTGTGTCATTTTCCAATTAGTCAATGCGTTGTACCTAGTCGACGCTAATTTTCTCGGCATCTAAAAAAAAATTGGGTGTATGTATCATTAATTTGAACTTATTTACATTGGAGTTTTAATTACCATGTTGTGTTTTTTTTTACCAAAATTAATCTATAGATAGGTAAAAATAAATAAATGAACTATGTTAAAAATAAAATAAAATCTATTGTTGTTGAAAAAAATAATCCATTTCAACTAATTAATTAATCATACATAATTAAATACGATACGGGACGACACAAATAAAATAATTTATCAATGAAATTGACACATTAAATTATATCAAAAATAAAAGCAAAGCAAAAATAATAATAAAATAGAACTGCATCTCTACAGTGGAACTGCAAAAATGCAGTTCCACTTGCTCGACTGCATTTCCCGACGAAATGCAGTCCCATGATGCAGTTGGGTTGGAGCATACCCGGACTGCTTTTTCCCCAAAATGCAGTCCGGTTGGGGATGCCCTAAACTCTTTATCAAGTGAAACCACTAAAAATTTAACCAATTAAAAAATTAAATTACCAAAAAATATCTGAAAGTTTTAAATTGTCTAAATCTATATAAAACATTTAGATTGATCTGAACAATGTTCAGTTAGTCAAATTAATCCAATGCTTGTTTACTGTTTTATAGTGAGATGCGTCTGCAAATTAATGATAACCAAATTTGTTTACGAAATTAGAACGTGACATATATGTTTGATCGTGATATAGAAACTAAAAACAAAAAATAATAAAATGAACAAGAATACACAATTTAATATGGAAAACCCCGCAAGGTGAAAAACCACTTGCTTTGTCGCTTACGAGTAAATACTAATCCACTAGATTCAAAAGAGTTTAAATGTTTACAATGAAGTTAAAAGTTAGTTTACACATAAACTAAGCAACACCTAAGAAATTAACAAAAAAAAAACTCCCATTTTTTCTTTCTTAGCGTGTAGTGCGAACCAACATCCCGTTGTTCATCAGTAGCTCCTTGCAATCGCAATCCCGCAACAAATCTGTACTCCTATGATAGTCTCGCAGCATTGGGGCTCTTCTACTCGAAGATCAAGACCCTATCTTTAGTGATCAAAGGTGGTTACATGAATTGGATCAAGAAATACTTGAAGAATTCATGCACGGGGAGAAGCTATGCCACGTTTCTCAAGGTAATATAGGTGAACGAAAATTATGCTCCAAACGTGTACAACACTTCTACAATTGTGGTGCTTTTATTGCACTTAGTTGTCTTGTTAGTTAACAAACCTACTTGTCTTAAAACACATCCTACAAGGAAACAAAGACTTTTGTTAGTTGTAAGATAATAAAGATTTGTAAGATAATAAAGATAAAGTAAATATAAGTAATATCAAATAAAATCTTGCCTTATCACACACCAAGTTAATTATGGAATTGATTCTTACTATAATATAAGGTGCAAGGAACATGGATACAATCGTAGCATACTACACGCCTACTAGGGTTATTAGTGTCATTATCACAATTAAATTAAGAATTAAAATAATACATATGATAATCAAGTCCAACAACAAAATAAATCAATAATTAAATTAATTAAATATAAAATTCAATTAATTTAATTATGAATATGGAAAAATAAAAATGCCAATTAATTAAATTTAAAATTAAAGTTAGCAATATATATCAATTAACAATCTGCTTCCAGAATTATTCTAAATGTTTTGAACAAGATATTCCATCATTTCTTAGGGTCACTGGCCACCACCTATCTGTTAAGTCATTCTCTTCTCCTTTCTGTCAAGATATCCCAATATTTCACGTGATTCTACCTGGTTTACCCAATTATATATCCTTCCTCTCATCTAGTCATTTATGGCTATTCTCTTCAGTCTTCCCACCTCGTCATATGCATGCATGAGAGAGAATGAATGGCGAGGAGAGAAGGAGGAGTATAACACAACGGCTAGGATTCAACATCGTCGGCTGTTGTCTAGCCAAATGGGCTTTTGGCCCAACAAGAGAGGACCAGACTGGGCTCCGGCAGGCCCATTCTCCGGCGGCCACTGTGATGAACTTGGCGGCGGCGTTAGCCATTGATCACGATAACGAAGAAGCAATTTGGATGAATCCCAACAACAATCCAGCATCTGTAACTGCAGGAACTGTACAGGGGCCACCGTCGAGAATGTCACTGATGAAATTCCTGGAGGAAGCAGACAACTACGGTGATGAAGAGACCAAGTACGAGGAGGAAGGGGGGTGTGATTCAGTGTGCTGCGTGTGCATGGGAAGGGAAAAGGGCGCAGCATTTATACCATGCGGCCATACATTTTGTACTGTGTGTTCAAGGGAGTTATGGCGGTGTAGAACCTCTTGTCCTCTGTGTAACCGTTGGATTATTGACATTCTTGACATCTATTGAGATCAAGAAAATTTGTAATCTCGTAATTTTAGATAATTAATTAATTAATTGCCTCGTTGTGTATATATAGTGATCAATTTCGTGTGCAAAAATTATATATGGTCTTTTTCGGTTTAATCTTATGATGAGATTTTGCTCTTTTATTTTTATTTTTATTTTTATTTTTCACAATTAAATTTAGTTTTGGAGAGTGATCATTATTATTATTATTATAGATATATATGAATGACAATGATGATTAATTTGATTGTGCGCTAGATTTTAATTCAATGTTTGTTTTATTTTTTTTTTTTTTTGTTTTACCCAGTCCACTTTTAATAGTCCGTCACAGTTAATTTTCAATTTTATTTGTACATTTAAAACTATTATGTATTATCATTCATACTTTTTTTATCGGTATTATTTATACATTTTGGAATCTCACAGCTATTCAAGTTAAAAATAACTTTTTAAAACTAGAAAATTAAGCTACACAAATACAAGTACAAAAAATGAAAATAAACTAAAAGATGAATATTTATATATATATATATATATATATATATGGAATAATCGAGGAAATAGTGAACTTGGTTGATAAAACGATTTTAAAAAAGAAAAGTGCTTTTTGTTATGAAAAATGTAGAAATTTAATTGCCAAAAATGAAGTTCGTGACTTCGTGTTATGTAATTGAGTCACATCGTGATATTGACGTGTTCTCTCCAATAATGGATAAGAATTAAATGGGCCGAGGAGACAGCCCACAAATGAAATGGACGTGGTCCCTTGGAAAATGAAGGGAAACGCGGGCTTACCGACTTTCGTGAGCACTTCCCTCAACGTTGATTCGCATTAATTGGGTGATTGGAAGTGTTTTTTAATGGTTTTTAATGTAAAGGAGGAGAGAGAATGAGTGGAGTTGAGTGGTTGAGATTTGTGAATGTGATGAGATATGTGGATGTAATTGATTTAGAAGAAAGAAAAAAATTGAAAAAAATGAAAAATTTTGGAAAAATCCCAATCAGGCTTTAAAAATCTCACATTCTCACCATATAGAAAATAAAGTGGAGTAATTCTATAAATTGACATTTTTGAGTCTATTGACATAAACAAGATATATTTTTAGAATTTTTAATACTTCTGCAATGACATATTTGGTATTAAAGGCTAAGCAATGACCATTTAGATCCTGATGATCATATTATTTATTCATTATTCAATAATAAATGGTAGATATGTGTGTATAGTTTGGATTTTTTTTTTTTTTTTAAATAGTTCAACTTGACTATTTTACGATTCAATGTTAAAGACAATTTTGTGATAGAGTTACTAATTTACTATTAATAAACTTAATTCAAAACACAAATTTTTTGCTCATTTATCATATTTGAAAATATCAATAAATGATTATCACCGTTCTAAAATGAGTTGTTTCAAAATGATATTATTCGTTCAAAAGGGCCGATCTCTAACATTGAGGCTTTGAAGTATGTTCGATGTGAAAGCTTAAGGTTGAATCTCAATGTGATTTTTCATTCTCGTGCTGGTCCATGTTAGTACGTATTTTACTTTGGTTTCGAGTGAAATCAGAGGTGCGATGGTGGTTATAGCTTGCTGTCTAGTGGTGGTTTGGTATTGGTCAGGATTGGTAGTCGTGGAATTAGTCATAGATGAAGAAGATGTCAATTTAACACATAAATATAGTGTTAAAGTTTGATTTTAACTCTTTTGTTAATGTGTATTTTAATTATTTTATTAAAGAAAATGCTTGCTTTAAAATAACTAGTATTTCTCGTGCGTTCTTGAGAGATATAATGAGTTCAATTTTATAAGAGAAATGGAAGATTGAGTTGCAGATTTGTGATTATCCGAAGCGTGATTTTACAATTAAATTTTATTTTTTTAATTCAGAAAATGAAACTTTTCAGGAAAATGACCTAATATTATATGGGGAGATATATAAGAGTTGAATTCTGTAAGAGGAAGGAAAAGATTGAGTTGCAATTTGTGATTATCCTTTTACAATTAAATTTTATTTTTTTAATTCATAAAAATAAAACTTTTGGCGGGAAAATGATCTCATTTTATTAATATATAGATGTTAAGAAATTAAAATGCTTTGTGACTATTATCTTGTTCTAAGTACTATTAATATTAAATTTTTATTTGCATCCTTGTTTTCTCGGGTTATTAGTTGACCACAGTCCATTGACTTATTTTCTGTGGAGACCCTACAAATTAAGAACAAGTGTATTTAGACAACGAAACGCCGTTGATGGAATATCATTTGTACCTCTTTTCCTATTTTTTAAGAGAAAATTGACTTCCACTTGTGGCTCCGTTCAAATCAAACAGCTATTGCGCTAGGTAAATGTTGATTACTACATTCCCAAAAAAAAAAAAAAAAAAAAAAGTAAATGTTAATTGCCAAATTGCTCAGAAAAGAACAAATCTTTTGGAAAAGTGTAAGAAAGGACCAAATCTTTTGAAAGTGAAGGATCAACCCTTGTTTTCTTTCTTTTTTTTTTTTTTTTTTTTGAATAAGAAGGACTAACCTTTTTCGGAAAAAAGAAACACCTTTGGATAAAATTTCATCCAAAATTCTACTGGTTCAAGCATTAACTTAAGTTTGGTCAGAGTTCACAAAATTTAAAAGTGAATTAAAATTGAATGTAATTGAACAACTTTTATTATCAAAAAAAAAAAAAGAAAGAAAGAAAGAAAATTAAGGCATTCATTGTTACACCATTTATCTTCTAAAAGATTGGGCTCGTTTAAAAAAAAAGGTTTAAGGTTTAATTCTTTTCTACACACTTTTAAGAAGTTTAATCCTTTGCGAGCAATTTTTCCTTATATATATTTAAATTGTTAATTGATCAACAACAGAAAGAAAAATATTAAAATCATGAATGGCAGTTTCGCCATTCTTATATAAGCTAAATAAGTGATCAACATTTTCTTGATAGATTTTTCCAATGGATCCTTTTAAAATGTGCAAGTTTAATTTCCTAAAAGTTAAAGATTTGATCATTTTTTTCACTTTTGACGAAAGAATTGGTCCTTCATGTACAATTATCTCTCCCTCTCGCGCGCGCGCACACACGCATGTGCGTGTTACTTTTTGGAGTTTTGCGGACATGCGTGCCAAAATTACCCATTACTCATAAGATGAAATCATGTTCCGAACCTGAGATTAAAGACAATGATTAGGGTTAGGTCTGATTATTATTTTTAAATTTTTTTTTAAATTTTTTTAATTTGTAAAGGATTTTTACACTGGATGGAATACAAAGTAGTAATTAGATATAGATGGAAATAAAGCAATTAATTAGATACAATAAGGCTTTCTTCTATACACATTAAATTTCACTAATTTTTCTCTCTCATAATTTTAAACAACTCAAATAATTAATTTATATTTTTTAATATATTTTCTCTCATTTTCTACCACACACCTAACACATACTTCAAGTCAATGAAATTTAATGTGGGAAAAACAAGGCCTAAGTTCTAAATCACCGTTTTATAATTAATTAACACAATCTCTTCGTTCCATTAAAACCTCCATTGGACATAAATAACACTCCCTCCGTTCCAATTATATAAGTTCGTTTTCCTTTTTCGAATATCCCAAATATATACGCTTATTTCTTTTTTGAGAGGTTTAAATTATAACATTTTACTAATATACCCTATATTTAATACCCAATTATAACTATCAATTTTAAATTTTACTCATTAAATAAGGGTAAATTCGAAACACGGCTCATAAAATATATATTTCCAATACTTTTCTTAATCTTTGTGAAAAGTCAAAGTCAAACAAGTCTTTATATATGGGATGGAGTGAGTACTTTAAGATAACGGCATTTACGTTTTAAGATTCTCCCAACCACTGATTCAAGTTTCATTCATTTATGTTAGAGACACTATTTCTCATTTTCTTTTTTTTTTTCCTTTTAAAAATTGATTGGACAACAATTTTAGGTGGAACTAATAATTTCTTGTTGATTTTGTGGATATTTATTTGTTGAACAATCATAGAGAATTGAGATTAATTAGTCTCTCACAATTTGGAATTGATGCCAAATAAATGTCCTTAGATCTGTAGAGACAGAGAGTGATGAAGAGATTTTGACATAATAGACGGAAGCATCTCAGAAGAGTCATTGTCTCAATCAATGGATTAGCTGTTTTATAACGATTGGAAGGTAGAATTGTTTCATTCCAAATATTTATATGGCTCAATTAATATATATTTCATATTTGTAGGACTCATATATAGTGGAGCCTTGCCGTTGAATAGGTCAAGTGTGACCAAGGAAATGGCATTTTCTAGATTGGAGACTACGTTACACATATTAGAAAGTAGTGAAGAAAGTTCAACATACAAATCCAATTTAAAACTATTCGATTTGTCGTTCTTGTTTAATAGTTATAATTTATAATAGTTCGATTTTGCTCAGCCCTCACATATTTTTGTTATGTTTCTCATTTTCCATTACGGTATAGGGTTTTCCGTTTGTTTCCTTTTTTTTTTTTTAATGTTATATAAAAAGGATTTTAATTAGAGTTATTGTTCTAATTTCCGTGTTCTTAACTTTCACATCCAACTAAAAATAGTCGACATACACAAACACAAACACAATCAAACTTATTTATTCAATAATATGAAATATTTAAATTAGACTAAATAGTCGAAGAGATAGAAATCGAGAGAGTAGATTTGAACTTAGGTAATTCAGAATAAAACATGTGAGACAAGCTAAAGTAACTTCAGTAAGATGCACCATCTGTGGGTGTACTTAGCCAATTATTGTCATTTTACCACTCTATTGCTTGGTTCCTGTTCAAAACCCCACTTTGGCACTTCCTATAAAGATCTGGAGTATCTAATGGTCATGAGAGAACAAAACTTTAATTATTCAGATAATGGTTATTCATTTTGTCTACGAAATTAAGAATAAGATCAACTAAATTCACTCGTTAGCATATCTAGCATTAATGCTCATTAAACTATAAGTTATCACAACCAAATCGTAGTAGTGTAGAATCATATCAGCCTAATTTTTATTGACCCTCATATGTTTTATATTTGTTCAAAAAATGCATAAGTTTGAAGTGATTTGAGTTTAATTAAGAAAATATTAGAGAAGTGATTTAAACTTGAAAAATCACGTAAAAAGATTTAAAAGTGTGTATGAAATCAAACACCGGGAAAGCATGTAAAGGTCACATAGGCAAGCCGTGGCCTGATCATGCAATCCATTAGCGGAGTTGGAGGTAATCCCAGGTATTCCTGGGAATACCCCCATTTTGTGGAATTTTTTTAAATTCCCCCTTTTTAAATTTTATAATTTTAACTTTAATTTTTGTACGATTTAGTCCCAAATTTTTTAATTTCACAATTTCAACATTATTTTTGAAAAATTGGTGAAAATGGTCCATAAATTTTATAGCTACTGCGAAATTGGTATGAAATAACAAAAGGTAATGCCATATTAATTTCACCGAATTGATTAATTTGATATTAATTTTATTTGGTCTATAATTAATTTTATCGAATTTATTTGATGCCGATTAAATAAATTTTATCGAAAATTTTCGGCATAATAGAATTTGATCGCATTAATAACACAATTTTCCAAAAAAAAATTCCTAATGAGAACTATTTAATATCTATGAATAGGTATTAGAAATTAATTTTCAATGAGAACTATTTAATATCTATGAATGAATAGGTATTAGAAATTCAAGAGTTTAAAAAAATTATATTCCTACCATTTTTTCTTCGTATACCTACAGTATTCCTGAGAATCAAAGTTCAAAAAAAAAAAAAAAAAAGAAGACAAAAGAAAGAGGAACTCCTAAAATTCTTCTACTCTTCTTAATTGGTCGCGTTTCTTCTTGTTGATTGGAACAATGAACATCCCAATTTGCAATGGCCTCATCATTTTTGATTTACTTTCTTGTGGTTTTCTAGATTACTTTTTCTTATTTCACCTAAATTTTCCAAAGTACTCTTCAAATTAAGTAAACAAAATAGTATTAGTCAAATAAGGCGTGATATTTGTATGCTCAATCGCATTAATCCGATTCAAATCTCATGTATAATGTGATTTAATATAATTAAATGGACTATATACATGGTGTAGATTGGTCAAACATCCAAGGGTTGATATTTGTTTGCATCCAAAGGACCAATCGCATGACTCACATTCTCACAGTGACAAGGACTTTGACAATCCTTTTGCAAAACTAGTATTCCTCGCTGGATTATGCCATTGGTACATATATGATGACAAATATTTTGCAAAATTTTATTTTAGATATTATATTATTTATATATATATATATTTTACCGTTACAAATTTACCAAATCTCTAAACTTTTATATACACTGTCTAGTCAATCTTTACTTCACAAGATCCTATTATTTCACAATCAATATTTATCTACCTATTTTTACCTTATGTATTGATCTATACAATTTTTACACTTTATAAGATTCTGTTATTTCAGATATTACATTATCCCTATACAATACAGTAATCAATAGTTACAAAGTTACCAAATTTCTATTTGTTTGTACAATCTTGTCTTTTTACAAATGGATTTATCTTTATTGGCTAACTACATAAGACTGGATGACTTCAAAATAACAACAGTCAAGGATTGACTAATATAATACCAAAAGGGTACGTGGTAGTCTTTTTCCCCATGAAGTATAAAACTCTCTAAAATTATGAATTTATGTCATAACTCTTAAAATATTAAGCTTGTCTGCTTAAACCTTAAAGAATATTCAAATTTTACTGTCAAAGTTAGTTTTCAAATTTTACTACTAGACTTCAATTAAGAATTAAAGAGACAACCTGCGATAAAAACCGGTTGGAATTAGCCGCCTAACAATTGTCATGCGAAAATAATTCTTAAACCTAACAAATCACTATAACTTTGTGGTCTTAAGCACGCTATATGTCCTCTTCTGTCCAACGTGTCAAAGTGATCTCATTTTTATTATCACCATAATAAATTCATTAATTTTAGATGGACATTTTAAATAATATTGTGACGTGTTATTCATTTATTGAATGATAAAGAATTATCTATGTGTTTATCGCTTGAATGCATACTTTTATCATCCAATCAAATGTGTCGTGTAAATCGCGTCACTTAAAATATCAATTTTAAATTTTCACGCTTCCGATGAATTAAATTAGTCAAAAATATTTACACAATCGGTATATAGACACAATTTGTTAAAATTATGCCTCGTCTAATCAAATAGGTCATACGTACCATTGAATAATTACACTAGTTCTATCTATATGAATACTTTTTTTATTTGATGAAATAGTTTAAGAGACAAGAATTGACACAGTATATATAGACTCTTATTTGATATTCTTTACACACGACATTCTAAAAGGATCGCCAATGATCCGTTGCCCACATGTTACGCTGCCAACATGGGTGACGTGGCGCCTTCCCATGGCGCCACCTCACTCTCTATATTTAAAAAAAAAAAATTTAAAATTTACGCTGCCGGTGATTTAATAATATATACTTACCTCGATGGTGCTTCGTGAGACTTATATTTTTTCCCAAAATGAGAGTGTTGGCATGATCGGTTGCTAACTTGTTGGCAATGGATCATTCCTGCTAAAAGGATATAGTCCATCCATAATTATTTTTGACTCTAGTTGAGGCATAATTATCATTTTTATGAAAAAATAATTAAAGAAATAGAAAAGTCTTAAACGTGAGAAAGAAGCAATTCCATCGATGACAAAATCGAACATCATTTCCTTCAACACTAACTTTTCCAAAGTGAATTTTCAATTGGAAACGTCAAATATGCTTCTCAAATCTAAGCATTGCATACGAATCTAATTCCTTTCTTGGAAATTATTTAAAAATATCAAACACGTGTGTTAATTAATTTAATCCCAAGTCCTACGGAATTAATTGTTTCTATCTCGTGAGAAGTTAAAAGGTGGTTTCCTCAAGCAGCCCTACAACCATAAGCGTGCATGGAATTTAGTGGCAGCCAGCAAGGAATAGGTCCCACGTCACAAGTTGTGGGTGGGATACTGCTATCTCGTAATCTATTTTACCGACCCTTTCATTCAATTAAAATATATCACATTAATAAATTAATATATTTAATTACATATACAAAATAATTTTATTAGATGGAACAAGATTTGAAACATAAAATCTTTGCCGATAAGGGGTGGGGTGGGTTGAAAGAAGGCCAAAGACCATTCTACAGTCTTCTTCTATAAAGTTGGTAGGGGTCCATGAAGATGTGATCACATAGATGTTCCACGAGTCTTGTGTGGATAATAATCTTACTTATTATTTAGGATTTTAAATGCTAAATAAGTTAACCAATAATCTTTTTTACTTTTTTTTTTTGTAATAAATTATAATTATTTTTTCTCTAGTACTCCTCGAAACCCCTATAAATAGGCCCTCAACACACTGATTGATCATAAACTGAGAGAGAGAGAGATAGATAGAGAGAAGAGAGAGTCAAGAGCTAATTAAGAATTAAGAAAGATGGGAAGTTTTCCAGTTATTAGCATGGAGAAGCTCAATGGAGCAGAAAGGTCTGCAACAATGGAGAAGATCAAAGATGCTTGTGAAAACTGGGGTTTCTTTGAGGTAGTTTATATAAAAATAATTTCTTTCTCTTAACATTTATTTACTTAATTACTTTTTAATTTGTACTAATGATAATTAATTATCTTGTAATTAAGGTGGTGAACCATGGGATTTCTCCAGAATTTATGGACACAGTAGAGAAGCTAACAAAAGCCCACTACAGAAAATGCATGGAGCAAAGATTTAAAGAAATGGTAGCAACTAAAGGACTTGAAGCTGTTCAAAATGAAGTCAATGACTTAGATTGGGAAAGCACTTTCTTCCTACGTCATCTTCCTGTTTCAAACATCTCAGAAGTCCCTGATCTTGAAGATGATTACAGGTTTATTACTTAATTAATTAATTAATTAATTATCTCAACTTATAAGTAATTATTTTTATATTTCCAAGAATCTTGGAGCTAGTAGTTTAATGAATGAAATGATGATTACAGGAAAACAATGAAGGAATTTGCGGCCCAACTGGAGAAGTTGGCTGAGTATCTTCTTGATTTGCTATGCGAAAATCTTGGATTAGAGAAAGGGTATTTGAAGAAGGCATTCTACGGCTCCAAAGGGCCAACTTTTGGAACCAAGGTTAGCAACTACCCTCCATGTCCAAAGCCCGAACTTATCAAGGGACTCCGGGCCCACACCGATGCCGGCGGCATCATTTTGCTCTTCCAAGATGACAAAGTTAGCGGGCTTCAACTTCTCAAGGACGGAGAATGGATCGACGTGCCACCTATGCGCCACTCGATTGTCATTAACATCGGGGACCAACTCGAGGTAGGCCCCGTGATCGAAACAGTGAAACCAGCATTTATTTTGATTGGCTAGTTCACATCTCTATATTTTCTCAAATCACTTTTTTCTACGTACATTTAGTAAATGATGACTCTGAAGGTCACCAATATTTAATTTCCAATACTCCAAGAGTATAGAAATTGTTCATATATACTTGAGATGGGGCGTTGACTCGTTTTGACTATGTGTATAGGTGATCACGAATGGGAAATACAAGAGCGTGCTACATAGAGTGATTGCACAAACCGACGGGAATAGAATGTCCCTTGCATCATTCTACAATCCTGGAAGTGATGCTATGATCTATCCAGCACCAGAATTGGTAGAGAAAGAAGAGAATAAAGATTTGTACCCAAAATTTGTGTTTGAAGACTACATGAAGCTGTATGCTGGTCTAAAGTTCCAAGCAAAAGAGCCAAGATTTGAAGCCATGAAGACCATGGAAACCACAACTACTAGTTTGGGTCCAATTGCTACTGTTTAAAGTAAATGCATTTGTTATTTCAGGCCAAGGAGCCAAGCTTAAAAATAGTCCTTTATTATGTGTCTATTTGTAAGCCTTTTATGTCGTGGATTTGAGTGTTGTGTGAAATTGTTTTCTCGTGTGAAATAAGAAAGTCATTTTTCATAGTTATTTATAGTTCTTTGAAAGTACTTACTTTTATCTATTTGTGTCAATTAGTACCCATTATATTCACATTTTCATAGACATCAAGAAATATCAATATTGATTATTTATACATAAAGAGTTATATTATTTAATTGATTGCCTGACATTTTCCAGCATCCACGAGAGTACCAAATTAAAAAATTGCACATGTGATTTCATAACAGCCACCCCGTTGATGCCTTAAATTTCCGATTGATTTTGTGTACCTGTAATAATAATAATAATAATAATAATAATAATAATAATAATAATAATAAGTGGCTTTTCCCTTTCACAAGATGATATTTCATTTCAATATTTATGCAATTGCCTCCTACTTTAATGATTGTATTGTAACAAACAATAATTTGCAGGTTGAAATGTTGCAGCAATGTTCTAAAACATTTGGCTCTATCATAGTTATGACACTCTTGGGGTATTTTCCAGTCACATACGATTTACGTTGGGAAAATTGAGACCACTCAGAACCAATATGGCCAGACGAAACTCTAGAGGCCCGAAAAATTTTTCGGCTACACCATTTGCTCAAAGTCAAAGTTTTAACTTTGATTTTGAGCAAACGGCACTGTCAGAAAATATTTTGGGCCAAAACCTTTGATTTTGAGCAAACGTCGCCGGAAAATTTTTCTCGTTGTTGAAGTTTCGTCTCACCGTGCTAATTTTGAATCTGGTCTCAATTTTCCCAACAAGAATCGCATGGGTGAACAAAATCAGGTTGAAACGTGCATTTTTCTTATTTTGGAAAAATTACTGTTTCATTGATGGTCCAAATCAAACAGTCAGATTTACCAAACCTTGGAAGAAAAGTATTGAATCGAAATCTCTGTTGCCGCCGAGATTTGTGGTTCCTTCACCAACCCACCCAACAGTTGGTGCTTGTTTGACAAAATAATTGTAATTTTTTACATTTATTTTGAAATAGATTTTAAATTTCTTTCCGCTTCATAATTGGGTTTCTTTTTCTTTTCTTTTTTTTTTTTAAACATCTATAGGATTCTTGATATAATAATAAATCTATGAAATGAAAGTCTTATTTTGATAAAGAATTGTTAATTGACAATTAAAAAAGAATATCGCCGACAATAATGATACACCTAGAATACCGAAGTCCTAATATTTTTAGCCAATAAAAATATTAATCACCTACATACAAGGATCACAATTAATTGAACAACACGATCTCTTATGTGTAGACGATAGGTGATCAGCTTTAACAGACACGCTCTCACGAATATGTACCTCTGAAGTTTCAAGAAAGGGGAAGGAGAAAAATTATGCGCTTTTACGTTAAACTTCACAACATAGTACATGTAGTTGTAAAATGATTGTTTTCCATGCTATGGTAAGCTAGTATGGAAATGAAGATAACGCACGACAAAATATCCAAAGAGATTCCCCGAGTGTATAAACAAGTGATGGTGCAGAGGTGAAGAATGTACAAGTAAAGCACAAGTTCCTGGTTGAAAAGCGGCTGAAATTTATTTGTATATAAGTCTGTAAAAAATGTGTAATCCCTCAAACAAGCTGAAAAGAAATATAGTTCTTTTCCTATTTTCCCTTTTCTTGAAGGATTAAGGATGACTTGAGAGATGAACTGCATAAGTCTTGCTTAGGTGGAGCTTTCGACTACTTCAATTGTTTGGGTGTGGAAAAGATGATGGCAACTGCTTCAAGCTCGAAATATCAAAATTCTCCATGAATCTCTGATCTGCAACTCTAGCTTTGTCTGCTGCAAATCTCAGATACTCGTCAAAGATTGTTGAGAGACACCAATTCTGCAATTTTCTTAAGCACCCAACAAGGCAACCGGTTCGATGCTTCACAAAACATAAATAAGATAGTTTCAGACTTATAATAATTTGCACTTTCGTATAATAGAATTAGTGATATGATAATGATAATATTAGTACCTTCCCCCTTTTGCAGTGAATTAAGAGTGGACGATTTCGTTCATCTACAAAGAAAAACATCAAAGTGTGTCAGGATATGATGTAATTTTTAATCAAGTGATTGAGAAATTTAAGCGACACCATACCGAGCACCAACTTTAATGCATCACGGATTAAATCCTCAGGGATGTTTACAAAAGGCTCCTGCACATTTAGGCAATTTTAAGCCTATAAAATTCAGATTTTGATACAAATGAACAAGCGAAAATCAAGAGAGTTCAGTCAACTGAGATGATTATAAAAAGATATCAAGAAACAGAAATGATCGACAAATTAACCATAATTCACAAAATCATCCATCAACTGGCCAAGCATAGGACAGAAATTCAGATATGCTTTACATTGCATATCAAGACTAGCAGAAAGTATAGTTTTACTGGTAATGAAGGGCCCTTCAAAATGAATATGATATACATATCAGCTTCTAATGAAACCCCAATCAGTTATAGATGAATGAAGGGAAGTGCTTGAAGAAAATTTGTTTCTGTCCAGACGAATATTTAGAAACCAAGAAGAACTAATGAAAACATTGAAGACATAAAAATTCTGAAGAATTGAACTCAATGACCATTATTGATTAAGCAATAATCAGTACAACACAGCCCTTCTGTTAATATGTAACAATTACTGCCCAACTTTAACCTTGTTAAGACAAAGTAAATACAAACTTCAACTAGATAGCACTAAATTCTAAAGAATTCTCTAAGCTAAGAACCTAATCCGGATATGGTGATCATGATAGAAAAGCCTTAATTTCCCTACTCCACACATTTTTCCTCGGGAAGGAGACATTGCAGACTATCTGTGGGCATTGATAAGGATATTGACTCTATCTGAATTATAAAGAAAGTAAAAGATTCATAAAGAAAAGATGCCTTCATGCACTAAAATGAAAAGCTCTAGTGTCAATCTCCATTTAAACTCACATACCACTGAATTTCACCTCTTACTTGCAGAAATTTCAGGATTGAACACATTTTAGCCTCTTCATTCTTGCATAATCAAATCATCAAAATCATGCCACAAAGCATAAATCAAACCGGAAAATTGGTTCATAAGGCACACAAAAACTTATGTTTGAAATAGAAAATAGGACCTTGGATCCTTCTATGCCGAATTGAAAAAGCCTAATGCCGTTTGCATTGAGAAATTTCATATTTGCCTCAGGATAGGGCTCAGGGCACAGGTATCTACAATAACACCAGAACATCAATTTCGCCTTTTTCACCAAAATTTTCAAAAATATATATACATAAAATTGATCGTAGAACTAATCTTACATGATTGAACGGAGGCCTAGGGTTTTCAAAAACGGGAAATTAGGCAAATCCGGGAACCCGGATCGAAAAACGCCATAATCAACCATCGCAAAATTCAGGGGCGGGACAAACAAATGATCTTCAGATTCTCCATTGAACAGATGGCCATCATCCGCCGAATCATCGGCGACTGCGGCTATGGCGGTGGTGGCGTTGTTTCCGATGGTCGAGTGGCACATTGGTCTCTGGCAACTGCACATACTCAATAATGATTTGGCGCCAAAAATTGCATGATCACGTAGAGATATATACAAGAAGGTGTATATACGTAATGGATTTTGGGAGCAGTAATGAAAATTGGAATGGTTTGATTCTAGGTATCTTTGGAAGATCCAGTCGCCAAAACAGAAGGGGATGCGAAAGCAAAAAGTGTCATCCAACGCCACCCTTGCCCTGTATCCATTGTGTATATATATATATATATTTAATATTTAATTATTTCATTCGAGTATCTCAACTTTTTTTCGGTTGTTAACTTTTTATCTTGTATAGGTACGCTTCCCCCCGCCCCACCTCTTTTTTTTTTCCTTCTTCTTAATAATTTTATTTAATGAGAAAAAAAAGAAGGGAGAAAAAAATGAAAAAAAAGTAAAATAATCGTTGGTCCTTATTTTTTAAAACAAAAGAAAAAAATGAATATTTCTTTTCCAAATTCACAAAAAAAACCTTCAATTTTCTTAATTTTATGAATAAATTATCTCTATAATAATTAAATTTCATACAATATATATATATATATATATTAATATATATATATATATATATATTAATACTCTATAATACGTCGAACACATTACGCAAACTTATTGTGCTCATAAAACATGTGTAAATTCACACTCATATGAGCATACGTCATTTCTGCTCAAGTCCATCTATAATAACACATGTGAAGATATTAATATTTCATATTTCTTCAATTGAAAGTGGATTACTTACATGGGACACATACCCAAACTTACTGTGCTTATAAAACATGTGTACATACATCACTTCTGCTCAAGTCCATCTATAATGACACGTATCGAGAGATTAATATTTCATATTTTTTCAATTGAAAGTGGATTACTTACAAACCAAATCTTGCTTCTAAACACATTCTTCATCCTTTAATTACTGAAAAAATAAACACCATCACTAGCATAAGAATAAGGATAAATTTCAAATGCCCACGAAAATTAAAAGAAGGTGTTGAATATACAACTAAAATCTATATGTTCATCTACTCCCACGTAACCCTTTCCATTTTCAAGATTATAATGGACTCTAATATTACAGTCCTTATGGTCCCCATCCTTTTGGTGACAATGGCCATTTGAGATACCGTAGTTCAAAAATATCAACAATTTTTTCAAGGCAATGAATCCAAGGAATGGCTACTCCGAAGCCCAGATAGATATCCAAGGCTAAAGAGAGGTGCAATGCAAGAAATTTTTTCATTTCTTCCCAATACTTATCAAGGAGCAAGTACAAGGACTTTAATTGTCCCTTGACTGTTAGCTGTCAACATAGTTGGGCTGTCGCTTTTCCAACAAACAGCACTGATGAAGTATGATCCAGCATCTTCATCAGCTTCCTCGGTATCAGCACTGAATCTATGCCAAGCTGCTGCTTTTGATATAGCCTGCACATAATACACATTCAGATTTTCCTTTCTCTCTCTCTCCCTCCCGGCCCGCGGTATAGAATGAAACTTACAGTATAACATTAACGTACCTTGTGGTAGACAAACACTTCGTTTGTTTCGCTCCCACAGGCTATATATTCACTGTTTACCGTAAGACCCACAAAATTCTTCTCATTCGTATGTCCTCTAAACGTGCGTAGCTGAAGAACAAATTCATAATTAACAAAGCAGCTTTAACACTAATTCGATGAACCAAATATGATAATGTTTGAGAAGTGCTTCTAAACACTTCATTTCAAACACACTTATAATGTTTGAATTTATAAACCAAGTACATAAGGCAATATTTCAACTGAGAAATTAATCAATAGAGGCATTTCTCCAGCTTTCTTTCAGTGCTATTTGATTCCTATATCTAATATGATTACCTGCCTATTCAAACTGGACTTGGGGAGAAGATTATTTAACTTTCATGTGCTTCAGTTCCTATACTTCTCAAATAAAAATATTTCCTAATAAGTACAAATAGCATTAAAAAAAATATCATTTACCGGCACATTTTCTTTGACGTCCCAGAGGCGCAGTGTACTATCAGTAGATGCAGAAGCAAGCTCATTGTTGGATAAAAATTTGACATAAGAAACAGCTTTTCTGTGCCCACTGAATATATGCAATGGCTGGCTAATATTTCTCAAGTCATAATAATGAATATGATGATCCGCAGAACCAACCTAAAACATACATGAGAATTAGAACTCTTGTAAAGAATTTATCTTGCACTTATGTTCTAAATTATTTTCACCATGCTCATGGGACGAAAATGAATGAATTATTGAAATTTAAAAATAAAATAAACAATCTAACTTACTGCCACATGGTAACTAGATCCGGGGTTATACTTGACAGAACAAATATTAGCTTTCATGTCAATATTGTGAACACTTGCTTCTTGTTTTGTGCACCAAATCTTGACCTGTTGAACATTTGATATTGATATTTTCACAATACAAATGATAAATGCATCTTGAAAATAATAGAATGAAAATTCAAGCACCTTGCAGTCATCGCTCCCAGAAACAAGCATTGAAGGCTCTGTACGTGAAAAATCAACACTCCAAGCTCGCTTTTCATGCTCCTCATACTCCATCACACTCTGAATCGATACAAAATGATTTGTAGTTTGCAAGTAAGTTCAACATAGCACGACCACATTTTGTAGGCTCATGCGAAAAATAAGCAAACAAGTTTTTGGGTTCTGTAATACCTGGCGTCTAGTCACATCCCAAACAGTTACTATGCCCTCGTAGTCGCTACTGGCTATGTAATTTTTTGTGTACTTGTTCCAACTTAAACAACTGAGTTTGGATCTTGTAGACATTTCCACAACAGGACATTGTTCGTTAGCTGGTTCATTAACCACCTGAAGAGCAACCATCATGTAAGTTCAATTTTTCTCAACATCTACAAGCTTGTTTGGTAGAGATTATTCCAAAAATCATCTTTCTCCATCATATTTAAGTATTTAACCAGTCATTACATTGATTTGACAACTTTGTTATATTTCTTAAATCTTTTCCTTTACTTTTCGATCACACATCCAAAAGACACAGCCTAAAAGTTATCTTGAGAAGATTATAATGTTCTGGCAAGAAATTTACCACCAAAGAAAAGCCACATTCAACTGATTCAAGAACTTCATCTCCTTGTGAAATGCAAAGAATTATTGTAAACTAATAAAACACAGGCATCTGAATTTATATGCGCCAAAACACAGATTACATGAAAGTTGAGCAACTATACTTACCTTTTGAACATATATCATAACCAAATGATGTATTAATAGGTTGAATCCAAAAAGACTAAAACACCTTCTCATTCTAATTCTGAAATATTTTCCAAATACTTACCGATGAAAACTCAAAAACCTTGATCCGCCGTGATACACCAGCAGTAGCAAATAATTCATCGTCTCTGTCAAATTCTATACTGCAGCAGTGAAAAAGATAAAATAAAATTGCGAGGCACAATATTGATAGACATTCCACAAGAGACACAGAAGTCAAAGAAAGGAACTATTTCAAAGATGTATTATTTGATTCAGGAAATAAGATAGAATAAAAGACCTCAAGATAATGATAAGGAGACTACAAAAAGGGCTGCAATATTCAGAAAGCATAGCATACCTTGAGACAATATTAGCCGAGTGAAAAATATCTCCGTGCCTAATTTCGGCAACAACCCGCAACCGACTAATCAACAAACCAAACAAATTTCTTCATAAGTTGTATCATAAGAAGAGATGACTATATTGCTTGGGAAGGAAAAATAAATTACCTGTACCGCGTGAAGGTTGATAAAACAGACTGAAAATCCATGAGACCCGCATTGTAACTTTCCTGATACAAACCATGTGAATCCCTTTCTTGCTGCTCCTGTGACACCCAATACCTCCGTTTTTGCAAATAACAATCTTGCAGATCACTGAACTGCAGCATAACACATTGTGGTGAACAAGTCAATAAAGATATAAATACTATGAAACCAAAAAAGATGTCATTCTTTGGATTAATTGTAATATTATTTTTAAAAATCATAATTGAGCAATGACCACTTTTAGGGTGCCTTTACTGATTAAAAAAAGAGAGAGAATGTATTTCCTCCACATCTATAACTTCAACTATCATTCATCATTTCACTAATTATCAAACAGTAACATAATGGAGTAATCCCGAAGGTGCACTAACCTGAGCATGAACCCGCCTCTTTCTTGCCAGTGCCAATCTTGATTGGCAAACATTTTGAGAATCTGACCCACCAGAAGCATCCTTTCTCAGAATTAAATGACTCTGAGGAGTTTTTGCATCAGTTTTACTGTTTTTTGAAGTACCTGAGCTCACATGACATAGCCCTTGTGCTCCAGGGACCCCAGAGACAATGGCACTGCTACGTTTATCAATCAGGGATGGACATGTGTTCTTTAAGTTAGGGTCATCACAAAGCATTCTCAGTTTAGCAGAATATCGGTAGCTTGCTCGATAAAGCTCTATTCGGCGCCTCTCCACAGCATGAATATCTTCTTTAATGTAATGAAGGTCGGCTTGTATCTGAACGACAATTTAAAATACACTTTTAAGAAACATATATATACTATATAATAGAAGAAAACATTGTATATTTGAGGTTTGAGCAAAATACATCATTTAATAACAGATACTGTAAGAAATAGGTAAATAGGCTTCACCGATTGCATGAACTTAGGATAAACCAATCAGTATGCTGAAATCATAAACCGGGAATGTGTTGACATTGTAACATCTCAAAGTACCAGGGACCATGTAAACCCTATAACATGTAAAAAAATTTGCAGAAAATTCCTTTTGGATTATCCAAAATGATACCTTGACTACTTCGAGAGTTCAAAAAAGCAAGATATATGAAACAGTAAGCAAACCAATTGGGTGCTAATAAGTGCAGCCAATATTAAGCTATGCGTGGAATCATACCCCTCTTATTCTGAATGTGCTTTGTGCAAACCTCTATTAGTCCTATGGAAGCTCTACTTACCCAAACAAGGAAGTAACATTAGCTATTACAGAATAAGTAACTATGACTAAGCCATAAAACAAGGAATAAAGTTCAATACCTCATTGAGCTCATCAAGCTTTCTCTGTTTTAGACGCTGCAGAAAGTCGAGTAGAATCTGTAAATTTGTCTCAGCTTCTTCTTGCTCCATTTTGCTTTTCTTCTCTGCAAGAAGAGACAAGAGGCTCTCAAGCTCCTTAACTGACGTATCACATCCCTGTCTACATATCAAACTAGAGTTACCATATCACACAAGAAAACATGTATGAAGTGCACACATAATAATAATAATAATAATAATAATAATAATAATAATAATAATAATATGAATATGAATATGAATTAAGCCAACAAGGGAAAATAACGTTCGCATGGGAATTATCATTGGCTGCAATTAGAAAAATGTTCCAATCTACATAAAACTGACCTGTTCCAGGGTATGACGAAGCTGTTCCAAAGGGTTGACAGTTTTAGCCATTTGACGAGCAGAGGTCTTCATCAATAACTACAAATTTAGATACGTACCAACATAAGTTCATGGAAAACAAAATAGTACTGAAATACTCAGAAGCAAAATAAGATGGTAAGTCGACATGTATCAGGAAAAGCACCTTCACTATAAATTCAATCATCAGTTGACAAACTGAAAAACTAGTTAAGTAAATCTCTAGTGATCATTCAGTTTCCTTAACCATATGACCAGTTTGATCATTATATGACTATGTTAATATGGTATAGTTCGTCCATCCCACAAATACACTTCCTCGTCTTTTATTCAGTGAAATGTAAAATCATACATCTTGCACATCAGATTACAAAATGATTGCATTACTTGTGAGTCAAGTAGAATGGTTATTATTGAATACAAATTTTTACAAATTTGTTTATGGCAACAAAAATCTTCTCCAAAAGATTTGATTTTATTGGGACCTTTACAAAGGGTAGCTTCAGATTGAAATGGAATGTCAAAGAAGTATACATGCACAGCCTCCATTTACTAGGAACAAACTTTAGCTTACTGTTGTGCCCTACTAAACATGAACGGTTGACTATAGAAACTAAATCGAGGGTTTTCCTCATACTTGCGAGCATAATGAATTGAGACATAATATTCTTTTAGCGACAATGATTATTATTTCAACAACCATACGCACCTTCAATGCGAAATTATGGATCAAGTAACAACATTTAATTCTACACTACATGCATGAAAGAGATCCATTTTCTCATGTTTCCTTTTCCATAGTTCAAGTGTCGAAAACTTTCCCTACGAGACTTTATAATCCAAAAGGAGTACTTTAAGTGTCATGGACTTGGGGATTTCCAACCTCCGTGAGTCCATCACCCCTCAATTTGTAGTCACGAATACTAGCGAAGCAACCTCTCGCCTGTGACTACTAGTCCCCACTCGGTGTCACACAAGCTTCTCTACTAACAAAAACTCCAATAGCACCTCATTGTGTGAGAGAATTCTTGGATGGTTATGAATGAGTCTACAATTTCTATTTATACTTCCACATCCTTAGAATGGACGGTGGAGATTATCTCAATCTAATAGAATTACTTGTCTAGGATTCTCTACACTATCTAGAACTATCTATATAATTCTAGAAAATATTTACAGGTGAAACTTCTAGACAACAATCGAAAATTCTCTACGAAGTTCTCCAGAATTTCCTAAGTGAAGTCAGGTGAATCCTCTAGAATCACGAATGCTTTGCAAGCTTCCCGCACTATTCTAGAGGCCTTCTTTAATGCTCGTCCGTGGAACCTTCCGGAATGTATACTCTCAACCAAGTCCTGCATGATTCCCGAATGTTCCATTAGCCTCAACCTCAACCAGTTCGTGCTGCAAACCTACGGATGGAAATGCCCTTCTTCTCTCCTACGTGCACGAACTCTTGCCTTCGTCATTCCATGACTTAGGCACCATTCCTACATGTGCCATCATGCACCTATCGTGCACATCCTGCACCGATTCTTGGGCAAGTCCCACAGACCTTCATTAGCAAAACTAGGAGTGTGCGACATTAGTCATCCGTTATGTTTAAGTCTAACGACCAATGATAATCCTTGAACATGAATGTTAAAGAGTACTTGATCAATCCATCACTCACAAACAAACTAAAGATAAGGTGATTCCAAATCTTCTAGTTACCAACATTTGGCAAAACTCAGACGGAAACAGCAGAAGAGTTGTTTTTCTAATGACAACATCCATTCACATGCAAGTGGATCTGTATGATGAGATTCTGCTTTGATAGTCTCTTAGGGATCAAGAATCTATCTAATTTACTACTAAAGGACGTTGTCGTCAAACGAATAAATTGAACAATGCCGCCAAACAATCGATAGCCATCCAATCTAATCCAAACTATCACCTGTCTCTTGAACAAAACAATTTTTGCTTCAGAAAATATCCTTATACAAACAATGAATTCCTTGAAATCCATATACAATGGTTAGTTTAAGTTTGTATAGATTCATAGTCAGTCTTCAATCTAGTTTTTTCTTTTCTTTTCTTTTCCTTTTTTAGAGGTCTAAGCTTTAACGACATAAAATCCACTGCATTTGGCTCCGCAATTTTCAGGAATTACTAATCAATTCTGAATTCCATTCACATCCACCGATAACATGGAAAATTTCTACAGTATACGGAGTATTGAATTACAATGGGAATTTTTTTTTAAAGAAAAAAATGTTAATTTCTTTAACAGTTTCACACAATTCTGAGAGTAGTGCTCATTCTTAAACATTCTACTAACCCCCACCCCGTTCAATCCACACACAACTTCACTAATTGAACAGATGCACAGGCTCTTAGTAATTGAAATTTAATTCTCGTCATCAAACAATCACCATAAATTCCTTTAATATCTCGATTAATCAGTAAATTTCTATAAACATATTAGCATATTACCAAATTGCAAAACATACAAACAATCAAACAGCTTTATATACTTCAATGATAAATAGATAAATAAAAATGTAGCTCCGAAGCAATAGACAATTGATACGAGAAAGATCAATACTGCAACATTTAATTCAAGACAGAAAACTCCTAACATTCGGAGAGAAAGAAAAAGATAAGAAAATAAACCTTATTGAGTAGGAAGTTAGGGTACAGATGATTGGTGGTGAGATGATGAGCACAACAAGGACAATTGCTCTTGTTCTGAAGATGAGTGACAATGCACATATAGCAAAAACTATGCCCACAAACCGTCAAAAAAGCGTCCTTAATGATCTGCATACAAATTGGGCACAAAACATCTTTATCCAGTTCATCGACTCCCTGCCCTTGCCCCATCTCCTCCGCCGACTGCAGCGCCACCATAGGCTGAGCTGGTGGCGCTTCGGCGGCTGAATTTTCCGTCTCGGACTTCACTGTAGGCACTAGCGCACCCATTGAAGTGCTTTCCCCTCCCATCTGGAATACAAAGCCGGTTTCTGCAATTCCCTCTCTCTGTCTACATGTGGATGAAGAGAGTGGTGTGTATAGATATATAGAGGTGGTTGTAAGTATTGATTTCTCCGTACGATTAAAGATCGACGAAAGGAGGAGACGACGGTTAACTGTGGCTGCAGACACAGAGAGTTTGTATGGGTAGAAACAAACCACGTTAGGCGGGTGATTTTAATTCGCATCGACTGCATTTCCTTTTTATTTCACCATTTTTTTTTTTACGAGTAATTTCTTTATTGATTGCTTGCTGACAAATTTTCAAAAATAAATAAAAAATTATACTCCCACCGATATTTTTGTAACGTTTGACCAGCTGGACTTCAGACTCAAAATGGTAGCATCCCCCCATGTCTTCTATGCGTCCACCGACCAACCAGTTGGTCATACTTTATTTAGGGTATGTTTAATTGATATGTATTCAATTTCGTATAAAACATATGTATGTGGGACTATATGAAATTAGGTGCATACAACTTTGTGTGAAAAAGAGCATGGCCTAATAGTCGTTGTTACTCTTTATTTATATTTTATATTATTACATGGTAGAGGTCTAAACTTCTCAGATTTTACTAATTTGGTCCATAAGGGCTGTGTACTTTTGGATATTAAATTTGCAATTGATTTGTTAAAATGGCAGCCAGCTGACTTTCAGGCGAGAGATTTGTTTTCTATCCCATCGCTGTCCCATTTGCCTAATTGGGGATCAGATTAATCTTTGCTATTGGGGACTGTTGGGCGTTCCTACACACGCACAAATATACCGTAAATGGATGGGCCATACAAGTAATAAAGTAAACTCGAAGAGTCCGAATTATCGTACGCACACGGATTTGTATTTGGGTCGAGCTACATATAATAGCCAACAAAAAGAAAGCAATAAAAACACACAAGTCGATAATTTGAAATACGACTAACTACTCTAAGAGCTTGTTCTTTTGAGTGTTAAGTTTATCCGCGCCGTATTTCGTGTAAAATGTATGGTTAATATTGTATTAGGAGATGTGTGTGTGGTTGAAAATGTGTATGTGGTTATACGGAATTGCGTGTGGATAAACTTAACACCCAATAGAACAAGCCCTAAACTACTAAACAAGTAAAGCAAGAAAATACGAAAATGGTATTGAATTGGGAGTAAGTTAGGGTCAAGAGATAGTCGAGATTCAAGGATTTCACTCAATCTAGTCGCATTAATCCGTTGTTGAACTTAACATATTATCCATCTTCGATGTTGGATCCGATTTTCCTTATATAACTAGCTCCTCTCTTGAATGTCAAGCTATCCCTAACCAATTGGTTCAATCTATTACATCTCTGTGTCGATATGTTACCAATCGGGCATAGGGATTCGTGAAAATAACTCAATGGATCACTTAGGGTTTTGGGTATATATATCTATCCCCTACAAGAACTTAGGGTGAATATTCCAGGGCCTAACATGCACATTCCTCTCTCAAAGCCTAAACACGCCACTAATGCATCTAATTGTTGATCAAGCAATCACATGTAACAAGCTCAAAAACATTCACACAAGAGTCGAATAATCCAATACAAATCATTTCCAACAATTCATTTGGATAAACTAAACTAATTAAGATTAATAAAAAATCCCAACTTACAATAATTAGTTCATAATTAGGAAATTATAGATAAATATACAATGAAACTCAATGGATACCAAGGATGGAGAGAAACAAGAACAAGCTAGGAATAACTCCTTTTTTAGGCTAGAACTTGAATTCTTCACTTGGCACCATCTTCTCCTTTGATTTCCTTGCTTCTAACTCCAAGCCAACCCCAAATACAAGCCCCTAAACTAAAGAAAAGAAAAGACAAGAGAAGAGGGGGCGGGGGGGATGAAGAGAAACCCTAGTTAACCTAAACTAAAGGATCAAGAAGTATGAATTGGGGTTGAAAAGGTGTGTTAAATGGCCCCAAATTAGTGTCTCATGTATTCCCAAAAGGTCCTCAAGTATTAGTGAAGATAAGGGCAAGAATTGAGAGAAAGAAAACCAAAAATAGTGAGTTTTTGCCTTGGGAGGGGTTTACTGGTCGTAAAAATATAATTTATTGCTATACAAATGTTTCTACATGAAATTGGCCTCTTTTTGATAAGTTATGGCCGTAATTATATTAGTTACAGTTGTACAATATAATTTACGACCGTACAAATACAATTTATGGCCGTACAAATTTTCTACATGCGCAGGTTTCAGTATTTTGGCCATAATTTTTTATCCCGATGTCCAATTGAGCCAATTCAAATTCCGTTGGAAACTAGACTCGATGATCTACAACTCTTTACTGATTGTTTCTTCTAAATCAACTTGTATCTTTATAAAAAAATGCTCCCCTTCTTCAAATATCTTGTATTTTGGTCATAGATCTTCGCTTGGCCATATCTTTTGATCTGTAACTTGGAATTGAGATTCGTAAAAATCAACGGACTCCACTTTCCGTGCTCTCCATGTGAGCCCCACTTCGGATTTCTCTACACTTTTAACCCCATTTAACTCTTTTAGTCTCGTTTTCCTCCACATTGAGAAATTTGACCTATAAACACAATAAATATGTATTTATATAAATAGAAGTCCGCTCCAAATGAACATAAAAAGATATAAATAAATATGCATAATACACACTTACCAGAGACTACATAACTATTAATCCTACTTTTAGTATTTATACTTTAATTTTATAATTTTTTGAAAGAATAGTACATTTGGCTGATGGGTGGATCATTTTGGGGGGTTTTTTTTTTGGGGGTGGGGCGGCTATGTCGCTATGGTCACCATCCCTCATCATTATTTTTACTCTTGTTCAAGGATCATTCTTGATTAAGTCAAAATCCGATATTTCACTTTTGTAGGCTAAGTACTCTCAATTGAAAACAAATCACGTATATGGAATTAATTGGGCGCATCAATCAAACAATGTCCAAGTCAATTAAGGGTTTCTTCTATAAAAGATGTTATTGATTTACTCGAACGATGTATTAGATGTGTGGTTAAAAATTGAGAAAAATATATTAAAAAATTATAAAATAATTGTAAGAGTGATTGAAAATTATGAGAGAAAAAAAATTAATGGCAATTAATGAAAAAAGATATATAGTGTATAGAACAAGCCCTGAAGTTATGGCAGCAAGATGTAAGGGTATCAAAAAGAATTTGTAAGTTTAAGAGTTTAGGGAGCAAATGTGAATTTTGGAAAGTTTAGATACTAAAATTTCAAACTTCCAAAACTTGGTGGGTTTATTAAAGTGTAGGATGATTTGGGAGAGTCTCACAAGTACATGGGCCAAATTTGGAAGAAAATGAATTGGCTACTGTTGTGAAGGAATTTTGTCGTGACCGTTGTGAAGGAATTTTGTCCTGCCCGGAATGTACACTAAACCTTTAAAATACCCCTATAAGAATTTCTCTATCGACAAAGGTCTTGTTCTTTTCAACATTAACCAATACAAATTTTATCAACTCTTTCTCTCTCATCATTTACAACCACACATTCAATTATTTAATATATTTTTCTCAAATTTCAACCACACATTCAATACGTATATCAAAAAAATTAACTTTATCACCAATCAAACATACTCAAAATCTAGCTTCAGTATTAAACGTTGTTATCAATAGTATAACTTTATCAGAATATCAAAAACAAAATATCAAATATTGTTTTAATTTGTTTAACACGACGCCCACTACGGTAAAAATTACATAAGTTTCTTCCCTACTCTATGCATGTATAATGAAACTAATCTCATTGAACACAAATCTAACATTTTCACGTACAGCATTATAAGAAAAATGAAAAGATTGTGAGTTGTGTACAATAATCTTACTTAGTTATTTAAATAAATTTAATTTGTACATCATTATTAGTATACGACAAACCCGTAGATTGAGGGCCACAATGGATCATTATTCCTTCCATATTGTTGACAACATATTGAGAATATCGACAACATAAAGTGCTTATAATCACAAATTAAAATGCAATTGGAAACATATATCAAAGGTCAAATGTGAAGAAATTTTTTGCAACAAAGAAAGAGAAGGAGAAAAGAAAATTGGATATTACTTGGGCACTTAGTTTTTCTCTTGGCGGTACTGAGGAATAAGAAAAAGTAATAAAACCTACAAACTGTTGACAATGGCATATTGATAGGGTGACTTTGAAATGTCACAATTATATAAGTAAATTCTATTTTAGAGGGTCGTTATTTCTGGTGAATTTGTATGAAGACATTTTTTGCGTCAATAAAAAAAATTTAACGTGGAGGCTCTAAGCAATTGTTTAGATCACCTAATCTCAAAGTAACCATTATATATTATAATTGCAAAAACAATTAGCCCAATTGTACATATTGAGAAAGAAAATTTTCTATAATGTGAGGGTGTTCTTCTATATATTTTTACACACTTTTTTCAATTCCACTTAGTCTCTCTTCTATTTCACATCCACATATCTTGTGGGATCTACCTGTACTACACAAGTTGTTGTAACGAACAGGCCAAAGGTCAAGAATCAGTGAACAATAAACAACAAAAATAGAGAACACCGATTTAGACAATTGTCCAGGAGGTTCGGCGACCAAATCCAACGCCTACGTCCCCCTTTGAGCATCCACCAACAAGGATCCTCTATTTCATTCCATCAAAGACCCCAAATACACAGTTTCGAACAGTCTAGAATGAATGAAGAATCAAACACTCAACCTAAACTCTATAACAAGTATAATCAGGATCACCACAAGGGAATCTACTCTGATCTATACCTAAAACCTCACCAAAAGAGGAAAATTACAGAGAATAATCAAGAATGAGCAGCGGCAAAGCGCAGCCTCCTCGGATTAACTCTCACCTCTAAACCCTAACAAAACGACAAAGGAATATAAAGGGCACTGTAGATGCAAACCCGTAGAGGCCCACTGCAAGAGACAGGCCTAACTGAGAGTGTAAAGCCCAAGGCCCAACTCGTGGTGGCAGCCCAACATAACACAAATCTCCAACATTCAATTTCACTCATTCTCTCTCTTATATCATATAAAAACTTATTTTTACACGCATCCTATATTATATTTGTCCACGGTGAGACAATGTAGATAACCTCGAACAATAAATTTTTTTTTATCAAGTTTTATCAAGAATATATTGATAATTATATAGGATAATAAACAAAACAAACAAACTCCGCAAGTTGTTTATCCAAGCCGCCAGCTTCTCCTCTCTTCTCTTTTGGCAGTAGCTAGCAGTGTGCATAAAACCTCCGAACGTGTAGAAAGTTCCTTTTGGCATGAGTGCTATTTCCGCCGCCGCCCCCACCCACCCACAAACAAAGGCGGCCCATAGTAATAATTTATAACATATTTCTGTCAATTGTGAATAAAGACGTATTGTTGTTCGTTACCGCTGCTTCTCCTAGGAACATCCTAATTTTTAACCTTTTTTTTTCTTTTTACGTGTAATTAGAAAGTAAAGAAATTTAAAGTGGAATATGACTCTTTTTGTTCCAGAATTGTTGTTTTAGCCCGTGTTAGCGTATAAATTAAAATAGATTTTTATGTGAAATACGAGATAGAATGAGTCGAGTTGAATGATGGAGATTTGTATAGTACATGCAGATTCAACGAGATCACAAGCGGAGGGAGGAGGGGTTATGAGGGGTCATGTGACCCCTCAACTTCTGACTTTTTTTTTTCAACTTACCAAAAAGGGAAAACGGAAAAATTCTATTTACATTTTAGACACACTACCAATCCACATTTTTCTCTCGCAAAAACATCTTACGCTAGACTCTAAGTTCTAAACTCAAACCTTGGTAAATAGTTCCAAACATCTCAACGCAAGCCTCAAGAATCAGTCTCTGTGTGTCGACCTCAATTTTAAACTTTAACACGTTGCGTCATTTAGTTTTTTAACTTTTAAGATATGTGAATAAAATAAGATTATTTGACACTATAAAAAATTATGTAATTATGAAATGTTATCAATATACGAAAATAAAAATGGAAGACTTAGAATAAAGTATCTATATAATTTATTTTTTTAAAAACTTCAACTGTGCCCTCTCAACTTCAAGTGACTGGCTCCGCCCCTGAATGAGATATGTGGGTATGATTAATTTGATTAAATTCAAATTTAAAAAAATGTAAAAATTTATAAAAATTTGTAAAAATGAGTAGCCTAGTAGACGCTTAAAGACAAGAGCAAGAAAAAATAATTCTGCAAAATGTGGTCTTACATGATGATAATTAACACAAAACGTTTCTACACATTGGGCTCCGCTGGTATGTCCAAGAATGTACATTGCACCTATAATTTCATCTTATCAAGGATTTCCCATATAAACGTCACTGAAAACAGGATGAGAGGAAAATAACAAAAATGTACAGCGAAACTATTACTAACAAAGGAAATAGGCAATTTCCATGTCGCTCTACGCATATAAAGGGTCGTGCGGACATTCTACATTTTAAGGTGTCAGTGTCACATAGGTATTTTTCTTTTTTCTGATAAATTTTTTCCAATTGATAATAGCACTAAAGTGCGCTAATAAATTACTACCTCTGTCTTAAAAATACAGGTCACATTGCTTTTAAATATGTAGTTAAAATATTACTTTTCCTTTATGCCCTCATTTAATATATATTGTTATCATCAAAATAGAGTAGTTGAAATAAAATATCTAATAAATGAGATGACATATTGGGAAAATAATCTTGAATTGTACTTTTCCAATATCATTAATTATATTTTTCTTAATCTATGTAAAGATAAGAAAAGAATTATAATTTTGGGACGGAGGTAGTAATTTATTTAATTGTTGTATAGAAATGAAGTTATTTAATTTCTACTCTCCTTGGTTTTGACTAAAGAATGCTATTTAAACATCTAGTTTACTTTATTAAAATAAATAAATAAATAAATCTGATTTACTGATTTTAAATGTTTTTGATTCGTAATGAGCACATCTAAATCATTTAATGATTTTCGAACACTTTCTTTTTTCACTTTTAATTTTAACGATACACTCTTCAACAGTCTTGATCGGGTACCCACTGTGGGTACTTTATGTATCCACAGTTTGGGAAAAAAATTTCTTGGGGGTCGATGAGACCCCCACCATCAGGGGGCAGTTATATATTATTCATCTCACCTAATATAGATACTTAAAAAAAAAAAAAAAAATTGGGGGGACTTGACATGGGTATGTACCCACTGTGGATACTTGAACAAAACCATACTCTTCAAAATGAAATTATTACTTTGTCATGTTTTTTCATATCTTCTACCTTAAGCCATAATTTTTTTTATTTTTTTTTCAAGAATCACTTTATTAATTCTAGTTTAAGAGCTTTATTGAACAACTTATAATTCTGTAGCTATGCCAAGAAAATGCATTGCAAAGGGCTCGCATTTGTCGCATAGGTTCATGTTTATTATACAAGGGCTGACCAGTATGACCAGTCTGATGGCCAAAATATGAAAATATTAGAGCTGTGTGCCAATAATAATAAATGTTGCCACTCCAAAGTCATCCCCCCAGCGGTGCCAGAGGATTCAGAGGAATAATTTCGTCCTTCGAAGGGATGCTGCAAATAACCAAGAAGGAAAGAGAAAATTAAATGAGTGGCAATCTCCAACTACTGTCTAACAAATAAATAAATGAATGATTTTTGATAAAATTATTTTGACAATTAAGGCCTTGTTCTTTTGAAGAATTTACGGTTATTCCATATAAAATCGTGGTTGGTATTGTATTGAAAAATATGTGTGTCATTGAAAACATGTGTAGGTTACACAGAATTGCGTGAAACCTTGAAAAAGCCAATACCTTATTTCTTGCACTTACTTTTAATCATATATTCTGTCACATAAAATTATTCTTTTCAATTTCTTCAATACTTATTTTTTAATCATGCATTCTCAAAAATCACTTTTTTCAAATAGAGTTATGAAACAAATCTAATTTAACCATTATAATACATCTATGTAGGAAAAGAGTTTGAGTCGAACAATTCTCATCTCTCAATCCCATAGGACATCTGGAAAAAGTTTCCCACACTGTAGGAGACGAAGTTCTCCCACCGTTGACACAACAGATCGATGCAACAAATCTGGTACTCTGGTTGCTTAAATGTTCTCACTCTTATGAGTAGTATTATTCGTAAAAGGTCATGACCAATTATCGATTACGTACGTGTCATTTATTATTGCGTTACGTTCTATATTTAAGAAAAACATTTAAGATGACAACTAATTAGCTAGCACACTAACAGTGTGATGGGTTCATTGACGCCTTGATGGTCACACCATTGACGAGGTCATTGTGATCGCTCTGATTTTGAAACATCTTCTAGCACATAATATTTATGAGCCGGCCTACGATTCATTTTTACCTTCGACTCAAATTTGAGGTGACGGAATATATGGACAAAATGCAATCAACTGTGAGAGAGAGAGAGAGAGAGAGACTTACATGCAATTGAGGAGAGGAGAGAAGCTCTTGAAATTGCAAAGAGCGGGAAGATCGTAAACCTTGGAAATGAGAAACCCATAACGCTCTGGATTTAGTCTAAGGCATTGGCACAAACTATTGATATCAGTCATACCAAATGTCGAATAGACACTGTTGCAACACTCATCTCCTGGTCTGTTGGGATCAAATTTGGCTAAGTAATTAAAGCATGGATTCATATTTGATAAAATATTAATACAATCTATGCCGTACACAGGATTTGAAATCATGACCAAAGTTAGTAGAAAGATGGGAAAAAAGGAATGCTAGCCATGACCAATCTCTTGCCCTTCTCTTCCACAATTTTTGGGTAAATTCGAACGTGTTTTAATTAAAATGGCACCACTTATTTATAATACGATGAGCACTACCCAACAAGAATTTTGGAGAAAAGTTATTGGCACTAGATTACAAATTCGATGATTCTACTAAAGATTGTCATGATATGATTATATAATTTTTTTTTTCCTTTTCAATGTGTTAATCAAATGCTATATTTTGTCACGTTTAATGCACCATACTTAAAATATTTTTTTTAAATATATTATTATCAAAATTTGTGACATGTGAATCAAATGCCATATTTCGTTGCATATAAGTGCAACCTATTTAAAAGTTTATTTTGTTATAAAATCAAAGTAAAAAATACCTTAAATGCCTACAAGAGAATAGAGAGGAAATATATATTGAACTTTCTTCCTTCTTCTTTTTTTTTTCATCAATTCATGAATTGAGGTCTATTTATAGACCATCAAGTGTAGAATCAAAACAAAAATGATGAGTCATATTACACATGATTATCAATCAAGTTGTACAATTATTCATGAATTATTTTCATCCTCACATGATTTCATAGTCATTCACAACTCATTCACAATAATGCATCCAACTTTTGAATTATTTATAACACTCCCCTTGAATGACTATTTATACAATAAAGTTGATTGTGGGGTGCCCATGTGTTGCCTCGTTAAAACCTTGTCGGGGAAAACCCGATTGGGATAAAACCTCGATCGAAGGAAAAAGAGTACAACCGCTTCCACGATGTTCACCACACAGAGTATAAATATCTTTGCCTCATTAAAACCTTGTCGGGGAAAACCCAATGGGATAAAACCCGATCGAAGGAAAAAGAATGACTACTCCCCCTCATAATGACATTGTTCAAGGTCCTTAAGTCGCGCATGCCAATTTGGTACACCAATTTTCTAAAGGTTGATGTTAGTAACGCTTTGTGAACAAATCCGCTAAATTGTCAATTGAGCGAATTTGTTGAACATCAATTTCACCACTTTTCAAGGTCATGTGTATAAAAGAATTTTGGAGAGATATGCTTCGTTCTATCTCCCTTGATGTAACCTTTGTTGAGTTGTGTGATGCAAGTGCATTATCCTCATACAATACTGATTGATTTTTCTTTTATTGAGGATAGCCCACATGATGTTTGTATATGATGAGTCATATTCCTTAACCACATACATTCTGAGCTTGTCTCATGAATTGCAATGAGTTCAAAGATTATTTGATGATGTTGCGCTCAAAGTTTGTTTTGTAGATTTCAAGATATAGCGATTCCTCCACGCGTAAATACATATCCTGTTTGGGACTTGCCTTTATGGGGATCGATAAGTATCTCCGTCTGCATATCCAACTAAAGTAGATCGAGAATTATGTGAATAAAATAAACCTAAATCAGACGTACCTCTTAGATAACGGAGAATGTGTTTAATACCATTCCAATGTCTTTTGGTAGGTGTATGACTATATCTTGTCGTGAGATTTCTGAGAAAAAGCTATGTCCAGTCGAGTGCAATTTGTCGATAATGTAATGCTCCAATTGCACTAAGATACGGTACTTCCGACCAAGGATTTCTTCCCCATCTTGGTGGTTTAACAGCCCCTTTCAACATCAAGTGTTCGAGCGACCATAGGTGATGTTAGAGGGTGTGCTTTATCCATACCAAATCGTTTCAAAACCTTTTCAAGATATGAAGATTGATGAACAAAAACTCCTCCGGGAAATGTTCAATCTGTAAACCTAGACAAAATTTGGTTTTGCCTAAATCTTTCATCTCAAATTCGGTTTTCAAGTACTTCCTTTGCTTCATTAATCTCTTCAGAGTTCCAATGAGATTTAAATCATCAACATAGACTGCTATGATTGCAAATCCAGCATCCGTTTTCTTTATGAAGACACAAGGACAAATGTCATCATTTTTGTATCCCCTTTTTAACAGGTAATTACTTAAGCAATTGAACCACATTCTTCCGGATTGCTTCAAACCATATAGTGATCTTTGCAATTTAATTGATAACACATTATTTGGGCATGCACTAAGTGCTTCGCACTTTTATTCCTTCTGAATTCTCATATATATATCAGCTGTCAAGTGAACCATATAAATATGCGCACTACATCCATAAGACGCATGTCAAGTTTTTCTGCAGACTTATCAAAAATCTAAAAGTAATAGCATCCATTACGGGAGAATACGTTTCTTCATAGTCAATTCCTGGTCTTTGAGAGAATCCTTGCGCTACAAGCCTTGCTTTATACCTTGTAATTTCGTTCTTCTCATTTCTCTTTCTTACGAAAAACCCATTTGTATCCTACAGGATTACATTTTTGGTGTTTGAACTACAGTCCGAATACTTGGCGTTTATACAAAGAATTTAATTCACCTGTATGGCTTCCTTCCATTTTGGCCAATTATTTCTATTTCGCAATCTTTAACAGTTGTGGCTCGTAATCCTCACTTAGCACAATTTTATCGCAACATTAAAGGAGAATATATCATCTACAACGGTGCTTTCCGTTCCCATAAGTTATTAGATAGTAAATAATCTATTGATATCTCATGGTTTTCGAATACTTGCAGTTCTGCGGGAACCTCAATCTTCTTGGATGCTTCAGTTCTCTTGGAACTTTAAATATTTTATTTGATTGATCAATCGTTTTTATCATTACTTCGCAGATTCTTTTGTTGGTTTTTGTCTTGTACCCTTCTCTTTCTAGGTACGTAATCCTTGGATCCAATCGGTCGACCACGCTTCGGGCGTATTTTAGATTCATTTGTCAGAACAGTTGTCCTCTGCTGGACATCAATTTTTCTTGGTGTATTCTCTACCAGATATGCGACTTGGTGACTTTCCTTGTATTCACAAATGCATCAGGCGATTCATATGCAGTTCTTTGCAAATGAATAAGATTTTCAATTTCTCTCTCACATTTATTGCTTGAGGATCAAAGTGAGCTAGAGTCTTCTCATTCCAGAAAGTTCATTTTTTCTTTCAGGATGTAGTTTTGTACCCCCAGTGTTGGAAAATTCATTTCATTAAAATGACAATCATTAAAGCATGCATTAAATAGATCACTGTTAAAGGTTCTAGGTACACGATGATTGACGGTGAATTAAACCCAACATAAATTCCAAACCTTCGTTGGGGACCCATTTTGGTACATTGTGGGGGTGCAATTGGTACTGTACTTCACAACCAAAAATTCGAAGATGAGAAACATTAGGTTCTTGACCAAATGCTAATTGTAAAGGGAGTATTGATGATATGCGGTTAGTGCGAGACGTATCAATGCCGCAAACATGTAATATAGCATGTCCCCAAGTAGAAGTTGGGAGTTTTGACCTCATAAGCATAGGCCTAGCAATAAATTGGAGGCGTTTAATAAATGATTCGCCAATCCATTTTGTGTATGGACATGAGCAAAGTAATATTCAACTTCAATTCCCATAGTCGTACAATAATCATCAAATGCTTTTGATCTAAATTCACCAAAGATTATCAAATCGAATGGATCTGGATCGAATAATCAGGGAAATGAACTCGCAATTTTATAATTTGGGCTAATAGTTTAGCAAATGCATCGTTTCTAGTTGAAAGTAGGCAAACATGTGACCATCTAGTAGATGCATCAACTAAGCGTGTGTTCGTTTCCACTTATTTTCACCTAAAAATTACCTACTACTAAAAGTCAAAGTCAAACATCAATATCAACCACACATTTCACATCATCATTCATTATTATCCACACATCTCGTGGTCCCCGCCACTATACTTCACTTTTAGCAAAATTTTAGACAAAAATAAGTACACACGAACACACGCTAAGACCAGAAAATAACGAAATGGTCCACAAGGTGGGTGTATAGGTCCACAAATATCACCTTGAATTCTTTTCAAAAAAGTTGGCGATTCAACATTTACCTTTGTTTTAGAGGGTCTGATGACTAATTTACCTTGTGAACAAGCTTCACATGGACACTCATTTGGTAAAATAGTCTTAAAGTTCTTAAAAGGATGTCCATGTGAACTTTTAATTATTCGTTGCATCATAGTCGTTCCTAGGTGCCCAAATCTATCATGCCAAAGTTTAAGAACCTTTGAGTCAATAAATTTTGATTTTATGATGTTGTTAGACTCAATCGTTCTTATGAATGTATAATACATTCAGGATGGAAGCGATGGAAGTTTTTCTTTAATCTGCTTATGCCCAGGATAGAAATGAGTTTATGTAAAGATATTCTTTATTATTTTCTTCCATTGTTTCAATGTGATATCCATTTTTCGGATATCCTTAAAACTAAGCAAATTTCTTCTGGATTTGCTAGAATAAAGTGCATCATCTATATTCAATTGTGTATCATTTGGCAGGATAATACGAGCTCTACCGGAGCCTTCAATAATATTTGATGCACCAGAAATTGTATAGACATAATTTTCTCGTATTGTCAAATCCAAGAAAAACTTCTTATCTTGTAAAATAGTATGCGTAGTTGCGCTTATCACTAGGCAAATATCTTGGCAATTTGTCATGGTCTACAAAAGAAATTTAAAATATAAAATTCATACCAGTTAACAAACAACAATTACATATAACACTTAATGGAAAATAACAATACAAATATAAAGATAACAATTCCACACTTATCACACAAAAGCATTATAGAAAAATATTTCACACATAATACATCATAAATATAATAATACTTCATTAGAGAATTATTTAATCGATATTTTCCATCAAACTTCCAATGTTTGTATGATCGTGGGATCTGGGAAAAGTCGGGAGTATCAAAATGAGTTCCATTGACTCATTCATCCCAATCAAGAAAATTGGTTTCAACTTTTTCTTTTCCTTTCTTTTTCCCTTGGTCGAAGTTTATATATAAGTCCACCAAATGCTTTGGTGTACGACATATCTGGGACCAATGCCCGTGTATTCCACATCGATAGCATCTGTCATTCGCCTTTATCAAATGAATCATTTCCATTATTTTTCCAAATTTGAACTCGCTATTATGTTCTTTGATTCTCGCTCATTATATCGTAAATGAGCTTTTCCATTATCATGTTGGAATTCACGTCTAAACCCTCGCCCACGCCCACGTGGCCCACGCCCACGCCCACGCGTGCCCACGCCCACGCCCACGCCCACGTCCGTAATTATTTTTCCTAACGTTGCATTTACCTCGTGCCACATAGTTCCATTTGTTTCTCGTATCACCGTGGATCATGTTGGGACGTATCCCATGGTTTTTCATGAGTAGTTCATTATTTTGTTCTGCTACTAATAAGCAAGATACAAGTTCGAATACGTTTGAAATCTACGCTCGATCTCGCCGCCGCAGAGCACGTTGAGGCATGGAATGTTGAAAAAGTTTTTCTAACATATCTTGCTCGGTAATTTCTTCACCACGGAAAAGTAATTGAGCGATTACAATAATTGAATTGTAATCTTTACAGATTTAAAATCTTGCAGCGCAAGTGCATCCACCGATATCGGCCTTGGGCAGACGTGACCCTTTGGTGATCGAATCTGTCCTTTAAATTTTTCCACGAAACGGATGGATCTTTGATCGTGAGGTATTCTACCATCGAGATGCATGTAGGTGTCGTCGAAGGAAAATTAACTTATTTGTTGCACGATCCTTGGGATCTTTCATTTCCTTCGATTATTGTTTCACCTAACCCTTTTGAGATCAAGTGAATCTCAAAGATCAAGTGTCCATGATGAATAATTATCACCAGAAATATCAAGAGCGACAAAATCAAGTTTTGCAAGCGACATTTTCAAAAATTTAGATGAGCTAGTATATTTTGTTTTGAAATTTGAATTAGTACTGCGCACAACAATAACAAAATAAAATTTCTTGTAAAAAAATCGTGATTATCTTGTAATAATTAGGTTTACGATCTGAGAGGGTCATCTATAAGATGCAATCGTAGAAAGCATATTTCCTTTTACTACAAGAGTGAGCTCTAGTGTAGAGACTCGTCGATAACGTGTTATAAAATCAAAGTAAAAAATACCTTAAATGCTACAAGAGAATAGAGAGAAATATATATTGAACTTTCTTCCTTCTTCTTTTTTTCATCAATTCATGAATTGAGGTCTATTTATAGACCATCAAGTGTAGAATCAAAACAAAAATGATGAGTCATATTACACATGATTATCAATCAAGTTGTACAATTATTCATGAATTATTTTCATCCTCACATGATTTCATAGTCATTCACAACTCATTCACAATAATGCATCCAACTTTTGAATTATTTATAACATATTTTGTATTATCAAACTTCAATTCACTAATTATATATAGGGTTTCAGTTCCCCTATCCAGCGTGCACAAGGCCGACGTGGCATGGCACATCGGGTTGACGTGGGTGCCACGGCAGACACGTATACGATCGGAGCAGTACCCTGATTTAGCACGCTCCACGTCAGTCCCGATGTGGCACCCCACGTCGAGCGTGTGCATGCACCCCTGCTCCTGCCCACCAATTGCATTATATATAAAGCATGAATGGATGTAACTTTTATCAACTTTTACTACTTTTTTCAACTTTTTTCAATTTTTCTCTCTCTCCTAAATCAATCACATCCACATATCTCATCATATCCATAAATCTCAACAACTCACCTCCACTCATTCTCTCTCCTCTTTTACTTTAAACCACTTTAAAAACACTTTTAATTTACTCCCATTCACCCTTATAGTTTGATTTACTACCTCCGTTCCAAAAATATAATCCGCTATTCATTTTTCGTTCATCCCAAAATATAGGTCACATTCATTTTAAAGATATAATTAAAATATTACTTATCTTTTATGTCCTCATTTAATATACGTTTTCATCATCAAAATAGAATGATTGAAATAAAACATCTAATAAATGAGATGGCACATTAGGAAAATAATTTTGAATTTTACTTCTTCAATATTATTAATTATATTTTTCTTAATCTTTATGAAAATACAAATGGGATATATGTATGGAACGGAGGTAATATTATTCATCAATTTAAATCATGCATTTATAATTGTATCAAGGTTTTAGGATCCATTATTACTTTGTCATTCCATTTCAATTATATTTATTCGAAACAAAATTAATTAGAATCCCAAATTAATTAAGAGGTGTAATTTAGGGCTTGTTTGGTTGGAGAGTAAGAAAAAAAAATTCTTTCTCCTCTTTTCAACCACACACACATTCTCCAATACAATATTAACGACACATTTTCTACGGAATATCGTGCACAGCAAATAACTCACCAATCAAACAAGCTCTTATGCTACCAAGGGGCGGCAAGAGCACCTTAGTCTACTTTTCACACGCCAACATTATTTAAATTCATACTACCTACGTCCCATAAATGTAATACATTTTCATTTTTATAAGGATTATAAAAAATATACTTAATAGTGTTGGAAAAATAAAATTTAATATTATTTTTCTAATATGTCCTTTTATTTATTAAATATTTTATTTCAACTAATCTATTTTGGTGATAATAATATATATTAAATGAGGGAATATAAAACAACTAATATTTTAATTACATATTTAAAAGGAATATGATCTATATTTTGGAACAGAAAAAAAAAGTGGATTATATTTTTTGGACGGAGATAGTATATATTTGACTTCACATTCTTTAAAAACATCCATTAATTGTTACTCCAAGTTAACTTCGCCAAAAAATACGTTTAAGTACATCTTCTACTCAATTCTTTGAAATGGTGTGCATTGGTAGTAACATTGTGCAACTTTCACGCCATTTTATTAACTCATTACCAACCCATTAACACCAAAACACTCCAAGTTAACTTTGCCAAAAGACACGTTTAAATACATCTCCAGATCAATTCTTTTGAGATGGTGTGCTTTGAGAGTAATTTTATTAACTCATCACCAACCCATTATTCCATTAACACCAAAAATTTATATTACAAATAAATTGACAATTGAAAAAATCTCTATTTTTTACACCAAATGAATATTGTTGTACTAAATATTACAAACTCTCCACAACGAGACTCGATACGTCTAGGTTGGAGATTGTCCGATGATGTTAACAATATTGTGCATTGATAACCATTAATAATATTTTTATAGTCACGATGTTAAATATGATAATTTAATAAATATATATCTATGATCTTAATTTAATAAATGTACATTTACATATCTACCTTCCAATTCTGATCAAATAAAGTTAATGCCTATGATTGATATTATAAGAAAAATAATGTCATTAATGTGTATACATTAAAATGTCTCTACATAAGTATTCACATTCTAATAGACAGTAAAATAGAATACTCGAAATTTATGTGTCTTCATTAATTAGTGTGTATATATTAGTGTGTATATATTTACGTGTTTATATTTTAATTTGTGTGTACATATAGCACCTGATCTCCCTGTATAATGCACGCCCTACTTTTCACACATCAATGTTATTTTAATTCATATATATTTGACTTAACATTCTTTAAATGCATCCATTAATTGTTACTCAAAGTTAACTTCGCCAAAAAATACATTTAAGTACATCTTCAACTCAATTCTTTGAAATGGTGTGAATTGGTAGTAACATTGTGCAACTTTCACGCCATTTTATTAACTCATTGCCAACCCATTCGCACCAAAACACTTCAAATTAACTTTGCCAAAAAAAAAAAAAACACACACACACACACATTTAAATACATCTCCAGATCAATTCTTTGAGGTGGTGTGCTTTGATAGTAACATTGTGCAACCTGCGCGCCATGTTATTAACCCATCACCAACCCATTATTCCATTAACACCAAAAATTTATATTACAAATAAATTGACAATTGAAAAAACTCTATTTTTTACACCAAATGATTAGTGTTGTACTAAATAATAAATATAACAAACTCTCCACAATTAGACTCAATACATCTAGGTTGGAGATTGTTCGAGGATGTTAACAATATTGTGCATTGATAACCATTAATAATATTTTTGTAGTGACGATGTTAAATATAATTATTTAATAAATACATATCTATAATCTTAAGTAATATGTACATTTACATATCTATCTTCCCATTCTGATTTAATAAGGTTAAAATAATGTCATTAATTTGTATGCATTAAGATGTCTATACATAAGTATTCACATTCTAATAGACGCAAAATAGAATCCTCGAAATTTATGCGTCTTCATTAATTAATGTGTTTATATTTATGTGTTTATATTTTGTGTGTGTAGCACCTGATCTCCCTAAATATAATGACGCCCTACTTGGCACAACCATGTCAACAAGCAAGCATTAATTGGATATGACCAGAGAATTCATTCAAAATTATGCTCAAAATCTTAGCAACCCAACCTGTATTCTCAAGGTGTAGCCAAAGGAGGCATGGAGTGATGACTATCCTGCAAGATTTGAAAACTTCCTTGATTTTTACATGTACATTTTAAAATTTCATCTAGTGTATGCAATCATAAGTCCAAACAACTCACATGGATAACTAAGTGTAATGATTCAATTATTTGGTCTATTTTCATAGAATGAGACAACTAATGAGATGAGATTTGGGATGACAACAGATCTAAGCTCATGTGAATGTACATACAATTTGATCCTAAAATATTTTTTGTCCTTATTAAGTAAATTTTCTAGCTCCATCGCTGCCTTGTTTAGTTTTAATTAACAACTTTATTAACAATCACGTAATATGGCAAAATCCTATCAAGCGTCATGTCAAAGTAGTTGTGCTATTTAGTTGACGGGATTTTTACACACACTTGATTGTCACCCAAGTTGTCACCAAAAAGTTGTACAAGACATCCTATCAAAATTAACAAGAAAAACCAAAAAAAAAAAAAAATTGTTGTACAAAATATCATCCTCCACATATCAAAACTTAAGAGATTATTTGATTCAACTTTAAACAAACAATGCTTCTTCTCTATTGTAGTTTTTAAACACTCATTTCATTAGTTTGACACTTTTATTTTATTTTTTATTATTTTTTTAACTATACATCTAAAAATCATATTTTTAAATAATTTATGTCAAACATAGAAATAATATCTAATAAAAGTACACCTAACATCTAACTATTTTCGATGATAGCCTAGCGAGGAGTGAGGTGGGCCTATGTCATGTCAAAGAAAAGTACGTTGTCAAATGCAGTAACGACAGTATGAAACATGAATTAGGATGTAACTACAGCATAACTCAACTACACGTGTCCCTAATTCCATTTTTTTTATTTCCCACATGTTAAATTATCTTTAAAATCAACAACAACTAAATTTTCCACCAAGTAATACCTTTGCTAACCATTTTGTCACCCTGATTCAAAGAACATTTTCCTTATAATTATATTTCTTATATTTTTGGTGTTTAAGAATATGGATATTCATATTCTTAAACACCAAAAATATAACAAATATAATTGCAACGTATTCTCTCCTCCTTCTCTCTCTCTCTCTAAAACATCAGAAGCTCTCCCTTCTCTATTCTGTTCTCCCCTGCGTTTCTTTTCCTTGCGCTATGGGTGTTATTTTTTGGCTTTTTTGGCCTTAAATCACCCCCTTTCTCTCCTTTTATGTATAGTTTTTTTCAAGAAGTGGTATATTCACAGTGATCTAAGCTTTTCTTTGTCTTTTTGTGATTTCGTCATTTTGGTGCGGCTTTTGACATTTCACCATCTTGTTACGGTGTTGTTTGTTCGTGTGCTTCGAATTGGTCCTCTACTTCAAGTCACCGCGGCTTCAATCCACCTTTGGGCGGCAACGTTGCAACTCGAGGAGGCATGAGTTTTCCGATCACTTTGTTTTAGACATCTTTGTAGGCATTGTGTCGTTGATCTTGCTTTTAACCGGGGTGATCTGATCATCCATTTGGTTTTTAGCGGTATTGAATATGTGGTTTTTGTTGTATTTTACCAATTTGACTGAATGAAAAAACCTTTTATTCAAAAAAAAAACATGAATATCCAACCAAACTAGGTGCTCACAAAATTATAATCTAGTGCCAAATTGAGCACAGATTTAGTGTGTCAATTAATACATATTATTTCAGTATTGGATAATATCTAAATGATTATATCATACATCCAATTTTGAGATGACATATGTTAAAAATACACAATAAACTCATACTCAATCGGGTGCTAGATTATAATTTGGTGCTCACATTCAAACGTTTTACCCTCACGTTCTTAATTACTTTATATAGTATATATTTCTCCATTATGACGGTCCTTTTTTTGTTAATTAAAAGTAACTCAATACATACACACAATTACATAAGTTACATTATGTCATCACAAACAACATTATGTCATTACAACTCGATTGTCACCGCCATGCACCAACATTATTATTGCGCCATCTCTAACCTCGTTCAAACACTGCATGCATTAAATTGTTAAAGCATCAGATACGAATTCAAATTTTATAAACCCAATCAAAATTTATAATTCAATTTAAGAAAAAAAAAAGAAAAGGAAAAAGAGTACCGGTTACAGTCAACGTTGGGTCCGATTGATAGATTAATGTTGACTTTACACAGTTTCGGAAGCTGCTCAGCTTTAGCCACGTTAACCGGGAAAGACTTCGCCGTCTCTTTAAAGCACTGGCAAATGGCTTTACGATCCGGCTTTGAACCCACGGCTAGCTTGTCCAGAGCCTGTACTGAGCCGCAGCAGTTAGAGTTCGGCGTTGACTCGCTGCCCAGCAAGTATGTTTCACATGGGACCAACTTTGACACTGCGTCGTTGCACTGGATCACACCATTCACGCCGCGGCTAACAACCAAAGCCAACAACAGGAGCGCCCCAAACCACGGCTTAATTGGCTTCTCCATGAATGGGAATGAGCCGGCTTAATTGCACGGATGAGTGTGATGTTGAAGAGTGAAATGTAGAAGTGTGTTGATCAAGTGTGTTGGTTATGAGGCTTACTTATAATAGCGAAATAGTGAAATAGGTGAGGTTAATTAATGGGGTAGACAAGTCAGTGACGTGAATTGTTCTTATCCCTAAGCAGAAATTGCGGAAAATTTTTCAACATTCGGTGTAGATGTTTATCTGTATAAAAACTATACAGCTTTATTATTTATAAGCAATGCTGATTGATCACGTGATACTTATTGTCACACAGGTCATGATAAAGTGAGAATGATTATTTTGAAATTTCACTTTATAGGATTCAAATATTTGAAATAAACGTTAATTTGAATGTATGTATTACTCAACTTTTATTTTTTATTTTTGTAATATTTGCTTCATATTGTGTATATATCACTTAGTGTCTTATATCAATGTCAAATCATAATTTTTTATATAAAAAATCAAAATCTCTTTTGGGCATGTCTAATATCTATTTTACAAATAATATATACAAGTACTCGAATGATAACCAATTTCAAGATGCAATATGCTGATCGTGTGAGCATTGCTTGTAAAATTATTCCAAATGAAAAGATTGTTTAGCTATGTGTTAGGCTTGTACATTAGGTGAGATAGTTCTTATATTCGGAGATAAATAACATTAGGAACACAAATATTTACACTGCGGCATTAAAAAAATATTTTTTGATACTAGAAATGTAAATATAAATAATAGTAAGTGCCAAATGAAAAGATTGTTTAGCAATGTGTTAGGCTTGTACATTAGGTGAGATAGTTCTTATATTCGAGATAAATAATATTACGAACATAAATATTTTACACCGCGGCATTAAAAAAATATTTTGTTTATACTAGAAATATAAATATAAATAATAATTAATAGTAAGTGCCAAAAAATGTGCATCTAAATAGTTGAGGGCTTTTTAAAGTTGGAGAATGCTAGACCGCCATAAAAGTTTGTAGTTGGTTAGCGGGCAAATGGTTATAATAACTTATAAATGCATAGAGCTTGTTCATTCACAAAAATTTAAATAAAAAAAAAGTAAATCAAGGTTTTATTCATTTGCAATGTTACATTTTTCTTTTAAGTTGGAGAATCCTAGACCTCCATAAAAGTTTGTAGTTGGTTAGCGGGCAGATGGTTATAATAAGTTATAAATGCATAGAGGTTGTCCTTTCACAAAAATTTAAATAAAATAAATAAATAAATCAAGTTTTTATTCATTTGCAATGCTACATTTTTCCAGAAAGCTTCATGAGATTTCAAAATTTTGTTTGTTAGGCGCTTAACAAATAAATTTTTTTCCCGAAAAAACTATATACACAAATTCCAAATATAAACTTTTACTAAGTAAAAACTATCAAAATTATGATAATGATAATATAAATCCTTTAGAGATTAAAACTGGATTCTAATAAATACCAATTTGACTTTTACTTAAAAAAAATAAAGTCACATTACTCATAGATTTACAAATTTTGGGGCCAAGCTAAGTAAATTATACTGTGACCACCTCTGCATTTTTCTTTTAAGTTTTTACACAATTTTTTCCACTCTCCTCCCGTCAATTATTTGACTCTCTCAATGGAAACCTGCAAATCGAACCAAAACAATAAAGAAAATTACCTTTTACTTTTTGTTTTTTTTTTTTTTTTTTTACCCAATGTGTTTTTATCGAGCAACAATATTTGAGCAACTAGTAGTGTTTAAAACCCAAGATTATCGTACTTACATGCATGTCGCAATCTCCCTTAGGGACATCAATCTTGCAAAGCTGGGGAAGTTTCTTTGCTCTCTGTTGATCAACACTACTCGAGAATGCAGCATGTTTAATACACTCGCAAATCTCCTTCCGGTTCATTTGGGAAGACACGGCTCGGACCAAGTCCCGAGCCACATGGCAACAAGAACCGTTAATATCGCCATTTCCCTTGAGAAATGATTGACGTGGCTGCAAAATTTTCACGGCCTGTGTACACGAAATGGCATTTGCAGGGACGATTGTGTTTGAACCGAACGCCATTTTTTGCTGGAGTTTGGACCTTGGAAGATGAGAGTGAAATTTATAATAAAAACAGAATTTCAAGGTTTTAAGAGATTTGTGTTGAGAATCAGCGTGAACAACTGCTTTATTGCCGTTACATATGCATGGAAAAATATATTAGTCATTTTATCTCATTATGACAATCTTTATGGCATTTAATATGTCAGCTGTAGCGTGATCGTTTTTACTATCGTGGGAAATTACATGTGATGGGGCTCCTCCTTGGAGGTTTTTCTTTCCAAGAGCGTGTTGTACAACAAATATTTGAGCAGTAGTTATCATGAGTTAAGTCTTTAAGGCCACGTTATGATGATTTTTTTTTAATCTATTCTTATTCATTCTTTCTAAATTTGAATTTAGTTGAATAAATACATTCAAATATCTCATGGGACTTACTTACATAAATCTCACCATTTAATTCCACTCATTTTCTCTCATATTTCACATAAAACTAAATAAAAATTCATTAAAAAATCAATCAATCCTGACATAGTGTTTAAAAAAAAAACTCAAACTTAGTAGAGGCGTAGTTTAAGCGAGACTAGCTAGGCAAACTTTTTGAAATATGGCAGTTAGATATTTTTGTTGAATTAAGATGATTATCAATATATAAAAATCTATTAATCGCCAAGATCCATATAGCCTAATAGCATTTGGTAAGTCTAGCATCTATTACGTCAACTCGTCAAGGGTTCAATTCCCTTACCCGATACTCCCCCTTATAGTTAGAAAAAAAAAATCTGTTTATCTACATTATTAGTTAATTTAAGATAGAAATTATAAATTAAAACAATTTTAAATTTGTATATTAAAGTGAGGGTTGAAAATAATTGTCGAATCAACTAAAAGTGACCGAAAAATGAGTAAACATAAAACAAGCCCTAAGTTATAATTGCAAAAATATGATTAATATTGCTTTCACTTGAAAGTGTTTGAATATTTGAAATTTTTTTTTTTTTTTTTTTTGAAATTCAAATTTTGATGGTTAATGACAAGATATCTTTCAATAGTAATCCACCAGGAAGTATTATTATTTTACCACTAGACGACTTTGGTTATAATTGTTCAGAATTGGAGGGGTTGAACTTGAGAGGAGAGCTCAGGAGCGCCAGAGCTGTTACAAAAGTTCCCCCACTTCAGGGTTTTCAAATTCAATTTGTTCCTATCAGCAAACACAAAACAGCACACACAGTAACACGCACGCAATTGAAAAACTAGAAACAGAGATTTCCCATTCACAGGCCATTTCAAGAGGATGGAAATCCCTACAGGTCTCATAAATTCCTGTACTAAAGAGGATCAAAAAATCTACCAAACCTGGTTCAGTTTCGCCGATTCAGGTGCAATCATTTCTCTCTTTTTTGCTTATTAATCAAATTAATCTACTTAGTTCATTTCTGCATCTTTCTTTTTCTGTGCTTTGCATAGATGGAGACGGGCGTTTGACTGGGAATGACGCGACAAGGTTTTTCGAGATGTCCAATTTGTCAAAATCGGAAATCAAGCAGGTGAAGTACTCGTTTGGTATTTTATTAACTGATTGATCTTCGTTTTATTTGATTTGTTGGTTTACATTGAGTTGCCCGTGGATTATCTGCTTTGACTGCTTGTAGTCATCCTGTGGTGGATAATAATATTTTTTGGTTGTTTTTGCTGATGATGATCGCTGTTAGAGAACTAATGAATGCTATATTGAGTGCTTGATGTCGATTTTGATGGATTTCAGTGCTTATATTTATCTGGTGGTTTATGTTGTTATAGTGATTTACTGGACAATGCAAAGCATAGCTTGTGGATTGTCCAACTGTATCAGGAATACTCTTAAGTCATAATTCGATGAGCAAAAGCTAGTTGAACAAGTAGAATGTATCACAGGTCCGCAGGCTTACAAATTGTCATTTTATGGCAAGTTGTTTTTTCAGGTGATGTGTGGAAATAGATTTGTATCACCATTGTATCTTTTTTAAAGGATTTTTGTAAGCTTGTTGTATATGTAGCAAAGTCCTAATTCTATATGCCATTATTTTATGAATTTCCAACTTCGACAGCCAAAAAATAACCATGGAATGTGCAATTTGATATTACCACCAGCCTTTATCCCCCAGTTAAATTTGAACATTAACATTCAATTTGATTTATTTTCTGCTATTTGCTTAGCCTTTTTTTTAGTCATAAACTGCCCTTTGTTCATTTACAATGTGCATTTTTATGATTAAAGGTTTGGGCTATTGCTGATTCCAAACGGCAAGGATTCCTAGGTTTCAAGGAGTTCGTCACTGCAATGCAGGTTGTATTCGACAAAAAACTTAGAATTGTATCACGTAGATTAGCTTGTCAAAAATTAATTGTATTTGCCTGTTCTTATGCTTGCTTCTTCTCCAATAGTTGATCTCTCTTGCACAAGATGGACACGAACTGACCTCAAATCTTCTTAAGAACACAGGCAAGTAAATAAATCTTCCCACATTTGTTCATTTCCCATCCTGTATTAGACATTTGAACAGGGCAGCTAGCAATCTTAGTTCGAAAGCTTTTTGTATTTTTACTTGCCATTAATAGGACGGATTGCTGATGCAGCAATGTAAGCTCAAAATTGGAGCCTGAGACTTGCATTTTTCCTCTTGTATATTATTTCTATGCTTTTGAAATTTCTCAATATCTGCAGTTGTCAACTTCTAGATTTCATTTCATTCTTTTGTCATTGTAGCTGACATTGGAACTCCTAGTCTTCCATCGATGGAAGGTTTGGATGCCTTACTGGCTGTAAGTAGTCATCTATCCCTGTTTTGCCTCTTTTTTTTTTTTTTTATTTTCCATAAAACTTAAACGCTGGTAATGATAACCTCTACATTCTTTTTTCAGAAGAGTGAAGGAGCAACATCGAACGGAAATTCTTACTCAAATGGTTAGTTACTTCTCTATTTTTTGATTTAAGATTGTAATGATAACCTTATCTTCAATCAAAGCAGGATCTACTCAATCACAACCAATGCCAACCACAATTTTGTCCAGCATCAAATCAAAAAAGAAGGTACTCCTTAATTTTCATCACTGCTCCACCAGTAATCTTCTTGCATTGTTATGTTGATAGTTTTTCTAGAATGAAAACTTAGACATTCACTATCTTTAACTTCTTTAATTTCTGTCTAAATTCTAATATATCATTTGCCCAATTCTTGCAGAACCTTCCTACTCTTGTTCCTGTTACTTCAGTTAATGATGGGTTAAAGCTTTTGTACAACGAAAAACTTAAGCCATTGGAATCTACTTACCGTTTTAATGATTTTGGATCTCCCGTATTGGTGAGTGAACAGATTTAGAACACTTCAAGTTTATAGATATCAGCACACCATACTGAGTCTACTTAGTTCTATTTTGCATATGTATCAATGCTGTAAATGTGCCAATGACATATTATTTTATTTGAAGACAAGTAGTGATTTCGATGCCAAGCCCATGGTCATGCTTCTGGGTCAATACTCAACTGGGAAAACCACATTTATAAAACACTTGCTCAAGTGCAGCTATCCAGGTTTCTAGAGTTTCTTTTCTTTTTGTCAGTATAATTCCGGTGTTCTACATTTATGATGATGTTTCTTGCTTACTATAGTCTTTTTCTTCACAGGAGCTCATATTGGACCCGAGCCGACTACCGACCGGTTTATCGTTGTTATGGTACAAGAAGAGGCTCTTGATATTGTTGTATATATATTGAAATGAGTTCCATTTTTCTAGGAAACTTGGGCGCAATAGAAACATGAGTCACTCCATTAAAACCAGAAATTGAACGCAATGTCAAAGTAAGAAAAAAGAACCATGAGAGGAACATATATGACTTTAGTAAAAATCACAAGCATCTATACTGTGCTTTCAACTTGTCAACTCTCCAAGCATTGTTTACTTGATATGGATTTCCCTAATTGTCCAACTTCTGATGACTCTTTGGTACACATTGTCATATAAATAATAAAATGGTGATGTTGGCTCCTTTTGCCTTTAATTTAATGTTTTGTTTTCCTTGTCTGATTGAATGTTTCTTGATCTCCTCGAAGTCTGGACCTGATGAAAGGAGCATTCCAGGCAACACTGTTGTTGTCCACGCAGACATGCCATTTACTGGTTTAACTACCTTTGGTGGTTCATTTTTGTCAAAGTTTGAGTGTTCTCAAATGCCTCATCCGGTAAGTTGTAATCTTGTGATGTAGTATATCATGGTTTGTCCAAGTTATTTGAATTATTCAAGTCAGTTTCATTGATTTGCAGCTACTCGAACATATTACCTTTGTGGACACTCCAGGAGTTTTATCTGGTGAAAAGCAGCGTACCCAAAGAAGTTATGATTTCACTGGTGTCATATCTTGGTTTGCTGCTAAATGTGATATGATTCTCCTTCTATTTGATCCCCACAAGCTTGACATCAGTGATGAATTCAAACGTGTCATTTCCTCTTTGCGTGGCCATGATGACAAGATACGTGTTGTCTTAAACAAGGCAGATCAAGTTGATACTCAACAAGTAAGACGGTTATTTGAATACAACAGATCATTAGTTAGAGATGCCTTGTATTTTCACTTTCTTAAATTCTTATGTTTCTCTTTCTTATGATGTTCCAGTTGATGAGAGTTTATGGTGCACTAATGTGGTCTCTCGGAAAAGTTTTGAACACTCCTGAGGTAGCGCGAGTCTATATTGGGTAGGTTTCGTTTTTCGTTTTTATCTTGATTCACACAAATCGATTACTCTATTGATGGTAGTCAAATGCTTATAATTTTTTTGGGGTTTTCAGATCATTTAATGACAAGCTGATTAACGCAGCAGTGCTTGGACCTATAGGAAAGGATCTTTTCGAGAAAGAACAAGACGACCTTCTTGTCGACTTGATGGACATTCCGAAGAAGGCTTGTGATCGTCGGGTATGCTAATCTCTTATATCATTTACCATGTTCATTGTTAACAGTTTTTGTTTATAATACACTCGTATAAATGTGTATTTTCAGATCAATGAGTTTGTAAAACGTGCAAGAGCTGCAAAGATACATGCGTACATAATTAGTCATCTGAAAAAGGAAATGCCTTCTTTTATGGGCAAATCTAAAGCACAAAAGCGACTTTTGGACAATCTTGAAGATGTGTTTGCAAAGGTCCAGAGAGAATATCATCTACCGGCTGGTGACTTCCCGAGTGTGGAGCAATTCAAGGAGTTTCTCCGCCGATATAATATCGAGGAGTTTGAGAAATTGAAGCCGAAAATGATCCAGGCCGTTGATGATATGCTCGGCTACGATATTCCACAACTTCTGAAACGTATTAGAAATTTATATGATTAAAATGAAAAGTATGTCCATCGTACCCGAGCATGTCACATTTTCGGCTTCAATTTCTCGAAGTCCTTGATATTATATCGGCTGAGAACCTCCTTGAATTGCTCCACACTCAGGAAGTCACCAGCCGGCAGATGATATTCAAGTGTGTAGATACTCATTTTTACATTTTGTGCTTGGAAAGAACTTCTCTTCTTTGTCATTTTTTTTGTGTATGTTGAGTGTGTTGAAATTTGTTTAGCATATTAAATTTGATTTTGTAATAAATTTTAGAAATAATCGATCAAGGTCTTAGTGAGGTTCGATAGTAATTTCAAAATTATGCATTTTCGTTAGAGAAAACAGATTAAACTAGGGAAGATGATAATCACTTACCATATTTGACCATAGTCAATTTTTTTATTTTTTATTTGAAATAAACATAGTCAATATTTTTATATTAATTGTTTTATAGGTGTTGGCAGTAGCAACAAGTATATAACAATATTATATTTTTCATTTTTGACTAACCTTTAATATTATTTAATTTTTAATTTGTATTGTTTTTGGTCAGTAACTTTATTTATCATATTACAGCTGTAATTTTAATCTTGAGAAAATTATTCTGGTGGGTGAATTTCATATTTTGGTTAACTGATTTGGTGCAGAACTCCCTTAGCAAATTAAGAAATGATTCATGGCATCAAAAAATGAAATTAATTTTTAAGACAAAAAAAGGACAAAAAAAAAAAGGGAAAAGAAAGTAGTAAAGCAATAGACGAGATATTCTCTACAACGTCCATAAGTGGTGCAAAAATAAATGCGTATGGCACGGTAAAAGTAAATTAAGCCGATGAGGAATAATACCATTGTAGCGAAAAACGACGTGCAAAAGAAATGCTGGTGAGAACCTCAGATTCATTTACACATGCAACCCCTGATTCCAATTTGAACAAGTTAATGTAATTTACCAAGTAACAGTAAATATACAGGCAACAGATTGAACATTCATGTCACACCATACTTACATAACTTTATAATCAGACCCTCAACAACATCTATACACATGAAAGTAATTAGCAAGAAATGCTGTCTCATTCTCCCAACTTGTAGATCTTTGAGACACGGATGAAAAATTCTTCATTTTTCACCCTCTGGACGACTTGCTATTGATATACATTTAAAGATTGATAAAGCAGAGTGTATTGATCCTTCTATCGATCAAGATCATGCTCAACTATGTACTTGGAGACTTGCAAAGTTAAAAGCAACTCATGCATCTATACAGGAATGACGTCGCTATTTTGGCCTTCATTACATGTCAAAATAAGGCCTTCGATGTAGGTTGGGAGAAGGCAACATGGCCAACGACAACCTGTTGAAAAAGGTTCTGTGGGAGGGACTATCATGAGTACATTGTCGTGACGCTGGACGACCCCCATCACACTTACAGTACTTCCTTCTTTGATATAGCTGCAAGAGAAAGCATCAAAGTGGACATTAATTCCTTTTAGTGCTTATTTAGAATCCATTTTTCTGAATACTCATTTTGACCACAAATTCAATGTGATCCACAACATTTTTGAACCATTTAATCACTTCCAACCACACAGCCAATCAAAAAACCCATTCTTACTCCTCAAGAGAAAATTACTAAACATGCGCTTAATTTGACTTTTACAGAAAAGTTCTGATGTTTACCCTTCTTTGAGGCGCATTGTACGATCATCACTTGAGAGAGCTCTGTCAGCAAGCCAGCGCAGGAAGTTTGGAGATAAGTCTTTGTTATCCTTAGACACGTTGACAACTGTTGCTGGTTTGACAAATGGAGCAACCTTAGCTCCATAGCCTGCTTTGACTAGAGCTCTCAAACCCGACTGGAAATCTGAAATATAAAAATCCGCCACATGCCTCTGTTGAAAGAAGGCAACTAATAGATAACTATACAATACAACTTAAATTACAACACATCACTGACACAGATGTGGAATTAAAATTCAATAAGGTTTGAGGTTTTAACAACCGACTGACCTCTGAATGCCTGCATGCCCAGGAGAAGAAAGGGTGTTTAGGTTTTGCAGGTTTTCCACCACAGCCTCTGTATTCATACAATTCCGTGGAGACAAATACACATCTTGGTACCCTTTGGAAAGAAGATTCGAGAGGAATGCTTCCACAAGTGACAACCTACACCAAGGTCTCCAATCTTATTAGTAATTAGTGATATGAAAGAACAAAGGAAAGAGAAGGTGAGAGATAACAATGGGGATTAGTTCCATGATAAACATTCTTGATTTCCTGATGAAACATATACATTTTATTCTCTACGTTGTTTAATTTTTACCGTGATCTTCAATGCTTATGTCAAGATTTGGGCATAACATTTATTTTTCTTGTTAGATTATCTGTGTACCATCATTGTTTCACTGAAAACAGTAAGACATCTCATCCCAGATAAACATTAAAATAATAGAAACTCAACACTGCAGAGAGTTTGGGCATGTTAAGATAAGATTAGGACCCCTCTGTTTGATGATGGAGTTGATCCACATCTAACGGTTAATATGGCATACTGCATTAGCACCATCTGCAATTTTACTGCTATGGTGAAAATTATCACTTAACACAGAGAAGCTTTAAATCAAATCTTGTGAATAATTGCCTTCAAAATCTCAAATCACCTTTCCCACTGCATAAATTTTTGGCTATTTACCAGCAATGGTCAAAATGGTCCCAAATGAAAGATTCCATAAACTACCATAATTAGCTTAATCCAATCGCATAACAACTCTTACTTAATATAACACTAAAGCATTAACTAATTAACCAAAATTGGTAATTGAATCAAATGCATAATTGACAAGCTAGATGGTATCAGATTGGAAAATTAGTAAATTACCCCAGTAACCTTGACGTACTGTCCATCAGCGGCTCCTCGCAGTTCAGCATCTGGATAATTCTTCAGAAAACTCATAACCCCTCGCTTTTTGAAAGCACAATTCCAAATTAAAACCACCACCGCAGGGACTAAAACGGCCACCACCACCACCAAAATCACCGGCTTCTTCACCGCCGCCATAAGAAACGCACCCACCACCAAACCCATAACTACCACCACCAGGAACACCCACATTGCCACCCTCGAAACCTTGAAGCCCATTTTAACTTCCTCCCCCAAGCTTGTCACGGCGGAGCCGTACAGAGCTTTGTTAAACGACGTGTGTCCGGCGGAGGGGCTGTCGAGCTTGCCGGAGCGGCGGTTTGAGCTTGAGGTGCCCAACGGGCCGGAGGTAATGAGGCCAGTGGGCTGAATAGGCGTAATGGGTCCAGAGAACGAGGAAGAAGAAGACTTCTTGATAACTGGACCGGAGTTTGGGCCGGATCTGACAGATCCACTGTTGTGCTGAGAAGATGAAGAGTGACGGGAAGGAAGTTTAGGCGGAGGCGGCGGGTGGTCCCCACTTGATAAATCTATGCCGTACATTTTACCTAGCTCGCCGGATTTCTTCACGTCGCCGCCGGTATACGGGATGGCGCGTGAAGCCACCGTCGGCTGCCGCTCCTTGAGTAGCTGTTCGGGTCGACCCGAGACGTAGAGGCCATTGCTTAGCTGGTGAGAACCGGTTCGAGCGTTCATTTTAGTGTGAGAAACCTACTGCAGTGAGTTTGCAGAAAGAAAAAGAAGCTTTTAGTGCGAGTGTAGTGTAGGTGGGCAGGGAAATGACGATAAAGGGCCTGGGACTGAGGTTGTAGCATAATGACGTTTTTGCCCATTGCCTGTGTATTTGGGGTACAATGTGTACTGTGATTTGCTGTCATGGTTTGTGCTGCGATTCTCACGAAATTAGTTTTAATCGCATATCGTTTTGTTACCGTAGAATTAATTCGATTGGTGGGAATAATTTAATTTTTGTAATGAATTTGAAATTAAATTGTCTCAAAATAGATTAATGGTCGAAGTCATATAATACTATGTTGATAGAATTAGTGGTAGCAAGAATTTAAAGTAAATAGATAGAAAATGTGAGGTTTAAACGTTGAAATACTAGAACTAATTAAAGTTTTGTACTCTATGATTCACTAAAACTAAGTTTGAAATTTCACACTTTTTAACTATCATTATATTCACTGTATCAATAACGATTAAATGTGAATATGTTTATAAATTAGTCTTGTTCTATTGCCCACTCGTGGGTATGAGTGCGTATTTTATCATGGCCATAAATAGGCATTGGAATACTGGCGTTTTATAAATAGTCATTAGTTCATAAGATTAACAAGTTACATAATGCACATCAATTATAATTTGTTAACAATTATAAGAATTTAGACATTGATAAAACTATTAGCACTTAAATATTAAACTTTTGCAAAGTTTGTAATTAAAATTTTATTAAAAATAAAATACTTGTGATAAGTCTGACTGAGAGAAGGTGTTTGACCAAATTTCTACTAAAAATAATAATTTGTTTTAAATAAAACCATGCAAAATAAGTTTTTTTTTCTTGAGAGAGATCAAAGTTTATTTAATTGAACATAGGGCTTGTTCTATAATCATCTTTTTCCACTAACTTCTATTAATCTTTTTTCTCTCAAATTTTCATCTATTCATATGATTATTTTATATTTTTAATATTTTTTCTAATTTTGAACTATACATTTAACGCATCGTTTGAATAAATTATTATAAATCAACAATATCTTCTATAGAAGTACAGAACAAATCCTTAGTCTTTATTTAGGCTCAAATGTGCAAATATAATTCCACATTATTAATAGAGGTACCATAGTCTACCAGGGCCGTTTGATGTTCTGTGTCCTACAGCCCTAATTTAAATTTCATGGAACAAATTAAAGTTGAAAATAAAGACGGAAAACATCCATACGGGAGAGAATTTCTAGATTCGGTGGATTGAAATGACAATGTTATCCTCGTACTCAATTACAGTGAATTTGTGTCGGTCACGGTATGGGCCGGGTCCACAAGGCTACCTATAATTGGGTAGAGAGAGCCCTAAAATATAGGCTGCAGCCTGCAGCCATAAAATCCATGTCCAAATGACCGTTAAGCCCTTGTTTGGTGAGATTCTTTAAAAAATGTGAGGTTTTCAAGAACAATGCCTTGTGAAAAAATTATAAAAAGAAAAAAATAGTAAAATAATAAACGTAAAACAAAACGAAACAAAGAAAAAGATTCAAAAAAAGGTATGACTTGGATCTCTATAGTTAGCATAGTTATTGTGCTAATTGTTGAAAGCACTATGATCTCAAGCCATCATGTAGGGTCAAAGTTCTAAAAAGTGCAATGTGTGAAAAAATATCGAAATTAAATATTGAGCTTAAGCATGATTAGGCGTATCAATGAGTAATAAAAATACAATAAACATGTGATAAAACGTAAGGCATAACGAAGCGTGATACGTAAGCATCGAGCATAGACACGACTTAGGTGGGCTTTTTAGGAAAATGCGTGCGAGTAGTAGACAAGATAAATATGCCAATGGTTAGTAGAAGATCAAAATGGAAGAAAAACAACAAGAAAGTGTAATGAATAGATTTTCTTCAAAATATGTCTGCAAAGTTATTTTCAGGAAAAATTAATATTCAAAAGAAAATATAGTTAAAAATTAAAAGAATTTATAAAAAGAATTGTTCGACATACTGTATACTTCAGACACTTTTGCTCCCCTGCTCTCCTACCCACTATTTGGGCAGGGAAGGCATGCCCACGCTTGACGTGGTGGCCACGTTACGCGCGTGCCAAGCAGGGGGGATCCCCTGACTTGCCACGCGCATGACATGGAGGCCATGTCCGCATGATGTGGCCTCCACGAAATGTGGAGGCACGGCCCCCCTCCCACACAATGGGCAGGGGAACAATTGCCAAATAAAACTCCAAGTGTGAAAATATGTAAAATGTGCAATTATTGCCTAAGGCAACTAAGTTGTTTGTGTGACACTTTGATTTTCAGTGAACCATTTTAGAGGTTACGTAATAATTATTATTTCTCCCATTCTACAAAGATAGGCTTGTTCACATTTTTACAAGGATTAAGAAAATATCAATTAATATTGTTGAAAAAGTAAAATATAAGAGTATTTTTTTAATATACCATTTAACTTACAAATTATTACATTTTGAATAATTTCATTTTATTGATAATAATGCACATTAAATAGGGATATATAATAAATAACTTAATATTTTAATTTTCTATTTAAAGAAAGTGGTCTATTTTTATGTGACGGACCAAAATAGAATACAAACCTATCTTTATAGGGACAGAGGGAGTATATTAATTAATCACTATGAAATCCTAATCCTAAGATTAAGAAAGGCAGGTGTGGTTTTTCTTGCTATCTTAAGCCGAATACATATGCCTTTTACAGCATTGGCCCAGGCCCACTCATACCTGTTAATTCATAGCTACAACTCATACAGTATATAAGTGAATCGATGATACATGGAGACTTCAAATTGAACTTCTCGGTTACTAAACAAATGAGAGCTATCGATCTCCTATCAATAAATTACCATCTTATGAAGCCAATTTTTTTACGTATCCCCCTCCACTTGATTTTGGTGCGAGTGTGTGTGGAGGGAGCGCCCACGCCCATATTCGACCAAGACTCATGTTTCACATGGCAAGTTGGCACCATACCGTGCCAATTTATGGATATTGGAATGGGAGCGAATAAATGAGATGAGAGTTAAACAAAGTCATGTTCAACAAAAGTATTGATTCTCATCCTCATATTTTACAGACTATACTACTATTCAACTTAAAAAATTAATTTGTATCAACACAAATAAGACTATAGTGTCCTAAAGTCACTAGAGTCAATGGAAAACTTGACTAAGGGGCAGCCCCATTTTGAAACAGTTGGAGAGAGAAGGGGTCAAATAGGCAGGTTATTATCAACAATTAAATTCCTTCGTCACTATGTGATAACTTGAGGGCGAAAGTTGTTTGAATCCAAAAGTTTTTTTCTACAATTTTAATTTCGTCGAAGGAAGTAAACAGTGGTTGATTCTTGACTTGATCCACCAATATTTAATCAACTAATCCGTTGATTTTCAATTCAATTCATAGAATATAATGGGACCCACCCAATGCGTGATTCATGAGAGATTCTCTCCTATACATAAAGTTAAAAAAATAATAATAATGACGAATCAAACATTTATTTCTGCTATAATAATAATTATATTAACACTTGAATTGAGCAGTCATTATTTTAATTTTGATAAGTTGGTCCTTAATCCAAAAAGTCTACTTTACCAACAAAGATAAAATGAGGGATTAAATTGTCGATATGACAACGATAAGTCCTTCCTTTACAATTCCACTAAATTCCTTTTTACGGTAATGAACCGTAAAAAGAATAAAAGAAAAAGAAAAGCCAAGAAAAGAAAAGGGACAATAAGAAGTAAAAATAAAATTCTCTTTTGCATATTGCCAAATGCAAAATTTTTCACTTTTTAAAGCAATAGTAATAAACCTAATCTATAGCCTAAGGAAATGCAAACTCTATCTATCATGTAATGGCCGAAAGTAGATTCTCTCTGTTTTCTTTTGTTCTTTTCTATAAGCAAGACTAGATGTTTGATTTTCTTTTAATTAATTAATTTTTTGAATTTCCTAATGAAAAGTGTGACACCAACATATCATCGATCACAAATGTAAGCTAAAAATGTCTAGGTAAAATTACTAGTCCAAAAAACTTGCAACCATGGGAAGCATAAATGATACTTACTTGGGGAATAACGAAAGGACTCGACCAAAGTTATTTATTAACGCCTAATGGGACCCTACTTTTCTACTTTCTTGTTATTAACAACAAAACTTATATTATAAAAATAAAAAAATAATACTTTCAAAAAATAATAAAAATAAAAATAATAATACTACGTGACGTATTATTTTGATAAACTTGGAAATGCATAGTTAAAGAGGATTAAGAAATTCAAATACTTCACCTGTTCCACAAAAATACTCTCATTTTAATTTTCATACGGATTAAGAAAATAATTAACTTTGTTGAAAAAATATAATTTAATTATATATTTTTTTAAATATACCCTCACATTAAACAATAATAATTTACTGTATTAAATAAAAATATAATGAGAAATAAAAAAAATTTAATACACCCTCAAATAAGAAAGTAACTTATAATTTAAAATGGATGAAAAAAACAAAAGGAACTACCGGTGCGAAACAAAGAGAGTATATAAATAGAGAAACCCCTTTCCAAAAAAAAAAAAAAAAAAAACAAAAACAAAGGAAAAAATGTGAGAAACCTAGAAAATCATCAAGTTCGAATTCCATGCATTTTCATAATTCATCCTAATAATTTTGAACAAGATTTTCCAGATAAAATTAGGGATCCAATTTTCAGACAACAAATTTGACTTTGACTGCTTTGTTTGACCACAAAAAGTAGAGACAGGTAAATTACGTCTATCCATCAAATTTGAACCATCATTCACAAATTAAAATTCTAGGTACCAACCACGTATATCAAATCACCTCCTAATATTACAACTCCCTATCTTCAACGCTATTCAAACCGAGCAATGCTCTTCCATCGGTGACAGATTCTACACGACATTTTGGTTTTATTTCCATAGACCTCGATCACATAATCTAATCAAAGAAAAATTTTTAATATCCCTAACTACCACACTCTCGATGCTCTTAGTGTATGTGTAAAAATAAATTTTTATGTGATATAGGAGAGAATTAGTAGAATCGAAAAGAATATATACAAATATGTAAAAATACGTAGAAGAACACGCGCTTAATTAATGAAAACTATGACTCGGCAAAAGATATTATTGAACTGGAATCCCTCGTATGGATAGAAGCCAACAACAAAACTTCCGATTATTTTTCGATCCACTTATAATATACTAGAGCATTCATGCTCTTGATCTTATTAAGAGTTTGTTCCATACACTTTAAATTTTTACTAACTTCCACTAATTTTTTCTCTCGCATTATTTTCAATCAGTCATACAATTACTTTATATTTTTTAATACATTTTTCTCAATTTTCAACCGCACATCTCATGCGACGCCAATCCGAGTAATCCACGAACAAGCTCTAACCCTAATTCATTGGTGGTAAACAGTACAACATTAATAAACTTGACAAGCAAGCACTTAAAAAGGTAACAAATTATGTAGGGAAAAACAAAGACCACGTAGAAAGATGCTTTCGTCCTTTACCTAAAATATCGCATAAGAATTAGGATATGGAACCCAAAAAACACGCACAAAACAATTATTATGCTCCAACTCTTATCCATTTTTATATAAACAAATAGTTAACATTATTTTTATTTAAGTAGGCCTAACTAATGTACTACTCCATATATTAGGAGAGAGATGCTATTAGCAATGAAATTTTTATCAAACTGTGTTGCAATAAATTCTCGTAATTAAGATTAAAAAATAAATAAATTTGATTATATAGTATAGCACAGAAAATGGGCAGCAAAAAGTTCCTCTTAAAGAACTGAGTTTTTGGAGAAATTAAATAAAGGATATTAACTACCCATAATTTACATTGTATACAAAAGAGAGAAGAACAGAGTAGATGAGAAGTGCTACAAAAATTGATTAAACCCCTTCAGATTTTAGACTGTAATTTAACAAAATCAAAATTCGGACTAAAATTAAAATTTTAAACCAACCTTTTCTTCAAGTCCAAACGCCCCAAATCTTCTCCCCAAGAAAGCTCACAAATTTCCCAACCGAACCCTTCTCCAAATCTTCCTCCTCCCCCTTTTTCTCCTCCACCACCTCTTCACCGCCAATCTCCTCGGCGGCGCCGCCACTAGTGTTAGCTGAATCCGGTTTTGACTCCTCAAAATAATTCTCAATCAAACTCAACTCAGACTTATCCACCACCTCCGAGGGTTGACCATTTCTTTTGGTACCCTTCCCCTTCCTCCTTTCTTTCTTGCTCTTTTCTTTCTTGTTGTTTTGCGTCAAAAGACTCTCTTCATAAGCATCTATTACCTCGTGTATCAGTTGCCTGTTTGGCGAAGAATCCCACTTGGCCCAGTAGCTCATATAGCACCGGAAACAGTAGCAGTTGAAAGAAGGTGGATGGTCAGCATCAGTCTTTCCACCGCCGCCTGCGGAGGCTGCGGAAGTAGTCGTTTTGTTGGTGGCTTTGCGATTGTTGTTTGAGAAGTTAGTAGAAGAGGAGCAAGAGATAAGATAAGCCAACACCTGCTTCTCCTCAGGCGATAGAGCTACAGTAAGAGTCAAGATTGTCGCCGGCAAAAACGATAGCAGCTGGTCGGAGACCACCGGCGGCGTTGGATGAACTGTGCCTTTCTTGTATAGCTTCTTCATAACTGATTACACTAATCCTTTTTAGAGAGAGAAAGACTGACTTTTTAGAGAGAGAAAATAGGTCTTGTTCTTGGTTATGTTAAAATAAAAGTGCTGAGACTAGATGGAGAGAGCTGGATTTTAAGGGTTGCTGAAAAGATTTGATAGTTGAAGAGAGAGAAAGAGCATAGAAATTGGTGACGTATTTTGGGCTTTGGGGAGCGTTCGCATGCGACGCAGAGCCTTTTGCTGGGTCATTGGTGAACAGCACAACCAGGAAACGACGCAACGTGATTGGCTAAACTGCGTTAACTATACGATGTGATGGGCCCCGCAATGGGTCTGCCCATCATAATAATGCCTTCCTTTCGGCCTCAGCAATATTCAAGAATAGCTTCAAAGTTTGGGCCTTGACCCAATCTAGCCTAGGATCCGTGAAGCCCAACAGGATCCAATTTCGTTTCTATCTCAATTCTCATGATCATTCATTATTATTGTTCATGGCAATTAGAGAAAGATGATAGCATCATTACTCCCTTTTCCTTTTTCCCTTTTTATTACTCAATGCAGATGTACATCAAGAGTATTAGCGGTAAAGTAATGTTCACCTCCTCGTATGAAGAGGAGTTATTATTCCCATATTGGCTCTAATTGGCTAACACATCAATAATAGGATAACTCCTTCCCATGTGAGGAGATCATTTATAATTAATAATATTTATTTAAAAATATTAATTTCAAATGTTTGTCAAAAAATTACTTACACTCAATAATAATAATAGGTGGTGTAAATGAACTTTACGGTACCCTTATTTATTACAATGGGCCCAAGAATCCCATGATGTTCTCTATATTCATCGTCAACGTCAAACAAGTCACAAAAACACTATAAAGTCGAAGCAAGAAATCATGAAAAAGGCAAAAAGCGGACAAATGTTATCCCGTGACTGAAATGTCATAGCTACATCAACCGTACAACATGGTGCAACAACAAATCAAGGGTCTCTGCCGTGTTGCTTGGCTATCGAGCGAAAAAAAACAAAAAGGACTCTTTGTCATGAACAGTAACAGGTTTAGACTCGTTAAGTCTTAACATCGTAACAACGTTATGAGAGACCACAATTTAGGTTCTCTAGGATATATATGATATATAAGCATTTCACTGATTTTCACACTTTTAGGATGAACTCTGAAGACGGGATTTGATCCATGATTCCAAAGAAAGGAGCTCTTCGTTACTTATCGAGTGACCAAGGCCAGGGTAAGCCTAAGAAGAAATACGGGAAAATTAACCATTTTCATTATTTTTTATATAGTACAAGAATTAAAATGGCTTGAAATCTGGTTTTTGAATTAGTACCTTGAATTCACAGCTCATACCAGCTTTTTCAAGAATGGGTGGACCAGCTTGCCCAGCTTCAAAGAGCACGGTTTGGTCAGCCATCCCGTGAGACCACAATATTGGCGTCTACAAAAATCATCCCTGAGTATCACTATATCAAATCCTTAATGCAAGAAAATAACGTCTACACAATATGAGCCGAAAAATTATTACTAGTCTTGGTGTACCATCAGTACACTCCTGGCAAATCAACATGGATCATCTACACATAAGAACCACATTATTTAATTAATTGTGATCCCATGTGTAAGGTGGACAGTATTTAATGGTCAAGACTACATAGTAATTGGTATTGGTATACTACAAGAACAAAAGATTTGTTCTAAGCATAGTAAAGAAATAACCTTTTTCGCGGCGGGTGTAACTTTGTCAAGAATTGAAGAATTAAATGGAACCCATCCGCTAAACACTGCACCACCACCAAGAGTTTTTGGATATAGAAGAACACTTGCTAAAGTCAAGGCACCTACAAAACTTATTACAATTCAAAAATATCAGTACAATCAAAAGGGAAAACTGTTTCTAATTGCATATGTTACTGGGGTGGCGGATGAATATGTGTGCGAACATAAAAACACAGATACACAGAGAGAAGGGATAGACCTCCTTGACTAAATCCACATATGAAGACATTGTTAGGATCGGTCCCAGCAGCTATCTCTTTGTCTACCTTTGCGTGTACGTTTTGGACAGCCTTGACCACAGCACCTTCATCTTTCGGAGAATCCTAGAATATCATAATAATATAGAGAGACATTTAGGGTATATGTTTGTTTGGGATTATTGAACAGAATCAAAGAATCTAGCCTGCTCTAAAAATGAAAAGATTAAATAATTATGTTAGTATATCCATAGTATTAGTATACTAGTTTAAGTTCCTCGTCATCTTCATTTCATTCCAAAGTATCTCCCGAAGTCAATTACAGTACCTTTCAAAGTTAAAACTACATAACAAGCAGGTTAGATGATGTAATATTCAAAGATAAACAAATAAAATGCAGCATAACTTACGGCTGTGACAGGTATCTCTAGAATGTCGAACCACGAAGGCATTATAGCACCATCTACAAGAATATCCAAATTAGCCAAACAGAAAAATGATGCTTAAATTGATTATAAATTAATAGCAGATAAGCATAAAGCCAAGATGAATCCATCAAACATGTAACCGAATTAATTATCCCAATGTGGATCGAAAATCATTTCATCGAGGAAGTTTCCAAGCAAGTTTTACATACCAAACAGAAGAAAAGCTAGGATTTAACTTTTACATACAGCTTACAACCTGCTCACCCCTTTCCTTTTATCTAAAATAAAAATATCATGTTACAAGGGTTTGATCATCTGCATTAAATTGTATGCAAAATTTAATTTGATGAAATCAGTGGGCATATCAATCATGAATGATAGGCAGTGCCCTGAAATGAGTACCAAAGATCACAAATTCTACTTCAATTAATCAACCTCCGAAATTCAAAACCCTAAATTATACTGTACTCCTTTACAAAAATACCACAAAATCACAGAACCACCATACCAATTATGAATGATGTAACAGTAACTTACAATTACAGGTGACTGGATTTGAAGGCGCGGAAGGGAAAGACCATTTGGTGTTTTTGAATTCTGGGGAGGTAAAGAGGGTCTTGATGGGTTCGTTGGCGGGGCCCGAATCGCCGAGCCCATGGAGCCACAACACGAAGCTTCGAGCCATTCGATCGGGCTTCTTCTCTGGAGATAGGGTTGGTTTATAGAATAGCACAAATGAGATAGTTAAGCCGAAGCTAACGACGATCAAACAGATCGGCCTAGCCAATGCTGTGGACGACTTCATTCTTCATCTTCCGCGGCGGCGTTTTATTGTACCGGATTGTTTAAACTTTTCCGAAATTTGCTGAGTAGCGACTTTAGTAAAGGCGTGGTTTGTGTTGTTTACCATTGCTTGCCATAATAATTTGATTGAAATTTATTTATCACCCCAACCTAAAAGACAAAATAAAAATTGATGCGTAATTTTTATTTTTATTTTTTTATATAACACAATAAATCTGGGGATCCATAAGGAGTTCTTTATGTGGAAAGTCTATTTTTCAATTCTATTTGTTTAGAAAATTTACATTTAAATAAAGCAGAAATGATCGCCTGCCGACTTTGTGGGCATAGAGCATGCCCACACATGGTAAATTTTGGGGGAAAAAAATATGGGGCCTACATGAGCTCCCGTCATCAGGGGGCTGTTATGTATTATTCATCTTACTTAACGTAGATTCAAAAAAAAAATAAAAAAAAAAAATTTTTTTTGGGCGACATGGCGCCCCCACGGCACGCCACATCGTCATGTGGGCATGCTCCCTGCCCACGCAGTGGGCAGGTGATCATTAGGCTTAAACAAAGTTACTCAATTTTACTTTGCAAGTATTTTAGGTTACAACTAAAAGAATTAATGGAAAAGGCAAAGAGGTTTGTTTTTTCCTTTTTTTTTCTTTTTTTTTTAAGAAAAAAGCGAAGAGTTAGTAAAACACAATTATCATATAAATTATGGTCATCATTTGTGAATTGAGATCCTCTACATCATTTCGTGTTTCTTCAATTACCTAATCCAATCAAAATTTACATTCACAATCAAATTTATGAATTCAATGATATGAATTTTATTATTAGACAAAACAAGAAATAGAACAGAGAATGAAAGAGCAAATCTAGGCTCAGTGTTTAATATTCCTAAATAATCTCTTTACAAATATGCTATTCAGTAAGAAGACACACATATTTACAGAGACGGGATGACAATATTAGTGCCACATTCAATAACACAAGCCACACATCTCGAGCAAGCAGGTTGGTTGAAGAGCAAATGCATTTCCTCACCAACTTATCAAAAAGAAAAACCAGACATTCATTACACTGACATTACCACATTCTTCCTAGTACATGTAAAAAATACACATCATCTAACATATATATGTTCAACTTAAGTGACCCAATGCCTACATGTGACCACGAGACACATGTTACTTCAACATTAAACAATGCCTAGTCATCAAAGCCTGTCGATGTGAAACATGACCAGCTTTGCTATGTTTGAAATTCAAACTACATAAACAAGAAAAGGGAAAACATTCAACAAATTTGAAATGTCATTCCACAAATATCCAATATGAAAAATATTGAGCTACAGTACAATCTGGCAACTTTTGACTCTATAATTAGAATGAAAAAATATGGTACCTTAAAGAAAAACCAGTACAAATTGCAATTCAATCAACCCCCCGGGGGGAGGGGGGCATGGGATCAATCAATGAAGCTAAAGTCACCGGCATAAGCCGGTCGAATTCAAGTTCTACTCTGTGAGAAGTCAAAGAAAGAATATAGTTTCTTTGAGAGACTGCCGTAAAATTCAATATGTTGTTCCGTTGTTACTGAAATTCATTCTTTCAATTGATTGTCTTTGATTTTCTCTGGTCTCCAAGTTGGCTTCACTTTCACTGCCAATGGCTTTCTAGCCCAAACTCAAGTCCAGGGTGCTTTCATTCAGATCTTGCCGCTCAATAGGATTTTCGTCAGGAGCCTGATATAAGAGCAAAATTGAAGAGTCCTCAGCAAAATAAGTTTACCCAAACACTCCCTAAAGTTAAATCACCATAATGAAAGCATTACATAGGAGAGAAGGTGTAAGTTAAATCACCTGATTTTCATCAGTTGGCAAATCATTTATGTCAGGCTTTTCATCACGACCATCGTTCTTGAGCATTCCATCATCTGCATTTGTATCTGTTTCAATAGGTCTAGCTTCATCCTCAACCTCTTCTGAGGACTCGTTCTTTTGTTCTTCTACTAGCAAGGCAATCTGTGTCGATCATTCCAAAAACAGATATGCAGGCCAGTTATTTTAATTGTTAAGATTCCTTTTTATATTTCCAAGTGAAACAATGATTATAACCCCGTTAGCCAACCATTTTTACCACTTTTTTATCCATTCTTTCTTTACTCTAAATCAATCACATCCACATATTTTCAGCACTCAACTCCACTCATTTTCTCTCCTCTTTTACATTAAAAACCTTAAAAACCATTATAATTTATTCTTTATCACCCTTTATAATATTTCCCAAACAGCTCATAACCTATGTGCCTTAATTTTTTCAAAAATTAATGGGTGAGGGCATTTGAAGGAGAATGCATGTGATAATTACACTCCTGGGATACAATGTCACGGCTTACCTCCACACTTCCTTTATAAACAATAGGGAATTAAAATCAATAATTACAACTCATACAAATTACACGTGATGACAAGATCAAAACATCAATATCCCATTACATTAAAACAAAATAAGATTTGACTAAGGCATCTAAGTAGCTATCCACATTAAACATAATTGTAAAGAAAGTAGGGTTGCATATAGAGCAATCAGACAGTAATATTATATTTCCGGCGCACAGAGATCTAAGACCATACAGCACATTGAATGTTCAATAATATTTGGTATTAAACATAGCCTGTGTCCCATTTACATGTGTGCATTTCCACATACACAACGCTCTATGACTATATACATAACGGAAGGCAATGAACCAACGACGAATTTTCCAGTAAAATTCGTAATTACCATGCCCATAACCATGTTCCCCGATGCAGCCATTGCAAGCTTATAAGAAAATAGAACTATTTAACAAAGTAAAAGCTGTTGATTCTTAGATAAACACCATTGCAATGCCATACTGAAAACTATGTGAGGGAGCAAATGAAGTGGATCGATTAATAACAATTGACCACACAAATTCATCCTCGCATCATCTATTCATTGATTGTTTTATGATATGACTGCATTTCACACCCGTGATCTTTTACCATTGAGATTGCCAGAATTGACAAGAAAAGAGGTGAAAACTTCACCTACCACTGAAAATTTAATAGCTTTAAAGTAGGCTCTCCAGAAAGTTATTTCACCCCCAAAAATCAACCTATATACGAATTCATCAGCTGAAGAAACAAATCTTCCATACACTCCAGTCAAAGATTTTCACTTTATTACAATTCCCACAGGAAAGTAAAACCCAAACATTGTTCACAGTTTATCTAGTTGAAGAACCCTATACCACAATTCAACAGAAAAGATTGGGCATAAATCCAGAGCTAAAAAACATATTAGCTATAACTGAAAATGCAAAATCAAATTAACAAAGTCCAAAAGAAGCGAGACGACAGAAAAAGTACCGGAATATACTTGAATTTCCGCTTGGGAGGCTCCTCGACATCAACGGACTCATCTGTATTCGAATTCTTGGAGTCATCATTGCCGTTACTATTATCGTTGCTGTTGGTGTCGTTATTGTCCTTTTTCCGGCCGGGAGCGATCGGGGTCCACTTGTAGAGCAAGAGGTGAGAGGAACCATTACTGCCATTAACGACACCGTTTGACGCCGTCTGGTTAGAATTGGACGGCGGCACATTGACCCACTTCTTCTTCCACTTGCGGACTGGCCCCGTGAAGACGGTGGCGCTGGCCGGGCCGTACCTGGATGAGGACCGCCCGAGCCTGGCCCCTACTCCCTCCATTCCAAAATCTAAAGCCGGCTACGGCGGATCTCGGTGGTGGAAGCGAATCTGCGACTTCTCCGACACCGATTGTTATGATTCCGATTGGTAGAGCTGTTCAGACTAATATCTTAGCGCAATATTAGTTCGCAGGCAGAGCGAGTTTTTCTATGGAAAGAATTTCTACGATCTGTTTGGCGTTTACATTGGGTGCATAAAGTAACAAAATTGGTTGCAGCCGTCGATGCTGACCCTTCCGTGATTCGAGCGTCCAATTTTAATTTCCTTTTGCGTTCATTCCTTCTTTTTAGGGTGCAACTATCAGGGTGTTAGGGGTTGATTTTTAATAATTTTTAAATGTTTTTAATATAAAAGATTATAGAGAATGATTGGAGTTGAATACTGGAGATTTATAGATGTGATGTGATATATGGATATAATTGATTTAGAATAAAAAAAATAAATAAAAAAATTTTAAAAAGTGATAAAAACATTAAAAAAAGGTTCCCTATCAAGCTATATATATACACCCCCCAAATCCTCTTCCTACACCCTTTTACTTTATACACCACCCTTTTACTTTATACACCCCCATTGACCATTCTGACCAATTGCTAATTACTCAACACAACCGCCATTCTCCTCGCCCCCTCCCATTTCCTAATTTACCCTCCACTAACTAAAGAGAGAGAGAGAAAGAAAGAGAAAGCGAGGAAGAAGACTATGTGTAACGCCCCGTCCAGTTCCACATACGTATGTGTCCTAATGACGTCATATATACGCAACGGATACATAATATCGTGAGGCCGTGCACTAACATATAGGGCCGCCTTCGGACCCGTGCACGTCATTCTTTTCATTTTCTTCGTTTCATGACATCATGGAACTAGACGTGCGTCCATCATTCATGTATTCACGAAACCCTAAATTCCTTTCTTTCAAACATATAACGTAAAGCTAGGGTTTCGGGTTTCATTACGTACCGCAAGATCTTTTAATTCCCTTTCCCCATCACGCACCTCATCATAGCATCTAGCGACCTTTCGCTAACTCTCCACGCACAGCACCTTCAAAACATAGCACGTATACACATAATGAGTCATAAAGATTCAGTGGATAATAGATGCAATGCAATGCATGTCACACGTTTACTTTGGGCCCCAATTACAAATCATGTGAATACTTGGCACCGTTCATTCATTAGTTAGGCCTTATCTTTCATACGGGGCTTAGATCCCCCGAAAACCTGCTTTTCTTTACATACGGGGCGTAGATCCCCCGACTGACCACGTCATAATGGGGCTTAGATCCCCCATATGGCCAGTTTACATTCATAGGTAAACACATGATTGGTAACTGTATTCACACACATATGCTCATGATACTTTTACATAAACATTTCCTATTTATATCTTGTTCCTTTCACATCGTCACCATTCACACGTCTCATAAAACAAGGCCTCATCCGCGTAGTGAAGCATAAACACTCCGTACATTTCATAACAAACCAATACATATTCGTGCAATGGATGTTAACACATTACTTCACATAATGCCACGACCTTCGAACATATGACATCCATACACAAAGTGTTCACGTTGGTTCATATAAGCACACGCCATATATCTTCGTCACATAACATGCATAATACTTCATATTGAACCACGTAACCATACATGAATGCCAAACTTATCATCCTATTTGTTCATTACATATATCATCCAATAACTAGGTTTCTTCTACTTATGGCCAAACAATATTTAGACATGGCATGGAGGGCCATATAAGTCACATAAACACATACATATCGTCAACATCTCAAACCATAAACATAGAACAAGGCCAAGAGATCCTAACATGCCCCTAAGCTTCATAATTATCATAATCATTCCATTTCTTGTTTCAATCAGGTATGAACATGCAAATACATCATAAAAGCATGTAAAGCTACCATTACCCACCATCACTGAAGCTCAAACAAGTATGGACAAGCTTCCTCTTCTTCCTCTTCTCCTCTTCCTCTTCTTCATTTTCTTCTTTCCTTTATTCCTTCTTCTTGTAAGCATAGATTACACAAGCATTACATAGATCACAGGGAGTGTTTGGGATGATTACATGGGTGTTTGGGGGTCTTGGAAGGATTTTGGGAGTGTTAGAACCGAGCTTGTGTGAATAGTACCCAAGAAATGGCAAGAATCTTCTAAAATACCATTTCTGCCGACTTAAAATTACGGCCGTAACCCTACCTCTGCAATTCCATCTCTTCCATTCGTTGAACTTCACGTACAGTATCTTGTGCCTTCTACCAGACTCCAATAATACGGCCAGATCTATGAATACTACTACCGTAATTTCTCCTCTGAAACTTTTGGAGCTTTTCCATCTTTCCACATTTACGGCCGTAACTCCATCATTTACGGCCGTAACCTTTACTTTACGGCCGTAATCCATACATTTACGGCCGTAATTTCCGTTCTGCTGAAATTTCCCATTTTCATCATTTCGAATGCCGTTTCGGATTCCGGGGCATATCGTACACTTCAAAGCATATCGTGAACATATCATATACATGTACATCATACCGAAACATCATCACATAATCTCATATCAAATACGGAGACACATACGGACTTATATACGAAATCATATACGTTTCCGGAACGAATTCGGGCGGGTCATTACACTGTGAAGCACCAATAATGGTGGACGAATATCCAAAAGGACTCCATCATCTTTCATCTTCTCTGTAGAGGGAGGATGATAAAAAAACAACGAATCGACAAAAGAAGAAGAAATAAGAAGGAAGAAGCAGTCGATAAAATTTCAGCTACCATTAATTATAATCGAAGAAGCTTTTCCTTCGTCTGTCTCCCTTTTTTCTTCATTTTTTTCGGTTGGTGTGGGTTGACAAAAAAATTTTAATGTACGTTCGACCCTTATGGGTCAAACATACCATGATATGTTCGACCCTTATGGGTCGAACATACAAATATATGTTCGACCTATAAGGGTCGAACACACCATTGTTTGTTCGACTCTTATGGGTCAAACATACAAATGTATGTTCGATTCACTTGGGTTGAACATCCATTTTTGGATGATTGTTTTAAACAGGGGGTGCGATGAGTGAGTTAGGGGGTGCATTTAGCCGTACCCTTCTTTTTATATCTTTTTTTTACTATATTTTGTACAATAAAATTCATTTATTTTCTTACTATCTAAAATTTACAAAAATATAATTTATTTAAAATTTAATTTAATTTTTGAGCAACATCACATGTACCTTGATTTACCACTCAATTGATGTCAACTTCAATGTCACACTCCTATAAAAAGAATATATCATTATCTTTATACCATCAATCTACAAAATTGTAACGCATAACTTCAATGTCACTTAAGTGGTAAATGATAAGGTGCATGTAATATTACTCTTTTTTTTTTACTTAAATTGATTTTTTAATTAAAAATAATCGATAATTAATCAGAAAGCTTCACAAATTAACATCTAAGAAAATATATATATATATATATATATATAATCTTTTTTTTGAATAGGGGCATATGGGCTTGGGATTTGGATCAATCCCCAGTGATAGTCACTGCACTACATTCAAACCACAAGGTAATCTCAATATTTTTTATTAAAAATAGAAAGAAGAATTGTGTGTTTTATTATATTCAGTAAGTACTTCACTAAAAATAATAATTTGATAAAGTTGAAACCTCTGTTTTTAGTTTTCACGGGAATTGAAGTTGTGATTGAAATTTTATGTTACTTATAAATTATTAAAGTTATAGCCGATACATCAAAAAGTTCTTTAAAGTTTATATTCTTTAAAGTTTATATACTATAAACAACGAAAAATTTTTCTAACGAGAACTCTATTGCAACAACTGCGTGAAATGAATAAATAAACGTCATCCATCGCCCAATTTTTAAAGTCTATACTTAGGTCTAACAATATGATTTAACAATTTTTTTAAGTTTCTCATAGATTTATTGATTAAAATTTTTTAAAAATAAAAGTAACTAATTAGCGGAGGCAATGAGTCAAGTTAGCATGTAAAGTTTGAAGTCAGCTCACAAAATGTTTGGATCCTCTCATGGTGAACGTCCAGTTATAAAACTTGCTTACTTCATCCTTTAGAACCTCGTGGTATTTTCAAGTTCAATTTCCGTAATTGTCAATTTTTAATTGCATCTTTACTAATTTAATTTTTCAAAAATGGAGCAATTACGGATGATAATTTTTAGAAATGAGAAAACGCAATAAAATCCTAGATAACTTTAAATGTTACAAGTAATAACACTGTCGAACACCCCATAACTTGTGGAAAGGTACACAATTAAGTGAAGGGGCACCGAAATTAAGTCCGAAACTCTAGAACATCTAAGGGTATGCAACGGGGCTGCTCTCCTGTAGAGGCCGTGTGCAAGAGAAGTTGCGTGCACGTCATGATGTGGCGCCCTCACAAGGCATTACATCATCATTTTTTTAGTATTTATATTATGTGAGATGAATAATACATAAATATTCCTCGATGGTGAGAGACTCATGTGGCCCCCATAAATTTTTTTATCGAAGTGTGTATAAACCCCCTGCACATATAGTGTGCGGGAGAGCAGATCTAGGGTATGCAATTATGTTAAGGGACGCTGAAATTCTAGAAATTGAAGAGAGTTGAAAGAAATGCCTAAATTCTACAGGATTCTACAAGAACTTGTTGAAGAGATAATCATGATCATTATTGTCATGGAAGTATAAATATGAGTATTAAGATCCTTTGTGCCCATCAAATCTTCTAAGCATCTGAAGAGTTCGAGTAAAGTGTAGTGCTTGAGCAAATACTAGCTAGTAATTATTAGTGTAAATCGCAAGTCTCATCTATAAAATCGTTGCACAACTTAATATAAGACGTATTATTTCAAATTGGTTGGCCTTTTCTTTTCATCCATCGTAGCAGTACTTACACTGAGAGATATATAACTCAATGAAACTACACTGATGACACTTTACACATTACCTAATAATCTAGATTGCAAAATTGATATTTACAATTTTCACACACAAAAAAATACAAAATACAAATTCAAATTTAATTGATCAATAAAGAATGCTAGTGGTTTATCAATATTGGAGAAATTATTATTCGGGTAAATTCGACCCAACTTTAGAAACCTTAAAATGAGATAGCATATATAGTTGGACTATCAGCTCCAATTCATCCTAGGGTAGCACTCCATTAGCCTTCAAAGCTGCAGTCAAGTTACCCAATCTTCCACCAGTCCGTTGACCAAAATCCTCTCTGCAACGAAAATATATCTCCGGCAATGTCACCGGAGAAAACCCAACCGCTGTATTTTCCGACAAATCTTCACCGGAAAACCTTCCATTTACAACTGGAACTTCATTTATCGTTCGTTTGTGAGAACCAAACCACTTGGCTTGCATGTATGCAAGACGCCTCCACGGCGGCACATGAATTTCGACCCGCCTCATTGATTTCTTCATCGCTCTACACATTAGCCTCACAATCTGCTTCAATTCATCCATTTTTCCGACATAAATTGGATGAAAAAGTTGGAGCAAAGAGGCGTAGAAATCTGTCGGACGAGCAATCTTAAATTCTTCTACCAAAAACACTTCGATAATGTAGCGATTTTCACCAAAATTAATGTCGATGTACTCATAATCTCCGGCTATACATCTGCCATTTTGGTCCCACTTCGACTTGCAAAGACCTTCATCATCAAAATTCAAAACTCAAACAACGTTAATCTAATTGTTATACACATAGATCACTATAAGAAATTATATCGCCATTATTGTTCTACAAACACATAGTTACTATTGTAACAACAAGCCATCCCTAAAAGTCTTATTTATATAGAAAGAGAGAGAAAAAAACTCACCGGCATTAAAGCCTCTATCGCGTAACCGAGACATTAACCGGCGTTTAAACTCCGGCGAGGAGCAATTTCCGATGTCGTCAAAAGCCATTTGTGCATGAGCAAGAATGGTTCTTTTAACATCATCTTCAAGGCCCAACAATTTCTTCAACGAATCTTTAAGTTCAAAATTGGAAGAATTGGCTTCCAATCGAATCTCATCATCATCATCATCGTCTTTCTCTTGATCAACATCATATTCATCTTCTTCAACTCCTCTTCTCTCTCTAGTTTCTCTCTCTAAAAAAGCATTCACAAGATCAGACAAATCCGCCGAGTGCTCGCTACCGCTGCTTTCCTCGACGCACGGCCTAATCCGAGCCCCCTCGTCGAAAGCTGCTGCTACCCTTTTGAATTTCACCATTATATTTCTGCAACTTTTGACACAGAGTGATTGAATTGAAGATGACTCTTTTAGATTATATGATTATTATATAGAGAGAGAAATTAAGCTTCATTTTTGTTCATGGACGATGTTGTCATTTGTTATCACTATGGTTAAAGGATGTTCACATGTATATGGTCAACAAAGAAAATGAAATCTGTAACAATGGAGTCACCTTAATTAAATTGATGAAGACATTGTATTGTACATTGCAGATATACCGTATATATACACGTGTATTGTGTATAAATGTATGCTGACAAAATACGGTTCTCACGGATGAATCTAGCCGGCAAATGGACTTGGTTCACGAATTATTAATTGTTTATCTGATGAATAATTCATTTTTGGTAGTATTTGTAATTTTGATTTTTAATTTTGGTTCCAGTCACCAGTCAATTTGGGCCATGACTGAGACATCCATGCACTGAGAGGAGTCGTGCACGTGTAGAGCACATTTTTTCACGCGCGACGTCAAGTACAGCACCGAATTATTTATTTATTTATTTTTTCTTTCGGAGATTACAAATGTGGCGATCCGAGGCTGTGAGCTCACTAAATGACCAGGTTCATTGAACCCTCACAGTGTCCATGTACATTGAACACTTCTCTTTAAAGAAGTACTCCAATAAAGTGTGACTTATCCTTTAGAGATCCCATCCCTGAAAATGTATTTGTAGAAATAATTCCAATATTAATACTATATATATGTTATTTATGACTACCTACCCACGTATGGGTACGATAATATACTCACATGCATATGTGTCAGTTTATTAGTGATTGTCATATAACTCCACCACGCCAACTATTTTATAATTAATTCTCAATTGATAACTACCAATAAAACTATATTTTATATAATATAATATATAGATTTCTTGTGATATGATATTTTCGACTTTGATTATATCACAAGGCGAAAAATTTTCCTTATTATCAATGACTGTTCCGCATTACATGACAAGAAATATTGTCTTGAATACTAATTGCCACATAAATCAAAGTTAATTAATTAATACCTTGTAATAAGACACAAATGCAGACAATTAAAGCCCAAAATTTATTTGCTCTGGATACTAAAACAATAAAGGCAAATGAAAGTATTCAAAAAAAAAAAAAGATAAAGTTAGACATCCATAATGATTGTCATAATAGGTGATATATTCAAGGTGAATGTCTTATTTTACCCTTAATGATTATTTAATATTATATAAAAAATAAGGGTAACACAATCATTTTACGTGATTATGTAACTCTCTATGTACCTGTAGCATCACTGAAAAAAAAAATTCCAAAAATAATAAAAACCATAAAACAACAAGAACATCACAAAAAAATTTCCTTGAGTTCTCCATCGAATTTGGCTTTATAATCCGTTCCAAGCTACCCTATCCAAAACATTTCTCACCTTGATGCATGAATATTCACCAATGTTTTTCTTAGCATAATCATACCATAATTTTCTTGTTCTTATATATTTCCTGCTAAATAATGGGGCAAAAGCTTTGCTGTTTGAGGCCATCATCAACTTCAGAAGACGCTGTAAAACCCTGTAATGAAATCAAAAGAAATTCTCCTCAAAATGTAATGACTCCGAAGGATTGTCTTGCGGATTCTCCGGAGTTTATTACAGGAGGTGAAATTCGATGTTTGACGAAATCGAACAAGACGCTGTACCTGCCGTCTCCTGATTATGCACACAGTGGATATTTCACTCGAAGAATCAGTTTGAAACTGGATAAGATTGATGAATCAGAAGAAGAACATGATGATTTGTCTGTGTTGAGGAGTTTGGAGAAGAAGAGAAGGGTTTCTTTCAAATTGCCTGAGGAAGCTGATATTATTATCTTTTACTCTCCAAAATAAAATTTTGGTGAAGAATAAATAATGGGACCTGTCAATATACTTGCTGTCACACTCTTTTATCGTCAAGATTTGATGAAGTTAAAAGTACTAGGTTTATTATTATTACCACCTTCTTCTTTTACACTTTTAACAATGAAGCAATTATAACATTGGCTTGAATGCTGTTATTTGTAGCCCTTATATTTTTGGTTCATGGGCAAGAGGTTTTAGCCCAAGTGCGCCGTTTGTCGGGGCGATGCTAACCACTGCGACCCTCAGTCTGACTCGGACGTAGTTTCTTGGTGATTCAACCGAATCTTTCTGCCTTCCGAGCGGTTGACAAAATATATAATCACTTAATGCAAGTTTACAAAATTAAAACAAAGTACGATACAATATTTATCATGAGTACTAAAGAAAAAATGTATTTGTAATTTTGTACTAAGTTGATATGTTCAAGCTTGCACCTCATCATCATCATATGCATATGCATATATAACTAGTCATTCAAATGTGCGTTGTACGTTATGTGATATGATAAGTAGATGAAATGTATAATTCTTATTAGAAAATATTATTACAAAAGTATTTCTCTCCTCAAACCATACTCATGTGGAAATTTCGAGCAAATGCATGCGAAATTATTATGCAGTATAAGATTATTATACGAATCAATTGAATCACACTCTAATGACAGTTAAGAAATACGATTGTCAACGCATACAACGCTAGTTCAAAGCAATTAGTAGAACAACAATTACAATTGTTAATTATAAAATATATCATTTATATAATTAATATTAAACCACACTAATTTGAGAGTTACAATTCGTGGGATAAAAGTCACAATTGTATTAGTTTCAAAACTGAAACATGGGTACTTAGTAAAAGAAAAAAGTGGGAATTGATAGAAAAAAGAAAGAGTAAAACTGAAAAACATTTAATAAAACTGAAAATCAAACGATTTACAAATATCCCACATTTTATATATTGGTGACAGTGATATTCACATTGTACATGTAATGGTTTAATTAAATGTGAAAATGACTATTTAAGTTTCATTAAATCTTTTTTGACCAAAACAATGTATAATCGAAAAGAAAACTGTATGAAATGATTTAAATATCCATTATACATCTGTACGCATAACATTGTGAGAGAGAATTTTATGAAACAGATATGTGACATATTTTCAAATAGTGTATAATTTGAAAGCATGGGATTACAATCACTATTATACAAAAGGTGAGATGAGTGTAAAAAAGGGCATGCATTAAAGTGTCAAGTAAATGACAAAAATGGGTTTTCAATTTCCTCAATGTACATGCATATGCATGAAATAGTTTAATTATAATATATATAATTAAATGCCAAAAGGGGGCAAAATTGACAATACCTTAAATATGTGAAGATAGAATGAGAATGTGAATGCTTTATATTCATCCTACCCTTTATATAGTAGTAACAACTATGTGATGGCAGAATGGCAATGTGAATGTTTTACAGCAATCACACTATGTGAGGGTAGAATGGGAATGTGAATGTTTTACACTAATCCCACCTTCTACATAATAGTGATGATTATATAAAAGTAAGATAGTTATCCAATATCCAATAACGAAACAAGGTTTTTCTCATCAACATTATTAATGATTATTAATTTAGTATTAAATTATTAATTTATTAAAAGATAAAAACCGAAAACTGTAGTTACCCGAGTCAAATAGGGAAAAATTACCTGAACCGATGGATCAATGGGTATGAATGGCAACGGGCCGAATTTGAGTCGGGGATCCCATTCCCCATCCCTATCCGACCAAAACTTTTCAACACCCATCCCCGATCCATGCATCCCCAATTAATCGATGTGAGTTAGGATCAGAGCGAGGTTGGGACGGGTCAAGAACAACTTTAATCCCCATTTATTTTCCCACTTGTTTATTTTTAGTGTTTTTATATTTTAAACCACTTCGCAATAAAGTCATATGTTTACAACATTGTTATGCGGCATATCACATATCCAACTTCTATAAGTCATGCTTGAGTTTTGCAACGTATAAGTTATAATATAATTATAAAATATAAATAATTCGTACATGAACAAAAAACCAATATAATTTAGGTAAGTAAAACAAAAATGGATATAAGCAAATTTGGAATTATCATTTGCCACAAAAACAAGTTCAACTATTATGTAAGGTAAATTTAAACTTGTGGAGAATGGAGTATCAGTTAGAAGGTAGAGATAAAGCTTTATTCTGGAAAAATAAAAGAATTGTAAGTTGCTAAGCATTCATTTGTGTTTTAATCGCACTGCAATTGAAGTGATTAAAAATGACATTTTTTTGCTTTTCTGCTTCTTTATTTCAATTGCTTCTAATTTTTTATTTGCTTAAGTATAAACAGTGTAAATTTTTTTAAATCTAAATGGGGCGATTACGGGGTCGGGTATCTAGCAGGGGAAGATGATCCCCGTCCCCACTTCAGGTATTTACTTTTAGCCCGATCTCCATCTCCATACCCATTTGGTTGAGGATTCCCAACCCCATTCGGGCCGGGTTTCCATCCGTTTCGGGTATTCCCCGCCTCATTGCCATCCCTATCAATGGGACATACGATTATGTGATTTTATTACACGAATCCGTTTGCCCGCCAATAGGATGATAAATTTAATGGGCCGAATTATAGAGGTAGGCCAATTCGTTCCCATAAAGACTCATGGTAAGAGCCCATATGATATATCGCCGTAATGGAATGGCAAGAAATGCATTACTCTGCAATGAACTCTCAGTGCTCAACTCCTCTTCACCTCTCGCAAAACTCTTGGACGCTTGCATTAAATCCAAGTCATCGCGCGATGTGCGAACTGTTCACTCTCAAGTTATCAAATCCCTTTTCAGCGATGAGATCTTCATCAACAACAGGCTAATAGATGCGTATGGAAAATGTGGGTACTTTAACTATGCTCGTCATGTGTTCGATCAAATGCCTAACAGAAATACCTTTACTTATAATTCGATGATCACCACATTAACCATGTTGGGATCCGTTGGTGAAGCTGAAACGCTATTTCGTTCAATGCCTCAGCCTGATCAGTGCTCGTGGAATTTAATGATCTCAGTATTTGCTCAACACGAGCTATTTGACAAATCGGTGGAGTATTTTGTTAAAACACATGGGCAAGATTTTGTGTTGAATGGATACGCTTATGGCAGTGGCCTTAGTGCTTGTGCTGGATTGAGGGACTTGGTTACGGGTACCCAAATTCACGATTTAGTCGTTAAGTCGCAATACTCCGTGGATGTTTACACTTGCTCGGCGCTTCTTGATATGTATGCAAAGTGTGGGATTGTGGACTCTGCGCAGAAGGTTTTTGACGCGATGAATGTGCGCAATGTTGTTTCTTGGAATAGTATGATCAGCTGTTATGAACAAAATGGGCCACCACATAAGGCAATTGAGGTTTTCATCAAGATGATGGATTGTAAGGTTGAGGCAGACGAGAAGACGCTGTCTAGCGTGGTGAGTGCTTGCGCCACCCTGCGTACGGACAAAGAAGGTCGGGGGATTCATGCCCGAGTAGTGAAGTTTGATAGGTTGAGGGAGGATGTAGTAATAAGTAATGCATTGGTTGATATGTATGCAAAGTGCAATAGAATTAATGAAGCTAGGTGGATTTTTGATAGGATGCCGATTAGAAACGTGGTGTCTGAAACCTCCATGGTTAGTGGTTATGCAAAGGCAGCAAGCGTGAAACACGCTAGAGCCATGTTCAGCAAGATGATGGATAGGAATGTTGTATCTTGGAATGCACTTATTGCGGGCTATTCTCAGAATGGGGACAATGAAGAGGCGGTAGGACTCTTCCTTGTCTTGAAAAGGGAATCTGTGTGGCCAACTCACTATACCTTTGGCAATCTCCTTAACGCTTGTGCGAACCTTGCTGATCTGAAGCTCGGCAGGCAAGCGCATACCCATGTCTTGAAGCACGGGTTTCGGTTCCAATATGGACCTGAGACTGATGTCTTTGTTGGTAACAGTCTCATTGATATGTATGTGAAATGTGGATCGGTTGAAGATGGATATTGGGTGTTTAGAAACATGGTTGAAAGAGATTGGGTTTCTTGGAATGCAATGATAGTTGGATACGCACAAAATGGACATGGCATTGAAGCACTCAAGTTGTTTAAGGAAATGTTGGCATCCGAGGAGAAACCAGATCATGTCACCATGATTGGCGTTCTTTCTGCATGTAGTCACACGGGGTTGGTTGAAGAGGGGCGTCGATATTTTCTTTCAATGACCACAGAGTATGGATTAAAACCTACGAAAGATCACTATGCATGTATGGTCGATTTACTCGGACGAGCAGGTTGCCTAAGTGAAGCAAAGAATCTGATAGAATCAATGCCAATGGCTCCTGATGCCGTTGTATGGGGATCTTTGCTTGCTGCTTGTAAAGTTCACCGCCACATTGAACTGGGGAAATTTGTGGCGGAGAAGCTTCTAGAAATTGATCCCGACAACTCTGCTCCCTATGTTCTCCTCTCAAACATGTATGCTGAATTTCGGAGGTGGAGAGACGTTGTAAAGGTTCGGAAACTTATGAGACAGCGCGGCGTCGTCAAGCAGCCTGGTTGTAGTTGGATTGAGATAGGGAGTAAGATGCATGTTTTCTTGGTGAAAGATAAAAGGCATTCGCAAAGGAGGGAAATATATTTGATACTGAAATTGCTGAGTGATACAATGAAGCTTTCTGGATATGCTCTAAATATTGGGGATGAGGAGGAGCAAGAAAACCCAGAAATTACCATGCTCCATCAATTCGAAACAACGCCACTGGTCGCTCTCGCTCGATAATCATCAAATTCAAAATCACACATTTTTAGGTCTTTTTTTCTGGTGTTGGTCCTCTTTTTCGTTATTGGTCTTTTTTTTTGCTGGTTATGTGCCTTTACATTATTTCGTGTTTGGTCTCAGGTCACTGCAGTTATCGTGGTCAGACGGTGACTTAGGTTCTGTCATTTCTGCAGATCGTTGTCTTTCTGCTTGTAATATTCAGTAGGTAAATACAGTGTTGACACAAATGTTGGACATTTAATTTTCTTTAGAATGACTTGCAGATGCGCCACCATTTGTGCATTTGAAATAGATATTCAATAAAAATGGGATCCCTAACATGCACTAAATTGATGATGACTTTCTTTACTCTGCACTTCTCTTTCTACTTTCATTCTCGTTCGAAGTTCAATCATTGTGGCCTTTCATTTTTTGAAAGAGTGCATTGATTTTATTTTGTGGAATCATTCTGTTTTCTTTATCGCAGCTTGTTTGTTGCATCGTAAATTTGGAATTTTTTAGCTTCACAGTACGATTTCTGTTGCTCAACATTTTTTTATGGGATTTTTTGAAGTTGATTTTAGCTCTTGCTTCCTACAATGTGACCTGAGTTCATTATATTAAAACTAATATAATAGATCTTCCTACAATTTTTGTACGATTTCATTGTATTTATATATTTCACATTTTTTTTTTTTTTTGGTTTTATCATCTTATATGCTCATTTTGAGTGTGTTCCAGCAGGGAGCTGAATGCATGCCGAATATGTCACATACTCACATCCAAATGTTCAAATAGGAGGTTAAGATTGTCTACTGTTAGCAAAATGGTATGTTCTATCTCTTGCTTCAATATCTGCCTGGATATTGATTGTTTCTGCTTACCCTTTGCTCCTTCTCAATTCATCATTTGTAAGTTGGTCAATTATAGAAAGAAGATTATTATTTTAATTGTTGATGAATAGAAAGATATATACGAAAAAAGAGAGTGAAAAGTGAAAGGAGAAGAGAGAAACAGAAATAAATTCAAAAATAATGATAAAATAATAGTGAAAGATGCGAATTTGAGGGTATGTTTGATTCACAATAAACTTTGAGTAAGTTTTGTTTACTCCAATTGCATGTAGATTCTGTGGTTGAAAACGGAAGATAGTGAGAGGGTGTGAGCGGATAAATTTTAATGTATTTTTATAATAGGAAGAGAGATAATGAGTGGAGTTAGATGGTGAGTGAAGATTTAATGAGTTGAGAGATATATGAATGCGATTTGTTTGATCAAATTTGAATTTTAAAAAGAATGAATTAAAATGAATTAAAATTCATTCGCTGACAAAGGTTAAAAAATATAAAATAATTGTGTATGTGATTGGAAAGGAGGAGAAAACTTTTTTGGAAATTTGTTGTGAGTCAAACATACCTTGAATGTGGATTTTGGACATTGCACGTTAAATGATGAAGAAAAGCATAGGAAAAAGTGAAAAAATATAGATTAATAAATAGAAAATGGCAGGCATTTTTTAATGAGAGTATCTCTCTCCTCAAAAATGAATCCACATTAGCAGCAATCCAAGGCCTTCGATGCTCTATCATGTCCAGCTTGATGAATATTTGAACATGTTTGTTTCTAAAATTTGAACATATTCTCCAGGTGATTTATAGGGTGATAGGGGTTGGTTTTTAATAGCTTTTAAAGGTTTTTAATGTAAATGATGAGAGAGAATGAGTGAAGTTGAATTGTGGAGATTTATGGATGTGATGTGATATGTGGATATGATTGATTTGAGGTAAAGAAAGAATAAATAAAAAAGTAGTAAAAAGTAGTAAAAATCTTTTCAAAGGGTTGCCTAACACCCTATTAAATTTATTGTTCTTCTATAAAGGCAAATTGAAGTAGCTAAGAATTGAGTGAACTCCACATTTTGTTCAACAGAGAACTCTTTTGAGTCACACTCTCTTGCCATACGTAAGAAGATTAATTATTACGAAGACTTAATGATTCCATTTTTCTTCAGCTTATTTGGTCCTAGAGCGCGTTTGATAAAACTTATTTTTATCACACTCTATAAAAGATATATACTGATTTTCATGTTTCTTCACAAACCTCTAACCTTTTTACCATATTTTCTCCCTAAACAATTACTCCCTCCGTCCCATTTTGATAGGGCTTTTTTCCTTTTTCATCCGTCCCAAAATATGTTTACTTTCCTTATTTAGATAAATTTAATTTCTTCATTTCCTAATCTATCCCTATTTATTATGCGTAGTTATTAATAAAAGTAAGTTGTCGTATTTAATATAGGGGTATATTGAGTAAATATCTGAAGTAAAATTTACCTTTCCAATAAATATTAATTTATTTAATCAGTGTGAAAGTCAAACCACGCTATCAAAATGACTTATGAGTAACTTCTAATCTCGAAAAAAGTTTTGTCAAACAAGCTCTTAGTTTTCTGCGGATTTATAAATGTCACTCGGGCCAGGAAAACGAGTAGAGAGGTTAGTGGGTGGGTTCCATCTTCGTTAGTACTCGAGCCAGGAAAAGGGGTTGGTGGGTTGGTTGAAAAATGAATATGTGCGACAAATATGTCCTAATAGAGTAGTAATGATATTGTCTGTGTACTTTCATTGATGGTAAATTAACATTGAATGATAAATAAATTCAGTAAGTAATTTGTAACTTGTAAGTGTCTATTCCAAATGGGGCAGGGCATTTGAACCGTAAATTGAAGACCTGAACCGACCCACACCGACCCGAGGCGGTTTGGGTCACCCATCGAGTCAGTTTTGAGTTGGCAAAATCCAACCCGAAAATGGATCGATTTGCTTAAAAAAAAAAAGTGCAGTAACCGACCATAACCGAACTGCCGGTTCTATTTCAATTTGAAAATTGCTAGACCAATTAAAATCTGGCCGGTTTCAGTTCGGACCGAACCCGAACCGACCTGATCTATGCCCACCCCTAATTCCAGACATAATTTGTGCTAAATATAAATGTCTCTAGCATCACCAAACGTGAAAACCGCAAATTCTACAATAAACAATATACTCTATTGAGAAAAATGAAAATTCTACTACTACCTTTGTTCCAAAATTATTGCACTTTTCTTATCTTCACACAGATTAAGAAAAATATAATTAATGACATTGAAAAGTACAACAAGATTATTTTCCTAATATACCTTCTCATTTAATAGATGTTTTATTTCAATTACTCTATTTTGATGATATCAATATCTATTAAATGAGGGTATAAAAGACAAGTAATATTTTAATTATTATATCTTTAAAATGAATGTGACCTATATTTTAAGACGGACGAAAAATGAATAATGGACTATATTTTTCAGACGGAGGCAGTATATAATCTTCACTTAAATGTGGATATTAATGGAATTTCATTTGTCTAGGGAGTAGGGATCACTCATAATTAAGGGTGTGTTTGATTGGAGGTTGGAAAATGACTTGGAATTCAAATTCCCACTCCTCCCCCAAAAAATTTAAATTCCTTGATTTCAAGGAAAATTTCTATTTTTTAGCGTAAGATGGAAAATAAATCCAAAAAATATAAAATGTGTTTGATTGAAAAATAGAAAATTTTAAATGGAAATATTTTCCACCCCATTCTCTATCCCCAATCAAACACACCCTAAATGTTCTCACTATGAACTTGTAGAAACTGCCAAGCCCTATGATGGGGTCTATTAATTTCTATAGGATGACTACAGAATATCAACTGCCAAACTGAAACAGTATTGCTAATAATAGTATTGATGGATCAATAATTATATATAAATTTTTTTAATACTGATTGCCTAGTTGATTCTATAATAATTACTAAGACATTAATATATAATATTATAGTGATATCATTAAAATTGGAGTATTACATCAATCGTCGGTTGAAACCACTAAAAATCAAATAAGAATAATGTTTGTTTATTTCAGTATAAACTCACTTAACCCATTAATTTGTTTGGATTAAAAGTCAAAGCCTTGAAAACATCTTTAACAAACGCACCGACGGCCTCATATTCCGCATTCCCTCTTTCATAGGCTTTACACCTCAACAGCGGCGGAAGAAATAGCCAAAACACAGTCCTCATCGCAAATCCGACGGTCAAGATTGTCCCCATAATCCTCGGCATACTCAGCCTCCCATTAACCCACTTTTTGACCGCAATCTCAGCCATTAAACACACCCCATGAAGCAAGAAAAAGGAGATGATTTCCCACGTGGGCTTCACGCGGCCCAAATAGTAGAATATCAGCTCATGAACCAGGCCCGATACCACAAAAGTCAGCATCACGGCTGGAAGTGGAGCCCATTTCCGGCCCAAAATACGACTGGCCCAGTTAAGCACCGGCAAGTATACCGTCGGACGCAGAATACGCGATACCATAAGGTTCCACCGGCGACCCCAAAAGTCTTGCAACGACGTGGCAAGGTACGGCTCATCGAACTGCGGCTCCAGCTCGGCTCCAACGAGGAGCCGAGCCAGTGCTGCAGCAATGGCTAAGAAAATCTCCAAACCTAAATATATATGAAAACAGAATATAACAAGCATGACCGTCGGATTAATCCAATCTGCATAATCGTAAACCTTGATTATACAAGCCAATAAGAGACCCTTTACGGCGTAGTTCAAAGCCGACTTGGGCCGTTTCTTCTCGGCTTGCTTCTGGTTTTGAAGCTTGATGGGAAGAGCCGCAATGGCGATGAATCTTGGGAGTGAGAGTGAAGGATCGGCTAAAGGCCCATCGTTGAAAGCCAACATGAACAGCTTGAAGTTGGCTAGCCAAGCCACAAAGAAAGCCGTCAAGCCGCCGAGGTGCATGGAGTGGAGGTTGAGAGGAAGAAGGAGAAACAGGGAAATGACAGGGATGAAACAGAGGAGTCTTTTACTGGTTTTGTGAACAAGTTTTGTTATCAAATAACAGTAGGATAAAGAGACGTACACTGATAACCACACCTTGATGAAATTACCGAATTCTCCTTCTGCCCAGTAACTCAGCACTGTGTATATATTATCACTATTATGATTAGAAACATCCTCCATTTTTGTTTCTCTGTGTGTGTGCGTTTGAGGTTGGTGGTGATAGATGTAGTGTTGTGTTGCTAGAAAAGTTTGTTTGGTTCGGGAGGAAGGTTACAATTGCTGATGGATTCAGATTTAATTAGAGTTGAATGTTTCAAAGTGAAATTTAGTGTTAATAATAATTAATTAGAGAAAGTGGTGTTGAAATGTGTGATTTAGAAAGAGAAGCTGGTAATCTTCGTGTTCCATGTTTTAGTTTTCTTTATTTATCATTGTCCGATCTAGTTTCTATGAGGCTTCGTTACTCGTTAGTAATAATATTATTTGCATATTACAATGTCACAATATGATAATTTGACAGATGATTCTACAAAATATTTATATATTGTAAACTTTGTTTTATACATTAATTACATCATACTTGAAATTAGGGATTACTGGCGATCGTACTTCCAAACCGTTTATTTGTCATTTTATGTGACGAAATAGAATTTTTCATTTCTTAAATGTGTTCAGAAGGTAGACTATTTCGTTTAATTTATCTAGCGAGATTCCTTCATGAAAATTTTATTTTTATTTTTATTGAAAAATTTATGCAAAGAAATTATTTTGATTTAAATTTTGCTAAAATTGCTTTTATATTCTCTAGAATGTTTGCTTTAGAATGTTTGTTTTGTAATTGAGAAGTGATAGGGATTACTTTCATGATAAAGAAGGGTGGTGATGTGACGAAGTTGTGGCTTAGCGGAATTTGAAAATTGGAGAGAATATGTATGGTTAAAGATGATTCATGGTTAAAGATGATTCATGGTTAAACATGGTAGGTGCCGACGTGCTTTACATGTGACTCAAAACGAGTTCCACCGTCAAAAAAATAATAGAAAGATCTAAAAACCTAAAAAGAACTCTGAAAAATGCGAATATTTATTCTAAATTTTGATATTTCAGGTAACCAAACTTTAGTCGCTACATATAAAGATGACACGTTAGTTAATTAATTCTAATCTCCTGTGAGTGATCAATATCTTGTGATCAAAAGTAATTAAATTCTTTGTATAATGCTATAACATGAACTATTATGAAACGCCACTAGGAAAATTTAAAGGGAAAAAAGGAGAGAAAATAAATAAATATACGAAAATGGAGAATCGATTACATTTCCACCCACGAAAATATATGCATGATTTATCCAAAGCTTAAATGTAAACGACTATAGTTCGGCAAAGAATCATTATTGATAGGTTAGGTATTTTTGAAGAGTTTTATTGGCAACTAAATTTCTCACATTTTCTAGCAATTTCATATGAAAACAAGACTTCGAATATAGGACCACATCTTCGAATGGTTCAGGGTCAGCAACCTTTAAGCCGAATAAAACAAATGACAATAAAATGGCAAAAAAATCTGGCCAGTGTTTGATTTTTTCTTTTTTTTTTATTTGTTTCTCTTACAAAAAATTCAGTTCTACCCACTTTTAAATTTTAATTTCAACTTCGTCCAAGTTATATATATATATATATATATATATATATATATATTGTATAAATCCCATGTCAATTATATACGTTTTCTTTTACTACTCTCTCCGCCCCAAATAGATAGTTTACTTTGATATTACACAAAAATTAAGAAATTTAATTGGAAAATAAATTTAAAACAAAACTTCCTAAAGCATAGTTATTTAATGTTTAACATATATTTCAAAGGTTAACTAATTTAAAGTATTCACATTTTATATTAGTGGAAAGTATATTTGTAAATAAAAAAATAAAGATAAAAAATCATACTAAATATGAAAATCACACTATATATTTGAAACACCTCAAAATAAATACATGAACTCTATATTTGGACAGAAGGAATAGAGTATCATACTTTCGTTTAATTTGCGTGCCCTAAAACCATACGATAGCTCCAACAATTTTATAGATTTCATTAAATATAAGAATAAAGTAATTGTTATAAAAGTATAGAAATAATAGAGAGAGTTTAGAGAGAATGAATTCTAAGGAATTCACAGGAATAAATTTCATTAATAACTGAAGCCCTATTTATAGGAAAACTTCAAATGGCATAATCGTAATTACATAATTTCATCAGGGACATAATAGTCATTCACATCATTAAAAAATTATTTTATATCTTCCTCGGGTGCCTCATGTTTCATTAATATATTAAATAACACTTGGCTCGAATGACTATTAATACAAATGTCTTCTATCCTTGTTTGGAGAAAAATCCAGTGGGAAAAACTTCCAAACCGATTGCAGGATAAGCTTTGGGTGGTTATATCTTTGCTTCATCAAAACATTGCTCCCCATGATATCTATCGGCTGATATAGAGTATTCACGTCTTTGCTCATTAAAACGCTGTCAAGAAAGTGGGAAAAAGCGTCGAAGGAAAAAAGTCTATTCATCGATTTCATATCTTGAGGCGGATATCGCTTACTTATGGTAAAGGATTTCAATATCATCATTATTTGGATCTTAAATCAATTATCTCTATTATAAGCTGATCCAATAGATACACTGTATCGATTTCTCTTTATCGTCCTCAATATACCATGAATATGCCTCGTTAAAACCTTATTAGAAAAACCCGTGGGAAAAATCTTAATGAATGAAAAGAAAGTACATTATTCATGTGAATCGCCTTTAATGTTGCCTCATTAAAAACGCTGCTAGGAAAACCCAATGGGATAAAACCTCGATCGAGGAAAAAGAGTGCGTAGCGTATTTTATATAAGTATCTTTGTAAGCATTTCAAAATCTTTCATAGATTTGTATGAGTATCATATACATTGGTTGATACTCTTCATTCATCTCCACGTGAATGAATTTTTAGATGTTATACAATATCATGTTATATTCGCATATATGCAATCAAGCATTCGATCTCATTTTTCTCACTATATCGAGATATATACCTAAATCTCTTACGGAGATTTTATATTAGTTGAGATTGGGTGCTCATTAAAAACCTTGTTTGAGAAAAACCCTTTTGGGACAAAAACATCAATCAAGGAAAAGAGTACGTATGAATCTCTCACCAATATCAATGTAGATATTTTGAGCCGCTAGTTGCATGCTTGATACAATAATACATTTGAAACCTCTTCAAGAGTTTCATTCTCATTTCTCATTAAACCCGTGCATGAACACCTTAATCATAAGGGCATATATTTCAGCATTGGCATTTTCGATGGATTTTAATATCCTCACTATTATTGATAGTATGTAGCGCTATCTTTTCATAGTGTGTCGACACTTTCAATTTTATTTCTTTCCCATATCGACATAACTTATCGAGATATCTCATTATCAATCCTCTTGTAGGATTACACAATATAGTTATGTCTATATACTCTTCAAGAGTATATGCCTCCGTTATTAAGACCATCTTTTATAATTTGCTTTGATATATATGATTGGGGAACTCTTATAATATCAACATTTCTAGCAATATTAACTTATCAAAGCATCATAGCTGATATATGTGATTGTTCATAGTCTTTCATGCATCCTTGAATTTCAAGTTCATATTTCAATTGTGAGGATATAGTATGATGCATTTCACATATCATTTTCACTTTTAACACTCTCATGCTAAGAAAATTTAGAGAACACTAAAACTCATATATGTTCTCATCATTGACCAAATTTAATATGGGAATTTATATAGTTTGCATTCTATTCTCGATATTGGTAATTTATTGGAGGACTTTAAATAATTTGCCACATAATATCCACTTGTATGCGCATACTTTCAATCCTTCAGGGATTTATTCAAGTATTGAGATATACATTTACTAGCTTTATCATTAAATCTGAAATCATGCTCATACCGTGAGCAAATATTTAAATAAATTTCAAATTATGAATCATATACACATGTGACTATCTAGTGGATCCATATCATAATATCTAGTAGTCCACATGGAGGATGAGTGGGCCCATATTTACTCTATCGCTTTATTCCGGATATATTTGGGATTTATTCCCAATATTGGCTAGTAATGATTTCATCATTTATCGAGAACAATCATTGAAGAATTCTTTTAATTCTTCGCTTGAAATATTGATTTCAATAATTATTTAAACCGGGATGGTCGGTCAGGTTATAGCAGTATTATTGAACTTTTAGTTCGATAGAATTCTTATATCGATTTCACTAGTATGCGTATAGTGCTCAACATGATTTATTACTTTCATCATATGTATAGCTCACCGACATATTCCATCATGTTTCGATTGGAATTATTGTCTACTACCTTGTACAAACAGTTCTGATTCATCGCATCACATCGCTCTTGTTCAGCTACTTGAGTCTTAACTCTTACGCTTTCTTGGAAAGTATCCTCATACCCGTGCATTATTCTATAAATAGATCATCAAAATTATTGCAAAATTCATCCTAATAAGAGTCCATATCTTATAATGGATCATATGCTCTCAAATCTTAATACTATCCATCATTACCGATCAAAATTCTAAAAAGAATTTATCGAGGTAGAACTCGAAGGTTGAGGATGCTAATGAATAAGGGCATCCCGGAGATGTCTCGATGTTTAATTGAAGCAAAGGTTCGATTATGCAGTGAGGTTTCGATTCCTTCTAAATACATGCCTGGTATGGGTAAAAGTAGTTTTCAAAGAAAGCGAGAGCAAAAGATTAGGAGGGTGCTACAAATGTGCTCGGTGGACATGTGACACTCGATGTAAATCTGTAAGTGCGTGTCTAATGCTTAGAAGATAAGATAGCATTCATTAATGATGGATTGAGTAAGGAGCCTTTGGATAATATTCACAGCTTGAGACACATCCAGTGGACACGTCTAAGGTGAGTTGATGGCCTTATGGGCCAAATTCAAAAGATCAACAAGCACTTTATAGTCTTGAAATACTTACTTTAAAAGATCAGGTTTGTAAATTTAGTAGAAAAAATTTAGTATAATAATTTTCTCATATTAATGTAAGGAAGTTGATTGTAATAACGAAGATCAATGTTTTTCTTGTAATTGTAAATATTGTTTTCAATTTTTAAGATATATATATGTATATATATATTATTTTTCAATCAAGCGGTATATGTCATTTCACTAAAATTTTTTCTGCCTTCTTTTCATATTTGTCAAAAAAGTAAATAGTACAATCAATTATTGGTTTGAAAATTTTTCTTTAAATAGAGATTCATATATCTCTCATGTTCATACATTAAAAGTATAGTGCAAAAAGAGATAGGAGTAGAGATGGATATGGAGATTTTAGAATCATCTCATACAAAGTACTTTTACCTCCTTGATTAAAAACCGTATGTATTCTTGGTGGATCTAAATTGGTAGGTCATATCCAATATGTGGATATGGCAACCTATAAAAGAGTTAGGGAGACAAGAAATCAATATACTATATGGAGAACCAACAACAAACTTTTAGCTAGACTTATAATGGCCATCATCATGGAGAATAAGAGTTTGAGTGTAATACCTTTCCATTTAGTTGGATCTAATACTCGAATTGGAGTCAGTTCTACCATGGGTCCAAAGAGGTTGGTGCTACAAAGCAATCCATCCACACGCATGATGTATATGATGAATAATAGTGATGCTTTCATTGTCCTTCCGGCTACAACACCTTTGGAGGAAATATTCAATACTAGCTTTCGTTAGCGGTGGAACTTTCATGTCAAACCAATAGGTTTGTTTAATATTAACAATTTCTTTGATGGCTTACTAGCGTTCTAAATCGAGTGTAGATAATAAGTTTATCTCTCATTTTAGCGAAAAATACTTATTTCGCTTTGAATCTTGTTGATGAACTACTTATCAAATTTCATGCATATGTTCGAGAATCTAGGGAAGCCCAGGTCCGTCGGAACCTGGCTGGTGTCAAGCGAAAAGAAATTCGGATCCTTTAAATATCTCATTATGAACCACGATATTGAGGGTGGCGTAATGCAGTATTTATACTCTCAGCGCACCTTCATTTATGGGTTCAATATGTATTTTCTTTTAGCATTTTTATATTTTCAAGTGTTTATTGCCATCTTTGATATTCTCAATATGTTCCACTTCTACTGTTTGTACTTCTTACGGAGTAATAATAATAATATCATATTGCTTTATTCAAATACGTAATCTAGTGATTATACTTCTTCAAGAGGCATTTTATTCTCATATTAATACAATCTCATATCATCGATGAAGATTACTTCATATAATCTCTCAATGCGATATATTTTCTTTGATTTATCAACATGGGATCTATTGAGCATTTTATTTATCGATGGTAACTTCGGATACCACTTTTACTCAATTTTCTCCATCAATATTCAATAGGCGTGGAAAGTGAACATTCCTTTATTAAATGCTTCTTTAAGAGCATTTCTCATCATATTACAATATACTAATCTCATAATGAGATTTTTCACCACGGTATATTTTCTTTCTCTTTTATCACAATGGGATTCTTTTGAGCAATTACATTTCAATACATACAACGGTAAATTCCGCATCACTTGCTCAAATCCTTCTTTAATATCAATAGAATATTATCTCGAGCATATATATCATCGATTATCCAATTGTAGGGTTTAATCAGCCACATTTGTAATAAGTATTCTAGCGTGTGGTATATCTATAGCATTGAAAATATTCATACCAATCGGTGATATAACTCACCACATTGGAAATATATGCGAGAAATTTAAAGTCGCGTAAATTTAAATTGCGAAATTAAATTTCCTCCAATAGGGTGGTCGAACCTACCTTATGGGAATTATTGCAATAAATATAAATTCTGAATTTAAATCGCGAGAATTAAATTGCATAACATTTAACTATTTCTTGGGGAGTAAGTCGCTTAGTAAGGTATTACTCTTCACTTAGCATATAAAAGTGCATAAATATATAAAATCTTAGTTTAGTGATGGTTGAACCCATCATCGGTAGGAGAGTATTGCGATTTAAATTGCGATAAATAAAGTCTTGAGGGCTTAAATATACATAGAATCAAATTTGTTCTAACTATTTCTTCAAAATATAATTATTGTCAAAGTAAGCGGTAGTAAATCGAATATCTGCTGCTTGCCGCCAGCGCTACGATTCTGGCGTCTCTGGCGGAGTCGCGTGTATTTACATATTTAACTTTATAAAACATTAATACATACTTGTGCCTTACGCTACGATTCTCGTGGCGATGCCGCTGACGCAAGTCTGTGGCCAGCATATCTATCTTTATAAAGTTTTGACATTATAAGCATTAATACGTAAATATTCTGGTCTAAGAACCCTTTTTGTAAGCTTTTTCAAAAAGTTGGGTCGATTTGTAAATTTTAGTTCCTTATCAATATTGATGTCAAATCGAAGATCTTGTTAAATCGAGTATAATGGAGTCAAGAAAATTTGATTTTGATAATGTATCTCTTTATATCTCGATAAAATCTGATAGTTTAATATATTATTATATTATAAAATAATAATATAATATATATAATATATACCTCTTACGTCACTTTTTCGTTTGTCACTTAATTTTTTGGAAACTAGTATTAGTCGTGGTTTGGCTTGGAAAATTCCACTAATTGACATTGGTATTGTGGCCATTTACGTAGGAGTAGGTATTTTATAACGGAGGATGTGGTGTCTTTATGCAGCTTTAGAGAGAATGAGCAGAGATTTTATAGAAAATTGAGTATTTCAAATTGTAATAATCCAGGTTTACGTCTGAAGATCGTCAATAAGATGCTGTAGGCATCTTACTTTCATTACCAGGTTAGAGACTTCGATAACTTGATAGCGTGTTATAAAGTATAGAAATAATAGAGAGTTTAGAGAATGAATTAAAGAGTTGCGAATAAATTTCGTTAATAACTGACCTATTTATAGGAAAGCTTGAAAATGGCATGTCGTAATTCATAATTTCATCAGGGACATATAGTGATTCACATCATTAAAAAATTATTTTATATCTTCCTCGGGTGCCTCATGTTTCATTAATATATTCATAACAGTAATGTGTTAATTCACTTTTTAAAAGAAAATCTCAATCTGTATGAAAAATAAAAAGCACCTATATAAGTCAGACGAAATAACTAGTAATCAAACATCTAATTCCTATTGCTCTTCAACCTAAAAAGTGTGTCAAGGGCCATACATCATCATACTTTTCCTTGACCCGAACAAACAGCCACCCAAAAATAAAAAATAATAAAAAAAAATCTTATGATCTCATTTCATTATATAAAGAATTGATTAAATATATAAGCAATACGAATTAGGAGAGACAGGGCATTCATCAAACGGAAAGAAAATTTTTGGTAAAAGATGGCGCCTTGACCCAAATTTTTTGACCAATCAGGCAAGTCTCTTCTCACTGTTGATATAATTTTATGACCAGTTTCTTCTCGAAACAGAACAATGAATTATCCAACAAGGAAATTTCCTAGCGCACACAATAGAAGATAAACTAATCCAAATGATTCATATGCAAAATTCAGAATGGATAACAGTAAATTCAGAACTTTCAGATGTACACAATCTAGCTCGTAGACGACAAAGTAAGCTCTACGCTAATAGTAAAACTGTAAAAGCAACTCCAACAATTCAACAAGTATCAAAACCTCGAGTTTTTTACCAGATGCTAGAGAAAATATATCAAATATGGAGGCCCACAGGTCACTGCTGCTGCTCGTATATCTGCATATACGCCTCAGAGAGAGCAACCATCTGGGGCAAGGTTTCCGATACATGAAGGTCCTGCATTTCATACCTGTGGAAGAAATAAATTTGTTAACAATATAGAAAACAAGAGTTGCAAAAGCATAAGCCTAAAAGGGTTGACTAAAATCACCATAGTTCTTCTGACTTTCGCTGAACAAACACCCTGTACGATCCTTCACCCGGTTTACCGTCATGAACAATATTGGAAATGAGATCATACTTCGACCCCAACTTGTTGTTCTCTTTGGGTGCAGGGAGAGGAATATAATCCTTCAGTTCAAGATTCTTCACAGGAAAATTAACTGATACAGAAAAAAAAAAAAGGATTCCGTTAAGACCACAGTAGAAATATGTCATCAAATACCTGCATCTCAAATTAGAAATTTTGCTTGTGTTCGTACATTTATGATATACACCTTAGACACTGAGTCATTTAGTACTTCGCTTTTTAAAACTAAAGCATAAATATAAATACTCACCAAGAGTAGGATTTTTCTCCACAAAGAAATTGTTCTTGGTAAACCTACGCATGTGAAGAATAAGGTACTGAGGCAGTTTTGTAACACGGTATCTCATCCTTGCTAAACGAGGCCGAACAACTTCTGTGACGGACTCACCGTCGAACTTCTTAAGTATGTTGAAAAGTGGAACCTGAAAGTAATGCCGGGTGCTGATGATGAGTTCAGTATTTTACTCGGGAGTAAATGAAAATATGAAATCATGCAACAAGTATAAAGCACCTTGACAAACTCCTTAGAACAGATTGCTTCTAAGAAAATATAGAGTATGAGAATATAGCAAGTAAAACCTAGAAACATCTTCTAAGCTGGGGTGGAGCTTCCTGTTAACTATGCACTGAAGAATATACAGGCGTGCATAAATGAAAGCTGTCTTCACATGAAATTAGCTGTTTCAATAGAACCCAAAAACACATTCCCACAAGTTGATTGAGGACATGTGCATCATGAACCCAGTTCAAGATAGGAGTCAAATGAGGAAATAACAGACAACCTAGTCTTCACAAGTAGCAACCAAATGTCACAAACGAGAATAGGCTTTTTAAGTCGTGGACAAACAAAAGAGGTTTGATCTTGTAATCTTTGCCTTACTTAAAAAAAATGGATTTCAGGAGACTTGGATTGAAAGGATCAGAGCTGTTACAACAGACTGGATTTTCTATTCTACTGAATGGTGAACTGAGGGTATATTTTAAATCTACATGTGGAATTAGGCAAAGAGAACCTCTCTCACCATCATTATTCCTCATCCTCACAGAATCATTGTCACGGATCTGAATGCACTTAATGATGCTCATCCTGGCATGAACTGCATTTATGGTGGACCTCTCACTGTTTCTCATCTCTCTTTTGCGGAAGACATAATCATCTTTATCAATGGTCAACGGAGAATGATTGTAACTTTAATGGAATTCCTAGCTTTGTACACTTCTTCCTCTGGACGAAAGATCAACCATCGGTCCATCACAAAAGCAGCTTTACTACTTCCAAATTGAGACACCAGCAGGTCATTGCTCAAGCGTCTGGATTTATTTTCCAACCTCTACCTTTTATCTATTTGGGTGACCACCATTCAAAGGTAAACTGAAATCTACACCTTGTTAGTGTATGTGTATTTATGAGTATTTATGAGTTTTGATGTGAAATAGGAGAGAGAATAAGTGGGATTGAATGGTGGAGATTTATGTAGTACAGTGGATCCCATAAAATATGTGGATGTAATTGGTTTGACTTTTGATGTAAATGTGTTAAAATGTGTAAAAATTTGTTAAAAGTTGTAAAAGAACAGGCTAATCTATTTGACAATCTTCTTGATAAAGTCAAGAAAAGACTTCTTGGCTGGGAACATAAATTGATATCTTATGGAGGGAGACTTACTTTAATTAAGTGATTAAGTCTATCCTATATTCTATGTCCATCCATTTACCCAAATCCTGAACTTTCCTAAAGGCGTTCAAATTAAGTTGGAAAGGATTTCTAATTCTTACCCTTGGGGAGATAAGGGTAATATTAAACATATCCATTGGCAGCTTGGAAAAACATATGCTACCCTATAGCCGCCGGGGGGTTGGGTTTGGAATTAATAGCTAGGAATTGATCAATGAGGCCATTGATTGCAAATTCTGGTGGCAATTTAGATCACAAAAGTCTCTTTGGACTTGGATTCTCAAGGCCAAATATTGCAAAGTTCCTTGTCCCTCATTGATTGATCCTCGGCCTAATGACTCTCGAGTGTGAAAGATATTAATTAAGGTGAGACATTTGGTAGAGCCCCAATTGAGATGGAAACCAAGTATCGGAGAGTGCAATTTTGTTCCTGATCAGTGATCATATTCAGGCAAGATATCAGGAGATTATATTCAAGATGCTTGTCTTTTTCATGAAGTGTCAGATTTTAGAGCTAATGGGTCATGGGATACTACGAAGCTCCAGTCCAGTCTGCCTACAAAGATTGTCAATGAAATTCTTGAGATCCCTATTACTAATGAGGCCGATAAAATATTCTGGAAACCAAATGACTATGGAGATTTCACTTATGCAGAGTTGTGTACAGCAGCTTCTTCGTAAGTGGAAAGAAAAACAGCATATTCCTCCAAAAATTTCATTTTCCTGCTGGCGTTTGTGGAACAATTGGATATCAACTGACCCAATACTACAAAGCAGACTTCAAATGGAGTTGCCATCTAAATGTCAGTGCTGTAATTCAATTGAATCACTGAAGCATGCTTTTATCTCTGGACCTAGAGCGCAACAGGTAATAGATCATTATTTTTGCAAGTTGGATGCCAAGAAACCTCTAACTCATCATCCTCGTCAACTCTACTTCTACTGGCTCTTTTCATTTCGAGGTAAACCAGGTGATGCCATCACTATTCGCCCTCTTATTATTTTCTGGATATTGTGGGAAAGTAGAAATAATTCTAAGCATGAAGGTAAACTTATTTCTACACCAGATATAATCAAGGCTACTAAGTTTATTATGAATTCACTGATCCAGTCTGGGAATTCTGGGAAAAAATCTTGTACTACCTTTCTTGTTGTGGTTAAATGGTCGAAGCCCCCTATCGATTATTATAAACTCAACACTGATGGAGCTTTAAAGAATGATTCTTTAGTATCAGGTGGAGGTGTTTTGCGTAGCTATAAAGGTGCCATTTTGTGGGCTTTCTATGATTTTTATGGTGAAATTACTATAGCTTCAGCTGAACTTCAATCTCTTGTTAAGGGATTGAGACTTTGTCAGGAACGTGGGCTCCTAAATGTATGGGTAGAAGCTGATTCTGCTTCTATCATTCAGCTATGTTCTTCGGACCATGAACTTCCTTGGAACCTACAGTATATGTTTGACAAAATTTCTGGCATTTAAACGCGTTATAAACATCAGAATTACACATATTTGGGGCTAGGGAAATACCGTTGCTGACTGTTTTGCAACACAAGGCCATTTGAAGAAAGATTTTCAGATTTTGGAAGCGGACGACCTGACAGGACAAGTCAAGGGATTAGCTTACTTAGATAGCATTGAATTACCTAATGTTCGTCTAGTTAGGAATTAAATATGTTGTTTTTATGTATTTCTGTTATTAGCTTTCTGTTATTAGATTGCTAATATTAGTCAGTTAGGATTTCATATTTCCGTTAGGATTACTGTTACTGTTCATTTTGTACGAATTGATTTTAGTCTTGTACCTATGATGTATCTTTTCATTTTTGAAGGAAAGGTATTAAACCAAACCACCACCACCCTCTCCCGCCCCCTTTGTTGCTTGTAAAATTTTTCTTTTATCAATAAAATTCCTATTTCAGATGGATTCTCAGGTTGAGGTATCATATTGTAATAGAACAAGGTAATTGGAGGGCAAATAATTACAAGTAGAAACTGCCATAGTAAGTTGAGGCTGCCATGGTGTATGTGCCCCTCGGATTTCACCAAATAAAAAATATCTTGATTCAAGATAACAATTCCAAATATTTGCAAGTTATGACAGATGAAACTAAAGCTTTGGAAGTCAAACCTGTGGGATAATGTTTTTCTCCATGATATCCTTGAAAAGAGGTGGTGGTGGCAAATCCAATCCAAGCATCAAAAATGGCATTCTACTTGTCTCCATGACAATATTATCCACTTCAGTTCCACCATCTTCTCCATTTCCATTGTTTTGGCCATCTGCATTTTCTCTGTTTTCATTGATAGCTTTACGATGGATCTCTTTCACGACCTCCAATTCTCCCTACAAGAAGTTTTTTCATCTTGAATAAAGGAAAAAGGAAGAATGGCAGAAAAGCAAAGTAGAAATCTGGTGGAGAGAGAACCTGAAAACACTGGTGAATGATGCTGCGGCCACTTTTTGAACTTTTAAGATCTCCATGCAATGTGTTAAGAAGCCATGACATGAACTCAACAGGGTCAGACTGTGCCCCTATACGAAAACGTTTTTTACTAGCTTTCATAACTGCCTGCAGAAACTCGTGTGGGCTCACCTGCAATTGTACATCGTAATAAGCAATTGACCTAGTAAAGGGAAGGATATAACTTGCGTTAGACTACTGTTTCCAACCTGTCCCTTAAAATTTCTTGCATGCCATATCTTTCGTGTGAGCTCTCCAAATCGATGAACAAGTGGGGCTTTACTGTGCTGATAATTTTCGGGGATAAGAAAGAAATTCCTCAAGGGAGTAACTCGCATCAAAGATTGAATGGTGACATTGACAAAATCGGTCTCTTGTATATTGTTCAACCCGACCTAAAAAATTTCCAAATGCCAAAAGAAAACCAGTATTAGCGTTGGAAACAGAAATTATGTCTCACATAGCAATGACAGTAACTATGATTATAAAAATAAATAAATAACAGGCACAAAGAACTGCTAAAAAACTACCATTCCAGGAAGATAATCTGACCCATCAAGTGCCCTGGACCATTGCCGATTCTTATCAAGCTGCTCTACCTGTTCTCTCGTAAACCTGTAAAACGTATGAAAATTGTACGGAAAAAACCATATATAGCTTAGTAAAGAAGTACTATAAATTCACAATGTTGCATAATGGAAAGAAATAACAAATTTCCGTAAAAAGTTCCCAGAAAAAATTGCAACTTCGATACTTACGCAATGTCATGCTTCATTGGAAAAAGATAAAATGAAAAGAAAAGTGATTTTTCCAAAGGACATCTGATTAAATAGTAAGAAAGGTATTGGAGAAATGTGAAAATAATAATTTTTTGAAGAATGAGTTACTGAAAATGATAGTAAGAGGGGTGATTAAATTTAAAGCTCTGTCGAGAAAGATCATAACAAAAGATACAGTTAAGCTGCTAAAAATGGAATCTACTTCCTCCAACCAACAAAAATGAATGGGTCACCGAAGCAAGAAAAGGCAACTAGATATGTAAAAAGATAATAAACCTTGCAGAAACATGCCTTGGGTTGAGAACATATCGAATATCATCCAGTGATGGATCAATAACTTCATATCCATCAGGAAGGCAGAAAACTTTCTCTGATCGAAGATTGATGTAGACATGGTGCCCAGCTTCAAGACTATGAGTGTATGCATGAGAGTTTCGCCCCCTTCCTTGGTAATACTTCCCACAAACCAAACATGCATACACATTCAAGTTTGAAAGAGATACCGAACAAAATTTCTCAAAGTCAAAATCCAAGACCTGAGATTAAAAAGAAAAAGTAACATTGAGTCAGTCTATAAAACCACTCAACAAATAATAACACACCCACAAATAGAAGAGAGTGGAGAATTGCAACTCCTGGCCCACGAAAGACATTCCTACATTAAATCCTAAGGCATCTAACTTCTGGTTGCTCAAAACTGAATTGTCTGACCCTGTCATACAACACTTATATTCACATCTGTCATTTATTGTCCCAACACATAAACCTCACATTAATTATTATCGGATGTGGAAAAAATAGGAGGAAGATCCATAAGAAGAAAAGAGCTGGCCTTGATTATCCAATTCAATTAGTGGAAGTGAAATAAAACTACCAAGAAAATTAATTCTGAAACAAGCAGGTAAAGGAAGTTCACACAGCTCCAGTGATGCATAGAGGCAAGAGATGGGATGGTATTATTACCTGTCTATTGACCGTATCAAGATATGGACAGTCCCTTCTTACTTCCACCTGGCGATTACGCTGTCCTTGGCCTCCAGTTGCACCTTGATCCTCATCGTCATCACTGTCTTCCTCGTCATATGCATGTCCGTTCTGCCCCGTCTTCCCACTATTATTTATAACCCTATCCCTGTCCCCAACTCGCCTGTCTTCAACTTCTTCTTCATCGTCGTCGTCATATGAAGCAAGTGGAAGGAGGGGATTATCAAATGCAAGCTGAGGCAAGGACTGTTCGGCCAGCTTCTGCCTTTTGGGTCCCTCCTCATCAGACACAGTGTTCTCCCATTCTTCTCTTTTTGTTTTCATTTTTACAGTGAAATGAAAAAAAGTCTTTTCTCCAACTGAAACCCTACAAATAAACCAAAATATTAATCAACTTAGACAACTTACAAAAGAACCTGAAATACTGATGCGGAAATTTGCATCAATTATAACTCACAAAACAGAGATTGGAGAATATTTTGTACTGTATATATGTCAATAATGATGAATTACAGCATGTGTTCTATATATTTATGTAAGCCACTATCAACAAGAATTGGTTGGAAACTAAAGTGCTGTGCAATTCTTATTGGTTGTGTCTAATGTTCAGAAAATTAGAAGTGCAAGACTAGAAATATAAGGCAGCATAGATGGGAGATTGTATGTGCAAAGGATAAGGCACGTGTAATGTTAAACTTCAACACTCAAACATTACACTTTGGTTTGACCAACGCATAATCTTCTCCAAGCATCAAAAAGCCATAAATCAGAGAACCAGTTCTGCCGGTCCAATTTCTTTCAACTTGGATTAAAAAAGATAATCATCTAAACATCTTATTTATGTTATTTAAAAAAGAGGGGGGGGGGGGGGGGGAAGACATTCAAAATCAAGTGACCAATATAAACTGGAATTGCGGATAGAATTCTTAAGAATAATAAAAAAAAATACATATCTTCCAAAACCCGGGAAATTTGTTAGCTCGCTCAACAATGCAATTTAAATCGAGAATTAGGGGCGGAGCCACCTGAGGTCATGTGGTGGATTTTGGTCTGTGTCTCATCCATTACACACAGAATGGCGGCAAGTCCTAAAGACAAGGATAAACCCATAACAGATATGTTTCCCGAAAAATCAATGGTTGTTGCTATAAGAAGATTGATTACCATCAACAAGCGACGATTCTTGAAAATAAATAAATTCGACGGAGTTGAGTCTCACGTCAATCAGATCGAACGGGATTCCACACGGCACATAAAGCCAATTTTTACATTAACAAATCTGATAAAACGTACCTTTGAAGCTTGGTGATGAAAAAAGTCGAGTAGAAACCACTGCAGCACTTTGGAGATAAATTTGTGCGACTTGGATGATGATTGATGAGTGCGTATTCCCTTCTCAGTTTGGGAAACTTACAGTGGCCTAGATTGTTCCGATTAAACCGACTTTAGCTGCGTGTTTCTTGAGTTAAAACAGACCTGGGTTACACTTGATTGGGCATCGTATTGGACTGGGCTCCTATTCTGTTTTTCAGATGGGCCTGATAGATCCTTCCTCTAACACTTTTCAATAATAAAAATAACTAATATACCTTTGCTGTGGATCTAGCGAAGGCGGTGGCGGCGGCAATGTATGAGGAGGAGAAGGAGGAGGAGGGAGGTTGAGGGAGGGTGGAGGAGAGGAAGAGGAAGAGAACCAGAGAGGGGCAGAGAGCGATGGAGGGAGAGCAAGGCAGCGAGCGAGCGGGGGAGAGTTTTGTAGACGGAATGATTGATATCAGACAATCATCTTCCTTTTTGGTTAAGCAGGGAAGAAAAACTCGCTTTGTTCGTGATAACGTTCCTCGTCAATTATTCATCATCCACGGTATGATAATTAATAATTAACTAATTTATTGTTTCAAATGTCATTTTAATTTTTTAAAAAAATTAAGATAAAAAAATAATTAATATCACATCAATTATCACTACGGATGAATAGGATTACTAAAAAACTTTAATCAATTTTCTTTTTTTTTCCCCTTAGGGAAAACAAATTTCAATTTTAAGATACCTTTCAATTGTTAAATTTCAATGTTTGACAATTTGTTGTTAGTTCCATCCATTCATAACAAATTAAAAGAACTTGCAAAGGAGGTCATATCTACATTGACCATTTAAAGCGAGATTGCGTACAGCTGTTTTATCCGACTATCAATATTTTATTACTTGAGAAGCAATACTTAGAGTATGTAGAGTATGTTAGTAGATGAATTTTAATGTATTTTTATGAGTAGAAATAGAGAAAATGAGTGGAATTGGATGGTGGAGATTTAATAAGTAGAGAGATATATGAATGTGATTTATTTGATCAAATTTAAAATTTTAAAAAATATATTAAAATGCATGTCAAGTTAATAAAATCGTGTCTTAATTAACAGAAACCTTCTCAGTGAACATAGACTTTCTTCTTGTTTAGCTTAGATATACTTTTATCTTTGCCACATTTTTATCTTTCCATGCTCCCGTTCCAATACCAATATGTTGACACCATAAGATGTCAACATGCTATGTGAAGATTTGGTATTGGTCCAATATGAGTGCAAGCCCCCCATCACTCAGGGGAAGGGTGACACGTGAAAAAATTGGCACCTTATGGTGCCAACTAATTGGTAGGAGATCACCGGCGTATTTCGCTCCCGTTCCAATGGCAACATGCTATGTGGAGGGTTGGTATTGGTCCAACATGGGTGCAGGCCCCTCTCCAACAAGTTTCGTAATCGTTGTTTCATAAACACTGCATATGAATAGTTGTTCACTAAAGAAGCACTAATACTTCAGCTAAACCTAAGTCAAATTATCATCTTAAATTCTGTTACTTCCCAACTTAACCGAGAACTAAAAAAAATTGCTACATTCATTACATTTTCTAAATAGAAAGAGACATACAAGGGAGATAAATAGGGAGATAGAGAAAGAGTCGATTTCCTTGAAGTGTCAAATGTCAAGTTCAACTTTATTGAATGATACTCAACAAATGAATAAAACCTAACAACTGAATTTATCAGCCTCGTCGTCTCAAATTTCGGCAAATTTCTTACTTCCCTTCCTTCCCTATCATCTACTCAATGACCTGACGCAAATACTCAAAACTGAAACGAGACACATTCTTAACGACAAACCAAAAAAAGGAGGTGAAAAAAAAAAAAAAAAGAAACAGAAAATACTTCTAGTAATAATTCTCAAGTTATGCTTGCCAGTCCTTCTTGATCTCAAATGTATAGTTCATCTCCAAGTAGCATCGATTGTCATCATCAAGAAACTGCCAAAATTCATCAACATCACAAAGATCAACTTTTTAACAGATAATAAAGTTTGTTTTCTAACGTTGATATATGTATAGCGAATAGCACTCTCAATCTTAGTGCAAACAGCTGATGTGGGCACAATCCAAACAAGTCACATCAGTTGTTTTCCAAGTTGTAGTATAATCCAGTTTACACCATATCAACCATACAGATTGCACCAGATCGAGGGTATAGATAATAGATCCAATGGTTGAAGTCACCTGTGTTTTAGCGGTATAAGATCCTCTAGCAAACATGCCAGACGGGGTTGTCTCCTCGGGCATCTGATGCGTGTAAGGCTCTGCCTGAGGACTGAAGGTTCCAATCATCTCCTTCGTGCTGTCCACTGAAACAACATGTTTGGCAAAGATTAAATCTAAATTCCAACGACGTTTAACTTGAGACAACATTAATATTTTCAGGGAAGACAACCTTTGATGCCAGTTTTCCAGACGGTGTTTCTGTACTTGAGACCAGAGACAATGTTGTTGCTGACCTGGAATGTGAATGTAAGGCTGTATTTACTTCCCTCTTTCAAAGTAAACCACGGCCCTTTAGGGTTCCCACTTTCGGGGATTGTCAGAAAAATATCGTCTCTACCCTCAGATTTTATCGCCAGGCTCAAGATCTTGACATCTGGATCCAGAGTTTCTACAACATGACAGTGATGACAAAAGGAACAAAACCATTAGAATAATACTTCCATAGAAACATCAACAAAAAGGCCTTAGTATACTAACAATCTCCATATCATATACCCATATAACCATATTTCATACAATAGTCACAAATACCTTCATCATGTATGTATAAGATTAAAACATGATTCATTCTATTTCTTAAAGATAGCTAATCCTTAATTTCTTGAGGAGCGATGTGATTGGCCGTTCAATTAGGTAAGGCAAACTAGATAATTGTGCAGAATCCGCTAATATAATTTTCTTTTTATATCAAAAGCCCCCAAACATACGATTTACAGAGTAAAACTGTCTTCTTCATCTAAGACACCGGTAAAAGAATGATTAGATCATATTCATATGACATTCAAAGAATTATAATCCTCGTAAACAAATATGTAAGAAAATCAATTGCGATTTCGTGAATTTCGTCGTACAAGCAATGTACGAATTCAGAAGAGGGAAAAAGAAAAAGGCCTTTAATAAATAAAAATAAAAATAAAAAACAAGAGTACCTCCAACAGAATCCACATCAACGCTCCCAAGAAGCTGCTCCTTCCACCTTCTCAAACTTTCATCATCCTGAATTCTCAAAACAACATCACACAATCAAATGACATTATTTAGGATAAATTAAATCAATGATATATATAACTCTATAAAGGTTAAGAATAAACAGAAAAAAAGGACGAACCTTGTCCTTCTCAGAAAGTTCTTTGAGAGTGCACTGAGGACCCAATTGGATTTTGGATTCATTATCTTCATCATCTTCATCCTCAGTTGTATACAGAGAGCCCTCACTCATTTGCCTGCTAACTCTCCCAGTAGTATTATCAGTCTCGGCTTCGGAGTCAGCATGAGTTGTCTCAGAAACAGGGTTCTCCACTTGACCCTCTCCCTTGTTTTCGTCTCCCATGGCTCCAACAGCCAAAGACATCAACAATCGCAATCAAGATTTTCTTTCAAGATTTATTAATCAATCTAATCAACGCATAAAATAGGAATAGAATAACCCGAGAATAACGAAATCGAAATGACAAACAAACGAGAACCCACAAAGAATCTGCCTTTTAAGGACGGAATAGAATAGTAAAGAAACAAAATTAAGGACCATAAAAAAAATTATTACAGCGAGTGATAAAAAGAATCCAAGAAAGGATAAACAAGCCCTACAAAGGATAAGGCTTTTAGAAACAAAGACAAAAGCACACCAACAAAAGATAATAATTAATAATAATATTGCAAGAGAGAGAGAACATGGAGAGAAGTTTTTGAGGATGTTTAACTGAATGAATTGGTCATGTGGTGATCCGGCTTTGTGAATAAATGAATGAATCAAACGATCACACAGAAATGGTAGGTTGTGGGGGTGGGGTGGTGGGGGGAGATCGTGAAAGACACTTTGTCGCACCAATTTTTTTTTTTTTTTTTTTGGTTGCACTGGGTTTTACCGTTTTAGAAAAACAATAATTCCACTAGGTTTTTAGAAAAATAATAATTGTTATATTCGGAAAAAAAAAAGAAAAGAAAAGAAAAGAAAAACAGTAATTGTAAAAATAAATAAATAAATAAAAAGTCACGGATTTTGATTGGTCAATGATTGGCAGGGGAGTACACGCACCAAGTTTTAGCTTTAGAATACCCCTCGTTGTTGGGTGTACTTCAGATTAAGGGTCACGTGGGTAACATTTATACGTGTACGTACAAGATTACAGGACAAGTGGCTTAAGTATTTCTTATTATCAGTAACGGTTACCTGTTGACGTCAATTTTACATTTTCCTGTTCAAATATTTGCCTTGAAGAGGTGGGCATCTATTGTATTGGACAGATTTGTTCATTGTAAAATGGATTGCAAACTCTGTCAAAATGTACAGATATTTATTTGGATAATTATTGATATATAGAGGGTGTTAGTAGAAACGTTGTAATATATTTTTATAAGTATAAAGAGAAAATAAGTAAAATTAAATAATAGATATTTAATAATACAGGTGGACCCTACGAGATATGTAAATATAATTTATTTGGTCAAATTTAAATTTTTAAATATAAGAGAAAATATATAGATTATTAGGAGTATGCAAACATGCTCATAGTCCGTTTTAAATTTCCCAATTGCTATTTTCTTTTTCATTTTTTTTAAAGCCATATGACATCAAATCGTCATTTATCGCTCACATAACAACTTGAGAACAAAACCACTTTAACAATCAATACAAAGGTTGATTAGTAGTAGGATATCAAAGTCAGATTTACTACTATCAATCAGTAATGTTATTCATCAACGATAATGTGGAATTAACATATTTGTTACCTTAAATTTTATATTTAAGGTAACAAATTACCCAACTAATTACTAATTGTTACATCAGCAATGACAACCAATCAATTAGTAGATAATGAATGATATGTTTCTTTACTAATACATGGGGACTTGGATGAGTAGTTTCTATCTAGTAGATGCTTAATATGGTATATTCGACTTACAAGGAATGGGGTCTGTTATTTATGGAGCAATAATCAAAGGAACAAATCGGCCCCATGGAATGATTTTGATTCTTTTCCAACCTCCGGTCTAGAGGTTTCCCAGTTCTGGATTGGGATATATGATGATTGGATTATGCTGACAACTAATGGTTAATTAATAATGAGGCATGATTTATTATTCTCCTTGTTCTCAATTATGCCAACACAATCAAAGAATATGGTAAGATGTCACCAAGAGCTAGTTTCTCACACACAAATAAAAATAACACAATAAATGATCAAAAAGCAAGTTAACAGTAATATTTTCAAGGACATGTAACACAAATGAGCATTAAAGAAGTAATTGTGAAATAAATTTTGTCAAAAACAAGCAGAGAACTTGTATGCTTGAGATTTATAAAAATAAAAAAATAAAAAAAAATGACTGATGCCATTTAATTGATGTGATAACTTTTTTATACTTTTAACCACGTATTGAAAAGCTGTTTCTCCAAAAACTTCTCCCAAACAATCTAACATATTGGCTGAAACCTATATGCAACCACGTCACTAATATCAATAGAAAAAAAACTAACGACAGGTTGCATGAAATTGCACCTAGAAGTCTAGAACTAGGTCAGTCAATCGCTTCCCCATTTGCCCACAACTCGCTCTTTGGCGGAAACACTTGCAGTCACTTCCGGTTGAGGAATAGGAGCAACACCGGTATGACTAGGACCGTATAACCTGTTGGTTATCTTTGATGTCACAAAGGCAAACAAAGTCCTCGTCCCCCGCAAAGCAAACAACAAAGGATTGAAAATGACGGCAAGTATGACATCCCCTTTGCAACTACCAGATACTGTAGACGCAAATTCAAATGTAAGAGTTAGGCCTGTTAGCAAACAAAATTCGAATTTGAAATAGGGTGTGAATTTGAAAATAAGTGGTGGAAATTTATACAGTACATGTGAGTCCTATGAGCTGCGGATGTGATTAGTTTAACCAAATTCTATCTTAAAAATGGAACTGATTGGTTAACAGGGACAAAAGGGATGAAAAGCCAATTAAAAGTTATTGAACACAAGCTAGTATGATTGCTTACCACGGCCAAGATACCCAAAATGGTGAGGCTTGCTTGCTGTGCTTCCTGCCAGAAACGATCACCATCAGATCCACCAAAGCCGCCCCATCCGAACCAACCACCTCCTCCTGAATTACCTCCTCCACCTCCACTTGCAACAGCTTCTTCTCTGCTTTTAATTTCCTTGTCCCACTTCTCATACTCCACTTTCTTTCCACCTAGGGCACTTTCCAAAGCTTTTTTAGCTTGTTCCTGTGATTTAGAATAACAAAAAGTAAAATAACAGGACAAAAGAAAAATATGGATATAATGACAAAGCACATCCACTTGATACTATGGAGCTAAAATGCTTGGAACAAAACACCAAGTCCTTTGGAACAATTATATTGTTCTCAAGTTTATCCCTTATTCATTTATTTACCAGAATTCTGTGTATCTAATCAAAATTAAATATAAAAATTAATTTTTCTCCAAAAAAAAAAGCCAATGGTTATGCAGAGCCTTTGCAAAATCCATATGGAAGGGAGTTATTTGTAGAAGATATCCATTCATACAAACTAGATCCTAGATGTCACACATAAAGAAGATTTAGAGACTGATGTACAAATTTGAAAATTTTATGATATCTGTTTTTGATTAAGCTTTGCTTGATGCCAAAGCTGGAGTTTGGCCTCTGCCAATCCTCTTAATATTGAGCAAGGAACTTCAAAATACCAATTCTCGAGAAATGGAAATGAAATAGTAATATATATCGCCATTGCATCAGGGATACAACTGACACAACGGATTAAACCTAAAAAGATTGACCGACAGAATCTGTTACATGTAAGAGATTTAAGAGTTTTCAAGCAATTTGTGAAATACGAGGTAAGCTACAAAAAAAGGCATAATGTATGAAAGATGAATTAGTAGTCGAGAAGACGTGAACATACAACTTAACTTGGCCACCTATTATTTTCTAGAAACATATGTTTATAAATAAAAAATTGCACATTCTCTAGATCACGTTTTATACACACAAATTTCTTTACTGCTCAATCACCTTACACAAACATACTCTAAAAGTTTAACAACTTGAAAGAGAAAATATCGAGATACTAAAAACCACATTACACTAAACATTTTGTGCACTCACATATTTTTAACCCATTTCTTCACTGCTCATGTCACGTTACCCAAACATACTCTATGTATAACAACTTGAAGGACCACACATTGAGATACTAAAAAGTAAAAACCACATTACTCTCAACAACATTTTATGCGCACACATTTCTTTAACCCATTTCTTCAAACATACTCAAAGTATGACAACTTGAAAGGGCAAATATCAAGATACTAAACAATTATGGGCAAAAGCCTTCATCAAGTTTCAGATATAAATAGAACTCCTTGCGTATGATTTGGTGCAATTGCAAAAGGTAGTTTCTAACTAGTTGCTAGATTCAAACTTGCAAGTTAATGTGATGCATCCGTTTTATCTATTTAACTTCTGAAAGGCAAAAGCAATCCGTATGTACAAACATGTCATGAAGGTGAGCAAGGAGTTGAAGTTAGTTGGGGAAGAAGATACAAGAGAACCAGAGGAAGAAAGGGAAGCAGGTCATGCCAACGGCTAATTGAATTTAAAAGAAAGGGGAAAACTGATACGGCTTCGTGTCAAGAGCAAGACTAGACCAGGGCATCTCCATGTGCTGTTGTTTTGGCATTCAAAACATTATAGACATTAGTATCAAGTTCTTTTTTTCTTTTCCTTTTATTTTTTGGGGCAGTTGTTGGACAATTTTGGATGTAATCTCTTGTCTCTTTCCTTCTGTAATTCTTCATTTCTTCTTCTCTTTTACTCCATTTTTTCTCTTCTTCTCAATGTCCCTAGTCTGTAATTCAGTTTTATGAATATAAATATAGCTGGGTTGATTCCATCTCAAACTATTTTGCATTTCTCAAGCTTATTATGATATGAGATTATTTCTTATTTGCCGATTACTGTTGTTGGGGTTCAACCCCTAACAAATCATTGCCCAGTTTCCCAGCTAAAAACAATTCTCGGTTGAAAAAGTTTCTAAACCTCATATTTCCAATTCAAATATAAGACATAGATAGAATCTAAATCAAATTGGATAGAATTTCCACGTTTTCAATTGATAGGTTTAACTATTCTCAAAACCCTCAAGAAATTCTCACCATCCAAAATTACATTTCACTTTCAGCATAGCATAATTAGACAATCACTACTTCAATATACATAAAGTAATCAGACATTAACCGAAGAACCCCATGTTTACTGATCAACATTTCCTCCTTTCCACCAAATTGTGTGTTCTTCCCTAACTTTAGAAATCGTTCAGACGTTCACTGGTTAGAGTAAAAAAACAAATTGCCTTAAGTCGCGTTCTTTTCCCTTTGCTTCTCGATTTCATTTAACCCGCGGCCAAAATCCAGAACGACAGTACGAAAGCAATGGTAGATAATGAAATTCAAAAATACAGTCTATCAAATTAAGTGAAGTGTAGGGGTAGATTTGAGCTAGAAAACCTTTTTGCCATTGTTAGAGAAGAGACAAGTAAATTTTCCACCGCTCTTGCCCTTGCCGCCGTGTTTGTGACAAGTCCAGCTGAGTGTTGGTTTAGTCGCGGCTGTGAGTTTCGACTGTGTGAGTTTCGACTGAGTTGAAACGGATTGGTGGTTTGGGATTCGAGTTGTGTTACGGGTTGGAGCAAGTGGGCCTAGGCTTAGAACCTGCGCCATGGTTTCTCTGAACCGATACTCTTTCTATTGCTACAATTGAAGTTAATCCCAAATCGCCAAATCCTCGCATCCAACTATTGCAGTGAGAATTGTGCTTTTTGCTAGTTCTGATTTTGAGAATTGTTTATGTATTCTTTTCTTTTCTTTTTTTTGGTCCTTCGTGAATATTACTTTTTATTGGAGATGGAGATGATAAAATAAACTGCCAAAACTAAAAAGCGTGGTTATGTGAATCGAATCACGTTAAAATACTAAAATCAAAAGTTGATCGGAGGAGATACGATACAAAAAAATAATACACGAACTAGGGTCGCATTGGATCAGAGAATAAATCATATCTGGAACTCAAACCGTTTAACTTTTTTTTTTACAGCATTTTTTACCCTCCTGAGTTAGTAAAGCCATCTAAATGGTACTTGTAATTTTAAAATTTTTAAACTATCTTTATATATATATATATATATTTGTTCCAATTTTTTGGTAATTTTAAAATTTATACTATATACATAGCCCAAATGTGATATTACTTTTTCACCCCAAATACTCGCAGCTAAAAATACTGATCTTAACCCAAACTACCATTTGAACTGACCGAATCCACCCGAAAAATGCCAGTTGTTCGCGTCAAATATGGATCACGGATTTACTCGAAGGTTTGGATAATGGATTCACCTGAATCATACCCTGACCGACCTATTGCCACACTATTTTTTTTCTAAAAATTATTATTATTATTATCATTAGTTTGAATTGTTTTATGGACTATATGAAAAAGGTGAATGATATTGCATGATAGTGTGAGCTGTCTGGTTAATATTGATGATTGACTTTAATTGAATAGTGCAAATTAACTTTTAAATAGAAAATTATTAAAACGAACACTGGCCGAGTCCTAATTTTGAATGTATAGTTATGATAAAAGTTTGATTTCAACTGAATAGTAAAATATAAAAAAGTTGTATATAAATGAAATTTTAACAAATTTTTACACTTTTTAATTCATTCTCAACTGTGGTCAAACCAATTGCATCACATATCTTGTGAAATTTGCATGTACTACACAAATCTTTACTATTCAATTCCACTCATTCTCTCTTCTCTTTCACATCAAAATCCATACAAATTCACTCCCTAACATGCACCAAGTATATATATTAATAGTGACTCATCATGACTTACATCCATTTCCAATTTAGATGTCATTTTTGGCACCCTTTTTTTTTTGTTTTATCATCTCAGTCCTACGTTATATATATCGGCCACAATTATAAGTTTCATCTTCTTTTACAAAAGTTCCATTCTGTCAATTAATATTTAATATTGTAACATTTTTTACTCAAAAAAATAAATAAAGAAATAAAAATATCCAGTGGAGGATCGCTTAAATGTGTATCATATTTTTCAAATATGTTTATTTCATGAGTGCTATTGCACACTCCCTATACATGTTTTAATTTCTAAATCAATTTTCATTTGTCACCCGTGTAACAATCCACATGTTCAAATGATTTTAGATTAGAGATACATTTTCAATTTGATTAGTGCATTGAAAATGAAGGTGTCCATGCTCAATTTTCTTTATACTCTTAAATCTTAATCGATATCAACTAGACTAGAAATGTACATAAAAATTTACATAAATACCGTTATTTTAAATTGTATTAAATATATATTTAATGAGTTACAAAATTTCTTTAATTGAGATGTCGATTTTAAATTAATAGCACGAATGCCAATTAACTTTAGCACCAAAGGAATTACGTAGCACTATTTTTCGAAAATGACCATTGTTTTTGTTTCTTTTCTTTCTTTCTTCTTCTTCTTTTCTTTCCTTTTTATTTATTTATTTTTTAAAACTATGGATGGACTCTTTAATATTTATATGAGGAGGAGCATTGGGAGCTTGCATATGAAAAAAATTTGTAAATGGGAAGCGACGACATTCAAGGTAAATTGGAAAGACTAAACTCATATATTGTTTCATGGTAGAATGATGAGTTTTGATTGAAAAGACCGTTATAATCATAAAAACATATTACAATGAGTACTCTGAATCTATATGCAAAAATTATGAATTTGTAATATGCTATATTGTATCACCTATTTTAACAATAGAGACATAGATTTCAAAGAATATGAGGAGGGTGTCGAGAATCTCATATCTAAGAGCATTTATAATGTGATGGCGAAAAATTTAGGGGAAAAAGTGAAAGGGGAAAAACGAGGGGAGGTTCATCATTTGCCGCCCCCAAAACCAACATAATATGAGTTTTTAGCTTTAAGACTATTGGTATTATAGGAAATGAGGGGTAAAAATCCACATTTGGATTTTTTGAGGTTTTTACCCCCAATATTAGAAATGCTCTAACATTTATTATGATCGTAAATATGTTGGGATAATAATTAATAAACCTGCCTCAACTCAAATAACACGGGCGAAGAATGGACCATTTGGTGGTGATGTTTTTCATCCGATTGCTCTTGACAAGGATATATAATGTTAACAAATTACAAATGACATTTTAAAAATTTATAAATCCCAATTTGTTGGATCAAACTAGTACTAATCACCCAACAATCTTAACAAATGCAAGTTGTTAACCAAACACCACTGACATCGTATCTAACTAACGGCCAAAGGCTGCACCAAAAAGTTCATTATCTATTCACTAAAACACCCATACTAAATTCTCACAGTTCAAAACGAGACAAGGGTATAACAGTAATTCAGCCATGTTGCCATTATCATCGTCTCAACTGCTCCACTTTCAGCTGTTCAATTACAATTTTACCCTCACTGATCCATAGATTCCCTTATTACAAAGGCTAGAATGGTCATTTCGTACAAATTATAAAGTTAGGGCATTTCCGCGATTTGAAGTTATATCTCGAGAAGAAGACAGAAGCACAGAAATTCTTCTGAAGAGAGAGACAGAGATAAGAAGTGGGAGAGAGAGAGAGGGAAGAAGCATCGTTTGTCCGTTAATTCGGTTATTAATTTATGAAGGTAAAACCACTACAATGGTGACGGACCAAGAGATTGCGAAAGGAGTGGAGACTCTACTCCGTCAGTCAGACCCTAACGCCGTTACTTCTTTAAACGATGTCGTTCAGCAGCTCGAAGCCAATCTAGGGTTAGACCTATCCCATAAAGCCGGCTTCATCAGAGACCAGATTAGTTTCCTCCTCCGGTCGGAGCCCGTGCCAAAAGACCAATTAACCCCTGAATTCCAGTCTCAGTACCCAAACAGTGGCCACTCATCTCAGCAATTTCTCAGTCCTCATGTCGTCTTCCAGCAGCAGCTCCACCAACAGCACCACCCGTCTCCACCACCGGTACAGTCTCAAGTGCGAACCCGTCCGCCGCCACCGCCTCCATTAACTGTGGCCACAACCGGAAATGATGCTCAGAATGTAGTGGCTAGTGCTTCTGCAACGCCGAAAGGAAGGTAACTTTTCACCCACTTTGATTTTGTATACAGGGTCATGTCCATTCACGGGGTGTTGTTTGGGAATTAACGAGCGTTAGGGTTTCGGTTTGATTAAAGGTTTTGCAGTGCAGCTTAATTCGGGGAATCGGGGTAATAGATGGCCAAGTTTCATTAATTATGGCCATTCATTTTTCTCTGACATATGACCAGTTGTTTGACAAAGTCGATTTTATTCGCTTTAGTGTAACTCTGGTTTTGATTTGTCGAAAGTGTTTCCATAAAACATTAAAACCCAAGGGTGTTTTTATTTTGATTTGATTCCCTTATTACCTAACAGATGTATAAGAATTCCAAATTACATTTCTTTTTCCAAGACAAGACAAGCCATTGGAATGGAAATTTTATGAAAGTTGAAATTTTTATTGTTATTTGTAAAGGTTTAAATGACATGGAAATTGTCTTTGAATTATCCTTAACGAGTTTGCCCCTTTCTCAAGTTGACAGGCAACCACCGAGTTTCATTCATTTATTTAGTATCACTCAACTGTGTTTTTAGTTTATCCTTTTTCTCAAAGAGGCAAAGGGAAAGAAAAATGGCAAGCAAACAAAAACACATCCATAGATGCACAATAGCGTGTTCCTGTTTGGTTGGGGTGCTTTTGTACAAATGTGTATGGCCTAAGTCTGATAATTGGCTTCTATTACTGCTCGCCAAGTAGTCTTGTGCATGATCTTACCGTCCACAAATCTTTTGACACGGTAATAAATTGTGCAGAAGCTTAATGCATGTAATGATTTAGATAAATCTCATGATTAGCTGTCATCATTACTTCAAGTGAGATACTGTTTAAAATGTTTTACCCAGATGCTTGAAGTTAACACAAGAATTCTGAACACGATCATTACTTTCTTTTTAGATCCCAACGGGGTATGTCTGGCAAGGTGTTTGTAAATGTATTTATTAAACAACACTAAATGAGCGGTGAGGAAATTCTTCTGGGAAATGTGAGTGATAAAAAGTGGGTTGAAAATATGATGTTTATAAAGATGCATTTCTTAAAAGAAGCAGTTGGCCAGCGTGCCTTTCATGCATGTAAAATTTCTGTAAATACTTTTCGTGATATTGCCTCATTGTTACCACAATCAAGTGGGAGTTGTCATGTAATGTACTTATTTTTTTATTCAGCACTCCCACTGGAACCAAAAGAAGGGGCGGTCCAGGGGGTCTAAACAAAGTATGTGGCGTTTCCCCTGAACTACAGGCCATTGTTGGGGAGCCAGCATTGCCGAGGACAGAGGTTTGGATCTCGAGAGTAAACAATTACCTTCATCTTGAGATTATTGTGGGACACTAAAACAGTTTGCTTTTTGTGATTCAGATTGTAAAGCAGCTTTGGGCATACATCAGGAAACACAACCTTCAGGATCCTAGTAACAAGAGAAAGATCATCTGTGATGATGCCTTGCGAGTTGTTTTTGAAACAGACTGCACAGACATGTTCAAGATGAATAAGCTGCTCGCAAAGCATATCACCGCACTTGATCCAACAAGTATGTATGATGATTATGAGGGCAAATATGGGTTCATTCTTTCTTTTTTCCTCAATTTTGTATTTTAATAAAACTTTTGCAGAAGAACCTGGTCAAGGTAAAAAACAGAAGGTTGAGGATTTTGCTGAAAAGGAAAGTACAGAATCCAGTCCTCCTCTTGTTTTAGTATCAGATTCACTTCTAAAGTTTTTTGGTACTGGAGAAAGGGAGATGCTCCAATCAGAAGTACTAGAGCGTGTTTGGGAGTATATAAAGGCTCACCAACTTGAGGTAGGTGGCTTATTTGGCAAGCTAGTGCCATTCTGCTTCTGTTTGGGCTAACAAAATAATCTCTGAAAGGAGGATTTCAGAGATTATATTTAATTTTGTGTTTTGGGCAATTTACATTTTCTTTGTATTTGAAGGAAATCATTATGACTTCTTGAGTAGCATAGGCACAGTTATATATATATATATATATATATATATATATGTATAATGGCTCAATTGTAAATTGACAAAAGATGTAGTCTAAAATTGGCAGCTGTAATTTGTTACACAAGTTTTATTAGTTGATTTATGTCCATTGCCAAGGCACTCCATGCTTGCTTGCTTTTGTTATTGCAACAAAATGGTGTAGGCCAGTTTGCGGCTTTAACTTTTACACAGTAGATATGTTTCTCTTTCCTAGTCACTCATGCTTGCTTGCCTTTGTTTGTCGTAACAATTATTTTGGTTTTCTATATGTACTAGGATTTTGGTGTTTAACTAACAGTTACTTCGATTTATTCAGTTGGGTTTTTCAAACATATGTCAAAATGAAGGCCAAATTTTTGACTTGACATGGAATCTCCTATTAGAATAAAACCCACAGGACGCTGTCTTGAGTACCTGATAATAAGTTGGGACCTGAAATCTCAAATTTTTCCTTTTGTGGCTTGCCTTTTATAGGATCCTTCAAATTCAACAACGATCCGTTGTGATGCAAAGCTTCAGGAGCTTTTAGGGTGTAAAAGCATTTCTGCTTTGGGCATACAGGAGATTATTGCACGTCGTCATCTATTTAAGCGATGACAAGTGCTTTTGCATGTGAATTTGTAAGTTTAAAAAACCCGAACATGCTTATGTTTCATTTTTCTCGTGCTGAAATGGCTTGGATGCTTGCTTGGAAAGTATTTGGAAACTCATTTTGAAAGCATACAACAACGAGCTCTGAAGAAATGGGAACCACTCACAAATTCAGTCCAACATTCCTATTTTATTATATTTTCTCTTTCTTTTAATCTTTCTTTCTTCAAAAAAGCCCTAGTGTTGTATGTGTTGCATTATATCCGGGAAACTTTTAGTACTTCCAGAGTACTTATTCTTACTTATTAATTGAAGCTGACTACCAAAACATAAAAAGCTACATTATTTTACATTATTTGCTTAATTGCGGCCTTTATGCGTATTGTTATGCTGTTTAATATTTATTAGTCAGGAGTACTGAGCTTTCAACATTTCAATGTTCAAGAATAATAGAAATTTCTTCCATGTTAGCTATCTTGCGTCCAATACAATGACCTCATTTCTTTTACTTTTGCAGGTCTCTGGAGGTTATAGGTAGCTAGTTGTTGAATGACTTGACTAATGTACAAAATGCTACAGGCAAGAAATATTTTGTAATTACTAATTACAGCAGTGCTTAGCATCTTTGTAATGGATAGAAGTGCCATAGAATTGATGATGTAGATTTCACTTTGCAAGCTGTTACTTGGTAATTTCCCTCTTGTAGTCAATGTAATGCTCCTTTATGTGGTCGTATTTTGTATCTAACAGCACCTTGGCATCATTTTGACTTCAGACAAAAACCGAGCAGGTGAAGTTATATGGATTTTGTTGATCTTGAAGAAAGATGTAAGCTTTAAGATGTTACAAGAGTTGAGTGTGAGGAAAAACATTACTGCATTATTTAAAGTGTTAAATGGGTTCTCAAATTTTCACCCCTTCTATTTCATTAAATTCAAGACAATTGTCAATGTAGAGGAAAGAACAGCCTGAGGTCAGAAATTCTGTGGGTGTTAGGATGTGTGTAAAAATAAAATTTTATATGTTTATGTCATACACGAGAGATAATAAGTGGAATTGAATCGTGGAGATTTGTGTAGTACAGATAGATCTCATGAGATCTATAGATGTGAAATAGGAGAGAGAATGAGCGAGATTGAAAAAATGTGTAAAAATATGTAGAATAGCACCCGTTCTGTTGTCTCCAAAGAACATTAAAAAGATCGACATAACTGAACCATTCGTTGTGTGTGTGAAATGAGCATTCGGTGTGTGAAAAATCTCATTTAGGGTTTCAATTTCATCTGGGCTGGCAACAAGTCAATTCATGTGGATTCTTAATACTGCCCAGTTAAAGGTCCTCATTGTCGAATTCTATTAGTTACAAGATCGATACTTGATTCATATTCCATTGACCATCCTCTGTATATTAGGCCAGTGTTTCTTCGGGTATTGGGCCACCCTTTCGGCTGCTGAACAAGAGAGAGATGGTAGAGGTTTCTTGATCGGATAGTATGGTAACCCAACGTGGAAATTACATTGATGGCGGATGATTTGGTATTGGACACCACAATCATATCACGTTGTCACTGTCATCAGTTGGAGTATCTCCAATGCAATAATATATATATATATATATATATATATATATTATATTGTCAAGGAGTGGAGGATGAGAATCGAACTCGAGTGGCACCCGTGGTCCGGTAGGGATGGCACCACTGCGCCACTCGGACATTCTCAACAATGCAACAATGTTAAAGTAAAATGTTTAGTATTTTTCTTGACAAGTGGCAAAAAAATGCTTACATGACATAATTAATGCTAGGTGTCTAGCACAATGTCTAGAACTAGACATCGTTTTGATACATTATACCACTAATTCTACCAATTAATACATTTTTTTTTCAAGAAAATTACAAAGGGGTGTGTAGCAGAGGAGAATTGAATCATTGCCCTAGGAGATGTGAAATTAATCCCGATACCAGCACATGGTCTTGGCATCAACACATTTCTCTCTTTCTTCATTGTAGAAAAACAATAATAATTTGACACATTTACAAAATGAATATTGTTGTATTAGAGAACATTTTTGACATAATATTAATGTGTTTTGTTGTATGAGCACGGCGGACATTGTTGCAAGGGAGACCTCTTGTCTTTAGTGTGTGTTCGTGTGTATTTATTTTGTCTAAAATTTTACTAAAAGTGGAGTGTAGTAGTGGGGATCATGAGATGTGTGAATAATAATGAGTGATGATGTGAAATGTGTGGTTGATATTGATATTTGACATTGACTTTTAATAGTAGGTAATTTTTAGGTGAAAATAAGTGGAAACGAAGTCACGCAATTTCCAAGGTGGAAGGCTCACTTTCAGGCTTCAGCTGCTCAATTACAATTTTATCCTCAATGATTTCAGATTCCCGTAATGTGAAGGCTAGAATGGTCATCTCGGTCTAAATTCTAAAGTTGGAGGCCATGGGGGGCCATTTCCGCGATTTGAAGGTTTTATACAGCGAAGAAGAAGACAGCAACACAGAGAATCAGAGATACTTCTGAAGGGAGAGACAGAGAGAAGAAGTAGAAGAGAGAGGAGGAGAAAGATCCATTTGTTTCCGTTAAGTTGGGTTATTAATTTACGAATGTAAAACCACAACAATGGTGACGGACGAAGAGATTGCGAAAGGAGTGGAGACTCTTCTCCGTCAGTCAGACCCGAACGCTTCTTTAAACGGTGTCGTTCAACAGCTCGAAGACATGCTAGGGTTAGACCTGTCCCATAAAGTCGGCTTCATCGAGGACCAGATTAGCTTCCTGCTCCGTTCGGAACCCTTGCCAAAAGACCAATTAACCCCTCAATTCCGCTCTCAGTACCCAAACAGTAGCCAGTCCCCTCAGCAATTTCTCAGTCCCCATGTCATCTTCCAGCAGCAGCTCCACCCGTCTCCACCACCGGTACAGCCTCAAGTGCATCCCCGTCCGCCGCCACCACCGCCATTAACTGTGGCGACAACCGGAAATAACGCTCGGAATGTAGTGGCTAGTGCTTCTGCGACGCCAAAAGGAAGGTACTTTTTCATCCATTTATACAAGGTAATTGCCCATTCAGGGGGTGGTGCTTGTGAAGTATCGAAGGTTAGGGTTTTTGTTTGATTAAACGGTTTCCATTGCAGCTTAATTCGGGTTAATAGACGGCCAAGTCTCATTTATTATGGTTCTTATTTGGTTTGTCCAAGAGCTGATTATAGGATGATGCAATTTTCAACACTGACTGTCTCGATCGGTGTTAAAGATGTTTTATTGGTCCATTGTCATTTGATACTCTTATCGTCAATGGATATATATGAATTCCAAATCACAATTCTTTTATCAACACAAGACAAGCCATTGGCTTACATACATTGAATTGGCTTTAGAAAGTTGAAATTTTTGCTGCTATTAGTAAACGTGTAATGACACCGAAATTTTATGGCGATTGTTGCTTAACGAGCTTGCCTTTTTTCACTTGACAGAAAAAAACGAAATTTCATTCATGGATTTATTTTTGCTCAACTGTGTTTTCAGTTTAAATGTTTCGACTGTTGCGTTAACAAAGGTTTACAAGTTCCACTATTCTATCTTCTTACTGGTCATTTGTCATCGAATTTATATTGATTTCACACGAAGAAGTTTGGTGACAGAAACTATAGAAAGAAATGAACAGGCATGTGTGCACACCCTATTTCTTAAAGAGGTAAACGGAAAGCAAAATGGCGTGCAAACACACATCCATAGACGGTCAATAGCACTTTGTATTTGATTGAGGTGCTTTTGTAAATTATCAAATGTACATGGCCTAAGTCTGACAATTGGCTTTTATTACTGATCACCAAGTAATCTTGCCCATGATCTTACTGTGCACAACTCTTCCGACATGATAATGAATTGGACAGGAGCCTAATGTATGCAAGGTTTTAGATAAATCTTATGATTAGCTGTCTTATTAGTTCAAGTGAGATACTTTAAAATGTTTTACCCACATGCTTGAAGCTAACACAAGAATTTAGCACAATCATTACTTTTTTTTCAGATCCCAATAGGGGTGTTTATAAATGTATATATAAAACAAAGGTAACTGAGAGGCCGGAAAATTCTTTTGGAAAATGTGAGTGATAAAAATTGTGGTGAAAAATGTGATGTGATGTTTATAAAGACGCATTTCTTAAATGTAACATTTAGCCAGAAATAGTGTGATATGATTTTTTCCTGCATTTTTTTTTTTGGAAGGCTGAAAACAGTAGGTGAGCGTGCTTTCCATGCATGTGAACTTTCTGCAAATACTTTTCGTGATATTGCCTCATTGTTATCATTGTTACCACAATCAAATGGGACTTGTCATGTACTATACTTATATTTTATGCAGCACTCCAACTGGAACAAAAAGAAGAGGCGGTCCAGGGGGTCTAACCAAAGTATGTGGCGTTTCAACTGAACTACAGGCCATTGTTGGGCAGCCAGCATTGCCAAGGACAGAGGTTTGGATCTCCAGGACAGACAAATTACCCTCATCTTAGGATTTTACGGGATGCTAAATCAGTTTGTTTGTGATTCAGATTGTAAAGCAGCTTTGGGCATACATCAGGAAACACAACCTTCAGGATCCTGGTAACAAGAGAAAAATCATCTGTGATGATGCCTTGCGGCTTGTTTTTGAAACAGACTGCACAGACATGTTCAAGATGAATAAGCTGCTTGCAAAGCATATCACAGCACTTGATCCAACAAGTATGTATGATGATCCCCAAGAGCAAATACGGGTTCTTTCTTTCCTTTTTCTTTTCTTTCCGCCCCTTAATTTTGTATTTAAATCAAACTTTTGCAGAAGAACCTGGTCAAGCTAAAAAGCAGAAGGTTGAAGATTGTTCTGAAAAGGAAAGTACAGAACCCAGTCCTCATCTTCTTTTAATATCAGATTCACTTCTAAAATTTTTTGGTACCGGAGAAAGGGAGATGCTCCAATCTGAGGTCCTAAGACGTGTTTGGGAGTACATAAAAGCTAATCAGCTTGAGGTGGGTGGCTTATTTGGCAAGCTACTGCCGCGCTGCTTCTGTTTAGGCTAAAATATTAATCTAACCAAGGAGAATTTTTCAGATCCTTTATTTCACAACTTGATCTACTCAAGAGAACTTTGGGGATTAACTTGGAAAAAAATAAATTAAAAGCAAAATAATCTTCTTTTTTATGGAAGTGGAGACTCTATGTCAAATTGATTTTATAATGACTGCTTGTTTGGTCTTGTTATTCTAATGAGAGCTTAGCATAATCCTCTCTCTCTCTCTCGATCTCGATATATATATATATATATATATATATATATATATAATTTTTTCTTCATAGTCATTTTCAGACAAACTCTAGATGGTCTATTATACATATAATGCAACAATAATTACTATACATTTTGCAGTATGCAGAATCTCAATTTTTTGGGAGGCTTGGTTTATTACACACCAATTCTTGACCTTCATAGTTTCATATATTGATGTACTGTTTGATCTCTTTTTTGGTTTACGCTTTGCCTTCCATTTTAGCATGCTTCATATTTTCTTTGAAGCGGTGAATGAAATAAATAATTCATAGTATTTGTTACACAAGTTGATTGAATTGATTCCATGATTTAATTAATAGATTTAAGTCTCTCGCCAAGTCACCACATGCTTGCTTGCTGTTGTTTATTGTAACAAAATGGCGTAGGTTGGTTTCCAGCTTTAACATTTATACATAGATATGTCTCTTGCATGGTTGCGTATGCTTGCTTGCTTTGTTTATTGTAACAAATATTTTGTTTTCTATATGACTATATGCACTTCCATTTTGGTCTTGGAATAAGAGTTTCTTCATTTAACTCAGGGCTTCTTCAAAATATATGTGACAATGCAAGGGCAAATTCATGACTTGACATGGAATCTCTAATCTTCCTTTTCTGGTTGTCTTTTATAGGATCCTTCAAATTCAATGATGATCCGTTGTGATGCAAAGCTTCAGGAGCTTTTAGGGTGTAAGAGCATTTCTGCTTTGGGAATACAGGAAAATATTGCTCGCCGTCATGTATTTAAGCGATGACAGGTGCTTTTGCATGTGAATTTGTAAGTTTACAAAAACTGCGAACATGGTTATCTTCCATTTTTCTCGTGTTGAAATAGCTCAACAAGCAAATATAAATGACTAAAATCAGTTGTTGAAAAGTGGAGCAACTTACGATTCTGTTCTGTGAAATGAAAACTGAAAAAGTCGATTTTCTAATCTAAAGTATTCAAATAATTTTCTTATTTGAAAGACAACTTTCCAAACACGCCCCTTTTGTTGTGCTGTTACATCGTATCTGGAGAAAGCGTTGTAATAGTGCTTATTTTCTACCCATCGAAGCTGATTACCAGCACTTGCAAAGCTGCTCATTATTATCCATTTAATTTTTTCTGTATTCGCCCAATATATTGACCTTGTTTGTTTTACTTTTGCAGGTATCTGAAGGTTATAAAGCTAGCTAACTAGTTGTCTGGATAACTTTTGCCTGATGTACAAAATGCTGGTGGCAAGAAATATTTTGTAATTACTAATTACAGCAGTGCTTAGCATCTTTGAAATGGATAGAAGTGCCATAGAATTGACGATGTAGATTTCATTTTGCAAGCTGTATTAGTTAGTAATTCTCTCTTGTAATCAATGTAATGCTCCTTTATGTGGGCTTAGGGGATTATGGCGTCATTTTGACTTGAACGAAAACCGAAAAGGTGAAGTTCAACCTTGATGTTGATGGAATATCAAAGTTATTATGACATAACTAATTGCAATAATCTTCGACTGGAGGGAGGATCTCTACTAGTTGCCTAAAATATCAGTCCAAAAAGTTATATATGTCTCAAAACCGAACTAAAATCTTTCGGGTTTCAATCTTCTATCTGCATCAGTAACAAGTCAATTCATGTAGATTCTCCGTAGTTGCACGTACTGCGGTCGAATTCTGCCTCGAATATGCCAGTAGTTATTGGATCCATACTCGATTCTTAGTTCGTTCACCATGTTGTATTGGGCTGGGCTATCCGTATATTGGGCCAGAGATTCCTCTTATATTGGGCAGGATCATAGTCAATTGACCATGTTGTAGTGGCCAGCGTTTCTTCGTATATTGGGCCATCCTACTTTGGGGACGTCGTCTGAAAGGCCCTTGAACTCTTCGTCTCCTTCAATTATTCATTCTTCGCAACCTCGGACTGACCTGAACAAGAAAAAGAAATCAGAGGTTTTTCGATTGGATCGTATCATAACTCAGTACAAAAATGGCGGATGATTTGGTATTGGACACGGCGATCAGAGACTGGGTGTTGATACCTCTATCGGTGGTCATGGTGCTCATAGGAGTCCTCCGTTATTTCGTGTCCAAGCTCATGCGCTCCTCCAGTCAAGTTCCCGATCCCAAAATGGTCAAAGAGGGGTATATTTGCTTCTTAACTGTTTGTACGTTGACAGTTGTGTTAGACAGTACGGTACTTTGAAATTCACCTTTTGACCTTTTCAGGCAAGTGATAATTAGGGCAAGGAATCTGAGGGCGGCTGCGAATTATATACCCGCTAAGTCATTCCGTGCTCGTAGGGTTTATTTCAGCAACGAGGTAATAAATTTTTATTTTTTTTTAATTTGCTGATATGCTCGCTTTTTGGGTCTAAATTCAATGTATGAGTATATAATTGAAAGGAACACGGGGGTGATCTAACCATTTCGGATGGATAGAAGTGTTGAACTTAATGTTGGTGATTACCTGATTGGTAAGCAGAATAAAGAGGGTAAGGAATAATGGTCTGTATTCGACAAGGTACCCTTAAACTAGAAAGAGTATCAAATATAAGGCAAATCAACTATATGATTATTTGAATAAATAAGACATGAAAGTGAGTTAAACTGTATGTTGGTTAGGATTGACTCATCCTAATTAAAATTAGGCCTTTTTTTTTTTTGGGGGGGGGGGGACTAGGCTGTAGCCCAGTTCTACCCCAAGCCTACTCTAATGTAGGAATGTCCAACAGTTTTATTACATGTACATAAAAAAGTCCTACCTGTGACAACAAGCACCCTGTTGCCCTGGTGGTGATGAGGTGCAACAAGTTTCTCTTCATCCCAAGGTGTAGGGATCGATTCCTCGTGTCTGCCCCCCCAACCCCCTTTTTCTTTTTGATAAACCCATATCTGCCCCTTTTTTTCATGAATTATTCCTTTTTTTTTTAATAGCCTTCCCTTCTTCTTTTAGTCACTTGTTATTTGAAAAATCCCTTCTTCTCCACAGTGTTTTTTCCTTTTCTTTTATTTTATGTAATTATTACATTACATGAGTTTTAGTTAATATGAAATTACAACTTAACTTTCTCACTCAATTACTAATTAAATTAAATACGCCAATTACTTTTCTCTCTATTTAAGTCAAAAATTTCACTCTCATATTTCCGTAAATTTGTTTCTCTAACTTTTGAAATCATAACTTGGATTTTGTAAAAATATATAAGTAAGCTAGTTTATGAGTCGTAATTGTTTCCATTATACGCATTTGTGTGTCATATATATTTAGAATACTTCTTTTATAGTTGTTGATTTGATTTTTTGATTAGTTTGTTGTTTATTTGCAATGACTTCATTCGTTAAGCCATCCACATCCGATAACAAAGACAAGAGTAACATCAAACAAAAAAAAAAAAATTATTTATGTGAAACTTATGGAAAATTTTCATTTTCAAGTGGTTTTTTGTGCTGCTATTTGTGAATGAGAATCTTGATTCTTGATATACTAGTTTCAGTGGCAAATGAGAAAATTTGTTGCATTTTTATTACTTTCCTATATACTGTCAACATTATTTCTTTTTACATCAATAGTTGCTGGTGATATCAATTGTCGACAAATTTAAAGACGAATTTATCAAATGAGAATATACAATAAAGTTAGATGTAAATTCTATCATAGTTTAATTTCATGCAAAAATCATCGGGGCCCACTCTAATAAGTACATTTATTACTATACGGGTAAAATTTGTCGCACTTTACCCCCCAACTGTTATTTCTGGCTACACCCCTGATTCCTAGCAGATTTGGGGTGGCTACATGAATAATTGATGGTCGCTTTACTAGATTCCCCCGATCACTATTTTAATTGAAAACAATTCTAACCGTTTAGAATTAATAATTTATTTACTAGATGACAAGTGCATTTAATATGCATGGCAGAGTAGTGACTGATGTTCTAGATATCATTTTTAATAACTTGAGATAAGAGAACAAACTGAAAGAGTCGAGCAACTAGATGAAATGGAGAAATAGTGTGAACTATTAAACTACAATTTATAAATTACCATTCTGTTGGGATAAATCGAATGTTTGGTTCCATACTTGCGATCTTTTTCCGCTTAATGGTCAAATTATCACTCTCCAATTATACGAAGGTCAGAAATAAATTATAGATATCATATTGTCTTGTGCTTAACTTAACATGTACCATTGTTTCCAGCAGTTAGTAGTTTTTTGTTTTTTGGTGTGTTGTCCTTTTTATATGTTTTTTTCTGCCTTTTTGCGTGGAAGGCTCATCCACTCCTTTTGTTGTCACATTTCTTTAGCTTTTATCATTAATAAAAGTTAAGTTTCCTATCCAAAAAAAAAAAAAAAAACCTTAACATGGTGATCTATGAAGAACTCAAACTCCTAATAACTAAGTTTGTACTTTTCCGACACGTGCATGTTGTGTTGGCATTGGGACCAGCAGTCTACACACAATGCTAGAAGGATACTTTATGTACACTTGTTGGCAAGTCGTATGTCAAAGAGTGTAAGAATTAAGATGTAGTAATGTCAGACGTAAAGAATTTAATCAACCTTAAATGGGCAACGCATGGCCACGGTAAGTAATTAGATGAAGCGTAGCTTAGGTAAAGAGCAATAGTTGGGCTTATTTATGGCCTTGGTCGTGGAACAGTTAATAGATTTGATGAGGTCTAAGTTACTGAGAGGAAACAAGTTATTTCTACATTTTTTTCTTCTCTACCGTTTGAGCTACATCCCCAGTTATTTCTACAATTAAAACACAAAGACAACCAACACTGAAGAATGCATAAAAGCAACCAATACTGAAGAATGCATAAAAGTCAGCAGATACATGGAAAAGGTTAGTTTAAATTATTTCTAGAAGCCAATCCCTTGTCCAGTAAGGCGCAAGCACGATTTCAACAGTCTAAAATGACAGATGGAATTTCCATAGCAACCTTGACATGATAATTGTAATTACCTCGTATGCTATATAGAAAGAGGTTCCGTTTCTATGATCACGAAGCCCTGGTTATATTAGAGATAAGTTGGTTCATAAGGAGATAAATTGTACTCGCTAATTATGTCCTTGTGGCAATGATATCAGTTTTTAAGATTGCTGCTGCTAGTATAACTACTAGATGGAGTATTTTCTCATGTAAACATTATGAAAAATTGACTGCACCATTGTTTGGAGAGTAGTGATGCATTGAGGTACTTGTGTATATGGAGAATGGTACATTTGATGATATATTAATAATAAATTCCAAATTTTTAGAAGTCTCAGAATTTGCAATATACTGCCGTAGTCTATTTAAAGAAAATTTGTAACATTTTTAGAAGTAGCTTCTAGCAGGTTCTAAATTTTCACTTTAATGGAGATTTTGCTCCTAGAAATTAAGATTTTTTATCCACTCATGTGCTAAAGGTTCTAAGTTAATGTGATAGCGACATTTTGCCCCACCAAAGTTTTTATGAAATTATGGATCCAATCTCTCCCATGTAATATGGTCAAGAGGCTGCAGGTGCATTCATGCCTTAGCATAGAAACTAGTCTCTGATATCACTGTGTTTTTCTCAAAATGTTAATTGTTGGAGGTCAAAATTTTTTCTAGCAGTGGTTCACCAGTTTATGGGGGAAACTTATTTATGTGACATTGCAGGAGAATGGATTACTCTATGTGCCGAAGGGCCAAGCCCAAAATGCGCAGGCGCAGATGTTCTCTGATCCAAATATGGCTATGGATATGATGAAAAAAAATCTTTCAATGATCATACCACAGGTACTTCCATTGTGTTCTTGATGGATATTGCCAACAGCACTGCCAGAAAATTTATGTTCTGAACATGTTTATCTTTTTACTGTGCAGACACTTACATTTGCATGGGTCAACTTTTTCTTCTCTGGATTTGTGGCAGGTCTGTATTTTTCCTTATTCTTTCTCTTTCTCCCGTTCTTACTGTCTTCGCCATATTTGGATTTTCAACTGTGCTCTAGGATCTTTCCAAAGTCATTTTCATCCACTCATTTTATGGGATCCTAGCTTCTCTCTCATTTTTAAGGACTCTCTGTTCAGAAAATCATTTTTCATTTGGAAAAATTTCTCCAAAACAAAATGAAAAGTAGATCTTGTCATTAACATCCTTTTCTAACTAATTCAGTGATCTTTCGCTCTATTTTATTTTTTTTTTAATTTTCTATGTTTCATTGGTGGGATTCTTCATGTTTTACAGTTAAATGTTTTTCTTTTGTTGTCCTAATATGTTTTCTTTCTGATCTCTATACATACTGGCTGACATGGTGACTGAAAATTTACATCATCTTCCAGCTAAGATACCATTTCCGCTAACTCAGAGGTTCAGGTCAATGTTACAAAATGGTATTGATTTGAGTACAGTTGATGTCAGCTATGTCAGCAGTCGCTCATGGTATTTTTCTTACTCATTAGCAATATTTTCATGTGGTTACTTGGGTTCGTACATGTCACACTGCCGAAATTCATACAATGATCAAATGTTGTTACTGTTGTCTAGGTATTTCCTCAATCTATTCGGGTTGAGAGGTCTATTCAGTCTTATTCTGGGAGAAGAAAATGGTTGGAATCTCTTCAACTTCTACATCTTTTTACTATATAGCAATGTTACTCGACATCTATCTATTTCAACATTGTGATGAATACTGATATAGAAATGAACATGTATGTTTCTTGCAGCAACTGATGACACACAACGCATGATGCAAATGGGTGGATTTGGATTCGATCCAACAAAGGTACGCATGCTAACAGCTTTTCTGTCATTTCTTGATCTTTGATATCATTTGCTGCATTTTAAGGAGAGTTGGTGTTTTGTGAAACTTTTTTCAACATTCCAAACTGTTAGATCCCCTTTTCAGTTTTGGTTTAACATTCACCATAGAATCTGTATGGTCTACCAATTTTGTGAGTTTAAAGTTTTTCTTGGATGTCTTTTGGGCATGGCAGAAGAATTTTGTCCATTAAAGCCTTGATGTGTAGTTTGCATAGATTATCATGTCCTACTTTATCATTCTTGCAGAGTTTGGGCGCAGAGAAAGACAGCCTAGACATCGTTCAACACGAGTGGGCCTTGCCAAAATTCGAGCAGCGTGCAGAAGCTGTCTTGAAGAAACTTGTAAGTTAAGAAACAACAATATTACTAGCTAGTAGTTACTACCATGTAACCTAGCATCTTCTCCATACTGTTAATCATTGGTGCGCGCGTGTCAGCCTAGGCCATGAAGCTACACAAACACACACATCAAGTGTTAGGACAGAAACGAGTGAAGTAATCTGGCTTCTAGGCTCATCACATGTATTTTTAATCGTTTTGATTTTCAATTTAAGACATTGTCCATGATAGTGGGTGTTAATTTTGACAAATGGTATGTTCTTCAATTTTCTCATATGAACGTCGTATTACAAGAATTTTCTTGAGGATGTACGACATTCGACTGTAATTCGAGTTGTGTTAGTACAAACGGGTCATTGTACCAGTGATGCCATGTGTATAATCGTTGACATAATAATATGTGATGAAGAAGTGTGAAGTCGTCAATCAACAATTCAACATCAGCGTAACAATGAAAATTACTATTTCAGTCAGTGTGCACGTGGATCATAAGCTCCTATGATATTGCTCCCAACTTTTTTTGGGCAAAAAATTGCATAGCATCCGAAGTTCTACTTTGGAAAGACGGCGGATCCAGAGAGACAGGCATTCAAATGTATACCAAAGTCCCCAAATAATCTTTAGTAATCTCATAGCAAGATCAATTTTGGGTGGAATTTGGGTTTTTCCACCAAACAAAATCAAATAATGTTCAATTTTTAGTGTGAAGGAACCATTTTGAGGGGAACCCCATTTTTACCCAATTCCCCCTCACTTTTCATGGCCCACACTAATTTTCCATCCACTTGTAATTTGTCAAGTGTTAATTTGTGGGGCCAAACTTAACACATATATTTATTTATTAAGTAGAAAAATGTGCATCTTGTTAAAAAAAAAATAATAATAATGTGGTAGACTCAATTTTTAAATAATATACTCCTTCTCCCTCTTATTTTGATAGATATGTTTACTTTTTCACACAAATTAATAAAACACAATTATTATAGTTGGAAATAGAAATTTTTTCTACAATCTTTCTAAAATGCCATCTCCATATATAAATATACCAACAAACTACCTAATAAATTGAGGTATTTAAATCAAGTAAAATATAAATTAGATTCTCACTATATAAACTTCCCTATAATTTGGAACATACCAAAATGGAAAACATGCCTATCAAAATGGGACGGAGAGGGTATTAATTAAAAAGAAGAAAAAAAAAAGAATTGCAAAACACGTGTCATTAGAATGCAAATGCTATTATAAATGGATCGAAATTTAGTTTATATAAACAAACGAAGAAAATGCAAAAAAATATGATTTATATAAACAAAAATCTTTACCCAAATCTTCACCCCAGATTTTCCCCCTTATATTATTTTAGAATAACTTTTTTCCCCCAAGATTTTTTTCTTTTAAGTTCTTTCCCCAATATTAATATTACTCTGAAGAAAAAGCATGTCTCGTCGAGGTAGGACAACATAGGACTAAAGTGTTGCTGCTTCCAACAACAAAGCATTTGAACAATCATAGCAGAATGCTAAAGTTTTTCAACAATCATGCCACAAAATCAGGCACATTGAAATGCCTTAACCAATGAAAATTCCTACATTTCATTCAATTTAAGCTTGTTCTTTCCTACTAACTCAAATCGTACCTTAAAAGGCGTGAACGTACATAGACATTAATATCAAGTTTCAAATTCTTTTGATTTAAACGCGTGTAGAACTAACTAGTCACAGGTTAAGTGTAAGATATATCGTAAAACATACATTTTGACTATTACCTCATACCTGAGAGAGCAAGTTTTAATAAACTTTTTAAAATATACATAATAACATTAATCAATTTAAATAAACTCATTTCAATTATTCGATATAACACTAAGTCTTAACAATTTATATCCACACATCAATATATGTGTGAATATACATAGGCGTATAGGTTACGTTTTGGATGACTGTAGTAACCTTAGAAGTACCTTATTATTCGAGAAGTGAATGAGAGACCCTAGTCGTTGTCAATTCAACTATATCAAACTCTATGATGATGGAATAGGAGAATAATAAATTATTAGTGGCCAAAATGCAATGCCTAATAATGTGATCCGATGTTTAAATTTACACGTGGCGCACTCCTATTTGTTCATGCCACGGCCTGGTCTTGTAGGGTGGGGACTCTCCACCGGCCATCTGTCAAGTGTCAAATCAACTTTTTTGATCTTTACAGGGAATATACACCTAAACAGCATGGCGACGCCCACATTGTCTCTAGGATCTAGCTCTTGGCTAGGAGGATCTCCATTCCCATTCATATTTCATCCTCATTTTCATTTTAATAATTATATTCATGTTATAAATAATTCAAAATGATACATTATCGCTGAATTTGTGAACGACTACGTAAATCACGCTGGTGACGCATTTAAAATAATCTACGAATAATCAGATAACTTGATAATTACTGTAATACGACTCATCATTTTGCTGATTCTACACTGATTTATAAATGTAATCTCAATTCATGAATCACAAGGCGAAGAAAGCTCAATATATTTCCCCTATTCTCTTTAAGATTTGGGCCGATTTTTTACTTTGATTTTATAACACGTTATCAAAGACGAGCTCTACACTGTACCTTCACTCTTTGTAGTAAAAGGAAATATGCTCTACAACAGATTATAGATGACCCTCCTCAGACGTAAACCCACTATTACAAAGATAATCACGATTTTTTTTACAAGAAATTTTATTTTGTTATTGTTACAAGGCGAAGTACTAATTCAAATTTCAAACAAAATATACTAGCTCATCTAAATTTTTGAAAATGTCGCTTGCAAAACTTGATTTTGTCGCTTGGATATTTCTCAAGCGATAATTATTCATCACGACACTGATCGCCGAGATTCACTTGATCTCAAAAGGGTTAGTGAAACAATAATCGAAGGAAATGAAAGATCCCAAAGAGGATCGTGTAACAAATAAGCACTTTCCTTCGACGACACCTACATGCATCTCTGATGGTAGAATACCTCACGATCAAAGATCCATCTGCTCGGGAAAAATTTAAAGGATGCATTCGATCACCAAAGGGTCGTCGCCCGCGCCAAGGCCGAGATATCCGGACGATGCACTTGCCGCAAGATTTTAAATCAGAAAGATTACAATTCGAATTATTCGTATCACGCTCAATTACTTTTCGCGCTGAAGAAATTATCGAGCAAGATATGTTAGAAAAAACTTTTCAACATTCCATGCCTCAACGCGCTCCTGGCAGCAGCAGTGATCGAGCGTAGATTTCAAACGATTCTGAACTTGTATCTTGCTTATTAGCAGCGAACAAAATAATGAACTACTCATGAAAAACCATGGGATACGCCCAACAGATCCACAAAGGATACCGTAAACAAATGGAACTATATGGCTCGAGGTAAATGCAACGCTCCTAAAAATAATTACGACGTGGACGTGACGCGGATCGGGCACGGACGTGATCGGACGTGGACGTACACGGGCGCGGGACGAGGTTTAGACGTGAATTCCAACATGATAATGGAAAGCTCATTTACGATATAATGAGCGTAATCAAGAACATAATAGCGTGTCTCAAATTTCGTGAAAAATAATGGAAATGACTCATTTGATAAAGCGCGAATGACAGATGCTATCGATGTGGAATACACGGCATTGGTCCCGCATGTCAGTGACACCAAAGCATTTGGTGGACTTATATATAAACTCACTAAGGGAAAAGAGAAAGGAAAAGAAAAGTTGAAACCAATTTTTCTGATTGGGATTTACTTTGAGTCAATGGAACTCATTTTGATACTCGACTTTTTCCCCATCCCGCGTAGATCATACAAACATTGGAAGTTTGATGGAAAATATCGATTAAATAATTCTCTAATGAAGTATTATTATATTTATGGTGTATTATGTGTGAAATATTTTTTCTATAATGCTTTGTGTGATAAGTGTGGAATTGTTATCTTTATATTTGTATTGTTATTTTCCATTAAGTGTTATATGTAATTGTTGTTTGTTAACCGGGTATGAATTTTATATTTTAAATTTCTTTTGTAGACCATGACAAATTGCCAAGATATTTGCTCTAATGAGAAGCGCAACTACGCATACTATTTTACAAGATAAGAAGTTTTTCTTGGATTTGACAATACGAGAAAATTATGTCTATACAATTTCGGTGCATCAAATATTATTGAAGGCTCCTGTGAGAGCTCGTATTATCCCCGCCAAATGATACACAATTGAATATAGATGATGCACTTTACTTCAAGCAAATCCAAGAAATTTGCTTAGTTTTAAGGATATCCAAGAAAATGGATATCACATTGAAACAATGGAAGAAAATAATAAAGAATATCTTTACATAAACTCATTTCTATCTCGGGCATGTGATTTAAAGAAAAACTTCCATCGCCTATCCTGAATGTATTATACATTCATAAGAACGATTGAGTCTAACAACATCATAAAACCAAAATTTATTGACTCAAAGGTTCTTAAACTTTGGCATGATAGATTTGGGCACCCAGGAACGACTATGATGCAACGTAATAATTAAAAGCTCACATGGACATCCTTTTAAGAACCTTAAGACTATTTTACCAAATGAGTGTCCATGTGAAGCTTGTTCACAAGGTAAATTAGTCATCGACTTAAAACAAAGGTAAATGTTGAATCGCCAACTTTTCCAAAAGAATTCAAGGTGATATTTGTGGATCTATACACCCACCTTGTGGACTATTTCGTTATTTTCTGGTCTTAGTTGATGCATCTACTAGATGGTCACATGTTTGCCTACTTTCAACTAGAAACGATGCATTTGTTAAACTATTAGCCCAAATTATAAAATTATGAAGTTCATTTCCTCGATTATTCGATCCATCCATCTCGATTTGATAATGTCAGTGAATTTAGATCAAAAGCATTTGATGATTATTGTACAGCCTATGGGAATTGAAGTTGAATATTCTGCTGCTCATGTCCATACACAAAATGGATTGGCGTAATCATTTATTAAACCCCTCCAATTTATTGCTAGGCCTATGCTTATGAGGTCAAAACTCCCAACTTCTACTTGGGACATGCTATATTACATGTCGCGCATTGATACGCCTCACTCAACCGCATATCATCAATACTCCCCTTTACAATTAGCATTTGGTCAAGAACCTAATGTTTCTCATCTTCGAATTTTTGGTTGTGAAGTACAAAATTAATTGCACCCCACACTCAAAATGGGTCCCCAACGAAGGCTTGGAATTTATATTGGTTTAATTCACCAATCATCAAAAGTACCTAGAACCTTTAATGTGATCTATTTAATGCATGCTTTAATGATTGTCATTTTAATGAAATGAATTTTCCAACACCTGGGGGTACAAAACTACATCCTGAAGAAAAAAATGAACTTTCCTGAATGAGAAGACTCTCTAGCTCACTTTGATCCTCAAGCAATAAATGTGAGAGAGAAATTGAAAATCTTATTCATTTGCAAAGAATCAAGAGATATGAACCGCTCGATGCGATTTGTGAATACAAGGAAAGTCACCAAGTCGCATATACCTTAGAGAATACACCGGTGTAAAATTGATGTCCCTCGCAGACAACCTGTTAAGAAGAAATGAATCTAAAATACGCCGAAGCGTATCACTGGGCTTGTTCCAAGGATTCGCATCTAGAAAGAGAAGTGGCACAAGACAAAACCAACAAAAGAATACCGCAGTATAATGATAAAAACGATTGATCAATCAAATAAAATATTTAAAGTTCCAAGAGAACCGTAAGCATCCAAGAAGATTGAGGTTCCCTAAGTAATCTAAGTATTCGAAACCATGAGATATCAATAGATTATTTACTATCTAATAACTTAAGGGAACGGGAAAGCATCACAGTAGATGATATATTCTCCTTTAATGTTGCCAAGAAATTGTGCAAAGTGAGGATTCTCAACCACAATCATAAAGATTGCGAAATAGAAATGATTGGCCAAATGGAAGGAAGCCATACAGCCGAATTAAATTTTGTATAAACGCCAAGTATTCTGGACTGTAGTTCAAACACCAAAAATGTAATCCCCTGTAGGATACAAATGGGTTTTCGTAAGAAAGAGAAATGAGAAGAACGAAATTACAAGGTATAAAGCAAGGCTTGTAGCGCAAGGATTCTCTCAAAGACCAGGAATTGACTATGAAGAAACGATTCTCCGTAATGGATGCTATTACTTTTAGATTTTTGATAAGTCCTGGTCAGTAATGTAAAACTGACATGCTGCCTTATGGATGTAGTAACTCAGATATTTATATGGTTCACTGGACAAAGGATATATATATGAGAATTCTCAAGGAATAAAAGTGCCGTAAGCACTTAGTGCATGCCCAAATAATGTGTTATCAATTAAATTGCAAAGATCACTATATGGTTTGAAGCAATCCTAAGAATGTGGTTCAATTGCTTAAGTAATTACCCGTTAAAAAGGGGATACAAAAAATGATGACATTTGTCCTTGTGTCTTCATAAAGAAAACTGGGATGCCGGATTTGCAATCATAGCAGCCTATGTTGATGATTTAAATCTCATTGGAACTCCTCAAGAGATTAATGAAGCAAATAAGTACTTGAAAATCGAATTTGAGATGAAAGATTTAGGCAAAAACCAAATTTTTTGTCTAGGTTTACAGATTGAACATTTCCTGCATGAGTTTTTGTTCATCAATCTTCATATAACGAAAAGGTTTTGAAACGATTTGGTATGGATAAAGCACACCTCTAACATCACCTATGGTCGCTCGAACACTTGATGTTGAAAGGACGCGCTCCGACCACTCAAGATGGGGAAGAAATCCTTGGTCCGTAAGTACCTTATCTTAGTGCAATTGAGCATTACATTATCTCGACAAATTGCACTCACATAGCTTTTTCTCAGAAATCTCTCGGGCAAGATATAGTCATACACCTACCAAAAGACATTGGAATGGTATTAAACACATTCTCCGTTATCTAAGAGGGTACAGCCTCGATTTAGGTTTATTTTATTCACATAATTCTCGATCTACTTTAGTTGGATATGCAGACGCAGATACTTATCGATCCCCATAAAGGCAAGTCCCAAACAGATATGTATTTACGCTGCGGAGGAACCGCTATATCTTGGAAATCTACAAACAAACTTTGAGCGCAACATCATCAAATAATGTCAACTCATTGCAATTCATGAGACAAGTTTTAATGTATGTGGTTAAGGAATATGACTCATCATATACAAACATCATGTGGGCTATCCTCAATAAAAGAAAAATCAATCAGATTGTATGAGGATAATGCACTTGCATCACACAACTCAACAAAGGTTACATCAAGGGAGATAGAACGAAGCATATCTCTCCAAAATTCTTTATACACATGACCTTCGTAAAAGTGGTGAAATTGATGTTCAACAAATTCGCCAATTGACAATTTAGCGGATTTGTTCACAAAGCGCTACTAACATCAACCTTAGAAAATTGGTGTACCAAATTGGCATGCGCTTACTTAAGGACCTTGAACAATGTCATTATGAGGGAGTAATGCATTCTTTTCCTTCGACGTGCTTTTATCCCATCGCTTCTTTCGCGTTTTTAATGAAGGCAAAGATATTTATATTCCTGTGGTGAACATCGCGTTTGGAAGCGGTTATTTTTTCCTTCGACGTTTTATCCCACCCGGTTTTCCGACAAGGCTTAACTATGAACACACAAGACCTCTTCACAATCAACTTTATCAGGATAAATAGTCATTCAGGGAGTGTTATAAATAATTCAAAAGTTGGATACATTATCGCGAACGCCATGAATCTAATTAAATCACGCGGTGATTTAAAATAATTCATGCTTAATAATCAGACAACTCGATTGATAATTACGTAATATGACTCATCATTTTGTTTTGATTCTACACTACTATTTATAAATGCACCTCAATTCATGATAATCAGATAAGGCAATGAAGAAAGCTTCAATATATTTCTCTCTATTCTTCTCAGAAGATTTACGATTTTTTTACTTTGATTTTATAACAATTCACAATTTATTTCTTAACTATATGTTTTATGGAGCTTGTAATTTTCATACCTCTTAGTTTATTTGACTTCATAAAAATATGATTTTTACTTTAAAAGCACCTGGATCAAGATTAAGGGTGATAATTCATATGATAAGCATATGTCTTATCACAAAATTGAGAATTTAAACATGTTCCTTCCCGAAATTTTTATAATTGCATAAAAAAAGTCGCAAGACCAAACGAACAATAAATCATACCAAAATGTATAACAACCAATGCACGCAGAGTTGAAATGTGTCATCGACTCGTCAGTGACATATATTGACTATCACGATAATGAATGTACATATGTCAATTGATAATAGTGTTTATTAACTAATGCAAATGCGTAGTGTGGCGAGAAACATGTCTAAGTGCACAGTGACAAGTGTATCATTTTCTCACTAAATTGTGCATTTGGATTTGAATTATAATGTTGAAATTCTCTCTAACATTGATAATGATGCAAAGCAAAAGACATGGGGCGGACACAAACACACCAGGGATTCAGTGTTTGATGACCGTGATCCAACGTGGAATTTTCAGACCTCACAAGAGTGGGTCCCTTATCAATTGGAAAGCTTCTTCGCTAGGGACCCACATGGATGCTGATTGCCGCGAATATTTTCTGGCAAAACTATTTCTTTTATTTATTATATTTACAGGTTCAAATTAATTAATTAATAATCCACAGTAAATATTGAATTTTTGCGTTTTTACAATGCCGTGTAATTTATGGTAATAGTAATATGAACGAAAAATGAAGTTGATTGAAGACACAACCATGGTTTTTTGGCAAATTGGGTCCCACTTGGTCACCGGCCTGGATCCACTTGATTGGCTTTTGGCTAATCACAATCATCAATTGGCTGTCTAGTTTTCAAATGGTTAAACATTTTGATCTTGACCCCATTACTAATTTGTAGCTTGACACATTATGGACATGCTGGGATTGATTTTTTTTTTTTTAATTTAAAATAGAAAAGAGAATTAGTGGAATAAAATAGTGGATATTTATTTAGTAAATGTAGGTTCTACGAGATTGTGGATATAATTGGCTTGATCAAATTTAAATTTAGAAAAATAAATAAAAATATATAAAAATTCTGATCCTAACATGGTCTATAGGTAAAAATGATTTACCAATTAATGTTTTATGTTTGGTAGTCTAGATCTAATATCACATTTACTATTGCATCTAAAAAAATGCATACATCCACAAAACTGCTTTGATTAGATCAAACATCCGATGCGGATTTGCATATAAGAATAGTAGCCGTGATCCAAGAATAAGAAGAAAATCTTTACTTGGGTAAAAGTGAGGCACGAAAATTTTTACCAATAAATCATGATGTATGCTAGTATAAAGACAGTGTAAATTACCAAAGAGATGAAGAAAATCCGTAATCTTCACGGCTTTGCAAACAATGATAGAAATTATAAGACAACTTTATTGATAGAATTCCATACGTTTTTCCTTCTTAAAAAAACACATGATTCACCCCCCAACAAAATTGATTTTGATATCTCCCTCTAAATAAATAATAATTTCAAAAAGGTTATTGTAGTTTAATTGCAATTTTTTGTTTCTTTTTACTGCGATGAGACTCATTTTACCTTTAAATTCACCACAAGTTTAACACAGTTAAATAGAATAGGTCTGGTATACTACTACGGTATCGTTTTCTTTATATACGTTTCAATTCTTATTTAAGTTTTGAATACATTTTTCGTTTTCTATTTCTTAGGAGACAGAGAAGATATAATTGTATTTTTCTACGTACTCTACCTTTTGACATATTTTTACAGGCTTAGCTTGTTTTCTAAAACGTTGTCATAAAACATGAGAGTACAAGTTTTTGATTTAAAAAATCAAAACTCAAAACAGTGCGATAACAATAAAGAAGACAGAACCTAAACATTTCACTTAAAATCTATATAGAATGGATTAAAAATATCTCTAGAATGGATTAAAAAATCTCGAAAGAGGAGCGAAGATCGTGAAGGAGTAGTCGATGAACATGATAGCATGATGATCTTAGCCACCTAGGTGCCCTACTGCATAGAACACACAAATAATCCATTCAAGAAAAAGATATGATAACTACATGCAAAATGGCCGCCACCATGTGAGATTGCCCATTCCAAATTAATTAATCAATTCTTTTTAAAGATAATATGCAATAATTTTATTTATGTTAAAGTAAAACCAATTACAACTAGACAAAAGACATGGCCCTAATGTCCTTTACATAATTCTCTTATTAAATTATTATTTATTTAATTCAACAATACAGATTTTACACCTCTATAAATAGCCCTCTAATTGATCAGTCTTCTCATCCCCACTCACATTCACTAGCAAATACCTTCTCTTCCCACGTTTCATCACCTCATTTAATTATTTTTCACCAGTCTCTTCTCACACTTCAATCACAATGGCCACTGCTCAGGTATATCATGTTCTTGTGTGTATAATTCTTTTTATTAATATTTTTATTTTTATTATTTATTTATTTGCAATTTTTTGAATTTTGGTTTGATTGATCATAATCTTGATCAAGTTCATGTTGAAAATCTTGATGTCAACAGGTTGTGACAACTCCAGCACCAGCAGTAGAGGAACAAAACTGTGCACCACCGGCAGCCGAGGAGCAAAAGCAAGTAACAGAAGAAGCGGTGGCAGCACCACCAGCACCTGCCTCCGAGGAGGTGGCTGAAGAAAAGGCAAAAACAGAAGAAGAGGTGGCTGCAGCACCAGCTGCCGAGGAGGTGGCCGGGGAACAAAAGGAAGTAACCAAAGAAGAGGTGGCTTCACCACCAGCCCCTGAAGTGGTGCAGGAGGAACAAGAGCCAGCCACCGAGAAGGAGGTGGCTGCACCACCGGCTGAGGAACCTGTGGCTCCAGCTGTCGAGACTAAGGAGGTTGAAGTAGAAGAGGCAAAGGAAGTTACACCCGAAGAGCCGGTCAAAGAAAAAGTAAAGACTGAAACTCCTAAGGAAGTTGCTACTGACGAGGCTAAAGAAGAAGCTCCTAAATGCACTGAAGGACCCGCGGCCGAGGAGGAGAAACCGGCGGAAGCTGAGGTGGCAGCGGCTAAAGAGGAGTGAAGAGTATAACTATGAAAGGTGGTATTAGAGAAGGTGATGAAGTATTGGGGTTCTTTTATCAAGCATATGAAAGTTGGTTACTTATTTTCTATTGTTTACTTTGAGTTTGTTACTATATATCATGGGCTAAGATTTTAGTAGTTTGTATTGGGTTTTCAAAGCAGAAATAATATAAGCATGTTGGGTCAGGGTCTTATATTCAGGGGTCTTATATTATGATGCATAATGAAGTGTTCTACTTAGTATGGTCTTCTCGTTGAAATCATCCATCGAATATTTTCTTTCTTTTTACATGGCATTCATCATATTATTAATCATAATCAATGGCAATGCATTACAAACACTACTGTATCAACAAATATCAAGATGTCATATCACAATTTAAGTTGTTGAACTCAACGTTCTAGACACTGATCACCTACACCTAAAAAACCATATTATTATTAATAAAATTATGATCCCTTTATACATAGGCTGTTAACATTTAGGAGGCGGTAGTATCAAATACCCAATACACCACAAGTATTACAAAATTTCCCCAACATATTACCTATAAAGAAAAGTGATCCCAAAACACGAGGGAACTTTCATAACTCTTTCATTCTTAATTAATAATTAACTGTAATTAATATCAACATTTGACAGGGGATATGCTAAATCTCACAACCTATAAGACAACCAACCTGAGTTCCATGGTCCTGTGTTATGTACACTACGTCCTCAATACACATGTTTGTGTGCATTCTTTCGAAAATTGCAGTTGGTTTGTGATTATCACACTAGGGAACTTTCACAACTCTTTTCATTTCTTATTAATAATTAACTGGAATCCATATCAACATTTGACAAGGGATATGCTAAATCTCACAACCTGTAAGACAACCAACCTGAGTTCCATGGTCCTGTGTTATGTACACTACATCTTCAATGCACATGTTTGTGTGCATTCTTTTGATAATTGCAGTTGATTTGTGATTGTCACCCAGTACCAAAGCTGCAGCTTACATGCTCCTGAGTAATCACACAAAGTCTCTTTCGCATGACTGATATAGAAGGGTAAGCTGGGAAACACAACCTGTTGAAGCATGTGCGAGCACAAGGTAGGCGATCAGTCGACTCAGACGTCTTGTAGATGAAAAGCCGAGATTTCAAACCACCAAACCCTTCAAAAGGTAGATATTTTATCGAGGTCCAGAAGAAGAGGAGAACCCTTTTCTGCTCTTTTGACATTTCCCCGACAATCTGTAAACCAACGAAAATTATTTCTCTTTTCATCTAAGAACATCTTAAGAAGAACATGTGGAAAGACTAAAAAATAAATTAAACACACACAGAGATGATAACATTTGTCAAAACAAGAATCTACCAACTAGTTTTTATGTGATTGAATCTCTCTCGTGAGCATTAAAGTAGAATGTTTGGTAAGCTAAAAATGTTTACAAGTTCACTTACAGCTAAATAGGCAGTATTCATTTTTCGAAGGGTGCATATTTAGACAAACTGTACTTTTATCACCACATTCATAACTACTACTTATGTGACCAATGCCATAGCAGTACAGAAATAATTAGTATTAATGAGATTATGTAACCAATGCCATAGCAGTCACATCGTCAGACCAGAAATGGGAACTTTGCTACAAAGGTAAGGAAGAGAACGGAACAACACAGACATACAGCAAGACACTGCTATCGGCTGGGAAATGCTAATCAAGTTAGGCTGGTATAGCATAGGATCATAAACATAAAGTAGGTCAATATCAGGAAAGTAGTCCGTCTGAATTTTAGTGAGCATGCTCTGAAAAAGAATTATACAGGGAATGTAACAGCAATGGAAGAAAATAAACAAATGGTCGATTCAGGTATTTCTTGTTCAAGGTGAGATTTCAGTTGGAATAGATTGAACAATTTAAGTGTTTGTTTGTTAGGAGTTCTTTGGAAAATGATTTTGAATGAGGTTAAAAGGTGAAAAGTACTGGGGATTGTGAATATGTATTTAAAAAAAAAATTGTCACATCAATTACATTTGTGATTGAATATAATTGGAAAGAGAAATGATTTACAAATGAATCTTAACCAAACAAATGCCATAGCCATAGGATGCTAAGAAGTCCTAAAATAGATAAAAATGGAGCTAAGATGAAAATCTGAAGTATGAAGAGAAATGTAGAAGTTGTATCCGTGGTTTAAAAACACCATATGAGGCTTTTGTCTTGATTTTCTGAGGCTTATGACTCGAGCTAACTAAGCTGTTCCCGTGTCTTGCATTTTTCAAACATTTAATTATTTGCATTACCTTGTCAAATAATTCCTCATAATCTAAAATGTTAAATGGAGCTCTTCCCTTCTATACCTACACAAGAAAAATGGGGAGGATACTCTATTGCCATTTCAGAATGATAGAAATAGAAATGATTAACGAATTATGATGAGGAAGATAAAGAAGTTCACAGTTCGTTGCATATTTAGTACCAATAATACAAGAACTTTTTCATCTATTTCAAGGTCAGTAATAGATTACAATTTTGTTACATAATTACAAGTTTGAGAATTCAAAATCTTTTCCTTTCTTGATCTATTTTATATTTGTTTGGAAAATAGACTTTAATTTGTTTACTTAGTCTTCTTGTAGAATGTTTTGAAAGGACACATGATATATCTTAAGCATATTTATGTAACTTCTTATCATTTTGAGTTCTATGCCATTATTAAGTTCTGAACATGTATAGGAGGTTCTCGAATGACAGCAACGCGTGTTTATTAGAGCAGTATACCTTCCAAAACCAGGATATCTGTTTATCAGTTTCTTTGTAGCCGCTATAATCTGTATGTGCTTTCCACTCCTCCACAGAAACTTCACTTTCACTACCATGAAGCATACAGTCAAGATCTTCAAAATCTAAGCTTCGGAAAAATAAATGCTGAAGCTTCTGGGAACCTACAATGTCAGCAAACCCTTTAGCGAAATTGGCCGCCTGTTCAGATATAGACTTGACAAAGCGATGCCGAATAAGGTAATCTACATAGACCTTCCTATTTTTACTATTTACAGCAACGTATTTCCCTCCGGGGAATAGCTCCACAAGCTTCCTTGACCCCATCTCATCAACTTCATCAACAAAGCTCAGGCCTAGGACATCTTGATCGACTACCTCAGGATCCATTTCCAATATTTGCTTGCAGCTACTATATAAATAAGTATCTGCATCCCGAATATCTTCTACTGAAATACTTCTTCCAGCTAATTGCCGAAAGAACAAGCGATCAAAAACTATGCCAACTTGTACTTTATGCATTAATGCTAAGGCTATCACCCTGCCCGCAAAGCTAAAATATTCAAGGTGCAAAGGATTCACCTTAGATGCTGCAAATACAAAACAATCCACCATAAAATTATTGCCCTGTCATACCTTTCGATATTACAAATACATATATTAACACGGAATAAAATTAACTTGTAACAGTTTTGAACTCAACACGTTGCTTTAGACGCTTTTTAAAAAATAAATAATCAAGACATTTAAAGTCATTTAATAGCTATCGGTAAAAAATAAGGCAAAGAAATTGTAATCTAACATCATAGTAAATTCTCTGACTCCTCCATCGTACAATGGCACGGTTCTCCTATTCTATGTTATTCTATTTTATTCATGACCTAGATGCAAAGAGAGTGCTAAAGCGAACAATTTATAGAGATGAGGACCATTATGAAAACTAGCTTCATTTTCTAATATTTGGATTCCACATACTGCTCCATTTCAGGGATTTCAAATAAAGCAAGTGCTTGTAGTGACATTAGAGAAGGTTCGATGGAGGACGAAGGGATGCAACAATTAATTAGTCACAAATGTAAGTGATGTAACCTTCCAAATCCATGCAGTACTCATAAGCGACAGAATTCCTGTCGCACCCAAAAAAAATGCGAAGATTCACACATATTTAGTGTATATCAACTTTCCCATCTACAGTTGCTGTTGAAGGTATTTCACGAAAGCGACAAAACATTCTCAAATTAAAAACAACTGCGATCGGAAAGATCCAATTTCAAAATATGTTGCCATTTATAAAGGAGGATTTAGGAAGATGATTCTTTACGGACTCATCTTTTTCCATTTCATGCACATTAAAAGAAATTTAAAAGACGGTAAAAAATCAAGGTAGAATGCATTCCTTCAAAATCTATTTAGGATTGTGAAGAATAAATTACGATAATGTCCATGTTAGAAATGTGAAAGTCGGGTTCACAGAGGTTCAAACTCAAAAGGATCACTCCATTTTAGAATAAATTACGATAATATCCATGTACTGGTGTTTTCTATGCAAGTTATTTGAGACGTGATAGGCATAGAAGATAGTATATTGATTGTCATTTACTATACCTGTACATGCACAGATTATAAACAAGCACGCATTGAAATACATAGTTCAAAACAATAAACCTTACCAGGATTTGGAAAGAATCTTCTGTGATCCTTAGGACAAGCGACAAAGAGGGCATTTTGAGGGTTAAAGATTGCTTGACATAACAAAAAGAACCACTCCCTTAAAACACCTGGGCCTGTGGCATCCTCATTTTTGAACTCCATAAATAAACCAGCACGCAAGCATTTAGGTTCCGCATGTGCGATGTACTCAAATGATTCTTCCAGCAACTTGGAACGATCAATGAGCATCTCATGCAGCTCTTCAAAGTTTTCCTTTACCCTGGGGAGCATCATCAGCACTAAGTGCCTCCTTGTCTCAAAATTAGTCACTTCCTTGTGCTTGAGTATCCACATGTGATCACCACTCCTGTTGGCAAACTTGAGAGTGAGATAACAGAAGGCATTCTTCCTCTGCTTTATTTTCTCCCAAAACAACTTCTCTGCACCCTGATAAAATCTAGAAATACTATTCAGTTCCTTTAAAATAGTTAGATATTGACACCATCCAAAGAGAAGGGTGCCAGGATAATAACTCAAGCATTCCTCTAGTCGCTCATCAATATTCTGCAAACAATCCTCCATTGTGCCTAATAAACTACTGAATATCCCATACAATTTCGTAATCTCCTTCTCATTCTCTACCAAGGGAAATTTTATTGGGCCACAAGACCTGACACGCTGTTTCATTGTCTTCCTCACTGCAAGCATAAAGGTACTGAAATCCTGTACTTCAGCCAGTGAAGGTCCCATCCATTTTCGAATGTCCATGCTCAATACTAGATTGTCTGCTAACTTAGCTGCTATATCCCCAACAAACTGCAAAATATCATGAATCTCAAACAAGTCCTTGTGTTTTCCTATTTCACCTCCGACCATTCGTGCCAAGCTACTCCGGCAAAAAGTAACTAACGGATCATGAGCCCCTGCAGCAGCATTTAGCAGCTTACAAAATTCCAAAACTATTGATGAACAAAGATAATATGTATTCTGAGACAAAACAGTCTTAATCGAACTAATAAAATCTCTAACGGCATCATCAGCAATATCCCTATAAGGTCTATGAGAGGACCTGTAGAGCATTACCAGAGCAGCAGGGGCTGAAGAAGATATGAAAATCTGCAAATGTGTTGATGCTTGATAAGAATCCATAGGCGGAGTCATTGACAGAAACTCCAGAAGCATGGACTTGATCGATTTGGAGTTCACCAAATTCGTTGGGAGCATAGCGCGATCGTTCTTGTGGAGATGCAAAATCATGGAAACGACGTCGTCCATGAGCTGCCAGGCCTGTGGATGCCCCGTACTCTGCATACGACCTACCAATTGTAACCCAGCGTCGTTCTGTACATCACACTCAGCCAGAGTATCCTCCCACTGCAACTGTTTCCCCCTGTAAATCAACCGCTGCTCGATGACCGGAATTCCGGTGGTCGACTGAATTTTCTCATGGATCGTCTTGATGGTGTCATTGCTGAAGGCTTGAACGACAAGAGTTCTCTCGGAGAGGATACGGACGAAGAATTGGAGGCGAGTCGGGGAGACGGTTGACTCGGTGAGTGACAATCGGGGACATGAATTGGACACAGAAGGGGGAACATTTTGGTCCTTCCGAACATGAACAGAGCTTGCCGAGAAAAACTCGTATGCATCAGGCTTGCGTTTGGACGAAGAAGATGACATTTGGGAGGAGAAGGTTTTTCAATGAGGGACTGAGACCATGCAATCAATGAATATCAGTAGAGGAGAAATGAGAAAACCCCTCCCTTCGATACCACTTGCTGTTTGCTGTCCGAGAGAGAGCAATAGCGTGGTGAAGAAGACCGAAACGACTGAATGCATCGGCGTATAAATGTGAAAGCGGCGATATATAGTCGTACCGTTTGGCAACTTGCGCTTAAGAAAGGGAACCCTTTTTATTTTTTGAAGTTTATTTATGTATTTATTTATTTATTATTTATTATTATTATTTTTTAAGAGGCACTAGATGGTGTGAATGTGTGATGCATCAGTTAGAGATGGTTACTCCGGCATGGAGGGTGTTGCCCGTGGCGGTGATCGCCGTTTGATTTTGGCGTTCATGGCACTACTAGAGGAAACTTTCTGGTAGATGTGGTTGAGGCTCCTGTCATCTAGTATGGTGTGATGCTTCTCCAGGGAACGATAGCTTGAAGTGAAAGAGGTTCGAACCGACGCGATGAAGGTTATTTATGAGTTGGGGATCCCGAGTCTAATGCTTATGGTTGCTCTTGTTTTACGATATTATTTCCTTGTTTGGTTGTTATGTTCCACAAGTTAAAGAATGCGATAGCTTATTTCTTAGCATATAGTATTATTTCTTTGTCAAGAACAATTCACTCACTAGTTGGATTGTATTCTCCTCTCGATTATGCCACTTGTTCGTGGCGATCGATAATGGAACTAGTACTGCATGATCGATTGTAAGAGTTCTTTAGAAAATGATTTGTGAACGTTATTAAAAGATGAAAAAAGTATATGGAGATGAGGAATATGTATTTAAAATATAAAATAAGTTGTCACATCAATTAAATTTGTGATTGATGACAATTGAAAACAGAAATGATATACAGATGAATCTTAACTAATAGGACTTTAAGAAGTCTTAAGAGAGACAAAAATGTAGCCAAGATGAAAATTCGGAGTATGAAGAAAAATGTAAAAGTTGTATCCATGGTTTAAAAACACTCTGTGTGACACTTTCGCCTTGATTTTCCGAGGCTTGTGATTATCATGACTCGAGCTAACTTAGGTGTTCCCAAGTCTTGCAACATTTAATTATTGGGCATGCATTACCTTTTCAAGTTAAGAATCTATATTATCTATAATTATGGGCTTAACATTTAATCATCAGAAATGTTGAGTACATCAGGAGCAGCATTACAAAATTTTCGGAATATATCACCTATAAAGAAAAATGAGTCCCAAAACACAAGGGAACTTTACCCATATCAACATTTGACAAGGGGTATACTAAATCTAACCTCAGTTACATGGTCCTCTATTATGTACAGTACACACTACACAGCCTCAAGCTCAACACACATGTTTATGTGCATCAGAAACAGCTCTATATGAAAATTGCAGCCAGTTTGTCACCAAGCTAAGTACCAAAGCTGCAGCCTACATGCTTCTGAGTAATCACGCGAGGTCTATTTCGCATGACTGAGATAGAAGGATAAGCTTGGAAACATAACCTGTGAAAGCATGTGTGAGAAGAAGGTAGGCGATTGGTTGAGTCAGATGTCATATAGATGAAAACATGAAAACCTTTAACGGGGAGAGATTTTATTGACGTCCAGAAGAAGAGAACTCTTTTCTGCTCTTTTGCCATTTGCCCAATTTAAGTGTTTGTTTGTTAGGAGTTCTTTGTAAAAATGATTTTGAATGTGGTTAAAAAGTGAAGAAAGTATATGGGAATGGTGAATTGAGCAACAAAATAATTGCATTGCATTTAATAATTCTAAGAAGTCCTAGGCATGCAGGGGGCAAAAAAACTAACTAGATGTTCACGTGTCTTTCATTTTCGAACATTTAATTATTGGCATTACCTTTTCAAGTTATTCCTTAGAGCCTAAAATGGAAAGACAAATACTCTATAGTGCAAATAAGGAATCGTACAATTTTGGCGCGGTTCTCCGATTCCATAGTTGAGCATGCATGGAACACGCGTACAGTGACAGAGATACGGACATGCGCACACACAGATAGGGAACCTTTGGTGATGTTGCCGGAGATTGCCCGGGAATTTCAACGAGAAAGGACATTAATTAAACTCCTTAGGCAGAGACGAAGCCAGAATTTGGTGTAGCACCGAACTGATCTGGGGGTTTGGGGGCAGCGCCCCAGGAAATTTTTATATATATATATATATATATATACTAGGGGCCCTTAACGTGCGTTGCACGTTGTATTCCGATTGTTTAGCCTAACATGTAATATATTGTTTGTTTGTATTTTAATAGAGATCTTGAATTGGAAAATGTAGTCTATCTAAAGAATAAAGTCTTTGAATATTGGGTGCAGATTCTGCATTTTCATGTACAAACTCAATGTAAAAATAGTAGAAGCAATATGCATACTAAGATACATGCATCCATCCTGTTATGTTCAAAAGGTACCTAACAAGATGCCAAATAAGCCAACAATAGATCCAATATTTTCCATAATCTTGATTTCTATGAATCTTAGATTTTACAAATTTTCGATTAATTACACACATAATAAAAGTGTCTTAATAGATCCATAAAGTAATAAATATATCACAGTGGAAATTTGATATTACTATTAAGCATGCTTCTTTCTTGTAATTGAGAAGGGTCCCACAATAGCTTTTCCCATTTCTTATTGCAGTCTGCCTGCAATTATACAAAGAAAAATAGAGGTGCACTTAATAGGAAGGAAAAAAGGGAATGCTTCGAGGTACAAGACACATTACTACTAAATGCACACATCACAACAAGCCAAATGTAGTAAATAGAATAGAAAATATGCCTTCCACCTGATGTGGATGTATGCATAGAACCATGGAAAGTGGCAGAGTGATTTGCACTAGAATCTTGCTTTGGTTCATACAAAAAACAACATATATATGAAAGAAAATGTTGCTGGCGTAAGATAATATCACCACAGAAATGTCATTAGCAACAATAGCAATGAAAGATTACCTTTTAGTAAGCCCGCATTTGTACAGCATATATCACTTAATGTAGAAAGTCTCTTTTTTTTCTGCATAAACTTTTCTGCAGTTTCTTATTCTCATCATCTTTTCTTGCATTGCACAGGTCTCTCTTCCTTTTGTGACCTGCCTCTCGAGCAAAATTCATGATCACTACAAAGATACAAGTATACAGAGACGAAATTAAACGTGCGAACAAAAAAATGAGAAATGAAAATAGTAAACATAAAGAAAGATGTTTTACATCATCAAACAACTTAGTCGATTCATTAAGTCAATTAAAGGCATTCCACATTGACATAAAACCAAAAGCTAAGGCTAGCAACATAACAAAACAACCTCACATGCAATCATCCACATTCCACTTTCTCATGGCATAACATAGGGCTACCAACAGATCAAAACAGCCTACCAAAAGAATGTGCTATCTCTAGCATACTTCCACACAAACTGAATGGAGAAACCATTTTCTTGTTGTAAGCTGAATATGCAGCTTGGATAAAGGACCCAAACTCTGAGATAGTAGACTTCTCTGAAGCAATAGCATCAACGATATACTTAGCGTCGGTCGCAAATATGATAAAGTGATAACCAAGCTCCTTGGCCCACAATAATGCCTTAGCCAAACCCAGTGCTTCACCCTCAAGAACAGAAAATAAACAGCCATAGAATTCGAAAAGTAATTTTACCAAACATTAGTTGAAGCCAATATTTCTTTGAAGCCTAATTAAATGGAATCTGTTCAATAAGGCATTAATTATGGAAAGCTAATTAATTAATTATGAGAAAGCATATGAGTTTAGAGCATCTCCGGCCCAAAACTTTATTTTACAGTTTTGAAACTCCAAAATACAGTTGATGCTACAGTATTTTATCATATCAACTCCAACCATCAACTCTAAATTTTACACCAAATTCATATTATTCACTGTTTTCATTTTCTTTCTTATTTAATTAAATACATTTGAAATCTAAAATATTATTATAAAAAGAATAATTACATATTTTTTAAATGAATATTAAAAAATATTCTACAATATTAAATCTTAATTAAGAATACAAATTTCACGAAATTTTTTTTATTCAATTTTTAAACATCGACAAACAAAACATAAACCGAAAGTGACACAAATAATTAATTGATAATAAATATCTACCCACAATAAAAACAAAATTTCGATCATTTGATTAATAATAATTGTATATTAATTAATTATTAAATCACAAATAATTGAGTACAAACAATTAGTTGACAATAAATATCTATCCACAAAAAATTTTTTGGACTATTTAATTAATATACACAAAATAACTAAGGAAATTAAACTAACAAATATTATCTACAAAATAGTGAAATACACAAAAGGACAAATGAAAAAAAAAAGGAATTAAACAATCACAAACTGGGCCCCACCTTGACCGTCCATCTACAGTGCAACGCCATATATGGCGTTGCACTGTAGACAACCCCCAAAATGGCGTCAGATATAGCGTTGCGCTGGAGGAAGAATCTGGGACAATTTCTGCAAATTCACGCCAAAATACAGACGGCTGGAGATGCTCACAAAAATTGAAAAAATTCAAAAATGGCCACTGGTTCATGTGGCTCGTGGTTTCACGATTGGGGTGTCGAACACAAAAATAATATAATATGTGCATAAATAGATTCTACCAAAGGTCTATATGTAACAATTTATGTTAAAATAATTGGAATACATAATGTTTTGTTAATTACCAATCGTTTTTTGTCCGTTGAGTATGCAATTGTACATGAGGAAATTAAAATAGCAAAACCTAGGAAAAAGGGGTGAAATTTGAAAGCGAAAAAAACAAATCTATGATTCAATACGTACCACAATAACAAAGAATTAGAAGAAGGCATAGGTCAACGGCGACGGCGGGTCACGGGCTCACCTCACAAACGAACGGTACTGTGAAGAGAGGGTAACCAGATTCATAGATGGAGAGAAGAACGCGAGAGTATTCTACAGATCAATTGCAGATGTCACAGCCCAACATCGATGGAGGGTTAGAAGGTGAGGAAAAAATCGCCAGATCTGAGAACACATAATAGGAGGAGCGGGGTTTATTTGAGAAAATGGGGAGAAGGAAAACGCGAGAACAAGTTTCGAACCTGAGAAGTAAAAGCAAAGGACATGGATCGGGTCAGCTCCGCGAGATCATATGCGGGTCAACATACTTTACTCTTGACCAAACGACGTCGTTTTAGTTATTTTTTAGGGAAACGATGTCGTTTTTGTTTCGTCGTAGCTACAGTGATATACCATTCGTGCTTTATAGATAGTAAGGATAAGGATATATATATTTGCAAATTATTATTTAAAGTCACGATGTACTAAATTAATTTTGCAAAATAGTAATATGAAACAATAATTTAATTTGACTGTTCTAATATATGATTTTTTAATTGATTGTTTATGAAATTGGTTTTGCTTCCTAATGTAGTGTTTAGCTTATAAAAAAAATTAGGCTAAGTATTGGACCAAATTGAACTTTAAAAATGATAAAGCATGAAATTTTATATATATCAAAAAGTGGAAATTATTATGGCATATTATTAAAAATATAATATAATTCATTGAGTTTAAATCATAAAACTAATTTGAGTGCAAATTGGAGATTGTAGAACAGAGATAGTGCCTCGAAATCATATATATTGCGATAAGAGAGTCAATTTTCTACTTTGATAAAGCTCCTTGGATATTGAAAACTAATTTTTGAGACAATTAATGTAAAGTAACAATTAAATTAAACTAACCCACATCAAGGTTTATACACATATTCATAGTTTGAGCATACCATTTATAAATTTTAATGTTCTAAGATATTGTATCAACATATGAAGATAACATCACTAAAGAATTTTTAAATTGTAGGATTAGATCAAACTAATTTTTCTTAAAACAAAAAATAACCTAAAGTATTATTTTTATTTTACCATAAAATTTTTTAAAAGTGCACAATTTATATAAAATTAAAATTATATAAAACAAAAAAAGCCAAAATTTATTTAAAATTATATGTAAAACAAAAAGATGACCAACATGTAAAATGCTTCGGGAGTGGTGCGAACCGGTGACGTTTTGCTTAGAAATCTACGCATCCACCTGGCCAACTCAGCTAACCAAATCGTAAAGCAATTGTACAAGACATTACTAAGGCCATCTTCAACGCTGCCTTCAATTGCTCCCTCAGCACAGTGATACGGCAGTAGAGAGTGAGAGGAGAGAGATAGGAAGGAGAGAAAATAGTGGGACCTATGCTTGTTTAATTTTTTATTTTTTTAATCACTTTTCTATCAATTATTCCACATTTTCTCAATATTTTCTTCATTGATTCCCGTATCACGTCCAGATATAGACGCCCGTCTAGAATTATTCCATTACTATTTTATTATTATTTTTGAATTTATCTCTATCTCTCTCCTCTTTTTTATTTTTCCCGCTCTTTTTTCCCTACACTTCATTCCATTCACTTTCCATTTACTTTATAATAAAATAATATTTCTATTCATTTCTCTCTCCTCTCTCTCTCTACTGCACCGGGGTCTCCAATTGAAGGCAGCGTTGAAGGTGGCCTAATACTGACACTGAGCTAGAGCTAGGTCTAGCTAACCTTTGGCTTCGTCCATGTCCTTAAGGCTAAGGATGGAAACTAGGTTGAAGCAGGGTTTATAAATCTCTGTCATTCAACTGTATTTACTCTCTCTTTTATTTCACATCAAAATTCAAAAAAATTTACACCCTAACTGCCTAACACACGCAAAGCATATATTTAAGAGTTGAATTATGATCATTATAAAACTTGATTTATAATTTTGTTACAATTAAGTAAAATCTCACAATTTGTAGAGTATTACCTCTGTCCCAAAAATATAATCCACTTTTTATTTTTCGTTTGTCTCAAAATATAAGCCGCATTCCTTGATATAGTTAAAATATTAATTGTCTTATATGCCCTCATTTAATGTAATTGATTAGTTGAAAATTTAAAATAAAGCATCTAATAAATGAAATAGCATATTAGAAAAATAATCTTAAATTTTTTTAACATTATTAATTGTATTTTTCTTAATCTTTATGAAAATAAAAATGGACTACATTTATGGGTCGGGGATAGTAATATATCTAACAATAGACATATCATTCATCTCTTAAAAGCAAGGTTCTAAAAAGCGAAAAGTGCGTACAATCGTTACAGCCACGCTTAGCGTTTTTTCTGCACTTATGTGGGTTTTTTACGCATTTTCACCCTTTTTTCATGTTTTTGCGCCCTTTTGCCCAAAACACCTCGCTCGCTCCGCACTTTTTCACTCTTAAGCGCGGTTTATGTACACTTTTCACGCTTTTTAGTACACTGCTTAAAAGTAGGAGTTTCAATCGGCTCATAAAATTTTCGCTCGAGTTCGGCTCGTTGATGAGCTCTGCTCGGCTCGTGTTCGAGTCACATGTATGATGGAAGAAAAATGATCCAATCCAAATCCGATAGATACTCGATTCAAATGGAGTGATTTTTTGCCGATTCAACGATCTACGGATCGGCCGATCCGAGACGGATTTGGATTTGGATTGAATCCGGCTTGATCCGATCCGATGCAATTCGAATTGAATTGATTTTTTTTATATATATAAAATATACTTTCACTAAGTTTAAAGATGAGGAACTTGACGAGGGAATGATAAGTTTAGTTTTCATTATATTAATATGTCAATTACGATAGTTTGATAATATGTAATATAATATTTATTTCTTAATTTCTTATTACATTAAGGCACTTCCTGGCTCAAACATGAACACTTTTATTTTTGGCTTCTAATTCCAGGAAGAGGAAGTGTTTTTTTTTTTTGTAAGTCGTGAATCCAAACTTATGAAGATTAAAAATAATGTGTTTGTTTGTTATTTATCTATTTATTTCTTTTTATTATTTTGGATTGTCTTAACGCTTAAATTATGTGTTCTGGATTCTCAAATGTTTAATTATGCAATTGACATTTAAAATTTTGAAAAAAAAAATTCTACAAATATGGATCGTATTTGAATTTTTTTCTTGATCCGATCCGAATCCGATTCGAGAAATTTAGATTTGGATCCGGTGATTGATTTGGATTTGGATTAGACTGATCCGATTCGAACCTGATCCATTGCCATCACTAGTCACACGGCTCGAGTTCTGCTTGGCTCGTCTGGCTCAGGAGCTAAACTCGAGCAGTCCACAAGCTAGTTCGTGGATCCTTTGATTTTTTATTTTTTTTAAAATACAGTTCGCAATAGAAATATAAGGATCCATATTTGCAACTATAACATATTTGTTTTGTTTACTTATTTAGCAATATAAAATTGTCCATCCCTTAAATCAAGTTTCAATCACAAGCCAATGAACCGGTCCACGAACTTTACTAGTCAAACACGAATTGTCCACTTTCCAATTTCTCGGTTTGGTCCAACTCCAAATTCATATTTTCAAGACCCGAACCCGAACTTTTAACAAGACGAATTGAGTTGAATACACAACCTGTCCAACTCTATTACCACCCTACTGGGCAAGTGTAGATTTTGAAAGATATGACAAGACAGTTGTCTCCAACCATACAATAGTGTTTCCGTCACACCACTGTTTTACATCGCTGATTGTCATTTTGAATAAGTTTCATTCTCGAACACATGATTGGTATAAAACTCCATGAATTCTATATAGAAATTATTATTTCGAGAACCAGTCAGAGAATCTTGTCATCGTTACATAGCACTCCTCACATCACCAGGAGGGTCCTCACCAGCGCGCCCCAATTTTCTTGAAAGTTTTAAGCCATTTCCCAATTAAATGGACAAGGAAAGAGCATAAATGAAACGCTTAAAGGATGTATTCTCATCACCAATTACAAGCAATCAAAACCTCGATCAAAGCTTCTCAATTGGAGGCAAGATATAATAAGTTATTCCGATCACCATGGGTAAAAAATCAGTAATTCTGTAATTGTGAAAGTTAGTCGAGAAAATAATAAAACTGGAACAACCAATTTGAAAACAAAATACATTGGCATAGCTGGACATTAATACATCGTACAAGGGGAATCCAAAAGTAGCGAACATTATTGTCAAAAAAAACAAAAAAGAAGCAAGAAAGAAAGAGTAGTGAACATTATTACATTGTCCAAGTTTATTGAGTAAGTGCTTCAAGAGTGATACCAAGCAAAACAAGACAATCCAAAAAGAAGGTAAGTCAACTCCAGATATGTCATCTTTGTGTATTCCTTGTATCGGCTCCTATGTTCTCAGTAACATTTCCCCTCAAGAATAATGCTACTTGATCTGTAATTGAAGATAATCAGTGATGTAACAATTAAATGACATAATTGATCTGTAATCTTGATTAAACAAATCATTATAGCACTGGACTTTTACATCACAGCTTATCGATAAGTACCATTTATACATGGAGGATACTGGGACAGCGCAACAGAGATCTGTCCCATTGGTTGCCATCTGGACGTGCAAGCCACCAGCGTCCACCCTTCTATTTAGTCCATCGATGGCATCTCTCCAAGAAATGCTGGCCTGGAAACCATCCACATGGCCATTGACAGAGTAACTGAGTGAGCTTTTCCATTTACTGTTGTTCTTGTACCATCCTGAAAACAAAATGCTAATATTTTCAAACTCAATGCCTCAACATATGATAACTATCAGATTCTGTGTACATAAACTTGACCAATTAGTCATAGTGAGTTCATCAAGACGAGTGCAGTTTGTTGATTTTAAGGTGAAATCTTCACTTTCAGGCACAGGCACTTATAAAAATATACGACGCAAGAAAAAGCTTGACACATCTTATATCCGAGAAAATATATGGGGGAAAAGATACACCAAGAATGAACCAAACTCTTAAGAACTTTTCATTGGCATCTAGAAGGATTGATTTTGGCATACCTTTTCAAACCATCCTGTGTCTTCCCTCTCTTTTTCATTTTTGTTCACAGTGACAGTTTGAATCCCTCTGAGAGGAAATCATCCCTGAAAGCATGACATAACATGACAATGAAACAAGATTATAAATCTTTCCATATTAGAAACATATGAAAAGACAGTATATACCAACATGTGATCATAGTTGACCGATATATTATCCAAGTCAATAGAGAATAAGACCAAAATACATCTATGTCAAATGCAGGCAAGTGAAAATATTTATACAACACTTCACTTACCTCATTGCCTTCATTTTTTTCTTCCTCTTCTCTTGTCCAACTTTCTCGATAACACTAATTCCATCAGAGCGATCAGGCGACACGAGGCTTTCAATGCAAACCTCAGTATAGAACACAAAAGGCAAACCAGCAATCATCACATCTTCAACAGCTTTGCTTCTCAAATCATACCAAATAAGTCTTTTCTCTTCACAGTTCAAAAGAACCCTACTTCCATCATTGGAATACACTAAGGGCCTCACAGTGTCATTGGGCTCAATCTTAGGTACACCAATTGACAGCAATTTAGTCCAAGAACCCCCTACTCCATATTCCTTCATAACCCACATGCTGACCCTAGACTTATTAGAACTCACCACACAAAGACAATCTCCTAAAACATCCAACGCTATTTCGCGATCCTTAATCGGAATGTCTAGTGGCAGAGATAACTCATAGTGAGTCTCGGTTTCAACACTGAAAGCCATAATCTTAACAGACCTTTGAAAAGACATATTGTCGAAATCCTCTACTACAGTATGCAATGCACCATTGAGATGCACACGCCATTTTCCCTTCAGAAAAGGGAGTGGATAAGGAAACTCATCAACACCTTTCCATGAATTTGATTTCAAGCTATAGATTTTCGCCTCAGAACCTATCAATTCATGGTTAATTTCACTTCTAAATTCGACAACCCTAACAACCTTATAATCATCATTTGTGGAATCATACCCAAAACCGTAAGTAGTTCTAGAATAACAGTCGAAATCACTACTGTAATCAACAGCAGATTCAGGTAAAACCCTGTAATTTCTCGAAAATGGATTCCACACAACAGGAGGCTCGCTCATCACGAGAACTAGCCCATTCCAAGAGTTGGAGATGCTATCAACACTCTTGTAATAGAAAGGGGGTTTGATAACGTGAGCTTCGTCAAGTAAATCCAAATCAACGCAATAAAGACCTAGACCTCCTAAAATCAGATTTTGATTCGAATTTCTTTTTATGGATTGATTCAAATGCATCTTAACGAAATCTTCACTGTCAATTAAAGAGCGCCACTGTTTTGCCACACACCTGAATCGCTTGAGGGGTTTCACAGGCAGGCGGCTGAGGATGTCTACGATGAGCTCGAGAGGCAATATCGCCATCTTCACTAGCTTAAACTTTACAGCCCAATAGGCAGTAGAGAGTTAAAACCACAAACAGAAAAACAAAAAACACGAAAAATTACATTATACAGTTCTGAAAGTGCAAAGTCAGTTTTCAATTATGAGAGCTTGAGAACAGAGAGTAGGCGGAGACGGCAGCAGGCGGCTGGCGGTGCTATTTGGTAGTTACTTTGAGCGGATGCTGAGGATAGAGGGAGGCCCATAAGGACATGGCATTTATCAATGTAGTGAAAACGCGTAACTGCACGGAGCTGAGGTTGGGGTTCTGTTTTTATTTTTGTCGTATTTTTTTTATGGTTTTTCACGACGCGTTGATTGCGATTTCCAATCAGTCTGATGGATTGATTAGTTTAATTATCGGAAGACGAGCAAAAAATGTCGGGACAAATAATAATTTTAAATAGATATTTTAAATTAATATTTTTAAAAATATTATTTGTATAATAATATTAACTTTAAAAATATTATTGCATCACATTGATCGTATTATTTAAAAATATTAAATTTAAATTTTTGTAGAATCATTCTTTGTATAATAATACATAGAAACAAAAATATGAGTGGGTTTCATGTTTTTATCTTTTTTTTATATTACTTTCTTTTTATTTACTTCACTTTTTGTAGTGGAATTTACTTCACTTTTTATCATCTTTTTTCTCAGTGTATTCAATTCCACATCTTCCACTTATTTTTTTGTTATTTTTTAATTTATTTTACGTCTCCGTTCTTTTTTATCACAATTTTCTACACTTTTTATATTTTTATCAAATAAAATAACTGTCTTCCCTTTTCTTTGCCCCTCTTCAAATATTGATTTTACATCCCCCCCCCCCTTTTTTTATCACAATTCTCTATACTTTTTTATATTATTATTAAATAAAATAATTATCTTCTATTTCATTTGCCCCTCTTCAAATATACATGGTCCACGGTCCCAAAATCACATGGTCTTATCTCACTACATTCATAAAGAAAGTTGACTACTTAAGTTTTTGTGAGTCATGTGATGTCACATGACTCGTTTTTGAAAATTTTATCCAATGTGGGGGCAAAAATGTCGAGGGAGAAAAACGAAAGTGAAAAAAAGGCATTCTCACATCACGGGGTGGAGGGGTGGGGTGAATAATGAGTATAAGCCACAAAAATTCAAACAGCAACATTTTTCTGGTCCACGTGTCATAAATTTAGGGTGTGTTTGATTCGCTTAAACTTTTCCTGGAAAACTCGTTTTCCAGCCGTTTTTTCCATACGAGAGTGTTTGATTCATTTTTTTTTAAAACGCGTTTTGTCTGGCGTTTAAAGCACAAAAAGTATAGTTTTCCTGAAAAACTCAATCCGAGGAAAAGGTAGGAATCCGTTTTCCAGGAATTCGTTTTCCCGGAAAGGAATCAAACACACCCTTAGAGTAAACAATGAAGACTAGCCCCCGTTCTTCTACAACTTTTAACATATTTTTACACATTTTAACACATTCACATCAAAAGTCAAACCAATTACATTCACATATTTTCTGGGACCCACTGTACTACATAAATCTCCACCACTCAATCCCACTCATTCTCTCTCCTATTTCACATCAAAACTCATAAATACTCATAAATACACATACACTAATAAGGTAATTTGTATAGGGTCTCTCTCCAAATTTGGGGTCAAATTGGCTCAGACATTAGACCCCAAATTTGAATTTATGGTACAATATCTTATACATTATTTGACATATCATGAGAAAAAAACCCAAATTTTGAATTTTTCCTCCACATTAATTTTGCTCCGACTATTAGTATATCATCTCATTTGAGGAAATACAATTATATGAAAAATAATTTTTTACGAGAAATTTATTATAACATTGTTTAGAAAAATATTAGAAGTTTGAATTTTGTAATTATTGTGGTGGTAAAATGTAGCAAGAATTTAACTAATGATTCCATTATAGGAAGACAACTTTTACAAAGAACCAATAACAATGTTACCTAAGAACGCAATATTGGTCAGAATTGTGAAATTATTGATGCGTATTATTTTTTTAATGTTTTAAACATTTATTATCTTCAAGTCGCACATTTTTTCATAGCATAGAATAAGATGAATTCTTGAAAATCTGAGTTAGTAAAAGCTCTATATTGATCTAAGATGAAACAATAAAATAATTTTGGAAAAAATTTTAATACTCTCAAGACCAAATACTTGGTATTTCAAATCAACGAGAACTGCTATCTACACATAAATGACTATATTATTTATTAAATTTTGGCTCATATATTTATGTGGTTAGCTTTCATTGGTCTTAAATACCGAATTGAATACTCCAAGAATACTAGAATTTTTTTCAATAATTTATCATTTTAAATTTTATATGTGAAATGTGAATTAAAATAACAACCCAATGATTATTTGTTCAGAGAGAGACAGAGAGCAACAATTATTGAATTATTATTGTCATTGAACTAAAACTGTCCAAAAACCAGGTTACTAAGGCTGTGTTTGATTGTATCCATTTTTCATGGAAAATATCTCATTAAGAAAAAATTGTTTCCACTTGATTATTTGATTGCATAATTTTTCATGAAAAATATTTTTTCATGTACAATCATATTATGTACGAAAGAGACATTTTCCATGGAAAATTATTTTTAACTTTTCCCAAAAAAAATATTTTCTTTAAAAGATAAAAAATATTTTCTTTTCCACCTTTGTCAATCAAACACACCCTAAATCTCTGAGCCGCCCCCTCTCGGAGAAGGGAAAAATAAATAAATAAATAAATCTATAAACCACTTATAATTTATAAATTAATTGTCGATAGTCAACTTTTAATCTTGATCTCTGTTGTTGTTACTTTTTCTTTTATTGTAAAACAAAATAGGTAACGTGGAAGAATCTGCAGGGAAATGTATCTTCTACACTACGCATAAATTAAGAAGCAAGTTGTTACGTGACGCATGCTAATAGTATTTCTTTTCCACTGCGATAAAAAATTAAAAAAATGTGGAAGATACATGCTTGTTCTTTCCGAGAAAAGACTGCAAAGTGCAATTCCGCGTAAAATTGATTACACGGAAAGAGGAAACAGGCCACTTTGAATGTTGATCATGACACAATATTTTGTACTCCCTCTGTCCCATTTTGATATACTTATTTTTTTCATCCGTCCCAAAATATATATCACTTTCTATTTATATACATTCAATTTTTTCATTTTTACTATTATACATTTATTTAATAGGCATTGTTATTAGTAAAAATATCTTATGATTATTTAATATAAGGGTATATATAAAAAAATACAACTAAAATTTACTTTTCCAATAATATTAATTACGATTTCTTAATCCTTTAAAAGTCAAACCAAACCTATCAAAATGGGACTAAGGAAATAGTACATTCAACTTTCCAAGGCAATTAATACTAATTATTTATACATAAAGAGTCACAATTTTAATGGATTAAAATCCTGTATAAAAGTTAATTTTGAGTTCTTATAAAGAGGGACCCTGAGTGCTGAGCAGTATTCTAAAAAGTCCACTTAGGGTACACCTATATTCAAAGCTTGGGTATCACGTTTTGCCGTACCTTGCGCTTTATCACGCATTGATCACATTACGCTTTTTAAAACAGTATTGAGTATCCACTACTCCAAGACTAGAAATATTGAGTATCCACTACTCCAAGACTAGAAATATTTCCAAACATTTTCTCCACAAAAACAAAAATTTAAATTAATATCAAAATATTGATAACATACACATTACACCAAGTGCTCAATAGATTTGACACATTCCGCTTTATCACGCATTGATCACATTACGCTTTTTAAAACCTTAGTATTGAGTATCCACTACTCCAAGACTAGAAATATTGAGTATCCACTACTCCAAAACTAGAAATATTTCCAAACATTTTCTCCACAAAAACAAAAATTTAAATTAACATCAAAATATTGATAGCATATACACATTACACCAAGTGATCAATAGATTCTACACTATTGTAGTAATTTAAATAGATTGTTCATAATCTCACCAAACACTTTGTTCAACAAATCCAAAAGATAAAATAAGATAAATGCATCAAACACGGGAAAAGAACCAACTTTCTGGTAACCAAAAGAGGCTCAGAGATGAAATGAATCTACCACATGTTGACGCCAACTTCCACCTATAAATTGTTCAAAGTTTCAGTTTGAATCCAACCGAGAGAAAATCATCCCTGCAGAGAGTAATTAATGTGATCCCTGGTTAGACTATTGGGTTAAAGAATGACAAGTTATCTTCAATCCACAGCATACAATAACCCTAAAATTGGACTCATCAAACAAGAAAATCTGAAGTGTTATTTCAATTTTCCAAGTATTATATTCATTTTCAGTTTTCTAGTTTAGAGTTGACAGAGAATATAAAGATGTGTCTTCCACATTGTCAACGTCACAGTCGTTTTTGGGTGTTCTTTATAGAAACGTTCTTGTTCCCGAAAATATATTTTCAAAAATACAAAAGCAGATAAGGTTTTGTTTCCTGAAAACTGGTTGAAAACACCAGAGCACATATAAATAATTATTAATAAATAATAATGGAACCAAGATATAGTAAAGACAAGATCATACTAGATTAATTTATTTGGCATTACCTCTTCTTGGTTCCGCTTCCCATTTTCTCTCGTCCTTTTTGTTTTTCAGCTACACCGGGGCTATCAAGCGACACAAGGCTTCAGACACAAAGCTCAGCATGAAACGAGGGACCAAGAAAATCTAAAGCATAAAAAGACAAGACCATACTAGATTGATCGTTTATTTGCATTACCTCTCGTTTCCCTTTTTCTCTTGTCCTTTTTGTTTTTCGGCTACAGCGGAGCTGTCAAGCGACGCAAAGCTTTGAGCTCGGTATGAAAAGGGGGGCCAGGAGAATCTAAAGCATAAAAGCCAAGACCATACTAGATTTATAGTTGAGCTGGCATTACCTCTTCTTAATCTTGTTTCTTTTTTTCTCTTGTCCTTTTTGTTTTTCTGCTTCACCAGGGCTGTCAAGTGAAACAAGGCTTCCAATACAGAACTCGGCATGGAAAGAGAGACAAAGGGGACCAGACCCTGGAAAAGATATAATCTTACAAACTTCCTGTCTTTTCAAGTCATACCAGTTGAGGCATACACAATCATAATTCAAGAGAACCTTGTCTCCACCAGACGAGTAAGCTAAGGGGCACAACATGTAAGGATCAGGGATAGGTGGAACGAAGGAGAGCAGCTTAGTCCAAGACTCCTTCACTCCATATTCTTTCATCACCCAAATCTCGCTCGTACTCATCTTTCGAGGGACAAGAGCAGTGAGACACCCACCCATCGCATCGACCGTAGATATGCCAATATTTTCACCAATAAGGTCCATTTGGGGTATCTCAGAAATCTCAGCAGTGCCAACATGAAACGCTATTATAGATTGAGTAGAACCATTGTGGGGACAATTTTGAACAACTAAGTGTAATGCACCATTGACATGAACACCCCATACCCTTTTATTTTCAGGCAGAAGGTAAGGAAAATCTCTCACTCTTGCCCACAAATTCGATTTCAAGCTATAAACCTTAGTTTCAGAAAACAAGTGCGTGCCATTGGAGTCATTCAACTCTTCCACCCTCACAACCTTATAATCATCCTTTTCAGAATCATACCCAAAACCAAATGCTTCCCTGCCGCAACCCTGTTTCCCTTCCGGATATTCTACGGGTGTAAATGGTAAAATTTTGACTTTCCTTGTCGAAGGGTTCCACAATAAAGGCTTGTCGTTGTCGAACACTAGAAGCACTAACCCATTGCACGAGCTTAAAACGAAATGATTCTCAGTTGGAAACACTCCAACGTCTACGCGTTCCAGTGAATCGAAGCTTACGAAAAATTCATCATCTATGCCGTCGATAATTATACTACAATTGGAGCTAGTTTTCGCAGAGCGATTCAGATGCAATTTAATGAAATCTTTGCTGTCTATTAAAGAGCACCATGGCTTTGAAACGCACCTGAGACGCAAGAGCAGCTTCACCGGCAGCCAAGAAAGAATTTCTGCCACGATCTCTCTGGGTAGCATTCTTTTTTCTGAAGGAGATGACGAGAATGAATGGGGATTTGAAGCAAATGAATGGGGATTATGGGTTTATTAGGGTACGATTGCAACCCTAAAAAATTGCGCGGGGAATAGCAATTCCTGATTTGTAAAGATTTCGTTAAAAAAAATAAAAAATAAAAAATTATACTTCTTGTGTGCGTCAATTTTGTTTACCATTTTACGCTTTGCTTTATTGTTATTATTTTTTTTTAGGGGTTATTTTTTAAGCACATTTAAAATTAATTTTTCCTTTTAAAAAAAATCTTCATTGAAGAAACTCTAGGTAAAGTTGTGGTCTTTTAATTTTGGGTCTAGACGCTCAACCTATGTGTTACTTTTTGATAGGCTGGAAAAATTAGACAGAAACTTAAATCGATATAAATATACTATGAATAAGTATTTTATATGGTGTTTCTTTCGCTGAGGTTTTTTATATTTTTTAAAGCAGATTAAAATTATTTTTTTTTAGAGAATTACCACGGCTTGAAAATCTAAACCCGCAGTAGAGATTTTATTAATAAACGAAAAAGTACACCTAGACGGAGGGGTTATGTCCTTATCTCCCAAGATGCCTAGTACAGTGTGATGCAAATCTAGATATCTAAATGTTATGCAGATGGAGTACTACTCCCAATCTTAAACAAGCCAATACAAACTAACCTGAGAAGAAAGACAACGTCTAACAAATCAGAATCAACAACTAAACAAACAGAAATCAAGCACGTAGATAAGGTAGTCATGTATTGTCAAGATAAGCGATAGTTCTAGCTTCTCTATCCAAACTCCAGGCATCGGCAATAAATTGTCATTTTTCGGTATAACCCTGATTAGCAAGCCAGTCAGCTAGTTTATTACCTTCACGCCATATGTGTGTGATTTTGAAAGTAAAATGCAGAAGAATCTGCTGAATTTCTTCTAAAACATAAGCAGTATGCCATGAACCAAGCTTTTTATCAGTAATCAATTGAACAGCAGTAAGGGAGTCAGACTCTATCCAAACATGAGCAATTTCTTTCTCCTTGCAAAGCTTTATCCCAAAGCAATCAATTTAAGCTCAGCAAAAGTAATAGAGCATTCACCATAATAATCAAAGTATGCCCAACATATTTGCCCAAGGTGATTCCTAATAACCCCACCTCCAGCAGCGTTGCCATTAGATTTGAAGGGCCCCATCAGTGTTAAGTTTGTACCAAGAGATAGGAGGTTTCTGCCAGTAAACACAAATAGCTCTGGAAGGACTGGGGGTATGTGTTTTTTGAATGTGTAATAGCCGAGTCTGAAGGTAAAGAGTTCGTGTGATGATTCTCTTAGCAGACATCTTAATATTCTGATGTTTGGCTGCATTTCGTTCTAGCCAGATAAACCACAAGGCAATAGGAGGAATAATGACAGCTGGGAGATTAGATTTGCTCAGATGGAGTACCCAATGCATTAGAAGCTGCTGAGGGAGAGTGCATTTGCAGTGCATAAGACCAAACAGATCATGTAAATGTCTCCACACTTCCGAAGCAATAGGACCAGTAAAGAATACATGGGAGATAGATTCTAAATCAAAACAGCATAAACATTTAGTAGGCATGGAAATGTGAAAATGGATCACCAGTACAAAAGAGAGATTAGGTGTCGCACATTGGGTGGCGGTTGTTGAAGAAAACGCCACCCAAAGACAACGAGTGGCGGTTGTCACAAAAAACAGCCACCCAAAAATAAATATAAATTAAAAAAAAATGAAGGATGGCGATTGCAGAAAGGAACCGCCACCCAATGTAAAAAACGAGTGGCTGTTGTATACTAAAACCGCCACCTAAAAGTTGGAAAAAAGAAATTTTAAAAATTCGAAAAGAAAGGGTGGCGGTTGTAATAAGACAACCGCCACCCAATGTCAAACAACGGGTGGCGGTTGTGTGCATAACCGCCACCCAAAATGCGAAAAATTTTGAAATTTGAAATTTGAAATTTTAAAATTCACTTTGGGTGGCGGTTGTTAAATAACAACCGCCACCCGTTATCGAACCAGATTAAATACCGTAAACACGATCTACATCATTATTTTTGCTTTCTTCCTCATTTTCTTCCTCTCAAGTGCAAAACTTACAAATTATGGTAAACAAATCGGATTTTATGCTAATGTTCTTTGCAAATTGAGTTGCAATTGATGCAAGGTAAACTTCTTCTACCTATTACTTTCAAATTTGTGTATTTTTCGAGTTTTGGGTATGTAAACTTTAAATGGCCATAACTTTTTGCATACGATATCCGCTTCATTTCACGAGTACATTCCGAATCGTCGCGACGAGATCTACGACACTCACCGCTATCGTAGAACCCCATGTTTCAGGCCGATCCGAGGTCGTCTAAGGCCTCAAAACGCAATTTTTAACTTTTCATCTTATAGTTTTGTGTTTTTGTTCTTAGATTGTTCATTTTGATGCAATTGGTTTTGAATAAAAATTATTTCGTGTTTTTCATAGCTCGGATCTTAAAAAAAAAAAAATTAGGGGACTTTGGGTGGCGATTTTGCACTAAAGCGCCACCAAAGTGTTTTAAAAAAAAAGACGGGTGGCGGTTGTTGAAACAACGCCTAAGTCGACTTTCGTGGCGGTTGTGTCCAACCGCCAAAATCACACAAAAATAATAATAAAGGGTGGCGGTTGTTGGACACAACCGCCACCCGAAGTCGACTTTGGGTGGCGTTTTTTCGACCGCCGCCCTTTCGACGACTTTTGGTGCCGCTGGTTTGGGTGGCGATCAAAAAAATGCCACCCGAAGTCTAAAACAACCGCCACCTAATCTCCTTTTTGTACTAGTGGGTCTTAAGAACCTCTTCAATTGGGATCCAACTCTGTAATAATCGCCAAATAAAAAAGGATATTTTCTCAGGCAAAATTTTGGACCAAACGAATTTCAACAGCAATTGGTGAGGTTTGTCAGTCCTGAGATCTTCAATGCAAGAGTTGAGAGAAAAAACAGCACTAGGAGAAGCATCCCACATGGCCATATCATGGTGGCAGCCAATAGGGGTTTGACATATTGCATGCACCACATCAGCAGGAAAGTAAGAGAGCAATTTAGATATATTCCAGGTATTAGCAGAGTAAAAGAAACAAACTTGGGGATTATCAAGTTGCATAGTAGAGAGCAGATCATTAAGTTTCCCTATAGGAAGCCATGCATCATATAATATATAAATCAAGCTAGCTCCCAACTTCCATTTAATGTGTTTCTCAGCAGTTGTTCTAGCTTTAAGTAACCTTTCCCAAATAGGAGAGTCCCCAGATTTAGTTTGAACAACAGTGGGATGCAAAGACTTACAATATTTGGCGAACATCACTTTACTCCATAATGATTGCTGCCTCCTCAAGTTCTAGCATAGTTCATATCAAAAGCTTCACTAATAATTGGCAATGCATTCCAACCCAAGCCATTTTCAGTTTTGGGAAAGCAAATTTTGTCCCAAGAAGCCCAATGGATGTGCTTGGATTGAGTAGAATCCCCCCAAAGAAAGGCATTAAAGGATCGAGAGAGCTTCAGAAAACTTGCCTAGGTGGTTTCATAGCTTGTAAAAGATGGAGGGGTGTAGAATGTAAAACTGATTTAATTAAAGTCATTCTACCACCCGAAGATAGATGTCTGAATTCCCAGCCAGATATTCGCTTCCGAATCTTGCTAATCAAGGCATCATAAAGGATAATTTTCTTACACCCTTTATGGAGAGGAATCCCCAAGTAAAGAATAGGCAACTGTTGAGATGTAAATCCAGTGCGACTTTGAATTATTGACTGATGTTTATCTTTCAAAGTAACAAAGCTACTCTTAGCTGCATTGATCTTCTGACCAGAACTAGAAGAATATTTCTGTAAAAAGGATAGCAATAAAGCAACTGATTGGCGTTGACCATTGGAAAATATAAGAATGTCATCTACAAAGGATAGACATGGCACAAGTATAGAGTCTCCATAATGATAAACTAGTGTTGCATGAGATTGAAATAGGTAGTGGAGTCCCCTGTTCAAAGCCTCAGCCAAAATAACAAATAAAGAGAGAGAGATTGGATCTCCCTGTCGTATCCCTCGAGTAGAAGTAAAAAGCCCTTGAGTTCACCATTGATAAGGAGAGAGAAATCATAGGTTGAGATCACCTGCATGATTTTATCAATCCAGGATTTATCAAAACCAAAGCGCTTCATAATCTTCACGAAGAAAGTCCATTTAACCCGATCATAAGCCTTCTCCATATCCAATTTAAATATGACATTTCCTCATCTAACCCTTCTCCCTAACTGGTAGACCATTTCTTGAGCAAGGAGCACATTATCAATGATTGTCCTACCAGGAGTGAAACCACTCTGAGAAGAAGATATAAGTTTGGGCAGAATAGTGTTCAACTGAGTGGCCAAAATTTTAGTGATGATCTTATTGGAAACATTGCACAAGCTAATAGGTCGAAAATTTCTCCAGCTGGTGGCGTGGGGGATTTTAGGTAGTAAAGCAATGCTAGTAGCAGTTATGCCAGCAGGTAATGTCCTATCCATAAATTTTTTGAATCATAAATTTGAATCATAATTTTTATGATTTTTTGAATCATAAATTTTTATGGTGAAATTTTTAATTTTTGCAAAACTATAACATTTAGTTGCCATAATATTAGTAAATGACATTTTTTATTATTTTATGTTCTAATTAAAAATATTAATACCTCAATTTTCTACTAAGTTGTTCAAAGATCAAATCCATAAAAACGTCTTTTCCAATAAAATTAGTCACATATATTTAAACTGATTAATATAATAAAAATAGTAAAACTATAAAAATATGATATCTTAATTAGAATGTTGTAAAAAAATTTATAGGAAAAATGATCCATATATATTTTTAAGCTATATGAAGGGTGAAATATTGATTTTTAAAAAATGATTTTTAATGGATTTTTATGTAAAAAATGAGAGAGAGAATGAGTGGAATTGAATGGTGGGGATTTGTGTAGTACATGTAGGTTCGACGTTATATGTGAATGTGATTGATTTAACCAAAAGAAAGAATTGATAAAAATTGATAAACAAATCGTAAAAATGATAAAACTTAACGACTATCACCCCAATATGTATTGCATAAAAGTGCATTACACATATTGAATAAAATTACATATTATAGATTATAAAATTTAAAGTTTATTTTATCAATATAATATGAAGAGTTGCTCAATAATTATTTATATAAATATATATTTTTAATAATGGCATAATGAACTAAATAAAATATAAGCGCAAACATTATTGGAAATCAAAAAACTCCACACCTCCCGACTTTTAATATACTAGTATCACGCCCGTGCGATGCACGGCAACAATTAAATTTATATACGATAAATAATTTATATAAAATTATAAATATAAATATTGAATTACATAATTGATGTAATTTATGTATATTAGATTGCATAATTATAAAAAATTATTAAAATCTATAATATTGTATATTATAGTAAATGCAAAAATTACAAAGTAAATTCACAATTGTAAATTATAAAAATTCACGTGCATCGCATAATTAAGAAATTTATCAAAATATGTAACTTTAATTATAATTACAATGCCTAGCATTGCACAATAATGTTTGTGGATATTAATTAATTACAAACGAACGATTGGGAATGAATGTATAAGAATTTTTTGATAATCAAAACGTGTATGTTTCATTTGTACATATCAAATTTATATTAAACATCTTTTTTCTTTCTGAAATGGACATTACGCACTCTAAATTTTATGATTTTATGCGTTCTTTTAGTGATTAGCTGTAATTGCTATTTGATTTTCGCTCTATTGTATAAGAAGCATTATGTTTAATTTTATGTAACTTAAATTTGTAATAACACCAACAATTTTCCTCATCTACATAATTTATTTGATTTCTTTTTATTTACGTAAACTGTATGTTAATTGTAAAATGAAAAACTTTTTATTTGTAACTTTATGTACTTAGAAAAGGCAAAAAATATGCAATGCAAAATTCAGTTAGTGAGCATATCACATCAGCCTTATTAAAAATAAAAAATAACATTTAATTTTTTTAATTAGAAACAATGTGTCATGTTAGCCGATAAAATGTCGCCAAATGTGACACTTCAATTATAATAATATAAAGATTAATAAATTACTATTTTACTTAAAAATAAATAAATTATTCAACATAAATCCAGTTATAATTTTAACCACTCACTATTAGATTTTAAAAAAGAAAAAAGTAAAAAATTCTCTCCATTTTTAAATAGACCAATTCAAGTAACCAAGCAAAAGTATCAAAACCTACAATTTTATCACAATAAAATTAAATAAAAAAGATTTATTATTTAATATTTTGAATTAGAACTTTAAAAAATGCAGTTATATATAATTTTTTCCTCGTTAGATGTTTGTTTTAGATACTGGTTTATTTTCAATTATATTTTTAATTAATACCAATTAATGTTGGTTTATTTCCAAAACTAATTTTATAATTTTCTTAAAATATTTAATGTGTGCCACATTTGCATCTTCGCCTACGTGTCACTTCAAAAATTATAATATAAAGATTAATGATATGGTAATATAACAATTCAAAATATAAAGATAAAGATTAATAAATTACTCTTTATTTAAAAATAAATAAATTATTCAGTGCAAATTCAATTATAATTTTAGCACTCACTATTTTATTTAAGAATAATCCACTATTTGAATAATTCAATACATATTACAAATCAAAACTATTAAAAACTATAACATTTTTTTAACACAATTAAAATAAAATACTTATTATTTAATGTTTTTAATTAGAAATTTGAAAAATGGAATTACATTTAAAGTTTTTCCAAAACTATTTTTTTCTTATTAAATTTTATTTATCACATTTAATGACAAATTTATGTTTCGTTAAAAAATAATTATATTTAAAGAATTTTCCTTATTTAAAACTACCAATTAATATTAGTTCATTTTCAAAAATAGAATTTTCTTTTTTTAACTACAAAATTTATTTATATATATATTTTTAAAATATTAATGAGTGCCACGTTGGCACTATTGCCAACGTGGCACTCCTCTTTTTATAATATAAAGAAGTGTGTGTGTATATATATATATATATAATAGATTATTTTTGCATTTATTTATACTACAAGTATTATAAAAAGATATTATTTTCTTAATTTTTTTTTACTGTAGATGCCTCTCAAAAAATCACTTAAATGAAAAATAAAAATGCCAAACTAAACACTCTCATCAAAATTAAAAAGTATAAGGAACAATTGTCAAAATAGCAAAAAGAAACGTATATTGTCAAATGGCAACTATGTGTTATCTTTGTCAAAATAGCAACCATTTTGCACTAAATGGGCTAAGACACCTTCCATATTGTCTCCCACTCCATTTCCTTTCCATTTCTGTCTTTCGTCTTCTCTGGTGAAATTGGCAAGCTGCAGTCACTTTGTTCCGCGAGCTCCGATCTACTTCTCTAACCACTGCAACTCCAGTAAACATCCCTAGTCACCATTTTCATCACAAATTCTAGATTCTATAATCTAGATTCACATGAAAGTCCAGTCAAAACTTTTTATGACTGGAATAAAATGCACCTTTCTTCGCAGATTAAAATATTTTCATATCTAAAATGCACTTCATCTACAGTCAATTTCCGAACATTTTTACTCCATTTCTCCATGTCTAACCAAAATTTTACTCATCTTCTTCTCTATCTTATTTTCTGACCACCGTGGCATCTTCATCGATCGGTTGCCACTGGTGAGCCCTCTTTGATTCGCTGGTAAACTAGAAAAATCTAGTTTGAGCCAGACATCCATGGAGAACCAAATCTCCATCTAATTTTCCACGAAGGACCTTGGAGAACGAGTTCCCCATGCTACGGAGAACCAAATGTTCGTGTTCCATGTGGAGAACCAACTCTTGGCTTAATATTTAATCAATTAAAAAGAAATATTTAATGGCATTTTGGCCTACTTCTTTTTAAAAAAAAAAAATTGCTGTTCTGACACAAATTTTGTTACTATTTTGATGAATATGGTAATTATTATTGCTATTTTGACAATTGATTCAAAGTAAATACTCATACCCAATAATGATCCACTACCCACACGTGGGTAAAGTAAAAAACCCACACTACCATTCCTCAAAATATCGCGGTACTATAACATCACATAGTAGACGGAAATACCCTACATGGTGAAAAATAACTAGTTTGACACTAATAAATGCAAGAAGTGGGGTCAAGCGGCCTTGAAATTTCTGAATACTTCAAGGCTTAGATCAACTCCAATGCTACTTTCTACACTATAATTTCTACCAAAAGAGAAAGACACATTTTTTCTTATGAGTCCCATTGTTTTTATGTTTAAGTTTTTCAAATCACCTTTCTCTCAATTATTCCACTTTTTGTTTATCACTCGTATTCTTTCTAAAATCACACATTCATCTACATATTTTCTATTATTATTTTTAAATTTGTTTCTATCTCTCTCCACATTTTTACTTTTTTCTTTATCCTCATTTCCACTCAATTTTTATTAAAATAATCATTTTCTCTCGATCTCTCTCCTCCACATCATTTTGAAAACCTACTTTAACATTGAAGATACTCTTACTTGTTTGACCAAGTACATTCTCCTCATTTTCAAAAATAATACAACTTCCAAAAAGTTTGACTTGGGATCACTTGAAACTTATGAGTCTTAAGATTAGGGTACAATAAAGATATTAGGGTGATAGGATTTAAATTTTACCATTTTTTATCCATTTTTATCTATTCTTTCTGCCAATCAAATCAATCACATCCACATATCTCGTGGAACATATATATTACACAAATCTCCAACATTCAACTCCACTCATCCTCGATTTCAAAAAAAAAAAAGAAAAAAAAAAGAAAACCTCCTCCCATTCTCTTTCCTCTTTTACATAAAAATCCAATCTTATCGCCCCTAGTATCACAATACCATCAAGAAATAAGAAAACACAAGATATTCTATTTCCAAATCAAGCATAGACTTGATTTTAGTAATTTGCGCATTAGATTTGAAGTCTCTTTCATCTAGAAGAACTCCAGACATACGAAGATGAAATACATTACTTAGTGAAGTAGGGGTAACTGGCTGAATAAAAAACCCCACATAACCATTAAGAATAAATCAGCAAGTCCATGTTAAAGAAGGATAATCCTCAAACCACTAACTATTAAATCCAGTCAAGAGAAGTGAAGCAAATTACATCTTACCTTCCCCATCAACATAACAGATAGTTGTTGATAATCTGTCCAAACATATTGACATATTGTTCAACAAACTCAAAAAGTAAACACTTGAGTAAATGTATCAAGCACGGGAAAAGGAGTAACTTTCTGGCGACCAACAAATCCTGGAGAGAAGAACTGAATCTACCACATTTTGGCGCCAACTTCCACTTATATGTTCAAAGTTTCAGTTTGAATCCAACCGACAGAAAATCATCCCTGAAGAGAGTAATGTGATTGCTAGTTAGACTATTGGCTTAAAGAATGACAAGTTATCTTCGATCCACAGCATATAATAACTGTAAAATAGATTTCTTGGATCCCTCAAAAAAGAAAATCTTAAGTGTCATTTCGATTTCCTAAGTATTGTATTCATTTTCAGTTTTCTATTTTAGAGTTGACAGAGAATATAAAGACGTGTTTTCCATGTTTTCAAGGTCACTGTCATTTTTGGGTGTTTCTTTGTAGAAATGTTCTTGTTCCCGAAAATGTGTTTTCAAAAATACAAAAGCAGACTAGTTTTCAGTTTCTGAAACCTCCTTGAAAACAGACAGAACGAGTCCCAACTCATTCACTACATATCACATATTGACAACTATTAACAAATAATAATGGAACCACATATAGTAAAGAAACGATCATACTAGATTAATTTATTTGGCATTACCTCTTCTTGGTCATGCTTCCCATTTTCTCCTGTCCTTTCTGTTTTTCGGCTACACCAGGGCTATCAAGCAATTCAAGGCTTCCAACATAAAGCTCAGCATAAAAAGAGGGACCAAGAAAATCTAAAGCATAAAAAGACAAGCCCATACTAGATTGATAGTGTTTTTTTTTTTTTTTTTTGGGCGGGGAACCAAGGTATATGTCTCAATCTCATAATATCAAGTACAAAAATAGACAACAAAGTTGATACTTTCAACAGGAACACAATTTCCAAAAGTCATAAGAATGGCAAGAATTTAAAAAAAAAAAAACCAAAAAAAATCAAAAAATCTTACATACTTATTACAGGTAAACTGTAATTACCAAAACAGGGGAGAGAAGGGGGCTGGAGATTGATAGTTTATTTGGCATTACCTCTTCTTACTCTTGTTTCCCTTTTTCTCTTGTCCTTTTTGTTTTTCGGCAACACTGGAGCTGTCAAGTGACACAAAGCTTTGAGTTCGGTATGAAAAGAGGGACCAAGAGAATCTAAAGCACAAAAAGACAAGACCATACTAGATTGATAGTTTATTTGGCATTACCTCTTCTTAATCTCGTGTCCCTTTTTCTCTTGTACTTTTTGTTTTTCGGCTACACCAGTGCTGTCAAGTGACACAAAGCTTTCAACAAAGAGCTCGGTATGAAAAGGGGGAGAGAATCTAATGCATAAAAAGACTAGATTTAGAGTTTGTTTGGCATTACCTCTTCTTAATCTTGTTTCCCTTTTTCTCTTTTCCTTTTTGTTTTTCGGCTTCACCGGGGCTGTCAAGTGACACGAGGCTTCCAACACAGAACTCGGCATGGAAAGAGAGACCAAAAGATTCAAAAGCACAACCACATTGACGAGAACTTGGAATAGATATAACCTGACTAGGTTTCTGTCTTTTCAAGTCATACCAGATGAGGCATCTACCATCATAATTCAAGAGAATCTTATCTCCACTCGACGAGTAAGCTAAGGGGCACACCCCCATGTAAGCCTCAGGGACGGTTGGAACGAAGGAGAGCAACTTAGTCCAAGAATCCTTCACTCCATATTCTTTCATCACCCAAATCTCGCTTGTATTCATCTTTCGAGGGACAAGAGCCGTGAGACACCCACCCATTGCCTCGACCGAATCTATGCCAATATTTTCACCAATAAGGTCCATTTGCGGTATCTCAGAAATCTCGGCGGTGCCAACATGAAATGCTATGATAAATTCAGTAGAACCGTTGTGAGGACAACTTTCAATAACTAGGTGTAATGCATCATTTACATGAGCACCCCATACCCTTTTATTAGGTAGAATGTAGGGAAAATCTCTCACTCTTGTCCACGAATTTGATTTCAAGCTATAAACCTTAGTTTCCGAAAACAAGTACCTTTCATTGGGGTCGTAAATCTCTGCCACCCTCACAACCTTATAATCATCGTTTTGGGAATCATACCCAAAACCATATACTTCACTCACGTACACCTCTTTCCCAATTTCAGATTCTATGGGTGTAAATGGTAGAATTTTGACGTTCCTTGTCGAAGGGTTCCACAGTAAAGGCTTGCGAGAAGCTAGAAGCACTAAACCATTGCACGAGTTTAAAATGATATGATTGTCGGTTGGAAACACTCCCACGTCTACGCGTTTCAGTGAATCTAAGCTTAAGCAAAATTGATCATATGTTCCGTCGAGAATTATACTACAACTGGAGCTAGTTTTCGCAGAGCGAATCAGATGCAATTTAATGAAATCGTTGCTGTCTATTAAAGAGCACCATGGCTTCGAAACGCACCTGAGACGCAAGAGCAACTTCACCGGCAGCCAAGAAAGAATTTCTGCCACGATCTCTCTGGGAAGCATTCTTTTTTCTCAAGAATGATGACAATGAATGGGATTAGAAGCAAATGAAGGAGGATTATTGGTTTAACGGGATACGATCGGAAACCCTAAGAAATTGAGCGGGGAATAGCATCCTGTTTTGTAAAGATTTTGTTGAGAAAAAAAAAATAGTAACTAATATGGCGCTCGTGGATTCGATCTCGGGATTTGAGGAGAGCAAAAGAATGAAGAAGATATTAATAATTTTGGTAGATTAATGAGAGATTTTGAAAAAAAAAATTACAGATTTTATAGATGTGAGTTTTGGTGAAAACAAACCTATGCATGACATTTTTACGGTAATGATCTCCTCCCCACAGTGGGGAGGAGATCACGCCTCGACGGTGGGAGGCGTGTAGGTCTCATCACCGCTCTCCACCACCATTACATGTAGATTACATATGATATCCATCGCGACGAGATCATTCGACATTTTTATGTCAAAAAGATAAAAATGTGTGCTAGTGCTTCAAGCCTCCAATGCCTTGTAAGCATAGTAAAATGCTCATAAATAGTGAGATTTTCATACGTGTCATTTAATAGTAGGAAACACGTGCTCCAATCTATCCACTTATAAATATTTTATCATGCTCACAAATAGGCATCAGAGCGGAGCTAACTTCTTGTGTGGCTTGGGCGTGTCAATTTTGTTTACCTTTTCTTTATTTTCCCAACTCCTCTATTGTTTTGGGATGGTAGGAGTAAAATTTTTTAACCATTGGACCTCATATAAAGTACTGAAGTTTGAAACATTTTCAATGCATTTAAGAGCAACTATAATAGATGTGTTAATACACATATTAAATATTATATATTAGTTAGACTTTAAATTAATATCTACAATGAATGTGTTAGCATGTTAGTTAAAAGATTTTTTTTATCACAAGTTAAAATATTTACTAAATTTAGGTAACATTTTAACAAGTGAGATGACATATTTTTCTTAAATGACAATTTTTTTCTTTATTATTATTTTAGTTTTTAAAATTCTTGACCAATAGTATTATTTGAACCATTGAATTTATGGGGTTGGGATGGTCCATTATATTTATGGGTTAAGCATTGTTTAGATAAAATTAGTATATGTTATGAATAATAATTGAAGTGTTATGAATAATTGAGAATAATTTGGTGGTTATGAATTATGAGGAATAATTTGGTGGAGGAATAATTTGGTAAAAGATGTAATTATTATATGTGAATGACTATTATACCCTTGATGAAATTATGTAATTACGATTGTATTCAATTCGATTTCCTATAAATAGAGAACTTCGATTATTAATGAAATTCATTCACGAGAATTCCTTGAATTCATTCTATACAAATTCTCTCTATTGTTTACATACTTTTATAACACGTTATCAAAGACGAGTCTACAACTAATTAATATGGAAGGGAATATCTTTCTAGATTAAATCTTATAGATGATCTTCGATCGAAACCTTAATATTAGTTAGATTATAAACTTCATCACTTCTCTTCTCATTCTTCCGATTTGATCAAATCGCTTGGTGATTCTATTGTTTGGTATGCGACAAGATTGGTTACGTGAAAACACGTATCAACCCTTCACGTGTTGATCACGTAGATTAACGTTGTTGCTTATGGGAGAAGATGATTGTCTGTAGCTTGATTCAATTGGAGCATTGAAATATCTATACAAATCAAATTGACATGAACGCAATGTTCTCATCTTCAGTAAGCAAAAACAATTTCAGAGCACAAATATATATATATTATATTATATTATATTATAATAATATATTAAACTATTACATTCGTTTTATCGAGATATAAGGAGTATACATTATCAAAATCAAATTTTTCGACTCCATTATACTCGATTTAACGAGCTTCGATTTGACACCAACATTGATAGGGTAATAACTGCGTTTTGAAATATGTTATTATCAAACTTTCAAAATTTACAAATCAGTACACCAACTTTTGAAAAAGTTACAAAATAGTCCTTGAATATTTTGATATTGATAAATTGAAGTAGAAAGGAGATAATTTTTAATCGTAAAACATTGATAAAATATTTTTGATAATTTAACCATTGCCGGATTGAATAGACAATTTTACTCTTGCGAATCGTAAAAGGAAGGACCGAGCCTAATTTTGGCGACAATAAACAAAAATGGATAGAATATTCCCAGAAGAAATTCTAAATCCATTAAGTATGACGAAGTCCATTTGAGTTAATAGATCGAATATTAATGTAACTCTCAAGAAAGGGTTCAATTACATAATGTACTTATTCTAGAAGGATAAGAGTGCTCTTTTAGAAGTAATGAGTATTTGTTCTAGAAGAACAAATTTGCTCCCGTAAGCGATTCAATATTTAATTCTCGCACTTTATTTACCTGCAATTTAATTACCGCAATACCTCCTACTTGATGATGGGTTCAACCGCCACTAAGCGGAAGGTTTTATATATTTACGCACTTTATATGCTAAGTGATGGGTAATACCTTCTACAGCGGATCCTCTTTGAGAAGTAGTTAATCATTATGCATTTAATTCTATAATTTAAATTAGTAAATTTATATTTCTTGCAATAATTCCCATAAGGTAGGTTCGACCACCTATTGGAGGAAATTTAATTTCTGCAATTTAAATTTATGCACTTTATAGTTTGAATATATTTCCAATGTGGTGGGTAATACCACACGATTGGTGTGCATATTTCCAATATGGTGGGTTATACTACTACGATTGGGTATAACTAATCCTACTCGTAAAAGTAGTTGATCAAATATTCTAATCATACTAAGTAGTAGACGATGAGAATAAAATTACTTCCCCATATATACCGAATATTAATGGAGAAAATTGAGTAAGTGGTACTTGAAGTCACCATTGGATAAATAGATGAAAATAAAATGCTCAATAGATCCCATGTTGATAAATCAAAGATAATATATCGCATGGAGAAATTATATGAAGTAATCTCATCGATGATATGAGATTGTATTAATATGAGAATAAAATGCTCTTGAAGAAGCATAATCACTAGATTTACTGTATTTGAATAAAGCCAATATGATATTATTATTACTCCGTAAAGAAGTACAAAATAGTGGAACATATTGAGAATATCAAAAGATGGCATTAAACACTCGAAAATATAGAAATGTAAAAGAATATACATCTTTGAATCCATAAATGAGGATGCCTCGAGAGTATAAATACTCGTGAACTCCGCCACCATCAACATTAGGATTTCATAATGAAATATTTAAAGGATCCTAATTTCTTTTAAGCTGACACGATGATTACTGGCCAAGCGGACTGGGCTTCGCATTCTTGAACATATGCATGAAATTTGATGAGTAGTTCATCAACAAGATACTAGCAGAAATAAGTATTTTCTCATTTGAATGAGAGATAAATTTATTATTTACACTTCGATCTAGAAAGCATGATAAGCCATCAAAGAAATTATTAATATTCAACAAACCTATTGGTTTGACATGAAAATTCCATCTGTGCCAACGAGGCTATATTGAATATTTCCTCCGATTGTGTTGTAGCTTGCTTTGGAAGGACAATGAAAGCATCACTATTATTCATCATATACATCATGCAGTTATGGATGGATTGCGCTTGTAGCCCCAACCCGCTGACCCATGGTAGAATGGCTCCACCCGGTATTAGATCCAACTAGATGGAAAGGTATTACGCTCAAACTCTTATTCCCCATGATTGTCAGGCCATTATAAGTCTAGCTAAAAGTTTGTTGTTGGTTCCTCCAGATAGTATATTGATTTCTTGTCTTCCTAACTCTTTTACTGAAGTCGGTTTGCCATATCCACATATTGGATATGGCCTACCAGCTTAGATCCACCAAGAATACATACGGTTTTAATCATGAGGTAAAGGTAGACTTGTATGAGATGATTCTAAAATCTCCATATCCATCTCTACTCCTATCTCTCTTTTTGCACTCTACTTTTAATGTATGAACATGAGAGATATATGAATCCCTCTATTTAAAGAAAAATTTTAAAACCAATAATTAGTGCACTATTTACTTTTTTTGACAAATATGAAAGAGAAAAAGGCAGAAATTTTTCTTTAGTGATATGACATATAGTGTCACAAGTGATTGAAAAATAATATATATCTTAAAATTGAAAACGATATTTACAAATAAAAGAAATATATTGATCTTTGTTATTACAAGACTTTCTTACATAAATTTGGGAAAATCATTATGCTAAATTTTTCTACTAAATTTACAAACGAGGATCTTCTAAAGTAAGTTTTCAAGACCGTATGCTTGGCGTTTGTTGATCTTTGAATTTGGCCCATAAGGTCATTAGCTCACCTTTGTACGTGTCCACTAGGATGTGTCTCAGAGAACTGTTGAATATCATCCAAAGGCTCTTACTCAATCCATCCTTAATGAATGCTATTTTATCTTCTCGATTTCGGACAAGTACCCCATGATTTACATCGAGTGTCACATGTCCACCGAGCACAACTTGTAGCATCCTCCTAATCTTTTTGCTCTCCGTTTCTTTGAAAAAAACTACTTTACCCATACTAGGCATGTATTTAGAAGGAATTGAAACCTCACCAGATAATCGAACCTTTACTTCAATCAAGTATCGGATATCTTGTGGGATACCCTTATTCATTAGCATCCTTAATCTTTCCGGCCTACATCGATAAATCCTTTTTAGGATTTTGATCGGTAGTGATGGATAGTATTTCAAGATTTGAGAGCATATGATCCATTATAATGTATAGACCCTTGTTAGGATGGAATTTTGCAATAATTTTGATGATTTATTTATAGAATAATACGACGCTGCGTATGAAATAAGACTCAGATTTTAAATAAAGCGTAAGAGCTCTGATTTCGAATTAAATAATAGCCTGATGTGATGCGTAGATTTAGTACGAATCTGTTTGAATAGTAGTAGACAATAATGTCACCAAAAGATGATGGAATATGTCGGTGAATTATTTCTATGATAAATCATATTGAGCACTATCACGGATACTTAGTGAAATCGATATAAGAATTTCTTGAACTAGAAGTTCAATAATACTGTTTCGTTGCAAAACCGGATTGACCATCCCGGTTTAAATAATTGTGCAATCAATATTTCAAGTGAAGAATTAAAAGAATTCAACGATTGTTCTCGATAAATGATGAAATCATTACTAGCCAATATTGGAAATAAATTCCAAATATATCTCGGAATAAAGGATGAGAAATATGGGCTCATCCTCCATGGACTACTAGATATTATGATATGGATCCACTAGATAGTCACATGTGTATATGATTCGTAATTTGAAATTTCTGAAATATTTGCTCACTGTATGAGCATGATTTTGATTTAATGATAAAGCTTAGTAAATGTATATCCCAATACTTGAATAAATCACGAAGGATTGGTATGCGCATCAAGTGGGATATTATATGGCAAATTATTTAAAGTCCTCAAATAAATTGCCGATATAGAATAGAATGCAAGCAGTCTAAATTCCCATATTAAATAATGATGAGAACATATATGATTAAAAATCATACCAACTGTATGAGTTTTGGTGTTCTAAATTTTCTCGCATGAGGGAGTATTAAAAAGTTGAAAATAATATGTGAAATGCATCATATTATATCCTCAAAATTAAATCTTAACTTGAAGTTCAAAGATGCATAAAAGGCTATGAACAATCACATATATCAACTACGATGCTTTGATAAGTTAGTGCACTGTGAGCGTTGATATTTCCCCAAACATATATATCAAAAACAAATTATAAAAGATGGTCTTAATAACTGAGGCATATGCTCTTGAAGAGTATATAGATATAACTATATTGTGTAATCCTACAAGAGGATTGATAATGAGATATCTCGATAAATTATGTCGATATGGGAAAAGAAATGAAATTGAAAAGTGTATACGATATGAAAATGTAGCGCTACATATGATCAATGATAATGAAAATATTGAGATATATTGAAGATGATAAGCTGGTGAATGTGAAATCCTTGATTTATGAGATGATGAGATGATGATGATCGTGGTCAAGTTTAAAGATAAGCATGGTGGTCATTATATGTTGCATGCTCATGAAAGTTAAATTACCCGATCGTGTGTGTAGTCTTGAAAGGAAATTAAAGGATCGGATGAAACTAAACCCGTGTTTATGAGAGTACCCTAAAGGGTGAACTAAGCCTGGGAATGAAATAACCTATTAAGTGAGTATTAAATGTTAAATGATATATTTTAAATGTTAGTTAGTTATGAAGGTTTACTTATATGTTTACATGTTTTTACAATGAATTTATATGCTTTAAATTGTGTATTTGGAGACATGTGTTCATGGTGAATGTTTTGTAGTTGTGTAAGAAAATTGATGCACTCTAAATGAGCACGAAGAGTATAAAACCAATGTATATGATACTCATACAAATGTATGAAAGATTTTGAAATGCTTGCAGATACTTGTATAAAATACAGCGTTGCACTCTTTTTTCCTGAGGTTTTATCCCATTGGGTTTCCTAGCAAGGTTTTTAATGAGGCAACTTTAAAGGCGTATTCACATGAATAATGTACTCTTTTCCTTCATTAGGGTTTTTTTCCCCTGGGTTTTCCTAATAAGGTTTTAACGAGGCATATTCATGGTATATTGAACGATAGGAGAAATTGATACGGTGTATCTATTGGATCAGTTATAATGGAGCTAATGCTTTAGATCCAAAGCGATGATGATATTGAAATCATTTACCGTATAAAGATATCAGTTCTCAAGATATGAAATCAAAGCGGAGAAATTGTACTCTTTTTCCTTCGATCAAGTTTTTTTCCCACCCGGGTTTTCTTTGACAAAGGTTTTAACGGCGACACGTGAAGACTACTCTGATAGACATCGGGGAGCAATGTTTTGATGAAAGCGATATAACCACTCCAAGCTATCCTGCCAATCGTTTTGGAAGTTTTTTCCCCTTTGGTTTTTTCTCCAAAGCAGTCAGAAGACATTTCAGTATTAATAGTCATTCAGAGTGTTATGAATAATAATTGAAGTGTTATGAATAATTGAGAATAATTTGGTGGTTATGAATTATGAGGAATAATTTGGTGGAGGAATAATTTGGTAAAAGATGTAATTATTATATGTGAATGACTATTATACCCTTGATGAAATTATGTAATTACGATTGTGCCATTCGAAGTTTTCCTATAAATAGGGCTTCAGTTATTAATGAAATTCATTCCTGAGAATTCCTTCGAATTCATTCTCTCTAAATTCTCTCTATTGTTTCTATACTTTTATAACAGTATATCTATTATAGTAATGAAACACAAGTTAACTTTAGGATAATTATTGATAGATATTCTATACTGACATTTTTCAGTGATATTCTGATGTGTTATTTATTTATTGGGTGATGGAGAAATACACATATATTTATCACTTAATTTTAGGGATGGCAAAACGACCCGCTAAACCCGAAAACCGCGGATACCCGAACCAAACGGATCGAAAAAATCCGAACCGGTGGGTCGACGGGTCGGATATGATTTTCGAGTGTAAAACCCGAAACGGATATGGGTCGGATATGGATATTAGATATATACCCGAACCCGAACCGAATAACCGTATTTTTTTATTATTTTCTACTAAATAAATCTTAAAATATAAAGTAAAATTTACTTTTCATTTCAAATTCAGTAAATTTACTTTCCATTTCAAATACGGTCATCTTAGAATGCTGCGGTAGCCAATTGAAAAGAAATCCCACATCGGTTGAAAATTGGGACCTAACATAACTTTATCAATATAAAAGGACACCAAAGGCTGAGCTGCTGTGCAAAGACAAACCCAAAGGTCAAAGCCTGGTGATTGGAATTTGGAAATGGGGCTGAAGTTAAATATTGAAGAGTTGAACTAGACTTACAAAATTTTGATTTTGTTTTCTTAAAGGATGATGGGCCTAGTTGACTTGCTTTCGGGTCACCGGGTTTTGATTGAATAATTGTATATGTCAAATAAAAAAAAGGGTAAACGGGTACCCAAACGGGTTTCAAAATCAACCCAAAAAAATACCCGAACCGAACCCGAACCGAATACCGATGTTCGGATATGGATATGGATATGGGGTCGGGACCTCGGTTCGGATATGGGTTTGATCAACCCGAACCGAACCCGACCCGTTGCCATCTCTACTTAATTTATATCTTCATAAGCCAATGAAAATATGACACATTCCTCGTGTCAATTGAAACTATCAATTTTCAATATCTGTGTAGAATCACTCATAACTTTAACATACACATATGTCACTTAACATTCATTTTATTGATAATATGGCAAATTAAATTTAATCTATCTATTGTGAGTGCTCTTATTATTAAGAATGGTTTTGGTTCTCCAAATTTGAAAAATCAAACTTAACTCTCTAAATAAAAAAGTTAACATCATAAAGAGTGAGCAAAATTTTAGAAGTTAGCTCTTTAAACTAAGGGTATGTTTGATTCACAACAAATTTGGTGTAAGTTTTATTTACTCAAATTACATGTAAATTGTGTGGTTGAAAATGAGAGATAGTGTATTAAAAAATATAAAATATTTGTGTGTGTGGTTGAAAAAGATGAGAGATAATTTTTTTTTTTTTGAAATTGTATTGTATAGAACAAGGTCTAAAAAGCATATCACATTTAAAAAGCTTGGTGGAGGTGTTTTTAACTTTTTATTTGACCTTTAGCGAGAAATTTATTGTTTTGTCTCATTTCTAAATAATAATAAATGTTAATATCATTGACTAACATAATTAATTCCAGGCTGTATTGTTCAAGAAGTGGAATATTGAAATTTGTGCTCATTAAATTACCGAGGATGAATTTAGTTCTCCAAATTTAGAGAGTCAAATCCTATATCTAAATTTAAATATAAATTTAGATAGCTTATTGAAGTAAGTAACTTCAAGAGGCTCTTTATATTTAAAGAGTATCTTTTGAGAACTAAAGATCATATTTTAATTTAAAGAGTCATTTTTTTAATATTTTCCAACGTACTCTTTATATTTGAGTATGTAAATATACTGAATTTTATAATTGATCTTGAAAATTGCAAAGAGTCAATAAATTAGTATATCTAGAGATGTGAATGTATTAAATAGATAAGAAAAATCAAATAAAGAGTGAGCTTCGCTCTCCAAATTTGGAGAGCCAAAACCCAATTTCTAAATTTAAAAGTTGTAATAAAGAATTTGTTGGAGCAAACTTTTAAGCAATGACTCTTTAAAATAAAGAGTATCTTTCAAGTAAATAGTCTCTTAAAAATGCTCTAATATTTTAAAAGTTAATTTTTTAAAATTAGACAGCAATATCTTATATTTAAAGAGTTAAAGAGTTTGTTAGAGACCCCCAAAACACTTGTACTACAAATAAATATAAGTTAACAACAAATGTAAGTCAAACACTTGTACAAGTGGTAAATATATGTTAAAACACTTGTATCAAAATTAATGGTCTACCACTTGATTATCTTTATATTATAAAAAGAGAAGTGCCAACTAGGCACATTGCCATGTTGGCATTTCTTTAGTTAATTTTTTTAAAAAAACTTATTTAGAAACCAACATTAAATGACATTTAATAATTTCATTTTCTTATTTAATTTATTTTCATTTTCATATTTACTATTTTTTATTTATTTCCAAGTCGACACTCATTTACTATTATAAATATATAAAAAAATGACTCGCAAATAAACATTAAATGTACATTTAATAATTTTATTTTTCTTATTGAATTTATTTTGTTTTTCTTATTTAGTGTGTTTGTATATATATGTGTGTACGTGTGTGTATATATATATACATATATATATATATATATATATATATATATTAATTTTTGAACTATGTATATCGTTGAAATGATCTAAATGCATGAATTACTAAAAATCATACTATCAATAAAAAGTGAAGTGCCAACTAAACATTGTGCCAAGTTGGCAAGCATTTATTTAAATATAACCTCATTTTTTAAAATTATAATTCAAAATATTAAATAATAAATATTTTTTGCTTATTTTTTATCGTGTTAAAATTATTGGTTTTGATAGTTTTGCTTAGTTATGTGAATTGGACCCTTCAAAAATAGTGGGTATTTTTTAATTTATTTATTTTTTAAAATTAAATAGTGAATAGTTATAAGTATAACTGGATTTATGTGAAATAATTTATTTATTTTTAAATAAATGATAATTTATTAATCTTTAATTATATTATGATAATTGAAGTGCTATATTTGGCGAATGCCCTGTTGGGGTGCCAACATGACACGCGGTTTCTAATTAAAAAAGTTAATTTATATTTTTTTATTTTAATATGATTGATGTGATATGCTCATTAACTAAATTTTTCATTGCATGTGTTTTGCCTTTTGTAAGTATATAAAATTAAAAATAAAAAGGTTTTCTTTCTAAAATTAAAATACTTTTTACGTAAAGAGAAAAAAATCAAATAAATTATGCAGTGAACATTATCTAGATATCTTGTAAATTTATGTTACATAAAATTAAGTATAATACTTCTTAAACAATAAAGTTAAAATTAAGTAACAATTAAAGCTAGAGTTTAGAGTGCAAAATGTCTATTGCAGAAAAAAAAATGTGTTCAATATAAATTTGATATGTACCAACGAGAAAGACACATTTTGATAATCAAAGAATTTTTATATAGTTATTCCAATAATTTGTTTATAAGTAATAAATCTCCATGAGTATTGTTGTGCAATTCGATACACGACAATTAGAATGAAAGTTATACGTTTTGATAAACTTCCTAATTATGCGATCTACGTGAATTTTTTTAACTTACAATTGTAATTTTCCTACGTATTTTTTGCATGGACTATATAAATATAAAATATTATAGATTTCAATAATTATTTACAATTATACAATCTCTTATATATAAATTACATTAATTATGTAATTCAACATTTATATTCAATATATTTATAATGTAATATCAATTATTTATTATATATAAATTTAATTGTCCCCGTGCATCGCACGGGCGTAATACTAGTAGACTTGAAATAAGGTCAGTGCTCTCCTGCACACGCCGTGTGCAGGAGAGTCATGCACACTGATGATGTGGCACTCTCACATGGTGCTACGCCATCCATTTTTTTTTTGAATCTACGTTAAGTGAGATGAATAATATATAACTGCTCCTGATGATGGGATCGGTGGGCCCCCACAAATTTTTGAACTTGGAGTGTGCACACTCTCCTGCACACATAGTGTGCAATGTGCAGGAGAGCATGAGTGCTATAAATAAACCCACATTCCACAATATTTTCAACACTACCATATATCCAACAGTATTTACAAAATAAAAAATGGCACTTAAATCTCCAATTCTCTTGATAATCTTTTCGATCCTGGTGGCTTCTATTGAAATGCCTACCGTATTGGGTGGTGGAATTGTTGGAGGCTGGACGACAATCCAAAATCCCCGCAATCCTCATGTGCAAGAAGTCGCAAAATATGCAGTATCGAGGAATAACTATTTTGCCGCTACAAAATTACAGTTTCAAAGTGTTGTTAGTGGAGAAATGCAAGTTGTAAGTGGGTTGAATTACAAGTTGATTATCTTAGCCAAGGATGGGAAGGAGGTCAACAAATATAAGACCTCTATTTGTGAGACGCTAGATAAGGAGATGGAGCTCGTTTACTTTGTAGAATTGAAAGGTTAATTATGTGATGATTACATAAATTTCCTTTGTAATGATCTTTTGTAATGCTTTATGACAACAACTTTTGTTTGAGTTTGATCTACTAATGACTTAGCTCCTAATTGTTCTAGATACTACTCGATTTTTGTTTGCATCAGAAGCTCACCGTTTAGATTAAATTAATAAATTTAAATTAGATCTAATAAAATAAAGAGTCAATCATTCCTAAACATCATTCAACTTCTATTTGATTCACGAAAGTATCAATGTCCTTTAAAATAATGTTCTTTAAAATATCATTCAACTTTTATTTGATTCAGTCTTTTTTGAAAATTGTCTCAATCGATCACTCAATTTTTTAAAAACCACTCAATGTTAGGTAGAAAGTCTAAGGGTGTGTTTGATTGGTAAAACTTTTGCAGATAAATGTCAAATCATGCAATCTGTTTTATATCTTTGGTATTTGATTCCAACATGTAATTGAGATTGATTTTGAAAGGTATAATTATTTAAAGCACGATTTGAGTTAATTGCAGGTAAATGTTTTCTTGAGTAATAGTTAGGTAAATATTTAACATGCAAATATTTACTAGGTAAATGATTTACACATTGCAATCAAACACACCCTAAGAGTCAAATATGGTGAATTCAAATTTTTATCTTCAGAGTTACAATTAACTTACCAAGATATTTTAAAGAAGTCAACATTTTATTTTATTTTATTTTATTTTTAGTTGGTTAGCATTTGTCTTCACAGTGTTCTTTATTTAATTGCACAAGAGAGCTCGTACAAGCTCAAGGACTTTGGTTAGCATTTATTCGGGGGAAATTACCTTTTTTTTTTTTAACAATAAAAACTACCCACAGTTTTTTTTGTAAAATAAGGAACACAATGCAAAACAAAATTGGAATGCCAAAATGTCGCACGTGTCAAGTTCAGTGACTATATAGGGTGATTGAGAGTGTTTTTTTAATGGTTTTTAATGTAAATGAGGAGAGAGAATGAGTGAAATTTAATGGTGGAGATTTGTGAATGTGACGTGATGTGTGGATGTGATTAATTTAGAGTAAAGAAAGAATATATAATAAAGGAGAAGAGAGAATGGGTGGAATTTAATGGTGGAGATTTGTGGATGTGACGTTATGTGTGGATGTGATTGATTTAGAGTAAAGAAAGAATGTATAAAAAAGTGGAACAAAGTGGAAATTTTTTGAAAAAAATGATGCCAATCATGCCTTATATATTAAAATAATCAAATGCACTAAAACGCAATTTCAGTTTAACAATGACTTTTCTTTTTTCATCATGACAGTAACATTCATTATTTCAATCAGGTAATATGCAAACTTATGGCAAATAGCCACTAAAAAAAAAAAAAAGAAACTTACAGTAAATAATAATTTCACATTACATTACATTAGTAATAAAATATGAATGGTACATTAATGATTTTTATTTTTTTTTTCTAGGAAAGGGGTACATTAATTATAGTAACAATGTAGGTTAAATATCATTATGTACCATTCAGTTTTTATGAATTTTCTTATTTTTTAATTGAACACAAGTATTTTACTTGTGCAATGCACACAAGTTAATATGGCCAAAATACATTATCTACATTTACATCTACAATATATTAAAAGGGGGAATGGATTGAAAACTTTTGATTTTCTATTTTTACCCTCGCATTAATAATTATTTTCTTACTTTCATATATTATTTTTCATGTAATTAATAATTCTAATGATTTCGAATTAAGTAATATTTACTTTGTTGACCTTTACATTTCCACCTTTATGTATATATTTTAAAGTAATTAATTAATTAATAATAATGACTAATAATTAGCACAAGCTAAAGAAACTCTCTTTTTCGCCTTATGTATATAAAGTAATAGTAATTTGTTTTTCTACACATTTAGTGGTTTTATACTTCATAAAAAATGGGTTTGTATTTATAATATTTCTTTCTCTTTTTTTTTTCTGGATGAAAATAATTCATTTTCTTTAATTGTTATGTTATTCTCTATTGATTATCAACTTTGTGCATTGTGTATTATTCACAATGTGATAGATACATATATTTGGCAAAATCGTATGTGTTTACATATCGAATAATTATTATGTACAAATATTATTTGTCAAAATACAAAATGAATCATAGCAAGATTGCAACGTCATTATAGACTAGTCAATTGAAGTAATAAAATTATTTATACAAATTTATACAAATTAAACTAGTGTCTCCATTACATATATAAAAATAGACTTATATTCCATTTCCATCCATCCTTCAAAGACAGGCCATAGTTTCTAATTTTAAATTTTAGTTGAAGTAATAGTTTCCTTATACATCTTATTTAATACTAGTATTACCCCCGTGCATTGCACGGGATAATTAAGATGATATATATATAATATTATTATAAAATATGACAATATATTATTATGAATAGATAATAAAAATAACAAAACTATGTAATATTATAGATTTCAACAATGGTTTATAAATTTTGCTGTGAAATATTATCTTGTAAGAAAAATACTATATCAGTTATGTAATTGATGATTTAAGGTAAGAACATAATATTTGGGAACAAAATTTAGATAATATACATATTTGAATAAAAAAATCAACCTTAATAACACGTTTTATGAGTTATACATTATTCAAACGTATGTCCAATATGATTAACAATATAATAATCTTATGGTAAGCCTACACAGATATATATAAAGTTTATAAATATTGAATTGAATTGGTACTACATTTAGCTTGAATTGAATTCTGAATATTGAATTGATTTTTCACCATTAGCAGATTTTATTCACCTTAACGTGGTAACTATAAAAAGATAATTATTTATTTTTTTTAAATATGCGAAAAGGTTCTGTTTTTCTAAAATAGATTACCTCTACCAACGTGACACTACGCCAAGTTGACACTTGTACTATATAATTAATTTTAAAATAAAGATGTATATAAAATAGCTAAAATGTAATATTCAAAAATTCAGATACAACACTAAACATAAAATAATTAAAAGAATTTATAAATTAATTCAAAAAATAGAATACATATAAAAAAGATAAAGTACATATAAAAAATACTAAATAAGGAAAGCAATATAAATTAAATTAGAAAAATAATTAATTCCTAAAAACTAATGCAAAACATGACATTGCCACCTTGGCATTTTGCCTAGGTGGCACTTCTCTTATTATTATATTAAGATATATTGTTATCGACAAAATAAAATTATTAATCTAAAATAATTAGTGAATTAAAGGATAATATTAAGAAAATAATATTGTACACTAACTAGTAACTAGTTTTGATAAATAATAATAATAATAATTTTGCAATAATAAAATATGAATGGTGCATTAATGATTTTTTTCTTGAATGGGGTGCATTAATCATATTAACAATGTAAAAGAAATATCATTACCGTACCATTGACTTTTTATAAATTGTCTTACCTTTAGTTGGTTTTTTTTGGGGGTGCAGGGGGTTGGTTGGTTTCGAAAGGAAAATGTTCTTCAGTAATTAGTAAACAATTGTCTTGAGAGTAAATAAATAGTTAAACACTTGTATCACGAGCAAATGAAAATGTTCAAAAACTAGTGCCACACAAAATTAGTATGCCTATTTTATCAATAAACTAATATTTATTTTTTTTTAAAACCACATATTTCTAGAAATTAGTTTCTTGCTAAAATATGCATAATGGTTTTATACTAGCGTTGGGTTTTGAAAAACACTACTCATTCCGTCCCAATTATATAAATTTATTGATTTTTTCACAAAAATTAAAAAAAATTATTGGAAATATAAAATTTGCAACTACTTTACTAATTTACGCTTATTTAATGAGTGCAATTTAAAGATAATGGTTATAACTAGGTATATTAAATAAGGTTGTTTTGGTAAATGAATAAAAAAACTTAATATAGAAATAAGACTGTATAATTAAAACATTCGAAAAAGAAAAATAAGCCTATATATTTGAAACGGAGAGAGTAGTCAATGAAAATGTTGCAAGGGTAAATGTAAGTTCCTTTTTTTTCTTTTTTGTTTTTTCTTTTTTGAAATAAGAGTAAATGTATGTTAAACACTTGTATTGAGTGTAAGTATTGATTAAACACTTGTAGCAAAACTAATGGTCTTCCACCATTGACTTCCACCATAAAAGCAACCCACCTTTCACATTTTTCTCTAACACTTTCATACAACAAACCAAATTCTTCATCAAACCAAAAATGATGTTCAAATCTCCAATTCTCCTGATAACCCTCTCGATCATGGTAGCTTCTTCTATTGAAGCCGCCGCCATTGTTGGTAACTGGCAACCAATTAAGAACCCTGAAGATCCTTATGTGCAAGGGATTGCAAAGTATACAGTGGAAGAATATAACAAGCTTGCTAAGATGACATTGCAATTTCAAAGCGTTGACAGTGGAGAAATGCAAGTGGTGAGTGGTTTCCTTTACCGATTAATTATCTCTGCCAAGGTTGGAGGTGCGGTACACAGATACGAAGCGGTTGATTATGAGATGCCAGTGAAGAAAATTAGAAATCTCGTTTCCTTTCTAGAATTGAGAGGGTAATTTAGTAACTACATAAAAATATTAATTTGTGGATCTTTTGAAATGCTTTATGGTGGTAATTTTCGTTGATTATAACTGTGGTGGTAATACTACAGTACATAATAAAACATCATTTGAGTCACTGGAAAACTAATGTTTAATATACACTACAAGAAATCTCAGTATTTTAAATTAAAAAATCGGGTAAATTTAATAAATAGCAATTAAACTTTCAAGATGTAACTAATTAGTCACAGAATTTTGAAATATAACTAAATACTCACTGAACTTTACTTAACGTCATTTATCGATCACTCGTTGACTTAATATTTATTCTATTAGCGTATTGCGCCAATTTGAATGACAATATTATATATGTGACCAACTATATCAGCTGCTAGTATTAAAAACTCACTCAAATAGGACGAAAAGTTATATAAATAATAAGAAACGCAAGTATTATTTCAGACAGTTATATTTTTGATAGTTTATTTAATTTTTTTCTGATTTAAGTTCCACGTAGATGAATTTATTTTACCAATAATTAATCTAATTATCTCTACGAAGAATGTGATTAGTCATATACACATAATTCTTAAATATATTTAAATATTGAGTTAAAGAGTGATTATTAGTTGACGTTAAGCAAAATTCGGTGAGTATTCAGTTACATTTCAAAGTTCAGTGAGTAATTAGTGACATCTTGAAAGTTTGGTGACCATTCATTAAATTTACCCTTAAAAAATCTATAGCTAAAATGAAAAAATCTGTAGTAAAATGCTAAATTCCAAAAGAATAATTTGTCCCAAGATCCATCACTAAAGTCGGCATCATCAAAAGTTCCTGATCAACTTGTATTACAATTTTAGACAAATGCGAATATTTCTCAAAATTTTCATCCTACTAAGGCCTTGTTCTTTAGAAGCATTTGTGTATTTCTATGTAAAATATGTGGTTAATATTATATTAAAAAATATGTGTAGTTTAAAATATATGTAAGTTACACGGAAATATGCAAACTCATAAAAAGAACAAGGCCTAAATTTCTGACACAATTTCCGATGTAATGAAATCGGCTTTTATTTCCTTGGGAACGAGTTTCCATCGGAATTGTTCCCGGAATTGTTCAACATAAGTTTCCGTAGGCGTTGTTTCTGTGATAAATTGCAATAGAGTTATATTGCCACGATACATCTTGACCGAGTTCATTCTTTCGGAAACTTTGATGAAAGTCGCTTTTCGTTCGAAATTATGATGACTATTCTGTAACAAATTATGATTGTTCAGATGATTTTTTTTTTTTTTTTTTGCCTTTTTCTTCTTTTTACATAACTAGTTATAAGAACGTACTTCGCACGTTATATGCAAAAGATAAATGAAAGACATTAACAAAAAATTAGTGTATTAACATTCTTTATGAAAGTAATAGAAGTAAATTGAGGTTGTTAAAAAGAAATTAAAATTGGTAAAACCATATTATGAATAAACCTTTTAGAAATTACAGATATAGTATTTTTTTCACCAAGCTTTTTTATATAAATTAAATAATTTTTTGCGTCATAAATTTTTAAGTGACAACTCTATGTTTTTTTCCAAAAAGCATAAAATTTAGCCAACATAATATCAGTAACTCACATGTGTAAGCTAATTGGCATTTTTTTAATTTTTTTTCTCTAATTAGAAATATTAATACCTCAATTTTTCTACTAAATTAGTCCAAACATCTAATTCAAAAATTAATAAGATTAGTCATATATATTTGAGTCGATTAAATATGATATCAATCAAATATTAAAGCTATGAAAACATGATATTTGAATTAGGAAATTTTAAAAGATTTTTATAGGAAACAAAATGAAGAATATACATTTTTAAGTTATATGCTTTTAATAAAAGTACAATATATATTTAAATATTCATGTTTAACAGAATTAAGGTAATTTTAAAATCCATTCAAAACTTAGGCTATGTTCTATATACATTAAATCTCATCAATTTACTTTTATTTTATTCTCTCTTATCGTTTTCAACCACTTAAATATTGATTTGATAATTTATTTATATTTTTTCTTACATGTTCTCTAATTCTCAATTATACTTCCTATACGAAATTCAATTTAACAACAAATAATGTGTATAGAACAAGGTCTTAGTTATATAAATGTATTTTTTGAATTATTGAATTAAAAAAATATTTATGAAATAATTATAAATCAAAAGTTATTGATTATCATACAATTATACTTTTTCAATTTATACAAAAAGTCATATGCATTAAATAAAATCACATTAAATTAGAATATTTATAATTTAATTTTATCAATATAATATGAAGAGTCACTCATTAATTATTTATATAAATATTATTTTAGTAAGGGTATAATGGACTAAACGAATTATAAGTGAGGACATTATTGGAAAGCAAAAGATTTCCACACATCCCCACTTTTTAATATAGTATAGATTTGAATTTGAATGCACAATTTGGGCAATTTTTTTTTTTTTTTAATAATACTGTCCACAATTTTATTTTTTAATTTGCGATGGCAATCCATAAGTAATCTCTCACAATTGACGACAGAATTTTTGTGTGTCATAAAATTTCCGTAACTGATGCATCATTTGCCAGTGGTGATATTGGCATTAGCATCTTGGAGCATTAAATTATTATACCTATATAATCTATATCTATATAATATATAAAAACAGAAGTGATTTTAGTATTTTTCCCGCCTAAAACTCCTCTTCACAAGTCGTCTGCTCTTTCACATATCACTTTCTTTTATTTTTTATATTTAATGGTAAACAAATTGCATTTATAGCGGTAGTGTGGTATTTGACCAAGAAAGTCAATTGCTCCTTAGTTCAACGTTCTTGAATTAAGGTAGCATTTGTTGGTCAAGTGGCGGGGATCGATTCGACCACGCGCATTAATTATTTTTTGTTTTTCCATTTTTTCTTTTTTGGGCCTTTTTCTTTTCTCTTTCTTTATCTTTTCCTTTCTTTTTAAGTGGAGAAGAATCCTACATCGAAAATTTATGAAATGATATAGGATTTCTTATTTATAAAAGGAGGTTAAATTTCTTATTACTGTGCAATGATTTGAGCACTGAGCAACTCATACATGCAAGTATTAAAAAGTTGTTCTAAAATATATTTCAATATTATTTTATTTTTATATTTATTTTTCTTTTTACCTTTTCTTTCTAAACGGGATGATTTGGGTCTTAATAATCGGGCATATATATAGAAGTATTAAAAAGTTTTGTAAAAATATTTCAATATAATTTTATTATTTTATTTTCATTTTTCTTTTTTTCTCTCTTTCTTTATCTTTTCCTTTCTTTTTAAGTGGAGAAGAATCCCACATTGAAAATTTATGAAATGATATAGGATTTCTTATCTATAAAAGGAGCGATGTTAAATTTCTTATTACGGCAATGATTTGGGCCTGAGCAATCGGGCTCATACATGCAAGTATTAAAAAGTTGTTCTAAAATATATTTCAATATTATTTTATTTTTATATTTATTTTTCTTTTTTTTTTACCCTTTCTTTCTAAACGAGATGATTTGGGTCTTAATAAGCGGACATATATATAGAAGTATTAAAAAATTTTGTAAAAATATTTCAATATAATTTTATTATTTTATTTTCATTTATCTTTTTATTTTTCTTTTTGTTCATTTATGGGTTTTTTTTAAAAAAATTGTATTTCTTATTTTTTTTCTCTTTTCTTTCTTTTTAAGTGGGAGAAAAAGTTGATAAAAGGAGAATAAAAAAAAAACTATCATATTATTATTACAACAATGGAACTGCGGTTTGTGGAAATTTTCTTAAAACATTTTTTATCTTCACATTTAAGTTATAGTATCAAAATTAAATTATTAATACATTTTGTTGGAGAATTACCAACTTACTTCTTTTTAAAATATTTTTTTGCTTCTCTCAAATTAAATTATTATTTATATTGCATTTATTTTAAAAAATATATTATATACATTTATGAGCACATGCTCTTCGTTACTAACATTTACTTAAATTTATTGATGATTTTTTTAAAAAAAATTCTGTTTTTCTTGGTTTTTTCTTTTTCCTTTCTTACTTTCTAAGTGGAAGAAGAGTTACACATTGAAAGTTTAATAAAATGAGGAGAGGTTGAGTGCCTTTATGTAATAATGATTTTGGCATTAGTAATGCAGTCTATATATAAGTACTAAAAAAATTGATAATATTTCGATATTATTTTATTTTTATTTTTTTCCCTTTTATTCATTTCTTTAAATTGTATTTTTCTTAATTATTTTTTAAGCGGCCCATATGAATCCCACATCAAAACTTGATAAAGAAGATGGAATATTTTGGCCTATAAAAGATTGAGTTTTGTTTATTCAGGTGGAGCAATCATTGAGCTTTAGCAATTGATCGAGCTTATATTTATGTAAATCAATCATTGGGGATTAGCAATTAGTTTTGGTGATAATTTGTAATAAGATAATACGATTAAATTACTTTTATTTCATGATTTTCATATTTTATATTTTAATTCATATTTTTTATAATTAAGAAAAATATGTCTTTAGATAGTAAAAGATTCCCGTGCATAGCACGGGTAATAGACTAGTATATATTAATAAAATGAGATCATTTTCCCGCCAAAAGTTTTATTTTTATAAATTAAAAAATAAAATTTAATTGTAAAAGGATAATCACAAATTTACAACTCAATCTTTCATTCCTTTTCTAGAATTCGAACTCTTATATATCTCCCATATAATATGAGGTCATTTTTCCGTGAAAAGCTTTATTTTATGAATTAAAAAAATAAAATTTAATTGTAAAATCACGCTTCGGATAATCACAAATCTGCAACTCAATCTTCAATTACTCTTCTAGAATTCGGACTCTTATATATCTTTCCGTGCAATGCACGGGAGAAAATACTGGTAAAGAGTAAATCCTTCACAATTTAAAATAATAAAATAATTTAATGGAGAAATCAAGATTAAGTCAATGAATTTAAACTACAGATAATATTGAACCACAGAATTAGTTGTTCCAAATATCTCTCGACTTTGTTTTCGGATCTTTACAATGATGCTCTTTCATCACTCGAGTTTTTGATAGTGCTTTCAAGCCACCAGTCAGACTTTTCAAAGTGACTTATAGTTAGGTGGTTTTTTTTTTTTCGCTTTTAAGTGGTGTACATGTGGGGGTGTGGGTGTGAAATGAGTAACAAACTTCACAACAAATTTGGTGAACAATTTGTCAAAATTAAGTGAAGTGACCAAATTGTCACCAATTTGACATTCAATCCTTCTTCTTAGCAACACAATTTAAAAAAAAAATTTCTCTCTCATTATTTTCAATCACACACACAATTACTTTATATTTTTTAATACACACACAATTCGAGTAAAACAAAAGGTGTAATTAGGACACTTTGGCCGCCTCACCGCCTCGCCAGGCGTCGTGAATGAGGTAAATCAGTCTTTCAGCTGATCGAGCGTAGTAGAGCGTGCGTGGTCTTGCGAGACCACCCCAAATGAGTGAAAATCACATGCTTGCCAATGTTCGACATGGCGTAATTCTGCGGTCTGTATTCACTGTGGCTGGAGGCTTTGCAGGGCAAAATTTATACCAAATTTTGTTATGAATCAAACATACCCTCAATTGCCTAATTGCACCTTGGCCAAAAGTTTGATCACCTCTTTGAAGGTCATTGGCTTTGTTATTGTTAAATTAAAGCATAGTGACTGATTCGCTACTAAATTGAAGTTTAATGATGTAGAATTGTTAAAGTTGAATTTTAGCAGTAATGATCTAGTGCATTCAGGTGTGCATAGTTACGATACTCTCGAGTGTTTTCTGATTATATATAACTTTCGTTAGGAAAATTGAGATCAGGTTCAGAACCAGCATGACGAGTCGACGCTTCAATAGTTCGAAAAATTTTTCGACGACATTGTTTGCCGCCAATCAAAGTTTCTAACCCGAAAAACACTTGGGAGTGCCACAACTATGGCACACCCCAGTATACTTGATCATTTCTATGAAGTTTAGTGTCTCGACTATAGATTTCCCAACTGATAGGGGCCATTAAGTATATTTTTAGAAAATGGAAATTAATCCAAATTTGAAACAATTTGGGATAAATATATTGTCAAATATTCTTACTTTTTATATTGTCACTCTCATACCATGTGTACTGTACATGTTATTACATTAGAGATGCTCAAAAACCAATAGGAAAAATCAAACATGAGTCATGAGATGACGACTTACACACGTTTTTTCCCTGAACATGTAGTTTACACTTGTTTTGTCTCAAGTGTCTTGCACATGGTTATTTAGCGGACAAAATGAATATCAACTTAATTGAAGTCATTGTTTTGCAATAAAAGTTGAAAACCTATTTTGAAATATCAAAATAAAAGATGGATCTTCTATCTACAGTCACCTGAATAAATAGTTCAATAACGAGATGTTTCATGTTAGTTTATCTGACAACATTCTTACAAGATTTGAAAAAGTTGTCACGCCAAGAGAGTGAATGGTTAAAAATAATGTTGTTGAAAACTAATTTTTTCTAAATTAAAAAAAAAAAGAGAAAAAAATTCACATGTTAGCAAAAAATGAAGCATGGCCACCAAATGTGCACTGTACCAACCAGAATTTGCAAGTGGCTTAGGAAATATCTGGAAAAAACATGAAAAATACCTATTCAATAAATACATTTGGCAAATCTGGACCATTGATCTCAAAAAAGGTGAGGTCCTTATCGAGTTGTGGAGGTGCTAAAGAGTGGGCAACACATGTGATTCAGCTCTGGCATGAATCTCCGGTCTCCCTGTAAAGTTTTCAGGCCCATCGATCCCGCAAGGGACAACATCCCCGAACTTTTTTCATTTTGGCATTTTTGTCCTTCAAAATTTTTAACTTCACACCCATATCATTTTCGTCTTTTAATTTCCACAAAAAATTGTTTGAAACAAAAGTATATGATAAATTAGTCAAGCGAGTATAAATAAATTTATTTTTTCTAATGTAATTTTAAAAAAGAATTCCAAATAATAAAAGTAAAAAAATTGATAAAATATTTGTAACTCGTTGAATGAGTGATTATTGGATATTTAGGAAAAATTGTAATTTAAGTCACATTGTGCTTTACTTGAATAGAATTTAAGAACAAGAATCTAAACAGAAAATATTACGAATGTAAAGTCACATCCAACTCCATTTTGGCGTTGCATTTTCGTCCAATTGACAATCTTCACTAACTGAAAGATGGGGAAAAGTTATACACAATAAATTTCACCTTTAATTTACTTATTTTAAAAGTATCAGAATTCAAGGCTTTTCAATATTTTAGTATCTCAATTTAATACCCTTGAATTTTTTATAATACTTCTCAAAATTTTGGTGATAGTTTTCATTTTCTCTTGATATGTTTCACGGGATGTGAAGTAAAATTTCATTATTTCCTTACTACGCAACAAAAATTAATTGGCAAGTAAGTAGTGAGTGTAATTAAATCATGGGTTTTTTAAAGAAAACTTTTTAATGTTGTGTGATTAACAGACCTCCAAAAGTCTTTGTTGTTCACCAAACAAATACTACCTCCATCCCACAAAGATATGGTTATATTTCATTTTTGTCATTTTCAAAATATAGGCCACGTTCTATTTTATTTGCATTTAATTTCTTTTATTTTCTAATTATACCATTATTTAATATACATTGTTATTAATTAGCATTATTTAATGCAAGGGTATATTTGAAAAAATATAATTAAAATTTATTTTTTCAATAATATTAGTTATAATTTCTTAAAATATGTAAAAGTTAAATCAAGTCTATCTTTGTGGGACATGGGTAGTATATAAAACCTTTTGTTCAGTTTAATGCAATTTCTTTCTTTCTTTTTTTAGTTCTCCTTATGTGCAAATTGCAATGGTCAATCAGTATTTTTCTTGTTTTCAGATTTACATTATTAGTTGATGAATAATACTCCTACACATTCTCGACACTATGTTGTCATAGATGTTCATGTGTCGATTTTTACAAGGTTTGTACACATTAAAAAGAAAGATTACTTTTTTTTTCCCCTAAATTTCGGACGTATTTGGTATTTTTTTTTAATGTTGTGTTCACTTTTACACTTTTTATGTATTGGAGAAAAATAAAATACAAAAAACAGTTACTAAATAGTAACGCCTTGTTCTTTTCTATACAAAATTATGGGCATCCAATTTTATATAATCATATATATATTTTCAATTAAATATATTTTTAATACAATATTAATCACATATTTTATATAAAATTTTGTGTACATCAATTTTATTACAAATTAAGCATACCCTATATGCCAATTACATTTTTTTCACGGAAATAAAGAAAATCTTAGGGCTTGTTCGGTTTATTGTTAAGGAAATGGTAGGAAAAAAAAAAATTTATCTCATTTTTTCAACCACACACACATTCTCTAATACAATATTAACCAAGCATTTCTACGGAAATTGGTGCATGGCTTTCCTAACTTTGAACCGAACAAGCCCTTAATTCCCATCGATCTATCCGTTCCAATGCGAACACAAACTCCACAAATATATCAGGGACTGCCCTACTACCTGAGTCTGTCTGCACATATATAAACGACGATTAGAATCCGCGCGAATATTTCCTAGCCGATCGTAAACAGGAATTGGTAGACTCTGGTGAATTTTGCAACAATTTAAAGCAGTTTGAAGCCCTAAGTTACTGAGCAGTGAATTAGCTGTAGTGATCATTGAAGGTGGTGTGGGTGGAGCAAAAAATTAGGAAAAATAGGAGGGTGTTTATCAACCAGCGCCCATCCGGCGGCGCGGAGTGCATCGGCGTCGCAGACGGCGGTCAGGCGGCTTCCGGTGCCGGAAAACACTGATGGTGGTGCCGACCCGAAGATGAAGGCGCTTTTCAAGCCGAAGCCGAAGACCCCCGCTGACGTTGTTCGTCAGACCCGTGATCTCCTCATCCTGGCCGATCGCGGGACGGATACTAAGGAGAGCAAGCGCGAAGAGAAGGTTTATGGACTCAATTATATTTTGCTTTGTCCGCGCATTGTTGGTTTTATCGATCCGGCTTTCTTCGACTTCATGAAAATTTTGGATCTGAATCGAGTGGATGGTTTCTAGGTGTTGTGCAATGTTGTTTTCCGTGCCCCTTTTTCGTATGGATGCGGCAAATTGACTTTTTGAATTATTACTGTTCGACTTATTTCAATGTCGTAGCCCATTGTCTAATGAGATATGCGTGTAGTCGCAATACGAATTGATCTTTTTAAGCTGGCCGAGAAGTTTAACTGGCTCTAATACAGTTCGGATAAGGAAAATACAACCATCCAATGTGCAATAAAGTTTAACTTTCCGTTGTTGATCCATGTTTCTATGCCCAGTCGAGTATATATGTTGAACATAGATGATTTCAGTGCTTTGTTGCTCAATCAGTCTTTTACGTTTTATCCTCTGCAGATGATGGAGTTGAGCAAACTTATAAGAGATCTGAAGTCAATACTGTATGGTGACAGTGAAGCTGAACCTGTTTCAGAAGCCTGTGCACAGTTGACTCAGGAGTTTTTCAGAGAGAATACTCTACGCCTTCTGATCACATGTCTGCCCAAGTTGAATCTGGAAGTAATGTGATATATTTTCCTAACTTGAGCACAAAAATCTGTCTGAATATCATTTAATTAAGCATAATTTCGCGAGTCCGACTGATTAGAGTGGTTTGATGGTCATGTTATTGAAGTTATTTATTGGGATAATTGTCGTGACTGATAAGAATTATTTCTGCAGACACGCAAAGATGCTACTCAGGTTGTTGCAAACCTGCAGAGGCAACAGGTTCAGTCACGATTGATTGCTTGTGATTACTTGGAAAAAAACATTGATCTAATGGATACCTTGATATCAGGGTAAGCGGAAATAGCAAGATATCTTTCGTGGCTTTGAATTATTGAATTTATCTCTCTCCATATGCCATATTTTTTGGGAAATTCCAGAATAGGGCTACATTTGTCCTTCCTGATTGAAGAAGCAAACTAGTCGGAACAGACACTGATATTCGGACTTCTGTTTTAATTGTTTTAGGCTGACAAAATATTCTGTTTTTATTTTCTTTTCTTCATTTGTCATAGGGTTTAAAGTCTGGAGCTTATGTGTTGTCTCTGTCTTACCCATATATTATTGATTTTGCCTATCTTTTTGATGAACAGTTTACTTTGTAGAATTTATGGTAGTTTTGTCAAAACAAAAGCAAGCTAAGCCTCAGCCCCAGTCAACTTGAAGTCGACTCATCAATTGTGTATCTGGAATTCTGTTTGATATACGTTCTAGAACGAATGGAAGTTTCACTAAAAAGTTATAAAAAAAAAAATCACTTTCAATCACAATAAATCATGTTAATTTGTCCACCTCTCTCTCTCAACCAGTCTACAGGGATAGCATTGCTACTTTGAAAGTGGTGTTGTAGCACCATTTTGAATAATCACCATAATGATTTGAAAGCCAGTAGCTGTAATTATCTCTATTTGAGGAAATATTTTGTTGGTAAAAAGAAGTTACTAGATTATGGTTGAAGAGGGAGATGAATCTTATCGTTTGCTGCATTTCTTCTTGGTATGGCCTTGGTGAGAGTTCCATTTTAAGAAATTACCAATGTAACCTATCTGTCTTTGATTGAGTATGGCCAAAGAGGTTCAGTTAAAGTTTCTTTAATGACTTCCTATTTTCTGATTCTCCTTGGAAGCCTATTTCTTAAAACTGGGGATTGACGTCTACATTACTTTGCTGCTGGATCATGTAGTTACGAGAATACAGATTTGGCATTACATTATGGTGCAATGTTGAGGGAGTGCATTCGCCACCAAAGTGTTGCTAGGTGAGTGTATGATTTGTGTATATGCTGCTTGGATATATGTTAATGGTAATGAAGATGAAGAAATTTTTAATTATCTCACTTGAGATGTTGGATGTTGATGACAAATAAAATGTTGGGTCCTCCAGTCCCGTTAGTCGGCAGTAAATGCTCACTGGTTGACTATTATGCTTATTTCTTATTAATGCGCCTCTTTAAACTCTGTTGTCCTTGCATTCTCCTCACGATCTATATCTGTTAATCATGAAGCAGTGTTGTAGTGAAAAATGACAGAGATACGAAATACAAACTGCTTTCAATAGTTGTTTCTCTCATGTCCTGGAGCTTCATGAGATTAATGATGGCCTTTTACCATTCGTGAAGAAAATGGATTATGGAGTCTTTGTCTGTTTGACACAAGGCATCTGGGAAAGTTCATGGATACACACACTTACATCATATCTTGCAGTCTGGGAAAGTTAATATATACACTCATACACACACTTATGGTGGTCTGTTAATTAGATAGCTCCAATTTTCTTTTGTCGATGAGGCAGTTATGCACTAATTTCTAGACATGTCTTTTTTATTACATATGATATATTTGTTTATCTTTAGTGGAAAAGTAGAATTTGATGCTGAATTATTTTAAGTTAAAATATGACTTGCTTTGACAGGTATGTTTTGGAATCAGAGCACATGAAGAAATTCTTTGATTACATACAACTGCCAAATTTTGATATTGCTTCTGATGCTGCTGCTACTTTCAAGGTTATACCTTGTTATTGAAATACTATATTCTACCATCTATGAAATCCTGTGTTTAAAAATTTATTGGTCGTATTTTACTGTGACCTTTTGCTGAGATGTAGAAAGGAGAAAGGGATGGTTGGACGGGAGGGTGGGGTTCTATTTTGTTGTCTTAGAGATTCTTGTTACAACCTCTCATTTTTATTTTAAGAGACTCTTTCGCTGATTCCACCTTTATTAGGGAGCTTTATTAATGTCATATATCCACTGCTTATGTTGAGGTTCTCCAATGTCCTTGAATCACAATGAATTGGATGCTTTTGGTGTTGCTAAATATCTCACAAAAGTGAGACACTAGGAAGTTCTGAATCTACTTACCAATTGACTATTTATATAGGACATTCTAACTAGTTAATTTAAAATCTTTGCTGTCCTGCATTATTTGAAGAACGGATGTATTGCTAGCATTTAGTTCTGTAATTGTTTCTGCTCACTTCTCTGTCATCTTAATCCCTGAGAATCGACTGCATTGTGAATCCATATAGTTCTGCCTTTTCTTGTCCTACCGAGAAAATTAGTGCTCTTGTGGAATCCATTTTTCCAGAAATGATTTTGTCTCAAAAAGCTGTCTTCAATCACACCCATCCCCCCCCCCCCCCCCACCCTTCAAAAGGAAAAGGAATTCCCTTTCTCATTCAGAAAACCTATTCTAAACAAGCACATAGGATATTGACTTGAAATATTGATTTTCTGCTATTTCCTTGTCATCGTAACGTCTGTCTAGCATTGCGCTTGGAGTACCATAATTCTACTCATATATCTTTTTCTGCTTTGTTCCAGGAACTATTGACCAGGCATAAGTCAACTGTAGCTGAGTTTCTTTCAAAGAATTATGATTGGGTAGGTTAAGCGAACTGCATCATTGTTGATGAAGCATCTTTACCCTGTTACTGCCGTATTGTTGTCAGGACATTGTCTTCTTCGTTCCAATGTTTTATGGCTGTCGCTTGGACGTTGGGCACTGCTAATTTTTTAGCCATTTATTTTGTTCATTGAAAGATGGTTCAAATAGTTCCACACGTGGTGCTTAGACAGTGTTGTAGAACTCCATTCATATGTGCTTAAATGTTAATATATCACACTAGATATCAATAGTTTACTTGTTGAGGTCAACTGATAACGTTTTCCTATGCTTCGGTTGATAGTTCTTCGCAGAGTATAACTCAAAGCTGCTTGAGTCCACAAATTACATTACCAGAAGGCAAGCTGTCAAGGCAAGAGATTTTGTGCGCTTGTCCTTTTCGTGATTTAATGTGACACCCCCACCCCACAACACACACACACACCCACCCACCAAAAAAAAAGAAAAAGAGCAATTAATTAATGGTAAAAGAAAGAGCACGGTTCAGTTACAATGTGGTGGATCAAGACTGTAGGATTCATACTACTTATGGGGTGCCATGTCTTTTGACACTGTTTGTTCTATACTTTTTGCAGCTTTTGGGAGATATTTTACTGGAGCGCTCAAATTCGGCTGTGATGACTCGATATGTTAGCTCAAGGGACAACTTGAGAATCCTCATGAATCTTCTGAGAGTATGATTCCTTTCTCGGTTCTATTATTCCAGGCTCAAATGCCCAGCCTGCCCCTCCTTCCCCCTTTTACAAACATGTATGGTAGTAACTGAAACACGAGATTCCAGACAGAAGTAAAAGGTATACATAAAATGAACAATTTGCAGACTAGAAATGCCTAGAATTTGAGATGTGTTTACAATCCGGGAAAAAAAAATATAATAATAATAATAATAAATCCTATGTCCTTTTGGTACTGATAATATTCACACTTGGAAGACATTAAAAGATTTGAATATTTTGTTTTACTACCATCTTATTTTTTATTCTGCATTCTGCCAGGAGTCCAGCAAGAGTATTCAGATTGAAGCATTTCATGTTTTCAAGGTATGGCCAACTCTTGCATAATCGATTCATTTTTGGCTACTCGACATTTTGTTCTTACTCTCCACGAAAATTACAGTTATTTGCAGCTAATCAGAACAAGCCCCCTGATATTGTTAGCATCCTGATCACAAATAGAAGCAAGCTTCTACGCCTCTTTGCTGATTTTAAAACCGAGAAAGGTACATTAATTAGTAAAACATATTGGCATCTTCTACATGCATACTTAACAATTTTCTAAAACCTTGGTTATTGATTCAGAGGACGAACAGTTTGAGGCCGATAAAGCCCTTGTCGTCAAAGAAATTGCAGCACTTGAACCAAAATAATAGTTCGTGTCTAATTATTCGTCAACTGTGATGGCAATGTTGTACGGGTGATTCCAGTTGATGATTTCTTTTTTCTTTATACATTTGTGAATTATTAGTTCTTAGCCCCCATGTTATGAAGATTGATGCAAAAAGGATTGTAACCTTCTAGTTCTATGTTTATTTATAATTCTTCGTAAATCAATTTCTTTGGAGTTTGCTTCTGAGCTCCACTTGGAATAATAATCTCAGGAATATAGAAAAGAAATATGATAAAGCGAACAGACACGACAAGTGTAAAATGATGGTGACTGTTTAATGGCATGTGATTAACAATCTTTTTGCTTGTATGTTAGGCGAATGTGAATGTCTGACCGCTTGTCCTCAAGCAGAATAATGGCATATGATGTGATGACTGATGAATAATTCCTAAGATTATTCATCAATCAATGTTGGATATTACGATTACGTTGTTGTATGAGATTGTGATGAATTATCTGGTAGTCGACTAATTGGTAAAGCAGGATGTACTTGTTCTACTACTCCAGAAATAATTTGAACTTTTTTGAGAATGTATGATTTCACTTTATAAGTGCCCTTGTAATTGTATGGTTTGTGGAGGATCAGAATCTCATTGAGTGCGTGCGTTCCGTGTAAGATATAAGAAGTTTCAATTAACGAATCGGATAACGAACTGGCATCTTGGTATATTCTGTGAGTCTCCGTCTTCTAATCAGGGTCGGTGGCACAAGACAAGGGCGTGGAAACTCACTCGCACAGCATGATAATTTATTTCTTTTTCGTAGAGCTTGTGTGACAGTATATTTGAAAAAGGAAAAATAGAGATTGCTTTAGAGAATGTGTTTTTAAAGGATTAGGAACTTTATAAGGAAATATAATGAGAGTAGTAATATATATATATATATATATATATATATATATATTATGTATACAACCAATTTGAATTTAAATTTGATTCTAAAGAAGTTTTATTACGAAGTTTGTTCAACAAAGTTTTTCAGTGAGATAAGTGATTTTTTTGAAAAGTGAATATGTAGTTAACATATAATGAAATACTGTATATGGAGAAACCAAAGAAATAACTGATAATTTTTCTCATAATATTTTGTTTGAAAATGATTATGACAAGTCTTTTTATCAATAATCAAATGAATACATAACTCTTATTAAAAAAAATGAAAACTTAACCAAAAAAAAAAAAAAAGAAGAAGGATTTTTGGAAAATAGAAAGTTCAAATAAACAGTAAACGTGTAGTTAAAAACAATTTATGAGGACATAATTTTTGGAGAAAGGGAAATCGAATTCTTCATCGTTCGAAATCTAAAACAACTCCGGATTTTGAAGGTTGTAGAGTTTTCAGTCAAAATGTGACAGCAAATTTGATGAAATCTCTAAGGGTGTGTTTGATTCATCTCAATTTTCCTAGAAAATGTTAAATTAAAGAAAATATTTTCCATATTTTGTGTTTGATGGTAAAACTTTTCATAGAAAATATTTTCTAGGTATAATCCAACAAAGCATATTTTACCACAAATTCTTAAAAAATTGAATCTAATGAATAGATATGAAAACCTTTTCCTAGAATTTATATTCCATGAAAAACATTTTTCAACATATAATCAAACACACCTAACTCTAAACTGAAGCGCTAACGGCGTGAGGGACTAGATGGAGCCGTCTATGTGTGAATATGAGCAAATCCAGGGGCATTTTCAAGTCCAAAAATCACCTATAAATATTGGCTTCTCGTTCTTCTGCATTTAAGTCTTCCGTCATCTATATTCTCCTCATCAACCAATCTTCGAGGAAGAAAAATGGCACAACAAGGTAGGAACCTGTTAATCTCACTTCGATATCTATGAGTGTGCGAGTGTGCATTGATTCAGAAATGAGATTGTTTGTTGATTAATGATTGGAATTTTGAAATTTCAGATTCATTGGATGATTTCTTGCAAAAGGCCGTGGATGCAGCTAAAGCTGCTGGAGAGGTGACGTACAGTTCGCATATCCAAACTCGTCTTTGCTAATAACAAAGTCGTGTTTCTCTCGGCATTGTTTTGTCAGTTTTTGGCCGCATTATAGTCTTTTGAATTTTTAATCAACTAAGCGTTTTACTTCTAATTTCTTGTTTACAGATCATTCGTTCTGGATTCTATCAGACAAAGCACGTGGAGCACAAAGGCGAGGTAAAATTCTGACTGATTATGATGGTAAATTTTTTGCGGTCTGGAATGTGTTTATGTCTGCGGGAGTTTATACGTTTAGAAAGTAGAACTCGACGGATATGGAGAACACTAATTTTTTCAATTGCTGAAATCTGAATTGGAGATCATAAAATTCTACAAATGGGAGAATAAACTAAAAAAGCAGAACCAGATAAATCCATCCTGATAGGTATACATGAATAAATTCCTTATATAAGTGATGATGCTAGGTGTTCAGCAATAATGAACGGGCTAGATGCTTGCTTAACTGAGATCTATACCCCTCCGTAGACCAAATTGGATGGTAGTTGACGCATCACGAGGAGCTGCCCAGGCCCATTAGTCCTTTTCCCTGGTTTCTGAGGGGAGCTGGTTTATGGGGACAGCTCTTTTGAAAATCTTTAGTGTCTTGCTTAGGCAGTGTAGAGAATTTGTGGGGTATCATGAGCCAATTGTTAGTTACCAAGTGCTGCTTGGGAATTAGGATGACGGTCTACCCAAGATAGAGATGGGTGATGGTAGACGATGGTGGATCTAAATTATGTACTTTTATATACTTTATGAGAAGCTCTGGGCCATCCAAGTTTTGTAAGTCCTTCACATTTCTCAAAACTAATTCGACAGTCTAGAACATTAAGTGCTTATTTTACAGTTCTTTTTTTTGAGAAGAAATTTGAATTTTTTTCTCAAGGATGTGGTGAAAATATAAGAAAGATTATGAAAACCATGAAAAAAAATTACGTTCTGTTGTAGAATGTGTGGTAAAAATTAGGGTAAACAAAATTGATTTGGAAAAAAAAGAAAAAAGTTTTATCAAACAAGCTCAAACACTCTGTTTACTAAAGAAGGATCATGGAATGAGAAGGGTATATGCACGTTCAATGGTTATGTGAGAAGTTGTCTTTTTCCTTTCTACTTTCAATATTATCAATGCATGCGAATATAAACTTACTACATGCCTACTATAGGTGGATTTGGTCACAGAGACTGATAAGAAATGTGAAGAAGTTGTATTCAATTTTCTCAAGCAACATTACCCTGATCATAAGGTTACTTCTTCGCTCTTTTGCTTTTTCACTATAGCTGAATTTACTTGTCATTTCTTGACGGGTGTAATTTTGATGCTTCGTATTATTATTTTTATGGTTCCATAACTCTTCTATAATGATTTTACCATGTTAGTTCATTGGGGAAGAAACTACAGCTTCTTGTGGTGCTTCAGAATTGACTGATGAACCAACTTGGATTGTTGATCCTGTTGATGGAACAACTAATTTTGTGCATGGGTAAGTCTAGCTTCCATTTCATTTGTCATGGAGGAATTTTTCTAGAGCCATGTTAAGCTGCTAAGTTATTTCATTCAATTTCAGGTTTCCATTTGTATGTGTCTCTATTGGCCTGACAATTGGACGAATTCCAACTGTCGGTGTTGTCTACAATCCTATAATGGAGGAGGTAAAATAAACTTCTGCAATTTGCTTATGCCAAGTATAAAAAGGGAGGAAATTGATAGTCTCGGAGTATACTTATATGGAAGTGTTGACATATTATGTTATTTGCGGCATGGAACTTCTTGTCCAATTTATTGTGCCATGCTCATTGTTCTCTTTTTCATGCCATCTTTTGGTAGTTGTAGCATCTTTTCTGCAATGAAACAAGCCTTTTATCTTAACTGAAACCGAAGGGTCAAGCGAATATTAAATTTTGTGCTGCTTCTAATATTTTTCTTTTTCTCTGAAACAATTGTACTGATTTGTTGGATAAAAGAATTTGTACATTTAATATTTCTGTTATAATTTTGTCTTAGTGGACTTTGCTGGTTGAGCATATAAAATATTTGTTTTATAATATGCAGCTCTTTACTGCCGTACGTGGAAAAGGTTCCTTTCTGAATGGAAAACCTAACAAAGGCTAGTTTCCTATTCACAGAGTCTTGCTTATTTCGTTGAACTTTCATCTTACACATCAGTTAACATCCTATATTCTGTATCTTCAGTGTCTTCTCAGTCGGAGCTCGTGAAGTCCCTTCTTGCTACAGAGGTACTTTTCAACAATGCTCTAGTTGCTAAATGATTTTTTTTCTCAATATTATAGCTGAGAATGTAACCTGCAATGAAAGAACCATTTTATCAACTCCTGTCCTCTTCACTCTCCAAATTTGCCGCTCCTGTTTAAATGATCCTGTAGTTGTTAGCAGTCGAAGAAAATGGAAAATTCATAGATTTAGTTTGTTAAGCATGTGTTCATTTTAACTTTCTTCTACTTAAAAGTTAATTTCTCCTACTCAATCAAAGTCAAACTTCAATATTAACCAAAAACATGTCAACTAAACACTCATTATTATCCTCCACCAATATTCAATTTAAAAGATTTTTAGTTTCAGTAAAATGAAAGTCTAGCTTAACAAAAGCTAAGATCCACTTTTCCTTGCTCCTCTCTTAGTATATTGTAGGGCCTAAAATACAGACGTTATCATTCCTTCTGTAATATATATCCTAAACAGTAGAACTTTTGCAATTGTGGATGAAATAAAGGAAATTATCTTTCTAAGTTAGTCTGATGAAATTTCAGGCAGGAACGAAGCGAGACAAGTTTACTGTGGATGCCACTACAAATCAAATCAATAGCTTACTCTTTAAGGTAAACAAGTTGTTTGATTCATAGTCATGTTCCCGATGCATGTTTCTGCAATACAGCTCTTTACCTCGCTTCTCATGCAACCAGGTTAGGTCTCTTCGGATGAGTGGCTCTTGTGCATTGAATCTCTGTGGGATTGCATGCGGAAGGCTTGACCTGTTCTATGAACTTGCATATGGAGGACCTTGGTAAGATATTAAAATGTCTGAGTATTAGATCTTGATACAATTGAGGATCTTGTCAATAGAGATTTTTTGAAATGAAAAATGATTTTCAGAAAAGTGTCATCAGGCAAGCTCTTAGTTTACTGATTGGACCAGATTAGTAGGATTAAAGAAGAAAAAAAACAAGTTAGAATATTTTCCACCATGCCCAATAGTACCATCTAGTACAGTGTACCAAACATACATTTAAATTCTCCTCTGTGCAGGGATGTGGCTGCTGGTGCTGTTATTGTAACTGAAGCTGGAGGAGTTGTGTTTGATCCGTAAGTAATGTACTTGTATTCTTCCTTATAGAAATGATACTGAAGAATAAGTATTTCAATAGGGACGAGTATCAATTGGATACAAAGGTTTTGTAATTCAATAATTATCCATACATCTAATAATATTAGGATTTTCCACTTGTTCATGAATTCCGGGTTTCTTCTTTGTTTCTATATACAATGACATGTATTGAGTTGAGAAAATGGCACTGTTGTACCCAGTAAAATAGTTACTCAGCACTCATAATATGACATCTAACGCTCAATTTCAATTGGATTTTGAATTGCATGAGCAATCACAACTATATGTACGGCATTGAAAATCATAGCTAGAATTTGCATGTCTGAACCATTATGCTTTCTGTAATCAGATCTGGCAGGGAAGTTGATATCACATCTCAGCGAATAGCAGCTTCAAATCCTCTTCTCAAGGATGCATTTATCAAGGCATTGCAACTTTCAGAATGAGAGATGTAGGAGGACTCCATAAGCATCTTACGAGTTAAGTTTCTATCATTTGCTTTCTGCAATCTTCAGGATCAGTCAGTAGTGGCTTCCCTGAAGGATATTTTACCGAATCTTTAGTCAAAATACATGTGATGTATCGACTAGTTCTTGAAGTAAGACCTTGACCTTTGCTCTTTCACTATGTAAAATTTGAAGTGGCATTACATAACACATCAATGTTGGGAAATTTCAGTCTAATTCTATGGTCGATTTTGTTTTTTGGGGGGCAAATTCGCTTCTCTCTTTTCTCTGGCTCTACTCTTCGTCTTGTTCCTTGTTGAGGGATCGACATATAAAACGGTGCAATGATGTTCTCCTTATATAAATCATAGGTGAATTTTCTTGAATAAATTGTTCGAGAAAATTGAAGTAATGTAAAGAATTCTAAAAAGTATGAAGTTCACTGTAACTAACAATAAAGAAACAACAAATCTATGTAAACAGAAAATCTATATCAATAATGAAAAAGAGGAAGGAAAACTGTATAATCTGTAGACTCTCCCCAGTACAGGCAACCTAACATCATCAACTAAAATGGAATAGTACAGATAAATAAATACAGCAACACAAAAATATGCAAGACACAGAGCAAAATGCGCCTCCCCCCCTTCTCCCTCCCTGCCTCTCCCAACCCACATATTTTTACACCCTTGCTCCATATCCATTTGTTCCGTTTGCCCCATTAGTCGTCTTCTCAGACGCAGCAGATCTCTTCCTCTTCACAACTACATACCATGTATAAGCTTCCAATATTGCAGCAATGACTCCCACAGCAACCAGGACCCCAATATAGGCTCTCTCCCATTTCTTTTCAGGATTTAGTATATCAAACCCCTTGAAAATGTTGATAATACTTAGGACGATGACTGTGTATCCTAGGGAGTGGTGGTAAATGTTCCAGTACGATCTGTATTTGTGGTCCTTTCTTGGCCTTAGAAGCAAAGCAAATACCTGTATCCAATCGAAACCTTAGAATGCACTTAAAACAAAATCTTAAAATGATTTAAGATGTTAAACATTCGAAGAAATTAATAATCACCTGGAGGGTTCCTAGGCAGAAGATAACTATGCCAATGGTCCGGTGGGACGTGTATTGAACTCCGGGAGACTGACTTCCGAGCCGGAGGCCGGTCGCCCAGCCGGCAACTCCGATGATGTAGGCCGAGGTTTGGCAAGACGCGTGAAGATAAAACCAGGCAGGGTCAGCAGATGGAAAGACCCTTAAATACCTCGCCAATATAGCACCAATAGGCAACAAAATACCCCAACTCACTGCATTTAGTACTCCATGTATCTGCATATTTCATTCGCCAATAATCAGATATGTATAGACCTTTAACTTTTAGATTCTTAGGAAATAAGGATTTAAGCACTTACATTTCGTTTCCTAGTCTTGGAGTTTGATGTCCCTGAGGTTGTCCTCGACTCCCCTGAGAGAAGATTTAGGGTTCCCGCTGATTGGACGTTAGGACCCGACGTAGGATGCACTGCTGGCGCACCTCCTGAAAGTGGTCCATCTTGCCAAACTTGGTTAACAGTAGAGCTTAAGTTTTCCAACCTCAGTGTGGCAAAAATAATGATTTCGTTCCTTGAATACACTGCTCTTAGATCAGAAACCGGGAAGCTCAAATCTCCTTCCTGCAGCTGAGTCTGATAAGAAGAGATAGGTGATGTGTAAGCTCTCATAGTTCCATCAGATCTTTGGAAGGCAACTAGTGCTTGTGCCCCAACCATCCCTCGGGCCGTAGGATTAATAGCCCACGCGACCCATCTAGAGGACGTGACACCCGCGTGTCGATAGGCCATTCTAACGGTTCTCGTAGATGAGTCGTAATTCCAGTGAAGAAATGAATTCAAAAATGGAAGATCATTGCAGGAACTGAAAACTTGGTTACTTGCAAAGTTGTATCTTGCACATGATTGAGCATAGGATGATAAATACAAAGAGAAGAGAATACAAGAAATCAATTGAATTCTTGTCATTTTTCTTCTCTTTTTCCCCTGCTTGAAGATATTAATTGATCAGCTTTAATTGCGAAGTGATGAATGATGGGTTTTTGAGAGTAAAGAGGCTGTGGGGAAATATAAAGATTGATTGAGAGATGGGAGTCTTATTATAGACAGAAATACTGAATGGTGGGTCATGGAGTAGTTGCAGTTTGGTGAGGAAGGTTCTGTTTGAGAAAAAAAGGTTCCAGGTTTATATGGGATTTTGGCAGTTGTCAAAGTGGTCTTTAACTCTTTGCTTAGTTTAACAACTTTCTCTTCTCACACCAGAACATGTCTAACTTCAACTGCAATGTACACTGCCTTGGATTTTTTTTTTTTTTTTCACCTAAACTTGAAATTTTCATGTTATTTTATCGAGATTCGTTTCACTTTTCATTGGATACAGAGATTGAGCATTTTCTATATCACGCGTCCGGGTGTTATTCTCGGGAGGGGTAAAAGCGTAGGGCTCTCTTAACAGCCAATACAGTTTAGTTAGTCAGTAAAAACATCTTTAATAGTTGGATAAAGGAACATAATTAAGCATCATGTGAAATAATTATCTTTATATATATCAATGTTTGCAGCAAAGCCACATGGGTATTAGTTGAAACTTGACCAGTTTTTAACCAACCTAGAACTCACAGTAAAAAGATGAAAACATAGGAATCATCTAGTTTCCATTCATAACTACTACACCCACATGCATGTCATGGCAAATCTTTTCACCATCATATCGATAAAGGGTTGTGGACAGGTATTAAATTAGCATGATAAGTTGGATTAGGTGCGCTATATATAATTGGTGGTACCCAAGCTTGGTCAAACCGAATCCCCCAAAGATCATATAATGCCAATTGTCTTTACCCCATTTTCAATTCAAAAAGAAAAAAAGGTAGATTAAACAAAATTCATTTTGTTATGTCTAGTGTTGAAGTGTTACACTAGCTAAACTATTATTATTGTAGAGTTACGAACATCAAGGGCCTATTTGGGATAGTTTCTATTTCAATTTTTTGTAGAAATACTTTCTTGAGGACCTACTTACGCAAAATTATTCGAAGGGGCTGAAAATGACTTTTCATCTTAAACGGACCCTAAATAGGTTTTGAATGTAAACTATTCTTTTGTGGCGTGGAAGAGATGAATAGTGGATGCATTCTTATCTTGAGATATAATATTCCACTAAAATGACTAGCCATTGGTGTATATTATATATATAACCTCCATGGCCACAACGCGGTAAATCATAAAGATTGATGTAATAGAATCTTAATTTGATACACATGGCCTCATCAATAGTTATTACATTGCATGTTGGTAGGTCGGTCATTTGGCTCATATTTTATTAAACTATACAATTATTCATTAGTTAATAGTGTAATTGTAGGCATTCCACATGATTCTTCCTAGTTTCTAGTAACCCCATGCTTTTTTACCTGCACCTTTTATCAGATTACTCAAAAGTCAAAACTCTAAGGGTGTGTTTGATAGGATTCCGGGAAAGGAAATTTCGGGAAAATATTTTCCTAGAAAACGGATTCCTACCTTTTCCTTGGATTGAGTTTTCCAGGAAAACTATGATTTTTGTGCTTTAAACGCTTATACCTGGAAAACTTTTTCCTGGAAAAAAAAAAACCAATCAAACACCCAAAGCTGAAAAAAATGGCTAGAAAACTAGTTTTCCAGGAAAACTTTTGTGCAATCAAACACACCCTAATGCTTCACATGGGAAAATATTGTCATTTTGCTGCAGGTTTTTCTAAAAAATATCATAATTAATTTTGAGTGAATAAAATTTCTCTATATGGGGAGATCTTATTGATCCACATTAATGATAAAAAATATAAAATCTCCTCATATTGAAAGGAGACCCAAAGAATACCGAACACGATGATTTGTATCATGTCATTATTTGTTTCGTAACACAGAGAAGCGTAATGATACACCAATATTCCCAGGAGAAAGGAAGTTTTTATGGGTAATTAAGAATAATAACTGGGAAAAAATCATCAAGAAACTTCATCTAAAATAGTGGTCCTACAACCGCAAGTTAGCAACGTTTCGTGTGATGAGAGGAGATATCTTGAGACAGTGACGTATGGATTTGCAAGCATGGCGTCACACTTAAGTTATTCTTCTTAACGGAACCAGCTGGACCAGGAGTTGAAATTTTGAATACGACAAAGTTGTATACTAACAAATTAGTAATACTATAGTAATCGGGAAGAAAATAATTATCAACCCGAGTAATGTTACAATTACATCTTATTGTCAACTAAATTATATGGTCAAATTTTACTTGTAACATTTTTTTCTATAATTTAAGCTTTATAGTAAAGAAGGTAAGTTATATATGCCCTATTTTATTGCCTAGTAGGTTGGTAAGAAATTGACTTGTGTCGGGCATGAACTCTGGTGAAAAAGTGACACGTACGTAGAGTTTAATTACAACAACATATGCATGAAAGCAAATTAGCAAAGACCAAGATTTGAAAATTGAAACATATGGCTTTCGTGAAGATCTTACGTTACTAATCTTTCAAATTTATGTCCTAATCTGAAAAGATAGTTTTAGTGCTACCTACATTTGTTTTGCTTCACCAACAAAGGAGAAAGTTCTGCAATTCTTTATGTGACGATATTGTCCTTGAAAATATTTTATTACTTATAGTGTGTGCAAAATCTTTTTTCTTATATTTTTTTTCATATTTTTAAAATTCAAATTTGATCATACAACTCACATCCACATATTTCGTAGAATTCATTGACCTGTACTAATAAAGCTCCACAATTCAACTCCACTTACTCTTTCATCATACTCCTAAAAATATATTTTAGTAGTTTGCAAACACCTATTAATGTATGCAGAATTGATCTCTTTTTCATGGTAAATAAGGGCATTTTGTGATTTTACAATTCTTTATGTCACATTAATTTTTTTTGTTGCTGATTATTTTTAAAAATAAATCATAATTAATTACATATTTCGTGAGAGTATTTTTTAAAACTTTTTAATTACTTTCTCAGGAGTCTTTTTCTCTTTTTTTGTTGGGTTAGGAAACAAGCTATTTCTAATGAAAGTGATGGGCTTGTAATGTTACACAGATTCACTTTGACTTCCGGGACTTTCGCTTTTAGGCCAGCTAATAAATTTTGGGCTTAGGCCTCCGTCCTTCAACAAAACTCTTAGCCCATGCTTACTTGTGTTTAACTCGATGGGCCGTTCTAGCAAGTCTTAACAGCAAAAGGGCCTGCGTTTGTTCATACCAATTTAGGCCTCATAGGCCCGAAGATGAAATAAAAGCCCAAATAGATAATTAACCACACTTTGTCAACGTTGTCGGAGAATCAAAAACCTTAGTAGCCTACTTAATTTAATTGTTAAGCTAATCTCACTAATTAGGTCAACAAACTCCGATACTTTCCTTGCGGGTATCTAGTTTAGTTATATGCATATCCTAAGTACCAAAAATATAATCAGTTGTGATACAAATTTCTTCCTCGGCTTAGTATTAGTAGAGTTTTGAGTGAAGAAATTATTCACTTGATGCTCGGTTTAGACTAGTTTGTTAAGTGTGCTTTAGATTTGCGGATGAAACGTATTTCTTGAGTCACGATAAGTGGAGTAAGGTTATTTCTGCCAAACACATGGTATAATTAAAGTTGTCTACTCAATGGATTAAACGTTAACGTATAATTCGATCCTCTCATATATTCTTCGTTTTCTCAAAAATACTTCATTTTCATGTCTGAGTGAATTTTCTTGAATGAAAATAGATTTCATAGTGAACATTTCTCATGAAAAAATATTGGAAAGTCGGATGATTGATATTTTAGTGTGAAATAAAAGTTTTTGATACGAGCGATATTATGGTAAACTTAGGTCGTAATATTCGGCTTTGATTTAGTTTTTTGACCAAGATGTATAGTAAGGTAGATGTTCAATTATTATTCAAGAAACGATGTCATTTTCTAGCGATTTGCTCTAAAAAAATTTTGTAATCTTGTTTTTGACTTTTGTACCTCTATTATCTCTCGATTTGACTTGTGTTTCATACACTGGGGTTTAACAAAATTAATATAAACAAGACATATTGATGACCTTTGATTCAACACAACCACGACCCACTTACGTACATATCTAGTGGACGATAATGTTGCGAGACGGACATAACTAAGTGGTTAGCAATTCATCATTAGTGGTGTGTTTGAATTAATGGATCAATATGTCACATAATCATTAATAACATTGTTTAAAATTACATTATTTTCTAATAATGTGAGAAAATACGATTGACAAGAACAAAAATTATGAAATTACAAAAACAATCCCATAAAATTTCTGACTATGTTTAGCAACTAAAATACAAATAGTTTATAAATTCAACCAAGGTCAAATTTATAAATTACACATTCGTAGTTAGTATTTTTTTTTTTTTTGAAACGGACATTCGTAGTTAGTATTGATCACTTATTCATGCATTCTTTTATATGACCTGCTATACGTTATGTTTCTGGAAAAAAATTACAAATTATTTACAAAACCGATAATATGTCTAAAAAAGAAAAAGAAAAAGAAAAAGAATTCAACTTATCACGTCATTCACGTGGTTATAACACAAGTTCACTATTTTTGGACATTATGACGTCGGATCAGTTTGAAAATTATTGTGAAACTTATGACTTATTATATACGTACATCATCTTTCATGTACACATTAGGTATACTCTGTCGAAGAATCAATCTGAAAACAATAATTTGTTCAATCCAGTCAGAGAATCAAAACTAAACAAATTATAAAAAGGTACAGTTGGCGACGGGAAATGTTTTTTGAAGAAATTTTTCGGTTGACATAATTAGGAGACGGTGTCGTTTTTAGATCAACTACTCAAAATTGTGCATAGACCAGTTTGTGAATAATTAGGAGTCAAAGAGATAGTCATTTAATAGGGAGACATCACTTCGATTGTAATCTCTCTTTACTTAATGAGAAAATTATATACATACAATATCTTTCTTACAACATTAGAATTAATTACTATTTCAAGTTAAATTTCTTTATTCGGTTGAGAGATACCACAATTTAAATGGGTTTCTTTTCATTAGATAATCCTTATCCTGCCATCTTAAACTGTAAAAGCGTCATTCAAGATTTTTACCTAGAAATATCCGAGTTGGTTATTAATGGAATTGAGCTCTTTCAATAGAAATGATTATTTCAAAATTTACTCTGTCTTTTTATTCAAAACAAACTATAAGTATAATTAATCTACGTTATAAACAATACAACTGCATATATAATTACATCCAATGAAGCTCAATGCAAAGTAGTGATAAAACAACAAAATGTTAGAAATACTCACACATATATTTCAAAATTTATTTTTAAGCATGTATTTTCAAAAATGAAAAAGCTTTTCTCGATTAAGTTCAGCTGAAGTTTAATTTCGATTAGATTGATAGACGTAAATTGTAGCGAATACAGAGAATATATGAACACACTATAATATATCGTTACTTTATTGAAAAACTATGCACACGATAAAAGAATGTAGTGATTTAATGGTTGAAATGCCAATAATCGAAACCTATAAAGCCACGAAATTCAAACTGAGTAAACGAGCACTAATTCAACCACAATTAAAATTAAAATATTAATAAGTTACCAAGTTGAATTCGAAGTTGTCAAATTAATGGAAGAGGAAAAGTCAACCTTTGGTAAATCTAATTCAAATGGCCAATCGTGACACCTATCGTCCAACTTTTAACATTAATTGGGATTCACTCATTAACATCATCAAGCTCTTGAATCAAACTATTATGAAAAGTACCTTAAAGTAGGGATAATCCTACTTTTTAGTGCAAACTAATTATGTTTAATGGTCATTTATGTTAATGTGTCATAAAATTAAATAATGCTTTACATTAAAGATGTAACTCTAAACTATAGTCACGTCAAAAGTATAACAGTTCATTTTGAAGTTTCAAAATTACAACATGTATTACTTTTCATATAGCAATTATTACAGTCATTATACACCAAAATTATCGTAATATATTAAGAGATGGATAATCATAAGGTCACTATGTTATGTCATGGTTGGTAAGAGTATGACTCCACACGAGTGGTGTTTGTGGTCAATTTGCTAAGCATTAAATGATAAAATTTAACTGATAAAATTTTGTATTACCCCGTCCCAAAAATATAGTCTACTATTTCTTTTAAAGATGTAGTTAAAATATTACTTGTCTTTTATGCCATCATTTAACATACATTGTTATTATCAAAATAGAGTAATTGAAATAAAATATATAATAAATGAGAGGACATATTAGGAAAATAATCTTGAATTGTACTTTTTCAATATCATTAATTGTATTAATCTGTGTGAAGATAAGAAAATAACTATAATTTTGGGACGGGGGTAGTATTTTATACACACTCGGTGATTTTCTTATCCAATTCGCATCTTCTTTTCAGCACATTGGTTAGTGATGATAGAATTTTTCATCCCAACTTTGGGGAGGACCCTTTGTTTGAGGATTGATCGAGTGGCGCAAGTTGCACGTTGCCGAGTTGAGATGGTCATGGGGTGGGGGCAGGGCACGTCTTGTTAGCCTGTGCGACTACACTCGCCTGACTACAATATTAAGAAGGAAAAAAATAAAAATTTATTAATATTTAATCAAAATGTGTTTATGTTATTATTTGGATGTTAAGATTTAATGTAGAATTTGTCTATCAAAAAATGCAAAGGAGCTATATTAAAATTTCTTTACGTTATTATTGGAAAAAAGGAAATACACTGAAAAAATAAATGTGTCGGCAAACAGGGCAGCTCACTTGCCCCCCACCAACTTGCCTCGCCACTTGACCTTCTTGGCTTCACAATTAAGAGTTGTGGGGTGCATTGAGCTATCTTATTTTCTTGCCCCGAGCCCATTGGAGTACCATTGCTAATATTAGTAACCGTTACGTTTTAATTTGGTAGATGTGATGTACCCATACAAAATTCAAAATATGATTGGTGATATGACTTTAGAATCTAAATAAAACAAAGATTCAAAATCGATTTTGACGTGAAATTTAGTGACGTAAACTAAATTTTAAATTTAATGTGACACGAATCGCTCTTAAAAATGTGTATAACACGTTAATATTAATTTTATCAAATGAACCTCTTCTTACACTACACAACAAAATTGAGTCGCTTCTTATACTACCAAGAAAAAATAATTGCAATCCATGTTAGAAAAATATTCGTAAAACTTGAATATATATCACACTTGAATGAACCGACAAAAAATAAAAAATAAAACTATTAAGCACTGTTTATTTGACTAGGTATCCTTCTTCATTATAGAACTCTCTAATATATAAGTACAAGAGCCGCTGAGCCGGTTGTTATTTTCAATTTTAATTTTATGTAAATTATTTGTTATGTTATTTTAATTATTATTCTTGGTGTTTGCTAGTGTCGGTTTTATAATAACAGTGACGAATTAATTCGTGAAAATCAATGAATGCGACTACTTAGGTAGATTTTGGATAAGCTAATTAATTATTTTAGAGTGTTATCTTTTTGCTAAAAATACAAGAAAAAACCGGACCGGTGGGGCTCAATCGGACGGTGATGGTTGGCTGACAGGACAGCAGATAGATTCACCTCATCGGATTGTCCGTGGGAATTGGGAAATTTGCAGTCAAGATTCACATTTTTTAATTCATTTATCTTAGTCCCCCACCTTATAAATTTCGTAATAATCGATTTAGTGTTTTTTTTTTTTTTTTTCCAGAATCAGTAATTAGTCAGTGGAAAAGGTGATTTCTCGAGTACCTTTGAATACATAATAAATCGTATTTCCGAGTATTATTGAAATTCAATGATTTTTGTTTCAATATAACGCAATGTCAACACCGAAATAACATAAATTAGAAATAATAAAAAAATAAAAAGTGAAATAAAGCTAATTTAATGTGTTAATATCAACACGTACAATTTAATTATATAGTTTAAACGTGTTGTTATTAATAGTTACAATACAATTATTCATCTAAATAAAAGAGTTAAAAGAAAATCTAAAAATTTATTTAATATACAAGTTAAACTTGTCGTGAAAAATAAAAACATTAGACTCTTCCAAGAATTATACTCGATTCGCGTAAAATATATCTGGCGATGCTACCTAATGATTCAAAACTGAGAGCTTTGAATTTAGTAGTAATTGAGAGAGAGAGAACGTATAAAAGCCTGAATGGGATCAAATTTTTCCACTTTTTTCAACTTTTTTCTCTCTCCTAAATCAATCACATCCACATATCTTATCATATCCACAAATCTCAATCACTCAACTCCACTCATTCTCTCTCCTCTTTTATATTAAAAATCTTTAAAAACCATTATAATCTATTCCCAATCGCCCTTTTAAGTTAAGCATGATGTAGTTGATAAAATTCAAACAAATTTTTATTAGTATAAATATATTTTATATTTTACATTTCAACCAACAATAGATACTTTTTACATTACAAAATTCTTAAAAGAGCAACATAACTTTATTTTATTAGTGTAAAATATGTTTTATATTTCAACAAGTAAATTTAGAATTAAGAATTTATTGCGTCTAATGCTAATTTCTACTTTTCCATAGTTTCTATTCAAACGATTTTCATCAGTTGTCCGTATATGAATTTGTTAAGGTGCCTATACATAGGCGGATGTGCGATCCGTATCCCCTATACATTCATCCATATGTGAGTACCATAGCATGTCTATATATGAACAACGGAACGAGATTTTTTTTTGGTGAATGTGAACCATTTGAATATCAATGTTAATGTTGTAAATAATTTACATTTGCATTTACATTTACATTTACATTTACATTTACATTGCTTTGTAACTACTCATTGTAAATAAGATCATAATAATATAAGAAAAAATTATAAATTTGTCAAATTGAAATAAACCAAAAGATGAGACAACGACGTCGTGTAGCCATTGCCGACTCAGGTCTGTGCTAGCGTAACAGGTCCATTCAGTGCGTCCCACAGTCGATCATACCAGAAAGAAGAAGCCAAATTGATAAATCATATCCACTCATTCAATCCATGCATACTTCAATTGTACACAAAAATTAGCCATAACAGAATAATCTTCTCCTCCCCTATCAAAAATCCTTCATCTCTCAAATTTGCTTAAAAAACCCATGATTAACAACTAACAAGCCATGAAAATTTCTTGAAAGCCCTTCAAAATTTTCTGCAATTTCATAGATTGTTCTTCTTTAAGGCTTAATTGAATTCGTTGTAAGTTGTGAGTTTTTAACCAATCATGGTTTCTCTTGAAGATTCACGCTCTTATTCACACTCCAATCCCAACATTACTTCTTACTGTCCCCAAACGCAGCCTTATTACTACACTCCGCCGCCGTCCTCCGCCAGGATCAACCGCGCGATGGGCCGCTCGATGCGTACTATCCGTTCAAAGCACTTTCAGACTGAACTCTCCGGTCCAAACTACGATAAATCGTCCAACGTTTCTGAAAACCTAACGGACTCGGTTATCGACCTTCGTCTTGGGGAACTCGCCAATAAATCGTCGACTCATTCGAAAAAAGCTTCGTCTGCTTCAGAAATCGACGAGTTTTTTGACATTTCTCAAACATTCAGTGATTTCTCCGCTTGCTCCAGTGATATCTCCGGAGAGCTTCAGCGACTTGCGAGCGTCCCCGATCCGGGCCCGATTCAAGGCCCGAAGCTGGACCCGGAGCCCGAACCTTGCTCGGGCTTTTTGCAGAGAGAGACGTTTTCGACTGAAATTATTGAAAGCATTTCTCCTGAAGATCTTCAGCCTACTGTGAAGCTCTGTGTGGATGGACTGCAGTCATCGTCGGTTGCGATCAAAAGGTCAGCCGCTGCTAAATTGAGATTATTGGCAAAAAATCGAGCTGATAATCGGGCCTTGATCGGAGAATCCGGAGCTGTACCCGCTTTGATTCCTCTTCTCCGGTGCTCCGACCCGATGGCACAAGAACACGCAGTAACTGCTTTACTCAATCTCTCTCTTCTCGACAGCAACAAAAGCGTGATTGCAGAAGCAGGTGCAGTAAAAGCCCTAATTTATGTTCTAAAAACAGGCACAGAGACTTCCAAACAGAACGCAGCCTGTGCTCTATTAAGCTTGGCTTTGATTGAAGAGAATAAGCTATCAATTGGGGCTTGTGGTGCTATACCTCCATTAGTAGCACTGCTGATAAACGGGTCTTGCAGAGGGAAAAAGGATGCTTTAACGACACTCTATAAATTATGCTCTGTGAGGTTGAATAAGGAGAGGACTGTTAACGCGGGGGCTGTCAGGCCGTTGGCGGGGCTTGTGGGAGAACAGGGGACTGGGTTGGCGGAGAAGGCGATGGTGGTGTTGAGTAGCTTGGCTGCCATTGATATGGGACGAGAGGCGATTGTGGAAGAAGGTGGGATCGCAGCTCTTGTGGAAGCCATTGAAGATGGGAGTGATAAGGGAAAAGAATTTGCAGTGTTGACTCTGTTGCAGTTGTGTAGAGAAAGTGTTATAAACAGGGGATTGCTTGTTAGGGAAGGTGGGATACCTCCTCTTGTTGCCCTTTCACAGACTGGTACTGCAAAAGCCAAGCACAAGGTCAGTTTTTCACCATGAATATTGAGATTCTATCAATTCAAATACGACTTGTGTATGCATACTTTATGCTTTACTGATTTGCCTTCATTTAAAGAATCATAATCTATGTATTGCTGCATTTAATTTGTGTAGGCTGATCTTATTGGTGTTCTTGTGAAATTCTTGTGAAATGGGATACTTATGTGTTAATTAGCTTGTTAAATCATTGATGATGATAATTTGAATGTTTAACTCTTACACCAAGAACTAATAATCTTGATTTTACCATTATTATTGATTGTGTGGTGTGATCATAATATGGGCTTTCATTAAATTATGAATACAAGCTATAAAAGTATAATTGCTGCAATGTTGATTTCTCTGGTGATTATGGTTCTTCTAATTATGAATTTGAGAGCTAGAAATTTATTCATTTCTTGACGTAATGTTGTTTCGACATGAAGAATTATATTAATGGTCTAATGTTGTGATTGGCAGGCTGAAGCACTTCTTGGTTACCTGAGAGAACCTAGACAGGAAGCTTCAACTTCGAGCCCATAATGAATTTGCATACATTGTTCTGTATAATATCTCCACACGGTAAACAGTTTGTTATTGACTGTATATGGTAATTGTTTTGATGGGGTTTGTACAGAGTAGAGTAAGTTAGGAGTATATGATTTCAAAAAAATGTTGAAAAACGATTAGAAGCTGACGTTCTAGTTATATTTTGGTCGACTAGGTTTGTTTATCCCCTTCGTTGACTGTATTTGTCTCTGTGGAGGGTGCAGCTTGTTGTTTGCCTAGTATTTGGTTATGGTCGCCGAGTTCTCAGGTTATCAACTTTCTTATTGTGTTCTTTTCTTCCGGTTATCAGATTCCACCGGAGGTCTTATTTTGTTCTTCCATTTAAGGAAATTTTTATCTTGAGCTTGATCCGATTTTAGGTTGTAATAGGTTGATTATGTGTTGAATTTGGTTTCTTTCGATTTTGAACATTGAGTACTGGTACTTGTACAATTTTAGTATATAAGATTTTTGTTCTATGAGTTCGACATTTTTGAAGGTCATTTTCATACAGAAAAGTCATGTTAGGAGGCTTTAGATGGTTATCTAGTACGCCTTACATCAGACTACTACCTATTGCTACTCGTGATGAATTATTTGTTTTTGATTTGGGTTCAGTTAAATGGCTGTATGGAAGCGGCTTCAAAATGAAGCGATGGTGAGTAGGGACCCCTTCGTTTAGTGAAGTGTGTGTTGTAAAATGGATCCACTTGAAATGCGAATGGTCCTACCAACGTGCATGCATAGAGGTGAGCCAGCAAAGTAGCAACCCCACAATAGAGATCTCTGGGGTAATTTATAAAAGGAGTCCTTAACCTTTAGGGCAATTAAGACAAGGTGTTGAACCTTTGAAAATTGTCAGAGTTTTTTGGAGTTTACTTAACCACTTGCTTCTTTTTTTTTCCCTCAAGTGTCAATGATTAGATGCACCTTTGCAATGACTTTTTTTAGTCCCTTAACTTTCACAAATCATTATATAAAGGGTGATTGGGAACAATTTTTTCAAAATTTTACCACTTTTTTCCACTTTTTTTTATATTCTTTGTTTATCCTAAATCAATCATACCCATATATCGCATCACATCAACAAATCTCTACCATTTAACTTCACTCATTCTCTCTCCTCCTTTACATTAAAAATTTTTAAAAACCATTAAAAATCAACCCCAATCACCCTCTATATTGCAATTTAGAGGCTGCATGAACTATAATATTATTGAGAAATAGATAGAATGATAAAACAAGTAACAATGTTGAGTAGGGAAAATTATATAAAAAAAAAAAAAGCCACAAAAAAAAAAAATGATAAGTTAATATATGCAATATGATTACTTCAATAGCAAAAATTGTAAATATGACATCGGTGAACTTGTACCAAAATGTGATGTTATGTTATATTATTGATGAGCCTTGATCTAAAATAGCTATCTACAAGAGTACAAGCGAAAAAATCTCAAGTTTGACAAACTACAATGTCAAAAATGAATAAACCTTTTTCAATAAAATTAATTTAGTACATGACATAGGCCCTAGGTTGCAAATAAATGTTTTAGTATATGACTTAATATATGGATTATGTCATAGGTTGGAAATAAATAAGCCTGTAATATTTAAACATGTAAACTTAGTAATTAAATAAAATTAAAAAAATCTAAAATAAAAATAAAAGGCGGTTTGGTCTGGTTTGAATGGTTTTTAAAATTTGAAACGTAAACTGAACCATTTTGAAACGATTTGGTTTGGTTTCACTTGAAAGATGATTGCAATTCCACATGGAAATGAATCCACGATTTTAAACCAATGATTTCGGTTTGGTTTGGTTTGCGGTTCCATGATTTCTTTGTGCAGCCCTAATTGTATCTACCTATTTCATGTGTAGTCCCTAAAAAAGAAAAAAGAAAAAAAGAAAAAATCTCACATGGAAGCATTTGAAAAATTAATGAGTCTGAGTTTGAAAGTTTAGAGTTCCGGATGTGATCGTATAGTTTGGTAAAAGTTTGGGACTCCAACTTAATTTAGATTGTGTTTTTGGTGTTTGAATCTTTTTATGTTTTGGGGTCTGGTGGCGTTATGATTTCATTAGCTGGCACTGGCAGTAGTAGGTGTCTCTTTTGTTTGGTCTGCTCCTTTTTACTTTTCCGCCACCATCTCTTGTTTTATATCGGGCACGTGGACTAGAAGTTGTCGGTGTATTACAAATGGGCTGGGTCATGAATAATTGGGCCTCCACTGAAATCAGCCCATGTCCGGTTCAAGCCCCAATTCTGCCCATTTAAATAACTGGGCTTCCATTGAAATCAGACCATCTTTGTGTTGAAGTCCATGCCTCCATCGAATGTTTTGGGCCCATCACCAAATGTGACTGTTTGGCATCAATAAAGCATTGAGAGTTGAGACCTAGGTGTGGTCAGTGGCGAAGATGAGTGGTACTTGAGAGAATGAAATAAAACCTAATTATCTTTAACAAATAACATCTTTAAGCCTGTATTTGATTGCCTTTAATTTGCATAGAAAATATCACATCCTAGGAATTCAATTTCACTTTTATTGTTTGACATACAAAATTTTCCATGAAATTCAATTCGAGGTACAACCCTCTAAAGCTTGTTTGACCTCATTTTGCATGGAAACTAAATTCTAGAAAATAATTTCCCTTCCACCTTTCCAACCAAACACACTCACGTGTAAATCATTTTTATTTTTAATACTTATTTATTTATTTATTGTTTGTGCACAAGTCCATTGTGTTCATTCCACTGAGATAGACATAAAAATGTCATGGTACTGCGTTAGCACTTATTGACATATTTTCCATGCATTTTTTCAAAGTTTTATTTTACTTTTTGACCATGTCTGCTAAAAAAATCGCTTTTTCTGTTGTGGAAATGAAATTCTATTTTTCTTTGTGTTCTTTTTATCTTACCATGAAAAATATTTTTCGTATTTCATATCGCAATCAAACATCATCAAAGGAAAATTTCAGTAGAAAATATATTTCAAATATATTTTTCACAGACACAGTTACGAGCGGTAAGAAATTCATCCACAGAGAAAATATAGTAAAAATTACACAAAACAAAAGAGAACATAAAGAATTTCTGCGCGAGCTATCATTCTTTTTCTATATAATTTTAATTTTAATTACTTTTGGACAAACTTAACGCAGTGTGAATCAAATAGTTGGTCGTCAACGCCGGTCAATTACCTGTCAATCCCACTGGTACTAATTTTGACACGTTTTATAATATATATCTACAAATGTATAATGTAATGATAATTTCCCCTTTGGAAATGCTTGTAAGGAATTTCACACCACAGAAGTCAATCCAATCGAGCCACACATATATAGCCAACCATTTGGTAGGTAAGGTTGAATTTGGTTTCATATTATTTTACTTCTATTAAAATTTAAATTGATAATGCGCTCAGCAAATCTCATTAATAAAAATTTATTCAGAATAAATAATTAAATCATAACCAACATATGAGGACCTAGGTTATTCCTCTTAATTAATAATGTCAATATTTCAAAATAGAACTTTAACTCTTTCATATGACATTAAAATTCATTAAAATATTGATTTCATGATTTGTTAAAAGTGAGTCATTATCTTACGGTGTTATGTCAACATGTACTATATATCCACATTTACATAGATTTTAAAACCAAATATGAGTATCTTTCAGGGGGAAAAAATGAGTATCCTAAATTACTCTTGTTAACAAAGATGACCCTTTAAGATGAATCACAAATATACACTTACACACACACACACACATCAATCCTGATATATTCCCCGCTGTGGGTACTTTCGTGGCGGCACCACATTAGCTCCTTCAGCCAAATGCCTGAAGGGACCAATTTGCAAAGTGGCACATAGTTGACGGCACACTTTGCAAATTATAAAAAAATTAAAATGAAAAATAAAAAAATTGATTTTTGGAAATTATCGTAAATAGTCCAAAAAAAGTTTTCTAACTGTGAGATTAGTACACCATTTATTATATATATATATATATTTATTTGATCTATAATTAATTTTATCGGATTAATTTAATGCTAATTAAATTATTTTCATAAAAAACTTTTAACATCATAGCATTTGTTCGCATTAATATTATAAGTTTTTAAAAATTTATTTAGTTTTAAAGACGCACACATTTTAATTTTAACCAATAGTTAATAATAAATGTAATTATTGTACATATATAAAATTTTGGTGGGAATATATCACTGTAAAAAATATATCAAATTTAACAAAATAATAAAATAAAATAAAAAACCCTACCCCCATCCAACCCCACCTCACCCTTTAATGATTTTTTCGTATTTTATTTTATTTTATTATTTCTTTAAATTCAGTATATTTTTTTACAGTAATATATTCCTACTAAAATTTTATGTAAATACAATAATTACATTTATTATTAATTGTTGGTTAAAATCAAAATATGTGCATATTTAAAGTCAAAGAAATTTTTGAAAACTTATGATATTAATGAGAATAAATGTTACGATGTTGAAAATTTTTGATGAAAATAATGTAATTAGCATCAAATTAATTCGATAAAGTTTATTATAGATCAAATGAACATATATAAAAAATAAAAGGTGTACTAATCTCGTAGTTAGGAAAGTTTTTTTTGACCATTTACGCCAATTTCCCATTCAAAAATCAATTTTTTTATATTTTATTTTAATTTTTTAATGATTTGCAAAGTGGCCCGTCAACTATGGGCCACTTTTGCAAATTGGTCCCTACAAGCATTTGGCTCATGAGCTGGACGCTTACATGTGTCACCAAACCAGATACCATAAAATATCTATAGTGGAGAACATACCAGGACTTGCATATATATAGACATATGTATTCTCTTTAATAAGTTGTAAGAGCATCAAAGCCACAGTCCGCAACTACCGTCCATGTATATATAAATATTCTCGTGCATAAGTTGCAAGAGCACCAGGAAGTTGTGTTCTTCACTACATTTTGGAGGCTTGGGCTATACATAGGACGGCTGGTTTAGGGTTTTAATGTTTTAGTAGTAATGATTAATGAGTATTTAAGTATGTCACATCCACATATATTAAGGTAATATCTAATGGCATTTTCACAAAAAAAGGTAATATATAATGACACTTTACCAAACCATTTGCTAGTCTTCACAATTTTGGCATTTCTAGGAATTTAATAATCTTGTTTTGGGTGTGGTCTGTGCCATGGATGTAGTAAAGGAGTAATTAAAACATAAAAAATATAATAATTAATAATTCACATTTGTTGATACAATACATTTATTTAGTATATTGATGATAAGATAAGAATTCCATGGTTAAGAGCGGTTTCGGTGTTAATAAAATTTGATAAAAACTGATAGGTCTCATAAAATGTTTAAATGAAATTGAATAAATTTTGAAAACATGCAGGTAAATATAAATTTTTACTTACAAAAACTTAATTAATTTACTAAACAATTAATTAGCCCTTAAAAGATTTTTCTGCTTAGCTATCTCTCATTTTTCAAGAACTTTAGATCTTATAAGCAAGTAAAAGTAATTTTTTTTTAGAAAATAAGCAAGTAAATTCGTTATGCTTGTAGATAAAAGAAAATAGAGTAATAGTTCAAGGCATGCACAGTCAAAAAGTTATTTAAAATAGTAAAATTGGTTTATAAAACAAATAATTATCATCACCTAAATAAAATTATGATTAACAGTGAATTTAATAAAAAAAATTATTTTATAAAAAAACTTCACCAAATAAGTTCTCACCTAGCACACTTGCACGAATCACGCTGAGGATCGCTTTCGCAGGCGACACCCACAATTCTCCGGTGTCAAAATCCAAAAAATAATTCAAAAAAATATTGACTCTCATTTTTGTCAACTTGTACACCGCCTTCTGACCTCATGCTGACATCATGGTAGTTTACTATTTTCAGAAATTATTGTAAATATTATTGCCTACTTAGTTTCTCATTCACATGGTTCTAAAGGAAGTAATTAAGCAATATGCTTCATCCCCCGGTTATGCTTACAAATCAAATCTCGTCTTTTAAATTAGATATACGTATATTAGCAATGCATAATCGCAAGTCAAATGTTTGTATACTTATAACTAATTTATAAGTTTATTCAAACTTAGCTATTATTATTATTATTATTATTATTATTATTATTATTATTATTATTATTATTATTATTATTTTACATTTAATAAGATCCATTGTTATTTGATGAAGTATTTATAAAATTGCAACATTGATCTAATATCCATGTGGATATAGTTATTATTCTCACCAAACATGTACCATTTTCATATTTAATATGACTATTTCGATATATAATAATTTGCACTGTATCATTTAATATTGAAATAACATTGTTTTTGACAAAAATACTATATATATATTATATTAATTTCTATGTCTAATTGAGGAGAGAACAATATTCCACCGTTGCGAAGGGACACAGAGAAAATCCAAGAATTGGAAAAGTGAACCTATGGTCCATGGTATGTCCTATTTCTAAGGGTCAACGAGTCAATTCTATGGTTTTTTTTTGGGAATAATTCTATGGTTTGTGTATGGTTATTAATTAATAAGATATTAGAATGGTCTCAAATCAACCAGGCCTTGTTCTTTTCACAATATTTTTGGTTTATTCTAATTTCATATTGAATGTGTAATTAATAATTAGAGAAGATGTATTAAAAAATATAAATAAACTATCAAATTGAGATTTGAGTTGTTGAAAAGGATGAGAGAAAAAAGACAAGTGCAAGTTGACGAAATTTATTGTGAAAAGAACAAGGCCTTAATTATTTAAACTCGGGATAATTTTTTTTTTTATTGTGTAAGTTGATAGTGATTTTTTACTTTAAAAAATCGTTTCTATTTATTTTAAAAAAATTAAATAAGAAAAATATTTTTTTTAAAAAAAAATTTGCTTAAGGTACAAAATCAATTCAATATTCGGAATTTAATTCGAGCTAAATGTGATATAAAATCAATTCAATATTCATAAACTTTATATATGTATGTGTAGATCGACTATAAGATTATGGTTAATCGTATTTGAAATATGTTTGAACAGTCATGCATAAGTCATAAAACATGTTATTTATGTTATTTTTTTGTTCAAAATAGTATATTATCTAAAATTTGTGCCCAAATATTATGTTCTTACTTAAAATAATCAATTACGATGATTGATATGACATTTTTTTCTTATACGATAATATTTTGCGCTAAAATTTGTAAACTATCGTTGAAATTTATAATATTACATATGTTTCGTCATTTTTTTTATATTCGTAATAATTTATTATCTTATTTTATAATATTATTTTATATAAATATACTGTCTTAATTGTTTCTCAGTAACGCGCGGAGTGATACTATCTACTAGTTATACGTAATATAATTTGTGATATTTTAATTACAATCCGACAGCAATAGACTCAGCGTAGAACTTAGTCACTCATTTGTTATGCTGGAAGATTGAAAAAAGACAAAAGAGATGAGTTTTCACATTTACTGCAGTTAATTAGATTTATTAATTTGGAAAAGGCAGTTAATTATTGACTTGAAGGCATGAGTCGCGGAACCTGAATAGACAAATGAACTAATTAGCAGATGTCTTACATTCACTCCTACTTCTCTTGTTAATAAATTTCTAAAAAATAATTAAAATTAAAATTACTATTAATTATTATAAATATTTCATAATCTCATTACCGTTGACAAAATTATTCGACTTGTGCGGCCGTGCATTTGTATCTTAAGTTTAGCCAATGTAAAAATGATCTATCAAGTCATTTTGGCTAATTGGATATTAGAATGTCATGAAATTAATGTATAGAGACCAAACTGTATTTTTAAATTGATAAAGACTAAAGAGCAGACCAATTTAAAAATATTAAAGAATAAAAACTGCCATAGCATTTTTTTTATATAAAGGAGTTATGGTACCCTATTGAACGCTTAGCTTTTCAATATCTCTACATTCCCATCAACATAGAAGAAATGGAATCAGATACGCGTCCACAAATTAGTAATTGTATTCTCTTTGTTTCAAGATGGGTTTCTTGTTCTTGTTTAATTTCTTGTTTACATTTGATTTGCAGAATCAAACATGATAATTCTTGGATTAAATTCTATAACTAGTAGTCTACTATTTAAATAAAAAATAAAATTTTGGTAAAATAAAAATTAATCTTTTCTTTTCTTTTCTTTGTTGTTTTTAAGGAAAATGAAAATTAATTTAAACGCAATGAAATTTGAGAAACAATAATTTGACAGGATATTCACCAGCAAAAGTATAGGGAGACATGACTTTCGCGTTGTCTCCAAACCCTTTTTTTTTTTTTTTTTTCAATTTCTGACAAATGGTCCATTCGTCCAAGTAAAAACAGACTTTTATTTTATGATTTGATTGATCTATATTATCGCTCTTTTATGTTGTTGTTAAGAGGAAATTCATTTCTTAATATATTTCTATCTATTTAAAGTAGCAAAAAATGATACATTCTCACCTTTGGAATTTTGTACGCTAATGTGGCATATTTTGGTGCTATCACACAACAACAGGGAGTAGTAAGTGGACCTTACTGTCATATGACAGCAAGAAATAGCCACCACGTCAAACGTTGAACTTTAATAAAGTTCCAACGTTGGAAATATATCATTTTCGTTAATGTAACTCATTGTCCTCATTAGCCAAAATGAATTGGAATTATTTAATGAAACCTGACATCTTGACATTTCAACTTGAATTAGTCCTAATAGAAAGATAACAAGGTTTTTTTTTTTTTTTTGACAAAGATAACAAGGTTTTATTACTCAATATCTCTGCAAACTAATATAAACAATAATTTTTTTTGGAGTTTCGGCCATGAAATTATAAATTATGTCATACAGATATTGCATTAGAAATGGTATTTCACTTATCATAAGAGGATATTTGTGCTACACGAAAGTATATATTTAACATTGTTCGTATAATTAATTGTACATATATTATTCGATAATAAATAAGTATTTATTGGTTTATAGTACAATAATGGGTTACCTATATAATAATAATAATATAATGGGAAGAGACAATACACCTCAATCATATTGAACCTTGAAAGCGAAGTGAGGAATGGTCCTTAAATTCCGGTTCTTCGGCATAAACAATTTAGGCCGTAGAATTTAAGTACCCAAAAGCTTACATCACTTCATATTCCTTTGTTTATAAGCAAGTCGAATTTTCTTTGTTAGCAATAACGAGTGTTCATGATTATACTAATCATTCTAAAATCAAAGGTCCTTTGTTTACATATGATGTGTAACTTATAAATACTACTATTCACTTTTCTACCGGTCTCATTCTTTTTATTTTGAGAAAATTATTCATTACAAGAATTGTGACAAGCACACTTAGTAACATCTTGTTAGCATCAACAATTATCATTTAGTTGTGTAGATGTAAAACTTGTTCATAAATTGAATAATAAGTACCTGGAGAGATAATATTCCTTTTTCGAGATATATCTTTAATCTATTTAGTTCCTCCTTATTAATTATTAGGCTACTACAAGAGGTGTCAAGAAGAGGATCCCAAATCTCGTCTAAATCTATATCTGTCACATCTAATAAAAAAATAACCCAAATATAGAATCAAGTGTACTAATTAATTCAATTGAGCGAGTTATATTAATCAATCGCGACAATTAATAAAATAAGAATCTGAAGAGCACATTTGAATTCTATGAATGCGTTAGCATCTTTAATCTAAATGAATATGAATATCATTTATTCATGTATTACAACCCCTATATATGAATTATTTCCTTGATCACTAAAGAGATATGTATCACGCGTACGTCAAAGCCGTGTAAATCCTTGTTTGACAAAACTCAACAAGAATAAGATAATTTATTTATTTTTTTCAAAAGGGTCTTTTTAAAATTAATATTTTATTTCCAGGTCATAATTCATTAGCTCCTAATTGGCTTCTCTAATCATGTAATTTCTTACAAATGTCAACTATATTCCGGCTGCTTAATCAACCTATCCATAACCTCCAACCATTAATTCACACACACCTCTGTGTGTGAATATATATACACATCTATTTATACTCAAACAAACATACACAAGATTCTATCCTTATGAACCCTACTCACAAAGAACACAACTCTTAACCATGGCGGAGGAGTTTCAAGGAGGAGTTTGTGGTGGTGGTGGAAACTGGTGGACTTCACCACTCACCACTGCATTTGGCTCTTCGCCGTGTTCAATGGCAATCAACGGTTTAGGAAGCTTTGGATGGCCAATTGATCACCGTCTGATTAACATGAAGACTACAAGATCTAGTGGTGATGATGATCATCAGTTTTCAGCTTCTGATGGCTCTATAACAATTCAAGATTTATTGTAAGTTTATTATTGATCAATATTATTTACTTATAACCAATTCTTGCCCTTTTGTTGATTTTAGTAATTTCTGTCCTGCCCTGATCATCGACTATAAGGAAATTTTCACGTTTGCATATCTAATTCTGTTTTCACACCGTGCCTTCCTACTGTAGGCATCTCAATTTTTCTTTAGAAATTCTACACTTTACTGTCGAATTTTTTATCTCAATCAATATCGTAAAACATATCGTCATATTCACTACGGAAAAAACATATACTAGTAGTCCAAATTATATTCATTTTGCTTGTAAAAAGGTGGGATTTTTAGACTTATTTTCTTGTAATCATGTGAAAAAGCAAGTCAAGTTGATCAAACAAATTAAAGTTGAATTATTTCTCCATGTCATTTTGCAGGAGTGATAATGTAAATTCTCAAGAAAATTATCCCACACACTACAACAAGGCCTACATTCAAGTTCAAGCATGGATTGTTCACCACAATTCGGCCTCGACTGTCCTCAAATCGACGGCTTGAGTTCAAGAAAATTTTCCGGGTTGTTGAAGATTCATCAATAAACTCAATCAAACAAATGAGCCAAGTTTATCAGCCGGCCAATTTTTCGACCGGCTTGCCATTGAACTCAGCTTCATACTGCTACACTTCAGCTTTACTCCAAAGCTTAAAGAATACAGATTCCAAGCCCAGCCAGCCGTTTTCTTACAACACACATTCTTGGACAAGTGCTAATGAAGCTTCTAATGTTACTGGATCGAGCTTTTTGCCTTCAGCTGTTGATAGGAAACCTAATCTTTCAAACCAGCTCACTTTAAAGGTTAATTTTTTATTTACTTATAAGTCCTTTCTTGGCACGAATTGGATTAGGGTTTTAAAGAATTGGAAGATGAAAGTTAGTTAAAAAAAAAAATAAATAAATAAATTTTCAGGCAAACAAGAGAGAAGCGGCTCGAGAGTTGAGTTCGGTGACGTACAAAGCCAGCAATGAGCCAACGTTGAAGCGTCCTCGTGTTGAGACGCCATCACCATTGCCAACGTTTAAGGTACTCAATTATGTGACTGTTAGTTAATTAACCTTTTTTCTATTGTCTGTTTTTACTTTTGTCTAAAAGAAGAAATGGACGATGAATATGAGAGCTTTTTTATCAGGTTCGGAAAGAGAAGATGGGGGACCGAGTAACTGCCCTCCAGCAGCTGGTTTCACCGTTTGGGAAGGTAAAAAAATTACAGTAATACAACCTCTTGTATAAAACTGATTGCGGTTAAATATTAAGCCCTCAAATCCTACAAGCAGGGTAACTTTGTAATTCATTAACTTTTTGCAGACTGATACAGCATCTGTCCTACAAGAAGCAATTGAGTACATCAAGTTTCTCCATGATCAAGTCAGTGTAGGTTCCTTCTTTCAATCAAATCTACTATCCATTGCACAAATTTCTGAATTTTGATTTTTTTTTTTTGGAAAATTTTTATATCTGAAATATCAAATATGCTTGTTTATCCTTGCTATCAGGTATTGAGTACTCCATACATGAAAAATGTTCCTCAACAACAGCAGGTATGTTAGAATGTACTACTTGTAAACGCAAGTTTATACACAAGGTTACAGGGACTTAAGATTTTGACACTTTGAATCGATATAACCGATAATTTTGTGTAAACCTGTGTATACAAATAACATTACTCATCTGATATATTAAAAGGGCGTCTGAAGATGCATTTTTTTAATGTTTACGCAGCGGGCTTGCAAGGTTAAGGATCAAGAAAGGTCGAAAAACGACCTTAGAAGTCGTGGTCTTTGTCTCGTCCCAATATCGAGCACCTTCCCAATTGCAGCTGAGAACACATCTGATATTTGGGCATCATCCTTTGGAGGAAGATTCAGGTAGATCCAAAAAAGGAAGTTACAAGACCAGAAAATTGGAAAAGGAGAACTGATTTTTGGTTGACCAGCATTGACTGCCTACTTAGGAGATGAAAATTTAGTGGTTGAGATTATTAATTAGAAATATTTTTATCAAGTAGGGCATGCAGAGAATGATTAGGTGGAACTAATGATGATAATAGTAACAATGTAGGGTAGGAACAGGAACAGGTGCTAAATTTAGCAATTATTGGCCTGAATTTAGCACGTTTATAACTAAGGGGCTTTTGTTCCTGTTTCTATATTTTCTGTAGGGTACTCCCATCCTTTAATTTGTCTATGCAAAAGATTGAAAAGAAAGTAAAAATTTAGCAATAAAGGGGTGCGTGTGTTTTCACCTTATTTGTTACTTGTCACGTTTGATTGTAATGCTCTAGTGCAATCCTAGTGTAAAAGGTGGGTGAGAAATTGGACCGTTTTCACAATGTTCGTTCAACTGGAACGGGCTACGTGGCCCGGCCCATGTCTCTCAGCCTGCCGGTAGACCGTAGACCCAAAGTTGTTTGACGAACTTTTTTTTTTTTGCCTCGCTGTTTGATAGAAACATGATTTGTGAGGCGAGACCAGTCGAGAGTTAACCACTACTCGAGTTAGCTTTTTTCATTGGGTAAGAAAATGAAATAACTATTCAAAGTTCTTTTAATGATCAGCACGATGTAAAGATGTCTATGTGACACTAAAGTCATAAAAAAATTACTACAGGTTTTGAAAAGTTTTCAAAAAGCATAGTAATCGAATATTTTGTAGGCGTGGCTTTAGTTAAAAACAACGTAAAAGAAAGAAGAGACATGAAAGAATTCTCAAAAAAGATAAGCATCTTTACATCATTGTTAAGTTAGAAAAAGTTATTGCAATCTTGCTTTGATAGCCAGCAATGCTTTAGCCTGTCTTGGCTAATCATGGCAATGAACTCTTCTTTATCTGTCTTCTTCAGTAAGTTTCACCCTGGCCGCTTTTGATTATTTGTATGGTAAACGTGCGTTCGAGTATATATATATATATATATTTCATCAATAGAAAGTAATTTTTTTTTTTTTTTATTTTTAAAAGAACACACGACACGCGCACACAAAGTATAGAAACACAATATATCAATACTTTAAATCATGACAATTTTGAGTACTGCAGAATCAGATATATAGCACACAAGTTAATATTGAAATTTGACTTTGGTTGAATCGTAAAAAGTTAATTTTATGGTGATAAAAAGTTAAAACAAACACCAATTGAGAATGTTGAAGTCGACAATACTCAATGTAAATACACATTCCTGTTTTATTTTGTCCAATCTACAACATAAGATCACGTTTAGAAACTTGTACATTTGACGAACAGAGTATTTAAGACAAATCTGTAACATTTATTTTGATAAAAATAGAAAAAAAAAAACAAACAAACATATGTTTAGTACAAATAATCAAAAGGATGTATGATAGAAAGACAAATTAAGCATTGCCTTTGAGCTTCTTTGCGATGGCGGCAATGTACTTTCCTTGGTGGAAAGCTTGCCCCAGTTCAAGTTCCGAAGGCTGTCGAGAACCATCTCCGGCAAAAGTCCCCGCCCCATATGGGCTTCCACCCTTAATAATCTCCATCTCGAACATGCCGGCCCCAAATGTGTAACCAATGGGCACAAAAATCATACCATGATGGACAAGTTGAGTAATGGCCGTTAAGCTGCAAAGTGACAGAAATTGCAAATCAGTGAAGTAATAGTATATCTGATAAGGTGTTTCCAGCAAACAGTTCCTATAATAGAAAAAAACGAGCGGCACAAAGCGTTGAAAAAACATTGGCGATAAAAAGTAATTTGGAAAGTCGTACAGAAATAAAACAGTGTGAGGGCAGTTCAGAATATCGGTTGATAAACAAGCTTTAAATGCTTACGGGGTAGTTTCTTGTCCACCTCCTTGTGACCCAGTGCTGTAAAAGATACCGGCGGGCTTCCCGGCCAGAGCTTGTTTTCCCCAAAGTCCTCCGGTCGAGTCCATAAAAGCCTTAAATTGAGCGGCCATCATACCAAATCTAGTCGGGAAACCAAATATGATACCATCGGCCTCGACAAGGTCATTCGGGGTAATGATTGGTGCATCGGCCTTTGGTGGGGCACCCATTTTTGCAAGAACCTCGTCCGAAAGAGTTTCGGGAACCTGTTACCAATTGCAAATCTTGTATAAACAACACTAAAACTACCATCTTCATTTTCATAATTCATGTTATACACCTTTAGTTAGTAATTAGTAACCATTTTGCCTGATCACAATGAGTGCACAGATATCTGTACAGAAAGTTTGTCTGTAATCTATTTTCATACATCATATGATCTTACACATCAATAGTCACATCGATTTCTATAAACCCATAAAGACAAATCATCTGTACAAACAACTTTGTTGTCTAAGACAATTCATCTGTACAAACAACTTTGTTATCTCAGACAATTGGACAATTGAAACAAGGAAAAAGACACACCTGCCATAATTTGGCCTCAACACCTTCGACAGATTCGGCGCCTTTCATGATCTCTTGCGCGAGTCTCTCGACGTGTCCATACGTAGAATAGTACCTAAATCACAAATCAAAGTTTCTTAACTGTGAATTAGAAAAACCAGAGATGTCTTTTCACAAACACACAATCTATTACTTCCAAAACATTTGCAAGAATCAGTACAATACCACACAATGTACATTTAGAACAAGCACAGATGCTACAAAACCCCCAATGGTTAAATAGGCAAAAATTGAATTCAGAATTTTATTTAAGTATTACAGAATCCACAGTTCATAAACCAACCTACATGGGCATTCAAACAACTATGTAATGAGAAATCTCAGAATCAATTAATCCAATGATCACAGATATCATCAAATCAAGAACTTAGATGAAGATCTCAAATGACCCAATAATCCCATTTATCTAATTCCTAAACTAAACGTTATAGATCTTCAAGATCATGATTTAAATAGGAAAACTAGGATGAACGGAGATTAGAAAATTAAGCAGAGTATAGAGATCAGAGATACGTACACAACGTAAACTTTGGTAGCCATTTGAATCAGTGGACCTGTTTTCGGGTGTTTGGTGAGCGAATGAAAACTGAGAAGTTGAGAAAAGATGAAGAAGAAAGAGAGGGAATGGGCATTATTTATAGTCAAAATGGAAGAGAGTGCGTTGACCTTCTGGTTTTCACCTTCCACGAACAGAACAGACATGAGATGGAAACATGAAACCCACCTAGCGTGCGTGCCGAAAGATTCTCGATTGGTCGTCCCAATTTCGACCACACTAATTATATATCCCATCAAAATAATCCACGCCAATAAATAAATAATTATCTATATATGTGGACTCATTTGATTGAATAACACGATCAAAAAAATAAAATAAAAGGGTGCGGATAAATACACCACCATTTTTTCTCAACACACCCCCAAATAAATTTTGTTCTCATTTTATCCAATTTTTTATTGTGTTCTGCCAGCAGTAGCCGAACAACCTTGGAAATTTTTTTACCAACATGTTTGTTACCTTTTGCAATTGTTGCCGGAAATTGCAGCAATTGAAGGGGGAGATCCCCCCTCGTTTTTGCTGTAGAAAATTGCAGTAGTTTGCTGCCATTTTCGGAAGCAAGGTTTTTTTTTCTTCTTTTTTTTGTCTTCTTCTTTTTGTTTTTGTCTTTGCTAAAAAGGTAAAATATGAATGGAATTTGTTTGGGGGTGTGTTTAGAAAAAATGGGGGTCCATTTTGCCCCAATCGAATTGACAGAAATGTTTCAAGACACCCGGGTGTGCTATAGTTATGGTACTTTCGGGTGTTTTTCAGTTACATATGATCTCAATTGGAAAAATTGAGGCAGACTAAACCAACGTACGTGAAAGTCAGTGATTCGGAAAATTTTCCAGCGACCTCATTTGCTCGAAGTCAAAGTTTGTCACTAGAAAATTTTTGGGGTTACTAGAGCTTCGTCTCATTATGTAGGTTTTGGTTCTGGTCTCGATTTTTCCAACGAAGATCATATGTGACCAGAAAAAGATCCGGGAGTACTATAATTATAACACACCCCGGTGTGCTAGATCATTACTACCGGAATTAAAACACTAATTTAGACTCATCCAGTAATGTACAAAAGAAACAGCACTCCACCAATAAGGTCAGGCCACCTCAACAATGATACTTCCATTTTTGACACGATCTCACCTTGTTGGTGGAGCGTATTGCGACGACATGCTCAATCCGCTTAAGACCATGTAATCAATGTATTATTCGTATATGACGAATAAATAAATGGAGTTCTCTTCTATATTGATCGAACAGATGGTCGATGATCTGATTTAAAATTTATTTTTCAATGTGTTTCGTCAGTAATTAATTAATGTTCATTGTGTTGTATTTAATTTGTTGTGTGCGTACAAATTGAAGTAATTAAAATAGAAAAAATTTATTGAGTCATAAAGTCTATGTGATTTTTAAAAATAGCATCACAATATATATTTTTTGTGTCACATGGTGTTTCACAAATTATATTAGAAAATTATTTGATTTATATATTATTTCCTTATTCAACACTTGATTAACGATCGATTTGAAAGATCAAAGGTCTTGGGGGAATATGTTTGTTGCAAAATAATATCACAACGCTAGCTGTTAATGACCACATTTTATTCTACTAAAATATCCTAATCTAGTCAATTTACGGCTTGAATAGTATTTTGGAAAGCTAAGTATAAAATACTGTCAACGCTATTTGTTTACGTCACATATATCGTTGGCATTGCGTTATCAATTTTTATGATTCCTTCTCCTCATTTTTGATTTTTCATTTTTTGCAGTTCAAAATTGAATTCAGGAAACTTCTAAGAAGATGTTCTGTTATTAAAAAAAAAAAAATTATTATAATTACTTTTATTCAATCAGAATACATATATTAATGGCGTAGTTGGTGTATAACATACAGCTGAAGAACAGCAAAAAAGGGGTCTCATACTTGTACTGCTGATGAAATGGCTGCGCATTTGATCCCGATAAGATCATTCCGCTTCCATTCTAACGCTCATATGTGGGCATATTAAAAAATATATATGTGAGCAGATTTTCGACACATATCCGCCCACAAATGTATATATTAATATGTTGGCTAGGAAAAAACACCTACAGTGAATATATTAAATTTAGCTAGCCACATAACCAAAAATATATATATATATATATTCATTAATACATCAATATATTAAATTTAATAAGTGTTTGATATCATCTACAATAAATATGTTAAATTTAACAATTATAAGCCATGTGTCGATATTTTATTAGACAAAAAAGATAGCAATAAAATTAATAACAAAGAAAGACTTTTTATTGGATAAACCATGCAACATCACATGTTAAAAGTGCTAGAACATCTACAATGGACGTATTAAAGTCACATGTTAGAATCATAAGTTAGTTAAATGTTAAATTTATGTTTACAATGGATGTGTTAACATAGCCCGTAAAAGAATTTTGTTGGTTACATGTTAAGTTTTTTGTTAAATTTAGCTAATACTTTTAACATGTGATGTAGCATTTATGTCTAAGAAAAATATATTTTTTCTAATTGTTGCTTTTTTCACTTACCTTCTTGTCTAATGAAATATTGTTGAAATGTGGCTTGTGGTGATGAAATTTAATATGTTCATTGTAGATATCAAATACTAAATAAATTTAATATGTTGATGTACCAATTAACATATATTATTTTGTGTGTGGTTAGTTAAATTTAACATCTCCATTGTGGATGCTCTAAATTTAACAAAAATTAACATGTGAGCAAAAAAATTCTCGTAACATTTATGTTAATACATTCATTGTAGATGTAAATTTAACATTTATTTAATTTATCACCTTAACATACGACTTTAAGACATTCATTATGGATGCTATAAGACTCAACATGGATATACATATTTATTTTATTCTATCCAATCTACGACATAAAATCATGTTTAAGAACTTGTACATTTGTGGAGCAAAGTGCATTTAAGACAAATCTGTAACATTTATTCTGGTAAAAATCGAGAGGAACATATGTTTGGGACAAATAACTGAAAGGATGCATGATAGAAAGACAAATTAATTAAGCATTCCCTTTGAGCTTCTTTGCAATGGCCGCAATGTACTTCCCTTGGTGGGAAGCTTGCCCCATTCGAGTTCCGAAGGCTGTCGAGAATCATCTCCGGTATAAGTCCCCGCCCCGTAGGGGCTTCCACCCTTAACACTCTCCATCTCGAACATGCCGGTCCCAAATGTGTAACCAATGGGCACAAAAATCGTACCATGATGGGCGAGTTGCGTAATGGCAGTTAAGCTGCAAAGTGCCAAAAATTACAAATCCGTAAAGTAATATAGTATATCGGACAAGGTGTTTCTAGCAAACAGTTCCCAAAATTGAAAAAAGATGGGTTTTTAGAAAACACGTACGATAAAAAGTAATTTAGAAAATTGTACAGAAACAAAAACAATATACAAACAATTAAGAAAACCGGTTGATAAACATGCTCTAAATTCTTACAGGTAGTTTCTTGTCCACCTCCTTGTGATCCAGTGTTGTAAAAGAAACCGGCGGGCTTCCCTGTAGAGCCTGCTTTCTCCGTAGGCCTCCAGTCGAGTCCATAAAAGCCTTAAATTGGGCGGCCATCATTCCAAATTTAGTTGGGAAACCAAATATGATACCGTCGGCCTCGACAAGGTCATTCGCGGTAATGATTGGCACCCATTTTTGTAAGAATCTTGTCGGAAAGAGTTTCAGCAACCCGTTACCAATTGCAAATATTGTATAGTAAATAACACTAAACTGCATCTTCATTTTCATAGTTCATGTTATACACCTATAGTTAGTAACTATTTTGTCCAATCACGATTAGTACTGCAAAGGTATCTGTACATAAAGTTTTACTGTAATCTATTTTCATACATCACATAATCTTTGACATCAACTATCACATCGTTTTCTGTAAACCCATAGAGACAAATCATTTATACATACAAATGATTTTTTTTTTTAAATCTCTAGGCACTTGAAAACTTGGAGGAAGGAAAAACACAAGCCTGCCATAATTTGGCCTCTACACCTTCGACACATTCGGCGCCTTTCTTGATCTCTTGCGCGAGTCTCTCGACATGACCATATGTAGAATAGTACTTAAATCATAAATCAGAGTTTCTTAGCTATGAATAATAATATCATAAAATAAGAAAATAAATTATTATGAATATATAATAAAAATAATGAAATATATATAATATTATAGATATGAACAATGGTGTACCAATTTTGATGCGAAATATTATCTTATAAGAAAAAAATATTATTTCAATGATCGTAATTAATAATTTTAGGTAAGAACATAATCTTCCTTTGATAGTAGTCATACACTGTTTTGAACAAAAAAAAACCTAAACAACACATTGTTTTTAAGTCATATACATAACCGTTAAAACGTATTTCAAATACGATTAACAATGATCTTATGATCTTCATATATCTATATATATAAATTTTATGAATATTGAATTAATTTTGTACTACGTTTAGGTTGAATTGAATTCTGGATATTGAATTAATTTTGTGCCTTAAGTAAATAAAAAAAAGGTTTTTCTTATTTAATTTTTTTAGATAAATACAAAAATTTTTAAAATAGAAAATCACTACCAACTTGGCGCTGTACCAAGTTGACACTGTAATTAAAAACTAAAATGTATATAAAAAATTAAAATTTAATATTCAAAAATTAAAATTTATTTAAAAATTAACATGAGGAAAAAACTTAATAAAGAAAATAAATTAAATAAAATAAGGAAAACAAAAAAATCAATTGTGTATTTAATATTTATTTCCAAAATGAGATTTTTTTTAAAATTTTAAGTAAATGAGTGCCAACTTGGCACTGTCAATATGACACAATACCTAATTGACACATCTCTTATTATAATATAAAAATTAAGATTAAGATATAATTAATTAAAATGAGGAAAAAAACTTAATAAAGAAAACAAAATAAATTAAATAAGGAAAATAGTAAAATAAATTGCGTATTTAATAATTATTTCCAAAATGAGATTTTTCTTTTTCAATTTTAAGTAAATGAGTGTCAACTTGGCACTGTCAATATGGCGCAGTGCCTAATTGATACATCTCTTATTATAATATAAAAATTAAGATTAAGATATAATTAATTTCAAAATTAAAATGTATTGAAAATAATTAAAATGTATATAGAAAATATTAATTCTCATTTTTCAAAATTAATTTAATAAGTAAAAGTCTTAATTTTGATCTCGATCTTATCACAATTTCATTAATACAGGCAATATTAAATATAAAAGAATTGAAAACTTATATGAATTAATTCTAAAATTAGAATACATATAAAAAAATAAATTATTTATAAAAAAAAGTAAAATAAAGAAAATAAAACCAAAGAAGGAAAGCAAAATAAATAAAATAAGAAAAGTGATTAATCTGTAAAAAATAATGCCAAACATGACACTGCCACCTAGACACTTTGCTCAGGTGACACTTCTTTTATTATTATATTAAGATTAAGATATTGTTTATTTTCTTATTTAATTAGTTGATAGTTGAAAAGTTAAGTAATATAAATAGGAGTGTTTAGTAAAACTAGCTTAAAAGCTAGCTAGGAAATACAAAATTATATAAAATGATATGTTTAAAATATAATTTTTTAAAAAGAAAGAGGTTGAAAACGAAATTAAAATGGAAAAGCTCGAGCTCGTAAAGGAAACTTACAGAAGTAAAAGAAACTTTTGAGATAAGCCCGAGCTTCTCATACAAGCTCAACCAACCAAACAGAGCTCATTTGAATAGAATGAGCTTATAAGCTCCCCAAATAAATTATAAATTAGTTTATTTGACTTACCAAATATATTCTTAATCTCTTTCCTAAAAAATAAAAAATCAAAATCAAAATCAATTAAAAGATTAATGATTTTAAGAATATGTAATCCAACTATTATAAAATAATATTGGGTAACTCAAGCACAGTTCATTTTTGGTGGACGTCCTTAAGGGACTATTTGGCTGAGTTCATCCACACTTTTTTCTTTTTTATTTTATTTATTTTAAATATTTTTCTTTCTCTACTAATGCTCAAGGAAATCAATAATTGCATGGCCAAGCATTTTTGGGTTTTCAGGAGCTTCTTTTGGCCCTTGCAGTCATATTTGTTTTACACCGTATGATTCTCGGTTATTTTGCTCACGAGATTAGTTGTATCATCATTCAATTAGAATAGTCCACATCAACGAATGAATATAATTATCTGTATATGTAGATTATTTTGATTGAATGAAATACCTAAGAAAATAGAAATTAAAACACCGACCTGGATATGACCATGTCAAAGAAATCGCACTCAACCAATAAAGTGAGGCCACCTTGATATCATTACTTTTCGATGTGTTTCACCAGCATCTTATTAATCCTGATTATGTGGCATTAAATTTGTCATGCGTATTCAAATCGAATTAATTAAAATGAAAAATTCATTGGGGTATAAAGACTCATATCACCGTATGGCTTCTAGAAATAACATTGCAAGCTACATCTTTGGTGTTGCATAATGTCTCACAAATGTACTATATTAGAAAATTATTTTTTGTATATATTGTTTATTTGGTTATTCAACAATTTATTAACAATTAAAGACTAATGATTTTAAGAATATATTTGTTACAAAATAATACCAAAATGCTAGCTGTTAATGACGCATTTTATCATTACTAAAATGATCCTAATTGAGTCATTTATGGCTTGAATATTTTACTACTATTTTTCCAAAATAGTAGCATTAGCATATAAAATAATGTCAACATATTATATATGTTAACGTCATATTTATCGTTATGATTGTGTTATCCATTTTTATGATTTGTTTTTCTTATTTTTTGCAATAAATATATCAATAATTCAAATCAAAATTGAGTTCCGTAACCTTCTAATATTATTATAATTAATTAGTTGTAATTAATCAGAATACACATATATTAATGTTTAGTTGATGGATAATGGTATAACATATACGAAAAAGACCAAAAAAGGGATCTCATACTATGCAATGCTGACAAAATGGCTGCGCAGTTAACGACGTCGTCGTTGTCTGCTCATGAAACCTAACCTTTTAATTTGTAGCCTCATCGTATCGTATCGCATTATATAATTGGTTGAATGACATACTGAATACATCATGTGTGACCTACTCACCTACTCACTCACATGCTATATTCTATATTTTTTTGACCTAGTTAATTAAACTTTAGACGGCTAAAATGGAGGGGTCTTTTGGCTGAAATTTTCTGAAATTGAATAAAATATATGGTCAAACAAGAAGGAAAAATTATATTATCAGATTTGTACGAAAATGTATTTTGCAACAAAAAAGTTATGGAGTTAGTTAATTTTATAAACAAGTGTATTTAAATATTTTACAACCAATCACGGTTTGAAATAATTAAATCAATTTTTGTAATTAGTAAGTAATAAAATGCATTAATTAATTTCACCAAAGCTCTATAAATCACCTGAAAAAAAAATGCCAAAAATGATTGATCTGGAAGTGATAAATCTCATGACAATGATTCCCCCATGAAATAAAGGACATTATTAAGGTGGCACCTGAAATAACACGCCTGTTTTGAAACCAAAAATGCAATCAATATCATGGGCGTTTGGTAGTCCTTGTCTGAAAAAAATTTACACTTTAGACAATATAATTTTCCTTCTAATGATCTAGTTGGAGATCATGTCGAAGACATTAGAAGTCCCTGTTTTTCTTATTGCGAAAGTAATCTATAATCTTGTTCTATTAAATCGTCTTTGCAGTGTAATATTCTTAATGAAAGATTTAAATCGTGTTCAAATATATGAAAAATTTCAGTGTCACGCCACAATGAAAATGTTCTAACTCTGACACGGATTTATACCCATAAATGTTTTTAACAAAAAAACACTTGATTTAATCCCAAAAAAAAAAATTGCAAATATAACCCACACGGGTACTGACAAATGCGTGCACGCCACTATAACCCAGCAAAAATGTTGGTAGTCCACGTCCTAAGAAAATGATTGAAATTGAGAAAAATTTCAGAATGCAAAGAATTCAAAGCCCCAAAATTTAGAACACAATATTCAATATCGACCAATTTTCTCATATAAAATCACATAATTTAATTAATTCAACCTTTCATAAATATGTGGTCAACATTTACTAATTGGATGCAATCTTTAGTTTTACCACATTTATGCATGTACCAAGTGACACAATACCCCCACATTCTATGACTTCGTGTGCGCCTTTGCACCGTCCCCATTAGCATTAGGAGTAATTATGTTTCCTCTTTTGGCATAGTGCTCTCATTATTATTTGGAACGAGTTTAATATTCTAGAAGCCGTCGTAGGTATTAGAACTTGACTGTCGGTGAAAGGAAAAAAAAAAAGTAACATCTGAAATATTTTGCAGTTTCTTTTTTCTCTCTTTATTTATTTATTTACTATTTTTCTTAGAAAAGGTGGGCACACGAGGCGGGAAGGGTAACCTTGGCTCCATGATTGCAACCTCTCATCATGACGTGTGGAAAAATGAAATCATTACAATGAATCCTCTCCGCTTTATCCAAAATTTCTTTTTCAGTATCTATATTAGATCAGGTGAATAATATATAACTATCCCCTGATGATGGGGGGTTTCACCGATTGTTACGATCCGAATTTTGGTATATTTAAATTTTGACTATTACTTAGTCAAAGCTGTTAATTATGGGTCAAAATTAAATTATTAAAGGAATTTAATTTGATCTATTAAAAATTTATGGATTTAATTGATTCAATTGGAAATTTATGAATTATGGATACAATTAAGGGCCAAAGGACCTACTTATAATAAAGGAGTGGGGCCTAGATTGTATATTCTATATATATATATATATATATATATATATATATATATTAACAACCAATGAAATCGTGGACAACAACTGAAAACCGCAGCCGACGTCAATACGTGAAAGAAAAAGGAAAAACGAAAAAGGAAAAAGGAAGAAGATGGTGTGGATTTGTCGTGGTTTCGCGTGGTAAGTGTGTTTCTTCAATTTTATTTTATGGAATTTAAGGTAAATAGTAAAATTAATTTTAAGATTTTACCAATAGATATTGGGGATTCGAAATTTATCATTGATTTTGGATCAATTGGGTATTATTGAGATGTTATTTGATTATAATTAATTATTTTGAAGTGGAATTGATGGTAATTGAGCAGTGGGTGATGAAGTAGATTGAAACTAATATTACCTAGATGCTGAAAATTTTGGAATTTATTTTGGAATTCAATTGGCTGATTCCAATGATATGAAATATTGTAAAATCAATAAAAGAAGAAGAATAAAACAATGGTGTTATGAATAATAATTGAAGTGTTATGAATAATTGAGAATAATTTGGTGGTTATGAATTATGAGGAATAATTTGGTGGAGGAATAATTTGGTAAAAGATGTAATTATTATATGTGAATGACTATTATACCCTTGATGAAATTATGTAATTACGATTGTGCCAGATTCAGTTTTCACATAAATAGAACGATTATTAATGAAATTCACGAAATTAATAGAATTACATTCTCTCTAAAGTCTACTCTATTATTTACATCTTTTACTATAGCGTTATCGGCCTGAGTCTCTGTGCTGAGTAATATGAAAGAAGTATCTTTCTACTAGTTAAATGTCTTATAGATGATCTTACGTATCGAAGCTGGGATTATTACCAATGAATTAATTAAATCTTAAATCGATCACAAATAACTCTCTTTCTTTGCGAATCGCCATTGAAAATTAAGCTTGTTATGTACTTATACATGATTATAATTCTACCTAACTTGGGGGATGTACAAATTAAAATTGGAAGAATGGAGTCAAGAAAATTTTCCGATCACGTAAATGGATTGCAAGTAAATCTCATCCATGGAATAATTAGAGAAAGGGAAAAAGGTAAATCATATGATTTTATAATATAATAATATATTAAAACTATAACGTTAGTTTTTATCAGATATAAGGAGCATATATTATCAAATCAAATTTTCTCGACTCCATTATACTACGATTTACTTGAGAGCTTGATTTGACACCAACATTGATAGGGTAATAACTCGTTTGAAATATGTTATTATCAAACTTTCCAAAATTCTGACAAATCGATGACTTTTGAAAAAGTTACAAAATAGTCATTGAATATTTTGATATTGATAAATTAGTAGAAAGGAGATAATTTTCCAATCGTAAAATATTGATAAAATATTTTTGACAATTTTACCTTTGCGAATTGGAATGGACAATTTTACCCTTAGGGTAAAAGCCGACCCTAATGACAGCACAATTGAAAAATGGATAGAATATTCATGAAGAAATTCTAAATCTATTGATTATATAAAATGGCTTGAACTCCATTTTGAGTTAAAAGATCGAAATATTAATGTAACTCCAAAGAGTTCAATTCACATAATGTCTTGTCCCAGAAGGATAAGTGTCTTTCTTGTAGAAGTAATGAGTATTTGTTACAGAAGAAACAAATTTGCTCGTAAAATAAGCGATTGATATTTAATTCTCGCACTTTTTATTCTTTGCAATTTAATTCTTGCAATACCTCCTACTTGATGATGGGTTCAAAGTCACTAAGCGGAAGGTTTTATATATTCTGCACTTTATATCTTTAAGTGATGGGTAATACACTTAACTAGCGAATCCTCCTGAAGAAGTAGTTAAATATTATGCAATTTAATTCTTTGCTATTTAAATTGAGTAGATTTATATTTATTGCAATAATTCCCATAAGGTAGGTTCGACCACCTATTGGAGGAAATTTAATTCGTGATTTAAATTTATGCACTTTATAGTTTGAGTATATTTCAATGTGGTGGGTAATACCACCCACGATTGGTGTGCATATTTCCAATGTGGTGGGTTATACTACTGCGATTGGTTATAACGAATCTACTTTCAGGAAGAAGTAGTTGATCAAATATTCTAATCATACTCTCGAAGAAGTAAGGCGATGAGAATAAAATTACTTAACTTCATATATCTGAAGATATGAATGGATGGAAAATTGAGCAAGTGGTACTTGAAGTTACCATTGGATAAATAGGCAGAAAGTAAAATCTTTGAATAGATCCATGTTGATAAATCAAAGATAATATATCGCATGGAGAAATTATATGAAGTAATCTCATCGATGATATGAGATTGTATTAATATGAGAATAAAATGCTCTTGAAGAAGCATAATCACTAGATTTACGTATTTGAATAAAGGATATGATATTATTATTATTCGGAAGAAGTACAAAGCAGTTAGTGGAACATATTGAGAATATCAAAAGATGGCATTAAACACTTTCAAAATATAGAAATGCAAAAGAATATACATCTGAATCCATAAATGAGGATGCGTCTGAGGAAGTATAAGTACTCAGTAACTCTTTGCCACCATCAAGCATTAGGATTCATAATGAAATATTTAAAGGATCCGAATTTCTTTTAAACTTGACACGATGGTCGTGATCGGCGGACTGAGCTACGCATGCTTGAACATATGCATGAAATTTGATGAGTAGTTCATCAGCGATCTAAGCGAAATAAGTATTTTCTACATTGAATGAGAGATAAACTTATTATTTACCACGATCTAGAAGCTAGTAAACCATCAAAGGTATTAATATTCAACAAACCTATTGGTTTAACATGAAAGTTCACTTTGTACAGCGAATTTATATTGAATATTTCCTCCGGTGTGTTGTAGCACTGGAAGGACAATGAAAGCTTATCACTATTATTCATCATATACATCATCGGTTGTGGATGGATTCAGGCTTGTAGCCCCAACCTGCTGGACCCATGGTAGAACTAGCTCAATTGAGTATTAGATCCAACTAGATGGAAAGGTATTACGCTCCAAAACTCTTATTCCCCATGATTGTCACCGGCCATTATAAGTCTAGCTAAAGTTTGTTGTTGGTTCCTCAGTATAGTATATTGATTTCTTGTCTCCCTAACTCTTTTCAGGTTGGTTTGCCATATCCACATATTGGATATGGCCTCTTACCGGTTAGATCCACCAAGAATACATCACGATTTTTAATATGGCGAGGTGAAAATGAGCTTGTGAGATGATTCTAAAATCTCACATCCATCTCTACTCCTATCTCTCTTTTGCACTATATTTTCAACATAGAGATATATGAATCCCTCTATTTAAAGAAAAATTTTAAAGCAATAATTGAGTGCACTATTTACTTTTGCACAAATATGAAGAGAAAAAGCGAGAAATTTTTCTTTAGTGATATACATATAGTTATCATTGATTGAAAATAATATATATCTTAAAATTGAAAAGCGATATTTACAAATAAAGAAATATATTGATCTTTGTTATTACAAGCTTTCTTACATAAATATGGGAAAATCATTATGCTAAATTTTCTACTAAATTTACAAAGCAAGGATCTTCTAAAGTAAGTTTTCAGTAACTTTCGTTTGTTGATCTTTGAATTTGTATAAGGCCATTAGCTCACCTTATGCGTGTCCACTAGGATGTGTCTCAAGAGCCTATTGAATATCATCAAAGGCTCATTACTCAATCCATCCTTAATGAATGCTATTTTATCTTCGATTTAGACCAGTACCTGATTTACGCCAGTGTCACATGTCACTGCACACTTGTAGCATCCTCCTAATCTTTTTGCTCTCCGTTTCTTTGAAAAACTACTTTTACCCATACAGAGCATGTATTTAGAAGATTGAAACCTCACCAGGATAATCAGAACCTTTAGCTGATCAAGTATCGGATATCTTGTGGGATACCATATTCATTAGCATCCTCAATCTTTCCGACCTACATCGATAAATCTTTTTAGGATTTTTGATCGGTAGTGATGGATAGTATTTTCGAGATTTGAGCATATGATCCATTATAATGTATAGACCCTTGAGGATGGAATTTTGCAATAATTTTGATGATTTATTTATAGAATAATCTGACCAGCGTATGAAATAAGGCTCTAGATTTTAAATAAAAGCGTAAAACTCGATTTCGGAATTAAATAATAAGCGGATGTGATGCGTATGGTAGTAACTCAGTGTTTGAGCGATAGTAGACAATAATGTCACCAAAGATGATGGAATATGTCGGTGAATTGTTTACATAATGATAAATCATGTTGGCGTATTTATCTGAATCTTAGTGAAATCGATATAAAATTTCTTGAACTAGAAGTTCAATAATACTCGTTTACAAAACCGGATGACCATCGGTTTAAATAATTATGAAATCAATATTTCAAGTGAAGAGTTAAAGAATTCTTCAATAATTGTTCTCGATAAATGATAAAATCATTCTTGCGATATTGGAATAAATCGAAATATATACGGAATAAAGGATGAGAAATATGGGCTCATCCTCCATGTGGACTACTAGATATTATGATATGGATCACTAGATAGTCGCATGTGTATATGATTAAATTCTGAAATATTTGCTCTTAGTATGAGCATGATTTTGGTTAATGATAAAAATTTAGTAAATGTATATCCCAATAGCGAATAAATCACGAAGGATTTGAGTATCTGCGTCTACAAGTGGGATATTATATGGCAAATTATTTAAAAGTCCTCAAATAAATTGCAGATGAGAATAGAATACAAACGGTCTAAATTCCCATATTAAATTTGAATGATGAGAACATATATGATTAAAATCATTGTTGTATGAGTTTTGGTGTTCTAAATTTTCTAAACGGCATGAGAGGGGAGTATTAAAGGTTGAAAATGATATGTGAAATGCATCATGTTATATCCTCACAATTAAAATATGAACTTGAAGTTCAAAGATGCATAAAAGATGCTATGAACAATCACATATATGATTAAGATCTTTGATAAGTTAGCATAGGAAGCGTTGATATTATAAGATTTCCCCAAACATATATATCAAAGCAAATTATAAAAGATGTAGTCTTAATAACTTGAGGCATATGCTCTTGAAGAGTATATAGACATAACTATATTGTGTAATCCTACAGAGGATTGATAATGAGATATCTCGATAAGTTATGTCGATATAGAGGAAAGAAATGAAATTGAAAAGTGTCGACACGATATGAAAATGTGGCGCTACATATGATCAATGATAATGAAAATATTGAGATATATATTGAAGATGATAAATGGTGATATGAAATCCTTAACTTATGAGATGATGATGATGATGACTAATGCTCAAGTTTAAAGATAAGCGCATGGTGGTCATTATATGTTGCATGCTCATGAAAGTTAAATTCTGATCGTGTGTGTAGTGTAGAAAAAAATTAAAGGATCGGATGAGCTAAACCGTGTTTATGAGTACCTAAGAAGTGAACTAAGCGCAGGAATGAAATAACCTATTAAGTGAGTATTAAATATTAAATGATATATTTTAAATGTTAGTTAGTTATGAAGGTTTACTTATATGTTTACATGTTTTTACAATGAATTTATATGCTTTAAATTGTGTATTTGGAGACATGTGTTCATAGTGAATGTTTTGTAGTTGTGTAAGAAAATTGATGCACTCTAAATGAGCAGAAAGTATAAAATCAATGTATATATGATACTCATACAAATGTATGAAAGATTTTGAAATGCACTGACATCTTGTATAAAATCAGCGTTGCCTCTCTTTTCCTTAGTGAGTTTTATCCCATTGGGTTTCTAGCAAGGTTTTTAATGAGAGCAACTTTAAGCGTATTCACATGAATAATGTATCTTCTTTTTCACCATTAGGGTTTTTAAATTGGGTTTTTTTCTAATAAGGTTTGAGAGGCATATTCATGGTATATTGAAACGATAGGAGAAATTGATCTGAGTGTATCTATTGGATCAAATTATAATGGAACTAATCTTTAGATCAAGCGATGATGATATTGAAATCGTTTACGAGTAAAGATATCGATTCTCAGATATGAAATCAAGCGGGCGACATGTACTCTTTTTCCTTGATCAAGTTTTTGTGGTTTTTCTTGACAAAGGTTTTAAGCGAAGCGTGACATCGTGAATATCGTATCTGTGATAGACATCAGGGGAGCAATGTTTGATGAAAGCGATGTCATATAACCAGCTATCACTGCCGATCGTTTGGAAGTTTTTTCCCAGGTTTTTTTATAGCAGTCCGAGGAAGACATTTGTATTAATAGTCGTTCAAGGAGTGTTATGAATAATAATTGAAGTGTTATGAATAATTGAGAATAATTTGGTGGTTATGAATTATGAGGAATAATTTGGTGGAGGAATAATTTGGTAAAAGATGTAATTATTATATGTGAATGACTATTATACCCTTGATGAAATTATGTAATTACGATTGTGCCATTGATTTTTCACATAAATAGAGCTTGATTATTAATGAAATTCATTCCTGAGAATTCCTTAGAATTCATTCTCTCTAAATTCTCTCTATTGTTTCTATACTTTTATAACAAATGGAATTGGGAAATTAGAGAATGTTAGAAAAGTTAAAACGTATTGAATGTGGGTAGGCAATTGATTGAAAATTCATGTGTATATGTTTTGATTAGAATACTATTGTTATTTCAGGTGGTGACGAGACGATTGTGGAAACCTACCAACCGAATTAGAAGTAGTATGTAATTCTGTGCATGGAAAAAACTATATTTCACAAAGATAGCATGTTTTAAATTTCAATGTCCTTTTTCAGATTATTATGATATGTTATTATAAATAAATATTTCAGAAGATCGTGGATTTCATTAAGTAGCGTCTTATTTTTTAAAAGATCATGTGAATATTCTTTTAAAACTATCATAAAGTACCTCATTAGATTTACACGCTCTACACTATTGTGATATATTCCACAGTGTATGACAAGAATTACAGAGGTTTTTGGGACCCACTTTCGTACACACAGAGGCTTTAGGCCGTGTATGGGGGTGCTTAACCTTTGGGGCTTGCTCTGGGCGCGTATGACCAGATATTCAGACAGATCAGACCTTTGAGCGACACACCACGTGTATTGAGAGTACTTTACACAAGTGTGTTGTTGCTCGTTAGTACTTTCGATGTTATTTTTCAGTAAATTATTTTTAGTTACAGAATTCAGTTTTAGAAAGCAAAATCCACTTGAAATGGTATAATCAGTGTTGTTCAACTAAAATAATTTCAGTTATTAGTATTACCTCGATGGTTTTTAATTATTTATTCTATTTATGCGTTTGGATATAAAGAGATTTTATGAAGATATTTTAGATGGAAAATTATATATATTTGTAAACTTATCCATTCACTAGGTTACAAAACTCACGCATTTTCCTAATATTTATCTTATCAAGGAGTAGTTGAGCGTGGGCTTGGATCGTCTGTTGACCACTACCACCATTACTTTTCTATTTAGCTAGTAGGTTCATTTATTTATTAATTCATTTATTAGCATTTAGTTGAGACTTTGCATTCGTTTGAGAAAATGTTTTTAGGAGTAGATTTATTGGTTTGTTCATTAGTTTATTCATTAATTCTTTTCAATATTGTTCCTATTCGAGTTTTGGAAAATGACAATGATGTTGGATTATGGTAGTTGACATTATTTTTAAAGATTTTAATATTCTTTGATTTGGAAGCAGATTTGTGTGATGTTGGGTTCAATGTTTGGAATTTGGAATAAATCCCTTACAGGACGGATATGTTCAAAATACAGAGGAAACTCTGTCAAATTTTCTATAAAATATTTTCTTATTATTTAAATTAAGATAAAATCACGCGGTTACAGTTTGCCTTAGCGATAGATCCGGCACTTAGTTGTCATCTATTGTTAGCGCACGCCACGTATCAAGTTATGAAAGATAATTTGGTGCGGGGCATATCACCAATCCACACCAATTTTTTTTTTCCGACTGTGTGTACCTTATAGTAGGTACCTGATCATGGCTGTACTATTGGTATTGTCCTATACCAACTTCAATGTACAAGCATTTGTGGGAAGAATATGGGCCGTGCAGTCAGTCGATCCAGAAAATGTCCCAACAAAATGGTCCGATTCTGGAGAGAGCATGTGCATGGGCCCAAGACGGACATGGGGTCATGGACCAAGCTGAAATAGGTCAAGGGAGGTTTTGGTAACAGACTAACAGGTCGTGATTACCAAAATGCCAAAACAAATCCAGTTTTTCAAAAATACTCTGAAAGCTTTCAAAACGAGATATACTTTGTTGGTATATATCCATTTGTGAAAAAAGTTAAAAAGCCAATTTAATAAAAATTCATTAATGGGTAACCGATCCAATTCATTCATATATATATGGTTAAAAGCAGATAGTGGTAGAATCCAAATTTATCACAATCAATTATGAGAATCTAATAAGATTTTTGTCGTTTAAAATGTAGTTACGGAGTTATTAGGGAATTTACATTTTGGTTATGGCAATCTAAATGAAGATTTGTTAGGAATTATGGACACGTGTACCAGTTTAGGTAGATTCCTAATTACTCTCATCGAGATGCTGGTGGTTCTAGGGAATTGATTGTTGTGGCCCTTGCATGAACGAAACAAGTGAAACTAATGAATAAGTGGGAAACTTTTGCCTAAAATTTGTTTTCCAGGAAAATATTTTCCACCATGCAATCAAACATACCTAAATTTTTACAAGTTCAGAGTTCGATGAATTCATTAGCATTATGAAATTAAACAAACCTCTAATGAAGGGTATGTTTGGATATATGTTCATCCAAAAATTACTTACAAAAAGAGAGAATGTGTGGTGTTTATTATTATTATTTATTAATTAATAATTTGATGGTCCAATTCCTCATAGGCTAAAGAGATTGCCAAATCAGCGAGTCCATCCAATCTCCAGTAAAAACTGGCCCAACAATGAAGTGGCCCAATTGTGGAGAGGGCCGTCAGTCCCTAAAGGCATAACCTCACGGCCCATGAAAAATAGGATTCGAGTCCAAGCGGCCTGCTTCTTTTTCTTTAGAGAAGAATTTGTCCAAACTTGAGACCGTGTCAGTGAGCCCAAGACAACGACCATGGACCAAGCCCAAACAGGTTCAATAGGCAAGCCCACAAATTTTCCGACCGCGACACGACGCCACTTAAATGATGATCATCCATAACAACATTATTCATATGATCAAAATCAAGAAGCATGATTTCATCCATTCCTTAGGCGTGGAGTGGTGTTTTTATGAATTTTGGAACATGGAATCATTATAATTTTTTAAGTTTGCTGAAAGGTGACCAAGAATGATTATTTCCCCCACCAAACTGATTGCCCTAGTTACATTTGTGTGGGAAATGTTGCCTTTTTAGGGGAGTACAATAATTTGGGCTTTATTAGCAACTATTCTTTGCTATTTCTTGAGCAGACATATCTTCCAACCTTCTTCCAAAAGGCATTGAGTTTTAGCCTTTTTGGGTCAAAATTACCCACTTCAATCTCATTCAAAAGAGATTGATATTATGGCCCACCATTTAATTAATTAGGTTACTTCAATCTTTAGTTGGATTCGATTTAGAACTATCTAACCGAATAAACCTTTAATAGAACACTCCTATACAATAGACAATAAGACGGTTGGACTGTCCAATGGAAAAGATGCCACCTCAGTGTTGATGCTAATTTATGAATCAAACAGTGCAAACACTGATTTTCGATCAAGAAATCAATAGTATTTCAAAAAAAGCTTAAATTCTACAGCCAAAAATCACAACGATCAACCAATCTACAGTACCCTATCAGTTCATAGATAGATTACTGGTCAACAAACAAGATGCTGTTAGGTCATCACCCGTGATTTGACTAAGAATAGCACAAAAAACGTGTGCACAGTTTCTTTCCAATTTCTCATAGAAGATTAGTGTAAAATATAGCAACTTGTACTAAAAAGATTTAGCATAGCTGATGTCTAAATCAATGAACAAAAAATGGTTAATGCAATGAAAATTGACAATATAAAGAAACATAGCAACTTGATTGTATTGTATATAATCACAGGTTGCTTTTGTAGGCCGGCAGCTACCACGTAGCCATCAAGCCTCCACTGATATGCCAAGTTTAATGAAATGAAAATTGACAAGATAAATAAACAAAGAAGGTACCTTTGATTTACTGATTGGAGATTTTCAGCTTTTCAATCCATAGAATGAGTGCTTGGGAAATAGAAGACAACCTTATAAGACAACCTTAGCATCAAGAATACAAGAACAATGGTTGAAATGAAATATATGATAGATCAATTGAATGATAAAGATGATGAGAACTGTCACAAAAACAACTCACCAAGTTCATTCTGTGTGTAGCTTTTCTATGTAGCTTTACCAATATTCTAAATTTATAGCCACAAATTCTTGATTCTCCCAAAAATAAAAATCACATACTTTTTTTTTTTTTCCGCCGAACAAGCACTAAATTCACAATCAAACCATATGGAGAGTTCAGAATGCAACAAAGAACAGATTTTCTATTCTCAACTCTCATCACAACAGATGAAAAACAAAGAAAAAGACCTCATATGTATTCTATGATTATTTGACAATGTATTGCAGAGGTCCAACGTTTTACCTCTTGCCCTGATTCTTTGTACAAAACTCTATCACCTAACCACAAAGAACATAAACAAAAACCAAAACCCGACTTACCACCATTTTTGCTTTCTTTTTTTTTTTTTTTTTTTTGTGACAAATTGAAAATTTATGGAAACATACAATCATCATTTCATCACCATGGAATGATCCACCTAGGGGCCTTCGTCGACTTTGTTTTTCGACCGAAAAGACCGAGAGCTAACTATTGAGACATTGCGGACATAACATCACTCACTTCAGTTCAGATCACCATTCATCCAATTCTTTTTCTTCCTTGAAGAACTTGTAGCATAATTTTTGCATTCCTTCTCACCTTCTCATTATCGTCCTCTAATAAACCAACACATAAATCAAAAACCCCTAATTTTACAGCCTCCAAAAACATCTTTTCACTGCAGCTACACAAAGAACTCAGAGTATAAAGAGCATACTGCACGCCCCTTGAGCTCCCATTTCTCAAAACCTGAATCAATATATCCAAATACCTTTCAAATTTCATCATTTCTTCTCGCCCCAATCTGCATTTTACCAAAAGACCCAACACTTCTACAGCCCGTTCAAGGCCCGAATTAGCATTCTGGATTAATATCGGAACCGCGTTATTCTGCACGGCCCGAAGGCGATTGTCGGGGAATGAGCAGAGGGTGAATAAAGCAGTGGCTGCTTCTTTTCTCTCTCTTGAATTTCCTGAGCAGAGAAGAGCTAGCAAGCCCGGAATGGCATCCGGGTATGACCCGATTGTGACTTTGTTGACCTCCACCACAGCCAAGCTGGTCAGAACCGTCGCTGCCACCGCCCGTGAGTCCCCAACACCGCCGCGCACGGCAGATACCACCTTTCCGATGACACCCTCCGCCACTAATCCCACCTTGTTATCGTCATCTAAGCTGAGGTTCAGCAGCAGGTGTAAAGCCTTCTCCTGGAGCACCGAATCGCTCGAGTTGACACAGTCCAACACGGCCGACACAGCCCCCGACTCAGTCAGCCTCCGCCGAATCCCCGAGTCGCGCTTCGACATCCGGCTCAGGTGGTCAAGCGAGCCGAGCTTAGCCTCTAAAGGAGAGAGAGTTGACACAAGGGTTTGAATCAGAATTTGCGCGTTGGAGGGGCAAGGCTGGGGTTTAGGCAACGAAACGAGGGTATAATTGGAAATGAGGCTCCGTAACGCGTGGTTAGGAATTAGCGTTGGTGGCTCCGGCAACGGCAGTTTACTCACCGGACAGGTGCGGTGGCCGGAGTCCAACCACCGTTGGATTGAGACCCGATCAAAAGTGTGACCCGAAGAGAGGATAACCGGGTCGGACATTATCTCTAACGAAATCGGGCATTTGAAATCATCTGGTAACTGAGTGGCCATTCTAGGTTTCTGTTTCACTCAAACAGAGCGTGTAGATATAGATATGTGTACCTATATGGTGGTGGTGAGAATCAAAAGGGGTTTAGGAGGATACACCTGTGAGGATTAATATGAGGTGGATGAGGCTTCTCCATTTGCTCGTGACAATGCTAACTAATCCCCACAAAAGACGTTGTTGCCCAAGTCTAGAAAGCGAAACCTATCTATTATTATTATTATTATTATTATTATTATTATTATTATTATTATTAATTTTTAAATAAGATTTATTTTTTGGCAGTATAAAATAATAAAATTTATACTAGCACCTTTTGGCAGTGACTTCGACAGTTGTACTTGATTTTGGTATATTACAAGTAGTCTTGATCGAGTACCGACTGTGGGTTTTACGGTATTTACAGTCAGGGAAAAAAAATATATGGGAGTCGGGTGAGATCCCCCGCTATCAGGGGACAGTTATGTATTATTCATCTAACTTAATATAGATTCAAAAAAAAATTAAAAAAATTTGTGCCTAGTGACGTGGCGTCACCAGGCGCGCCCACGTCGGCGTGGGTACATGCCCACGTGGGCGTCTGATCAAAACCTATATTACAGGAAAGAACTTGGAGAAATTTCAGAGACTTAGGATTTGTTTTATTGTAAGTTTTGTTGAAAACAGATAGATATCTTACATTTTGATTTCATCGAGATTCCGAAAGACTCTCACGGCCGTGATAAAAAACAATCCTATAATTTATTTATTTTTTTGAAGAAGATAAACTTATTTATTGATCAAATCAGTAAAGAGTACATTGGAAATAAAATAAGGTGGAGAATTAGACCAAATAACATGACTATTTAAATTTCTAGTGGTCTGAGCTAGAATATGAGCTCCGTTGTTCGCCGATCTACGAACCAAAGTGAATCTAAGATCAGGGATGTCCCGAGCAAGAGAGCGGCATTCTTCAATGAGTAGTCCAAAGTAGGAGAGATTAAGATCATCATTATTAAGTGCCTTATGAACCAACAACGCATCCATCTCAATCTCCTGAATTTGGGGAAAAGTGGACTTCAACCACGAAAGGGCCTCTTGAACTCCAAAAGCTTCGGCTACAAGTGGGTCGACAATTCCTTGGATTGGAACGACTTTAGCAGCCACGAAAGAGCCCTTATTGTCACGTATAATGAGCCCCAATCCACTCTTCATCTCTCTAGTAAATACGGCTGCATCCACATTCAATTTGAAATTACCTGAAGCTGGTGGTCTCCATTGAGCGACGCCTGAACCCGCTACATCGAAAGCAGGTGAAGATGGTGTTGTATGCACTGTCCGCCATTGCTCCAAAAGGCTACAAGCTAAAGAAAGAGCCTTGGGAATTGAAAGAGACCGGGTTCGCCAAACTGTTTCGTTACGATTTTTCCAAATTGCCCAACATGTCATTGCAATAAGAGCGTGGTCCAGCTGATTATTACCGAAGGTAGAGTCGAACCAATCCTTAAAATTATTTGCCATGGGAAAAGTATCAATAACATCAACAGTATCTAGTGTCGGCAATGGATCGGGTTCGGATCGGATCGACCTAATCCAAATCCAAATCCAAATCAATCACTCCGATCCAAATCTAAATCCAAATCCAAATGCCTTGGATCGGATTCGGATCGGACCGGATCGGATCGAATCAAGAAAAAAATCCAAATAAGATCCATATTGGTATAGATTTTTATAAAAAAATAAAAAATAAATATAAATAAATATAAATAAAAATAAAAATAAAAAATAAAATTAATTCGGATCGGATCGGATCGGATCAGGCCTGATCCGCTCCAAATCCAAATCCGTTTCGGATCGGCCGATCGACGGATCAATGATCCATGGATCGTCGGATCGAAAAAAAATCGCTCTATTCGGATCGGGTATCCATCGGATTCGGATCGGATCGGATTTTTTTGCCATCACTAACAGCATCCCATGTTCGCTGAGCAAACTCACACCGGACTAAAGAGTGAATGATGGATTCATCATGGAGGTGGCAGACCGGACAAAGAGGGTCAACGGCGACATGCTTGAGTCGCAATTGATCTGCAGTAGGTAATACACCTAGTGATGCCCTCCAAAGAAAGTTTCTTGCTTTAGGAGGGATGTTAACATGCCACAACGTGTTCCAAAAAGGTTCGGCTGCAAGGCGGGATTGCAAAGCGGAGTTCTCCATTAATCTCCTATAGCCACTTCTCACGGTGTAAGCTCCTTTCCTATCATGGATCCAAAAGAGACAGTCCAAACTCTCTATATTAGACAAGGAATTTGCAAAATCTGGTGGCGATCATCGACATTAAAGATTTCTGAGAGGAGATTAGAGTCCCAACATTTCGAACCAACGGCAAAGAGTTGGTCAACGGTGGCACTTTCACTTCCAAGGGCTGGTGTAGAAGAAACAAGGCCCTCATCAGCATTAGGCAGCCATGGATCGTTCCAAATGTTAGCGGAAGAGCCATTACCAATCCGGATTCGGCTTCCTTCTTTAAGCAGAGATTGAGCAACTAGTATGCTTCGCCAAATGTAGCTTGGTCTATAGCCAATCTTAGCGTCCAAAAAAGAACTCGATGGGAAGTAGCGTACTTTGTAGACTTCGGCCACTAGAGACGGTGGATTAGAGAGGAATTTCCAACCTACCTTAGCAAGAAGAGCAATGTTAACTTCGTGAAGTTTTTTGAAACCCATTCCCCCTTTCGCCTTAGGTAAACAAAGCTTGTCCCATGCAGTCCAATGGATTTTCCTAGCCTTCTTGTGATCAGATTGCCACCAAAACCTGTTCAGAATTCTTTCCATATCTTCGCAAACTTGGTTAGGTATAAGAAATACACTCATAACATAGTTAGGGACAGCTTGGCCAACTGTTTTGATGAGAGTTTCCTTCCCCGCTCGAGAGAGACACTTCTCGTTCCAACCTTGCACTTGTTGCCACACCTTGTCTTTAATATAATCAAACACCTCACGTTTCTTCCTTCCAATAATAGAGGGCAACCCAAGATATTTTTCATGGACCATAGACCTCGAACAGAATGATAGGTCCAATATCACCCTCCTCATGCACAATATGATATCGAACAAAAGAAATGCAAAGGAGAACCAAATCAATCCATTTACGAGGAAACCCCAATCTATGCATTACCTTATGAACGAAGCTCCATTCAAGGCGATCATAAGCCTTGCTAATGTCGATCTTGAGTGCAGCCAATCCGTGTTTTCCCCTCTTCTTCTTCTTCACACAATGTAGCGCCTCAAATGCCAACATCACATTATCCTGAATAGACCGGCCGAGAACAAAAGGGCATTGAGTGTTTGATATAATATCCGGCAGAATAACTTTAAGACGAGTAGCGAGAACCTTTTGGCTATAATCTTATATAAAACATTACAAAGTGAGATCGGCCTGAAATCTTGCATAGCTTTTGGATTAGCTTTCTTGGGAATGAGAATAACTAATGTGTCATTCAAGCCAATGGGGAATGAGCATGAATTAAGGCATTGTAGGCAAAGAGAAGTAACGTCTTCTCCTACCACATCCCAGAATTTTTGAAAGAAGGCCGGATTCATGCCGTCCGGCCCCGGAGCTTTGTCTGGATACATTCCATGGATAGCTTTATAGACCTCGTCGGCTGTGAAGGTGACAGATAAGCTATCATTTTGTCTATGAAGCATAGACCTTGCAAAATGGCTTGCGAGCCGTTCCGGCGAGCACAAACCGAACGGCTTGCGAGCTCGGCTCGGACTCGCCTAAAGACGAGCCCGAGCACGAACACAAAAGGCACGAGCCGCTCGGCTCAAGCTCGCAAGCTTGAGGTGAGGGGCTCATGGAAAACACGAGCCGAGCTCGGCTCTGGCTTGTACATTAAACAAGCCCGAACCGAGTATGCTCGTCGAGCCAAATTGACATGTCTAATGAAGCATGATCCATCTGAATATTATTTTCGAATTGATGGAGCTTTCCATAGTTATGTTGGGCCTAAATCTGATCTCGAATTTTAAAATGAAAATCGTATGTGGTTGGAAAATATTGCAGGAGTGCTATAACTACTGCACTCCCATGAGCAATTGAATAGTTGTCTCAATTCATGAATCCCTCGGATGAAGCCGTCTGCTCAAAAAATTGATAACATTATATTTTATTAGCCACAAAAGATCAAATACCAATATATTGGCAATTTAGGTTGTTAATATATTGACAGATGATTGATACGTGGCATTACCTCCTCTGATGGTTGGGGGCACGTATCAATCATCGGCCACATATTAGCAACTTAAATTTCTAACGTGTTGACATTTGACGATTAGTGTTTTGCTAGTATAGTTTATATATTTAAATCCTTGACCAACCATGGAAATTGTTTTATGTCAACACAAAACCATTTTGGTAAAAAATTGATGGCATTTGGGGACTAACCTACAACTAGTGTAATTATGGATAAGTTAGTGAATTATTAATGTCGCATTCATATGTCAAATTAAAGAAAATTTTGAACAATAATTTTAAATGCTGTTGACTATTAAATATTCATCATCTACATAAAAAAAAAGGAAAAAAGGGGGGAAAAAATGAGGAGTGTTCATTGATATGCTATTTTGTTTAATTAAATATTTCTTTTTTTGAGCTTACTACTTTGTACTAGAGGCAAAGGGTAACAGTGAGAATTCACGTGCCGTTGAATGAAAATTTAACGGTCGTCTAAGTCGGTGCTTTGCTCAAACAAAGAAAGGGGAATATGTTGGCATCTTTTTCAACGGGCAGCAAATTCCTATTTCTGTTATTTAATTAATGACACGAAAAGCCAGGTATCACGGACATGCTTAGTAAAAGCCTGCTTTTCGAACTAATTTCATTGAAATCTTATTTAAGGGAACCACTTGATCATATCCCTCAATTTTCGATTTAATTGTTAGTATGATAGTTAAGTTATCTCTCCACATAGGCACACTATTGAGAAATGAGACGTCAATGACTGAATGTCGAGATTGAGATTAATAATATTAAGATTTGAAGTATCTCGTTTAAATATTTAGTGTGTTACGTAAGTACTGAGTGTGTGGAGTAAGAACAAAATTGCAACACTACATGTTAATTTCTTTAAAGCTCCATAATTTTTTATTGTTTTAGTAATTAAGTCCCAAACTACCTCTCGTCAAACTATTTCTATTAAACTTTCCATTACATGGAATATTTTATTTTTAATAACGATCTTTAACTAAAATGCCCCTCGAGAATGTCAAAGGATTTGGTTAGCAAGCAAAAGAAGCAACAAGAAGTAATTAACGAAAAATTCATTTTTTGATTTAAACCGAATATATTATTCGATAGAGTCAAGGATCAAATTTTGATAATAGAATAAATAAATAAAGTGAGTAAAAATTTAAGATATTTAATGCAATTAAAATGTTGTACAAATATAAAAATTGTGTAAAGTATAATCATCGCATTATAAAGTCTTTGCTCAAACAATAATTTATTGACAAAAATAGTCTTCTTGGAGAAGTGTTCAAATATCCAAAATAGCATCTTAAGTAACGTGTATTTAGCCTCTTGTTTTTGGGAAGTAATTTAGCCAACTGATTCTGACGTTACTATTTTTTTTAATTATTATTATCATTAAAGAAATAATAAAATAATCATTTAACATTAAATATAAACAATTCAAACACGTATTTTTCAGTGTCATTTTCATTATTTTACGTAAAATAACGTGTTCAACCACACAAATTGTGACATCTAAAAGCCTACAAATAAAATGGGCGCATGTGTGCCGCCTTTTATTACTTTTTATATTCACACACGATAATGAATTGACTTGGCAATTTTGGTGGTATAAGATTTTTCCATTTGAATTGAAAATTTTTGCGTTAAAACAATAATTGCTATTGGTAGGTCAGAATTGTTTCAGGAGTCCTCGTCCAAAAATTTAAATGACATGATTATATGTCAACGTTTAAGAACCACTTTCACAGGAAAAATATTGATTTATTTACATATCTTAACTCCTTAAATATATATATATTCACATATAGAGGTTAATTCCATCGATGATCTAGATAATAATTGGAGTTTTAGTGAAATTATGAAAAAACATTTGATTTTATGCATTTTTTTGTTAGTGGTTGCTTTATTAATGTTTTTAAGATATTCGAATGATTTTCATTGCTGCGAACTTGTGCGTTACTCGTGCAATGATTTTGATCAATTTATGTTATGTAAACCTAAAAAAAAAAAAACTATTTTGAAAAACACATTGGACCATGATTTTTAATGCCTTAAGTTCGTCTTTTTATTTAAAAATTAAAAAATTAATGTGGCATAAACAATATTAGGAGCATAATATTACATATCAAAAGGTAATAATATGAGGTTAGTTTCTAGATATGAGTGGGTTTTTTTTGGCTATATTGGACTGTACCTATATTTGTATTGCATCATCGAAGGTAAGATATTAAATCATTCTTCTTTTATATTTTCGGATTGAGATAGCTCTCTAAAAAAAAAAAAAGAATAATATGGTAGAATGTGTAGATGTAAAATACCTCAAGTAAAATGAATATCCTAATTCAAATTGATTTGCATTAGAATAATAGTAGGACCTATAAAATATGTGAATGATGTATTTTGCAAGTACAATATAAGAAACTAGTGAATGTACAAAACTATTTATATACAATAATAAACAAGAAGCATTTAGCGAGGTTCGACTAAAGTAATTGACATATCATTCACTGATCTCTTGTCGACGCTAGCTGATGATGATGAGTATATAGGCGTATTATCTTTCTTGAAGATAAATGCTGGTTTCTTAGGATAAGGAAGAGTTGTTTCATTGCATAACATGAAAACTACATCCGACATCATTGGTCGATTAGGAGCATACTCTTGCACGCACAAAAGACCGACATGGATGTACCTAAGAACTTTGTCAATCTCGTATGAGTCGTTTAGTGACGAATCAACTATATCCAACACTCTTTCTTCCCTCCACAAGTCCCACACCTGAAATAGAATGACGAAAATGGATAAGTTATACCAACCACCAACAGATAAGAGATCATATATTTGACTATTGTGGCCTTATATAAATAAGTATGTAAAATTTTGTATGATTTAGATAACGAAATCACTACATCTGTTTTAGAAGGTAAAAATCCAAGTACTCACATATCCAATCAAATTCACAGTATCGTCTTTGTAATAACAGTTATTCTTCTTGCCGCATATAATCTCCAATAGCAAAACCCCAAAACTGTAAACATCTGACTTTATTGAGAATTGCCCTTCCATTGCATACTCTGGTGACATATAACCACTGCAATCAAACATTTGAATCACTTAAAACTAGATGGGACATCAACCAATCCTCTTTGGACATTTCTCTATAATTCATTGCTCTATTACTTACTAGGTTCCAACTACTCTTCTTGTGTTTGCCTCAGTTTGGTCTACACCAAAAATCCTCGCCAAACCAAAATCCGATATTTTCGGGTTCATAGCCATATCGAGTAAAATGTTGCTAGCTTTCAAATCTCTATGAATAATTCTTAGTCTCGAGTCTTCGTGGAGATATATCATGCCTCTAGCAATCCCTAAGATGATTTCTGATCGTTTACTCCAATCTATAAGCGGCCTTCTTTCTTGATCTGAAGTGCATGAATGAGCAATATTATATAATTGAGAAGTAAGAAAAGATGTGAGTCTCATAAAATATGTGATATGTATGTAGAATCAAAAATTGCATACCAAAAATAAAATAGTCCAAGCCTTTGTTCGGGAGGTACTCGTATACTAACATCTTCTCTTCTTGTTGAACACAACATCCGAAAAGCCTTACAAGATTTTTGTGTTGAAGTCTTGCAATTAGAGTGATTTCGTTTTTGAATTCTTCGTTTCCTTGTCTTGATATTTTCGACAGTCTTTTCACTGCTATCTCTTGCCCATTGGGAAGCCGACCCTAAAATAAAACTCAACTTGTAGTCCAATAATTCATTAACTAAACTTATCTAGCAAATAAGTATTTAAAAAGTTGTCACAACAATGAAATGAGTAGTTGAAAATGATATTAAGAAAAATAAATTTCCCAAAAAATAGAACACCAAACAAGCTCTAAATAGAGTATATAGCACTTCTTGAGAGAATGTGTACCTTATAAACCGCACCAAAGCCACCTTCTCCAAGTTTGTTCGCTAGAGAAAAATCGTCGGTGGCTGAAATGATGGTGCTCAAATCGAACATTGTCACGTCGGTATTTGTTCTATTACCATCCATCTCATTTTCCCTCGAGCCATACAATGCAAAATCAGAGTCATCACTAAATAGAGTCTTTCTTTGTCCATCTTTACCTGTCAATATGGAAGGCAACTCAACGTCAGCGCAAGGATTTCAGAATTTAGTGCTCAAACAAACAACCATCTTGCAAAGTATGTCTTAAAGGACAAATCCCACATCGAAAGATCATAAAAATACTAAACCGTATATAAGAAATTGAACTATTCCTCTGGAAAATTGGACTTTTACCTTTCTTCCGCCTCTTTAACATCCAACATGTTATGAGTATAAGAATCATTCCCACAACCGACGCTATCACAATTATCGCCAATCTCTTCCCGTGAAGGCCTTTAGAGTTCCTCTCATTTTGCAGTAAAGCTAGACAACTTCTATCAATTAGCCACTAACCAATACTAGACTCAACTAAAAAGTATATACTAAATACCTTTTTCTGAGGCAGGAATTCGTACATACAAATCTTGGCCATTGTTTGAAAAGCGCCTAATATCTACCAAGTCTCCATGCCAAGTGACGCAGCCATTTCCTCCACCACTAATATTAGCGCTTGCAAATGCTGTGCACGAACAATTCTTTAGGCACAATTCTCGACATTCGCTCTGTCCTAAACTCTTCTCCACATGCGCATTTGAAGTATCGGGGACTTTTGCATTTGTTACCGTGAAAAAGTCGTCTCCATTTGCGCAAATATTTTCTCCATTCTTTCTTTTACACCCGTGTGACCCCTCCCTTAAGGACCATTGCCTGTCTAGCCTCGGCTCAAACCCGGGAAGGCACGAGCATTCAAAAGAACTCAAATTGTATAGGTCACAAGTACTCCCCGCTCCACAATGGGCATAGTTCTCACATGGGTCAGTCGGGGCCGACCAAAATCTAGTCCATCCAATATCAGGACCATGCCAAGTGTACCGTTCTAGGCTACCCGTCTCATTGACCACCATTCTTGAAAAGATCGACTCGTCTTTTAATGTTTGTGTGATAGTTACTTCGTCTTCATTTTCAACATACGTAATTTTGAAAAGGAAACTCTTAACCATTTCTGGTACTCCACTCCACCCAAGCCCAGTCCATGGGCCGGTTCGCCATAACCTAGTCGAACCCTTGTACAAGAAAAACTCGGGCGCCCCATTTAGCTCCAATTTGTACACGTGCTCGCCAGTTCCAGGGTCGTCACTAGATTTCCACGACGTGAAAATCGTGTTCAATCCCGTCCGTCTATTCCACCCGGCTTTCATGTTAGGTAGTAAAGTGTTAGTAGGATGATCAAAGCTTTGCCATGTAATAACACTTCTTGTTTCATCCCTAAACAACACGAAATTTCCCGTGTCCATCAGTCGAGCATTAGACGGTGTTTTTAGAATCTTCGACGATGAATTAGTTGACCAGACAGATTGTTTGCGAGATTCATCGGACAAGACTAGATTTCCGGCAGGGTCAATAGTAAGAACACCGGACTTTCCGTTGATGGGGTTGTCTCTATTAGCAACCCAAACAACTGTTTGTTGAAGAATTTTGTTGTACCAAATTCCAAGAAATCGATAGCCGGATTTTCCAGGGCTGAAGAAACCAAGAGCAAAGGAGTTTCCGCTAGAGATTAATATATCTCCATCTTTCAGAGACTGGTTTTGGCCTATTGTGTCGGTGGAGTTGCAGTTTTGGAGAAGAAATAGAAGAATGTATGTCAAGATTTTCTGGATATTGGACATGGTTGATTCAATAATCTCTCGTTCTCATGTTTTATTTATTTTTATTTTTATTTTTATTATTATTATTTTTTTTTTTGCGCAGGTGGGCTTTAGTAAGGATGAAGGGCTTAATGATAGTGTGCCTTGACTTTCTTTATACACGACAAAAATTGTTCACCAATTTCTATCTGATGATTGAGGGCTTAAGAGTAGCGTGCCTTGACTTTATAAGTCACAAAATCTGTTTACTCAAATTCTATCTGCTAATCAAAACAATCCATATGTAGAGTCAAGTATACTAAGAGATGAAAAATGAGTATCTAATCTAAGTCCTTGTACAATATTTGCGAAGTATTGATCGAAAGCATTTGCTGGATATCTCTTTCATAATCTCACTGTTGATTCAGAAAATTCAAACTCACATTAATTGGCCGAAAGTTTTGAAATTAAGAATTGGTTATGTCCATAGAAAAAGATTTCAATTTTGCTATTTATCAATACACGCGTAGAGAATACTAGAGATAGACTTATAAAGAAGATAGGTAGGTAACAATCTATTGTACACATTATATCACTTAAAAAATTAATCGTCATTAATGTCGCATCACTCTTGTCCATAAATTGTTGGAAATAGTCATATGTTAATGGAAAATTATGGTTGGATGAGGAAAGTAAAAATAAAAAATAAAAAATAAAAATGTGAAGAGATGTGTTTATTAGAGATGCACCAAGCTCTTCAACACCGATAACTAAAATCCATCATCTAAGAAACGGAAAGGACATAGAGATTAACATTGTCCCATTTCGATGCATACTATATATTAGTGAGAAAAGAAACAAAACATTCAATCGGCATCCGGCCTTCATTCGCATTTTTCAGCGAGATACGACACAATTTTGGGTTCGTTTAATTGAACTTGCCTTTTGGAGTGCTACGATTGCAAGTAGGATCGTTATATATATCTTGGGAGGCATGCCACAACAATGTCATAAGCACTGTGGCATGGTGATTTCGTTTTAAGGAAAGAGATTAGCAATCTAGCCTCGATCCGTCATATTTCTTCATTTTATTTTAGTTTATGATATTTCAGTAAGTTTAATTTATTGGTTTCGCAGATTTCATGCTTGCTAGAACACCCTAAATTCCCCAACAATCTGCACGCCCTGTGAATTCTTCAAAATACTATATGGCATTCTGATGGTTGTTAATACGTCCCATATATAATCCGATTAAAGCATGTATGTATAGTCTTTTTTGAATTTTTAAATCTGCATGTGTTATAATATTGATAATGACATCATTAATTTCATCAAATGTTCAAAGTGTTGAATTCTGCTATTAAGAGATCTAGTGCATGATTTGTCACTACAATTGCTGAATTCAGTAAGTGTGGGAGTCAAGGAATGATCATTTGACTTGCACTGGATACACTTTGCCAATCATTATATGTGGCTACAAAGTCTATTAATTTGGCTCGTCACGTAATTGAACTTGTATCGAACGCTGCGTGTGGCGGAGACTGCTACGACTGTGAAGTTGAAATGCCATTTATCACAGTCGATGTGATTGCAATCTAACCACCCTTGTGCAACGATCGTTGGACCGTGAATTTGAGCGATGATTATGGTTGTTGATTTCTAGAATTGGTGGTCGGTGACTATGGCGTTTTCTGGCGAGGGCGGTGAGGTTCTTTGCTATATTGTTGATGATTTTGGATGATTTAAAAATAAATAAATAAAATCCCTAATTCTGATTCATGGAAAAGCATAATAGTAGTACCCATAAAATATGAGAATAGTGTGTTCTATAAGTACAATGTACAAAACCAGTGAATGTTCAAAACTATTTATACACATTAATCAGCAAGAAGTGTTTAGCGAGCTTCGACTAAAGTAATTGAGAAATCATTCACAGATCTATTCTCTACGCTAGCTGATGATGAGTATATAGGCGTATTGTCTTTCTTGAAGATAAATGCTGGTTTCTTAGGATAAGGAAGAGTTGTTTCATTGCATAACATGAAAACAACATCCGACATCGTTGGCCGATTAGTAGCATACTCTTGCACACACAAAAGACCGATATGGATGTACCGTAAAACTTTGTCAGGCTGGTATGAGTCGTTGAGAGATGGGTCGACTATATCCAACACCCTATCTTCCCTCCACAAGTCCCACACCTGAAACACAATGACAAAAATCGGTCGTACGATCATCTACACATAAGAAAGTATATTATTTGAATACAGTGGCCCGAGTATATATAAGTAAGATAAAATGTTATGTGACTTGATAACGAAATTGTCATATCTATTTTTGAAGGTAGGGATCCAAGTACTTACGTATCCAATCAAATTTACAGTACTGTCGTTGTAATAACTACTATTCTTCTTGCCGCATATGACCTCCAATAGCAAAACCCCAAAGCTATAAACATCAGATTTTATTGAGAATTGCCCTTCCATTGCATATTCTGGTGACATGTAACCGCTGCAATCAAATATTTGAATGATTTAAGACTCGATGGGATATCAACCAATCCACTTCGGACATTTCTCTTTAATTCATTGTTCTACGTCATTACTTACTACGTTCCAACTACTCTTTTTGTGTTTGCTTCAGTTTGGTCTACGTCAAAAATCCTGGCTAGACCGAAATCCGATATCTTCGGGTTCATATCCATGTCCAGTAAAATATTGCTAGCTTTCAAATCCCTATGAATAATTCTTAGTCTCGAGTCTTCATGGAGATATATCAACCCTCTAGCAATCCCCAAGATGATTTCGGATCGTTTACTCCAATCTATAAGCGATCTTCTTTCTTGATCTGAAGTGTATGGACGAGCAATATATGGTTGAGAAGTAAGAAAAGATATGCGTAACATAAAATATGTGGTATGTCTACAGAATGAGAAATTGCATACCGAAAAGAAAATAGTCCAACCCTTTGTTTGGGAGGTACTCGTATACTAACAGCTTCTCGTCTTGTTGAACACAACATCCCAAAAGCCTTACAAGATTTCTGTGTTGAAGTCTTGCAATTAATGTGATTTCGTTTTTGAATTCTTCGTTTCCTTGTCCTGATATTTTCGACAGTCTTTTTACTGCTATCTCTTGCCCATTGGAAAGTCGACCCTAAAATAAAACTCAAATTGTAGTCCAATAAATCATTAACTAAACTTATCTAACGAATAAGTGTTTTAAAAAGTCGTCACAGCACTGAAATGTACAGTTAAAAATGAGACTATGAAAAATTAATTTTTCCAAAAAATAGAACACCAAACAAGCTCTAAATATAGTATATAGCACCCATTGAGAGAATGTGTACCTTATAAACAGCACCAAAGCCACCTTCTCCAAGTTTGTTTGCCAGAGAAAAATCATCCGTGGCCGAAACAATGGTGCTCAAATCGAACATTGTCACGTCGGAATTTGTTCTGCTACCATCCATCTCATCTCCCCTCGAGCCATATAATGCAAAATTAGAGTTATTACTAGATAGAGTCTTGCTTTGTCCATCTCTGCCTGTCAATATGGAAGGTAACTCAACATCAGCTCAAGGATTTTATAATTTAGTGATCAAACAGGCAATCATCCTGCAAAGTATCATGTCTTAAAGGATAAATCCCACATTGACAGATCATAAAAATAGTAAACGGTATATAAGAAATTGAACTATTCCTCTTAAAAATATACTTTCACCTTTCATTCGTTTTTTTAACATCCAACATGTTAAGAAGAGGATAAGAAGCATTCCCCCAACCGACGATGTCACAATTATCGCCAACCTCCTCCCATGAAGGTTTTCGGAGTTTCTCACATTTTGCACTGAAATTAGACAACTTCTATGAATCAGACATGTACTAACTAATAATAGACCCAACTAAAAAGCATATATTAAATACCTTTTTCTGAAACAGGAATTCGTACGTATAAATCTTGACCCTTGTCTGAAAAACGCCTAATATCTACCAAGTCTCCATGCCAGGTGACACAACCATTTCCTCCACCACTAATATTAGCGCTTGCAAACGCCGCGCACGAACAATTCTTTAGGCACAATTCTCGACACTCTCCTAGTCCTAAACTCTTCTCCACACGTGTGATCGAAGTATCGGGGACTTTTGCATTTGTTACCGTAAAAAAACCGTCTCCATTTAAACAAATATTTTCTCCTTTCTTTCTTTTACACCCTTGTGACCCCTCCCTTAAGTACCATTGCCTTTCTAGCCTCGGCTCAAAACCGGGAAGGCACGAGCACTCAAAAGCACTCAAATTGTATAGGTCACAAGTACTGCCCACTCCACAATGGGCATAGCTGTCGCATTGGTCAATGGGGGCCGACCAAAATCTAGTCCATCCAACATCAGGACCATGCCAAGTGTACCGTTCTAGACTCCCCGTCTCGTTGACCACCATTCTTGAAAAGATTGACTCGTCTTTTAACGAGTATGTGATAGTTACTTCATCTTCATTTTCAACATACGTAATTTTGAAAATGAAATTTGAAACCATTTCTGGTACTCCGCTCCACCCAAGCCCATTCCACGGGCCCGTTCGCCATAACTTAGTCGAACCCTTGTAGACGAAAAACTCGGGCGTGCCGTTTAGCTCCAATTTGAACATGATCTCGCCAATTCCAGGGTCATCGCTAGATCTCCACGACGTGAAAACCGTGTTCAATCCGGTCCTTCTATTCCATCCAGCTTTCATGTCAGGTAGAAAAGTGTTAGTAGGATGATCAAAGCTTTGCCACTTAATAACACTTCTTGTTTCATCCTCAAACAACACAAAATTTCCTGTCTTCATCAGTTGAGCATTAGACGACGTTTTTAGAATCTCCGACGATGAATTAGTCGACCAGACAGATCGTCTGCGAGATTCATCAGACAAGACGAGATTCCCAGCCGGGCCGATAGTAAGAACACCGGACTTTCCATTGATGGGGTTGTCTCTATTAGCAACCCAAACAACTGTTTGTTGGAGAATTTTGTTGTACCAAATCCCAAGATATCGATTGCTTGATTTTCCAGGGCTGAAGAAGCCCAGAGCAAAAGTTTCTCCGCTAGACACTAATATATCTCCATCTTTCAGAGATTGGTTTTGGCCTATTGTGTCGGTGGAGTTGCAGTTTTGGAGAAGAAATAGAAGAAAGTATGTCAAGATTTTCTTGATATTGTACATGGTTGATTCAAGATTCAATAGTCTCTCATTCTCGTGTTATTTGCCTAGGCTTTAGTAAGGATCAATCGATGGCTTAAGGGTAGTTGGCTTGAATTTGTAAGAGCTCAAATCTATTTTCCCAATTCCTATATGTTAGTCTGTTTCATCTAATTAAAGCAATTCATATTTAGAGTTGCATGTATTAATTCAATAGGGTAGATTGCTTTAACTCAATGTAACAACTTAAGACAGAAATTGACATGACAAATCTTTACTCGACGTCGTATTACATTTGCAAAGCATTAAAGGCATTTGTTGGATGTCTTTTTCATAATCTATCTTTTGATTTAGAAAGTTCAGAGTCCTTTGAAAATGATTGTAAGCTTGAAAGAATTATTCACTCCCACAGAAAAAGATTTCAATTTTACTCCTTGTACAAACACATATTCCATATTCAAACATATTTACCAAACAGTATAAGGCCTTGTTTGATTGGGGGTTTAGTTGTTCCGCGCGGTATTCCGTGTAAAAATGTGTGGTTAATATTATTTTGGGAAATGTGTGTGATTGAAAATGAATATGAGGTATACGGAATTGCGTGCGGATTTGGTTAACACCAAATAGAACAAGGCCTAAGTGATTAACGATCATATCGCTTGAAAAATTAACCGTTAGTCAACTTCTCAGAACAAGTAATAGTTTTTTTTTTTGAAATACTTTGATGGGTAGATTTATCCCAATTTTCACGGACAGACGCTAAATGTTAACCATGGAAATAAGAAAAAAGGGTTGTCCCCAAAAAAACCATCAGCTCTAAGGTGAAAGGTCAAACTCACGAGCTCAATTTGCATTTTCTTGTAAAAGCAGCTTTTTATTTTTACCTTTTATCTAGTGGATGCATGGCTTTCTTGATACAACGGTCAACTGATTTTCCCCAAACAGAAATCAATATTGAGACATGACAGATAGGCGATAGGCTATGGTCTGGTTGGACCATTTAATTGAAGATCCTTAAATTCATGGGAGTTACTAAGCTAGTGGTCCATATGTGACCTTGTTTATGGTATAAACATATGTAACGTGTCTATATGATTGCCAGCCTATCTTCATTAAAATGTGGGGTTTCTTAAAAACCTATGTATTCGAATCAGTACTGATATGACATTTTAACACTGATTGTTTTGCGAGTGTTCATATACTAGTGTAAAATGAACACTAACTAATATTCAATTGCTACAACGCTACATATGAATAGCAGAACTATAAATTCATGTGTCCCAAAATGATGAAATTTAAAAAAAAAAAAAATTACTTCTAGTTTTACATCTTCCTTGTATTGTGGCTTTTTCTTCAATTTGGAGATTATAGTCTAGCAGTGAAAGTTGTTACAGTCAAGCCATTGAGACTGTTATTGGTGGAGTCCACGGGACCCGACCACCTAAAAGACCTTGCGTGAAAGAATCCAGGTTCTCCGGGTTCGACTAATATTTCTCGATCGTCTTGTAGCATGGTGACCACGTCGGACATTGTGGGCCTGTCTTCGGGCCGATAGTGGACACACAATAAGCCCACTTGGATGCATCGGGAAATTGTTGTCTCATCGCGGGACTCTTCTAATATTGGATCGACTAGTTCGAGTGTCCGTCCCTCTCTCCAGAGTGTCCAAGCCTGAATAAATTCAAGAGTGAGTTGTGTTGATTACTTGCTAAAACCGATATAGTTTATAGTGAAAAACAAAACAAGTTACTTAACATCTAATGAAATGTATCGTTCTTTCATAAATGTTTTCTGGAAAGTATTGTAAAAAATTGAAAGTATCTCCTCTCACTCACTGTATTTCATTTCCTGGAGGTCAGCTCTATTCCCCCTCATTCCTTGTATTTTTCATTATTACTATTTATAATAAATGGTAGGGGGATTTCAAACCCCCACCAGCTAGACTCGGTGGACACGTAAAACCGATGTTTGTGTCTAGTTGGTATTTCGTTTTTTTTAAAAAAAATTGAAAGTATCATTGCGGGCATCAATTTCAATTAATTGAAAATTTGTGAAAGTACCAAGCTGTGATACTTTAAACAATCGTAAATTTCAGTGGTGATACGAAGAACCTAAGTCTATAGCGTATCCATGACTAGCTAAATTGAACATTGGTAAGCCTAATATAAAGAAGTGAAAAGAACTTGTGGAGTAAATGTGGTACTTACATGGCCTAGAAGATTATGATCATGATCCGGATGATGAAAACCCCAATTCTTTTGGCCACTTATAATCTCTAAGGCCAACACACCAAAACTGAACACGTCTGATTTCATCGAGTAGTGGCCATCTACTAGGTACTCCGGTGACATGTAACCACTGCAGTCGAGAAAAAAGGAAACACATAAAATTGATTTAATAAAAATGGAATTCTTTAAAAAGAGTCTTTATATGTGTTAGCTTTACTTACGGTGTACCCTTGACTCTCGTGGTAGTTTCTGCTTTCTCATTCTCAAAAATCCTTGCTAGACCAAAGTCGGATATTTTGGGATTCATCTCTTCATCTAGCAAAACATTACTTGCCTTGAGATCTCGATGGATTATCCTCAATATGGACTCATGATGAAGATAGTTTAACCCCTTCGCAACACCCTTAAGAATGTCGAATCGCTTTTCCAAAGGAAGTAATATCTTTCTCGCTTCATCTGCAAGTGATTTTACACCAAATCCAATGGAAACTAATAATAAAAGAAAATTTTCATTAACTTACATATGATGAAGTTTATGAGAAGTTTGTACCGAAGATAAATTGGTCGAGGCTCTTATTAGGCATGTACTCATAGATTAGCATTCTTTCTTCTCCTTGAACGCAACATCCCAATAACTTAACAAGGTTACGGTGCTGAAGTTGTGCTATCAATGTCACTTCGTTCCTAAATTCTTGAAGCCCTTGAGACGAATGTTGCGATAGTTTCTTAACTGCGATTTTCTGCCTGTTGGGTAATTCTCCCTATAAAGCGTGATTCGGACATTTTCAAAATCAACACATTGAAGAAACTTCAGTGTTTGCATTTCAATTTTCAATATTGAGTTTTGAATTTGGTTTTACTTTTTCCTTTTTCGAGGTGAAGAAGAAATCTCAAGATGGAGAGAAGAACATTTATCTTATTTTTGCATTTTTCTTCAACATTTTGACTTGTTTCTATTGAACACACATTTTATAAAGTTTTTTCTTATTTTCAAAAATGTATTTTCAGTAATATAAAAGTAAACAAGTTGTAACTTTTTAGAAAACAGACCAAAATAATCTAAAAACAACAACGATAACAACTAATTACAGTTGAGTGTTGAGAGTTACCTCAAAGACCAAACCAAAACCTCCTTCTCCAATCTTATTATTTGGGGAGAAATCATTCGTAGCAGCAGAAATTACACGCAGTTTAAACATCGTAACATCTTGGTCGTCCTCCAAGCCTCCAATAAGTCCTATGTATAATCAAAATAGGTACTCGACACACACTAGCTAGCCATAACATAATGTACTAAGTTAAGAAATGTACCTCGCCTCTTCGCCTTCTTAAAATGTTTTATGCACCAAATAACGATACACCAAAAAAGGATCCCTAGAATCGCTGAAAAAACGATGCTCACGATTATGGCTGTTCCTTTCTTTGTCTTGTCATTGTCGATTAACTCTGTCAAAGAAGAGGACCGGGAGATATCAATAGAGGTTCACATTGCCTCGTGAAGGTCTGAAGGACTAAACCAACAAAAGAAAAAAAAAATGCCATCCAACAAATACACCATACCTAATTCCTTACGCGCCATACGTATGTAAAGCTCCTCTCCGCCTTGACTCGAATGTCGAATATCGATCAAGTCACCCAACCATACCACACATTCACTCCCATTTCCATATATGTTTATATAAGTAAAAGCCATACAAGAACAATCCTTCCAACAACTAGCTCCACATCCCTCTTCGCTCAAATTCTTCAACACGGTGAAATTGTCTGGCAATTTTTGCCCCGTGTACCTCACGAAACCATCACCATCGCCACAATTTAGAGCATAACGTCGTTCACACCCTTCGCCACAATCCATCCCACACCACTCATTAGGCGATTTGGTGACAAATCCCTCAAGACACCCACAACCCAAATCTTGAGCATAGCAAAATCCGTACGGGCCGCACGATGCATACTTATCACAAATATCCTTATTCAATGTCACCAATGGTATCCAAGATTGCGCATTGTGTTTCCATTTTAGGAATTGTATTGTGCCTATGGGATTCACAACGAGCCGCAGTAAAATTGAGTCATTCAACATTTCAAATGTGAAATAAACTACATTAGAACTAACATTGTATATAGGCTTAAATACAGGGTTACTACTGATAGCATCAATACCGCTGAATCTTTCCCCATCCCACGGACCCCACTTGGAAATTGGTGCTTTATTCTTTTCTAGTACCAATTGAGGTGATTGAGGTGACTCTATGCGAAACACAAATCCGCCATTCGATGGATCTTTGTACGATTTCCATGACGTCATAGCATGACATAAACCGTTATCCAAATCCCAACCTAGCTTCATCCCCGGTAACAATGTATCGGACGGAAAATCAAAACTTTGCCACACGAACACTTCGTCGTCACCTTTAATTACAAGATTGCCATTATCTAGGAGCACGAGAACTGGCTGCTTGGCCTGCTGCTCGGCTCGATAAATAAAAAACAAGTTTCTCACGTCCGTGCGAATGAACATGTTTCCATCCGAGTTTAGAATGAGTCGGGGGCCTAATCCACGCAATGGCTTCATCCTATTACCGACCCACACGACGGTCAATGGCTTGATTTCTTTATACCATACTCCCAAGTACCACTTCTTGGATGAATGATTGAAAAATCCCATCTCAAATCTCTGATTAGCAGAGACTAATGTTTGACCATGCTTCAAATAATTGAATGGAGTCAAGGTATTTGATGAACATTCTATCCCAGTGAGATAGATTATAAGTAACCAAAAATTGACAGCCATTGACGCGGTGTTGCTTCTGTTAGGTGGTGTAATTAGTAATTGGTTTTGACTTGTGTTCTTCAGATGTTAAAATGAAGTAGATTTGTGTAATCAGTAATTGTCCAAACAGAGGTCTATTTTCCATATTCGCACATGTTCGATATCTTCTAATCCATCATACCAAACATGTCATCAATTTGCGAAATATCTTCTGATAATTTGCAGAGGATATACGAGCAATGCTGACGTAATCATCAGTTACGTGACAGTTCAACATTTGTTTATGATGACTAGCTGTTGTGTTGAGAATTGTTTCTTTTATTTCTTTTCCATTGTAGTGAATTCATCCTTATCATTTAGTGAACTCATTTAATTTTAAAGCTGCGATTAACTGATTTGGGATATTTAATTATTCAAACATTAATTATCATCAAAAATCATAATGATTTTCTGGTAACTTTACACGACTTTTTGGCCAAATTCTGGTAATATATGCTTTCCTTTGACCTCTCATTGATTGCATTTGTTAATTTGTTCGAAAGAAATTGTTAGAACACTCTGCCATAGTGATATTCTCTCTTTAAATGTTATATCATAAATGTGGGATTTAAGATAATAAATGAATTAATGTCATATCATCATTGATAAATAGTACTCCGTTTATCCCACCAATATAGACTTGTAGTAGTCCATTCTCATCTGTTCACAAAGATGACATGACACACATGTGGTTTTTACACAATGATAAGCCGCTTATCTTTTAAATTGTGATTGAAGTATGTACTCTTATTTATTGTGCATTGTTATTAATAAAATAAAATTATTTAAGGTAAATAATTACTAAATCTCAATTTTTTGTCTAATAATATTGAGTATTTTTTAATTTTTGTAAAAATTGGAAGAATAATTCTAGGTGTAAACACAAATCCACTACTCCTAATACACAAAATACAAAAAGACCAAAATGCCTCCTGAATGTAGGGGGGCTCATACCCCTATTACTGTGTGGTGTTTTACCACACAAAAAATATGTGTATTTCTAGCATGGTTCAAATTAGACCTGCTGGGACGGATGGAGTAGTACTGGAATTGTTAAATGATTCAATGTACGCGCTTAATAATCCAAGCTACTCGACCAAGTGGCGCTGGGGTGAAGGGACAGAGTGCTTGTTTGACAAGTTTTTTTTTTTTTTTTGGGGGATTTAATTTTTGGACAGAGGGCATGCATTTAGTGATTGTGTGTGGACATTGTGGTTGAAAATAAATATGAATAATGTAGCCAAATCTTAAACGTTCAATTAATCGAGTGGGGCTGGATCATAAAATTTTTGATGTACGAATACAATTTCTTCGGATACATCGACAAATAAAGATATTTATTCATAAGGAGTAACTATCACATATTTATAAGGAGTGACAGTAGATGGTGTTTGGGAAAACAAAAAAGGTGATTGAGTGACATTGTAGAGTTTCGATTTTTTATGACTTTAAGTGGTTGTAAGCATAGGCCACCCGAAGCAAGAGCGTAAAAAATCATAAAGAGTGCAAAAGAGCAACGTCAAATTCCGCACCTCAATGTCACTTAAGCCAGCTTGCTATACTAGTCATGTAACAACACTTATTGATTATATTAAAAGAATCATCATTTTTTCTTTTTCCTTTTTTTTTTTTTTTAAAAACACCATAATAGGCTTTGATGTGGGTTTTACGACTCCATCGGGGGGAGGAGTTGGATTCCCCTGCCTTTTTATTGATAAAAATAGTTATTACACGGAGGGGAACTAGGCCAAGACCTCCAAAAGAACAACAAAGTGCTTGAGAAAAGCAATAAAGAAAAAGTAGAACAATTAAAGAAAAAGCAAAAAATCCTATACAATCTAGGTGCCTGCAATCTAAGTTTTACCTAGCCTAATGTATGGGGTATGCATCGAGTCCAATCTGAGAATACCAGTCACTTTTCCTTGTTGCAAAAGCATCAAAAGTTTGTGGTTGATGAGCTGAATGTCCTTTGTTAGCCATTACGTCTGCAGCTGTGTTTGCCTCTCGACAGATATGAGTTAAAGAGCAATTGTTATTGGTGAGGAACCTTGAAATTTCAACAATTTGGTATGAAAGGTGCCAAGGGCCTATTCTTCCAGTATACTTGAAAATGTTACTTTAATTAATGTTAAATTACTGCTTTTCAACAAGCACTGCTTGTGAATAACATTACTTATGAATTTGCTAATCTTACACAATGATGTGGCCTCAATATTTTCATGCAGTTGGACCTATTTGTGAGAACTATTTTCAAATCTCATCGCGAACATCCAAGAATTCGTGGAGTTGTGCAACATCAGGTCTTTGAATCTATGCTTTGTTAAGCAAATAAAGCTTTTCCACACAAAACTTTCTTACCTCTCCTTGATAATGAAATGTGATCAAAACTCTTTCCTAGGACAAACATTTGACCAAACAATAAAATTTACACACACTTCATGAAGGAAAAAAAGAGAGGCAAAGACACGTTACACTTGTAAGGATAGAGATCCTTAGCTACCTCTACATGATAACTATATATCAAGAAAAATACCTACAAATTTTCTTGTTTTAGACCGTAAACCTTGTACTCAACTATCGACCATCGAGAACGGTAACTGTAACATGGTTTGCAGTGAATGTTTCGTCCTGTTTACTCGACGATGAATCTGTATCAACAGGTCTTCTTCCCAAGCAAAATCCCGGGTTTTTAGGTTGGGGCATTGATGCAGTATCACTACTTAACATCAGGACGACGGTGTCCATGTTAGGTCTATCTTCAGCATGTTCTTGGACACACAAGAGGCCGACTTGTATGCACCTTAATACTTCACCTGGGGAATAAGATTCACCGGCCAATGGATCCATTAATTCCATACCCCTTCCTTCTCTCCATAGCCTCCATGCCTATGCCATTTCAATTGATTTCTTTGTTAATATGTGGAAATGTAAAAGAATTTAATATCTCAAGATTGTAATAAGAATAATGTTATTCATCAGAAGTAGCAATTAGATGTCTCAATCAATGTTTATGGGTAAACACTGATTACATCTTTTGTAGTAAGTATAGATTGCAAGATAAACTTTGTACTTACATGTGCAAGAAGATTAAGGTGGTTATTTGTATGATAAAATCCTCTGTTCTTTTTGCCGCTTACTATTTCTATTACGAGAACTCCAAAGCTGAAAACATCGGATTTCATAGAAAACACACCATCCATTGCATATTCTGGTGCCATATAACCACTACAAGAAATAATAATAATAATTTATCGAGTGAATATTGAAGATTTAAATAAATTTATAAGTATTATTTTATACTTACTATGTTCCAACTACTCTTTTCGTGTTCGCTTCAGTTTGATCTCCTCCAAATATTCTTGCCATGCCAAAATCAGATATTTTCGGGTTCATGTCTTTATCCAAGAGAATGTTGCTCGCTTTGAGATCTCTATGAATAATTCTAAATCTCGAATCTAGATGAAGATAGAGAAGCCCCCGTGCAATCCCACATATAATGGTGAATCGCCTTTTCCAGTCGAGCAATGAACTTTTCTCGCTCTCTATAAATAAAACATTTGTGAAGTTAATTAAACACCAAGTACCAAATTTTCACATGCAACTGAAGATTAAGAGACAACTTACTGAATAAGATTGAATCCAGGCTTTTGTTTTCCATGTACTCATATATCAACATTTTCTCCTCCATGTCTATGCAACAACCAAGTAGACGAACAAGATTTCTGTGTTGTAACCTCGCGATCAACTTCATCTCGTTTTTGAATTCCTCTATTCCTTGGCCCGAATTTTTCGAAAGCCTCTTCACAGCTATTTCCTGGCCTTCCACCAACATACCCTAATGTTTAAAGAACATAAACAACAAACAACACTGTCAAGAATAATAATATGGTTTATCAACAATGGTAAAAATAATATTGTTTATCAGCAGTGCTTGCCCAGATCAATAGTGACGTGACATCTTGTCATTGGTTAGTGTTGTAACACTTATGTATTAGTCTTATGAGCCCTACAACACTAACTAATGTTAAGATGTTATCCATTCATCAGCATCGATGCCAAACAGCAACAAGCATCGTTATGTTCATACTTCATATTTTTAATTTCCTGTTGAGATTATTACCTTATAAACGATACCAAAACCACCTTGTCCAAGCTTATTAGCATCGGAAAATTTATTGGTAGCCATTAATATGGTGTTGAAATCATATAACGGCAAATCAACTTCGTCCACAGTACTTTCACCCGAATAATCTCGCTTGCTGAGGATAGCAGGTGCATTCATCAAGAAATCTTGACTTCTTTCCCTCGGACCTATTTTCACATACAAATTATATATTCAATCCACAACATGATATAGATAGATGAAGATACAACCATGCAGATTACTTGAAATGTAATGCATGTCATTACCTCTATAGTCAATCGTATTTGTTTGATCGGTTCTTGATTTTATCCTCTTCCAGACGAAGAAAATCAATAATCCGGCCAAAACGACGCCAACGCCAGCCGTAATGCCAGCAATCTTGATAGTTTTTTGTGTCTTGTTGGAGTTATTTCCTGATCCTACAGCTCCTGCTTGTTCTGTAAAATAAAATGTCACTTACAATCAAGATTTGCCATTTTGCCCCTTTTCAACTAGTAAATCTTGAAATGATTTGACGAAACGAATTCTGTTTTGCCCAGTTCAAAAATTTCACGGTGTAATATTGAAAATAAAATTTTAAAAAATGTCGATTTGACGAATAATCTTACTACCCAAGTTTGCCTTTTTTTTTTTTTTTTTTTTTGCTTTTTGGTGTGGAATGGACCAAGTTCAAATCATCAATATTGTGGGGTAAATTTCAAGCACTGGTGCACTACTGAATAGGTAGTCTTTCTTGATTACTAAATAGTAAATTGGTTTACTGGAATTATAATTAATTAAATAACGTGACTTACAAAATACCCTTTTTCTAACATTGTGATAGAGAGAAAGAAAGGGACAAAAATCTGGACCCAGAATCTTCGGTCATCAGAAAGGGGAAAGAGAAGAGAAGATAATAGGCCGTGATTAGGGGCGAACTAATCTTCTAACTTTTTATTAAACCAGAAATTGCCAGAAGTTTAATTTTGTGAGGGGGGAAAAGTAAAAGATTTAAAGATAAGTAGGCCCCAAGAACTATATTCCTGCCTAAATAAGACTTTTTTTTTGGACAATATATAAGCGAGGCCGTTAATGGGGTCCACCAGTGTAATGTTTTAGAAACAAAAATTATTTTTCAAAATATCTTGTGATTTAAAGATTGATTAAAAAAACCCAATATTTGGTCGAAAAAGGTTAATGTTGGATTTGCGAAATAGTACTTTCACACAATTGAGGTGTAGTCTAACTATCGATTCGATTTCAATTCATTGTCATAGAGTAATTGTAATTTTATCAATTTGTGTGTCTACCAAAAATTTTACGGTGTTCATCTGAATGCATACTATAGTGTATTACTTAGGTGTATGCTATGATGACACATTATTATATGTTACATCAATTAGGATGTACTATAATATATATCTTGATGAACATTATAAAATTTTTATTATTTCTACCACTTAATAAAAATACATAAATATTATGAATTCACACCGTATATTATATTTTTGCAAGAAAAATAGCATTACAACGTTGAAAAGAATTTGAAAAATAATACACAACATATGCACAAAATAGATTTTGGTGATTAGGCCTAACCTAATAGAAGTCAATAATGTCGGCTAAGCATTTCTTGAATTTGCAGAAAAATATAATGACACAGTTGATTTTGGGGACCAAATGGTGGGCTGGAGAATTGTTCACATCGCCAATTTGGTATCTAGTGGTTGAGCTCATGTCAAATCTGCTTTCTCAATAATGTCTTTCAAATTTGTTGTATTAAATCAAACAGTCTATGTATACAATTAGACGTTTTAATTTAATCAAATAAATTTTATTCAATGAATTAGTCATTGTAAAAGACAAAGAATTTAGACATCGATTGTGACGGAAAAATTGTTCACATAGCCAATTTGGTATCTAATGACTTTGGACCCACAACTTCAACAACTTCGACATTTCGAGACCACCTTCGATCAGTGAATAATTAGACTTGTCTTCATCTTGTGCTTGTTTTAGAGGGTCTTTTAAATTCAAAATCTAAGTTATACATCTTGAATTTTTTTTATTAGATGAAACGGTTTAGAATACAAAATAGAGACATCGGATTTTGACTCCGTCGTAAAAATTATTTACAATACCAATTTAATATCTACTGACGACTTTGGACCCACAACTCTAACAAACTTTGAAATTACGAGACCTCCTGAACTGCATTATGCTTATATCTTTTACTCATTTTCGATTCTTGTTTTAGAGGGTTCTTCTAATTTAAAATCTAAACTATTCATCTTTGAATCTAGAAAATTGATGTATTATTACGAAATAAAAAATTTACTAAATATAATAAACGTATCCATACCTAAATCCGACGCTGCCACCCGAATCTGCAAATCCTGTCCGCCCTCCGCCTCGGCATACTGTCTCATGTCAACAAGATCCGTCGTCCAAATTGCACATCCCGAGCCACCATTCGTCACATTCACAACTGAATATGCCTGGCACGAACAATTCCTCCTACACAAATTTCCACACTCTTCTAAACTCATCGTTGCGTCAACAAACGCATTCCTACTCTGTGGCAACTTCATATTCTGCAACGTCAAAAACCCATCGCTCCGACAGTTCAATTCGGTCATCCGGCTACACCCATCCGATCCATCCCTCAGACTCCAAGCCTGTGGGTTCCTAGGCCCGAACCCTACCCCACACTTACAAACCGGCGATGCATTGTTGTCACATATCCCAAACATTCCACATTCTCTGTACTCATCACATTGATCCCTCGGAGCGAACCAATACGAGTTCCAATTTTTACTCGTCGGAATCCACGTGTACCGTTGAAGTGTGCCCAAATCGGAATTTCTAACAACTAATCTTGAATAAACGGACTTGTTATGTAAATCAAAGCCGTAATAAACATCATTTTGATCCATCACGAAATTGAACGTGAAAATCGGAGTCGTCTTCATCTCCGGCACGCCACTAAATCTCAGGCCATTCCAGGGCCCACTCCGGTAGATAATGGAATCTTTCTTCGTTAAATAACATTCTGGGAAGCCATTGATTTCAAGCTTGAAGCTGAAATCGCCTGAACCGGGATCATTCGGATTTTTCCAGGATGTTAGAAACCGGTTTAGACCGGTTTTGAGTCCCACCCGAGTTTCATCCCCGGCAACAATGTGTCGGTCGGATAATCAAAGCTCTGCCATATGTAATTCTCCGGCGGGTCGTTCTCTCGCTGGAGAATGAAATTTCCGGTGTCCAATAACTGTGCTGCTGTAGTTCCCGGCGTGGAATGATTCGTTGACCACACTACTTTTCCGACAGCATCTGTAAGAACAAGATTTCCATCTTCATTGATTTTCAAAACACCTGGAGAATTTGTTACAGGGGAATCTCTGTTGGCGACCCAGACAATGGTTTTCTCGTCGATTTTCTTGTACCAGATTCCGACGTAGGAAGAGTTCGGTTCTCCGGCCGTGAAGAAGCCCAGTTCAAATTCTTGTCCGGCAGACACTAAGGTGTCCTCTCCGGTGAGAGACTTGGTCGGAGTAATGAGATCAAGGGCTGTCGTGAAACCTGAAAACAGAGACAGTATGATCAAGAAACACCAGAAATGGCGGTGCCGGTGGCGGCGGCGGTGCTGGTGGTGGGCGCGGGGGCGAAGAAGATGATTAATGGTGATTATCATTTTCCAAACGGGGAATTGTTTTCTCTCTCTAACATTGGGCCATTTGTTGATTGTTCGTTTAATTTTGCAGTTGTTATACACATGGAATTTTCTTTGTTAAGTGCACCTACGGAAGTCTTTATTTGACAGGGATGAATATCTAACCTCTTTAAAATGTGGAAAGTACAAGATTTTTAACATTTATAAAACACCGCATAATTATTGGTGTTATTTGTGAAATTTGAGGGCCAACTTAGGGGCCAGAGGTGGGCCCATTTTCGAAAGTAGAAAGTGAAAGCAGTATAAAGCAAAAGTTTAAAATTAAATCTTGCTACTCAAATGGTTAATGCATCTTCGTAATCTCCGTGTTGAATATTAGAGGGCTTTTGTTTGACAATCTTCTTAAGAGCAATGATCATTCTTAAGAATGTACAACCTAAAAGAATAAAATTTATAGGAAAACATAAAAATCATTATTTTCTCCGTAATGAAGAATTGGCCCCAAAATTAATTTTTAAATAATCTCTATCAAACATATTTAAACTTTTCGATTAAAGTGTGTAATTTTATTTAGTGTGAAGAAAATTGGGAACAATGTGTAAGCCACCATGTTTTTCATTTTTTTTTATTAAGTTGCAGTTCTGCCCTGAAGCAAAAATACAGACGTCATGCAATATTTGCAAACAATTGAACAGTTTTGATTGTGATCGTTTTTGTAAAATTTTATTTTAATTTGAATAATGAAAAGGATTTCCCAATTTGTTGAAAGTAACTAGTAATGGTATAAATATATGGTCGAAATCTAATTTGGGATCTAATTAAGGGCTTGTTTGCTAGAGCTTAAATAAAAAATCAAAATTTCAACTATCATTTTTAACAATTCATTTGATTTGATTTAACATCTTTATAATCTATATCTATATATTAATAAAATGATATCATTTTCCCGCCAAAAGTTCTATTTTTATGAATTAAAAAAATAAAATTTAATTATAAAAGGATAATCACAAATTTGCAACTCAATCTTTCCTTCCTCTTCTAAAATTCGAACTCTTATATATCTCCCATATAATATGAGGTCATTTTTCCGTGAAAAGTGTCATTTTTCCGTGAAAAGTTTCATTTTATGAATTAAAAAAATAAAATTTAATTGTAAAATCACACTTCGGATAATCACAAATATACAACTCAATCTTCCATTCCTCTGTAAATTCAACTCTTATATATCTGTAAAGTGTGAGAAAATACTAGTTTTTAATAATACATCTTTCTTTACTTTCCAGTCTATTTTTCAAAAATCTTTATCAAACATACTCTAATGCTAGTGTAATTTAAATTATTATAATTCAAATTCAAAAAAAAAAAAAAAAGGGAGAGTTAAAAACTAACACAAACGTATACGTGATGACAACTAAAATGTCAAAAAATAGAGAAATGTTAGAATTTGACATTTGTCTTGGATTAACCTCGACCTCTTCAAACTCAAGTCTTCGATAAATTTACTCTCTTAATTCTTTTCTTTTCTATTTTTTCTCCCTCACTCTCTTATTCGTCAATTTATTATTATTTATTTATTTATTGAAAGAATTCGTCAATTTATTTACTATATATATGTGAATATGTGGAAAATTTTCGGTCAAGAGTTCCTGATTTTAAACCTTATTATTTTTTAATATGAAAAGGAATAGGTCATAATTCGCTATTTAGTCACCAAGTACATCCTTAATTGCTACCTAATGTATTCAAAAAGCATTATTAAAAGAAAAGGTAGTAAGTATGTGGGCATTAATGGAGGCTACGGATGTTAGGTGTAACAAAGGTGAAGCTTATAATTTATTTAGTTATTTTTTTCTGTGTATTATTACAAAAATTAAAATAATTCACGGCACGGTTTGTCATTTTTTAATCAAATCCTTTCAAATAATAGTTCCAATCTACCCAACAATATAATACGTAGTCTAGCTGTTAATGATATGCATAGTCCACGTTATTCTTTCACATTGTGCTCCCAAATATGTTATATTTTATTTGACAAAGCTTTTTCATTAAAATAATAATAATAATAAAATATATTAGGAAATCATAAAGTAATAGATTTTATGCATAAAAAGTCAAAATCAATACATTTCGTAGTGCTCTAAGAGCTATTCAAAAGTATTATAATTTTTTTTCTTTTGTAGAGTATCAAATTGAATACTTTAATATATAATATAACAGATCATATTATTTATGGATAAAATATAGCTCCGTATGTGCGTGTCTATTTTTTATTGATTAGAAGTATTGAGAACTTTAAAAATTAACACTATAAATTTTTTTCCTTTTGTAGTGTGTTGGAAAATTTTGTAGTTCTTTTATATTAGGTATTCTAAATAGATAAATATTAGTCATTTATATTTAGGAAACCATAACAAAAATAATGTTGCCTTATATGTGTAAGCGAGTATAACATGTAGTTGTTAAAAATATCGAGTACTTTGGTATATCAAAATTATTAAAAAAATTCTTTTGTAGTGTGTATGATTGTTGAAAAGAGTAAATAGTTTCATCGACAAAGCACACATTCTGGTGAGACTCGATAGACAAATGATATACCTTTCAAAAATAAAAAAGAAAAAGAAAATTAATAAAATTGGGCATGTAAATATTGTGAAAAGTGCGACACATTAATTGGCTTCAATGTTTGTCAGATAAATTTGTGATAGTAATGAAGGAGATAAATTATAGAATAGCTTTAACTAGGGTTTGAGGTCTCAAAAGGAATCGGTCCTACACCATTTTTGTTAGGAGATCTAATCTAATGAGAGTTAAACACAAAAACACTTCGTTTTTAGGATTAAAATGAAATCTACTTATTTTCAAAGTACCTTAACTTGATGCAATCTATATAGAAATTGAAATTTATTTATTTTAAAAGTATCATAACTTGATATTTTTCATAAATTTCTAAAAATTGAAATTTATTATAATGTCACAATCTGATATTTTTCAAATGTCAATATCACAGTTTGATACTATAGATTTTTTATGAGACTTATTAAAATATCTATGATACGGATTTGTTTCTCCTCCCCGCCGTGGGAAGGAGAGCATGAATGACTCTCTATGATACTTACAATACTTTTCATGAAAAATTAAATAATTTTTATTAAGGGTGTGTTTGATTCCTTTCCGGGAAAACGGATTCCTGGAAAACGGATTCCTACCTTTTCCTCGGATTGAGTTTTTCAGGAAAACTATACTTTTTGTGCTTTAAACGCTTATACCTGGAAAACGTTTTCCCGGAAAAAAAAACGAATCAAACACCCTCATATGGAAAAAACGGCTGGAAAACGAGTTTTGCAGGAAAAGTTTAAGCGAATCAAACACACCCTAATATTTTCTCATGGAGTAAATATCATTTATAACAAGTAAAATGAGTGGATAGTGGTGTAGTGCATTTAATCCTTCTAAAATTTTGCGATGTTTTCTATTTTAAAAATATTTTAGTATTGTAATTTGATGCTTCATCTTTTATGATACTTTTTAAAAATTTGATAATACTTACTATTATCTTATCTATCACACAAAGCAAAGATAGTCCACTTATCGTTTCACATATATTAATATTATTCCACTCTATTACTCTTTATTTGTTGATTATAATACACATTAAATTAAATTGGGGCATATAAGAAAACTAAAAATTAACTCAGGAAAGTAAACTATAATTTTAAAATGAACAAAAAATAAATAGTAAACTACCTTTATGTGATGAAAAGAGCAAAAGTGGGAAATCCCACATCGGTAGAAAAGAAGAAACAAATCAATATAAATACAAGTCTGAGATGCTCACTTGGAGGTTAAGCTTTTAAGGTGGAGCCCCTTGCACTTTGTACAAAAAATTTAACATGGTATCGAGGCGGGCGTTGGCGCGGGGACCGATGCTCGGATGCTTAACCCGGCAAAAAACGGTCGCCGAAAAGATGGTTCACGTGCAAAGGTTTGGAAAGATCCAGGTCTGCACGTGAGGGGACCGTGATGAAAAGAGCAAAAGTGGGAAATCCCACATCGGTAGAAAAGAAGAAAAAACGATATAAATCTGAAGTCTGCAGTGCCCCCGGAGTGCTTAGCGCTTTAGGTGGAGCAGCGCGCACTTGTTCAAAAAATTTAACATTATGAGACAAGATTTTACGCCTCCATTACACCCAATTGGAGGCAGGGGTTGGATGCCCCTACCATTTTATTAATATCAAAAATTTATTATAAGGAGCGGCACCGGGCTACCTTCACATGCAGGATTAAAGGAAAGCAAAGTAATCAGCAACCTTGGTACCTTCTCAAGAATTTCAGAAGAATAGTAGATGTTTAGTTGAGTGACTTCATGACCTTTATTAACAAAGTAATCAGGAAGCTTGTTACCTTCTATATGAATGTGTATAATGACACAGCTTTATGCTCCTTGAAGAAATGGATTAATGCAGCTGGAAAGCAACAAATGTTCCAAGATAGCAGCTTTTCAAAAGAGATGAGATTAAAAGCCACCATGGAATCTGTTTCAATCCAGATGTTGTGTAAATCTTCTATCTTAGAAGATTACAATCGAGACCATTATAGATTATATGATCTTTCCTTAAAATGATCTATTAAATTTTCTACTTGATATTTTTGTCTTTTATCATAACATATGTCCAAAGTGATAGAGATTGACACGATTTTTTATTTACCAATAAAAATCTATCCATCATTATTACTCGAGCGGTTTGCATTTTATTTAGTTATTTTTTCCTTAGTGTTTTTCCTTGGTATTTTTCTTTACAAATTTATTTTTAAAAAATTCTTAATTTCAAATTTACATCTTTTGTAGATTTTCGTTAATTGATATACATCTTGATAGATTGATTATTTCTAGTATTTTTATTTGTACTCTTAAATGTTATTTTTATTTAAGTAGGATGAAAGAATTCATGGAAATATCAAATATGTATTGATTTAGACTTTCAAATATTTAATCCATGAAAGGGTATTTTATTTCTTTCAATATTCTTATGTTTTGTCACAATCATAAATGATGTACAAGATTAAAAGTCACAAATATATAAAATTAATTTTATGTTTACATATATATTCGATAAAAATTTTTCTTTTCAAAAATGTGTTTAAAGGGATTGCATGAATTTTAATTTCAATTCTATTTTTTCATTTTTCTTAATAATATTAAATAATTTCCAAAACATTTGTATATTTAATATGCTTCGAGATTTGTTGTATATTATCTTTGAATACAATAATATGAAATGCAGGAATACAAGTTCCAATTACAAAAAGATCAAAATGCCAAGATCACATGCCATAAGTATGAGTTAAATTTTATACAATAAACTAAAGTTATAGATGTTATGTACGGAAATTTTCCTAACACAAAATCATCTTTTTAATATATTTGGACCCTTGGCTAAAATTCATTTTTTCATATACTAATTTTGTTAACTATATTTTTTAAATGTTATTTTTAGTTTACTTTTATATTTAATGAAATTTTGCAACTAACAAAAATTTACAAATTGTTATGAAAATCACAATTACAAATAAAACTGTTGTGCATTGTAAGAACAGAACAACCACCACCTTGTATTTAAAAAAAAAAAAAAAAGGATTCTTTACACTTCTACCAAATTTTAGCGATACTATTACGAAAATCATGCAAACTCAAAAGAATTGAAAATTTCCAATAATCCTTATCCAGTCGGGAATGCAAGCGATTGTCCTGCGCGATCGCATGACGCAACCTCAAGATCTCGTGGCACAAATCTGGAAAAAAATATTTTACCATGATGGTACAATTTTGTTTTTCAAAAATTCAAAAAACGACCAATAACTCATAAATTGAAAATAATTTACAAAAATAGTGATATTCACACTGGCAAAAGTGAGTGGTAGGAATGGACTCATCGACAAACACGAAAAAACATATATTATCCGTCTAAAACGGACGTTGTATGCGAATTCTACACCATAAAATAACTTAAACTATTACACATCATTATGCACCCATTGAAAAATCGCTGCGAAACCACTAAACATCATTACACATCCATTACTTTATGTAATACTACACACATTATATAATCATTGCACAACCATTACATATTATGTGTAACACATGGATAGTTAATTGTGGGTGTCACCCAGATTTTGTGCCACGAGATCTCACGGGGTTTGTGCCACGCGATCTTATGGATTTGTACCTGCGATCGCATGGCACAAAATATAGGTTAATGCCCAAATTTACTCAGTGCGATTGCGTGAAAATCCATGTGATTGCACATACTGGATTTTTGTTAAAAAAAAAATTAATTATCATGCAAAATTTTTGTAAATAAATTGATTTATAGGATTTTTTAAAGATTAAACCTAAAAATCAAATTTCATGTAATTTCCTGCTAAAAAAATGTAAGAGCAGTCTAGGGATAATGGATCTTGGTCCTTCTCATCCGCAGGAACTGGATCAGGCTCAAACCCGTTGCTTCTTGGATCAGAACTCTTTTGTCCTAACAGAGAATGGGCCTATGCTTTCAAGAAGGCATACTATAGTAATAATTTATATGGTTTTCTTTATCTTAAAAAAGAAGTACAGAAAAGGAAAAAATAAATAATTTCTATGGTTGCAAGCTACTGAAGACAGCGAAAAAAAAAAATGGTAAACTGGGGGAAGGAAGTGAAAAGAGAGATTTCATTTCATAAAATAAAAGAAAAATCGAGAGAAATTAATTTGAGATCAATATCACTTATAACTCGTCAATTGAAGCACAATCAACAGCTAAGTTTTGCCTGAATGAAACACAAATTTGGACATGCATTCTTGGCCAACAATACACTATGCGTAAACAATTCTTACACTGTTAAATATCTTTCTGTTTTATCAAATTAAATAAATAAATAAAAAGGAGGTTAATCAAAACATCCATTCTGCATGTCATGTTAACATCTTTGTGATCTTTGTATGTTTTTATCTATACATATTGAATAATTCATTGGGTAGAATATTCTTCTGTTCGGATACCCACATGGGTATCGAACCCATGCCACATGGAGCCCTCACAGGGTGCCACCTAAAAAAATTTTAAAATTTTTTTGTAGTATATATATTAGGCAAGATAAATAATATATAACTGCTCTTGATGGTAGGAATCCACCAGTCCCCACAAATTTTTCCCGAACTTGAGTACCTTAAAGTACTCACAGTGGGTACTTGAACAAGATCCCGGTAGAATAATGGCTTCTGACATTTACGATTGTATGTGTTCCAATTAATGTTTTACAAAAGAAAAGACATTTTATGTACAAGGCCAATTTCATTGCGTCACAATCGCTGATAAATATTATCAGAAAGATAGTGAAGAACAATACTTGCTCAGTGAAAATAAAACTATTCTTTTTCGGTATCTATGCTTTTTCTCGATCCTCGCATTTTTTATAATATAAAAGCATCTTCAATGCAAATATGGATTGGGATGACGTGGAGGAAAGAGATAGAAAAATAGTTATTATTTTAATTAAAATTAAAGAGAAAGGAGTGTAGAAAAAAATAATAGAAAAGTAGGAAAAAATAATAAAAAGTTAAAAAGTGAGAGATAGAGATAAATTCAAAATAATAATTAAATAATAATGGAGAATGTGTAAATGAATGTGAATTTTGGAAATAAGACAAGGAGCGAGAAAAAAAAATGTAGGATAAAAGAGAGTAAAATTATTTTAAAAAATAAAAAAATAATAAAAAATAGAGAAAATGTGAGACACATTAAGTTAATGTACCACTCTCTCTCTCCTCAAATCCACAATTGTCATAATGCATGGGAGATGCTCGTATAAACTAGCTAGTTAGTACAATTCAATCTGACTCTTGCCATTATGTCACTTTCAAGTTTCAAGGTTAATTGTCTACATAATTATTTTTTACTATATTCGTTCCAAAATTATAAGTCTTTTCTTATCTTCACACAGATTAAGAAAAATATAATTAATGGTATTGAAAGAATACAATTTAAGATTATTTTTTTAATATACACTCTCATTTATTAGATGTTTTATTTCAATTACTCTATTTTGATGATATCAATATATATTAAATGAGGACATAAAAGACAAGTAATATTTTAATTACATTTTTAAAAGGAATGTGATCTATATGTTAGGATGGACCAAAAAAGAATAATGGACGATATTTTTGGGATGGAGAGGTAGTAGTATTATTTACATGTCAATGATGAGTGAGTATCTTTCAATGAATGTTGTGAGTTTTAAGATAAAATTACATTTTTTTCGTTAATGTGATTAAAAATTCGAAAAAAAAATTAAGAGAAGTAATAAATTTTGTCTTTCCTTCACCAATCACGAGACACACTTAAAATTTGATATTTTAATTCATGGTTTTCTTGTTAATTATCATTAATCAGTGGTTAAAAATCCTTCGTGATATACATCTAATCGAGATGCACGGTGGTGTCCATAGGGAGTCCTGGTGCTTCATCAAAGCCCAAGATGTCATGATCGTGAGAAGGGTCCCAGAAAAAACTTGATATTGGGGCTCTTAAGCAAAACTAGATATTGAGATTTTTTTATATGCGCGAAAGTTTAAACCCCCATCTTTTACCAATAAAAAAAGTTGAAATTGGAAAACCCTATATGTTTGTGGAGATCGTCTAGCCATAGAGCTGCCACTATCATGTACCAAACGCCAACCAGCTCAAGGTCTTAAGCGTGGTTGGTTTGAGTTGTATGAATATGTATTATTTGAATTGCCTCTCCTAAAATTTTCAAATCATCTTTTTCTACGTATTTTTAAAAAATTTGTTATTGGTAATGTTTTATCTTTAAGAAACCGTAGAACCACTTAAAAATTGTCATGAACATCTCTATAGCCCTCAAGATTAGAGAAAGGAGTCAGATTTTTCCAAAACAAATTTTCTGTACACTCTCTAGTTACATATCGTGACTCACATGGTTACACATCGTGACTCACAACTTCAATGAGTTATGATTTTGACATTTTGTTAGAGTACACTAATTTAATTATCACTAAAGTCTTTCTTCCGTCCCATAAAAATAGGTTTATATTCTTTCTTATTTGTCCCAAAATATAGGTTATTTTTCATATTTGTGTATATTTAATCTCTTCACTTTCTCATTGTGCCCTTATTTAATAGCGCTGCTATTAATGAAATATATTATTCATCATTTAATATAATGGTATATTTGAAAAAAATATCATTAAAATTTATTTTTTCAATAATATGAATTATATTTTTTTAAACTCTGTGAAAGTTTAAGTAAGCTCATCTCCATGGTACGGACAGAATAATTACCCTAAGTTTTCATAGGAATTAAGAATACATGAATCAAAAAGTTTAATGATTTTTGTATAATTTTCTTGTGAGTTGTGATTAATTAATGGACTTGAATATGTTGAAAGAGATTCAATGTACTTGAAGATGTTAGGCTTGGCCGTGCTTCTCGAGTGATATGTCAAACAGAAATAAGATAAATTAGACTTGAATTTGTTGAAAGAAATTCAATGTACTTTAAGGATATGGATGTTTTGATTAACCTCCTTTTTATTTATTTATTTAATTTGATAAAACAGAAAGATATTTAACAGTGTAAGAATTGTTTACGCATAGTGTATTGTTGGCCAAGAATGTATGTCTAAATTTGTGTTTCATTCACGCAAAACTTAGCTGTTGATTGTGCTTCAATTGACGAGTTCTAAGTGATATTGATCTCAAATTAATTTCTCTCGATTTTTCTTTTATTTTATGAAATGAAATCTCTGTTTTCACTTCCTTCCCCCAGTTTACCACTTTTTTTTTTCGCTGTCTTCAGTAGCTTGCAACCATAGATTTGCTTCTCATTTTGTATGTTTTTAGTGGTCACGCCTAATTAAAATTGATCAAAATAAGAAAAAACGTCTAAATTTTTTATATTTAATTAATGTAAACATTATAATTCAATTATTGCTGACTACAAAAAAAAAAAGGACTAAACAATCGCCTCATTTTTCAAAAGATAAATCCACACATAATAACACGAAAAAGTATATTATATTCAGGAAAAAAAAAATGTAAAAATACGTTGATGATTACTATGAATAGTCAATAGTGGGACTCTCTTTAGACATGATATTAATGCGTGTCAAACGTTTTTGTGGTTGTGCTAAGCTAGTTTGTAATAAGGGGACCATTGCCTAATTTGTAACCATCACTTATTCCAAAAGAAGGCAACGAGAGAAAGTGGAACGGAAGACTCCTCAATATGGGATTGACGGAAAGGAAAAACAAATAATAATAAATAATTTTATTCACACCTACCGATTATTGATGGTCAACACCTGTCTCTATAATAGTGCGTGTATCATGCGTTGAAAACATTGTTTGCCTAATATGACACAAATCATCCTAGCAGCATCTCCGTTACTGTAGATGTAAAGAATGATATGGAAAAGAGAAAGAGAGAAAAAAAAAAATTATTTTAATTAAAAAGAAAGAAAAAGTAGTGTAGGAAATAAGAGAGGAAAAAGTGAAAAAAGTAGCGGGATAGTAAAAATATATTCAAAACTAATGATAAAATAATAATAGATATGAGAATATAGAAGTGATGAGGAAATTTAGGAATACAAAATAAGAAAAAGTGAAGTAAAAAATAAGAAAAGTGGTAAAAGAAAAAGCTAAAATTGGAAAAATATGGGGCCCATCTAATGGAAATGCTCTTATGTGAAACGTTACGTACGCGCGTTGGAGTATGTGCAATCGCAATTCACAAAGGTCCCAGAACCAATGATGTCAGTCAGACGAATTATTCTACATGTTGTTCGAATAATTAGGCTCACACGTATGTTTTAAATGTGCCTTAGCTATTTTAAGATTTAACTAATATTAAAAATGATCAATAAAATTTAGTGTAGCTAATTGGGTATTAAAACGATCATGAAATTAATATGTAGAGACCAGTTTATATTTCTAAATTAATGAGGGGCAAATTTAGAAATATTAAGAAATAGCTGCAGCCCTAACAGCTATCTATATAAAGGGGTCATGGTGTCCAATTATGTGTATGTTTTATTTTCCCTGTATCCCCATCAACAGAGAAGAAACTCTAAGGAACTACGCATCAATTAGTAAATCATAACCCTGTTATTTCAAATCTCAATTATATTCTGATTATGGAATCATATACTGTTATTTCATATCTCAATTTTGATTATGGAATCATGTACGCTTCTGATTATGGTATTTAAATATTAAGTTTGGAATTAAACCCAACATATGTACCTAAAAAAAAAAAAAGACAGATGTCAATGTGACGTGCAGAGTGAAGGAGATTTTTTAAAAAATTATGAGATTCTAATGAGTGGCACTATATCTATATATCATCTCTATATCTATATGCTTATATATCTCTATACAAGAATAAAATGGTTTTTACAAATGATTTATAAAATGAATCTGAACAAAATGGATGTGCCAATTTTAATTTGTGTGGCCAATACATTAATGGGTACGATGTGTGTGATCATTGTACATTGTACAAATAAAGTTAATTATCGATTGTTCATTGGTCCCCAATATGCATGTAAAACGTTGGACCGTAATCGACACGCCTGATCTGTTTCACGAGGCAGTCGAGGCTATAAAGCTTCGCACAATCTATCATTTATTTTATCAAACAAAACATCTGCTATTAGTTTAGTAATTAATCTCTCTCTCTAAAAATCATTTCTTTCTCTCTCTGTAACATTGTAATGGCGGATTACAAGAGCTCATCCTTGCTTGCAGCTAATGGAGATCACCTTAAACCATCTCTTGTTGCATGTAACAATATTTATCAGAAATGGAGAATTCTTGAATCCACCTTATCTTCAGACGACTCCAAATCACATCAAATGATTCCCAATGGACAAAGTTTTGAGGTTACATACATAATACATTGTGAAAAATCTTTCTTATTTTATTTTTTACATTATATTGTGTTAGTAAATATATATATATATATATATATATATTCATGTAATTAAAACTAAAGAATTAATTACTTGCAGGATGAGTTTTTTATGGAATATGAGCAAAAAATAGAGGACGTTAGAGAACTACTAAGTTCGGAGAAATTGGGGAATCAAATAGAAAGTTTATTGCTAGTCGACGCGGTTCAACGACTCTGCATTGACTATCATTTTTCGAAAGAGATTGACGCAATTCTCCGTCGACATTACATGAAAGCCACCACTAGTGTCGATGGATATTCGTACTATAATCTTCATGATTGTTCGCTTTTCTTTCGACTCTTGAGACAACGTGGTTTTTGCGTCCACGCAGGTTGTACTAATTTCTCTCCCCTTTTTCAAACTTGTGTCTCTTTTTCTAAGACTAATATTATTTGTACATAAAGGTTCATATAATCAGGACTTAATTATATATACTTAAGTGATGTGTTGAAATTATGTACAACGAGATAACAATGTAGGTCTCGCTTCACGCGATTTTAATACTTCGTATGAATATTTTGTCACTTCAACGTTTGTGTACACGTAACATTGTTCTCTAAGAAATTACTTGACTAAGCACAACGATATATAACTTGCTTGTACAAACGGACTCATTAATTTAGTGTAAACCTAGCATTACAAAAATTATTATCCAATGTAATCAAGATAATTTCACATTGCAGATATATTTAACACGTTCAAGGGAAAAAACGGTGTGTTTGAAGGGAAATTGAATGAAGATACTAGAGGATTGATGGAATTGTACGAAGCAGCGCAACTGCAGCTAGAAGGAGAAGACATCCTACATGAAGCTGAAAAATTTAGTAGCCAATTTGTTAGTACTAACAAATTGAATCAACCTTATCACAAGAGCATTGCAAGATTTACTTCAAAGAATTACATTAGGGATTTCCAAGGCATAAATGGGTGGGGAAAGTCATTGAAAGACCTTGCAAAAATGGATTTTTCCTTGGCACAAAGAGCCAACCAACAAGAACTTGTCCAAATTTCCAAGTAAGAAAGAAAAATATGAGTCTGGATCTACCGTCTTATTTCCTCTCTCCCCAATCCAATCAAAATAGTCCGCATATACAAAAAAATGTATTAGCTAGTATAATGATGTGGATTGTTTTGATTGGATGAGACATCATACGGACAGACAATAACACAACAGATCTAGACTCAAGACTATGGGTATGTTTGGTAAAACAAACATACCTTGTGACACTTGCATGGATTTCTTGATTATTTTTCATAAAAATTAGATTCCATGAAATTAAAGTGATTTCCTTTTATAATCTTTCTTAGGTGGTGGAGCGACCTTGGATTGATACAAGAGTTTAAGCAGGCTAGGAACCAGCCATTGAAATGGTATACATGGTCCATGGCCTCCCTAAGTGATCCAACAATGTCACAAGAAAGGCTTGAGCTCACCAAATCCATTACATTTATTTATGTAATAGATGACATCTTTGATCTTTATGGGACACCACAAGAACTTACTCTATTTACCCAAGCTGTAAATAGGTATGTATGCTTGGATATCAATTGTCATCATCTTCATTGATAGTGTTGTTTCAGGCATAGCGTCTCCTATGCCTCGTCTAGGAAACTCTTAACCCTAAACTTGACCTTACTATTTTCGTATGTTGTTTAGAATATTGAATATGTCAAACTGCAGGATATGCCGATATGGTGTGAGTTTCGGCTAAGACTATTGGTTCCTGATAGATGTTTAAAAACTCTACAGGTGGGACTATGCAGAAGTTGAGATATTACCAAAACCGTTGAAGATGTGCTACAAAGCCCTTCTTGACACCACAAATGAGATGGGTGCCAAGATCTACAAGAAGTATGGATATAATCCCATCAACTCCCTCAAATCAGTGGTAAGAATAAAATCTATCGTCATTTCTAAGTATGAAATTAACACGAGACACATCATACATGAGAATTTAGATATGTTGTTCCTTTGGCTGTCACATGCACATCTAATTAAAATATGACATATACATAACAAAATTTAGACGTGAAATATTTTGATTGGATGGGACATTTAAGGAAACAGCCATAAAGACAGATATCTAGACTCTATAACTATGAGAATTCAATGTTTATGGCGTCTATCGTTTTTGTAGTGGGCAAGCTTGTGCGATGCATTCCTAGCAGAAGCCAAATGGTTTGCTTCACGATACTTGCCAACCTCCATCGAGTATCTAGAAAACGCAAAGGTGAGCACAGGGGCATCCGTGGTGCTCGTCCACCTCTTCTTTCTTTTAGGCATCAATGAGAAAACAGTAGGGGCCGTTCGGGTGGAAGATATATCTAAACTCATTTCCTCGGTGGCCACTATTCTTCGTCTGTGGGATGACTTTGGAAGTGCCAAGGTAGTAACATACAAAAGTTATGATATACCTTGATCGCACTTTATTGATTTTTTCTTCTAACAGTTTAAACTTTTCAGTAGATCTCTTCTATAATCTTCAAACTTACAATACGATTATATATTTTCAAATTAATAACAGGATGAAGATCAAAATGGGAATGATGGTTCGTACATAGAGTGCTACATGAAGGAGAATCAAGGATCGACGCTTGAGCTTGCACGAGAGCATGTTCTTGATATGATATCAAGCGAATGGAAGTGTCTTAACAAGGAGTGCTTTCTCTTAAATCAAAATTCGTCGGCTATAGCTTTCACACAAGCTTCTCTTAATCTTGCAAGAATGGTTCCTCTAATGTACAATTACAACGAAAATCAACGGCTCCCATTCCTTGAAGAGTATGTCAAATCAACACTCTTTGATGACCCTTTGTTGTATTGTTGAAGACCTAATTGGTGATTATTCTTGTTTATACTTCAAGAGAAGAAAGGTGATTCATAAACTTTTGAATAAAGCTAGGTAAACATCCATAAGGTTTGTCATAATATGTGATGTACCAGGGGTGAAAGTCTTATTTTACCCTTGATGATTGGGTAATATTCTATAAATAAGGATAATGATAGCAAAATTATTCTACTCCATTGTATTGTTCTTTGTATAACTATCTAACTTTTCCGGCATGATAACTTTTGTTTATTAAATTACTGTGTTGGGAAAAGGTTTGAACAGTCTTTCCTCCGTAGTCAAATCCCTTGCTATATATAACTAATAAGTGCTACAAACGAAGAATCCAAAATCTGAGTTGATTTCGTTCCCAAGAAATAGTCAAGCAAATAATTTGGATAATCACAATTTTTATTTTTTATTTTTTGGGAGGTTTTAATTAAGTGGTATAATATGGCATTTAATTTCATTAACGTGTCTGCTGGCAGAAGTTTAGAAACAATATATTTAACAAATTTTACTTCATTTAAATGAGTAAGTTACATTGTGAATGTCCATTAATTAATCGCAACTCACAAGAAAAGTATACAAAAATCACTAAACCTTTTATTCTACTCTTGATTCCTATGAGAACTTCGGATAATTACTCTAGTGCTAATTAAAAATTGGTGTTTCACCTCTCGATTTCGTCATAAATTTATACCAAAAAAAAAAAAAAAGGGAACACAACATTACAACAACAAATGACTAATTGAATGAATTAGGAGTATATGCTACTAGACACTTAGCACCTCGCTTCCCAAGCCATTAGTTGAGCCACGTTACTCAAGGAGTGCTAAAAAATTCACTCCATGTCCCTCCGTACCATGGCAAAACAGTCCAAGATGAGACCATACATCTGAAACTTTTTATTATCTTCGTTCCGCAAAAATATTCTCACTTTAACTTTACGAAGATTAAAAAATTACAATTAATCTTGTTAAAAAATTAATATTTAGTCATACAATTTCAAATTTAACCCTATATTAATTGATTATAGTTTATCTTAATTGGTAATAACACATATTAAATAGGAAATATAGTGAAAAATGAAATATTTTAATGCGCTCTTAAAAAAAAATGAACCGGAGTATAATTTGGGATGAATAAAAAATAGTAAGATTCTAAAAAGTGTAATGCGTGAAAAAGCGTCGAGGTCAAGTATTGAATCTAGGCGTAAAAAGCGTAATGCGTGAAAAAGCGTCAAGATCAAGTATTGAATCTAGGTATATCTAAGAGCACCAATTCGTGATAAAAGGGCCACCAATGGATGATTAAGTGCAAAACGTATGTGGCGAAGCTTTGAACATAGACACCGTCTAAGCGTCGCTTAAACGAATTTTTTAAAATACTGATTTGAAAAAGAAAATAAAACTATTTGTATAGGACAGATGATGTGTATCTTGTGCAAACATTATAATTCAATTAATGCTGACCACATTTATTGAAAGAGACAAACTCATACTGATTTAAAAAAGAAAGTAAAACTATTTGTATGGGACAGATGGTGTGTATCTTGTGCAAACATTATTATAATTCAATTAATGCTGATTGATACACTATTACCACATTCATTGAAAGAGATAAACTCACACATCATCGACATGTAAATAATACATAGGTTGGTTAGACAATTAACTTTGAAAATAATAACAATGAATTGTACTAACTAGTTATAACCACCACATATTCTAAACATTGCGATGATTGGGCCCTCATAATTAATGACGAAAAAGAACAACGTTTTTCAGAGTGAACAATTATTCATCTTCACAGTCTGTTTGACTTTATAATCAGTGCTTCACGCAACGAAATTGGTCTTGCACATAAATATTTTCTTCTCTCTTGCATCATAGCAGTGCATACATGGTACATGTGGGAAGCCTTCATGTCTGGTATTGTTCAAGCGCCGCTAGTGCCATATAATACACTAGCGTCCTATATGACTATATTTAATCATCGATTCCAATTATATACAATTTTTATTTAGAAAATTGAGATCAGATCCAAAATCAATATGGCAAAGTAAAACTCCAGCAGTCTTAAAAATTTTCCGACGGCACTGTTGACTGCTGATCCCAAAATTTTAACCGGCGGTCAATGTCGTTGCCGAAAAATTTTTCTGACTATTGGAGATTCGCCTCGCTGTACTGATTCTGGATGTGGCATCAATTTTTCTAATAAAAACCGTATATAAATGGAATCAAAAGTCAAAAATGGCTACATAGGACAGTAATGCCGGAAGCACTTGAACAATCCAAACATCGTATCTGCCCAATGCATTATTCTAATAAATAGAAGATTCTAAATTTCCGTTCTTATCTTACACAGGAGGCCTGCATTATTCTAATAAATAGAAGATTCTAAATCACCGTTCTTATCTTACACAGGAGACCTTTAACCAGCTAAATTGTATATGTCCATAGATATTTAAACTCTATACTTGGTGAATGATTGTCAAAGATGCTCAAAAAGCCATGCAGAGCCCTGTTTCAAAGCAAAGATGACCAGTGCCTCAAGCGCCAGAAAGATATTCTTTTAAAATAAGAGAAACAGAGGCGCCTATTTGAACTTTTAAATTAAAAACTCAAAAATTTGGGAGCAAATTGGATGTCATATTAACACTGTTGATATACATATAAGTCAAAATTTTTATTCCTGAATTTTTGCAAGGGTATTCTCGGTAAATTAGCCCGTTAGGACATGGAACGGATGTGGCCGGCATTCCCTAATTTCTATAAGGGTATTTTCGTCTCAACACCACAAATTGAAAACACAGATGTAATTACAAATTAGGCATACATGACTAATCAATAATTATGTAATTTTATTTTAATAAATTAGCAAATAACTCTAGAATCATTTGGTCAAATAACAAGAATTTTTATTTTACAGTTCGCCTCAAGCATCAAGGCCAATGGCGTAACTAGGATTGAAATTCAGTGCGGTCCAAACATTCTTAACAATAGAAACGAAGTTAGGAATTTATGCAGCATTGAGTTGAATTTAAAAAAGATAGTCAAGGTTTTTCTCGGGAGTTCCGGGGCAGTGCCCCTGCAATTTTTTTCCCAGCAAAATAATCATAAAACTTAAGTCTCCACGCATTATCATTGTCATGATTATTTCATTTGATAGTTTCAACTTTCAACTATCTAGAAATAAACGTTATTGATACTTTAAAGTTGAACCAAACACTGATGGTACATGTTCAAAAAAAAAAAAAAAAAAAGCAACACCGATATGATACTTTTTGATTTTCTTTGTTTTCATTTCAAATCTTAAGATAATCTTACATTATCCAGTAAGGAGTAAGGACACGTCCGTTAGTTTGTTCCTGCCACATGAAATCAAATCAAATTTTAAGAATTTAGGGACCATGGAAAACGTTTCTGTTACCAACCTGTTAACAGCTTATAACAAGGTGATATGGCACCCTCACAGGGGCGTGAAGGGCACCACATCATCAACCAAATTAAAAAAAAAAATTAAATCTACATTGAGTGAGATGAATAATACATAATTGCCACCTGATGGTGGGGGCTTCAGGCTTGTGTGTGGCAACAGATAATTTCTGCTATTGAAAATGGGTGTTTGTAAATAAACTTTTATTCTTAGTTTCTCCTACTTTTTAAATTTTAAATTTAATCAAATAAATTATATTCAAATATCTCATCAGACTCACCTATATATTAATAAATCTCTACAATTCAATTTCACTTATTATCAAAATATATTTTTAAAATTTTGCAAATTATCTACTCTTGCAATAATGTTTTAATTATAAGTTGTTAGAAATGAACATTGGTGCTCACTGTTGAGGTGGCTCTGTCATAAACTCATAATGTCGCACAGTCACTTACAAATAATTTCGCAATCAAGAAATAAAACGACAATAAGATAGCGTATAAATTCTAAACTTGAGCATAATTAAGTGATCAAGAACTATGAAAAGACAACAAGATCACTTATAAATCCAAAACAAGATCTAAATTATTATTAAAAGTCCAATGATGTTGACCACTTATTTATTTATTTATTTTTATTTTTTTGAATAAATGTTGACCAAGTTATTAGTGCACGAGAAAAACACAAATTAAAATTGAAATACTCTTCCATTTTTTATTTGTTAAAAATCCCCCATGAAATCTCAATCACCACTGTGCTACAGTGCTAGTAATTTGTTTCCTCTGCAGCACAAACCATATAAAACATTAAAAAAAATAATAATAAATAAAAATTAAGGATGCTTTTCAGGGTGATAGGATTGAATTTTTTTCCTTTTTTTTTGTAGATTTTTATGTAAAAAAGGCGAGAAAATGAGTTTTTTTTTCCTTTTTTTTGTAGATTTTTATGTAAAAAAGGCGAGAAAATGAGTTGAGTTGAATGATTGATATTTATTAATATATGTAGGTTCTACGAGATACGTGAATGTGATTAGTTTGATAAAAGAAAATGAATGAATAAAAATTGGTAAAAAAGTGGAAGAATATGGAAAAAAAAATGACGCCTTCACTCCCTTTGTTACTCTATTTAAACCAGAGTTTACATGGTGTTGTTTAAGTCATACACCTTCAAACTTACATCCTACTGGTTCCCGACGTTTCTGCACTCATGGAGAAAAGGAGGTCTGGAAACTATCAAAGAAGCATTTGGGACGACAATCATGTGCAGTCAATATCCACTCCATACGTGGTAAGATTTGAAAGTGTGTACCCTCACACTTTCTGATCGCCAATGACACGATAAATTTTACACCAGCAATGTTATAGTGCTCATGTGCTATACATATCTATTATCAGCACTGCAAAATAAACAACACCACTCTTAATAACATTATCATGTTAAACCTGCAGGGAAAAGAGTACTTGGAACTCGCCGAGAATCTCAAGGAGAAGACAAGAATGATGATCAATGAAATTGAAGATGAGCTAGATCTGCTTCAGCTTATTGATAATCTGCAAAGGCTGGATATTTCTTACTACTTTCAAGACAAAATCAAGAAAATGTTGGAGCGTATGTATCTAAGTAATACCGTTTGCAATGATCAAAACAAAAACGATTTATACACGACGGCCCTCAAATTTAGGCTCCTCCGACAACATGGATTCATGGTCCCTCAAGGTATGAGGCCACTAAAGTATTTCTGGTACTGCAGGAGAGAAAAGTTATTTGTACAAAAAATGTATGGACAAACTTGTACTGAAAGTGACGTGGTGCTATTGATTTACTTATCTTTATCAATCAACATTAGTGTTGGCAATGGATTGGGTTCGGATCAGCCAAATCCAAATCAAAGACCCCAATCCAAATCCAAATCCAAATTCCTCGGATCGGATTCGGATTCGGATCGGATCGGATCAAGAAAAGAAAATCAAAATATGATCCATATTGGTATAGGTTTTTATAAAAAAATAAAAAATAATAAAAATAAAATAAAATAAATAAAAAATAAAAATCAATTCGGATCGGATCGGATTAGGCCTATCCAAATCCAAATCCAAATCCGTCTCGGATCGGCCGATCCACGGATCAATGATCCACGGATCTTCGGATCGGCAAAAAATTGTTCCATTCGGATCAGGTATCAATCAGATTTGGATCGGATCGAATTTTTCTGCTATCACTAATCAGCATTGAAGTGACTATTATATGTATAGGTAACTAATATTTATTAGCCCAGATCCCTGATGATTTCTTTAACAAGTTTATGTTTTTTTAGAGGTATTTAGTCGTTTCATGGACGAAAGAGGAAACTTCAATGAAGAACTCTGTGGTGGCATTGCGGGTATTTTGTCTCTATACGAAGCTTCATATCTCTCGATGGAAAACGAAGGGATCCTAGACGAGGCTCGAATATTCACGAGTCGCCATCTCAAGGAAAGACTCCCTCAAATTGTGGATGAGGGTCTTGCCCTTCAAGTAAGCCATGCATTGGAGTTTCCACTGCACTGGAGAATGCAAAAACTCGAGGCAAAATGGTTCATAAATCTTTACCAGCGTCGACAAGATGCTAACTTTATTTTACTCGAACTTGCTAAGTTGGATTTCAACCTCCTACAAGCCACATACCAAGACGAAATAAAACAAACGTCAAGGTAAGTAGTTCAGATCTTGTACTCCATTAACTATCTCCTTAATTGTCTCATCAAATTGGAATATAACTTATCTACACCTTGTTGTGTAAGTGGATCATTCTGATTGGATGAAATAGTAAATAGAACAAATAGGAGGACAACAAATCTGAATTCAGTAAAGGGTTATGCTTTTTTCACTTTTTCACTGCTCATTTATTTATGTTTTAATTTGTATTCAATTAGGTGGTATAAAGAAACCGGTCTTCCAGAAAAATTGGAGTTTGCTAGGGATAGATTGATGGAGTGTTATTTCTGGTCACTGGGATTCACTCCAGAGCCTCAATTTGGACAAAGCAGGAGGTTCTTGACCAAGATTGCTGTACTGATAACAATAATGGATGACATATTTGACATTTATGGAAGCTTAGACGAACTTGAGCTTTTTACTGACATAGTGGAGAGGTTAATTAGCTTTTTTAGTTGCCATTAAAAAGTTACTATTTTTCCATTATTGCTTGTTTTATTTTATTTATTATTCTTTTTATATTTTGGGGGCCATATCAGGTGGGACATCAATGCATTGAACCAGCTTCCAGAGTACATGAGGATTTGTTTTCTAGCTCTCTTCAACTGCACTAGTGAGATGGCTTATGTTGTTCTTAAAGACCAAGGTCTCAACATAATCCCAAACACACGCAAATTGGTAATTATCGTTTCTGTAATTTTCTACGTACACAGATTAGACTCACATAAAGTGTCAAAACTGCACGAAGTGAGATAGAAATAGTAATATTGTAATAAACTAATAATCTCACATCAAAATATTTGACTCATTGTATTAGCATAACCTCATATATAAATTTTATCTGCATAAATAAAATAAAATATTCTGATATCAAACTCGCAATTTTGTAATGTTTACATACATAAGTGGGCGGAGCTTTGTAGAGCTTACATGACAGAAGCAAGATGGTACTACAGTGGTTATTTCCCTAGCTTGAGTGAGTACCTAAACACAGCTTGGATATCCATTTCCGGGCCGCTTCTGCTTTTTCATGCTTATTTTTCAACTATAAACCCTATCACGAAGGAGGACTTGGGACGTTTGGAGCAATACCCCGGTATCATTCGATGGCCATCACTCGTTCTTCGTCTAGCAGACGACTTGGGAACTTCATCTGTACGTAAACTAAACTCTAACCCTAACTACACATTTAGTATACCGTATTTGACCTATGAAATAAAAATACATACGTCACGTCAAGTATTGTTGTTTATCAAATATACTGCAAATGTTACATGTTAATTTCTCATATATATATATATATATATATATAATACATGGCTAGAGGGATGATCTCCTAAACATTCTCATTCGTTTGCATGATGACATGGTACTGACATGTCACCATTTTCTGAAAATAAGTGATGACTGCGCAATACAAAATTTGTTGGTGGCATGACTTGTGCACTCTCGTGCAAGAAGGAGATTAATCATATTACTATTACTAATCATTCCGATGCTACTATTATTTGACTGTAATTAATATCAGATTATTGATGATATATCATGAATGCTTGCAAGTAACATTACTTTATATAGATATGATATGAGCAAGATAATTCATGCATGATTTTGTGACACGAAATGTGTATTATGTGTAGGATGAAATCAAGAGAGGTGACATTCCAAAATCAATACAGTGTTACATGAATGACACGGGTTGCTCTGAAGAGGATGCTAGAAATTACGTTAAGAATGTAATTGACGTGACGTTGAAGAAAATGAATAATATAAAGATATATTAATGGACAGCCAAATCAAGGATTTCATTGGAACTGCAATGAACCTTGCACGGATTGCACAATGCTTTTATCAGTATGGAGATGGATTTGGAGTTCCTCATCTTGAGACTAAAAAGAACATAATTTCTTTGATTGTCGAACCAATTTCCATGCAATTCTGTAGTGGCTTCTAGAATGAAAATTTGTATTCGAATTTCATGTTGCAGTTCCGTATCAAGTATTGAAATACCGAGATATATGTTTGCATAATGATGACAAGGACTTTCTTGAATCATAATATCAAGTAAATTCAACAGCTTATTAAAAGTTTAAGACTTAGAGATAATATATGCAGAATTAATGTCTTATTTACGATTAATTGGAGTACTTTATTCACCATTCTGTATATCACGTGAGACATGGATTAAGTAATAGCATTTATTTTTAAATAATAGTTAACATGAAAATAATAACAAAACTACGTAAGCTCTAAGCATGTGTAATCACTAATCAAACTCTATACGGACAAAAGAATAAATGTGTTGTCTCCACCATTCTCAGAAAATCTCTCGTTCTTCCTGTTTCACAAAAAAAAACTCATCAATTATCTTCTTAATTCGATAAAGATTTAAGGTTTTATAATCTAATTTCACTAAGTTTTGTAATCTGATTTCACTAGGTTTTATAATTCAATTTCACTTAGGGTGTGTTTGATTGCAAACCCGAAAATGGTTGGAAGGGAAAACGTTTTCCGAGTAAATAAATTTCGGAAAAAGATTTTCTAGGGAAAATGGTAGTTGTAGGTGTTTGATTGCATTAATTTGAAAGTTGGAAAATAGTGGTGTTCTCCTTGTTTTTGTACTTTTTTTCATGAAATTTAATCATTTTCCTTATCTTTATGGTAAATTTTTATAATTAAAGCAAATTGTCCAAAAAAAAAAAACAAAAACAAAAAAGTAGCAAACTTTTCCCGAAAAACAAAAACCACCTCGCCTCCAAAAAACAATATTTTCCTCCAAAACAAGTAAAAGTGTGGATTTCAAGAAAAACTGGAAAATATTTTTCGGGAAAAAAAAGGGCAATCAAACGATCAACCAAGAAAAAAAAAGTAAAAAAATGACATTTTCCTTTCAAAAAAAAAAAAAAGAGTCAAACACACCCTTAGTTCAACTCTCACTTCTTCTATTTCCATCTATTGATTTCTTGCTGTTGTCAATTCGACCACTGTAGCAATTGATGAAGGTAGGTGAAAGCCACCACCTTTGGACCAAGAAGAAAAAAAAAACAAAAGAGGAATGGTCAAAAATTGTGAGCCACCAACCCCATCTCCACCGCCTCTCTATTTCTATAAATTGGCAAATGAATTCTCATTCTTTGCATCCCATTCTCAATTACAAGCCTCATGTAATCCTCTGTAGTGAGTTACAAATCCTTTGTAATCTCAACAATTAGAGATAAAGAGAGAGGTTTAGAGAACTAGAGAGAAAACAAGGTGAGATTTTCTCCTAGTAATTCGCGTTCTTTCCTTTTATTGAAGAGAGTGTTTTCTCCTATTATAAAGAGAGGTTATCGCCAATCGTACTCTCCTTATATTGTAGAGAAGTCGTTGTAATCCTTTTCGTCGAGTGAAAACTTTCTACCGCTTGCCGCGGTTTTTACCCTAATTAATTTGGGGTTTTCCACGTAAAATCTGGTGTTTTTCATTTTTTCATTTCTATTTCGGGCTTGTAATTGTGTGTCGAGTTCCACAACCCGATCCTAACAAGTGGTATCGTAGCTTTGGTTGTGATTTTTCATTAAATTCTTAGTATGCCTGTGGTTGCAAAGATAGACTCGATCTTCCACATCGAAACGATTTTTTGAGAAAATCACTAGATCTATAGCCGAGTTCGTGCAAGATCGTGATCCAGCTTAGTGGAAAAGAGGCATCTTTAAAAATGGCGAATATGAAATAGAGAAATTCAATGGGAAAATTTCTCAGGAAAATGAGAATAAAAGCAGATTGAGAAAAGACAACCGCTATGCAATTGGAGAAAGGTCTGACGATATCACTGATGATAAATGGAGCGAGATGGATGGCAATTGCTAATCTACATCTAGCAATAGCCGACTGAGTATTGTCAAGTGTATCTGAGAAAAGACTCAAAAGAGATTTCGGGATACTCTCACAAAGTTATGTAACGAGGCCAATCACTACACAACAAAAATCTTCTTGAAGAGGAAGTTATACACCCTTCGGATGATGGAGTCAACTTCGATGACACCACATCAACACCTCGAACACTCTATTTTCACACCACAACAATGGGGCATACGATAGAGGAGGTAGGAACGTCTTTGAAATTCTACTTGAGTCTACCCGATTCGTATGATCAACTCATCATCAATTTGACCAACAATTTGGATACTAGTCTTTGGACGATATTGTACCAATGGTTCTTGAAGAAGAAAGTCGGCGCAAAATAAAGAAGACAGACTGGGAGCTCACAAAGAAGTCGAAGCTCTAATGGTGACGAGGTAGATCAATCCGAGCGGGTCCCAAAGTGGGAGTCAAAATGAGTAGATCAAAGTCGCGGTAAGAAAAATGTCAAGTGTCATCACCGCTGGCAAGAAAGGGCACTACAAAAGGGAGTGTTGGCAGCTCAAGAAGATTGAGGAAGAAGGAAAACGACCTGAGACATTAAATACCAGGGTGTGTAGCTTAATACATTGGATGAGGGCTAGATATTATACAAACAAGCAACGATAGCTTGTTGAAGGCGTAAGAAGGTTCACCGACGCGGCTTTTTCGTGGAGCTACATGGCATATGACCCTAGAGAGAATGGTTCTACCAATATGAACCTATCTCGGGAGGATCCGTGTTTATGGGTAACGATCATGCCTTGAGATTGCCGGTATTGGTACCATCAAATTGGTGATGTATGATGGCATCAAGCTCGCACCATCCAGGAGGTACGACATGTGAAAGGCCTCGAAGAAAAATCTATTGTCACTGGGACAATTAGATAGTATTAATTGTCGAGTACCCATGTTCGAGATGGATCATGAAGATTGTTAAAGGCGCCGCTTTGTGGTGATGAAAGCGTAAAAGATAGCAAAGAAACTGCACATGCTTAAAGGCTAAACACAACAAGAAGGAGAAGCGCCAATCAGCGACGGTGAATTCGGGAGAAGACGTGACGATGATGTGGCACCGTAAACTCAGCCACATGTCTCAACGAGGTTTGAAAATTCTCTCGGAAAGAAAGCTTCTTCCAGGGCTCAAAAGGTATCTTTACCATTTTGTGAGCATTGTGTTACTAAGCAAAGACAGATTGAAATTCAAGAGCAACCGCTAGAAGTAAAGCTATACTTGAGTTGGTTCACTCCGACGCTTGGCAAGCACCGTGTCCCTAGGAGGTGCTGTAGATACTTTGTATCATTTATTGATGACTACCCAGGAGATGTTGGGTGTATCCAATTAGAAAGAAGTCGGATGTGTTTGAAGTTTTCAAAATCTTCATAGCGCGGTTGAACTTGAATCGAGAAAAAGATCAAGTGTTTGAGACGTACAATGGAGGAGAATATATCAAGTATGAATTTGATAACTTAAACAAGAAGGTATCAAAAGGCAATTTACGGTGGCACACACTCCACAACAAAATGAGTAGCAGAGCGGATGAACGTAACTCTTGTTAGAAAGGACAAGAGCGATGTTGAGAATCGCAGGTTGGCCAAATCGCTTTTGGGTCACTAAGACCGCCCGTTATGTGATCAATCGGTCACCATCAACCGCAATTGATCTCAAGACTCGATGGAGATGTGGACTGTAAGCCGGTACCGATTATTTCTCGCCATACATTTGGAAGTCTCAGATATGCTATGTACAACGCCCAAGAAACATCGAACCGATCCAAATCTAGAAGGTGCATTTTCTTGGGTATACGATGGTGTTAAGGGTATCGCCTGTGATCCCACGCCACAAGGTAATAATCGCAGAGACGTTGTATTTGCAAGATAAAGTACAAAGTGATAATAGCACTTCAGAAGAAACCAGAGACTCGTTGTTCAAGTTGAAGATCAACAAGAATGTGAAGTTCTAGATTCTTCCAAGCAAGCATTTCGAGCACGAAGAGCAAGAGCAAGCCGAGTTTGCGACTCCACAAGTTAGACGGTCAACACGGGAGAGGAGAGAACCAACTTGGCACTCGGATTATATTATGGAGGGTAATGTATCTTGCTCTCTTAACGGTAGGATGGGGAGCCATCGACTTTCATTGAGGCTATACAGAGTCAAGATGCTTCTCTGTGGATGACGAATGCAAGAAGAAATGGAAGCTCTTCATAAAAATAAAACTTGGGATCTTGTCTCCACTACCACATGGAAGGAAAGCCATTGGAAATAAATGGGTCTATAAGATCAAACGAGATGGTAATGACCAAGTGGAGCGGTATCGTGCTAGATTGGTGGTTAAAGGATTTGCTTTCGGAAGAAGGTATTGATTTCAACGAAATATTTTCTCCTGTTGTTCGACCGACGACGCTGAAAGTGGTCCTGGCGATGTGTGCTATATTTGACTTGTACTTAGAGCGGTTGGATGTTAAACTCGCCTTTCTTCATGGTGAACTTGAAGAAGAAATTTATATGCTCCAAATCCAGATGGTTTTGAAGAAAAAGGAAAGAGAACTTGGTTTGCGTGTTGAACAAATCTGCTCAGACGGTCTCAAAACAAAGCGCCAGATGTTGGTACAAGAGATTTGATTCCTTCATCATGAGCCTTGGATACAAATGTATTGAATGCGATCCTTGTGTCTATAACAAGAGATTTGGCGATGGTGATTTCATTGTTCTACTCAAGTATGTTGATCTACATGTTGGTAGCGCAGCCCCAACAAAGATCGTACAGACATGTACTGAAGGCTCAATTGGCTAGGGAGTTTGAAATGAAGGATTTGGGACTAAAGAACAAGATTCTAGGGATGCAAATTTACCGAGACAGAAATAGTAGGAAGATTTGGCTTTCGGAATTACTTGAAGAAAATTCTTGACGCTTCAATATGCAAGATTGTAAGCCAATCTCTCCTCTTCCTATTAATTTCAAGTTATCCTCAGTATGAGCCCTAGCAGGAAGCCGGAGAGGATGGAGATGTCTCGAAAGTGCCGTATGCATCGGCGAAGGGTAGTTTAATGTTCGCTGGTTTGTACCAGCACGCATATTGCACAAGCAAGGAGCGGTTAGTCGATACATGAGCCGAATCCTGGGAGAGAGCATTGGAATATCAGAAGAGGATCTTGAGATATATCAAGGGTACCTCGAGATGTCGTGCATTATGTTATGGAGGATCGATTTATTGTCAAAGGCTATGTTGATTCTGGACACGCAGTGATCTTGATAAAAGCAAATCCACCACAGGTTATGTGTTTACTTCTTTGGAGGAGCAAAGTTGAGTTTGGTTTCGAACCGCAGCTATCGTGGCTACGCCAACGACAGAGGCGTAGAATCGTGGCGTACACAAGCCAAAGAAAGAGGCAATATGGTTGCAAATGTTATTGGAAGAGCTTGGGCACAAACATGAGAAGATTACTTCATTTTTTGCGATGTGAGCGCTTTGCGATTTGGCAAAGAATCCAAAGATTTCATTCAAGGACGAAACACATTCGGTTCAAAGATCACTTTGTTCGTGAGAAGGTGGAAGAAGGAAGTGCGATATTCGTAAAATCCATACGTAAAGACAACTAGCGATATGTTTACAAAACAGTCAACAATGACAAGTTTGTATTGTGTCGATCCTCTATCGCCTAGCGAGACGTGAGCAAGCATGAATATGGCAAGGGTAGAAAGTGGTAAAAGGATTGGTACAAAGGTGACTTTCAAGTGTAGAATGAAGGTAGGTAAAGCCCACCACCTTTGGCCAAGAAGAAAAAAAAAAAAAGAGGAATGGTCAAAAATTGTGAGCCACCAACCCCATCTCCACCGCTCTCTATTTCTATAAATTGGCAAACGAATTCTCATTCTCAGATCCCATTCTGAATTCTCACGTGTAATCCTGTAGTGAGTTACAAATCCTTTCAGTAATCTCAACAATTAGAGATAAAGAGAGAGAGTTTAGAGAACTGCAGAGAAACAAGGTGTGAGATTTCTCCCAAGTAATTAGCGCGTTCTTTCCTTTATTGAAGAGAGAGTGTTTTCTCCTATTATAAGAGAGGTTATTCGCCAATCAGACTCTTATATTGCAGAGAAGTTGTTGTAATCCTTTCGTCGATAATGAAATCCTTTCTACCGCTTAAAGTGGTTTTACACCGAATTAATTTGGGGTTTTCCAATGAAATCCGTGTTTTTCATTTTTCTCATTTCTATTTCAGTTGTAATTGTGTGTCGAGTTCCACAACCGATCCTAACAATTGAAGGATCCCGAGTCCCGACCACTAATCTTTTTCCAAATAATATTGTTATCAAGTCCTTGCAAAAGTTATCTCACCGAATTAAGCATGTACTAAGGATTCAGCACTAACTAGCAATATATGCCAAAGGTGAGAGACCGAATGTGCAATTTCCCGGCATATCGAAATTTTCGTTTCCGTTTAACGGTGCGGAAAATCTGACGTTCCACCGTCGGTCTCCAAATCTCTGTTTCGGTTCCTTCTCCTCTCCATTTCTTTCAAATGAAATCAAAATTGTTACTGGATGTTACAATTTTTGCATAGAGAATAATCTAAATATTTATTCTTTTTCTTTAATTTATATTTGTCCACAATCATTTTCAGCTACGTGTACATTCATCATATATCTGCTTTTTTGGATTAGACAGAGAAGGAAGATAATGGCGAAGAAGAAAGCAACGATGACGCTCAAGGATTTCATTGGAGGTTCAATTCCTTCGGATCTCCCTCTACCTTCTGCCCATGGCGTGCGATCGTAGCTTCTGGAATTAAGATTTATCTTCATTTTGTACTGTGAATTTTTGCTTCATTTTGTTCCATGTGTTTCAGTTTTAGAATTCAGTGTATCGCTTATTGGGATTTTAATTCAAGCTTGTGAATTTTTTCTCGTAGATTTTGTGCCAGACGTATTGGATTGTTTATCGAGATTAGTTTGATGAACATTGGTGTTTACGGACACTGAAATCTGAATGCTATCTCTGCTCAAGTATCTGATTTTGTTTGTGAAGAGCTTAGATCCTTATGAATGATTGATCAATTCACTGAACGAAGTGTCTATCTTTATGTACTTCATTTATTCTGTAGCTTATAACAGTAAATCTGTGTGGTGGAATTGCATTTTGAAATTGTTAGTAAAACTGATGTTGTACAGGATCATGAGGACTGCAGACCGGGATGCCTTTGAGTGAGAATACAACCGGTACAACCATAAAGCCTCATCCTTGGCTGCTGATTTGGAGGTTCTTGGTTAAATAGGTTAATTGGTAAAGCCCAGATTAAAGTGGTATGTCGGCAAGATCCAAACACGTGATATGCACGCATGATTCTAGAATCACTCTCAACCTGGTTTACTCAAATACCCCCAGCTATTTCTTGCACATGGGATAACATCAATTACCAAGACTTTGACTTGGTCCAGTTGAAACCTGAGCACGTGTTAGCATTTGTGATAACCAACATAGATTTGTTTTTATCTCATCTACTGTAACAAGCCCATTTAGAATAGTTTTTGTTGTTATCTATTGTAACAAATTAGGTAGATAGACCCCATCTTGTATTCTAAAAATTCTGTAACTCTTCGATGTAATCACCATCAAGAAATACATAAAATCAATAGTAAATTTTCTTAAATCATTTCTTGGTATCAGAGCACTTCACTATGACGAGTGAAATGAGTTCTGGGACTCAATCTTCTCATCCTGCAATTCCTTCTTTGTTTGGAGGTGTCACTGCTGGAGCTTCTTCAATCAATTTCTTTCAAGCGCCTGCAGTGAAGCTGGATAAGAACAATTTCATCTTGTGGAAAAACATGATATTACCAATTGTGAAGGGACATAACCTGGAGGGATTTCTTCTAGGGACTACACGTTGTCCAAATGGGTTTTTGACTCGCCAAGTTACTCAACCAACTACTGGAACTGAGGCTGCAGTTACCACTGTTGAACAAGTTGAGAATCCAGATTTCAAAAAATGGGTATCTACGGATCAATTGTTGATTGGCTGGCTATATTCAACCATGACTCCTGAAATTGCCTTAAGAGTGATGGGTGCTACTTCCGCTGCCAAGTTATGGGCTACAATTCTGGAGAGCTTCGGAGCCATGAACAAGGCTCGAATCACATTCTTGATGACCCAACTGCAAAAGACAAGAAATGGTAGCATGACTGTTGATGCTTACCTCAATACAATCAAGCTAGTAGCTGATAATCTAGAGGTGGCAGGTAAAACTATTCCTCAATCTGACTTAATCACACAAGTCCTAGCTGGACTAGATGATGATTACACACCCATTGTGGTGCAAATCAACAGTAGAGATAGCATTTCTTGGGGAGAACTACAAGCTATCCTAATGACCTACGAGAGTAGGTTGGAGCATCTAAGTTCATGTAAAACTAATATGGGATCTGTCAATTGGTCACATCCAACTGGTGGCGGCTTCAGATCTGGAAACTCTAGTTTTAACAGAGGAGGAAGATCTAATGGTAGAGGCAGAGGTGGTAAAGGAAGAGGAAATGCTCAAGGAAACAGCTGCCAAATCTGTGGTTTGAATAACCACACAGCAGCAACCTGTTACAATCGTTATGATGATCGATATATGGGTTCTAAGCCTGAGCAGAACAATGTTTCTCAGAATAAGAATGCTGCAGCTATGATGGCCACAACAGAGACCATTTCAGATCCTAGTTGGTATATTGATTATGGTGCTAGTAGTCACGTTATTGCAAGCAAGGACAAGCTGACCGAGGCGCATGATTTTACTGGTGAGTCTAAGTTTCAAATTGGTGATGGAAAGGCGTTGAGTATCACACATATTGGACACACACTGTTAAAAACACAAAATGATGAATCTTTGGCGTTGAACAAAATGCTAGTTGTGCCTAGGATTAAGAAAAATCTTATAAGTGTATCTCAATTGACCTCTGATAATAATGTTTTCCTTGAATTTCATGATGACTTTTTTGTTGTCAAGGACAAGCTCACAAAGAAAGTGCTGATACAGGTGAGGACTAAGGATGGTCTATACCAGCTTCAGCAAATAAAGCAAGACAAAACCACTCTTTCAGCTTTCAGTTCCCAGCAAGTTTCTGATTCTCAAAAGTTAGGAAAATCATCATGTAATAAGATCAGTTTTTCTAGTTTTGAAGTATGGCATAGAAGACTAGGTCATCCTGGCCCTCATGTCATGTCAAAAGTACTCAATTGTCATGTTGATCATTTCAATAAAAACAATTCCTTCTTCTGCGATGCATGTGTTTATGGAAAAGCTCACAAACTCCCTTTTAACAGCTCTGATTCACATGCACCAAATGTTCTAGATTTAATTCACTGGGATCTCTGGGGACCTGCCCCAGTCAATTCTATTGCGGGTTTTAAGTACTATATTTTGTTCATTGATGATCACAGTAGACACACATGGATTTATCCCTTAAAAGGCAAATCCGAGGCACTCCAAAAATTTTCTAAATTCAAGACCCTAGTGGAGAACAAGTTTGAGATAAAAATTAAGGCGTTTCAATGTGACTGGGGTGGTAAATTTAGAGTGTTTTCAAACTTGTTGAAAGAATGTGGCATAGAACTCAGAATTTCTTGTCCTTACACGTCAGTTCAAAATGGCCGTGCCGAAAGAAAACATAGACACGTTACAGAAACTGGCCTAACCCTTTTAGCGCAAGCAAATATGCCTCTTACCTATTGGTGGGAAGCATTTCAAACAGCTGTGTACTTAATCAATAAATTACCAAGAGCAATTCTACAACATAAATCACCCCACCATATCCTTTTTAAGGAAAACTTTGACTACAAGAAACTAAAAACCTTCAGATGTGCTTGTTTTCCCTACCTTAGACCTTATCAAGATCACAAACTCAGCTTCCACTCTACTAAATGTGTGTTTCTCGGCTATAGTTCGTCACACAAGGGGTTTAAGTGCCTTAGTTCAACTGGGAAAGTGTATGCGTCAAGGCATGTGGTCTTCAATGAACAAGATTTCCCTTTTAGATCAAAATTCCTCAACAGACATTCCAATCCTCAAGAAATAACCTTTTTTGACCTGCCTACTTACACTCATATAGAGTCAAATGCTCCCACATATACAACTCAACCTGGTGAAACCCAACCAATTGGTATAGAACATCCTGAGGACTCAACTGTTGCATGTGCTAATCAAAGTGACAAAAACACTATGACACATTTAGATAATGAGCAAAATGAGGTGCCAAATCATCATGATGAAACCGAGCAAAATATAGAGCAGCAGTCAGCCGAAATACCTGTATGTGTAGAGAGTAATGCTCACGATGATAATGCTGAAGTTGTAACTGATCTTAGTAATGCTGAAAATCAGAGACCAAGTGGTCATCACATGATTACCAGGAGCAAGTTGGGGATTTTTAAACCTAAAGCTTACCTATCCCAAGGTCGCCTTGATCAGACCCGGCCACGGTTCCGGAACCGGCGGTTCCGGTTTTGGAACCGACGGTTCAAGGTTCCAAAAAGTTGGAACCTAACCGCCGGTTCGGGTTCGGTTTTGGAACCGTCGATTCCCGGTTTTTTTTTTTTTTTGGAACCTTCATCAGTTGACCGCTTGACGCCTTGACCAGTTAACTTCATTTTAAAAATTTCAAATAATATAAGGCTTGAACTTAATTTTTTACCAAAAATTAAGCTACCTACGTATCCTCTCGAGAGGAATCAAAGTCGACGTAGTTCTCTTACCTCTTTAATTTAGTCACTTCCTGGGCCGGAAGTTGTGGTTCCACTTCCTTCGGTTAGATCATAATCGTCTTCCGTTTCATTCTCACATTGTTGGGCTCTTTCATCTGCTTTACACCAATCGTCGACACATGTTTGTGCTTCTAATGAATCAGGGTGCAAAGTTGATCGTTTCGGATCCAAAATAAGTCCCCCCGTACTAAAAGCTTGTTCTACAGAAACAGTTGACACTGGGCTTGCAAATATATCTTTTGTAATTCGTGATAGTATAGGATAAGTATTTTAATGACGTTTCCACCACTCAAGGACGGGAAACTCTTTACCTACTTTACTATCACCAAACTCAAAAGTAGTTGTTAGATAAATGTCAAATTCGGGAGATCCATCGGAATCGGATGAATCTTTAGGTCTTTTATGTCGTTGCCTCAATAATCGATCACCAGCTCCAAGTTTAGTTAAATCTTCCCGAACTTGACTAGAAGAACTAAAAGCAGTAGAAGATGAAGAAGGTGTTCCATAACGATTTAAATATTCATCAAATAATTCTCTAACTACTTTTTTAACGTTATACAATTGCATATCAACATCAAAATTAATATTTAAACAATTGTAATAAAAAGTTAAATAAACAGTTAAACCTTCTATTTTAGTCCTAGGATCAAAAACACATGCAACAAGATTAATTAAAGGAATTTCCATATAATACTTTAACCATTTACTTTTCATCAATACTATTGGTTCTTGTAAAACCGTATCATCATAATATTCATCAAATGCACCAGCCACATTAATACATTCAACTAAAAGTAAATGTGATGTAGGATAATAAACACGGCTTAAAACATGTGTCGCATCATAAAAAACTTTCAAAAAATCCAAAAGATTTGTGCAAACATCCCACATTTATGGATATAAAGTAACTTGAGGTACATTTTGTGAAATAAAAGTGCATAACAAGTCTTTGTATGCAAATGAACTGTTTAGTAACATATAAGTTGAATTCCAACGAATCGGGAATATCTTTAGGAAATTTTTTTTGGTCTCCTACCATTTTCTTTACAATATTTCTGCCAATTTTTCATTACTGTGCTATGTGACCATAAATAAGAAATTGCTTGTTTAATTGGTGTAAGTGCAACATTTAAACATTTCAACCCATCTTGTACACATAAGTTTAAAACATGACATGCACATCGAACATGAAAAAATTTACCGCCAATATTAGGTTGGCAAATATTTTGTAACTCACTAATTGAAGCAGTATTTGCTGCCGCATTATCAAAAGAAATAGAAAAAAATTTTCTAACTAGACCATATTCTTCCAAAATATTTTGAATTACTCTAAAAATGTTATTGGCATTATGTCGATCATCAAAACATCTCAGTGAAATAATTCTTTTTTGCATCTGCCATTCGTTATCAATCCATTGACATGTTATGCCCATATAAGAATGTATTTCCCAATGATCACTCCAAATATCACTACAAATAGAAACTGAATTATCTAATTTTGAAAAAATTTGTGTCAATTCTTTTTTTCGATCTCTAAATATTTTTAAAAGTGTACGTTTTAGAGTATTTCTAGGTACACGTTTTGCACTGGGATTTAAAGCTCTTTGGCAGTAATTATTAAAACCAACCCTTTCGCCAAAACTAAAATATAAGTGTTCCATACTAATCATTTTCGCTAATTCTATTTTATTTTTTTCATCTGAGTATTTAAATAATTGAGAAGTACCAAAAGAATTTCCATACCCGGTAATTTGAGTTTGTGTCGGCTGGAGTCCAACAAGCACGTTACCATGATCTCTTTCCAAATGTTTGTTGAAAGTGCCGTAGCCCCATCCGGATATAAATTTGACCTTCTTGTCGCAATAGTTGCATAATACTTGAAATTCTTTACCGCTTATTGGTACTTTTTTGAAATGGGTATTGAAAATATCGGAATTGAAAATTCTCTTATTCTTCTTATCTTCGCCTTCATGTTCGGGTGGGTCCGAACAATCAATTTGTGGATTTTTATTATGTCCGCTTTCTTCCGTTGAAAAATCACCAAAACCAAACATGTGGTTTGATGCATCTTCACTAAAGCCAGACATTTTAGTAAAATAAAATAAAAATATAGTATAGAAACTTAGAAAGAAACTTATAAACTAGATATTAGAAAGTAGAAACTAGAAAATAGAAATTGTAAATGTGTAATAATAGATAACTAATAAGAATTGAAAATATAAACTTATAAAGAATTAAAGATTGTATGTAAATGAGAATGAGAGAATGGAGAATTGGATATTGAAGAATTGTTGAGAATGAGAAATGAGAATAAGAGAATGGAAATTGAGAATTGTTGATGTGAAAAAATGAAAAAAAAAAAGGGGTATTTATAGATAAAAATAAAATAGTAAAACAAAAATAAAAAAAATAAAAATTTGGGGGTGGGGGTGGGGGTGGGGGTGGGGGCTCCCACCCTACCCCCAACCCAAACGGTCAACCAGGTGACCGTTTAAATTTTAGTTATTTATTTTATTTTTTTTTAAATAATGCCGGTTCCGGTTTGGAATCGGGCAGTCAGTTCAAACCTGAACGGCGATTCGATTCAAAATAAAGCGAACTTAGCAGTTCGATTCGGGTTTGACCGATTCGAACCTTCGGTTTCGATTTGGAGCGGAGCAGTGGCGAATCTAGCCTTGATCAAGAACCTCGTTCTGTAGAAAAAGCTCTTTCTGATCTGCATTGGAAGAAAGCTATGTTAGAAGAAATAGAAGCCTTAAACAAAAAAAACACCTGGAGATTAGTTCCACCCAACTCCAAGCACAAAATTATCGGAACCAAGTGGGTTTTCAGGGTCAAGAGAGATGCCAGTGGAAAGGTAGAAACGTTCAAAGCAAGACTCGTGGCTAAGGGGTTTTTGCAAAAAGCAGGAGTTGACTATTATGAGACCTTTAGTCCAGTCATAAAGGCTCCCACTTTGAGAATCATTCTAACCTTGGTTGTGTCTAGAAACTGGAGCATAAGGCAGGTGGATATTAATAATGCCTTCCTTAATGGAAGGCTAGAGGAAGAAGTATTTATCAGGCAACCTATGGGTTTCGTTGATAAAGATAAACCTGACTTTGTGTGTAAACTAGACAAAGCTCTTTATGGGCTAAAACAAACACCAAGAGCTTGGTATGATCAGCTAAGAGGAAATTTGCTGAAGTGGAAGTTTCTACAGTCAAGGGCTGACAATTCTTTATTTTATTTCAACACCAACAATTATATTATTTTTGTGTTGATCTACAGTCAAGGGGAAGTTTCTACAGTCAAGGGCAGACAATTCTTTATTTTATTTCAACACCAACAATTATATTATTTTGTGTTGATCTACGTGGATGATATTATTATCACAGGTAGCAATAATGACAGAATGCAAGAGTTCATAAATCAACTAAATGCAACCTTCTCTTTGAAAGATATAGGGGAACTTCATTACTTTCTTGGTATTGAAGTCCAGAGAGACATATGTGGGTTACATTTGACTCAATCCAGGTACATTCAAACGCTCCTTGACAAGTTTGGGCTCCAAAGTAGTAAAGAATGTCCTACTCCTATGGTGGGAGGCAAAGTATTATCAAAGGATGAAGGAGAACCAATGAGTAATATAGAACTATACCGAAGTGCTATAGGAAGCCTACAGTATCTAAGCCACACAAGACCTGACATCACCTTCGCGGTAAACAAGCTCAGTCAATTCCTGCAAAGGCCGTGTGTTGGGCATTGGAAAGCTGTGAAGAGACTTTTGAGGTACTTAAAGGGGACAAGTGATCTTGGGATTACACTTCAACGCTGCGAAGGCCTAGAGATTAATGGGTATGCAGACGCAGACTGGGCGTCATGCCCAGATGACAGGAAATCTATCGGTGGCTATTGTATCTACCTGGGGAATTCGTTAATTTCTTGGTCATCCAAGAAACAACAAGTTGTTTCCAGGTCGAGTACAGAGTCAGAATACAGATCCCTAGCTCATGCATGTGCTGAAATGACTTGGATCAGATCACTTCTTGAAGAGCTGAAGCTTAATTTAACCAGCAGACCCACTCTTTGGTGTGACAATCTTGGGGCCAGCGCACTGGCAAGTAACCCAGTCTACCATGCTAGGACCAAGCACATAGAACTCGACGTACACTTCGTTCGCGACAAAGTTTTAGAGAATAAATTGAGAATCAATTACATACCTTCACTCGACCAGATAGCAGATGTGTTCACGAAGCCGTTGGTCCATTCCAGATACATTTACCTTCGTGACAAGCTTGGAATCACTTTGCCGTGCTCCAGCTTGAAAGGGGGAGTGAGAATACAACCGATACAACCATAAAGCCGCATCCTTGGCTGCTGATTTGGAGGTTCTTGGTTAAATAGGTTAATTGGTAAAGCCCAGATTAAAGTGGTATGTCGGCAAGATCCAAACACGTGATATGCACGCATGATTCTAGAATCACTCTCAACCTGGTTTACTCAAATACCCTAAGCTATTTCTTGCACATGGGATAACATCAATTACCAAGACTTTGACTTGGTCCAGTTGAAACCTGAGCACGTGTTAGCATTTGTGATAACCAACATAGATTTGTTTTTATCTCATCTACTGTAACAAGCCCATTTAGAATAGTTTTTGTTGTTATCTATTGTAACAAATTAGGTAGATAGACCCCATCTTGTATTCTATAAATTCTGTAACTCTTCGGTGTAATCACCATCAAGAAATACATAAAGTCAATAGTAAATTTTCTTAAAACATTTCTCTTTGACAGGCAGATTTTCATGGGGGAATTCAATGGGAAGGTCTGAGAATAGGTTGCGTCCAGCATTGCCCGGGTCAGTTAGGAATTACGATGACAAGGCTCCACTGTTAGTTCACAAGGAATACATTAGCTCTCATTTTGATGAGGACGAATGCAGACCTTTAGATGCATCAGGTCCTCGATGAACTTTGAGTGACGAGGTTACCCGACTACAAATGGATTATCTGTCTGGTGCTAGAGCTGGTGGTCAACTAAGCTCAACTCAAGTGTCTCACTTTTCAAGTGGTTCAATAGGTAGTTCTTATGCGGGGAGGCTTATCGAAGTACATAATGTGGGATTGAAGAATCAAACTAGTAGCACTATTGGGATGAATTATCAGAATGTGGGTGGAAAAATTGGGGCCAAATGCTTGCGGAGCTACGAGGGAGGTGGCAGGTCAGGATGTTGCATCAAAGTTGGCTCATGCGAGTGCTCTTGAGAAGGTTTCATCTGGTTGGTGGGACCCAAAACAGCTAAGCCATCCTCAAAACGATGCTCAGATCATTGGAAACTCAGTAAATGGACGATAGCCTAATAACAAGGGAAATGATGATGTGAAAAGTGGGACTGATTATCGAGATGTTGGGTTGATGACTCATGCTGAGAGAAGTGTGGAATTTGGAGATGGGATCACCTAATGAGAGAACTAGGTCAGTCATGTATATGGAGTCAGATGTGAGAAAGCCATCAAATGATGTTAATGAGCTTCAGCCTGTTCGGACTGCTGTCAAATCTGGTGGGAGTGAGTTTGAGAGGCACAAACTGAATCTGCTTCCAAGATCCAACAATTGGACAATATAGATGTGGTAGCTAATCATAAGCAGGTGCCTTAGATTTTGATTCTTTTGTAACATAGAAATTTCATGTTATTGAAATTGATTGGAATTTATGATTGATAAAGGCAATATGTTGCATTAATGGAGAGAAAAATAAAAAATATTCAATTTAATAAAAATATATTAAAATAAATTTTATTTTCTTGGAAATTTTTAATTATGAAAATAGTTATTTCATGTTTAATTTATTATAAGTCTTTTTGCTAAAATATTTGGGTTTTAATTTTGTATTTTTTAATGTTTAATTTAATACAAGTCTTTTTGTTAAAACATTTGGATTTTTGTACGGTACGTATGGGCCTTTTGGATTTTGATATTAGTATATCAATGAAAACATATTTGATACTTATAAGCTAGGTTTAATAGTTATTTATTTACAAATAAATTTATATATTAGCTTATGGGACAATTAGAGGAGAGTTTTTACTAAATATTTTTAGGAATATGAAATAAATATAATTGATTGAAATGTCGTCCAATTCTAACTTAAGAGAAATCTGTATGATATTTTTGTTATTTAGTTTTCAATTTGATAATTATTTTCATGTAGAGAACGTAGAATCTAATTTAATTTCAAACAAAAATTTGGTGAAACTTATTTACTTTTTTTAATAACATATATTTATTGGAGAATTTTTTTTTGTAGCAAAAGTTATAGATTAAAAATAAAAAAGTTGCATTAATAAAAAGCCACACTTGATTAAAAAGTTAAAAATAAAAATAATTATCAACAAATAATAATTACACATACACGCGACTATAAGACGAGTTATATTTGACTTAAAAAGTGACATTTAAAAAAGAAAGGATATTAAATTATGTACAATTTCCTCTTGGATCATTTAGTTTTTGTGCCCATATGAAAAGTGTTTTTCAATAGTGAAAGAAAATTTCAATCAAAATTAAGAGTGTTGGACTCACTTATATTGGGAAAAAATAATTGTATATAGTTTCTTGCCACTATTAAAGTTTTTTTATTTTATTTTTTATATGATCAATTTTTTAAACCATTAATAAGAGTCGATACAATATTTTGAATTGTTATGGACAGTCTGTGGACTGATCGTACTTTCCTCACACTATTAATTTTTTCCTTGGATCATTTGGTTTTTATGCCAATGTGTTCATTGTGAATTATACTTCTTTTTTATAGTTGATTAATATTGTTAGTTCACAGAATTCATTGAAATTGTAAAAGTCCAATAGACGTTATAATTTTTTCCAGTAGATCAATTTGTTATGCAACTATTGCTGTTTACAAGTATAAAATAAATTAAAATATTAATCGACCCAATTCGAGTGATTGTTTTTGGAAAATTGTTGAAATAGTTGTAGAAACAATTATTTCTATCTTCACACTGGTAAATTGTTTTCTCTTTTTTTATTAATTTTTATACCGTTAGGATGAGACAGCGTGATTTTTTAAATACTAAAGGTAAATCTGTGAATCGATAGTACTTTCTTCGCACTATTAAATTTTTTTCTTCGATCATTTATTTTTGGTGACTACATGGAAAATGTATTTCAACAGTGGAAGTGAGTTCCAATCAAAAGAGTGCCGAATTCACTTCCAAACTCACTTCGTGTGAAGAAACAATTATAGTTTGTTCGCAATAATAACTTTTTTCCCTTTTTGTATTATCAATTTTTAAACCATTAGTACGAATCGACACAATATTTTAAACTGTTAAGATAAATCCGTGGATTAGTCATACTTTCTTCACACTATTAATTTTTTTACCTTAGACCATTTAGTTTTTATATCAATATATTCATTGTGAAAATTAATTATAATTCTTTTGTGTGGTTGATTAAAATTTTTAATTTACATAATTCGTCACAATTGTAAAAGTCTAATAAACTTTCTAATTTTTTGCAGTAGATTAATTTGTAATACAATTATTACTATTTACAAGCATAAAACGAATTAAAATATAAATTGACCCACTTTGATGGATTATTTGTGGTAAATTGTTAAAATAATTATTATTTCTTCATACTGAGAATTTTTTTGTATCATTAATTTTTTATACTTTTTGGTTGAGTCGACACAAGTTTTTAAATTGCCAATGTGAATTCATTGATTGTGTTTTCTTTGCACTTTTAATTTTTTTCCGTGGAACATGTATTTTTTGTGCCAAAATGTTGACATGTTAACTTAGCAAATTCGTGCCTCATTGATCTAATTGACCCCTCAATCATCAATCAATGTTATTAGTTATGCAACATTGAAGTAGAAAAATTAAGAGTATGAATTAAGTTCTTATTTTAATTGTATCATAATGAATTGGTGAATGAATATATATGGAGAAAAAGAAAGAAATAAGAGATTTAAAACTAAAAGTACATATGTATTGAGTTAAATTATCAAATATTAGATTTAAATTTGTAATTATCTTATGAGTACTCACACCATTATCTTTGTAATGGACCGATTTGGAATGAGATAAATTATATTATATTTTATTATTTTTATTTTTCTAATTCACATAGAGTTATTAAATTTTAAAGTACGAATCAAACCATAAGTAGAAAAATAGGCTTTCAGTTGATTTTTGTTTTTTTCAGAATTGGGTTTTAGTTGATTATAAGTTGTTCTCATATTCTAATTCTCATGATAATACAATATTTAATCAATTTATATGGAAAAAATCGATGCTGAAAAATTTGTCCCATGTACAATGCACAGGTGAAATAGCTAGGGTTTGAATAAGAAGGGTATGTTGCAGTTTCGAGGGTGACGCATATGAAGGGTGTAGAGTTTGTGATATATGATGATGATGGTCGTTGTGATACATGATGATGATGGTCGTCCAACTATCACGACCACAAATGTCGTCTATAAAGAAGTGTTTGAACTTATAGTTTCATACTTATTAAGGCATCAGGTACGTTGTTCACTTCATTTGGTTTTTTCCACAAACCCTTTATGTCATTCGTGGTATGATATGTGAAGTGAATGATTGTATTTATATATTATTGTGTTTGTGCTCTTATATTTATTTAGGTATAATGTTCCCGTCACAAATGTGGTAGAGTTATTCAAATTGATTATATATAGCATTTATGTATTAGTGGTACTGTACTTCGAAAGATAACTCAACGTACTTAGTGGTCGAAAATTACACTTTTAGTGAGTTGCATTGATCATATCTGAAATATAATGTTATTTCTAATATTTTCGTAGGTTTCCTATGCTACAGAGCCAGTATTTGTATAAAAGTGATGCTCGAGATGTTCTGTTCATCTAAGAATTTATTTATTATTTTAGTACAATTCAATTGTATTATAATAACATAAATTTGTATATTCTATGTAACAATTATTGATGTGAGTTATATTTGAGTGCATTTATCCTTTTTGTCAAACCACAAAAATGTCTCTATTTTTTGTCTTATATGTTATTGTTGACTATTATTGATGGTGTTATATTTGGATTGCTTTGATTGTTGATACCTTTAAGAGTATTGTAAATTAAGTTTGTATTTTTTGGTGAGTTTTCCCCAAGTTTTTTGCAAGATGAATTGATACAAAATATAGGAAAACTCTATAAAAAATTTTCAGGAATTATTTTATTGGCTATATTAATTAAATTTATTGTTGTGATTCATTATTTATTTTATTTTTTTCAAAGTCTTATGATAATACAATTAATACCTATTAATACTGTTATTAACTAAAAAATTATGTTCCCGTGCAACACACGGATGAAATAGCTAGTTTTAAGAATTTAGGGACCATGGAAAATGCCATTATTCTATTGTCAACTTGTTGGCAACTTATAAGAAAGTGATGTGGCGCCCTCACAGGGACGTGGAGGGCGCTACATCATCAGCAAAAATTTTTAAAAAAAAATTGAAATCTAAATTGAATAAAATAAATAATACATAACTGACACCTGATTGTGGAGGCTTGTGTGAGTCCCGTATTTTTTCCCCAAACATGGGGTGTCGGCAAGATATTATTAAGTCCAATGATGTTGACCACTTATTTATTTATTTATTGGTTTTTATTTTTTTGAATAAATGTTGACCAAGTTATTAGTGCACGAGGAAAACACAAATTAAAATTGAAGTACTCTGTTCAATTTTTTATTTGTTAAAAATCCCCCATGAAATCTCAATCACCACTGTGCTAGTGATTTCTTTCTTCTACACCACAAACCATATATAACATTCAAAAAATAATAAATAAATAAAAATTAAGGATGCTTTTCAGGGTCATAGGATTCAATTTTTTTTTTCTTTTTTTTGGAGATTTTTATAAAAAAAAAATGAGAGAAAATGAGTTGAGTTGAATGATGGATATTTGTACTCCCGTTCTGTTGCCAACACGTTGGCAACATAAATTTCCAACACCCCCATTTTCGGGAGGAAAAAAAAGATAGAGGCCGGGTGAGACCCCCCACCATCAGGGGGGCAGTTATGTATTATACATCTCACTTGACGTAGATTCCAAAAAAAAATATTTCAAAAAAAAAAATTTTGGCCGGTTACGTGGCGCCCTGTGAGGGCGCCACGTCACACATGTTGGCAACATAAGTTGCCAACATGTTGGCATTAGATCATTCACCTCTATATGTAGGCCCCACGAGATATGTGAATGTGATTAGTTCATCAAAAGAAAGAATGAATAAAAATGGGTAAAAAAGTGTAAGAATATGGAAAAAAAAATGTCACCTATCACCCCCTTTGTGACTCTATTTAAACCAGAGTTTACATGGTGTTGTTTAGGTCGTACACCTTCAAACTTACATCCTACTATACGTTTCTGCACTCATGGAGAAAAGGAGGTCTGGAAACTATCAAAGAAGCATTTGGGACGACAATCATGTGCAGTCAATATCCACTCCATACGTGGTAAGATTTGAAAGTGTGTACCCTCACACTTTCTTGCAATAATGTTTATCAACCACGCTGATTAATGGATCACCAATGACACGATAAATTTTACACCAGCAATGTTATAGTGCTCATAACTCCGCCAATGTGTATCGCATTGCCGGTCCCAAGCCCGGGTAAAGGAGGAGGGTTGCGGTAGGTTGGCAGCCAGCGTAAAACTTTGCCAAATCTATGAGATGGGCGAATGAGAAAAAGCGTTGGGCGTTCCCTCTTGACGGCGTTGCCGGACAGGTGTAGTGATAAATTGGCAAGGGTGCCAGGCTAGGCGTACCCGAGCGGCAGCGTCACATCGGCGCCGGGTGTGGCGAAAAAATAGGCAAGGGTTCTCGCGTTTTCATGGACGGGCGCGGGTAAAGAAGTTAGTCCGTAAAGATAAGGTTCGTTTAGCCTCTTGGAACATAGGATCTTTGACCGTAGACTAGCGAGAGATCGGAGAGGTGATGAATAGGAGAAAAGTTGATATTTTATGTCTCTGAGGAGACTAAATGGGTAGGAGAAAAAGCCGGAGAGGTAGTGCCTTGGGGATATAAATTATGGTATCTTGGTATGGATAGGAGCAGGAGCAGGGTGGGCGTCGTTGTTTCTAAGGATTTGGTAAAGACGTGGTCCAAGTGAGGCGTAATGGAGATAGGATTTTCTTGATTAAAATGGTAGTAGGAGGCGAGATTATAAATATATTTAGTGTATCATACATAAATAGGCTTGGATGATGCTACTAAGAAGAAAGTGCAGGAAGATTTAGATGAGGAAGTGCACAGTATACCTATTGGAGAGAAATTATTTATCGGTGGGGACCTTAATGGACATGTAGGTAAGAGTCGGGATGGATTTGATAGTGTGCATGGGGGTTATGGATTTGGGGATAGGAATATCATGGGAGATATTATTTTAGATTTTGCCATGGCGTATGATTTAAGGGTAGTGAATACTTGGTTTGATAAAAGGAAACTCATTTGGTGACATATAGGAGTGGGACATGTGCGCCCAGATTGACTATTTCTTGACTCAAAGCATGAGATAAAAATATTTGTAAGGATTGCAAAGTTATTAGGGAGAGAGTGTTGCCACGCAACATAGGCTCCTAGTCTTGGATATTCAAAAGGAGGTGCGAAGAGAATGGTGAAAGCCGAGGAGCCAAGAATTAGGTGGTGGAGGTTAAAGGGGCTGAATTGTCGGTTTTAAAGATAGGTTGGCTAAGGAGGTCGATTGGGACAAGAATGAAAATGCTAATACAAAGATGGGAGTCGATATCACATGGTGTAAAGAGGGTGGCTACTGAGATACTTGGGTGTCAAAAGCGTAGTGCACCCCAGGAAAGGAATCTTGGTGGTGGACCGAGGAAGTAAAGGTAGCGGTTGAGGCGAAGAGGGAGAGTTATAGAGAGCTTACGAAATGCAGGGATAGTCAGGTGTATGATAGGTATAAAGATGCTAAAAGACAAGCGAAGAAAGTCATACGAGATGCTCGAGCCAAGGTCCATGAAGAGTTATATCGGAAACTGGATACAAAAGAGGAGAAAATGCCATTTTTAACATTGCGAAAATGAGGGAGAGAAAGAGTAGAGATTTGAATGGTGTAAGGTGTATTAAGGATATGGATGGGAATGTGTTGGTAAAAGGCGGGAGATTAAACAACGGTGGAGAAATTATTTTGATAAAGCTGTTTAATGGGGATAATACTAGCGACCTTGGTGATATTACAGTCCCCTTACATGATACCAACCGGTTTTTAAGCTCAGAAGGATTAGTGAAGGCGAGGTTAGAGAGGCTTTAAGAAGAATGAAAGTTAAGAAGGCTGTCGGTCCGGATGGTATACCAATTGAGGTTTGGAAGTGTATGGGGGAGTTGGGTATAAGGTGGATAACCAAACTCTTTAACAAGATCTGGCGTAGTGGCCAAATGCACGAGGAATGGAGGAAAATGCGGTGATACCATTATATAAGAATAAGGGTGATATCCAAGACTGCTCCAATTATAGAGGAATAAAACTTATGAGTCATACTATGAAGTTATGGGAGAGAGTAATTGAGCGTAGGTTGAGACGCATTGTCCCTATTTCGGATAATCAATTCGGGTTTATGCCGGTCGATCGACTACGTGAAGCAATTCACCTATTGCGACAATTAATGGAGAAGTATAGGGCTAGCAAAAAGATTTACATATGGTTTTATCGATCTTGAAAAAAGCTTATGATAGAGTACCTAGGGATGTGCTCTGGTGGGTTACGATAAAGAAGAATGTACCTCTTAAGTACATAAATATAGTCAAGGATATGTACGAGGAGTTATTACGAATATTAGGACGGCGATGGGATGGTGATAGCTTTCCAATTACGATAGGATTACATCGTGGCTCTGCACTCAGTCCTTTTTGTTTGCTATAGTTATGGATGAGCTTACGAGACATATTCAAAATGAGGTACCATGGTGTATGTTATTTCGCGATATAGTCTTAGTGGATGAAACCGAGGCGGTATAAATGATCGATTAGAACTATGGAGACATACTTTAGAGGCTCGTGGTTTTGGTTAAGCGGATCAAAAGCAGAATATATGGAGTGTTTGTTTAGTGGTAAGCTTAGAGTGGATCCTCTTGTGGTGAAATTAGGTAGTGAGGTAGTGCAGGCGAGATAGCTTTCGTTATTTAGGATCCGTGGTTCAAACCAATCTTTGACATAAAAGGTGATGTAAATCACGGGATTAATGTTGGATGGATGAAGTGGAGAGGTGCTTCGGGATTCTATGTGATCGTACTATGCCTTTAAAATTAAAAGGAAAATTTATAGAAACGGTTGTAAGACCAAGCATTACTATATGGTAGCGAGTGTTGGGCGATTAAGAAGGTAGATGAACACAAATTGAATGTTGCGAAATGCGTATCTTTGAGGTGGATGTGTGGTAAGACTAGGAAGGATAAAATTACCAATGAAGATATTCGTGGTAGATTAGGAGTCGCCCCGATTGAGGATAAGATGAGGGAGAACCGATTGAGATGGTTTGGACACATACTGCGGAGACCTGAGAATGCACCCATGAGAAAGAGTGAGAGTATTAGGGTAGGAAATATAAGGAAAGGTAGAGGAAGACCGTTACAAACGTGGATGCAAGTCATTACAGATATGCTTATTAAACAGGTAGATGGGCAACTAGCTTTGGATAGGAAGGCGTGGTATAGCAAAACTCATACCCACGATCCGACGTAGTTCTCATATGGTTCCATACAGCCGACCCCTATCTGTAGGGAATAAGGCTTAGTTTGTTGTTGTTGTTGTAATGTTATAGTGCTCATGTGCTATATCTATTATCAGCACTGCAAAATAAACAACAACACTCTTAATAACACTATCATGTTAAACCTGCAGGGAAAAGAGTACTTGGAACTCGCCGAGAATCTCAAGGAGAAGACAAGAATGATGATCAATGAAATTGAAGATGAGCTAGATCTGCTTCAGCTTATTGATAATCTGCAAAGGCTGGATATTTCTTACCACTTTCAAGACAAAATCAAGAAAATGTTGGAGCGTATGTATCTAAGTAATACCGTTTGCAATGATCAAAACAAAAACGATTTATACACGACGGCCCTAAAATTTAGGCTCCTCTGACAACATGGATTCATGGTCCCTCAAGGTATGAGGCCACTAAAGCATTTCTAGCACCTGCAGAGAGAAAAGTTACTTGTACAAAAAATGTATGGACAAACTTGTACTGAAAGTGACGTGGTGCTGTTGATTTACTTATCTTTATCAATTAGCATTGACCAGTTGAGCATTATATGTATAGGTGACTGATATTTATTAGCCCAGACCTCTGATGATTTCTTTAACAAGTTTATGTTTTTCCAGAGGTATTTAGTTGTTTCATGGACGAAAGAGGAAACTTCAATGAAGAACTCTGTGGTGACATTGCGGGTATTTTGTCTCTATACGAAGCTTCATATCTCTCGATGGAAAATGAAAGGATCCTAGACGAGGCTCGAATATTCACGAGTCGCCATCTCAAGGAAAGACTCCCTCAAATTGTGGATGAGGGTCTTGCCGTTCAAATAAGCCATGCTTTGGAGTTTCCACTGCACTGGAGAATGCAAAAACTCGAGGCAAAATGGTTCATAAATCATTACCATCATCGAGAAGATGCTAACCTTATTTTACTCGAACTTGCTAAGTTGGATTTCAACCTCGTACAAGGCACATACCAAGATGAAATAAAACAAATCTCATGGTAAGTAGTTCAGATCTCGTAGTCCCTTAACTATCTCCTTAACTGTCTCATCGAATTGGAATATAACTTATCTACACCTTGTCGTATATGTGGGTCATTCTGATTGGATGAAATAGTCAATATAACAAATAGGTGGACAACAAATCTGAATTCAATAAAGGGTTATGCTTTTTTCACTTTTTCACTGCTCATTTATTGATGTTTTAATTTGTATTCAATTAGGTGGTATAAAGAAACCGGTCTTCCAGAAAAATTGGAGTTTGCTAGGGATAGATTGATGGAGTGTTATTTCTGGTCACTGGGATTCACTCCAGAGCCTCAATTTGGACAAAGCAGGAGGTTCTTGACCAAGATTGCTGTACTGATAACAATAATGGATGACATATTTGACATTTATGGAAGCTTAGACGAACTTGAGCTTTTTACTGACATAGTGGAGAGGTTAATTAGCTTTTTTAGTTGCCATTAAAAAGTTACTATTTTTCCATTATTGCTTGTTTTATTTTATTTATTATTCTTTTTATATTTTGGGGGCCATATCAGGTGGGACATCAATGCATTGAACCAGCTTCCAGAGTACATGAGGATTTGTTTTCTAGCTCTCTTCAACTGCACTAGTGAGATGGCTTATGTTGTTCTTAAAGACCAAGGTCTCAACATAATCCCAAACACACGCAAATTGGTAATTATCGTTTCTATCATTTTCTACGTACACAGATTAGACTCACATAAAGTGTCAAAACTGCACGAAGTGAGATAGAAATAGTAATATTGTAATAAACTAATAATCTCACATCACAATATTTGACTCATCGTATTAGCATAACCTCATATATAAATTTTATCTGCATAAATAAAATATTCTGATATCTAACTCGCTATTTTGTAATGTTTACATACATAAGTGGGCAGAGCTTTCTAGAGCTTACATGATAGAAGCAAGATGGTACTACAGTGGTTATTTCCCTAGCTTGAGTGAGTACCTAAACACAGCTTGGATATCCATATCCGGGCCGCTTATGCTTTTTCAAGCTTATTTTTTGACTATAAACCCTATCACGAAGAAGGACTTGGGACGTTTGGAGCAATACCCTGGTATCATTCGATGGCCATCACTCGTTCTTCGTCTAGCAGACGACTTGGGAACTTCATCTGTACGTAAACTAAACTCTAACCCTAACTACACATTTAGTATACCGTATTTGACCTATGAAATAAAAATACATACGTCACGTCAAGTATTGTTGTTTATCAAATATACTGCAAATGTTACATGTTAATTTCTCATATATATATATATATATATATATATATATAATACATGGCTAGAGGGATGATCTCCTAAACATTCTCATTCGTTTGCATGATGACATGGTACTGACATGTCACCATTTTCTGAAAATAAGTGATGACTGCGCAATACAAAATTTGTTGGTGGCATGACTTGTGCTCTCTCGTGCAAGAAGGAGATTAATTATATTACTATTACTAATCATTCCAATATTACAATTATTTGATTGTATAATTAATGTCACATTACTGATGATATATCATGAATGCTTACAAGTAACATTACTTTATATACATATGATACGAGCAAGATAATTCATGGATGATTTTGTGACACGAAATGTATATTATATGCAGGATGAAATCAAGAGAGGTGACATTCCAAAATCAATACAGTGTTACATGAATGACACGGGCTCCTCTGAAGAGGATGCTAGAAATTACGTTAAGAATGTAATTGACGTGACGTTGAAGAAAATGAATAAAGATATATTTATGGACAGCCAAATCAAGGATTTCATTGGAACTGCAATGAATCTTGCCCGGATTGCACAATGCTTTTATCAGTATGGAGATGGATTTGGAGTTCCTCATCTTGAGACTAAAAAGAACATAATTTCTTTGATTGTTGAACCAATTTCCATGCAATTCTGTAGTGGCTTCTAGAATGAAAAATTGTATTCGAATTACATTTTGCAGTTCCCGTATCAAGTATTGAAATACCGAGATACATGTTTACATAATGATGACAAGGACTTTCTTGAATCGTAATATCAAGTAAATTCAACAGCTTATTAAAAGTTTAAGACTTAGATATAATATATGCAGAATTAATGTCTTATTTACGATTAATTGGAGTACTTTATTCACCATTCTGTATATCACGTGAGACATGGATTAAGTAATAGCATTTATTTTTTAATAATAGTTAACGTGAAAATAATAACAAAACTACGTAAGCTCTAAGCATGTGTAATCAAACCCTATACGGACAAAAGAATAAATGTGTTGTCTTCACCATTCTCAGAAAATCTCTTGTTCTTCCTATTTCACAAAAAAACTCATCAATTATATTCTTAATTCGATAAAGATTTAAGGTTTTATAATCTAATTTCACTAACTCTTGTAATCTGATTTCACTAGGTTTTATAAATTTCACGTAGGGTGTATTTGATTGCAAACCCCGAAAATGGTTGGAAGGAAAATGTTTTCCGAGTAAATAAATTCCGGAAAAAGATTTTCCAGGGAAAATGGTAGTTGTAGGTGTTTGATTGCATTGATTTGAAAGTTAGAAAATATTGTTGTTTTCCTTGTTTTCGTGCTTTTTTTTTTATGAAATTTGATCATTTTCCTTATCTTTATGGTTAAAACAAATTGTCCATAAAAAATAAAAAAGAGGCAAACTTTTTCCGGAAAACAAAAACCACCTCGCCCCCAAGGAAAATATTTTCCTCCAAAACAAGGAAAAATACAGATTTCGAGAAAAGCTGAAAAATATTTTACGGGAAAAAATGGACAATCAAACAACCAACCAAGGAAAAAAAGTTGAAAAATAACATTTTCCCAAAACAAAAATATGAATCAAACACACCCTTAGTTCAACTCTCACTTCTTCTATTTCCATCTATTGATTTCTTGCTGTTGTCAATTCGACCAATGTAGCAATTGAAGGATCCCGAGTCCCGACCACTATCTTTTTGACTTTTTCCAAATAATATTGTTATCAAGTCCTTGCAAAAGTTATCTCACCGAATTAAGCATGTACTAAGGAGTCAGCACAAACTAGCAATATATGCTAAGGGTGAGAGACCGAATGTGTAATTTACCAGAATATAGAAATTTCCGTTTCCGTTTAACAAGTGCGGAAAATCTGAAGTTCCACCGTCAGTCTCCAAATCTCTGTTTCGGTTCATTCTCCTCTCCATTTCTTTCAAATGAAATCAAAATTGCCACTGGAAGTTACAATTTTTGCATAGAGAATAATCCAAATATTTATTCTTTTTCTTTAATTTATATTTGTCCGCAATCATTTTCAGCTACGTGTACATTCATCATCTATCTGCTTTTTTGGATTAGACAGAGAAGGAAGATAATGGCGAAGAAGAAAGCAACGATGACGCTCAAGGATTTCATTGGAGGTTCAATTCCTTCGGATCTCCCCCTACCTTCTGCCCATGGCGTGCGAGTTCCTTTTACCTTATTGGCCATTTCATTACCGATTCGCGGCGATTGTAGCTTCTGGAATTAAGATTTATCTTCATTTTGTACTGTGAATTTTGCTTCCATTTTGTTCCATGTGTTTTAGTTTTAGAATTCAGTGTATCGCTGATTAGGATTTTAATTCAAGCTTGTGAATTTTTTCTCGTAGATTTTGTGCCAGACTTATTGGATTGTTTATCGAGATTAGTTTGATGAACATTGGTGTTTACGGAGACTGAAATCTGAATGCTATCTCTGCTCAAGTAATGACAAGTATCTGATTTTGTTTGTGAAGAGCTCAGATCCTTATGAATGATTGATCAATTCACTGAACGAAGTGTATCTTTATGTACTTCATTTATTCTGTAGCTTATAACAGTAAATCTGTGTGGTGGAATTGCATTTGGAAATCGTCAGTAAAACTGATGTTGTACAGGATCATGAGGGCTGCAGACAGGGATGCCTTTGACAGGCAGATTCTCATGGGGGAATTCAATGGGAAGGTCTGAGAATGGGTTGCGTCCAGCATCGCCCGGGTCAGTTAGGAGTTACGATGACAAGGCTCCACTGTTTGTTCACAAGGAACACATTAGCTCTCATTTTGATGAGGATGAATGCAGACCTTTAGATGCATCAGGTCCTCGATGAACTTTGAGTGACGAGGTTACCCGACCACAAATGGATTATCTGTCTTGTGCTAGAGCTGGTGGTCAACTAAGCTCAACTCAAGTACCTCAAATTTCAAGTGGTTCAATAGGTAGTTCTTATGCGGGGAGGCTTGCCGAAGTACATAATGTGGGATTGAAGAATCAAACTAGTAGCACTATTGGGATGAATTAGCACTATTGACATGTTAACTTAGTAAATTCGTGCCTCATTGATCTAATTGACCCCTCAATCATCAATCAATATTATTAGTTATGCAACATTGAAATAGAAAAGTTTAGAGTATGAATTAAGTTCTTATTTTAATTGTATCATAATGAATTGGTGAATAAATATATATGGAGAAAAAGAAAGAAATAAGAGATTTAAAACTAAAAGTACATATGTATTGAGTTAAATTATCAAATATTAGATTTAAAATTGTAATTATCTTATGAGTACTTACACCATTATCTTTGTAATGGACCGATTTGGAATGAGATAAATTATATTATATTTTATTATTTTTATTTTTCTAATTCACATAAAGTTATTAAATTTTAAAGTATGAATCAAACCATAAGTACAGAAATAGGCTTTTAGTTGATTTTTGGTTTTTTGAGAATTTGGTTTTAGTTGATTATAAGTTGTTCTCATATTCTAATTCTCATGATAATACAATATTTAATCAATTTATATGGAAAAAATAGATGCTGAAAAATTTGTCCCATGTACAATGCACGGGTGAAATAGCTAGGGTTTGAATAAGAAGGGTATGTTGGAGTTTCGAGGGTGACGCATATGAAGTGTAGCGATTCAAAAAAAAAATTTTTAAATTTCCGTTTTTAACGAATTTTTCCCCAAATCTCGTCTAGCCCTAAAATTAACAACCCTAATTTTAACCTATTTTCCCCCAATTCCTAAACCCTAATTCCGAATTTCAGCCCCCAAATTCGAGAAGAACACGAACCCTAATTCTTGCCTCCCAAGACTTTCCAAAATTAAAATGATTTATCTTCCTAAATTAAATTATCTTACCTTCCTAATTTACGACCCTAAAACTCCTATATAAACACCTCTTTACACACAAATCATTCACAAAGAAATTCACGGTAAAATTTCTTACTCGAGTTGTTTTTCTCTCTCGAGCTCTCGATCTCTTTCTCTGTCTCTCTCTCTTACTTTGAACACGCCGCCCGGCAATGGTGGCACACGATGCTTGATCGAAGCGTGGTTTCCACGAGAACCGAGGCGGTCGGCCGAGACGTCTCCGTCTCCGATTTTCTTTTCCCTTCCCGGTGAAACTTCGGTGTATCACGAGAATGAGGGAAGAAGGCGAAGCCTGGTTTTATTTAGATTATTTGCACCCCTGGTCCCTGAGCTTTCTTAGTCTATTTTAATTAGTCCATTACTTTATTTATGTACTTAGCCCAAAGGTTTTCAATTCCTTCAATTTAGTCCTTCAATTTTAAAGTCTGGTCAATTGCAGTCAAGACCCATGGCTTTCAGTTGACTTACGACTTAGTCCCTGTATTTTATTTATTCCACAAGTCCTAAAGTTTTAAATTATTTTCGATTTAGTCCAATAGTTTTCAAATTCGGTCAATTGCAAATTTGACCCTCTAATTTTTATTTGACCTTCAAATTAGTCCCTCAAATTCTCCGATTTTACAAATTAGTTCCCAACTTTTCAAATTTAGCGATTTCAATCCCTAAACTTTTTATTTATTCGATTTCAACCCTACTTTTAAGAAATCCTTTTTACTTTTGAGACACCGTTTACCCAAGAGACTTAATAGAGTTCATTTTATTATTTTTAGGACTAGGCAGTAGCGACAACCTAGCAATTTGCAGAACTAAGGCTCTAACTCACGAATTAAGGTAGATCTCTATCTACAAATATTTTTACTTTCAAATGCGCATAGATAATTTATTCTTATTACATGTTTATATGTGGTGCGTATTTTCCATGAGATTATGTGCTATTTATTAGCATAAGAGAATTTGCTTGATCAAGCCCAGACATGAGATTATTATTGCTTAAATGCAATCAATTATGAGAATTTTCTTGCTTTAATGCATGAGATTAGACTTGAACTTGTATTTATTACTTGTTCATGAGATTTACTTGGATTACATAAGCATGTATATTATATGTAATATTGAATTGTTATCTTTCTTGTGAGATCTCTTGAGTATTTCTATGAAATACTCATATTTCCTTTGACCAAATATTTGCAGGCGAGGGTTCTTTGGCGTGGCGAATGGCAATGGACCCTTACGATTTTATTTAAATTATTTAGTTGAGACTCAATTTTATCTTATTATTCCAAAATATCATGTTTAAACAATTGTGATTGTTTGATTTTAAAGTTTAAATAATATTCCGCACAATTAAATTCTATATATTCACGTTGCTTAAATTTTCAAAAGTTCGTTTGAAAAGTAGCGTGGCATTCTAGTCACTTTGGAACTCGGGCGTTCTGATTTGGTATCAGGCAGGTCTATGTTTACGTAGACTTGTAAAATTTTGAAAAAAAAAAAAAAAAAAAAAAAAAGGGGTTTTAGCGACATTTTAAAAAGAGGTTCCACACGCCATATCGCCTTGCTCGCCAATTCAAGGTAACAGAAAAGATTCACGATTATTTATTTACTTATTTTTGGATACTCGGACTTAGAAATTTTATGAGAACTTTGAGAAGATTTTGTATCCGATTAGAAGAAAGCGAGTTGAGCATAAATTTTAATAAATATTTTTCCTTACGTCCTCGAATTTAGCTAAGAGAAACATTATAACCCGACTAACTGGACCTTGTGTAATTGGACTAGGAGATGGTGGGAATAATAGGACCATTCTTTGACTATGCCGAAATGCTATCTTGGACTATCGTAACCTTAGGGCCCCACTATATTGGTATGGGGATACTCGGGGTGGGTGGAGCGTGTGTCTTGAGTTTCGCCAATGCGCCATTAGGTGGGGATTGGAGACAAATGATGTACAATCCATTAACCACTTGATTGACACCCTAAGCCCTCATAATCGAGAGGTGGCTAATAAGATCCTCTACGAGACATGGCGTGCCCACGAATGGAGCCGTTAATTACGGCGCGTGCAGCGAGGCATTGGTGCACCGGCTGGTGTACCGAAATCAAGGAGTAGTTCACCAACCTGGACCCCAAAGAAGTGCGAGAAGAGGACCGGAGGAGGATCCTGAAGAGGAGCCGGAGTATGAACCTCAGGAAGAGCCTGAGTACGAGCCTCAAGAGGAACCTGAGGAACCTCAAGAGGAAGCTGAGGAAGAACCTCAAGAGGAACTACAGGCAGAACCTCAAGAAGAGGATGTTGAGGTAGAGCTTGAAGAAGAACAAGAAGAGAATGAAGAGGAAGAACCAGGGGAGGTCTCAGAAGCAGAGTCCAGTATCACTGATGATGATTAGATAGATGGGCTAGTAGAAAAACTTTGTCAGTAGATGATTCATTATTTATTTTGCAACTTCATTTATGTACCTTATCGGGAATTTGAGATTTCACTAAAGTTATCTATTTTGATTCATCGATGCTATTCTCTGTTTCCTAATTGAGATGACTTCCTCTACCTCTGTATTGAACACTTATTATTCAAACGCAATAAACCAACTTTTGTCTTGTCAAGGTCATGGCACGACAATCAGATATTATCAGAGAGCTTTTGGCAACGGTGCAAGCGCTAAGGCAAGCACCACCTGCACCAGTTGTGTCGACCGTTGAGCAATTTCGTAGGTACAACCCTCCTACATTCAACGGCGGCAAGGATCCACTCGCAGTTGAGGAATGGTTGCGTCAGATAGAGAACATCTTCGAGCACATCGAATGCCCAGAGAATAAGAAAGTGGCGTGCGCTAAGTTCATGCTGCTTGGTCCTGCAGCACAGTGGTGGGCTTCAGCCATGCAATCAAAAACGAAGTTCAACGGCGTAGTAACTTGGGCTGATTTCAAAGGAACGGTCAGGAAACATTCTTTCCCCAAGGGTTACGAGATAAGAAGGAGGCGGAATTCTTGCGTCTTGTCCAGGGTGACATGGAGATTGTTGCCTATGAGCGGAAGTTTGAAGAACTTTCACAGTATGCCCCACACCTGGTGGATACAGAAAACAAGAAAGCCCGACGTTTTGAACGCGGTCTGCGAAAGGACATTCGTAGAATTGTGACGGGCCATGAGTTACCCACCTATCGGGAGGTGGTGAAGAAGGCTCAAGCTATATGCTTTGCGGATGACGAGCCTGAGGAGAAAAGTTACCCAAAGGATCAAGGGAAGAGAAAGTGGCAAGACAACAAACAGAATAAGAATAATGCTCCCAACAAGAAGCCCAGTGGTGGATCAACTGGAGGATCGACCAGGAACCACCCACCACCTGCCTAAGTGTGGAAAGCCACATCGTGGGGAATGTCTGCAGGGCAAGGGAGTGTGCTACAGTGCGACCAACGGGCCATATGATATCGAGAATGCCGTTCTACTTCGACCCGGGAGCAACACGCCCGGCCAAGCGGTGGCCAGGCCAAGAAAGGAAAAGCTAGGTGTTTGCGATCACCGTGAGGATGCTAGCCAGGACAATGACGTGATTACTGGTATGCTATCAATCTCGGCATTCCTGTATATGTTTTAATCGATTACAGAGCTACGCATTCCTTTATGTCTATTGCACCTTGACTAATTTGGAACTAGTAGGAGAAAACTAATAGCACACTTGAGGTTAGTTTACCATCGGGAGGAGCGATTGATACTAACCGATAGTTAGAAATTTATGAGATAGATTTTGACGGGTTAATTTTGGGAGCGGACTTGCATGTGATTAAGATGAAAGACTTTGATATTATATTAGGAATGGATTGGTTGAGTAGTAATCATGCAACCATCGTGTGCCATGAGAAGGAGGTCATTTTTCGCGAAATGGAGAGGAAGAGTTCAAATTCTATGGGTCTAAGATTAGGGTGATTCCCGTCTCATCTCGGCCATCGAGCGAAGAAGTTGTTATCAAGGAAGGTTACCAAGGATTCTTGGTCAATCTCCAAGGGCAACCGACGGAGGGACTAACCCGGACCTTGTGCTGTTGTACAAGAATATCTTGGCGTGTTCCCGAAGACTTACCAGGAATTCCACCAGAGAGGCAAGTGGAATTTGGCATTGACTTGGTGCCTGGGGCCACTCCTGTCTCCAAGGCCCCATCTGGATGGCACCCAAAGAGTTACAAGAATTGAAAGTCCAATTGGAGGAGCTTCTTGAGATGGGTTTTATTCGACCAAGTGTATCTCATTAGGAGCCCGGTATTATTTGTTAAGAAGAAAGACGGGAGCATGAGGATGTGTATAGATTATCGTGGCTGAACAAGTTGACGATAAAGAACAAGTATCCTCTCCCGAGGATTGAGGATCTATTCGATCGGTTGAAGGGAGCGACTATTTTCTCAAAGATCGACTTGAGGTCGCTATCACGGTTGAAGATTAAGTCGATGATATCAGAGGCGGCATTAGGACACGCTATGGGCATTATGAATTCACGGTGATGCCCTTGACAACCAATGCCCAGCGGTATTCATGGACTTGATGAATAGGGTCTTTCATGAGTTCTTGGATAAGTTTGTCATCGTCTTTATTGATGATATACTAATCTATTCGAGAGACCCACGACAACACGAAGAACATTTGAGGACCGCACTGAGTACATTGAGGAAGGAGAAGCTTTATGCCAAATTCAAGAAGTGTGAATTTTGGCTTGAACGAGTTGGTTTCCTAGGCCACATTATGACCGCCAAGGGAATCGAAGTAGACTCTTCCAAAGTTGAGGCGTGGCTAATTGGACTAGGCTCAGCGATGTTGGTGAGGTAAGGAGTTTTCTAGGATTGGTGGATACTACCTGGCGATTCATAGAAGATTTCTCAAAGATAGCGGGACCTTTAACCCAATTAACCCGGGAAGGCGTGAAATTCAATTGGACGGATAAGTGTGGCGAGCTTCCAGGAATTGAAGAACGAGGCTAGTATACGCCCGGTTACGACCATCACGGCGGTTGAGGGGTTTGTCATTTATTGTGATGCATCGAAACACGGATTGGGTTGTGTACTCATGCAGAAGGGAAAAGTCGTGGCTTATGCTTCCAGGCAGTTGAAGCAGCACGAGCAAAATTACCCGACCCATGATTTGGAGCTCGCGGCGGTAGTGCATGCTCTAAAGATTTGGCGTCACTATCTATCTGAGTAAGTGTGAGATCTACACCGACCACAAGAGCCTCAAATACTTCTTCACCCGAAGGAGCTGAACATGAGACGCGGCGGTGGTTAGAGTGGTAAAGGATTACTGACGCACTATACTTTACCATCCGGGTAAAGCTAATGTAGTTCGCAGATGCTTTGGCGTAAAGAGCAAGGGGCGATTGGTCGGCATTAGGCTCTTTACGGACCGGTGATGCGAGATTTTGAGAATTTGAGGATTGAAGTTATTGCTCGTCGACTCAAATCTGGCTAGACTAGCAACTCATTTATTAAGCGGATCAGAAATCGGATTATTCTTTGCCTGGAAGAATGATCCGCTTACGAGAAGATCGGTCGGAAGTCGATCTTGGGAAGAGAATTGGTTTTGAAGTTTCGACGAACGAGGCACTTATGTTCAGAGGTCGCCTCGTGTCTTAGAGGATGACCGGATCGAGACGAGATAATGGCTGAAGCTCATTGACCCCTTATGCGGCTCATCTGGTGGGACCAAGATGTCTGAGATTTGCGTGATGCGTTTTGGTGGAGAAATATGAAAGGAGGTATCGCGGTTGTCGCTAGGTGTATGGTCCGCCGGCGGTGAAGGCGAACATCGAGGCCATCGTGGCTTTTGAATCCGCTAGAGATACCGAATGAAAATGGGAGAAGATAGCTATGGACTTCGTCATAAGTCTTCCAAAGGCGAGTAAGGGCATGATGCTATTTGGGTCATCATTGATCGACTCACGAAATCCGCACATTTTACGCCCATTAAATGCGACTTGTAGTATGGATCAGGTGGCACAAGTATATATCGAGAGATCGTTCGACTTCACGGAGTACCGGTGACTATATGTAACGAGAGATCCAAGATATACATCAAGATTTTGGAAGAGAGCCTTGAGGCGATGGGTACTAAGTTGGCGTTTAGTACTGACCCTATCATCCTCAGGCCAAGCCGGACGATGCAGCGAACTATTCAGACTTTAGAGGATATGTTGAGAGCATGCGTGCTTGACTCAGGTGGCAATTGGGAAACCTATCTGCCATTGGTGGAGTTCGCATACAATAACAGCTTTCAAGCTACTATTGGTATGGCTCCTTATGAAGCACTATACGATTGTCGATGTCGTTACCCGTCTATTGGGATGAAGTCGGAGAAAGAAAGATGTTGGGACGAGAACTCCTTGAAAGGACAGTAGAAGCTATTGAACGGATCAGATCTAAGATCAAAGCTGCTCAAGACAGACAGAAAAGCTATGCTGATAGAAGAAGAAAGGATTTAGAGTTTCAGCCTGGCGAAAAAGTATTTCTTAAGATCGCACCAATGAGAGGAGTTTTTCGTTTTGGAAAGAAGGAAAATTGAGGCCTAGATTCATTGGCCCATTCGAGATATTAGAAAGAGTTGGGAGCGTGGCTTATCGTGCAGCCCTACCTCCGGAACTCTCGGCGGATACATAATGTATTCCATGTTTCCTTACTAAGAAAGTATGTACATGATCCTAGCCATGTGGTGAACGTTGATCGATTGACGTTAGACCGGACTTGACATATGAGGAGGCGCTGTCGCATTTTGGAGAGAAAAGTCCAAATGCTCAGAATAAAGAAGTTCAAGTTAGTTAAGGTCGATGGGGTAAACACAGTTGAGAGGAGGCCACCTGGGAAAAGAAAGAGATATTCTAGAGAAGTACCCAGACCTCATTAATCATGTAAGTTAAATTTCGAGACTAAATTATTTTAAGTAGGAGAGGTTGTAGCGATTCAAAAAAAAAATTTTAAATTTCCGTTTTTAACGAATTTTTCCCCAAATCTCGTCTAGCCCTAAAATTAACAACCCTAATTTTAACCTATTTTCCCCCAATTCCTAAACCCTAATTCCAATTTCACCAAATTGAAGAACACGAACCCTAATTCTTGCCTCCCAAGACTTTCCAAAATTAAAATGATTTATCTTCCTAAATTAAATTATCTTACCTTCCTAATTTACGACCCTAAAACTCCTATATAAACACCTCTTTACACACAAATCATTCACAGCAAATTCACGGTAAAATTTCTTACTCGAGTTGTTTTTCTCTCTCGAGCTCTCGATCTCTTTCTCTGTCTCTCTCTCTTACTTTGAACACGCCGCCCGACAATGGTGGCACGATGTGATCGTGAAGCGTGGTTTCCCGGCCGAGGCGAGGCGAGTCGGCCGAGACGTCTCGTCTCAGTTTTTCTTTTCCCTTCCCAGTGAAACTTCGGTGTATCTGAGAATGAGGGAAGAAGACGAAAGCTTTGGGTTTTATTTAGATTATTTGCACCCCTGGTCCCTGAGCTTTCTTAGTCTATTTTAATTAGTCCATTACTTTATTTATGTACTTAGCCCAAAGGTTTTCAATTCCTTCAATTTAGTCCTTCAATTTTAAAGTCTGGTCAATTGCAGTCAAGACCCATGGCTTTCAGTTGACTTACGACTTAGTCCACTGTATTTTATTTATTCCACAAGTCCTAAAGTTTTAAATTATTTTCGATTTAGTCCAATAGTTTTCAAATTAGGTCAATTGCAAATTTGACCCTCTAATTTTTATTTGACCTTCAAATTAGTCCCTCAAATTCTCGATTTTACAAATTAGTTCCCAACTTTTCAAATTTAGCGATTTCAATCCCTAAACTTTTTATTTATTCGATTTCAACCCTACTTTTAAGAAATCCTTTTTACTTTTGAGACACGATTTACCCAAGAGACTTAATAGAGTTCATTTTATTATTTTTAGGACTAGGCAGTAGCGACAACCTAGCAATTTGCGTAACTAAGGCTCTAACTCACGAATTAAGGTAGATCTCTATCTACAAATATTTTTACTTTCAAATGCATAGATAATTTATTCTTATTACATGTTTATATGTGGCGTATTTCCATGAGATTATGTGCTATTTATTAGCATAAGAGAATTTGCTTGATCAAGCCCAGGACATGAGATTATTATTGCTTAAATGCAATCAATTATGAGAATTTTCTTGCTTTAATGCATGAGATTAGACTTGAACTTGTATTTATTACTTGTTCATGAGATTTACTTGGATTACATAAGCATGTATATTATATGTAATATTGAATTGTTATCTTTCTTGTGAGATCTACTGAGTATTTCTATGAAATACTCATATTTCCTTTTGACCAAATATTTGCAGACTGAGGGTTGCTGGCGTGGCGAATGGCAATGGACCCTTACCTGATTTTATTTAAATTATTTAGTTGAGACTCAATTTTATCTTATTATTCCAAAATATCATGTTTAAACAATTGTGATTGTTTGATTTTAAAGTTTAAATAATATTCCGCACAATTAAATTCTATATATTACCGTTGCTTAAATTTTCAAAAGTTCGTTTGAAAAGTGACGTGGCATTTCGAGTCACTGGAACTCGGGGCGTTACATGAAGGGTGTAGAGTTTGTGATATGATGATGATGGTCGTTGTGATATATGATGATGATGGTCGTCCAACTATCACGACCACAAATGTCGTCTATAAAGAAGTGTTTGAACTTATAGTTTTATACTTATTAATGACATCAGGTACGTTGTTCACTTTATTTGGTTTTTTCCACAAACCCTTTATGTCATTCGTGGTTTGATATGTGAAGTGAATGATTGTATTTATATATTATTGTGTTTGTGCTCTTATATTTATTTAGGTATAATGTTCCCGTCACAAATATGGGGTGTCGGCATGATATTATTAAGTCCAATGATGCTCACCACTTATTTATTTATTTATTGGTTTTTATTTTTCTGAATAAATGTTGACCAAGCTATTAGTGCACGAGGAAAACACATTAAAATTGAAATACTCTGTTCAATTTTTTATTTGTTAAAAATCCCCCATGAAATCTCAATCACCACTGAGCTAGTGATTTCTTTCTTCTACACCACATACCATATAAAACATTCAAAAAATAATAAATAAATAAAAATTAAGGATGCTTTTCAGGGTGATAGGATTGAATTTTTTTTTTCTTTTTTTTGTAGATTTTTATGTAAAAGAGGAGAGAAAATGAGTTGAGTTAACTGATGGATATTTGTTAATATATGTAGGTCCCACGAGATATGTGAATGTGATTAGTTCATCAAAAGAATGAATGAATAAAAATGAGTAAAAAAGTGAAAGAATATGGGAAAAAAAATGTCACCTATCACCCCCTTTGTAACTCTATTTAAACCAGAGTTTACATGGTGTTGTTTAAGTCATACACCTTCAAACTTACATCCTACTGCTTCCCTACGTTTCTGCACTCATGGAGAAAAGGAGGTCTGGAAACTATCAAAGAAGCATTTGGGACGACAATCATGTGCAGTCAATATCCACTCCATACGTGGTAAGATTTGAAAGAGTGTACCCTCACACTTTCTAATCACCAATGACACGATAAATTTTACACCAGCAATGTTATAGTGCTCATGTGCTATATATATCTATTATCAGCACTGCAAAATAAACAACACCACTCTTAGAGCTTGTTTGATTGGGGATAAAATTGATACGCGCGGTATTCCGTGTAAAATGTGTGGTTAATATTGTATTGAAAAATGTGTATATGGTTGAAAAGAAGAGAGAGAAATGTGTGGGATAAAAATTATCCCCAATCAAACAAGGCCTTAATAACATTATCATGTTAAACCTGCAGGGAAAAGAGTACTTGGAACTCGCCGAGAATATCAAGGAGAAGACAAGAATGATGATCAATGAAATTGAAGATGAGCTAGATCTGCTTCAGCTTATTGATAATCTGCGAAGGCTGGATATTTCTTACCACTTTCAAGACAAAATCAAGAAAATGTTGGAGCGTATGTATCTAAGTAATACCGTTTGCAATGGTCAAAACAAAAACGATTTATACACGACGGCCCTCAAATTTAGGCTCCTCCGACAACATGGATTCATGGTCCCTCAAGGTATGAGGCCACTAAAGCATTTCTCGTACTGCAGGAGAGAAAAGTTACTTGTACAAAAAATGTATGGACAAGCTTGTACTGAAAGTGACGTGGTGCTGTTGATTTACTTATCTTTATCAATTAGCATTGACCACTTGAGCATTATATGTATAGGTGACTGATATTTATTAGCCCAGACCCCTGATGATTTCTTTAACAAGTTTATGTTTTTCCAGAGATATTTAGTTGTTTCATGGATGAAAGAGGAAACTTCAATGAAGAACTCTGTGGTGACATTGCGGGTATTTTGTCTCTATACGAAGCTTCATATCTCTCGATGGAAAACGAAAGGATCCTAGACGAGGCTCGAATATTCACGAGTCGCCATCTCAAGGAAAGACTCCCTCAAATTGTGGATGAGAGTCTTGCCCTTCAAGTAAGCCATGCATTGGAGTTTCCACTGCACTGGAGAATGCAAAAACTCGAGGCAAAATGGTTCATAAATCTTTACCAGCATCGACAAGATGCTAACCTTATTTTACTCGAACTTGCTAAGTTGGATTTCAACCTCCTACAAGCCACATACCAAGATGAAATAAAACAAATGTCAAGGTAAGTAGTTCAAATCTCGTAGTCCCTTAACTATCTCCTTAACTGTCTCATCGAATTGGAATATAACTTATCTATACCTTGTTGTGTATGTGGCTCATTCTGATTGGATGAAATAGTCAATAGAACAAATAGGATGACAACAAATCTGAATTCAGTAAAGGGTTATGCTTTTTTCACTTTTTCACTGCTCATTTATATATGTTTTAATTTGTATTCAATTAGGTGGTATAAAGAAACCGGTCTTCCAGAAAAATTGGAGTTTGCTAGGGATAGATTGATGGAGTGTTATTTCTGGTCAGTGGGATTCACTCCAGAGCCTCAATTTGGACAAAGCAGGAGGTTCTTGACCAAGATTGCTGTACTGATAGCAATAACGGATGACATATTTGACATTTATGGAAGCTTAGATGAACTTGAGCTTTTTACTGACATAGTGGAGAGGTTAATTAGCTTTTTTAGTTGCCATAAAAAAAAGTTATTATTTTTCCATTATTGCTTGTCTTATTTTATTTATTATTCTTTTTATATTTTGGGGGCCATATCAGGTGGGACATCCATGCATTGAACCAGCTTCCAGAGTACATGAGGATTTGTTTTCTGGCTCTCTTCAACTGCACTAGTGAGATGGCTTATGTTGTCCTTAAAGACCAAGGTCTCAACATAATCCCAAACACACGCAAATTGGTAATTATCGTTTCTGTCATTTTCTACGTACACAGATTAGACTCACATAAAGTGTCAAAACTGCACGAAGTGAGATAGAAATAGTAATATTGTAATAAACTAATAATCTCACATCACAATATTTGATTCATCGTATTAGCATAACCTCATATATAAATTTTATCTGCATAAATAAAATATTATGATATCTAACTCGCAATTTTGTAATGTTTACATACATAAGTGGGCGGAGCTTTGTAGAGCTTACATGACAGAAGCAAGATGGTACTACAGTGGTTATTTCCCTAGCTTGAGTGAGTACCTAAACACAGCTTGGATATCCATTTCCGGGCCGCTTCTTCTTTTTCATGGTTATTTTTCGACTATAAACCCTATCACGAAGAAGGACTTGGGACATTTGGAGCAATACCCCGGTATCATTCAATGGCCATCACTCGTTCTTCGTCTAGCAAACGACTTAGGAACTTCATCTGTATGTACACTAAACCCTGACCCTAACTACACATTTAGTATACAGTAGTTGACCTATGAAATAAAAATACATACATCATGTCAAGCACTGTTGTTTATCAAATATACTGTAAATGTTACATGTTAATTTCTCATATAATATATATATATATAAAATACAGGACTAGATGGATGATCTCCTAAACGTTCGCATTAGTTTGCATGATGACATGGTACTGACATGTCACCGACAAGTCACCATTTTCTGAATATAAGTGATGACTTCGCAATACAAAATTTGTTGGTGGCATGACTTGTGCTCTCTCGTGCAAGAAGGAGATTAATTATATTACTATTACTAATCATTCCGATGTTACAATTATTTGACTGTAATTAATAACAGATTATTGATGATATATCATGAATGCTTACAAGTAACATTACTTTATATACATAAGATATGAGCAAGATAATTCATGCATGATTTTGTGACACGAAATGTATATTATGTGCAGGATGAAATCAAGAGAGGTGACATTCCAAAATCAATACAGTGTTACATGAATGACACGGGTTGCTCTGAAGAGGATGCTAGAAATTATGTTAAGAATGTAATTGACGTGACGTTGAAGAAAATGAATAAAGATATATTAATGGACAGCCAAATCAAGGATTTCATTGGAACTGCAATGAATCTTGCACGGATTGCACAATGCTCTTATCAGTATGGAGATGGATTTGGAGTTCCTCATCTTGAGACTAAAAAGAACATAATTTCTTTGATTGTTGAACCAATTTCCATGCAATTCTGTAGTGGCTTCTAGAATTAAAAATTGTATTCGAATTACATTTTGCAGTTCCGTATCAAGTATTGAAATATAGAGAGATATGTTCGAATAATGATGACAAGGACTTTCGTGAACCATAATATCAAGTAAATTCAACAGCTTATTAAAAGTTTAAGACTTAGATATAATATATGCAGAACCAATATCTTATTTACAATTAATTGGAGTACTTTATTCACCATTCTGTATATCACGTGAGACATGGATTAAGTAATAGCATTTATTTTTAAATAATAGTTAACGTGAAAATAATAACAAAACTACGTAAGCTCTAAGCATGTGTAATCAAACTCTATACGGACAAAAGAATAAATGTGTTGTCTTTACCATTCTCAGAAAATCTCTCGTTCGTTCGGTTTCACAAAAAAACTCATCAATTATCTTCTTAATTCGATAAAGATTTAAGTTTTTATAATCTAATTTCACTAAGTCTTGTAATCTGATTTCACTAGGTTTTATAACTCAATTTCACTTAGGGTGTGTTTGATTGCAAACCCCGAAAATGGTTGGAAGGAAAAAGTTTTCCGAGTAAATAAATTTTGGGAAAATATTTTTCATGGAAAATGATAGTTGTAAGTATTTGATTGCATTAATTTGAAAGTTAAAAAATAGTGTTGTTTTCCTTATTTTCGTGCTTTTTTAATGAAATTTGATCATTTTCTTTATTTTTATGATTAAAGAAAATTATCCATTAAAAAAAACAAAAAAATGCAAACTTTTTTCGAAAAATAAAAACCTCCTCACCCAAAGGAAAATATTTTTCTCCAAAATAAGAAAAAGCGCTGATTTCGAAAAAAATCAAAAACATTTTCCAAGAAAAAAGGGCAATCAAACAACCAACCAAAGAAAAAAAAAATTAAAAAATGATATTTTCCTTAAAAAAAAAAAATGAATCAAACACACCCTTAGTTCAACTCTCACTTCTTCTATTTCCATCTATTGATTTCTTGATGTTGTCAATTCGACCACTGTAGCAATGATCCCGAGTCCCGACCACTAATCTTTTTCCAAATAATATTGTTATCAATTCCTTGCAAAAATTATCTCACAGAATTAAGCATGTACTAAGGATTCAGCACTAACTAGCAATATATGCTAAAGGTGAGAGACCGAATGTTCAATTTCCCGGCATATAGAAATTTCCGTTTCCGTTTAACGGTGCGGAAAATCTGAAGTTCCACCGTCAGTCTCCAAATCTCTGTTTCGGTTCCTTCTCCTCTCCATTTCTTTCAAATGAAATCCAAATTGCTACTGGAAGTTACAATTTTTGCGTAGAGAATAATCCAAATATTTATTCTTTTTCATAAATTTATATTTCTCCAAAATCATTTTCAGCTACTTGTAGATTCATCATATATCTGCTTTTTTGGATTAGACAGAGAAGGAAGATAATGGAGAAGAAGAAAGCAACGATGACGCTCAAGGATTTCATTCGAAGTTCAATTCCTTCGGATCTCCCTCTACCTTCTGCCCACGGCGTGCGAGTTCCTTTTACCTTATTGGCCATTTCATTACCGATTCGCGGCGATCGTAGCTTCTGGAATTAAGATTTATCTTCATTTTGTACTGTGAATTTTTGCTTCATTTTGTTCCATGTGTTTCAGTTTTAGAATTCAGTGTATCGCTGATTAGGATTTTAATTCAAGCTTGTGAATTTTTTCTCGTAGATTTTGTGCCAGACTTATTGGATTGTTTATGGAGATTAGTTTGATGAACATTGGTGTTTACGGACACTGAAATCTGAATGCTATCTCTGCTCAAGTATCTGATTTTGTTTGTGAAGAGCTTAGATCCTTATGAATGATTGATCAATTCACTGAACGAAGTGTCTATCTTTATGTACTTCATTTATTCTGTAGCTTGTAACAGTAAATCTGTATGGTGGAATTGCATTTGGAAATTGTTAGTAAAACTGATGTTGTACAGGATCATGTGGCCTGCAGACCGGGATGCCTTTGACAGGCAGATTTTCATGGGGGAATTCAATGGGAAGGTCTGAGAATAGGTTGCGTCCAGCGTCGCCCGGGTCAGTTAGGAGTTACGATGACAAGGCTCCACTGTTAGTTCGCAAGGAACACATTAGCTCTCATTTTGATGAGGATGAATGCAGACCTTTAGATGCATCAGGTCCTCGATGAACTTTGAGTGACGAGGTTACCCGACCACAAATGGATTATCTGTCTGGTGCTAGAGCTGGTGGTCAACTAAGCTCAACTCAAGTACCTCAATTTTCAAGTGGTTCAATAGGTAGTTCTTATGCACGGAGACTTACTGAAGTACATAATGTTAGATTGAAGAATCAAACTAGTAGCATTATTGGGATGAATTATCAGAATGTGGGTGGAAAATTTGGGGCTGAATGCTTGGGGAGCTACGAGGGAGGTGGCAGGTCCTTATGTTGCATCAAAGTTGGCTCATGTGAGTGCTCTTGAGAAGGTTTCATAGGGTTGGTGGGACCCAAAACAGCTAAGCCATCCTCAAAACGATGCTCAGATCATTGGAAACTCAGTAAATGGAAGATAGCCTTATAACAAGGGAAATGATGATGTGAAAAGTGGGACTGATTATCGAGAGGTTGGATTGATGACACATGCTGAGAGAAGTGTGGAATTTGGAGATGGGATCACCTAATGAAAGAACTAGGTCAGTCATGTATATGGACTCAGATGTGAGAAAGGCATCAAATGATGTTAATGAGCTTCAGCCTGTTCGGACTGCTATCAAATCTGGTGGGAGTGAGTTTGAGAGGCACAAACTAAATCTGCTTCCAAGATCCAATCATTGGACAATATAGATGTGACACCTAATCATAAGCAGGTGCCTTAGATTTTGATTCTTTTTTAACTTAGTTTCGAGACATGGCCCAATATCTCATTGCACTCCTAACATTTTTCATGACGACATATCAGAAGCCAAGTGATACATTTCATATGGAGGATGGTAGCAAGTTATATAGATCTGCAAATCACGAACAACCTGGGCTTGCCAAATCAAAGCAAACACTAGAGCCCCCAAAACTGAACTTGAAGCTGCAGTCACAGTCGATTGAACTATTAGAGAGAAATGCTGAAGTCCAAAGGTTTACAAAACGTTTCTCCCCTTCTGAAACAACGACCGTGTTGATTACTTGTTTGTCTTTATTTTCTCCAGGCCGGCCATAGAGATATTTGTGATTTAGAATTGAAGAGTTTGTAACGACCTCAATTTTCAAAGGAAATGCTCTGCGTGGAACTCAACATAAACTATTACATGTTTCTATCATTTTCTCATTGGAATTTATTTGTTTTCAGTCAAAAGTTTCTCATTTATTCTAACTAATTGGTTCAGGAATGCTGTGTTTGGAGGAGCTCGGCCACGAGAACTGGTAAGTTCATTTTCTTGTCATTCCAAGACGATGTAAAGAGTGGTGTGGAGCACAGACTCTGCGCTTTTGTATTTGGGAAATATAAGCATCTTTTTCACACCCTCTTGCAAAATTGCATCACAATGCACAAGCCATTTAATGAATGATTGTGACTCATTTATGTACCTTGCTGTGTTGTTCGATTGACATTATTATTGTTTAGCTTAATGTCATTCGTTGTATTAGGTTCTGAAGGACCGAGGAATTGGCGATGTTGCTGCAAGCAATCATGGCAGTCAACTTTCCTCTAGGTACTGCATTTTTCCTTTCATTTCCTTGATTGGGACAGGTTCCCATTTCTCATTGCATACTCTTCTCCATTTCAGTCAGAACAGCTTCATTTTTCCGCAGTAGGGATTTTATGTCTACTACAATCTATTTGATTCTACTTGATTCTCGGCATGTATTCATGTGAACTTCTATTTATTAGTGAGAAAGGTCTCAAACAGTTTTATGTCTTGATTTGTCTACATGCAGGGTCAAGCAAAATTCGCCCAAGGCAGAGAAAGTAACTGTGCATACTGCTTGTCACAATGGAAAAGCCGAAAGCATTCATGGCGACAAGATAGTGAAGCAGAGTGATAGAAGAGACCACAGGGCAGATGTAGAAAGGAATGACACGCAGAGGCAGAACAGGCAAAATGAGAAATGGAAAAATAGAGGGAATGAGAAGCACTCCAATCAGCAACAAGGGAGGCCACCATCATCAGAGATCTGGCATAAGGCTGTTGAACATCAACATCCGGCATCATTTCGAACTACTGTGCAGCGGTATTGTAAAGCAGCTTCAGCAGTTGAGCTAGCACAGGCCTCCTCAAAATCAGTCTCAGATCCAACTGTTGCTAATCATCTTTCTGTGCAAAATGACGCTCCTACCCTGGTCAGGTGCCTTTTTCTCAACTAATGGAGCCCACCCCGAGACCATAGATAAATGGTTACTCATATACAGATGGTTGATATGTTTAACAATGTCAAAGGAAACACCGGCCCTGCAAAGTATTGGATGCACAATCTCCATCCTAGGGAATGATGGCTGAAGTCCTCAAACTTCAAACCAGTCGAAAGTGATAGAGAGAACCAATTAGAGCACACGTTTAGTTCACATTGGGCCATTTTTAGAGGATAAGCAGAGCTGCAGAGGTGTTGAATGGAGTTTAGTTCATTGAAATATTTAGCCGTCGAGTTTATCTATAAGAATGCACTTTTCCATATTCCATTTCAGTTGGCGTAATCTTGATCCAAAATGCTGTGCACTATAGTTTGAGATACAGATGGAAATACATCTAAAATTTATTCGATGTACATAAATATTGACAGAGAAGAATCTAGTAGAAGTAAGAGTTTGACGTGTGCGTATATCACTAATGATGGAATTGGAACTTTTGCGGTGTGTACATGTATGTTCTGTTATTATATTACCATCCATCAGATTTGAAATGGCGCGGTTTTACAGTAGGAATGCTAAAATAAAATGCCAAAATAATGTAGTTATTTCTACCTCAAAATGGAAGAATTGAAAGAGAAAACACTTCAACAGGATTCAAACAAGCAAATGCCATCATCTCCACATTAACAGCATAAACTTCACTTATGATCCAACACTTTCTTTAAACAGTTCGACAGGATCCAAACAGCACTTCGACTATTACAAACTTCAGTATTTTAAACTGAGTACAAGGCTTTTCTTATGACAAAAAACCAGGTTACATCAGAGAGTACGACGACCCAAGAACAGATGCATGATTTTTACCCAGGTTTCGCCCTCGAAGGCACTCCAGATTCATCACTTGAGAATGATCCACGTGAAGATTTACCTATCAGAACATACAGAAAACATGTTAGGAGTTAGCTTGTGTTCGGCGGCTTAATTTTGGGGTAGACTGAAGTTATAACGAAACTTAATTGCTGTCTCCTGCTGAATATAGTTAGCATTATGAATTTGAAAAGTACCTTCGGCCCATATTGTTTAATGAACCACTCAGATGTTTTAGGATTTGATGCTTCAAACATTGTTCTCTCAAGCCCTAGGCGACTGACTACTTTTGCAATAATATCAGCCCTCACTGAATCAGCCTGTCTGCAGATATCATCAGCATCAATCATTATCATATCCGCTCCAGCCTCAAGGCATCTCTCGGCCTTCCTAATCAAAAGACCAACATCCTCAACAAGTTCTGAGAAAACATAAAGAGTGTTAGCCAACCATACAAGAGACTACTATAGTTCTAACATGAATCTGCGGCAACAAACAACTATGCTGAAATGAAAGATTCATTAACTAGATGGTTTCACCAATCACCATCAAGATTCAAGACTTCGTGCGTGTTCAGTTAAACTTTTATTTATAGATTATAGCTCCCAATAATATGCTTTGCTTACCTGAGGATCGAGTTGTTGGTACCACATAAGCCCCAAAAGCTCTATCCCCCTTTGGTGGTATATCAGACTTGTTGACCTTCACTGTAAACACAGGCTTAGCCCTAAGACCTCCACTCTTAATCAACCTAACATATCTCAAGAGTGTTTCTTCTGGGATCCCTAGTGTTCCAACTTCTATCTCAATGGTATCAAAACCCATTCGCTTACATTCCTGTGTGGATTTCAGAGCTGATGTTAGGAAATTAAAGACAAGAAGAAATGCGAAAGTGAATCTTATGTTTTTCATACCTCAATGTACTCTTTGAAAGATGATGGACCTTTGCGCAATAGATGCTCAGACCAGTCGCCGGTGCTCACATATACATTGTGTTTGTGTGCCATGTCTGTCACTTCTTTGATGTAACTTTTCGACATCAAACTATGAGAGCCTCCCGTGAACTTCAAGCCATCAACAAACTGTCCCATAGATTCCAAAACATCCTGCAAATCAACATTAATGTGGTTCAAAGAACTTAGCCTGTGTTTGTCAAAACTTTCTCCCCCCTTTCGTTGCCTTAGGACTCCATTTCTTATTCCATCAAAGCCAAACTTTAATTTCAACGACACTTTAAAAACTACTGCTTACTATTATCATGCATTTCATCATCAAAATTACCTATCCAGAGTAAAAAAGTAACTTTTGAGTTTACGGTTAATATCACAATATCAAATCACTACCAGGAAACTAATGACGAACCAATCATTCACAATCCAGGAACAACTTGGGTGCGGTACAGACATCATTCTGATAAAAAAAAATTACTCACTTATCCTACTTTACCGAAGAATGAGAACAGAAGATCAAAGTTCTCATCAACCAACCAAATGAGTTTCTTCACCAAAGAAAAGCATCTATTTCAGCTTGCTATAGATTCAATACAAAATGAAACAATCTAAAAACTCGAGATGAAACCGAAGTTGACACAGAAGGCAACCATTTATTCATCAAATTCTAGCTAAGTAGACCACTACAAATCCAATCCAGTTATCTCAAGCATTTGCAATTAAACTGGGAAAAGGGCCATAAACATCGATTAACAGCTTCACCAAACATAATTAAATGTTTCAATTAGCACTTGTTTAATAAACTACGACCTCCAATAACAGTGTTCAGTAAGTTCCCCAATTAGTAAACGATCACATATTATTAACATTAAACTCGAAATGTAATCATCGCCCCATCATCGCAATAGAGAAGAACGAAGGTTTCGCGGAAATGCGTACCTGCAGGAGGTCCTGGGAGAAGAGAGAATAATTAGGCCCTCTAACTTCGGTGACACCGTACCTTCGCGGCTTCTCCGGCCGATCTTCGTCTTCGAAGAAGCTCTTCCATCTGTATGCAGCCATTTCTTGTGTCCTCTTCATGCGCAGAGGTTACAGAGGAATAAAGCGAATAGCGATCGTCGATTGAAACAGAAATGTGAGAACCGTGAGAAGGACCATGAAGCAGTAACGAATGGCGTCGGTTTTTGAGAAGAAGAATGGAGCGATTTCTAGAAAGATGCCAACTAATCCATGGGTCCCGGTCCCAACTCCTACGTATCAAGTCTGCAAAATACTCCCTGCGTCTAAAGGCTTGGGGGCGTTTTTTTTTTTTTTTTTTAAATTTTATTTTAAATATCCTAAATCTATAATCTATAAATATATAAAAGTTGTTCCACTATTAGGCAAAAAAACACATAGTTTCCCTCCAAGAATTAAAAATTTATTTTTTTTAGTTTTATTTTTGGATTGTTGATGTATAAGGAAAGAAAAAATACCATATATATAATACATAAGAATCTCAATTAAGACAATTTTGTATATAATGTATTATTTATAATAATAAATATATTATAGTCGATAAATAATATATCACAATAATCTATTATTGTGTGTATATATATACACTATAATAGTCGAAGAGAACAATAATAATAATAGTTTGTATAGTAATAATAAGCAAATTTGCTATAATTGAAAATTATATTATTTAGAGTAATAACAATAATATTACGTTTATCTAATTTCACAAAGTGTAATTTAAGGGTTGTTGGTTAAAATAAAAAAATTTTAATATTAGATCAAACAAATTATTCTTCAAGTCATATTCATATTTTATATTTATTTTTCAAAGTAATATGTATATAGAAATTTCATGTTATTGAAATTGATTGGAATTTATGATTGATAAAAGCAACATGTTGCATTAATGGAGAGAAAAATAAAAATATTCAATTTAATAAAAATATTTTAAAATAAATTTTATTTTCTGGAAAATTTCGAATTATGAAAATAGTTATTTCATGTTTAATTTAGTATAAGCCTTTTTGCTAAAACATTTGTTTTAATTTAGTATTTTTTTATGTTTAATTTAATATAAATCTTTTTGTTAAAACATTTGGATTTTGGTATGGTATGTATGGCCTTTTGGATTTTGATATTAGTATATCAATGAAAATATATTTGACACATGTAAGCTAGGTTTAATAGTTATTTATTTACTAATAAATTTATATATTAGCTTGTGGGACAATTAGAGGAGAGTTTTTATTAAATATTTTTAGGAATGTGAAATAAATATAATTGATTGAAATGTCGTCTAATTCTAACTTAAGAGAAATCTGTATGATATTTTTCTTATTTAGTTTTCAATTTGATAATTATTTTCATGTAGAGAACGTAGAATCTAATTTAATTTCAAACAAAAATTTGGTGAAACTTATTTACTTTTTTTAATAACATATATTTATTAGAGAATTTTTTTTTTAGCAAAAGTTATAGATTAAAAATTAAAAGGTTCTATTAATGAAGAGCCACACTTGATTAAAAAGTTAAAAATAAAAATAATCATCAACAAATAATAATCACACATACACGACTATAAGACACGTCATATTTGACTTAAAAAGTGATATTTAAAAAAGAAAGAATATTAAATTATGTACAATTTGAAAAAAGTTGGGAAATTTTTACTTTTTTCATTTTAAATTAAATAATTGATTTTTCAGTGACAATTTTTTAAATAAAAGTCTCATATTAAATAAAATAAAAAATTCGCATATAGAAAAGGTGAGACTTGACTAAAAAGTTTAAAACAAAAAGACTCACAAAAAATAATTGAAAATGCATTTCCACAATATCAACCTATTCCCGTAAATTTAAATCTTTTTAAGGAGCCCATTAAGTACAATTAATGATAATAGTTTAGTATTTCCTTAAACTAAAAATGATTTGATTCAATATTTTCATTTCTGCGGATGCAAATTTTGAGTTTTGATAAAGAAGATCAACTAGAAAACTGAACAACAAATGTGGTGTTCAACAAAGTGCTCCAAAATTTAGAATAATTTTTGTGATTTATAATATTTATTTGGTTTAGATGCATGCTGCTACAATATTACTCTACGTATTCAAATTTACTTGCATTTAATACGCGTTACATTATAACTATTTTAATTTGATTATCATACAATATTGTTCAACTATGTCTTTATATCTAATGTGAGACGCGTTATACATATTTTATCTTAATTGTCCAATAATATTTGTTTATTATTTCAATTATATTTGCATCCAATACATATTACTCAAAAATATTTTCTTTTTCTATTTATAAAATGTGTTATTTAAACTGTTTTCATCTCGTGCAACGTAGGGGTGCGAATACTAGTATATAGTCTATTTCTCCACTAAGAAATATTTTTATTTTTTGTGTATTTATCAAAATAATTTTATTTAATTTGCTTAATTATAACTATTATTTTAAAATAGGACTCATTAAAAGATGATAGATTAAAAAATTAGTTATCAAATTTATTTTTCCACTAATTTTTTTAATCTTTGTAAGAAAGTCAATAAACGTCTATAACGGGGACGAAGGGAATAGTATTTAGGCATTTTTTTGGATAAGTATTTAGTAATATCTTTTTAATATAAATATTTAATATCTTGATAACTAGAATTTGGTTTTTTTATTTCACCCTTTTTTTTACTTAATACTGCTATAATATCAGGCTTATTGCTTATTTGACGATTTAACTACCAAGATTTTTATACTTTCAAATATTTATTTTTATATTTTCCCGCCCTGAAAATCTCTTTAATTATTTTTTTTAAAGGTAAAAATCTCTTTAATTCTCTTTTTACAAATGACAAGAGAGCAGTAACTACTAACTACTAACTACTAACAAACTAGACAATAATTTTATGTAGAAAACAATATACTACTTTTATTGTTGTGGCACGTATAACTGAAATTTGTTTTTAAAAAAAGTATAACTGAAATTAACTATGTTGCATGAAATTTAGCGTGAAATTGCTTATCTATATATGATAAAGTAAAAAAATTGTGTAATGCTGTTAAATAATAATAATAATAATAATAATAATAATAATAATAATAATAATAATAAAATGAGTAATGCTATTATTTGATAAGCACAATTTTGCACTTATAGGGAAATTTATAAGCGGACGACAAGTACCATTTGCTTGAAATTTTATTTTATTAATAATTGTATGATGATTTGTTTATTTCAGGTGAAACTCTCAACTTTAGGTCGTGTCCATTGGTATTAGAGTGATTTGGGTCGAAAAGAAAGTGAAAGGTTTGAGATCTTTTATCGAATTTGTGAAGATGAAGGACTTGAGTAACAATTTTCGAAGGACTTGACAGTAAAAATTAGAATTTAAAAACTAAACCTAAGATGTCAAAATTTTAAATCTCTAGTTGATACATGATAAGTCTTGAAAAGGCACTTAAATAACTCTTCTATTTTACGTGTTTGTGTGTTTTATTAGTGTTATATGTTCCGTTTATTGTGTTTTCCTTTATTGTGGTGTTTATGGTCACAAAGAATCAAAAGGAGTCAAAATGGATGAAAATCGAATGAAAATAGAAACTCGGGACCAAAATACAAGCGAATCAAAGATGGAGGGTCTCCGATGCAATTTTATGAAAAGTTATTTTTATAATTTTTCTTGTACCAATGTTTAAGAACATCAAAAGAGGATTCCCAAACTTTTTCTAAATCCCAAATCGGAGTTTCCTAGTTAAAGTTATGGTCGTTTGAAGAAAAATGACTAAAAGTGTCATATCGAAAAAATCAAGAACTCCTGATTTACTCAAGGCAGTAATTTGACCATAACTTGAGCTACAAAAATCGAATTGACCCGATTCTTGTTCCTGTGGAAAGTAGACTCAGAGGGTTACAACTTTGGTGTTCATGATTTCAGATGATTCGGACATTATAGTGGTCAAAAATGGGTAAAACCGTGACTATTCTGAATGGAGGATTCTTTGGACCATGTTTTGGTAGAAAATTCATAACTTTCTATTAAAATATCCAAAAGATGAAATTCCAATTGCCAAAGCAAAATAAGATGTTTACCTACACCATGATGAAATTCCAAAGCAAAATAAGATGTTTACCTACACCATGATGAAATTCCATTATCATGATTTGGTAGATACAATTTAATAAACCCATGATGGTGCATGAGTGTAATTTTTTATTGTATTTTCTTATGAAATTTTACCTATAAATAGAGGCTTTTGTAAGGAAGGAAGACACAACTTTGAAGAGAGAATTAGCTTGTGATTCTCTCCAACTTTCTCCTCAATAAAATTCTATTCATCAATTGTTCTTAGTTCTAACTTAAAAGCTCTTAGTTCCAACTTAAAAGCTCTTAGTTCCTCATATTCCGGCGGAAGTAAGAACCTAAATTTAGGTTCGAATAATCAATCGACGATACTTCGGCCGTGAATATGATTACCGGAGCATTTCTTCGTTAGTTTTTCTCTTTCTTTTATTTTTCATATTTGAGAAAGTTAATTTCTCATATATTGTGGAGGTGATATAAGGCGAACACTCGCTAAAAAGTATTTAACCTGCATATATGAGTGATTAAACTTCTTTATTTATTTCTTAGCATTTATTTTCTTATTTGTATTTTTTTATATATTATTTGTAATAGTGAAGTATAATCTATTATATTGTGGAGGTGATACAAGGTGAACACTCGCTAAAAAGTATGAAATCCACAAATATGACTAGTTAAACTTCACTATCTAGTTCGAGGGGAACGTTGTGTTCAACTAACATGTTATTATCTTTTCTATCTCTTTAGTAACGTTTTATCTATTACTCCACTTCAATTTGTTGATTTGTTATGCTTGTAAATCCATTTTTGAGTTTATGTGATTATTGCATTCACTTTGGCCAATTGAATCAACTAATCTGTAAATTCAAGTTACACGCTAGGATGGGAACTCTTGATCCGTAAATATCATTAGATTCCAATTCAAAGTAGCAAATAAATATCGTGCATATTTATTAACAAATAAACTTAGATGCATTAATTCGAGTTTGTGAAATTATTCATCTAATTCAACTCATTCTTCTCATTCATTTATACTAGCTTTGCATTGAATCCTAAGAACTTGTTTAGAGTTATCCAATAGCTAGATGTTAAGTTTAAAAACTCACTTTAATTTAATACACTTAAGGAAGAATTCGTTAATCAGAGTATCTTGGTTAATTGGAGTTGATAAACTGAAGAAGGAATAGTAACACGTTACATGGGAAAGATAAACACAAGTTGTTGACACAACCGAACCCGAGAACTAGATATTTAGTTGAATTTTTTTTTTTTTTTTGAAACTTATATTTTGTTATTTGATTTTCGAATTTCATTCTAATTTCTCAAAACACCCATTTACTATATTAATTGATAAAATCAACTAGATTTAAACACCGTTCCTCTTGGGTTCGACCCTTACGTACCACTTCTACATTAATTTGTAGTTTTGAAACCGAGTAAGGAAAAAAATTAAACTTTGGCGTGCCGCGACAATACGCGCCCATGTTTTTGGCGTCGTTGCCGGGGAACGGTTAACTAATTTAGTTGTTTTTATTAATTAATTTAAAAAAATTCACTTGTATGCATAATACTCGATCCACTAATCAAATTCTTGAAAATTTTGACCCAGAAATCGAGAAATCCATTCGAAGATGAATAATACAAGCAAAACAAGAATAAGAAATGGCTAATAACAACAATGAAAGAACTCTTAAAGAAATGGCAACTCCTGAAGTTACTCAACAACCATTGTGTATCACCTTTCCAACCGTAGAAGAAGGTAAAACTTTCGAGTTGAAATCCGGTTTGATACATCTTCTACCATCTTTTCATGGACGATCCGGCGAAGATCAGTACCGACACTTGAAGGAGTTTCATGTGGTGTGTGATAGTATGAAACCCCCAGGCATCACTGAAGAGCAAATCAAGCTCAGAGCTTTTCCATTTTCACTAAAAGATGCCGTCACAGATTTGTTATATACTTTACCACCAGGATCAGTCACAACATGGAATCAAATGAAGCAACTTTTCCTTAAAAAATACTTCCCCGCTTCAAAGACCTCAAACATCAGGAAAGATATCTCTGGAGTACGCCAAAACAATGGAGAAACTCTTTATGAGTATTGGAAGCGTTTCAAAAAGCTCATTGCAAGCTGCCCGCATCACCAAATCAGTGAAAATCTCATAGTGCAATACTTCTATGAAGGTTTATGTCAATCAGACAGAAACATGGTTGATGCTGCTAGTGGAGGAGCTCTGATGAACAAAACCGCTGCTGAAGTAAGAACATTGATTTCAAACATGGCTGAAAACACTGAACAATTCAGTGCAGACCGGGAAACGAACATTCGAAGAGTAAATGAGGTAAGTAACTCCAATGTTGAAAACCAACTCTCTGAACTAACCTATCTTCTCAAATAAATTTTTGTAGGAAACAATCCACAAGTCAAAGCATGTGGCATATGCACAAACCTATGACATCCTACAGATGCTTGTCATGTTTTGTAAGTGGATAAAAATGAACAAGTGAACTCAACAAGCAATTTTCCATTCCCAAGGCAACAGTACAATCCATACTTAAACACCTATAATTCAGGATGGCGAGATCACCCCAATCTGAGTTATGGAACCAACAAGCCTCCAGGTTTCTTCCCTCAAGGGCAGTTTCAACAGTAAGGAAATTTCCAACCCCAAGGATAATTTCAACAAAAGTCTCAATCATCAGGTACGTCTTTCGAGAATATGGTGAAAACATTAGCAACTAACACTGTGAAATTTCAACATGATTCCAAGGCAAGCATTCAAAAATTGGAAAATCAGATGAGTCAATTGGCAACTGCCATCAATTGCCTAAAAGCACAATCTGTAGGAAAACTACCATCCCAACCTGAGGTAAATCCAAAGAATGTCAGTGCTATAACCTTAAGAAGTGGAAAAGAGATAGAGAACCCACACAAAAAAGTTCTCACACATGAAGATAAAGAAGAAAAGCTTGAAAATGAGGTATGTCATAACCCCTCTATGTAATGACCCGCCCGAATTCGTCCCGGATACGGATATGATTTCGTATATACGCCCGTATATGACCCCGTATATGATATGAAATGACATGATGACGTTTCAGTATGACGTATATGTATATGATATGCTCACATTATGATTTGCAGTACGGGATATGCTTCGGGATGCGAAACGGCCTTCGAAAAGAGGAAAATGGGAAAATTCGGCAGAACCAGAATTACGGCCGTAAACGTCAAGTTACGGCCGTAATGGTGCAAGGTTACGGCCGTAATGGTAAAAGGTTACGGCCGTAAGTCAAGAATGAAGGTTAAAGGACTGATCCTCTGCTGGTCGCGTGACCGGAAGCGATCAGCGTGTGTCTTAGGTTACTGAGTAATTTAAGGAGTTACGGCCGTAATTTTGGAATTTACGGCCGTAACAGGGATATTTACGGCCGTAATTTTAAGTCGGCAGAAGTGTTATTTTAGAAGATTCTAGCCATTTCTTGGACATTTCTCACCCAAGCTCGGTTCTCATGACCCCAAAACCCCTCCAAGACTCCCAAACACCCATGTGATCATCTCCAATCTCATGTATGACCTATGTAATGATTGTGTAATCCTTGATTACAAGAAGGAAGGGAAGAAGAGAAAGAAGAAGAAGAAGAGGGAGAGGAGAAGAGGAAGAAGAGGAAGCTTCTCCATGCTTGTTTGAACTCCATCTATGGTAGATATGGATGTTTTACATGTTTTATGTCATATATCTATGCTTATGAATGAATGAATAAAGAATTGATCATGTTTATGCCATGTTTATGCTATGTATGAACCTAGAAAGCATGTGTAGGATCCATTGGCTTGTCCTATGCTTATGATATGTTATGCCATGATATATGTGTGATTTATGATCTACGTGATCTTCGTGCCAAGTTCCATGAGTGAATTGGTTAGGACTTGAAAGAATCATAGCGATTGTAATGTATAACTCATGAAGTCTTCCGTGAAAAGCATGGCGTTAAGGTGTGTTTTATGTGGTGACTATGATTCAACGTAAACCCTTACGTGTATATGTGTGATGATTATGATGTATGAAGTATAAGACCTCAACTACGTTCGTGTATATGTAAGGGAACGAACGTGTTATATGCGATATGTATGTGTTGAGGGCAAGGCTATGCATATGATATTACATGTGTTTGTTTACGCGTATACATTGAAGCATGATCATGCATGAAAAACGATGAATAGGGTTGCCTACCAAATGTTTATATAATGTTCGTCTCACAAAGGTTTGAGACAATTGGTCCAAATGAAGGTCCCACAAAGGACTGGGGTCTGGCCAATTAAAGCATGAATGTATGTTACGGCGCCGATATAAACATATGGTTCGCAACGGGCCCACGATTATGAATACGTCATGCATTGCATCTATTGTCTACTGAGTCTTTATGACTCATTACGTGTCTATGTTTATGTTCTATGAAGGTGATGTGATCGGGAGATGGCGAAAGGTCCTAATGACGTGATGTGATGTGTGATTGGGAACGGGAATTGACGATCATGCGCTATGTAATGGACTCCGAAACCCTAGTAGGTTATATGCTTTCAATGTTTAGGGTTTCGGGTATGAATGTATGATTGACGTTCGTCTAGTTCCACTATGTATAAAAAAGAAATGAAAACCCGTGCACAGGCCCGAAGGTGGCTTTATCTTTATACGTTATGTTTACGATGCGTGCACGGTACACTCTGATCGGTACACTCTGATATGACATCATTTATGACGTATATGTATGTGGAACTGGACGGGGCGTTAGACTCTATCATTACTAAAGTGATCATCCCCCATTTTTCGAGTAGATTAGCAAAAGCTAACAAAGAAGATAAGGAATCAGAAATTTTGAACACATTTAGAAGAGTAGAAATCAACATTCTATTGTTAGATGCAATCAAACAAACCCCACGCTATACTAAGTTTTTGAAATATTTTTGCACTAATAAGAGGAAATTGAAAAGAAATGAAATGATAAAAATGGGAGAAACCGTTTCAGCGGTATTCCAGAAGAAGTTGCCTCCAAAATGCAAAGACCAGGGTATATTCACTGTCCCTTGCACCATACGCAATCACCACACTGACAAAGCACTTATAGATTTAGGAGCATCCATAAATGTCATGCCTAGATCCTTGTATGCTTCACTTAATTTAGAAAAATTGAAAGAAACTCACGTAATTGTGCAACTAACTAATCGTACCAATGCATATCCGGATGAAGTGATAGAAGATGTGCTAGTCAAAATAAATGGTTTAGTTTTCCCTGCTGATTTTTACGTGCTTGATATGGCTGATGAACATTCACCTCACCTTACAACTATCATATTGGGACGTCCATTTCTTTACACTTCTCGCACTAAAATTGATATCTATGAGGGTACACTATCCATGGAATTTGACGAGGAAAAAACGAACTTTAATATTTTTGATGGTTCATTGCGCCCTAATAACGTTTGTTCTGTCTTTACAATTAATTCGACTAACCCTTTTATACAAGAAATGTGTAAATTGAATTGCAAAGCTAGCGTGCTACATAAAATGGAGACAAAGCACAATTACCTCATCTCAAAGAAGGAAGCCATTGAAACGGAGAATCAAAAGATTGGACAAGAATTCAAGGTGGACCGCCAAGAAATCAAAACATTCGGAGGAAACTGTCAAAGACAAAATGGAGCTGCAATGGATTTGAGAAACCCTACTTGACAAATGGGAACTGTCTCGAGCTAACGACTTTAAACAAAAGCGCTCTTGGGAGGCAACCCAAACATTTTTTCTCATTTTTAGTTTTTTTTGGTATTTTTATTATTTTTATTTTTCTTATTTATTTCTCCGTTTTTTTATCTAACGTACTAAGAAAGATGTTGCTTTGTAACTGTAGAAGGAATATATCCAAAGATTCAATTATTTGGGAAGAGACATGATGGCGCACAAATCGGCGATTAGCAATAGTTATTGATAACGTGTGGGGATTAATTATTGATAATGGACAATTTGTCAACGCGTCTTCTCGGATACTCCTCCCATCTTACTCTTTCCAGCACACTCTACATGCATGGTTGTCGGTTGAAATAGTGCTCATTTGACTATAAATCCATATCATTCTCCACTTGAAACCACAACCACAATTTCAATTACTCTGTGAGTGTTCCTTTCTAGCAGTGATTAGGTAATTTTCTTCTCTTATTGATTTTTTTTCTTATTATTCTTCTCTTCTTCTAATTTGTTTTTCTTATGGCATGGATGTGTGTGATATTTTTGTATATATATGTCTTTTCCTCATATTAATTGATTATGTAATTCAAATTTTCTTATTTTTTTCCTTCTTCAATATCTTTGAAAATATGGGAGAGTGTGATAATTTACTATACTTATTGATTTTGATGGTTTTCATCTTATTGCTTCAATATTTCTTTTTCTTTCGTGTGTTACGTAGCTAAAAAAATGGATAATAATTTTTCCAAATCTACAAATATTACCTGTCATTACCTTTGAATGCTTTGAAAGAGATTTATTATTTTAGAGTAGGACGGTTAAAAATGTTGATGGAAAAGGAATTGCCCGAGGATATCCGTTGGTTGATTGAAGTAAAGGTCCGATTAGGAGGTGAAATGCCAATTTTGAGCACTAAATATGCACCAGGGTTAGGCAAAAGTAATTTTGCCAAGAAACGAAGAGCAAAAAGAATGAATGTGTGCTATAAATGTGCTAGATGGCCTTATAAATGCAATCGATAGACCTGCAAATCAGGTAATCGTTCCATTGGATTTGTGTCCACAAATCGAGAAGATAAAATATGTTTCATTAAGGATAGCATGAGTAAGGAGTCTTTGGATGATATCCATCAAACTCTTGAGACGCATCCTAGTGGAATGGTGCAAATCGAACTTCTCAATTTGTGGAGTGAATTTAAAAAGGAACAAGAACGATATAGTTTTGGGAATCTGACTTTAAAAGACCCTGTTTGCCAGTCTATGAGAAAATTGGATGTGAAACCTATCCCCGACTCATAGAAGGCGTTTAAACCGTTTCTGAACGTAAAATCAGAGGAAGATGTGAGGCACAATCACAACTACGTGTACATATTGTTATTTTTAATTTTTTTGTGTTCTTGTGTCAGTTTTTAGTGTGCAAAATCGACAACATATGACGGCTACTACTTCTGCCGGAACTGGGAGTTCAAAGAGGTCATTGAGGGTCATAAGTCTCTTTGGTGGAATCAATCTAGAACAATCAATGCTTTTAGCACCAGTAGTCGAAATTGGAACAGTACTTGGAGATCGAAAGGGTAAGATAATATACGGAGGAGGTTACCGTGGACTGATAGGGTGTGCCTTCGATCCGGTGTACGTACGAGGATCAACGGTGATTGGTATTACTGTGCCACCTTTAAAACAGGAGTATGGTAAAACCATCGGCTTTGAGGTCGTTTGCTCTTGGATTGTCGAAGTGTTCCTAAGAAGTACTACATTGTGCAACCACCATCCCCAAATAGGCACGACTCATTGCTTGCCATAGGGGAGTTTCTATTTCTTCTCTTTTTTCATGCTATCTATACTTCTACATTGAGAACAATGTAAAAGTTAAGTGTGGGGGAGTGGCATATTGTGGTCTGCGTGTGATTTTTTTTATTTGTATCGACGATTTTGCATGAGATAGCAACTCTTGAATATGATTGAGCTTAATTTGCGTGACTTAGTTGAAACTAAAAGATCTCGAAAAAAAATGTGTTATGTTCTTCTCCAAGCACAGCTGGCAAATTTATCTGAGCACATTTATAGGTCATTTACTATCATTTTCTGGAACACAAATTGAAGGTTGAAAATGTTATTTTTTTTAATTTTTCTAGACCATAGTAAACTAACTTTTTCTTTTCTTTTTTTCTATCCATTCGTCCTGCTCAAAATAACCTGGAAACATCAATTGTTAGCAAGGTGGAGTTATAATCGCATGGTATCTGTTTTTTGTGAATATGTCTTTTATTGAAAGAGTTTAAACAGTTTGGAAAAAGAACTGACCTATGCTGAGAATGAATTTTACTTTTATATTCGAAATAAGGAGAGGGACCACAAGAAAGAGCTACCTGCCTCGTAGAGTGAAAGATCGTCACCTCTAATGGGTGAAGAAGGCTACCCTCAATGAAAGGGGTTAGTGTGAAAGCTACTTGTAGGGTAAAAGTTGAAAAGAAAATTACAAAACTCTTCTTCTTCTTCCAAAAAAAAACATAAAAAAAAACACAAGAATGTGATAGCTACCCAAGTGTGAAGTTAGATAAATAAATTCCCTCAATGGTTTGAAGTGCCCAATCTAAACACTCTTTAAATTGAAGACATATTTGCGATAAAACACCTGCCATGCCCTTTTTTTCATTTGCAGTGCTAACAGTTGATGATTTTTAGTGAACAGAGTAATTTTTAGGATCCATGGGAATCATTGTAAAATAAGAATGGGATCACGAGAGGTGAAAGGAGATTTGACAATTTCAGGTTAGGATTTGGTTAGAACATCGTAAGCTTTCATGTGGTTCCAGTTAGTGATGGGATGATAACCTCAATTGCACACACTCACAAGCCATTGTGTATTTGAGAATAAGTGAAATTTTCATGGTTCGGGAGAATGTTTAATAAGCAAGTCACTATATGTAGTTGGATTTCACCGTTTAAAGTCGTTTATCTCATGTAAAACCAGTTTGTTGTTTTGTGTCATATGGTTGTTGTTCGAGGGCGAACAACAGTCTAAGTGTGGGGGAGTTTGATAAGTGCTAGAAAAGCACTTAAATAACTCTTCTATTTTACGTGTTTGTGTGTTTTATTAGTGTTATATGTTCCGTTTATTGTGTTTTTCCTTTATTGTGGTGTTTAGGGTCACAAAGAATCAAAATGAGTCAAAATGGATGAAAATCGAATGAAAATGGAAACTCGTGACCAAAATACAAGCGAATCAAAAATCGCTTGTACCAATGTTTAAGAACATCAAAAGAGGATTCCCAAACTTTTTCTGAATCCCAAATCGGAGTTTCCTAATTAAAGTTATGGCCGTTTGAAGAAAAATGACTAAAAGTGTCATATCGAAAAAAATCAGCAACTCAGTTCTTTGGCGCAGTGATAATTTGACCATAACTTGAGCTACAAAAATCGAATTGACCCGATTCTTATTCCTGTGGAAAGTAGACTCAGAGGGCTACAACTTTGGTGTTCATGACTTCAGATGATTCGAACATTATTGTGGTAAAAAATGGGTAAAGCCGTGACTATTCTGAATGGAGGATTCTTTGGGCCATGTTTTGGTAGAAAATTCATAACTTTCTATTAACATATCCAAAAGATGAAATTCCAATTGTCAAAGTAAGATAAGATGTTTACCTACACCATGATGAAATTCCAAAGTAAGATAAGATGTTTACCTACACCATGATGAAATTCCATTATCATGATTTGGTGGATACAATTTAATAAACCCATGATGGTACATGAGTGTAATTTTTTATTGTATTTTCTTATGAAATTTTGCCTCTAAATAGAGGCATTTGTAAGGAAGGAAGACACAGTTTTGAAGAGAGAATTAACTTGTGATTCTCTCTAACTTTCTTCTCAATAAAATTCTCTTCATCAATTGTTCTTAGTTCTAACTTGAAAGCTCTTAGTTTCTCATATTCCGGCGGAAGTAAAAACCTAAATTTAGGTTCGAATAATCAATCGACGATACTTCGGCCATGAATATGATTAGCGGAGCATTTCTTCGCTAGTTTTTCTCTTTCTTTTATTTTTTATATTTGAGAAAGATAATTTCTCATATATTGTGGAGGTAATACAAGGCGAACACTCGCTAAAAAGTATTTAATCCACATATATGAGTGATTAAACTTCTCTATTTATTTCTTAGCATTTATTTTTTTGTTTCTATATTTTTGTATATTGTTTGTGATAGTGAAGTATAATCTATTATATTGTGGAGGTGATACAAGGCGAACACTCGCTAAAAAGTATGAAACCCACAAATATGACTAGTTAAACTTCACTATTTAGTTCGAGGGGAACGTTGTGTTCAACTAACATGTTATTATGTTTTCTATCTCTTTAGTAACGTTTTATCTATTCCTCCACTTCAATTTGTTGATTTGTTATGCTTGTAAACCCGTTTTTGAGTTTATGTGATTATTATATTCACTTTGGTCAATTGAATCAACTAATCTGTAAATTCAAGTTACATGCTAAGATTGAAACTCTTGATCCGTAAATATCATTAGATTCCAATCCAAAGTAGCAAATAAATATCGCGCATATTTATTAACAAATCAACTTAGATGCATTAATTCGAGTTTGTGAAATTATTCATTTAATTCAACTCATTCTTCTCATTCATTTATACTACCTTTGCATTGAATCCTAAGAACTTGTTTAGGGTTATCCAATAGTTAGATGTTAAGTTAAAGAACTCACTTTAATTTAATACACTTAAGGAAGAATTCGTTAATCAGAGCATCCTGGTTAATTGGAGTTAATAAATTGAAGAAGGAATAGTAACACGTTGCATGGGAAAGATAAACATAAGTTGTTGACACAACCGAACCCGAGAACTAGATATTTAGTTGAATTGTTTTTTTTTTTTAACTTATATTTTGTTATTTGATTTTCGAATTTCATTCTAATTTCTAAAAACACCCCTCTACTATATTAATTGATAAAATCAATTAGATTTAAACACCGTTTCTCTTGGGTTCGACCATTACTTACCACTTCTACATTAATTTGTAGTTTTGAAACCGAGTAAGGAAAAAAATTAAATTTTGGCGTGCCGCGACAATACGCGCCCGATACAAGAAGTCCACCCTCTATAGTCCACCCTCTCTTGGGTCAGAACTTCTCATAACTAGCAAGAAGTCCAAAATTCGAATTCTATAAATATTATTTATAATGTTGTATTGACACCCTCTATAGTGTTTGTGATTTGTCCACCCTTACGTGATAATTTGTTTATTATTTATTTCTATTATTTCATTATTATAATGGTTATAGAGCCATGTAATATGCCTCCAAATTCATTCTCTGCGAATTCCAAGTCGAGATTGAAATAGATTGTACTTTAAATGATTTAATGATACATTATAATATAATATGTTTAACTTGCAGTCAAGGTTCTAAAATGCACGAGACGTGATAAGACGGCGATGTGAAGCCTCATGCCTTAGGCGTAGAAAGGCTATTTCATTTTCTTTTATTTTAATTATTCTAAACTGATAAATAAGTAGTAAGAAAAAAAATTCATATTTGAAACATTTTATATAAACTTCAATATATTTTTTATTTTTTCAATAAAATATATACTATCAAAAGTATTAAAAACTTCAAATACTTAACAAACTATTATCAATTCCTACAATTAGATTACAGCGAGAGTCATGTTCTCCTACCCACTGTGGGTAATTTATGTTGCCTACAATGGGGGAAAAAAATTCGAGTAGGTCTATCTAACCCCCCACCATTCGGAAGTAGTTGTGTATTATTTATCTGATTTAGCATAGATACTAAAAAAATATTAAAATTTTTTTTTTTTTATGACGTGGGCCCTTAGGAGGGAGCAAGGGCGCCACGTGGCGTGGGCACCTCCTCACGTGGGGAGGTGAACAAAATCCTACACAACAAATAGAAGTGAAAAATATTCTTTTCATAAGTTGATCTAACTTAAAAAATAACAGGTACAAATGATCTAACATTTATAATAATAATTGAAAAAAAAAAAAACCTAACTGATTTTATATGAAAGGCCCTTTTCAGGCCTAAGTGAGCCTAAGCCCTCCTAGGCCCGACTTTTCATGCTTTTGGCTTGCCATTTTCCATGCTTATGTGTTTTCAGGCCGCCTCACGCCTAGGCGCGCCTAAACGGCGCCTTTTTCCTTGTCTTTTAAAACACTGCTTGCAATGTACCATTCAAAAAAAAAAGCCTAGTTGATATGGCAACAGGGCAAAGGGTACAAAACCCATGTAGCATCTAATGACAGACAAGAAAAAGATGAGACATGAATAATGACACCCATACTTGATTCTTGAACACAAAAGCAGAAATATGAATATCTGTCCCATGCCACTAGATCTATGAGAAAGATTCTTTTGACACGATGTTTATCCGACTGATGTTAAAGTTTGAATATTTCGAAATAAAATAAAAACCTACCACCGAACTCGGATTTTATGTTAATTGGGGGTGGGCTGGTTTGAAAGTACACGTTGTTACCGAACATTTGAAGATAACTTGCGGGCAAGGAATATGTTACAAGCTGTTAAGCCACTTCATTAGATGCGCTTGAAAATGGAGACAATGCTTTTCTTGTTCCCCAGAGGAAAGAATCCAACTCAGCAGTGCAAAAGTTAAACAACGGCATAGTTAAAACAACTTTCAGGATGGAAAAGGCCCTCTTCTTCCAGTTCACACAGCTCATCTCTCTCACATTCAGAAAAGCATTATTAGCTTCCATCCACTTTATTTTTATTCTCATTCAATCCTCATTAGAGAGCATTCTGTGTTTATACAAGACACGTCGTTTTCCTCATAAAGACTCATCTCCTTTCACCCACAACATGGCAACAAAGAGGACAAATATCAGCTTTCTTGTGTGCCTTCTGGTCATGATTCTTGACATTGCAGCAGGAATTCTTGGCATTGAAGCAGAGATTGCTCAGAATAAGGTATTTCTCGTTCAAGAAAGGTTTGCTTAAACACTTATTTGTAGTTTTTATTTCTTAATATAGTAGTTTTGATCAACAGGTTCACCATCTGAGGGCGTGGATTTTAGAATGTAGAGACCCAAGCTACCGAGCTTTCAAGCTTGGCATGGCTGCGGTAGTACTCTTAATAATGGCACATGTTATTGCCAATTTACTTGGAGGGTGCATTTACATTAGATCCAAAGAAGAACTCAATCAAGCTTCTCCTAACAAGCAACTAGCCGCTGCATCCCTCATCTTATCATGGTACTTTATTCTGCATAATGTTAATCAATATGATTTTATATGTAATCTAATTATAAGTTTCTTTATCATCCCCATTGCCCTATATAGAGATCTCTATCTAAGAAACCTTTTCTAGTACTTATAGATTACATACTCTTGCGTCTTTGTATCTACTTGTACCGATCACCTACACGACTACACATAAGAGGGAGGCTGCATTATTTACTTAACAGTGGCCCATTATGTGTTGATGGCTAACATTTAATGAATGATGAGTCCCTGGGATTTGAAGGGTATTAGAAGTTTTTCCCATCTGTTGATGTAACCTATGATAATGGACCAGGATTATGTTGGGAGTTGCATTCACGTTGCTGATTTCTGGAACACTGTCAAACTCAAGATCAAGAAAAGGTTGTGGGATAGCACATCATAGGCTACTATCTATTGGAGGAATTTTGTGTTTCATTCATGGACTGTTTATGGTTGCCTACTATGTTTCTGCTGCTGCATTTGTTCGAGAAGAACACAAACAGAGTGAACGCGGACGCCATGAAAACAAACCAAATCAACTTGGAACTGAGGCTTGACTTTCTACAATCTACTCTAGACAAAAACTTCCAGATTTCGAATTCCTTTTTGGAGTTTCCTGCTTCTATTTCCAAAATCATTTTCCTACCTTTGCTTTCTCTTTTTCTTTCCCTTGAAGTTCTCGTTTGTTTTGGGGTCAAACAATGTGCTTTTTGTCATCCCTGAGAAGTTCTTTTGAAAAGAATTATTTATTGTGGATAAGTTTGGACTATTATTATGAGGAACATCAAACAGAGTAATTTTCTATATCAAGAGTTCAATATAAAGATCTCATCTTCATATTGTTGCGCTTGCACGCAAGACTAGGCCAAATCAGATGAAGGCCTCGTCAACCATACATATATGCTATATTAACCGAAATCAACAAAATATAGAAATACATTGAAACTTTCAGCATATATTAAGATAAATGTTTAGATGAAACTAGAAATACATTATACAAATTAACATATCATTTACCAAGCACCTTCACCACACAATTTACATTGTGAGACCTTTCCAGGAAATACATACATTTAGTGAAGCAATTAACTCTAGACAACAACAATAAGATAACGGTCTTCCACGTTAGTGTCATCAATTATTTGCTATCTACCATTAGTTATTCACAAAGATAGTTAGTTATTCACAAAGATCAACTAGCAATCAATCTCCAAAAATGTCTCATTACAAACAACAAGATCGGGCCCAAAAAAATCAAGGATCAATGCCCATAGGAATCAACAATAGAATCAATAGAGATGTGATACGATCAAGAATGCACCACATATCAGATAACTCTGAATTCCAGAAATATAACAGGAAATATGATGCATAAATCGGGTAATCATAATGATAAATACCAAAGAGGTTAATAATACAGGCAAGCTGCAGAATTTAAACCAGGAAGAAATGAGATTGTCTACCAACTGGGAATATAAGTTAGGACTTAATAATCAACTACACATAAATAAAATAAAATAAACCAAATTGAGGGATTTTAACCAGCCAGCAAACCATTAACAAGAACTTACCCCTGCACTTCTCCACAACCTAATTGCTTGACTTGAAAACATTCAACACCAGCTTTGTCTGATCACGCATAAGCTCAAGCTTCTTATCTTCGAGCTCAATCTCGTTCGCTCGCAGCTTCATCCATTCTTCATATCCCTCAGCCTTATTTTCCCCTTCGAAATATTGCACCCCCATCTTCAAAATCCACTCTCTTGTGCTCATACCACCAGAATACCCAGAGTTTGATATCCCTGCCATCATCTTCACAACTGGATTTTCAACTTCCCGACTTTTCTGTTCCTTGAAATTGCTATTTTCAACCTTAACAGGAGCCCTGCTAGGTGCCTTCCTTGCAGCAGTTCCATTAGCTTTTGGACTTCCCACTGCTTTCTCTTCCTCGATTCCATCGTCGTTCTCACTGCCCCATATCTTCTTTGACAATTCATAAGCTTTTTGGTCATGTGCCTTTGTGAATATCCTCTCTTTACCATTCTTCTCTTTACTCTTATTGTTCTCATACTTCTTTCTCAACCTTCGAATCTTATCTTGCAACTGGCCCCTGTTCACATCCACATGCAAGTTGCTCCTAATAAAATCATGAAAATCATTCAAATCAGCAATGGGGTCAGCTTTTTTCTTAGCAGCATAATCAATCATGCCTTTGAGAACCACAATTTCATCATCCTCGCTCCATAGCCTCTGGAACAACTGTTTCTTAGAATCCTCAGTAACAGTACTCGTCGTTTTACCCGAACTCTCAGCCTCCGTTGAAGGTTTCTTCTTTGACCTCTTGTTGTCCTTAGCCTCAATTTCTTTCTCCTCTGCTGCGCGTTTGACACCAGCAGCCGCCTTTGTCGGAGTGCTCGGTTGAGATGCATTAGGTTTCGATCTAGGCTTCGTAGCAGCAGCAGCAGCACTAGTAGCCAGTTTTTGAGGCTCGTCCATCGGCTTCGACACTATAGGCTTCACATTAGGGTTGGCTGGTTCATCATCGGACTCTGCTTCAGATCCGGACTCTTCCTCTTCATCTTCCTCTTCGTCTTCCTCTTCAGATGAAGGGGAAGGAGGTGGGGTTTTCAACACCAGCTGCGGCTTCTTAGGGCCAGCAGCCACCGGGAGGGTTTTGGCAGTCGACACGGGTGTTTGTTCAGCCTCTGTGTCAGAATCAGAAGAACCGACGTCTTCCGATGAAAGTTCGTCATCATCCTCTCCCGATTCCGAGTCCGATTGGACAGGCTTCTCAGGCTCACGATTTTTTGCCATCTTTCAGAAAATTGATTGAAAAGTGATGATCTAGGGTTTGGTACAGAGTTCACTCGAGAGAGTAAACAAGAGCGGTGCAACGAAATTATTTGACCTAGCTCGTGCGCCAACGATATAATTACGCTATTATATATTTTTCAAATTGGTAAATTTAATGAATGATGATTGAACTTTCAAAATGTAATTAATTACTCACTAAATTTTGAAATGTAACTAAATACTCATAGAACTTTACTTAACGTCACTTATCGATCACTAGTTAATTTAATATTTATTCTATTAGCGTATTACATCAATTTGAATGACGATATCATATATGTGACCAATTAGATCAACTGCTGGTATAATAAACTCACTCAATTAGGACGAAAAGCTATATAAACAATAAGAAACGCGATATAAGTATTGTTTCAGATAGTGGCATTTTTAATAGTTTATTTAGTTTTTTCTAATTTAAGTCCCAATAGATAAATTTATTTTGCCAACAATTAGTTTAACTGTCTTTACAAAGAATATTATTAATCAAATACACATAATTCTTAAATATATTTAAATATTGAGTTAAAGAGTGATTATTAGTTAACATTAAGTAAAGTTCAGTCAGTATTCGGTTATATTTCAAAATTCAATGAGTAATTAGTGACGTCTTGAAAGTTTGATGATCATTCATTAAATTTACCCTTTTCCAAATTGACCCTGGATACGTTTTAACTTACCCTTTTCTTTTTTCCAGCTTAAATTACTTTTCCGTACTTAATAAATTAAAATCAAAATTTAATATTAATTATATATTTCAAATCGCTACCAATTGTAATTGGTGCACATCTAATAGACATTATTACTAGTATACTGCTATTTCTTGCCATGGTGCCCGAATGGAGTCCGGCGGAGGAGGTGGCAACAGGTTGAAGGTTGAAGAAGGAGAGAGCTGTTGGATTTGCAGACAAAGAAGTGAAAGAAGGGACAAGGTGAAGACGGTGGGACAAATGAAGACTGAACACGGATAAGTAATTTTCTTGGCCATTAAGTAGCGGAAAAAACCTCATTCTATTCGATGATTAATTTAAAAATTCAATTTCTAGCATCGATAAAAAAAAATGTCTAAACTTATTAAATTAAAATTTAAAATCAAATCCATAAACTAAAGTAACTAGCCTTTTAGATATTTTTGTCATTATTGTTCGAGCTCAATTACAAACTTTCGTTGTATTGTGGGATTTCAATATGATCAAATTGCATTAGAATTACAATCACATGTCAATGTTTCATTAGATGAATATCTAAACTTAACCTCTGTTTAAAAAAAATAATCTAAACTTAACCTCATGAAATACAAATTTGGCCTTGCATTCAACCTTTAAAAAAAATAAAAATTGTTGTTAGTAATTTTAGGCCTTGTTCGTTTCATTACAAATTTTATCAACTTTTTCGCTGTCATTATTTACAATCACATAACTCCGCCAATGTGTATCGCATTGCCGGTCCCAAGCCCGGGTAAAGGAGGAGGGTTGCGGTAGGTTGGCAGCCAGCGTAAAACTTTGCCAAATCTATGAGATGGAACTGAATGAGAAAAACGTTGGGGCGTTCCCTCTTGACGGCCTTGTTGCCAGGACACCGGGTGTAGTGATAAATTGGCAAGGGTGCAGGCTAGGGCGTACCCCCGAAGCGACGCGTCACATCGGCGCCGGGTGTGGCGAAAAATAGGCAAGGGTTCTCGCGTTTTCATGGACTAGCGGGTAAAGAAGTTAGTCAGTAAAGATAAGGTTCGTTTAGCCTCTTGGAACATAGGATCTTTGACCAGGTAGACTAGCGAGAGATCGGAGAGGTGATGAATAGGAGAAAAGTTGATATTTTATGTCTACTGAGGAGACTAAATGGGTAGGAGAAAAAGCCCGGAGAGGTAGTGCCTTGGGGATATAAATTATGGTATCTTTGGTATGGATAGGAGCAGGAGCAGGGTGGGCGTCGTTGTTTCTAAGGATTTGGTAAAAGACGTGGTCCAAGTGAGGCGTAATGGCGATAGGATTTCTTGATTAAAATGGTAGTAGGAGACGAGATTATAAATATATTTAGTGTATACGCACCGCAAATAGGCTTGGATGATGCTACTAAGAAGAAATTCAGGAAGATTTAGATGAGGAAGTGCAGATACCTATTGGAGAGAAATTATTTATCGGTGGGGACCTTAATGGACATGTAGGTAAGAGTCGAGATGGATTTGATAGTGTGCATGGGGGTTATGGATTTGGGGATAGGAATATCATGGGAGATATTATTTTAGATTTTGCCATGGCGTATGATTTAAGGGTAGTGAATACTTGGTTTGATAAAGGAAACTCATTTGGTGACATATAGGAGTGGGACATGTGCCGCCCAGATTGACTATTTCTTGACTCAAAGCATGAGATAAAAATATTTGTAAGGATTGCAAAGTTATTAGGGAGAGAGTGTTGCCCACGCAACATAGGCTCCTAGTCTTGGATATTCGCCGAAAGGAGGTGCGAAAGAGAATGGTGAAAGTCGAGGAGCCAAGAATTAGGTGGTGGAGGTTAAAGGGGGCTGAATTGTCGGTTTTTAAAGATAGGTTGGCTAAGGAGGTCAATTGGGACAGAACGAAAATGCTAATACTGACATGGGAGTCGATATCACATAGTGTAAAGAGGGTGGCTCGAGATACTTGGGTGTCAAAGCGTAGTGCACCCAGGAAAGGAATCTTGGTGGTGGACCGAGGAAGTAAAGGTAGCGGTTGGCGAAGAGGGAGAGTTATAGAGAGCTTCACGAAATGCGAGGATAGTCAGTGTATGATAGGTATAAAGATGCTAAAAGACAAGCGAAGAAAGTCATACGAGATGCTCGAGCCAAGGTCCATGAAGAGTTATATCGGAATTGGATACAAAAGAGGGAGAAAATGCCATTTTTAACATTGCGAAAATGAGGAGAGAAAGAGTAGAGATTTGAATGGTGTAAGGTGTATTAAGGATATGGATGGGAATGTGTTGGTAAAAGACGGGGAGATTAAACAACGGTGGAGAAATTATTTTGATAAACTGTTTAATGGGGATAATACTAGCAGCCTTGGTGATATTACAGTCCCCTTACATGATACCAACCGGGTGTTCGCTCGAAGGATCAGTGAAGGCGAGGTTAGAGAGGCTTTAAGAAGAATGAAAGTTAAGAAGAATCTGTCGGTCCGGATGGTATACCAATTGAGGTTTGGAAGTGTATGGGGAGTTGGGTATAAGGTGGATAACCAAACTCTTTAACAAGATCTGGCGTAGTGGCCAAATGCACGAGGAATGGAGGAAAATGCGGTGATACCATTATATAAGAATAAGGGTGATATCCAAGACTGTTCCAATTATAGAGGAATAAAACTTATGAGTCATACTATGAAGTTATGGGAGAGAGTAATTGAGCGTAGGTTGAGACGCATTATCCCTATTTCAGATAATCAATTCGGGTTTATGCCGGGTCGATCGACTACAGAAGCAATTCACCTATTGCGACAATTAATGGAGAAGTATAGGGCTAGCAAAAAAGATTTACATATGGTTTTTATCGATCTTGAAAAAGCTTATGATAGAGTACCTAGGGATGTGCTCTGGTGGGTTACGATAAAGAAGAATGTACCTCTTAAGTACATAAATATAGTCAAGGATATGTGCGAGGAGTTGTTACGAATATTAGGACAGGCGATGGGATGAGTGATAGCTTTCCAATTACGATAGGATTACATCAGGGCTCTGCACTCAGTCCTTTTTTGTTTGCTATAGTTATGGATGAGCTTACGAGACATATTCAAAATGAGGTACCATGGTGTATGTTATTTGCCGACGATATAGTCTTAGTGGATGAAACCAGGGCAGGTATAAATGATCAGTTAGAACTATGGAGACATACTTTAGAGGCTCGTGGTTTTCGGTTAAGCGGATCAAAAAGCGAATATATGGAGTGTTTGTTTAGTGGTAAGCATAGAGTGGAGCCTCTTGTGGTGAAACTAGGTAGTGAGGTAGTGCAGAAGAGAGATAGCTTTAGTTATTTAGGACACGTGGTTCAAACCAATCTTGACATAAAAGGTGATGTAAATCACGGGATTAATGTTGGATGGATGAAGTGGAGAGGTGCTTACGGGATTCTATGTGATCGTACTATGCCTTTAAAATTAAAAGGAAAATTTATAGAAACGAGTTGTAAGGCAAGCATTCTTATATGGTAGCGAGTGTTGGGCGATTAAGAAGGTAGATGAACACAAATTGAATGTTGCGGAAATGCGTATCTTTGAGGTGGATGTGTGGTAAGACTAGGAAGGATAAAATTACCAATGAAGATATTCGTGGTAGATTAGGAGTCGCCCGATTGAGGATAAGATGAGGAGAACCGATTGAGATGGTTTGGACACATCTGCGGAGACCGAGAATGCACTCCGTGAGAAAGAGTGAGAGTATTAGGGTAGGAAATATAAGGAAAGGTAGAGGAAGACCGTTACAAGCGTGGATGCAAGTCGTTAAATGCAGATATGCTTATTAAGCGGTAGATGGGCGGTAGCTTTGGATAGGAAGGCGTGGTATAAAGAAACTCATACCCACGATCCGACGTAGTTCTCATATGGTTCCATACAGCCGACCCCTATCTGTAGGGAATAAGGCTTAGTTTGTTGTTGTTGTATTATTTACAATCACATATTCAATTATTTAATATATTTTCCTCAAATTTCAATCACACATTCAACACGTAAATAAATCACCAATCAAACATACTTTTAAACTCTCGCTTAAAATTGGGAGCCATGTGTAACTCGAGGGGTTAATTTCGTCAACAAACCTTAAGTTTTACAAAAATTGCAAGATTGTTCCAAACTTCGAAAAGTTTCACTTTACGTTAATTTGAAAAGAAAAATCTCAGGGCCAAATTAACTCCATCATTCATATTTTAGAAAATTACAAAAACAATTACTAAAATTCAAAAATTCCAAGTCTACTTACTCAAGTTTACTTACTAGATGTCACCGTTGATTGCCTACACGAACATGTGTAATGATTGGGTGGAATTTAGTGATGGCAAAAAAATCTGATTCGATCCAAATTCGATGAATACTTGATTCGAACAGAGCCATTTTTTACAGATCCATGGATGGGGCGATTTGAGATGGATTTCGATTTGTATTGGATCAGGCCTGATCCGATCCGAATTGATTTATTTTTATTTTTTATAAAATATACTTGCACTAGATCTAATGAGGAAGAACTTGAACAGGGAATACTAAGTTTAATTTTCGTTACATTAATATATGTCAATTATAATAGTTTAATTATATTTAATACAATAGCTATCTTTTAATTTTTTATTGCATGAAAGCATCTCTAACTCAACTATGAACATTTTTTGTTTTTGGTTTTTAATTCCACGAAGATAAAGGTTTTTTTTTTTTTAAAAAAAAAAAAGTTATGATGACGAATTTATGGAGATGAAACAATGCGTTTTTTTTTTTTTTTTTTAGTTTAGATTGTCTTAATACTTAAATTGTATGTTTTGGATTCTCATATATTTAACTATGCAATTAATGTTTAAAATTTTGAAATAAAGCTCTACCAATTAATATAGATTGTATTCGGATTTTTTTTCTTGATCCAATCCAAGAAATGAGGACTTAGATTGAGGTGATTGATTTGGATTAGGCCGATCCGATCCGAACCCGACCCATTGCCATCACTGGTGGAAGTTTCTCCCATGCAAACTTAAAAAAATTTTAAATAAAATTGACGGTAATATAATATTCTTTCTTTCTTTCTATTGTTTTTTTTTTTTTTGGCCTTTTTCCATTTTAGCCGAGGAACTAATGTTATTGTTAAAAGTTTTACTATAAAAATTAAGGTCTACTTTTATTTCAACATGGTTGTCTATACACATAATACAAATTCATCTTGATAATTGCACGCATAGTACACGACAATCATGTGATCTGGTGTTCCCTTAGAGTTTAATCAAACATACCCTAAATTTTAAGCATGTGTTCGTTTATACTTTTTTATCTAAAAATTTGTTAAAAGTTGAGTTTTTGGATGGATGGTGGCAGGAACCACAAGATGTGTGGATAATAATCAGTGATGATATAAAATATGTGATTAATATTAATATTTGACTTTAACTTTTAATAGTATGTGATTTTTATATGAAAACAAGTAGAAACAAATACACGCATATGTTCCCATAGAGTTACTCATTTTCCATATGTACTACACGATTGTACATGTAGGTAAGTTTATAACAATGTTTATCCTAATCATTGAACACATAGCACACAATAGTTTTATTGAAAGAATGTAAAAATAAAATGTTCCTCTAAAGTCCAATCAAACACACCATAAATTTTAAATGTTCCTCTAGACTTACTCATTACCCATATGTACTACGGAATTGTGCATGTAGGTAAGGAGGATTACCCCTACTTGAGGCCCCCCTCCAAGGGGGGGGGATGTGGCATGGGAAACTTCCCCACATGGGGAGGGGATCATCTGTGTGTAGGTAAGTTCATAATCTCGTACATGGTTCTAGCTTTAAACTTTGTTTAACATACGTGCTAGAACATGTCTGGATGTTAATAATTAGGGCATCTTCATGGTGTCACGTGACACTAAACTGTTTACATGACATTGTAAAATATAGATAATTTCTAACATGCCATCTAGATATAAATAGTATACTAGTCATTTTGTTTAACTTTTTACATTATGTATCTCCATTTTCTTCATATATATAAACTAATAATTGATATACATACAACATGTTATTTTTCAATTCACAGCCCCAATCGATAGTGTTTAGCATTCTTGACTATTTTATTGCCACACCCACAACTATCCGACCTTGGTTTAATTAACTCTCAAAGTTGTTTATTTGCCTTGAGTCTTTAGATGATGATTGATATGTTACTAGCACTGGTAACATATAATTTACAGTTTTCAAATTGTTGAAACTTTGAGAGAATCAATTCTTGAAACTTACATAAAACCAAGTATCTCATTGCCTCAAAATAAACCTCAAAACATTGTACATTTGCTTCCTTCTAACCAAGCTTGGCAAGAACATTGTTCAGAGAGGAAACAGTTTCAGCATAGTACTTTTCTGCTTCTGGGCTGCTCTTGCGCTTTGCTGCACGGTCCAACTGACAAAAGCAATTCATTTTTTGTCAGAATCCAATGCAAATTCTCCATTAGAAATTTGGTTAAATGCTTTATATATATATATATATACATACAAAATAAATAAATAAAAATTTTGATGAAATTATGATAAGGTCTCACATTGCTAATGTCTTGGAAGAGCTTTCCTATGAGGTCTTTAAGGGCTTTCTTCTGATCTTTCGGCTTAGCGGAAATTACGGTGTTGAGATCATAACGGAGGTATTCTGCCTTTAAACGGAGGTCGTTTTGGACATAAGGCCACGCTTTTTTTTCAATGAATTCTTTCACGTTGAAAATGTCTTTGGCGGACTCTTTTGCCCTCAATGCGGCCTGATCGGGCGTTAGTGGTTGGATGAAAAACCTTGACTTTAGTGGCAAGTCGAGGTCTCTCGGCTCATCCGAGTTCAAAGTTCCAGCTATGATATGAGTATACGACACAATTATCGACTACTATAAGTAAATGATGTAACAAAAAAGTGTAAAACATTGTATTATAACTCAATTGAATATCAAGAATTTGACATAATATTTTCTACAGCACTTCTACTACATAATTAAAGTTAAATTTCAATATTAATTACACATTTACAACTTAAAATTTTTTTTTAGCAAAGTAAAACTTTATCCTTACACACAAATTCTTCAACTAGATGTGATCGGATCGAATCGGAACGAATACTTACGTAATCCACCAGAGGGGGGTGGTGGTGGGCCAACCTTGATGGGCCGGACTTCAGCGAGTACGGCTTGAACGAAAGAACCAGTAGCAATCCCGGCTGCAACAAGGCCCAACATGGCGCGGCGGCTGGTTTCTGTCTCATGAGCTGATTCTTGCTGGGCTCTAACGACAAAATTTGGTCTGACCAACGCAACCCTGCTGCTGCTAGCTGTGCTAAAGCGGCTTGAGCCACCTTCCAGGACAGCTTGAGAAGAGGCCAGAAAGCTAGCCATTGAAGCCATATGACTTGATCTACTGGCTTAGTCTGTTTCTTAGAAATTTATCAGAAATTTTTAGACAAAGTGATGGAGATGAATTATACGGGATATAAGTTGTGGTTGTTGATGTTTTTCTATTTGATTATGTGATGCAGAGTGGATTTGAGGACCCCACCTTATCAGTGTATGGATATGCCCACAGCCAATAATCTTTGAGTTCTTGAAATGTAGGATTGCGTTCTCTTTTGGGCAATGGTATCACGACACGTGGCATTACAAGATTTCCATCTCAGCATTTTGGAAAATAATGGTTTTGGGCTTGGATTGTACCGTGGCAAGGAGTCGGGCCAGCTTGCAAGCTGGCTTGGACTCGGCCCACAAAATATTCGGGCTCAGCTCGTACTCCCATGGACGTGCACTCGGTTCGAGATAGAGCCTAAGCTTGATCCACATAAAATACTGCTTATTACGTTTGTTCTCGTTCCACAAATTGATTATTAAACAGTTCACAAAATGAGCCCGATAATAATGATAGAAACATCTCACTTCATGGATCTTGACATATCGCAATTGTATATTGAGAAATGCTAGACTGCCATAATGAATGTCATAATTATTGATATAATAACAGTGACATATTTAATAACCATCCATCTAAAAGTGATGGAGTAGTTGAAATTGTAGGATCATGCCACATGTCCATTATGTCAACCATTATGACATCTATTATGGTTATATATGTCAAGTACTAAAATATTTATGTAGCATTACAGTATTAATTATTAGTTTCATATCTTGGTAGAAGTGGGATTGTAAAAGGTGTACGTTTGGACAAAATGTTGACAAAATATGGAATGGGAAGCCAGCGGGCTGAGTTGTAGCATGTGGTACAGTAATTATACTCTATATATGCGGGTAAGTCAAAGTATTTAATTTAGTGGTCAACTCTTTGTTCTCTTATTAAATTTGTGATGAAGGCTAAATTTAAATAACCTAATATTATATTGTTGGCTATGGATTTGGGGTCTCCACCCAATGCGGCTCTAAGACAACTTGATGTTGGCATTGTCACTTGGACAACAATGTCAATGGCATTATTGTTTCTCTATGCTATTCCATTACTTCCGCCTCAAACATAGAAAAACAAGGATCATCTCTCCAACTGGTGTATATATATATATATATATATTTTTATTTTTTTACTTGTCCAAATAAATTTTAAAGTTTTGTTTTCGAGTATTGACATTGTTAAATTATGATATTACAATATTATATTATGTTACGCTATAAATATTTATTAACAAATCGTGTGTAGTTCCATATATAAGTCATATCTTTGATTTCCAAAAATTTATTGTATAAAAAGATGATTCATGTTTACACTCCTTTCTTTGAGAATTCTAGTCAACATACGATGTTCTTGAGCATTTAAACATCGACGATCATCGCTTGTTATTTCTTAGTCTTGTGTGCTCGTGTCGTATGGACTTGTTAACATCAATCAATGTTTATGTAATTGTTGATTCACCTTCCCGAATATTACTAGCTCTTAAATTGCAATACTCGCTTTCTTTTTCTAACTTAGATGATTACTACTACTTATACGCACATGCTACTTATACACAAACAGTTATACATGATTACAATTCAAATTTTTGTGAAATGGCCTGTTTTCGTAATGGTTACTTTAATCAACTTTGACACATTGCATAGATGTAATTTTCAATGTTAATTAATTGATCTTTATGCACAAACTATATATCTTTTATTAGATTATGCTATAGTATTTCTTGGTCCAGAAATGTTTAAGTATCATCGAGCGTGCCAAAATTTATGGCACACTCGATGGTTTTTCTGTCTCACACGATCTCCATTGAGAAAATCGAGATTAGATTTAGAATTAGCATTGCGATGAGATGCTCCAATAGTTCGAAAAATTTTCTAGCAATATCATCTGCTCAAGGTCAAAGTTTTTTCGAACTTAGAGAAATGACTTTGAGCAAAAAACTTTAATTTTGAACAAACAGTATCATCAGAAAATTTTCTGAACTGTTGAAGCTTTATTTCGCCGTCTGATTCTAGATTTAGTCTCAATTTTCTCAACAAAAGTCATATAAGACCGGCAAACCATCGAATATGATATGGAACTTGAACATTTCTGATTTCTTGGTCATCGTAGAAAGACACGGCAGCAAATAGTTTCACGTCGTGTATCCCAGGATACAAAACCCAAGTATTATTTATCAAATATTGTTCGATAAATCATTAAAATCTTTCTTGTTTATATCAATTGTCTATCCCTTGTCTATCCCTCTTTAACTGTTGATCATGTCACATCTCTTCCTCACCTCTCCTTTACGTCCAGTCTTCACCCCCAACACACTTAGCTTCTCCATCGCCCTGGAGAAATCACTGAAGAACAGAGCATTATCCATGGCGTACTTATTCACCGCCGGTGCAGTTCTGGGATCCTTCATCAACAAACTATCCGAAGCTAAAATCGCCAATCCCTTCTGCAAATTCTTCAAGAAATTGTTATCAAATCTCCCCGGAGACACCACGTCGAGGAAGACGGCGATGTTGGGATCGGTGGAGTAATTCCCGCAGTGGCGTTGAAGGGCCGCCGCGAATTTAGGGTTGATCGCCGGGTCGGGGTGTTTTCCGAACAGCCGGTCGGCGAACTCGTTGCAGTGGGCGAAGCCGATGGTGTGGCCGCCGGCGGTTAGCGCCACCATTTCCTGAGCAGTGAATCCCAAACCCTGGAATTTCGCAATCATTTGGGTAACAGTACTGTTGGCACGCGAAAGATGGGCCTCCACGTGTGAGGCCTGGGAGACAAACCCATCTTTCCGACCCAATCGGACTTTGTAATGTGGGCCACCCGTCATTACAATTAAATTCCGTGTGGCCATGGCGAGGACGTCGGAGCAGGAGATGACACCGGGGCAGGCGAGCTCCACGGCGGTTTTGATCCGTGAAATGACGTCAAACGCGTCTCCGGCGAGAGAGTGGTTTATATCATTGTCTCTTTCCGTCTTGTTTCCGCCAGTTGAGCGGAGGAGGACAGAGGCGTCGCAGCCGTCGACGGCGCAGTCGTGGAAGAAAAGGCGGAGGGTGGCGGCGGCGGTGGTGGGGCTCTGCGTCTGCTTTGAATGAACAATCTCCTGCACAATGCTGTCGAATCTTGGGCAGGTTTTAGCGTAATAATCCAATGAAAGCTTCGATTCTGAAGGGGGGATTGAAGATAGAGATGTGATTAGAAGAAAGAACAACAATGGGAATGCCATGGTTGTGTAGAGAGAGAAAGAGGGGAGAGAGAGAGAGAGAGAACAGATCAGAGAAGATCTGCTACCTCTCGCATGCAGGGGAAGATTGAAACTTGCTGAGGATTACTGCAAGAAAAAGGGAATTGAAGATGAAAGAGAAATGGGAAAATTGAAAGGAGATTTTGTGGTGAAGAGATTTGTCAGGAGAACCAATGTATTTCTTACAGGTAGCCATTGAAAGCTGGTGAAGGTTCAGAGCAGATCGTTAAATTCGTTTTACCGTTAAAAATCTAATTTTGCCCTCAGAGCTTTTATAGCAGTAGCATTTTAATATCTCCCATCATTAAGAGTATGTTTGTTGTATGTGTGGTTGAAATTTAAGAGAAGTATATTAAATAATTAAATGAATGATTGTAAATAATGAGAAAGAAATATTTGATAAAATTTGTGTTAATTGTTTTGAACGCCTAATACGGCATCGAGTGTTTTCCCCATAAAAAAAAAATGGTGTCGAGTGACGTTAGAGCCTGATTGGGTCAAATCAATCAGTTTTGACCAATGGGTTTTGCAATTTTTTTTTTTTAAATTTCAATTTTCATGATATTTCAGATTTTAAAATTTTGTTAATATTATTTTAAACTTTGATCTCGAGTTGATTCTATGACTTTTGTGTTGGAATATGCGACTAAAAATCTCACATCGATTAAATATATGTTAAGTATTGGTTAATAACGAATTGAGTTACTCCACCCAATGGGTTAACTTTTTGAGATGGAATTTCAATCCCTAACAGTGGTATAAGGGCCCGAGCTCATATTTAGCCATATGTACGTGCGAGACAATTCCATTATAAGTTGATGGGCTCCAAAGTTGATCATGAGGACAAGAAAAAAAATCCATTGTTGATTCTTAGGATGGTTGTGTCCATGTAAGGCGGTGATTGAGACTCAATGGAAGTGTTGGGCCTTGATAGAGCATGAGAATTGGCTCTTAAGGCGGTTGTGCCGCATAAGGCAATGACCGGGGTGTAGTGGAGGAATTGGGCCTTGAGGACAAAGTTGGATATGTTGGCTATTAATTAAAGAGAAGCAAATTGATATAGTAGTTCGTTCGGGGAGGGGATTGTTGGAATATGCGAACAAAATTCCCACATCGGCTAAATATGGGTTAAGTGATTGATTAATATAATAATGGATTGAGGTACTCCGTCCAATGGGTTAATCTTTTAGGATGAAATCTCAATCTCTAATATTTTGACATATTCTAAAAGCTGGATTGATGGTTGGGTGACCGAGGTTGAAAACATCATTGAAAGATTTGTGACTTTGTTACAAATGCGAACATGTAACTAAAAAAAGAAATAGACTCACTAGCAATATAAATGTCATGAATCTATTCTTTTATATACCACATCATTTGAAAATTAACTGTTACAATTCTCAAAAAATAAAAAATAAAAAAATCAACCATTATAAATTTGTCATACTATCATTTGTATAACTATTTGTACATTTTGCTTGTACAACTATTTTTTTTGTAAAGATTTATTCAATCTAAATAACAGAAAACACACATTAGCTACAATTGAGGTAAAAATGGTTTTACATTCCAAACAAAAAAACAAAAGACAAAAAAATAAATAAATAAAATAAAAAACAAAAAAATAAAAAAAATCCCCAAAAAATCACTGAAAATCAAAGCAAAATACAAATCACCCCATAGAAAGAAGAATTAATCTAAGTGCACACTCATTTTGTGTGCACCTACGTACAGCCTCCTCTGTTAAAGAGGTGTACACAAATGCGTGCACAACGAGTGTACTCTTAGCATTGCCCGACAAAGAAACTCTAAGTGAAATAAACTGAGCATCTCCTATCTCTATAGCTAGCCAAGATTAAGCCATCTGGGCCTACTCCAACAGCACAATTTGCGTGCATTCTGTGGCGCCTACTTGTCCATGCTAATATTTTGAATCTAATGCTTGAAGATATACCGAGGCTAAAATTCACAAGCCCTCGGGATCGATCCGCCATAATCTGCTGCCACTGCTGAGCCGTCGCCTTCAATGTGGGCCCGACTAGACTACCCGTAATTATCGTCGTGTTTTTTGGCGCTTGAAAGAATGGAAACAACAACGTTGCATCGCCTATACTTTGGTCCTGAGGAATAAAATGAAATACTAGCATGCTTTTTTTTTTGGGGGGTTGGGAAGGTTTGCTATATTTTTAAGATTTTTAGTTTTTTCAATGGAAATACTCTACTGGGAGTTCTTTATAAGTTTGTTTCCATGTTTAGATTATTGCATTTTCAAAAATATGAAAAGAACAAGTTTTTAGTATTTTGAAAAATTGAAAACTGCCAATAGAATCAACTCTTATACATTATATTGTTAAAACGGTATTAGGATCGTCTTACTAGCTAGCTTGGTGAGGACATGATAGCATTACCTACTACGTATTTTACTTGTTTAGACCTTTGGATTCTAGTTTTTGCAAATACATATTTGGTATGTTTAAACCCTCGCGTATTTTGCTTTCTTTTGAATTCCATTTGCACTGAGATAAAGTTTGAACACAAAAACTCAAAAAGGACTACCATTTTGTTAGTGGTTTAAAATTACGTTAAAATCAAAACTCCTAAATACCTGATAAGTCACTGACACTTGCACAACATCATCATAGTAAATCCCAACTTTGTGGTTTGGATTTCGATCGATCACACTAAAGATTATATTGGCATTGAGACCGCCATATTGTTGACCTGAGCTTGGGAGCGTAAAGTCGCGAATGTGAAATCTTGGGCGGTGGGGCCGCAAACTTAGCCACAAAATGAATGCGATAAGACCTAGAACAAAGAGGACGAACAAAATGATGGTGCAAATAAGCTTTGAGACTCTAGTGGTTAGAGTTTCCTTCACATGGTGGGCGTAGTAACGAGCCGTGTGGTGCCGCTCAATTGGGCGATTTCCAGTGGTGGTTTCAAAGGGTATCCGATGACCTTCCGACCTCATTTTCCAGCTGGGTACCTGAATAGGAGACGATCGGAGTTACTTGGGTTGTGATAAACGCGTCACATTATATATGGAAATTGGAAGAATCTACCTTCTCATCTAGTAATGTTTATATAATGATAAGGCAAATAAAGAAGGGAACATTTTGAGGAATCGTTGAGCTTTTTGCATGCGGAAGAAAAGAATAATGGTTCTTATAACGAAATAAGGGGCCGTAAATTTACGTAGGAATCAAGACTACTAGAAAATTTAATGTAGATTTAACGATACAAAATTTCTTACTACGGCTGGAATATTGAACTTACTATTTGTACATATAATATATTTATAAAAACTACACGATCATGCAATGTATCAAAATTTTATAAGATGAAATAATAATATAAAAATAGACATTTTATTTTATAGGATTTTGATATTTCACCCGAATTCCAGTGTATAAATTTGTATGTACAAATGAAGCTACAAATGAGTTTTATAATATCCTAAGCACAAGCTTAGCTCTCTAGAATCTACACTAGCCATCAACCGAGCAAGAGCATCTTGTATGGAACATGTAGGATTATGGAGGGTAGACTTTTGAATCCATTTTAAAAGCCCGTTTTTCCACGGTAATGATCTCCTCCCCACAGTGGGGAGGAGATCATCTTGCCACAAAACACACGTAATCACTGGTGGTGGGAGGCGTGTGTGTCCACCATGCCCCACACCAATCACGTGTGTATTTGTGGGCATGATATCCTCCCCACTGTGGGGAGGAGATCATTACCGCGTTTTTCCATTGTGGATATGATTTGCGCAAAACCCAACTAAAATTAAACCCCATAGAAACCTGCAATTCTCGCTTGCTCTATCCACAAAAATTATTTGATCCATGACCCTTTTTTCCGCTAGCAAATGATGCCTGAAATTTTCCATTTTCTCACTCATGAACAAAGTAATATTGTTCCTACAAATGAGTACCAGAGTACGACGAATTTGGTTTTGAATTGCACTACTTATACATGCAAACTTATACTTTCGTGATAATGTGAAGCATCAAAATATCACGAAGTGATGAAAAAATTTCTACTGCTCTGAAAGTCATCACGCCAATAATATTGGTTGTCTATGTGTATAAGGGACCACCAACGGTAAACAATATATTACCCCCTATGTATATGTAGTCAATGATGATCGGAACATGTAGGCGTAGGTATTCTAAAAATATGATACATGCTTTCGTGAAGTGAGTATGTTATATGTCACATCAATGCAACCATAATTGCACAAGTAATATAATCTAAATAATAGGTGTGATAGGCTTCAAATTAAAAGTGTTTTAAATACTTTTTTCAACTTTTTTCTCTCTCCTAAATCAATCACATTCATATATCTCATCACATTCACAAATCTCAACCACTCAACTCCACTCATAGGGTGATAGGGATTATGTTTTAATGGTTTTTAATGATTTTTAATGTAAATGAGGAGAGAGAATGAGTGGAGTTTAATGGTGGAGATTTGTGGATATGACGAGATGTGTGGATATGATTGATTTAGGGTTAAAAAAAAAATAAAAAGTAGTAAAAAGTGGTAAAAAAATAGAAAAAATTATTCCTTATCATGCTTTCATTCTCTCTCATCTTTTACATTAAAAACCTTTAAAAACCATTATTATAATCTATTCCCTATCATCCTTAATATTAATTGTCGAAACCTTGATAACCCTTTATGAGGACCAGCACAGATTCGCCATCTGGCCCACATACCCAGGGATGGATTTAGTGGGGAGGCTCGACCGGGTCGTAGCCTCCCCATCCCCCAAAAAAAAAATTACACATTTTATATATTATAGCACACGCGGTTTTAAATCCTGGATCAGTCCCTATGCATAGTGAAACTCATCGCCTATCTCACAATTTTCAACGTCAGTAAAATCCAATCAAAATTTCTGGAAATTTTAGAAAATGGACAATTTTGAAGAAAAATCTGGTTAATTAATAAAATGCAGCAAGCAATGATGTTCATACCGGTTAGTTAGTTAGTTAAAGAAAAAGGAGTCTTCCAAATGAAGCATCGTCTTCCTTATCATTCACGAGATAGTTCGTGCAAGGAACTTGTTTTTCACCATGGATTTGGGCCAACAAAGTTCACCGAACAAGATTTGTTTGTTTCGATATGTTATTTTAGCTGGGTATGGTGGTATTGGTAACGTACTAATTCTTGTTTTATACGCAACCGCCAAACAACCCCTCTCATATAATCACATTCTCTAATTTCGTCCCTTCATTCATGTCGGCCTTATCCATCTTCTCCTCGTAGAGATACTTTGTTTTATTTCGCCAATCACCATAAATGTTGGTATCTCAGTTGGACATGGATTATGAAAGTATGAGAGCACAGTTTGAAGATGAATATGAAGAAAAAGGTGATCGGAAAATTTCAATTTCCGATCATCAAGTAAATGGAGAGACCAAGTCCGATAGCTTTGTGGTGGATATGCAAGATTTTTCTCATCATCTAACAGGGAAATTTGACGATGACACGGCGAACTCGAGATTTTCAGTAAGTTTCCCCATTCATTTCCATGCATTTCAGTCTCTGTTCGTGCTAATGTTATCATCTTCTATTACTAGTCAAAGTCAAACATCAATCTCAATTACACATCCCACATCATCACCAATTATCATCCACACACCTAATTCAATGTAGTTAACGTGTAACAACACTGCAGAGTAACCTTTCAAGAGCAGGATTAATCAAAAGCTGTGTTAAGAAAATCAACCCTATTGCTGGCAATGCAAAAAGCACCAGTACGGGAGCAACTTCACCTAGAGGTAATTATAGTATACCTCTTACAAATTCAATTATCTGAGCCCCAACTTCGACGAATGCAATTATCCTTATGCCCTACGATGGGCATGCAATAATATGATATTCCACCTATCATATGTATACTACGCATATTTTTGCTTGGCAGCTCTTTTACACGAGAGTATCATGCCTGAAAAGCCGACCGTAGGGTCCAGTGACGACTCGATCAACAATCAAATACATCCTATAAACCACCAAATTCATCATCAGATCACAATAGTGAAAGGGACAGAAAGTAAATTTGGTGGCAAGAAAAACGATTGCAGGCGTTCTTCCCCTTTCTGGACGGTTAGTCCAAGGAGAATACTTTTCTTCTTTGCTTCCCTGTAAGTTCCCGCAACAAATGAAAGTGCAATATCTTAATTTCTAAAAACAGATAATCAAATCTGCTAACTTCATGCTAAGTTACTGACTGTGAAGTTATCTACTCATCTGTTTGCAGGTCTTGCATAGGAACTATACTACTAATATGTTCCACATTATCCATGGGCAAGCTCAATGAGGATGAAATGCTTTCTAGTCTCAACTGATGACATTCATTAAACCATCGACGAAGATGCAATTCGCCTTGTCTATTTTTGCACAATGTAGGAGAAACAGTAGTACAGTAAATATGTAATAAGTTGCAGAAACAAAATGCATTTATAAGCTAATGGTATACATAGATATGCAGTAAATGTTCAAAATCACTTAAAAGTAACCAAATTTTGGTAATACTAATCATGTACAAAATATACAATCTCATAGAGCCCAATATTTATGTTTAACCACACTTGTGCGCAAAAAGATGGCTTAAATCCAGTATAAAAGTAATTATATACATGGACATTCAAGATAACCAGGATTATGCATCCTTATATATTACAACTTCTCAAGATCATACAGGGTGTTTAGAAATCACCCGAATATGTCTACACGAAACCTTATCACAACTCTGTATGAGGACAAATGCAGAGTCGCCTCCTGGATTGTGTACCGATACTCCTCGTCTGTCTCATATTTTTCCACGTCAGCAGAATCTAATCAAAATTTCTGGAAAGTAGAAATTGTAGAAAATGGAAAGATTTCAAGAAGAATGTGGTTGATCCATAAAATTCAGCAGGCAATCATGTTCATAGAAGTTAGTTAAAGAAAATAGTCTCTTCCAAATGAAGCATTCTCTTTGTTATCATTCAAGAGATGGTGCAAGAAACTTGTTTTTCCTCGTTCATTTGAGCCAACAAAATTGACTGTATATACTCCTACCGTCCCACAAAGATAGACCTATTTTCCTTTTTCGAATCTCCCAAATTGTAGCCCAACTACCATAATAATAGTGTATTTACTTTTTTATGTTCCCATTATACCCTTGGCATAAATGTAATTTATCAAATAACTTTTCGTATTCCTCACTAAAACTGTCTTGAAAGTATTAAGTTCATTGAATGTAGTCTTTAATTGAATAGGGATACATTAGGAAAAATGAAGTCTTTTTACTTTTCCAATTATATTGAATACAATATCTTAATCTGTGTAACATAAAAAGTGGGTCTATCTTTGTGGGACGAGTAGTTTGTTTGTTTCAACAAAGTTGACTGTACATAGTTTGTTTGTTTGGATATGTGATTGTAGCTTTGAAAGGTAGTAATACTTGTTTTGTAAGCTGCCAAACACCTCTCATTTCATGACATTCTTTTAGCCCCCAGTCCCCTCATTCATGTCGGCCAGTTGGCTTTATCTATCTTCTCTTCTTAGAAATACTTCGTTCTATTTCAGTTGAATGTTGATATTTCAGTTGGACATGGATTATGGGAATATGAGAGCAAAGTCTGAAGATGAATTTGAACAAAAAGATGATCGGAAATTTTCAGTTTCCGATCATCAAGTAGATGGAGGGACCAAGTCTGATAGCTTTGTGGTGGATATGCAAGATTTTTCTCATCATCTAACAGGGAAAGATGATGATGGCACGGCAAAGTTGAGATTTTCAGTGAGTTTTCCCTTTCGTTTCTTTGCATTTTGGTCCGTGCTAGTGTTAATTTTTTTCTACTTAAAAATCAACTTCTGCTATTAGTTAAATCAACCACACATCTAACATCATCACCGATAATCATCCACACGCCAAATTCGATGCAATAATAGTCTTCTTTCAACTTTGTCTTTTTATTGATATATATGATATTTTGTGCTGGTGGGTTCTACATTGTTTACAAAGTTTTCTCAAAAGAAAAAGTGATTGTTTTTAGAGAATATGTAATTAAAATGTAAGAAACCTGCAGAGTAACCATTTGCAAGAAGGATCAATCAAGGGTTGTGTTAAGAAAATCAACCCTATTGCGGCCAACGACAAAAGCACGAGTAACGGATCAACTTCACCGAGAGGTAATTATAGGATACCCTCTTACATATTCAATTATTCGAGCCCCAACTTGAAAACAATGAAATTACTCTGAGCCCTACGAAGGGCAATATTATAATATACCCGTGTGGGACATCATAAGTGATCTCGATTGTCTCACATGGACAATGATAGGCTATAACATGCATTTTCACATTATATGAAGACAAAGTGATACATACTGTATGTATATTCTACATTTTTGCTTCGTATAAATAATAAACTTGCAGCTCCCTTGCACGGGCATATCATGCCTGAAAAGCAAGCAGTGGAGACAGTAGGGCCCACAGATGACTCGATCAACCACCAAATACGTCCGATAAACCACCAAATTCATCATCAGATCACAATCACGAAAGGAAGCACAAGCAACAAAGGCACAGAAAGTAAATTTTGTGGCAAGAGACACAGCTGCAGGGGTTCTTCCCCTTTCTGGATGGTTAGTCCAAGGAGGATACTCTTCTTCGTTGCTTCCCTGTAAGTTATAGCTAACAATGTGCCATGATGAAAGTGCAAAGTGCAAATGTATAACATCCACACATCTTAATTTATTAAAACAGATTTATCAAATATGCAATTAAAAAAAAAAAAAATGATGTAATGAGCACACCCATGCTCATTTTATGTCAAGTCATTGATTGATTGTGAAGTTATCAAACATTCTTTTGCAGGTCAAGCATAGGAACACTGCTACTGATATATTTCACCTTATCCATGGGTAATGAGGACGAAACGCTCTCAATTGACAACATTCAGTAAACCACACACCAACCTTCATGATGAGGGATGAAATGATTATGGTTGAAACTACGTCTTTAATTACGAATCCTTGGTTGTTTCTGGTGATAACAATCTGATACGTTGGGCGGAGAAAGGATGAAAATAGGAAGCAAGGGACAAGAAACACCTGCAAGGGAAGATCTATGGTTTGCATAAAATGGATAAGTATGGATTAGCTAATATTAGATGCAAACTGAAGTTTGTGTAGGCTTTGTTTTTCTTCACTTTATAGATTAGAGCAAAATCGATTTTTTCACTGTTTCTACATGAGATTAGCTCTTAGTTTGCTGAGTCCTTAAGAGATAAATAATTTGCTAAGTTTTTTTTTGGAAGGTAAGACTTCAAGTCCCCCTTCTTTGCCTGTATAAACCTTTTGAATATCAATAAACTATATCTTGGCTTGGATTTTCAAACCGAGATATTTCCCCAAAAAAAATATTAAACAAAAAAAACACAAACCTGACCTTCCATTTGCATGACTTGAAATTCTGCGCATTTCACCTTTTCCGGCCAAATTCTCTTCAGTGAATATTTCAACTGATGACAAAAGCAAGGCAGCACAAAGGCAGATGCAAGGGACCAAATCACATGATCTGTATACCTTTCATGTTGGTTTTCTCAATCTTTGCATAATACAGGAGAAAGTAGTAGTACAGTAAATATGTTATAAATTGGAGAAACAAAATGTGGATTTATAAGATAATGGTTTACATAGATATTCAAAAAATCAAACTGCCTTTATGGTGGTAATGCTGAAAGTTTTCATTAAAGTAACAAATTTCTCGTATACTTACTCGTGTACAAAATATATAATCTCATAGATCCCAATGCTTTTAACGTTTATGTTTAACCAAATTTGTGTGCAAAAACATGGCATAAATCCGGTACAAAAGTAATTATATATATGCAAATTCAAGATGACCAACATGATGCATTGATACATATCACAACTTCTCAAGAACATGTGCTGTGTTTAGAAATCATCAGACTACACAACAGCTTTGAATTTACATATTCTCCCCGAAATATCGACTTCTTTTTCTGCTTGAACATAATTGCTTTTGTTCAACTCAAGATCCCAACAAAGCAGAATCATTACCCCCAACTCTCCATTACTAGTAACGTTTAGAAATCCTCGGCATCGAGCATCTGTTCTTTCTGTCATGGTATAACCTGAGTACCACTGCAGCTGTTTCTTCTATTGCTTTCCCTGTTACTTCTGCAGCCAGAACAAGAAAATGTCAAATTATCCTAAGTTCATTTTAACTTATTACTACTGGGCTTTTTTTTCCTTTCCAATTTCCATTTTTGTTAAAATTGGCTTCAATTACCCAGGCAAGGTCAATTTCCAATTACAACCACAGATCTCAAACAACTACTCATCGTTATACACAGATATCGTGGTCCCTACTACTATTCAACCTAAAAAGTTAGTTCTTAGCATGACAAAAGTTCACCAAACATACGGTTAGAATCAAGATACCATAACTGCTACAAACTATCCTTTTTTGTTTGGTACCGGTAGATAGATAATGATGAATGTCAAAGAGAGGGTTTAACCCAATATATGGCGGAATCACATTTCTATCTTTTTCTTCTTCTTTCCAGTGAGGATTATAGTAGTAACCTGGACGAAATGAAAAATCTTCAAGATTAAGTTTTGCATAATCTCGACAAACTCACCAATCACAGGCCAGATGGGATTTTGTTGAAAAAGTTTACTGGCAAAATCCAGCTCTTCTCTTACATACTCCATATCAGAATAGTTGCTACTCATATCATCATCAAAGCCCAAGCTCTTGGCCCTTGCCCTTCTAATAGTTTGCAAGACAACAGGGTTAATAGTCAAGGCAAAGACCTTCTCTGGGTCAACCTCAAATAAACTCTTAGGCAACCCTACATTCTTCACAATGGGAACATTTGCCACTTTGTATCCCTTCTGTGATAGATAAATAGACAGTGGTGTCTTCCCTGTTCGAGATACTCCAGCAAGAATGATATCAGCCTTGTGCAAATTTTCGGGCAAAGCTCCATCATCTTGTTTTATTGTGAACTCAATTGCTTCAATCCTTTTGAAGTACTCATCGTCAAGGGAGTCCTTCCTCCCGGGAGCCCAACGAGGAAGACCAGAAGGTGAGACACCTAGATGGGAAGCAATGGCCTCTGTTATTGGCCCAAGTATGTCAGTTGATGTTACTCCCCAAAGCTCACATGCTTGTCTAGCTGTTTCAGCCATAGATGGATCAGCTAATGTATACGCAAGCATTGCTCCTTCCTTGGCTGCTTGCTTTACAATGTCCATCAAACGCTCTACATCATCGATCTTAGAGATCATAAACATATTCACAAATAAGTCAAGGTTATCCATTGAAAATCCATATGACAGTGTATAGTTACAAAGTTGCAGCAAACGCTCTACATCGTTGATCCCAGAAATCATCAACATAAACGCATACACTCAAATAAGTCAAGCTATCCATTAGAAATCCATATAGAAGTGTATAATTACAAAGTTGCAGCAGAAGATATTCAAATACTAATAATATGAGAGGGATCAGAGCTGTAAAACTATACAAATTACAATGAATGGAATGGAGTAATGTATATATTAATCAAACGGCTGAAAAACATTTAGACGAGAAGGGAACTTACTCCGGAGAAGAGGTGAGTATTAACAGGGCAAACCCGATCGACCAAACAATAATCGAACTGGCCTAAAGCGGCATTAACGGAGTGTTCAACCGTCCACCCTGTGCCGTCAGATACCATATATATCGACTTTCCCGCCGTCACTTCCGTTAAATCGTCACTGTTACTCCCGCTCTCGCGAGGAGATAGAAGGTGCAATTGACTTCCACCATTACCATTATTACTTACAGGCGAGCTACTAGAGCTGTCCATATTCCCACTGGGTTCCTGAACCGGACGGTCAAGTTTGCGGCCGGACCGTATGGCGCGAGCTCTGGTCCAGCGGTTTAGCTGAGGACTAGGTTTGAATCTTCGACCCGGCGGTTCGGAAGGAGAAGAAGGCTGGGAGGCCGGTGGTGATGAAGGTTTGGACTTGGATTCAGAAAGCTTCGCGGTGGTCGGCGACGGTGTTGGACGGAGGTTCGACGTTAAAGCGGTGAAAGATATCATTTTTATTTTTATTTTTTCGCTTGGAGATTTTCCTTTTTCTTATAAAAGTATAGAAATAATAGAGAGAACTTAGAGAGAATGAATTATAAGGAATTCACATGGATGATTTTCACTAATAACTGAAGCCCTATTTATAGGGAAATTTCGAATGGCACAATCATAATTACATAATTTCATCAGGGACATAATAGTCATTCACACCAATAAAATATAATAAAATAGCAACCTCGGGTGTCATGCTTAATATATTATAACACTCCCCCTTGAATGACTATTAATACAAACGTCTTCTAAATCGTTTTGGAAAAATCCAAATTTAAAAACTTCCAAACCGATATTGCTTCGCCAAAATATCGCTCCCCGATATCTATCAACAGATAGAAAGATTTACGCCACGCTTCATTAAAACCTCACAAGAAAAACCCAAGAGAAAAACTTGATCGAAGGAAAAAGAGCACTACTCTATCGATTTCATATCTTGAGGACGGATATCCTTACTTACGGTAAAGGATTTCAATATCATCATTATTTGAATCTAAATCATCGCTTCTATTATAACTCTGATCCAATAGATCTGGGTGTCGATTTCTCTTGTCGTCCTCAATATACCATGAATATCGCCGTTAAAACCTTATTATGAAAAACCCAGTGGGAAAAATCCTAATGAAGGAAAAAGTACGTTATTCTTGAATACTGCGCTTTAATGTTCTTTCATTAAAAAGCGCTAGGAAAACCGATGGGATAAAAGCGCCGGTCGAGGAAAAAGAGTGCGCAACGCGTATTTTATCTGGTATCTTTCTGGCGTTTCAAAATCTTTCATAGATTTGTATGAGTACATATACATTGGTTGATACTCTTCATTCATCTCCACGTGAATGAAATTTTAGATGTTATACAATATCGTGTTATATTCGGTCGTATATGTAATCAATAGCTTCGATCTCATTTTCTCAATATATCGAGATATATACTTAAATCTCTTACGGAGATTTCATATTACTTGAGATTGATGCGCCATTAAAAACCTTGTTTGAGAAAAACCCTTTTTGGGACAAAAACATCAATCGAGGAAAAGAGTACGTATGAATTTCTCAACAATATCAATGTAGATATTTTGAGCCGTTGCATCTTACCGATACAATAATACATTTGAAACCTCTTCAAGAGTTTCATTCTCATTTCTCATTAAACCGTGCATGAACACTTTAATCATAAGGGCATATATTTCAGCATCGGCATTTTCGATGGATTTTAATATCCTCACTATTATTGATAGTATGTAGCGCTATCTTTTCATAGTGTGTCGACACTTTCAATTTTATTTCTTTTCCCATATCGACATAACTTATCGAGATATCTCATTATCAATCCTCTTGTAGGATTACACAATATAGTTATGTCTATATACTCTTCAAGAGTATATGCCTCCGTTATTAAGACCATCTTTAATAATTTGCTTCGATATATATGATTGGGGAAATCTCATAATATCAACGCTTCTGGCGTGCTAACTTACCAAAGCATCTTAACTGATATATGTGATTGTTCATAGCATTTTTTTTATATATCTTTGAACTTCAAATTCATATTTTAATTGTGAGGATATAGTATGATGCATTTCATATATCATTTTCAAATTTTTAATACTCCTCATGCTAAGAAAATTTAGAACACTAAAACTTCATATATGTTCTTATCGTTCAAATTTTTAATATGAGAATTTATATAGTTTGCATTCTATTCTCGATATTGGCAATTTATTGGGGACTTTAAATAATTTGCCACATAATATCCCACTTGTATGCATCATACTCAATCCTTCGTATTTATTCAAGTATTGGGATATACATTTACTAGCTTTATCATTAAATCTGAAATCATGCTCATATCAGTGAGCAAATATTTAAATAAATTTCAAATTACGAATCATATACACATGTGACTATCTAGTGGATCCATATCATAATATCTAGTAGTCCACATGGAGGATGAGTGGGCCCATATTTCTCATCATTTATTCCGGATATATTTGGGATTTATTCCCAATATTGGTGAGTAATGATTTCATCATTTATCGAGAACAATCATTGAAGAATTCTTTTAATTCTTCACTTGAAATATTGATTTCAATAATTATTTAAACCGGGATGGTCGGTCAGGTTCTGCACGAGTATTATTGAACTTTTAGTTGATAAATTCTTATATCGATTTCACTAGTATATCAGATAGTGCTCAACATGATTTATTGCTTTCATCATATGTATAGCTCACCGAGCATATTCCATCATGTTTGGTAGCATTATTACACATCACTATTCAAGCGTGGAATCTTAGCACATACGCTTCATGTTTCGACATCTTGTTCCAACGCGAGCCTTACCTCATCTGGCGTTTATAAATTATCCGGCACTTTACGGATTCACCATTAATAATGGTCCATATATAATAATGGATAATTTGCTCTCAAATCTTCGAAAATACTATCCATCACTCTGAGTCAAAATCCTAAAAGGATTTATCAGTAGGCTTGAAAGGTTGAGGATGCTAATGAATAAGGGCATCCCAGGAGATGTTCGATGTTTAATTGAAGCAAAGGTTCGATTATCTGGTGAGGTTTCGATTCCTTCTAAATACATGTGCGGTATGGGTAAAAGTAGTTTTTCAAAGAAGCGGAGAGCAAAAGATTAGGAGGGTGTTACAAATGTGCTCGGTGGACATGTGACACTCGATGTAAATCACTGTGAATGCGTGTCTAATGTAGAGAAGATAAGATAGCATTCATTAAGGATGGATTGAGTAAGGAGCCTTTGGATGATATTCAACAGGCTCTTGAGACACATCCTAGTGGACACGTACAAGGTGAGCTGATGGCCTTATGGGCCAAATTCAAAGATGAACAATCACGTTATAGCTTGAAAAACTTACTTTAGAAGATCCTGTTTGTAAATTTAGTAGAAAAATTTAGTATAATAATTTTCTCATATTAATGTAAGGAAGTTCGGTGTAATAACGAAGATCAATGTTTTTCTTGTAATTGTAAATATTGTTTTTCAATTTTTAAGATATATATATGTATATATATATATTATTTTTCAATCACCGATAGGTATATGTCATTTCACTAAAATTTTTCTGCCTTTTTCTCTTTCATATTTGTCAAAAAGTAAATAGTACAATCAATTATTGGTTTGAAAATTTTTCTTTAAATAGAGGATTCATATATCTCTCATATTCATACATTAAAAGTATAGTGCAAAAAGAGATAGGAGTAGAGATGGATATGGAGATTTTAGAATCATCTCATACAAGTCAGTCTTTACCTCGCCTTGATTAAGCGTATGTATTCTTGGTGGATCTAAATTGGTAGGCCATATCCAATATGTGGATATGGCAAACCGACTAAATAAAGAGTTAGGAGACAAGAAATCAATATACTATATGGAGGAACCAACAACAAACTTTTAGCTAGACTTATAATGGCCGCACCATCATGGGGAATAAAAGTTTGAGTGTAATACCTTTCCATTTAGTTGGATCTAATACTCGAATTGGAGCCAGTTCTACCATGGGTCCCAGGTTGGTGCTACAAGCGCAATCCATCCACAACTGCATGATGTATATGATGAATAATAGTGATGCTTTCATTGTCCTTCCAGGCGGCTACAACATACTGGAGGAAATATTCAATATAGCCTCGTTGGCACAGTGGAACTTTCATGTCAAACCAATAGGTTTGTTGAATATTAACCATTTCTTTGATGGCTTACTAGCGTTCCTAGATCAGAGTGTAGATAATAAGTTTATCTCTCATTCAGCGAGAAAAATACTTATTTACGCTGAAATCGCTGATGAACTACTCATCAAATTTCATGCATATGTTCAAGAATCTGTGGAAGCCCAGATCCGTCGGTCACAGACCACTGGTGTCAAGCGAAAAAGAAATTCGGATCCTTTAAATATCTCATTATGAACCCTGATGTTGAGGGTGGCAGAATTACGGAGTATTTATACTCTCGAAACGCACCCTTCATTTATGGGTTCAATATGTATTTTCTTTTCGCATTTTTATATTTTCGAGTGTTTATTGCCATCTTTGATATTCTCAATATGTTCCACTTCGACTGTTTTGTACTTCTTCTGGAGTAATAATAATAATATCATGTTGGCTTTATTTAAATACAGAAATCTTAGTGATTATGCTTCTTCAAGAGCATTTTATTCTCATATTAATACAATCTCATATCATCGATGAGATTACTTCATATAATTTTCCATGCGATATATTTTTTTTGATTTATCAACATGGGATCTATTGAGCATTTTACTTTCATCTATTTATCCAATGGTAACTTCAGGTACCACTTACTCAATTTTCTCCATCAATATTCAATAGACGTGGAAAGTGAACATTCCTTTATTAAATGCTTCTTTAAGAGCATTTCTCATCATATCACAATATACTAATCTCATAATGAGATTTTTCACCACGGTATATTTTCTTTCTCTTTTATCACAATGGGATTCTTTGAGCAATTTCGTTTCATCAATACATACAACGGTAAATTCTGGCATCACTTGCTCAAATCCCTTCTTTAATGTCAATAGAATATTCATATCGAATATATATAAATCAGTTATCTAATTGTGGGGTTTAATCCAACCATATTTGTAATAAGTATTCTAAACGTGTGGTATATCCCACCACATTGAAAATATTCATACCAATCGTGTGATATAACTCACCACATTGGAAATATATGCGAAATTTAAAGAGCGTAAATTTAAATTGCAGAAATTAAATTTCCTCCAATAGGTGGTCGAACCTACCTTATGGGAATTATTGCAATAAATATAAATTTACGAATTTAAATTGCGAGAATTAAATTGCATAACATTTAACTACTTCTTCAGGAGTAGATTCTGCTTAGTAGAAGGTATTACTCTTCACTTAGCATATAAAATGCATAAATATATAAAATTTTCCGTTTAGTGATGGTTGAACCCATCATCAAGTAGGAGGTATTGTAGTATTTAAATTGCAATAAATAAAGTGCAAGAATTAAATATCTATAGAAGAAAATTTGTTCTAACTATTTCTTCAAAATATAATTATCGTCAAAGTAAACGGCTGTAAATCGAAATATCTGTTGTTGCCAACCGCTACCAGTTGCCGGCGGCAGTGCCGCCTAGCAGGTGCGTGGCGCTACACATATTTCTTTATAAAACATTAATACATACTCAGCTGCTGCCAACCGCTACCAGTTGCCGGCGGCAGTGCCGCCTGGCAAGTGCGTGGCGCTGCACATGTCTCTTTATAAAGTTTTGACATTATAAGCACTAATACGTAAATATTCACAAGTCCAAGGACCCTTTTGTAACTTTTTCAAAAGTTGGGGTACTGATTTGTAAATTTTTGAAAGTTTACCTTATTAATATTGGTGTCAAATCGAAGATCTCGTTAAATCGAGTATAATGGAATCGAGAAAATTTGATTTTGATAATGTATACTCCTTATATCTCGAGAAAACGAATGCTATAGTTTAATATATTATTATATTATATATATTACTTTTTCGTATATAATACATATATAATTTTTGTATATAATATATATAATATATATCTTAACTTTTCATATAATATATATTATAATATAATATAATATAATATAATATAATATAATATAATAAAGTAATGTATATATACCTTCGTCCTTTTTTGGTTTGTACGTAGAAATTAGCCACAATTCCATCTTCTCCACAAAATTTGGTCTGAAACTAATTTTATTATTTCATGAAGGCTGATCTTTGAACTTGTTTTTCTCCCCCTTATGGTAATCTTTTCATGTCATTTTTGGTATCAATGGACTCGCTTCGTCGAGAACTTCGCTGATGTGGTGTCGTTTTACGTTTACGTCAACTTGTTTGGCAGGAAAATGGAGTTGAAGCGATGGTTGTGAAATGAATATATAAACATAAATGAATTATTTCTTCTCTGTGTATATTTTTATGCAAAATAATTTTGGTGTAATAATCTGGTTTCTGATACAGAAGATCATCTATAAGATGCAATTGTAGAGCATACTCCCTTCTTATTACTCAAAAGGTTAGAGACTCGTGCTGATAACGTGTTATAAATGTATAGAAATAATAGAGAGAACTTAGAGAGAATGAATTATAAGGAATTCACAGGGATGATTTTCATTAATAACTGAAGCCCTATTTATAGGGAAATTTCGAATGGCACAATCGTAATTACATAATTTCATCAGGGACATAATAGTCATTCACACCAATAAAATATAATAAAATAGCAACCTCGGGTGTCATGCTTAATATATTATAACACTTTTCATTTTATTAATCACTATATTGCAATTTTGAACAATCTAATGGCTTTTCCGTAATTTCCGAATAAACACTTCCTTCCCCTCTTACCAAGAGCTTATCAATTTAGGAACCACGTCTGGTGCAGTAGTAAGACGCTCATGTTTTGATCGTATGATCAGGGTTCGATTCCCCCTCCCCCCACCCCTTCGACAAAAGAAAAAAGAGCTTATAAGTTTTTTCCTACCATACATTATCAAATTGTTGTTCGTAAATTTCGCGACAAATTTTTTTTCTTAATTTTGTAGAAATTTCAAGTTGGCTTCTCTTATTTTGGTCCTTCGAATTTCCACTATTACGATTCTAATCATTATTTACTTTTGATAAAATTATTATTGCTTTTTTTTATTAAAAGAATCAAATTATGACAAAAACATATACTGGTAGTTTAAACATTTGTTTTAAAAAGCTCGTTTTCACACATGAATATTAACCTTATCGTTTTCTACAATTTAGAGTTTTACTTTGCCCTCATTATACTTACACCCACCTAAATTTAAAATTTGATTGTGTCGCTTGATTACGTATTATATGCTTTAAAAATCATAGTGAGCCAAAAAAAACTATAATAAAAGAATAATTTTAGATTGACATTTTATTTGAGAATTTTTCGTGTCACTTTTGATTGAATGATAAAGAAATACTTCTGTGCTTATCACTTGATCTACTTCATCACTTTCAATAAAAAATAAATCACATAGACGGTATCAAGTAATAACGTCAATTTTAAATATCTGTCTAAAATTACTCATAATATCTATCTGTATAATATATAAAGGAGATGTGATTCCACTTTTGATATAAAATAATAATTTTTCGAAAACTTAGCCTATTTTTAGTAGTTTTAGAACAAAATTAATCGCTATTATTGTGATGTATGTATAAACAACATTTTGCCACATGTACATTCTTTAAAGTTGTATCTAATATTTTTCTATATATTTAAATATTTGTTTTTGATCTATTTTTTTAAAGGTATTTATGTAATTGTACGCAATCTTTTTCTATTTCCTTTTTTTTTTATTCTATTATACTTTGATGGAAACGTCCAGGGAACATTTTTGGTTTGGTCCGCAATCGTTTAAAGGTCTAGTTTGGTAATTCGTTAACTTTCTTTGAATGCAGCAATTCATTCGAGGGTGTTAGCAGTTAGCACCCCTTTGAAAATGTATTTTAATGTATTTATTTTAAATTTCAAATTTGGTCAAACAAATCACATTCATATATCTTCCTATCCATTAAATCTCCACCATTCAACTCCACTCATTCTCTCTCTTCCTACTCATAAAAATACATTAAAACTCATCTGCTAACTTTTTTTTGTCTTAAATCTTTCCTAATTATAATTTTACTTCCTTTCATATTTTTTTTTTGTAAAATCTTTTAATTATATTATATTATAGAAAACAAATTAGTAATATTATACTTCGACTTGATGTTACTAAAAAAATTTAAAATTTGTTTAAATTTTATACAAACGTTTCTATATTCCATTGTTAGCATTTTTATAATGTTTTAAAATTAATACACGGTTGTATGAGACGATGGAGGGATGAATGATGATAATTGACATCAACAATTCATATTTATACATTTCACATAAATATAAAAAAAAATCAAATGGTTGTATGACTCGTGGGTTTTAAAATATTTAGAAGAGTACCCATGTTAACAATAACTAATGTATTTAAAGTGTATTCTCAATTTTAAATAATAAGTTTATAATATCGCGTGCTACAAAATATTTGTATTTTGTATTATATTATGGCACTATCAATTAAATAAATTGTGAATCATATGTCAACAAAATTTTCTTTCACCTTTTTTTTGCCATCCCATAATTTTTTTTTCTATTTGACGTAAAACTGCATAGTTTTACTCTCATAGACCCGTGTAACATACGGGTGTAAAAACTAGTAAAATAATAAAACTAGCCTATTGGATCTACAATATTCCCAACATTACAGTTGAATGAGACAGAGAGCATCAAGCGTAGCGTAGTTTATGGAACTTGAGCCGTTTTCAGGCCATATCAGACATCCGTTTTGAAACTCGAAATCAGATTTAGGTTCAGGACGGTGATGAAGAACTCCAACAATTCGGAAAATTTTTTGACGATACCGTGATAGCTCGTGGCCACCGATTAAAATTTTTTATCATTTTTTGGTCGATTTAGAATTTCAAAATAAATGTCAAATATGGCCTAAAATAATCCGAAGATTCAACGATGCTAGATCATCATTGTTGAATGTGAACATAAATTGTCCACCAACCCACTCGAGTCGGTCACGTCTCATCAAAGCAACGGATACCTAATACCTTACGTCACGTCGGCGAAGATTATTTTTGTCCTCACATATGTAACAATACCGCTTTTTTTCCTACAAATACCCCCCAAAGATCCTAGTTGCTTTCGCGCATTGCAATCGTAGAAATAATAATCTCCTTCACACAAACGTCTCCTAATCAGTCATCAAGGTATTTCTTTTTCATCCATCTTTCGAGTTTCGATTTGATATTCCTGAATTGAAGTAGAAATTATGTGCCTGTGCTTTGGATTTTATCGAAATTTTGGAAACCCTAATTGGTGACGGCTGGAAATCTTAATAGCAGATATAAGATCTGTAGTCTGATTTGTTTGTTAATATTTGGTATCGAATTATCCAGTTACGTTTATCGATGTTATTGTATTGTTGAATTAAAGAAGTGATTGTACATGCTTTCGTCTAAATTAGATCTTGGATCTAATTATCCAGATACGGTTATCGATGTTATTGTATTGTTGAATTGAAGTGGTTGCCTATGCCTTTGTCTCAATTAGATCCTTCAAGATCCCTATTTTTCTGCTGCATACATAAGCTTATGCGGTCTGCGTTAATCTGTTAGGAACTTTTTAGATGTGGATCTGATATTGCGTCTTGATTTTATCTATTATTCTCTTCCGTTTTTCAAGCTTACTAGGTTCTTGAACTGAATTTTTTAAATGTGGATCTCATATTGCGTCTTGATTTTATGTATTATTCTCTTCCGTTTTTCAAGCATATTAGATTCGTGAACTGAATAGAATATATGTGTTTCGTTTCAATTTGATTTTTGAAATCCCTAATTAGGTGCTTCTTGAAATTTCGATTCCATAAGGCTACTTTGTAATTTAAATTTTAGTGATTTGAACCTTTCATTTGGTCTTGGATTTTTGAAATCTCCAATTGGTTGCTGCTGGAAATCTTCATTTCATAAGGTTATTCTGCATATTGAATTTTATGGATGTGAATCTTATATTTATTCCTCGATTATACAGATGCAGATCTTTGTTAAGACCCTTACTGGCAAGACCATAACTCTCGAGGTTGAGAGCTCAGACACAATTGATAACGTAAAGGCTAAGATTCAGGACAAAGAAGGAATCCCTCCAGACCAGCAACGTCTGATCTTCGCTGGGAAACAACTCGAAGATGGTAGAACCCTGGCCGACTATAACATCCAAAAGGAGTCAACCCTCCACCTTGTCCTCCGTCTTCGTGGAGGCATGCAAATCTTTGTTAAGACCCTTACTGGCAAGACCATAACTCTCGAGGTTGAGAGCTCAGACACAATTGATAACGTAAAGGCTAAGATTCAGGACAAAGAAGGAATCCCTCCAGACCAGCAACGTCTGATCTTCGCTGGGAAACAACTCGAAGATGGTAGAACCCTGGCCGACTATAACATCCAAAAGGAGTCAACCCTCCACCTCGTCCTCCGCCTTCGTGGTGGTATGCAAATCTTTGTAAAGACCCTGACCGGAAAAACCATCACCTTGGAGGTGGAGAGCTCCGACACCATTGACAATGTCAAGGCCAAGATTCAGGACAAGGAGGGCATCCCGCCGGACCAACAGAGGCTCATTTTCGCTGGTAAACAGCTTGAAGATGGACGAACACTGGCAGATTACAATATCCAGAAGGAATCCACACTCCACTTGGTCCTTCGACTTCGTGGTGGTATGCAAATCTTTGTCAAGACCCTCACAGGAAAAACCATCACCTTGGAGGTGGAGAGCTCTGACACCATCGACAACGTCAAGGCCAAGATTCAGGACAAGGAGGGGATCCCGCCAGATCAACAACGTTTGATCTTCGCTGGAAAACAACTGGAGGATGGTCGCACATTGGCTGACTACAACATCCAAAAGGAGTCGACGCTCCACCTGGTCCTTCGTCTCCGTGGAGGCATGCAGATCTTCGTGAAGACTTTGACTGGGAAAACCATCACTTTGGAGGTGGAGAGTTCCGACACCATTGACAATGTTAAGGCAAAGATACAGGACAAGGAGGGCATCCCACCTGATCAGCAGAGGTTGATTTTTGCTGGGAAGCAGCTTGAAGATGGTAGGACTCTTGCAGATTATAACATCCAGAAGGAGTCCACTCTTCACCTCGTGTTGAGGCTCAGGGGTGGTTTTTAAAGCCTGCAAAATAAGATGTCTGTGTTTCTTTCCTAATCAAGAATATGCCTCCCTCCCTCCCTATCTGAGGAGTTGGTAGTGTGTGTGAATAAACTGTCGTGTTTACTTTTGTTACCGTGTGAAACCCAGTTGTGTTCTCATTGTTTTGTTGTTTGCTAATAATAAAGTCGTTTGGTTTGGCTATACTTTTAATGTATTTCTCTATGTTTTTGTTCATCGCAGCGTTGTATAAGTTTGTTTTTACCTTGATTGAAGTTGCAGTATTTATCTGATTACTCTGAATATCTTCTTCCTAATCAGTACAGTAGTTTACCGAATAGGAAGAAGATATTCAGAAAAATATGTAACTAAAGGTGGGTTGTTTATCATGGAGTATGAGTTGGAGCTAGTCTTTGATGGGTACTGTGTCTAAAACTTGTGCATGAACGGATGCCTTTATTTCTGCTGCTTCATTTTGAAGAAATCAAATCGGGGTTTTTAATTAACTAGAGTCGGTCTATCGGCGGGATAGCAATTATCAACGTGGCAAGTCGGATGAAAGATAAAAGAATAGTGAGATTTAAACTACTAATCAATTATTGCATAACATATTATCGCAGGCACTTGTGCTGTTATGAATGCTACAAAAATTAAGGTCATGAAATATTAGACATAGACGACGTCCAATAATGCTCACGATATAGGCAAAGAAAACTGAAGTGCAATAAAAGAAGTGGGGAGCTTTACCTATTGATTGACTGGTTCTAGTATTGATGACTCCACTGAGCAATCTCCATCATGGGATGAGGGGCTGGGCTTAATCTTTTAGTGTGTTCTTTCTGTCAACATTAGGTTACTACGTTAGGACCACTATACATGCTATACCATGTGTAGCATGTGGTTGATTGATGATAGAAGTTATATACGTAAGATTGAAATTAAAATTTAATTTTAACAGAACTTAGACGTTTTATAAATTTATTGGGCTACAAAGTTTAATAAGTAAAATGTTAAAGCGCACACAACTTAAATTTGTAGTTCATTATTCTTCTATCAATAATATCAAATATTATTATTCCTTAAATTGATGACCACTAAGGTAACGACTGATTGACGCTTAAACAGCTTATTGTTGATGAATTGCAATCAAATAATTTTACTCTAGAGAAATTGATGCGTACAGTTGGACGATACTGATAGGAACAACAAACGCCATCGCTTTTATTTTGTCCCAACTACCCACATGGCTATTAAGGGTTACTCTTGAAATATCTAATATGTGTGGTGGAGAGAATAGAGGACAAACATACAAGGAGCAAAAAATGTAGTCTATCATCTCCTAAATCCTTTTCACATTTCTAATCACGTTTCTATCATTTAAACAGATACACGTGAATTAGACCACAAATGTTACCATAAAATAACAACTGATTTCTATTCTGTTGATAAATGGTGTCTCATACCGCCAATTGTACCTATACTTTGAATTCTCCTTTACAAGACCCCCCTCAAATCAACATGTCTTTTCATTTCAAAGAACGAACACGTTTTTGTATTTGACTTTCGGGAGTTTCGTCTTTATGACACCCCTTGTTTGCAAGCTCAATTCAATTCTTTTTAATGACAAGTGTGATACACATACCACACTATAAATTATAGCCTCTCTTGAAACCTTTCTGGACGAATAAGAGCAACAAACGCCCTCGCCCACACCCCCCCGACCCGGCATCAAAATGGCTGATTCAAAACATTCTTCATCCGACGAATCTTTTGCTGACTGTCAAGGTACTTGCTCTTTGTCATCCACATAATTACATAAGGCATATACATTGAAACAATCTAATGATCCATTATGGTCTGCTTGTGCATTTCTTGATGAAATCTTGCTCTGCTCTTTTTTTACTAGAGGTAAGCAGTAAAAATTCTGGTAGTGAACTGTCCAAAGATGAGGAAGCGTTGGTAATTAGAATGCATAGCCTGGTTGGAAACAGGTAAATCTTTTTCTTCAACAATCAAACACCATCTGATCGTATATTTCAGATGCAGCTCAACATAGATAGAGGCGGGATGCCCATTCCACCTCCGTAAGCATGAGAAATATTCCATATGTTTGATTAATGAAGTGTTGTATCGTGGTTATAGGTGGTCACTGATAGCTGGGAGAATTCTGGAAGAACAGCAGAAGAAATTGAGAAATACTGGAATTCTCGATTTTCGAAAAGAAATTGAGAAATACTATAAAATTGGAGCTGCCAATGGAATGGCAGAGATTAAGAATATACCCCATATTGTATTGCTATTATGAAATTACTGTTCTTACAGCTTACTGTTTCAGTTTGAGGTTAAAATCAGCCATTATTAGTGAGATTTGATATGTAGATGGTGATGAATATAAGTTTTGATTTTCTGTAAATATGTTTGCTAGTTATGTCTTTATTCATCTAATTGTTGATTAAGGGCTTGTTCGGTTCATTGTTAACAAGGCCATGCACGAATTTCCGTAAAAATGTGTGGTTAATATTGTATTGGAGAATATGTGTGTGGTTGAAAAAAGGAGAGTGAAATTATTTTTTTTGTCCTACTACCTCCTTAACAATGAACCGAACAAGCCCTAAGAGTTGAGATAGGTCAAAAGAGATTTATTTCTATTGTTGAAAAATACCAAAACAAAAGTGTAATGGTAAGATTCTTTTCCTAGTCTTCAAGGCATGTTTACTGGATGAAATCAGACACTTCGACACTTTCAATTTACTCGGGTTGGATCAGGGGCGGAGGCAGCGGCAGGGTTTAGTTGGTTGAAGCCCAACAGTTGAAAAAACACATTGGAAAGTTTTAATTATTTCCGATCTAACCCACTACCAATTCAGCTCAAGCCTAAAATCTCATTTCTTAATTCTCCAATTGGACAAATTTTAAATTTATAACCCACATTACCCTTATTCCCCCCCCCCCCCAAAGAAAAAAAAAAAGTTTATAACCCATTACCCATGGGCTATGTGATAATGTGACCATGTCTGATGTCCCCAGATCCCAATTCAATTCTCAAATATATCCGGCTAATACTCACCCCCAATTAATTGGTTGACAATCTTTAATTTTTATGTAGCGTATTTGTTTACATGCTTGTGGCTTTGGGATTGACTCTTCTGGTTGCTACTGTTATAGTTGAAAGAGCATTTTCTGCTATGAACATTATGAAGAATCGACTTCGTAATCGGATATTGGAGACCAATGGTTAAATGATTACTCAGTCGTGTATATTGAAAAAGATATATTGAATGAAATTGAAAATGATATTATTTTATGACGTTTTCAATGTATGAGAACTCGTAGGGAATCATTGTAATCAAATATATTATATTTTACAATTCCTTTCATAATTTCGCATCCTTTCAATTTGAAAGTGTTCTAGCATATAGTACATTAATAAATCTTTTCTAATATAAAATTCATGTTATAAATATTCTATTTAATAAAAAATTGGGGGCGCTGCCCCCGAACCCCCGAGAAAGGGGCTACTACCCCCTTCAACCCCCGTATCTTTGGATAGCCCACTAGTGGAAAAAATCCTACCTCTGCCCCTAAATTGGATGATGAAAGTGTCTTTTGACAACGAATTTTGTGACCTAGTGTCTCCTTTGGTATCATGGATAGATTTGCCCCATGTTAGGATTGAATTTTTTTAATGCAATTTTATGTGAAAATATGAGTGATAATGACTAAAGTTAAATAATAGAGATTTGTATAGTATATGTAAGTCTCACGAGATATGTTGATGCGATTGGTGTGATCAAATTCATATTTAGAAAGAGAATGAATTAAAATGTATAAAAATTTATAAATCCTAATATTCAAAAGGTAACTGTTAATGGGACAGTTTTCTCTTTTCAAGAGGTTGTAAATCATATTCAAATCTCATAGTTTCAACAATCACCAAATTTGTTTGGTCTAATAGTAAGGCACCCCCTTATAAAAATTATAAAAAATAAAAAACCATAATTTCAAAGTTGGCCATGCTTTATAAATTGCAATGAGGCTTTAAAATGTAGACTGTTGGGCTGTGTTGCTTGGACCTTTCGAGGCCCATTTTATTGTTCTAACGCTCCAAGCCCGTTTCTCCAGATGGCAACACCTGGAGCTTCTTGCACCTTTGGATCTGTTTTTAGTTGTGTTATAAGGGTCTTCGAGACCCTTCATCTTGCAAATTGACTTTTCTGTCGAATCCAAAATTCACCTTCACTTTGTCTTGGGACCCTCTATAAATCCCCAAAATTCATACCTGTAATACCCTCTTTTGGGTTTGATTTTCTATGAATCAAAGGGTTCGAATCTGATTCTAATCTCAAAGAACATTGTAATTCTTGGTTGATCTTAGTGATTGGGAGCGTAAACCCACTTATGGATGCTCAACGAAGATGTAGGATTCATTTCGAACTCCGAGTTCCTTCTGGATCAAACCAATTCATGTGTTCTTTTTGATTTTTTCTGTTTACTGCTTGAATTATTGATTCTAGGTTTGAAGGCTTATCGCATCAACATAGACAATGTCTATCACATTGACCTCCTTATTTAGATGGCTCAGTTCTAAAAACGACACTTCGATCTCACTTAAGCAACAACCAAATGTGAAACTTTTGACCTTTTAGATGCTTTACACTTTTATTTCCCACACCAATTTAAACTCGGCCCAATCCTTCTTTGCTTAAGCTCCAAAAAGGCAATGATTAAAGGTGTATTTGATTGCAAGCCCAGAATTTGTACGGAAAGAAAATATTTTCCGATAATTGAAATGCTTAGAAACCATTTTTATTGAAAGTAAATTTTAGAATTTTTGAGTGTGTTTGATTGGAATTAGAATTGATATTAGAAAAACTGGTAAAGGTGGAAAATGAATTCTCATATCCCCTTACGGAAAATATTTTCCTTCAAAATACCAGAAATAACGAATTTTGAGAAAAATTGAAAAATCAATTCCAGGTAATTGCAATCAAACAACTAGAAGCTGAAAATTTAGGTGGAAAATATTTTCTTTCCACCTATTTTCCATGTAGTCAAACGCACCCTCCATCTCCAATGACAATGTTAATTGTCATTGTGTGCCAATAGAGAGATAAGAAGAATGTGGTTATTTTATTTAAAAGTGAATAGAAAGAAGTATAGGGAAAATAGAGAGAAAAGTGAAAAAGATGAGAGAGATAGAAATAAATTTGAAAATTATAATAAAATAGTGTGGAAAAATTCTGGATGAGCATCTATTTTTAGATGTAGTACAAAAATTTATAAAGAAAAAATAAAGAAATGTTATAAAAGTATGAAAACAATAGAGAGAATTTAGAGAGAATGAATTCGAATGAATTCTCAGGAATGAATTTCATTAATAACTGAAGCCCTATTTATAGGAAAACTTCGAATGACACAATCGTAATTACATAATTTCATCAAGGGTATAATAGTCATTCACATATAATAATTACATCTTTTACCAAATTATTCCTCCACCAAATTATTCCTCCACCAAATTATTCCTCATAATTCATAACCACCACATTATTCTCAATTATTCATAACACCTAATAATTATTCTTCAATTATTATTCATAACACTTCGAATGACTATTAATACAAATGTCTTACGGGCTTTGGAGAAAAACCCCGGTGGGAAAAAACTTCCAAACCGATTGCGGGATAGCTTGGAGTGGTTATATCTTTGCTTCATCAAAACATTGCTCCCCGATGTCTATCGGCATATGAGTATTCACGTCTTTGCCTCGTTAAAACCTTGTCAAGAAAACCCAATGGGAAAAAACTTGATCGAAGGAAAAAAGTACAATTTGCTCCGTTTGATTTCATATCTTGAGAACTGATATCTTTACTTACGGTAAATGATTTCAATATCATCATCGTTTGGATCTAAAGCATTAGCTCCATTATAACTTGATCCAATAGATACATGTATCAATTTCTCCTATCGTTCTCAATATACCATGAATATGCCTCGTTAAAACCTTATTAGGAAAAACCCGTGGGAAAAACCCTAATGAAGGAAAAGAGTACATTATTCATGTGAATACGCCTTTAAAGTTGCCTCATTAAAAACCTTGCTAGGAAAACCCAATGGGATAAAACCTCGCTCAAGGGAAAAGAGTGCAACGCGTATTTTATACAAGTATCTTTGCAAGCATTTCAAAATCTTTCATACATTTGTATGAGTATCATATACATTGATTTTATACTCTTCGTTCATTTAGAGTGCATCAATTTTCTTACACAACTACAAAACATTCACCATGAACACATGTCTCCAAACACACAATTTAAAGCATATAAATTCATAGTAAAAACATGTAAACATATAAGTAAACCTTCATAACTAACTAACACTTAAAATATATCATTTAACATTTAATACTCACTTAATAGGTTATTTCATTCCTGGGCTTAGCTCACCCTTTAGGGTACTCATAAACACGGAGTTTAGCTCATCCGATCCTTTAATTTCCTTTTCGGTACTACACACACGATCGGTAATTTAACTTTCATGAGCATGCAACATATAATGACCACCATGCTTATCTTTAAACTTGAGCACTAGTCATCATCATCTCATCATCTCATAAGTTAAGGATTTCACATTCACCATTTATCATCTTCAATATATCTCAATATTTTCATTATCATTGATCATATGTAGCGCTACATTTTCATATCGTGTCGACACTTTTCAATTTCATTTCTTTCCCCATATCGACATAACTTATCGAGATATCTCATTATCAATCCTCTTGTAGGATTATACAATATAGTTATGTCTATATACTCTTCAAGAGTATATGCCTCCGTTATTAAGACCATCTTTTATAATTTGCTTTGATATATATGATTGGGAAATATCAACGCTTCTAGCGTGCTAACTTATCAAAGCATCGTAGCTGATATATGTGATTGTTCATAGCCTTTCATGCATCTTTGAACTTCAAGTTCGTATTTCAATTTCGACGATATAACATGATGCATTTCACATATTATTTTCAACCTCTAATACTCCCCTCATCTTTGAGAAAATTTAGAACACCAAAACTCATACAGTTTGTATGATTTTAATCATATATGTTCTCATCATTCACCTTAATATGGAATTTAGACCGTTTGCATTCTATTCTCGATATCGGCAATTTATTTGAGGACTTTAAATAATTTGCCATATAATATCCCACTTGTATGCATACTCAAATCCTTCAGGATTTATTCAAGTATTGGGATATATATTTACTAGCTTTATCATTAAATCGAAAATCATGCTCATACTGTGAGCAAATATTTCATAAATTTCAAATTACGAATCATATACACATGTGACTATCTAGTGGATCCATATCATAATATCTAGTAGTCCACATGGAGGATGAGTGGGCCCATACTTCTCATCCTTTATTCCGGATATATTTGGGATTTATTCCCAATATTGGCTAGTAATGATTTCATCATTTATCGAGAACAATCATTGAAGAATTCCTTTAATTCTTCACTTGAAATATTGATTTCAATAATTATTTAAACCGGGATGGTCAGTCCGGTTTTGCAAACGAGTATTATTGAACTTCTAGTTCAGTAAATTCTTATATCGATTTCACTAGTATCTGTATAGTGCTCAATATGATTTATCATAGAAACAATTCACCGACATATTCCATCATCTTTTGGTGACATTATTGTCTACTACTGTTCAAACACGGAGTTACAGCTCATACGCATCACATCCGGCTATTATTTAATTCCAAAATCGTAGCTCTTACGCTTCATATTATTTATTTAAAATCGGAGTCTTATTTCATACGCGTCGTATTATTCTATAAATAAATCATCAAAATTATTGCAAAATTCATCCTAACAAGGGTTTATACATTATAATGGATCATATGCTCTCAAATCTTCGAAAATACTATCCATCACTACCGATCAAAATCCTAAAAAGGATTTATCGATGTAGGCTGGAAAGATTAAGGATGCTAATGAATAAGGGTATCCCACAAGATATCCGATACTTGATTGAAGCAAAGGTTCGATTATCTGGTGAGGTTTCAATTCCTTCTAAATACATGCCTGGTATGGGTAAAAGTAGTTTTTCAAAGAAACGGAGAGCAAAAAGATTAGGAGGATGCTACAAGTGTGCTCGGTGGACATGTGACACTCGATGTAAATCGTGGGGTACTTGTCCGTAAATCGAGAAGATAAAATAGCATTCATTAAGGATGGATTGAGTAAGGAGCCTTTGGATGATATTCAACGAGGCTCTTGAGACACATCCTAGTGGACACGCATAAGGTGAGCTAATGGCCTTATGGGCCAAATTCAAAGATCAACAAACGCTACGATCTTGAAAAACTTACTTTAGAAGATCCTGTTTGTAAATTTAGTAGAAAAATTTAGCATAATGATTTTCCCATATTTATGTAAGAAAGCTCGGTGTAATAACAAAAATCAATATATTTCTTTTATTTGTAAATATCGTTTTTCAATTTTAAGATATATATTATTTTTCAATCACTGACAGCTATATGTCATATCACTAAAGAAAAATTTCTGCCTTTTTCTCTTTCATATTTGTCAAAAAGTAAATAGTGCACTCAATTATTGGTTTGAAAATTTTTCTTTAAATAGAGGGATTCATATATCTCTCATGTTCATACATTAAAAGTATAGTGCAAAAAGAGAGATAGTAGTAGAGATGGATATGGAGATTTTAGAATCATCTCATACAAGTCAGCCTTTACCTCGCCAGATTAAAACCGTATGTATTCTTGGTGGATCTAAACTAGTAGGCCATATCCAATATGTGGATATGGCAAACCAATTCGTAAAAGAGTTAGGGAGACAAGAAATCAATATACTATACGGAGGAACCAACAACAAACTTTTAGCTAGACTTATAATGGCCGCACAATCATGGGGAATAAGAGTTTGAGCGTAATACCTTTCCATCTAGTTGGATCTAATACTCAATTGGAGCTAGTTCTACCATGGGTCCAGCAGGTTGGGGCTACAAGCGCAATCCATCCACAAACCGCATGATGTATATGATGAATAATAGTGATGCTTTCATTGTCCTTCCAGCGCTACAACACAATCGAGGAAATATTCAATATAGCCTCGTTGTACAGTGGAACTTTCATGTCAAACCAATAGGTTTGTTGAATATTAATAATTTCTTTGATGGCTTACTAGCGTTTCTAGATCAGTGTAAATAATAAGTTTATCTCTCATTCAAGTAAAAATACTTATTTACGCTAAATCTTGTTGATGAACTACTCATCAAATTTCATGCATATGTTCAAGAATGTGGAAGCCCAGTCCGTCGATCACGCACCATCGGTGTCAAGCGAAAAAGAAATTCGGATCCTTTAAATATTTCATTATGAATCCTAATGTTGATGGTGGCGAGTTACGAGTATTTATACTCTCGAGACGCATCCCTCATTTATGGATTCAAGATGTATATTCTTTTTGCATTTCTATATTTTCGAAGTGTTTAATGCCGTCTTTTGATATTCTCAATATGTTCCACTTCGACTGCTTTGTACTTCTTACGGAGTAATAATAATATCATATTGGCTTTATTCAAATACAAATCTAGTGATTATGCTTCTTCAAGAGCATTTTATTCTCATATTAATACAATCTCATATCATCGATGAGATTACTTCATATAATTTCTCCATGCGATATATTATCTTTAATTTATCAACATGGGATCTATTCAGCATTTTACTTTCGTCTATTTATCCAATGGTAACTTCAAGTACCACTTGCTCAATTTTCTCCATTCATATTCGGTATATATGAAGAAGTAATTTTATTCTCATCGTCTACTTCTTCGAGAGTATGATTAGAATATTTGATCAACTACTTCTTCTGGAGTAGGATTCGTTATAACCAATCGTGTAGTATAACCCACCACATTGGAAATATGCACACCAATCGTGTGGTATTACCCACCACATTGGAAATATACTCAAACTATAAAGTGCATAAATTTAAATTGCGAAATTAAATTTCCTCCAATAGGTGGTCGAACCTACCTTATGGGAATTATTGCAATAAATATAAATCTCACTGAATTTAAATAGCAAGAATTAAATTGCATAATATTTAACTACTTCTTCAGGAGTAGGATCTGCTTAGTAGAAGGTATTACCCATCACTTAGCATATAAAGTGCAGAAATATATAAAACCTTCCATTTAGTGACGGTTTGAACCCATCATCAAGTAGGAGGTATTGCGGTAATTAAATTGCGATAAATAAAGTCGAGAATTAAATATTGAAGCTGCTTCTACGGGAGCAAATTTGTTCTTCTAGAACAAATACTCATTACTTCTACAAAGAGCACACTTATCCTTCTAGAATAAGTACATTATGTAATTGAACTCTTGAGTTACATTAATATTTTGATCTTTTAACTCAAATGGACTTCAAGCCATTTTATATAATCAATGGATTTAGAATTTCTTCATGAATATTCTATCCATTTTTCACTGTCGTCAAAATTAGGTCGGTTTACCCTAAGGGTAAAATTGTCCATTCCAATTCGCAAAGGTAAAATTGTCAAAAATATTTTATCAATGTTTCTACGATTGGAAAATTATCTCCTTTCTACTTCAATTTATCAATATCAAAATATTCAATGACTATTTTGTAACTTTTTCAAAAGTTGGTGTCTTGATTTGTAAATTTTGAAAGTTTGATAATAACATATTTCAAAACGAGTTATTACCCTATCAATGTTGGTGTCAAATCGAAGCTCTCGTTAAATCGAGTATAATGGAGTCGAAAATTTGATTTTGATAATGTATACTCCTTATATCTCGATAAAACGAATGTTATAGTTTAATATATTATTATATTATAAAATCATATGATTTACCTTTTTCCCTTTCTCTAATTATTCCATGGATGAGATTTACTTGCAATCCATTTACGTGATCGGAAAATTCTTTGGACTCCATTCTTCCAATTTTGGAATTTCGACATCTCAAAGCGGGTTGTGTAGAATGAGGAATTGTGGGAGAAGAATATGAACAAAGGGAATTTTCAATGATGTATTTGCAAGAGAGAGTTATTTAGGATTGATGAGGATGAATTAATTCATTGGTAATAATCCAGTTTCTGATACAGAAGATCATCTATAAGATGCAACTGTAGAAGCATACTTCTTTCATATTACTCAAAGGGCTAGAGACTACGTCTTTGATAACGTGTTATAAAAGTATTTAAAACAATAGAGAGAATTTAGAGAGAATGAATTCGAATGAATTCTCAGGAATGAATTTCATTAATAACTGAAGCCCTATTTATAGGAAAACTTCGAATGGCACAATCGTAATTACATAATTTCATCAAGGGTATAATAGTCATTCACATATAATAATTACATCTTTTACCAAATTATTCCTCCACCAAATTATTCCTCCACCAAATTATTCCTCATAATTCATAACCACCACATTATTCTCAATTATTCATAACACCTAATAATTATTCTTCAATTATTATTCATAACAAGAAACATGAAATAATTGAAATAAAAGCCATTTAAAAAATAGGCCCCACTCTTCTTTTTGTTCCTATCTCACTCTACTAGGCACGGCAGGCAATTGAAGCCAGCGTTGGTGATGGTAAGAGCATCTTCAATGAAAGAGTGGTGTGTATGATGATGTGGAGGAAAGAGATAGAGCGAAGATGAATATTTTAATATAAAGAGAATGGAAGAAAGTGTAGAGAAAAAAGAGCGGGAAAAGTAAAAAAGAAGAGAGATAGAGAGAATATTTAAAAAATAATAGTAAAATAATAGTGGAGAGAGTGCAGATGGGAGTCCATTTGTGGACTTTGCACGGGACACGATTGAGGAAAAGTGGGGAAAAAATGGAATCATTGGGGGAGCAGTGATTTTAAAAAATGAACATTGAAAAAAATAGGAGAAATATATGGGACCATATACCAAAATTGTGTTTTTATCTCTCCTCTAGTGCACACCGAAATGGACATGGCATTGAAGATGTTCTAGAGCATCTCCAATACTATGTCTCTTTCCAAAATTTAATTTTTAGAGAGATAAACTCACATAAATTTTGAGTAGGCCCTTTAATTTTTTAATTTTAAATTTTTCTTAGTTACTTTTTTTCTTTTTACTCACTTTTCTCAATTTTTTCTGCCTTATTTTCCATGTAATGTCCAAATTCAAACATTCAGGTTCATATCTTTCACTATTATTTTATTATTAATTTTGAATATCTTTCCACCCTCTCATCTTTTACACTTTTTCCTCTTTTTTATTTATACATTTTTCTATTCATCTACAATTAAAATAATATTTTTTTTCTATCCCTCTCTCAAACACATTTAGACACCTCCCAGTGCCCTAATAAGAGTTACGTGGCCCAATCCTTGGCAATGTGAAGTGGCAATCTGTCATTGGCCAAGCTACCATCACACTTGGGTAGACTGAAAGTCCACGTCTCAGACTTCCGTCCGCAGCGAGAAAAACCCTTTTTTTTTTTTCCGTCACGTACTTGCATCCACCACTTCTCGCACATCGCCACCGCAAATGGCGATCTCTTCAACCGTAACCACCACTTCCACCGCCGCGTTCCTCCTCCTCCTGCTCATCTTTAACATCCTTACACCTAATGCCTCATCCCTCTCGTCAGATTCAATCGTCTCCCAACTCTCCGACCTCCAATCTCAATCCTCCACCGGCGTCATCCACCTCACCGATCCGCTCCTCCGCCGCATCCTCTCCCTCCCCACCCCTCGCCCTTTCCACTCCCTCATCTTCTTCGATGCCCAACAACTTCACTCCAAGGCCGAGCTCTCGCTCCCCACTCTCAAATCTGAATTCTCCCTCGTATCATCGTCTTTCCAAACCAACAATCCAGACCAAAAATCGCTTCTCTTCTTTTTCGACATCGAATTTGGGGAATCTCGGTCATCTTTCGACCTTTTCGGAGTCAACTCCCTCCCTCACATTCGTCTAATTCCACCTTCAGCTACTGACATGAAGCGAGATTCAATCCAAATGGAGGCCACAGATTTTTCTAGATTAGCCGAATCAATGGCTGATTTTATTGAATCAAGGAGTAACCTCTCTGTAGGGCCCATTCATCGCCCACCAATTGTTTCCAAAAAACAGATCGCGTTTATAGCTGTTGCACTTTTGATCTGGGCGCCATTTTTACTGAAGAAATTGATATCTGGAAACACGATTTTGCACGATAAGCACATTTGGATGGCTGGGGCGATTTTCGTTTACTTTTTTAGTGTGTCAGGAGCTATGTTTAACATAATTAGAAAAATGCCGATGTTCTTGGTTGATAGGAATGATCCTTCGAAGCTGGTTTTCTTTTACCAGGGCTCTGGGATGCAATTAGGAGCTGAGGGTTTTGCAGTTGGATTCTTGTATACAATTGTAGGGCTTTTGTTGGCTTTTGTTACTCATGTGCTGATTAGGGTAAAAAACAGGAATGCACAAAGAGTGATAATGATCGTTGTGCTGTTTATCTCATTTTGGGCGGTGAAGAAAGTGGTCTTCTTGGATAATTGGAAGACAGGCTATGGGATTCATGCTTACTGGCCTTCTAGCTGGCAGTGATGACAACGAGGAATTAGAGAATGAAGGAGATGTTATCTTCTTAGGTAAGAGATTTGTACTAGTTTGAATATGTCGACAAACTTTGTTGAAAGGATTACATTTATATCTCTAAAGATATAGCCCAATTTGAGCTTTTTTCTTGTATGAATATTATGGACTACGGATATTTTACTTTTTGAAACAATTCAATCTGCAGCTATGGAACCTGGATACTCTGTTGTGGAGGTGTTTTATTTATTGCTTTCCTGTATTCTATAGGCTGTATTATTCATTAACTAGGGCAACCATTTAAGAGAGAAGTATTCTCTGCTAGATTTTTTGTGCTCAATCAACTAAAGTATCTAAAGATGATAAACAGTGTAATATGTGTCAGTGTTGCAATGTTTCATTCTTTGTTCTTCTATCTTGGGTAATACGTTTAGCGAGGGTATGAAGAGCAGCTCCAAGCTTATTTAGCTTTCACCGCAGTCAAATACAGTAACAAGAAGTTTCTTTTTGTTTTCCTTGTACGACGAAATTGTGGTCTAGTGGTTGATTTTGCAGGATTAGATGCATGTTGCTTCAAATGGCAGTAGTGTGGACTAATGTCAAGCAATTGCACCTCAATTCTGCATTTTTTTCTTTTCTCCTTGATGTATTATGAGTAGAGTGATTTGGATATTCATGCTCTCATTTTTTTCAAGTCATAATTTTGATGGCTACCATATTGATATATTTTTATTGTAGTAAAAAATTCCTCTCAAGTCTCAACTGTGGAAAATTCAGAGGTATTTTGACATAAATTGACTGTTTGGATTAAGTTATAGTGATCAAAGGAGGAAATTCTCTCAGAACATTTGTTTATCATGATTGTAGAGTAGATGTTATCAGTAACAATAGAATATAGTGGCACAACTAAGTTATTAGATTTTTCTCTGTTTGCCTTCTGTTTAGGTTAGCGTTATCTGTTTAAGGAACCAAATTCAGAAGTGTAAGTTGCAAGAGCTTCCAGAACTTTTTAAGTAATGCTAGCTTAATCAGTTGGAGTTGTAAATAACTTCATGTTTCTATCTTTCGATGCGACCCTTAGCTGAAGCCATTTTCTTTAGTTGGAAGGATTATATTTATCTCTCTAAAGACTTTCCAACTTGAGCATTTTTAGTTGAATGGATTATGGAAATTTCACTTTTTGGGACATTATTTCAGCTAATCAAAGGCCATGACTAATTCGGGCCAAGATCGAATGACACAAAATAATACGAATCGAGTAAAAATAAATTGACGCTAAAATAAGACAAAAATGGAACACCGAGATTTAACGGTTTCGCTTAAATCGCTTACGCCCACTGACTCCACACCAATATATTTCACTATCACAAAAATGAGGAGTAAAAATACCACACCGATTTTTCTCCGCCACGCAGCGCTTTTAACACTCCACTCACTTTTATCTCTCGCAGATAAATTTCTACACGTTCTCTCTTTCTCTCTACACATAAGGTATTCTTGGCTTTCAAGTGATGCTAGCTACAATGTGCCTTGTATTTATAGGAAAACTTTGGGGTTGTTGGCACCTACTTTATCAAAATTCAAGGAAACCTACCATTGCTTTTTTCTCGCCAAACCTTCATGTGTTCCCATTGCGAATTCTATTCTTTCGACCTTCCTTTTTCCTTCTTTCGGCGCCACCAACCTACTAACAATCTCCATCAAGACCGATTTCAACTGCCTTCGCCTAACTGGGTTTACCTTGGGATATCTCATTTGCAGCTGAAAAATATGATGTGGGTCACCACCTGGCCTTCATTGCAGCATGACCAATCGTCGAAGCACGCCCAATTTCTCCTTACATCGTTGGCCATCACGTTTACCGGGTTTTTGGTACCTTGAATCTTTTCAGCTTTTAATACTCCATCTTCCAAAAGTGATCCGAATGAAGTGATAACTGAGCCCAATGTGTTTGGTTCTGAATGAAATGTCAATTTCGCCAGATGTATCGTGACCGACTCATCATCGCAAGACATCTCGCCTCTGCTCAAACCCACTCGCCAACAAACCTCAGAACTATCATCTCTTTGCTAGCTGCCATTTCGCACGCATTTCGTCAGAGTTGATAACGCAACAATCTTCAGATCGCGAAATCCAACTAATCGCAAGTAGCTACTCAACCGAAAGACATAACCGTAGTGCTTCTTCGCGATCTACTCGCCGCCAAAGAAAATCAGATCTACGAAACCTCCTAGTGTCACGCCGCCTCGTCTAAAGCATAAGCATTTATCGTTAGTTCCCGTAGATATCTCAATATCCACTTTATCGCATCCCAATGTCGCTTCCAGGATTTGCCATATATCCGCCGCCGCAACTCCTACGCATGAGCAATATCTGGTCTCAGACAAACCATGGCATACATCAAACTTCCAATGGTCGGTGCGCATATGGAATTTTAGCCATGAAGTTTCTCTCCTCTTCTCGCCTTAGGAGATCGCCGTTGGATAGATTTAAATGATTCGCTAATGGCGTACGATCAAGCTTTGCAGACCGCTTGTTGAACTTTCGCAGGATTTGATCAACATATTTGGCCGGCGGATAACCGCAAAACACCTTTGCTTGTCTCTACAAATTTCATCCCTAGAATTTCGTACTTCTCCCAAGTCCTTCATTTCAAATTCCACCGATAGTTGCTTCTTCAACTTCTTGATCTCGCCCACGCTAAACCGAGTTCGCTACTAACATGTCATCGACATAAAGTAGCAAAACGATATAGCCGACTAATCGTCGGGGCGGAAAGTAGCAACAATGGTCGGCATTACACTTCATGTATCCATTTTTCGTGATAACCACAAATTTCTTGTACCATTGCTCAGGCGCTGCTTTAAGCCGTGATAGGCTCTTCTTCAATTTGCATACCAGCCTTCTCTTCTTCCTTTCATCGAAGCCTTCCGGCTGTTTGATATAGATTTCCTCCTAAATCACCGCGAGAGGAAAGCGCTTTCACTGCCTAATCGCTCCAAGTGCAAGCCTCCTCACGCAACAATGCTCGCCACCGATCGAATTGTTCACACTACAATCGCGAAAATATCTCCTGCGGTAATCAATTCTTCTTCTGCTGGAAACCTTTGACTACTAATCTTGCCTTGTACCTCTTCGAGCCATCATGTTCTTCTTTGATTCTGCAGACACCCATTTGTTATTAAGAGCTTTCTTCCTAACTCACCTAGTTCCGCCTGATTGAGATGAGAGACTTTATCTCATCTTTCATTGCAAGCTCCCACTTACCGTAATCTCCCACCCGACATGCCTCGCTATAACATTCAGCTCACCTGCCACGCCATGAGCAACATGTAGTTCATGTATCTGATTCGAACATGAGGTCGACTTGACTCACAATGGGGGTTTGAGTCGAGATCGTGGTGAATCACCCGAGATGGGTCCCCGTTCAGACCTCATCCGTTCGCTTTGACGATTTCCTTCTCGAGTGTCGCCCGAATAACATATGTTGGATCATCGCTTGTTGCGTCATTGATCAATCGCATTTACCCTCTTGACATCACCTTTTCATTGAATATGACATCCCGCTTCGATGAGTTTTGTTTTGGTCATCCCAAAAAGCGGCACGAACTCGCTCCACCATATCCAACGAAGTACACTTTAGTGATTTGGAGTCTAACTTACTCCGCATTATCACTAATGTGCACATATGTGACACAATCAATACTTTCAAATGAGAAAGTTTCACTTCTTCCCGCTCCAAACTTCTTTCCCAGATCCTCAGACTCTAAATGGTACCGACGGTCCACGATTAACAAGGTATGTCGCCAGATTGATACCTTCTCGCCTAAAACTGCTGGCAGCCTCGCATGTATCCTCATGCTTCGCTCTTCACAACGCTCGATTCATGCGCTCGCAACTCCATTTTGTTGCGTATGTTCCCGGCAACGTTCTTCCAACTTGATACCATTTTGGTAACAAAATTTCTTGAACGCCAAATTTTCAGATTTCCACCATTGTCGATCTCAACTTCTTTACTCAGAAACCGCCCATTCTCCACCATGGCCTTCCACTTCTTGAACGCCGAACACATCGGATTTGTGTCTCAAGAAGTAAACCCACACCTTCTCGGAGGGTCATCAATGAAAGTCACAAAGTATGACTTTCCGCCAATCGATGAAATCGCCGTTGACTTACACATCCGCGTGGACAAGTCAAGCTTTCTTCGTAGTTCTCGCCACTTGTATTGAAACTCACCCTTCGCTCCCGAAAACGCAACTTCGCAAAGTCTAAATCATCAGACCGCTCCTGAGTTTCTCTTTGCATGCATGTACTTGAGCCCTTTCGCTCATATGCCCAAGTCTTTGGTGCCACAAGTTCGCATCCTGCTAAGAATCGCGATTGTCATACACGCATTCGGCCGTCGTATAGGGTGCCACTATCCTTGCCACGCGGCGACATTATGGCCCCCTTGGTGATTTTCCACTATCACCAGAGAAGCTTTGTGTCACATCCTTCTTCTCGACAAATCGCTTGACTGAGATCAAATTTTTCCTCAATTCGAATATGTCTCACGCCCTTCAATTTCCCATACAGATCCATTAACATTGATCTGCATTTCTCCTATGCCCACCACGCTGCAAGGATGATCGTCTCCGAGATATACTTCTCCGAAGTTTCCCGACACATAATTTGCAAAAAAGTGTCGATTTGCGGTGGCATGGAACGATGCTCCAGAGTCTATTACCCAATAATCGGTCTTCTTCTCCATGGAACATATCAACGCATCACGCGTTTCTTCGGTCACGACATTGACCTCGGTCTTGTTCTCCGTTTCCTTTGGAGCTGCTCTACACTGATTTTTGTAGTGCCCAACCTGACCGCAATTCCAACATTCAACAAACTTTGACTTGTTGGAATTTATGTGATTTTTGATCTCTGCCATTCCTCGACTTGCTCGGCCCACGCGTGCCCTCTCGCTTGAACTTCGCCTCTGCTATCTACATTGAAAGCGGCCCTGGTTGAAGTCGATCCGATGTCTCCCGGATCTCCCTCTGTCAAGATCATGCTCACAACGTCATCGAACTTCAATTTCGACTTACCGAGCCATCGATGGTCGTGGATCATGGCTATTCAGCTCTCAGGCAACTCGCCAAGAATTAATAGAGCTCAACCTCATCACTAAAAGTGATTTCCACCGTGGTCAATTGGTCTACTACCTCATTGAATTCGTTGAGGTGTTCTCCAAATCTCCGCTTTCGCATTTTCATATTGAACAATTTCTTGATCAAATGAACTTTATTTGCCGCAGACTACTGCTCATACATGCCGGATAGAGTCGCCATGAGAGACGCCGTTGTCTTCTCATTTTTAATGCTGGAAAGCCACCGACTTTGATAGGGTCAATCTAATTGCGCCGAGTGCTTTTCGATCAAGCACCTCCCACTCGCTGCCTTTCTCGCCTTTCCTGGCTTTTCTTTCAACGGCTTTATAGGTCCTTCCTGATACAAATAGTCCTCCATTTGCATTTTCCAATATCCAAAATTTTTGCCATCAATTTATCAATTTTGGAAATTCTCTCGTCTGTCGCCATTACTCCCACTTAACAAGATGTGATTTTTCGAGAAATCGTTTCGATGTGGAAGATCGGGCCACGCTGCAACCACAGAGCATACTAAGAATTTCAAGAGATATCACGGAACGAGTTTCGATACCAGCTTGTTGGGGAACTAGGGCACCGCTAATTCCGCCAAGATCAAGTGGGGACACAAAAATAATATGCAATCGAGAAAATAATGACGCTAAAATAAGCACAAAAAATGGAACACCGAGATTTAACGTGGTTCGCCAACCGCCACGCCCACGGACCCACACCAATATATTTCACTATCACAAAATGAGGAGTACAAAAAATACCACACTGTATTTTTCTCCGCTTCACGCAGCGCTTTAACACTCCACTCACTTTTATCTCTCGCAGAGGCTTCTAATCGCTCTCTCTTTCTCTACACAAGAAGGTATTCTTGGCTTTCAAGTGATGTTTTTTAAGCTACAATGTGCCTTTGTATTTATAGGAAAACTTGGGGGTTGTTGGCACCTACTTTTATTGAAATTCAAGGAAACCTACCATTGTTTTTTTTCTTGCCAAACCTTCATGTGTTCCCATTGTGAGCCTATTCTTTTGACCTTCCTTTTTTTCCTTCTTTGTGTGCCACCAACCTACTAACAATTTCATCTGCAGTTGAATGGATTGTTTTATTTATTTCGTTATTGTCTTGCTATAGGTTCTATTGTTCATTGATTTGGGCAACAATCTTGAAGGATAAAAATGTTGCCTGCTTTTGTGACCGCTGACTGGAGTTATGTGATAGTAGATGTTTAATATATTTAAGATTTCTGAATTAGGATTCAAGAGTGTGATTTATTTATGTACAATCTTTTCTGAATGCGATAAATACAGAACTATGACTGTAAATAACTTTAAAGAAGATGAAATCACGACAATTATTATGGAATAGTATGCTATTAAAACCAAATGATGGCAAAAATGAAATGATACCAAAATGCCAAGGGGAAATGAATGTTATTTAAAAGTGTTTTATGTCAATTTTTGTTAGATTGAAACTTGTTTGCTGTTGCCTGTTGCTATTACAGTATTACAAAAGGTGTTTTCTTATACTAATATATAGTGATCTTTGGTGTCATCAGTGTGTGTTGACTTTCTAATTCACATAAAAATTCATAAAAATTTCAATCATGGGCTTTATGTACTTTAGGCCTTGTTTGATTGGGGGTTTAGTTGTTCCGCGCGGTATTCCGTGTAAAAATGTGTGGTTAATATTATTTTGGGAAATGTATATGTGGTTGAAAATGAGTATGAGATATACGGAATTGCGTGCGAATTTGATTAATACCGAATAGAACAAGGCCTAAAGTGTATTTCACAAATCTTAATTCAAATGAGCTAATATTTGATAGCATTAATTAAAAACGAAAACAAGTCGAATGTGGTGCTTGATGGTCCGGAAAGTCTACTTCACATTACCAACAATTCAACTCCTTTTATGTATTGAACAGTATATAGTATATCTCACATTACAGAAAGCAACGGCGGATCTATAGTTAGGGTGGCCCCACTGCCCAAATCCAAAATAAAATAAAATGAGAAGAAGAAAAGGGAAAAAAAATTCATTTTTCTTAAGTATAAACTAGTATTTTTACCCGTGCGTTGCACGTGAAGATACGTCCATCAAATAATGATATTGCTTTTAAAAAAAGTAGAGCAAAATCCATACGTTTTTTTAACAAATTAAACAGAGTTTTCTTATACTTCGAAAAAATCCACCCTATTAATATTCGTAGCAGAAGTCGCAAAAATTTCAACATAGCATCACTATATGTTGTCCATAACCTTATCACTCGCGCCAGCACTCTCAATACAATCAGATATGTTGTTCTCCACAATACAAGCAACACATAAAATATATAAATAAAATTATTTTTTGAAAGAATTATTGGATCATTTAAATAAGCAATCTAACTCATCTACGCATCACATCTCTCGCTCATCAATTATTTCATCCTTAAAAAACCTTCATTGGTTCGCGAACCATCGATCTCCTATCCCACACGACCCGATCTACATAAAGGAAAAATATTATTAGAAAATGAAGGGCATAAAATCCCAGTAAATACAAAAATGAGACAATTATAATCATAAAGTACAGAGACAACAAAATTTTTCATTTAACCAATATAAGATTTTCTAGAGATAGGAACATACAAGATGGAATTGAGATATAGTATACTATAAGTTACTAATTGATTCAATGCTACTTAACAATTTAAAGTATACAATAAAATTCAATGCTACTGAAAATTGAGATGGAGTATATCAGATGTTTATATCTATATCTATATCTACCTTTAACCATTTAAGTGTAGATTATATAAATGCTACTTATTTTGATTCAATGTTTACTAATGTAAAATTGAATTATGCAATAAAATAATTATAATTTTAAAAAATATATTAATGCATCTACTACTTTTTAAGTGACTTATAAAGATTAAAGATATGTAGTACAAACAAATAGTGTATTGGACAATATTTCTCAAATTTAAATTATATTTTTTTTCAAGATCAAATATATGAGTAATTGTTTATATCCATAGCTTCATTTTTGTTGCTATCGGAAATATGATGTTTGTTCTTAATCTAAACGGAGAAAAATAAAATCACTCCTATGTTATAATTAAGAAAACATCGTAAAGATATTTTAAGTAATTTGAACATACATATCATTTACCGACAAATATTTTGAGAATTAACATCATTTATAATAACTAATAAGGATATGATTTATGTCCAATAAACTTCTTACACACTAAAGTGTTTGAAGAAAAGCTCTGACATGCACCGTGATATTTAACAGTAGGTGAAACTTACACTTTGTTATTATGGATAAAAAATTATAGCATACAAAATATGCCCTTTTCCCAAATTTGAGGCAAAATGTACCACAAATTTGCAACTGATCGTAACAGATAGCTTAAGCAGTGTCACTTTGAAGTTCATTGTAAAGACCCAAGAGGTTCGTGCAAAACATGATTAAAAATATTCTCTATCACAGCTTATGCCTAAACAATAAATGTGGCAGTTGGCGTAGTATAGCATTAGCCAACCAACCATCAAATCTGCTATGTATGCATACAAACCACATAGACAGCATAAATTAATTTTACAATCCAAGACATCGGTAATTATGCTATAGACATTTCTGAGACTCAACAATGTAATTTCTCCAACTTGTCTTATCTTGTTGTGAGAAAGCATTTGAGGGAAGGAATTTGGCATGTTGATCTGTATTTTTTTCCAACCTTGTGGTCATAGTACTCAACCAAAGCCACCCCAGCAAGTGCAGTTGGTGCAAGAGCTTGAGCGTGCAACCTAAAATTTTTCAGACATTAGCAAAGGTAAGAAAAATTCATGAGATTTCTCAAAGGCGACAAAAAAAAAAGAATGATAGACGGAGTACATCATCCCATAAAACCAGAAGGGGATGGGGGGGAATTTTTGGATGCTGATCAAAGTTAATGTAATCATGTAATAAAGATGGAAAACAATGTACATGGCTGCAAAACCACCAACCTCATCCAGCCCTTTATGCATACACCATCATCCAGGTTTTATATTGTTATTTCATCCATAGCATTTTTTAATAGTACTAGTTTGAAACAATGCACATGGGTTTGAAACCTTGTTTGGCACCTGCTATTCGTTCAATATTTCAAAGGATAAAGTTGTTTAATATGTCACTTTATGTAACGTACATTGTATTAAAATTATCTAGGGGCAAAAGCATGCATTATAAGATGGGAGAACACATTATTTCTTAAACATATTTTATGGGAAAAAAAATTAATAATAACATCATTGTAAATATTGCGAGGTGGATATTATTATTTTTGGAATAAAGTACTTTGCTGGTGGTACACTATGACCATAATAAATTAGAAAATTAACTACTGCATGTGATGAATGGTAAGGGAAAATGGTTTGGAATAGTAAACTCTATAAAGCAGGCAAATTATGACAACGAGTCTGTAGCTGTGCATGTGTTGAGATATTAGTTAGCTTTAATTGTGCAAGTACATGCTTGTAAATATAAGGTATTATAGCTCTGTTGTAATAGCAGTTTTTTGTGAACAATGCTTTTTGTGTACGTTTTTCCTTTCTTTGTTCCATCAAATTTGACTAAAATCTTTGCACGCACAAACATTTGTTGAGGCTAAAAGTGCTAATTCAAATTTGTCATGCGCATTTTGGTAGATAGTGGCCGTTGGATTGGTACTCCCGTTTTCAATAAGTTACATCTTATCTCTTTTCCATTGTAGCTTCAAGCTAAGAGATTTCTTGGTTGTCCAAAACTACCCGTGTTTTAGTACCCTAAAGAAGAAGAATGAATTGCATTCAACATTAGGTAAAAATAAGCAATTAGAGGCCATCTTGCAAAATTTATTCTCTCATCTTTACATCCGTTCCAGTTTGAAGTTAGTGCAGATAAGCATTTTGTTTTATCACAACAGAGTACATTTAGCAGAAAGTGATGAAATGGTAGCATCCAAAACATCATAGCGCACACTTGTAAATGACAACATTGCAAAGGACCAAATACACCCTATGAAACATTTTGACCGTCAATTCTCCGATCTCAACAAATTTAGATAAAATAATAATAATAATAATAATAATAATAATAATAATAATAAAATATAGGAATAGTTAACAATAAATAAATCAAAGTAGCAATAGGTTCAAAAAAGAAAAGAAAAAGCTTAAAGCGTCTTCGCCTTCCTCTTCTTCAGAGCTTGCTTCCTTGTGAAAGATGTTCGATAGCCTTCAATCCTTCTACCATTTACCATTGTGCTCCGACAATCATCATCATCATTTGCTTCTTCTTCTTCCTCTTCCGCTTCCTCCAACAAACCATCCATGAAATCCAATCTCGCCCATTTCGTTCCGGCCTTCCCGCTACCACTTGTCATGGTGACAAAGACCCCTCAGAAAAACAAAATACTTGAAGGAATAGCTGAAGCATGTTAAAAAGCAAGGGAAAGAAGGATATTCACCATTTGGGATATCAATCGTTTAAGCCCAAAACCCTTTGAGGTATTCAATATAGATTTTTATGGACTTGTTTAAAATCCATTAAAGTCATGTGATATTAAATCATAACTTTTTAAAGCCTTACAAAGTTATGTGATATTCAATTTGTTAGTGATTAATTTTTAAAGACTAATATAGAATCCTGTAGGAATAATTTTTTTAGTGATAAACATCACGTTCGTTGCACATAAATTTGCAACAAACTGACGATTTTCTTGTATTTCCACCAAATTTCTTTGAAGATAATAATAACTCAAGCTTTAGAGATAATAATATTTTGAAAAATATACGAATCCAACGCATTGTAAACTTATTGCTTTGTTAACAAATACTAATAGGAAAGATTCGTAGGAGTAATAGAGTTCAATGCCAATACTTTGTAAACTGTCTAATCTAAAGTAGGAAAATTGAAGGGAAATGTATACCCATATTAATTGAGCTAACAAAAGTTCACTTGTGAACAACAAACAAATGACTGCTTCCCTTATATGAAGCAAAGATGAAAAAGTTTTACTTCGATTGAATTATCTCTTTATTATTATAATTTTTCCAAAATAATTACAAAACACAATTAAGTATTTAAGGTTAAGAAATGAAAAGAGACACAATAAATAGTTGTAAATAATTTAATGAATTGTTATGACAAGAAGATAGCAAATGAAAAGGCAATATTCATGATCAAAAGACTCCGAAATTCCATAGTCTACTGATTACACAACAGGAATGAGTTCCTAGAACTTCGTCACTTTCAATTGTTGAACTCGCAAATGAATGAATATTGTCATCTTGGCCAATCAATATTCCTATACTAATATACATTCCATTAAATGTAAATTTGAAAATGACAGCAATACAAAAGACCCAATACAACCTAGGGAAAATTTTATCCTTCAATTTTGAAACCTAAGCAAATTCATAAAAAATAAAATTTTTCAAATTTTGAATTAAAAAAAAAAAAGGAAGGTAGACAGACCTAATTGTTAGGTGGGAGGTAAGAAAAAATGGTCAAGAATTATGGCTTTTGGAAATTGGCCAAATATTTTCAAAGTCAAAAGGATTAGGTGCAAGTTTTTCTTCCATATTTGCCCCCCAATTTTGCCTATAAATTGAGCTCCATTTTGCATTGTTACACACCACAACTACACCACCAAAACACAAAACATCTTGTGTAGAGAGAAAAGAGAGAGATCTTGTGTAGAGAGAGAGCTTCAGTGTAGAAGCTATACACGAGAGATAAAAGTGAGTAGAGTGATAAAACCTTTGTGTAGGTAGAGAAAAATACAGTGTGGTATTTTTTGTACTCCTCCTTTTGAGATAGTGAAATATATTGGTGTGGGTCCGTGGACGTAGGCAGTTTGGCCGAACCACGTTAAATCTCGGTGTTTCATATTTGTGCTTATTTTAGTGTCCATTATTTTCTCAGTCGCATATATTTTTTGTGTCCCACTGATCTTGGGCGGAATTAGCAGCGCCTAGTTCCCCAACACTAATGCACACAACAGGTTACTTTTTTCCATACTTCAAATTTACCAAAATGCATTTAAGGTTTGCCTCATCAACTTTCATCTCATTGAATCATAGAACTTCCACCTAAAATGGAAAATTTTAACAGGATACAATGGTAACAAAGTGTAAACGAAGTAATCATTAACGTTAAGTACAATCAAAGCAGCGAGAGGTCGAAAACAGAAAAAGAAAATAAAAACTCTAACCTCCTTATGTCCTCCTCCTCGTTGTGGTGCAACTGTGCTTCATCATGAAAGAATTCAATTCGTGATCAACCTCCTTGTAAACCTCATCCTCTAGCTCAAAGCCGTCTTCTCATCCTATTGCCATAACTTAACTCTTTCCTAAGATACTTGATTAGAATATAGATTAGTTACTGCCTCGGTGCATGTTTGGGTGTAATCTAATGTCGAATTGGTGGAGTTCGACAACACCGTAGTCAATGATACCCTCACTTCTTTCAATGATGCTCTGTCACTTGCAAGATCTCGCATTGATCGAATAAAAACTTAAGAATTCCATTTAATTCAAATGTGCACCAAAATTAGTCCGACTTCACTGGAATTATACCATAAACTGAAAGAAGAAAAGATACAACAGCAAATCAAACATTTTGAACAACTCATGGGGTGGACGATTGTCTACATTTATAGTAGAGAAGAATTTCAAAGTCGAAATTCACGGCAAAGGGAAAAAGTTTGATCAATAAATTAATGGTACAACTATTTCTCTAACAAATAGACATACTTTGAATATCACATTCTCCGCACGCGAGAAAATATCGTGCCCCTTTCACCCATTTTTCTAGCAAGTTCAATGCGTTCAAAAATTAAAACAAAAAGGATAAGTCCATATCTAAAGATTCCAAACAGATTCATATCACCATCGTCCATCGATAAAAGTGGCAGAATGCAAATATGAAACCAAATAAAACAATTTAATCAGAAATATTACTTCACGTAAATAAAAGTAAGCACTAAACTTCTTGCATCCACCAAAATAGATCGCTCCAAAAATCCCAAACTTGTTTCCACAATAATTCGACTTAAAGTAATTTCCTAAGAAATTGAAGAGCTCTCAAAACAATCAATATTTTTGAGTAATGGATCCATTCTTCTCCTCAATGAATCTATCTATTTGGAGGCGCCCAAATGATTTCAACATTGAAAACCCTATTCCATTATAAAGGAAATTAAGCTATAAATTTTAATTTTAAAGAAAAAATGCACCATAATTTACCCCGATTGGATCTTAAGACTTTCTGACAACCTTGAGATTTGAAGAACTAACGGTGGGTTTCCTACAATACCCAAAGTATGACCAGTGAAACCTTTTCTGGCGGGTTGACATATAGCGTGGCAAGCCAACAGTGTCTCTGATGATAATTGCCACTTGCAAGCAGAACAACAACCAAATCCGTGGATTGAATTTATGACGCGACAGGATTGTTGACTAACAGGATCGGTTCTCCACACTTGCTATAAATTAAAATTTTCAAACGCTCTCGAATAAAAACTCAAAAAGAGTGGATCCCAAGCCTTAATTGCTTTGTATATCGCTAACACCCGAACCCTAAATTGAATCGATGGCTATCTTCCTTTTGCCACATCGCAATCCTAGGATGCGACGGAAATCACCCATGAATGCTGCGGATTCATGGATTTAGACAAATTCAGAAAGGGCCGAGTAATGAAACGACACCGCCAGTGTTTTCTTTTCTTCGTTTCTGTGTGCGTACGTACACCAATGGTGTTAGGCGGCCTCCAAAATGAGAGTATATATTGGACAAAGGATGGGCATGGCATTAATGGCAGAAATCTGTTCATCTTCTCAACTGAAGCAAACTGTCGGTAGGGAATGAGATAATGCAAGGAAGAAGGAACGATTTAGTGAGGAAAATAAGCCGTATTAGCACAATTAGGTGGCTGTTGTAAATTGTTGGGATTTGGAGGGGTATTTTAGGAATAAAATGTTTTGCATGTTATAGCCCCCTTTAAGGGAGGGAAAGATTATTTGAAAACCTGGGACCATATGAGGTCTTACTAAATGAATGAATGTAAATAAACACCTAAATGCTCTCTAGTCTCTTGTCATGAAAATGAAAAGAAAGAGAAGAGGGGACAAACATGGATATACAAAGATAAAAATTACTGTTTGAAGTTAAGAATCAACAATTATGAGAAAGAAAAAAAATCACACTTCCTTAAAGGCCAATATTAGGAAAATTGTGACTTCTAAAATTTAATTTTCTAGAATGCAACTTACATGCATAAACTTTACAAGTGGATAAAACTCCAATGCAGTTTCTTCCATTACTTTGTCAAGATATTTTGTAAGGTCACACCTACAGTAGTAAAAAATAAATAAATAAATAAAACACACACACACAACTTTGCAAAATCATTACAACACCCACTGGAAATCCAAAAGAAATTTTGTTATGACTTCAAAATTAAGAAAATAAAAAATTTATTCCAACACTAGAGTTATATAACATTAAATTGAAAACACATCAAAAACAAATTGATATAATTTTAAATCAAAGAACCAAATTAAAGATACACAAAAAGGGCTTTGAAATCTTCTCCTCACAATCCATGGCTGAAAATACATATTCCAAATTAGATAATCAATGTCTTGAAGAGATGTAGCAGAGGAAAAAGATTGGACAAAATCAACACAACTGTGACACAATGCAAATGAACCTACCTGCATCAACAACATTGACAGAGAGAGGTGTAGGAGACTGAAACAAAAGATTTATCTGTTGGGCTGTAGAAATAACCTTTTTTTATTGCTTATGAAAACCAAGTCCATATTTTATTGACAAAAATTCTACCAATCTGAAGGGTTCTATTTGAGTAAATAGACAATCTTTGATGAGGTAGAAGATCCCACCTAGTTTTCTTTCACGCAATTTATCAAACACTTACACTGTAAAACAAATGAAAATAATAATAATACAAACAAACCTAGAGAATATTCAAGAGGCCAGTGATGAAGATTGAAGGGATGTATCCCATTAATTAAAAAAAAAAACTTGCAAAGTCAAATTTAAATAGAGAAGGAGAGTAAATGAATTACACAGAGGGTGGAAAATTTGGAACTAAAGATTATCCATCGAAAATAGAATACATAGGAAACTCAATATGATGAAGAACGCAACAATTACCTTAATCCGAATGCCCGGGTTTTTGCTCAATCTCTCGGCCTCATAAAATTTCCTCCAATTCGTACGCTGCGAAATTATGTTCTATTTTTCTGATTTGGATAAATCTCAAACAACCGATTTCACTCATAGAATGAGTAGATAGAGGAGCGCGATGAAGGGCAAAGTGGGATTTACGCAATTTGGAAGCAAGGTCGAGTATGAAAATGGAATTAAAGGATTTGCTGCTAAAATGAATTGAGGATGTAAATAAGAACAAAGGCTGGTGAAGCTAGAAATAAGAAAGACGATGAAATCTCGTGTCTACAGAGGTGACGATGCATCGAGTTCAATGTATTAAGTTCAGATTTTTTGGAGCTATAATTTATTAGCTGATTAGGAAAGAAAGACGCAGATGACGTGATTGACACGGTGAGAAAAAAATCTTTATAATAATTCTTGTTTCGTTCCCTGAGTTAGTGGCAGCCATTTAAAATAAATAAATAAATAGGTGAATATTTACGTTTATTAATTAATAATTATATCCCATTGATTTAAGAGATAATTATATCTCCTGATTAAGGAAAAGATTTGGTAGAAGAATTCTTCATCGCGTGGAAATTGGAATTGATTTAAATATATAGATACTAAAATCTAGGAATTAGATGAAGTATGAAATCAAATTAAAAATCTATTTATATCTAAAATCGAATTAAATTTATCTATACCTAAAATAAATTAAAAAAATAAAAAGACAAAAAGACCTTGATTTTAGGCAGGAAATTAATTAAAAATAAATTAAAAAATAAGGTGAAGTACTCTAGTATTATATATATATAGATTTTCCCTCGTAGAATTTTAGATGTTGAAGTTGAATTAAAGATTATTCGAATAGCAAAGATTCGGTAGAATCATATACATTGAGAAAGATATATTAAAATTTAAAAGAAATTAATATTAATGAAATTATTATACATCATTTTTATAGTATAGGAAACCATACGCAATAAAAATATACAAATAGCTTGTATTTTTTAATTTTTTTTCTTGATTTACATCTTGTCAATCTCAAAGTTTTTTAGTATATAATACACCATAGTATATATTTTCTAATAATATAAAGTTTATACTATAACTGTTATATTTTAAAAAAAATTCGGAGGCACTGTCCTCAAACCCCCGATTCCAACCCTCCACACTTGTGTTCTAATCTTGCTCTCACTGAATAATAATCCTAGATCCGGCCCTCACGGGAAGTATTGTGTGGATTGTTCTTGGAAACTAGTAAGATACATAAAAGATATAATTGAAAATTGTTTATTAAATAAGAATTTATAAAAATATGATGACCGTTCAAAAACACATTGCACGTATACATTGATATCAAACTTTTACACACACTATGAGTCAAAGCGGGGTCTTTGTAGTCACAGTGGTTTGAAAGGATTTTTTTTGGCCGCATTAAATTGGTTATGGACCAATTGATGGATATATTGATCTAGACGGAAGGGATCATGTTTGCGAACAAAAAGGAAATTAGGGTCAAATTGTAAAAACTCAAACCTAAAAACAAAATATAGAGGAATCGCTGAAAGCAAAGACGTTTTATGGCAATTACCCCCGACCCCCGAAATAGCGAAGAATGACGTATTTTGTGCTAAACTTCCAAAAGTGGCCAAGTCATGAATTTAAACGTGGTCCCAACAATGGTTAAAATCTAATTTTGAAAAATCCCATTTGCTAATATTAATATAAAATCTGATTTTGAGAAGATTTTCCCTAGCTCATAGGCGATCATTCTGATTTGCTGACAGTTGCATGAATTAGAATGTTAATTAATATGATTACATCGGCTGTCACGAATTTTTTCCTATTTTAGTTTTGTTCAACTGGTGTAAATATTTTTGGTTTCTGATATTTTCTCCGCCAAATTGTCGAAAAAATTTTTCGAATGAAACTTTTACTATGGTATTTGAGCACAGGTTTCAACAATGTGCCCAAAATTTATCAGTCATCACAGGAAAAAGAAAAAAAAAAAAAGGTATTTGATAGACCTAGGCCTTGTTCTTTTCACCCGCAAATTCAAAAAAAATTTATCTTTCATCATTTTCAATTACACACATAATTATCTTATATTTTTTAATACATAATCTCTCATTTTTAACGATACAATTTACATGCAATTCTAACACTTTTCACTAATGGCACTATAGTTACGGTGCCATCGATGACATTTTCGAATCCGATCCGATATTCGTTTTGAAATTCGGGACCAAATCTGGAATCAGCACGGCGAGTGGGAGCTCCAGTAATTTTGAAAATTTTCCGGCGACACCGTTCCGGCCCGTGGCGGCCAGTCAAAATTTTGGCCATAAGTTTGGCCCAAAATTTGTCCAAATTATGACCAAAACTTTGACTGGCCACCACGAGCCGGAACGGTGTCGCTGGAAAATTTTTAAAATTACTGGAGCTCTTCCTCACCGTGCTGATTCCAAATTTGGTCCCGAATTTCAAAACAGATATCAGATCGGGTTTGAAAATGCCATCGATGACACCGTAATTATGGTGCCACCGATAGCACTTGAAATGGGCTGTTAATAATACATTCGCATTACATAAAATGCTAAAAATAGTATGGTTGTGCCATATCCATCAACGAGGTAAAAACACTTCAATAGTTGATGTGGCAAGTTAGATGATGCCAATATATTGGTATTTTTCTAGTGCTATCGACGACACTTTAATAAAGGTGCCATTGATGGCACTAGATCAGGCAAACCAATATATTGCTGCAACTTCACTTTGATTTTTTGTGTCTATAAAAAATATAGAAAGAATCTTTGACCTAATTCTAATAATACAACTATTATTTGCACGCAATAATTGTAATTGTACACGTTTTACTCTCTTTTGACGTATTATGATTTTTAATATTTAACTACTTAGCAAATTTATAACTTATATTTTTAAATGACAATTACTGCTTTAAATATTCTTTCTATGTGCTTTAAACCCAACATCGGTTTCAAATTTCTTTATTTGCTCTTTTGTGTTTGTTTTATTTAAAAATAAAAATACGAGGGTTAAATTCATCTCGCCATGTCTAATCCTGTAGCAAACTGAATCAATGAAAGCTTGAGGATAAAACTACAATGAAAAAAGTTGATCACCTAAAGGATGAAAGTGACAAAGAGTTGAGGACCACATTACAATTCGAATATAGTATAGTTCCTTGCGCCCGCGCCCTCCATTTCCACCCTTGCACCCCAACCCTTCATCTGGGAGGTTTTCGTGGTGCTGGTTATCTCTCTCTCCCCTCCACCTCCGCCTTCTTCTTCTTCTTCCTCCTCCTTCTCTCTCTATTACTTGTTTTCTCCTCTCCTCTTCACCCGTTGCAAAACCCCGCGGCCACCCCCAAAACGCCATAACTATGACACCATTAGTACGTTACTAAATCCGACATTGTAACTCCTTGAAATTTGACGCCCTAATAAATCTGCATTTTCCTTTTCCTTTTTCGTTTATTTCTCATTTTTTTTTTTAATTTTTTCCATCTCTGGATCCATTTTGGAGAGCTTTGGTTGGTTCGATGCATGTATGGAGAATTTAGATTGCTGTTAACAATTCAATTCGACATGTTTGGTTGGATACTTGGATTAAACAAAACAATTGCTATTATACATTTGAGCTTCGCTGGAAATTGAATTGAACCGGTTAATTGGAACGAAGATGAAAGGGATTTACAAAGGATTCAAATATACTCTGTCTCAAATGTTCGGTATATACACATTTATTTATTTGTAATTTATTTATTTTTGTCGATTTGGGGATAACTGATCAGGCGAAAATGGATTTTTCTCTGTAGTTGTGAAGGAGGAACGTGAAATAGAGATAGGATACCCTACAGATGTTAAGCATGTTGCTCACATTGGGTGGGATGGTCCTTCTGGTAGTGCACCTAATTGGGTATGTATTCTCTGATTATACATTTTTAATTTTGTAGGAATCAATTACATATTATCTTTTTTCTACACACTATTGGTTTGAACATGAGAGAGTTTATGACTACAAATACTAGTGTTTGATTCTAACGAATCATTATCCACTGTGGATAGGAGACCAATTATGATGAATTAGATAGTTATTGGGCTTATTATTAGTTCATGGTATCAATATTTGACCTTTTGATTTCTTGCCAAACTTTAGATGAACGAATTCAATACAGGACCTAACTTTGCTGCAGCTTCAATAGGAAATATGGGTGTAGCAGCTTCGCCATGGTCAACTCGAGGTTGCTTTTGAATCTTGACATCCTTTTCTTTCCTATATTGATGGTTTGCTATAGTTTACAAAGGCCACATGATCATATATTTATATGTCATATGCAACCCCTGATTAAAAAAGTTTAGAGCTTCTTCACTCGTTGCATTTTTGAGTGGGAAATGGTAAGTTGCACTTTATATGTAGACCTGATTTTTGAAAAGTTAAAGTTCCCAAGATTTTTTGGCATATCGAGACAATATGGGATCAGTCTATAAGTGGCCATTGAGCATGTTTTCACTGAAAACACTGAAAAAAACTCTTCTTTTGCATTGTTTCTGGAAATATGAAACTAAGCGAGCTTCAAGTGTGTTCAGAAACCAAGTGCTGAAAAGAATCTGAAATTTTGAAAATCCAGTTTCATTCATATAGAAAAATCTTCTTAGAGCTAGACCCGATTCATTATTTTGTGATTATTTAGTCAAACTTGGAGATCCAGCAAGATGCTCTCTTCATGCTTGTCGTGGCGAAGTTGCTATCTGAAAACCAACTATTACGTCACTAAATTTATTTATTATCTCAAAGATTTGGACAAGCAAACTTCTTGGGCTCCCTAATTGATGAAAAAGCATAATATTTATTGCTCAAGCTGCCATCAATTTTCAAATGCTGTGATAAATCTTGTGATTTATCATAAAGTCGGCTTTACTATAGCGGTTGATTTTGTTAATATGTTCAAAACAGATTTAGAATCATTACCTCAGCAATCATCGACTGATAATTCTAATGGCATACTCCCTGAAGGAGCTGCTGAAGAAGTTGCTAGTACTCAGAAGAAGCAAAAACGGAAGAAGGGCAAGTCAACGTCCTCTCCAAAGGCGGGTTGTTCCACTTCAAGGTCATCACGCATGGGAAAATCAAAATCCAAGTTCATGGAAGGCAATGCAAAATTAACAAATATTGAAGTGGCCTAGTCTACCAATTCCCATCATGCGTGTCAAAAATTTTTGCAATTCGGCTGGTATTTGGTACAATCTTTGTTGAAGCTAAGAAAACACAGAATGTTGTGCAGAATTTAAGGCAATTTAGAGTGGGTCATTGCATGTGCAGTTAGCGTGAGAATGGAAGAAGAAGAAGATGATGATTGTGATGATGATGAGAGATCTGAAGAGGTAAAGATATATTTGGTGTTCGAAAATGGCTGATTTTGAGTCCGTCTTTTTTCCTTGTTTTGAAAGGAGTGAGATGAAAGAGCTCCTTGTGAAGAATCTAACATTTTTTCAGTTATGTTGATGAGGTGCAAAATTATTGGATTTCAACACATGCCATGTTGTAGTGCAAGTTCTCTTCTTACCATTGTCTGTGTTATTCTTGCAGTTGTCTGGTTTTACTTTTCTTTTGACAACCTTTATTCGTCATAGGAAGTGCTGATATGATGCATGTATGACTAATACATGAGCATCAGAACACCAACCAATATCAAAGTTTTACATCATTGTCGATCAAATAGACATCGTTAATAAATATGGTATTCTTTCTTTCTTTTTTCTTCTTTTTTGATAATAATTGAAACTATTGAATCATTGATGTGGCTTAATGCAATTAATCATTTATTTAACTTATACTGCTAAAAAAGATTGTTCGATTTCAAATATCTGTTATAAATGCCTCATGTACATTTGACATGTGGTAAAAATTGTAGAAGATCAATCGCATAAAGAGATCCGTTCTGGTGAGAAGAAAATTGTAGGAGACCAATTATAAGCGTGTTAATTGTGGGTAAGATATCACCAATAAATGTGTCAATTGTGGGTAAGCGATTAAATGCATGAATTTCACCCCCCAACCCCCTTTCCTGTCAAGAAGACAATTATGTTTCGGTTGGCAGTTAACTAAAACACAACCCCGCCAATTCAGTCGCGTAAGTTGAGGACAAAAATTAATCGAGACTTAGTCTTCATCAAATCCAAGACCATCTTTTCAATCTCATCTATGATCTTCATCTTCACACTTCTTAAACAAAACACCATTGTCCACCCCAAGACAGTCAACCTGAGATGGTCTGAGAAATGGTAATAATCTACACTTTCTTGTCTCTCTTTACTCTACATCTCATCACTGCACAAGATTTCGACGACAGTGGTGATTCACCACCAGCCCCTCCACCAGAAGCCACCAATTGTAATGGGATCTTTCTTACATACACATTCACATCAAGAACAAAAGAGTATCCTCATATAAAGAATGCCACTGCACAACCTTGGGCTTTCAAGTCTATGGCCACTGTACTAAATGCTGGCATGGATGAGCTCAAAAACTGGAAAATGTTCATTGGTTTTCACAATCGAGAGATTTTAGTATCTGCGTCCAATGCCGTTATTTTCGAGGGCGATGATTTCCCGGCTCCTATCGGCAACGGAACTACCCTTGCCGGTTATCCTCAAACCGATCTGTTGACTTCAGTCGACACTGCTGGAGATTACACACAGATTCAAGCTCAGGTTGAATTGATCGGTACTCAGTTTGGGATCAGACTGCCGGGATATCCTATGCCTCAGACAATCAAACTCATGAACGACGGATACAAGTGTCCAGCCGCCCGTCGTCGTGGTAAACTACTACAAAATTTATCCCTTTCGCACTACTTAATTCTAGTTATGCTGTTGTAAAACTTCATTTACAGCTAGATAACGTGTCACAATCCTGTGGATACTCTATAGGATTATGAAACACCACTTTATTGTGAACAAAGTTGTACAATTAGAATTACTGATTCTAGTTTACTTTTGTTAATAGCGACCAACATGTACGTATGTTGTGTGAAGGATCCAAAATTCAAAGCAAAAAACCTTATGACGAAATACCTTCCGCGCCAAAATGGTGACCTCTTGATAGCTTACAACGTCTTGCAAGTATACGGGAATAATTATCAAGCACAAGTCACGATCTACAACAGAAATCCGTTGGGACGACTTGATAATTGGAATTTATCTTGGAAGTGGATGAGAGGAGAATTCATTTACTCAATGAAGGGAGCATACACTCACATGAAAGATTTTGCCGATTGCATCTATATATGGCCCTGCTGGAGTGCTGGACAGTACTATCAAGACATGGATTGTGACATAAGAGTGTTATGTTACATTTTATTGAATATATAAGCATTTTATATATATTGAATATATAAAATGCTGGTATGATTCCAATTTAACTTATACTGGTATGATTCCAATGTTTTATATGATCCCAGTGTTATGTTGCATTTTATTGAATATATAAGCATTCGTTAGCTTTTTATATCTGACCATCATTTCTGTGGAGCAAAGGTTGTATAAGTTGTATACTTCTTTGTTCTTACCGTACATAAAAGTCTCCATTTTCTTGTTTTCCTTACTGCATCTCTGCATCTCCCAAAACACTGATTTTATGGATTCATATCCTTTTCTCTAAATTCTTTGCCCCATTTGTTTTGTGCATTTGGTTAACATGTAATTTGATGCATTAAATAAACTATTTTCTGTTGCTATAAAATATGGCTGGCGTTGCACGCTCTGACGGAGGTGATGGTTCAGGTGATCCTCCTCAACAGCCACGTCATAGGCTGTTGGAGTCGTGCAAATCCGGTAAAACTTACTGTTTTTACATTATTCAATTATTTCATAATTGTTCACTACTCTTCAACCCTAACTGCTTCCAAATTGCAGGACTACCACCGGCCAAGAAGCGGCGGGCTTCCTCTGAGAATTTACACAAGATATGGTGGGACTGTGGAAAAAGACCACTTCACATTGATTTCGATTGGAAGAATGAGACCCTACTGCCCAGCGGGTACAATGCTGGAACATTCAGACGCCTGGTTGGGGATGCCGTTCAGTTCTATTGCCTTCCCAACTATATAAGTTGGACCGATGTCCCCGAGGCGCTACGAGTAGGTGTACGTACCACCATTGAAGTAAGTTTTTAACCTTAAAGTAATTAATAGTTAATGTAAACGCATTTTCACCATGTGATGTGTCAAATAATATTGTTTTTTCATTAGGTTAGGGGAGCTTGGTTGAGGCTCTGATACCTAGATATCGCAGATTTGATTTCCACGTATGGGGTCGATTCTTCTTTATAGAGTTTATTCTACTTTATGGGGCTTTGTCAGCTATTATGTTGCCATTTCTAGATGGTCTAGATTTCTTTGCGTTGTTTTTCAATATAATTTTTATATGTGCGCGTTTGTGCTACAATGATGCAGATTATAATTTATACTAACATTTTTTTTCCTCTCACACTCTCTCTCTCTCTCTCTCTGCAAGACGTACTTCAATGTTTGTGGCAGCCGATCATCCCAGGAGTACGAGGATATTATAGGTGGTCTTGATGGCCTGGCAGCTGATAGCTATCGAGCCTACCAAAAGAAAGCGAATGGGACTCAACAGACCCAAGCCATTGCCAATGGCACACCATCGAATGGGTGTGGTGGTGTTAACGAGGCACTAGGAGAGAAATGTACGTCCTGCAATGGAGTAAGCTGGATCTCAAAGGGCAAATCGACCTCTGTTAATAGCAGTGTTGCATCATCGCATGCTCCACCAAGAGTTACTCGTTCCCCTGAAGCCCCAATGCTGGAGGACCAGGAGGCCCGAATGGATGCCCGAACACTGCACAGCTTGGACGCTCGAATGGACAAATTGGTGAAGATCACCATGCACATTGCGCCGAATATGGGTGTGACAATGAAGGACATTATGCGCATCGCGCCAAGCTTGGCTGTGTCAGCGAAGGACGAAGATGACGACAGTGATGCCAATGGCGGCGGTTCATAGTGCTTTATGTCTTTTCTTGCATTTTAAATCTCAATTTTCAAAAATGTTTTTGTTTTCATTGAAGTGTTTATCTTTATATTTATATGGTTATATTAAGTAATGTTATTCATAAGCAGTGACCCTAGATCGCAAAACTCTTATATTTTTATCGTAACTAGTATTACCCACGTGCGATGCACGTGACAATTTTAATTGTATATTTACATAAAAAATTATAAAATAAGAAAATGATTTTTTATGAATATTTAATAAAAATAAGAAGTATATGTAATGTTATAGATTTCAATAACGGTTTCCATATTTTGATCGGAAATATTAGTTTGTAAGAAAAATACGATATCAATTGTCGAAATTGATGATTTTAGGTAAGAATAGAATATTTGGAAACAAAAATTAGATAATACGACTAAAAATGATCAAATTTATTTCAAATACGACTAAAAATAATTTTATAGTCAACTTACACATATATATAAATGACCGATGTAAATGTAGAACGACCCCAAATAAAAGTCAAAAGGGATTATACAATATGCTAGATTTCGAAAAAGTAAATAAGTAAATATAACTCAGCAAATTGATAAAGAATATTCTTTTTCTTTTGGAAAAAATACTACATCGCACCACCTTTTCATTATATTTACTGTTATGAAAAATTTACACTATACAAAAATTTACAATTTTATTCTCGCATATAAAACACATGATCTAAATAACCAAGGAATAAAATAAAAAGAAAAGAAACCAACAATTAAAACTAAAAACCACTTTTAAATTCAACAACGATTTAATTCATTTGTTTTATTTCCATTTACATAAAACACATTTTCATTTTAGAAAGGAAAAGAACTCATATTTAATTTTATGTACTTGAAAAAAGAAAAATGCATGCAATGTAGAGTTCAATTATTGAGCAAATTATTTACTCTTTTCCTCATTGAGAAAACTCAATAGTATTAAAAAGGAAAACAATAATTAATTTCTTTAACTGAAACCGTGTGCCACATTGGCAGTGTCAATAGATCATCTGTCAATGTGACACTTCAATTATTATAGACGCATATTAAAAAGACATACACGCTTTACTTTTAGAATTTAATTAAAATAATGAAATCAATTGTTTAATCTCAAAAATTATTCCTATTAACCAATTGAAATTTCTTTTTCAAGTAGACGTGTGCCATAAAAATAGAAAAATCTTCTATTTTTCTTTAACTTATCACAACATGAATTATGTAGAATTTACACCATAATGGTTGTGTGATTTTGGAATTAAGTTACAAAAAAAATAATGGACAATTAATTTAATTACATTTTTTGAATGTAAATTAATTTAATTACAAATTTCAATTGTTTAACCAGTTTTTTTTTAAAAGCTTGCGAATTAGGCACTATTAATATGATAAAGTGTATAGTTGGCATTTCAAGTTTTATAATATAGAGATTTGAAAATTGAAATGTATATAAAATAATAACTAAAATGTAATATCCAAAAATTAAAATATATATAGAAACTAATAATTCTCATTTTCAGAATTAAATTAATACGTATTGTAAGTTGTAACTTTTATCTCTTATCACATTTACATAAATACATGTAACACTAAATATAAAAGAAGTAAAATAAAAAAATTATAAATTAATTTGAAAAAAAAGAATACATATAAAAAGGGTAAAATACATATAAAAAAATAAAATAACACTAAATAAGAAAAGCGGCATAAATAAATAAGGATAATAATTAACCCCTAAAAGTTAATGCCAAACATAGTATTGCCACCTAAGCACTTTGCTTAGGTGGCACTCCTCTTATTATAATATTAAGATACTTTTATGGAATGTAATGCATGAATTAATAGTACTCGTTAATCTTGGTAAGAAATTTATTATAAATCAGTAAAACAGGCATTTGTATTCTCATTTAGTAGTTTTACCTTGAATAAATACACAATCGAGATCGCCTAATTGTTAACTGGGCCTCTAAAGAATGATCTTCTTCTGATTGTTAAGTGGGCCGATAATGGGTGCTACGACTTTTATATATAAGCCCAATTTTATAGGGGAAATTTAGACAAACAATCCGATAATTTCTCCAAGATCCCAGTCAGAGGTATATAAATACTTCATATTTTTAATATTTACTTATTTCTTTATTCATTTCTTATATACTCAATCACTAATATTCACGATGAAGGTAGAGTAGGGGAAAAGACTGCCTTTTTCTATACAGAATATTGCGAGAATGTTCAGGCAAGACAACATTCGAAAAATTAAACATCACCATGCAAATGAGCATTGCAATAAACATGAAGCGTTGAGCTTTTGTTAATAAATGAGGCAATGAGTCTTATCAAGATAATTAACCTTACAATAAAAGCAAGCTGACGTGTCTTTGTCAAGAAATAATAGAGAAGGTATTTTGAACATAATGCATTCTAATTTTTAAGTTTTTGAGTTTTGTATTCATGCATGTTTAGTTTAATTTTTATATTTATATATATATATATATATATTAATAAGATTGTTGAAGAAAATTATGAGTTTGTTGTTGTGTTTTTAATATTTCGAATTGGTTTCTATTAGATTGCTCATTTTCACAACTATGAAAGTAAATAAATATCCAGTATTTTGAAAAATTAAAAGCTAAAAATCGGGTGAAACAATGGGACCCTTAGCGACTTGCCTTACTCGTTTTTTTTTTTTATGATGTTTTCTTAGATGATGTTTGAACCTTATTACACGATGTAAATTGTGGTCAATGTGGTGTTGTATATGTCGTCTAGGTGACATGGCGATAGTGTTGATTACATCAGTTGTGTTCAAATTTTCATTTTTGGTTTCGTTTGTGGTTGTGTTATCATACTACAATACAATGAACCCAAAAGTTTGGGAGAGAGAGAGAGAGAGAAAAAGAAGAGGAAAACAGAAATTAAAGTTCATTGTGCCCCTAAGACATAACAAATTAGAGTTCTATAAAAAGAAAAAGCAGATTCATTTCATTAAAGGAAATTAACCAATATTCTACAATAGGACCACCAGATTTAATTGCAGTGTTCAATAAATTAAAAGGTTACTGTCACACATATATTTAATACTCTAAACGACTAACAGAAGTGATGAATTAATATTGTGCTACACAAAATTCATGGGTTGGTTAAAAAGTTATGCAATTCATCTAGTCAATTTAATTACATATACATGACAAGCAATAAAGGCATGACAATTGATTTAAATGTAGCCGTACATGCAAAATATATATTTCAGATGGAAATTTAGAAGCATCACTTACCAAACAATAAAAATTAATAAGTACACTATTCAAAAATAATAATAATAATAATAATAATAATAATAATAATAATAATAATAATAATAAAGAAGTACAATAGCAACTATAGTCCTTAGTGATCGCTCGTTGAAATTAATTTAAAACTGTCACATATGAAAAATAAAATTCATAGCAATATTTACTCACATGTGCGTTTCTATTGTGTGCGTGTGAGAATTTGAAACGTTACTATCAAAATTAATTTTCTCTAAATTTACTTTTGTAGTGCTTCAGTACATATGTTAGGTAGAGATAATATAATATTAAAAATTTGATTTTGGAATATGTAGTTAAAAATAAATAAAATAATAATGGTTATTAAATATATTAAACAAACATTAAAATCATAATAATGGTTGACACTGACACGTCACATGCGGTATTTAATCTGTGAATTCTTTTAGACAACACTTAGAAACAACGAATAACATGAAGCTGGTATATTGGTTATTAAATATATTATAATTTTCAAAAATATTTAACTTTCTCGGTTTATCAGAGTACTATTTTAAAATCGTCCGATTAAAGACATCACGTGTGGTAATCAATCTGAAAAATCAAAATGAATTAATTTGTAAGTCAGTTTAATCAACATCAATAGAATTTCAAAAAACTTAAAAAAAAAATCAACAGATTTTAACAGAGTTTAATAAAAGAATTAAGCAATAGCACGCATCACTCCTTTCCGTCTCTACTAACCTCCTCTCCCTGCTTTCTTCTTCGTGAGCCTTCACCTGCACTGTAGGGGGTGATTTTAATCATTTTTGGACTGAAATCACCACTTCATCTCTTTCTTTGTTCTTTTTTTTTTATCTTACAAGAAGTGATCTATCCACATAAATTTGGGTTTTTTTCCATGTTTTTGTAATTTCGTTATCTTAGTGCGACGTTTTGGTTTGTCATCGTCTTGTTACGATGTTGTATGTTCGTGTACTTCAGATTGATACATTAGCTTCGAGTTATCATTAATTTAATCAAAATTTGGGCGTCAACGTTGCAAATGCGGAGGCATATGTATTCCGATCATTTTGATTTTTTCACATTTGTAGCTAGGCATTTTTCCATTTTATGCTATTAACCTAGGTGCTCCATTTCATGCTATTAACCTAGGTGCTATGAGCTTGTTAACAGATTTGCCATTTTGGTTTTTCGCAATGTTGAATTTGTGTTGTTTCGATATATTATACCAATGTGAATTAATAAATAGCATCTTTTTCAGAAAAAAAAACATTAATAAACTTTAACAATTAATGAAATTATTTACCCCATTACATTTAAAAATAAAAAATAAAATAAAATAAAATTGTATAATATCCTATATATGCAATATTTCCGCTATAATCTAATTACTACACTACAAAAAATTGAAACTTTAGGGAATGCCTGCCGCCCCTATAGTTTCATGCATGTAGAGCATTATGGGCCATATGATGTTATATCGCCCTTAATACTCCACATGCACGAGGCTATAGGAATGATAGGTCGTACTTAATTAAATGCCCAATTTTTTATAGTATATGTGATAATATGGCCTTACATATACGCTCTTTGAATAATTGATACAAATAACATTGCTATCATCGTATGATCTCTTATACACTCGTTGACTAATTGATTAAAAAAATAGTATTACCATGATCGTACGGTCACATACGTAGACACGTAATAAACCATTAATGCATGAATAAAAATATGTTTCTCGTTGAATAATTTGATTGACAAATAATAGCACTGTGACCGTATAGTCACTTATATACTCGTTGACAAATTGATTGAAAAATAATATTAGTATGATCACTTGTTCACATAGATACACGTAATGAATTATTAACATGTGAATAAAAACATGTTACTCACTAGACGTCTTGTGATATAAGTTTTTCAAATTTTAATTAATTTAAGTATGAACCTAATTATGTATAGTGTTCTAAAAAGCGTAAAGCGTAAAGAGGCATGACTAAGCGTAGAGCACAAGCTTCAAGCTGAGAGCACTTAAGCAGATGATAGGTAATGACACTACTACAAAATATACTTTAGGATGCCCACTTTAGGAGGCGGTTCCAAAATATAGAACTGTCTAAAGTCTATCGGTGGCATTTTGGAAATTAACGGGGAAGCAAATAATATGTACATTAGGCGGCGGTCGATAAAACAAGCCGCCTAAAGTACTTTAAAGCGGCGGTTCAAAAGAACCGCCGCCTATATACATTAGGCGGCGGTCGATAAAACAACCGCCTAATGTACTTTCAAGCGGCGATTCAAAAGAACCGCCGTCTATAACCTCTTTCAAACCCCTTTTCTCCTCTTTCAACACTTCATTTCTCCATTTTCGTACCCAGCGAGCCTTCCCCGTCTGCGCGATTTCGCCATTGTTGTTCCACCTCCATTGCCAACTTTCAGCTGAAAACTTCAATTGACGAAGAGGTAGCTTCCATTACCGACCTTCAAACAAGGTATAACGTCATTATCTTCGTTCCTTCTTAGTAGTTTTTTTAATCTAGGGTTGAATTGAAATTTGTGGATCTAGCAAATTCGGGGGTAGAATGTTGATTTATGTATGCAAATGTATTCTCCTTAACATGGGCATTGTAAAGGAATGCAATTGTAGTGCTGATTTTAGTGCAACGTGTATACTCCCATTTGTATGCCTTATTTCATATTTTCGCGCCTTCAATTTTGGCGCGATGTTTTGGTCTCTTTTTTTTTCCGTTTTTATTTTTTGAAATTATTCATCTTCCACTCATATCAAAACATTTAGAAATATAAAAGGCTATATTTATAAATTTTTTTACATTATATGATGGACATAAATTTTTAATTATTAGTATATAAATATAAAATTAGTGGAACTGAAGAAAAAAATTAGTGAAGGAGGCAAGTAAGGGAAAAAAAGAGAAAAAAATAATTAGAGGAAGACACTAAATGGAGAAAAAATGAAAAACTATATGGTATGACACCTTTTTTTGTGTATATATATATATATATATATATATATATATGATTACGATAAATATCTGGGAAAAAAATAATGCAAATGGTAAACCTAATTTTTTCTATTGTATGATGGATTTAAATTTTTAATTATGAGTATATGAATATAAAATTAGTGGATTTGAAAAAAAATTAGTGTAGGAGGCAAGTAAGGAAAAAAAAGAGAAGAAAATAATTAGAGGGAGAAATTAAATGGAGGAAAAAATGAAAAAATATATGCTATGACACCTTTTTTTTATTCCTATATATATATATATATTTATGATTACTATAAATATATGGGAAAAAAAGAACGCAAATGGTAAACCTAAATATTTTCTATTGTATGATGGATTTAAATTTTCAGTTATTAGAATATGAATATAAAATTATTGGATTTGAAAAAAAAAATTAGTGTAGGAGGCAAGTAAGGAAAAATAGAGAAGAAAATAAATAGAGGAAGAAATTAAATGGAGAAAAAATTGAAAAACTATATGGTATGACACCTTTTCTTTTATTCATATATATATATATATATATATATATATGTATTTATGATTACTATAAATATATAGGAAATAAATAACGCTAATGGTAAACCTAAATTTTTTCTATTGTATGATGGATTTAAATTTTTAATTATTAGTATATGAATATAAAATTAGTGGATTTGAAAAAAAAAATAGTATAGGAGGCAAGTAAGGAAGAATTTGTATACTCTTCATGTTTCATTAATGGCAATGAAAAATTTGCTACGACATACATCATAATTCATTAAATGTAAATATATATCAATAAAATTTTAGAAATGAAATAAATATTAAATATTGTGCAATAATTTATCTCGTTTCAATTCTTTGTCGTTCATATACTAGGGTGTATAACAAGTACCACCAGCACATAGGCACCCGGACTACACCACCGTTCACTTGGGTCGAGGTAGAGGTATAATTACGATACCAATTACATGTTACTATTTACTTGCATAGATTTGAGCCTTAGAGGTGACGTTAATGATTGTATCGACTTGAACATAGTGCCCGCGGCAACCTGGTGGCAACGAATGTGGGTATTACGTGATGAAATTTATGCTTGACATTGTTCGATACCATGCACATGCAAATTCACTGACCGAGGTATGTAGATTCTGTTGGATATCATTTTATAGTGCATTGAAGATCCTTTTGGTGCTTTCTTTGTTTAGCTTGCCAATATTATCATTAATATACAGTCGCATTGTTGTTGCAGGTCAATTTTGGTTGGATGGAGTACTCAGTAGATGAGCTAGACGAGGTTAAAAACCTTTGGGCACAATACTTGTTAGATGCTTATGGTCAAGATTCCTAGGTTTTTGTAATATACTCATAGGCTTTTGTGGATGTTGTAGTGCTACTATTGCTTCATTACAGTACGGATGTGAGTTTTCAGTGTATTAGTTTGAGGTTGTAGTATTTGTCTTAAGTGTTGTTTTCAAACTGTTGAATATATTATTACTCGTTTTTTACAATTCATTGGGGTTGTGAAGTTTTCTTGAACTTTATAGTGATATAGGCGCTTGTTTGAAGTTTTTTTTTTGTGAATGTCTATGGAATTTAGTCAGCTTTTATATAATTAGCGCAATTTATTGGACAACAGGTGTATATAGCAGATTAGCATATAAGATTGCTGGTAAATTGTGCGACCAACTATAAAATAGCAAAAGGATTGAAAAAAAAAATACACTAGGCGGCGGTCAAGCAAACCGCCGCCCAAAGTGAAACCCGAGGAAAAAAAAAGGAATAGGCAGCGGTCAAGCAAATCGCCGCCCAAATCGAAACTCGAATATAAAAATAAAAAATCAAAAGGAATAGGCTGCGGTCCATAAGCCGCCGCCTATTCCACTTTATGCGGCGGTTATAGTAACCGCCGCATAAGATACCATTAGGAGGCGGTTAAAAAATCGCCTCCTAAAGCCAATTGAGTTCTCGCAGCCCTTCCATATAAGGCGCAATAAAACCGCCTCCTAAAGCCCTTTTTGAGCGCAGCTAAATCCGATTTCTGTACTAGTGTGAAAGCACAATCAAAGTATAATAAAATGAAAGGTATGGCGAAACCTGAATTACAAGCTTCAAGTTTAAGATCGCCGAAACGAACATCAAAGCGTACTTTTTAGAACATAAATGTATGTAAAAAAAATATTATTGGTCAAACTAATAGATCATGTGCGTTATTTGATTTGGATTCATCTAATCAACACTATATTTCAGAAAAAATAAATAATGTAAAACTGATATATTGACTGCCATCGAGCAACATAAAAATCATTAAATACATTATAGCTTTCAAATATATTTTTCTTTAACTTTATTTTTAAAATCATTGGTCAACACCAACATCATGTGAGGAAATCATCGATTTGAAAAATCAACATCAATTAATTTCACTATTAGAAATAAGATTTTTAAGGACGGTCTGTCGCCCCTATAAGTTCGTATCTGTAGATCTTTAAAGCGATATACTAGTACATTGCCCCTAAATGTCTACAGGTACGAACCTATAAGGCCAACAGACCACCGCTAAAAATTTAATTTCTTGTATAGTTTATAAGTTCATGTAATCAATATTAATATATTTTAACAATTAATAAAATTACATACTCCCTTCATCTCATTTAGATAGGCAACTGTAAATTTTCACACAAATTAAGAAAATATATTAAATATAGTTGAAATTGTAAACTATTTTTATATTCTTCATATTTTATCTTTGCATTACATAGCAAAAAGTTGGTCTGGAAATTTTTAACTATCCTGAGAGATGGAATATCAATTTTGATGTTTAGCATTCAAACCATCTTAATTAATTAAATACGAGTATTTTAGTAAATCGAAAAATAAATGATCCTCTGAATAGAAAAATTAGATTATAATTTGGGGTAAATAAAAATGGAAAATAAATCTATCTTATTGAGATGAAGATAGTACCTCACTAGATTAAAAACTAAAAAATAAAACCGTACGTATACCATCCTATACACAATATTTCCCATGTAAAGTTATAAACTACTTATATGATGGTATATATAGTCACATATGTGCTTATTAAATAATAATTTGATTGACAAATAATATTACAATGATCGTATGCCACTCATATATTGGTTGAAAATTTGATTTAATATAATTTTACTATGATTGTACTATCATTTTGACACACATAATAAATTATTATTAACCCGTGAATAAAAACATGTTACTCGTCGAATAATTTCATTGACAAATAATATTACTGCGATCGTACCGCTAGTACTAATACACCTATTAACAAGTTGATTGAAAAAAGATCGTACAATCACATAGACAAATGTAGTATATCATTAACGCGTGAATTTTACATATTACTATGTAAACATCTTATAATCATACAAGTTTTTCGAGTTTCCAATTTACAAACCTAATAATTGTACGTCAAAAAATCACTCAACGGTTAACACCATCACTCATCGTATGTTGGCCGCCATAATTTGTTTCGTTCACTTATTTACCCATAATTAATATATTATATCAGGTCTAGTGTTTATTAATTAATGGTACTCATTTGTGCATACAGAGTAATGTTATAAGTAAACAATGATGATGTATTATCCGTTATACTCTATCCGTCCCATAAAAATAGACTTGTTTTCCTTTTTTGTCCGTCCAAAATATAAACCTCTTTCTGTTTATATCTATTTAATTAATTTTTAAATTTTTTCTTATTATATTTCTTATTTAATGTGCATTGTTATTAGTAAGAGTATGTTATTATCATTTAAATATGGGTAAAAGTATGTTTTATTATTTAAATATGGGTATATATGAAAAAATACAACTAAAATTTACTTTTTCTATAATATTAATTACGATTTCTTAATCATTATAAAAGTCAAACCAAGCCTATATTAATTATGGGACGGAGCTAAGTATAACATTAATTGATGAGCAATGCTAGAGGAACAAATTTATTCAATTAGGTGTACAACTCATTAATAGAGGGGATGAACCCCACCAATACAGGGGGGATAAAAATAGTATTTTTCATACTCCTCTATTAGAAGGTTGTACACCTCATTGTATAAATTTAGTTGTTTCTCTAACATTATCCTTAATTGATTGTTCTCTTGAATCTTTTATTTATCATAACATTTAAAGAGATTAATTAATTAATGCCAGCCGATTACCACATCAGTAATGATAGATAAACGGTTACAGACCCCACCCCAATGCCAAGTTTGCCATCCAAATAATCTTGCCGGACACATAAATACGTGTTCACACACTAATAGAGAGATGGAAATCTTCCTCTCATATCGGGTAGAATAATACTGTGCTATTAATGTACAGATATTTGTGTACCCACATCATTTTTCATCTTTATCTATATATATAGACACGGACCATTATATTCGTAATGTATGTATATATTACGAAAATTTGAAAATCAGATACCGACCCAATAGCCCTCTCTCCCACCAGCAGTAAACAGCCATAAATTAAATGCCATGGCACCCTCTCCATACACTCTGCAATAACTCCATCTCTGCCTCATCCTCTCTACCTTTTCCCATTTCTTTCTTCCCTCTTCATTCATCTCCCCTCTCATCTCTCTCTCTCTCTCTCTCTCTCTCTCTCTCTCTCTTAAAAGTTTTTTTCTTTCTCTGTCATTTTAATGCTCTAACAATTCTTCTTAAATTCTAGTCACAAGAAAAAGCATCCTCTCCAGCAAACCTCAAAACAACTCTTATCAGTACTAAACAAATTCTTGTTCTTCACCAACCCGTTGACCTTAAACAGATCTCACCTGTTTTGTTTTTCTCTAAACCTAAAAACCAGAATAGGGTTTCTAGGGTTCCCATCAACTTATAACTACAGTGAGTCAATCTCTCTCTCTCTCTCTCTCTCTCTTCCTTTTGTTACAAAACCATGATTTTCACTTCACATAAGTAATTAAGTTTAATTTTCTATGATTATTTTCTCATAATCTAATTTTGTTTTTCCAGTTACATTTTTGTAGATTGATGAAACAGCCGAGTAGAACTCAGTCAAAGGCTCAGTTCTGTTCTTAAATTGGAATGTGAGGACAGATGAACAAATCTTTTTGGAAAAAAAAAAGGCCGTTGATCAAAATTTTGTAATTTTCAGTCTCGTCTGTTTTCTTCCAAAAACACAGAAACTCAACGCACGAATTTCTAAAAACCACCACCAAAGTCAAAAGGGTAAAGCAGTAATTTCCAATCCTGGGGTTTCTTGGGATGATTTTGAGGTTCAAGGGAATGCGAGGAGACATCCTCGTGTGAATTTTGAGGAAATTCAGAAGACCCACAAAAAAAGGTTTTTTTTTTTAAAAAAAAAGGTCAGTTGAAAATGAAAATATATAAAATTACATTTTGTGTATGATTTTTCAAAAGATTATATTCTGATGAACAAGGTTAAGGAAAATTAATTAATTCCTGTCACATCAAATGTTGATACACTTTGATTTTAAGAGTCAAACTGTGTAAACATCTTTTCCATGAAACTAGGGCGTAAAAGTAATTACAGTCAAATCATTCATTGCACACACATATCTCTCTCTCTCTCTCTCTCTCCAAATTTCAGATGAGGTTTCTTTTTTTGTTTGATTTTCTTTTTCTTTTCTGCTATATTTATGTAGTTACTGTAATTATATCTTTGATTATTATTTGTATATTTTTTGTTAATTTTTCTTAAATAAAGTGTTGCTTCTTTTAATTCTTTCTTTCGTTTTCGTTGATTGCAGATTTTTAAGTTTGTAAATTAAGATCCCCATAATGTATCAGCCAAACATGTTTGACAGTGACAATCCCTTGCTGGATATGTCCCATAAATCTCCTGAAAATGAAATGGAACTGATTGGAGATGAAGATTATGAGACTAGGTCGGGGGCTGACGTCGTTGAAGCCCCCCCTTCAGGGGACGATGGAGAAGGTAATCAACGCTCCGCCAAAAGGAAGCGCTACCATCGCCACACTCAACACCAAATCACTGAAATGGAAGCGTATGTACTACCTACTTGGTTGAATTAAATAATTCATATGATCTGCTTTCGTCCTATAAAGATAGTATCATTTTCATACAGATTAAAAAAGTTCATCTAATAAATATTCTTCGAAAAGTAATATGTATGAATATTTTTCCTAATATACCATTTCGTATATTTATTACTCAACTTTTATAGTTTTTATATGTTGATAACAATGCATATTAAATATTGCATAGAGACAGATGGAGTATTCCAACATATACTTAATTAGTGAAAAATATTTCAACTTGTAGTTTCTTTAAGGAATGCCCTCATCCGGATGACAAACAAAGGAAAGAACTTGGACGTCAGCTAGGGTTGGAGCCGTTACAAGTTAAATTTTGGTTCCAAAACAAGCGTACTCAAATGAAGGTAAAATGTTAATTTATTTTCAAGAATTTTCATAGTTTCACCAATGTTAATTACTCTATTAATTAGTACATTGGTGCATATGTGTATATGGGAATTTTAACTTTGATAGAATTCACAATTTCAGTCTCAACATGAGCGCAATGAGAACACGCAGCTAAGGAACGAAAACGAGAAGCTTCGTGAGGAGAACATGAGGTATAAAGAAGCTATGAGCGGTGCTAGTTGTCCCAACTGTGGAGGACCAGCCACTATTGGCGAGATGTCATTCGACGAGCAGCAGCTGAGGATGGAGAACGTGCGTTTAAGAGAAGAGGTAACAAGATATATAAAATTCTTGTGACATTAAAAGCGATACAATTCGCTTTTAAAGTTGGCATTTGAAATTATTGCATTCATCAATTGAAAATCAGTTGGATCAAATTAATTAGGTCTAAAGTAAATGATCAAACAAATAAATGAACTATTACTTGTTGTTATCAGTAGTTTTTGACCTTATTATGTACAAGGATATGTGCTCTTTCCAGATTGACAGGATAACCGGAATCGCTGCCAAATATGTTGGCAAACCTGGGCTTTCTTATCCGCATCTGCCGGCTTGCTCATCTCGTTCGGTTGATCTTGTACCGAGTGCTTTTAGGCCGCAAACAAGCATTGACGGTGATCTATACAATGCAACCGATATTCTTAGGTCAGTCTCTGTGCCAACTAAAGCCAACAAGCCCTTGATCATTGAGTTGGCTGTTGCTGCAATGGAAGAATTCATCCGAATGGCCCAAGCTGGAGAGCCCTTATGGATTGCTAGCACAGAAAGTTCTGCTGAGATTTTGTCTGAAGAGGAATATTTTCGCACCTTCCCTCGTGGGATTGGGCCGAAACCATTGGGAATGAAATCTGAGACGTCTCGGGAATCTGCTGTTGTTATCATGAACCATGTCAGCATGGTTGAAATTCTGATGGATGTGGTAGGGTTTCTTGAATGCATGCATATTTGGATATCAGCATATACATAAATAGGTTTAATTATTTAATTAATTGAATTTTCATCAGCATTTTTGGTTTGATTAATTACAGAATCAGTGGACAAGTGTTTTCTCCAGCATTGTCTCAAGAGCAATGACTCTTGATGTTTTATCCACTGGAGTTGCTGGAAACTACAATGGAGCTTTACAAGTGGTATGCATGCATAAAAATCATTATCTTTCAGATTGATTAAAATTGGAACTTTTATCAGAAACACCTCCAAGTTCTTGTTTGAAAAAGCCACTTAGATGCAAAAAGTGATTTTTTTTTTTTTTTAGTTACAGTTTATGGTTGAAAATGAGTATAAGAAAGTGATTTTTGATAATAGAACGTGCTTTATTGATGTTATCTTTTCAGATGACAGCGGAGTTCCAAGTCCCTTCCCCGCTGGTCCCTACCCGGGAAAACTATTTCGCTAGATACTGTAAACAACATGGTGAGAAGACTTGGGCTGTTGTTGATGTTTCTTTGGACGCGCTGAGAGGTAATTTTGCATCACGTTGTAGACGAAGGCCATCTGGCTGCCTAATCCAAGAATTGCCTAATGGATACTCAAAGGTATGGCAAATTCCCAATTATATTTCACTAATACGACAATTTGAATAAATATGGCTCACATATATCAAGAATTAGGGTTCTTTTAAACCTAGTTGAGACAAGTAGTCCAAGATCTCTTAATACCATATTAAGATTTTGGATTCTGTATTAACGCATCATCGTTTAAAGGGTACGTACGTAACATAAAATTATCTTACATTCATACTAGCTTTTAACATATTTATATATACATATATATTACTGCTAGTTTCTAATACGGTCCTATTTATTGTTAGGTTACATGGGTGGAACATGTTGAGGTTGATGATAGTGGTGTTCACAGCATGTACAAATCTCTTGTCAACTCCGGGCTGGCATTTGGTGCAAGACGCTGGGTCGCGACATTGGACAGACAATGTGAACGTCTTGCGAGCTTATTGGCTAATAACATCTCATCAGGAGATGTTGGGGGTACTAAACTACTAATAGAATTTCAATTTCTACTTGAATTAAAAATCATGTCATATAATATGATTTTCTTGATTTAGATTGTGCTAATTTTGGATATTTGTGGTGCAGTTATATCATCTCCAGCAGGTAAAAAGAGTATGTTGAAGTTAGCAGAAAGAATGGTAATAAGCTTCTGCACTGGAGTTGGGGCTTCAACTGCGCATACATGGACGACAATGCCGGGAAATGGAGATGATGATATTAGGGTTATGACCCGAAAGAGTGTGGATGATCCCGGCCGACCTCCTGGTGTTGTGCTCAGTGCTGCAACGTCGTTTTGGCTTCCAATTCCACCCAAAAGGGTTTTTGAATTTCTTCGTGATGAGAATTCGAGAAGTGAGGTATATGAAAGTACTTGTATTTTAATCCTTGAACTTAAATTACTTCAGTTGTTACTTGATTTAGAATGAGTAATGCTATTTACAGTCAACATTTATTAGTAGTCAATATTCTATGTGTTAGTTCATAAAATCCAATTTTAAGATGTCTAATAATTGTTTTGAGTTCTGAATTCATTTTCAACTTTCTGTTTTGCATTGAAGAGCGAAGAAATTGATGCGGTTTTTGCATTTTAACGTTTTATTCCGTTTCTATTTTGGGTGTTTTCAACAAGCAATGTCGAAATGAGATTCAATTTTCTTTACAAACTCGTTTTCTGTTTTCGTAATTACATTTTCGACGAAAATGTGAAAGTAAACATGAGGTCACCATTTCGAAAAACTGAAAACAGTACAATAGATATATATATTTTTCCCTCCTTTCTTGCAGCATATGCTAACAAAGACTGTGAATGTCACCACTCTTTGCAATTTCAACATTACAACCACACATAAATTGTTACTCACATTGAATACTGTACATTACAATTGCACATAGATGATGTTCACATTGAATGCTATACTATATATAATTGCAGTGGGATATTCTTTCAACCGGAGGCCTCGTTGAAGAAATGGCGCATATTGCAAACGGCCGTGATCCAGGCAATGCAGTCTCGCTCCTCCGTGTCAATGTAAGTTATTAAAGAAATTTTCCAAATTATTATTTGAACAATCTCATTAATTACAATATAATAAATTGTTCAAATTGTAATGTGTAGAGTGCAAATACCAGCCAAAGCAACATGCTGATACTTCAAGAGAGTATCACTGACTCAACCGGAGCCTATGTTATATATGCCCCGGTAGAGATTGCGGCCATGAATGTTGTCTTAGGTGGTGGTGATCCAGACTATGTTCCCCTCTTACCATCTGGTTTTGCCATACTTCCGGATGGGCACACAAGTCTGGTTGGAGGGATTAATCCTGAGGTTGGATCCGGTGGATCATTGGTCACGGTTGCGTTTCAGATATTGGTCGACTCAGTACCAACCGCGAAACTTTCTTTGAATTCAGTTGCAACCGTTAGTAGCCTCATCAAGTGCACCGTCGAAAGGATCAAGGGTGCCATGTTGTACGATGGAGCTGGAGCGTGACCTAAAGCCATGCTACCCGGTGAGCTTCCTTTTTTTACACTGAACGTGTATTTGGTTTAATTAACAACAGAATGTATGGTTGAAAAGTAAAATCATATGCAAATGATTTTGTATGTGTGTGTGTGTAAAAATGAGTCATTTGGTACTTTGTTATTCGTATGGGCAACTTTTATTGTTGATATTGCAGCCGCGGCTTGAAACGAAGGACAAATTGAGAGAGATGAATCATCTGGCTCGTGCGAGCTAGAAAGGGAAGTCAAGAACGAACATTATACAATCTTGTGGCGTCGTGTTACTTGGATAAAGAAAGCGTCCATCAAGTTTCACCTCTCGGCGAGGTTAGTATAGGTTCGGGATTTGACTAATTGAAGAAGGCCTTGATTTGTTTTCAGCTCTTTTATGCCTTCGTTTTGTGTCGAATTAAACTTTTCATCTAGTTTTTGTAGTGACTTTTGGGTGGAGATTCAGTTAGCAGACCATGGAAGCTCTTAAATGTGGGCTTCCTTTTTGAAGTGCAGTACTATGTATTTAGTTTTTGTTTTAGCTCTTGTTTTCTCGATCTTATATTTATTCCAGTATAGTTACTTATGTTAACTATAAAGATACTTTTATCGACGAAAATCTTAAATTTACAATTTTGCAAAACTATCATTTTTGGACGAAACAATCCAAAAAACAAAAATTTAAAAATGATTTTCGTGGTTAAAAGTAAATATATGTATCATTGCATAGCTCGAAGTACATATGAATCTAGTGAGTAATGCGATTTTGCATGTGTGTGTGTTGTTTCTTGTTTCTTTTGTCTTACTTTCTTTTATGTATATGTTGATGTTTGTTGCTTCATTGCTTGTGTCATTAAAATGAATTTAATCAGGACAATCAATATCTGAAATGCATTTTCCTTATACATAAAAGATCAAATGTAAACATGGCCGATGATTGACACGTGACACCACCCCCTAATAGGGGGGACGTATCAATCATCGGCCACATGTTGACAATTTACGTTGCCAGCATGTTGGCATTTAATCATTAATTAGTATTTCTTTATAAGGCTATATTGATGCAAGTGTTAGTTTGTTAGATCATCATTTGCTTAGTGTTTTTGTGTAATTTTTGAAAAAAGTAAAACCTTTCCAATTATTAGGGGCTTGTTTGATCCAATTTTAAATAAAAATCATTTTAAATACTTGTGACATTGACTTAGAAAATTATTTATATTTCTTGATGCACTTTTTTTTTTTTACTTCTCAACTATATTTTAAAATTTAAAAAATACATTTTAAAATTATTTTTTTAATAATCTCTACTAAATATTATACCCTTAGTATAGTATCCTCACGCTTTCGACCGATGAATACTAGCTAGTAACACATAGGAGATACCGTATTATTTAATTTGTGGTTATGTTGTTACTTTATGATGAGTACGTAGATCGATAATCAGTGTCTAGTGAGTATTCAAGTACTTTTAGGATATGTTTGATTATATTAGTTTTGCATGTAAAATATACACATTTTACATATAAATTTTTTTAGTGTGGTATTTAATAAAAAAATTTCCAAGCAAATATTTGTTTAGGTACACTATTTAAAGCATGTTTCCTTTAAATTAAATGTAAAATTTTTCCTATAGGAGGTGGTGGAAAAATTTCTACTTAAATATAATTAATTTTCCAAATTTTCTTTTTTCAATGCATTGCAATGAAACACACTCAATAGCAATTTCGAGTACTCAGTGTCTCTCAGTAAGAATACTGGAAATTTTCCCGCTGTGCATGCCAACTTGTAGTACATAATAATTATTTTCTTGAATTTTGTGAAGTCACGCGGCCAAAATTAAACTTTTCAATGCAATAGAAATATGAGTTGTTGAAGCATTAAATAACCTGTGGCAAAAAATGGCAGTTGCCATGGCAGCCTAGTAGTAACTCGAAACTTTTCATTTTTATTTTTTTTCCCTATTTAGAAAACCATTTAAAAGATGCTATTATTATACGTACTTGTTCGGGTAGATTTTTGAATGTGGAAATTAATTTTTCGAATAATTTGTGATTAAAAAGTGGCGAAAAGTGAGAGACTTATAAATTGTACATACATACGATGTGTTATGTGTAGTAAAAAAAAAATAGTTTGGAAAGAAATATATATGTTATGCTTATTTAGTTGGAGAGGTCGACTTTTATGATATGTTTTGTCATCTCCGGATGTGCGTATAATATAATGGTTGCTTGACAACACTTTCTTGAGATTAAATATGAAAATACTTTTACATCAATAAAACTAGTGATTAATTAAAAATAATATGGAAGAAAAATAATTTTTCAATAAAACTATACCTAATTAAGACCAGCTCCAGTTAATAACAAACCACACGTATCTCTACACGGTACACACTTTGAACCAAATAATTAAACTTTGAAAAACCAAAAGAATTGGTTGGATGATAGTGAGGGTGGAATAGTTAATTAATGCACTTTGTTTCCATGCCACATTCTTGAAAGCAATCTATTCATTCGTTTTCTTTCAATTATTATCACAAGAAAAATACTGCTTTTTAATTAATATGTGGTCTTTAATAATTCTTGCTCTTGAAAGTGATCATCTTCAATTTGAAATAATAACTATGAAGTAGAAGAAACCCAAAAAAATAAAAAAAAAATTAAAATTAAAAAGGAGGAAAATACTGTAATAATCATCAAGTGACCATATTAATTTCTTGACCTTTACAAATTAAAGAAATAATTAATATGCAAAATAGTGTGGGATATGTTTGGACCTACCTAAATTATCTTTCTCGAGCTAAAGGATAACGGAGCTTTTCACTTTATTTGATTGGTCTTACTCATGTCGCATTGGTCAAAAGAAATTTAAAAAAAAAAAAAATTTGATGCATCCCTCTTATATCTCTCCCTAATTAGAGGTGTCAAAATGGGAAGGTCAAGTCAATCCGGCCTGTTAGTCTTCGAGACCAAATCAACCTACTAAGAGCAACTGCAGCGCTCCCTCTAAACCGGCAAATTATAACGGTCAGGCGTCTCTGCTCTCCAATGCAAACGGCAACCCGGCAAATTTTGATGGACTTGCTACAGTGACACGTCAAATTTGGCGTGTCACTGTAGCACAGTGCAAATATTATGTCCCACTTTTTATTCCAATTATGCCCTTGACATTGTATTAGAAATCTTTTTATTCCTTTTGTGTCCCTTTGTATTTAATTAGTGTTATTATATTTAAATTAATTGGTGTAATATTATCTTATTTAATTTAATTATTTGTGTAATTTCTTAAAATATTTTGGAACTAATATAGTTATATTTGAGAAATGGCACGATTGGTTGTCAAATATTTGTTTAAACAGATCAATGTGATGAAAAATAGCTTTATTTCATTTGGCATTAAAATATTTTTCTTTGTTAAACGTTACAATAAATATGTAGTCGGGTTGACTAAATATAAAGTTTTGGATAGAATTAATTATTGATCTGGACTGATAAAATTTTTAGGAAAACTAACCAAAGCAATACATTAATTTTATTACTTGCGTAAGTGGTACAAAGAACACGAACAAAGCGAGAACATCAACATTTAACGAAATGAAAAGTACAATCAAAGATCAACTTGTATAGAAGACGATAAACACAACAAGTTAAACACGCAAACAACAACATTCGTTCAATGAAAACTAAAAATCACGAGCAACTTCGGTGGAAAAGAAGGACCTTAAAAGGAGGTAGGTCGGCCCCAGTTCCTCCGAGATCAAGAAAGAAATCTCCATAAGGATATGCGGGTTTTGTTGTTCGTTCTCCGTTGTTGGCGTCGTTCTGAAGAATTTTAAGTTGTTCCATGCGAAATTCTTCAGCAATTCTAGATCTAAAATATCATCTACATCTCTTGCTAGAATCAAGGCTTATCCGACGCATATTCGCTATCTTATGATTTTGTATCCTATCATCATTCCCTTTAGTAATATTCTTTGCAATCTCTTGTTGTCCCGAACAAGATCAAAGAATTACCTTTGAACACTCTCCTTCACTTTTTCTTTTTGCCTTTGCCTTTTAACCCCAATTGGTCGTTGGCTTGAACTACCACTTGGACTACCTTCGTTAATGTCAATAGAAAAGGAAGACAATCCAGCAATAGCTGATGCTTGAGAATCCGAAGAAGTGCCGTCTACATGTAATCCTTCAGACCGGATATAATGTGTTTAAATCTTGTGGAAAATCCACTTCAACATCTTTTCCAAATTTTTGACAGCTTCTTAAGAATCGGCCAAACATGGTCAAACCTAAAGCCTTTTTTGAAGGCCGCCTCTTGCATCATCAAAATTTTGGCACGGTCAAACTACAAAACAACAAAAAATTGTTAGCATTTATCAACTACAAGTTATAAAGTAGAACATAAGGTAGACATTTTTACAATGTCCTGATCATTTGCTCCACTCGGATTTAGATCCTCCACTTGATCGATACAGGCCCGTAGTTTCATAATAGCAGTTCTTATAACACCCCAACGGCTTTCCAATGATCTTAAAGGCCGATTGCTCAAGTGTGCGGGTCGTGATGAGTTATATTCCTTCTCTATACGACTCCAAAAGCGCTCACTGGATTGATTACGGCCTATTATCGGGTTTTGGGAAATTTCAAGCCACACACGGCTTAGATGCATATCTTCTTCAGGAGAGAAGTTGGAACCTCGGTTGCTTGAACTCATATGTATTTTAGAGATAGAGTTCTTTTCCAAGAAAGTGGTATTTGATGAGAAAAGTGAAAGGGATGGGCGTGAATTTATAAAAGCTAGTAGCATAAGATGTGGCCAATTTACATAAACCGAGATGATAGGATGAAAAGACTTGGCAGCTGTAAATTAAAGCTATTTGATCAACATTTTTGATCATTTCACTCAGATCGAGATATGATATCTGATGATAAGATACGATATCAAAATCTAATGGTAAAAAAATAGGCGTGCTCTATTGAAAGATAGTGGCTAGTTTACGTAAAACGAGGAGATTTCAATTTACTAGGACACGACATTAAATTATAACGGTCAACAAAAGAGGCTTGAGCTATTGAAAGTTGGTGGTCTACTGAAGGCTAGTCAATTTCACTCAGATCGTGGAGATTACAATAGGACATGGAAATCTCATCCGACGCCTGTAAATTAAAGTGACTCGATTAATGGTTTTGATCATTTCACTCAAATCGAGATATATTATATGATGAGATGTATTGGTCAAAGTGCATAAATCGATGAAGCTTGTTAGGATAAGATCAGGGACAAAGAGGCTCACTTTGCACTCCGAAATGCCTTAATTGAACATTTGTGGGAAGAGTACTCCAATTCGAATAATTAAAGAAATATATCCAACATATTCTAAGTATTGCTAGCAATTCGATGGTGTGTTGTTCTCTCATTTATGTTCTCTTTTTTTTTTTTAATTATGGTTGTATTTTATATTTCCGTGTGTACTGTGGTGTGTTGCATTTCAATAAATAAAATATTTTACGTACTTAATAGTGAATTTTACTCCAAAAGCTATTTAATTAGTTAAATTAGTGCCAAAATCTATTATTAAAATCAATTAGTATCTAAAATAATGAAAATAATAAATACTATTCATTTGATGTGACATATTTAGAGTTTTGGGTTGGAGAAGAAACTGTAAAATAGAGGGAAAAAACTGTATTTTAGAGTGTTAAACCTGTATTTTAGAGTGTTGCATTGTAGTTGCTCTAATGAATTAATTAATTTTAAGATTTATATTATTATATACGAAACTTATTGCTTTGTTTAAGATCTAACGAATTGAATCAAATTGATATTTCTTACTCAAGATAATAACCTAAATATTTTTGTAACAATGGTCCATGAAATTAAAGATTTCTTGACCGTATGTAAAAGTTTTAGAGCTTATTTTACCAAGCTTAAAAAATTAATCAAACTTTTTGCACTCAATTCTTAAATGGAAAAATAACATTTCATGGTTTAAACACATTTCTTTTTCTTTTTTCTCTCTCTTTTACATATGACATGAAAAAAAATACAAAACATGTCTAAGTCCAACCATCGCACATAAGAAACAGCCCTTCATCAAATAGAGTACTAATATTATTATAGGTCAGAAGGAACTAAAAAATGATGGGCGGACATTTTTATTTAAAAATATCTCTCCATAACGTTTAAATATGGCATGCATCCCACAACTAATTTTAGAAAAAACTAGCACTACACTTGTGCGATGCACGAGAAAATTACAATCTAATTAAAATAAAATTAAAAATAAAAATTAGACAATGCAAATATATTAAGAACTGAAGCAAATTGCCAATGAGGCCTTGTCCGATTGGTTAGGAGGACAAATGCTAATGCCCTAAAACCTGTAAGTCTCATTTTCAAGTCCCACCAATCGTGTGTTGTGTTGCGTGCATGGCTTTAGTCTCCACCCATGGGGCAACCTTAACAGCAGCTATAATTGGAGTTGTAATATTAGTGCGGCTATAGTTCTTTCGTTGGCAAGCAGGCTATAGGTCCCATTTTAGTGGAGTTTCAATTGAGTTTGTATCGTTGCCATTGAATATAGATCCGATGTAATTTACACCCTTAAAAAAAAAATTGAAGTAAATAAAAAAATTACAAATTTTGAAATATTTCTTTGTAAATAACATTCATCATTAATTTTGTTGGCTTTCCATCGCTATCACGTATAAGAACCTTCAAACGAATCAAACCTACACATCTTATAACTTTTGATACTGTAACATACAACTGGCAATGACTAAATACCGACTTTTTTAATAAAAGACCGACATGCAAAAGTGGTTGCCATTAACTTTTGTTACTATGATATATTGATATTGAGGTTGGTGCTCCGTTGCCAACGTTGGCAACATAACACTCATGCCCACACCGACGTGGCGTCATTTCACAGCGCCACATCAACACTAATTTTTTTTTAAAATTTTTTAATATCTACGTTAAATTAGATGAATAATACATAACTATCATTTGATAATGGGAATGCCCCACAAGCCCCCCACGAATTTTTTCCCCGAGTGTAGGCACCATAAGGTGCCGACAGTGTGCAGGATATCATCACTTTTAATATTGAATATTGAATTGAATTCGAGTCATATTCAATTCAAGTTTTCTTTTTTTTTCTGCCAGTAAAATCAAATATCAAATAATATCAATAGCAAAACATAGTCAATTTGTTATATTCAATTTGAATCAAAATTTTCCTTTTTAAAAAAATAAATGCATGTCATAATTCAAGGTTTTTTTTGTTTTGTTTAGTAACAAACTACATCAATCAGTAAATCATATATTTAAACGCGTTTTAGATATAAAATCAAATTAAAAAAGGAATAACCAATTAACATTTATTTCTAAATTCAAATTTTTAATTAGTATAAAACTACATTTTTTAAAGTTGTATTGTAAAGTGGAACTTTGACCTCTTATCACATTTTCATTAATGTATGCAATATTAAATATTAAAAAAAAAATTAAAATTTGATTTTTGATACTTATATTTTTTGACAAAAAATGAAGAGGTGATTAAATGATAATTTTAATAATTATTTTTTAAGTGGCACGCAAAATGATGAAATGGGAATGGAGTTGTCGTTTTCTATTTCTTTTCTAATTAATTAATTATTAATTATAAATTTAATTATTTAACTACTCATTGCTTGAGCTAAAAAAATGTTATGTACGCACTATTTGAACCATTCAATGTACATTACTCATGAAGACTATTGAAAATAATGTGGTAAAAATGAAAAAGAAGATTTTTTATTTAATTTTTTAAATATGTAGAAAGTTTTTTATAAAATAAAAAATTACTGCCAATGTGATACTGTGCCAAGTTAGCACTTCAACGTTTATTAATAACAAGAGAAGATATATATATATATATATATATATATAATTCAAAAATTAAAATGTATATATAAAATGTTAATTCTCATTTTCAGAATTAATTTAATAGGTATTATAAATTTAACTTTGATATCTTATCATATTTTTATTAATGGATGCAACACTAAATATAAAAGAATTAAAAATTATATAAATTAGTTCAAAAAAATAAAATACATATAAAAAATAAAATAAAATAATCACCAAATAAGGAAAATAAAATCAATTAAATAAGAAAAATAATTAATCTTTAAAAAATATTATCAAATATTTGCCTAGGTGGCACTTTAACTTTTATATATAATTAGATTAGATTAGATTAGATATATAGCTCTTTTGCTCCTATTGTCTCGTTCACTTATGTGGATTGTGAATAACCAATAGAAAATAATTTGCTTTAGCCAATGAAAACTTTAGTTGGAAGAGGGCACTTTTACACTTAATTAGATGAAAAAATTAGGGAATTTTGAGAAATCTTTTAAATTATCATTACTAATTGGAGTATATATGTGACAATAAAATAGACACGTTCCTATTTTGATACAAACATTGTTTCTACTAAATAGATGTTCAATTACATAATAGCAGCTTCAATGGTCCTTGTATATTGTTGTCGTCTAATTTCAAAAGCCATGAATAATTTGACTGATAAAAAAATAATTTTAAAGTAGTTGTTAAAGAGAGAATTCCACAATTATCAATTCTTGATGGTAAATCACAGCATTTCACATACCATCAAAAAAGATAAATTCATTTTCACATTATTATTTATATTTATATCTTTTCAATTCACATTTACAGTCTCTCCACGTACATCAATTGCAACCTTTGTGCTCCTATGTGTGTATTAATTCGTTGATACATCAACATTATTTTAATTTCCTGATTAATAAAACCATTTGAGAATATCTAACATCACTTTGTAATGAAATAAATATGAGTACATTAAATGAATTAGTACACGAATTAATTGGATTGTATAATGGTTAAAGAACCGACCACTCACATACATATATCACTTAATTATTTGCTATAATGATCATAGAGGAACTTCAAACCAATAACTTCTACAATGGGGCCATATGTAATAACATTACTATATTTACTTTGACAACCTCATACTCTGACATATTTAACAAGTCTATATTTTTTTACTGGGAAAAATATTCATTATGAGGCGATCAAGACACTGTCTATTCTATATTTACAAAAACTGTACTTATGAATTAGCCCCCGTTAGGGAGTAGATTATAATGGTTTTTAAAATTGTATTATGTAAAAGATGAGAGAAAATGAGTGGAGTTGAGTGGTTGAGATTTGTGGATGTGATTAGATATGTGGATGTGATTAGATATGTGGATGTGATTAGATATGTGGATGTGATTGATTTAGGATAAAGAAAGAATGGATAAAAAAGTTGTAAAAAATTGTAAAAAGTTGTAAAAGTGGTTGGTGAACGGGTTTAATGTTGCAGCATGTAGTTGAAGTTTATGAAAATGATGAATTTTTTAACTTGAATTATACATGGCAAGCAATAAAAACATGAAAATTACCTTTACATGATCATAAGTGTAATTAACTTATGTTGAATACTTTTAGTTTAAAAAAAAAATTATATTGAATAATGGTAATATAAAATAAATATAAATTCATTAGAGAATAACAAGTATGGTACAATTAAATTTTAATACCTTTTTCTCAATAATAATAATTAATCTGACATAGCATTAATCTACATTAAGTTTATTGAAATTACATTGTCTAAAAGGTAATACGAGTGTCACATTTACTCAACTCCACGACAATACATTATCAATGACATCTTGTAGAGTGCAAAGCAAACCATTTACATTACATATTCGAATAAAGTGATAAAAATATGTTATCTTTCAATTGTTAAATTGATCATTTCGAACGAAAAATGTAACGGTTGTTTGCGAACGAAAAATATTATGATATGTACCTTTTTATAATAAAATAATAATAAACACTACAATAAACTGAACATTTAGGGATTATCATATTGTCCCTATAGCCTCGTGCCTGTAGAATAATAGGAGCGATGTCGCTGCTATATTGCTTTACAGGCACAAGTATGTCGCAGCTATTACTTTACAGATACGAAATTATAAGAATGATTGTTGCCCCCAAAAATCCTGTTTTTGGTAGTGAAAAAATAATAAAAAATCGATACATCTCTATTAAAATTAATCTTCTATAAGAAAAGAAAATATGATTAATGTTTGTATGCGAAAAATATTTCCTACAGTGTGGTGTATATATATACACACATATATATACACACTAATGTCTTAGTGGGAAATGAATGTTTGCATAGGAAGAAGATTTTGAAATATATTAATTGGTTAGAGAATTTCTTGCAATATAATAATATATTAATTAATACAAATGGATAACGTCTGAAAGCAAAATAAGAAGAAAATCGTGATCATGTGATATATTTCATATAAATGCAAATATCCACTCATGTATTGCAATTTTCAACGGCAGAACAATATTATAATTGAGAAATAATTTTACCATGCCTTTCATCTTAATTAATATGGTCAAATCATGATAAAATTGAACATTAATATCGAATATAAATATATATACACTAAAAAATCATACATAAACTTATGTTTAATTATTAGAAATATCAATTTAATGGCTGTAGTATATATTATATTTGAATGATTCATACATGTTTGAAATAAAAATCGTTAATCATTTGTTGGAATATTACAGTCGTGATACTTTGAATAAACTTTAAATTAACCACTAAGAAATACATTTTAAAGTTTAAACTCTAAGTGAGTTCGAGGGTTGCTTCTGTTTTTCCCGCGTTACCCGCTCAATCAACGATATGTTGTGATTGTTGACCCCTGAGAAGACGGTTTTAATCAAATCACTATTTTTACAATCATATTTTGAAGTGTCATGATTTTAATGGATATATAAGTATACGTATACATATAAAATCGTGACACGTCACGATTTAACTATGAAAATCGCTTCAAGCTATAAATTCTCTCTATCTAACGTGTAGTGATTTGAATGGTTCGAAAAATGAAGTGTCGTGATTTGAATGGACGACAATACGTATTTTGTATTTGTAAAAATATATTTGTATTTGAATGAATACACTGAAAAATGAGCTGTTGAGGCGGTAGTAAAAGAGTAAGACCCACCCCCCACCCCTCTCCCACACGAAATATATATACATGTATGTATGAACGCATAGAGGAAATTTAAACGTCAGATACCAACCCCGTAGCCTTCTCTCTCATCAGCAATAAACACCCATAAATGCTATGGCGTCCTCTCTATACGCTCTGCAATAACTCCTCCATCTTCTCCACCTGTTCCTCTCTTTTCTTCTTCACCTCCTCCTTATCACACTCTGCTCTCTTTCTTTCTCTCTCTTCTTTCTTTCCCTCTGTATATTTTTTTATTTTTATTTTTTTTTTCTATCCCTTTCATTTCATGTCCTCACATGAATTCTTCTTAAATTCTATTCACAAGAAAGACATCCTTTGCAATAAACCTCAAAATCACTCTTAACAGTACTAACCAAATTCTGCTTTCGTCTACCCTTTGACTTTAAAGCCAGATCTCACCTGCTTTGCTTCCCTCAAACCCTAAAACCTAGATAGGGTTTTCTAGGGTTTCCATCAACTTTTCGAGAACAGTAAGTCCAACGCAGACACCAAACACATGTACGTATTTGAACTCTGTTTGTGTGTTTTTGTGTGTGTTTCCTTTTTTTTTTCGCGGATTTTCTACAAAATTAACCATGATTTCTCCTTTTGGTGGTAAGTTTTATTTTAAGTAATTAATTGGGCTAATTTTGGTTTTGTATATCCGTTATGTTTCTATGCAGAGACAGAGAGAGAGAGAAAGAGAGAGAGAGAGAGAAGGAAACTCCACCGGGATACTCGTCGAGTGTTAAATGCAAATGCCAGATTGAAGACTTTTGCTTCAAACGAGTCAACTCAGTGTGTGTTCATTTCAGTCCTTTAATTGGTATGTCAGGACAGATGTAAAATTTTCTTGTTTGAAAAGCCACTAATCAAAATTAAGTAATTTTTTTTTTGACTTGTAATTATTCCATTTGTTTTTTCAGACACTGTCACAGAATCTGGTAAACTCAACGCACTACCTTGTAAAAACCAAAACCAGAAAGCTAAACTCCAATTTCAGACAGAGACAAGTTTCTAGGGTTTCTTGGTGAAGATTTAAAGCTTCAAGTGAATAGGCATGAAAATTTCAGGAAATTCTGAAAACCCACAAAAAAGGTTAGATTTTTTTATTTTTTAAAAGTTCCATAAAAAATTAATTTCTGAAACCTAAAAGTACAGAAAACAAGAATTCTTGGAACAGTACTATGTTATTAAAAAAATATATTCCATTTAGATCTGATTGGACCATGAACTAGCTCTTTTTTCACACAGTTCACATACATACATTCTCAAAGGTCACAAGATCTGAGCCCTAGTAACATTCTTTATTTATTCTTGTTTCAAGATTTACATCTTGGGTAATCTTTTCTTCTTGATTTTTTTGTAGTTGATTGCAAAAATTTCAAGTCTGTGGCTTGGGAATTAATTAACATCAAGATGTTTCAGCCAAATATGTTTGATAGCCACCATTCTTTGCTGGATATGGGCCATAAAACACCCGAAAATGACATGGATCTTATAAGAGACGACGAATATGAGAGTAAATCAGGGACCGATATCATGGAAGCGCCTTCTGGTGATGATGGAGATCCCAATCAACGCCCGAAAAAGAAGCGTTATCATCGTCACACTCAGCATCAGATCACCGAAATGGAAGCGTAAGCAAAATTAAACAATTAAGAGAGACATTTATCGGATAATATAATATATAGTACATAATTAATTCATTTCACTTATTTTTTCAAAATGTATTAATTTACAGGTTCTTTAAAGAATGCCCTCACCCGGACGATAAACAAAGGAAAGAGCTTGGTCGTCGGTTGGGGTTAGAGCCTTTACAAGTAAAATTTTGGTTCCAAAACAAGAGAACTCAGATGAAGGTAAAGTGTTTAATTATCTTTAAGAATTATGAAGCTTTAATAAGTAATTAATGGAAGTTTAGTTTAACAATGAAAGAGTTAATGATTTCAGTCTCAACATGAACGCCATGAGAACACACAGCTGAGGAATGAAAACGAGAAGCTTCGTGCAGAGAACGTAAGGTATAAAGAAGCTCTCAGCAATGCTACTTGTCCAAATTGTGGAGGACCTGCTGCCATCGGTGAGATGTCATTTGACGAGCAGCATTTGAGGATTGAAAACGCGCGCTTAAGAGAAGAGGTAACAAGATAAGATTTACAAAACACACTAATTGTAAATTGTAATAGGAATATTGCTTTTTAATCCGCGTTTAAAGGTTCTTGCTTTAATGAGATTATGTTTGTGTAGATTGATAGGATATCTGGAATTGCTGCTAAGTATGTTGGAAAGCCAATGCTTTCCTATGCACATCTTCCTGCTGGTTCATCTCGTTCACTTGATCTTGGGCCGGGTAGTTTTGGGTCACAGACAGGAATGGAAGGTGATTTGTATGGAGCAGCTGATCTTCTTAGGTCAGTCTCCGGGCCAAGTGATTCGACCAAGCCCATGATCATCGAGTTGGCTGTTGCTGCAATGGAGGAATTGATCCGAATGGCCCAAACGGGAGAGCCTTTATGGATTGCTAGCACAGATAATTCTGCTGAGACTCTGTGTGAAGAGGAATATATTAGGACTTTTCCTCGTGGAATCGGGCCTAAACCGTTGGGATTGAAATCTGAAGCGTCTCGAGAATCTGCTGTTGTGATAATGAATCATATAAGCCTGGTTGAAATTCTGATGGATGCGGTAGGATTTATTGAATTCATTAGCATAGTTATTTTCTCTTATTCTATTCGATTTGATTGTGATCAGCATATTGGTTTCATTGTGATTATATGCAGAATCAATGGACAAGTGTTTTCGCCAGCATTGTCTCAAGGGCAATGACTGTTGAAGTTTTATCAACTGGAGTAGCAGGCAACTACAATGGAGCTTTACAAGTGGTATGCATAAAATTGATGCTATTGTTCACTGATTTTTGCAGCAACTGTTATAAATTGCTAATCCTAATGATATTTTGTAGATGACTGCAGAGTTCCAGGTCCCGTCTCCATTGGTCCCCACTCGTGAGAACTATTTTGCAAGATATTGCAAACAACACGGTGATGGGACTTGGGCAGTGGTGGACGTTTCTTTGGACAATCTGAGACCTACCTCTATAGCTCGGTGCAGACGAAGGCCATCTGGTTGTTTGATCCAAGAATTGCCAAATGGTTACTCAAAGGTATAGCAAATTCCCAAAGCTAATATATCACTTTAAATACTCTATCTACATCGACTGCTAGTTTGTGAACATGCTCTAATTTGTACACAGGTCACATGGATCGAACATGTTGAGGTGGATGATAGAGCTGTTCACAGTATCTACAAACCTTTGGTGAATTCAGGTCTTGCATTTGGGGCGAGACGCTGGGTGGCGACATTGGACAGACAATGTGAACGACTTGCAAGCGTAATGGCCAATAACATTTCAACAGGAGATGCTGGAGGTATACTTACAGATTTCAAGTTTGACTTGGATTAAATTGCTGGATGCATGATTTCTTTAGCATTTGCTGATCTGTATAGCTTCTGGTTCAGTGATATCATCTCCAGAAGGTAGGAAGAGTATGTTGAAGCTGGCAGAAAGAATGGTGATGAGCTTCTGCACTGGTGTTGGTGCGTCAACTGCACACACATGGACCACACTATCGGGAAGTGGAGCTGATGACGTTAGAGTTATGACCAGAAAGAGTGTGGATGATCCAGGCAGACCTCCTGGTATTGTGCTAAGCGCTGCTACTTCATTTTGGCTCCCGGTTCCTCCAAAGAGAGTTTTCGATTTTCTTCGTGATGAGAATTCAAGAAGTGAGGTATAGAACACATTTTCAGATCAATCTTGTTCACCTCACATTACTTCAACAGCTCCTGTGAGCAAATGAAACACTTGAATCAAATGGAGTCTTAACTTCTGCTAAGAAAACAGATATAACACGGTCATTAGACATTTTGGGATATAACAAATATCAGCAGCTCTTTCACTTAAATAAAAGGGTTCTTGAAGAAATTACTTATATTTTAAACTATATATTTGATTATAGTGGGATATTCTTTCAAATGGAGGCCTTGTTCAAGAAATGGCACATATTGCAAATGGACGTGATCCGGGCAATTCTGTATCCCTACTGCGTGTCAATGTAAGTTGTTGATAACTCCTTCGAGCACTTCATAATCAGATTTATTGATAGATAAGACTTCATTAACTGAGGAAAATGTAAAATGCAGAGTGCAAACTCCAGCCATAGCAATATGCTGATACTTCAAGAGAGTTGCACCGATCCAACAGGCTCCTATGTTATTTATGCACCTGTCGATATTGTCGCTATGAATGTGGTCTTAAGTGGTGGTGATCCAGACTATGTTGCCCTATTACCGTCTGGTTTTGCTATACTTCCCGATGGGCCTACAAATATGACTGGAGGGATTAATCCTGAGGTTGGATCGGGTGGATCCTTACTAACCGTTGCATTTCAGATATTGGTTGATTCAGTTCCAACCGCAAAGCTTTCTCTGGGTTCAGTGGCGACTGTTAATAGCCTAATCAAGTGCACAGTTGAAAGGATCAAAGGTGCTGTTCTGTGCGAAGGTGCATGACCAAAAGGTCTGCTACCTGGTTAGTTCTATTCTATCATTTTAAACATACTCTTGCATTAAACATACTCTTGCAGATTAGCTCACTCATGTATTGTACCCTTATGCTATGTTCCAAAAGCTCTGTCTTTTAAGATTACTTTACCTTGGCAGAAATCAGGAATTTTATATCACTTAGAGTTGACAAATTTGTATGCTTAATCAAATGCAGCTTCTTAATTCTGATGGCTCTTCTGTGACTGTCTGGTTTTGTAGTTTAGCTGTGAAGTGAAGAAGAAATGGGAAAGAAGGATTTGTTTACTGTAGGATGGGAGAGAAAGGGAAAGAAGTCAAGAACGCACCTTGTGTGATCCTTGCTGTGTAGTGGTAATTACTTTGGATGATGAAAGCATCCGAGTTTCCCCACCGGGCAAGGCTAACATAGGTTCGGGTATTGACTTTGTCCATAATGATCAAGTAAACAAAGACCTTGAATTGTAGTAAACTGTTTTGTACCTTTGTTTTGTGTCAATGGTAGGGTCTCTTCTTTTAATAATTATCGTCTCTTGGAAGAGGTTTAGTTAGTAGACTATGGAACCTCAATCTGTCTCTATCAAACAGTGGTTTCCTTTTGAAGTGAATTTTGCTTCATTAATGTGTAGCAGCTGTTGTTAATTTCTTCATGCAACTATTTATTATTCTTCTAATAATGTGATATATCTTAACTGTCCTGATGTGATATATTACGTACTGATACTGTTCCATTACGGAAGGGTGAAGGAAAACTAATTGCTAGAAAGAGAAGAGTAAGTGAAGATAGGATTGCCTTTTGGGGAAGATTTTATATATGCACACTACTTCACACTGTAAACTGTGATGCAGTTCATGTTAATTGTTAGCCTCGGTAGAATCAGGAAAAACAGAAAAAAAAAAGAAAAAAAAAAAAGAAAGAAAGAAAGAAAAGGGAGTAACTGTCTTAATAAAATTTCAATTTCTTCAAGTCATATGTTTCAAATATCATATTTTCTTCGTTGATTTAATCTTGCTCAAATTGGTTAGTTAAACAATATGGATGAATGACAAAAAAGTTACTTTGAAAATGTTTCGTCTAGGAAGCCAAAAGCAAGAACCTCCAAGGTCTAACAAGAGTAATAAAGACCCATCGGGCTCTAACAAGAATAATAAAGACCCATCGGGCTCTAGTTAGTACTAATTTTGGATGGCTTTTAAAATGTCAAAACAAACTTCAACAGTTATTTTGCCTCTAAAAAGTTTTCTTTTGAGCTTATTTGGATGATTTTCTAGAAAGGATTTTGCTTGCTCAAAAGGGTTTCTCTAGATAGGATAGTAAAAAGCACAAGCACAGATATCCCAAACAAGCCATAAGAAATAAGACCTATTGGCAAATCCAACGACAACAACAAAGAGGTTTAAAACTTTGGAATAGGCAGGAACAGGAAATTGTCTTTTAGATTTGTGCCATGTTTCTCCCAAATGAAAGGCGTGAGTACGTTCTATGGCAGTGAGGGAGTACGTAGTACTCTGTAAAATTAATTTTTCCCTAAATTTTGTGAGGTCATGCTGACGACTTGAACTTAATGCAATTGGGAAACGAGTTGTTGAAATAATAAATTTCCTTTCCTGCCATAGCCATTAGCCATTGCTCCCTACTAATTGGAAAGTTCTCATTTTTTCCAGAATAATAAATTATACGTATTTAGATCCGTGGCCTCAGAATACGACCGTATGAAATGCATGATCACCTTACAAATATTTTAACCGAGGACGAGTACTCTTTAGGCCCGATTTTGAGCAATTCTCATGAAAATGAAACTCCTACTAAATAAAACTAGATGTCTTGTTATTAATTGATATGTTAACAAGTTTGTCCTCTGTATTTTATACTACTACCACATGCACAGCAGCAGATAAAGATTTGTCAGCATGAACTTCATGTTCATTACATACACAACCAATCATCCTAGTGGACAAGACTAGACATGATAGGTTGATTGAATGTATTAATTATCATATTAACACACTCATAGGTGAGAAATCTAACTATACAGCAGATATCATTACTTCTTGTGCATGTGTTTGTTCCAATAGAATGATTTGGGACAGAGAGTACACCACATATAGCATCCAATGGAGAGGTTCCCCGATGTACACAAAAACGCGCTTTTTGCTCCTAGATGACACGCGTCTCACTCAACAACTATTTTATCATGATCTCATTCCGTAGAGCAATTTCAGTGTATAAGTGGCAATTCATCTAAATGCAAAGGAACGAATCGGACCTAAAATTGGAGAGGTATCATAAAATATTGGATTCTCTTCAATGGAGAGTGAGTCCATCATTTGATTCGTAGGTTCCATATTTGTTTCACAAATATAAACCGAATACACAAACTATCAACCAAAAATGCGACCTTTGAATAGTAAACATCATCATTACATGCATTATCCTCCTGGATTTATCCCCAAAATCAAATCAACACCAAATCGAATCACCGCATTTAAGATTTGCAGGGTACGATAACAGTCCTCAGAGAGTAATTAATTTTCGTAAGTGAGGATCATCCAACTTTTTCCCAGAGCGTCGGAAGAAATTTAAGATGGATGGATAGAAACCGTACCTGCATAGTTGCAAAAACTGAGCTGGACCATGGCAGAGAGAGTGAGATAAACGCATTAAAACTGCGGACAGCGTTTACGCAGAAAAGCTTTTGGGGGAAGATGTGATTTCTGATGCTATAAGAACCTTTTCTTCACATCACGCAGGTAGTTAGGTTTTATTTGATTTTACTGGAGCCCAGTTGGTTAGGCCTCTTTGGTAGGTTCTTTTGAGATTAGATTTGGTGCGACAAAATTTCGTGTAGCATGGGTATGGTTGAAAATTTTCTTATGAAATATTAAAAAATATAAAGTAATTGTCAAATTAATAAATGAATGGACGAAAAAGATGAAAGAGAAAAAGTAAATTTTATTTGGTGAAACTTAATTTGTTTAGAACAAGCTCGAATTCGGTAGTTAAATTCAGAAATGTTAAAAAGCGTTTCTAAATTCTTTTAGGGTGAAGCTAAATGCAGCCACACGTTTTACTTAGTACATCCCCCATCAAATTTATTTCAAATTTACCCTTTCTTTTATTTATTTATTTATTGTGGTGTTCGTCTGCACAGGCCAAACACCATCGAAAAAAGGGAGAGAGAAAGGATAAATATAAAGAAAGGAAGAGGAAGAAAAAAAATAAAGAAAAAAAGAAAGGAAAAAGAGGCAGGCGTGTTGGAGAAGAAGAATTGCTACAACTTCCTTCAATGAATTGATGAATGATGGTGAGACGAGGTTCGTTCCAAACACACCCCTTCGGAGGGTCACCTTTTCGAACACGGAGAACTTTATTAACTTATTATGGCTTGTTTGGCAAGATTATTTTTTACAATTCCTTCTTGTCACACTCATTTTAACTATAGTGAATAATATTATAAATTACATAGTTTTCGACTATCTTTACTTCTTAGTCATATATTCTCATAGAAATCATATACATACGTATAAGTTTTTTGGATTAAATTTAGTATTTAAGAAGATATAACATATATTAAAAATTATAAGATAATATGTATAGCTACATATTGTACTTTCTAGAACAATACTTGTGATATATCAACGTGGAACACAATTTTGCTCAAGCCCAATTGTGCATCGGTGCAAGCTTTTTGGATTGAATTTTCTTTTTACAAAAATATAAAATATGTTGAATATAATAAGACATACAGATGTACATTACCCTTTTTAAAGCATTACTAATGATGTATACACGAGGAACATTGAATATTACTCACTCCCTCCCTCATAAAGAGCACAATTAAATAATTTGTATGATTATCAACGTTAGCTAACTTAGAGTATCGAGTACAATACAACAAGAAAACTAAACTCTCCTCTTTTAGAGCATGGCTTATCCACTCTACTTACCTATGTGGCTATGTACTGATATACAAAATACACTAACCAAAGGTTTATTTGTTTTAGATTTACAAAATTTATTTTCCTCCAAACTCATTTTCAATGGTATTTTATAGGGCTCACAACTTTCAAAGGCATGCATAACTTCGCTTCCAAGAAAATGCATGTCAACTTTCACTTGGGGAAAAGATCCAATCCATATCCATATGAAAAGCTAGTATCAAAATAATGAAACCAAAAGTTAATAGGGTACAAAGTACTGAGAAAAAGAATCGAGTACACGGCAGTTCTACATAACAATGTCCAATTCTAAAAAAGCTGAAAATGTAAACAAGATCATCAAGGCCTCTTCTCACACGTGGCTCGAAGTACACGAGCGCTAGGAGGAGCAAGAAGCATCAGCAAGAAGGAGCTAGAAGCATCAACAGATGAGTTCATCGTCCAGCTATCCTGTTTAAACCAGCTGGCTATATCTCAAAGCCGAGGCTTGCAAAGTAGAGAAGATCTTCCAAATTACTAAACGCTGGCCATAAAAGAAGTTAGCCAGAAAATCTGTTGAAATTAAGTACCAACTAAAATTCTTTTCCAACTATATATACATGTACAAGATCTGTCTGTCTAGGAAATAAGGGGAAAATTTGTAAAAAATTGGGACAGCATTCGAACAAAATCAAATATGAGTTACAGGTGATTTAGAAGCCGATACAAACAGGTTAATTCCTCATTCTTTTCCTTTGACTACCATCTCCAGTTATTTCCTGCAAGCAAGTAGAATATGTGAAAATGACATTATTTCTTTCATCAGCAAGTCGTCACAGGAACCCAGTAGCCAGATACCAAGAATGAGTCAGCCTCTATCCACCAATGAGAGAGAGAGAGAGAGAGACCCATCCTACCAAAAACTTCCCTAAAACACTTCAAAACAAAAGCATAAATATTACAATACCCCCACAAGACGCAAGCATACAATTGTGTGGTATGTAATCAAACTTCTTGTAGTAATAGTAACAGAAGATGTCTCCTTAAATGCTGCTTTGACATTAATCCATGTGCATCTCATGGTTTTCCTCGAGAGCATTATGTTTTGAGGCACAATTAAACCATTTTAAACGTTTCAACTAGTTGAAGATCAGCTTACACAGGAAACATGCAAGCTGATCATTTCCATCATAATTAGGTCATATATGTAAGAAAGTAATTTTGTAAGAAAGTAATTTAAAGAACTTGTACTTAATTCCCAGCTGTTAAGATGTTAACATTGGCCGTATTAGTATTCAAATAAAAACCAGCGGTTCTTATAACAGGAAAGGAAAAATGTGTTACAACAGAACAACAAAGAGATAGTATCAGCGGGTATGAATTTAATTCAGAAAGGCAAGAATGCAAGATACATCTATTTCGGGCATCCGATTGCAAAGCTTGCTTCTTTGATAATTCGCTATGGGAACTGCGCGATTCTAAAAATATGATTACATACTCTCAAAATGATTTTAAAATCAGCAGAACACAGTGCGATCTTATAATGTTATTAAATAGCATATTGTGACTATAGAAATACACTTCTGAATTGATTGTACACGTTGCAATGGGAAAGAGGCACAATGTGAACTTTCTTTTATTGAAATGCAATCTAAGCACAAAATAAATCCTAATACCTATGATAGAAGAAAAGAAAAGAGAAAGCTTTTAGTTTAGGCCCATTCCAAAATGTGGATCATGAAGATGCACAATTTTTATTGTCCGAGTTACTGGTTCCCGAAGTCAGTTACACAAATTTTCTTTCAGTGTTACCCAGTTGCGTAGTGGACTATTCCCACAAACTGTGCATGAACCCCCATATGGTAGTAATACCAACAAACATCTCATCAAAATATCACATATTAGTTTGTTTTCTATTTTACCTGGCTTGACGCATCAAAACCACTAGTCCAGTCCTAAGGAAAACATGAAGAATTATCACAAGTTGAAGATTTACGTGCATCGTCTCATAAATACTAAAAGAAACAGTATAGGACCAATGTGATAAATCAACATACCAGAAAGAAAATAACAATCTTCGAAAGAAAGAATTTGATTAAAACAAGGCACTGAAGTATAGGAAAAATAAAAGAATGGTGGGAAACAACATACCCCTTCACCTTTTGTACTATCTTCTGGGGGATCCACATGAGCGTCAGACATGCATTTAGCATGCACTATAGGACCTAACTGAGACCCATCCATCCCTTCTGAAGACCCATCTGGTGAATGCATGTACACAGCCCCCTTATACATCCACTCCTCCATATCATCGCTATAGAATTCATCAAAAGGTTCTCCACACAATGCACAAGAAGTCTGATTCTCATCAGCAGGAACTGCCATTTCTTCATATTTCTTCTCCACAGTGTTTTCAGCAGGCAAAAATCCTGGAACTGCCTCTGTTCCGATTGCCTCTGCACCATGAAGCCACATACTAGTGCTCACAAACCAACTGGGAGACGGCTTCGTCTTACGGTTCTTTAATGTTCGATTCTTGTTCACGTGCCAATCCATATGTTTGCTGTGCTCTTCTTGGCTTTTGAACCGATGGCCACATGTTGTGCATTGCCTTGGAAGGTCAGCATATAAAGCAGTTATAGCAGATTCATGACGCACCTTAAGTACATCCGGATCAAAATCCACACCCACAGAATCCTATAATTGTACCAAATGACTGATTAAATTTTTCCTCGATAAAAGCTTAATTAAGAAGCGAATGACACGAAAGAGGACCTAATTGTATACCTGCTTTGTCAATGATATCAACCCTTGGGCTACTAGAGAACTGATCAAACCGGAAAGAGCGCCACCTGCTTGAGGATTAGGAGCACCTTGACCGATATTTTGAGGAATAGACATCGACTGCGTTGTGCTAAGAGGTGGCCCTCGCAGTAAAGAAGGCAAGGGTACCCCAGGCAAACGAATTGATGTATATGGAGCATTATTCATCGGCAACGATGACTGCACACTCAAAACCATATTAGGCAAGGAGGCATCACTAGGAGGACGATACCGTTGTGCAGGGTATCCATGACTCTGAGGTTGGATTGTTCCATGTGATATGGCTGGTGATGAAGAAGAAAGAGGAAAATTCAGCCTAACACTCTGAGACATCAATGAATGTGGCTGTACCAGAGCAGCTTGTGCAGAACTTTGCGGATTCAAAGGGACTGGTAGCGCTCGCTGACCAGGATATTGAGGCAATTTGCTTAGTGACATGGTATTAGTGCCGCTGAAATGCTGCTTCGAGTGAATTGACTTGCTTAGATCCTGATCAATTATGACATTGCCAGAACTCATCTGACCCCTGATCTGCATTTGCGAGGGAAGGGCAGCAAGTGAATGCAAACTCTGCAACTTTTCAGGAAGCCTTGATCTTGTTACATCTTGTGCATCAGCTGCCAGAGACTCTGGAGATAGAGAGTCAAATGGAGAACTGATAGCAGACACTGCACGCGGGGGCCTACCAAATTTTACATCTCCACTGAGGACATTGCCCACTACTGGGGGCTTTACCTCACCAGAACCACCTCCATGGGCCTTCAAATGGCGAAGAGAATTCCAGGGTTCTCGAGCAGAACTTGAAGCAATAATCTGACTGGTGGGTTTGTGGAATCCAGTAACTCCATGACCAGACTGACAAGAAAAACAAAAGAAATGATTGTACCTTGAGTATAGCTTCAACAAAACCACATCGAAGACAAATGATTTAAGAATCCCATGTTCGGCACACATCGAAGACAAATGATTTAAGAATCCCATGTTCGGCATATGAATGTATGTTAGGTCATAGCCTGGTAGCACTACTGAAAAGGTAAACTAAAAGACCAAGAAGGTTGAATTTTTATTTGTTAGAAGATTCCTATGTTGGGAAGAGAGAATCAATAGCTTAAAAACCACCAGACAAGGAAAGCCGAACATATGGAAAGCTCCAACTGGATCCAGAGAAGCTGCCAAAGCAACATATGACTTTCCACATCCATTGGAATAAACAATTTGACACATAGGTAGGTACCACATGCAATTAAGGCCAAAATCCTCGTATGTTATGACACGGTGAAACTCATCAACGTAAATTATCATATAGCTGTGTGACAAAAAAAAAAAAAGGAGAAAGATTACTATATAAACCATACATCAGGCACATCCTTAACAGCAGAAGAATCGGTAGCTGAAGAAAATTGGATGTGCGACAGGGTGCTTCTGGAATGTGTCGCAAACGGTGCGCCATAAGGTGCACTAAAGATGGGTCTTGCTTTCAAGTTACCATTTGATGGAACATATGACGAATTTAATTCTTTATGCCGACTTTGATCGCCTAAAGTTGGACTCATATCTTCCCAATCAAATTCTTCCTCTTCTGTGTTCTGCCATGTCTTGATAGACTCCTTCATGTCAACACCATTTACCTCGAAGTGTTCAACCTTCGGATGTCCAAGATTGTATTTCTTTTCTCTTTCATCAATTCCATAAGCATCAATCAAAGCTCTAGGTCCTCGGAGATCAACTCCCCTGTTAGAATTGTACCCACTAGAATTTTTAAGCTGACTTGGAGGATCATGCCAATTAGTTTCTCGCCGTTCACTTGCCTTTTCATCTCTACCCATCACTCTGCGGAGACCATAACCAAAGCCAGAATGAGAAGGAGATGCTCTTTCAGCAGGTTGCCTGCGAAAACTATCCGCATCAAACTCGTCGACTGATGGAGATAACGACCTGTCATGCCCAATTCCATAGGCAGAGGAGCTTAGACCTTCATCTCCAACCTGAAGAATCATTAATGAGGTATTATGCGGAAATCTTAACAATGTTACCATGGAAGATATGTAAGTAAAATATCAGTGTTGAACCTCTTCCACGTATTGTCTATTTTCATGAATATCACACACACACGCGCACACGCACTTGTGCGGGCACGCGCACACGCACTTGTGCGGACGCACACGCGCACGCGCACACACACACATATTTTACACTTACAACCAACTATTAGATAAAAACACTAATTTCAAACAAGTATACGCCCAAAATGGGAAAATATGCAATGAAAATTGATCAACGCGAAGTTGCAAACTAAGCCTTACAATCAATACATCTGGGTGGCATCAACTAAATAAATACTTCTGTGCTACTCCGAAAACATTGATCGAGACAAACTAAGCCTTACACAAACAGGTTTCAGGTGGACTACATGAATATTTTCATACCATTTCACTAGGCCGATGACAATGAGTGCAAGAAGATCCAAGGCCAAGACTGAATGAATGAGACAAAAATTGCATAACAGTTTTGAGGAACGCTCTGTGGCATTAAGCCAACTTAATAAGAAAGTGATAACTGAAGTCCATCTACAGTGGAAGGAAGGAGCAGAACCATTGATTTTGGACCTCAAGATGGAGTTAAGTATATCAAAACTAATAATTGAGAAAAAAGAAATAAGTCAAAAGCCGAAAAACGAAATAAATAGCTACTTAGCTGATGCACCAATATTCCAAATTGATCTCCATCTTCTATGCAACTATCTACCTAATGAAATGCTTCAATTAATGAAGAGGGTATGAGACAACAAATGTGAGAGTGTGTGTGTGTGTGTGTATACAATTTTTTTACGAATGGCGAAAATGCTGGAGATATTAGCAAACACCTAACACGGTCAACAAACCTCCCGAACAACAGACACTTTCGAAGATGGATGGTTCGAACACAGTCACAATCAGATGGACTTGTATCCAAAATTTCAAAATATCTCCCAAGTATAATAGCTAACATCTTCTTAATTTGGAATTTATTAAATCCTTTGTGTCATAGGTGTAACGACCCGACCCCCGTCATGGCCCATCCGGATTCAGTCTGCTACGATCCGGGGAGAACCAAATGGATTTGAGTTTGATCCGTTAGCAATCCAATCCACATTGGTATGATATTGTCCACTTTGAACCTAACCCGCACAATTTTGTTCTTGCGCTTAGCCCCAAAAGGCCTCATACCTACATAATTAGAACGGTCTCTTAACTTATAAATTAAATTATTCTCGTATACCCTAGAGATATGGGATTGCGGGTATTACAATCGCCTTCCCTAAAAGGGCCCAACGTCCTAGTTGACCACACTTTCGATTGGGCTCTGGCTCTGATAATAGGTCCATCAAATGCTTATCTATCATGATTCAATATGTATTAGACATGTCTGTGTCTCATCTTGCTATAATCATCTGCCAAAGTATATGATGACACCGCACATAACTGATAGATTTTAGGACGTGTTAGTGTATAAATTAAAATGGATTTTTATAGATTTTGATATGAAATATGGGAGAGAATCAGTAGAGTTGAATGGTAGAGATTTATGTAATACATGTAGATCCCACGAGATATGTGGATGTAATTAATTTGGCCAAATTCAAATTTCAAAAAGAATGTGTAAAAATGAGTCGGTTGATAGGCAATTAGTCTCAAATAAATAGTTTATAACAATTTAACAAATACTATTTAGGATGTAACAAGACACCAACAAAGCAACAAACCAAATGTTAAGTGGTTGTAAAGTGGTCCTGAACCTCCCAACATAACACATGAGAAAAAGCTACAAGAAGAACTAGCTTCAATCCAGAAACGGAAATGACTCAACTGCTCCATCTCCATTCCAAATTGTAATACAGTTGATAACAAATTTTCAGTGCTAGTAAACCACCAATGAAGGGAAAAAATGATAATCTCACCACACTGCTATCTATATTTCTAAAGGTAGTTATAGTGATAACATCAAATGAAATAGCATTTAACATGAAACCTGAAAAATCGGTAATCTATAACAATGGCGAAGCTGATAATCGCCAGAGAAAGGAAATAGTAATAAAGAATTCACTAAAAGCTTACAGTATCTGTAGTTGACCGTCCAAGCTGATGCCGGGATTCCAAATATCTCGGGTTAACATGTATACCATGTGCAGGCCTCGGGGACTCCGAAGCTCTCAATAGGGTGGCATCAGAAGTCTGATGGTCCGTAGATGAGATAATTTGCAACTGTGCTTCAATCTTGCTAAGTACTGATGCTGGGAACACCGTTGACCAGGTGTTAAAGAGACGGCGCATTACAGGATGCATGCTGGGGGGAACTTGTGCATAAGACTCGCGGAAAACCTTTCGCAGTCCAATATCAAAAATCATAGATGTATCAGAACCATGTCTACAAAAGTTATCTCATAAAATTGAGCATGAACTATGCCCATCCCTCCCCCCCTCTCCCACATAGTTTACTCACCTCAGGCAAGCGGGCAGAGAAATATTTAACATATTCACCGCCAATATTCTTCACAATGCTGTCCAATAGATATAATGAAGGTAGTTTTTGCTCAGGCAGAACCTGGAAAAGACAATTATCAGGTGATGAAACAAAATAAATAAAAGAAATTCAAAGTGTGGACATGAGGACAGCCAAATTCAGTGTCCTTTCGTCATGGCCTCCCATTTTGCAATTAAATTACAAGTTAAAAAGGAAAAAAGGGAACAATTTCAATCCTCATTCACTTTCAACACCGCAGCCAGAACAATTCCAACTCACTTGAAATGATTCAATCAACAATCCTGTCTAGAATTCCAAAATACCCTGGATGGTGTACCTCAATAATCCTCGCACAAATAGAATCAGCGATGCCCTCGCCGTGCACTCTATGCTCTCCCGCAATTATGGTCAAATCAGTGATGATAGGCTTCGAATTGAAGGTGAGCTCCGATAGCACAATCTCATAAAGCCGGACAATTTCATCAGTGCTCAAGGGAGAAACGTCGTCGTCGCTAACATAACTCGAAGCCCTATGTTCTTCCTCTCTCTCCTTCACCATGGCCCTGAACCGATCAAGAATGAAAGGGGCCAGCGGTTTCACCGCCGGGCCGCCGCTCTGCATTGCGGAATTGTCAGGTAAGAAACTCAATATCGCCGTAACGCAAAAAGGACGCCCATTAACGGCGATTAAACGAAGAAATGGAGTAGATATACTTTAGGGGAGAGTGAATCAAATCGAGATTAGGATTCAATTTAGGGTTTTGAATCACCGGTGACACGAGCGGTAGGGGAATTTGGAAAGGGCTACGACAGGAGGGGTTAACGGTATAGATTTTACGAGACAGAAAAATAATTGTATAGCGTTGAAGTTGACACTTTCTGGACTGTTTACCTGCATAGTTGAAATGGGCATATTTATCCTCCATTTTTGTTCCATCGCCAACAGTTTGCATGCCCACACTCCCAAAAAAAATTCATGGGATTCATACGGATTCCTTATCATCAGAGAATAATTATGTATTATTCATCTCATATCACATATATACCAAAAAAAAATTTAACCTGATGATGTGGCACCCTATGAGGGCGCCACATGGGGGCGTGGGCATGCCGACAGTGGGCAGGCGAACAAAGGCGACTTATCCTCTCCCTTTTCTCAGGTTGTAGGGAAGGATTGAATTTTTTTGAGAAAATGTCCTATATATACAAGTAAATGCTCAATTATTGACCACTAAATTTGAATATCTTATTTCTTTACCATTAACTATATATTTTTATAAATTTTTTACCTGTTAGTGTTTTTAGAGATTTCTAGACATTTTTACCCTCCACTAATTCTGATTTACTCTTTTTAGAGATTTCTAGACATTTTTACCCTCCACTAATTCTGATTTACTGATCCCCAATACATCATTGCGGTTAAAAGCCCACAACCTGGAGGTGGAGAAGAATTTACATAGGGTACGTCTAAATGCACCCAACCTTTTGCTGGGTGCACCCATTTTTAAAAATCGGAAGAAAAAAAAAAGAAATAGCTAATACACCCCTCCCTATCCTCTCTCTCTCTCTCTCCTTTTTCCTTTTTAATATTTGCTGTGAACAACAACGGACAATCTTTTGCTTGTTTGCTATATGCATAGCGATAGAAATATTGTTCGTTGCATTCATAGCAACCAAGTTTTTACTTATTCGTTGTGAATGTAGCGAACATAAAAAAATAAAAAATAGAAAAAAAGAGTAATTTTTATCTGAATTTTCGTTTGTGGATGCAATTTTCGTTATAATTTTTTGTCTAAATTTTTTGCAACCGCTTTGAAGTAATTTCGAAAGTTTTTTGAAACTACTTTCACAATAAATTTTGAATTTTTTTTGTAACCACTTTGACGAGTAATTCCGAAAGTTTTTTGCAACCACTTTAATAATAAATAAAAATTTGAAATTTTTTAATGATGAAATAATTGGCTTTATCCGGTTAGTGTTGAATACAATTATTAAAAAATCTAATATTTTGCTATCACTTTGACAATTAATTTCGAAATTTCTTTAAGTTTTTTGCAACCACGATTATGAATTTCAAAATTTTTTTAATGAGACAATAATTAACTTTGTCCGATTAGTATTAAATGCAATTATTAAAAAATTTTGAATGGTTAAAAAAAATTTCAACAAAAAATAATATTAAAAATTTTTTATCAATAATTTTTCATTTCTTCTTTTTTTCAAAAAATTATATTGTGTTCACTCCGAATGGGCGAGCACCCAAATGGGTGTTCGCCCCCAATGGGGCATCGCCCCAATTAGGGGGGAACACCAATTTGGGGGCGAACATCCGTTACGGGTGTTTGTCTCGCATGAGGGCGAACATTTTTTTTTTTTAGGCTACACTATAACGAGGGTAAAATTGAAATATTCATGGGTGTATTCAAGAGCGAGTGTATTTAGCCGTATATCCAAAAGGAAAATCGAATCGGAAGAAGAAAAGATTGAGATGATTCAACAAGTTATAAACACAATTGATTGAATCACAGAATGAAAAGGTAGATCGCAACAGATTCTCCTTTCCACTTGAAAGCTATGTGGAGGTCGACGACGAAGATGATAGAATTACTAATAATCGCCGATGCCAGCTACTCTCCCGATTGCTTTCTCAGGTATCGTGATACTCTTACATATGTATATCTCGGCTACTCGATTTTGATTTTGCTATCTCAAAAGCAATTGTGTCAATGATTAGATAATTTGCCAGTGAAGCAGTTGAGTTTAGCAACTATCTTTAAAATTGTTTTAACGTTGATTAATATCGATAGCTTTGTTTATGTGTTCAAATATTGGAGTGCTTTGTTTGGAATTTGAATGCAGTTTTTGTGCGATCTATACTTGGTGTTAATATAAGCAAATTGTTGTGAACGAGAAAAATTTTCACTTCAATTCTCGTTATTGAATTCATTACAAATGACCCCTATTTATAGGAAAATATTGGGGCACATCGTATTACAAATATTGATCTAATATACAATAGTCATTCACACAATAAAACATAATCATTACACTTTATCTTTTTCTTTTTCTCTTTCGGTGCACGCCTATGTTTTACAACACTCCCCCTTGAATGACTATTTATACAATTGTCTTTAAACTTATTTGAAGAAAAATCCAATGGGAGAAAAACTTCTAAATTGATGTCGGTAGAGTTGAGTGATCATATCTTGCTTGAAAACCTTAGTAGGACAAAACAAGCTGAGCAGTAAATGGTAAGTTGCTCCCCACGATGATGATCATTTATAAAATCGATCTGTTGCCTCATTAAACACAGTCAAGAAAACCCAATGGGAAAAACTTGATCGAAGGAAAAGAGTCACATGCTACTCCATTTGGTTTCAGTATCTTGGGAGATGATGCATTCACCTCGACAAAGATTTATAGGCCATCATCTAATTTAAGTAATGTCTTTATTATAAACTGATCCAACTGATTCATTGATTCAATTTCTCATTATTCATATGAATACGCCATGAGCGTTGCCTCGTTAAAAACCTTACTAAGAAAAAAAACCCAATGGGATAAAACTTTAGTCAAGGGAAAAAGAGTGCAACGTATTTTGTATAAGCATATCAAAAATCCTTGAGTAAGTGTCATATTCATCAACTGTGTCATATTTAGTGCTTATTTACAATCAACAATCTAGATCTTACATTCTCACCGAGATATATATATCCGAATCTCTTTTCAAGATTTCTACGATTAGGTGCCTCATTAAAAACCTTGTTTAGGAAAAACCCTTTGGGATAAAACCTCAAACAAGAAAAAAGAAAGACAAATGTATAACAATATCAATGCTTTGCGCTATTACAAGCAATGTCATTCATTTAATGCTTCTATATTTATTTTCTCAATCAAGCCCGTATATATTTTAAGAGTGTATATTTCAATATTCTTTGATATATCTCAATATCCTCATTATACGTTAATCGTATGTAGCTATATTTTCATGTTGTGTCGACACTTTTCACTTTCATTTCTTTGCCCATAATAATATAACTTATTGAGATATCTCATTATCAATCCTCTTTTAGGATTGCACAATATACTTAAGTTTATGTTCTCTTCAAAATGTATGCCTCCTTTATCAAAATCATCTTCTATCATTTGCTTTGATATACATATTTGGGGAATTTTTATTTAAATAATATCAATACTTGAGCTTGCTAATTTGTCAAAACATATATAATTGATATATGAGATCATATTCATATTTGAATTTCAAATTCATGATGCATTTCATATATTATTTCCAACTATTAATACTCCCCTCATGCTAGCAACCAAACTCAAGATCAATTTGTATATATTCTCAATATTTAGCTTTAATGGAGGGGGTTTATTCTATACTTAGTTCTCGATATTGGCAAATCGATTGGAGGACTTCAATTATATCCCACTTATATCGCATATCAATCATTTACGACCTTATTCAAATAATTGGGATATATTTACTAACTTTATCATTAAATCTGAAACTCATGCTCATATCATTGAGCAAATAATCTCACAATTTCCATTTATAATATATGACTCGTAGTAAATCCACATCATATTATATATTAGTCAACATAACGGGGGTGAGTGGGCCCATATATCTCATCCCTTATATATGTTCCAGGATATATTTGGGATTTATTTCAATCATTAGCTAGCAATCATTTATCGAGAACAATCATTGGAAATTTCTTCCCGCTTCTTGATTTCAATAAATTATTTACATCAATCAGGCAGGAATCTATCAATCGAGCAGGAATCTATATAGTGCTCAACATGATTTATTACCATCACATGCATAGCTGACCGACATATCACGCGTCATTCTTTTGGTGGCATTATTACGATTACTATTGAAACGTGGAATCTTATCTCATACGTTTCCTCGTTACGCCATGTTAAAAAGCGAGTCTTACCTCATACAGCGTTTATAAATCATCGAGCACTTACAATATTCACCTAACAAGGGTCGAGATATTATAATGGATCATGTGCTCTCGAATCTTCGTAAATACTATCCTCATCGCCCGATCAAAATTCTAAAGAGAATTTATCTATGTAGACTTGAAAGATTAAGGATACTAATGAATAAGGGCATTCCACAAGATATTCGATGGTTGATTGAAGCAAAGGTCCAGGTTATCTCGGTGAGGTTTTCGATTCATTCTAAATACATGCTGGAATGGGTAAAGTAGTTTTGAAGAAGCTTGAGCAAAAAGGTTAGGAGGATGCTATAAATGTGCTATGGACTTGTGACACTCGATGTAAATCAGGGGTACTTGTCCAAAAATCGAGAAAGATAAATAGCATTCATTAAGGATGGATTGAGTAAGGAGTCTTTGGATGATATTCAATGCGCTCTTGAGACACATCCTAGTGGACACGTACAAGGTGAGCTTATGGCCTTATGGGCCAGAATTTAAAGATGAACAAGAGCAGTGCAGTCTCGAAAATCTTACTTTAAAAGATCACTGTTTGTAAATTTAGTAGAAAAACTTAGTATTATGATTTTCTCAAAGTAAATATTGAATCGATGTATTTAGCGTAATTGTAAATATCGTATTTTATTTGTTTTGTTTTTCTTTCAAATATATATATGTAAATAAATAAATAAATATATATATATAGATTTCAATCAAATGAAAGTGTATGTCATTTCACTAATATTTTCTACTATTCCTTTTTTTCATATTGTCAAAGGTAAATAGTAAAATCACTTATTTGGTTTGAAAATTTATCTTTAAATAGAGGGATTCACGTATCTCTCATTCATACATTGAAACTTTAGTGCAAAGAGAGAGATGGAGATGGAGATGGCGATGGGAATTTTAGAATCAATTCATGCAAATCAATCTTCACCTCACACGATTAAAGCGTATGTGTTCTTGGTGGATCTAGACTTATAGGTGATATCCAATATATAGATATGGCAAACCAACTTATAAAGGAGTTAGGGAAACAAAGCATCAATATATCTTTGTATGGAGGGACCAATACCAAGCTTTTAAAGAGAGTCTTACAATGGCCGCACAATTATGGGGGATAAGAGTGTCAAGCGTATTACCTTTTCATCAAGTTAGAGCTAGCAATCGTATATTCGTATTGGATCCAAGTACAATCATGGGTTCATTTGGGTGATCTTTGTGTGATCTATTCATGACTGCATGATGTACATGATGAACAATAGTGATGCTTTTATTGTCCTTCGGCGGCTATCACCAATGGAGGAAATATTCAATATAGCATCATGGGCACAAGGGAATTTTCATACCAATCCCATAGGTTTGTTGAATATTAATTATTTCTTTGATGGTACGCTAGCATTTCTAGATCGAGTGTAGATTATAAATTTATTTCTGCTCAATGAGAAATATACTTGTTTACGCTATACGGTTATTGATCTACTCATCAAGATTCAATCATATGTTCAAGAATGTGGAAGGCTGAAACCCGCGATTCACAGACCATTGGTGTCAAGCGGAAAAGAGATCCTTTGGATCTTTCATTATGAACACGAATGTTAGGGATGGCGGAGTTACGGAGTATTTATACTGAGACGCATCCCTCATTCTGAGTTCAATACATTATTTCCGTATTTCTATATATATTTTTGAGTGTTTATTTCCACCTTTGATATTCTCAATATGTTCGCGTTTGTGCATCTTCTAGAGCAATAATAATATCATATTTTGTTAGAATATAAATGTCTATTGTACCATTAGCATACTATATGGCTTCTTGATGTCGTTCTTCTCATATCAATACGATCTCATATCATCAATAGGATTATTTCAAATGATCCCACCATATGATTCATTTCATTTGATTTGTCAATTGGGATCTATTGAGCATTTCTCTTTTATATATTTATTCAACAGTAACTTTTGGTACCTCTTGCTCAATTTTTTCTCCATCAATATTCAATAGGCATGGAGAATGAATATTTCTTTATTAAATACTTCTTTGAGAGCATTTCGTCATTGTATCAATGTATCAATATATTAATCTCATAATGAGATTTTTCACCATGGTATATCTTCTTTCTCTTTTATCACCATGGAATTCTTTGAGCAATTTTTTTTTAATACATATATCATCATTTGCTCAAATCTCTTTGTCAATATCAATATGATATTCTTGTCGAATATAAATCGGTTACATTATTATTTGCACCAATCGTGTGGGGTTTAATCCAACCACATTGGTGATATACATTCTAATCGTGTTAGTACAACATCAGAAATACTTACTCAAATTGTGTGGTATATAACTCACCACATTTGAAGTATAAAAACATAAATAATAAATTAAATTCTCCTCAATAGGTGGGTGAACTCATAGTATGGGAATTATTGCAATAAACACAAATTTAAATTTCAATAGGTGGTATAACCCAGACCATATGGAAATTATAGTAATAAATGTAAATTTAGATTCCAATAGGTGGTAGAACCTACCATATGGAAATCGCCCATTCGAATCATGAGAGGTAAAATTATCCACTCCAGTCATAAGTAAAATTGTCCATTCCAGGTCATGAGGTAAATTGTCGAAAATGTTCTAGCAATATTATACTATCGGAAATTATTTCATTTCCATTCCAATTTGTAAATATCAATGCTTTCAAGACTATTTTGTAATTTTCTCAAAGTTAGGTATTACTTTGCAAATTATGAAAGAGTAATAATAACATATTTCAAAATGAGTTATTATCTTATCAATATTAGTGTTAAATCGAAGATCTCGTTAAATCGAGTATAATGGAGTCGAGAAAATTTAATTTTGATCATGTATGCTCCTTATATCTCAAGAAAGCAGAATGTTATAGTTTAATATATTATTATATTATAAAGTACCTTTGTCATTTGAGCTTGAGAACCGTAGAAAATTAGGCACAATTCCATCTAGCATCCAAGTCTTTTGATTGCTTCACAACTGAGATCCGTAATTCCTCCATCATAATTTTCTTGTGCACCAAAATTGCATAGTCATACTACCCACCTTTGTTGAGATTCGATTTGTCATTAAAGTAAGTAATATCATTGTAACCCATACTAACCTTTGCAAATCTGAGGAATCTTATGGTGGAGTGGATGAACTTTAGTGGAACAACAAAAAAATTAATAAATAAAAAGTTCAAAAAGAAAGAGGAAAAAATTGTTTGGTAGCTAGGTTGAGAAGAGAAGTTTCGAGGACTAAAGTTGGAAAAAATGATCGTTTAATTTAGAGATTTGAGGAAGACAATTGATTTGATCTTGTTGCTATTGAAAATTAATTTCCCCTTCCTTTCACTCATGTTGAATTGATTAGAAAGGTTCTTTGGTTGATTTCTTGAGAACTTCAGTCGATGCAAATTAGACCACGATAAACTAAACTTGGTTCCTTATTACATCAATGGATTCAAAGGTGAGAACACAGCGATTGTGTTTTGGATTGGAAAGGAAAGTAATGAGTGGACCAGCTTGAGACAACACAACAATTCGGGAAAAAAAATGGAAAATTTGGAGATCGATGAGAGCTTCATTGAGATAAATTGGGTTGAAGAAAGAGGAGATAGATCTTGATCCAAAAGTTGAAGGTCGAAGAATAAATGAAGACAACGGTTAATGGAAATTTAAGACATTAAAATTTCTTCTTTGGAGAAGCTCGATTGTAGAACTGCGGTCTTGCGATAACGTGTTGTGAGCAGAGAAATTTTCACTTCAATTCGTTATTGAATTCATTACAAATGACCCCTATTTATAGGAAAATATTGGGGCCATCAGTATTACAAATATTGATCTAATATACAATAGTCATTCACACAATAAAACATAATCATTACACTTTATCTTTTTCTTTTTCTCTTTCGGTGCACGCCTATGTTTTACAACACAAATGATTTCAAATATTGAATGTATTGTTGGTTCTGAGGATTTTTTTTTTTTTTTTGCATTACAGTGATTTAGGCCTCGAATTAAGAAAGGTAAGTTTTTCAGAAATAAGTGCTCTGAAGGTGTTTGTTAAAATGCCTTGCAAATCAGACATGGATATTTTTGGTTATTTTTGTCAAAGGAATGTTGGTGCTGCTTCTTGATTGATGAGTTAAAATGCAAAAAGAGGCTTTAACTTTGAAGCAATTCTATGCTTCTATTATAGCACCCAATGGGGACATGAGTTAGACTTTTAAAATTGCTTCAGAGTTGGTATAAACACACTTGAAGCTATAAACACCATCGAATGGGGGCATGAGTAAATAAAATTGCTTCATAGCTATGGTGTTTATATGCTTCAAGTGAACAGTTGATTATAAAGTGAACAGTTGAGTTTATGAAGTCTCATTGTAAATTAGTTTCCGTTGCAATATGAAATGGAGAAATATATCTCATAAACAGTATCTAGTACACGTGCACAAATGTTGGCATCTATTCCATTTAATTAATAATTGACTGGTGCTATTTTCATTTGTGCTACTCCGAGCTTCTCGTACAAATGTACGGTTTTGGTGGTTATAATGATTATTGAGTGGGAAAAAATTGTGTTATCAAAACAATATTACTTATCCCAATAATATTATTACCAACGGAGGTAATAGTATTTCTAGGATAAGTAATAATAGTACTGGAATAGGTAATGATATTATTGGGATAGGTAATATTTTTCTAATGGTGTGATTAATAAAGATTAGATTTAAACTTCACAATGGAATTGTTCGATTTCCATAACTTTCTATTTTAGTTTTAATTATTATATGTGACGATGCACTATGTGTGCTTATTGTCAAGTGTACAAGTGGACAAAAGGTTTCACAACAAAACTTCATACAACGGATAGCAAACATGATTTTTTTCATTTTTGAGCATTTTTCAATGTTTTTGTGTTGAATTAAATTCGAGTGTTCTATTGATAAGAGTCTTGCCCGACAATTATGAACTAGAAAAGACAAGGTGATATCGTAATTTTAATAAAAAATGAATTTCTCTCGTCACTTTTTTTCCTATATTTGCGGAATTGCATACAAAATAAAATTTACTCAGTGGATGAAAAAAAGGAAAAAATCACGTTACTAAAATAATATTACCTACCCCATTATTATTATTAACAGGGGAGATAATAATATCACCCACCCAAATAATATTATTACCTACGGAGGTAATAATATTATCGGGGCAATAATCTAGATTATCGGGGGAAGGGAGAAGTTAAATGTCGATTTAGATTACCTGGAGTGGTGATCAAAATTATTATTACTGTGGTATATAATATTATTATTGAGATAGATAATAAAATCAAGGTAGGTAATATTGTTACATGGGGTAGTAATTAAGAAGTATACATTTTACACACTTATTTATACATTTAAATGGATAATTTATCAATTGAATGATTGGATTTTTATTTAATTATATGTAAATGTTGTGTTTGGAGGCTAATTTTCTAGATACGGAAGAGAACAAGGAAAAGAAAGGCAAAAATGACTAAAAGTGTCAAAAGTCTAAAAGTTTGAAGATCAAAATAAAATAATCTAAAAGATAGAGGACTTTGGGTGCAATTATTTTAGGGTATTTTTGAAAGAAAATTCAAAAGTTGAGGACTAAAGTGTAAGATTTGAAAGTTTGAGGACCTCTTGCACAATTTATAAGATAGAGGACCCTTGTGCAATTTGAAAGATAAAGGACTTTGGGTGTTTTGTAATAACGAAGAATTTCTCCTTCCCACGCGGGTTCCCTACCCGCAAGCCCACACGCCCCCTACCCACACACAACCCCCCTGATTGCTGTGGGGCCCGATAGGGGGGTCTTGTTTTTTCCTGCGCGGGTTCCCACCCGGGTAGGAGAACAATCCTGTTTGTAATATAATAGTATCATTTCAAGGTTATTATAGTCATATTGTGTAAATTATGAGTTAGTGGTAAATAAAAAAGATGTTTTGATTTAGTGGACAAAATTCCCTAAAAAATGTATTTATTGAACATTCTCCCAATTTTTTTCCATTATTATTATTTTTGTAAACTATATACCGCTTATACGAGGTGAAATTCGACCAGAGAGTAATATGGATTGATGGAAGAAGATGATGTTGAAAAATGGAAATTTTTGCTTCAAAAATGGTTGAATTTGATGGAATTTTGGGAGAATAGTAGAGAAGAATGGTTGAGAGAGATTTGGTAAAAATAGACGTAAGTCTGTTTTTTTAAGATTGACCAAGGAATCCTCACTCTCATCGGAGATAATGATATTTACAGTTGCTTGTTGATCACCATTTGTTGATCATAGCAGCTTATAAATAATATCATTTTTTTTTCTTTTCCCCTTTTGGGTTAAATATATGGTCAAATGGTTGAAAAGCATTCGAATGGCCCTTTTTCTGGTGGAAACTGACTGCAAAGCTTGGAAGGATCAATTGAAGAATACAGACAGAATGAGGGATGCAACAATGTATTTTTTTGACTATGGAGGAAAAAATCACTTTACAACCGGTGATCATTTCACTTGGGTGAAATTAAATTGTAAGAAACGTTTTCTACAAGAAATCAATAACAACACGTAGTGTGTAGCCACAAAAACTCAATTGATTAAGATGGGAGAAGTAAAATTATTGCAATAAAATTAGAGTACAAATCTAATATTTTTGAATAATTAAGGAGATGAACAAGTTACATTGAGACGAACTAATACAAATCCGACTATTTTGTGAAAATTTTGGGAAAGATTAATGATTTCTCACATAAATAAAGGGGAAGATTGTAATTCTTTACTTCACTCATTTTTACAGCTTTGTTCAAGTGTTCCCGAGAACACTGTAGTTATAGCACTCCCAGTGTGTCTCCGGGCACATGCGACGGTTTTTTTTTTTTTTTGGCTATCTCTGATCATTTTTTTTTATTTTCTAGAAAGAGAATTAGATTTCTTGTATTAATAATTTGCAGTCACGTGTTCTTCCCCAAAAGAAATATTTTTCACACTAATTACGATTCGATCTTCAACAATCTTTGCATTCGATTTTAACAAATTTTTTGTCTCAATCTTTAATTAAAAAGCTTTAATTAAAAAGAATTTCCGCCGGGAGAGAGAGAGAGAAAAAAGCTTTATTGACTAAGCTCTCTACATTAGCTCCCCATCATTCCTTCCCCCCGCCCGCACAAAAAACAAGAGACAAAAACAGCTAAGCTCTATATTGAGATTTGATGGTTATAGATCTTGATCTAATACTTAAATTGAGTTTTTTAAGGAATTTAAATTGCTTATATATATAATCACATCAAATTGCGGGCCCTAATTTTAAACCATTTCTTAAATTGGTGTGAGTTGATATAATTATCCACATAAGTAATTTAGATTCCACAAAAAAGTATAATTTGAGAACTAGATCAAAAGTGTTTACACTAAAATCTTCTACGAAATTGAAAAAAAGAAATTGCAAAATTGGCCAATTTTAACTTTTAAGTCATCTTTTTATGATCACGTATGATTGTCATTTGCCCCGTTTGGCTCATCTTTTAAAGTGTTTTAAACACTTTTTTCAATTTTTTCTCTCTTAAATCAATCACATCCACATATCTCATCACATCCACAAATCTCAACCACTCAACTCTACTCATTCTCTCTGCTCTTTTACATTAAAAACCTTTAAAAACCATTATAATCTATTCCCTATCACCCCTATTATTAATCTATTCTCATGTAAAATTCCTACTGATTTTCTATTAAAAATGGTATTCTAGATTTACATTAAATAAACAGAGTTTTATATTTAGAAAATAATTTTTGAGAGTGTGTTTGATTAGTAAAGTTTTCCTCGAAAAATATCAAGTGAAGGAATTCATTTTCAATTATTGTTGTTTGATTGCAAATTAAAAAAGAAATCACTTTATACTGTATAATTATTTTAAACACAGTTTTTGCCAATTTCAAGAAAATATTTTCTTAAGGGGTCGGTTGTTGTTTTTATTTTACAGGTGAATCTTTTCCAAGTTTTCTTTTTCATGTTGCTCAATTAAACACACCCTAACAGAAAATGATGTATCAAACTTGGACCAGGTAAGGGAAGCAGCACAAGACTCTATTATAAAATTTTCGGTTAGGCACGCCTAAGCTTGAAACTTAAAATTTATATTTTATCACGCTTTATACTTTATCATGCAGTAACCATGTTTATCAAAGATCATCGCATTTAAGCACACTTATGCTTACAGCTATTGCTTATCTCGCACTTTTTAGAACATGGCCATAGGAAATGACAAATAAAAGAATAATTTTTTATATTTTAAAAGAAAACCCCACACGCAACCTCAGACCTGCACAACCTGCTCCTCTCTGCAACACTCTTCCCACGATTCAAAGCCGCGTCTCTCTCCCCGTAAGGAACCCCTTCCCCTTTCTTTCTCTTCATGGAGATATATGAATTTATGCATCTATTTATACGGAATTTTGTTTACCTTTTTCAATTTCCTGTTCCCTAATGTTATCGATCCTTTAGAGGTATGCTCGATCTAATCTGATCGTGTTCAAGTGCTTTTTATGTGGATATGCGTTCGTATTTATCAAATTAGGGTTTTCGAAGTTCGATTTGGTTGCTTATTTTTCGGATTTTTGGCCCCGCTTCGTTAGCTTTTTAGGTGGGCCTCAATGCTGATTAAAATTATTTGTTTGATACTTTGATATGAATGATAATGAAATTGACAATGATTAGGGTTAATGATGCAATATATGCTACTGTTTTTGTATTTACATTTGATTATGTTTAGGTTTGTTGCTTGATGCAGTTTTGGGAATTAGGAATTTCTTCTTCGGGTTTCCTTTCCATTTCATTGTCCTAAATCTTTCTGCTTCTGATATCCTCGTTTTGGGATTTTTCTGGTATTAATAATTTAGCCTGTGGTTAGAAAGTATTTACGCGCGCTTCTGTTTTAAACACATTAATGCTTTGGTTACACCATTTCTGTCCAAAAATTTCACTACTGATTTCTCTGTTTTGATTAAAAAATCAGTTTACAAAAGCTTAGTTAGTCTCTAGAATGTTGATTTGGTAGCTATATGTATGTTTGTGTAAGCATATTCTTGAAGTTAGAATCACAGTGCTTTGAATCTTGACAGTTCTTTGGGATTTGGTTGTTTTGCAGCTACAAAAGTTGAGCTCTCTGTGCGCGTGTCCCGTTCTCTTCTCCAATTCGACTTGTTTATACTAATTTTTTATTAAGATGGAGGTTAAGCTATGGAATGACAAGCGCGAAAGAGAGATGTATGAGAATTTTGCAGAGCTTTTCGCCATTATAAAAGCAACAGAGAAGCTTGAAAAAGCCTATGTGCGTGATATTATATCACCTACAGAGTATGAAAATGAATGCCATAAGTTGATTGCTCACTTCAAAACATTGTCTTCCACACTGAAAGATATAGTCCCAAGCATTGAGCGGTTTCATGATACTTACAAGATGGACTGCCCGGCTGCGCTAAACCGGCTAGTGACATCAGGGGTTCCAGCCACTGTGGAGCACCGGGTAGCTGCCGCCACGTCTGCAACCACCTCGGCTGCCACGGTGGCTGAGTGTGTTCAGAATTTTATCACAGCAATGGATTCTTTGAAGCTGAATATGGTTGCAGTTGATCAAGTCCATCCATTGCTCTCTGATTTATCGGCTTCACTGAACAAGCTGACTATATTGCCGCCTGATTTTGAGGGGAAGACAAAGATGAGAGATTGGATTGCTAGGCTGTCGAAGATGGGTGCTGCTGATGAGCTGACTGAGCAACAGGCTCGTCAGCTTCACTTTGATCTGGAGTCATCTTACAACTCATTCATGGCAGCATTGCCCTCTGCTGGCACTTAGTTAATGGTTCTAGGTCTGAATGGTAAAGAAGTTGGTAAATTTTTTTAGTTTACCGGTTTTAATATGTCTGCTGTATTATGCTTAATTGGTCTTGGTAGGATATGGTTCTTAGTCATGGCTGCATACGTTTGGAACTTATCGTATGGTTAAAGAATGGTGGGGTTCTTGATCCAGTTATGTTTTAATATGAGAATTCCTATATACTGAAAATTATTGCTTAAAGTTCAAATACTCAATGGTCTGAGTTTGATTGAGAAGCTCTAATTGGAGATTTTATCATCTTGTGAGGAAGTGTGTTTTGTGACTGTGTTGGCAGATTTTATGAGTATTGTAGATGCTGGTTGTCTAATTGGAATTGGACACATGCCATTTTCCAGGTACTCTGTATTTTTTGTATGAAGTCCTGTATTCTCTTGACCAAGCAGCATTTATTTGGTACTAAAATGATTTCTATGTAGAGGTTAGTGATGCAGTATAAGTTTCATACGGTATATTTTGATCAAGAGTGTTAGTGTAAATAACTTAATCAAGCATTCAACAAGAGAGATGGTAGAATTTCAACTTTCTATGCTTTCTTCTGAGTGCGAAGAAAATCTTTACAATTGTAGACATTTTTCATTTTGGGCTTTAATCGTGGGCTTGAATTCGTGCGAGATAAAATTGAGAGTGGATTATCTAATTGGGCATGGTTGTCTCTTGATAATTTGAGAAAGCAACACGATAAGTTAACTAGACGTCCATATTGGAAGGTAATGTAATTAGCTGGAGTGGATCAGTGATTAGCCCACAATGGATTTGCCCGGGATATTGGGTCAACATTTGGTCAAGTAGGATGGCATTTGTAGGCTTGTATTTAGGTTATGTAATTACAGACTTGGCCTTGAAGTACTATTTAAAAAGTACGCTTAAGGTCTCATTTGGGCACACTTACGCTTGAAGTTCGGAGTCCATGTTTCGTCACGCTTTGTGCTTTATCGTGCATTCTGTTGGATTTTTTGGGTTGATCCATTAATCCTTGGTGATACAATTGGGCCTTTCATGTGATGAGCCCATTTCTATTATGAAACCCGCACACCCATCCCATTGGCGAGGCACTTGCTTCATTTCAATTTGATATTAATTACAAATTTCAAATCATCATTCTATATTATTATTCTTATTGCTCGTAATCTCAGGTATTATTTTACTGAAAAAGAAATTTAATTTAAAATATGAGATAGGCGTTTTATCGGTGATTATTGGAACTCTCTGGTTGGACGAAACAAATTCTGGTTTTCGTTTCTTTATCTTCTGCTCTCGATTTTTGTTCTTACAATTTGCGTGGTCGAATTTCGACATAAAAATCTGGACAAAAAATTTAACAGATGCAATGATTTACACTACTTTGACACACATTTTTCTCTTGAAAGAAAATTACTGCAGAACCGATTTTGCGGGCCCACGTTTTCTGTCTTGTTGTTCCTCTTCCCACACCGGCCAGCAAATGAAAATATGAAACGTCATTTGTGGGCCCTTTGCACTTTACACTCCCGCTCTACTATCCATTACGTGGGCATTTTATCATATTTAAATTGTATAGATTTTCGAGGCAATCCATCCACTGTGAATATGGTAAAATGCTAGGGATGACAAAACAACCCGAAAAACCCGAAAACCGCGGGTACCCGAACCGAACGGGTCGAAAAAACCCGAACCGACGGATCGGTGGGTCGGATATGGTTTTTGATAGTAAAACCCGAGACGGATATGGTTTGGATATGGATTTTAGCGTCATACCCGAACCCGAACCGAATACCCGAATATATATATTTTTCCTAAAAAAAAAAAAAAATTAATAAAATGAAAAATTAATTTTCAAGTGTTGTGTTAGTGTGCATTCTAAATTCTACCAATGAGACTTAAGTATTAACTATATTTGTGAATTGTGAACATGTTGGTTAAAGTTCTATTTACCTAAAAAAAAAATCGGTAAACGGCACGTTAGATAAAGCGAGCCGACGGATACGACGAGCAGCCGAATTACCCACGGTTCGGTTCGGGTATGGATTCGGGTTCGGCATCGCGGTTCGGGTTCGGGTATGGCCGACCCGACCCGTTGCCATCACTATAAAATGCTCATAGAGTAGGTAGGAGAGCGCTAGCTTTGCAGTTTCTATTCATTGAAGGTTTTCTCTTTCCTATATGCCATGTTCGCGTATGCATAGATATATTATGTTTACGAAATACATTTTACTTCGAATGATTATATTCAATGTCAACATGAAATGTGTTTAGATCTGTTATCTTAATTTCTGTATCATTGGCTGTCTTGTCCAATTAAGACCGGCCATATATACGATTAAGTGTATTAATTCAACGATATGACTTCTATTAATCGAATAGAACATTCAAAAAGATAAGATATATGCTCATTTTGTAGACAGAATTAATATCGAGATAGTTACATCCGATATTAATTCATGTATTTCATTGGCTCCGTATCTATATAGGCCGATTGGCATTAGATCAGCTTTGATATAATGTACTGGAACGACTTGGCTTACAAAGATTATGATACGGCTTACAAAGTATTTGTATTTTTTTGACTGCGTTTGGAATAAGAATTCCGAAAGAGTGTGCACGAGTTGCCATTTGGATTCATTGGCCAGGCCAAGATGCTGATGGTCAATTTGGAGAAGAGATCACAGATAGAAGTATGTGCCCGTTTGATGCAATTTTGTAACGTGTGGATAGAAAACAGAGCACAGTTACAAGAAAAACATAAAAATAATTTTTTTTAATAATGATTATATGGTTAAAAATGATCATAAAGAAAAAATATAATTTTAGAAAAGCCAAACACGAGCACGTCTTTATCCAAAACGATATGCATTGACTAAAATTAATATATTATCAGTATTTGGATAATTTTTATTATCCCAACATTGATATAGTATATTGAAATTGGGCTTATATTACTTAAACTATCGCAATAAATCTAATCCCAATATACTACTACCTTCGTCCCAAAATTATAGCCCCTTTCTTATCTTCACACAGATTAAGAAAAATGTAATTAATGGTATTGGAAAAGCACAACTCAAGATTATTTTCCTAATATACCATCTCATTTATTAGATGTTTTATATCAACTACTCTATTTTGATGATAACAATGATATTAAATTAAGGGGCATAAAAGACAAATAATATTTTAACTATATCTTTAAAAGGAATGTGGCCTATATTTTGAGACAGCGAAAAAGAAAATAGTAAACTATAATTTTGGGACGGAGATAATATATCAATATTAAAATAATAAAAATTATCCTAATATTGGTAGCATATCTATTCTTATGCACCGACTGTGTTATCCACAAAAGAAAGAACAAGAGGAAGAAAATGTGCCACAAAGCCGCCAAAGAAAAAAGGACTTTCCTTTTTTTTTTTTTTTTTTTTTGGAGAAAAGGACTTAAAATTATGTGGGGAGCATAAATGCAATAATTTGGGACAAAAGTGTAATTTATTGATTTTTAGTGAATAATAATTTTCACTTTCAAGTGGGCCAAACGTGATATTATGTAGGGAGCATAAATGCAATAATTTGCGACGAAAGTGTAATTTATTGATTTTTAGTGAATAATAATTTTCACTTTCAAAAGCACATGCATCATTGTTTTTAAACACGGACCAGCCATCGATCCGGTTGATGGACCAAGTCAAGATTTAGAGAACCGACTCAAAGGTCACTTCCTGAATAAAATAATTCTATGAATATAAAAATATAAGAAAATTAATGGAAAAAAAAAGTATTTTTGATAAAGTTAATACGGTTCTTTGATTAGGTTTATTTAGAGGTCACCAAACTAGACTTAACACATGGATCGTACCAGGGGCGGAGCCAGGATTTGTATGAAGTGGGGGCAAAATATTTTTTTCGGAAGAATATACATATTATCGCACCTAGTAGTAGCCCATTTGCTAGGGACTCAAAAGCAAAGATAATGGCATGAGATTTTTTCTCATATTTTGAAGTTGTTTCAAGTTTTTGAATCATTGAAATCAATTTTTTTTTTTATTATTACTACTATTATTAAGTGAAAGAAACATGTGATTTTATTGATCTTAGCTAAAATTCGAGATTGAAAAAATTATTTTTTAAGATATTAAGACTAATTTATTAAAGATGATGAAAGTTAGGTACTAAATAAATAATTTTATAAAAAAAGGTAAAACATGCAATCCTTGGGACTTGAACATATGACCTCCAGAAGGAATGTTAAAAGTCTTACCACTGAAACAGAGGAACCGCATGCACTTATTGTGGAAAAAGATTCTATATGTTCTAAAATCGTAAAATCATAACAATAAATAAATTAAAAATTCCAGATTTACAGTGGGGGCAACTGCCCCCAGTGCCCCCACTGTAAATCCGCCCCTGGATCGTACGTTTTCTGATCTCCTAGATCAAGTCGAATTATATTTGATAATATTGATAATTATGTTCTAATGTATAAAAGCATAAATGCTGGTTATACAAAGTGATAGCATTGCTAGTGAAATGTTACAAAAAGAATGTGAATCCTAACATTGGTGGATGAAGACATGAAATGTTTGACGTTATGATATACTTAAGTCATGACAATATAACGAGTATTGTTAACAAGTATCATATTTTATTTTGAAGTATCATATTCCCATAATCACTTTCAGTTTTAATTTAATGGGAAGCAAATTTATTAAATTGAAGGAGACAAGGGATGTAGGTGCAATTATCTAATATAATTTTTATCACCGAACGGAGTGAGGTTTTCTCCACTATTTAAGGACCAAAACAAGCACTTGTCCGTGTTCCGTCTTCATTTGTCCTTCCATCTTCACTTTCATCCGATCTCTTCTTCGTTCTTCCACTTCTTTCTCTGCAAATCCAATCACTTCCTCACCTTCTTCAACCTCCTCCACGCCATCACCTCCTCTGTCGGACTCCGTTCGGACTCCACCGCGAGAAGCAACGGTATACTAGTACTAGTTTTTATTTATATTTGTTTATTTATTGACATTCAATTATCCAATATATTGGTTCTTTAAAATTCACGGAACTCCATAATTTTTGCACTAGATAAGGAGTTATCAATTTTGCATGGCCCTGGCTTTGACAAGTTTGAGTGGATATTGACGTGTTCAATCCACCATGTTGATGACCGACTCGGGATTTGGGAAAGGGTTTCATTTCCAACATAATAAGCCCTACAAAAGGGAAAAATTCTAATATTCCCATAGCATTCAATTCGGTACTTTAAGTCAATTAAAGGGTGATTGGGAATAGATTATAATGGTTTTTAAAGGTTTTTAATGTAAAAGATGAGAGATAATGAGTGGAGTTGAGTAGTTGAGATTTGTGGATGTGATTGATTTAGGAGAGAGAAAAAAATTGAAAAAAGTGGAAAAATTTAGAAAAATACATTCCCAATCAGGCTTTTAGAGTTGTTCACATGCACATAAAGGGCCATAATTTAATAAATAATGTGATTTTCTATGTGTAGGTGGATAGTTCTAGTTTGGAGTACCGAGTGCTTGGTACTCGAGGAGTACTAGAATTATTATTGGAAATTTATTCCCAATAATAATTAGTGGGCAACACATTATTAATTAAATTATAAGGTTGATTGGGAGTGTTTTTTAATGGTTTTTAATGATTTTTAATGTAAATGATGATAGAGAATGAGTGGAGTTGAGTGGTTGAAATTTGTGGATGTGATGAGATGTGTGGATGTGATTGATTTAGGAGAGAGAAAAAAATTGAAAAAAGTGAAAAATTTTGGAAAAAAGTGTTCCCAATAAGACTTTATAAGGGTGATTGGGAATGAATTATAATGGTTTTTAAAGGTTTTTAATGTAAAAGATGAGAGAGAATGAATGGAGTTGAGTGGTTGAGATTTGTGGATGTGATGAGATATATGGATGTAATTGATTTATGAGAGAAAAAAAGTTCAAAAAGTGGAAAATTTTGGAAAAAGAGGATCCCAATCAGTCTTATATCAGCTATTCAATTAATGGGCTAAAAATTAAGTAGTCTAATTTGGCAAGCCCATAGACTATAAAAATTAATGTGGGCTGAATAAATAGAAACCAATAAAGGCCTGGTTGAGTCTTTATGGGAGACTCCACCCCAACACACCAAATCGCATACAGTTTCTCTTCTCCCCATGTAAAAGAAAACCTCAGGTCCCATATTCGGAATAAAGAGATTTGGTTGAGGAAGGCCACAACACCAAAATCTAATTCTGTTTTGCAGTCATTCTAATCAAGATTTCCTCATTAAGTTCGACGACTGCCACTACAGATCCAGGTATGTTTTACAGTTATTGATCTCAATAATTTGACACGATGATGATCTTGGGTGATTTAATTACTTTGCATAATTAATTATTAAAGAATATTCTAACAATTATTTCCTACAAAACAGTAACTACCATACGTGTGATTGAATATTGATAATAAAGAAAGAGATCATCCTGGTAAATGAAGAACTATTTTCTTGAGTCCCAAAGAAATGTTTTGGGCAAATTTAAAAAATAAATGCAAATTGCTTTACTTGAATGAGAGTTAGTGCAAGTTACGCGTAAAGAACCGGGGTTGAAGTTTCCAAACTTTAGGGCAATTTTCATACTCATCAACTTGCATGATAAGAATATGAACACGTGACAATAGTCTAACAAATAATATAATTTATCATGTTTCGGGATAAAAAAATAGTGTTAATTAACGGAATTGGTGTTTGACAAATTGACATGGTTTGATGATGTAATATTCACGTGTTAATGTTATGTGATCAGTATTACGATACCATTTAATACTAATATATCACCTCAACATATAATAATAAGTAACCGTTATTTTAATCTAATATAATAACATCTACAAGTGTAAATCAATTGTCCATTAAGACCCCATTCTCCTACTCATTTTTATATATTTTTACACACAAATCTCGTAGAACCTACCTATACTACACAAATCTCCACCATTCAATTCTACTTTTTCTCTCTCCTATATTACATCAAAATACATAAAAACGCATAAAAATACATACCCTAACACGCGCTAAATTATTATATCTAATTAAAATAGTTTGCGTATACAAATAAAGTCATATCACTTCAATAATATATATTATCTTTTTAAGTAAATGAGATATGAATTGAAACCACAAATATGAGTACACAAGTGTTGCTCATTCCCCAACCTGCTAGCTAAGTTTGAAAATATTCGGTAGTTAACAAATGGACTAATGAACACAAGCCAATCCTTCCCAACGCATGTAACCGACCACACGTAAAAGGTTGCTAAGTGTAAAGAATTTTTAGCATGGAAATTTTTCGGTCAATATTTATGTACTTATATTTTAAATAATTTAAGAGAATTATATACGAATCAATGATTTACAGCTCTACTTTTTCATTTCATGAGTTACTTTAGGTATTGATTGGATTATTTATAAATGAGCCGTCAATTACACCAACCCCCGGTCCATAATTCGACCAGATTCGGTCCACTTGGATTTCAAAGATCATTCCTATGTTTTGTCAACAATTTAGCCTATCAAAAGATTGACGACGAGGGTTTAGGTAAATGTATTATCAAATCCACTATTCAAATTTTTAACATTTTCCTTACCCATTTATGATGACGATTTCGTGACACACTGACACCGTGTCAATCTTATATACAAATCGAGTGTTATGATAATGGGTGCATAATCACCTATCAACTTGTTGGCAACATAAGTTCTTAAACATGACGACGACGCCTCACACGCGCCACGCCACCGCCAAAATTTTTAATTTTTTGGAATCTATGTTAAATGAAATGAATAATACATAACTGTCCCCTGATGGTGTACTCACCCGGCCCCTATTTTTTTTTCTCCCCCCAAAATGGGGGTGTTGGCGTCTTATGACGCCAACAAGTTGACAACGGAACGGGAATATCTGATAATGATTTCTAACCTGTTTATTCTTCAAGTTTAGTGTCTTTTCTTTATTTTTTTCGGTTACAGTAAATGTAACACGTCATCACCTAGTGGCACCACGTCATCACCCCAAATTTTTTTAAAATTATATATATATATTTTTGGAATCTACGTTAAGTTAGATGAATAATATATAACTGCCCCCTAATAGCCGGGGTGAATACCATAAAATACCCACAGTGGATACCTGAGCCTAACCCCTAAAAAATATATCTGTTGTGTTGAGTTCAATACATCATGCAGTACACGAAAATCACGTTATCTTCAACCAGTGACGGCCGTCCAGATAAGCACTGACTTGGCATGGCCTACTCATGATTAAAATATTATTTTGTAAGCAATATTAAAATTACTTGGTTGATGCGTGCAATCAAAAAATCTCAACAACCGGATAGACGTATTAGTCTTTCGTATTTCATACTTAAAATATGTGACCCCCCAAATTTGACCCTGTTTTACATTATTATTATATGTGTATGCGTAAAGTATTCTTGTCTAACAATTAACATGTCCACGCATCGTCAGGTGGATAATTGATTAATTCCGAAAAATGGCATATTGTTAATTATTTTGAAATGCTATTGGGTGGGACAAATGTTAACGACATATCTTGTGTTATCATCGCAGAGATCCAACCACACAAAAAAAAAAAGTAATTCTAAAGTTTCGGGACATCCATTTCCTCACTCTGCCGTCACAATAATTCTTCTTTTTATTATTGTGCTATTTTTTCAATATTTTGGTGAATTTATTGATATAAGTTAAAAGCCTCTAAGATAAATTTGCATGCCCATATGCATTGGTGTGTTTGATCGCACACATTCGCCATGGAAAATGTCCAAATTTCCACCTTTTGGAGTGCTTGATTGGACATATTTGCCTCGGAAAAAAATTGCCAAAAGGTGATCGTGTGACCATCTTTTCTTTCTCCTTTTTTTGGGGGGGGGGGGGGGCGGGCGAAGGTTTTTTTTTTTTCCGGGCAAAATTTCCCCCCTTTTTTGGAATGGAAATTTGATTTACACACAAAGACAAGGAAAATAATCAAATTTCATGAAAAATATTACCAATCAAATACAACGACAAGGAAAATAATACAATTTTTCAACTACCAAATTAATACAATCAAACACCAATAATGACTAATTTCTTGGAATTCAATTCAATTCCCTGAAAAATATTATCTCTCCACCCATTTTCCTTCCTTGCAATCAAACGCACCCTAATAATATGCATTCTATTTATTCATCTCCACCTCAAAAAAATTCCAATTCTTTTCTTTAAAAAATTAATGTAATTGAACCAATCAAATATCAGTAAATAACTAATCTTTTAATCGAGATTGCTGTATAAAACAATGAACAAGATGCTCTTTTAGATATCATATAAGAGATGAGTTCAATATCTACCAACCTCATCGTGTACTTTTGGAATCGACGCAGTTTGGGAAACATCGTACGTAAGTTGAAAAAATGAGATTTTGACCATGGTAATCTCGTTGACAAACCTGGATTTGTCCTCCGTTTAGTGGTTGAAAATATGATCTAAGGCCAGCTTTGAACAAATCAAAAATCTGGTAATTCCCTCGTCTCCCACCTACGCTACCCCACCCCACCCAACCCCCACATTCTGTATCTATATATGTAAATAAACACATTTCGTTGGTTGCAAGAAAAAGCTAAAATCCTTAAAGTAAAAAAGCTAAGCATGGGATATCATTTATATCATAGTGTCTTGTTTCTTTTGACACTCCTCTTTCTATCTCCTTTCTTGGTGCAATGTCATCTCAAAACCCTGAAATACAAATCAGATATAGATTCTTCTCCATTTCCCCCAGATTTCCTTTTTGGGACTTCATCTTCTTCATATCAGGTAATTTCCCCATGCACTCATGCATATATAATTTCTGTACTTCTCGATATTTTTCTAAATCGATCGAGCTAAAATGTCTCCATCATTGTTGTCTCACTTTCAATATTGTCTTTTCAGTATGAAGGTGCCATCACGGCCGATGGTAAAGGACTAAGCAATTGGGATATTTTCACACACAAACCAGGTAATTAAGCAAGTTTGATCAGATAATGTTGTAAGATTATTGGATCAAAAATATGCAGCTGAAAAGCAATAAAAAGGAGTCCTTTTCATTAACACGAGAACAATTTTGCAGGTACCGTACATGATGGAACCAATGGAGATATAGCTGTTGATCACTACAATCGCTATTTGGTAAACTCCGTTATGGACAGTGATGTTTCAACATTATATGATTGGACTAAATTCATGAATTATATTATATTCCTAAATGGCTACAAATTCCTTAATTTCTTAAAACAGGAAGATGTAGATCTTATGGCTTCTATGGGAGTCAACAGCTACCGGTTTTCGATTTCCTGGGCAAGAATCCTACCAAGTGAGCACATTTCTCTTACCCTTTTCCCTTGACAAGTGGCACATTATCTTCTTTTTATCCAGACATTTTGTGGGTCCCATAAATATTATCCACAAATTTTATAGGACCCGCAACTTACCATCGCTACCTAATTCAATCCTCTTTTGCTGGATAACAGAAGGGAAGTACGGACCTGTGAATTTGGCAGGCATTGAACACTACAACAAGCTCATTGACGCTCTCCTCATCAAAGGTTTCACTTTCTAGAAAACATTTCTGCTGCTACTCTTTATTTTTACCAATAGAAACCAGTCACTTACACAAGAGATCGCAAACTCTTTGGAGTTCAAAAACTTTTTCGGGTTCCTTCCTAAGGCATGATACTTCAAGCTAATAAAAATTGATGGCCTACATTTGAAAAGTTCGTGTGCAATTGGCTACTTTATAGAGTTCTTACTTAAGTAATGCTGGGAGTACTAGATTTTTTTCCATCATTTTTCACTTTTTTTTTTCCCGAATAGTACGTAATCATTTATCTTTTACTAGGAAAGCAACTTCCTTATTTCTCATGCTCTGATCTTCGTTCATAGGAATCCAACCATTTGTGACGATAAGTCACTTTGACATCCCTCAAGAACTCGAGAACAGATATGGAGCTTGGTTGAGTCCCAAATTGAAGTATGTGCAATTAGTTTGTCAAGCATTAACACGAAAGAAGCACCAACAAATCCTAAACTTATTTTTTTTTATTTATTTATTTTTTGGGGTCAATTTCCAGGGAAGATTTTGCATACTTAGCCGATATTTGCTTCAAGAATTTTGGCGACAGAGTAAAACACTGGATTACATTCAATGAGCCGAATGTGTTCGCCATTTTGGCGTATCGTTTTGGCGAATACCCTCCTGGTCGTTGTTCCAAATCATTTGGGAACTGCAATGCAGGAAACTCAGAAACCGAGCCTTTCATTGTAGCACACAACATCATCCTGGCTCATGCAGCTGCTGTTAATTTGTACAAAACTAAATATCAGGTATATAATTGTCTGTCTTTCATTCAAAACTACAACCGAGAAGCTTCTTTTTTTTCAAGTGAAAGTAAGCTAAAATACGCTCCCGTTCCAATGCCAACATGCCACGTGAAGCGTGGGTATTGATTAAGGTTGTGTGGGACCCCCTCCATTCAGGGAGAGGGTGACACAGGTGGAAGAAATTGGCACTATAAGGTGTCATATATTGGTAGGAGATCATTGGCGTCCTAAAATATTGAAAATCTAGAACCTGCCCTTGTCTTTCTCTCTTTGCCCCAAAAATAGAAAACTGTAACTCTTTTTTTCACATAAAAATCAACTTCTGCTACTAGTCAAAATCAAACGTCACTATCAGCCACACATCTCACATTAACCATTATTATTATCTATACATCTTGCCGTCCCCACCACTATTCACCTAAAATGTTAGTTTTTATCTGAAAAATAATTTTCGTGAACACTATAAAAACTGATTTCAAAACTTTACATTGAAATGTAAAAAACACTGCTTAGTTTTTACCAAGATAATATTCACTCATTAAACTCATCCGTATTGGTAAATCCAGAAGCAACAAGGAGGTCAAATAGGGATTACCGTACAGGCGTTGTGGTTCGAGCCCATGAGCAACTCAACTGCTGACAAGCTAGCTGCAGAAAGAGGCCAAGATTTCCTCTCAAACTGGTAAGTTCCCTTCAACGGCTTTTCTGTTATATATGTTGCTATCACGGTAACAAAACTAACAATGACTTCAACATTCAAATGCAAACAGGTTCCTTGACCCAATCATACTCGGACAATATCCAACACAAATGAAGAACATTCTTGGAAACAGTTTACCAGAATTTTCTGGCAATGACATGTCAAAACTAAAAAGGGGACTGGATTTCATTGGCTTAAATCATTACGCGGGCTTTTATGTCCAAGACTGCATGTTCTCAACGTGTGAACCCATACCAGGGACGTCAAGAACCGAAGGCTACATCAGACAAACAACGCAAAAAGATGGCATTCTCATTGGTGAACAAGTGAGTTTGTCATCTCATCCGCTTCATAGTTTCCTCGACTTTCTTCATGTAATTACTGAAAAATTTCTTATTTTTGCAGACGGGGATGTCACCTTTCCATGATTACCCGCAAGGAATGGAGAAAATAGTCATGTATTTGAAAGAAAGATACAATAACACACCAATTATTATTACAGAAAATGGTTAGTACAGTAGGCAAATATAAAAGCAGTTACCTTTTTGCTTCTAGTATGATAAATCATTGACAGATATAAGATGAACTTCAGGTTATTGCGAGGTAAGCAATGAAAACTCCACTGTTGAAGATGCTGTAAATGACGACAAGCGAGTTAAGTTCCTGGCTGGCTACTTAGAAGCCCTCCAGAGGGCCATGAGGTAAACTCGTTTGTAATTGATGCCATCATTCATTACTTTTTTGGTCCACCATTACACAATCTATGGGGCCCACAACTTCTCACACTTTTCAACTCTACATTCTCCACCTACTTAAAAAATAGTTAGACCAATCTAGTGATTGATCATCTGATTGCTGTATATTGGGACATGACAGGAAGGGAGCTGACGTGAGGGGCTACCATGTCTGGTCCCTCCTTGACAACTTTGAGTGGTCCAATGGGTACACGAAACATTTCGGCCTTTACCATGTCGACCAGGTCACACTAAAGAGGATTCCCAAGTCATCTGTAACATGGTATAGAAACTTCATTGCAAAACACACAAGAACTGAACAAAGAGCGCAGAGCTAATTTCGAGTATAACTGTAAAAATTGCTATTCTTTTGTTGTATGGATGTAGAAGGGTATTTATTGATGCATAACATTTTATTGATGTATATGATTGACATGTACAATATTATGGTATTCTATTAAAAAAACTATTACGTTTAGTATGGACTTCGTGAAACTATTTCGTAATTATATTAACAATCACAATGGCTGCTATGTACGACACAGACGAGAAAAGCAAATATCACAGTAATAAGCTAGTAATAGCATTCAACTTGACAACTACATGCACATTGTTCTTGATATGGTCATATGGGCAGGTTCCTAGTCGCAATTGTATTGGGCAAATATCCAAGGGATATAAGGAAGATCCTTGGAGCAACATAACATAATTATCACATAATGACTTGTTGAAACTACATAAGGGATTGGATTCTCATTGGCTTAAATGACAATTCCAGCTTCTATGCTGAAGATAGCCTTCATGTTTCGAAGTGTGACCCTCTGTTAGAGACCTCGGGAATTGAGGGTTACTTTCAAACAAAACGCCATTCGACCAAAAAGGATGGCACTCCCATCAGGAACTTGTTAGCTTTTTATCAAATCTGATTCTCCATATCTTGAGGACTTGATCTTTGCTTGACTAATGCAGTGTCTAGCTTTTGCAAACTAACTCATGTTTTACCTACAAAGAGATAGATTGATAAAACATGAATGAGTATTCTATCCCAATTCGAATTCTTTGCATTCATCATCCTTATTTGCCCTACCTTGACATGACACTTGGAAGTTTCCGCGTTCCCTTCAGTTTCACTAACAAAAAGCCCTTACTGGAGATTCCACCAATATGTACACGCATTGCAAATGAAAGAAGAGAATTGGCAACCAGAGAGTGATTAATAGGTTGCAACTTAAAAAGTGATAGGAGATCTACCTTAGGCAGGAAAATGGTATCAACTTTGCCAACTTCTCTGCTTGATCATCCACTCCCGTGTCTAAGCTTTATCGACCTCCACCATGGGGATCCAGCCTCGTAAAAGCGCTCTCCACCGTCCCATGAAATTTGACATGCTTGAAGACCGATAGCAACACTAGGTTCCTTTCCATGGCATGCAATCCACTCTTCAACATGCAGCGCATTATTGTTCTCAGTAGCATATTCTTTTTTATCCTTTCCAAATGGATTAAGCCCAGGATTGTGCATCTCAGCAATTGCAGCTGGCATGTACATGGAGTCGCCAACTAATGGTGCACCACAAGCAGCCAGTTGCACCCGAATCTGCAATATGGCATCATGTAGTGATAATAAAGAAATCAACCAAAAGGAGGTAAAATTTGAAAGTGTATTCAATCATTTTGTGGACAAACACAAAATTGATTTCTTATATATATTCCTTCTCTAGATATGTCAACCAAAAGCAAATAAAATTGAAGCTGAATCTGACTGCCTGCAGAGGTACATAAGGATGGAAATATGCCTGGCCAACCTGAGCACCAAGGTGCCCCACTTAATCATAGTGGATTCTAGGTAAAAAATACTGATCACTCCCCTCCCATTTGTCTAATTATTTAGAAACCCATCCAACTTTTAATGCCACAAATGCTGAGCAAAAATTAGATTTCTTATTGTTTCAGCATAAGGTTTCTTCTTTTCCACCAGTATGGAACTTAGCCACTTGTAGTGATTGAAGTTTGAGTTGCAAATTAGTTTCATTATGTCTCATGTCACAAAATATATCATGTCATTCCCGAGCAGCAGTGTCAAACTCGAGTGAATTGCCATTACGATGGACCAAGAACACAGGAATAGTATTTCTATTACATGATGTGCATATTTATCCATGGAGAAAGTAGAGTCATTGAATATATTAAACAGCTACCCTCGCTCCAGCTCTCCTTTCACCATAGATGGAAATAGAATATATACCTGATGTGTTCGACCTGTCAAAAGATCAATTCTACATTCATATGCGTAATCTTTGTCAGGCCACCCGCAATCTTCAATACTATATTTCTTTTCAGTCAAGGCATCCGGCCATGGAACCTTCTTGCATTCCAAGACCTCAAGTTGGCACAAGTACCATCCTTTAATGAAATCTGCATGGACCAGATAGGGTTACACTCGCATTATGGAAACATGAATATCTTTATGACAACAAAATACCATCAGAAGTCTTAGTTCATACATGGATTATAAAGATTACACCATTAAATATGAAAATCGTTCATGAAAGTCAAGCTGCTGACCTTCAGAAATGAGTCGGGGTGCAATATTAATTGGACGCATGAAGTGTGTGATTACCCCAGTTGGCACAGGAGCAGCAGCAAGAGCAAGATAAAGCTTCTTAACCTTTTTCTCCTGAGAACAATATGTACCGCTTTTCATTACTCTGACAGTCGCTACCACTCGCAATATCGATTATACAGAAACTATACATGGTATAAGCTAAAGACCCACAAGTGTTCCAAAAATCTTGCCATGAAACTAAACCCAGAGAACAAATCACCAGTTTAACTAAATGCTGCTTGATAAGGGTCATCCTTACAATGTGAAGTTCGCAATTTCCTGATATTTAAGCAAGAAGATGAAATTGTTAACTAACCCTTATTTTCTCATGAAAATCTGAACAATACTCCTTTGTTCTTGCAAGCACCACACTGCATGTCAATTTGAAGCCATTACATTTCATCATCCACACTACCATACAATAGATGAAAACATTTATTTGATATACCAGCCCTCTGTACAATTATCAATCTGGTGGGTAGTCCTCAGTGGAGTGTCCAATCCTAAAGCACGTGAAGCAAATGTCGCACAACTTTCTTCAATATTGTCTGTAGTTCCCCCAACCTGAACAAAATTAACAAAGTATCCTAAGTGGGCAAGAAACAAACATTAAAGAATGGAAGTCCATGAAACAAACATTTCATGGAAGTCCATGAAATGACTACCAATAGAAAGTTGTAGCAAGAGCGAAGGTGTTAAAAGATAAATTTTGAACTGAAGTAATATATATGGCAGCTCAGAACACAAGTGTCACATTCCATGTACCTTAATGGATTTTTGAACATTCAAATATTCAAAGTCATCATTTTGCCAAGAGCACTCTCAAGAGTTAAAAGACATCATTTCTATCTGAACTCCAGCATTATGTGCTCTTGTAGATTGAGCAACAAAAGGTGGGAAAAATTGTGGGACGGTAGAAAACCAGGGAGGCAAACTTGACGTGTCAGTCAAGAAACAAAATAAATGTGGTCACCATTCAAATTGAATGCACTTGGCATGCTTTGTCAATGAAGTTTCAGGAATAACATAATCACTGGTCCTGAAATCTTTCATGTGCAGTGGAGGAACATCAGCAACTTTTAAGACATAACAATATAACTAATACTGAGTGGTCCGAATTACAGAAGTGGAAAAGGATACATGTAACTTCAAAGGCTGAAGAACCAAGAATGAGTTGTTAAAACCAAAAGAAGATGTTTGATATTAAATTCATATTAAACTTATTGCTTGTGTTCATTTATTAACTAAAAATTTATTATGACAATTCAGTTAGAGTCGAACTTTAATTTCAACCACACATTCAAAACTATTGCTCATTATTATCCATCTATTTTACGGTTTCCACCAAAAATTAAAAAGTACCTTTTAGCAAAATAATAGTTTAACCCCAACATAAGCATCACCAATGGGGAAGAAAAATATACAGGAACATGATGTTACTAGTTTCACGAACCAAATAAACTCTCTACTTACAGCACACCTTGCAAATATTTAATGGAGATAGAACAATTACATACTGAAGTACCCGCTGGTTTGTCAAGAACAACATAGGAATCGGTCACCGCAATGATTCGTGAGTTCCAGTCAATTTCATAGCACCTGATCCAAGCAGATACAACAACACAAATAATTATACTTTTTTTACAACACCTAATCAATGTTGTTCGGATTTCCAGGGGAAGGGAAGTTATAAATTATCCAATAAATACCTTGGAAAGCGTTTTGGGTGTACATGCACTCGTAAGTAAGTTCCAGCTTCAACAAACTCATCAGTGCTAGTTATACGAAGAGTTTTTTGTGCTTCTCTTTTAGTTTTGCCTTTAACAGATTTTCTCTTCTTAAGAACTGATGGATCAGTAACTTCCTTGTACACTTTGATTTGCTCAGGCGTGGCATTTGGTGGAGGGTCTGGGCATACAAGAGCATAAAATACAGCTCCAAAGTGAATTAGATCTGCGACAAACCTTCAAACATGATAATTAAAAAACTCAATATTTTAACTTGATTGTTAATCAAACTCTGAGAAACTTGTATTGTTACTGAGTGAAGATAACTGAAAAACTCACAATGGAGGAAGATCCAGAGCTTGACAAATATACTCTAAAACAGGGCCTCCTTCTGAAACAACCAAGTGTTCCACCCTTGGAGGCCCATTATGAGGGGGGCATGGAAGAAGGCGGTTATATATTGGGCAGCTGAAACAAGAAATACTCCACAGGGTTAGATTGAGCCATTGAGGGGTCAATAATGACAAACGGATGCAAATAAACACATACACATTTTTACATCAGAATAGAAAATACAAAAAATTCAAACTAGGAACTTGCGAAAAATCAATGTTAACAGTAAAAGAATACCTGATAGCTGATTGATACTGACTATACACTGAAAGGGGAAACTAACATGCTATATGACGAGGAGGAAAGAATGAGTACCCATTACTTATAGAAGAGGAAGAAGTTGAATTGATATCTGTAGCAGCAGCAGACTCACAGCTGAAGCTTCTGTTTCGTTTACTGAAAGTCTGGTGGCAGCGAGTATTCCTTAATAGGGAGGAGGATGCTAACTTGCGCACGAGGTTGATAGGAGTGATGAAGCTCCCCCGATAAGTGGAGGCACATAACAATGATGAGACCATACTACCAGAGACGATCGACGTTAAAGCTGTGGTGGCTCCGGCAGCCATTATCGGTCGTTTTCCGGTACTGCAGCTACTCCGGATTGACGATATTGTGCAAAAAATTTCTGTAACCAGTACTTAGTACTGGGGTCCAATGTGTGCGCTCAATCGGACCAACCGATCGTTGGGCCTGGACCGACACAGGCCGGAGTGCTCGTTTGAGTACAACTTAAATGAAAGATCATTTTTCGGCTTTTCGCTATTATTATTTGGATAAATTGTAGTAGGATTTTTAACATTTGAGGGGTGTTACGAGGGGATTCCTAACCTTTAAAATATTGCACTCAAAGTTCGTAACTTATTAGTTTTGATGGTAAGATGGTCAAATTAATGTAAAATACCAAAATTATCCCTCTAATCAATAACAAATTATTTAACTTTGATTTTTTCATGTATTTTCATTTGAGCCCACAATTAAAATTGTGAAAATTATTTATCTATTTTGATCCTAATTAAATAGTTTTTATCGAAAATTTTTTATATATTAATATGTATTTGTAAACTTTATAAGTTTTAAAAAATTCCGTTTATGTTAATCATGAACCAACAACTAATAATTAATATTATTGTTATATCGCAATAATATATAGTTTAAATATTAAGGAAAGTGTACTGATTATAACAAAAAAAAAGATTAAAAAATAAAAAAAATAAGATTTTATCAAAAAATAAAAAAATAAAATAAGACAAAATTATTTTTCCAGAAAAACCAAAACCCCACCCCAAAGTCCCAAACCACCCTTACCCCTGTAAGGAACCCTCACCAGCAACATAGCAAACCTGGTATAGTAACGCTGGGTGACCAATGTGTTTCACATTGGTTACCCAGCATGGGGAGGTTGGGATGGCAGGTCTATGGAAGGTACGATAGGGTGGGTGGATGGTTAGGGCCTAGGGGTGGTTTTTTTTATTGTTTGTATATTTTTAAAAAATATTTATTAGATTCAACATATATATTTTCCATTGTGTTGTACTAAAATTTTATAGACATATAATAAATATTAATTATTGGATAACAAAATATGCGTATATCTAGTGGCAAATAGACATTTTAAAAATGCTATAATAACGCGAACAAATGTTATGTTGAAAATTTTTTATCAAAATTGTTTAATTTGGCATATCAAAATTGTTTAATTTGTGCCAAATTAATTCAATTAAATTAATTGTAGAGCAGATAAATATATATAAAAATTTAAAGCTAAAATTATGCAATACACTAGAATTTTGGACTAATTTATATATGTTTCAAAGTTATGGACTCAATTGTAATTGTTATTTATTAATAAGAATGATAATTGGGTCATTTTACAAACAAAAAAAGAGATCAATTAACGATCAAACTAATGGTTTTTTTTTTTACTGAAAGACTTGCAGCACTAGCTTGTGAAAGTTTAAGGACCCTGAGTACGAGACTTTGAAAGTTCATGACTTGACTGTAACGACTACCAATGGTGAGGGACCACCGGTGGAATTTATCCAAAGGAATAAGAGGTTTTTGAGGTCTTAAGAATTCATGCAGTCTTTCACTAGTAATACCCAAACTATCAATGTTCTCATGTTCTCATGGTTGGCTCATGGAAAAATCTCCCCTTACTTAGAATTAGCCAAAAGATTTGCAAAAAGAAACTCCATCATCCGTTTTTGTTCAACTCTAGCAAATATGAGTTCAATCAAGAACAAAATCGACAAAAATTTTGCTCTTTCAATTCAATTAGTTGAACTTCATCTCCCAATATTCCCCAATCTTCCCCTTTGTTACCACTCAACCAATGGCCTCCAATTCCATCTCATGCCAACCCAAAAAATGGTCCTAGAAATGGTTGTCCCGAGTTTCAACAAGATTTTAAACACTTGAAACCCGATTTACTTGTCCATGACAAGTAGTTTGAGCATGACTGCCTATATATTCCACTTTTGCAAGATCCCAAAAGTTGAATTTCGCTTGTAGACAATGTTTTATCCTATTGCTAGTTTGTTCATTGCAAAGATTGCTAGAGATAACCAAGGACGAGCGAGTTAAACAATATGGATTTCAAGGCATCAATAGGTCGCCTGGGATTGTTTGGTAAAAATCAAAAGTTCGTCAGAAATTGTCAATTCTAACAAAGAAAAGTTGTCGGCGTTGGACACGTCCGTAAATATTTTCAACAAAAGTCTTACGCTACAAATTCATAAAAGAAAATGTGATACATAGATTTTGAATAGGTTAAAGTGACAGGTGGATAGGTAGACTTAAGTTTTGTTCTTTCCACAATTAGTGGAAAGTTTTAGAATTATGTGTAGATTGTGTAGTTGAAAATGAAAGATGGTGTATTAAATAATGTAAAGTAATTAGGTGTATGGTTGAAAAAGAGGAGAGATAAAAAAATTTTGAATTTTACGATGGAAAGATGGTGGAAAAAACAAGGCTTGAATATCATGAATATCAAAGTTTTCGATGGGAACAAATGTCCTTTGGATATTTCCAACTCAACATGCCTGTCATCGAAAATTTCTAGCGAATTTTCTAAAACTTGTTGGAGATTTTTTATGGATTCTACTTTTCGCCTGAAATTTTTGTCTAACTTTATTTTTTGTTGGTAACGATCTTAAATTTCTGATGGACGTAAAAGTGTCATCGGAAACAGATAGATAATCTGTCAAAAATTACCGATCAATAAAATAGTCCAACAGAATATTTAGTCTATCAAAGATTACCGATTGATTAAACACCTTTCACCATCGATGAATAATAAATTCCTTATTATTTCATTCTATTATAAATAACCTTGTATCCCTTTATTAGTTTATATTACAACTACCAGTCCCTTCGATGTTTCCAACAGAACACACTTGTCATCTAAAAAGTCCGGCGAATTTTCAAAAAGTTGTCGAAAATTTTATGTGGATTCTACTTTTTGCCTAAAATTTTAAACTGACTCTATTTTTCATTGGATGTCTACAAGAAATTTCTGGTGGGCATAAAAGTGTAGTCCAAAATTTTTAACAAACAAATAATCTGTCAAAAATTACGGATGAATAATAAATTCTGATGGAATATGAAGTCTGCCAAATATTACCGATGGATAACACCCTTTATTATTGATAAATAATAATTTTTTTTATTATTTCATTCTATTATAAATAAGCTTTTACCAGGAATGTTTCGGGTTTGAATCCCATTCCTGACCATATGTTTCCTGGTAGACTTTTATTATTTTTATTACCCCTACCCGTCCTTTGGATATTTCCTTTGGAATATACTTATCATCGAAAGTTTTGGCGAATTTCTAAAAAGTTGCCAAAATTTCTTTTATGGATTCTACATTTTGCATGAAATATTTTATTGACTCTTTTTTCAATAAGAAATTCGTCAAAAATTTTTAGTGGACATAAAAGTATTGTCAAAAATTTTCGACAGGAAGACAATCTTCGAAAATTAATGATGAATAACAAATTTCTGACGAAATGTGAAGTCTGCCATAGATTACCAATGGATTAGACACCCTTTATTATTGATGAACAATAAATTCCCTATTATTTCATTCTACTATAAATATCATAATTACTTTATATATATTACAATCACCTAGCCTTAAAATCTTACACAAATTAAGAGTTTTTTGAGGTTTAAAGAATCCATGGAGTCTTTCACTAGCAATAGCCAAACTATTGACGTTCTCATGTTCTCATGGTTGGTTCATCGACTTCCCTTACGTAGAATTAGCCAAAAGACTTGCCAAAAGAAACTTCATCGTCCATTTGTGTTCAAATCCAGCAAATTTGAATTCAATCAAGAAAAAAATGGGTGCAAAATTTTCTCTTTGGATTCAACTAGTTGAACTTCATCCCCCAATACTGCCTAATATCCCCTTTTGTTACCAGACCACCAATGGTCTCCTACCACATTTATGCCAACCCTAAAAATGGTTGCCCTGAGTTTTGGGGAAATTCTAAACACCCTAAATGCCAATTTACTTATCTATAATTTTCTTCAACCATGGTCTCCATTGGTTACTTCAAAACATGCTGATAGTCGAGCTCATGACAAGTAATTTGATTATGCCTGGATGTACATTCAACTTTATGCAAATATCAAGGTGTCGATATATAGGTCATATCGTTTTGTTAAGATAAAGGGGTTTAGGGAGACAGAGGAAAAGTACGGAGATTATTTGTCAAAACTAATAGTTAAAAGAGGTATATATGTTGGTCCAATATCATATATATGATGTATGTGATGTGACTAGAGATATCGTGGGATGACTAGACACAAGGATAATAAATCATCAACTATTTTTGTCTATTTTGGGATTGGGTATATTCTTAGTAGACAAGATATTGGAAATTGCTTAAGCTTTAAAGCTAAGCAATGCAAATTTCATATGGGTTGCGAGGTTTCCAAAGGGAGAAAAAGTCAAAATTTAAAAGATTTTTCTATTAAAGTTTCTGGTTTAGGAGAGGGGGTTAATGGTGAAGGATAGGCTCTACATGCTAAAATATTGAGTCATGAAGGAATTGGTGGTTTTGTTAGCCATTGTTGATGTAGTACTGTGATGGAAAGCAAGAAATTTGGTATTCCAATAATTGCTATTTCAATGTATCTTGATCAACCACTCAGTGCTAGAATGGTGGAAGACATTGACATTATGGACGATGTGGTGTGCGATTGGAGTGGAGCTCTATAGAAGGAGGTTGTGCCAGTTGTCATCAGGGAGGCAGTGGTCGAAGATGGCAGAGAATCCGCCTGCAAAAGGCTAGATATATGAATGAGAAGATCAAGAAAAATGGGGATGGAGAGATTGATGAAGTCACGCTAGAGTTTGTGCAATTTTGTACCAACAAGAAAATGAAGGGTTTTCATTGAATTTTATGCAACTTTTTTTTTGTTTCTTTAAATATGGAAACATCTGTATAACTTGTGAATATTGCAGGTAAGGTACATAATTTATAAATTGCAGTTGTGTATTCTCTAACTTCAATTTGTATTAGATCAAGAAAATGAAGCAAAACATCCCTAGTTGTCGAAATATCAAAAAAAATTACACGAGAACTACTATATATAAAATTCGAGTAATACATTGTTTCGGCAAACTTATTTCTTCTAATCCTTCACTAGTCACGCCTGCTTGTAATTTGCATTACATATACGATGAAACCAAAACCAGAACATATTCACTGTAATCACAAAATTTGGGATGCACGGAATGGACAAATTAATGTGCTACTATATGATGATGAGAAAAAAAATTATAAGCACCCATTTAGGGCCAAGGCCTCAAATTGTTGTCTCAGTAATTATAGACGAAATATAGTGCTGCTAGTAATTATTGACGACCACAATAAACTATCGGAAAATTCCTACGGGAGGTCAAATTCAGTAGGGAATTTCTAAAGGCTAGTGCCTAACGTCAGAAATTCAGAACTAGTCGTCGGAGATTTCCGATGGTGAGACCGACCGTAGGAAAATACCTATGGATTTAATCTCATCATCAGTAATTTCTGATGGTACGAACTTGCTGTCAAAAATTTCCAACGACTTTGTTATTGTGGTTGGTAATTTCAATACCATTTCTAGCCGTTGCAGAGTTTAATTTTTTTGGCAAAATATGCAATAATTTTGTAAGTATTTTTTTTCCGTGTAAAACGATAGTGTATTTGGCTTCCAAAGTCCATATATAAAAACTTCTAGAATTTATTTTTCATGGAATAAGTATATGATTTGAATTATTTTCGGAACAAAATACCTATCTCATTCCATTGAAAAGAAATTTTTTACATAGTTACCAAATAGTAAATAATGTAAAATATAAACTTTAATAATCGTTAGAGGAATAACTTTCACTTATTTATTTATTTATTTTAAAAGAACTTTCACTTATTTATTAATTTTAAAATAAAGGTCAATATAATTCTACGTATAAAACACATTTGTTTGAATTAAAAAATGGTTAAAGAGAAATAATTATTTGCTTTTAATGATCAATCTTAAAAACACATTTGTTTGAATAAAAGGTGGTTAAATAGAAGTAATTATTTACTTTTAATTATCGATATTAAATTAATTGAAGATGAATCATATTTGAACTAAAGAAAATAAAATTCACTAAAAATTTCCATAACTTTTTAATTTATTTTAATTTCTCAAATGCATACCGTTATTTTTTAAAATTTTAAAATGTATTGATAATTTTACTTTAAGTTATAATAGTTTAATATGCAAAATACTCTAATCTCACAGTGTGGCAAATAATATAGAATACAAATATCATAAATAATACAATTTTAAATAAATAGTATTTTAATATTTGTAATGTTTTAATAAAAATAAATTAATTTTTTAATTAGAAAACTATAGGAAATAACAAGTATATTATATAAGAAATAAGGTTTAATTATGTGCTATCGTAATATATACAATGATTTTAATAAAAATGAATTAATGTTCTAATTATCAAAGTAGGGAAAATATAACAAATATATTATAGAGGCAACAAGTAAACAAAAAAGAAGATTGGCATGATGGTTGGGACTTCACTCCTTAACGGGTAGAATGAATAGATGACCATTGAACTTTCAATATGTAATACTGATCACCTGCTTAACTTTGGCCAATGTAAACTGTTAACCACTTGTTACACATCTGGTTGAATCTTTTTATTGAAATTAGTGACATGGCTAATAACATATGACTTATTCACTCGTTTGAATTTGTCATATCATCCAAGCAAGCAATTGCATCATTAAAACACTTCAGCAAACCTAAAAATATTTTTTAATAAATCTAAAATCTCATCTCCTACTTAGACGCTTTTTAGAAACTTTTTTAGGTGTGAATGAAGTGGTTTACCAATGTAGTCTCCTACTAGCATGCAATGTCAGATTCAAATGAGTGAATAATTACCACAGTATATGTCATTAATCGCATTACTTACTTTTGATAGGCGATTCAAATGGATGTGTTAACGAGTGGTCAGCAACTTACATTGATTAAAGTTTAATAATTGATTAGTAACACTTTAAAGTTTTTAAAGTACGGTGGGTTAGTGGTTACATAACCAAAGTTTAGTGGCCATTTATTTAATTTACCTCACCTCTTCTCAAATCAAGAGGGAAATCAAGAGGGAATTAAATCGAAAGATATATTATGGGTGCGTGGTTGGGTGGGGTCGGGTCAGCCCTTCGGTTGGCTATACGGGTTAGTGGGTTGGGTTGAGCACGAAAAAATTTTGATTTTATTTTTTAATATTGTATTGTTCGTCGCTAATTACCAGCTGATTTTCTTTTAGTAATAGTATTTTTTTCTTGTAGTGCAAGACTTCATAAAATAAAATTACTTTATACCGCATATAATTTTAACTCACTTTAAAAAAATGTCATATGATCATAGAATTTTAATTAAGTATTTTAAATTAAACTGTGTATGTTTACATGCGTTGCAAGTCTTGCGTATTAATTAGTGCGAGGTAGATGTACGATGAAAGGAATATGTTGCAAACAATATTTTTGTGGATAACATGGGCAAACTAAGTAATAATTAACTGGACCTGCACGTCCGAAACCTAAGGACACTATAATAATAGGCATAAACAACCAAAAAAATTTCATCTAACATGAAAATATCCTCTGTGTACAAAAGCATCGTCAAACAAACATCATTTATGCATTTTTACGATAGTAGTTTGTATATATCTCATCGTCAAACAAACATCATTTATGCATTTTTACGATAGTAGTTTGTATATATCTCATCTTAGGGTGTGTTTGATTGTAAAATCGAAAAATGATTGGAAGGAAAATATTTTCTGGGTAAATGAATTTCGGGAAAATGTTTTCCAGGGAAATGGTAGTTGTGGGTGTTTGATTGGGTTAATTTGAAAGTTGGAAAATAATATTATTTTCCTTATTTTTGAATTTTTTTAATTGAAATTTGATTATTTTCCTTATCTTTATAGTTAAAGTAAATTGTCAATTAAAAAAAAAAAGAAAAAAAGTGCCAAACTTTTCTCGGAAAACAAAAACCACCTCTCCCCCAAGGAAAACGTTTTCCTTCAAAACAAGGAAAAGAATGGAAATCGAAAAAAAGTTGGCAAACGCGTTCCAGGAAAAAATTGCAATCAAACAGCTAATGGTGAAAAAAAAGGTTGAAAAACGACATTTCCTGAAAAAAAAAAAAATGAGTGAATTAGACACATCATTATACTCCCATACAAAAATGATAATTTTTTTTTTTTTTGCATTTTCATTTTACGTTTACCGTCCAACCTAGTGATCCCCTAGAACACTGGTCCTTGGTGGTCATGTTACCCCCAAGTTTTAAGTTCAAATTTTTTTTTTTTAATAATAATGAGTTCTGAAATAATTTTTTATTATTTAAATAATGATTTAAAAAGTTTATTTAGTCTATTTGGTGATGATTTATATTGTGCTAATTTAATCTATTTGTTTAATATTCCTATAAATATCTCCACAAATACATAATTTCACTTTGAATTTTTGAAATTAATACTATGTGTTAACTTTCTTTTAATCTAAAACTAGATTATATTTTGGTAAATATTTTTAAGAAAATGATTTTCGCATGTGTGGTTGAAATGTGAAGCAAAAGTATTTAAAAATCTAAAAAGTTGATGTGTATGACTTGTATCAATGAAATAAATTGTTAAAATTGATATTGCATAAAAATAATTTTTTTATCACAGCATAAAAATAATTTTTAATATAATGAGTGTCCAACAAATTTTTAATTAATGCATATACTATTCAATCAAAGCTATCAAAATTAACCTTGTATAACATATCACTACTCACTATTATTCAAATGTCTCATAATTTTCACCCAAGTATTTAAATAAAAATTTACCAAAATACACTTTTATTTTAGAAAATACCAAAATATGCATTAAATTTTTTATTTTTTAGTAATATTTTTCATTAGTCAGCCCCTAAAAAAAAATTCGTTGAGGCAAACTGATATTCATGCCCTCGACTTTTAATGTTGGCCTCTGCCACTGCCCTAGAATCTAGATGGCTCTTGTTTCAGTATTTTTCTTCTCAGAATTTATCACTCTATTCCTTGAAAAAGACCTTCTTGGACGTTTACCAGCTACTTTATTAAAATTTTATCATGGTTTGAATCGAAATTATAAATTTAAGAAATAATTCCACGAATGGTAACGTTTGAAAGTGTAATACCCGAGTGAGCAAGTACTTTTCTGAATGTTATGGATGACAAATTTTTTAGGTAAAGATAGAAAAAATTGCCCCCATTTTCTTTTGCTGGTGTATTTATTTGCAGTTGTCGATGAATTTGGTGTGGTGGTACCGAAATTTTTGACTAAATTTTTATCTAAAAAAAACCTAGAACCTATAGGATAAAGTGTAGAAAAGTAAATTAGAGGCAAAGTGGGCGCGACGTTAACTTGAAAATTCTGCTATATATCTGGCTTTCGGCACAGTAAACTAATATGTGTGGAATTTCTTCTTTCTGCTTTGTCATTTCTGCAATTGCCTCTAAATTTAAAAAGTAACTCATAGTGTAACAGTGAAATAATTAAAATATCAATTTAATTCACTCATTTGCCATCGTGACAATATTCAATGGCACATTCTGACCTCAAATTGTCTATCATTCACGAAAAGATGAAAAACACAAAAATTTAAATATTTGCTAATGTACATTTCAAAAATTTATACTGATTTTTTGGATTTACTACTTTATTAAAATTTTATCGTGGTTTGAATTGAACTCATAAATTTAGAAAATAACTAATGGTGTAATAGTGAGATAATTATAACAAGGATTTAATTCACTTGCCATCACGTTCAATTCCACATCATTACAAAAATCAACTGAATCTATTTTACAGAAGAACATAACATTTTCTATATTCAATTAATATTATTAATATATTAATAATTCACTTCAAAAAAAGAATAAATTAATAATTAATATTATATAATGCCATATACTAAATTATGCAACATTGTTATAGATTATAATCTCTTATAATCTCATATAAAAATATATATGTTATAATATTACACTGTTATACAATTTCTGATATATATTTAATTTCTGTAATCATTTCAATTGTTTTACTTTTTGAGACCTACAATAAATTGTTGTATTTGTAGAAAAAAAAAACATCTTTTAATAATCTTCGTGTTCTATTCAATCAGCCAATGACGACTAGTTATTCATCTCAACATTCCAGATTATATTATAGAAGAACGCGTCATTTTCTGTAACAAAATAGCAATCAATATTATATTCTGTTATTATTATTAAATAATTGTGTAAAATTAACGTTTAATTATATAAAATTAACTTACTTAATTTGTCATTGATACTATTGCCATCTATGACAGAATAATTTATTTAATTTCACGATTATATAATTTGTTATTGATATCAATTTGTTATCATCAAGGATGATTTACATAATTTCGATCAGATCCATATATAAATAGTAATTTATGTGCTTAGGAAGAATAAAATAATTTAGTAACGGAAAATAGCAAAATTAATTAATTAGTTTCCAAATCAATATTAATTTACTTATTTTGGGTTGTTAATATACCTTACTTACTTAAATTATATTATTATTATTATTATTAACAATGATAATTGACTAATTAATTAGTTTAAAGTCCGTGCTATTTTCAATATGTGCTTAGGAGAAATAATTAAATAAATCAGTCATGAAATTGGTATTAGTTAATTAATGTGCTTCAGAGAAAATAAATAAATTAACAGTAAAAGTAATACAATTAACTAAATAAAATCAGTGTTAATTAAATTATTTATGGAATTCAATAATTAATTAGTTGATGACTTGTGATCAACTATCCTCTCAGTACATATTGCATGATATATGTGCCTAATTTCTAGGAAGTAGTTATTTTCGTGAATAAATAGTTTATGTATTTGAATTAAATAAATATACAGTATAATTTTTAATTAGAAACAACAAACGAATGAATTGTTTAATTTTATAATTAATTTATGTGCTTAAAATTACAATAAATAAGTATATTTTTGTAATTAAAATTTTTATTTCATAATATATTTGTTTAATTTTTAGATGATTGCTAACATAAATAACAGTCTGTTTGATACATCCTACATTAAAAAAAAAAAAAATCATTTTCTCCATTGGTTTGAATTTTTTAAATATATTTTTAATGAATTTTCTTTGATTTTCAACTATACAACTAAAAATCATTTGTTGAATAACCTTTATCAAACATATCCCAAATACATTGCTAAAATATTGTTAAATATATTATTAAAATTGTAAAAATTGTATTTCGTGTTTAAGTAATCATAAATATATAAATATTGATAAACAAATGAACTAATTAAATCCAACTAGTTACAATAATTGAAAGAAATTTAATTTGTTTGTTATCATGAACAGTAATTTCTTGAACATTGCTGGTTATGTTAGACGGGGAAATAAATTTTTCGGTATCATGGCACACAATTATTTTGTCTTTATAGATTGTATGGAGTTTTCTTAATCTATCATATATAAAAGATCTTAGAAGGGAAAAATACAGTTTGATTATTTTTCCTTCTTTAGTTATTCGTTACCCTTTTCCTATTTAATTTTTTCAGTTGGGTAAATTAAGAAAAATGTGCTAAATTACCATAATATGTTGCATAATAATTGACATAATTTTAAGGAGCATTGCAATAATGGTTGATTAATTCAAAGTGATTTAATAGGTAAAATAATAGAATCATACCAAATTTTTAATATGGCAATCACTATACACATTATATTAATCTAGCATCATCCACAAATTAACTCATTATTATGTTAATCTAGCATCATCCACTAATTAAAATTTGTCACCGAAAAAACCGTTTGGACTACTGTCCATGCCCACAACATACGTTAGGACTAAAATCTTTACACAATATAGTAATTATTTTTACCAGTTACAATCTAAATTTAGCTAGCTTCGTTTTTGCTTCATCCTTCCCGAAAATATTTTGGAATCTTATGATCATTTTGTATATTCCCATCGTCATTATTTCGTTCCATTATAAATAATACTCAACCCTTGAGTTCTTATTACAACTACTTAACCTTAAGAACTCTTAAGAACTCACGGTTTTAAAAATCCATGGAGTTTTTCATGAGTAATAGCGAAACTATCAGCATTCTTATGTTTCCATGGTTGGCTCATGGACACATCTCTCCTTATCTAGAATTAGCCAAAAGACTCGCGAAAAGAAACTTTATGATCCACTTGTGTTCAACTCAAGCAAATTTCAGTTCAATCAAGAAAAAAATCGGCGAAAAATTTGCTCCTTCGATTCAATTAGTTGAACTTCGTCTCCCCAAATTGCCTAATCTTCCCCCTTGTTACCACTCCACCAATGGTCTCCCACCCCATCTCATGCCAACCCTAAAAATGGCCCTAGAAAATGCTGCCTCGAGTTTCGAAGAGATTTTAAACACTGTAAAACCGGATTTACTTGTCTATGATTTTCTTCAACCATGGGCTCCAAAGGTTGCTTCAAAGTATGGTATACCGGCGGTCGAGTTTATGACAAGTAGTTTGAGTATGACTGCCTATATGTTCCACTTTTTCAAGATCCCAGAAGTCGCATTTCCCTTTCCGACGATGTTTTATCGTGATTACGAGTTTGTTCATCGCGAAAGCTTGCTAGAGATAACCACGGACGAGAAAGTTAGAGAACGTGCATTTGAAGGCGTCAAGATGTCGTCTGGGATTGTTTTGGTAAAGGGCTTTAAGGAGATTGAGGGGAAATATGGAGATTATTTGTCAAAATTGATTGAGAAAAAGGTTGTGCCTGTTGGTCCATTGGTTCAAGATCCTACATTTGATGTATGTGACACGACTAGAGACATCATGGGATGGTTAGACAAGAAGGATGAGAAATCGACCGTTTTTGTCTCTTTTGGGACTGAATATTTTCTGACAAGACAAGATATGTTGGAAATTGCTTATGGTTTAGAGCTAAGCAATGTGAATTTCATATGGGTTGTGAGGTTTCCAAAGGGAGAAAATGTCAAAATTGAAGAGGCTTTGCCATTAGGGTTTCTTGAAAGGGCGGGAGAGAGGGGGTTAGTGGTGGAGGGATGGGCCCCACAAGCTAAAATATTGATTCATGAAAGTATTGGTGGTTTTGTTAGCCATTGTGGGTGTAGTTCTGTGATGGAAAGCATGAAATTTGGTATTCCAATAATTGCTATGCCAATGCACCTTGATCAGCCGCTCAATGCTAGAATGGTGGAAGATGTAGGCGTTGGGGTCGAGGTGGTGCGCGATCGGAATGGAGCTTTACAGAAGGAGGTTGTCGCGGCCGTGATTAGGGAGGTGGTGGTCGAAGGTGGCGGAGAATCTGTCCGGCGAAAGGCTAGAGAGATGAGTGAGAAGATCAAGGAAAAGGGGGATGAAGAGATCGATGAAGTTGTGCTAGAGTTGGTGAAGCTTTGTGCCGACAACAAGAAGAAATGAATGGTTTCCATTGAATTTCATGCTTTTTTTTTTTTTTTGGTTCTCTAGATATGGATACCTCTGCATAATTTATGAATATTGCAGTTAGGGTATTAGATCATTGATATATGAGATAACACCGCATAATTTATGAATTGCAGTGGTGTATTCTCTAATTTCAATTTCGATTTTAATAATAGTCATTATCAATTTTCAGTTATTACTGTTAGACATTGATACTTCTCTAATTCGTTAAACAAAAAAGTCATACATTGTTTAATTTTAATTTTTTTTTAAAGAAATCATCTCAATTTGAAGAGCTAAATCTCATATAAAATATTATTAGTGTGTGAAAATCAATATTTATTAAACACGGACAGAGTAACATGGCCCAATACAGGCCCGAAGCCTTCAATTCAGTTGTTTCCTCTACTGCAGCAGCTCCGCCTACTCCCTAGCTTGGGTAGACGATAGTCTGCAAAATGTTTGTGTGACCAATACTGGACTTCAAATGTATGGTCTCAATCGGGCCAAGAGACTGTTGGGTCTTGACCAACACAGGCCCGAACCCTTCAATTGTTGTCTCATAGTATTTAGGGTTTGTTCTATTGACAATGTAGGATATTTACTCGAACGATACATTAGATTTATAATTGAAAATTAGAAAAAATATAAAATAATTGTATGAGTGGTTGAAAATGACGCGAGAGAAAAAGTTAGTAAGAATTTATTGTGTATAGAACAAGTCCTTAATTTTGAATTTCTTCTACTTTATTTTATTTGTTGAAATATTGTGAATCAAACATACCCTATGTTTATACTCTTTGACAATCTATACAGGTACTCTTAAAATATATTGTTCTATTAATTTATTAAAATTATTAATTTAACACATGCATTTCTCCAAGTCGAGGCCGGAAAATTGAATACTAAGCATTTTCTTATTAGAAAGAAAACAAATTTTTTATTTTTTTGGGAGGATATATATATATTTCTAAAAAGTAAGAAAAAAGTCAAGAAGATGCATGAGAATTAATTTTATAGAAAATGTGCAAATAATTCGATTTTAAAACATGGTGAAGGCCCTTAATGAAATTGGTGAAAAATTAGGTGAGGGTTCAACTAACCAAATACTACGTTTAAAAGGAGGTTAAATTCGAAGCCAACTACCCACTGTCAAAATTTTAAACCGCTGTTGACCTTTCTTTATGCGGATTTCTGATTTTCGGTCCCAATTGTTGGAACTAGTATTCTACACGGCACCTTTTTATCTATTTCTCAGAAAAATGTATCTGCCCATATTTATTGCATTGCCTAATGCCTAACCCCTGCCATTTTTTTTTTCTTTTCAGAAAATAAATTTTCTCTACCTATCATTATACACTAATACAAAAAAAGCTTTAGGCGATGATTATTTTCTGCATAAGGCAATGGTTCTAAAAGCATCACATATAAAAGAGTGGCTAAAAATCGGCAGCAAATAAAACTATCGCCTAAAGTTGAAGAACAGGCGACGGTTCTTCTACAACCGTCGTTTATTTTGTAATGGTTTTTCTTAAGAACCGTCGCCTCCACTGCCTACTGCCTAACCTTTAGGAAATAAATTTCCTATACCTATTGTGTATATATATATATATATATATATATATATTGATTTGATAATTTTTTTTCTCTTTAATTATATAACCGCAAGCTTAATGTCCAAGAGCTTTGATCTAATAGTAAAACACCCCCGTTACCGGTTTGTTCCGGATTCGAACCACCATATCCCACCCTTATGATCCCAAATTTGTACTATAATAATAATAATAATAATAATAATAATAATAATAATAATAATAATAATAATAAGCTTAATGTGTATATGGGAATACACTTATTAATAACTAAGTATTATCATCATAAATAAAATTAGCGATAATTAGTAATTCCTCTTAAATGGAGTCAAAAGTTGTGGTTAATGGTTAAGGATAATTTGGATTTGTTTCGAGTTGATTGGTGACTTTGTTTCATGTTGGTAACTCATTTAAATGCTGGTCAAATTTAGTTTGTTGCGTTTATTGTGTCCGTTTATTTCATTTTAGAATGTTATTTTGACAATCATTTGACAAATATTTATTCAAAAAATACCAGTCAAAATGTAAAATCCACTTTTCAATTACTGCCAAATAGTGAAAATTCAAATAATATGTTGAAATATTAATATGTATAAATTTTAAAATGACGAATGAAATTAATATCATATCACTGTTTATAAATTAAATAATATTATTTACTTTTTTGATTATCAATCCATATAACTTTGACAAAATCGATCCAAGTAAACAATGAATTGAGGTCGTGATCCAATGCTATCCTCTTAATGAAAACACAACCAACTAATTAAACATATACTTATTTCTACATAGTATTAGTTCATTTTGATATCATAATTCGATGTTCTAGCGAGAAGTACCAAACTAAAAGAGTTTTTTTAACCAAAAATTATTTATGACACTTTTTGAGTATTTTCTTTTGATTATTTGTATCAAGTAATACTGAAGTCGAGATTTGTCATCTCAATTCCATGTCATTTAGGCTATCCCGACAATTAAAATAGTAGATGAGACGTCAAAATTTGACTCTCACGAGAATATAAGTATCAATATCAATATCAACTGCAAAATTTATTTTACTATTATTCACACATCTCCAAATTTCTACTACTATTTGATCTTAAAAAATAGATAGATTTTTTTTTTTTTTTTTTGTTTGAGTGAATTAAAACTGGTGAGAACCCTGGGTTAGAGTAATTAAAGCCATTCACCCACCTCCACTATCACCTTTTCTTTATAAACGCTTAGTCTAGCTTTATCATTTGCTCAACGCTATACTCCAAATCTTTTAAGCGCTCTCTTCACTCCAAAACCATCAAATCTCTCAAATGGTTTTAACTGACATAATCCTCCTGTTTCTAGCCTCTGTTTTTCTCCGCCTCTGGTGGCGGCATTGGTCCACCACCGGTGGTGGAGCAAAGAACCTCCCACCAGGGCCGCCAGGTTGGCCGCTCGTTGGCAACCTCTTCCAAGTCATCCTCCAGCGGCGCCCCTTCATTTACGTCGTACGGGATTTACGGGACAAATACGGCCCAATCTTCACCATGCAAATGGGCCAACGTACCCTCGTGATCATCACAAGCGCAGAGCTGATCCACGAAGCTCTGGTCGAAAAGGGCCCACTTTTTGCCAGTCGACCACCCGACTCGCCGATTCGACTCATTTTCAGCGTCGGAAAATGTGCCATCAACTCGGCGGAGTACGGCCCTCTCTGGCGGGTCCTACGCCGGAACTTCGTCACCGAGTTGATTAACCCTAACAGGATTAAGCAGTGCAGCTGGATCCGACGGTGGGCGATGGAGAATCACATGAAGAGGCTTGAAAATGAAGTTCTGAAAAATGGATATGTAGAGGTGATGAATAATTGCAGGCTTACGATTTGTAGTATTCTGATTTGTTTGTGTTTCGGTGCGAAAATCTCCGAAAGTCGAATCAGAATGATCGAAACCGTATTAAAAGACGTGATGATGGCAACCACCCCGAAGCTGCCGGATTTTTTGCCTGTGTTCTCGCCGCTCTTCCGCCGCCACGTGCAGGCGGCGAAGGAGCTGCGGAAGAGGCAACTCGACTGCTTAGTTCCTTTGATTCGTAACAGAAAGGCGTTTGTTGATGATGGAGGAAAACCTAGAGACACCGGTTCAGAAATGGCGAGTCCAATCGGAGCGGCTTATGTCGACTCGTTGTTTAATCTCGAACCGGCCGGTCGAGGCAAGCTTGGCGAAGAGGAAATCGTTACGCTTTGTTCGGAAGCCATCAACGCCGGAACTGACACCAGTGCCACCGCACTCGAATGGGCGTTGCTCCATCTCATAATGGACCAACAAATTCAAGAAAAATTATACGAAGAGATCGTTGATATCGTCGGAAAAAACGGTGACATAACCGAAAATGACGTCGAGAAAATGCCGTATCTCGGAGCAATCGTGAAAGAGACATTCCGGCGACACCCTCCGAGCCACTTTATGTTATCTCATGCGGCGATGAAGGACACGGAGCTCGGCGGATACACAATTCCAGCGGACGTGAACGTGGAGTTTTACACCGCATGGTTGACGGAGGACCCGAGTGCGTGGCGGAACCCTACCGCTTTTCTGCCAGAGAGGTTCTTGACCGGCGATGGTGTCAACGTGGACATCACCGGAATGAGGGGAGTGAAGATGTTGCCGTTTGGGGCTGGCCGGAGAATTTGTCCGGCGTGGACGCTTGGCACGTTGCATGTGAATTTAATGTTGGCCAAAATGGTGCAAGCTTTTAAGTGGATCCCAATCCCGGATAACCCACCCGACCCGACAGAGACCTTTGCTTTTACTGTTGTGATGAAGAATCCTTTGAAAGCGATAGTTCTTCCCAGGGCAAAGATTTGAAGAATTCATTTCTTTGTAGTTGCTACGTTAAGGGGCTCATCTAGTCTAATAATATTTCTAATATTATTATGTTTGCTTCTTTTTTTTTCCTTACTTCTCCCTTCGTATAAAGTATAAACCCATGTTATAAGTTATGTAAGATAATGTAGGCCGTGTTTTAAAATTCCAGTATTTTTATATCGGTTCCCCCCAATCCCCCTCCTTCCCTCCTCATTTTTTTTTTTTTTCACTAATAATGGTACCTTTTGATTGCGATTGATTCTTTAATGTGAAAAATAATTGAAAAGCGTTGACTAAACAATTTGTACTTAGTCAGCAATAATCAAGCACCGCTGGGAGTATCCGGTATTTTTTTTTATCACATATGATTTCGGTTTGAAAAGTCGAGATCAGATCTAGAACCAATATTACAAGGCGAAATTCCAACAGTTCGATACATTTTCGGGCAACACTGTTGGCCACCCGCCAAAGTTTGATCAAATTTTTTTATTGGAAACCAACGGCGTTGCCAAAAAATTTTCTGGACTATTGAAGCTTCGTTTCACTATAGTGATTCTGAATCTGGTCTTGATTTTTCCAACAAATATCGTATATGATTAGAAAACACCTGTGTGCTTGGGCATTTCTATGTACTTGCTACTTAGTTTAGTGGAAAGAGTAATTTTCGTGGACTACTTAGAATGTGGTTGATTAGAATCATTTTCTATGAAAAATGTCATTTTTCACTTAAATTTCTATGTACTCCCTCCGTCCCACTAAGATAGACACCCACCATTTTTCACACATATTAAGAAAATATCTTAAATGTTCTTGGAATTATAAGATATTCATATATTCTTCCAATTTTACCCCTATATTGAATGGTTAAAAAGTAGTGTGAACATGTTTAAATATCTTGGGAGATGAAATATCTATCTTGATGTTTAGTATTCCAATTATCTTAAATAGGGGTATTTTAGTACATGGAAAATAAATTATACATTCAATAAGGAAATTGGACTATAATTTGGGACGGACAAAATAGAAATACTTGCCTATCTTAATGGGACGGAAGGAGTATCTTTGAAACGCTTTTTATTTCCCTTGGAATTTATTTTCCATGTTATGCAAAAAATTGATATTTTTCCCTTGAAATCAAGGACTTCGAATTCCCATAAGGAGGGGGATGGGAAAATAAATTTCATGAAATTAAAATTCCGTCCACTTTTCTAACCTCCAATCAAAACACACCCTTAATTTCTATTTTCTATGCACGTACTAGTTCTCAGATGAATTTAGATTTTGGAAGAAAATGACAAAAGGTTCGGTAAATTACCACCAGACATGCTCGTATCAAATTGGCCTTTTTCCCCCATTTAACTTTATAAAATTAATTTTACCTCTGCTTATTCGAGGAAATGTTTCTATACATAATACATTCGTTTACAACAAACTGACTACAGAGAATTGCACTCTTATATTAAAAAAAAATCAAAATAAATAAATAAAAGAAATGCACCCCAGATCAAGAGTGCAAATCAGTATAATTTTTACATTTTTCCATAAATAAATAAATAAATAAAGGACCATGCTACAATACCATAATAGATGCCATAATAATTGACATAATGAATATGTGGCATGATGGACGGTTATTAAATATGTCAACCACTCAATCAGGACGGTTATTAAATATGTCAACTACCATTATGTCAACCATTATGACATTCATTATGGTAGTCTAGTATTTCCCATAAATAAAAGCAACACCAGTATAAACAGTGATAATCATTAAACAACATCTTAAATTTTACAACTAAGAGAACAAATTATTCAGTGTCAACTACGTACAATATTACTCATATCGGTAAGCTATAATATTAAATATCATTATTCTCTTTACAAAAAAGAGTCGAACATGATAATTAACAAAGATTTAACCTCTATATTTATTTATCTGTTTTTAATTTAAAAATTAACTTCTAATCAAAGTCAAACTTCAATAATGACACATAAGTCAAATGTGAAATATCTATTTACTGTCATGAATATATGTCTCTCGGTTCTTAATTATCGTTAGATCATTGTTATCAACATAATCTCAATACTTAATTATGATTAGATCATTTTCATTATTAAACTTTTTTTTCTTTTTGGTTCCAAAGGATTTTCATTGTTAAAATTGTGTGCATCCATTTTGATTATTAAAAGCTATTTTGTTATGTATAGGCTAAAATTTGTGTGTACAAGACACAAGATTCCAATAAGAAGATATGGAGAGTGATGTAACAAACTAATGAAATAAAAGTTCAAGACCAATAAGCATCGCAATGGGTTCGTCATAAAAATGTGAGGACACAAAAGTCTTTCTATGTGACGGAGTAGAACATGATCAACAAATATGGATATGAATCACAGCAATAAAATAGATGTACATTGAATTTCGACAAGAACAAGACTATATGCCAATGGCCCACGTAGACGGTAACAAAATAGTATATGGATAGAATGTTTTCCTAAGTATATTGATCATATTAATTTAATTGTTAATCTTCATTAATAGTAGCTACCACATATTTTAATGGGAGTACCAAGTATAAATTACATTGCAATTACGTACAATTTACCAATTAATTATTTAACTACAATTGAATGTAGTATTTAAGGAAGTTTTTTAAAATTTTGATCTGAATTAGCAATAATTTTATTTAGAATTTCATTTGTACCATTATATGCATTCTATATTCAGCATAGTTTATTGGTGCATCGCATATAATTAGCATAAGTGAATAATTAGTGGAAATTTAAAAAGAAAGAAAGGTAAAGAATTTTCTAGAGAATATAGAAATCAATATTTTCTAGAGAATATGGTTAAAATTATAGATTAAAAAATAGTTAATTTTAATTAAAATTTCCCTAAACTTGCTCTTAATTTCACTATATAATATATATAGTTCATAAAAAATACTAGATACTGTATTCTTTACATTTATTACGACAAGTATATATACACAACTATACAACGTTAGATGTCGGATCATGATGATGGTAGTTGAAGTAGCACCAACTTGGCCCTCAAAATACACCCCGATAAATGAATGGAGTAAATAAATAAATTAGTTAATCGATTAAAAAAAACAAAAAACAAAAACCAGAAGAAATTAGTTAATTTCCAATACGGCCCCTATCCAGTGTGACCAGTGGGCTTATTTGAAATTGTCTCGTTTATTTATAGTGGTAGTTTCCTTTTATTTTTAATAGCTTCTTCATTGAGTATTTAAAGTTTTAAGGGGCGTTCTATTTGTTTTATATTTTTTATTTTTATTTTCGAAAATATTTTTATATTTTTTATTTTTAATTGGTGTTTTGAGAAAATTGAAATGCGTTTGGTTTATTATTTTAAAAAATTATTTTTAAAAAGAGAAAATAGAAAACGTGTTTGATTTATACATTTAGAACCACTATAAATTAGTATAATAAAAATTATAAAAAGATCTTTAAACTTTAAAATTTAACAAAAAGGTCCCCATCTTCATCACCTATCCCACCCCAACCCACCCACGCCGTCTCTCTCTCTCTTACAGTTGCCGGTGAAATTACCAGCGACTGATGGTGGTGCAAACCACCATGAAAAAGGTGGTTCGCACCACCTCCCAGGTGGTTCGTGACCACCTCCGTGGTGGTCGAACCACCGTTCACGACCACCTCTGCGGTGGTTCAGGTGGTCGGACCACCTTATGAAGGTGGTCGGACCACCTTATGAAGGTGGTCGGACCACCTTTATATGGTGGTCCGACCACCTTTATATGGTGGTCCAACCACTATAATGGTGGTGGTCCACCACTATTAGTGGTCAAACCACCAGATCTGGTGGTTTGACCGTCAGATCTGGTGGTTTGACATTTTTTCGGTGGTGGTTGGCGGTTGCCGGCAGTAGTTGTTGGTGGTTAGGATTAAAATGTACAGAAATAAAAAGTTTGGACTCAAATGTAATAAATATAGAGTTTAAAATCCGAAAACGTTAAAAAGACGTTTTCGAGTTTTCTATACAAATTTTGAAAATATTTTCGAAAATGTGTTTTCGAAAATAATAAACAGAACGCGTTTTCAGCATTTTCGAAAATAGGAAACAGAAAACGACCAGAAAACAACAAAGAGAATGCACACTTCTTGTATCGAAACAATTAATGTGACACGTGCGATTTGGTATACCATATACGAGTAGGTGATGAATTTTGAACCAAGTTAAAATCCAATGGGAAAAACATTGTATAGTTGATTTGCATCGTTAAAACAGTATAGTTGATTTCTTAATATGTATTTTGACAATGAATTTGATGTGAAAATTTAAATCAATTTGTTTTTGGGTATTGTTCTTAAAAATTAAAAATTGTAGGTTCGAAACTCTAGTGAGGTAGCGAATACAAAAATAATAAGAGAACTTTTTATTGTTGTTATTTATCAGACAAGGTAATGTTTTTTAGTCACAACAGAAAAGAGCGATAGACCTCTAGATTTGGTTATTTGTTTGGCTAGTAACTAGTAACAATAACTTTTGATTTTTTTTTTTTTAAATAATTGATGACTCTCTATAGTCATCATAGGATTTGGGAAAACTGACTTTTTGTTATGTCAAGCATTTGTTAGTAGAATCTAAACTGTCTTTTTAAGACCTTGTTAACTACCACTGTCAATCTATTTGGATGCATAACTCTTTCATATAATACGCCTCGTGATGTCTCATGAATCAGATCTAGAATTAGTTGCAAGAGACAACTGCGGATGACTTGCCAACTCGATACATACTCCTAGCTTGGAAGTTTTACTATGCTACCACTTAAATGTGTAACAAGAATTTACCAACTTTAGGATTCGACAATGATTTATTTAACAGTTTAATTCCACCGATCTCCTCGTCTTGATGTTCCAAATGATTTAAGTGCAATGTGCAGTAGACTTGGTCATATGTAGAATCAGGATAGACCCGGTGGTTTTCCCCTAGCTTTTGCTATTTATCAATGTTTAGAAAATCGGACCGGACCGGCCGATTCAACCTTGAACCGGTCCAAAATCCGATCTGGTTATAGCTTTAAACCGGGCTATTAGAAAACCGGTTAACCGACTAGTTCAACAGTTTTAACCGGTGACCCGGTAGTGGTTCAACCGGTTTTTTCTTATTTTAATTTATTTTATTGGTTTTAATTTATTTTAAATTTTTTAATTACAAACGGTTCGACCCGGTTCAATCTTTTAACCCCTAAACCATTGTCTTCTCCCATTCGATGACCGATTCGATTTTCTAAACATTGCTATTTATGTCTAAGAGACGGGAGAAAGGAGATATGTTTTTTGTTTTTTCACTTTTCCCAAATTTTTTGTTCTATCGCTCTTCATATTTTTTTAAAAAAATTTATTTTTTATTTCTAATAGTATTATCGAACTTTCAATTGAGATTGTTTTTTAATCTTTAAAAACACACACTCTTCATTATCTTTTATCTTCTTCAAGTCTTCACCATCAAAATTCAGATGTGCGGAGAAGAAGTCACAATACGAGAAACTAGATTTTTATATTTGCATGGGTCAAAAGTTTATCTTTTAGGTTGTTTCTTGTTAAAACGATAAACGATCTTGTAATATTTTTTTTTTGCTATAAATAGTCATTGAATCGTTTCAAAAAAAAAAAAAAAGAAAAAAAAAGTGATTGAATGACCCAAAAGGACAATGGTGGTCATGGAATGACTCAAAGCCACCATGATTATTTTTGAACGAATGACTGGTCAATTTGAACTATTGAGTGAACCAATCAGTCTTTTTCAAACAACTGAGACATTGTTTTTTATATTATAAAAATTAAATATAAAAAATGGGCAAACAATACTTTATTTGAATTAGGTTCATTAAGGATAATTTAGGTTTAGGCGGCCTCAAAACCTTTTTAAAATAAAGTGAGACCTTAAAAAAATTTATATTAACAAAATTAAAAAAAATTATATTAACAAAATTAAAAAAAATTATATTAACAAAATTAAATATAAAAAATGGGCAAATAATTCTTTATTTGAATTAGGTTCATTAAGGATAATTTAGGTTTAAGCGGCCTAAAAAACCTTTTTAAAATAAAGTGAGGCCTTAAAAAAAATTGCAAAGTAAGATTAGGCAGTTGTGAAAAATTCTCCCAAAGCGATATTTATAATTGTTACTTATTTTATTTCAATTAGCAAAAGGACTATGGTTTATTCATTTATTTAATTTCGATCCAAAGGTCTAGGGGCTTATTCTTTACACAATAAATTTTTTTAAAAATTTTTACTAATTTTTTTCTCTCATTATTTTCAACCACACATATAATTATTTATAATTTTTTAATATATTCTACCCAATTTTTAATCATATGTCTAACTCGCAATTCGAATAAATTTATATTTTTACTAAACCTAGTGTAAAGAACATGCGCTTAATTTTTCTCTGAGGCAAGAAAAATAAGGGGGAATGCCCAACAGATACGCTTATAAGGGAAAATTAACAACTAAATCAAAACATTTTATTTTTTTATCATTCACTCATATTTTACATATTAAGACCAAAAAGGATCTTGAATGTCACAAATTTACAACAAATGCCACCACAGTAAAAAAAATTCATAAAAAATAAAATAAACACACTTTCAAGGTCTTCTATGTTTTAAATTCCATAAATAATCCTCCACCTTTCAAAGCTTGCACTTTAGTTTTCAGTTTTTTATCACCACCATTCCAACACCGAGACCACCGTTGCCGGCACCACCACCACAATCACCAAACCGTCACCACCACCCCCACCACCACCAAACCACCATTGCTACCCCATTGCCATTTCGCCACCGCTATTCCATCGTCATTCCACCACCACCATTCCACCACCACAACCACCAATACTACCACCACAATTCCTCGACCACCACCACCACCACCACTACCACCACCCCGCCGCCACTACCACCACACCACTTGCCAACACCTACCATTATTCCACAACCACCACCACCACCATTTCACCATTCAACCATGCACCACCACCACCAAGCCATCGACACCAACATTCCACCACCACCACCATTATTTTATATCGATAAGTACTATTACCTACCCCAAGTAATATTATTATTGATATTATTACATGTCTTGGTATTCATTTTACCCTACTGATAATATTACTTATCTCGATAATAATTTTACACACTTCAATAATCATAACCAAAACATAAAAATATCACAATATTAATATGTGTGCGATTGAAAATACCTACCTCAATAATAATACTACATCCCCCGATGATTATACCAAAACACTAAAAATATCGTAATTTTAAATTCACCTTTAACGTTTCGTTATTAGCTTCCACAAGTAATTTAGATCACTATCCCAGTAATTATTATCTACACACACTATCTCTCTCGATTACCACCACAAGTAATTTAAATTACCACCCCAGTAATATTATTACCTACATAGGTAATAATATTAACTACATCTGTAATAGTGTATTACTGACCCCGATAATACTATTAACAACCCCGATAATCATAGCAATACCAAAAAAAAAAAAAACCCAATCTCATCCACAAAAATTTTGATTTCCTCTCTATGCACTTTTTTCTCTAGATTACTGCTCCCGATAATCTATACTACCATTCGTCTTTTCGCTTCCCTTGTCTTCAACTTTTTCACTCTACATATTTTCTCTCTTTAGATTAACACCCCGCAATAATCTAAATTACCATCCCCGATAATCTATTACAACTCCCAATAATCTCTAGTACGGTTTCACAATGGTTAAAAAAAAATTCAATCAGAAGCCAATAATATTATTATTTACCTCGATAATAATATTATCTACTCTAGTAATCACCACCAAAATGTCAAGGGATTCTAACTCTAACTTACCTTTTCAATAACCATGCATTTTACAAATTGAAATTCACTTTTCCAAACACTTATTTTTCGAAAAACGTAAATAAAATGAGCAGCAAAATAGAATTTACAAACTATATATAATAGATTTGGGAAATTCTATAGCTAGGCTCTTGGAAGTTTTTGGCTTGGTCTTCAAATTGGTGCATGCGATCGCGTTTGGCCAACTTTTCTAACTTTGTACTTTTGGTCCCCGGGCTCTTCAATTACATTGTTTTGATACCCGATAATGGTTTCTTGCGTAGAATGGGTCCTAATACATAAGAAGTTGATTTCTTTGACCCACTTGCTTTCATTTCACGATCCAAGCTGTAAATTGTTCCTTTAGATGAGTTTTGACACAATTCCTCAATCAACTCCGTCTTTTCAATATTCTTTAGCTTGATTGCTTGGGATCTTGTGACCGATCCAAGTGGCATTTGGGATGAATCCTTTGGCATCGACTTCGATGAGCTACCGTGAATTATATCAATTCTCTACCCAAGTAATATTCTTACTTACCTCCAATAATAATATTACCTACCCAGGTAATTATAACCATAACACTAAAATACCACAGCCTTACTAAACATGTGAGATGGTTTTTCAATTTGAACATTCAATAATTTTGAACCAGCTACTAGACTGTGTTAGTAAAATGTTTTTGTGTGGTAAGAGATCACTTAACCTAAACAAAACACTTGCTGCAAATATTTTAAATTAGAAGGAAGTAAACATTAAGCAATATAGAAATTCAGATTTGAAACTTCAAATCATCAAAATACGTTGCATAAAAACAATAATCAAAATTCATGTCATGATTTGGTTACTCCCATAGTCCCATATCAACATCATATTGCCCAGAAATATACACCACGAATAGAGAACCAACCACTCAATTTGAAGCAAACACCGCTGGAGACACCTACTGCCACCGCTGAAATTTCATATAAATGTTAGCATATGGATGTTAATGCATTTTTATCCATTTTTTTCAAATTTCAAATTTGGTCAAACAAATCACATCCATATATTTCTCCACTCATTAAATCTCCATCATTCAACTCCACTTATTCTTTCTCTTCTTACTCATAAAAATACATTAAAACTCATCCGCTAACACATTCGAGTTTGGATGCGTTAGCGAGAGTTGATGCTTTAATATAGGTCTAGAAATGAACTCAAATCACAAATGCTCCAATTTTCATGGGATTGTGTAAACTAGCAGAATCTGTTGTAGAAAAATCCAAGAGAAAGCATGAAACCATAGCACCTTTAAACAAACAAAATAAGACACATGATCACCATTGTATCAACTGCATACAGGAATGTTCAGGTGCACCCCGGTGTGCCATAGCTTATGGCAAACCCGGGAGATTTTCTCCCTCGTTCGAATTCCGTTTTGAAATCCGAAAATTTTGTTGGATTCATCACGACGAGATGGACCTCCGGCAATTTGGAAAAAAAATTTTGGACACCGTGGCGGTCCGTGGTGACCGGTCAAAGATCGGTCAAAGTTTTTGGCAAAATTTTGGCCAAAAACTTTGACCGGTCACCACGGCCCGCCACGATGTCCAAAATTTTTTTTCCAAATTGCTGGAGCTCCGTCTCATTGTGATGAATCCAACAAAATTTTCGAATTTCAAACTAATCCGACGAGGAGAAAATCACCCCTGTGCCATGTTTACAGACACCCGGCACCTAACATTACCACAACTCCATACGAGCTTGACTCCCAAAGCATGCTGTCTCCATAAAACAAAGAAATTTCATATATTAGTTGATTTGACTATTGTGATAATGTTAGGTGCTGGCGGGTGTGTCATAAACATGGCACACCGGGTGATTCTCCTCTCGTCCGGATTAGTTTTGAAATTGAAAATTTTGTTGGCTTCATCACGACGAGACGGAGTTCCAGCAATTTGGAAAAAAAAATTTGGATGCCGTGGCGGCCCGTGGTGATGGGTCAAAGATCGGTCAAATTGTTGGCCAAAATTAACCAAAAACTTTGACTGATCTTTGACCGGTCACTACGGGCCGCCACGGTGTCCAAAATTTTTTTTCCAAATTGCTGAGTCTGCCTCGTCACGATTTAATCCAACAAAAGTTTGATTTCAAAATCAATCCCACGGAGAAATCACCCCGGCTTATGTTTATAAAGACACCCAGACCTAACATCACTGTTGACTATTGTTCTTTCTCTCTCTTCTCCTTTATATGGGAAAAATACATCAAATTTTGTTCCAAACTGAATGTTCTTCTTCAGGGTAACAGTTATTTTTCTATTTTTATTTTTTGTTTTCTGCATAAAGAAATTCTTGAACTTCTGTCAAACCAAAAGATTGGTAAAGCTTCTTCTCCTAGCACCTCCTTCACCTTTGGAAACACCTACTGCCACCGCTGCTCTCAGCGGTAGCCACCCACAGCCTGGTCGAGACCACCTTTCACCTCAGCCTAGCATTCGACAACACCTTTCTCCGGTGCACACACATACAAGCAACACAAAGACACTTCAAACACCTCAAAATCATCCAATAGAAGAAGAGAAGAGGTAGTAAAAGGGAAAGGAGCCTGGAATAAAACTCTGTTGGCGGATTTCCCTCATCTTCGCCGTGTCCCTTCTCTCTCTCTCACCTTCTTCTTCCGTCGCGCGGTCCGCCTCTCTCCGCCACCACTTCCGGACGACATCATCACCGGCGGACTCCGGGCATATTTCCCCCAGCCTATGTCTTGTACTCCGACCTCTCTCTGCCTTACAGTTTTGCTCTCCTTCACACTACACACTAGCTACACGCTAGTGTGTAGGATAAGCCATGTACACTATCCTTCATAAATTCATGGAGACTATATGAGCCCCTACTAGTCAACAGTTATATATTATTCATTCATCTCACTTATCATAGATTTCAATAAATAAATAAATAAATTGGTGACATGGCGACCTCACCGGACGTCACGTCATGGAGTGTGTGTAGGAGTGTAGGAGAGCACCAACGCTCAGCCTTATTTTCCCAAGCAAACATATAGCGTGTATTGATCAAATGGTTGTAGTTAGTGGTTAAAAAATAAGGTAATCAAATTTAGTGGACAATAAGAGCATCTCCAATGCAATATTATCTATTGTGCTTATGTGGCAAAAGATATTGACATTATAATAAAAAATTTATCCAATTCACTTATATTTATGTTGTATATGTAACAAATTATTATTTGATTTTTAAAAAAAAATAAAGAGAGCGAAATAAAATGATTGGATAGTGAACTTTAAATTAATGGTAGATATTGTCAAGTGTAATATCTAAAGTTAAACATTGCTCTTGATAATGTCTAATATTTAATGTGCTACATAATTAATTTTTTGCCATTTGTTAAAATTTTTTTCCTTGATATTATTGCATTGAGAATGTTCTAAATAATTTTGGGCTGTATTTATCTATCATTTTCTCTAAAAATAAGGAATAAAAATGAGGACTAAAATATCAAAACAATATCAAATTAAAATAGCTTTTCGATAAAATTGGAACCATACAAGAAGATTAGCATGAGGCAAGGATGACACGCACCAAAAAATATCAAATTAAAATGAGGTCATTTTACAGTTATTTAGTCACTGTGATCAACATGGAAAAGGTCCAATCATACAACCAATAAAGAAACGGCACGTACAGACGTACTCACCTAGCCACCGTGGGAACACCAGAACGGAGCCAGCTGGCGCAGATTTCGCGTTGGAAATCACAGAAATAGTGAAGAAAAGACGTATTAGATTTTCTTTCGCATTATTTTCTCTTTGAGACAAAGAAAAATTCACTCACAAACACGCGCGCACACACACACAGTGAGAGTGAGAAGATGGAGTGTTTGGAGTTGATGCCAAAGATCGAATTACATGCTCACCTCAATGGTTCCATCAGAAGCTCCACTCTACTGTATGCCCAATCCTCCAATATTTAACGGTCACATAATTGATCCTTTATTTTCACGACAAAGTAGAATTATTTTCTCATAACCGAATGAAAACGAGAGATATCGTCTTCGTACGCAGAAATTGACATCCGTTTTTCGAATTACTCTGTGTTACTTGGTCAATACATGGATGGTGATTATAGTTTGAATTCACGTTTCGTTAATTGGGATTTGAATTTTAATTGTGTTAAGATGAAATTGCTGGAGATTTGGGTGTAAGGGGCAATAATTTTTAATTAGAAATCGGTATATATAATTTAATAATTAAATTTTCCCACATTTGTTGATGGTGCTTTGAATTTGTTTAGATTTAGACTTGTCAGTTGTTGGTTTTAATTTTGAACACAGTGAACTTGCTGGAGAAATGGCTAAGAGGGAGACTCCAGCCTTCTCAGATGTGGAGAATGTAATAGTGAAACGTATGCATACTTGTCACTGAAATAGTTGTCCTATTAATTTATTAATCACATTTTTTTTCCTTGTATTTCGACCTTGAAATTATTCTCTTGCTACAAATGTAGACAATCGTTCACTTGGCGAAGTGTTCAAAATGTTTGATTTGATCCACATTGTCACCACTGACCATAAGGCAGTCACAAGGATTACCAAAGAGGTTTCGTTGATTTCCCCTCTCGTTTTCTTGGTATAATGTTGAGTTCCAAAGATTTGATAATTGTGTTTGCATTTATGCCTGAAATGACAGGTGATTGAAGATTTTGCTGCTGAAAATGTTGTTTATCTGGAACTCAGAACCACTCCGAAGGTACGTTAATTAATGTCAATGTGCAATCCAATTCATGAACATGATAGAGGAAAAGGGAACTATCATTGGATTTCATTAGAATGGTGTGGTACAATCTATGGCAACATGTCCTAGTACAACTTTAGAGTGTGGTTAGTCTTTGTTGCAAATTCATTTGATGTCTAATGGCAACTTGTGATTTTTCACAACTTCTTGAAATGCAGCGGAATGATTTGAAAGGGATGAGCAAGCGTTCATACATGCAAGCAGTTTTGGAGGGCATAAGTGCTGTCAGTGCGGTGAAAGTTGATATTTCTCATGAACTGGTTGCAGAAACTACTGTGACTGAAACATGTGGTAGAACTGGAAAGAAGAAGATATTTGTGAGGCTTCTTCTCAGCATTGATCGTCGTGAGACTACTGAAGCAGCAATGGAAACTGTACGTTCAGTATATTTCGCAAAAAAAAAAATAAATAAATAAATAATGCTGTCCAAACCGTCGAGTCCACCTTAACCAAAAGTTTTGGGTGTCTAAAACATTCAAGAGCTTAGGGCTCTTACACCTATGTTCTCTGTGAAGGTTAACGTTGCTTTAGAAATGAGACGATTTGGTGTAGTGGGCATCGATCTATCTGGCAACCCCATGGTCGGTGAATGGTACGCCCTACGCTACCAGTAGTTTAACTTTTATCCTGCAGTCTAAATGTCATCAGTTCACTATTGTTTCCTTGGTTACTCAAGAGTCAGTTATAACTAATATGTAGTCATTTCTGATTTTACTAGGTCAACATTTTTGCCAGCTCTAGAGTTTGCTAAGATGCAAGGACTTGCGATTACTCTGCATTGTGGCGAGGTGTATTTGATTTACATCTCTGCAAAATTTCTCCATGGTGCTATTGCTAGAATAACTCTTAAATAATTTAGTTCTGTAACTTAGTGCTTTTAGGTGTACAATTCGAAGGAAATCCACGCCATGCTAGATTTTCTTCCGAATAGAATTGGACATGCTTGTTGCTTTGAAGAGGAAGAGTGGAAAAAGTTAAAGAAGTCCAAGATTCCGGTCAGACTTTCATACCCATAAAGGATATGTATTTCCCTTTCATTACATAACAGAGGATGAAAAACACAGCACAATCTGCCCTCATCATTTAATTTCATTTATACTGTCAACTTTGGTTGCATTTTCCTTGTTTTACCATATCAGTTCCCGTATTTACTGGCATCCTTGGTGGATAGAACAAAACTAGTTATTTTCGGTTGTCGTTGAGATACAGTTGATTTCAGTCTTTACCAATATCATCATTAAAAGTTCTTATAATTTTTTTAGTGGACCTTCGTCTTCTGCTATGCATAATCCATGGATTTTTCACTGCTGACATTTTCGTGTGTGGATCTTCTCTATTCTCACAGGTCGAGATTTGTTTGACATCCAACATAAAAACAGAAACTATCTCTTCTGTTGATGTCCACCATTTTGGTTAGATATTTTAATTCTGTCTCAATAACATATGTATATTTTAATCCTGGATAGCATTCTATGTTTCAGTAGTGTGTATCAAACATGCTGAAATTTATTTCTTTAATGTTTATTTCCATTTTGTAACAACATAGTTTCTACTTGGCAGCTGATTTATATAAATCAAACCATCCCTTAATACTCTGCACAGATGATGCTGGGGTTTTCTCTACCAGTTTATCTGCTGAATATCTGCTTACCTCGTCTGCATTCGGTGGGTGTTACCTATTCTGTGTGTATGATTCTAACAATAACAGTTTAGTTTTTGTAATGATATGGGCATCATTTTGATCTTTTTGTACATTTGGATTAACAAGGTCTTGGTGAGAAGGAACTGTTTGAGCTAGCAAGGAAGGGAATTGAGTTTGTTTTTGCTGGGAATGAAGTGAAACAAAAACTGCAGGAAATCTTTGCTAGAGCTGGTAGAGAGATGGATTTGTAATATGAATTTTATCTTAGGTTCTGACTGACTTTCTTGGACGACTTCATTAATTCTGAGAATTTGGTTTATATGATAAGTCGTTTATCTTGAATTTGGCATTTTTACTTCTTATTATAGTATTTCTTAGATTATTGTGTTTGAAAACAATAATAGCATTAAATATTCAATTTATTCCAGGATACATAGGCTATATTGATGTCTAGTATATTTGGAAACTCATTTTGGGATTTTTGTATTCAAGTACTTGTATATCTAATCTAATCTAACTATAATAAAAGAGCTACTTGCGGGGTCCATCGTCGTCATCGCCGTTTCGTCCATAACAAGTGCCGTTTTCTTCATTTTCTGCTTTCCTTCTCTCTGTTTGTCTCTCACCGCAGGTGTCGTCGTCATCTCCATTGTTTGTAATTTCCTTATGTGGCTTTTGTGTAAAGCTACTCCTCTTCTTCATTTTAACCTTGAAAAAAACAAAAAAGGTAAATTTGTAGGTATCTTTCTATACTCCCTATATTTTACTGCGATTTTTGCAATAGTTATTTTTCTTTTCAAAAATTTGTGTTTTTCTTATGTTCCTTTCCGTAGAAATTTCTCTTCCTATTGAAAAGCTCTTAAAGTTGCGGCCTTTGTTTGTAGACCTTTGCATAATTGCATGTGTCTTTGCCTAAGTTTTTCCATGATGCTAATTGGATTATTGGAATAAAAGATAGGTAGTTAATTTTCTTTTTCTTTTGTGTTTTGGTGATATATTCAAGCACCATTTCTCTCAATGGAAATAGGTAATTAAGTTTGTGGAGTAGCCTATTATTAAGTGAAAACTCGATTTCAGGTGTTAATTGCCTTCAAACCCATAACATGTCAATTGTTGTGTATTACCCTTTGTGATGTCAATCATTACACATACCCAACATATGATAATTTGTCGACTGAATTGAAAGCTCTTCCACAGTTCTTTTGACTGTATAATCAGTCATTACCATGTAAGGAATGGAAAATCAGTAATGTGCTAAGGCAACACCTCCAACTATTAGCATTGTTAAGATAAGTGGGGTTATTTTATTTTATTTCACTCATAAGGATAGAATAGTCGTTTTATCTTTCTTTATTTAGTTTATATATAGTCTAGTTATATTTAAAGTTTAATATAGCTCTTGCATTGTAAAGCATCACGTTTCTATTAATGAAAGCCATAGTTCTCTTTTCCTCTTGAATTTTCTATGTTGGTTGAGATTGTTTAACAACCATGACTCACGTGAAGGTGTCTTAATCCTATTCTCCTTGAAACTCATGGCAAGCGAAAGGCAGCCAACTATGTTCTGTTTTCTAAGTCTATGATGACAGTTATGTATATAAGCAATCTATGCTTTCTTAATCCTAGGGGAACTTGGACGTCATTTTAATTTCAGTGCACAACCGGATTGGATCAACATCATTCTCTTGATAATTTGCAATAGTCAATCATTGGCGAAACATAAAATTTGATATTTTTAGTTTATTTTTATTATCATTTGTTGGTCTTTTTATATGTAAGAGAATCTCCTTGTAGTCTTGCTTAGGTTGTGGACATTGAGTACTTGAGTAGTATCATAAAGCTCCTTGGATCAAGAACATCCTACTAGCTCTGTATGTTGCTATTAGACACTGCACAGTGGCTCTATTGCATGAACACCCTTATTCGTCGAACTATTGTGGTGCTTTCTGAAATAAGCGGTAGCTTCTCTTTATGGTGCGTTTTTGTTCGATTAGATGGTTATGTCAAAATCATACAATAGTTGTGCTTTTTATGTTTTAGAGGTCTTATTATTACTCTATAACTTGAAAATACCTTACAGTGATGTCTAATTTGTTAACAAATAGAAGCTCATTGAATCGAAATTGAGCAGCATCAGGATTCACATGGGATAAGAGGCATTAGTTAGCATAACCTGCAGAATTCTTATTTGATACAACATTCAGTAGCGACGAAAAAAATACATCCATACATTCATTCATTCAATTCTTCCTCATTGACTGTATAAAGCATGGTACGAAAATTATATTATGTTAATCTTCTTCTATCTACTGATATTGTTTGTTGTTATCTAATGAAAAAGCACGTCTAACTTTACCTACTTCACCGTGTTTATGGAGAAAATTGAAAAAGCATGTCTACGCTAGCTTTCTTTAACTTTCACATTTGCCTTAAAAATAAATTGATTTTTTTCCCTCAAAAAGAGTGTGTTAGCGTATAAATTAAAAAATATTTTTATAAGTAGGAAGAGAAAATTAATGGAGTTGGATAGGGATGGCAACGGGTCCGTTCGGGGACGGTGCGGGCCAAACCACGAACCGAACCGGCTGTTTTTAACCGTAACCATAACCGAACCGAACCGTTGGTGTTTCGGTTCGGGATTCCGAACTGTTTTCGAACCGTTTTTTTTTTTTAAATTCTATATAATTAAACCAAATCCATGGAGGAGGGTTCGAACTCAGGCTTTTCGATTGCAAGACACCACCACTAACCAACTCGACTAACTATCAACTTGTGAATATAATTGCACGATTTAGTAATTATTATGACTTTACACCTATAGCTTCGTCCATGTTAGCGGGTAAACGGTTTGGTTCGGTTTTCTTTTCCCCGAACCATAACCGATCCGCCCCGGTTCAGGTCAAGAAAATAGCAAACCATATTTGCCCCATCGACCCATCGGTTCGGTTTTTTTCGCCCCGTTGATTCGGGTAATCACGGTTTTCAATTTTCGCAATTTTTTTGCCATCCCTAGAGTTGGATGGTGGAGATTTAAAAGTACAATTGATATGTGGATGCGATTTGTTTGACCAAATTTGAATTTTAAAAAATAAATTAAAATTACTATAGTAGGGATTGATGAAAATGCATCATCGATATCATAGAGGACAAAACTTTTTTACCTATCAAGTTTCCACACCATCAAAGTTGTTGCCTCGATTGCAGAGCAGGTGACCTCGATGTTGGCAAACTTCGTTCATGTGATGACATGATGTCAACCCATTACTGATAACCGTATGTCGAAAGTCTATATTTCTGCTTGGGGGCGCTACCTACACCCATAATTTTATCCATACACCCATTTTTTTTTTTTTAAACACTTTCATATATTATTTCTTACACCTTACATTAGAAAATTCAATCCTATCATGGGCTCAATTTTCAACCCATCATTTGAAGTTTGAAATGTCTACAGTTTTAAAGATCAGCTTTTATGATACTGATTAATTTATCAAAAATTTTTTTGGCAGGGATTAATTTATCATTTGAGGATCAAATTAATACTTTATTTAGTCCAATTAGTTTTTGCTTTTCTTTTATTGAACTCTTTTTTACACATGTTTCTTGTAATTCACCATTATTCAACCTTCTTATTCTTGTTATATTTTTCGGAAAATGTCAAATTGCCTGAAACAAACTGAAACAAACGTAAGAAGATCAAAAGAACACCAGCAAAAAAGGTTAGGAATTGGATTGCAGTTTTTCAGAAAAGGTGAACAAAAAGAATTTGCAATTCATAGTTCATTCAATTAATTCACATTTTCTCTTCTATCATTTGCAGTCAATTTTACATTAATTTATAATGTTTTTTATTTAAGTTTTAACTACGCATTTAATTTATTATTATTTTTTTAATATTTCATTTCATATCACTCCCTGATAATAATTACTACAAAAAATAAAAAATAAAATAAAAAGAAAAAATAAAAAATTGAACGAGTGCTACATCACAGGACGACGCCGTCGGAGTTTCATTTGAGTTTCGCTGCTTGCCGACACCTGAAACTCCAGACCCGCCAGCTGCAACAAAACAAGACCTGGCGGATGCTTCACTCTCATTGACAATCCGTCTCGTATATACGTATGCATTTACACAAACCAGCAATTAGGTGAATCTCTTCAGTTCTTCAAACAAGAAATGGTGTAATTTCTACTTCGAAATGAACCAATGCGGATTCACTGAATCCGCATTATTGATTCCATTAAAATCAGATCCTGAATTCTTAATCAATCAATCACAAAAAATTGAAGAAGGATTGACACCCTGATCTGAAACTTAGCATTGGTAATCGATGTCCTGGGGATTGGGTTGGAAGCGTGCATCGGAAGTATTTCACCTGATATTGAGCTACGGCTCCGACGTCGATACGCTCGATGACGTCACGCCGACGTCATCCCGATCATCATCCTCCGCCTCCCCATTCTCCGCATCATCCCCCACGTCGTCGTTGCAGGATGTTGCGAACATTGGCAATCAGGAGCAACTAGGGTTTAGGGTTGACCTCGAGTGGAACGCCGGTGACGATGAGGATCAAGTTGCTCTGAAGCTTCAGTCACAGGTAATGGTCGCCTTGCCTTCACCGCAAGATACTGTTCAAATCGAATTGAGGGAGAGGGGCAAAACTGGTGAAAGCAATTCTGAAAGTGGGGTTGATGATGGCGATCATTTGGCTGATGGCGATCATTTGGCTGATGGCGATGGTGGGAGTGAAAGTGTTTTGGGGAATGCACAAGGGGATGGAGTAGAGGTAGAGATGAGTGTGGTGAAGAGGAGGGAGCCGTTGAGGGGGATGATAATGTGGAGGTCAGGTGGTTCAGGCCAGCAGAATGATGGGGGAATAGGCGTGTTGGTAAAGCTAATGAGGTCGAATTTCGCAAATACTGCAACAGATGGAGTGCCCATGGGGTCTGGCTGTGCAGAACACTGGAGGAATGTCAATGTAGTGAGCCTTTGTGGTCTTGGATTGACAGTGAGTCCATTGCCCTCATCAAATGTTATGATGATCAACGCTGTTCATGTTTGTTTTGTTTATATTATGCACAGTAATTGATAGGTTTATTCTTGAAATGCTATGAAGTTTTAATGAGAATTGAATTTCGAGATGTCATGTTCAAAGAAGCGGCTTAAGTTTATGACTTTATCATTTTCCTGTACAAATAACGGTTTGCAAATTGGTTTTATTATGTACCCAAATCAGTAGCTTGAATTCTGAATTAGCCAATGATTACAGGCAGAAAGAATCCTGTTTGGTGCCTTTTTGCTGTCGGTTTAATTTAGCTGGTCATAATAAACAGGTGGTTCTCAATTTCTACATTAGGGGGATCCAGTTGCACTGAAACTTATGGAAGAGTAATCTTCTTATTAGTTCCACGAGTGATTGAATATTTAATCGTGGTTGTTTGTTATCTCAGACATTGCCAGTGGAGATAACCCAACTTGCTCAACTTGAGAAACTATACCTCGATAATAACAGGCTATCAGTTTTGCCACCTGAGCTTGGTGATCTGAAAAACTTGAAAGTTCTTGCTGTAGATTACAATATGCTTGTTTCTGTGCCTGGTAAGATTTGGAACTTTTCTTTTGTTTTGATCCCTATGCAGATTGTTTAATGATGTAGCTTCATCTTTGATTATATCTAAATCTTGAAAGGAAGCAAGTAAGATGAGTTACAGGCAATATATGATAGGACTATTTTTTTTGCTCATAAATTCATTGCTTGTGTTGGTTGAAATTATAAGCAGTTGAATTAAGACAGTGTGTTGGTCTTGTTGAATTGTCTCTGGAACACAACAAGCTAGTCCGTCCACTTCTCGATTTCAGGTCATTCACTTATAATCTATACTTTCTGTTTGCACTATGCTAAATTTTACTTTTTTTAAATCTTGGAGAATGTTTAATGCATCTTTGAGAAGCTTATGTATTTTTTCCATTTTGTTGACAGGGCTATGGCAGAGTTGCGCGTTTTAAGGCTTTTTGGAAATCCCCTTGAATTTCTTCCTGAGATTTTGCCATTGCATGAACTTCGGCACTTGTCTCTTGCAAACATTAGGATTGTGGCAGATGACAATTTGAGATCAGTCAATGTACAGATAGAGGTAGGTACTACATGAGTTTTGCAGTGGCTATTCTGCAGATTATACTTATGTCTGCTCAGATTGAAGTTAACGTTCACGTGGTATTAATTGTAGATGGAGAACAGTTCTTACTTTGTTGCATCTCGACATAAACTGAGTGCCTTCTTCTCTCTGATATTCCGATTTTCTTCCTGTCATCACCCTTTGCTGGCTTCTGCCTTGGCGAAGATAATGCAAGATGAGGCAAACCGTGTAGTTGTGGGAAAGGATGAGAATGCTGTGCGGCAGCTCATTAGTATGATAAGTAGTGACGATCAGCATGTGGTATGTTTGAAATTTTTAGTTCGATTGATCATCGTTTTCAGATCTACTTTTATTATAAGTTCCACGATTTTGCAGGTTGAGCAAGCTTGCATTGCTCTATCAGCTCTTGCCTCAGACGCCCACGTGGCAATGCAATTGATTAAATCTGACATCATGCAACCCATTGAAAGGGTGTTGAAATCTACTGGAGCTGAAGAGGTGACCTCGGTGCTGCAAGTTGTGGTCAACTTGGCTTTTACGTCTGACACTGTAGCTCAGAAAATGTTGACCAAGGATGTCCTGAAGTCTTTGAAGTTACTATGCACCCATAAAAATTCAGAGGCAAGCTCATCTAATGCAGTGCTATCATGTTCTCAAGGCTAACCTTCTATTTCTTTCCCACTGAAAGTGTAGGTTCTCGTTCCTCAGGTAGAAAGATTGGCTTTATTTGCTCTTGGAAACTTAGCTTTCTGCTTAGAAAACCGCCGCTCCCTAGTTACTTCAGAAAGTCTGCGGGAACTTCTTCTGCGTCTGACGGTTTCATCTGAGTCCCGTGTGAGCAAAGCTGCAGCTCGTGCCCTGGCAATATTAGGTTGGTTTGATGGGAATTTCATTTTTCATTTTGGATATGATTTATATCCAAAATCTGACCGGACAGATGTTCTTCATTTAGGAGAAAATGAGATTCTGCGGCGTGCTATTCGAGGCAGGCAGGTGCCAAAGCAAGGACTGAGGATACTTGCAATGGATGGTGGTGGCATGAAGGGTCTTGCAACTGTAAAGATTCTAAAAGAGATCGAGAAGGGTACTGGAAAGCAGATACACGAGCTTTTTGACCTTATTTGTGGAACATCTACTGGTGGAATGCTTGCTGTTGCTCTTGGAATCAAACTGATGTCCTTAGAAAAATGCGAAGAAATATACAAAAAATTAGGTCAGTTTACTCTTTCAAGGGAAAAGCTCCTATGTCTTGGTTTCTTCAGTATATTTTCCACTTAGTTCTTTGTATATCTCCCTCTTTTTTTCTTTTTTCCTTTTATTTATTTATTTATAATTCGTTTGCATTTTCCTTCCAGGAAAACTTGTTTTTGCTGAACCCGTGCCAAAAGACAATGAAGCAATAAGTTGGAGAGAAAAGTTGGATCAACTCTATAAAAGCTCATCTCAGAGTTTTCGTGTTGTTGTGCATGGATCTAAAGTATGTCATCCATTCTTCTTTTTTATTTTATATTTTTCATGGTTGTTTCTTCAACTTCAGTAGTCCTGATATTGTCTTTAATAAGAAAACTTAGATACATAAATATAGATGGTGATCCTTGATATGTCGAAGAGGCTATGTGCATGTGCATTTCCTATAACCTTTTTCCGCCCTCTTTTTGTCCTAGTCCCTTGCTCTATTCTCTGTCGTGCCTTGAAAACATGCAACGAAGTGTTTTCTGACGGGAAAATTGAGCATTCTATACAGAATTTTAGAGTGATCCTGTAGTTTCTTCCAGCACAGTGCAGATCAGTTTGAAAGACTGCTGAAGGAAATGTGCACGGATGAGGATGGAGATCTCCTCATAGAATCAGCAGTGAAGAGAATTCCCAAAGTATTTGTTGTCTCAACTCTTGTCAGTGTTATGCCAGCTCAGCCATTTATTTTCCGAAATTACCAGGTTCGACTTGAAATTTTTTTGTTTTTACTTTCACTTGTTAATTATTTGCAATACTCTTTTTTTGGTTGCTTTATTGTTATGATAACTTAATTATCTCCTGAAGTTCAGTACCCTGCCGGGACACCAGAGGTTTCTGCTACCAGCTCAGAAAACCTGGCAACTGGCGGCCAAGGAGCAACAACTACTGGAGCTCCATATAACCGTAATGCTTTCATTGGAAGTTGTAAGCATCATGTATGGCAAGCTATAAGAGCATCATCTGCAGCACCCTATTATCTAGATGATTTCTCTGATGGTACCTTTCTTGCGTTTTCTTTTTCTGCATTCAATTTCATGACTCTCCATCTGTATTGATCATTTTTTGTGCTTGTTTATGAATAGTATTCCCTTCTCATATTATGAATTTCATTTTCCACAGGCGTATATCGCTGGCAAGATGGGGCTATTGTAGCAAATAATCCTACTATTTTTGCCATACGAGAAGCACAACTGCTCTGGCCTGATGCTAATATTGATTGCTTAGTTTCCATCGGCTGTGGATCAGTTCCAACCAAGGTACCAAGAATCGTTCAGTATTCTGCAGATCCTGAATTTTTAATGAGAAGATTTTATCTTCTAGGCTTCGGTACTATATTCATAAGAATGTTCCTTAGAAGCTAAGGAACTAAACCAAAAGTTCGAAACTCTCCCGTTGTGTGAATTTAGTTGTAGGTCATAGTGGCTTGATACTTGCGGTGTAATTATTTTTTGGCTTGCAATAGTTGTTCTTTCTTCAGTCTGTTGATTCCCTGCTATCTGTTGTTCTTTTATATTAGGTTCGCAAGGGTGGCTGGCGCTACTTGGACACTGGGCAAGTTCTGATTGAGAGTGCATGCTCTGTAGACCGTGTGGAGGAAGCTTTGAGTGCATTGCTCCCTATGCTGCCAAGTGTGCAGTACTTTCGATTCAATCCAGGTTAAGCTGTGAATTAATCTATTGAATATCTTCATTTGATCTAATTCTCCATAGCCAGTACCATTATTTCTTAAATAATATCTTAACTTTTTTATTTAATTTTATTTGTTTTTTATATTTTGAGTGGCAGTTGATGAGCGATGTGACATGGAACTGGATGAAACTGATCCGGCAGTTTGGCTAAAGCTAGAGGATGCTGCACACGAGTACATTCAGAACAATTCTACTGCCTTGAAAACTCTATGTGAAAGATTGCTTGAGAGTCCACATGACAACTTCTCTGAAGCAGTGCAATCTCGGCAGTTCCTCAAGACAAACGGCATTAAGGGTATGACTTTTGAATCTTGTTATCTAAGTAGCTTCTGCATTCCTTTGATTGTTGGGCTTGGATGTTGGAAAGTAGTTTAATAAAATAGGATTCTAATTAGTTTAGGATGATATCTTTTATTGTTATCTTTTATTGATTCTAGTTTATTTTATTTCCTAGTTTAGTTAGGCTTCTCCTACTATATAAAGGAGTGATTGTAAACCTATTTACTTATACCAATTCATTATACAACTTTCGTTTCCGCATTATATTTCAACTTGGTATCAGAGCACAAGGCATTTAGATCTTGGTTTTCCGGTGGGTGGCCGTTGGCCGCTCGTCCGGCCCGTCTCTAAATTTTTCCTCTTTTTCAGTCAAACGTGTCCCTTTTTCGACCTCAGTGGGATTATATTTTGGGATGCTACTTTTGATCAGGACTACTCTTGGGATGTTTTATGACCGGGCTTTTGCGTTTGACGTTCAAACCCTTAAATTGCCATATTAGATATTTTTGACCTACAACGGCCTACTTAGAGCTAAGTAACCAATTCTTTACAGTTGACTAGCCATCTGGTGCGTTGAGGTATTTACGTGACTGTCAGAGACTTCCGGTGATCTCTCTCAGAACTGTGCAACGTTTCAGTTTAGTTGGCTCAGTCTTTTTGGTGCTCCATGGAATCGACAGATCATGGTTTTCTACATTTAACCCTAGCTTTCTCAGGTTGACCTAGGCCTTCACTTGAGTATGGGAGGACCAAGCAATTCTCATCTATGCTAGGAGGACTGCTTGATTATTTGGAATTGGAAAAAAGGGGGAGTTTTTTGCTACTTGGAGTTGCAATCCGAATTGACTACCATTTGAAGTGGAGTGCAATTACAACCGGTCACAAGTAGTCGACCACCCTACCAGTCTACGATTCACCATTTCCAAACATTATCGTCCAAGTTGCTGCTGTGTGGATGCATCAACTTGAGGGGGAGTGTTGGAAAATAGTTTAATAAAATAGGATTCTAATTAGTTTAGGATGATATCTTTTATTGTTATCTTTTATTGATTCTAGTTTATATTATTTCCTAGTTTAGTTAGGCTTCTCCTCCTATATAAAGGAGTGATTGTAACCCTATTTACTTATACCAATTCATTATACAACTTTCGTTTCCGCATTATATTTCAACTTTGGATATGCTAATTTTCTGTACATTTCAGTGTCAAACGAGAATAACCTCTCTTTAGGCTGGAGGCGTTGTGTGCTTCTTGTTGAGGCTTCCAACAGTCCGGATTCTGGAAGAGTTTTCCACCATGCTCGTGCTCTTGAGGCATTTTGTGCTAGCAATGGGATAAAATTATCTCATACTAGTGGGGCCACTGGGCCCATTAAGGCAGCTCCTGGATCTGCATTTCCAACTCCATTTGCATCACCTTTGTTTACTGGAAGCTTCCCATCGAGCCCACTCCTTTACAGCCCTGATCTTGGTCCGCAGAGAGGTGATAGAATTGATTTGGTCCCACCTTTGAGCTTGGATGGATACCATGCAAAAACAACAGCTTCACCGCCGGGATCACCTCCCAAACGCAGGCAGCTTTCAGTTCCTGTCCTATCATTGCATGAGAAAATACAGAATTCGCCACAACTCGGAGTAATTCATTTAGCATTGCAAAATGACATATGTGGCTCCATATTAAGGTCTCATACTTGTTGTTTCTCTCCCATTTTACCGTTACGATGTCACAATTTACGCATGGATTCTCAAGTCCCTTGTTTTGTTTGTTAATTTAGTTGGCAGAATGATGTATTTGTGGTTGCTGAACCTGGAGAATTAGCTGATAGGTTCCTGCAGAGTGTGAAGTACAGCTTGCTGTCAATGATGAAGGGTCGACGCAGAAAGTATGCTTCAGCCATAACCAACATCTCAACTGTAGCCGATCTTGTTTCATGCAGACCATACTTCCAAATTGGTGGTGTTGTCCACAGATATATAGGACGCCAAACACAGGTATGCTTCAACCCATAAAAAGTGGGCACACTTTTATGTGGTTTATTAACGTGAGCTAAGCTTGAATTTTTTTCTGTTGTCCTTAAGGTCATGGAAGATGATCGCGAAATTGGCGCTTATATGTTTCGCAGAACAGTTCCCTCAATACACTTGACCCCTGAAGACGTCCGCCATATGGTATGTGGTTGGATCAAATAATCATTTTTGTTGTTATTCTATAAGGAAAAAGAGAGGGGTTTTGAACGATTTAATATGGGATTGTGGGTTATGAGTTGGGTGTGAGGCTTTGTGTCTTGCCACTAACCAACAATGTTTGGAAGCTGGTTAAGCAACCAAACGTTTTCTTTTTTGCTTATTCATTCAATTTACTCAACTGCCTATTCTAATTCAAAATAATCCAAGAGAAAGGGAAAGGAAAATTTATGCGATATGTTCTTAGAATTTACACATCAATTTTCTACCATCTGGCTGGAAAACTTGCATAGTTGCTTGGAAGTTGAAGATTTTTAGTGTTACTGAAAGAAAAAACTCTCTTGATCAAAGGACGTGGATACGATTACAGACATTTTAGTCTGTGTTTGGAAGGCTTTCTAGAAGGCTATCAGCACTTTTTAAACAGAAGTTCTTTTATTTGCATTATATGTTTGGTTATATATTAAATAAGCACTTGTTGACTTAAAAACAGAAGTTCTTTTCTAGAAGAAAAAACTCTCTTGATCAAAAAAAAACTCTCTTGATCAAAGGACGTGGATACGATTACAGACATTTTAGTCTGTGTTTGGAAGGCTTTCTAGAAGGCTATCAGCACTTTTTAAACAGAAGTTCTTTTATTTGCATTATATGTTTGGTTATATATTAAATAAGCACTTGTTGACTTAAAAACAGAAGTTCTTTTCTAGAAGGCTATTAGCACTTGAATTATGTGTTTTTGAAAATGCTTTATTGCTAAAAAGCTCTACTAACGTGCCAAATGGACCCTTGATATTATTGTAGTTCTGCAGTTGAATTGTGTGATTATTAGGATGCTGATTTTCTTAGATTTTTTTTATTTGAAGTGTTTATAAGCACTATCTTTTAGAAATATTGTTTGTGAAGTCACTCTTTATGCTTTACCACCATTTATTTCTCTATATTTATGTACAAAATAAAGTTTTGAATTTCTAATCCTTATTTTGTTGAACCTTCCAGATTGGAGCTTGGAAGGACAGATTCATAATCTTCACGGGAATATACGGTCCCACAAAAGCTTTAACCAAAGCATTTCTCGATTCTGGTGCCAAAGCTGTTGTATGCCCTTCATCTGAGCCTGAAGAGACACACTTGACATCCCTATATGGCTCAGGTGATTTTAGCACTTTTGAGAATGGGAAATTTGAGATAGGAGAGGAGGAAGGAGAAGATGAAGAAACAGATCCTCCCAGTCCAACAAGTGATTGGGAAGACAGTGAACCCGAGAAAAATGGAGAACGTTCAATGCCCTTTTGGGACGATGATGAGAAGGAGCTGTCACAGTTTGTGTGTTCCTTGTATGAGTCTCTGTTTCAAGGTGGTGGAAGGGTGGACATTGCTTTACAAAATGCTCTTGCGTCACATCGGAGTTTGAGATATTCATGCCATCTTCCAAGCATAGCGTAACAGTTTCATAGCTTGCTGTTACACAGCTGAGGTATCTACTCCATCTCCCAGGTATATTATAGTTTTTGTAGAGAAACAATACGAGAAATTGTATATCAGTGGCAGAGGGAATGCATTGAAATGGGAAAAAGGAAAGGAAAATTACAAAATTATATTTATTAGAAAAAGGCACAACATAGAAATGACTGAAAATAATTCCTGTAATGAAATGGAACATCTGAGTTTGACATTTACCATTGATTTGTTGTCAATGCTAATATTCTTTATCTTGCTTTGAGCTTACACTATCTGTGTGCGCGCCTCATTATTTCACCTGCAATTTGAGTGTGAATTTTTCTTTTTTTTTTTATCTTAGTCTCATATTGAAGCGCACACTATGGTTCTAGTGCCTTTTTTATTTTTCAAATTTTTATCATAAGGATTTAGATGCTTGTTTGTCTTGCTAGTTGGAGGTAAGTTATTTATATAGAATGTATAGCTGAAAAATCTGGCTTGAAAGCATAGAAAGTTTTCAGTCACACAGAATGTGAGGTTGAAAACTCCTGTAAGTTAAAACACTAGCTAGAAACCATAACATAGGATGGTATCAAAAGATAGCCTAGAAATCATAACGTAGTATGGTATCAATATAGAAAAAAGAAAACCTAATATATCATCCATTGTCTTATTGAGTGACTATAAGAAAGAACCAGACAACAATGGTACTATTCCATCAGTTTCGACAAAGAAATACAAAATTCACTATTTGCCACAACTACTATTGTTATGTAACTATATTAGATACTGCACACTTGCAGATGTAACCAGGCCTAAAACATATGCATATATGTTACTGATTGGCTGCTTATGCATCCACGGGAATGGGATTCTCATCATCGGTATTATCATCATTGACAGTCTCATCGGCTAAATATTCAAGAGCAGTGACGACATCTGCAATCAATGGTCTGGTGCTAGCTTCTTCTTGAAGGCACATGGCTACAATACCGATGGCTTGATACAGGCCCTTCATAGGGTATCTGCCCTCCAGCAATGGATCTGCCATCGATGTGAACTTCGTCTTGTCCTTGAAAAGTGGCTTTGCCTACAGATTTAATACTTGTGGTTTTTACTCAACACATATTGTGTTCTTTAATTTAAACCACATATTCAAAATTGTTACTCATTAATCATTATCAGTTTGTTATTTGCTTGTTTGGTATAGATCTTCAAAGGTTCTTTCCCAGTACAAAGGTTGAAAAATGGGATTAGTATGTATTGTATAGAATATATGGTTGAAAACGAATTTTAGGGAGAAATGAATTTGGTTGATTTCTATGCCAAATGAGCTCTTCTTTAGATTATGGTGTTGAAGTATATAGGAGGATGAGTAAACTAACCCAAGCAACTAGATTTTGCTCTCTGGTTGGTTTCGTGTTGTCTATAGCTTTTCTTCCACAAATCATCTCCAGAAACACGACTCCAAAACTATAAACGTCAGATTTCTTAGTCAGCTTGCCTGTTTGGGCGTACTCTGGTGCACAATAGCCATATGTTCCCATCAACCTAGTCGAAACATGATCTTGTTCCCCTGTGGGGCCCAACTTTGCAAGCCCGAAATCAGAAAGCTTAGGATTGAATTCTCCATCCAACAATATGTTTGATTGTTTGAAGTCTCCAAAGATAATTGGAGGGTTTGCTGTATCGTGTAAGTACTCGAGTCCTCGAGCCGCCCCATTGGCTATCTTCATCCTTGTGTACCAATCCAACGGCTTCTTATCTGGTACCAAATCTGGCAAAACAACAATATTCTCATGGCTTGTAAAACTACTTGTGCATTTAAAAGTTCTCCCAAAACTTCAAAAGCTTACCTAGAAGATGACCTTCTAAAGATCCATTGCACATGTATTCGTATACTAGTATCCTTTGGTGTCCATCAGCACAATATCCTATCAGATTAACCAGGTTCGGGTGCTGAACGAGGCTTAACGTTAGAACTTCTGCTAGGAATTCCCTATTTCCTTGTATTCCATTCCTATCAAGTTGCTTAATAGCAACAGTCTAAACAAAACAGAAAAATGACCTAGTACAATAAAGACGGCAAATATAGAAACACATGAAAACAAGATTTTGAAATAAATATACGCAATTCAGAAATGTTCTAATGTTCACATTGGGCATTAGGCACGACTTCTGATGTAATGATATGTTGATATATAGGCATCGAAGACATAAGTTGTGTCCACAGTGAGAATTACAACATTTCTCTGCGAGGTGTCTACCTGGTTTTTGTTCTTGAGATATCCCTTGTAGACTCTTCCAAATCCTCCTTCTCCCACTAGAAGCTCGGGATTGAAGTTCTCGGTTGCGCTAGCCAGTTCGCGAAATGTGAATACCTCACCAGCAGCACTTACATTCCCATGTTTAAGTATTTCTTCAGCTATCAGCCTCTGTTTGCTACCAGCTGTGCATATGATCAAAGGTAACATTTCTTAGGTTACAATACCTAGATTTCCCCTATAGTACGAACCAATGTCTCAATGTTGTCAAGAATCTAAGGATGACAATCTCCTTCCATACATATCAATCGAAATTCGAAATATTTGCAGCATTTTGAGATCTCATGTACAATTTAGCAACACAAAATTCATACATGCAGACCGGCTTCGATGCAAAACTTCTTTTCTTTGTATAAAAATAAAAATGTTAAAGAAATCAAAGCTACAGACGATTTTTTTTTCTGAATATCGACTCTCATTTAAAGTAAACATAAATTTAACAAAGAAAACACGGTGATAATTAATATTTTTGTCGAATCTTAACCTGTATGCATGGTAGCACTTCTTGCTATTGCAGACAATGCTTCTGCATCGTCGAATTTATCGACTGTCTTGATTGCATGTAGAGTACTTCTCGATGATTTTAAAGGATTTCTCCTCATTGTGTTACACCGTTTTGATCCCACGACAAGTCGCTATGATTCGGTAGAGGAGGTCTTTTTTCTTGCACGGATTTAGAAACTGATTTTTGCAAACAATTTCTGTAAATTGGGTTTGATAAACAATCAAAGATGCCTTCCTACACGACCATAGATGATTAAAGAATGCATTTTGAATTTGAAGCAAAGGGACCAATGGGAAAATTTGATTCGGATTGAAAGAAATGAAAGAATTCAAGAGGAAAATGTGAAATAAAATTGTAAATTAAGGAAACTATTTTTAAGGAATTCTTATAAGAAATTGGCTGAGAGACTCGCATTTGTCGGACATTATAGGGGAATTGGATAGCTTGTGTGTATTGTGTGTATCTTAACTAACTTTTGACAGTTGGAGCTCTATTGCTTGCTATATTTGCACATCAAGATTAAGGTCCCAATATGATTTAAGATAGATGCTATTCATAATCAGAGCTGATTAATTAATAATTATATGACATATTAACATTGATTGATTTTAAAGCGCGTATAAAAATAAAATTGACTAGTATGGTAGTAAACTCTTAATTCAAATAAATCACTATATTCAATCTTTACTGTGAAATTTGATCGTGAGAAATAAGTTTTACAGGGATTCATAATAAGAACACTTATAACACATCAATGATCTTGCAACTGGTAGAATCCATGCAGTAAAAAATTTAACTAATAGATATATGAGAAGTGAAAGGGAAATTATGTTACAAACATGAGATTTCTCAAAAATATAATTACGGTGGAGATTGATGAGTTTTTGGATAAAATAGGGCAAACGAAAAGTTTTTTGTGAAGGGTGAAGGTGTAAGTACGTTTTTCTTTTGTACGGGTGCGATCATAATTGAATTTCAAACGCATTTTTCGAAAACACAAGTGAGAAAAATGGAATTAATAAAAGTATACTTGTATGAAGCACAATCAGGAGGTGTTAAGGAGAGATTTTTCAAAAACTACAAAAAAAGGGAAATAAAAAAAGATTATTGAATATGTGATTAAAAAATTAAAAATAAATTTAAGAAAATTATAACAAAATTATTACATCAAATAAATAAATCATTGGAAATAATTGACAAAAATAATGTTTAAGAAGCTAGGAATCGCAACTTCAGAATATCGTGTTTAGTTAGTTGGCCACTATTCCCTATTCAGAAACGAGCTAACACGTGTCAGCCCAGCACGTGTCTTGTCATCGCCACTCCCTCTCCTTCCTCCAAACCCCGCCTGCAAGACCAAAACCCTAATCCCTCTGCGTATGTAAAACTAGACAATGCTTGTTGTGCATCATCAATGGCGTTTTTCCGATCACTCAAAAATCTAGTTTCCCAATCCATCAAAAACCACCCTCATTCTGCCTACCATTCTAGAACGTTTTTGTCCCTCGTTTCCCCAGCTCCGACTCCTAATATATTCTTATTATCAAACTCTCATCGCCATTTTCTTTTCCGTTCTAAGTTTTTTCCTCCGTTATCGAATTATGGGGGCCCACTTTTCCTCTCTTACCCACCGTGGAAGCTCTCCCAATCGGCCACCCCTCTTCTGCTCCAGTCCGACGTCGTACTGAATTTCCTTAAACTTCGGGTTAGGGCTCTCGCTTTGCTTCATCGGCCTACTTTTCAGTATAATCTAGGACTTCAATCAACTGCTTCTGTCCAGAGGCTATTGTCAGATGAGAGGAATACTAAGAAAGTAATAAATGAATCCGAGCTTGACATTAGTTCCCGTGGAATCGCTGACAGCTGTTTGAATCTTCCTAATTATATCTCCTTTGCTAGGTTGCTCTCGGGTCCATTGCTAGGATGGTGAGCTCCAAACTTGTTTAATTCCTTTTGTTTATTAAATTGATTGTAGATGTTAAGCTTTCAAGAATAATTGCTTAATTTGCTTGAATAATTGCTTAATTTTCTTGAATTCTTTATAGTTTCATCATCTATTCTGGAGTAATTTGATTTAGTTGGGAAACTGTAGCTTCTGAATACATGTCCTCTGCTTTTATCTTTCATTTTTATGTGTGTGATTCTGTGGATATAGGGGCATATAAGAGCTAGATCATTGTGTTAGTGTGCTTAGAAGGTCATTGCAAATTAGAAATTTGGTTGGTTTGTTCCTTGAAATAAGTACTGCAATGCTGGCATCATGCGTTTTTATTATTCCTTAGACTTTTTATTTTTTAAGTTTGCATAAAAGTGAATAAAATTTTCCCCAATGTTTTAGTGCATGTATTTATTTTCTTCTGGTTTTCAAGGATAGTTTTGCCACCATTTGGGATATTTATAAATCAGTTACAGCGGAATAGTAGTGCTTCCTGCAAAATATATCGATAATACATGAGTAGCTATTAACATATGGTTGAAATAATACTAGTCTTCATCTCAATTCATATGCCATTTATAAATTGTTTGCCGAATGGAGGCTAATTTGACCTAGAGTTTGGCCTGGTTGTGGATTGTGAATGGCGTACCGTTCTATCTGGTATCATGGGGTATTTTGCATGTATATGACCAGCTTATCAAATGATGTTTCGAAACTTTAAAATGGCTGTATCAAGTAACAGAAAGAAAGTTGTATATGCTCAAGAGTGCGTGATTGTTATAACAAAACTCCTTTGAAAGATAACATTTTCTCTTAGCCTTTTACTTCTGGGCTTTTGGTTTATTTCATTATTTAGGTGACATAACACGATAACTTGATAAGATATTCATGATTAATTTCTGTTTCATTTGATCTTTGCTTAAGCTGCAGAAACTGTTGTTTATGGGGCTTTTTATTTTAGGATGATTACACAAGAAATGTACCTGCCTGCAGTTGTTGGGCTTGCCATCTCAGGAGCAACAGACTGGGTATGAAGATCTCTTTGTTTCCCATTTGAGCGTTGAATGCGATGAATATACTACATAGTTCCCTGATATCTCGTTTCTTGTTTTAGTTAGATGGTTACTTGGCTAGGAGGATGGGAATCAATTCTGTAGTCGGCTCCTACCTTGATCCTCTAGCTGACAAAGTAAGTTTCCAAGTCATTATCTGGCATGGAGATGATTAAGTGTTGGCCTTGCAGGTCATTTGTGGTTTTGCATGTATGAATAGAATTTTGTCTTGTGAATATGGATGAACTTATTTACTATATCATATTGGTGTAGGTCTTGATTGGCTGTGTTGCTCTGGCGATGGTGGATATGGGCGTTTTACATCGTAAGTCAATTTACTTCTTTCTTCTGCTTTCCTTGTTAGCTTCTAGAGTAAGCCGTAAAATTAGTTTTCCAATTTTGGCAGATCATAATTTAGTACAAATTTTTGTCTCTAGATCATATGCTGAAAGAAACCAGTGGTGACAGATTAAGGCCTTGTTCTTTTGGTCACAAAGTTATATGCACGCAATTCCATATAACCACACACACATTTTCAATCACACACACATTTTCCAATACAATATTAACCACACATTTTACACGGAATTGCGTGCACATCAACTTTATCACCAATCAAACATACCCTAAGTGTATATTCTGGTACACTTGTATTTTTCTTAAAATGAACTTTTTATGTTGAATCGTGGATGCGTACATGATAATGAGCAATGATTTGAGAGGTTTGTGATTATTAAAATTTGACTTTAATTGAGTAATAAAACGTTTACCTTTTAGATAGAAGAAAGTTAAAATGAACGCATGTTGAATTAATGGAGGGAACCTCGCAAACCAATTTCATATTTGTCATGTTAGCCATTGTCTTGATTATTTCTAGCGATTGGAGTGGCAATTGTAGGCCCTAGATATCATGTTGTTTGAGATATTCACATGAACAATAGCAGTTCTGAATCTTGTAAGTAATTGATTTCATTGATAAATTTTTTTCATCTGATTAAGAATATACAGTATGATCGGATAACATGTATTTACACCATTTTATCTGAGTCATTTATCATTCTGCTTTTTGTGTGAAGCTGGACTTGTCGCGCTGGTTGTACTGCGTGATGTTGCTCTTGTGGGTGGTGCGATATATCTAAGAGCAAGCAGTTTTGATTGGGAGGTGAGAATGACACACCCTAACTTCTTCAATCTGACGGCTATAGTTAAAACTTATCCTGCTGACTGTTTTTATGTTTTGCAAATTAGTGGAAGAATTTATCTCAGTTTTTCAACCTCGATGGTGCTGGTGCACAAAAGGTTGAGCCTCTGTTTATAAGCAAGGTATTCCTTTCACCCTCTTGATTTTTCTATATCGAGTGCAGAGAAAAAATTCTATTGGCAATGAATAGTGATTTGAGATGTGTTGACGGTAGGATTGTGATCCATACGTTTTCAACTCATCAGCCTGGAACTGAGGTTTTTTGCCCTCCCCAGGACTCGAACCCCGCATCCAGGGATATCTGGGGGTTCATTGCAAGTCGAGGTGGTGGTACCAGGACTTGCAATGAACCCCCATATATCCCTGGATGCGGGGTTCGAGTCCTGAGGCAAAAGCACCGATTCAGCTAACATAAAATTATAAGTTGAACGCGTACGGATCACAATCCTACCGTCAACAAGATGTGTGATTAATAATAAAGTTTGACTTTGATTGAGTACCAAAAGTCGATTTTTTGGTAGAGCAACATTAAGACGAACACTTGCTAAGTTATGAGAGAACAAGGTTCTAATAAATTGGTGATTCGCATCATCAATATCTTTCCTAACAGGTCAACACAGTCTTCCAATTGCTCCTAGTTGCTGGAGCGCTACTTCAACCCGGTTTTGGAAATGAAGAAACCCAATCATACATTACATGCTTAAGGTAAAAAATTTTTTCCCATGCATCCTCTTTATCTTATAAAGAAATGATCTCCTACATCTTTGGAGTAGGGGATAACCTATGCCGGTTGTACCACGTCATCAGTGGGCATGATTGCATGAATAATCCTACCCCACAGATATAGGGAATTCTTTCTTATGTGCACTGAGGTTTGATTGCCCCGCAATCCTTTGGTTTTCTGTAGTTGGTTAGTTGCTTTAACCACAACTGGTTCGACCGTGGCATATGGTGCACAGCATTTGAGAAACCACAGTTTTATCGGGTTGAAAAAACCTACTTTGAGGACTTGAAGACGAGCTTAATCTGGCTGGTTATGGGGCAAGGAAAGAAATATTGTGTGTAGGACAGTTTTCTAGCTAAAAAGGAGGAAGAAAAATAGAAAAAATTGAAATCAAAATGTATATTTTACAGCTCATTTTATTTCAGAAAGCTTGTTTTTTTTTTGTTTGAGATGATTGTTAACAGAAAATTGCAGATGAATGTTAAAGAGAAACAATCATGTACTAAAATATTTACCTTTTGTACTACTCAAATACAAAAATTTTTACACTAAGGAAACCGATGCCACTTTAAAACCTTTTTCCGGTTATAAGAAACTTTCTAAAAGTTGAGTGCCAAAAATAACTACTTGTAAAGGCTAACTTTCAAATTTTGTTATGGCATAATTTCCTAGGAAGGCATTGCGATGAACTCCCTCACAAGTTACCAATGTGGCAGTTACGTGCCCCTTTCTGATTGAATATATCGCGGCCGTCCTCATTTTGAGAGCTACATGGCCAAAACTCAAAGGATAAGCTTAATTAGTAATTGATTAAATAATACATGTTAATTGATTAGAGGCATCATGATCGATAGATAATTTTGAGTGAAAATAAGTACGAGACGTGAAATAATAATTATCATTACAAAAGCGGAAACACAACTAAGCGAAGAGCTACTTGTATACAAGACAATTGAATTCAGCAAATTTTTAGTGCTCGTCGGGAGCACTATAATTACGATGCTCTTCGGGTGATTTTTGGTTATATAGGATCTTCGTTTTGAAATTCGCGATCAGATTTAGGCTCGACACGGCGAGGTGGAGCTCCAACAATTTGAAAAATTTTCTGGGGATACTGTGGCGACCGATCAAAGTTTTTTGTCATAATTTGGGCCTTCCAAATTGATAATGTTCAAAGCATTTGAACATTTCCACAATTGAATAATAATTTTTATATAATGATTTCATAGATGATGTGGGAAAATGTGAAATTATAACATTGATCGATGCTTTACAATATCTGCATCACATGTTTTTTTTTTTTTTTTGGTGAAGCGATCTGCATCACATGTTATGATGCAAGTTATTAGTATAAGGGGGTGTTAGATTGGGAGCTTTTCTTGGAAAAAAATTAAGTTTTTCCACCATTTCCCACTTTAGAGGTGTTTGATAGCCAAAAGTTTGCCCGTAAGAAACCTCCCATCTTTTCCCTCATGTGACCAGTTTTCCATGATTTCAAGGAAAGTGAGTTTCCACATAAATGCTAGATTTGGTTTTCCAGGTGAAAATTTGCTTTTTTTTTTAAATGGACAATTTGCTTTAACCATAAAGATAAAAAAAATAATGAAATTTTATCAAAAAATACAAAAATAAGGAAAACAACACAATTTTCTAACTTACAAATTAATACAATTAAATACCTACAACTATCATTTTTCTTGGAAATTTTTTTCTCGGAATTCATTTACTGGGAAACAGTTTTCCTTCCAATAATTTTCCGATTTTGCAATCAAACATACCCTTCATTTTGGCAGAGATCGCCAAAACAATTTCAGTTGATTTTGATAACAATTGATCTCTATTTAATATAGGTCACCGTCACTTATTCTTGATCATAAGCGTTATTGATGATAGGGTTGATAATAAGTAAACTTGCTTAAGAAAATTCATTGACAACATTATTATTATTATTATTATTATTATTATTATTATTATTATTATTATTATATAAGTGTTTTTAATTTTCTTTTGAAAAAAGTGTTTTAAAGTTTAAATTTAAACATGTGTTTCGTGCTGAGAGTGCAAGAAAAATGTAAAAAACTAGCGAGGCGTTCTGTTTGTTTTGTATTTTCTGTTATTGTTTTCGAAAATGTTTTGGTGTTTTCTGTTTTCAATTGCTGTTTTCAGAAAATTGAAAATGCGTTTGGTTTGTTGTTTTGAAAAAATTATTTTTGAGAAGCGAAAATAGAAAATGTGTTTGGTTTATAATTGTTTAAAATATAATAAATGTAAAGTTTAAAATCCGAAAACGCGTTTTCCTTATTTTCAACATTTAACACAGAAAACGCCGAAAACGTTAAAAAGATATTTTCGTATTTTCTATACAAATCTTGAAAACGATTTCGAAAACGTATTTTCAAAAATAATGAACGCGTTTTCAACATTTTCAAAAACAGAAAACAGAACACGGGTTGAAAACGGCAGCCAGAGCGCACCCTAAAAAGGTCTCGTGGAATCCCTAGAGGTGCGTGTGTTGGACCTTCTGGTGCCTTGTAGGCTCGTACCACCAACAAACCCCTCGAGGGTCAAAATCTGGTTCTAACGTTAAATATTTCCGATAAGAAAAATGTCTATTTGTTTATCATTTTCTCTGATGATTTGATATAGAACCCAACGCGCCTCCTTGTTTCGTTGTCGCGCTCTTTGATAATATTCGGTTTTTGACTTGGTTTAAGGAGATCTGAGCTGAAATGACCAGGACGCTACTGATGTTGCCGGAGATTGACGCCGGAGTCGTCAAACTGGCGGCGAACTGGTGGGATGAGATCAATGAGTCGATCAAATGGCAGGATGGAATATTCTTCAGTCTATGCGGGGCATATGCTCTCGTTTCTGCCGTTGCCCTCGTGAGTCAATCAAATTACTAATTCAACAGAAACAGCTCAATCAGATGCCTATTTATACTGTTTTGTGAGTTTGTAAAATTCGTTATCTGATAATTAGTACAGTTTATTGTTTTCTCGCTGAATCTGTGTTTTCCTTTTTTTGGCCGGATGAAAAAATTTTGAGCTTGTTTATTAGCTGTCGTTGTCGACTCCTGAGTTCATTAATTGTTCTGGTTAGTGACGATTTTGGTTGAACTGAGAGTAAGTGAATTGGACATATGGATTTGATTAGAGAAGTTTCACTTTTCAAATGCTTTTGCCGGTAGAATCACGTGAACGGGAGTTGAGCTCTGACCTGCAGTCAGTGAAAATTGCTTCTTTCCATTGGTTCAACAATGTAGAACTTAATGGGGTTTATCTTTCACACACCAGTATTACATCCTTTTTTTTCTTTCCTATTTTGTTTAGAGGGATAGGGAGAAGAAAAATACAATCAGATGACAGAAAGAAATCCATTCTGATAATCAACACACTGATGCCGCCGGTTGGGATACTCGGCTGCATGGCTATTGGGGAAGTTGAACTGAAATAGAAGATAAGCTAGCATTGAGAGTGATATGAAGTTGTTTAATTTATTTATTTCTTATTTTTTTAACAGTTTCCATTTATTAAGAAAAATAGTGAAGAATGTGCCACGTGGGTAACGTCGTGGACTCGTGGCATGTTAAGTTGTTAGACATTCTGTCTTGTTGAATAATCATAACAGCTATAAGGTATGTATTTTAGTTATAAATTTTTTAGGTGGCTACAAACCGTTTATCATGTAGTCTAGTTATTTAATATGACGAAACTTGAATGTTAATGCTTAATTATTCTGTGATCTTGTATTTAGTTTTGCTTCAGCTTAGAGTCTTTCTTGAATTTTGCTTCTCTTTCTCGGGATTGTTTAGTTATGATGACTATGGCATACGAGCAACGTTTAAGCTGATTGCATTTACTATCTGCAGATTCAACTAATAAGAATTGAACTAAGGGTACCTGAGTATGGATGGACTACACAAAAGGTTTTCCACCTCATGAACTTCGTAGTGAATGGAGGTAATCGCAGGAATGACTTATCCGTCTTAAACTTGTATATATCTTCATTAATTAATTGTAACGATATTTACTGCAGTGCGCTCTGTGGTGCTTGGTTTTCATAAACAAGTTTTTCTTTTGCACCCCAAGGTTAGTTTGACCATGCGATCTTCTCTGCTGGATGGTCGTCGTTCATCCTTTGTTCCTCAGCTAGTCTCTTCGAAAAGTAGTTTTTCCCAACTGAAAATGTCTGGAAGCTGTAATAATATTTCATTAGCTTCACTTGCATTTGACTTTTATCTTTATATCTTGTTGAAGTTGGTATTTAATCATTTTTCTATAAGTGCCAGTGGCTAGTATCCTGAATGCATCGTCAGTCTGCGTTATTCGTAAAACATGCATTTATTTGATGATGCTATGACAAATTTCAATTATAAATATTATTTCTTGTCCTCTCAAACATGCACTTATTTAATGATGCTACGATAAACTACGATTATTAAATATTATTTTATTCCTCTGAACTGTATCAGGGATATGATTCATCAACCTCATTCCACACCAGTGCTTTTGACCCTTAGAGTCTGTGTTATCAATGTTGTCAGCTGTTCCATGACATGGTTTTCTACTTGATGCATTTTTCATGAACTATAATGGTTCATTTAACACAGATTAGTGATCAGTATCAAACTGTTTTCACTTTCTCAGTACATGATCTGTGGATGACATTTATTGTAGGTTTCAGTTCTTGATTAGTGTCGCTATTTAGAATTTAGCGTAAGATGCATTTCCCTGTTAGGATTGAGGATATGGCCACTTTAGTTGCACTGTTACTCACGTGAGAATGATTTCACGAACTCAATTCAAAGCCATATGTATGCTAATCAAATTTGTATTCCATTTGTATGAATCAGCATATGGATTGCATGTTTTGCATACAATCTTATGAATTGTATGATCACTGTGGATCTGCAGTATAGCTATTCGGCGATCAAGTGGTTTGCTTGAAGTTAAAATGTGAATAGTGTCAATATATAATTGCATATTTATCATGTTATTGCTACTCAGTCATTATGTTAAAAGACCGTACTCCATTTTGTATCAGGCATTAACTTTGGTACTCTTGGATCTTCCTGGGTTATTGTTCTTCTCAACATATACACTTCTTGTCCTTTTCTGGGCAGAGATATATCACCAGGTAAGTAGTGAGTCATGATAAATTATCTACCAACTGAATGAATGCTTTTTTTTTTTTTGAATGTAACCAACTGAATGAATGCTTTTGATTCAGTTAAGCGCACTATTTTTTTCCATGTCCTTGACCAATATCTTGACAGGTGAAATGTGCATGCTTGTGAATGCAGTTAAGTAAAATGTGGAATCTCTGACTCATAACCCTGATTATTGGCAGGCTAGAAGTTTGCCAACTGATAAACTGAGGATATACTATATTTCTATCAATGGTGCGATATACTTCATACAGGTGGATCGGCTTGTATTGCAGCCTCGTTTATTTCTGCTGAATGATAAGTTTTATATATTTTGTGCATTTGTTTGCAGTATTACGCTTGTTATAAATATTGTAAAGTTTCTCATAATCTATTATGTTGTGGATGTTTGTTACAGATGCCTTTATGATATGAGTTTGACTCTACCTAATAGAATGCATCATTTTCCTTCTTTTGACTATGATGTCTTTCTCCTTTGGAAATAATCTTAAATCATCGATTGCCTGGTCTATGCATTAAATGAAGAGGATCACGAAAAATTCTAACAAAAATTTCTAATAAAGTCAGATTAATCTTGACAGCTGTAGTGGTTTCAGATTAAATTTCTTACACATCTTCTATTGTGGGCAATGTAGTTGTTTATGTTCATTTTTGGGGGGTTTCTTTCCGTTGTTTTAAGGTGAACATTGTCTCGCTAAACAAAATGTGGTCATTCGCTCTGCACATACTGGTGGGGAAGTCCTTCAAGTAGCTGAAACTAAGAAATTTGTTGTGTAGTTGTTGATGGTTGCTGGGTATATAAGTAGGACGGCTGAAGACTACAAGTTTGTGAATCTGTATTTTGGAGAAATGATGGGCAACCTAGTATGTGGCCGGTGAGAGTTCTGAGTGAAGTGTAAGGCTAGACCCGTGGTTTAGCGAGAATTGGGAACAGTGGGAAAATGGAAGAGGGGAGATGAAGATAATCTAGTAATTAATCACTCCATGGAATCTTATGCATCACATGCACTAGACATCGTGCTTATTATGGACAAATCTGATATATTTTTTTCATTAAATCTTTCATGATCTATAGGAAACAAACTTAGATCAGGTCTTAGACATCGTGCTTATTATGGACAAATCTGATATATTTTTTTCATTAAATCTTTCATGATCTATAGGAAACAAACTTAGATCAGGTCTTGTCGCTTCCTAGTGTAGATACTTCTCTTAAACTAGGTTGAGCCTATCAAATCCATCATTGATCCGAGTTTTGCATATAGAAGGTTACAAGTTACCCCAAGCTGCAACAAACATTCAAAACTTTCAACTGCGCTATTCACTTATTACAATAACAAATTTAAGTAGCACCTCTGTTACTTGCCACCAGATATCAAAGCCTTGAATAAACTACATTTGGTTCTTTTGTGGATTTAGCTTTATGCCTTCCTAATCGATAATTGAAGTCGCAAGGAAAAGTTGAAATCAAAGACCGGACAAAATTTCTCAAACTTGTGTTATCAAGTTTTATTATATTTCACTGCATTTTATTTTTTAATTTCTAGTTGACCTTGCACTGTGTCAGTTATCTGATCTGTTTGGTGTAAAATAAATCCTCCTTTCAATAATTGAGATCTTATAAGAAAAGGGGCATTGGAATCAGGTCTGTATCTGGGCATACATCTGGATAAATGAGAACAGTGCTGTGGAATTTGTCGGCAAGATTTTTATGGCAGGTTGACATCAAACTCCTTGGTTTCTTAGTTTGGATGATCATTTATATGCTACATATTTATGGTTCCCCATTCTTTTGTTTTATGCAGTGGTATCATTTGTCGCAGCACTAGGTTTCTTACTCTATGGAGGAAGGTAAGTATTTGAGAGCTTCCAAGTTCCAACTACTGCTTTTATTACTTGGAGCAAATTAATCCTTCCCAATGTGTGTGGTGAAGTAATATTACTCTTGTCTGTTGTCAATCTTTTTTGTTATTGCAGGTTATTTTTCATGCTGAGACGTTTCCCAATTGAGTCCAAGGGGAGGAGAAAGAAACTTCACGAGGTTTTGCCTTGTAATCGTATTTAAATCAGAAATAAATGCATATTTTATATACTATTTTGCAGCATTTACAGGCTGTTCCATATATTTCATTTACTTTTTGATGAATCCATTATTGATAAGAAAAAAATGCATATGGTGATTTATGAAGAAACTTATCGAGTTTTTCCAGAAAACGTATCCAATTTTTCTCATAGCCTATCTTGGGAGCCCTTAATTTCGGTGGATATGCTTCCCACCGGATTATAAACCTATCCATTTTGCCCTACATGTCAACTCTGTAGCTTTGATGTGGAACTTCATACATGGCAAACATAAGCTCTTGCAATCGTTTCTCAAATACAATCTGCATATTCATTTAAGGGGTTTTCTACGGGTGGGAGCTAATATTGTCTATCAGCCATTGCTGGTTCCCAATTGATTAGCTTAGCAGTTCTTTTGAGTTGCTGTGTGAAGATTAATCCATATGATTCACATGACTTGTTCTTAGATTGATGATCTACTATCCTTCTAATTTCTTCTAGTGCTAAATGCTGACTGCTTGGATCTTGTTTGTTGCAGGTTGGATTTGTGACAGCTATATGCTTCACTTGTTTTCTTATAAGGTGTTTAGTGGTAAGCTTGAAATGCCTTTCACTTGTTCATTTCGAGTAATAGAAGTAATTGCTGTGTTGAAAGAATCTGATTTTTCCTGTCTCTTTTTCCAACTGCACTACAGCAGTACATCATGTACTCTTTATTGATCATATTATGATGCCTTTATTTTACACCATTCTGCAGGTTGGCCTATCTGCTTTCGACCCAAATGCATCTCTTGAAGTGTTGAACCACCCGATTTTGAATCTCATCTATTACATGGTAAACTACTTTTAATCAGCTACAGAAACCTCGCTCTCGCTCTCGCTCTCTCTCTCTCACACACACACACATATTTTATTTTATTTTATAATTTATTTTCCAAAGTTCATCTTCTGATGTAGCTCATGCAATAACAGCTGGTCGAGATTCTTCCCTCAGCACTTGTGCTGTACATCTTGGCGCAAGCTACCCCCAAACGAGTATCAGCTCAATACCATCCAATCCGCTAGTTGTGGTTTGTTTTTCTTGGCAGTGGTATTGTTTTGGGTTCCCATTGCTCCATCTTAGAAATTGGTGAGATTGAAGTGGAGCCTGGGAAAAAAAAAATCCAGATGTTTTATTTTCTGGAATGATTCATCCTCTCAGAAGTTCTTAGCGCATGCGACCAAACTCGGAAAGATGTTCTTAATTGCTACTTATGATTTGTGGGTTGGAGAAAGTTTAGAATTTGATGGCCTTCAAACAAATTTGGCTTGTGATACAATTGCGTAGTGTAATTGAAATGCATTATGTTTTATTGTTAAGTTTGTCCGTCTGCTTTTTTTTGGGCGGGGGAAGGGAATTAAGAATTGGTCAATGGTCAAAGAATATCCTCTAACCCCCACCCCAGTATATATCATATTCCCCACATCATACTTGTACGGCTCTTTTGATTTCATACTTGTACAGTTCTGCCGATTTCACGCATCAAGCCAGCATTACTCCCAAAATTTCTAAGTATATTAAAATTGTAATTATTTTTCAAAACTATAATTTTTGAGATATCTAAATAAAAGAAAATTATGAAACCTTTGCAAGTTGCATGCTCTCGTAGTTAAAAAAACCCCCATCGGTACAGAAAAACTATGTGGACACTCTGGACGCTGAAATTTCGAGAAATGTATACAGATGTATCTATCGACTATCTATAAGCAGTCACCCCACGTTCCAGTTCCAGATAACTGTAATATGCATCCCAGAAAGAAGCTAAGGGAATACAAAACTCTCTATGCAACATGAACGAAATCAGGTTACAAGCAAGCACAACTAAGCATCAAAGCCATTGAAGGGCCCTTCAGCATCCAGCAGTATATGTGCCAAGAAATCTGATCAATTCTGTTGAACATTGTCTAAAGGTGGAGCAAATCTCACATCTGCAGGCCGAGCAGCCACTACAGGCTCGTCTGCAAACAATGATTTGATAAGTGTTGGAGTTCTAAGGGGACGCCGACCTGTCATGCGGGGGTACACATCTTCAAGGAAATAGTAGGCATGACCAGCAATCATTCCCTGGTTGAAGTTAAAAATGTTTTTGGGTAAGTTACTAAAAATCATTCCCTGGTTGAAGTCAAACTTCAAAATTAACTGCATATCTCAAATCAGTAGTCATTATTATCCATGCATTTCTCAGTTTCCACTATTATTGAGCCTAAACATTAGCTTTTGAATAAATAAAAGTTTATCTAAACATACGCTTAGTTTATGTGTGCACACTTTAGATGCAAGAGAAGGGATTCCTTTTCAATGGAGGACATATCACAAACAATAAAAACATCGTCAAACTACCAAGACATGCAAGCTTTAACTCAGCATAGTAAATTAGTAATGACATCTGTGCAAACTTACCAGTAGATCCACCCAAGCACTAGCTCCAACAAGGACAGAGAAGCCTAGGAGAACCTGAAAGAACAAGATAAAGCCCAACATGACACATACGTCAGGTACAAAATGAACAACACTGGCAAGTATATTTCAAATGGTGCCAGGATTCACGTGTCTCATTCAATGATAAACGATAAAAATGAAAGCAACACTAAATACTTAGAGCCGGTCCTGCTTCAAGGTGAAGCAGGCCGGCGCCTCAGGCGCTAGAAAAATATTCACTAAAATTAAGAGAAATTGGGGTGCCAATTTTAATTTTTAAGTTGAACATTCAAAAAGTTTATGAAAAATATTACAAATTCATTGAAATTAAAAAAAAGTAGGGAGAAAATTTTTTTATTTTTAAAGTTTGCCTCGGGTGTCAAAATTCTCAGGACCGGCACTGTAAATACTGGTAATGCAATGAGCTTGAGAAGCTCTCAAACATCCAAAAGAAGTAACACAAGTGCTATGTGGATTTCTTTACGATCTGAAAAACTGATTAAAGAATGTTTAGTCACCAACTAACCCATGGAAGATAAGCTGCTGTGAAAGTAAATAGCCCCAAGAAACTCATGTGGATGTAAGGATTCTGCTTGCTCCAAACATAGACCTGCAACACAACAAAGATGAGAGGAGAAGAAAGAAAGTATATAGCTCGTTAAGAGAGTACAGTCACAAGTCCTCCAAAATATAGGCAAACCAACCATCATAAATGTGAGTGAATTGCTAAGGAATATAATCCTAGCAAATGACTCTGACACATAAGGAATCATCCCTCCTACAACAACGATGCCTGTCAAAACTGTAGCGCCAAATAATAGCATGTAAAAGAAATCGGCAGTTCTTCCCCGAAAAGAGTTCTCTTCGAGAAGCTTGCAGTATCGAGCAAGAAAGAACATGTGAAACAAGAAGTCCAAATCTGAAAACACAAAAAATGGAACTAATTACAATTAATTAAAGGATGAATATCACCAATTCAGTTCTCATGGTTAATGGATAACGGTACACAGGTAAATCTCGGCGTCTTGAAAAGTATAATTACCCATTTTTCGAAAATACAGAAAATTGGTGATGATACGCCAGACTTGGTAATGCTTCACCACTAGCTTTGGATTCAAGTACAAGTCGTATGGTGTTATAATCTGCATAGTCATCAAAAAATTGAAATTGAAAATTCTTTTCAAATGATAACAATAAAACCAATAACCCTTAAATTAAACGATTTAAGCTACATACAGATAAAAAAAAAAAAAAAAAGGCAAGGTTTTTTGAGCAAAATACAATAACAAGAAGGGAGAAAAAGGAACAGCTATTGAAAATGAATTACATCGAGAGAGCAACCGATGGTGGTGACGATGGCGGCGGTGAGGTACGATCGGGTGATGATCGGCATCTGCTTGTACCAATCTTCCACTGCTTGAGCCATTTTTCCCCTTCGAAATTCCCAAACCCTAACGGAAAATTCCCTCGAAAAGAAGAACAAATTCCGCGAAATCAACAAGATAGATTATCCCCGTAGAAGTGTGTGATCAGAATCGAGTTCTGTTCTTCTGTATGTGAGACTATACAATGTGGGTTGCACGAACCAATTGTTGGCTTGATCGACGATGATTGACCAATGATATGGAACTTCGTGGAGAGCAAGACACTACGAAAATAAAACTAGGGACCGATAAGTAATACTTTATAGTTGAGTGAGCAAGTAGCGATGATAGAGTAAGTTCGGTAACCAATTGTGTAATTAAATAACGTCGTCTGTCGAGGGTAATTTCGTAACTTCATTCTGATATTCGTGGAGCGCCAGAATGTTCACATTTCAAATTCAAATCTCGAACGGTAAATCGCAAAACCCCCAATTCACCACTTTCGGGCACTCCTCAGAATTAAACTCACCAGTAATCTGTCAAAAAATTCCCTGAAGAAGATTCAAAATTGGAAAATGGAGTCAAGAAAAATGAAGAAATTTTTGAATCCATATCCCCCTTCGCCATTACCAGACCCTCCAACAACTTCGATCTTCAAAGATTTGTCCAATTTGAAAACCCCAAATCAAACCTCACGAATCCATATCTTCCAGTCTAGTCCGTATTCACAGCAACCAAAGTTCTTCACTGCCTCGAAGAACACCCCTGTGTCTTATTCACGACGTGGCTTGAGTAACTCTGCTTTGAAATCAAAGACTGCAAGGAGACTGAAGGCATTTGAGCTCGAGCAATCGAAGTCCGCAAGGAAGGTTCAAATTGAGAAGGAAAAATCACTTAAATCACTTGGGAGAGCTCTTACTGTGTGGCTGAATTTTTTGCTCGAGAACCCCAGTTCCTGTGGCTGCAATGCTGCAGAGTTCAACGGAAAAGCTGATGTATCTGGAGCAAGTGCAGCTTGGAGGAAGGAGAACAATGGGAAGAGGGAAAGCTTTCCAGGTCGTGGAGTGGGAGTAGATGGGCCTTGGCGAGGTCCGAAGCGACAGAAGGATTCGTCATGGAGAGGTGTGAGTAGTGCAGAAGGGGGTAATGCTGGATTTTCCAATTCTGTGTTCTCGGGGTTGAGGGCCTCTTTGCGAGAGATATGTAGCTTCGAGGATGTAAAGGAGAGGATGAGGGATTACTTGAGCTTGGAGAGTTGTCAAGAGATTTTTGGGACAATGACCCACATAACAAAGGTTTGAATCTAATGTAGCTGGAATTACCACTTGATAGAAAGCCAGTGCATTGCAAGAGGAGAAAAAAAAATGGATGGCCAAAGTCATTCTCATTTATGAATAGTTGGTGTACTGTATCAAGACAATGTCTCAATTAGAAAATGTTAACTTCATGCTAAAAGTGGTTTTAAAAATCTCCAATGGAATAGGCATCATGAATTCACATTAGGGTGCTAGTCTGAGCTGTGGTTAACTGGTATATTTCATATTTGGGCTACATAATTTTTCCATAAGCATAAAGTGCATAGAATGAAGAAAGCTAAGTTGTATCTAGTGATGGTTTTTACAAATTTTGTGTTCTCTGGCTGATCTAATGAAACTTCAGAGGAACTTGGTGGACAGTAGAGCATCTGCTTGCGTAACATATTTGGGTTTATTTTTCAGCTCCGTTTCCCAAGTATTTCTCAGTCTTTGTTCTTTTTACCAACATAACAATCTCACCTTCACTCCAGTGACGAAAATGAAATTTCAATGTTTCAGACATCTATGGTTTCTAGTTCATTCCAAATTATGGTTTAAAGTTATGTTGGTGAACTATCATTGTTCTTACAAAATAAAAATGGAAATGTGACCATGTGTTTTAATGCGTGTTTACTTGACTCTCATTCTTAAAAGATTAATACTTAACAGATGCCAATGTTTCATGTTGGGGATAGTATTTCCCTATTCTAGAAAATCCAGAAAACTTGAGTAATAGGCTTCAGTGTGGACTTTTTCGAAAAGACGCGTTTCAGTAATCCTCATCTTGGCTTTGACTATATTAGAGCTTGTTTGGCTCGTAATTTTTCAAAAACCATTTTTTTCCCAACATCATCTTGAACTATCCATTAACCATTTCATTGATATGTCAACTTTGAACTTCTCTTCAATTTTCAACGACACGTACAAACATCACCTTTTCAAAAGTTTCTCATGAACACACTTAATGTATTATGTTAATATGGATTTTTTTAATGTTTGTTATTTGTCTTTCAGAATATTGATGAAGGCAGGATCAAAATGAGAGCAAATTGCCCCATAGTCAGTGATGTGAGGATGAAAGAAAAAGCCTTGAGAATTCTAATGTCTTATAACCCAATTTGGCTTCGGATTGGGTTATACATTATCTTGGGTGGTGACTCGCTATTACCAAATGCTGATGTCAACTCAGAGCAAGAAATTATATTCTTGAGGATGGTAATTGAGAAGCAATTATTCTCACACGTTGGATTAGCCAAAGCCTATGCCTACAACAAGTCAGTTGAGGGGTTATACAGACCAGGCTACTATGAAAATTTAGGAAATGTTATCTTGAAAAGATTATTTTTGCTTGTTATCATACTTGATAGAGCGAAATCTCAAACAAGTCTCCCTCTTAAATATGGTATTGATGGACTGGATGGTGGATCTCCTTTACTGTTTTCTTCAAAATCAAATATTAAATCAAGCTGCCAAGTGCTTAATGGTAACTGATATATTCTTTCTCTAATCTATAATCTATTTATGCTACTTGTTCTTAGTAGGTTTTGACAGCATTTTCGCATTGCTGAAATTAGATATTTTGACATCTGATGTGATGCATGGGGAAGGCAATCTTCTTGCACATCTTGTGATTGTCGGATATAAAGTAACTTATCAACAAGTAAGCAACTTGGATTACACTTTTTTTTTGCAGATATACTTCTGGTATAGCCGGAGGCTTTTCTTTTCTTGAAAGGAATTGAATACTGAGCTGTATGTGTGCTTTAACTTAAGTTAAAAACCTTGCTCTTTGTACCATGCAGAGTCATTTGGTCGAGTATGATTTCAAAGTCACAGATATATTTGAAGATCTGAAAGATGGGATCCGGCTTTGCAGAGCTATTCAGCTGTTAAATAATGATTCCTCCATTCTAATGGTGAGGTTTATAATAAGTAAATTCTCAGCCTGTTTCAGGTTTTATTGGCTGGATAATGAGTTTTCACTTGTGATGGCCAGAAAGCAGTGGTTCCGTCTGATACACGCAAAAAGGGCACAGTTAATTGTGGTATTGCACTGCAATATTTAAAGGAGGCTGGTGTGTCATTACGCGATGAAGATGGAACGGAGATTATTGGAGAAGATGTTGTAAATGGAGACAAGGAGCTTACGCTTGCCTTGCTGTGGAACATGTTTGTTCATTTACAGGTGCTGTGCATTATTTCTTGCAATTTAGTATTCGTCGTCTCTTCAGATTCTACTTCTCTAATGTTATTGTAAAAGAACCTGCAGATTTTCCATTTTCATGTAGATTGAGTCATTGTTTATAATTTTTATCTTCTCTTACTGCTTAAATAAACCAATGGATATGCAGTAAATTATTAGCTGCCAGATACTGGAGGATTCTGCTAAGTCACTCTTTTATGTGTTATTCAGTTACCGCTCTTAATCAACAAGACACTTCTGTCAGAAGAAATCTCAATGATCCGGGGAGTTTTTACGGTATGCTTATATTTGAAATTATTTTTGTTTACTTGAGTCTGAGAAAGATAAACTTACCCTGAGGCATTCTTCAAGTGACGTACATATATGATGATTAACCCTCTTAAAAGAAAAAGTTAGCTGATAAGATTGTTACTGTTATATCTATCTAGCTACTAAAGACTTGTTCCAAATCTAATTTAGTGGATCTTCCACGTTTTACAGGAACAATCAAGCACCAAGACTTTGTTGGAATTGCTACTGGGTTGGGTTCAGGTATTTAGTATACAAAAATATCCTGTGCTTCCTCCAAGTTATGGTTTGTAGAAATGGCACTCTTTCAATTGTTTCTAAATACATATGTTTTTTTGAAGAGTGGTTTTGAAAAGCCTAATTGGGCCTCAAATAACCAGACATTGTGGCCCTTTCTGACGTACACCATGTAAATGAAGGAGCATATACAATGTCCTTACTCATTCCCCTCCTTAGTAACTTGTTATTGAAATGAGTTTAAGAAAACTTGTACATGAAATTTTCATGCCAATAGCTCAAGAAGTTAAGGGGTTGTTTGATTGGTGATTAAAGTTATTCGCGCAGTATTCCGTGCAAAATGTGTGGTTAATATTGTATTGAAAATTGTGTATGTGGTTGAAAAGATGAGAGAGAAGAGTGTGGGATAAAATTTTGTTGGAAAGAACAAGGCCTAAGCATGATTGTTGGTTCTGGGATTTATTCTGGTATGAGGTTTGATAAGCCAAATAGGATAGGGGTTTAGTGAAATGGAATTGGGTCTTTGACAATCCAATATTAGCTAGCAGGCGAGTGGACTCATACTTTGGTGACTATTGGCTGGCAAGAATCCTTGACCACATCATATACTCTCTCTAGCTCTCGAGAAGTTGACGGCAGCGCAAGGGAGTCAAGATATAAAGAGAGATGTGAGATTGAACATCATAACACATACCTTGTGTTTGGTGTAATTCTACAAGTTTAAACGTCGTTTCTAGCTCTTTTTATAAACATCCCTGATTGTCCATGGACCTTTTTCTGGTACCTAAAAGTTTTTCTCCTCTGCTGTCCAAGTCCCATTTTCCATCTGACATCTCACTTTATGTTTGGGGCTCATTTTTCATTTATACGATGAATGAGCTAGTTCAGATAGTAACTTGTCTAGAAGTAATTTGATTCAAGTTAATTATTGCAAGCATGTAGTTGATTATCACCTCATATCTTTCTCCTAATAAACAATCGAATACTTTCCACACTGGCTGAAGTATCTTTTTCTCAGGCTATTTGTGAAAGTTACAATCTCAGAATTGAAAATTACTCCTCCCTGTTGGATGGAAAAGCCATGTGGTGCTTGCTTGATTATTACTTTCGCAAGGGACAGGACTGTCCATGTTCTTTTAAGGTATTCACGTATTGTGCTCATTCTCATTTCCAAATTCTCTACATAGTTTGATATATTTTATCTATTTATTTTTGTTGTTACATTTAGGAGTTAAACTTATCTTCTGCAGGACCTTGATGCAACAACAATTAAAGTTTCAATCATGTCAGTGGATGAGTATACCGATGCAGTGCATAATTTCATACTTACTCAAAAGTTAACATCTTTGTTGGGAAATTTTCCCGAGGTAATGAACTAATGGTAACCTAAAAAGTATTGCGTGAATAAATAATGGAAGGACTTCAAGATGCCTAGGTCTATAACTAACACAATGGTCAGTTTCAAAAGTGGAAGTAAATAAAAAGAAAAATCTAAAAGAAGGGAATGTAATATTATATTTTGTTATTCATGAAAGAATGAACCTTGAAGGTTTTATCTGCAAAACTTCAAAAGAAAAGTCTCTGAAGTTAGTTCTTGATGCATTTAGGTGCATAAATGGCTGACAACTTATTTTTGTTGTCTATACTATGATGACCTCAAGTAAAGTCGAATCATTGTTAAATCTAATCTGCTCTTGTATACCCTTGGTTTTCATGAAAAAGGAAAAAATGTTCCATTTCTATGATTCATTTGTTTCAATTTATTTCATGAAAAAAAAAATAGGATGCATCCAAATGACTTTGTTACTGCCATCAGATTCTATTTTGGAAACTGCTGCATTTTCAAGGGCAACATTTGGTTTACGAAGTGCAGTCAAGTTTACACTTCAGCAGTACTTCATTTCGCTAGAACTAATGTGGTTGGTGTTGCCTAGTGCAGGTCTTACAAGTCAGTGATATACTGGAACATAATGGGGCATGTAATAGCCGAAGTGTAATTGTCCTCTTGGTGTTTCTCTCATTTCAACTGCTTGTGAAAAGAAACACGGTACTGTAAAAAACACAGTTCTCGATGAAATTCTTTGTAATGACAGCAGAGAAATCATTTAGCTTGCTGGTTTTTGTTTCAGGATACATTAAATTTTCATAAATTATTGGGTTTCAACTGTCAAAGCCCATACAAAAGGCGTTTAAATACAGAGAGGTGGAGAAATGTGGAAGGTCTCATAATTTAATTGTGCATTTATTTATTTATTCTGGCAAAATAACTTCTGATGATCTTTTCAACCTCGATTTGTTACCAAGATGATATTGTTTGTACAATTTTTATCTTATTCTATTGACATTTATTTAGTCTTAAACCTGATCGAAATATGTGATGCCCTGTTGGGTGTATACTGTTTAATAACACGATGTCTATGCTCCTTAACTACTACACTCATTGAGAGGTCAACGTGTCGGCAAAGTTAGAAATAAGAGATCATATTTCTTCACTTACATGCTTTCATGACCTTAGATTAGTAAGTGTATCTTTTAAGTGTGTTAGAATAGCATTTATACATGGTAAAACTGGAGGTAAGGGTAGTGGATTGAAAAATTTCAACCTTGCACGGCCTTTTCGCTGATCCATCAGCTCCAGCCAGGTAATACTTCTGAAAATTATTACTCTATTATCGTCGAATTTGTATTGGGGCATATCAAATATGAAGATCACAAGTTTTACTTGCACTAAATCATTTTGATCATACATGAAACTCCTTTTACGAGAGAAGTAAAAACAGCCTCCATGAATCATCCAGCATTTTTATTATTTATCTTCCAATCAAATAGTCACTTGACAGATTCTTCTAAATTTTATTGCTAGCTGATCTATTATCTCACTAGTAGTGCAGATAACAATAGGAATTTTCAGGCTATAATGAACTGGTGGCAAGACATGGCTCGGCAGAATGATAAGTGCAAATTAAAATATGCAACTCCTTTTTCACATTGCCACTTGACTGGCAAAAGAGACACTACTGTGCAAAGAGGTAACAATCACCAGATTTTGCTGCAACTGAAACATGGTTGTTTTTATTGCCTCTGTTCATCTTATTCTACTTTTAATTTGTTTAGCCAATCAAAGTCAAATATCAATTTCACTGTACATTTAAGACGAATGTTCAATATCATCACACATTTTGGGGCCTTGCTGCTCTTCCTACTAGACAGTTCATTGAACACCCCCTATATTGAGAATCTAAGAACTGTTGACGTTGTCAGATGTTGAATACTGATAGGGCCTTGTTGTGCAGTCTACTTCCAATGGTTACACTTGCTGCAATTACACTCTATCCTCCAATGGTTATACTTGTTGCAATTGGATTCTGTACATTGCATAGTTAATTCCAATGCATTGTATGTGCATTACTGGTTTAGGCAATCTAGTTCTTAAGATACCTCAAAATAACAGATCGAGACTGAATTATTACCCCCTTCCTTTTGATTTCCTAATACTTTTGGAGTGCATTTTGTTATTTGGGTTTCACAAATAAAAATATATTATCTTGTTTAGATCCCTTGGTGACTGGTGTATAAACTCATCCTATCTTATCAAACTAGGAAAGTTTGCTTTGTGTTCTTCTTTTCCTCCCTGTTGTCTGGTGTAGGTAGCAACAAGTTGCATGCTTCCTTGATGATAACATGTGGTTTTGTATCAGAGAATGCTGCTACTATAATACAGTCTCACTTTAGACGATCTGTGCAACGGCGAAACTATTTGAGAAAAAGGGACGCAGTTCTGGTTTTGCAAAATGTCATACGGTCTTGGCTGTCTCTGAAGAATAAATTACTTGTTAAGAAGCCCAATGCACGAAACACCCGACGATCATCAATCTGTGCGTATTACACTGAGAAAACATGTATAAATTGTTCTCTTTACTTTCTGGTTGTATGTTTTAGAAATCTAACATTTAATTTAACTGTACAGTAAGCATGGTGCATGCAGAAAAGTTTGGAACATACTACAGCTTCATGGTTGATAGACACTATTTTGTTAATTTGAAAAAATCTATTCTAGTCATTCAGCGTGCTACAAGGGCCTGGATTTCTCGGAGGCACTGCAATCGAGACAGGCATTATTTTGGAACCTTGAAAAGGTCTAGTATAATCATTCAGCGTGCAATGAGGGACCGGATTTCTTGGAGGCGCTGCAGTGAAGGTGCAATATGTAAGGGTCTATCAACTTCATGTCCCATTAATGCTGTCACTGCTACACAGAGATGCATTTGTAATGCAAGTTCTGAGGTCAATCGGAATGTTAAAGAGAAGAGAAATGAGTCGCTCTGCCCCAAAGAAGCTGAAGTGATTGGTCTTTGTATTATAGCAGCGTTTACTATTCAGCGTGCATGGAAAAACTTCATCAACCGCAAATTTATTCGAAGTCAGAACAATGCCGCAACTAAAATCCAGACCTATATTCGTGGTTGGTTGATGAGAAAGCACTTTGCGAAAATGAAGCATGCAATTATAATAATTCAAAACATTTTCAAGTGTTTAAAGTTAAAAAGGGATTTCTATCATCACAGAAAAGAACATTCATTGGCGATCATTATTCAGTCTCATACTCGTGGTTGGTTGGCACGTAGGAGATGTTACAGACAAAAGTCTCTCATTGTCATGATCCAAGTGAGTTGCTCTTGATTATCCAGGAATATCTTTTGAGAAATATGATGTTATCAATTTTTTTTAGGTTCAAAAGTAAGGATGTTAACTATAATTTCTGAATTTAGCACTAGGCTAACTTGTTAAATTAGTTTTCTTCTGCTTTTTGAAATGTTTAACGATATGGGATAATTTATGCTCTTATTGACTCTCTCATGTCCTTCACTTGCTTAGCAAAGTAACATCTGAACAAAAATGACTGAGTATATGGTTATCTATGGGGTTCATCTTCCTATGTTGTCATCTCACTGGAAATGATCCCCTGCATTATGTATGTCTTATATTTACTAAAGCAGTACATTTTGAAATGAATTTAGACATGCTGTCAGGTTGGTTTATGTATACTCTTTTTTGTCTTCATCTCTTGAATCTCATCTCCTTCATAGAACAATAAATAAGCGTGTTTTTGGGTAAACATTTATTTTACTAAGAACTAACTTTTAGGTTAAAATGTGAATAATAATGAGTAGTCATATGAGATGTATGGTGAATATTTAAGTTTCCAGTAGAAATTAACCTTGATTTTAAAATATAGTTAAGACGGACATAGGGCAAGTTAAAGTTGTGAGATTGTCATTGTGATTCATCCAATACCTTGTTTTGGTTTCATAATAATATGCATACCTTGTAATTAAAAGGATCACTCTCTTGTAAATGAATTTAGAGCTGTTGTCGTGGGTGGTTGCAAAGGAATGAATTTTTGTGTCAAAAGAATGCTGCTAGGAAGATCCAAAGTGCTTTCCGGTGCTTCAGTTGTCGTACCTCATTCGCTTCTCTCAAGAGTGCTGCTATTGACATCCAACGGTTTGTCAGGGGAGACAATACTAGGAAGAGGCTTATAGGTTAGTTTTTATTTTATTTTCATGTGAGTGACTCCTATTTGAACTTGCTTGCATTGAATTGTAAATAACCCTGACTTTCTGTCAATCCAGGAGCCTCATGCTATCGTAAGACCATAAAACATAGCTTCCAGGGCCTTGAACTGAAGATATTTCTGCAATCAGTTTTGAAGTTACAAAGATGGTGGAGGAATATTCTACTTCTCAGAGTCAAAATAAAGTCAGCAATTGCTATTCAATCACAATTTCGAGGTTGGCTAGCAAGACGAATTGCTGCAAGAGAGAGACAGCATATTGTAGTAATTCAGGCAAGTCATTTTTATATGAATTCCTGTTTTTCCAGATATCACCCAAGCTTGTCCACTTCTAGGTATAATTGTTTAATGTGGATACATGTTAATGATGGTTTCATGGATTTATGTTTTATGCAATTGATGGGGTTCGTTTCTCCACGTGACAGTCGTATTGGAAAGGTTACCTTGCTAGGAAAGATTCAAAAGCTCAAGTACAGGATTTGCTTTTGAGAGTGCAAAGATCTGCTGCAAATGTAGATGATAGTAAACGGTTAATAAACAGACTTGTTGCAGCACTTACAGAACTTCTGAGTATGAGAAGTGTCAGTGGTATTCTTCATACCTGTGCAACTTTAGGTAAACTTTCTACTTATACTTTCTTTAAATGAGAAATTTTGATCATACTGGATATGTCCTGTATTATATTGGAAACACGGAATTATAAGCATACTCTTTCATCCTTCAGACTTTGCATGTTCAAGTAAAGGTTTATTTGCTAAAATATGAGTTTTTAGGTTGGATAGTTATAAGGACAATGATTGAAGTTCGGCTTTGATTGAGTATTAGAAGTTACATATTGGGGAGAATTTAGTTAGAATGAACATGTTCTACGATTCTTGGCAAAATAATGATGTTTTTGTTTTTGTTCTTATGTTTCACAGATATGGCTACAGCACATTCACAGAAATGTTGTGAAGAACTTGTTGCTGCAGGTGCTGTAGGCTCATTACTGAAGCTTATCCGTTCTGTCAGCCGTAGCATCCCAGATCAACAAGTACTGAAGCATGCATTCTCGACTCTCAGAAATCTTGCACGATATCCCCATCTCACTGAACTCATCATTGAGAGCCATGGATCAGTAGAAACTATCCTGTGGGAGTTCCTAAGGTACGGGTCTTGATTTATTTAACAAATGGATTGAAATTTGGGTAACCATTTCATCCTAAGTACTTTGAGTTACTTAATGGTCAATTATCACTGTAGTTTTCAGTGTTTGTTTACTTTCATTTTTGATAACACATTTCCAAAACAAGTCAAAGATTTTCAAAGAAAATAGAAAAAAACTCTTTTATCATTTTTCCCTTTTCCTTGAGTGTTTTAAGTGAAAACATTCCAAAATGTTGACAAGGCGAAAAACACACCATTATGCTTTCTCTACTTGTAGGAACAAAGAGGAAGCATATTTCATTGCGTCTGAGCTTTTGAAGAAAATATGTCATCACCCAAAAGGCGTAGAAGCTTTACATAAGTTACCAGCTCTATTGAGGAGGTTAAACAACCTTGTGGTAGAACTTTCAAGGAAGGCTGCAAATGATAAGAGGTTAGTCATATGATAACAGATAGGATTTTAGCACATGTTAGGCTACAAGCTTAGACAAATTTTTACATATTTTTATACATTTTTTTTCAAATTTGAAGTTGGTGAAACTAATTATATCCACATTTCTTGTGGGGTCTACATATATAATACAAATCTCCACCACTCAACTCTACTCATTCTCTCCTATTTCACATTAAAATCAATAAAAATTTACATCCTAACACATGCTAACTTGCTTTTCAGGATTTTAACTTGCTTTTCTTCCATAAATCATGTTGAGCACTATCCAATGTCATCAATTTTACATTTTGTTGATCTTCCCTATATGAAATGGTAAAATTTTTTTACTTTGTCTCAATGTAGTTATAATCGGAACTTGGTGGCAAAAGAGCAGGCTGAGAGAAGACTACGAGAGGCTGCTGAGCTCTTAGAGCTGATTACAAATTCTATCCATTGATGAAACTGAAGACTGGTATCTATCCATTGGTAGAAACTGAAGATCGGTAAGCATTTGCTGGTCAATGTACAAAGAATGGAAATTTCATCTCATGGTTCTTGACTGTCTGTATTTGGCAGTGAGGTTTGCTGCATGCCTATGTGTTTTTGTCCACGTGTAACGAAGAAGATCGGGATCTTCTGTCTTGTGTGTTTGACTTCCATTTGCTGCTGTCAAATAGCTGTTTAAGTTGCAATTTGCATACAAACAGAATTTATATTGCAGATGATAACAACTGCCTATGAAAGTATTAATTTCAATTACATTGGTTTTTGTTTGGTTTTACTTATTTTCACTTCGGAAAATATATATATATATATATATATATATGTATATATATATATTGACATACGACACAATCAATAAGCCTAGATATGATGCAGGTACTTATGGAAGATTAACAGAAGTAAGTTCCTTTTAAGAATTATTGTGAAATGATATACAAAAAGTTCCATTATTTAGAAGGTTTGATCTCAGCGGTAATGTTCTGGTACCCACTTGTGGGTACATTACGGTATCCACAAGTGGGGAAAAAAATTCGTACAGGGTCGGGTGAGTCCCCCACCATCAGGGGATAGTTATGTATTATTTGTCTAACTTAATGTAGATATTAAAAAAAAATTTAAAAAAAAAAAAAAAATTGGAGGGGTGACGTGGCGCCACGTGGCGTGGGTTTATACCCACGGTGGGTATCGGAACAAAACCGTTGATCTTAGTTAAAATGTCCACTCCTAATTTAAAAAGAAATTGCTAAGAACATGTCCAATGAAGTCACAAAATTTGGGATTTATGACTGATTCCAAAAAGTTAATTCTCGTTCAGAATAGTGGCCCAATTTTATAAATACATCACTTATTCGGACTCTCAACATTTTCTTTCAATTATACACTAATATAGAAAACATTATTTTTATTAACAATTTATCTTAAGGTAAGCATGTGTTAGGATGGATTTTGTTATGAAATAGGAGAGAGAATCATTGGAGTTGAATTGTGGGAATTGTGTAATATATATAGATTTTACGAGATATGTAGATGCGAAATAGGAGAAAGAATTAGTAGAGTTGAAAAGAATGTATAAAAATGTGTAAAAACTGTTAAAATTTATAAACTAACATGTTAAAAACATATTTAAAAAAAAAAATACTTTCCACTTGAAAAAAATTTTAATAGCCAGGTGATCATAGTTAGATTCCAACATCAAACAAGTGTTCGTATTTATGTCTTTTGCTGTTGTTACCTCTACCTTTTATTGATTTGGATGATTTTGCAAAACATTTTCCTTGATAAATTTTCTAATTTCTGTTTGAAATTTTTATAGTTTCTATTAAAATTGTTCATCATGAGAAAATGATAAATTCCCCATTGACATGAATTTCAAAAATTTATACTTTTCTATACTCTCATGTGATAGGAATTTTAATTTCAATTATAATTATAACAATATCTGAATTATTTGGTTGCGAAACGAAGCTTAAGGATTTAGTAATAAAATTATCTAATTGAACGAACAACGGCAGCTTTTCAAATCCGGGGGTTCCTTAGCTCATATTTAAAGATTGGAGACCGAAATGTAAATTGATTAAAGATTGGGGGACCTTTAATGCATTTTACCCTTTCATTAATTTCATATCCAATTAACGCGGAAAATAAAGAGCACGCGCATGTGGTATGTTCCCTATAAACAACTCCAAACTCAGCGACGTGCGTTAAAGCCTTTAAAGTCATCCTCATCCGTATATCGTCATCTCTGTTTACGCTTGCGGCCTGTATTTTTTTCGAGACGTAGGGTTCCGACGAAGATGCAACCTTCAAACTCTATGATTCCTCCACCCATGGCTCCTCCCCAATACCGACCCCAACAGTGGACCCCACAACAAACGCAACAATCTCCATACGAGATTCCCCCACCTCAACAGCCGGCGTCGGCGGCGACGGGGTATTACTACCAGCAACCGCCTCAATCGGCTATGGTGCAACAGTCGCAGACTCAGCCTCAGCAGTACGGCGCCGCACCTGCGGGTCAGTTTCCAGCTGATGATGGGGTCCGAAGCCTCTGGATTGGGGATCTGCAGTATTGGATGGACGAGCAGTACATCTACAGTTGTTTTGCTTTGACTGGCGAGGTATATATATGCAAAGATGTCACCGATAGACTAAGAACACCCCCCTCTTCCACCACCCGAATCGTAGTTTAGCTTACCATACTTTATTATAAGCAGAATGATATCTTCTTTTATTTATGTTTTTCCCCCTTAAGAGTATAGAACTATGTATTTTATTGGTGTCATTGGATTCTCAATGCATCACAAAATAAGTCTTGTTTCTGATAATAAACTAACAATTGGTGACATAATTATGCATTCTTTAGCTGACTCGCTGAGTTCATCCATTATACATTCTTCAGCTGATCACTGAGTTCATCTCTTGTATCAACCTTTCACCTTTGACTTGTGAAATCAATCCCTTTGTTTTACGTCCTTGCATTTAGAGTCTGAAGGATTTTGCTTGTATTAATGTCTCATGCAATGAAAATGGTTATGCAGGCTGCTTATTCTGAAAGAATAGTCTTTTTACTGTTGTAATATGATTCCAATTCTGTTTCATTGAAGGTGGAAGCATGAGATTTTGCATCTTTTTTCCTTTCCCCACCTCCGCTTCTTTTGCTGACGCCTCAATCTGCATTTTAATTGTTAGTGGTTAATTATATTGTCTTGCCCTTTATTCTATGAGTATGTATTGGTTTAAAATGAAAGTAATTTTTTTAAAGGTAACACTGGTTGTGTACTTGTGTCGTAGTCATTTGCATTAGTGAAGACTTTCTCCAACATTTTGGCGTATGCTCCCCTATTTTCTGTTGTGGCTTGGGGTTGGGGTCAGGGATGGCTGTAGGGGAGGGCTTGACCGGGTCGTAGTCCCCAGGCCCAAAAAAATTCGAAGTTATATATATGTGTGTGTGTGTGTGTGTGTGTGTATAGACACATAATTTTTTTCTTTATTACAGCCCCCCAGTTGAAAATAGATGCGTCCTTGGGTGGGGTACTCCCATGAATAACTGGATTCCACGTGTTTATCGGGGGTCCGAACTTAAAAAGGTTGGGGTTGCTTATGGTTTCTGAATGTGATTAATTGTGGTTGATCAGGTGGTCTCTGCTAAAGTCATCCGAAACAAGCAAACTGGCCTCTCAGAAGGTTATGGCTTTATTGAGTTCGTTAGTCATGCTGCTGCAGAAAGAAACCTGCTGACATATAATGGCACTCAGATGCCAAATACTGAACAAACATTCAGGTTGAACTGGGCATCAATGGGAGCGGGTGAAAAGCGTGACGATGCCTCTGAATACACAATTTTTGTTGGAGACTTGGCAGCTGATGTAACTGATTACATGCTTCAAGAAACTTTTAGGGCCAACTACAACTCAGTCAAGGGTGCAAAGGTTGTAACAGATAAGATAACTGGACGCTCAAAGGGCTATGGATTTGTGAGGTTTGGAGACGAAAGCGAACAACTACGTGCTATGACTGAGATGAATGGAAGGTATTGTTCGACCAGGCCCATGCGGATTGGCCCGGCCGCTAACAAGCAAAAAGTGGGTGGTCAGACAAAAGGTATTGCTTTATTTATCACCCCTGTCGTATGTTAGATGGCCATTAGAGCTTCAACTTACTTAAGCATGTTCAATTTGGTTTTTTTTTTTTTTGAATGAGGTGAATCTGATTATTGAATATGGCAGTTTAAGGGCATTGGTGTTTTTTTTGTTTTAAACCTATTTTCAAGAGTTGATGTCTGTCAAGTTCACTTCCTTTCAGTTATGCTTTTGAATTCTTGAAGATAACCACAACTTACCGCACCTTTTCCTTCAAGTACTTTAAACATTTTCGGTTTTGAAATATAAAACTTGCATAAACTTATAAAACTGCGGTTGTCTCAAAACAGGATGTCAGGAGGCTCTGTCTAGGGGCCTGGAGCTAATTTCGGCTGATATGATAACCCTTTTAGTGCCTGGTTTTGTCTAGGTCAGTTTTAAATTAATGCTTCTTACTTTTGGCTCCCCGTGGCGTTGATTATGCTACTTTTTCTAGTATTATTTTCCTCAGCCAGTTCCTTTACTTTTCTCAGCTTTCAGTCAAACTACATTTAGTTCCTGTCATTTCTTTTTCGTATTTAATTTTCAGGCGGCAGAATTGCTTAATATGCCCCGTGTACTACTTCCATTCTGCCTTTAACACTCTAATTAAAATTGTTTTATTCCTATTTTTATTATATTCCTACATTTACCAATGGATTTACTATCATGAAAGAAAGCTCACATGGATAGTTGGAGATGATCAAACAATAGTTGTAAGTTGAAAGTGCTTACAGCACGCATGTTTTGGTTCTTTACCTACCCGGTTCTATAAATGTGTTCTCCGGGTTGTCGTTTGGTTGTTCATTTCTGCTATCTTTTGTGATGTGCTTTGTTTTTCCTTCACCTTTTTTATCTCTAGTCATTAGGACCAACAGTGGTTTATTGAAACCTGTAAACATAAGCTTCATTGGTAATGGTACAACTACGTGGATTTCTGCTTTTTGTGTATGAAGACCAGACATAGCTGGATGTCTATATTTTTTTATATTTATTTTGTACAATGTTATTGAACTATGACATTATCAGCCACAAGTGTGCTTCTTCTCCGTCTCATTGTCCCGTGTGTCAGGACTCTAGAGAGCATTGGTTGTGCTTGGCCAATCCTTTTATTCAAAATTCTAATGAACACCAAACTTAGGAAATATGAACATGGCATTAGAAAGTGAGATCATAACACCAAACTTAGGAAATATGAACACAGCATGAGAAAGAGGCCATGGGTTTTGCACGACAATTATTAAAACCTTTTGAAAATTTGCTCTTGCAAACAATGTGATAACATGGCATTATAACTTATAAATCAAAAAATGGAAAACTAGGAACATAATGATAAAGACACCAATCACACCATGGGTTTTAATGTCTCACTGTTACAGAACTATGTTAATGTGCACGTTTGTACTTGTACATTTTCCATTCTCTCTAAACTCTAAACTGGTCAAATGGGCAACCCCCAGTTTCAGATTTGGCTATAATTGTCTTTCTTAAAAACATTGGTATGCGATCTTCTCTCTCGTCTGAGCTGGCAATAGTTGGAAGTTTCTTTACCTATCTTTTGAGATAGATGTAAGGCAGTATCTCAGAGTTTGTTATAATTTGTTTTCAAGGTTTTTCCTCGTCTGCCACCATCCTTTGAAGGTTGGTTGTAGTTTTACTTGTTTGGTGGTTTCTGAATTGACTTTTGTTGTTGTGGACCTCTGGTTTTATAGACCTTCAACAGATTGTTCTTTAGAGTTTGTTTGATTTAGAATTTTTAGGGATGTCATTTGTTTGTTTCAAAATCATTCTCAACACCTATTTCATTGAGGTGACAACTTCATATTATTAAATAACCTTTTTAATTTTCAACCACAGATTCAAAATTATCTTTTCAAAAATCTCTCTGGAGTAACCATGGAATGTTTCTGACAGTTTATGATACTTAATGCATATTTTAATTACATGCTCTTTGTATTGAACTAATATCAGCACCAATTGGCTTCTCCACTTCACTCCCTTTTCATTGGAATTTCCCCTTACCTACACTTATTGTGTATTTGCAGCTTCATACCCATCTTCTCATGGTACTCAGGGTGAGGATGACCCAACTAACACAACGGTGAGTAATTTCATTTACAATAAATTTTTATTTTACCCCGTACAAATCTAATATTTGGTGTCTTTTATGGTTATTGGTTGCAGATATTTGTTGGTAACTTAGACTCTAATATCACAGATGAGCATCTAAGGCAGGTTTTTGGTCCATATGGACAGCTCCTCCATGTAAAAATACCAGTAGGCAAAAGATGTGGATTTGTTCAATTTGCTGACAGGTAACTTTGAACCCTAGACCGCACTACCTTCCCACCACACATTCACACAGATACGGAGTCTTTTTCTTCTTTTAAATACCAAGAAATCAGTTCGAAGGATTTCTTATGCTATCTCCGCATCTGTTACAACAGAAGCTGTGCTGAGGAAGCTCTGCGAATGTTGAATGGAACCCAGTTGGGAGGACAAAGCATTAGACTGTCATGGGGTCGTAGTCCTTCAAACAAACAGGTAAACCTCATTTCGTTTTTTTATCTAGTTTATTGTTCCTTGGTTTTTCTGATAGTTACTATATTCATCTGTTCAAATGCCTCAGGTCGATATGAACCAGACTAATGGTGGGTATTACGGATATGCTCCTGGATATGAAGCCTATGGATATGCTCCAGCAGCTCAGGATCCAAATTTGTATTATGCAGGGTACCAAGGATATGGAAACTATGCGCCACCCCCTCAGCAACCACCTCAGGTATCTATTCCTATGGATTTCATGCCAAAACTGATTTTACCTGCGATCACTATTTCACGTGTTTTGCAAGGATTGAAGGTTTATATTTTTGGTTGATAAATAATCTGTTGTGCAGTAATCTGCCAGCGTGAAATGGTGGCAATACACATCTGTTGAATGTTGTAGTCAAAGAACAGAGGAACCATCAATCATTCCGTGCAATATCCACTGTTGCTTGGTCTTCGCGACTATCATTGGCTTCATAGCTGTTGAAGTTTCAATTCTGCTTGTGTTGAACTAAATCTGACTTGGCTCACCTCCTTTTTTGGGTTTTGTTACAAACACAGTTTTTGCTTGCGCTTGTGTTGATATGGTTGTTATTATACCATAAAATCTTGGGATCTATTGTGGTTTGCCTTTCGTGTGCTGGATGCTCTAATTATTCTCTGTTTCATTCATGGAATTGTTATCGAGCAGGTTGTACTTATTAACAACTGTCATTGAGGTGTTAGATGTCTAATTTAGAAAGTGCAATTTGTGCATCTGTCCATTCGTACGGGACAATGAATTTATTAAATTTGTCTCTTAAAACTTTTGTACGATGCAAATCAAGGTTGAGGATGATTTTCACCAACCACCAAGAAACAAATGAAGTTGGATAGAGGATGTTCTGCACCACGGTCTATATGCTGTCAAGCCGGTAGAGTCTTAAACATCCGGCTAATTGATTCTTGAATCGCATTACAAACCACAAAGATACAAACTACCTGATACATATGTAAATATGCCAATCAATAAGGACAATCTCACAATACAACCATGAAATCGACCAAAAATATATACTACTATAGTGCGAGGACTAGAGGAGTTAAAAAGCTGCTCTATTTTCTTGGGCTTCCAGCCAACGTATCGTTCAGAGGAGTACATCAATGCTCCGCATTAGTCAGGTTTCTTCAGGTTCAAGCAGTTATCGGTTGCTTGGCTGAACAACTCCTGGACCTGCTTTAGTTCTTTTTCTGGCGCATCAGCAACATTTAAGAACATTACTTTTAACTAAGCATGATCAATCTTGAACCAGCAAATTGAACATGATGTTTTCTATCTGGGTTCTACGGATAACAGTTTCCAGTTGAACTATATACACCAAATTTAGATTCAGCCCACTTTTGATTTTGAATAAGCACACACTGACACTTAATTTCTTTTTCTAATGTATGATTACTCAATTTGATAATAAATGCCACAATGTCATGAAAAATTATGAAGTCCCATTGTAATGTAGTGTATGAAAGCTAAGATTGAAGATATTACCTGCAGCTTCTAGTTGCTTTTGAAGTTCTTGGCCAATTGCATCATTTTCAGACTGCACAGCAATGCTTTTTCAATTAGTAAAGCTTAACAATGCCTACGATCATACTAGCCAAAGAGAGTTTTTTCCATCTATGTAAGCATAAATACTATCCAACATTGACGAAGAAACTCATACCTGCAGTTCTGCAATTCTTTTCAATTGAGCTTCCTCGCCTCCCTCAGATAATGGAAGTGCAGCAACCAATGCATCAAACTGCACAGAAATCAGTCAATGCAAAATTATAATATTAAACAGGCAGTCGTATATTTCATCAAGAACACATACAGAAAGAAACTAGCCAAAAAGTACAGATTGGGTGGTCTATCTTCCATCCTTTTACAGAATGATTATAACTGCACAGTTACAGAAAAGCAAGAAAAACATTTCGCCAATCAATGATTCTCTCTGTGTTAACCTGTTTGGCAGCTTTCACTAATTCAGCACTCATAAGCTTGGGTTGCTCTGCAAGATCAGCAGCTGCAGCTGGTGCGTCATCTTCGGCAGGCTTAGTATTGGGAGGCTCAGGATAACTAGGTGACAGCCGAACAGGAGGAGCATCCCTCTGGAGCGTCCCAAAGGTGTTGAATGAAAGTGATGCCAGTGTGTTCAAATGCTCTTGTAACTGGGATATTATGTCCATCTAGCAATCAGAAAAAATAAATAAATAAATAGAAACATCAGAATTTCCATGAAATTCAAACAGTTAACTGTTAAGAGGAGTATTTCACGTTGCTATTGAATAGTTGATTACCATCAATAAACAAAAAATCTGAAAAAAGGAAAAAAATTTGATAGATAAATTCGACTTCACGTTAATCAGATCAAATGTGATTACCGCACAACAATAACAAATACTAGTATACCGCTTTCATTCAAAGAATATATCCAAATGGCTCACTTTTACTACACTACTCACTGCCACTTTTATTGTTTTTACTTTCAGCCCCAATGAATCAAGAAATTAAGCTGATCGGCAAACTACAATACTACACCTAATCTTTCTTGATGGTAAATGCATTCTCGAAGGGATTCAACAGACCGAATCTCTGCCTATGGATTCAACTTACAGTATTAAAAATTGAAGATTTTCCATTTTCATATTGCAATTTTTAATCTTTGACTCTTTTAATTCAATGACATAAGATTGATTGAAGAGCATTAAGATTTAAGCCAAGATTTGGCAACAGCAAGCGCATTAATAAAAATTAATTTTAAAAATGAAATACTCGCATTTCTTCGATTCTTGACAAATTAAAAGGGGAAAAAAATATAAGTCGCAAATGAAATTAAAATAACTTCAATATGAACTTGATTACACAGAAATTTCGAGTGCCGAACTGGGAAGAGACGCTAGCACATAGTACAAAATGATTAATTAGAGCTAATTAGGAAAGATGGGATTGAAACCAATCTATATCTATATGTATAAGAGCTAATTATAAAATATCGGATTTTTTTGGCTTTTGAAATTCAAAAGTCAGGCAAAGTTATAAACGAAATAGACGGTGAATAACAATACCTTCGTTCTGAAATCGACGATGACGAAACAGTTCGAGAAGAAATCACTGTAACAGTTGATAGCGATCACTGTGTCCCCCGTTTCCCCGCTCTTTCACGCTTTTCCCCCAGTATACATCACAGATTTATTTACAGTGACGAAAATGAATAACTTGAGCAGCTTGGATTAAAGTGGGATGGATCATGGGCATGGCATTTGAGAACGGGCTTCTAACGAATCGGATCGTGATCCGCTGTCTAGATGGGCCACATCAAGTAGCCCTACTTACAATTATATAGATTCAAACCCCAGAACCTTTCAACTGTTCAATTTTACCATAGTGCCCTCAAATTTCAATAACAAAATATGAAACCTTATATATACTTTTGAGAATAGGTTGGGTAGTGTAGAGGTTTTTTGAAAAAAAGACCTATGGTTGAGAAACGAGGAAAGATGGTATAAGAATTAAAAAAATTATCAAATAAATTAAATAGACTTTCTATTTATTCAGTTGGATAAAAGGATTTCTCTTCAGTCAGGTGAGTAAAGTAATTGAAAATGATAAACAAGAAAATAGTTTTTGGTTAATGTGTAACAAATAATCCCTCAGATTCCTAAATTTTAATAATGTTATTTTCAATGAATTAAACCCAATATTTTCAGATACTTTCCTTCTCTTTAGATAAAGGACAGTGTTTTTAATAATTAAAGATTAAAGATACTTTCCTTCCATATAATTTTAATAATGTTATTTTCAGCGAATTATAAGTGGAAAAAAATACGTTGCTTTCATAAAACCAAAATAATACAAATTCTTTTCTTTCATTAATTTCACAAAAAAAAAAACAAAAAAGAGGGGAGAGTGAGAGAGAGATCCTTTCACTCTAACAATTATCATCAATTTTTATTTTTCAATTATCGACTTCAAGTCTTCAACTTTCATTTCTTTTAATTTTGACCAACAAAAAAATATATATGCTCTCCTTGCTTTTTCCAACAAGAAGTGGAAAAAAGAAAAAGATGTTATGAATAATAATTGAAGAATAATTATTAGGTGTTATGAATAATTGAGAATAATTTGGTGGTTATGAATTATGAGGAATAATTTGGTGGAGGAATAATTTGGTGGAGGAATAATTTGGTAAAGGTGTAATTATTATATGTGAATGACTATTATACCCATAATTATGTAATTACGATTATTGTCTTGGTCAAAGTTTTCTCACATAAATAGAGCCGAGTTATTAATGAAATTCATTCTGAGAATTCCTGAGTAAATTCTCTCTAAATTCTACATTGTTTACATCTTTTTACTCTTGGCGTTATCATTGTGATCTCTAACCACTTTGAGTAATATGAAAGAGTATCTTTCTGATTGCATCTTATAGATGATCTACAGACGTCAGCTAGTTATCAATGAATTAATTCACCCTCATCAATCATAAATAACTTCTGCTGAATCATCATTGAAAAATTAAACTTTTTGTTGCATATTCCTCTCGCACAATTCCTCATTCTACACAACTGATGTCATCTGAAATCCCAAATTGGAAGAATGGAGTCAAAAATTTTCGATCACGTAAATAGATTGCAAGTAAATCTCATCCATGGAATAATTAGAGAAAGGAAAGGTAAGATCATGTATGATTTTATAATATAATAATATATTAAGCTATAACATTCGTTTTTATCGAGATATAAAGGAGCATACATTATCAAAATCAAATTTTCGACTCTATTATATTCGATTTAACGAGCTTGATTTGACACCAACATTGATAGGGTAATACTTCGTTTTGAAATATGTTATTATCAAACTTTCAAAATTCTACAAATCGATCTAACTTTTGAAAAAGTTACAAAATAGTCTGAATATTTTGATATTGATAAATTAAAGTAGAAAGAGATAATTTTCAATGTTAAAACATTGATAAAATATTTTTGACAATTTTACCTTCTACATTGAAATGGACAATTTTACCCTTAGGAGTAAAGCGAGCCTAATTTGTGACAGTGAAAAATGGATAGAATATTCATGAAGAAATTCTAAATCCATTGGATTATATAAAATGAGCTTGAAATCCATTTGAGTTAAAAGATCGAATATTATTTTAACTCAGAAGAGTTCAATTACATAATATCTTATTACAGAAGGATAAGTGTCTTTCTTATAAGTAATGAGTATTTGTTCTAGAAGAACAAATTTTGCTCCCGTAGAAGCGATTCAATATTTAATTCTCCCACTTTATTTACTGCAATTTAATTCTTTATTAATACCTCCTACTTGATGATGGGTTCAGCGAGTCACTAAGCGGAATGTTTTATATATTACACATGCCTTTATATGCTAAGTGATGGGTATCACCTACTGGCGAATCCTACTCCTACAGAAGTAGTTAAAAATATGCAATTTAATTCTTGCTATTTAAATTTCAAATTTATATTTATTGCAATAATTCCCATAAGGTAGGATTCGACCACCTATTGGAGAAATTTAATTTCTGCAATTTAAATTTATCTTGACTTTATAGTTTGAGTATATTTCAATGTGGTGGGTAATACCACCACGATTGGTGTGCATATTTCCAATGTGGTGGAGTAATACTACACGATTGGTTATAACTTAATTCTACTCTAGAAAAGTAGTTGATCAAATATTCTAATCATACCAGTAGTAGGCGATGAGAATAAAATTACTTCCCCATATATATCGAATATTAATGGAGAAAATTGAACAAGTGGTACTTGAAGTTACCATTAGATAAATAGATGAAAATAAAATGCTCAATAGATCCCATGTTGATAAATCAAAGAAAATATATCACATGGAGAGATTATATGAGTAATCTCATCGATGATATGTGATTGTATTAATATGAAAATAAAATGCTCTTGAAGAAGCAAAATCACTAGATTTACGTATTTGAATAAAGCCAATATGATATTATTATTACTCCGGAAGAAGTACAAGCTTAGAAGTGGAGCATGTTGAGAATATCAAAGATGGCATTAAACACTCGAAAATATACAAATGCAAAGAATATACATCTTTGAATCCATAAATGAGGATCGTCTCGAGTATAAATACTCCGTAACTCGCCACCATCAACATTAGGATTCATAATGAAATATTTAAAGGATCAAATTTCTTTTAAGCAGACACGCAGTGATGTGCAAACGGACTGGGCTTCCTGATTCTTGAACATATGCATGAAATTTGATGAGTAGTTCATCAAGCAGTACTAAGCGAGAAATAAGTATTTTTCTCTATTGAATGAGAGATAAACTTATTATTTACACACGATCTAAAGCTAGTAAGCCATCAAAGAAATTATTAATATTCAACAAACCTATTGGTTTTGACATGAAAGTTCAACGTGCAGCGAGGCTATATATTGAATATTTCATCCAGTGTTGTTTATGCCTTTGGAAGGTATAATGAAGCATCACTATTATTCATCATATACATCATGCGATTGTGGATGGATTGCGCTTGCTTAGCCTGCTGGACCTATGGTAGGCGGCTCCAATTAAGTATTAGATCAACTAGATGAAAAGGTATTACACTCCAAACTCTTATTCCCCATGATAGTGCGCCATTATAAGTCTAGCTAAAAGTTTGTTGTTGGTTCCTCCATATAGTATATTGATTTTCTTGTCTCTAACTCTTTTCTGAGTCGGTTTGCCACATATCCTGTGGATATAGCCTACCCATTAGATCCACCAGAATACATATGGTTTTAATCTGCGAGGTAAAGGTAGCTTTGTATGAGATGATTCTAAAATCTCCATATCATCTCTACTCCTATCTCTCTTTTACACTATACTTTTAATGTATGAGCATGAGAGATATATGAAACCTCTATTTAAAGAAAAATTTTAAACCAATAATTTGTACTATTTACTTTTTGTGAAATATGAAAGAAAAAAGCCAGAAAATTTTTAGTGATATGACATATAGTATCAGGAGATTGAAAAATAATATATATATCTTAAAATTGAAAACGATATTTACAAATAAAGAAATATATTGATCTTTGTTATTACAAGAGCTTTCTTACATAAATATGGGAAAATCATTATGCTAAATTTTTCTACTAAATTTACAAATAGGATCTTCTAAAGTAAGTTTTCAAAGGCTATAACGTTTGTTGATCTTTGAATTTGGCCCATAAGGCCATTAGCTCACCTGTAATGCACGTGTCCACTAGGATGTGTCTCAAGAGCTGTTGAATATCATCCAAAGGCTCCTTACTCAATCCATCCTTAATGAATGCTATTTTATCTTCTCGATTTACGGACCAAATACCCGCGATTTACATCGAGTGTCACATATCCACCGAAACACACTTGTAGCATCCTCCTAATCTTTTTACTCTCAGTTTCTTTGAAAAACTACTTTTACCCATACCAGGCATGTATTTAGAAGGAATTGAAACCTCACTGAGATAATCAGACCTTTGCTTCAATCAAGCATCGGATATCTTGTGGGATACCCTTATTCATTAGCATCCTTAATCTTTCCGACCTACATCGATAAATTCTTTTTAGGATTTTGATCGGTAGTGATGGATAGTATTTTCGAAGATTTGAGAGCATATGATCCATTATAATGTATAGCCCTTGTTAGGATGAATTTTGCGATAATTTTGATGATTTATTTATAGAATAATATGGCCAGCGTATGAAATAAGACTCAGATTTTAAATAAATAATATGAAAGCGTAAAACTACGATTTGAATTAAATAATAGCGGATATGATGCGTATGTGTAACTCGTGTTTGAGCGATTAGTAACAATAATGTCACCAAAGATGATGGAATATGTCGATGAATTGTTTCTATGATAAATCATGTTTGACACTATCTGAATAACTAGTGAAATCGATATAAATTTCTTGAACTAGAAGTTCAATCTGCGTTATGCAAAAACCATGTAAAATCGGTTTAAATAATTATTGAAATCAATATTTCAAGTGAAGAATTAAAAGAATTCTTCAATGATTGTTCTCGATAAAGATGAAATCATTACTAGCCCAATATTGAAATAAATCACAAATATATACGGAATAAAGGATGAGAATATGGGCCCACTCATCCTCCATGTGGACTACTAGATATTATGATATGGATCCACTAGATAGTCACATGTGTATATGATTCGTAATTTAAATTTCTGAAATATTTACTCATGTTATGATGATTTTGAATTTAATGATAAAGCTAGTAAATGTATATCACGATACTTGAATAAATCCCCAGAGGATTTGAGTATCTTGCATACAAGTGGGATATTATATGAAATTATTTAAAGTCACTCAAATAAATTGTCGATATCGAGAATAGAATGCAAGCGGTCTAAATTCCATATTAAAATTTGAATGATGAGAACATATATGATTAAAATCATCCCAACTATATGAGTTTGGTGTTCTAAATTTTCTCGACATGAGGGAGTATTAAAGGTTGAAAATAATATATCAAATGCATCATATTATATCCTCAGGAAATTGAAATCTGAACTTGAAGTTCAAAGATGCATGAAAGGCTATGAACAATCACATATATCATTTGCGATACTTTGATAAGTTAGTACGCATAAGCGTTGATATTTCCCAATCATATATATCAAAACAAATGATAAAAGATGGTCTTAATACGGAGGCATATGCTCTTGAAGAGTATATAGATATAACTATATTGTGTAATCCCTACAAGAGGATTGATAATGAGATATCTCGATAAGTTATATCGATATGGGAAAAGAAATATGAAATTGAAAAGTGTACGACTGGTATGAAAATGTAGCGCTACATATGATCAATGATAATGAAAATATTGAAATATATTGAAGATGATAAATGGTGAATGTGAAATCCTTAACTTATGAGATGATGAGATGATGATGACTAGTGCTCAAGTTTAAAGATAAAGCATGGTGGTCATTATATGTTGCATGCTCATGAAAGTTAAATTCAGATCGTGTGTGTAATCAAGGAAATTAAAGGATCGGATGAGCTAAACGTGTTTATAGTACCCTAAAGGGTGAGGCTAAGCCACAGGAATGAAATAACCTATTAAGTGAGTATTAAATGTTAAATGATATATTTTAAGTGTTAATTAGTTATGAAGGTTTACTTATATGTTTACATTTTTATGATGAATTTATATGCTTTAAATTGTGTGTTTGGAGACATGTGTTCATGGTGAATGTTTTTAGTTGTGTATGAAAATTGATGCACTAAATGAGCAAGAGTATAAAACCAATATATAGTATGATACTCATACAAATGTATGAAAGATTTTGAAATGCTTCTGACCAAGAATTGTATAAAATACGCGTTAACGCTCTTTTTCCCATGTGAGGTTTTATCCACATTGGGTTTTCTAGCAAGGTTTTAATGAGAAACTTTAAAAGCGTATTCACATGAATAATGTACTCTTTTTCCTTCATTAGGGTTTTTACACTGGGTTTCTAATAAGGTTTCTTTTAGGCGTATTCATGGTATATTGAGAGCGATAGGAGAAATTGATCTGATGTATCTATTGGATGAAGTTATAATGGAGCTAATGCTTTAGATCAAGCGATGATGATATTGAAATCATTTCACCAGAAGTAAAGATATCGATTCTCAAGATATGACGTCGAGCGGGCATCTCTTTTTAAAGCCCGATCAAGTTTTTCATTGGATTTTCTTGACATAGGTTTTAATGAAGACACGTGAATACTCATATCTGCATTGATAGAATCGGGGAGCAATATTTGATGAAGCGATATATCTTAGTTCGGTATCATATGATCGGTTTGGAAGTTTTTATTTGGATTTTCTAAAGCGGTCAGGAAGGACATTTGTATTAATAATTCGAGGAAGTGTTATGAATAATAATTGAAGAATAATTATTAGGTGTTATGAATAATTGAGAATAATTTGGTGGTTATGAATTATGAGGAATAATTTGGTGGAGGAATAATTTGGTGGAGGAATAATTTGGTAAAGGTGTAATTATTATATGTGAATGGTATTATCTGCAGTGGGAAATTATGTATTACTGATTGTCTTAATTTGAAGTTTCACATAAATAGAGCGGTTATTAATGAAAGTCATTCACGAGAATTCATTAGAATTAAATTCTGCTCTATTGTTTACATCTTTTATAGCAAAGAAAAAAAAAAGAAAAGAAAAAAAACAATTGACCTTTCCGCGTGGAATAAAAAATAGATGTCGTTCTCTCTTTTGCGGTCTCCTTCCGCCTGCGAAGAGTGTCGTACAGCAATATGGTCTTTGTGCACTCTGTTCAAGTAGCATTTGGAGATTATCTATCAATTCCACCCTGCTGATTCCATTCCCCATTTCTAGGGTTCCTTTATTCTCCATCTGTTCCCCCAGACCTGAGGCTACGCATATATTTACTTTGCTTGCACGTTTCTGAGATCCCTTTATCAGGTAATGGTTTATATTGTGCCAAGGCTGCAAATTCTTTTCCTAATTGTGATTATAGATTCAAATTTCATCGAATCCTGCAGTTGATCATATTGCGGCCTTGAATTCGATCTCAGTATTCAATCATTTCGAATGACTAATGATATTATGATATCCAGCTGATTGTTGCACAAAATTGTCTATTTTCAGGTCAGAATTCTGCGGTTCAGCATTCAGATTTGCATATTAAGTTGAAGGTTTAGGTTTCTCATTTCTGCGATTGGTTTAGTTAGAGATGAGTCCACTGGGGCTTGATATTGGAAATGAGAATTGTGTGATAGGAGCTGCTATGCAGCGTGGAATTGATGTATTGCTAAATAGTGAATCTAAGCGTGAAACTCCGTCTGTGGTTTCATTTGGTGAAAAGCAGAGGTTTATTGGATCAGCTGGGGCTGCCTCTGCTACCATGAACCCAAAATCCACTATTTCACAGGTTAAAATATTGATAGGGCGGAAATTTAGGGAGCCTCTAGTGCAGGATGATCTTAAACTTTTCCCTTTCCAGACTTCTGAGGGTCCTGATGGGGGCATTCTAATACATTTGAATTATATGAACCAGAAACAGACTTTTACACCCGTTCAGATTCTTGCAATGCTGCTTGGCCATTTAAAGCAGATTGCAGAGAAGAGTCTTGGTGTATCAATTTCAGATTGTGTGATTGGTGTGCCTTCGTACTTCACAGACTTGCAGAGACGTGCATATTTAAATGCTGCAGAGATAGTTGGCTTGAGACCGCTGAGGTTGATGCACGATTGTACTGCTACTGCTCTGGGGTATGGCATATACAAGACAGATTTCCCCAATAGAGGGCCTGCAAATGTCGTGTTTGTGGATATTGGTCATTGTGATATGCAGGTTGCTGTTGCATCATTTGGACCTAGGCAAATGAAAATATTATCTCATGCTTCTGATAGCCACTTAGGGGGAAGAGACTTTGATGAAGTCCTGTTCAGGCATTTTGCTGCTCAATTCAAGGACCAGTACAACATTGACATCTATTGTAATCCTCGAGCATGTTTAAGGCTTAGAGCTTCGTGCGAGAAATTGAAGAAAGTCTTGAGCGCTAATCCAGAGGCACCGCTTAATATTGAGTGCTTGATGGAAGAGAAAGACGTTAAGGGATACATTAAGAGAGAGGATTTTGAGAACTTGTCATCAGAATTACTGGAAAGGATTAGGACTCCATGTCTCAAGGCGTTGCATGACTCTGGCCTGACTCCTGACAAGATCCATACTGTTGAACTTGTTGGATCAGGCTCTCGAATACCAGCAATTGTTAAGATATTGAGCTCACTATTCGGGAAAGAGCCTAGCAGGACTGTAAATGCGAGCGAGTGTGTGGCTGTTGGGTGTGCTGTTCAATGTGCAATGCTTAGTACTGCATTCTGCGTGAGAGAGTATGAGGTTTGTGTTTCAGTTATTAACTCAAATCAAATTACTCCCACCAGTACAATCTTGTTTTCACAACACTGCTTATTCATTGAGATGGCATGTTTCCCTAAAAATTTGTGTTAAATTTATCTGGTAAACAACAGAAATTTTAATTCTGACTCAATAGGTTGATTTATTCTGTTTGATCATTTCAAAGTGCCGTATAACTTAACAATGTCAGTTGCTGATATACCTTTTGCAGTTTTAGAAGACTGAAGATATAACTCAATTAAGTGTTAATCTAGCAGTCCTACAAGTGCAACTTTGTAGTATAGAACTCAGCAACAAACGAGACTAGCAAATCAAAACTATGTTAGCCACTGGTACCATAAGACTGAAAAAACCCAGCTCCTGGAGAAACTTCTTTGAGTTGGGGCCAACCAACTTTGCAAATAGTACATATGCCCTAAGATATATATTTGACATGTATTATTTGTTGTGAGGGTCTAGAAAATTTATTATTGTTTTACTTTCAAAGACATGCTTGGCTAAAAAGCCATTGACATCATCTGTAATTTTTGCACTAAATATTGAATTTTGGAGAGATATCATTCGTATATCATGTAATGCATTAGTCCATAGGTGAAAAAGACAGCCCTTGGTCAAGTGGTCATTTATTGCTTGCTTAAGGTATTAAGTCCTTATAAAACGCATTGTTCACAAGTAAAAGCCTAAAAGGACATGTTACTAAAAATGACGTTTTTGAGAAGCTTATTCATGTAGTCCGACCCATTCAGAAAGGCTTTTCTCCTCAGTTGTGTTCCTTGGATAATGGTTTTTCTGTAAATAAAACCTCTGGAAACCGTAATCTGGATTAAATTCCCGAAATACCCTTCATCAACTCCCAATACCTGCTTTCCCACATCACACTATCCTTGTATCGTCAGAGAAAGCAAGTAGAAAAAGTCTCACTTGAGAGAGGTAGTAGGTCAATCATGTTGATCTGCAGCACCTTGAGACTGAGTGTGCTGAAAAAGGAAAAGTAAATGTTTTGCAAATCAAATGTTCTTGAATGCATTTGTAGGATATTGCTCAATTATTTTTCCCCCGCATTGACGGCTCATCTTTTATTTGCAGGTGCAAGATTCATTTCCATTCTCGATTGGATTTGCATCAGATTTAGGGCCTATCTGCACAGTGGCCAATAACGTGTTGTTTCGTGAGTTGCATCCTTTTCCAAGTCTAAAGATGCTAACGTTGCACCGGGGTGGCACATTTCAATTGGAGACTTTCTATATGAACCAGAATGAGTCGCCTTCAGGTGTATCTACAGGAATTAGCTCTTTTACGGTATATATCGGTTACCTTACGTGTTTTCTTCTATCATTTCTGCACATAGTTGATCAATTTGCAAACCCCTTTTTCTCCCTATTCATTTTAATTTTTTAATGCTAAAAATTTATTCCTGTTACCCAGTTAAGGTTAAATCTTGTATTTCAATCACACTTGGAAATTGCTCCTCATTATTATCTACATATTTCATGGTCCTTACCACTTCTAAAGTGGAAAGTAACTTCTAAGTGAAAAATAAGTTCACTGAGTACAATCCTCATTTAATTCACCTTGTGGTTGTGGCTTTATTTTGTGGAAGATGGGTGTGTTCTGGTAAACCTTACTTTTTAAGAGAAATATTGGTGGTCTTATGCATTATAACAGGTTTGTAGTTTAATATGTATGGACAACATTAAAGTTTGATTTTGACTAGATACAGAGTGAGAATGGATGAACACAAGATAGAGACACAATTTCTTAGAAACATTGTACATTGTAGAAAAAGCTTGATGACTTTGTTCTTCATAGTTAAACTTAACAAAAACATTTGTCACAATTAATTGTTATTGAGGGAAATAGAGGCATAAACCAATTGTACAAGACACAAATAATTTTTTATTTTTATTTATTTATTTATTTATTTTTATAACAATGTGATCATCGCGAAAAAGAAAATAAGGAATTTTGTTGATAATTTACATATTATGAGGTGTTGTGGCTGTTCGGGGATTAATCAAACGCCAATGTAGATAGAAACGTTACTGCATTAATATGGGTCGCATGAGAGAGAACACATTTGAAGACATCAAAAAAAGTATTGGTTTGTCAAGAATTCCCATTAAAGTATGGACATAGTTTGGGCAGATTTTTATTCACGGATGATATGAATGGAGTACAAAACAATGCCAAATAAATGAGGAGTCTATGGTCCTATATGTCATAATAAGGGTGATTATCCGTCTAATAGTTTTAATATCTTAGAAGGATAATCAGTGTACTCAGAACGTTAGTAAATGCTACTATTGCTACTATTTTTTCACATTTTTTCTCTTATTAGACATGAAATTAGTAGAGCAGGGAAGACGGGCAGTTTAGATCAAAATAGAAAGCAGAATAGGGAAGCTTGGTTTGACAAAGGGTCCTTATAAATTTCATGGAATTAGTCATTGCAAGCGCCTGTGATTTTTGGGCTTTGACTTTCATTTTGATTGATTGATGGATTTTTTTCCATTTTCAGATTGGCCCTTTCAAAGTTGCTAATGCTGAAAAAGCGAAGGTTAAAGTTAAAGTCAGCTTAAACCTCCATGGAATTATTACCATAGACTCTGCCTCGGTATGTATAAATTTGATTTGTAGGTTTCTTAAATCTATCAAGCTAAGGCCTTGGAAGATGATATGCATATTTTAACGTAAGCTCTACTGTCTTAGCAGCTGATGGAGGATAGTTTGGATGATTCTACTATGAGGTATGGTGATACACTCGCAGACAGGGTGGAACCAGACAATGAACCATATTCAAAGAAAGGAAGTGGTCCCGCTGTAAGTTCAGTCAAAACAAATGATCTTTCAAATTTTTAATTGATTGCTGACTTGGTTCTCTTTAAAGTTTCTCCAATATGTCTAAGAGAATATGTTGGCATGCTTGATATGAAGAGGATATTTGGTGAGACTTTTGAAAAATGAATTTTAAATGTGTGATTAAAAAGTAACCTATGGGGTTGGCACAGCGATAAGCACGTCCTTGGGATTGTGTGGTTAGGCGCACGGTCACATGTTCAATACCTGAGGGATAATACCAATTTCTTGGGCCATTGGGGCGTCTCCCGGTCGAAGCACAAGGGCCACGAGGGATTAGTGGGGATGGGGCCTTGATAACCCTCGTTTATAACAAAAAAAGGGGGGGGGGGAATGTGTGATTAAAAAGTGCAGAAAATTTCAAAAGAGTATTTTTCAAATAGACACGTGGTTGAAATAATTTCTGAAGCTTTTATATAATAGATTTCTCCAAATTCATTTTCAAACCACAAATTTCTTTTGGAGCAATAATTTTTCCCACTTCAACAACGCATTTTTTCCCAAAAAGTAATTCTCACATCCAAAATTTTACACCAACCAAGTGTTATTTATTACCATCATGGAGCAATATGAACTTTCTCATTTGTTACCATATCTTCTTAGGTGGCTTTCTACCCATAACTCATAATTCCTTCTCTTCTAGTGTTCGCCTTTATTCTTGTAACTACTAATGAAACCCAAGCTAGCGTCAGGTTTCTTATGTTCTTAACTATCATACTCCATGCCCGGTTTGTATCTTCTCTCTCTATGAGCAATAAACTTGTGTGTTTCTTCTAAAAAAGATATGATTTTATTTGACTTAGATAATTGCTTTATTTTCATTGTTATCAATTTGAAATTCCCTTGGTCTTAAAAGACCATGTTCTAGAGCAGGAGAGTTTAGGGCTTTCATTTTAGAAGATAATATTATTATTGAATGAGAATATGTTTTTTCTTCTCCCATTTCTCCTCCTCTTTCCTCTCTCCGGTTTCTCATTACGAACTACATCAATTTGGTATGAGAGCTTACATTCTTTGACCAATTTATCTTCATCCTAATTGCTCAATTTGTTGTTCGTCTGGTCAAAAAAGTTGTCCACTAAAAGCAAAGATCTCAGTTGCAACCTTTTTATTATTTATTGTTCTTGGTAGTCGTCACGGAAAGAAAGGAAGAAGAAGAGACGCAAAAGGGACCAAGATGACAATCAGCTAAAGCAAGCCTATTTTACATTACCAATATACCAGCAACCCCATTTCAAAATATTTGAACACAACCCACACAAATAACCATCAATTAACCATCCACATTATATCCTTCTATATATTACATAATAAGTTCAATTCCCACATAAGTGTGCACCCACACACACATATCAACGTGAACTCGAACCCAAACCCAGTAACTAGTTGGAGTTGAGTTCTTTCCATCTGGGAGAAATAACAGGAAACAGCTATATTCCAGACGAGACTAGTAAAAGAGATAGTCTTTCTGTTAAATTATGATCTATCGTTTCATTAGATAGGATTTTATTCTATTTAGGCCATGTTGTGAAGTGTTTATGAACATCTTTGTTTTAAAATACTTTTGGACAAACTATTTCTTATGCACATTTTGTTGGATTCTGATGTATCTACTTGTACCTTTCATGCTTATTATCAAAAACATTTATAAGCCCTTACAAAACAAGCCTTCCTTTGTTTTATTCATTGTTGTCCATTAGGAGTCGCCTCGAAGTTAAAGGGGACATAGGATTTTTATAGTTTTAATTTTTGAAAAACATTATTGATTATTATTACAAATTCGGAATGCATTTTTCTTCTATGCCTTCGTCTTCAGACTTCTCTCTCTTCTTCTTCTTTTTTTTTTTTTTTTTTGGAGGGGGGGGGGGGGGGCATTGTACATCATGTCTACCATATTGTTGTATAATCTTTAGCCTTTTTAGAGTCTCGTCTCCACTTCTTAACAGTCATAGTAAGCATCAATAAGGGGGTTTCATAGTTCTACTAAAACATGACATCCTTGCCCAAGGGCATCCATCTAATGAGAATGAAATTTATTTTACTAAGCTTTTGCCTCTTAAAATTTGTCAAGTGAGACTCTTTCTTTCTGAAGCAGATATTCACTGATATTAAATTAGAAGCCATAAAGAATTACAGAACAGTGATGTCTAAAATTTTTTCGCCATGCATTCTGGTATTAGAGAACTGCTATCTCCTTGGTGCAGGCTGTTAGCAGGCATCGTTTAACTCGTTTAACTGTTAGTGAGAATATATATGGCGGAATGACACTCCATGAGCTCTCCCAGGCCCAAGAAAAAGAGCGTCAGTTGGCCCAGCAAGACACATTGATGGAGAGGACTAAAGAAAAGAAAAATGCACTGGAGTCTTATGTATACGAAGCGCGAAATAAGGTACAAATTTATGCATTTTCTGGTAGTTGAATTCAATCTGATTTTATTAATTATGGTAACTTAAGCTGTGAATATCAGTCAGCGCCATACTGCAACTATAAATGAGCAACGTCATATGGTATTTTGTCATATAAAAGTTATCATCAATAATTCATATTAACTTCAGCATCTTTGATCCATGTTTCTTCATTAAAAGGACAGAAAAAGAAAGGGAAAGAAAAGAAAAAACCACACGGGGTACCATTTGCAGGAAACTACCTGGTGCTGAAGTTGTGAAAATGAGAGGTCAATCAACCAATAAATGAATTTGTATGTGTGAACCTCACTTCTATCAATATGGAAAACTTGTCAGTTCAATGAAATTGGTGGTTGAAAACGATGTTTGAGGGCATGAATCTTTCAGAAAAATATCTGTCAAACAAGCACCATCTCTGTCAGTCTGATATCTTGAGTGTCAGTTGAATTAGTGTGGATTGCCAATTATATTTCTGTTCATTGGTTGATTACTTTGTGTTTCTAACATCTTTGTGGTTGATTTCACATTTACTAGATTTTGAATACATATCGAAGCTTTGCAACTGATTCAGAGAGGGCAGGGATCTCCACTAATTTGCAACGAACTGAGGAATGGCTCTATGAAGATGGAGATGATGAGTCTGAAAGTGTTTATACTGAGAAATTACAGGATCTGAAAAAGGTATTTCTGATTTCCTTGTTTTACCTTTCCTCGAGTCTACACTTTTTTAGGTTTTATAAAAGTAATATCCCACACAGAAAAAATAAATAAATACATAAGTTAATTAATTAATTAATTAATTATTAAATTTGTTTATTAGATTGTGGATCCTGTTGAACATCGATACAAAGAGGAAGAGGCCCGGGCACAGGCAAGTGGGAATTTACTAAACTGCACGGTGGACTGTCGAAATGCTGTTGGATCACTTCCACCCAGTGAAAGAGACGTTGTATGATCCCTTCTTGAATGATTTCTTTTTCAGAAATTATTAGGTAAGAAAGTAAATTATTGGTTGACTTTTATTTTGCAGGTCATTGGTGAATGCAATAGAGCAGAGCAGTGGCTTCGAGAAAAAATCCAGCAACAGGATTCATTGCCCAAAAATGCAGACCCAATATTCGTATCAAGTGAGATCAATGCGAAAACTGAGGCTTTAAAGGCGTACGTCTCTTAACTTATTGATACACATAATTCTATTATGGCTTATAGATCTTAGTCAGTTTCTGCATAGGGATTTTAGCTGATGTTTGTTTTAACATTTTTCTACCTTAAAATTAACTTATGCTAGTGAGCCAAAATTAAATTTTAATATTAACCACACATGTCTAATTAGTACTCGTTATTATCCACACATCTTGTAATTTCCACTGCTATTCAACCTAAAAAGTTAATTTTTGACAAAATAAAGGTTTGAACATAAGCTTAATTTCATGAAATTTATTTCAGGCTTTGCGGACATGCACTGGGAAAATGGAATAACATAGAATCGAAGAAGAGAGATCAAAGAGATGATATGGAACTTGATTAATATTACATCTAACAATATTGTGTGACCAAAAAAGTTGGAGTTGAAGAAAAATGAAATAGCCCTCATTCTCATACGGTATTCATAAGTTATTATTATAATTTTGTACTATGGTTTTTGTTATTTGTTATTCCTCAGAGGTGGAATAGTGTGCTAATTCAACCAAAGCAACACTCATTTGTATACTATATGGTCCCTCTACAGCAGTTTTTACTGTAAATTCAATACAGGCCAATTCCTTAGATGACCTTGGTGAATGTAGAACAGATTCCCCCAACGGGACTAAGTGAATTGACATTCTTATATCCATTTCTCTGTTTTGCTTTTTCAAACATGTCTTCTAATTCAGCAGACACCTTCCATTGTTTAAATTCTCTTGATCTCTTCTAATAGATTTTTGTTTTTTTGCTTTATGCAGTTAATTTCTGAAAAAAATAATCTATTAATTATTAAAAGGTCATTGTTGTATTTTTGCTGCCAATGCCAGTCCAATTAGATTTGTTTATTGACGGGCAAGTGTAAATTAGAGCTTGTTTGGCTAAGTTTTATAATTGGTGAAGTCACTTTTTCTCTATGCATTCCGTGGAATGTAGATGTTCTATCCACTTATCATGTGTTTCTACTTATTTATAATTACTTACTTTTGAGTGATAGCATCGATTTAATGTATAATACATTTTCTTTCTGCATATTGTTATGTTGCAAAAAACTAACTTTTGAGATGAATCTTGGTGGGTCATGGAAATCAGCAATATTATAAGTGATATGAATGTCTTTTTATATGTCACATCATGTAGATGTACTATCCACTTATCATGTGTTTCTACCTATTTATAATTATTAACTTTTCAGTCATAGCATCGATTTAATTTAGAATACATTTTCTTTCTACGTGTTCAGCTAAATTGTTAGTTTGCCGAGAACTTACTTTTGAGATGAATATTAGTGGGTCATGAAAATCAACAATGTAAGTGATAAGAATGTCTTTTTATACATTGCTCATTGAAAAATCAACAGACGTAAAATGATTACATGATTACATCGATGTTTATGAAATTGTACAGATAGTTTTGTTCATATGTTGCTGAGAGCCTTTTCTTGTCTTGACTTTGGACCTTCCCATGAAATTCCTGGTGAGGCGGTAAAAATGTGATCTCACCGTGGCCACGATTTATTTATTGTGAATTTGGAGCCAGAAATGATTCATTTCTCGGTTCAATTTTCCAAATGTCTGTTGTCTGTAAATGAGGGGCAAATCCAATCAATTCATACCCAATTCAAATCATACTTCGTACACACTCAAAATTTTGTGTGGAACAATTTAGTCATGACTCGTGACCCCTTTCCGGCTAGAATTAAGTTCAGCCACAACAACTTCAGGTAAAAGATTTTCAACATTTCATTTGAAATTTTTAGTCATGAGCCTGTTAGATTTAAAGAATATGATTTTCAACAAAATTTCATTCGTATAAAATATTATATGTTTTACTGTCTTACAATAATATATAAAATCATGTGTTTATTAAATGCTTGTTTATGTTATTTTGTTTGCGGAGGATACTTTTTATATGTCAGTGGGTCTTCCACAGACATGAGAACAAAACTAATCTGCCTACATGTGAAGATATACAAACGCATTAAAGTATGTATTAGTGCCAATGAATTCTCATGATAATTAGATGCCTTTCGTTAGTATTTTCCTTTTTTTTTTTTTTTTTAATGGGAAGCCTTTGTTAGTATTTTCGAATAATAATCCTTTGAATTATTTTTATTTGGAGATATATGTGGCCCCAATAGATATGCAAAATGTTATGGTACAGAATTAGAGAAGAAATAGGACCGCATACTTAACAAACATGACCTCAATCAATATACTGGTATCACTTTCTCGAAAAAGGTAAGGGAGCGAGTATCCACCCTTCAATATGTTGGTACCAGCTTTAATTGCATCTCTCTCCTCCATCTCTCAACTTGCACCCATCCACCCTACATTGAACTCTTCTTTCCACTTTCAATCATACCTGCATATTACTTTTGTTCACTTCTCTCGTCTTAGTATTGTTTTCAAACCTAAGCTTCCGTATACGAGCAAGAATATCTTGTTTACAGTCTTATGTCAATTGTTGATTAGAATAATCTTGTGTGTCATTACTAGTTGTCTTGCAAGTTGATATGCGGAATGCTTATCAAATACTCTTACGCATTTAGATTATGAGATTGATTTTGATTCTATTTCTCTATATGTGCCTGGCACATTTCTTATATAATAACCTAAACGGGAAACTTATGTTGCCCGACCTTTGGCCGAAGAGTGGGAGTGTGGGATTCATACTTTCACAAACGAGAAAATTTTCAGACAATTTTAATTTTAATTGAAAGAAAAGAAAAATTGTGTACTAAAAAGTTGTGGCAGGAGACACCAAGGGCCAAACTATTGTCACCTGTCAATCCAATAGGAATAGTCGCTTTCCCATATATGGCAATGGGGTTTCCAATAATGTTGGGAGTAAATTTCAAGCTATTTTTGGTTGATATTTTTTGCACGGTGCAAAAATAAAATAATATCATCCAATAGTGTTGGAGTAACTTTCAAGCTATTTTTGGCTGATATTTTTTGCAAGGTGCAAAATTAAAATACATCATCATCAATTTTTGACATCCCTTAAAAAAGATAACGAATTCTCTAACACCTTGTGGGATAATTTTTCGTGTATTTTATTCAAAATTTGTAGATCTTAACATGTGACATATTTGATAAGAACTTACATCTTTGATCAGACTGTACCTCATTTACAATAGAAAAATATACACATATAATAATAATAATAATAATAATAATAATATTATTATTATTATTATTATTATTATTATTATGAAAGGGATAAAAAATTTTGGACCATTATACCCTTATTAGGTGCTTAGAATTCTTTTTTGCCTTTATTAATTATGATTTTTTTTATAATTCTTTAATTGTCCTCATTAATAATCAAGTTTCTATAGCTCTTTCATATCCTTTCATTAATAATATTTTGACAATAATATAAAAATTACAATCTTCATAATTTAAATCGTCTTTACCTATTCTTTACTAAATAATTGGCCCAGTGAAAAATCATTTATTAAAAAAATTATGGGATGCATTTTAATATTTATCATCATCGTATTTTTGTTTATTTAAAAAATACGTTATGAAAATCCTTTTTTTTCATAAAAACAATAATATTCAACATTTTTTTCATAAAAACAATAATATTCAACATTCTCACATTTTGTTTATCTACAAGGTGTCATATGTTAATTTAATGAAAAATCTAGAATTTTTAGGAGCACGGATTTGAATATACAAAATGTCAAATTGACCTTTATGCTATTAACTTTTAAAAAAAAAATAAAATTCTGCATTAAATTTTAAGCTTTTGTTGGGGGCAGCACAAACTGGTTGGATCAGCCTCTATGCTAATTGTGAGAAGCAAAAATTAAATTCTAAAATCCACCCTTTGTTGTATTATATAGATTAATAGTTAACAAAAAAAATTAACAATTTCAATAACTATTGATTGTGAAATTCAAAATATTATATGCATTAAAAAAAGACCGTACGAATAACATTTTGAATATTTTCCTATTAATCTCTTATAGTTTTCAATTTTCTTTGAATTAGTATTATCTCCTATAATATTTTATATTTGTTATTATGTTCTACATATGGTATGGGCACATTTATCCATTCAAATTCTACTTTACACCAGACTAAATGAATCTCTTATATTATGTTTGTTATTCCTTTATTCACATTAATTTAATTACTTCTATAAACAACAATTCAAACTAAAATAGCATAATAAAGACTCTTAAAAAAATATTTCCTTTTGTCATTATTTTTGTTGCTTCATCTTATTATACTTCACAAACATACAATTATTCCAAATATAATACAATGTCAAAAAAAATTTGGACACGGTTGCGTTTTTAATTTATGTTTTTATTGTATATTCTATCTTTTGTTTGCATTTTATATAATATACATGCCTAAAATTTTAATAGTTATGTAATTGTTTATAGATATTTCAATTATATTAGATCCAATAGATTTTTGGTAAAATTGCAATAAGATTGAGTTACAATACGTATTATTTAAAATTTTCTATAATGTTATTTATACAAATATTTTACAACCATATACAACTATATATAATTTCACCAATTTAAAATCTCTCTCTCTCTCTGTCTCTCTCACACATATATATATTCAAAAGCATGAACATCAAGAAATTCTATAATTTATTTATAAATGTGAGGGTTAATATGCTTGCTTGACGAATTCTAAATGGGAAATAATGCCTCATCATAATATTACACACTCATTCATTGCCCCCTAAACTACGATATTAAATGTCATTTTAGATCTAATTTATCCATCAAATCCAGTTTGACTCCACACAGCATCTCGAACACGACTCAGATCGCGCCCTTTAAGGGTTCGACCGACCCCCTCAAACACCGAGTCTGAAGCTATATCTCGACTACGTGCATACTCTCGTGCTATATACTCGTGCGGTGGGACCCACTCTGACTCATCATCGTCCAAGACGGCATCGGAGATGTGAAGTGACTCAACCGAGTTGACTCGGTATATTTTTGACCAATCAGGGACGGTCACTGGGGCCGATGTAGCCATGTGGGGTCCACGTGGAGATTCCTCCTGGCTGCGGAACTGGTGCACGATCCTAGAAGAACTCGAATCCACAAATGCCGATGACAAGCCTCCAACGTGGCGGCGGGGTTCGTGCTCGTGGATGTCGGCGCGTGGAGTATGACGGCGGCTCCTGTAGCCGAGGAAGCCTCCACTGCTCGCGGAATTAGAACCTGGACTCCACTCGCCGTTGACTGCATGATTATCGCCGTTCACCGTGTTGTCAAAAGTTGACCATACCTCGTCTTCTCCAAACTCCGAGGCGCCGCTGACTGTTTCTTGCTCCCTGCTGTAACCGAAACTCCCTAAATACCTTTCGCTCCGACTGGTGGTCAATTTTCTACCTTTTGCCATTAGTCACAGCAAACTTCGAGATTCCGGCGATAAGGAATTTTGGGTTGCCGGAAAATCAGTTCTCGGTCGAGTAAACTCTTAAAGTATATCTCAGGTTGCCGGAATATTCTTCTCCGGCGACCCAAGTGGACAACAGGCGTGTTTACGTAAATTTCATGCAAAAAAACATAGACTGGGCTTCTGAGAATACAGCTGTATATATAATGGTTGATTGCAGTGCATGCATTTCATGTGAATTTGGGTTTCATTTTGCTGACATTTCATTAAAGTCACAAAAACGACAGGGCAGGTGTGGCAAAGGGAAGATGAGCACGACACTGTAAATTAATTTTTTTAATTAAAAAATAGTTTTTAGTGTCCAAGCGGTGGCGATTGATGAGCACACGCGCAAGTGGAAGCGCGTTTGACGGAAGTACTTGTTACCAGAAGAAAAACGTCCTCACACGTGTCAAATTTCAAGTGTATATTGCCCACTAATTGATTTGATCATAAATAAAATAAAATAAAATAAAATAAAAAAGAAAAAATTGATTGGATCATTACCATTAGAAAAATACTGTTTATTTAGAATCTAAATACCCAAAATTATTTTAAAATAATTTATTTTTAACCGCATTGTACATTTATTAATTAATGGAATTTTTACATAAATAAAGATTGAAAATACAAATTTCAAAAATAAGTTTTTAAAAAAAAACTATTTACAAAAATTATGTTTTCACGATTGTACGTGCATGATAGAATGCACAAAATTGGAAATCACGCAGATTTGTGCCATGAGATAGGGCGTACAAAAAAAATCGAAAATTCGTCAATAACTTAGAAACGCAAGATAATTTGCGAAAAAAAGCAATATTAACACCGACGAAGTAGGTGTTTAGAACGGACTCATTGAGAAACATGAAAAATATATATTATTGATCCAAAACAGATACTGTATGCAAATTTTATGCTCAGAACACCGAAAACTGACCACATTACACAGTATCACACATTGTTTCACACTCCTTGTAATTTGCTACGCGCTCTTTATAATTTCTTACACAATACGTATCACTTATTATACTCCATTATAATTAGTTACACACAATTTGTAATGGAACGGGGGGGGGGAAGAAGAAAGCATGCGATTGAATTGGTGACCGCATGGTTGAAATCTGGTTAAAACCTTGTCTTCCAACTGCGCCATTGCATATGTGATAGAGCATACCTGAAATGCGGGATTTTTGGTGCAAGATTACTTGATTTCCGTAAATACTTGAAAAAAAAAAAGATTTTTGAATTAGTGAAAGTTAAATCATGGTTTCACGTAATTTATATGTCGAATGTCCACTTGTATGTTAAATCACATAAATACTTATTCCAATGTCCGATGTCCACTTGTAGGTATGTTAAAATATCTATATACTGATGTGAAATTCATAAGTGGTTTAGAGTATGGTTTGTAGATTGGTGTGGACAATTTACAAATTGTCATATTAATGCATTGACATTTTAACATTTCCAAATGTGGATATTGAATCAGGAATATCTAAATAACACATCCTTTAAACAAAAAATTGTATGAAGAAATTATAAAGTCAAACTATTTGTAATTGTCTATGTAATATCTGTGTATATACAAACAAGCACGGCAAATTTAACGCACACGAGACACATGTATCATAAGCTAGATTAAAATCTTCAGCATGATATATATCATCCAGACATCATAAACATAATAAACATAAGTTTTGACATAAGCAAGTAGGTGTGAGTTCGACGAATTTGATTTAAAGCATGATAGGGAACAATTTTTTCTACTTTTTACCACTTTTTACTATTTTTTTATACATTCTTTCTTTACCCATAAATCAATTATATCCACACATTTCGTTACATCCACAAATCTCCATCATTAAATTCCACTCATTCTCTATCCCCTTTACATTAAAAATCATTAAAAACCATTAAAACCTAATCCCTATTAGTACACCACAAAGTATATATTATATCGTACCTTGAAATTGTGGAGAACACCGATAAAGATGTCACGTTAATTAGACTGAAATGTCACATTAGTTAATCGATTATGGGATGTATGGGTTAAGCAATAATTAAGATGGTTTTTTTTTAATGAATAATTAAGGTGTTAATAATCGAGTTTTACAATAATAATCTCCAAGCATGGACCCGCAACCCACGTGGAGTGGGGGTTCGAACCAGTCATTTCGTGGTTCGACGCATCGAAGACAAGAGACCAAAGGGCCCAGCTACCAGATCAAGTCATGTGCCACGTGGCTCGACAGTGACGTCCCATGTCACCGAAAGTTTGTTATGTGGGTTATGTTGGTTTTAAATTTTTTTCTTAAATTCGAAATTTATTTTTATCATTCAATCATAAATAATTTTTTACTTCAACCTTTAACTCAAAAGCATTACTCATCATTACTCATATATTTTGTAGTATTTATCAACATTATTTATTTTATTTGTTTTGTTTTGTTTGATAGTGGAATCAATACTAATATAGTGAAAAAGTGAATTCTCTTTGAAAAAGAATAAATAAACAACTTAATTAATTAAAAATCAGTTGATTCTAATAGTAGAATATATACCACTTGCATATATGTATAAATTTACACAAAAAATTAAATCGTGTGAGGTGTCTAAATTTTGTCAAGTGAGAAAATAATTATAAAAAATATCTAATTTTATAGAACTTTGATACGTCAGATATGTTCTATATGTGCAAATGACATTACACGAATCTAGTATATGCTATTTGACCAAAGCATCATGATCTAGTCAAATGTGGAACGCACTAATGAACATTATAAGTGCTCATATCTTCCTTAATTAAGCCTTAATCACAAGTAAACTAAAATCTATTTGTGGAGGGTCTTGAAAAATGTAGAAATACTTTCAATGGGCATATTGGACGGATGAGAATTAATTGGCGGGTCATTTGATGGGTCCTCAAATTAACCTATCTTGAGTTCGACATCAAGGGAGCACTAACCTATCAAATTAAGAGGTCCCATTTGTCAAAATGTGACACTCGAATTCAGGATTAGATTGAAAAGAAGTTGATTGCTTACTTGAATCACATTATTTTCAAGAAAAAAAGTAGAAACACAAAGTTGATTTCTTATCGTTAGAATCATCAAGAGTCGGTCTAATTAAAATTCGAGAATTCCCATAATCAAGCATCTTTGCGCTTGAGATATCACACAAATTCCTTAGCGCTTTCTTCTAATATCAAATTCATAAATTTTACTTAGTTGGACTAAAATATATAATAGAATTACATTGATGCATTCCAATTCAAGTATAATATCATATTAAAATTTATAAGATAATTATAACATTGTACGATTATTATTATTATTATTATTATTATTATTATTATTATTATTATTATTATTATTATTATTAGTTAACTATATAATAGTGCATTCAAATTCCCAACTTAGAGAATAATGATGAGGAAGATTCTATTGTAATGGTTTAATGCGCTCTCTCTTTCACATTGTACATTAATTGGTTAATCAATTCCTTTTTATACTTTTAACTATAACCAGATTTCATTTCATTGTACTGAATACAATATTTTGCAGTTAAATAGATCTCAAGATTCGATCTTTTGAATTATAAAATGTGCTTAAAATTATTCACGGTACGACTATCCCAACTTGAACTAGTCTTAAAGAAAAAAAAATAATGTAAAAATTCATTGAAATCTTGACATCACAATTTCTTTCTAGTTCTAGCGCTGAAGCTTTCTTATAGTTTCAGTGTTGACGTAAAGCGTCATAATGGTACCACACAGTAGCGGGGGCTGATAAGTGGGGTTGAACAGTCACGTGACAGCAGGGAATCGTGCCACGTCAAACGATGAAACTATAACAAAGTTTCAGCACTGGGACCAGTATTCTAAAAAGCGTAAAGCATAACGATGCGTTCACGACAAACTTCAAACTTTATCAGCTTAAGCACACTTAGGCAAAGCTTAAGCGCTAAAAGCGTTTTCCAATTTATTCATTTTTTAAAATTTCTAATCAATCTAAATCATTAAATAATTAAAATAATACATACCAAGCTCGTATAAAATAAATGATGCTATGACTAACTAAACATATATACATAAATTGACAAAATATAAAAATCCACGATATGAAATTATATAATACTTTTTAGAAACACAAACTAGTGTAAAAGGACAAACATAACGTCTATTGTCTAAAAGTAAAATAACGAAGTTCTCACACTTTGTATCAAATATTTTGTAAGCAATGATATAGTATGTAAAAAAGAAGAAAAAGGGGGAAAAAAGCTTAAGGAAGCCTAAGCACGCTTAAGCTCGCTTAAACTGGCTTAGGCGCGCTTTTTTAGTCAACGCTCAAAGTTGACCCTTTTTTTCATGCTTTCTCTAAAAGCAAAGCGTATTATGCGCCCTTCGCACCGCTTACGTGCATTTTTTAGAACATTGGCGAGGATTGGATCAAATTCGCTTGACATCATATTAAAAAATGTTCAACAAGAATCCATACTGTATCATTGCAGATGTTCTTACAAGTTACAATGCCCCGGGGCCATCTTTAATAGGGATGTGAATTGCGATATGATGTGGAGAAGAGATAGAGAAGAGATTGTTTTATTTGAAAATAAATAGAAAGAAGTATAGGAAAAAGTGGCAAATAGGAGACGTAGAAATAATTCAAAAATAATAAAAAAATAATAATGGAATAATTCTAGATGAGTGTCTATTTTTAGACGTGACGCGATAATTCATAAAGAAAAAATAAAGAAAAAGTGAGATAATTGAGAGAAAAGTGATGGAAAAAACAAAGAAAAATAAAAGAAAATGCAAAAAAAAAAAACACTAGGATCCACAACTTGCCTTGTGTCTTTCTTTCTCTTTAAAAGAAAATTGGCAATTGAATGTTGCATTGGAGATGGCCTGAGCATGTTCCCAAATTCATAAAGTACATATATTTAACTCAATTCTCAGTTCACCGTGAAAGAATCGATCCATTCCAACTCATTTAAATCTGGAAAAAATATATAAAAAGAAAAATCCTTAGTCAATACCCATGATTGTACATTCAAATACATTGATAAATTTATTTTCTTCTTTAAAACCAAAATTTCCATAATGGGAAGCATCTTGACAAAATGTCTACAACTAAATTATTTTAAACTTTTGCATGATATCAAGGGGGGTGTCACCGTGTCATCAACATAGAATTGCATAGAATTTTTAAGTTTTATAGATTCTGATAGATTTTATAGATTTTAATAGAATTTCATTGACTCTTTCAGATTCTATGGAATTCTATATTACTGAATTTTGTGAATTTCAATAAATTTTAGCAGAATTAATGGATTTCAATATATATATATATATATATATATATATGATCCTCAATTGAGTTTGTTATTATAATCATACAATCCATATGATAAATTTTAGTATACAAAAAAATAACATAAATACAAATTATTGGAAAAGAATACATAATCTACTCTCACCTTTTGTTCAGGTAGGTTATTTATTTATTATGAAACCATTTAAAAATTTACTAATATTGTCTTGATGTCTAAATTTAAATCTTTTGCAATTTTTTTCTTTATTATTATTGTTGTTATTGTTAATTTTTTTCATTATTACAAGTTGAATATGAACTTGACATAAAAGGCAAAAAAGGCTACTTCTTACTTTTTGTTGCCATTACAAAGGAATAATCAAGGGTGTCGAAAGCCCACTTAGATGCTACCAGATGATATAGGTCCTCACTAGATCATCAAAAAATAACAAAAAGTAAAAATATTCAAACTATGGCACTAAAAAATGAAATCTATACCCCTTCAAAAAAAAATGAAATCTATAACCTTTTCATTTAAAGAGTAAAAAAATGGATTCCCAATTTTTTAACTAAATGAAGAAAGATAATAAAATATGTTTCGAATTTTTGTATAAATATAAAGTCATGAAATTATATTATGACTTGCTAATTTTTTGTTAATACCTCGTTTCAAACGTTTGATCGTTTCGTTTGCACAGGTTGAATATGATGCGATCTTTGAAAATTGAGCTATGAAGGAAAAAAATTACAAGTTTCGGTCAATTTGAATTTTAGTAACAATTATGAAATTATTTTGAATAATAGTCTCTCATCTCGTCCTTTTTTTTTGCGCAGATCAGATATAATATGATTTTTCAAAAATTAGAGCAATGAAGAATAAATAAATTTTTGTCATAGTGATACTATATATTTTGTATATTGACTACTTATTTTGCACAAGTTGATTATAATATTATTGTTTCAAAATTATAGTGATAATGAAAAATAGATTTTCTCAATTTATGATTATAAATTTTAATGTATTACTTAAGTTTAAAAGACTACATGATTTTTCAAAAAACAAAAAAAAAAAGAAAAAGAAAATTCATGAAATCCATAAGAATCCAAGGGTGGGAGGAAGGATTTTGAGAAGAAAATTATTAATGTATTTTTAAGTTTAAAATCCACAGAAATCCATAAAATTCCACAATTTAATAAAATCCATTAAAATCTATAAGCAGTTGGGAATGTTGGATTTTTATAGAATCCATAGAATTTTATATTGAGAATACCTAGAATTGTATGGATTTCTAAAATCCACAAAATTTTATATTGGGAACACACTCCCAAATGTTAATTCGACAAAAAAAAATTTATTTTAGATATTGTCAACATTTTAACAAGGAAAAATTTATCTCAATTTTTATTTTGTTTTGTTTTTCACGCTAGAAACCTTCCAAAGTTAGTAATCTTGATGATCTCAAAATTAGATCAGCTCGATTAATTAATAATTTAGCATATTCTATAACTAGGGATAGTGTTATGTTGTCTTGTAACAACCTAACATTGATTGATAATTTGATATATTTGGCATTTTAACATTTGAAAAGATTGGCATATACATGTCCCTATCATGGATTAAACCTTGATTAATTAAACATACTAGATAATCTCCACTGTTATTAATTCAACATTTACATGATGTGGATAACGAGGTGTCGGAATAAAAACTATTCGACATCATTTACTATTATACAATATATTGATTTCATGTAATGTCTATTTTCAAAACTCATTCATTGCACTGTCTTTTTTTTTTTTTTGGACTGGTTGCATTGTCTATTTTAGTCCTCCTTTGTCTACATCATTTTTTTTTCCCTTTTTCGTCTACAATATAATAGATATATTTTTTTAGCTTATTATGTTCTTACATTATATAGATATTCATTAATGACTACCGTTTTCTACAGCAGATAAATAATCATTTATGGTATGACAGCTACTGTTCAACAATTATCCTTCACCATTTGCTAAATCAATTATTAATTAATCTAATCTAACTTAGTTAATTATTTCCCTATTCTCCTCAATAATTGTACTAGTGAAGAAAATGCTAAAGTCGACATCGTTTTCTTACTCTCAATTAGGGTTTTGTTTATTTAATTTTGAAAATGTCTTGCTGTTGATTTTCTACTAGAAATAATTTGCATCATACATCAATCACCATTTGGCATATATAATATTTTTGTTATGAATAATTGAGAATAATTTGGTGGTTATGAATTATGAGGAATAATTTGGTGGAGGAATAATTTGGTGGAGGAATAATTTGGTAAAAGATGTAATTATTATATGTGAATGACTATTATACCCTTGATGAAATTATGTAATTACGGTTGTACCATTCGAAGTTTTCCTATAAATAGGGCTTCAGTTATTAATGAAATTCATTCCTGAAAATTCATTCGAATTCATTCTCTCTAAATTCTCTCTATTGTTTTCATACTTTTATAACACGTTATCAGGACGAGTCTCTAGCCATTTGAGTAATATGAAGGAGTATGCTCTACACAGATCTTATAGATGATCTTCTCAGACGTAAACCAATTATTATAAATAACCTAATCCATCTCTAATCAATACTTATCTTTCTTTTCTCTCTTATCTTTTCCCCACTTTCTCACGTCTCACTCTCTCTATCTTCCTCAATCACTCACAGAAAAACATTTATCGCAGAGACAAAGAGTTGTGGGCAATTCAAGAATTGGCAAATGGAGAAATACGTGCGTATTCAATCGCTTCTCCCTAAGAAAAATGAAAAGGTATATATATATTATATTACTTTATACTATAATAATATATTAAACTATAATATTCGTTTTCTCGAGATATAAGGAGCATACATTATCAAAATCAAATTTTCTCGACTCCATTATACTCGATTTAACGAGCTTGATTTGACACCAACATTGATAGGGTAATAACTCGTTGTTTGAAATATGTTATTATCAAACTTTCAAAATTTACAAATTAGTACACCAACTTTTGAAAAAGTTACAAAATAGTCCTTGAATATTTTGATATTGATAAATTGAAGTAGAAAGGAGATAATTTTCCAATCGTAAAACATTGATAAAATATTTTTGACTATTTTACCTTTGCGAATTGGAATGGACAATTTTACCCTTAGGGTAAAACCGACCTAATTTTGACGACAAGTGAAGAATGGATAGAATATTCATGAAGAAATTCTAAATCCATTGATTATATAAAATGGACTTGAAGTCCATTTGAGTTAAAAGATCGAAATATTAATGTAACTCCAGAAGAGTTCAATTACATAATGTACTTATTCTGAAGGATAAGTGTGCGCTTGTAAGTAATGAGTATTTGTTCTAGAAGAACAAATCTGCTCCCGTAGAAGCGATTAATATTTAATTCTCGCACTTTATTTCTTTATGCACTTTAATTCTTGCAATACCTCCTACTTGATGATGGGTTCAACCGTCACTAAACGGAAGGTTTTATATATTTACGCACTTTATATGCTAAGTGATGGGTAATACCTTCTACTAAGCGAATCCTACTCCTGAAGAAGTAGTTAAATATTATGCAATTTAATTCTTGCTATTTAAATTAAAGTAAATTTATATTTATTGCAATAATTCCCATAAGGTAGGTTCGACCACCTATTGGAGGAAATTTAATTTCTGCAATTTAAATTTATGCACTTTATAGTTTGAGTATATTTCCAATGTGGTGGGTAATACCACACACGATTGGTGTGCATATTTCAATGTGGTGGATTATACTACACGATTGGTTATAACGAATCCTACTCGAGAAGAAGTAGTTGATCAAATATTCTAATCATACTCTCGAAGAAGTAGACGATGAGAATAAAATTACTTCTTTATATATACCGAATATGAATGGAGAAAATTGAGCAAGTGGTACTTGAAGTTACCATTGGATAAATAGACGAAAGTAAAGTGCTGAATAGATCCCATGTTGATAAATCAAAGAAAATATATCGCATGAAAAGCTTACATGAAGTAATCTTATCGATGATATGAGATTGTATTAATATGAGAATAAAATGCTCTTGAAGAAGCATAATCACTAGATTTCTATATTTGAATAAAGCCAATATGATATTATTATTACTCCAGAAGAAGTACAAAACAGCCGAAGTGGAACATATTGAGAATATCAAAAGACGGCATTAAACACTCGAAAATATAGAAATGCAAAGAATATACATCTTGAATCCATAAATGAGGGATGCGTCTCGAGAGTATAAATACTCCGTAACTCTGCCACCATCAACATTAGGATTCATAATGAAATATTTAAAGGATCCAAATTTCTTTTTCGCTTGACACCGATTGATGCCTGGCCAAGCGGACTGGGCTTCCACAGATTCTTGAACATATGCATGAAATTTGATGAGTAGTTCATCAACGATGCTAGCAGAAATAAGTATTTTCTCATTGAATGAGAGATAAACTTATTATTTACACTCGATCTAGAAACGCTAGTAAGCCATCAAAGAAATTATTAATATTCAACAAACCTATTGGTTTGACATGAAAATTCCACGTGCCAACGAGGCTATATTGAATATTTCCTCCGATTGTGTTGTAGCGCCGGAAGGACAATGAAAGCATCACTATTATTCATCATATACATCATGCGGTTGTGGATGGATTGCGCTTGTAGCCCCAACCTGCTTTGGACCCATGGTAGAACTGGCTCCAATTCGAGTATTAGATCCAACTAGATGGAAAGGTATTACGCTCGAAACTCTTATTCCCCATGATTGTGCGGCCATTATAAGTCTAGCTAAAAGTTTGTTGTTGGTTCCTCCGTATAGTATATTGATTTCTTGTCTCCCTAACTCTTTTACAAGTCGGTTTGCCATATCCACATATTGGATATGGCCTACCAGTTTAGATCCACCAAGAATACATACGGTTTTAATCTGGCCAGGTAAAGGCTGACTTGTATGAGATGATTCTAAAATCTCCATATCCATCTCTACTCCTATCTCTCTTTTTGCACTATACTTTTAATGTATGAACATGAGAGATATATGAATCCCTCTATTTAAAGAAAAATTTTCAAACCAATAATTAAGTGCACTATTTACTTTTTAACAAATATGAAAGAGAAAAAGGCAGAAATTTTTCTTTAGTGATATGACATATAGCTGTCGGTGATTGAAAAATAATATATATATACATATATATATATATCTTAAAATCGAAAAACAATATTTACAATTACAAGAAAAACATTGATCTTCGTTATTACACCGAGCTTCCTTATATTAATATGAGAAAATTATTATACTAAAATTTTCTACTAAATTTACAAACAGGATCTTCTAAAGTAAGTTTTTCAAGGTGTGCTTGGCGTTTGTTGATCTTTGAATTTGGCCCATAAGGCCATTAGCTCACCTTATGCACGTGTCCACTAGGATGTGTCTCAAGAGCCTGTTGAATATCATCCAAAGGCTCCTTACTCAATCCATCCTTAATGAACGCTATTTTATCTTCTCGATTTACGGACAAGTACCCCAGATTTACATCGAGTGTCACATGTCCATCGAGCACACTTGTAGCATCCTCCTAATCTTTTTGCTCTCCGTTTCTTTGAAAAACTACTTTTACCCATACCAGGCATGTATTTAGAAGGAATTGAAACCTCACCGGATAATCGAACCTTTGCTTCAATCAAGCATCGGATATCTTGTGGGATACCCTTATTCATTAGCATCCTTAATCTTTCCGATTACATCGATAAATCCTTTTTAGGATTTTGACTCGATAGTGATGGATAGTATTTTCGAAGATTTGAGAGCATATGATCCATTATAATGTATAAACCCTTGTTAGGATGAATTTTGCAATAATTTTGATGATTTATTTATAGAATAATACGAGCGTATGAAATAAGACTCGATTTTAAATAAATAATATGAGCGTAAGAGCTACGATTTGAATTAAATAATAGCGGATGTGATGCGTATGAAATTTGTAACTCCGTGTTTGAGCAGTAGTAGACAATAATGTCACCAAAAGATGATGGAATATGTCGATGAATTGTTTCTATGATAAATCATATTGAGCACTATCTGAGATACTAGTGAAATCGATATAAGAATTTCTTGAACTAGAAGTTCAATAATACTCGTTTGCAAAACCTTGACCATCCCGGTTTAAATAATTATTGAAATCAATATTTCAAGTGAAGAATTAAAAGAATTCTTCAATGATTGTTCTCGATAAATGATGAAATCATTACTAGCCAATATTGGGAATAAATCCCAAATATATCCGGAATAAAGGATGAGAAGTATGGGCCACTCATCCTCCATGTGGACTACTAGATATTATGATATGGATCCACTAGATAGTCACATGTGTATATGATTCGTAATTTGAAATTTACGAAATATTTGCTCACGGTATGAGCATGATTTTCAGATTTAATGATAAAGCTAGTAAATGTATATCCCAATACTTGAATAAATCCCTGAAGGATTTGAGTATGCGCATACAAGTGAGATATTATATGGCAAATTATTTAAAGTCCTCAAATAAATTGCCGATATCGAGAATAGAATGCAAACCGTCTAAATTCCCATATTAAGGCTGAATGATGAGAACATATATGATTAACATCATACCAACTGTATGAGTTTTGGTGTTCTAAATTTTCTCAGCATGAGGGGGAGTATTAAAGGTTGAAAATAATATGTGAAATGCATCATGTTATATCGTCGAAATTGAAATACGAACTTGAAGTTCAAAGATGCATGAAAGGCTATGAACAATCACATATATCATTTCGATGCTTTGATAAGTTAGCACGCTAGAAGCGTTGATATTTCCCAATCATATATATCAAAGCAAATTATAAAGATGGTCTTAATAACGGAGGCATATACTCTTGAAGAGTATATAGACATAACTATATTGTATAATCCTACAAGAGGATTGATAATGAGATATCTCGATAAGTTATGTCGATATGGGGAAAGAAATGAAATTGAAAAGTGTTGACACGATATGAAAATGTAGCGCTACATATGATCAATGATAATGAAAATATTGAGATATATTGAAGATGATAAATGGTGAATGTGAAATCCTTAACTTATGAGATGATGAGATGATGATGACTAGTGCTCAAGTTTAAAGATAAGCATGGTGGTCATTATATGTTGCATGCTCATGAAAGTTAAATTGCCGATCGTGTGTGTAGTACCGAAAAGGAAATTAAAGGATCGGATGAGCTAAACCCGTGTTTATGAGTACCCTAAAGGGTGAGCTAAGCCCCTGGGAATGAAATAACCTATTAAGTGAGTATTAAATGTTAAATGATATATTTTAAGTGTTAGTTAGTTATGAAGGTTTACTTATATGTTTACATGTTTTTACTATGAATTTATGTGCTTTAAATTGTGTGTTTGGAGACATGTGTTCATGGTGAATGTTTTGTAGTTGTGTAAGAAAATTGATGCACTCTAAATGAACGAAGAGTATAAAATCAATGTATATGATACTCATACAAATGTATGAAAGATTTTGAAATGCTTGCAGCATACTTGTATAAAATACGCGTTGCACTCTTTTTCCCTTGGTGAGGTTTTATCCCATTGGGTTTTCCTAGCAAGGTTTTTAATGAGAGCAACTTTAAAGGCGTATTCACATGAATAATGTACTCTTTTCCTTCATTAGGGTTTTTCCACCTGGGTTTTTCCTAATAAGGTTTTAACGAGGCATATTCATGGTATATTGAAACGATAGGAGAAATTGATACGATGTATCTATTGGATCAAGTTATAATGGAGCTAATGCTTTAGATCCAAACGATGATGATATTGAAATCATTTACCAAGTAAAGATATCGATTCTCAAGATATGAAATCAAGCGGGCGGTGTACTCTTTTCCTTCGATCAAGTTTTTTCCCACCTGGGTTTTCTTGTGACAAGGTTTTAACGAGGCAAAGACATAAATACTCCTACATTTGGAAGACATCGAGGAGCAATGTTTTGATGAAGCGGTATATAACCACTCCAAGCTATCCTGATCGGTTTGGAAGTTTTTTTTTCCCACTTTGGGTTTTTCCAAAAACAGTCAGGAAGACATTTGTATTAATAGTCATTCGAAGTGTTATGAATAATTGAGAATAATTTGGTGGTTATGAATTATGAGGAATAATTTGGTGGAGGAATAATTTGGTAAAAGATGTAATTATTATATGTGAATGACTATTATACCCTTGATGAAATTATGTAATTACGGTTGTACCATTCGAAGTTTTCCTATAAATAGGGCTTCAGTTATTAATGAAATTCATTCCTGAGAATTCATTCGAATTCATTCTCTCTAAATTCTCTCTATTGTTTTCATACTTTTATAACAATTTTCATTTATTAAGTAATTTTAAATTTATGGCCCTAATTAGTGCGAGCTGCTAATTAAACTATTTTAGTTGATTTTCTTGGAAAAACTAAAATTCACAACCATAGTTGAATCCAACCGTGCCTGCTAATTTGGAAGGGTTTTTCTCAAGTCTAAAATTACTTATTTTTACTCAAAACTTAATTACTTATTTATGTTCATTTGTTAAATGATTATTTTAGTATTGGATTTCGTCGTTGTTTGACATATTTCTATTTTGATGATCAATTTTTTTTAATTATTATGATGATGATGATCAATTTTAGATTTTATAATTTAATATTACTATTTAGAGGCGATCAGAGATTTTTGGGACCTTAAACGAAATTGCATTTGTAGTCCTATTAATACTTATAATTAAATTTATATATAGGGAAACTTTAAATTTATGGGTCTTATATATATATATATATATATATATATATATATATATACACACACACACACATACATACTAGTACTACCCTGTGTGATACACGTGACGATAAGATGGTATATTTACATAAAATAACATTATAAAATAAGAAAATAAATTATTATGAATATATAATAAAATATATATAATATTATAAATTTCAATAATTGTTTATAAATTTTGGTCAAAAATATTAATAAGTTGTGTCTTTTAATTGTTTCAATTAATTGTGATTGATTCCTTTTTTTAATTTTTTTTCTTTTTTTTTCTCCTACGTGGATTGATTCCATTTCAATTGCAAGAACAACATTATTTTCCAAATCTGAATTAATGATATAATTCCCTAAAATTATTTAATGAAATCTTTTCTTTTTCATTAAAAACGTCATTCCAAAAGTAGTTTAGCAAGGATTAAATAAACATGTGAATGGTAAGAAAAGATTACAGTCCATATTTAAGTACCCATTTATGCATAATGAAAGATTCACCAATTAAATAAATTGGTGAAATCACATTTTGAACAAACGTAGTTGTTCCAACATTTATTCACCAACAATTAGCACTTAGTCATCCTAATCTAATTTAAATATATCCGTTTTATTTTAATGAAAATGAAAGGTTTCCATAATTTTTAGTTAAACACGTGCAGTATTAATAACTCATTCTTTCTTTATATAATTGAAACAACATGTAGAAATTCAGCTCTATTTGAAAAAGGAAAATTAGTTTTTTATTTTATTTGTTTGAATCTGAGCGCCAACGAGCCATTGCCAACGTGGCACAATGCATGGTTAACACTCCAATATTTATAATATATATATAGATACTTTTTGGATCTTTTTACGGGGTTTGACTCAGGTGGCACGTACCTTGTACCTCCTCTATTAGTGTCGCAATTTAATTAAAATATTTTTTTTATTTGTAGTTGAAATCTTGAATCAATTCTCAGTAGCAGTTGCAAAATATGTTGATAATAACGAATAATTAGCAGAAGTTTTATGGCTTGAAAAACGGTTTAAACACTTAGGGTGCGTTCTGTTTGCCGTTTTCAGCCCGTTTTCTGTTTTCTGTTTTCGAAAATGTTGAAAACTCGTTCTGTTCATTGTTTTCAAAAATGCGTTTTCAAAATCGTTTTCAAGATTTGTATAGAAAACACGAAAACGTCTTTTTAACATTTTCGGCGTTTTCTGTGTTAAATGTTGAAAATAAGGAAAATGCGTTTTCGGATTTTAAACTTTACATTTATTACATTTTAAACAATTATAAACCAAATACATTTTTTATTTTCTCTTCTCAAAAATAATTTTTTCAAAACAACAAATCAAACGCATTTTCAATTTTCTGAAAACAGCAATTGAAAACAGAAAACACCAAAATATTTTCGAAAACGAAAACAGAAAATACAAAACAAACAGAACGCCCCTTTAGGGTGTGTTTGATTGGATTCCTAGAAAATATTTTCCTTCATTTGGATTTCTAGAAAATATTTTCTCATCTCTCTCTTAGATTACATTTTCCATGAAAAGTGGCTCATCTTGTGCTTGAAAGGGTTGTACATAGAAAATATTTTCCATGAAAAGTTTTCCTATCAAATAACAGAGTAGGAAAACTTTTTTCTTAATTTGATATTTTCCTAAAAAATTTTTGACAATCAAACACACCCTTACTGATTCTCATGTGTGGGTAATAACAATTACATATGGCCTCTATGCATGCAATTAGGCCCAACATTATCGCTGGGCTCAAATAAAGGATATGGTCTTGAGTAATACACCATTGGATCATGCATTGCTGAATACTGTTAAATCTATACTTATAAGAGAATATACATCTTCTCCAACTCCAAGAGCATGCCCAATAGTTTTTTACTTTTTGTTGGATAGTTAGATACGTAGGATAAAAAATTAGTAGAATAAATAAAATTGTTTCCAACAATTTAATAAATTGAGTGAAATATTGGAACATGTAGCAAATTGCCGCTATAAGTTTAGTGTTGAAATTGAAGAGAAAATATAAAAGAAATAAATAAATTCGTGGGAGAAATAGAATGTGTCCAACCCACTATTTATATCTGGAAAATATGTTGAATATCCTCTACTATCTCTGTCCTATAAAGATAGGTCAAGTTTCTTTTTCATCCGGCCCAATATAGAGGACATATTCTTTTTAAAGATATACTTGTTAAAATATTAGTTGTCGTTACACCATCATTTAATGTACATTGTTATCACCAAAATAATTTTTTTTGAATAAATCACCAAAATAGATTAGTTGAAATAAAATATCTAATAAATGAAAGAGTATATTAGAAAAATAATATTAAGTTTTACTTTTCCAATACTATTAATTACATTTTTCTTAATCTTTTTGAAAATAGAAATGAGCTTATTTATATGATGGAGGTCATATTTTTTTCAATTGCCAAATAAGCATTTTAGGCGTATGTGGCAAAGATTTTTCTACAATGAACATTCCATTGGAGATGCTCTAAATTATATTTCTCTCGACATTGGCAGAGTCCTCCATAAGTAGTTGCAAATGACTTAGTTTTGCAATCTTAATTTTCAACCTTGCTTAAGTCAAAAGTAAGTTACAATATATTGAGAAATGAATATAAACTGTAATATTTTCTTTTATTTCGAGATAATCAGTAAGATCTACTAAACTCTCATTTGTATTGATGTCTTTGATTGGTAAGGTTTCTCGCATTGGGATATGTTTGGTAGAATAAGCTGATAAGTCAATTGAAAGCTTATAACTTATAACTTGTAGTTGAGAAGTTAACTGATTTAAATATTAGTGTTTGACAAAATTAGCTAAAAAGTTAGATTAGAAATATAAAATAACTGAAAATGACATGTTTAAAATAATTATATTTCTTTTTTACAAAAATAGGTAAAATAGAATAAAAAATGAAAAGTTCATGAGTTTATTTGAAAAAATAGTAAAAAAAACTTTTGCAATGAGCTTTAGCTTTTTAAATAAGTTATAAGCTTGCTTACTGTGCTTACCAAACGTATCCTTGGTCTATCTAGACAGAGCACTCCTATGTTCTGAACACGATTGTTGCAAAGACGGGAAGGAATTTTTTTTTTTTTTTTTACCACCAATATAAAACATTATAGTTTTAAAGACAATGACTCTAACTCTTGTCTCGGTCAAAATTCATTCATTTCTCATTATGTCTATAACATCATCTGCCCCAAATTTGGTACATGATGGAAATAACATTTTCTTACACAAACATAAAGAGGATGGTACTCAATTTTGGTATTATTTGCATTATCCTAAATTTAGAATCAGTGGATAGTGTTGTTCTAAATTTGAAGTAAAATCGTTCCTAGCCTAAAATCTAGGGAGATGCTTTGGATATGGTTGACTGAGATTTTACTTTAACCTGAATTTTAGGCTTTTAGCCCAAATTTGGAGTATGATTAGAGATGCAATAAGTCATCACTTCACTAGCACGGACCTGTCTAATTTTCTTTAGATATAATCATACACAAAAAATTCCATGACCACATTTAGGTAGAATCCTATAGAACCACTCAACATTACAACAAAAGCCTTTTACCTTGTGGGATTAATAATCATAATTGATAAGGAATTCATAGGCATGAATTTGAGGAGTGAGGGGTCCCCAAGGCACGATTTAGTAGAAAGGCCAAAAGACAATCAACATCTAGCGCCAATGATCTGTTGCCAACCTGTTGGAAGTATAAGCCGCCAATAGGGTGACGTGGCGTCCTGTGAGGGCGCCACGTCAACGGCCAATTTTTTTTTTTATTTTTTTAAATATATATTAAATGGGATGAATAATATAAAATTGCCCTCTAATTGTGGGGGCTCGTGTGGGCCTCACATTTTTCCCCCAAAAATGAGGGTGCTGGCATGATATGTTGCCTAGAAAGTTGGTATCAGATCATTTCTGCAACATCTAGACATCAATTCTTAGGGTGTGTTTGGTTGCAAACTCAGAAATGGTTTGAAGGAAAATATTTTCCGGGTAAATGAATTCCAGGAAAAAGTTTTTCAGGGAAAATAGTAGTTGTAGGTGTTTGATTGGATTAATTTGAAAATTGGAAAATGATGTTATTTTCTTTATTTTTGTGTTTTTTCCCGTGAAATTTGATTATTTTCCTTATATTTATGATTAAAGTAAATTGTCCATTAAAAAAAAAGAGGAAAAAATGGCCAAAATTTTCCCGGAAAACAAAAACCACCTCCCCCCAAGGAAATCATTTTCCTTCAAAACAAGGAAAAGAACAGAAATCGAGAAAAAGTTGGAAAACCTTTTCCAGAAAAAAAAAAGTGCAACCAAACAATCACGAGTAGAAAAAAAGAAGCTGGAAAATGAGTTTTCTTGGGAAAAAAAGCATGAATCAAACACACCCTTAATGATATAGGAAACCACGCTTGTCATAATTTTCATGTCTTACTATTTGTAAAGAAATTCCCACGCTAGTCATATAAGGGGCTGCCATCTCTCATCTTGCCCAATTCATAAGCCACAGCCCACAGGCTTAGGCAATTAACAATATGCCGTATTTGACAGCACAAAACAAAAATATAATTAACATTTTCTCACACAGACTGTTAAGTATTGTTTAGTCACTCACTTAACTTCTCTTTTTAAATATACTCTGCAATTGCATCTTCTGGGTAACTAACTTTACTTCCAAGCCCTTTCTTCTCGAACCTTGATTTTTGATTCCTTCTCTCCATTTAGTACAACCTTGCATAGCTCGATCAACATGTGGATTCCTAGCATTGTGTGGGCCAAAAACCGCCCCTTCACCACTAACTCTTTCTTGAGAAATTGAAGATTCATTGGACAATGATCGATCTAAACACTTCGCAACATTCCAATCATTGGAGGTCCTCCAAAGCTTACGACCGAAAGGGCCACTTTTCTTCGGTTGCTTTGATAAAACCGAAGAAGCCTCACTTATTTCCAACTTCCTTAGATTCGTTGTCTTCAATATGGTTGTCTCCTTGTTTGTCACTCGAATGCATATCCATTGTGCTTCTTGTAATAACCGATGAATGCCTTATAGGACTACTATTAATCCATTCAACTTCAACCTTGGTCTTCGTTGCAATATGTTTCTTAACATTCAAACATCCTAGGAATTTTTCGACCTCTGTAATAATATTACTCATCTCACAATACTTCTTCTCAAAAATCATTGTTGCGTTAGCTAGCTTCATTTGGACGCGTTCTTCATTCCAAACTTCAAACATTTGAAGCATTTTCCTCTCGTCTTCCACCTTTTCTACCATTTGTTCACATTCGCTCTTCAAGGTTACGATTCCACCCTTTTCGTTTTCAATCTCTTTAGCTAGCTCATTACATGCCTCGAGCAAAAACACTCTCGTTTTTCTCTCCCCCTCGTAATTTTGCTTCCATTGCTCAGCCAATTTCTTGGAGTCAACAAGATTTCTACTAAGTTTGGAGTTGAGAATATCAATCTTTTGAGATTTTCGCTTCTCTCTTATTGTGCATTGTTTTAAGTGCTCGACTATCGCGCTTGTCTTATGAAGCTCTTGCCTAATCCATGATGCCTTTTCTTCATTGAGCTTTGTTGTGAATTTCTCGAGCTTCGTCTTAAAAGATAGTCGTTTTGCTTCGAGCTCTTTTATTCGATTTCGAGCTTCGACCAATTCAAATTGCAAAGATGAAGTTTTCGAATTGTCACACTTCCACATTTTGTTAGCTCCTTCCATTGCATAAGGAGTTTCCAATGAAGAATTTGACTGAAACGATTACTACCCAATCAAATTCATTTATGTCTTAATTTTTACATTCAATACATATCAGTATATTAAAATTAATAACAAAAATTAAATGTAATTTAAAGCTGTCAGCCTATCAATTATCTTTTGACTTTTAAACATATGAAAAAACTATGGTGCCATAATTAAAGTGACATATTAACCATAATAAAAGTAAAAAACTAGTTTGTCATTAATGAAATCAAAATACCTAATTGTGTGAATAGGAGTATAAATATCAGATTTTTCATTATGGCAACTATAGATATCTAAATTATGACTATGTAGCACGGCTATGTACGAAATTGCTTAATGTCAAGCTAGAGGTTACTTATCAAGTGTCTGAGTATATGAATGAAATTTTCTATCACGAAAAAAAAAAATGTATATGTACGAAATAATTAATAATTAATAATAATAATAATAAAAAGCTCTAAATTCTAAATTTGAATATAAGAAGAATTTTAAATAAAATACCTGAACTCCTAGCGGATGGAATAGCCCAAATCGCCACCGAGCACCGCCAGCCGTCGAAGTAAACTGACATAATGCGGCTCCGAATTTACGGGTAGAAATCGAAACCTCCGGTGCGGCGGTGATGAAATTTCCGGCTGGAAATCGGCTGTGGAATTTCCATTGCCGAACGGGAGAGACATCGATCCCATTCCCATTCCCAGCCAACCTCCTCCTCCGGCTAACATCCCTCTTTCTCCTCCGCTGGCGGCGTATACTCCGATCGCCGGTCAACGTACCTCCACCTGACCGTGAATTGGCCATCTGACAGCTTCAATATTCTCCGACAAAATTCTGGTTCTCAATCACTGTCGGCAAAATGGAGGAAGTTAATTACAAGCTAGCTTCTTTGAATTTGAATGTAGATTTGTATAAATTATAAATAGATAAATGCAGATTTGATTTGGAGATTCGAGTAATTTGTCGAGAGGATTATGATTTATGTTTGTTAATGAACAATTTTCACACCGAACACGATAATGGGGTTTTTGGATGACAGGTGCTTTTGTTATGTTGTCTTATGTAGTATGTACACAGAATTTCATGCACAATCTTAGGTTCCCTGCTGTCAAAAGTTTACGGTATAAGTCACCGGATTTATGATGTGTGTTTACTTTGATCACTGAATTTTCTTTTCTTTTTTTCAACCAGTCCCCCATCTCTCACTTTTAGTCTCAATTTTGGTACTTCATCTTTCTCAATTGTTCAAATTGACGGGTTGTTTAGCTAACGAAATTGGTGGCTTATCGTCGATCTTTCAAAATCTTGAAGGACAGAAAATTTGATGAACCATAGGAAAAAATTATCACCGCATTACACTGGGAATCTGCTCTTTAAGGTTTATTTATTTGAATTACTAATTATTCAAATAAACTCGAATTTGAAGGTATTTGAAGGTTTTTAAGGTAGTAAATCCTGCATGGTTTTACTTGCACGTGGCCGTCCAAGTTTTTGCTTACTGGGTAGCTAGAGTCGGTTGTGCCATTGGCCTTAAACGCGGCAGTGATTCTCCTGGAGCTTGCCACAACACTCACGGGAACATTGGAATTGCTCTTTTTGCCCTTCAAGCTTTCGCCTTGTTTTTTAGGCCCAAACCAGACCATAAATTGAGATTCTATTGGAACATGTACAATTGGTAGTCATGTTCCGTTGCCAAACATGCCAACACCCATTTTTGGGTGGGAAAAAAGAAGATGGGGCACACACGAGCCCCCATCGTGCCAAGCGATTATGTATTCATCTCACTCGACGTATTCCAAAAAATTAAAAATTTGGCGGTGGCGTGGAGCCTCCACAGCCATACACATGTTGGCAACATAAGTTGCCAACATGTGGGCAACTGAACATTTGCGGTATAATTGGATATACGGTGATCGTATTGAGCATTGTCAACATCTCAAGGGACTTGACATATTGGATCCTGAGGAGAAATGGAAAATGACATATGTTGGTGTGCTTATATTTTTAGATATTATTGCAGTTCTGTTGAAAGCCTTTACTTCATATCTTATGCTCCATGGAAACATCAAACCACCAACGAACCCACACATAATGACCACAACAACACAGTTTAGCTAATAGCTACCTATGCACATCCTAATTGCTATTTGTGAATGAATATTAGTCAATTACTGTGATGATAGATTAGTCCATTCACTTTAGTGTTCAATTGTTTTCATTTTCTATTTGTAGGAGCATCTGTATTGATTGTGAGACATGGACGAACTTTCATTTCTATGAAAGATGCTACTTTGAAAAAAAAAAAAGGTTTGTTCATTTCCTTATTTATTGATTAGTATATCCTTATTTAATAGTACACTATTTGTTTAACGACTTTTTATTGGAGATCGATGACATTTTTTTTTCATTTTTGTCGTGTATTTAAAGATTGTTCATTTTGTCACAATGTCTCCCAAACTAATACTGAATGCCACTCCGACCCCCAATCTTTTCTCTTTCCTTTTCCTCCTTTTTGTGCTATCCAAATATTGTACTTTGTAATAATCACAAAGATTTAAGTCTTGCATGTGCTGGAACCTATAATTTGGTGCAAGTAAAACTCAACATTTTCATTACCCCAACAGCCAAACCAGTAGTCACATCTGGATTGGAAATAAAACTGTCTATTAAAAAAATCAATAAAAACAAAAATAAATGCTCATAAACATTAAACAAATTAATGGGAGCTTGTTTTACATAAGCGATACATCTTCAGTCCAATCGAAGTGTTTCCAACTCAGGGCTTGTTATTTTGGGTATAACTTTACTATACGCAGTATTCTGTATAAAATGTGTTATTAATATTATATTGATAAATATATGTATGGTTGAAAAAATGAGAGAGAAAAATTTTGTGCAAAGTTATACTCAAAAGAACAAGGCCTTAAATCGACAGTAGACACATTGGATTAAGAATTTAAGACATTAAGTCAGTTAGAATTTTCACCAATAAACACGTACACTGGTTTACATGGTAAAATATCGAAATACTAATTAATTTTTACTCCAGATTAAAATTAATGGTACTATGTTGGATTTCATTTGACAAATCCAAGCTTCGAGAAATTCCTCTAATTTCCTTCTTTGAACCAGCAATTTGTCTTCCTAGACCAAGGCAAAATTGATGGTCAAATCATGTTGCCACGAAATATCGCACGTCAATTCCTTCTCGTGGTTTACGTATTATTTTTTTATTTTTATTTTTTTGAATAAGGGTGGTTTACTTATTATTATTATTATTATTATTATTATTATTATTAACAAAATATCCCTTATATTTGTCGACATTACTAGGTGTAGAAACTTATAGTTCAACATTATATTAAACATTACTTTTCTTCTATATTTTTCCATATATATGAGAACTAGTCATATGTAATTATGTAAATATATATGATCGATATTATTTATAAAGATACTTATGAAACGATAATTATATGATATATTTTAACATTAATTTAATATCACATAATTATTGATCTAAGCAGTACTGTTTACACTCGTGAATGTATTTATTATAAATAGATTAGTCCATTGAGATAATCTTGGAGACGAGATAGCCCACTGCCAAATGGGGAACTGTTGTAGATGCGGAACGTCGATGGTTTGGGCATCGGAGGATGGCGATGAGTCGAAACCTACCGCCGGAAAAGAAAGCCTTTTGAGTGATAACAGAGTCATCTCTTCATCTTCTTTTTCTCCTCCATTTAGAGATAAGGTGAAGATTAAGATCACAAAGAGGAAGCTGGAGGAACTGGTGGGAGGTGTTGAGATGAAGGACTTAACTGCAGAACAAGCTTTGTACCGGTTACTCAACTCCGGCGACGGCGTCGGAGATGTTTCCGATGATCAAAGCCACCGGCCGCCTTGGAGGCCACGCCTAGACAGTATTCCAGAAGTCAATTAGTTGTGTTTCTTCCTCGTTTGCATTTCTTTTTAGTATTTGTTCGGAAAAATTAATAAATAAATTTCTCTATTATATTTATACATGTTTGATAGTCTATATATTACTTTACTTGACTATTCTTGATCATTAGTTATTGATTGTAAAAGAGACCCGGGCACAGCTATTGAAATAAGTTTATCGAAAGACGATGTTCGATTTTCTCGATCATCGGAAGACAGTTGTCTAGAGGCTCTCACCAAGACAATTAAGAGTCAAAATGAAGACAATTATGAGTCAAAATGGAGAATAACACAATAAACAATGTGGTATTCATAATTTTGGGGCCCGATTCGATATATGAAGAATAGGCCCCGAATGATGATGTAAATTCAAGATGTTTAATAATAAAAACAACAAAATTATAGAATACGTATATTTCTACACAGCCAGATTTGCAAACGAGTATCGTATCTTGATATCTTGATGAAACCACCGCCATCTATTTATTTTTAACTGGATCTTTTAGACACACAAGATATTTTGAGTGTCTTTTCGTGAATTGAAATTCTTTTAACAGTCACATTTACTGTTTTTTAGATTATATTATTAGTTATGGACTATATTTGTCGAATGAAATAAAAAATAAAATATCAATCCGATACTCATTATATTATTATTATGAGTATGATATCATTGTCTAAATGGTAATTATTTCGGTTCTTACTAAAATTATTTCTAAATGTGTAACATTTCATCACAATAATTCTCTCAAACTTAAAAAAGCAAAAGAAAAAAATATCTCAAGCTCTTTCAAATTTTGCAATCATTCCATCTGAATTTTTATCGGTCTCACATTCTTTTTTTTTTTTTAATTCCTACTATCATATATATATATATATATATATAAAATAAAAATATGCACATTGTATTTTTTTACAAAGCTTCCTAGAAGGAATAAGAACTTATTTGCACTATTTTACAAAACTTTCTTGACATAGGTGGTCCTTAGCTAAAACATCTTAAGCAACCGCTTAGGGCCCCCAAAATATAAGGGCCTCAAATTTATAATAAAATTCTAATTATTACTCATTGTGAGAGAATTTAATTTTAATCTCTTGATAATTTATATTTATTATTATTGAAATTTTGAAAAATTTTACTCAGTACAAGTTTTTATTTGAAATTAGTGTATATAGTTTTTTTTGTAAATTAATGTATAAATAAAAAAGAAATTATTTATCAAGGGGCTTCGACGAGATTTTGATTAAGAGCCTCCAAATCTCAGGAACGGCTCTATTTCTTAATCAATGCCTATCAACCAGCAAAACCACCCATGCTTTAGAACTTGACCGCAGTTGCTCCTGATGCAACATCAAGGACTGGTTTAATTTGGAGGTGGTGATTTAGGGTGTGTTTGATTGCACATGGTGGAAAAGAAAATATTTTCCCACTTTCATGAAAAATTTTTTCTTGGGGGGGAGATGGATTTTATTTTCCATGGAAAATGGCCAAACATGCTTTGAACTATTGTAACCAGAAAATATTTGCCATGAAAAATTTGTCAATCAAACAACCAAGTGAGAAAATTTTTTCCATGATGGGACATTTTCCATGGAAAATGGTGTCAATCAAACACACCCTTAGTGATTGTGGACAGTAAAATAGCTCTCTTATCTATTTTGTTAGAGTAGGATTGTTCAAGTGCTCCCGTAGTGTCACTATATGGTACTAGAATCCTACGTGGCCATCTTTAACAGTCGATTTTGGTCACATACGATCTCCGTTTCTTAAATCGAGATCAAATTCAGAACTAGCGAGGCGAGGCAAAGTTCTAGTAGTTTCAAAAATTTTCTGGCGACCACCGAAATTTGATTGGCAGTCAATGTCATCGCCGAATTGTTTTTTTGAACTATTAAAGTTTCGTCTCGCCGTGTGATTACAGATTTAATTTCGATTTTTCCAATGAAAATCCTATATAATCGTAATCGACGATCAAAGATGGCCATACAAAACACTAGTGTCATTTAATGGTACTGGTGGGTGCATTTGATCAATAATACCATGTGTTAGAAACTGCCAAATTTTTGGTATATCACATCCATGCATTTGTGAAAATTAGAAAATAACAATGATGATCTAATAAAAAGATGCTTGACAGCAAATGTGACTCTATCAAGCAATGGAAATAATATTTCCAAAATAAGTAAAAAGAAAACTATTTCTTATTGTGAATCAACACATCATTGCCGCAATTATAAATCAATAATAATAATATAATATTCGCATCAATATTTTCTCGTGAGGTACCATGACAATATACCAATGACATGATAACACGCTTTTTCAATTTGTTGCTTTTGATCCATTCCAACCCTTTCTTGGGGATTCAAGCATTAAGCGCGATTCTGTTCAACTTTTCCCGAATTTTACTTAAATTAAATAAGAAATGAAAAAGAAAATTGCCAAAAAGCCGTTTTGTTTTCTCCAAAAATGAAAATATAGTAAAAAAGGAATAAATCAAAGCATGTGCACAGCACCTTCGTCGACCGTCCGAAGTCAACGCATACAAATTTCCGTGTCTTCCTGATCTTCATAAACGTCATCGATACACAACTTTCTCAAAATTAGGTTAATTTCAGCAGATTGTGATATGGGCTTTGCTTTAATCCCAATTATTATACGATAAAACCTTTTACAGAAAATTCGATTTTGTTATAGGGATCAGAGCTTATCAGTCGTCTTTTCCTGCCAATTGATTCATAAAGTTCCAATCTCGATCTCATTTTTCTGATCTGTGAAGAAGAAGATGGGTGGGTGTTTCAGCAAGAATAAGTACACAAACCCAGATGCCATTGACCACAGATCAGGAAGAAGAACAGGATCTAGAGGTTATCAAACCCACCAAGATTATCAAAAAGCACCGTCTAACTACACGCCTCCGCCGCCTCAGCCCGAAAGGCACCACCAGGCGCCGCCAATGCCAAGGCCGCAGCCGCCACCTCAACCTCAGGTACATATCCCAGCTCCTCCCAGACCTGCTCTCCAAATCCCTAGCCCTGTTCAAAGATTGGAACCCAATAACATTTTAGGTAAGCCCTTCGAGGATATAAGGTCTAAATACAAACTGGGTAAAGAATTAGGAAAGGGTCAGTTTGGGGTTACTTATCTTTGTACTGAGATTGCAACTGGTCAGACATATGCCTGTAAGTCTATACTTAAGAGGAAGCTTGTGAGTAAGAATGATAAGGAGGATATGAAGAGGGAAGTTCATATAATGCAGCACTTGAGTGGGCAAGCGAATATCGTTGAATTTAAGGGTGCTTATGAAGATAGGCAATCCGTGCACGTTTTGATGGAACTTTGTGCTGGTGGGGAGCTATTTGATCGGATTATAGCTCAGGGGCATTATTCTGAGCGAGCTGCAGCTGAATTGTGTAGACAGATTGTGAATGTTGTTCACCATTGCCACTTTATGGGGGTTATGCACAGAGATCTCAAGCCGGAGAATTTCTTGCTCGCTAGTAAGGATGAGAAAGCAATGTTGAAGGCCACTGATTTTGGTCTTAGTGTCTTTATCGAAGAAGGTTCGTTATTGTTATGAAGTTAGAATTTGATGTTTTCATACGAATATTATGATTTAGCTAAGTCTACATAGCTTTTCCATGTGGATGACAAACTTTTGTGTTAGTATGTGTTACAAGCCTTTCGATGTCTTGTGATTGAAGATCCAATTGTTGCATAATGTTGGATAGAATGTCTATGCGTTACAAGTCCTTCAGTGTGTTTGGGTAATCTTTTATTTTGCCAAAGACATGAATTTTTAGATGAATAGCTGTGGGAACCATGAGATGTGTGGATAATAATGAGTAATAAATTGTAACGTGTGGTTGATATTGATATTTCACTTGGACTGAGTGGTAGGAGTTATTTATTAGGTAAGAAAAAATTTTATATGAACAAAGCCTCAATAGCTGACATCAAATAGTGAAGATGTTTCCGCCTTTTGAAGATGTAATCGTTTGTTTTCAACCAATTCTTTCTTGCACATTTTATTATTTTCATGTTTGTTTCACTTATCGATCACTGTCGTAATTTGCATGAGAAATAACAATTCTTACGTGTTAAACTCACAGGGAAGATATATCGAGATGTAGTTGGTAGTGCATACTATGTAGCTCCTGAAGTTCTACGTCGTAGTTATGGGAAAGAAATCGATATATGGAGTGCAGGTGTTATTTTGTACATCCTTCTTAGTGGTGTTCCTCCATTTTGGGCTGGTAAGATAAATATAATGGTAATATACCATGTTTTGTCATTTATGTTATTTTCATGTGAGACTCTCGTCCACCGTAACATGTTTGGTGAAGCTTAATTGTATTTACTTCCATTTAGAACTTTTTTGCTGGTGAATTTAATGAATTGCTTCTGAACTTTAAACATAGAACACTCACCTCAATTTTAGATTTGTCCACCATCCATCATTGCTCTCGTTCTCAGATCTTGAATTTAAGAGAATATGTCATGTCATAGATGGAATCTTGCGTGGCATTAAACACACACTCAGACTGTCCTGTAAAGTAGAAATAAACCTTTGGACCAATGGAAATATGCATCTATTTACAGAATCTAACTTTAAAAGTCTGTTCTGATTTCGGCAAATTGACGCATTTCCGTTGGTGAAGATGTATGATTTGTATTGATTTCAGTGGCCTTAATGTCTAGTTTGGTGCCATGTGATATGTGTCTACCACATAGCGTTTGTTGTATAATTCAAATGATGAGGACATGGGTTTTATATAGAAGTTTGGTGAGTAAGAATTTCTATTTTTAAGTTTTGTGATTAAATAATTCTAAAAGTTGAGCGAGTGTTTATTAATTCTTACCACTTCTTTTTTGCCAAATATGTTTGAGCTTTTTATGTTTACTCTCCACCTCTTTCAATTTTACGCAAGCCCAATGGAACATAATTCTTTAAGAAGGAGAAAAGTATAACGAGAAAATGCTTCATGTAATTTTGCTGCAGAAACTGAGAAGGGGATATTTGATGCTATACTAAAAGAAGAAATTGATTTTGAAAGCCAGCCATGGCCATTAATATCAGACAGTGCAAAAGACCTCGTCCGCCAAATGCTGACTAAGGATCCAAAGAAGAGAATTACTTCTTCCAAAGTACTCGGTATAATCCCGTCTTCCTTTCATAGAGTCACATCTCTGTGCTATGTTGTAATCACTCTTTTGAGAACAAATACACATAGATTTGTAAAATTTCCTTAAAATTAACGTTATATTAGTTAGCTAAATTCGAAAATCTTCAATTCTTGTATGTATAGAGCATCCTTGGATTAAGGGACAAGCACCTGATAAGCCAATTGGTAGTGCTGTGCTATCCAGAATGAAGCAGTTTAGAGCAATGAATAAGCTCAAGAAACTTGCACTCAAGGTAAGCTATTATCCCGTGGGCTTGTTTTATATACATTTAACTGCAAAAACACTAGGCAAGCTGGTCCCATGATGCATGCGGAATAGTTAGAACATTGCCATTTCAAGAAATAATTGACATTTTTATGAAACAACCTTAAAAATTTGTGAACTCCTGTAGGTCATTGCACAAAGCTTATCTGAAGAAGAAATTAAAGGTCTCAAAGCGATGTTCGCAAACATGGACACGGACAAGAGTGGTGCAATCACGTATGAAGAACTGAAATCTGGGTTGGCTCGACTTGGGTCCAAACTATCAGAAGCTGAAGTAAAACAACTCATGGAAGCTGTAAGTTGGATCATCTTTCTTGGTCAACAAGATTTATTTAACGTTTACTTATCATGATTGCTTTGTTGGATTTAATCATTTGGTGTGTATATTTCAGGCTGATGTGGACGGTAATGGAACAATAGATTACATTGAATTTATAACAGCTACCATGCATAGACACAAGCTCGAGAAAGACGAGCACCTGTATAAAGCATTTCAGTATTTTGACAAGGATAATAGTGGGTAAGCCTTATAACTATAAAAATAAGTCTGAGTGTGCCAAACGCGTCTTTGTTATTAAATGCATTGATGAATTGCAAGTTTTGTTGCGTCACTCTGATGATATAAATGGCAGTTAAATATTTTATTTATTTCATTTGATTTCAGCTATATCACGAGAGATGAACTGGAAAGTGCTATGAAGGAATATGGTATGGGCGACGAGGCCACAATCAAGGAAATAATTTCAGAAGTTGACACAGATAATGTAAGTATGCGTGAATCGTGATTCAACATATGAGATATTCATCCCCCTTTTATTTATTTATTTATTTTTTTTTGATATCCATATAGACTGGCCTTATATTGTTGAGTTTTTTATAGGATGGAAGGATCAATTATGATGAATTCTGTGAAATGATGAGAAGTGGAACAACGCAACAGACGAAGCTCTTCTAGAGTTGAGTGGGAAAAAAAAAAAAAAAAAAAGGTTTCCCTAGCAGTGCCATTTTTGCTCATATGAGAGTTCTTCGAGGACGAGAAGATGGTGGAGATGAGACTTGAGGTAACATGATCTTGATTTATTGCAGGATAGTCCTCTGTTTTCATGGCATTGAAGAGATTATGGTTAGGCTTTTTCTTTTGTTCAGAAGATAGCTGTTGGTGTTGAATTTGTGCATACTCTGTTACAGGACTAATTTGAGTTTATGTGTAATGTATTCAATCTTCATCTTAACTATGTATGTACAACAGTAATATGCTTGTAAGATCAGTGGATTCTTGCGTGAAAGTTAAGACAATGGGATTTTACCTGAATTGTTTTGCCTAAAACAATATTAAGTATCATGAATGCTCATACCTTATTGGTTGCTAGCGAGAAGACCGTATGCCAACTTTTTTGATTGGATAAGAGTAAGACAGCCGATATGACATAAAATTGAAGAACAGATCTGGACCCTGTGATGGAATCCTTTGCATGTGTCGTGTCGCCTCTAGTAGCGGCGACATTTTAGTGCTAATAGGTTAGCAATTACGTGACGATGTAACATTGTGTGCCGTGGAAACTGCGCAACACAGTACCAACGAATTTCGAGATGACACGTCTCTAATGATGTAATTATTACTGATAATAAACATTTTTATTCTTCTTAGTATTGTTTGTCCTAAAACCTAATCTCACAAGTCACCATGCCTGTGATAATGCTTGTGAGATTGTGACTTCTCAATTTAGATGACATAAATATTTTTTAGTGGTCCTACAAGTTCAATGATGATCTGGTACCCATTGTGGATACCATATGGTACCCACAGTCGGGGGAAAAAAATTCATAGGGATCGGGTGAGGTCTCCCACCGTCAGGGGACAATTATGTATTATTTATTTAACTTAATTTAGATACAAAAAAAAAAAAAAAAAAAAAATTGGTCTAGTGATGTGGCGTCACCAGACTTCCTCAGGTGAGCGTGGGAACTGAACAAATCCGCCTACAAGTTGAGTAATGAAAAATTTTCTGGTTTCTATATAATTTCTACCACATCTGCGTTTGATTTACGTTATTGACAAAGTCCTGAATAAGTAACACTAGGTACCAACTAACTATAAAAAGATGTATTTTCAGTAGTTTTACATCAATCACCTCAACTATTATAACTTTTGACTCCATTGTTTTTGCAACGGACAAATTCTTTGTTGTACTCTCAAAGCGTGTCAATATTTTAGGTAAAATAGATATGAACTACGTGCACGGTGGGTGCACGTACAAGACCGCATTATTAATTAACTGTGAAGGATTGTCATTAACTTGCATGGCTTTTTGGATAAGCACGAGTTTAAAGTGACACTTCACACCCATTTGGTTATTCTAATTATAATTACTTGGACGACATTATTTCTACAATTCTAAAGGATTGTCATTTTTGTTTTTTTTAATAATGTCCCTTATGAGATGTTTTGTATATGAGTTTCTACTACACTTAAATTTTCAATTTTGCTATATGAACAGGCTTCTCAATAATAATATAAATAACAAGAATCCGTTTTTCACATAATATTTTACTTTAAAAAAATGAATCATCATAAAATGGTAACTTCACTATTTGTACAGTCTAGATAGGTAAGTAAAAAAAGGAATACAGAATATACATACAAACTTAATTATAATTATGTTATTGGCTGCGATCGATTACTACAACAATACTACACATATACAATAACATATGACAAATAGGTTTATAGCAACATTTATAGAAACATAATTCTCCCTCGGTTCCATTAAGATAGACTCACATAGCTACTTTGATTTTCAAGGATTAAACAACTAGAATTAATATATTATTGAAAAATCAACTACTCGGATTTTTTTCAAATATATCCCTATATTAAAATATAATAGTTTATATTTATCGATAATAAATTAATAATACAAATTAAACAAGAAACTTGAGAATTTGAAGAAATTAAATATACAACAGGGAAATTGTGCTAAAATTTGGGACGGATTGATAAGTAAAACAAATCTATCTTAGTGAGACGGAGGGCGTATCATTTTGTGGAGTGCTGAAACGTGATATCCAAATTTTTGTCCTCCATAGCCAATGTCTTCTTTGAATCCCAGTACCTCTCAATCTCTTCAGCTGTTCTTCCTGGTATTCTTCCAGCTATTAAGTTCCACCTTCTCCAAACAAACATATAACTAAACAATAAACATCTCCATGTTTTAAGATGAAATCTTAAGTCTTGATTTTACGAAACTAACCTCGGCCCGAGCAATCTGAACATTCTTGCCATGAGCATTTCTTCATCTTCAGAAAATTCTACCTTGGAATCCTTATTTTCTGCTACTTCTGAAACAAAAAAACAACTAATTACTTTATCATTACAAGAGAAAAGAAACAAATAGAATAAGATTTGATATCATTACACAAACCTTTATTGGTTTTGCAATTGTAATTCATATCCCCCATATCTCCCATTACAATAATGTATGATCCTAAAGATAATAACTGGAAGATTGTAATGCTGATGATGTGGGGTGTAATTAATTTATATAAATGTGATAATTTACTATTTGATGTTGACAGGGGGGATTGGAGACAAATCATTACATACAAATTACATACAGGTGTCAAAATTTGATTTGTGATTGAATGCTTGAGTTTAGAAAGAAAAAACAAAGGGGATACATAAGAAAACCTCAAATCAAATCATTGAACTACAACAAATAGACTACACAGGTTATCTAGCTCTCTTTTGGTGTCTGCCAGGAAAATTCATCTCCCTTATCCATTAACATTGATGTTGTATGATATTTTTCCATATTTAATATACATATACATATAAAAAACTTATCTTGTTTCTTATCTATACTATATGGTAGGGTATGTTACATTCAATGTGGGCGGAGTTCAAATCATACCCGAAAAAAATTTGCTTGACGGCCTGTGTAATTTTTTTAAAATTTTAAAAAACGTGAAGAAATTAAATATGATTGGTGGACCATAAACGGGCCCATATTCAACTCGTCGAGCCAAGGGGTTGATGACGGCTCAATCAAGCATCGACTTGGTGAATTGATTTTCGAGCCAATCAATGTCAGAGTTTCTTGTGCAAGGTGAACAGATGCTATTTATTGTCATTTTTACTATATATATGCAAATAACAATGAGTAGTAATTAACTGTTTCATGTTAATTCCATTTAGGTATGCACGTGATCATTTAGGATGGGTTTGAATTGTGCTGTAGTAGCATGTTGATGTGAAGTGTGTTGCGGTGACTGGATGCTTACATGAAGAGGAGTTGACTCAACTGAGATGAAGATCTTCAACCTTAGATTTTGGGCCTCTGAAAGCCTCTAAAGCCTGCTCAATAATTGGGCCTTTGTGTGTACTTCAAAGTTTTTGATTGGCATTCGGGTGGGCCGAGAACCATCAAAGCCCATCGATGATCCTCACACAAGCAGTTGTTTTTGGAGACCTCTGTTTCTTTCACCAAATATAAGTGCTTGTTAATTATTGATTAATGATATTAGATGAGTTTTTTTTTAATAATCAAATCACTTAGTACACCACTACAAATTTCTCTAATTTTGACGGAGAGTTTCTGACAAACAAAAATCCATAATAAATTATGACGGATTTCTGACAGATTTTCATCAGAAATTGAAAATAAAAAAACTAAAATAAAAATGTCAAAATGTCCGATGGTGTCCATTGTCCCATCATAAGTATTGACAGAATTTGATTGTTCCGTTAGAAATTTCTAACCGATTTCAATGTTTGTCAAAGTTACCAAATAGAATATGATGGCATTGTTACTTTTTGACGGTTGATTCGTAGGATATCACATGAGCATTTTCACAATTATTATCACTTGCATACATACTAAACGAAGAATGTAAGTTAATAATTAAAGCTTGTGTGGATGATATTTATAGTATCTACATATTCGAGTTATTGATCTTTAATTAATACCCTCCAAATTCAGAAACTTAATCCTAAATTGTTGAGGAAAAGAACAAGAAATTAATTAATGCAAAAGCCTTGTCTGTTTCAACATTTAACAAGAAGACGCCTACTATTGTTGACTTTTCCAACATATCGGTCCAGGGACGGATCCAGAATTTCATCCCAACTAGAGCGGACGTTGAACATGGACCATCAACTGTCGTTAGCCCAGTAACGTAGTGGTCTAAATTAATTTAAAGCAAAAAATTTCTAAATAAGTTCATGAAAAATACTAATTTTTTAAAGAGGTATATTTTTGAAGCCCTTTTTGTTCATTGAGTTTTTATTTTTATTTATTTTTTAATGACAGCTCTTTGATAGAGTAATATCATATTTACATATAATAATATATTATATTAATTTAAATTCATGTTTGTCATATTTTTTGCATAGATATATTTAGAGTGACAAGGAATAAATTATAATAATTTTTAAAGGTTTTTAATGTAAAAGAGGAGATAGAATGAGTGGAGTTAAGTGGTGGAGATTTGTAGATGTGATAAAATATGTGAATGTAATTAATTTAGGATAAATAAAAAATAGATAAAAAGTAATAAAAATAATTGGTTAATGGGAAAATTAATATACAATATGATCGATATATATATATATATATATATATTAAAAAAGGAAAAACTGAATCTACCTACCATCCACAAAATGAGTCTACATTTAATTAAAATGTCGTCATACGTTAAATTATTAGTTTTTTTTTTTTAAAGAATGTTAAATTAAGTCAATATTTAATAACAACCAATAATTATTGAAGCCAGTATTTAATGATAGTTCTTTGATACATGGTATTATTAAAGTGCTATATATAATAATATATTAGTATATCTGTCAAAGTCAAATACATAACTAATTGGGAATTGGGAATTGGAAAATGTTCATCTTCTCAATTGCTTCTGCCGAAGCAAACTCTATTTTTATAGAATTATAGCTTCAAAGAAAAATATTTTTACAATTTTCGTAAATAGTATTTATTATTATTTTATTTTACCAACTTGGAAAATTTTACGGATCCAGCACGAGCGGCCGTGCCGGCTCGTCACTAGCTGGATCCGTCCATGTATCGGTCTCACTCCCTCTTCCTCAAGCGCCTACTATTGTTGACTTCCCCAATGCATGGGACCCGCAAGAGCATAGAATTATGCTCAATTGAACAACGCCTTAAGTTGCTAACATATTGGCACTGGATCTTTTGCGTGATTAATGTATGTCTGATGTCTAGTTTATTAATTTTAAGTTTCTTATTTCGGTTGAAAGGGGTGTGTGTATATATATATATATATATATTGAAGATAAACTTACTTTCTAGGAAATTATTCCATATAAAATTACATATTTATGAAGATAAATGGCCATGATGATCGATGTTAGATTATTTTGTAGAACTAATGACAGAACTTTATTTTATAATTTTAAAGCTTAAGTTCAACTAAATTTTTATTTTGATAAAAAGTTACTATGTAATTTGAACACTTATAATAATGACGGTATCTAATCGTTGTAGGACCCTGCAAACAAGCAATGAGTGTAGTTAAAAACTTAAAATTAAACTATTTTTTGTTGCACCACTAAATTCATTCGTTAATTAATGGAACATATAATTAACCACAATTTTATTTTGGTGTCCTCTTTGACTCTATGTAATTATTTTGGTTAGATGAAAGTAATTTTCCAAACATGACATAACCAATGAGAGACAAGTTTTTATATACGCCTCTTTAGTGGTGAATATAGTAAAAATCACAATATAGCTACGCAAAAAGTTCTCAAATGTTATGACTTTTGAGTCATCGACTCAGTGGGATGAGTTTATATTAAGACCGAGTAGCTAATGATAGAAGATAAGATTATTGTTTACAAAACTAAATTTAAAATAAAACATCAACTTTAGCTTTGATCATTTACGATTTATGAAGATACGCATTGTCCCATGGGTTCGTTAATGTACTATTATCCTAGATCTTGAACCCTAATCTCATTTATTATTGCGCGAGAAAAAAACTCGATTGTATGCTTTCACTTCTACGTCAATCTTGAACAAGTAGTTAACAAAAGGATATATTACAATTCACTTGTTGCACGAGATTGGGTAAATAGCTAGTTGTTATTGATTGAAATAACATTAATTTAACTGATTCACAAATTGATAATTTGAATAAACAACTAGCGACAAAAAATTCCCTTAAAATTTATACGTTACCTTGTGTTTCAATGAAAAGGGGTAGTTTGAAGGACGTTCGTTGACTGTGCGATGGATGAATCCAAAAGAATAAAATCTAGAATAACAAGTTAGGATCAACATGTGACACTCGAGCTATTTGTAACTTATAGTTAGATGGTGTCATTTCATATACAAGTACAATAACGAATTTTGAAACGTAAATCAAACAACTACATGTTGCATGGAAGAGATATATACTCATCTCAAAATAAAAAGTGGTTGTTAAAGAATGTGAAATTGCCATTATGAAAAATATAATATGTTTCTCAAATGTATAATATTGCTTCGTAACACAGATAAACCTTGTGAATTAAGTTAATAATTGGTTTTGATTGAATTTAATTACAAATTATAAGTTTGTATTTAAATGAAGTTGAAGAAAAATAATTCAAAAGATTTTTATTTGTAAAGACACCATGGATATTGATTGTTGAAGAATAATGTCTTCAATTCCAACGTTATTTTCAATTATATATTTTATTTTATTTTAGTTATATGACAATTTTTAACAGTATATCCTTAATTTTTAACTATATGTTTAAATTTTTTTTTTCAGAAATACAAATTGAGTTCTCATAAATGATTCATTTGTTTCCCTTTTCATTAATTCTTTGTTTTTGGTTTTTTTTCTCCTTTAATTTCTATACACAAGTGTGTATATATATATATATATATATATATATATATTATGTTAGTGATACTATAGTAATTAGTAATTTTCAAAATGAGGTGAATTAGTAATTTTAAAAAAAATAATTTCATCAATTTAAAATAGTATATCAAATAAAGGTATATATAAAGTACTTCTTTAGAAAAAGTAAAAATGGGAGCGTCTCCAATAGTACAATGGATCTCATTGACGTGAGAAATAAAATAGATCAATTGAAGAAAAAACATATAACAATTAACTATTATCTATTTCTAAATTAAATGCGTTGCTCAATTTTATTTTATTTTTTATATGTGGAATCACATTGTGAGAACCCATGAGTTATTGGAAATGCTCTAAAATTTGATTTACTAGCTAAAGTGAACGTAATTAAATTCAATTCACTAGTACACAAGTGACATTAGGTGACGCCCCATTAGGTGGCGTTTTCATTGAAACCGCCACCCTTAATGCTCGAAATTAAGAAGGGTGGCAGTTATAGCAAAAATCCGCCACCCTAAACCAACGTTTAAAAAAAAAAAAAAAAAAAGAACAACGGGTGGCGGTTGTGTAAAAAAACCGCCACCCTAAGTAGGTTTCGGGTGGCGGTTGTGTTAACAACCGCCACCCTTAACCAACGTAAAAAAAAAAAAAAAAAAAATTAGTACAACGGGTGGCGGTTGTGTTAACAACCGCCACCCTAAACGAGTAAAAAAAAAAAAATTAATACATAGGGTGGCGGTTGTAAGCTAACAACCGCCACCGCTTTTTTTTTTTATTATTAAAATACTTTTTGGCGGTGGTTTTGTTACAATGCCACCTTTGCCTTTAAATATTCCACCAACTCATCAGATCTGGTATTCCCGCTTCTGAGTTTTCCTTCTTTTGAAAATTTTTCGAAATTTCTTCAAATATTCATGGTTTGAAATCAGTTTCTTCACAAATTGGTGCCATAATTTAAGTAAGGTAAGCTTCTTTGATCTTTTGGTCATGTAAATCTCGTTTATTTTTGTATAATTATTAATATACATTTTTTCGAGTTTTTGAGCATGTAAACTTTAAATGGTCATAACTTTTGCATACGATGTCCGATACGATGTCCGTTTTCAGCCCACGAGTACATTCCGGAATCGTCGCGACGAGATCTACGACACTCATCGCTATCGCCAGTGACCCCATGTTTCGAGCCGATCCGAGGTCGTCTAAGGCCTCAAAACGCAATTTTTAACTTTTCATCTTATAGTTTTGTGTTTTCCTTCTTAGATTGTTCATTTTGTTGTAATTGAATGCAATTAGTTTTGAATAAAAATTATTTCTGTGTTTTTCATAGCTCGGATCTAAAAAACCATGGACTTTGGGTGGCGGTTTTGCACCAAAACCGCCACCCAAAGTGCTTTAGAAAAAGGACAAAGGGTGGCGGTTGTTGGAAACAACCGCCACCTAAATCGACTTTCGTGGCGGTTGTGTCCAACAACCGCCACCCGTTGTCCTTAAAAAAATAATAAAGGGTGGCGGTTGTTTTTAACAACCGCCACCCTAAGTCTATTTTGGGTAGCGTTTTTTCAACCGCCACCCTTTCGACGACTTTGGGTATCGCTGGTTTGGGTGGCGATCAAAAAAACGCCACCCTAAGTCTAAAACAACCGCCACCCAATCCCCTTTTTGTACTAGTGATTGTAAATCATTTATTATAGCATCATCAGCATCACCTGTTAATTTTTTTCTATCTAGATAAAGCTTATATATGTGTGTACGCGCGTGTGGAATCGATATATTAGGATAGTAATTCATGTCAATAATAACGTTCAAATACAGAAACTAAATCCTAATTAATTGTTGAGGGAAAAGAACAAGAAATACTTAATGCAAAGTTTTTAAATTGATACTTTCTAGTCCCATTAACATAATACTCACTGTCTAGCTAGTATCTATTAGTGTAACGAAAATTCTAAATCAAGAACCAAACTTTTGAGTCCTTTCCAAATGTTAACGCTACAAACCCTACTCTGAGAAATTTACAAATTCAGTACCCAATTCTTGAAAGTGTTGAGACCATCGATCCCCAAGGCAACACCATTTCGGTATTTTAAATATACAGTACCGAGTCCAATCAATACTACGGATTTGGTGCAAAAAATAGAATTTTAAATTCTAATTTATTCGTTTTATTTATAATAATAAATCTGGAGATGATATATATATCAAATGCGACCTAATAAGATGGCGTAAAAAAAATTAAACTATCTTGGTGTAAATGTAACACCATTTCGAAAAGTTGGGTGGTAGATGTCCAAATTTTGGAGCTTCCTATGCAAAACTATCCACATTTGTTGTCCTCATTCTATGCCTTTTTGATTGGAAAATGACGAGTGTGTGTAAATGTGTCTAGATACACACAGAGGATGGAGTCAAATTACCATTTTATCCATCATTTGTGTTAAAGGCTAAGGGGATTCCCAATACTCTTATTAGTGTATAGATATTTATATGTATACATTTTTTATGTACTTGTCTTATCTCCCCCCGTTGGCTATCCCTCAGATATATAATTAAAATATCTCACGCAATAAATTAATACAATTTAGTACATAAGAAGCAGTATTATCCATTTAAACTAAAGTAGCTAGAGAAACATGAAATGAATATGGACTCGTAAAAATCTCACCTTGCAATATAATTCAAATTTAAAAATTGTATTAGTAGGGCTAATGTAGTGAAAAACTCGTTTTTACCTCTTAAGATAAACACAAACCCTGAGTTAGAGCAGCAAGAGACTCGCTTATCTCTTCTTGACATCTATAAATTTTTTTGGACATTAATTTGTTTTGTTTCAATTCAAAACCCTCATATATATATATATATATATATATATATATATATATATAAAGTAGAACCTTGGATTGTTTCTTACATAATTAAACCAAACATTCCTTAATTCTTTACTCTATAAATTTAGGTTTTCTCACTGTCACTTCAACTCAAGCAGATAAAGAAATGATGAAGAATTTGTCTGAAACTCTCAAGAGAAGCTTCTCTTCCTCCTTCCATTACAAGGAGGATGATGATGATGCCATTGGTGAGCTTCAAGAATTCGATGTCTTGTTTGGAGGAGGAGGAGAAGAAGTGCAGGTAGAAATGGAGGTAGAACAAGAAGTGAGAAACCCTAATAACTTGAATATTCTCAAACGTAGTTCAACAACCCCATTTCCATCATTTGTCACCCAAGCTGCTAAAACCAGTGGCGGCAGCTGTGGCGGTGGTGGTGATGATGAGGTGGTGGTGATTGCCACCAAGGAGGCTGCAGAGCCTATACCAATTCCAGATTCCAATTCTTGGAAACAACTTAAAGAACAAGGTATGATTCTTGAATTTTTTGGAGATGAAATATTTAGCCGACCCCATGTGATGGTGGCGATGAGTGCTGGTGCAACTCGCTGTGTTGCTCACTCAATGCTTGAAGGGATTGGAAGGACTCTGAAAGGAAGAGACATGATTAATTTTAAGGGTACCGTTCTGAGGTTGACTGGATTTATCGAGAATTAGAGAGCCCTTCATCTTCGTAGTCGATGGCAGCAAGGAAAAAACTCAGCGACTGTCATTTTCTCTGTGTGTGTGTGTTTTTTTTTATTAAAAAAAAGTGAAAAATGAAAAATCTTGTTTGTAAGAGGTTTCCCTTTTGGGGGTATTGTTTAGATTTCTGAAGTAAGAAGTTCTGAGGTTTTTAATACAAGTATCTTGTTCTGGGAAATGCGCGTGTTCTTTTACGTATTTTTACACATTTTTACACATTCTTTTCAACCTCACTAATTCTCTATCCTATTTCACATCCACATATTTCGTGGGACCAACCTGTACTATACAAATCTCCACCATTCAATTTTACTCATTCTCTCTCATATATCACATAAAAATCAATTTTTACACATACACTAACGCCTTGAGGCGTAGTTATTGTTATGAATAACTACATGCTCTTATATTCTACTCATAGTTATTGTTATGAATTTATGGCTTTCATTATACTTGATTAATCACCTCTTACTATATATTGATTAAAGGAAAAGGCATTGGTACACATGATTTATCCAGATGAATGCACAAAAATTGATGGGAAAGTTTCGTGAACATTAATGTTGGAACATTTAAATAAAAGATATATAATTAATTTTATTTTCTAACATAGTTTATATATAAATCACATATCATAATTATAGATGGTGATAATACTTTATTTTGTAGATTGAATGGTATAAAAAGCTTGTTTTTTGGTAAACATTTCTTGACAGTTACTTTTTGATTGACATGGTTGGTGACATATTCGACAATGTGGGGACCCCAATATGTCAGATAATAATTAATTAGTTGTTTAGAATTTGTGGTTACATTTAAAAGATCGAATATATAAAACACATCAACTACGTGAAAATACAAAAATGTTCAAGAAAGCGCCAGTAGTTCTTTCCAAATGGTGTTTTCACCACATATTTATTTTCAAATTAAACTAGATCTAAGTCCACCATGGTGAGGGAAAACTCCAGTAATTCAAAAAAATTTCGACGATACTATAGCCGCGGATCAAAGTTTTTGGCCACAATTTGGCTAATTGATGACAAAAAACTTTGATCGGAAATCACGGTATCGCTGAAAAAATTTTTGAATTGCTGGAGTTCTCCTATACCGCTGGACCTAGATTTGATCTCAATTTCAAAACTATCAGATATATTAAACTCAGCCGGGAGAGCTATAACTATGGCGCTCCCACTTGTGCTTGAATATTATTGCGTGAAAATATCCTCCATTAATGGCGTCATGACACTTTTTAAAGTTAGTTGTAAATGACTTTTGTCATCCACCAGTAACTTTGATTGAATAAAGGACTTCACAAAGGAACATTAATTAACAAGCGAAAAGAACATTAATGCTTAATAACTTCAGAAACCATAATGCTACTTGAAAATAGGATTTTATAGGGTAATTAAATATCACATCAACAAATTCTAGTTTATTCAATCTTTTGTTATAGTTTTTCTTTTTTTTAAATACTTAGTTTTGATCGTGAAATCTTTTATAGGGGATTTTATATAGGATAACGTCACACTAACAAACCAAAGGAAGACTGCTTAATAACTTCATAAACCATAATGCTAATTGAAAATAAACTTCGTCTTTTTTTTTCTTGTTTCTTTCTTTTTTTTTGAATACTTAGTTTTGCGATAACAATTAATTAGCAGTTGGCACCTTATGGTGCCAACTTTTTCACGTGTCACCCTCCTCGGTGGAAGGCGCCGTACCCATATTGGCACCTTATGGTATCAACATATTAGTAGGAGAACGGGAGCGCATTGTTACATGAGAATGAGAGAAGCTCATTCGTGATAGATCTTTGTATGTTAGGGTACATTACTTCAAAATATGCATTCTTTTGGGTAATCAATTATCAACATGTTGTAATTTTACAGTGACGGGATGACTAATATCGATAAAAAAAAAAAAAAGATATTTGACCATTTCATGACAATTTCCGTTCAGGATGTAATGCTAACGACAAAAAATATTTGTTGGAATTCAATTATATACACACACTTTGCAATGAAAAAAGGAAAATTCTAGGTGTACACACAAATTATTGCCACACCCTAATAACTTAAATATGGAATAACATAATGCCCCCCCTGAAAGTGGGGGAGCCCATGCCCCTATTAGAGTGTAGCATTTGCCACACTCTAATTTGTGTGTACCTCAAGAAAGGTCTATGAAAAAAGGGATATTGTCAAGGCATTTTTGGAATGTGTGATAATTCCAAAGGAATAAAAATTTTGAGCAAAGAGTTACGAAAGAAACATGACGCTCAAGTTACATGTAATAACCTATATATATATAGTCCATTCGAGTTGCATGTTAACCTAGTCATTGAGTATTGAATATGTTTAGATCTACTATTTTAATTTTTATCTTTATTATTGTCTCGTATAATCAAAATGATTTAAAAATAAATACAATCGAATCAAATGTATTAACTCAGTGATGTGAAATATTTTGATCGAATTAAGCTGTCACATCCACAAAAAATTTAAACATCAAATCTAGACTCGCATTGAGTATTCAACCAAAAGAAAGAGGTCACTTTATTTTAGGCACAACCAAATTAGTCCTTAATCCTCCTCTTGATCAACCTCTGTGATCGAATTGCCCAGTTCTGATAGGCCCCGTTAGACTGTCAAGCCCATCAAACGTGATGGGCTTTTCTTCTCTAACTTGGCATGCGGCCCGGTGCCCGTTAGACCACTGAGTGATTTTATTTTGGATCTTTCTGTCAAATTTATATCACGACTGGATTTTCGTCATTGCCTTGAGTGCCAACCCAAGTCTAACAAACCTCCACATTTCTCAAAGAAGTGCGGGTCGACCCTGCAATATCGTGATTTTAGATGAAATTTGATTGACTTTTTTTCTAAATTCGATTTTTCAAACTCTTTTGGCATGCGAAAAGCAATTTTATATTTAGGTTTATTCTGGAAATGTTGCAGCCTAAATAAATAGTTTCTACAGTGCTGGAAAAAAAAGGGTAAATGTGAGAAAAATATGTTTATTATTTGGATTTTAGTAATATTTTTATTTATTATTATAATATGATATCTTTTTATTTTATAAAATAATATGTGATATATTATGTAATACTTTCACAAAGAATATTATATTGATATATTAAATTACAAGTTACAAGATGATCAATAATGCGAGATGACATGCCTTTTTCTCCCAATAATTAAAAAGGAAAAATATTTCAAATTAATCAAATAATAAAAATTAAAATAAAATGGATTTAGAAAAAATAGAAGTTGAGAGGAAGTAAATAAATTCGAAAAAATAAATTTGGCAAAAAAATATATTCGATGATATACTTCACAAATTAACATCTCTATCTAAGGCTAAATTCGACGTTTTAATTACTGTGTATTGGAGAAAGCAAAAGCATAAGTAGATAAGTTGCCTTTCTTTTGTTTCTCAAAATCTGCTACGAAATTATGTAGTTTCTCTCATAATTACTTATTTCCAAATTTAACAAACTTAATTAGATTTTTTGTACTTCTCAAAAAAATAGAAGTTGTGGGTCTACAGTATTACCAAATGAAGTCTTAACAGTTTAGACAGTTGTTTAGTTCGTGTTACTTAGGCATGAGTCACTTTAACAATTCTTTCAATAACTGGGTCATTTTCAAAATAAGAAAATATTTTGGGCTAAACTAGGAAAAATGGGCAAATAAAATAGTAGGACTTTCCCGCTTCAAAAATGATAAATGTAGGTATAAGGTTAGGTAATGGTTTAGGTAAAGTGATTTTTTGAACAAAATTATCCCCGCCCTCCCTGAATGTGGGGTGGGGGACGGGGGTAATTTTGTCAAAAAAATCACTTTACCTAAACCATTACCTAACCCTATACCTACCCCTATCATTATTGTTCCCGCTTTGTTTCTCCTTCGTTTTTTACGTTCAGGTCTGGACTCGCAACCTTCCGACTCTTTGAATAAATTTGTTTCTCAATGAATTTTTTTTTTATATTTTTATCATATTAATTAATGTTAATGTGGGACATCATTTTGTTGTGTGATTTATCCTTATTGTTTCTATGATACAATGCTCAACTCTAATATCTCTTAATTCTTAATATGTGCATCAAGAAGAAGATGAATTTATATAAATGCACTTTCGTCCAAGAAAACCAAACCCGAATACATAAAATTTGAACAAACCATTGAAGATGAGTTTGTAAATTGAAATTGCACACATCGTGATGGTTGGGGGTGCACAAGGTTTACAAACTGATCTTCAAATTCTTTTGTGTTTGAAAAGTTTATCATTGGTTTGTGTGTACGTAATGAATCGTGCAGAGATCTGGCGGTGCGGGAGGCCGAAGATTGCCAATCTTCGGCCTCTCTCACACATGGGGTGTGGGAAAGCGGCCCCCCGGCAGGATTCAGAGGGGGCTGTCTCTGCGGCTGAACTTTGGCTGAAGAAAAGGTGGCCACACTAGAAAATTTTCGATGAATTTTATCCATATATAATTTTCATGTTGATATTTATACATACTTTTGAGTGTGCATTTCAATGGTATCCCCTTGTTGCTCTTTGGGTGTGAACTATATTCAACGTTGAATATTGCACAATTAGAAAAACTTACAAAAGATGACTTTGTCGAAATTTACACATGAAAATATATTGAAATGATAAAATTGAACACAATTTGTTATCTCACAGGCCCGCGATTAACAAAATAATGTGGTGATTTATCTGTACCATATTAATTGACACAAACACCAATAGTAGGTACTCTTAAGTACCAAAAGCAAAATTGTCAAGGAAAAAAAATCACATTTGGAAAATAGAGGTGCTATTTTCTTGGAAATAGCTTTGCTGAGACCAAAAGGATGGAATCTTACAACCACCACTACTCTTCGTCAAAGAAAGTAGACAGCCTTAAACTTATTGGTCATAAATGCAAATATAGACTTCATTTTCAATTTGTCTTCCAATTATACTAGTTCCTTAAATAAGACAATTATTATCAGTATATTGTGAAAGGATTCTTGGAGATGCACAATAAGATCATCATAAAAAGTTATCTAATATAGTAAAGAAAAGCATAATTAACATAATCCATCGCATAAATGTAGAAAAAGTACTAGGTAAAACCTTAATAATAGCAAAATATATGATTAGCAGCCATGTGGAAGACAAACAGTACTTATCAATCATCTGTAACGTCACATTGATCGATTTGTTAAGATGAAATCATATCAGTACTCATCAATAAGCAGTGATGATGAATAGTATCGTTCTGAGTCATTTGTTTAGAGCATGTTTGGGTGAGCTTAAAAGTTCATGACATAACAAATTAAGTAAGAAAATCTTTGAGTAGATTAAAAAAAATACCTTGTTGTGGGCTGCATGGAGAGGAAGAGAGTGATAGGAAACTGTGATCATCAGTGATAGTGTAAGTACATACGTGATATTGGCACGGCTCAATCAAATAACTGCACTCTTAACCCTAAAGAGCACAGCTTTCTAATTGAACCGCACTAATATCCCGTATTGCTATAACTGCCAGACATCCATCACACTCTCCTCCGTTATCTTTTGTTCTTCTGTGTTTGAATAGATCAAAAATCAGTGAAGACAACTAGGTGAAGATTATATGTATAAACTATGGAGATTTTGGCTCTGTATGGTAGCAATGTGTAGACACAGATAGGTATATATATGGGAGAAGAAGAAACAGAAGATGGGGGTGAAAGGGGAAGGGGGTGGGGGTAGGTATGGGGTATGGGAGGTGTGAGTGTGATTGAGAGAACAAGCATTGAATATGCCAACAACCCAACTACAAAAGGAGGACTATATTTACTCAAAAGCTAAGAAACGATGGGAAAAAGCTTACTGGAGCAAATCTGGTGCTTTCAATATGACATTGAATGAGGCATGTTAATACCATCACACCTGCATTTAAATTTCAAACTAGGAAAATCCTTGCTCAATATTTATAAATATTCTTTATTTTTCTTCATTTTATGCCCTAATATAAAGCCTAAATTGAGAAGAGATTATGCATATTTCATCTTGTTGATTGTGTTCTATGTTTGTTGTGATACAGAGATTGAATGCACGTTTTCGCATCACATATCTACTTCCTCAGTTATCTTGGGATGTTTCACTGGCTCGCTATATATGATTATGTTTAAACATTGAAGACATTGTTGACTTTAACGTTTTAGCAAGAATAATGGTTTGTCCCACAAATTTTGTGGAATAGAAATGTTGAATGTGTTGTTAGAATTACGTTCTGAATTTTACTCGTTTGAAAAATGAAAATTGAACAAATGATGAACTCGAATATGAGCTCCCCCAAGGTTGATGCATTTTATACTAAGCTTCCATACGTGAGTCCTTTAAGAATTTGGACATGACATGCAAATATTGTGGTAGAAAAATAGGAACTTTAATCTAAGGGAGCAAACAAGACTCGATATTAATGGCACCACGAGTTCATGTAAGATATCTCGTCCTTAAAATCATTTCTGTTGTACTGAAAAACTACATAGAATCATCACGAATGGGCTTACATTGAGAAACTTCATTAGTTGTCTACAACAATACACTAAAAATGCAGATGTTTTTTTTTGAGAATGTTAGATTTAAAAAAGGGTCCCGTAGACGTGTGTATGAGATTGAATTAAAAGAAAATTAGGACAAAAAATAGTTTAGACCAAAGAAACACTAAATATTCCTTTTAGAATGTTGTTTCTTGATCATATCTTCTTGATTGTGATGTATGCTTATGAGCCAAATGCCCACATTCATTACAAAAGATACAACTCCAATTTTTTATTTTTATTTTTTTTTCTTTCTTGTATTGGGGTTGTAACTCCAACATTACATTACAATGGAAGAAAATTCTTGAGGTGTAAGTATTAGCCCCACCCATGACCTGTTTTGGTTACACACCACATCACAATAAATCTGTTACTGGCCGAGTGACCGTTTTCACGTGAAAATGCTGAACCTCCTTTTGCCCTCTCACCTTCCACCTTTAATTCCTCGACACATTTAAATCCCAACTTAAGGAAGCATTTAATGACATGTTTGTATCACTGCCCTTGTTTTCGGACCAAGGCTCGATTTGCGGGCCGGCCTTAAATGGAAAACGTTGTTAGTTGGTTTGTTTAGTTGGGAAAATGTAGTTCGCTGGGGAGTTTGGTTGGGAAAGTGCATTCGCTAAAGATAAAGCTCATTTTAAGACGAACTTGACAAGAACATGAATCTCGACGAGGAATTTGAAGAAGCTCATTTAGTTATAATTCTTAGTATGTACACAAATTGGGAAAGCACGATTGAATACTCCCTCCGTCTCATATATATATATGTTGTTTTCTTTTTTTAGATGTCTCAAATATATATGCTTGCTTCTTTTTTTCAGAAGTTTAATTTGCATAACTTTACGAATATACTTAGTTATAACTCTCAGTTTTTAATTATATTTATTGAATAAGGGTAAATTAGAAACATGATTTACAAAATGTATATTTCCAGAACAATTCTTAATCTTTGTGAAAAATCAAAGAAACCTATATATATGGGACGGAGGGGGTGTTATTTTGTGGCTTTCATGTTTTGCATATGGAAAAGCATTGTTAAATTGACCGTTCTATCAGTGATATTATCTTATTAGTTATCTAGTTTATCTAGTGCTTCGTATTAAACATACTTCTATTATATTGCCACTAACCTGTATAGTTCAGTTCTATTGTCCCAATTCACATTCTATTGGTTGTCTTATCCTAGCAAAACAATTCACTCATTCAACTAATACACTTTATTGTGCATGTGTGTTGTTTTAATTAAATCAAATAGGGACTCGAACATTAGATTTATGCTTCTAATGTGCATCCAACCATAAGTACTTGATCCTTTTGAAGGAAAAATGAAAAAATTTCTAGTACTTTGCGTATGGTGCCTTAGCGTTTAAGGTCATTAAATATTTGTCCATCTACTCATTGGGGGTCAAAATTAACTTAACGATGTATTCCTTTATCTTCACATATTGGTTGAATTCATTGGCCACTTTGTAATATCACACTTCGAACAGCTGAGTAGATTGTCAATATTGATTGATCAGGAATTGATACTTCAACATTGCTATATATTATTCCTTTTGCTTAAGATTGATCTTTATGATGATAATGATGATGATGGCCCATAACTAACACTGAGCTATGGCTGTTAATTGAATTGAGTGCCTTATAATTGTTGGGTAGTTCCTGGGACCTTATAACAGAGTACAAACCAGAGCAAAGGAATTTTTCTCTTTAATTGGGTGGGTGGGGGGTAGAATTCATGGAGTAGACAGGGAGGCTCTGTAAATGAAGCTACCTAATTAAAGAACATGGACCGTTAGTTCTATGGGCTCTAATTTAACAGTTTGAATGTTTCTACCTCTTGCTGGCAATTTGATGTTTACTAGAATTGGTATAACGTTACCTTCTGTTATTACCTTTCAATTTCCATATTCACTTTACCCTCTTTTTCATTTATAAAATTATAAGACCATTTACCAAGTCATGGCGGGTGGTGGCGGTGGCGGTGGTGGATAGTAGTCCGTTCCTAATAGAGATTTTATTCCAAAAGGTTACTATATTATAGTAGCCTAATTTTGTATAAGTCAATAGTTACTCCCTTTTTAATTTTAAGAATTGAAATTTTTACGAACAATTTTGTAAAACTAAGTTTTTTTTCGAAGACAGGAAAAAACAAATTTACATTGAAATGTTTTGAAATTCAAAACTAAGCAAAATAAAGATGGAACATATAATCTTTAATTTACTTACCCACAACACAAAATCTAACATCCCAACTCTCTCCTTCAAACAAACTACTTTTTCTTTTCTTTTTCACCCCCTTTTCTTTTGGTGAGAACATCTATGTTGTTTTTGAAGAGGGCTTCCTTTGGCATTTGTTTTTGACCCACTTGATGACTGCTTTGGCTTTACCAATTCCTGCAGAAGACCCTCCAGTACTCTTGTTTTTCCCTACTTCTTTGTTGCCATTACTATTCTCATCTTCCATTGCCCCGAATCCTCCTGCCCCCCATTGATCTGCCCAGCTCGGCGCCTCCGTAGCCATCGCTTGTCCTATACCTAAAGCAAATAACGATGAATTTAAAAAGTCGCAAAGTATAGTGAGTTAGTGACTCACCACCGACTTAATCTCTCTTCTTCACTCAAATGGTGGGATCCATTGTTCCAATGACACCCACCCATGTGAGTGTCTCATAATCCCAATATCAGACAACAGCAAAAAATATTAAAACAGTGTTAAAACATACAAAGATCAAAAAGTTATTGATCTTTGAAAACATCAAATATTGTAATCAAGATATAATATAAACAGAAACAAATATTTAATAATGTAGTAATAGCTATGTAGTTTAATAGAATTGAAGTCGAAAAACATGAATAAATGTATGTATAGAGAGAATACCTACCTTGCTTGCGAAAGGATAGATTTGGGAGTGGAGAGGTTAAGAAATGGTGCTTTGCATAACAATAATACTGTGATTAACAAGAAAATGCATGTGGATAGGCTGTCACTTTATAACTAATCCAATATTCTTTATTTTATAACAAAGACACGCCAACTCATTTGTGACTGTCATTACAAGCAAACGTCGTACGCTATTTCCTTTTTGGTACTTTTGATTGCTAATTTGATAGTATAGGGAGCCAATTGTTTCGTTATTTTAGACGCAACAAAAAGGTGATTATAATTAGAATTGTTATGAATAATAATTGAAGAATAATTATTAGGTGTTATGAATAATTGAGAATAATGTGGTGGTTATGAATTATGAGGAATAATTTGGTGGAGGAATAATTTGGTGGAGGAATAATTTGGTAAAAGATGTAATTATTATATGTGAATGACTATTATACCCTGATGAAATTATGTAATTACGATTGTCTTGCCATTCAAGTTTCCCATAAATAGAGCTCAAGTATTAATGAAATTAAATTCTGAGAATTCGCTTAGAATTCATTCTCTAAATTCTATACATTGTTCTATACTTTTATAACACGTTATCAAGATTTGAGTCTCTAACCCTTGAGTAATATGAAAGAAGTATCTTTCACAGCTTCGTCTTTATAGATGATCTTCCTCAGATCGGCTGATTATTACAAGAAAATTATGGCCAATATTTCTTTGACGCTCCATGATTATAAAAACTGATTAAGACTATGCTTAACACCCTTTTCCTTCTTCCTTCCACTACCCTAATCACCACTTCTTGATAATTCCTCAACCACCAATTAATCTACCTAATTACTGACAAGCGGTGGTAGCAATTTGGAGAGCATACATGAGGAGGAAATTAACCCTTTGGTATCGTGTTCGATAATAATCCTCCCATTGATCTGCCACGCCCGCCCAATCCCGCGTAGGGTAATCAAATGGAAGTGTCGCAGAGTGTGAAGAAAGGAAGAGAATCGTAGAGAAAGGGCGAAGGTATATATATTCCATTATAATATAATAATTATATATTATTTTATAATATAATAATATATTAAACTATAACATTCGTTTATCGGTATATAAAGGAGATACATTATCAAAATCAAATTTTTCGACTCCATTATACTCGATTTAACGAGAGCTTCGATTTGACACCAACATTGATAGGGTAATAACTCGTTTTGAAATATGTTATTATCAAACTTTCAAAATTTACAAATCAAGACACCAACTTTGAAAAGTTACAAAATAGTCCTTGAACATTTTGATATTGATAAATTGAAATAGAAAGGAGATAATTTTCCAATCGTAAAAACATTGATAAAATATTTTTTGACAATTTTACCTTTACGAGTGGAATGGACACCTACCCTTAGGGCAAACCGACTCTAATTTTGACTGACAAGTGAAAATGGATAGAATATTCATGAAGAAATTCTAAATCCATTGATTATATAAAATGGCTTGAAGTCATTCTTGCCAAAAGATCGAATATTATTTTAACTCCCAGAAGAGTTCAATTACATAACGCATTTATTCTGAGGATAAGACAAGGCTCTTGTAGAAGTAATGAGTATTTGTCTGTAAGAACAAATTTGCTCCCGTGAGAAACAGCTCAATATTTAATTTTCAGACTGTTGTATTTATTGCATTTAATTACCGCAATACCTCCTACTTGATGATGGGTTCACCGTCACTAAACGGAAGGTTTTATATATTCTCGCACTTTATATGCTAAGTGATGGGTAATACCTTCTACTAAAGTCCTACTCTCAAGAAGTAGTTAAATATTATGCAATTTAATTCTTGCTATTTAAATTCAGTAAATTTATATTTATTGCAATAATTCCCATAAGGTAGGTTCGACTCACTCATCGTGGAGGAAATTTAATTTCTGCAATTTAAATTTATGCACTTTATAGTTTGAGTATATTTCCAATGTGGTGGGTTATAATATTACGATTAGTTATAACGAATCTACTCGAGGAAGAAGTAATTGATCAAATATTCTAATCATACTCAAGTAGTAGACAGGCGAGAATAAAATTACTTCTTCATATATACCTAATATGAATGGAGAAAATTGAGCAAGTGGTACTTGAAGTTACCATTGGATAAATAGACGAAAGTAAAATGTTGAATAGATCCCATATTGATAAATCAAAGAAAATATATCGCATGGAAAGCTTATATGAAGTAATCTCATCGATGATATGAGATTGCATTAATATGAGAATAAAATGTTTGAAGAAGCAAAATCACCTAGATTCTATTTGAATAAAGCGAACATGATATTATTATTACCTGCAAGAAGAAAAAACAAATGAAGTGGAATATATTGAGAATATCAAAAGATGGCATTAAACACTTTAAAAATATAGAAATGCAAAAGAATATACATATTTGAATCCATAAATGAGGGATGCTGCCTCGAGAGTATAAATACTCCGAACTCGCCACTCATCAAACATTAGGATTCATAATGAAATATTTAAAGGATCCGAATTTCTTTTTCGCTTGACACCGCGGTCCTGTGACCACGGACTGGCTTACGATTCTTGAACATATGCATGAAATTTGATGAGTAGTTCATCAACAGCATTAGCAGAAATAAGTATTTTTCTCGGCCGAATGAGAGATAAACTTATTATTTACACCCCGATCTAGAACTAGTAAGCCATCAAAGAAATTATTAATATTCAACAAACCTATTGGTTTGACATGAAAATTCCAACGCCGCGAGGCTATATTGAATATTTCTCCGGTGTTGTAGCGCTGAAGGACAATGAAAGCATCACCATTATTCATCATATACATCATGCGGTTGTGGATGGATTGCGCGTAGCACCAACCCCCTGACCATGGTAGAAGCGGCCGGTCGAGTATTAGATCCAACTAGATGGAAAGGTATTACGCTCGAAACTCTTATTCCCCATGATTGTGCGCCATTATAAGTCTAGCTAAAAGTTTATTGTTGGTTCCTCCGTATAATATATTGATTTCTTGTCTCCCTAACTCTTTTACAAGTCGGTTTGCCATATCCACATATTGGATATGGCCTACTTTAGATCCACCAAGAATACATACGGTTTTAATCGTGAGGTAAATGCTTGACTTGTATGAGATGATTCTAAAATCTCATATCCATCTCTACTCCTATCTCTCTTTTTGCACTATACTTTAATGTATGAACATGAGATATATGAATCCCTCTATTTAAAGAAAATTTTCAAACCAATAAGGTGCACTATTTACTTTTTGACAAATATGAAAGAGAAAAAATGCGAGAAAAATTTTTAAGTGAAAATGACATATATCTCGTGATTGAAAAATAATATATATATACATATATATATATCTTAAAATCGAAAAACAATATTTATACAATTACAAGAAAAACATTGATCTTCGTTATTACCCGAGCTTCCTTATATTAATATGAGAAAATTATTATACTAAAATTTTCTACTAAATTTACAAAGATCTTCTAAAGTAAGTTTTCAAAGCGATGCTGCGTTTGTTGATCTTTGAATTTGGCCCATAAGGCCATTAACTCACCTTGTAATGCGTGTCCACTAGGATGTGTCTCAAGAGCTGTTGAATATTATCCAAAGGCTCCTTACTCAATCCATCCTTAATGAATGTTATTTTATCTTCTCGGTTTACGGACAAGTACCCTACGATTTACATCGAGTGTCACATGTCCATCGAGCACACTTGTAGCATCCTCCTAATCTTTTTGCTCTCAGTTTCTTTGAAAAACTACTTACCCATACCAGGCATGTATTTAGGCGGAATTGAAACCTCACCGATAATCAACCTTTGCTTCAATCAAGTATCGGATATCTTGTGGGATACCATTATTCATTAGCATCCTCAATCTTTCCATTTACCTCGATAAATCCTTTTTAGGATTTTGATGATAGTGATGGATAGTATTTTAAGATTTGAGAGCATATGATCCATTATAATGTATAGACCCTTGTTAGGATGAATTTTGCAATAATTTTGATGATTTATTTATAAAATAATACGGCATTATGAAATAAGACTCGATTTTAAATAAATAATATGAAGCGTAAGAGCTACGATTTAATTAAATAATAGCTTGGATGTGATGCGTATGGGAGCCGATGTTTGAACAAAAGAGTAGACAATAATGTCACCAAAGATGATGGAATATGTCGGTGAATTGTTTCTATGATATCATGTTGAGCACTATCGAATACTAGTGAAATCGATATAAGAATTTCTTGATCAACTAGAAGTTCAAATAATACTGCTTGCAAAACCGGATTGACCATCCCGGTTTAAATAATTATTGAAATCAATATTTCAAGTGAAGAATTAAAGAATTCTTCAATGATTGTTCTCGATAAATGATGAAATCATTACTAGCCAATATTGGGAATAAATCCCAAATATATCCGGAATAAAGGATGAGAAGTAGGTATCATCCTCCATGTGACTACTAGATATTATGATATGGATCACTAGATAGTCACATGTGTATATGATTCGTAATTTGAAATTCTGAAATATTTGCTCACTATGAGCATGATTTTGATTTAATGATAAAGCTTTAGTAAATATATATCCCATTACTTGAATAAATCTGAAGGATTTGAGTATGCATACAAGTGGATATTATATGGCAAATTATTTAAAAGTCCTCAAATAAATTGCGATATCGAGAATAGAATGCAAACGGTCTAAATTCCATATTAAAGAGGTGAATGATGAGAACATATATGATTAAAATCATACCAAGCTGTATGAGTTTTGGTGTTCTAAATTTTCACATGATGAGGGAGTATTAAGGTTGAAAATAAATGCATCATGTTATATCCCTAAATTGAAATCTAACTTGAAGTTCAAAGATGCATGAAAGGCTATGAACAATCACATATATCACCACGATGCTTTGATAAGTTAAGCCAAGCGTTGATATTTCCCAAACATATATATCAAAGCAAATTATAAAAGATGGTCTTAATAACGAGGCATATGCTCTTGAAGAGTATATAGACATAACTATATTGTGTAATCCTACAAGAGGATTGATAATGAGATATCTCGATAAGTTATGTCGAGCATGGGGAAAGAAATGAAATTGAAATGTGTCGACATCGATATGAAAATGTAGCGCTACATATGATCAATGATAATGAAAATATTGAGATATATTGAAGATGATAAATGATGAATGTGAAATCCTTAACTTATGAGATGATGAGATGATGATGACTATTGCTCAAGTTTAAAGATAAGCATGGTGGTCATTATATATTTGCATGCTCATGAAAGTTAAATTACCGATCGTGTGTGTAGAATGAAAAGGAAATTAAATGATCGGATGAGCTAAAACCTGTGTTTATATGAGTACTAAAGGGTGAGCTAAGCCCTGGAATGAAATAACCTATTAAGTGAAGTATTAAATATTAAATGATATATTTTAAATGTTAGTTAGTTATGAAGGTTTACTTATATGTTTACATGTTTTTACAATGAATTTATATGCTTTAAATTGTGTATTTGGAGACATGTGTTCATGGTGAATGTTTTGTAGTTGTGTAAGAAAATTGATGCACTCTAAATGAACGCAAGAGTATAAAATCAATGTATATGATACTCATACAAATGTATGAAAGATTTTGAAATGCTTGCAAAGATACTTTACATAAAATACGTTGCTGCGACTCTTTTCCTCGATCGAGGTTTTATCCCATTGGGTTTTCTAGCAAGGTTTTTAATGAGGCAACTTTAAAGGCGTATTCACATGAATAATGTACTCTTTTTCCTTCATTAGGCTTTTTCCCAATGGGTTTTTCCTAATAAGGTTTTAACGAGGCATATTCATGGTATATTGAGAACGAGTAGGAGAAATTGATCGATCTATTGGATCAAGTTATAAATGGAAGCTAATGCTTTAGATCCAAACGATGATGATATTGAAATCATTTACCGTATGAAAAGATATCGATTCTCAAGATATGAAATCAAATCGAGCAATTGTACTCTTTTCCTTCGATCAAGTTTTTTCCACCGGGTTTTCTTGTGACAAGGTTTTAACGAGGCACATGAATACTCATATGCCGCCGATAGACATCGAGGAGCAATGTTTTGATGAAGCTAAGATATAACCACTCCGCTATCACCTGCAATCGGTTTGAAGTTTTTCCCACCGGGTTTTTCTTCAAACAGTCCGTAAAACGTTGTATTAATAGTCGTTCGAGGGGAGTGTTATGAATAATAATTGAAGAATAATTATTAGGTGTTATGAATAATTGAGAATAATGTGGTGGTTATGAATTATGAGGAATAATTTGGTGGAGGAATAATTTGGTGGAGGAATAATTTGGTAAAAGATGTAATTATTATATGTGAATGATTATTATACCCTTGATGAATTATACGTAATTGTGCGCTTAGATTCAAGTTTTCTATAAATAGAGCTTGCTTATTAATGAAATTCATTCCTGAGAATTCCTTAGAATTCATTCTCTCTAAATTCTCTCTATTGTTTCTATACTTTTATAACAAAAATCAAATAATATAAATAATCTTTTCTATTATTATATCAATTGCGGATGCTCAACCAATGTAGTTTCAGTCTCAGACTTGCAATGGTGTCATCAACAGTCATACATAGTGTTTTAAAAAGTCCACCTGGCGACTCTTCGCCGGCGCCTATGCTCGAAACTTGGATATCACGTTTCGCCATGTTTTATGCTTAATCACTCATTCGTCGAGCTTTTATCACGCATTGGTGCACTTAGGCCCGCCTCAGTTCAATATTTGACCTCGACGTTTTTTCACGTATTACGCTTTTCAGAATCTTGGTCATACATCGAGGTAAAAGAATAATTGTGTCAAACACTGAAAAAGTATTTTTCAAATTAAGAAAAATAGGGGAGCAAATTTGAAGTTTTTAGTAAAAATAAATCCGGCCAAGAGGGGGAAAATCAGGGTCAAAAAGAAGAGACGGGCCAAAGCTTGAAAAATGAGACAAAATTTTAGATTTTTAAAATTTGACTTTGGCATGCACGATTACGCTCCGATTCTTCATCCTCATCAATATTATTACCAAACATTGTCACATCACTTTATCTATTATTATAATAGAAATATCCCACCAATCTATGTATTAATAAAATGAGATCATTTTCCCGCCAAAATTTTTATTTTTATGAATTAAAAAAATAAAATCTAATTGTAAAATCACGCTTCGGATAATCACAAATTTGCAACTCAATCTTTCCTTCCTCTTCTAGAATTCGAACTCTTATATATCTCTCATATAATATGAGGTCATTTTTCCGCCAAAAGTTTCATTTTCTGAATTAAAAAAATAAAATTTAATTGTAAAATCACGCTTTAGATAATCACAAATCTGCAACTCAATCTTTCCTTCCTCTTCTAGAATTCGAACTTTTATATATCTCCCCGTGCAACGCACGGGAGAAAATTCTAGTTAGAATTAAAATTATATAACATGATATTAAAAGTTTATTTAATAATAGCAGATAAGGGAAAAATTAAAGTTAGCAGTTTATCTCGAAAATAAAAGAATCAGTATGTGTGATATTTTCAAAGGAAAAAAAACTGGAAAAACATGAAGGTGATTTAGTTACGTCAATATTACATCACTTTTATCGCATCAGTATTTCGCTTTGAAATGATCACATTGATTGATGATTCTCTAATTACAGCAATGTTTGATGTGCTAGCCCAACCAACGCAACAGCTCTTGCCTCTCGAGTATGGTCCATTATTCTATGGCCCATGAAGAAATTAATTGTTAGTTTTTTCGAATCGAATTAATTGTTTGTTTGTTACTTACAAAAATGAAAAATTTGCGGAAAAAAAAAAATTATTGTCAGAATTAAGAATCTTATGAAACTTGATTTGTACCCTTAATTACTAAAAAATAGATACTAGTAATTGACTCTGTAGTTACCCGAATTTTCTCTCCCACAATGGAAAACCCACCCCACACACACACACATCATTAATGGAATGTGTTTAATTCCTTCTTTAAAAATACTTTGCATGTTTAACTCGAGAATGGATAGCATTCAGCTGTCAGAGTCGATAGTAAAATTGGTTAAGTTTTAATTTATTTAGTGCGTTAAATATAATGTTGTAATGATAAATAGATAAGATTCAAGACGTGATCAAGAAAATGTGTCAAATTTAGCTTGCGTTTGATTGAATTTTTGTTTGGGCTAAAAATTTACTTTCAAGTTAAATGGTAATGAATACCATAGGTTTTGTTTTATTGTTCATAAGTGGGTACGTTACAGTACCCATATATGGGCCAATGCGCAACTCGTGTCCTTTCTAATGGTGGGGATAAGTGGCGCCTAAAGGCTTTTTGTATTAAAAAAAAAAAACTTTAACTGTGCAGTAAAAAATAATTTTTAAATTAAGTATAGAACAAGATAGTCAATATTTTTCAAAACTCTGGATTCAACCACAAGAAGTTGGTATCAATTACTAGTTGTAACTGCAAAAGAAAATAAAGGTGTACAATGGACCACAGCCTTCTACTTCCTACATTATGTTTGTTTGTATACTCATTACAATTAATATACACCCACCAAATTAGGAGCCACAACCCACCATATTGGAGCCCTTCTTTCATCAACATTATCAACAACTTCTAAATCAATCTCATCATACCTACAAATTCTGCCTCATTTGATAAATGCCGTTTGTACACATGAATTACACATAATGTTACACCCATACAAAGTGTAAACATTTTGTAATGAGATATCTTCATTATAGCTATTTAAGTACATTGCATAATGTAATCACTTCAAATAAATAATGATTAGTGTAAATGAATGGGCCCATATTCAAACAAAATATTTAGCCATATTTTAATATAACAAAAAATAGAACCTTTTCCTTTTAATCCCCACTTGGAGATTTGCCTCAAAAGTGTGACATTGTTACCTATCCAAGTAACAAAACTGCCACAAAGCAATCAACCAATCAACATTCATTTATATGTGTAAAAATGAACATAATTTCACTTAGTTTTTCTACTAGACTTGGTTTTCTTCACCTTCCTATTCTTCTCATCAAAACTACTCCAACTATATCCATTTGGTATTGCGAACGGATCTGCTTGCTGCCCGTCGCCAATGCCACTCTGCTTGCCCGACCGGCTACTACTACTGCTTGACAACCAGGATGATGAAAATGAGAAGTAACCACTTCCCTTACTCGTACTTTCATCCTCATCGTCTAGTTTTGAACTCCCACAGCTAAGTTGCCTAGGACTCGAAAGCGGAGTGTAAAAGTTTTCTATTGGTTGCAACTCAACAAACTTCGTAAATGTTATCACCACCCTCACTGTGGGGACCACGGGGATTGCCACCTGAAAAATTCACCAGTCTCATTAACAATCAAATCAAATCAACATAGTTTTAACAGACTCTATCGTAAATGATATACTATCAGCGATTACGTGACATTATATGACACCATAACATCACTTCACATAAATAGGATTATCCGTGAATTACAATCTACATCAATGGGACGCTAGCAGAAGTCATATGGTGTGCTTAAGAAATTATAATCAAGGCTTTATGCAAATAATTAAAAGTGGGTCCTACATGATATTTGTGTCCCCAAAACTTGGGATTATTTGGGGTCCACAAGAGATCCAATAGGATGCTTCCACGTCAAATCGTCTGGTCTTAAGTTCGTGAAAAAGCGAGAGAACATTGGCTATGTTCGCATCAAAAGCAGGAAATAAAGCAAAGCAAATCGAATTCAAAGTAAAGCTTTCACTGAATCAGAAACACAGTGCGTCAAAGACAAATTTGCCCTTTACCTTTACTGGAAATGTCCTTGGAGGAAACGTCGTCGTTAACAGCTCTCTCATACGTCTAACGGCCTTGACTTTATTTGCCAAGATATCAAGTAACGGCAGCAATTCTTCCGTTTTCAATGGAAACTGCTCCGTTAACCACACCATTGGTCTCAGACTCTTCACGTACTCTCTCTCTTTCGTTGGTGGCGGCGCCACCAGTCTCTCCGCCGCACACGGCGGCGGCCTTCTCCTCCCATCTACGGGGATTATATCCACGCTCTTCCTCGACACCGTAACGAACTCTCTATCCTCCTTTACAAAACTACTGTGCCTCCTTTGCCTGTCATTAGAGACGCTAAATCTCGGATTCTCCGCCACTATAAATCCTTCGTCGGAATCTTCATCGATTTCCAGAGGCAAAACGTAGGTAGGACCAAACGGATCTTCTTTATTATCTCCGACGTTGATTTTACGTGACCGGAAAGAGAAAATTACGTTATGCATTTCGTAAACCTTTGCTTTCCAATCGCCTACACTTTCTGTTTTCTCTTGCCGTCTCCAATTGGTGCGCCCAATCAATTCTGCTTTTGTGACGTCCATTCCAGGCCTGTAAACGCTGGTTTGATTACAAAAATTCGAAATGTCAGAGTCGGATAATGGATTCCCAGCGTTCTCAAACGCATCGAAGATTTTCTTCTCGTCGTGGTTGAGAATGAGAAGTGAGCCAGGGGAGATTTCGAGATTCGGATCCATGTCGTTGAGGAAGAGGAAGCTTTGATTGGCACGTTGAATTTTCAGGCCGTCGTAGCCGGCGAGAGAGGTATCGGCTCGAAGGTTGCCATCGCGCTTCCAGATTTTGTACGTGTCGGAGGGAGCAATTTTTCCGACGAACGGCACAATGGAGCTCTCGAAATGGAATGAGATCTCCATGTAGAAGTCGCGCATGCGGCGGAGGGCGGCGACTAGCCGTGGAAGGCGGCGCCGCCATTTTGACCAGGAAGAAAGGTGATGGTGCTGGACTAGTGTAGACACAATCTCCGGGCAGCGCCGGAGAAGCGCTTCCTGGAGGGGATTCCATCCGGCGGCGTTCTGGAGAGAGATATCCGCGCCTGCAGCAGCGAGACAGCGGGCAGATGTAGCGTCATTGAGGCGGACGGCGAGATGGATAGGGGTTTCCCTTAAGGTGTTGTCACGACGGTCGACCGCAGCGGATATTTTTTCAGCAAGCCGTTCTTGTGCTTCGGAGTCGGACTCTGTCCGTATTCGATTCGGGTCAACGAGTCGGGGCAAAGTGGAGAGTAGCTTATTGAGGACTGTGTGATCGCCCGCCGCCACCGCGTAGTGGACCGGACTGTGTGAATAATCTTCCGGCCGTACAACAGCCGCCGCCGTTGACGACGACGATTTGGACATTTTTATATCACTTTTTCCGGCACGACTCCTCTTTCAGGGTTCCTTGTCTCGGCTGAATTCAAGGGTAAAGTGGCGTGGAGTGAGAACTAGGAAATGGAATAACAATAGAATGGAGAGCTTAGGGGCAACTTCGTCTTTTCACTGTGAAGCATTTATTAATCAATATTTTTGTTAAATTATTAAATTAACAATAAAATAATTCTATCTAATTTTTGGATTCAAATAATTCTCTAAAAAAATATTAAATAATTTAATATTAACTAAAAACTTAATATTATTTGTCATTATTAATATAAATAAATTTAATATTATTTGTCAATATTTTTGTCAGTATATTTATTAAATTATTAAATAATTAAAATATCTATTCAAAAAAATTTTAATAATTAAAATATATTTTTCAATTAAGACAAAAATATGTTCATGTCCAAGATCAGTTATGGAATGTGAAAAAATCAAAGGATTGAAATTACTGAAAGAATTAGGGTAAATTGGTAAATAAGTATCTACTGCGTTAGCACGTCTTTTGGTGTGGGACATTATTATTATAAATAAATAATAGTACTAAATAGTTTCCGTTTCCAGGACTTTTTCAGTTATTGTATGTATTGTATCTCTGCTCGCCGTGCTCGGTGCTTCTCTTTCGTCTTTTTCTTTATTTCGATTTTTTATTATTTATTTTCTCTTTTGTAGACAATTTTGATTTTTCCCCTGCTTTCCTTTATTCAATAAAACAAAATAGTAAGAATTTTGTCCGTAAAGCAGATTTCATAAAATGTGGATCAAGGTCCCATATGTTGTTTTCAAAATGGGCTGTTAATGGGCTAAGGCAAGAAGGCATCTTCTACTTTCAAACCCAATATAGAAAGGCCCAACCTTCTTAAATGTTTTCAAGAATGTTGAGTATGAACTTAAAGAATAAAGAGAACAAATAATGACTACAAATTCTACCAAATAGAGAACTCAATGCCTCGATTCCCATCGTAAAAACTTTGATTTGTTACTTAGGGCTTGTTCTTTACACAATAATTTTTCACTAACTTTCATTAATTTTTTCTCTCATCATTTTCAATCACTCATATAATTTTTTTTTTTTTTAGAACTATCTCGACTCGAAAATTCAAGTACGAGATAGAATTTTATTGAAAGAAAAGTAATTTACACCTAGTTACGGGGGGACAGATAAACCTTACCTCCTAAGTAGACTAAGTACAAATGCTAATTATTAAAACATACTTGAAATCTACATAAAATACATGAGAAGTACTACTTCTCATCCTATACAAAACTAAAATAAGTCTTAAAAAGTGCAAGAAGCAATATAGAAAGCACATTAACATTTAAGCACGAATATAAGGCAGACAACTTCTATCCAACTTAGCAATAGCACGAGCCTCTTTATCTAATTCTTGTGAACTAAGAATCACTTGCCAACGCTCCTTATAACCAATGTTAGCTAACCAACCACTCATATAATTATTTTATATTTTTTAATATATTTTTCTCAATTTTTAACTACACATTTAACAAGTTGTTCGAATAAATTTATATTTTTCACCCAGCATAGTGCAAAGAACAGGCCCTTAGTTGTGTTCCCTTTATCGGGTTTTGCATTGTATTTTACAAATGTTTGCTTATAGAGAATTGATAATTCAAAAAAACTATTTATATTGTAATTTTAAAAGCGTTATATACTAGAAGAGAGGAATGAGATTTTAGGATGATAATAGTGCATCGATATATTCTTGTATACCACACAACTCCGTTCTCTCACAACAAAAGGGCGGACAAAATGAGAAACTTTGGGATAAAATGAGAAAATTACTTATTAAAAAATTCAAAAATAAAAATACGAAAAATGTAAATAAGAAAAATGGTAGATTTTTGTGGTCATGCAGGTAAAGATTCTGCATAAATTTTGGCTTCATCTCCGTCACATGCCCCCCTTCCCTCCCTCGCATTCTGCCGCTTCCACCGACGCTCTCTCTCGCTCTCCCCCGCCATCCCAAAACCCACCCAAGCCTCGCCCCCAGCCCACCACGCACACGCACAAACGTGTAAGGCACGGTCTACTCACCTACCACGCCTATCGTCTCTCCTGTTTTTTCAAACATTGTTCTTACGACATTGCTGTTGAAGTGTTGTGGAAATACGTCGCTCACACGTTACACAAACTCCATTCTGAGATTCTCTCCCACAGTCAATTCGATTTCACCTAACGAACAAAATCAGAACCAATTTCTGAACAATTAGCTCTGTGTGTGCGTGGCAGATACGGGGACATTCTATCTGATGAATCTATGTTTGTGTGAGTACTACACTTCACATTGCAATTGGCACAACGAGTTATGGCTTTGAAGGTTTCGCCGATTTGGGTTTATAGCAATAGTGATAGGAAAAACTGCCCATTCTCTGTATTAGGCTTTTCAGATTTTGTGTGTACTAAGGGAGGAAGTTCTAATTTGTCGAAATTGAGGCATCGAAGAAATCAGGGTGTTTGAGCTTGTCTAATCAGAAGGCGACCACATCTGTAGAAGACGAGATCCCTTTGTCACCTGGGGTTGCCTCCCCTGGTGGAACTGAAGAACCGACTCGGATACCTCAGGGAAATGGGTTTCATAAGGATTTAAACTCTCTTCCAAGTTAGTCAATTACACAATTCAAATTTTAATTGTCAATTGTCGTTTTATGCCTTCATTTCTGTGCTTGCAATCCAAGTTCCGAGTGGGGTTTTTATGAAATTGAATTGCAGATTGTGTGGACATTTGGATTCAGAATTGTGCAAGATTCAGCCTCTTTTTCATAGTAATTACTTAGTTGGTGATGGCTGTGATTGATTTGTGCTTAATATTGTTTATTGATATGTTGTTGGAACTTGGAATCTTTCTGGTGTACGGTGTACCTATTGATCAAGACATTTCTTTGGTAATGTGTTTCTGTTTGGATGGTCCTTGGTTTTTAGAATCTGGAAGGGGTTCTGAGGAACTATTTTGGTTGCTTATGATTGCCATTTTCTATTCATGGAATTGTTTTTCTCCTTAGTTGGGAATCTTTATGCACTAAAAAATAAAGTGAGTTATATAAGCACAGTGGTCACTGTAGTTTAAACCTTTTTCTTGGTCTGACTTCTAGTTTCATTCATGCACATGCTTTTACTGTATAATTTGGTCATAAAGACTGTAAATTTGTCGTGTTTCTGAAACATAATAGTAGAAACGAGTTTTCCATAGAAAATGATATATAATAGTTAATGCAACTTTCGCTCTAATAAACATTGTCACACCGCCTTGGTCAACGGACCTGGAATACCATAAGAAATTTAAAGTTTGATATTGCTTCATAATAATGATCTACTTGTATCCTACTTCTTTGCCGAATTGCCGATACCTATGTGCACTATGTCAATGGATCCGGAATACCATAAGAAATGTCAAGTTTGATATTGCTTCATAATAATGATCTAATTGTATCCTACTTCTTTGCCTATGGCTATGTGCACTATTGTGACTTGATGTGCTTCAAATGCAGAACCCCTGTCTGCAGTCGATCTTAATGCTTCTGTCAATGATGGTTCAAAGGTCCGGGTTGCATACCAGGTAGGTTATATTTTTATTTTTCTAAAATTTTTTTTCCCATAATGGTTTTTTTTTTTTTTTAAATAGATATATGTACATTTTCTTCATTTAGGGGGTTCCAGGTGCATATAGTGAGCTTGCAGCAGTAAAAGCTTATCCAGATTGCGAAACTGTCCCATGTGACGAATTTGAGGCTACGTTCAAGGTATAGTTATATGTAAGTTAATTTGTTTCTGTTAATTTCAGCATGTCAGCCACGTGTCCAACTCTACGAAACCAAAGAGTAATTTAGACAGCACCACCTGAAATATCCTGGATGTTTAGCCTTTTTCTCGATCATCATAGTTTTTCTTAAACCTCCATCATATCCATTTGTGCTTTCTCAGGCAGTTGAATTGTGGTTGGTGGACAAAGCAGTGCTTCCAATTGAGAATTCGGTTGGTGGGAGCATCCATCGTAATTATGACTTGCTTCTCCGTCATAGGCTTCACATTGTAGGAGAAGTTAAGTTAATAGTCAATCATTGCCTTCTAGGACTGCCCGGAGTTAGAAAGGAGGAGCTGAAGCGTGTGTTGAGCCACCCACAGGTGATCACTCTCTCTCTCTCTCTCGGACATTCTGGACTTTCTAGTATCCTTAAACATAACATAACTGCCGGTGTTTCTAGGCACTTGATCAATGTGAGATCATATTAAACAAGTTGGGTGTTACCAAAGTCTCTGCTGAGGATTCTGCTGGGGCTGCTCAGGTAATATTTGGAGGGCTTTGTATTTTTCAACTTTGGTAACTTGTTAAGTCAATCTAAAACTAGAACAGATTGTAGCCTCTCAGGGGTTGAGAGACACTGGAGCAGTTGCCAGTGTTCGAGCTGCCCAAATCTATGGGCTTGATGTTCTTGACCAAAGAATTCAGGTGAGAATTTTGACTGATTCTTCTGTTAAATATAATGCTTTTGTCATTAATTTATGTCTTGTATGCACGAGTAGACATGGTTAGGTATATAATAATTAAATTAAAAAAGATGCTGAACGATTGTTCTTCTTCATTGTACATCGAGAACAGTGTCCCAAAAATGTTGTTAGTACAATTGTGCTCATCTATTTGGTGATGAATATATTCTGCTTTCAAGTTTTAGCCATGCCTCTGTGCTTGTGTAGTTGATTTATAATCAGTTGAGGGTTTTATGTGGTCTGAGCATGTGTTCGTTTCACTTATTTCCACCTAAAAATCACCTACTACTAAAAGTTAAAGTCAAACATCAATATCAACCATACATCTCACATCATCACTCATTATTATCCACACATCTCATGTCCCCACCACTATCCATGCAAAAACTCAACTTTTAGCAAATTTTTAGACAAAAAAAGTAGAAATGAACGCACGCTTAATTTTTAAGCTACTTTCTTTGTACAGTATAACTAAGGATGTTAAGTTTGTAAGATTCAGTTTGTGAACCCTCAGTAAAGGAATATACAGATTATGCATCATCTATGTTTAAAAGTGGAAAGGAATTAGCGGACATAATGAATTCAATGGATATTTGTTTTCAGGTTCAATTGCCAGCTTTCGACCTATCATTTAACTGTAGTACTTTGTGGGATTTAGACTCAAATAAATGAAGTAAAGAGAACGACCTTATCATAAGGATGAGGATGTTAGGTAGTAATTTAGTTAATCAATGTCACATTGGTCAACAAGAGTCAAAAAGGAATAGAGGCCTGATGACAAATAGATAGAAAGTCTGCTTGGTGGAAGAAAGTCTTTCTTTTAACAAAAAGATGGCTTTCTTGGTCTCTGTTGGTTTGTTTCAAAGACGGAGAATCTCATCCTATGTGTTAAAATTCTAGGAAGAAGATGCCCAATTCTATGCAGTTTACTATTTCCAGGCCTAGAGTCCTGTTGCCTCACACTTTTATGGAACAAAGAACTTTGCATCTCGCGGCTTTCTAGTTCATTTCTCTCTACTTTAACCAAGCGAACATGTTTCAGCAAGAACAAGAATTAGCTTGTCATCCATTAATTTTTTATTTTGGAAAAAATTTACCTTTTACTTTGAATAGCAACAAAAACCGTGAAATATATGGATGACAATGAGTTGTGAGAGTATGTGATTGAAATCGAAGTTTGAATTTGACTCAGTTGTAAATGTTAGTTTTTAGGTAGAAAAAAGTAGAAAATGAACACAAGCTAAATGCTACACCTCACCCCGCCTATTTTCATGTGAATTCCCTATGGATATGAAGAAGCTTCTAACTTGGTTTACCACATATGATTAGCCTTTTCAGGAAATAATGTTTCTTATTGCGTATAGCAATGGAGACGATATAAGCCCATTAATTTGTTTCATTTGTAATGCACCAAACAGGATGATTGTGACAACATTACCCGTTTTCTCATACTTGCAAGGGAACCTATTATCCCAGGAACTGATAGACCTTTTAAGGTACCATTCTTTATTTAGGTCAATTTGATTATTTGTGCGACAATAGAAGTAATTCTTGTTTCTTTACCAGACTAGCATTGTATTCACTCTGGTAGAAGGACCTGGAGTTCTTTTCAAAGCCTTGGCAGTTTTTGCTCTGAGGGACATTAATTTATCCAAGGTAATTTTATGACAATGATATTACCAACTTTAGGTGTCATTCTCTTCGCATTTCAACTTTTCAGTTTTGACTTTTGAATTCACTTTCAATTTTCTGCTTTCACAGTGGTGGAGTATGCTTTTTTGTTTTTCAATAATTTCATATACTTTCACTGAAATTGGCAATAAATTGTTTTACAATTTTTTTTTTTTATTTTTAATGTGTTTTCAAAATTGCATTAGAAAAAGGATGACCGTAAACAAATTTTCAATTTTTGAAAAACTGAAAATTATCTTAAAAACAGAGAACAAGGCCTTAACAGCAGCTCATGGTTTGTTTCCTGTAAAACATTTCAACAGATCGAGAGTCGGCCGCAGAAAAGACGCCCACTTCGGGTTGTTGATGACTCTAATAAGGGAAGAGCCACGTGAGTGTCGTTTTGTTAAGATTAAATAGTTGTTATTGAACTCTAGCATAACTAAACCAAACCATACAAATTGTTGTATTCATATAAATGATTAAATCCCATCTGCAGGTACTTTGATTATCTCTTTTACATCGATTTTGAAGCTTCCATGGCGGAGCCTCGTGCCCAGTATGCTCTAGGACATCTTCAGGTCAGCAGCAGATAATAGTTAAATGCTACGCATTTAATCTAATATAATTTGATCTAACAGTTTAAGTTTTTAGATTAAGTGGTTGTTATACTCAAGTAATCTTAATTGTACAGGAATTCGCCACATTTTTAGATTAAGTGGTTGTTATACTCAAGTAATCTTAATTGTACAGGAATTCGCCACATTTCTTCGAGTGCTTGGTTGCTATCCTGTGGATATAGTTTTATAGCCTTGATTTGTCCCTGATCCCATACTTCCAACCATTACTTCCAATTATTAACAAGAGCCGAAGCAATGGCGATGGCTCAAATTTGTACATCTAAAATATCTTCTTTACGGCAGAGTCAAGCAATTTCTGCGGGTTCTGGTCAGAAACTCGTATGTTCGTTTTGTAAACACAGAATTTGAGCAAAGGTTCTTTGTTACTTATTGACTCGTAATAAGGTCTACAATTGAATCGAAATTACTTAATTTGTTCATTTTCTTTTTGACTATTATTGTAATATTGCAGTCGTAATTTAGTACAATTATATTACTACAAGGATTGCAATTTCACGACATAACACGAGCGTAATCTTCAGCAGTAATTCATTACATCCATCGAGTACTCAAAAGTCACAAGTTAATACCGCATTATGTGCATTGAAGTTCAATACGGAGAGGTACTACACACTTCAGGCATGGGGTAATTTATTCACCACAGCCAAACTATAAACCCCAGAAACGAAAACAGATGCCGTCAGCATATCACAATCCTTGAAGGCTAGCTCATTTCTAGTTGCTCTCCAATTCCTTCAGAAAATCTGCATTATCCACCAGAACCTGAATGGGACAAACAAAGAGAAATGAGCTTTATATCAATTTATGAAGATTTGACAAAGGACACAACTATTTCTCAGATAGGGTCAAATTTTAATATTGACAACATATTATCTATTTCGGCAAGAACTTACTGTTTTCCAACCATCTGGATCAAGGAAAGAAGTGATCGTCGTATTGATTCCAGGTATGGGTCCCGGTTGACGAGTTATCTTTCCTCCAAGCTCTTGGATTACGTGACTCACAACCTCAGCACTTTTATATACATCCTCAGTACTGATAGCAACCTATAAATATCATTACATCCACCATGAGGCCAAAGTCGAATGATACTGAAATGAAGAAAATTTTCACAAGCATAACGAAACAAACCTGTGCATATGCATTTCCTTTGGTATATTCAGTCACACCGTAGTTGTATGTCAACTCAAGCACAGTTGTCTCGTATTCATCAGCATATCCCATCATTACTATCGTGTACTGCTTAGAGCAAGTGTATAATTTAAGTATGTTTCTAAATCCAAAACGAAAATAAAAAGTTGAAGCTCAAGAAAAGATGAGTGGATTTGGTTGCTGATACCTTTTGTTCAGGTCTGTCGGTTTTCTTCAAGAGTCTCATCCCCAAAGCCTGCATGAACGAGTGATGAGTATCTGGACATTTTCAGACACGGGTGGGTATAAATCAATTTAGAAGAGGCAGCTAAAAAACCTTCTCATAGAATTTGATAGAACGCTCAAGGTCACCAACACGAAGCATCACTTGGCACAGTGGTTCAGGAGTAGGACCACGTTGAATGAGTTCAAAAAGGTAGCCATCAGGATCCTTCACAAATGCAATCACAGTTGACCCACCTTTGACTGGACCTGGCTCTCGGGTGACTATTCCCCCCTTGGACTTTATGTCTTCAACCATCTTGTAAACCTAACAGATAGAAATAGAACATGCAAGACAAACTAAATAAGGTAATACTCAACAGGCATCTAATAGAACTCCAAACAAATCAATCTACTTCGTTATAGAGTGAAAAGAACCTCGACCCTTACGTTTACTAATGCATATCCAAAATATCCCTCTAACTAACTAAATGGCGCCCCAGTATTTTAACAAATAAGCACTTGGACCATTGCCCAAAAAGAGAGCAAGACTGAGAAACACTTACATCTTGAGTTGCGATGGCAAAATGTCCAAACCCAGTTCCAATGTCATACTTATCAACTCCATAGTCTGCAAAAAGCATTGAGAGAATCAACCAAGAACTATGATTCACCATTTCAGAAGAAATAATTCACTATATTATTACATAAGTACTCCAACTGCTAATGTGAAACAGGAACTTCAAAAGTTAAATAGCAATTAGTAATGCAAACTGTAAAGCCTCAACATACTGTATGTCAATTCCACAACAAAATGAGAATCTTCAGGGCCAAACCCAAGAAATGCATTTGAATATTTCTCTTCAGGAATATCCCTCTTCCTCAGTAGCTTCATCCCAAAACATTCGGTATAAAACCTAAGACATGAAAGGAAAAGTTATTAACTTGAACTCCAGAAAAATAAAGGATGATGCATCATAGTTTAAACAAAATGTGTAATAGTGGGGATTCGAACTTGATGGTGCGATCAAGGTCGCCAACTCGATACACAGCATGCAAGAATCGACGCTTATCCTTCTTTGGCCATTCCAGCAACTCAGCACTTGGGACAACTGGAGGTGCAGCCTCAGCCATTTTTCTGTTTGCTGAAATAGATTCTTTTTGTTAGTGGTAGAGATATTCACAACTTGATACAAAAAGTAGATCTACACCACATTAATTTTCTTTCTCTCGCTTAAATAAAAAGTTTAAATACCATAATTGGGCTAAAAACCAAGAAAATGAAGAATAAACTCCATTTAATTTACGATTCCTTACCCCAAGCTTGGCATTTCCTTCAGTTTGTATTGTTTAAACAAATTACAGCCACAAATTCTCTCAGAATACCATACTACAAATAAATATGGAATTATAAAATCCTTTTCACCGAAAAAAGTAGAGAACAGAAGTATACCTTTTGCATACAAAGTAATCATACAGAAGTCTAATTAATATTGGAGAAAATTTCAGTATTTTACAAATTAAAAAGAAAAACTTCCACTAAGAACAGAAATTTCATGTTTCAAAGGGGACTAAGCACGAAAAGTCGCAAAACCCTACCAACGACGCGATCAATCATTCCTATCTATAGATCAAAATTCATGTTTAAAATGCAAATTCAAAACTACAATCAAAACATTGCCACAAAAATTAAACAAGCAACTCGAGACTCAAAGCGCATAACATCACAATTTACAAAATATGCCACCGAATCGAGAAAAGGGGAAGCTTACAGAGAAAGAGAGAGAGCGACCGAGAGCGTGATCACTGATGAGTGGGGAGCACCCAGAGAGAGCTAGAATGATGTTTATAGAGCGTACCGTTCGAGGAGGTTTAGCTAGAGTGACGAACGTTCACGTAGTTTTGGCACCGTTCAATCACATTTTGACATGAATGACTGAAACGTGTACCATCTTCCCAAACTAATAATTCTCCGAATATTAGATTCCACTAATTATTCTTTTCTATTAAATTAAGAATAAATCTACTTTTAACATTTTGATTTGATCGATATGATTATTGACACGATTATAGTTTGTCAAATTTTTGAATTGAAATTGAAATAATAGTAATAAAAATATTTGGTTGCACAAAATTTTTTTGAATATAGGGTGGGAATTATAGAATTGGGATGGTGTCTCGAACTCAAATAAATCACCCAATAAGGGGATGCATTTTTTATTGGGCCAATTCCCTTGGACAATTGCACAAAATTTTAGTAGGTGTGATTGTGGGAATTGCTTTTAATTAAAGTACAAGCTCTTGAAAAGAAATTAAAAAAAAAAACTACTTTTTGAACACTGTTCATATTATGATTAAAATTTTTACTATAAGTTTCCATGTGAAATATGAGAAAAAATGAATAGAGTTGAATGGTAAAAATTTATATAATAATATAGATCTCATAAGATACGTAAATGTGATTAATTTAAAAAATTCAAATTTAAAAGGAATTGATAAAAATGAGTAAAAACTTCAATCCTAATAGCATGATCATCCATAAAAATGATTGAGGATAAAATTGTAAATAAATCTAAGGATCGAGGACTTTTTGTATAATTAAAATCTTGTAAGACAAAAATTAAATTAAAAAAATTATCCCTCACGGCCTCTCATTTGTTCATAACGGCACGTGACGTTAGTGCTGATTTAAACAACATTGACCCTCGACTCAATCTCCATTCGCCACGTCAGACTCCACAATTTCCCCAAAACATGTCCAGGTTCAATGAATCTTGAGGACTCCCCAACTTCCTTTCTCCCATATATACCGGTTCAGATTTTTTCTTCTCCAAGCTGCAATTGAATCTAGATTCCAAACGCATATAGTCCTCAAAAACCCATTTACGAAAACTCTCGTTCTTTCTTCCTGCTAGAAATTCACAGATTTTGCAGATATATAGAAGAAACAAGTATATAGATATCAATGGCTTTGGCTTTCAGTACTTCATACGTAGTTCGCGGTTCTTCTTTATCCCATTCCTTTGATCAATCCAAAGGTAACATTTCGTATTATTGTAGCAATTTTCTTTTCGTTTAAATTATTTTCTGATTTTTGCATTTAATGATTGGGTGTACGTAATTTCTCTCTGCAGCTGCACAAATTGCTCATCTCCCATCAACACCGGTGCATTTTTCCAGGCGGATTTCTGCTGTTAAGCCGTTGAACGCCGCCGAGCCGAAGAGGAACGAGTCGATTGTTCCTTCAGCAACCACCACTGTTGCTGCTGGTTCGTTTTTTAAAAGGAAATTAAGCTGTTTAATTTATTTGTTCTGATTTTTGTGGAAAATCTGAAATGCCCATTTTTCTTTGAATCGTGTTTATGGAATTTTTATCAGAGGTGGTTGAAAAAGTCGAGGCAGTTGACTATGAGAAATTGGCAAAGGATCTTCAAAATGCTTCTCCTCTGGAGATTATGGACAAAGCCCTTGAGAAATTCGGGAATGATATCGCCATCGCTTTTAGGTAATTCTTAACAGAATGATTTTACCCAATCGAATTGATGAATCTGTGCAAATTGTTTTGCCAGAGTTTGTGTATAGTAATAATTGCAGAATCCTGTCCTTAACCAGATTATCTTTTAGGATTATAAGTTTAACTTTGATTTGTATGGTTACTTGAAATAACCAGTTGCGATTTATTGGTTGATGAATCTCTGAATCTACCGCTGTATGAAACTTTAACTGATTTAAGATTCAGTGTATGAAAGCCTTTTTGATGAAAATCTGTTCATGGAAATTGAGGCATTTGGAATGTTCGGTTCGATGCCATTCTCTCTGTGTCTCCAATTCTGGGTTTTGAGTTTTCAATTCAGTTTCAGATTTCTGTTTTATAAGTGGGGGATAAATTACTAGAGTATGTTTGATTGATAATGTGCTTAATCAAGAATTACTTACCATATGAAAGTGGATCACATAGAATTTGTTCTCGAAAATAAGTTTTGAGGAAACGTTAGTTTTACAAAATCTGTACCATACAAGCTATCATTGATATTATGCTTAATCAAGATTTACTTACCGACAAAAAATAATCATTTCAGTGGCGCGGAAGATGTAGCCTTGATTGAATATGCACATTTAACTGGGAGACCATTTAGAGTATTCAGCTTGGACACAGGGAGGTTAAACCCGGAGACATACAAATTCTTCAACGACGTCGAGAAGCATTACGGGATTCACATTGAGTACATGTTCCCCGATGCCATTGAAGTCCAAACTCTAGTTAGAACCAAAGGACTCTTCTCCTTCTACGAAGATGGCCACCAAGAGTGTTGCCGTGTGAGGAAAGTTAGACCCCTAAGGAGGGCCCTCAAGGGCCTCCGTGCTTGGATAACCGGCCAACGCAAGGATCAGTCTCCGGGGACCCGCTCGGAAATCCCGGTTGTCCAAGTGGACCCTGTTTTTGAGGGCTTGGACGGTGGGATTGGCAGCTTGGTAAAGTGGAACCCCGTGGCTAATGTTAAGGGAGATGAGGTTTGGAGTTTCCTTAGGGCAATGGACATCCCAGTCAACTCATTGCACTCTAAAGGGTATGTGTCCATTGGGTGTGAGCCTTGCACGAGGCCTGTCCTACCCGGGCAACACGAGAGAGAAGGGAGGTGGTGGTGGGAGGATGCTAAGGCCAAGGAGTGTGGCTTGCATAATGGGAACATTAAGGAAGAAAATTTAAACAGTAGTGCTAACGGAGGCTTTCATGCTAATGGGACGGTTACTCACGCTGATCTTTTTGGTGCTAATCATGTCGTTAACTTGAGTAGGCCGGGAATTGAGAACTTGCTGAAATTGGAAGATAGGAAGGAGGCTTGGGTAGTGGTTCTTTACGCACCTTGGTGCCGCTTTTGCCAGGTAAATGTATGTTAATCTCATGGGGTAGGATAATGCATACCTACTGAATACATTATCGACATCACTCACTGAACATTAGCCACTGACACACTTACACATAGGGACCATATCCATTAGTTAATTCTAGATATGAATTTCAATCTAAAGTTGAAGTTTTCTTATTGTAACAGGGAATGGAAAGTTCGTATCTTGAATTAGCGGAGAAGTTGGCAGGGTCGGGAGTTAAGGTGGGCAAGTTCAAGGCAGATGGGGATGAGAAGGCGTTTGCTCAGAGAGAATTGCAGTTGGGGAGCTTCCCTACAATTCTCTTCTTCCCCAGACATTCTTCAAGGCCTGTGAAATATCCCTCCGAGAAGAGAGACGTAGATTCATTGATGACTTTTGTGACTGCCTTGAGATAAGAGAACATCAATGTTGGTTTTCATGATTATCTTTGCAGTCGTAGGTAAGGGGAAAGGGAGACCCGTAATTGTATAAAAATGGGGAAATTTAAGGTTGTAACTCCTGTGTTACTGCCTGATTTTGGCCTTCCTGTAGCTATATCTTTGCTGGTTTGATTTAGTTTGTTTCTTCATTTGTTTATCTGCTTGAGGCCATTTCTTTAGCTTCTTGGCTGATGCTTCTCACCTGTAAATTTGTGATTTTGGTTGATGATTCTGGCTTTCAATTTGCTGCGTGAAATGATGCAGAACAAGCTTGTGTTCATTTTAGGTTTATTTTTACTTAAAAAATTAACTTTTAATATTCACTCAAAATCAAAAAAATTCAAAATTTGTTTTATCACTTACTCTTTTATCCATAGTTCTTTAACTTTTCAAAAATATCCAACAGGGTCCAAAGACTTCTAATTTTGTCCATTTTGGTACCCATACTTTTCAAGTCTAAAATGATGGAGAGTCACATGCAAATTATTAAACAGAGGGGACAAAATAGTGACATTTCGAACATCAAATCATCATAGTCGAGAGAATTTTTAGTATGATGATTGTATCATGTAAGATCGTAGAATCAAGACTTCTTGAGATTGTGCTCGCACTTCATCCAACTACAATATACCTTTTTAGAGAGATTACTACATTGAACTAGTAGAACGAAGCGACCTACCAAAACTTTTCTCTATCAAAATCATGTATATTCTAAACTTAACAATTGTTTTATTTCACTTTCAAAAAAAAAAAAAAAAGAAAAGGAAAGTGTTTTATTTGAGGATTTAGAGCATAAAAATAAGGGTGTGGTTAAATATACCCACAAATTTTACTAAATATGTCCACTCATAAAATTTATTCCAACTTTGCTATTCTTTTTTTTCAACCTGTGCTGGCTGAATACCATTGACCATCAATGTTGTTTGGTGAGCAGTGTGTCACGGACTTAAAGTTTTCACTAACTCCGTGTCGACTTCACCACTAGAATCACCCTTATGAGATTAACTGGTTCCTTCGACCTGCGATGCACTAGTAAAGTGCTAACACTAAGGGGAAATTTTGGCAAGAATACAAGTAGTAGAGTAATACAACCTCTTTGTATTAACTCCAATAAAATTACGTCGCCTTGTAACTACTCGACCCCTCCAGCTCTCGTACAAGCGTTTCTCACTACAAAGTTCTCTCAAGCACTCACAAGAATGCTCTCACTCTTGGATTGCCTCTTCTCTTCTTGGATGGTTACAAATGAGACCTACCATCTATTTATAGGCCACCTCCATCACCTTCTTTGGAATGGACGATGGAGATCAATCCTAATCAATGGCTATGATCGAGCCTCTAGAACATCCTAGATCTTCTATACAATTTCATACACTTCTATACATTTCCATGCATTTCTCCACTATACAAAGCATGTACAAGAATATTCTAAACTTGCCTACTAAAGACTACATCTTGGAAGGGTCTAGAATCCCGACTCGTCTCGTCACTTCCCGCAACGTCCTAGAAGCCTCCTCGAGTGCCCGACCTCAAATCCTTCCAGAACGTACTCGCTTGACCAAGTCTCGTAACCTTCCGGAATCTTCCATTAGCCTCAATGCCTCCTCGGATGATCTCGCCCACGTCCATGATCGGCCCTTCATGCACGATCCCCTGTTGTCGTCCCTTCGTGACTTAGGCATCGTGCCTTGATTATGGTTCTGTCCATGCCTTCTGTGCACGCCCTCGCCCCGTTGCACCCATCCTTGGGCAAATGACTCGATCCATCGCTAGCCAAACTCCCGGGGCGTGACAAGTGGCTACCTTACTGTTTGGCGATTGTTGGTCGAATAGCTTGGAACAAGGCAAAAATAAAAAATAAAAAATTACGGCATGTTTGTGTTGCCGAAAATGACAGCAAGAAGAAGCTGCAGAAGAAGCTACATTTCCAATGGTGCTTGGCCGCGTGCTGTATGCAACTGCAGCCAATTGGTGCTCATTTTTTTATTATTATTATTATTATTATTATTATTGGGATGATAGAATGGGAAGATTGGGAAAATGAGGTGTAATTAGTAAAATGGGTGAATGCATTTAGCCTCATCCTAAAAATAGAAGGCCTTAAAATAAAGCACTTTAGCTCAAGGGATTTTATTTTTATGAAACAACAGATACTCTTTTATTGGTGTATTTAGGGCTTGTTCTTTTGAAGAGTTCACGTTATTCCGTGTAAAATATATAATTGGTATTGTATTAAAAAATATATATGGGATTGAAAATATGTATAAATTATATAAAATTACATGAAATCTGGAAAAGAATAAGGCCTTAATTCAAATTCGAGTGATTATTCCAATTTCAGTCGTCACGTTGTTCTAAAAAATTGAGCACGTTTTGGTTGAAGAAAAATTACATCGCAGATTTAGGAATAATTGCTCTGTAAAGGACATGTTACATTATGCCCAGAAAGTGTGTTTCTTTTTAATCACCCAAACCTACCCTTGAGTTCCATTCTTCTGAAGTAATGTGCAACTGTCGGAGAGTGGACAGCTCTGGGGTATCTTTGTCATTTCCGTTGAAGACAAAGTTACCTCACGTATCCAGGCTGGACTTTAAGAAGCATCCACAGGCCAAACAACCACAGCAAGTCACCAAGTCAGTACATGTGTAAGGGATAGGGTTGGGTAGCGGAGGTAGGGGTTTCAAGCTGGTCATCACCACAAAATAATTCTTCAGACAAAGAACCCCTGGGCTTGTTCTTTATATGTTCCTCGTCTTATAATTATAGCACATTTTTATTTTCATAAAAATTAAAAAAAATATAATTAATAATATTGATAATATAAAATATAAAATTATTTTTCTAATATACCTTTTCATTTATTAAATATTTTATTTTAACTATTTTATTTAATGATAACAATATATATGAAATGAGGGTAGATAAGACAAATAATATTTTAACTACATCTTTAAAAGGAATGTGACCTATATTTTGGGACAGACGAAAAATGAATAGTGGATTATATTTTTTGGGAAGGAGGTAGTACTATAAATTTTCAACAATTTCCACTAAGTTTTTCTATTTTGTTATTTTTAACCACTCATATAATAATTGTATATTTTTTTAATATATTTTCCATAATTTTCAACCACACATCTAATGCTTAGTTCCAATAAATCTATAATATCCCCAAAAACGCAAGTCCTAAATTATGAACCTTCATACTCCCTCCATTCCACATATGTAGTCCATTTTTCCATTTTGAGTTGTTCCACATATATAGTCCATTTTCTATATTTAATAATATTTTTTATATTTATTTACAATCATATATCACCTATATCATTGAAAATACAAATATATTTATAATTTATATTAATTTCAATTAGAGTATTAGATGAAATTTATTTATAAATTTACTTTTCCAATGTCATTCTTAATTCCTGTGTAAAAATCAAAGTGGACTATAGACTTGAAACGAAGAGAGTATTTTTTTATCATACAATATTAACCACCATACAAGAGTCACATAATTTAATGTGTAATAATGCATATAAGGCGACACACTAATTGGGAAAAAATCTTCTATATATATATATATATATATATATATTTTGGGAAGGGACATATGTGAGAATCTAATTTGGGCGGCGCCCGTAATCCAGTTGAGAGGTACCACTGCACCAACCCAAGCGATCTCGGAAAAAAATCCTCTATATTAGTACCTTCAGTGCTCAACATTCTTAAATGGTAGCGCTAGAGTTAGAATATACTAGTATATGAGTTTCTTTGAAGCAAGGTGAAAAGAGACACACCTTTAATTTTTTTCACTCTTTAGAACATGATTAGGTACTAAATTTTTTGTTTGCATTAATTAGATATTTTGCTTCCCTTTATATCATCTTTAAATCTTTGATAATAAAGAGGAAATTCACTGTCGGTCCCAAGGGCTAATGAAGTCAATTTGGTACACCAATCAGAATCCAACACAAAAATATTCCAGCGCGTCCACAACCAAAGTTACTTTCAACTCAGTTCCGCGTCTTCCCTTTTCTCTTCTACCATTGCCAGATCTTGCAAGTCAAAACCCCCCAGAATTCAACGAAAACTTGCAAGAATAATGCAATTACGATTACACAGTCCACTACCTCAAGATGATTCAAGAAAATTCCAATCTTCATTTTAATGGAAAATCTTAAATTTACCTCCTCCTTCTTCTTGTTCTTCACTGTGCTATTCCAAGTCGTTTCTCCACTTCCCACATCACTCTCCACAGGTAATGATTAATGATAATCCCAACAACCCACTTCAAGAAATCGGTTTAATTGTAGTGGGTTGTCAATTTTATGCAAAATGTAGTTAGTTTTGTAATTCTTGTTTTTTTTCCAATTTTGCAGAGATTAAGGCACAACAGGACAAAGATGAACCCTATGTCGGAGTTAACATCGGCACTGACGTGTCTAATTTCCTTTCGCCGGAAGATTTGGTTGCTTTTTTGCAATTACAGAAGATAACTCATGTTAGATTGTACGATGCTGATGGTGGGATTCTTAAAGCACTTGCGAAAACTAAGATTAGGGTAATTGTTAGTGTCCCCAATAACCAGCTTCTTGCTATTGGGTCCTCCAATGTCACCGCCGCCACCTGGATTGGCCGCAACGTGGCGGCGTACTACCCAGAAACACTCATCACCGCCGTGGCAGTTGGTGATGAAGTGTTGACTACTATTCCCAGTTCAGCCCCTTTACTCATGCCAGCAATTGAGTCACTTTACAGTGCTCTTGTGGCTTCAAATTTGCATAACCAAATCAAGATTTCAACCCCAAATGCTGCTTCCATTGTTCTTGATCCTTTTCCACCTTCACAAGCCTTCTTTAACCAGAGTTTAAGCTCTGTAATTTCTCAGCTTCTGCAATTTTGTTCAAGAACCCAATCGCCATTGATGATGAACTTATATCCTTACTACGTGTTTATGGAGAATAAGGGTGTCGTACCTTTGGATAATGCTCTGTTTAAGCCCTTAACACCCTCTAAAGAAATGGTTGACCCTAATACTTTGTTGCATTATACTAATGTTCTTGATGCTATGATAGATTCAGTTTATTTCTCTATGAAGAATCTTAATGTCACTGATGTGGTGGTTCTTGTTAGTGAAACTGGGTGGCCTTCGAAAGGGGATTCTAAAGAACCCTATGCTACAATCGACAATGCTGACACATACAATTCGAATTTGATTAAGCACGTGTTTGATAAGAGTGGGACCCCATTTCATCCCGAGATTACTTCTAATGTTTATATATATGAGTTGTTTAATGAGGATTTGAGGTCTTCGCCTTTGTCTGAGGCAAATTGGGGGTTGTTTTATGGGAATATGACTCCGGTTTACTTGCTTCATGTATCGGGGAGTGGTACATTTTTGGCTAATGATACGACTAATCAGACGTATTGTATAGCCATGGATGGGGTAGATGTGAAAACTTTGCAGGCTGCTTTGGATTGGGCTTGTGGGCCGGGGAGGGCGAATTGCTCAGAGATTCAGCCCGGGGAGAGTTGTTATCAGCCCAATAATGTGAGGAACCATGCGTCGTATGCGTTTGATAGTTATTATCAGAACGAAGGGAAATCTCCCGGTTCTTGTGATTTCAAGGGTGCGGCTATGATCACCACCACTGACCCAAGTAAGTAATTCATTTTGTGATAGTGGATTGGAGCCCAAACATATATTGTATTTGCTTGTTGATGTATAGTGTTAAGTATAAGATATGATTAATAGGTATGTATTAGATGATTGATTGTTTGGGTGTTATATTTATTTTGATGCTGTGTTTTGTCATGTGGATTACATGGGATTAGATTGTGATAAAAAAGAAGTATAATGTAGAGTATTTCGTTGCCAGTCCTATCTAGTACTACATATCAAAAATGTCGTCTGTGTATTTAGCAAACTTTTAGACAACTTATGAACTGAAATAGAAAGTGCGAGCTGTCTGGATTATAATAGCTAGTACGAATGCTAGGCAGCGGTTATTTTGTAGTTGTGCTGCGGTTTCTTGAAAATTTGAACTGAACTATGTCCTTCTTTTTCCGGGTGGAATTTTGCAGGTCATGGCGGTTGTGTTTTTCCTGGGAGGTAAGCATAATTTTTGCATTCCATCCATTCTGGACATATGTTGTCTGGCAGTCAACATGTTTCTGTCAAGAGACAGCATTGGCATAAACACTACTAAACAATGCCACTTGGCAATAACATATTGGCTGCCGGACAATATATATTGTCTGACAATGGACAACATATCATTTGTACTCATCTAGAACCTTGGTATTTTTAAAGTTCAATTGTATTGTGAATATGTTCTTACAACATGAAAATCAATCATTTGACAATTATGCAGCAAGAAGGCGAGCAGTAACAAGACGAGTGAGGTAGTGAACTCGACGGAAACAAGTAATGCAGTTGGCTTCCATGGCACTAGAAAGAGCGTATATAACACGGGCTTATACATGCTACCTGGCGCGGTTTTTTGTTTGCTTTATTAGTCATTCGTTCCACGATTTAAATATAAAGGTACAAATAAAGCTTCTATTTAGGATGAATTCTTCTCTACATCACCATGTTAGACTCGTCACAATCACATGTACAATTGTAATAGATCTTTGCAGTGTAGATTTCCAACCAACAAGACCATGTTTGTTTTTTGAAATGATTGTAAGAAGTAGAAAACTGAAAGATGGAAGCAATTTGTAGTGGTTAAATATTAAAAGCTTGGAAAAAAATTCACATATTTTTGGATGATATATAGAAAAATAGAAATCTCTTCTAGTACCAATGTTGTACCCTAGACGATTGAAATCCCACGGTTGAGCATCGAAGCAATGCTTGAAGGACCGTGTTATGTGTACAACAAATTTGTACACGCGAATGAACATTGTACATCTTTTAATGGAGAATTTGACTACATCAATATATGTGGGTAAAAATGGTATTTTAGCTTGTCTCTCAAAGGGTCTACAATCGAGTATATACATTTGGGTGTACGCTTAGTGTGATCCGTAGTAGAAATGAGTCTTTATAGGGGAATTGTCACTTTTTAGAATTGAAATCTGAGTAATATATCCATAATAACTAGAATAAAGTTTGGGTGATATTAAATACGTGTTTTTGAAAATCTTTTTATATAATTAAAAATTAATTTTTTTGACAAACATTACTCATTATTATATACATATTTTCAAAATCCAGTCACTATTTAACTTAAAAATGTTTCTGAAAAATTAAGGTTTTCTCAAGCACGCCTCAAGTGGATACCTACGAGCTCAAGGTTAAAAGCGGCAAAAACCACAATAATAATTCCAATTCCAATTTCAATTTCAATTTCAAAATGGCACTACCCAAATCACTCCCTATATTAACAACAATCCCAAAACCTCTTCCTTTTCATCTCCCCAACGGTTCCAGTATTCCAGTAATCCCAAGAAAAAACCCGTTTCATTCGATCGCAATGTCGTGGACATGTTCCCAATGCACTTTCATCAATCCACCATTCCAGAAATCATCCTGCCAAATCTGCCTCGCTGCACAACCACCTCAATCATCATCGTCTTCATCCTCGAAACCTAAGTGGGCATGCAAAGACTGTACTTTCTTGAACCCGTATCAATCCACGAGCTGTGAAATTTGCGGCGCTAGGGCTGCTGCTTCTTTGCTCTCGATTCTTGAAGTTGATGATGATGATATCAAGGAAGCGCAAATGGGCTCTGGGTTCTCTATTGGGAGCGTTTTTTATCCTTTGAGGTCTTGTGGTAATACGCAGAGGGAAAATGGAGAAAAAGGGAAGAAGATTGACGAAAATGGGAAGAACCCTAATTTGGGTAATGGGAGTCGAGATGTTGCTTGTTCTTCTCGTGGGTTGAAGGGAGATTTTCCGACGTTGCGTCCTTGCAGCAACAAGAGGAAAAACAGGGACGACCAGGAATTGGGCGGTGATGGTGGCGGTGGCGGTGGTGGTTCTATTGGGTTTGGGACATTACAGACTGGAAATCATGCTGTTGAAGTTGAATCACTTGGTATGCTGCAATTTCTCAAATATTTTTTAGTTTTTGATTTCTGGGACTTTTGATTTTTTATTTAATAATGCAGTATCTTTGCAATTTTCTAAGCTTGGAATTAGTTGAATTTTCTGATGACCTGTTTGAATTCAGTGATTATTTATGGTGTAAGTGAGAAGGTTTTTTGTGTTTCTGTTAGTTTCCATTTTAGAATCTATCTGTGTGTTCTCTTATTTTAGGGGATTTTGTATGTTTTAACCAAGAAATATGTCCTAAAAGGACAATCAACCAGATTGAATTCCTAGGAATATATCTTGTCTTGGTAAATTAATATTGAGTTCTTGATTTCTAGTAAATTGTACAACCTTAATTGTTTCGAATGTTTGACCGAGTTGTCCAGTTAGATTTCGGTCGAGTTCAAATAGGATTTCTGATGAATGGAGATGTATTATGAATCCTATGTTTCTTCGTATAAAAGTCATCCTTTATTAGTCTATACGTTGGATAGAAGATTCCAAGTGCAAGAATCGCACTGAATTAGCTTCAAGTTATAAAAAGGGTTGTGTCTCTTGGTGGATGAATTCAGTTTGTTTGTGGATGAATTTTTGATTGCTTTCATCCGTCTTTTTATCTTACACTTGTTTGCCTTGTCCTAAAATATGTAATCTTGTTTGTAATAAAGGTGCAGCTGTGAGTGCCGCTCGTCTAGGGACAAACCCTAAAGCTACAAAGATTTTGAGTTACAATGTTTGGTTTAGAGAAGATCTTGAGCTGCAAAAGAGGATGAAATCTCTTGGAGACCTTATTCAACTTCATTCACCCGATGTTATATGTTTTCAGGTTTTCTTTATATACATTTCACTTCTGCAAACTCTTAGTCCCGCATTTGGTTGTTCCATAAGCTTGTGTTGTGGTAAACTTTATTTTGTTCAGATAGTGGTGGGACCCACGAAATGTATGGATAATAACGAACAATTGTTTGAATGCCTAGTTTAAGTTTTATTGAGATGTAGAAATTAAAGTTTGGTTAAATTTTTTAGGAGGTTACCCCTAATATCTACAAAATCTTCCAACAATCAAGTTGGTGGAAGGGCTATAGATGTTCGGTTGCAAGTGAAACAGCATTTCCCGGTGCATATTTCTGCATGCAGGTAATATTTTCTCCATTTTCTGTTTTCCCCTTCAAATTCTTATCATCTATTTCAAAATCTTTTCCAATAATATCTTCTGTTTTATAAACTTTCCAGTTAACTAATCTTCGGATAAAATGCTACACCTGCAAGCCTTTCATCAACTCCATAATGGGCCGGGAACTTTGCCTAGCAGAAGTTGAGTTGCAAACAGGCCCCGAACTGGTCATTGCCACGACCCATCTGGAAAGCCCATGTCCAGCCCCACCAACGTGGGACCAGATGTTTAGCAAGGAACGTGTAGATCAAGCTAATGAGGCCATAAAATTTCTTGAGAAAAATGAGAATGTGATATTTTGTGGTGATATGAACTGGGACGATAAATTGGATGGTAAATTTCCATTATCGGATGGGTGGATTGACGCTTGGATGGAGCTGAGGCCCGGAGAAGTTGGATGGACTTACGACACCAAATCCAACAAGATGTTGAGTGGCAACAGGACTCTGCAGAAACGGCTTGATCGGTTTTTGTGCAAGTTGAGAGATTTTAAGGTAAGTTCGATTGAGATGATTGGGAAGGATGAGATTCCTGGTTTGTCGTACGTCAAGGAGAAGAAAGTGAAAAATAAGGTACAAAATTTGGTGCTTCCTGTTTTACCTAGTGATCACTATGGGCTTCTGTTAACGATTTGTCCAAACGAGACCACCTTGTATTAGTGCCTGCACAGACGAGATTCTTATCTCGTATTTTGTTTGTTCGTGTTTGTTATCTGTGTTGTTGCACAATTTTGTACATCAAATGATGTAAAGGATGTTTTAGCATATAATGCTTGAATATTAGCCTCTTCCGATGAAGTCTAAAATGGTGCCTCTTCCGATGAAGTCTAAAATGGTGCCCTAGAATTTGGTTGTTTATTTGGCTGTCTCCTTGGCTGTTTTATTGAATTAAAATACTTTATCTTTACATTTTATTGTGTTTGTGTAACATTTTAATTGGACAGAACAGGTGAAGGGATCGCTAAAGAGAGCATATTTTATTTTTGCCTTATCAGCCTCTGTTTGTAGCACTATTGAACAAAACATTGGGCTAAAATACAAATGCAATAAATCTGGTAAATTTAATATAACTTTGGGGGTGATGTTCTAATGCCCACGGTGGGCACCTTATGGTGCCCACACTCCGGGGAAAAAAATTCGTAGGGATTTGTGGAGCCTCCTACCATCAGGAGTTATTTATGTATTATTCATTTAACTTAATGTAGATACTAAATAAAAAATAATAATGCTGACGTGGTGCCACGTCGAGGTGGGCATGAGTGTTATGTTGCCAACGTTGGCAACAGAACACCACCCCTGAACTTTGAATATGTAACCGATTATTTACTTTATTTTGAAACGCAACTAAATACTCATTGAATTTTGCTAAATATCAACAATTGATCATTCAATAACCCAATATTTAAATATATGGATCAATTACCCCGATGTACTTGATGTTGCTTGACGTGGAAACAATAGACTAACTACTAATGCAATACATTCACTCACACAAGACAAACAACTACATAAACTATAAAAATTGCAACATTTTCTAGCAAAAAATGAAATGGAAAAAGTCTAGTTTCTAATGGATTATTTAATTTTTTGATTGTTGTTAGCGAATTTTTATACCAGTAATTGGTCTAATTGGTTTCTCATAGAATATCATCGATCACGTGGTTCAATCGGTTAGTATATTTAAATTTTGGGTTAATGAATGAGTAACAAGTGACATTAATCAAAATTTAATGAGTATTTCGTTATATTTAAAAATTGAGTGGGTAATTAATTACAATTTCAAAGTTGAATGAGTTTTTATTAACTTTACCTGCAATAAATCAGCCTGGTGTTGAGTAGTTTTCTTGATTTTAATAATTTAACAATAATGTCCATAACCTCTGTCGGTGATTTCTTTTGAGCCCAGATTAAATTCCGGTCTGGTCCATCTCTCGATTCTCTGTAACTGATAGCAACAACAAACTATTTCACAGCTGGTATCACAAGTGCTACATAATTTTGTGAATTTTATAATTTAATAATAAGATGTTAATCAATTTGCAATTTGCATAGTTTTAGGTTTCCACAATTTTTGGGTCAAATTCATTAATGACATGGGCCGTGGTCAACTATCTAAATATAATCGACTATCGATTTAGACTTTAGATTTATTGTTATTTTTATTGGTTGAAATAATCAATGAAACATAAAATATTTTAATTTGAGATTACGGATCCCACTTCACCGATGGCTATATTATATATTAGCATTAGTTACTCTTCCTATTCCAAACAATAGAACCCATTTTTCATTTTCATTTATCCTAAAATATAGCACACTTATTAAATCAAAAGTATTCTTAATTTTCTATTTTCCTATTATGCATTTAATTAATTTGACCAATTTAATAAATAATTTTTAAAATTCTCAACTATTTATATTGAGAATGTAATATATATCAATTTTCCTATCAATTAGCCTATAGAAGTTTGCAATTATATAGTGACATATTAGGAATGTTATGTGAACATTTTATTTCTCTAATATCATTAATTGAATTTCTTAAATTATTATGTGAAAAAAGAAATCGATCTATTGTTTTGGGACAAAGGGAGTATTATGTATTGTTGTGGTGTTCTCGGATACTAAAATATATTGGTACCATAATATCAATTAATATCAAAGTGTTACATCACTGTTGAGATAATTATTTTCAAAATTTTATAACCAACATGAAATTAACTAATCTATTTTATCAATAATGGTGATGAAAGACTTTCATAAGTCATCACATCTTAATCAATTTTTGTATGCATGCATGTGCGTGCAATTATGAAGAAAATCGATCGGCGAAGAGTTTTAATTAAAATAAGTTAATTAAAATAAGTTAATAATCTAATCTCATGAGTGATTAGAGTCTCTCAAGGTATTTATGATAAATAGCTGAATTGACAAATTGCTTACCAAAATTTGAAGGTAATATCACATATGAACTGTATATATAAATAGTATATTCCTTAAAATTTTTTAAAGCGTTATATGAATGGATTTTATTTAGTCTAATTTAAATGAGTCTCACTAAGGAAAAGGCAAAATAAATAAATAAATAAATAAAGAACAGTGTAGTATGCAAAGCAAAGCCCAAAAAGATGCGCAAACATATAGAGTATGGGATGGACTATAAAAAATACAGAGTACCCTCGTAAAATATAGAGTACATCCCAAAAATTTTCAATTTTCCTAAACTACCCTGGTAAAAATGCTTTTAAAAAAAATCATTCGACTGGAGATAGGCCGAACAGCGTTGAAGCTGTTCGGCCATGGTAGGCCGAACGAACCCAAAAAAAAAAAGAGAATGGGAGAATGACGACAATGATAGCGGAAATGGCAGCCAGATTTTTTTTGGTGGGGCTTCTTTATTTGTTGGAATTTTGCCGCACCCCCCATTGCTGCAGTTTCTGGTAACATTGTTGCGGGAAATTGTAGTAGAATTGCTGGAATTGCTACCGGAAATGGCAGCGGTCCCTCCTCTGTCTTCTTTTCTTTTTTTTTTTTAATTTTAATTATATTGGAAGGGTATTTTGGGGCTCAGGAAATTTTTGGAGTGTGTTTAGGAGATTTTCGGGTGTGTTTAGTCCCTCTCTTAGAGTATATTTGCATACACATAATAATTCATTTTTTCACCTACTTTTTATAATTTAAATTTGGTCAAACAAATGACATCCATAGGATTCCAATTATATTATTAACTCTCTATTATCTAATTTTATTCATATCTTTCTCTCGTCCATGTGCGTACTCCATAAAATTTTACTCATATATTAAAATCCATATGCAAACTCCCTCTTAAACTAATTAAACAAAAATTATGGTACTAATTAGAGTTAGAATTGCCGATAAAATAAAATAAAATTAATGAAAAACAAAAAGAGCTGTCAGCGATACTTTGCAGCACGTGACCGTGACAAACGGAGAAGACAGCAATACACGACAGCATAGTACGCTGTCATTATATACTCTGTGTGTGGAATGCCATTTTCCTTACCGCTTCACTCTCTCTCCTCCATTGCAAAAACCTCTGTTTTCTGAAGAACAAACTAATAAAAGAGAGAGAGAGAGAGAAGAAGCTCTGTAAGAAGGAGAGGAGAATGAGAGAGAGTAGTGCCAGTTTGTATTGTTTCATTAATGTCTTCATACTTCTAATTCTTTTTAGCAATGTAAATGGTGAAGACCCTTACAGATTTTACACTTGGAAAATCACTTACGGTGACATTTATCCACTGGGTGTGAAACAAAAGGTACCTCCTTTACATTATATATATCCTTTCACACTGCATATTTCTTCTACTCAGTGTTGTTTCTTGGATTTCTTTGAACAATAATGCTCGCTATCAACATTACTGATGGAATCACGAATGACATTGTATTATAGGGAATCTTGATAAATGGGCAGTTTCCAGGGCCACAGATTGACTGTGTTACCAATGATAATTTGATTATCAGTGTTCACAATTACTTGAATGAGCCCTTTCTCCTTTCTTGGTAAGAATTCCTCTTTTTATTTTTATTTTTAATTATTATTTTGGCATTATAGTAGCTTCAAGATCTTGTATTTACTTTACAAGAATGTGGTAGATCTGTAATCAAGTTCCTTAGCAATGGCAATGGAGTTGAGTTTGTGTTTAGTAGTGTTGAGATCTAGGTCAGGGTATCAATGTCATTTCACATATGAAAAGGGTTCTTTTTGGTATGAATTTTTATCACCAAGATGACTGGAAAGAGATGCAACTTTATGCCATTTTTGATCCTCAAGGAAATAGGATTATGCCACTTTAAAAGTAACTTAAACTTTAAAAGTTAAGACCATGTTTGGCTAACTGCAAAGAAAAGTTACCTTAAAAGTAACTTCCAACTCTTTCATGAAGTTGTTTTTTGTTAGTGGTGGTGCCTTAATGATTTGTGGTTGAAAGGTGATGAAAACTGATTAAAAAATTGTGTGCACAGTAAGATATATAGTCGAAAAGGGTAATGTTATTTAACTGACTAGCTAGAATGTGACCATATTTCATTGGTTGGTGCCTCAATAATCTAATAATCACTGACGCTAAATAGCATTATACGTTGCAAATAAGTTCGAGAAAAAGTGGTTCTTGAAAAGACTAGCACCAAGCAACATTTTTACTTGTTTCCACAAAAGTACTCTTTTTGCTTAGCCAAACATGGTCTTTGTCATTTCTAGGGTACAAACATTAGGTGGAAGGAATTTCATTCATTCACTATGGAGTATGCACATGCTAGATCTCTAGATCTCTGACATCAGCCGGATATTGGGTTTTTATATTGTCACTCGGCCATGTGAGACGTTATAACATGGCATGATTTCATTTATTAGTTCATCTAGTTGCACTCATTCTAAAGAATTTATTGACTTATAATTCATTAATCTATCTACAAGAAATAAGCGCCAGAAAAGTAAAATTACATAAATCGCCGTGTTTCTTAGGAATGGGTTGCAACAAAGGAGAAACTCATGGCAAGATGGAGTTTTTGGTACAAATTGTCCAATTCCACCAAGGAAAAACTTCACGTATGTCCTTCAAGCGAAGGACCAAATCGGTACCTATTACTACTTCCCACCGCTAGGACTCCACAAGGCCGCCGGAGGATATGGGAGCATCAGAATTTCCAGCCGACCTGGAATTCCGGTGCCCTTTCCTCCTCCCGCCGGGGATTACTCCATCCTCGCCGGAGATTGGTTCAAGAGAAGTCAAAGGGTAAGCATATTATGGGACATTATGTTTCACTTATGTTATACAATATGGTGTATACGGCATATAAAACACAGTATAATAAATAAGACCGTAACTTATTTTTCTTCTTTAATACTGTCCGGGTTGTCTAATTTTTCATGTGCTACTTTTGTTCTTGTAGGTGCTCAAGTATTTCTTGGATACCGGGCACAATCTACCCTTCCCGGATGGCCTTCTAATCAATGGTCGAGGGTGGAATGGATACACATTTACCGTTGACCAAGGTAACCCAAATTTTCCAATCAGATGTTGATATTGTCAAAATGATTATGTCAAGCCACACTCATGTCCTCATTGAGTTGTAGAGGTTAATTTATTGCATTTTTTACAGGCAAAACCTATAGGTTTAGGATATCGAATGTTGGACTTACGACTTCAATCAACTTCAGAATCCAGGGACACATGATGAAACTAGTCGAGGTTGAAGGATCTCACACACTTCAAAACATGTATTCTTCCCTCGACGTCCATTTAGGGCAGTCTTATTCAGTTTTGGTCACAGCCAACCAGCCCGCAAAGGACTACTACATTGTAGTTTCCACGCGCTTCACCACTAAAGTGCTCACCACCACCGCCGTTCTCCATTACAGCAACTCGTTTACCGGAGTCTCTGGCCCTCCCCCCGGTGGGCCCACAATTGACATTGCCTCGTCTTTAAGCCAGGCCAGATCAATACGGTAATCAAAATTGCACATAAAATCTTCGTCTAGATGCTAATATCGTTTTTAGGTCCAAGGGCCTCAATCTAGCCCCCTAACCAAATAGGCTAGGCCTCGTTGGCATTTCTAATTTTACTTAAATTTCTTGATTCTTGAAATCAGTTGGAATTTGACCGCGAGTGGACCTCGACCTAATCCTCAAGGATCATACCACTACGGGATGATCAAGCCGTCTAGGACCATTATTCTTGCTAACTCGGCTCCGTATATAAACGGGAAATTGAGATATGCCGTTAATGGTGTGTCATATGTTTCACCTGACACTCCCTTGAAGTTGGCTGACTATTTCAAGATTGGAGGAGTCTTTAGCGTTGGAAGCATCCCCTATCAACCAAACGGTGGAAATGGTGGCTATCTCGCGACCTCCGTTATGCACGCTGATTATCGATCTTTCGTTGAGATTGTGTTCCAAAATTGGGAGAATACCGTCCAATCATGGCACATTGATGGATATGCGTTCTTTGTTGTCGGGTAAGTCAGTTACTTTTCGGGATTTTGGAAAAGTCGAGGTAATCGATCTTTTGTCCTACACTAGTTTGCTAATGCTATGAAATGGACAGAATGGATGGTGGACAATGGACTCCTGGTAGTAGGTCAAAGTACAATTTGAGAGACACGGTTGCAAGATATACAACTCAGGTTAAGACAAGATTTCTTGTTAGATGTTAAAAACATGATCTGCTGTCTCATTTTCTGTTTCCTCTGATGTTTTAAAAACAAGAAATGAGACGATAGATTTTAGTTCTTATGTACATGTCTTTGACTAAAGATGGTTTGTAATAATTATAGGTGTACCCGAGATCATGGACGGCGATCTACATAGCATTGGACAATGTGGGAATGTGGAACGTACGGTCAGAAAACTGGGCAAGACAGTATTTGGGACAACAATTCTACTTAAGGGTTTACACTCCATCACTTTCATGGAGGGACGAGTATCCTATACCGAGGAATGCTCTCCTTTGCGGTCGGGCAAGTGGGCGTCACACGAGACCCCTTTGACTCCCCTAAAATCTGTCACGAGAGGGTGACCGGATTTCGGCTGCGGGTAACGGATAACGATAATTTAACCGGTTCAACTCGAGCTATGAGTTGTATTGATTAATAGAGAACGATCAATTTTCTGATTTATTTTGTTTGAATTATTATTATTGGAATAATTTGATGGAACAATTATTGTGCCTGGGGTTAGATTTTCTTTTCTATTCCGATACAATAAAAAATAAAAAGAGAGAAAGAAAAAGATTTTGTTTTCTATAATTAATGTGCTCCAAGACGGTTTTGGGCCTATTATAAATCCGGGGTAGGCCCAAATAAACAAAACCCATCAATCAACCTTAGGCCTTGTTTGATTCATTATAAAATTCAAAATTTTTTTCTCTTACTTTTCAACCACACACATAATTACTTTAAGGTGTGTTTGATTGAACAAGAAATTGGCAATTCCTTCCAATTTTTTTCTCCTCAATACTAGATTGAGTTTTCCAAGTAAATGGGCTAAAATTGTGCTTCAGTGACTTGTACATGGAAAATATTTTCCATGAAAAAACTTTGCATCAAACACACAAATGGGAAAATATTTTCCTTGATGTAATATTTTCCATCCAAATTTTGGTATATCAAACACACCTTTACATTTTTTAATACACAATCTCTCATTTTCAACTACACAATCTCTCATTTTCAACCACATAATCTACATATAATTCTAAAAGTTTCTACTAATTGTGAATCAAACAAGGCCTTAGTGTTCCACCGTCCATTACTCATATTTTATTGAGAAATTCTTGAGAGCCAAATGGGTAAATTCATAATTTTAATATAGAATAAATAAAAGAATTACATGTTATGAATAATAATTGAAGTGTTATGAATAATTGAGAATAATTTGGTGGTTATGAATTATGAGGAATAATTTGGTAAAAGATGTAATTATTATATGTGAATGACTATTATACCCTTGATGAAATTATGTAATTACTAAGTATACCATTCAAGTTTTCTATAAATAGGCTTCAGCTATTAATTAAATTCATTCCTGAATTCATTCAATTCATTCTCTCTAAATTCTCTCTATTGTTTCATACTTTATAACACGTTATCAAAGACGTAGCTCTCTAACCCTTTGAGTAATATGAAAGAAGTATGCTTTCTACAACAGATCTTATGATGATCTTCTCAGATTAAACCTGATTATTACCAATGAATTAATTCATCCTCATCAATCCTAAATAACTCTCTCTTTGCAAATACATCATCGAAAAATTCCCTTTGCTCATATTTTTCTCCCACAATTCCTCATTCTACACAACCTCGCTGAGACGTCTAAATCCCAAAATTGGAAGAATGGAGTCCAAAGAATTTTCTCCGATCACGTAAATGGATTGCAAGTAAATCTCATCCATTCGAATAGTTAGAGAAGGGAAAATGAAATCATATGATTTTATAATATAATAATATATTAAACTATAATATTCGTTTTCTTGAGATATAGGAGCATACATTATCAAAATCAAATTTTCTCGACTCCATTATACTGATTTAACGAGAGCTTGATTTTGACACCAACATCGATAGTGTAGAATAACTCGTTGTTTGAAATATGTTATTATCAAACTTTCAAAATTTACAAATTAGACACTAACTTTTGAAAAAGCTACAAAATAGTCCTGAATATTTTGATATTGATAAATTGAAGTAGAAAGTGAGATAATTTTCCAATCGTGAAACATTGATAAAATATTTTTGACAATTTTACCTTATGAATTGAATGGACAATTTTACCCTTAGGGTAAAACCGACCTAATTTTTCGACAAGAAAATGGATAGAATATTCATGAAGAAATTCTAAATCCATTGATTATATAAAATGGCTTGAAGTCCATTTGAGTTAAAAGATCGAATATTAATGTAACTCCCAAGAGTTCAATTACATAACGCATTTATTCTGTAATGATAGCTAACTTCAGAAGAATGAGTATTTGTTCTAGAAGAACAAATCGCCTCCGTAGAAGCAGCCTCAATATTTAATTCTCGCACTTTATTTAATGCAACTTAATTCTGCAATACCTCCTACTTGATGATTTGGGTTCAACCGTCATTAAACTAAGGTTTTATATATTTCTCACACTTTATATGCTATGATGGGTAATACTCTTCTACTAAGGTATCCTACTCAAGAAGTAGTTAAATATTATGCAATTTAATTTCTTGCTATTTAAATTCCGTGAATTTATATTTATTGCAATAATTCCCATAAGGTAGGTTCGACCACCTATTGAGGAAATTTAATTTTTGCAATTTAAATTTATGCACTTTATAGTTTGAGTATATTTCAATGTGGTGGGTAATACCACACGATTGGTGTGCATATTTCCAATGTGGTGATTATACTACACGATTGGTTATAACGAATCCTTACCTGCATAGAAGTAGTTGATCAAATATTCTAATCATACTTCTAAGTAGACGATGAGAATAAAATTACTTTATATATACCTAATATGAATGGAGAAATTGAGCAAGTGGTACTTGAAGCTACCATTGGATAAATAGACGAAAGTAAAGTGGTCAATAGATCCTACATGTTGATAAATCAAAGAAAATATATCACATGAAAAGCCTTACACGTAAGTAATCTTATCGATGATATGAGATTGTATTAATATGAGAATAAAATGCTCTTGAAGAAGCATAATCACTAGATTCTGTATTTGAATAAAGCCAATATGATATTATTATTACTCCGTATAGAAGTACAAAATAAGTGGAACATATTGAGAATATCAAAGATGACAATAAACACTAAAATATAGAAATATGAAAAGAAAATATATATTGAACCCATAAATGAGGGATGCGCTCGAGAGTATAAATACCAGAATCTCGCCACCTTTAACATTCGAAAGTTCATAATGAAAGATCCAAAGGATCTCTTTTTCGCTTGACACCGATCATCTGTGGACCGATGGGTTTCGGCTTCTACGCATTTTTTGAACATATGATTGAATCTTGATAAGTAGATCAAAGAATCGATAGCAGTAAACAAGTATATTTTCACAACTAGAAATAAATTTATGTTCTACACCCTGATCTAGAAATGCTAGCAAACCATCGAAGAAATAATTAATATTTAATAAACCTATGGTTTGGTATGAAAATTCCACTGCAAAATGACGCTATATTGAATATTTCCTCCACGTGTTATAGCCACCGAAGAACAATAAAAGCATCACTATTGCATATATACATCAAAGCGGTCATGGATGGATTGTGTTTGTAGCATCAATCCGCTTGACTAATGACATTTCTAACTCCAATTGACACGCTTCCAATTCGATGAAAATGTATTATACTTGACACTCTTATCCCCATAATTGTCAGGCGCCATCGTGAAGACTCCTTAATAGTTTGTTATTAGTCCCTCCATATAGTATATTGATATTTTGTTTCCTAACTCTACATGTTGGTCTCGCCATATCCACATATTGATATGACCTACTAGTCCTGAGCCACCAAGAACACACATATAGTTTTACCTCAAGTAGGTAAAGATTGACTTACACATGAGATTTATTCTCGATATCTCCATCTCCATCTCCACCTCTGCTCTTTCTCTTTCAACGAATGAATGATAGATATATGAATCCTCTATTTAAAGAAAATTTTCAAACTAATAATCGAGTGCACTATTTACTTTTTGACAAATACGAAAGAGAAAATGCGTAAAAATTTAAGTGAAAATGACATATATCTCTGGTTATGATAGAAAATAAACGAAAAAAAAAAATCTAAAATCGGTGTTTATATTTACAAATAAAAGAAAATATTGATATTCTATATTACATAAATTTGTCTTACATAAATATGGGAAAATCATTATACTAAGTTATTCTACTAAATTTACAAACTGGATCTTTTAAAGTAAGTATTTCAAGACTATAAAGTGCTTGTTGATCTTTTGAATTTGGCCCATAAGGCCATTAGCTCACCTTGCACGTGTCCATCAGGATGTGTCTCAAGAGCCTCTGAATATCATCCAAAGGCCTTTACTCAATCCATCCTTAATGAATGCTATTTTATCTTCGCTTCGACAAGTACCCCCACAGATTTACATCGAGTGTCACATGTCCACCGGAGCACACTTGTAGCATCCTCCCTAATCTTTGCTTCTGCTTCGCTTTGAAAACTACTTTACCCATACTGCATGTATTTAGAAGGAATTGAAACCTCACCGTATAATCGAACCTTGCTTTCAATCAAGCATCGGATATCTTGTGGGATACCCTTATTCATTAGCATCCTTAATCTTTCCAAATTACATCGATAAATCCTTTTTAGGATTTTGATCAGAGGTGATGGATAGTATTTTCAAGATTTGAGAGCATATGATCCATTATAATGTATAAACCCTTGTTAGGATGAATTTTGCAATAATTTTGATGATTTATTTATAGAATAATACGACGCTGATGAAATAAGACTCGATTTTAAATAAATAATATGAAGCGTAAGAGCTACGACATTTCGGAATTAAATAATAGCTTGGATGTGATGCGATGAGTCAGAATCTTTGTTTGAAACAAGAGTAGTAGACAATAATGTCACCAAAAGATGATGGAATATGTCGTGAATCGTTTTTCTATGATAAATCATATTGAGCACTATACGATACTAGTGAAATCGATATAAGAATTCATCAACTAGAAGTTCAATAATACTGCTTGCAAACCAATCGACCATCCCTATTAAATAATTATTGAAATCAATATTTCAAGTGGAGAATTAAAAGAATTCTTCAATGATTGTTCTCGATAAATGATGAAATCATTACTAGCCAATATTGGGAATAAATCCCAAATATATCCTGGGAATAAAGGATGAGAAGTATGGGCCCACTCATCCCCTCCATGGACTACTAGATATTATGATATGGATCCACTAGATAAATACATGTGTATATGATTCGTAATTTGAAATTTATTTAAATATTTGCTCAATGCGTATGAGCATGATTTTCTGATTTAATGATAAAGCTAGTAAATGTATATCCCAATACTTGAATAAATCAAGGATTTGAGTATGCGCATACAAGTGGATATTATATGGCAAATTATTTAAAGTCCTCAAATAAATTGCCGATATCGAGAATAGAATGCAAACGGCCCAAATTCCCATATTAAGGCTGAATGATGAGAACATATATGATTAAAATCATACCAACCGATGTGATGAGTTTTGGTGTTCTAAATTTTCAAAGATGAGTAGTATTAAAGGTTGAAAATAATATGTGAAATGCATCATGTTATATCCTCAAATTGAAATACTAACTTGAAGTTCAAAGATGCATGAAAGGCTATGAACAATCACATATATCACTACGATGCTTTGATAAGTTAGCACGCTTAGAAGCTGCTGATATTTCCTCAATCATATATATCAAAGCAAATTATAAAAGATGGTCTTATTAACGGAGGCATATACTCTTGAAGAGTATATAAACATAACTATATTGTATAATCCTACAAGAGGATTGATAATGAGATATCTCGATAAGTTATGTCGATATGGGGAAAGAAATGAAATTGAAAAGTGTCGACACGATATGAAAATGTAGCGCTACATATGATCAATGATAATGAAAATATTGAGATATATTGAAGATGATAAATGGTGAATGTGAAATCCTTAACTTATGAGATGATGAGATGATGATGACTATTGCTCAAGTTTAAAGATAAGCATGGTGGTCATTATATGTTGCATGCTCATGAAAGTTAAATTACCGATCGTGTGTGTAGTACCTAAAAGGAAATTAAAGGATCTGGATGAGCTAAACCCTGTTTATGAGTACCCAAAGGGTGAGCTAAGCCCCCGGGAATGAAATAACCTATTAAGTGAGTATTAAATGTTAAATGATATATTTTAAGTGTTAGTTAGTTATGAAGGTTTACTTATATGTTTACATGTTTTTACTATGAATTTATATGCTTTAAATTGTGTGTTTGGAGACATGTGTTCATGGTGAATGTTTTGTAGTTGTGTAAGAAAATTGATGCACTCTAAATGAACGAAGAGTATAAAATCAATGTATATGATACTCATACAAATGTATGAAAGATTTTGAAATGCTTAGATACTTGTATAAAATACGCTGTAATCTTTTTCCCTTGACCTGAGGTTTTTTATCCCATTGGGTTTTCCTAGCAAGCGTTTTTAATGAGGCAACTTTAAAGGCGTATTCACATGAATAATGTACTCTTTTTCCTTCATTAGGTTTTTCCCACTGGGTTTTTCCTAATAAGGTTTTAACGAGGCATATTCATGGTATATTGAGAACGATAGGAGAAATTGATACAAGGTATCTATTGGATCGGTTATAATGGAGCTAATGCTTTAGATCCAAACGATGATGATATTGAAATCATTTACCGTAGAAAGATATCGCTCAAGATATGAAATCAAACTGAGCAAACATGTACTCTTTTTCCTTCGATCAAGTTTTTCCCACCTGGTTTTCTTGACAAGGTTTTAACGAGCAGACATGAATACTCCTATACCGCTGAAGACATCAGGGGAGCAATGTTTTGATGAAGCAAAGATATAACTACCCAAGCTATCCCGCAATCGGTTGGAAGTTTTTTTCCCATCGGGTTTTTCTCCAAACAAGTCCGTAAGACATTTGTACAGATAATAGTCATTCAAGGGGGAGTGTTATGAATAATAATTGAAGTGTTATGAATAATTGAGAATAATTTGGTGGTTATGAATTATGAGGAATAATTTGGTAAAAGATGTAATTATTATATGTGAATGACTATTATACCCTTGATGAAATTATGTAATTACGGTTATACCATTCGAAATTTTCCTATAAATAGGGCTTCAGTTATTAATGAAATTCATTCCTGAGAATTCATTCGAATTCATTCTCTCTAAATTCTCTCTATTGTTTTCATACTTTTATAACATTACATTCAATTTTTTATTTGTTGCACCACATTGGCACATTCTAGTTGTATCACAGAGAATATTTCCTTTCAATCCCCCAACTTTGACACCGCGTCGCATCTCGACATGAAATTTGGTTTACGCCATTAAATTTGGCACTTGAATTGAAGAATGCCACAAAATTTTCAAACGTAAGAACCTTAGAATTCCCCTACCCTTGACGTCGTCCTGCAACAGTCGTGACGTTTGGCATTCAACGTGTCACTACCAGAGAGACGGGTGTCTGATTGACGCATTAGTTGTGTGATACGTTGATTGGCTTGGTTGGTTAAACAGATGGGGAATTTGTCAAAGTCAAACCGTTCAATATTGCTTTAAATCCCAACCAGATTAGAGGGAAGAATGGTCTCGAGAATCACGACTGTGAAATTTCAAGATTTTTGGTATGTTCCCTTAAGGAAATGCATCTAGCTGAACAATTACATCACTCCCATATCTTTATTCCGTGTTTTTCTATTATTTTTCAATATTATATACTTTTAGATATCCACAACAAATAATTTTCTCTTATGCATATTCAATTCATTTTGCTGTGTCAACCATTATATAATCATTCTGCCCTTTTAGTAAAATAATTACTATGGTTCTTGTGAAACTAAAGCCTCTATTCATATTATCTTTTTCTATTTAAAAATTAATTTCTACTATTGGTTAAAGTCGATTATCAATATCAATCACATGTCTCATATTATAAGTCATTATTATTCTCACATTTTCATCACTATTAACCTAAAAATTAAAGTTAATTTTTAGTTTTTTTTAAACAACAATATAAATCATTTTTCCAAACTAAATGATTTATGTTAACACTATAAACCATTTCAAAACAATTTCCTACAATTCATTTCGGAAAGACCGAGGGTGATTTGGTCAATTAAAATACTAGATATTTACCATAATAAGTACAAATTTCCAATTCAATAAAATCTGCATTGGCCTTTCCTAAGTAAATGCATTTTGTTGCTGTAACCATCAGTTGTTCATAATTAATACAGCAGCTCAACTGCAGTGCACCGGATAGAATATTTCATAATATGGTTGTAAATAGTAATTATCAAATTTCCCAAATTTCCCAAATTTTGGAAAAAAAAATCTTCATAGTAATTATCTTAAGGATATGTTTGATATGAATTATTGAAAGAGTAAATTTTAGATATGTGCTTAAGAAGTAAAGAAGTATTAACAAATATAAAAAGAATTATTAAATCAATATATAAGCTGTCGAAAATAATAAAATAGACAAATAAGCCCTAAATAACCATGGATTGATTTTCTAGGAGAGACAAGAAATTAATTTTTGTCACGACAAATCGCCCAAAAGTAGAAACGTAAACAAAATGTGATCGACCCAATAGATGTGACGTCTTAACTTTCATACCTTAATTAGTTAGTCTCATCCACTATAATAATACACTTGTTTATGTATGTGCAATATTTTCACTGAATAAGATAGTGAGAGACATAATTTGAGACAACTATAATATACCGATAATTAAATCGGGTTTACTATGCATCATATTGAAGTAGTTATTATTGATTGTAATTTTTAATAATATAGTTAAAATCTTGTACATCTGTACTTTAATTACTGCTCACGAATATACCTATGGGGCCCAAATGGAGAAACTTTATCTCCCTCCATGTTGCCTTTGAAGGACATTCCTGTGGTCTGCTATGAGTTATGATTGTAACACCATTGTCCAAAGTAGAAAGTTCAAGAATGTTATTATTATTATTTTTTAATTTAAGATTGAAAAAAGTGAGAAATATTACATTTACTTCTCACACGTCCAAAAGTGTAATTTCACATTTTAGGTGCGGGATTTTCGGTTAAAGTTTTCACGGTTCAATTTTCGAGAAATTTTTTAAGACTATTGGATCACGAAAAATTGACCATTATATACTGGAAAATACAATTAAGTGAATAATGTGATTATTTATGTGTATGTAGATGGGTATTTCAGGAAATTCACCCAATCATCAATGCATATTTGAACTTATCCAAGGGTCCGGAATTCCGTGGCGAATTTTTTCTTCGACACACTCAAAATTCAAAAGACTAAACTGACCCTGAGACCCTCCAAAAAGCTGCACAAAAAGACAAAATGTTACAACAGTCATCCTAATATTTATTCTCTTTTGTAGTGACATAGACTAACTCATCTCTAACAAAATGGAGAAGCACCCCTGTGGAAACTCTCTAATGCCTTCTCCTCCCCTCACCACCACCAACATGAGAGACAGCGACGAATTTTCCGGTAGGGTTTCACGGCGGCCGGTGGAGAATTGCCCTCCCCCAGCGGTGGCTCGACCGGCTGGGGTTCGACCTTATGTCAGGTCGAAAATGCCTCGATTGAGATGGACACAAGATCTTCATCAATGCTTTGTGCACGCCGTTGAGAGACTTGGTGGAGAAGATAGTAAGATTTAATCTTCAAATTGTTTTTGCATGTGCATGGATGTTGAATCTCAATTTACAATAATTTCTTTGAAAATTAAGTGTAATTAAGTAGAATTTAATTTTGATTTTATTTATTTATTTATTTATTTTTTATGATAGGAGCAACTCCAAAAATGGTGCTCGAGTTGATGAATGTGAAGGGATTAACCATAACTCATGTAAAGAGTCATCTTCAGGTCGAAGACAAAAACCCTTCTCTCTTCCGGGGAATTTTCTTATCGTGACGTAATTAATTTTCGTCAAAACACACATGAAAAAAAAAAAAAAAAACAAACGCATATATATTTTCATGAATGTCGTCTGATAGATATCTCATTTATGTCTGATGGACAGATGTATAGGAGCACCAAACATGAGCAGATGTTACAAGGTATCAATCTGTGTCACTATGTGTGTTCTTTATTATTATTCTTTCTATATATATGTTGTACCAGCTAGAAGAATGTTCCAAACAAAAATTCTCTTGGAAATCACTATTTATGATTGTTTGTATTTGATACGATATCAATAATTTTAAAAGACAATATTAATTATATTGACAATTTTTAAGTAATACACTAAAGTGTCATTCCTTTATTGAATTATAAAGATCACATTCACGAGCTGTATCAATTAGTGCATTTCTTCACACTCAATAAAGATTTGTTATGTCAAACTGTATTATTTATAAATATTATCAAATTAATTAATTGTGATCTTAGAATTGCTCGTTTTCTTCCTTTACTAGTATCTATACTTTTATTTGATTTTTCTAGTTATAACTATATTTTTCTAATTAATCTCCAAATTGTATCCGTTTGGGTTTATCGACGCCTTGAAAGTTAAGATGTTCAATTCCTTTACTTCCGACAATAATTTAATAAACAAGGATATATTGATTATTAAGAAAATTATTTGCAAAAATTAATTTTTCAATAATTGTACATAAAGTTTCTCCAAAATAGTGATTCAAAATATGATGTCTCAATTCATGTTTTTTGATTGTCTCATTTTATTTATTAATTCAATGATGTTAATCGTTTTAATTGAATGTGAGATAATAGACGACAATATATATGAATAAAATTGATGGAAGAATGAGAATATAGTAATAATAAAACAATATGAATTGAAATCATACTCCCTAACGTACGATAACGTTTCTTTCTTGCAGAAGGAGAAGCTGTTGGCAGGAACTTAAATGTGCAATCCAATCATTCAAATTATTTGCAATGTTCAAATCCCTTCTATCCCCAACAAAGATGTCATCAACAATATTATCGACAGGAGTTCAGTAATAATAACATGATCCACAACGAAAGTCGTCGTGGACCTTGTCACGGCCTGCGGATTGCCCCAGGAGCTACCACCAAACCGGCTCTCAGCCGGTTCGCCATCATCCTTTCACATCATTAATTATGAATTAATAATGCTCCTTCTACTCTTAGAATGAATATTTTCAATTCTTGATGGCATTGGGAAAGGGTTGATTAGAGACTTACTTTTCGGTCTAGAGAAATAACATTACGTACATTACTTAGTCATCATTCTATGATTATTTAGTAGGATCAAAACTTAATTAATTAGCTAGGGTTCTAACAAATTATGGGTATGGTTTTTGTCTTGGAGATTTTATTGAACCATCGCGAAAATTGATTTGTAGGCAAGAGGTCGAGGTAAAATCAAATGAAAGGAACGGTTTTCGTCCATCACCGTACTCCTGCGTAACAACACAAGACTATGCACATGGATTCCATGATGTCTCAAAGTCTATCATGTTCAGGGACTTCTTTGGCAGCTCCAATTCTCAAGTAACATATGAAACACCTCTCATTTTAGCAATGAGAATCAAATCGAATCGAGAAATATTGATGATGAACTATGTTTTGTTTAACAAAATTTTTTAACAATCACATTTTCTTGCATCATGTAACTCTCTAGTACGTTCCTTTAATTTCAACTGCACATTTTTTTACAAAAATCACTTTTCTTTCGAGAAAAAGTTTGTCAGGCGAGCTTTGAAAAGTGGCTCTAACTATTGTATATATGCTTTATATTTTCAGGGTGGTAAAGAGATGCTAGCATCAGTGCGTGATGAGAATAATTTCAACTGGGTTCCAAATTTAATGGCTGTAGAATCATCTGGATGCTCAAATAATGGTGTCAATGATGTTTCTCTAGAGCTAACTCTTGGTTAATAATTACCAATATATATGACATGATTTATATAGAACTAACAAACTAGACAAGAATTTACAAGTTATTTTAGACCTATATATGTAAACTTAATTGGATTCTCATCCTGGAAATCCTATTTGAAGGAACCTTTAATTTAGATCTCTGTTGTATAGTCTAGTTCTTGGAAAATTTTCAAGCTAGTTTTCTTATTTAATAGAGATTATTGAATCAATCATGTCTTTATAACATGTGTTGAGAAAATTATTATGTCGTATGTGTTGAAAACAAGAAAGATTAATTAAATGTTAGAAAGAATACGCACTATATATGATTTTCACTTGTATGTACACTTAAGAAAAACTTAAACATGGTTGGGGCTTAGGCCCTGTTGAGGTGGGAGCATCTTATTGGCTCGACATATCAGTCTTCAGTATTTTCGACATATATACACCTTTGTAAGTTATTGAGAACATGCTACATGACCTATGCTCAAACCCTAGTTTTATAAAAAATGTGGTGATGGATTACATAATGATATGACATATTGTTAAATGACTCATGTGATAGTTACTGATTTAAAAGTGATTTGATATGGATCGAAAAAATACAGGATATTACCATATGCATCATATATGACAATTATTATATGATGAGTGATTCTATACAAATATTGAAAATTGATATTTTTAACTGATACGGAGGATGTGTCATATTTTCATTGGATAATAAAGATATATATTAAATGATAAGCACATATATATTTCTCTTCCACCCAATAAATAAATGACCACATCAGAATGTCAATTAAAAATATTAATATAGAATGTCTATAAAAAATTATTCTTGTATGATGCATAATGTCATCATAATGATACAAGTATTTCGTAGCTAGACATTTGAAAGCTGTATTGGAGAAGCGGGCCTTAGCTTCGAGACTCTTGTATTTTTCTTCAAGTAGCTTTGACTGTTGTATTAACTTCATTTTGATTGCATAAAACTTAATATTTGGCAAGAACTTTGTTGAGACAATAGATATAGATCCTTTTTTCTTTTCTTTTTAAATATTTTCACCGCCTACCTAAAAAAAAAAAAATTAATGGCTTGTAATCAGTACAATGCAGTATGTGTACTATAATGTGGACTTATATAACACTTAAGACAGGGAAAAACACACACACACACACATTGTGAATAACAATGTCTACCACTAAATACTATGTATGACATTGTGACCAATTTTTTTTTTTTTTGATTCCCTGAATGTCAACAAGTAAAAATGTTCTATTTATAATTTAAATGAAAAATTACATACCATATAAACATATTATTAACTTGTACACAAGATTTATTGAAAAGTAACTTTAAATCAATGGTATTCTTCACCTCAAAATGAAAAAGAGGGAAAAGAAAAAGAAAAAATGACAATGGTATTCTTCAGTCTATAAAGGTGATACCGTAGTTTTTTTTTACTTTTTTTCTATATTTTTATTGATTTTTATCCGTTCTTTCTTTTAGTCAAACTAATCACATTTACATATCTCGTGGGACCTACATGTACTATACAAATTTCTATCATTCAACTCATCTTATTCCCTCTCATCTTTTACATAAAAATCTTAAAAAAAATATAAAAAATTCAATTCTATCACCCATCATATCGTATAATCTAGAATCTATAGAAGTCCATCTCCTTGATGGACATTGGAGCTAGAGTGTATTGGCCCAAAATTTATGCCCGACTGAATTTTCTCCGACTGGGCTTTGCTTCAACCCTAGATTAGCTCCTCCCGAAGCCCACTAATCAATCAATCACCTCCTCCTCCTTCCTCTGCGTCTTCCACCTCCCGCAAAACCCCTCTTTCACACACACACACATAGAGAACCCACGCGCCGGCATACGTTTGTTCGACAATGGCGGACGTAGTGCAGTTCAAGCTCGAACGCATGCTCAACGAGCTAGACGACCTGGAGCGGCGTGGCCTGTTCAGCCGCCCTGAGATAGCTGAGATAGTGAAGCAGCGTCGCAAGTTTGAGTATCGGCTCAAGCGCCATAGCCCTCTGAAGCCGGATTTCTTAGCCTACATTGACTATGAGAAACAACTCGACGCTCTTCGCATCCTCCGTAAAAAAGCCCTTTTAAAGAGTTCTGGTAATAAAAAATCGAAAAAATCCGTGTCCGATTACGCCGGTGTCTCCAGGATTCTGGAGATTTACCGACTTGCCACCACCAGATTCAAAAGTGATATTGAGCTCTGGTTCCAGTATTTGGAATTCTGTAAAGCAAGAGGACACGGTAGGATGAAGAAGGTAAAGTTTCATTATTGTTTCTTCGATTACTTGTAAAATTGTAATGTGGGAATAATATGAATGTAATATTTGAATGATGAGATATAGTGAATCAATCTTGCAATGGAACTGCTTCAAAATGGTGATGTATTTAATCTAAATTCTGATTGAGCTCGTAAAGGATTTTTGTTTCTGTATCCCAAATTGTTATAACTGTATTGATATCTTATGTTATGATGTTATTATGTAGGTTTTAGCTCAAGTAATTAGGTTTCATCCAAAAGTACCTGAAGTTTGGATGTATGCAGCTGCTTGGGAATTCAACCACAACTTGAATGTCACAGCAGCTCGTGCTCTCATGCAAAGTGGTTTGAGAGCATGCCCAGCTTCTGAGGATCTCTGGGTGGAATATCTTCGAATGGAACTCACATACCTTAACAAATTAAAAGCTCGAAAAGTTGCTTTAGGGGAGGATGAAGGAACTCTGACTGTTGATGATGGTGATGCTGATGAGGAAGGTGGAGAGATGAGAATAAAGAATTATTTATGTCCCTTGATGAGAAGAAAGATGATGATAAGATCCAAGATGGTGAGTTTGAGGAGAAGGTGGACGTGTTTAGGGAACATGGTCTGAATGTTCTTCATGCTGTTTATAATAGTTCAATTGAAGCTTTGCCTAGTAGTTTCAACCTCAGAGTGAAGTTTCTTGAGATACTTGAAGCTACAAACTTGGCTCATTCAGAAGATGTGCGAAATGATATACTTAATGACATGAGAAAGGACTTCTCAAAGGAACCGGGATATTGGGATTGGCGGGCAAGACTTGAAATGGCGGACTTTAAAGAAGTTAAACATGAGCAGTTAAGCAGAGCAGTTCAGGTACACCCTTTACATGAGGAGAATCTTTTCTACCTCTGTTGTTCGTAATTTTGTGTACAAAACGTACATATGTTTGATCTTTGATGGATAATTCTGTGGATTGGTGCCTGATGGCTCAGTGAAACAGATAGTTGAACCTGAGGGGGAATAAATCAACTAGCAGAATTGAACCATAAATTGGAAATGTAAAGCAATTCATACCTTAAACAGCCATAACTTTATTTATGTTCATTATATTCCATATTCTAGATATGAAACTTGTTTGGATACTTGTTGACATGCAGGTTTATGAGGAGAGTTTGGAAACTGTACCGTCAGCTACAATGTTCAATCTTTATGTAAAGTTTCTCATGGATGCAATTGAAAATCTAAATGTTGGTGAAAATTCTGCCGTTCACTTCAGCACTTCTAGCCATTCTCTCGATCCTATTTCACATCTTCAATCAGTATTTGAGAAGGCTGAAACCCTGGGGTGCATGACTGAAGATCTTTCTTCTCAACATGTTGAATTTTTATTGCAACTGGGGAAAGTGGATGAAGCTAAAATGCTGGTCCAAAAGCTTTGTACTGGAAAATTTTCAAAGGCAGTGCATTTATGGACAATGTGGCTCTCAATGGAAATGAGACTTATTCAAACCAAATTGCCTTCACCCAGCAAGGCTGATCTGTCAACCATTTTTACGCTCCTAACTGATGTTCTGAAGAAAGTCTGCATTTCTGAAGCTCAAAATCTGTGGTTAATGGTATGGATAAATTTTCATTGCCTTCTTACACTTTTTATCAAAGTCAAACGTTAGTTTCAACTACATATTTTGATATCCATAATCACTACATATCGTTATCTACACATTTTGTAGGATCTACACATTTCATTGAAATGAGAGTTGTTAAACTTCGATGTGAATCTCACACAATTAGATTGTTTAAGTAACGAAAACGTTTCTGCAAAATGAATTTTTGATTTGACGATGTCAACTTGGGAGTCTATTGACCTTCCTCTATTTGCAGGGTCTGAAATATTTTGCAAATCAAAGACACCATTTTGAGAAGCTGGTCGAAACTTCCTTCGCTTTATTAGCCAGAGATGGTGGAAGTGATAGTGGATTTTCTCTGTCCTCGGTCATTGTTAATTTTGTTCTTCAAAGAGAGGGTGTAAAGGCTGCAAGAGAAATTTATAAACGGTGAGCTTCTCATTCATAAATTGTTAAGTATCTTCTGTTTTGACATATGCACCAAAACATGGTTTTTGAAGTTGTCTAACATTCGACCTTCGTGCAAGTGCAGATTTCTTGCTTTACCTCATCCAGGACTTGCTCTATATAAAAATTGCATTGAGCTGGAAATGAACCTTGTTTCTGCTGGGGACAAGAGTTGTCTTCAAAATGTACGGAAATTGTATGAATCTGCACTTTCAACTTATAGTCAAGATGCAAACTTGTGGCAAGATTATTATTCAATGGAGGTCAAGGTAAATCTTGTTCACTCTCCTCTCGGATACATATAGATAGTAAGAAATTCGTAAAAGAAAGAATCTTGCATTAGTTACTCCTACCCAAGTCATGTAAATAAATAGCAGGACTAAGCATGTGTTTGAGTATACTTTTGTTTTGTTGAAAGTAACCTTTCTGGTTGAATAGTGGTGGGGAGCATGGATGTGTGGATAATAATGAGTAGTATAATAATGAGTAGTGACTTGAGATATTTGGTCAAATTAACTTTGATTTCAACAGATGCTAAATTTCATCAAACTTTGCAAAATCTGAGAAATGTTAGCTCTGCGACGATACTCTTGGTTGAATTTCTAGAATTCTACTTTCTGCTGGACAGAGATGTCACGTGTTGCGACTGTTTTTTCAGATGGGAACTTCTGAAACAGCTGCAACTGTCCATTGGCGCGCTCGGAAAGTGCTTAAGAACAGCAATTGACTTCTTTCTGTGACAACCATGTGATGAGGATTTGCCAACATTCGCATTCAACTTGTACATTTTTTTGATCCCTGTTATAATTTATTTGTTGTACTACTGGGAATACACGGAAACAAGAAAGGTGAACTAATTTTTTCCTAGGAAATTTTGTCCATGCGATCATTGATGTATCCTTCTGCTTTTGATACAAGATTTGTATGCAATAGAAGATTTCAATTCAGAAGCCTGTTGAAACTCTATGGAACATGATTTGTCACTATCGAACATGATTTGTCAAGTCAATCATTTTGTCTCCTCTCAGAATTTATGTTTATGAGGTCCTAACGGTTCCAAATGGAGACAAACGAGGTTGGAAAAATGTATTAACATAGAGCATAGGGTAAAATATTACTGCATCCGCGTTATCAATATATAAGAATTATTAAAGTGGAATAATTAGTAAATGAAAGAGTAGATTATGAAATATGTTCTAAAATATTATTTTTCCAAAATCATTAATTGAAATTTCTTAATCTTTGTAAAAGTGAAAATGAGATTATCTTTGTAGGACGGAGGGAGTATTTACAAGTGATGAAAAAAAAAGGTGAAGTACAAATGCAATTTCTATGTTTTGTGTTACCACCAGTCGAAATCTCAAATGGATGCGCAAGACATTTTAATATTGATTAATATTATAGTATTTATGAATCATTAACATGTGAATACTGTCACAACATCATGTGTAAGCGCCTGCTGCACGATATAAAAACGCGGAGCTCGTAAAGCAACAATATCAAGTTGGGAAAATTAAAAAAAAAAAATGGAAAAATCACAGAGTAAAGATTTCAGATTGTTTTACAACTATCCTTAAATACAAGGACTAAAATGAACAACAAAAAGTATGACCCTCCCAACTCCCGCCCCCAGCCACATTACAAGCAGACAGGAGAAATTGGGTGATTGAAAATCGAAGCACCACTCACTGAGGATTGGTCTCTGTTACACTTATCTCTACATATAATATACTGCGTTCCACACTCGTAGATAAGATTGTTTCTTGCTCTCTGCAGATCCGGAGGTAATAAATAACCATTTTTCAGGAATTAGAGCAATCCCTTTTAGTGTTTTCATGTAGTAAGGATCCACTTCTGATAATCGGTAGGTTTTGGATCTCATTCTTTCGTTTTATTCCTTTTAATTGCTCTTACATCGCAATGATCGTCTCTTATGTGATTATCGGTTTTATTTTACCGATTGAGATCTGAGATGACAAATATGGAATTTGCATCTATTTGTGATCTGAATTCTTTTTTGTGAATTGATACGCATTACTGATACTCAATTGAGTTCTAACTTGAACCCAGGAAAGAGATCTGATTTTGATTATTTGAACATACGAGCGCTCTTAATTCTCGTTTAATTGATTGTTTTTTCGTTTTGATGCATAGGATAAACAACAAAACTTTGATTTCACATCTCCTTTTGCTACATATAATCTAATAATGCTATTGCTATTATGATCAGATAATTGCAAAGATGAGGGGAGGGGGGCTATGGCAATTAGGTCAATCAATCACTCGCCATCTTGCTCGGGATAAGAAAACCATAGTTCGTCGATGCTTTTCATCAGAAAGTGAGCTGAAAAAGACAGCCCTGTACGATTTTCACGTCGCCAATGGGGGAAAGATGGTTCCATTTGCTGGTTGGAGTATGCCAATTCAGTACAAGGACTCAATTATGGACTCTACATTGAATTGCAGAGAGAATGGCAGTCTATTCGACGTTGCTCATATGTGTGGTCTAAGCCTTAAAGGAAAGGATTGTATTCCTTTTCTTGAGAAGCTTGTGGTTGCTGATGTTGCTGGTTTGAAGCCTGGGACTGGAACTTTGACGGTGTTTACTAATGAGAAGGGAGGGGCGATTGATGACTCAGTCATCACTAAGGTGAAAGATGATCATATATACATTGTCGTTAATGCAGGATGTAGAGATAAAGATCTTGCTCATATTGAGGAACATATGAAGGCATTTACGGCAAAAGGTGGCGATGTGTCTTGGCACATACATGATGAGCGGTCTCTTCTTGCTCTCCAAGTGAGTTATCACATTTCTTTGGTGTTTAATCTGTATTTTTGAAGGTAGTAATTACTATCAATTCTGTAAGTTTTAATGTTGATTCCTTGCTAAAAGTATAATTCATACAGCGCAGAAAAATAGGCCATAATTAGATTCCATCGAATTGCAAGGTTTGTTAGTCTGAATGTTTGATGCTAACATAATCGCTAATTGTCTTAATTTCCACAGAGAGAGAGAGAGAGAGAGAGAGAGAGAGAGAGAGAGAGAGAGATGATGATGATGATGATGATGATGATGATGATGATGATGATGATGTTGCTTGTCTTGTTGACTCTCGACTGTGGCAATGTTCTACCACTTGATAGAAATACATGGATTATTGAGTAACATTTTTTGTGTGGCAATGAACAATAATACAGTTTTGTTACTAAACAAACATTGAAACTTGAATATGGAAAATAAGCCAAGATTGTTATTGTTATTTGGCAAGATAGACATAAGACAGCAATGATGATGAAAGAACCCTCGTTATATTTTTGCGTATGCTTTGGAATGCGTGCATTTAGAATATCGATAACTGAAGGGAGGTACTGAGATTATTATCTTCTGATGACACAATATGTGCTCTAACAATGTGATTTTCTTGACATCTTTGGTGTAGGGTCCCCTTGCTGCCTCAGTCCTACAACACTTGACAAAAGAAGATTTGAGCAAGATGTACTTTAGCGACTTCCGAATCTTGGATATCAATGGGGTATCCTGCTTTCTCACGCGAACAGGGTATGTCCTGCTTTCTGGGAATTAACCAGTTGTTGCCTTCTGTCAAGAGCTAATCAATGTACTGTTATAGAACTAGAAAAATTAGTTATTTAATCCTCCTTGTTTCTCTCTGTGTTTTTGAAATATTACCCTGTGGATGGAAAAAAAATGCGCATGGATTTTCCACAACATAAGTGGGTTAAGTTTATGAACTTTCAGGTACACGGGTGAAGATGGGTTTGAAATCTCAGTTCCTTCAGAGCATGCAGTTGATCTCGCGAAAGCTATATTGGATAAATCCGAAGGCAAAGTAAGGTTAACCGGGTTGGGCGCCCGAGACAGTCTTCGACTGGAGGCAGGCTTGTGCTTGTACGGCAATGATATGGAACAGCACACCACACCAGTCGAGGCAGGACTTACTTGGGCCATAGGGAAAAGAAGACGGGCCGAAGGAGGATTCCTCGGCGCTGAAGTAATCCTCAAACAAATCGAACAGGGACCTTCCATCAGGCGAGTTGGCCTTTTCTCCTCGGGTCCACCTCCTAGAAGTCACAGTGAAATTCAGGATGACAAGGGACAAAACATCGGAGAAGTCACCAGTGGAGGATTTAGCCCCTGTCTGAAGAAAAACATAGCCATGGGGTATGTGAAATCTGGACTTCACAAAGCTGGCACCAATGTCAAGATTGTCGTTAGAGGTAAGTCTTATGATGGATCCGTTACTAAAATGCCTTTTGTTCCCACTAAGTACTATAAGCCATCTTAGTAGCTTGTTGGATCTTGAAATTTTCTTCATTTCCATTCATCGCGTATGAGATGTTTTTATTGTAAGCGAAAATTGCTGAGATTAATCCTTGTCTTCATTAGTTTTTAGATTTTCTTGTCTTCCATGTACTAGAAATTGTGTTCTTAAAAGAATCAAAGAAGGGATAGTGATTACAAAAGAATGTTTCTAATGTCCATGCTCAGAAGTGATTTAGTCGTTACAAAAGAATGTCTCTAGTGTCTATACTCAGAAGAGCTTGCTGGCAAATTCTTGAATGGGCTCTGCATTTTTACGTGATGAAGATGACGCCATGGCTAGCTCTTTAAGCTCTTCTAAGCTTCTTCCCAATTGTAAAGCCATCTTCATTTCATATAGCTCCCCATTTTCTCTTCTTTCTACTTCTCCTTCAAGAGTGGATTTAGTTGATTCCTCCAAAAGCTGATAGAAACCTGCACAGTTTCTGTACATTTCGAAAACCATCCCTACTTGTCCACCATGCTCGAGTGAATTCACAATGGTGGCCAGTGCTCCAGCCATGACTGCGATACCAGTGGATAGAGACGAAGAAGAAGAAGCTGCAAAAGCTGACCCCACAGCTGCTACCCCAGTAAGTGTAGGCCCTGCAATCGCGAAAATTTTGTTCAACTTCAGAGCTATGTTGCCTAATCTTATGTAGTCTTCTTTATCTTTCCTCTTCAAAACATCGACAATTTCTCTCATTTCATTTTCGATCTCATCCGTCCATCCATTGAAATCTATTTCCTGATCTTGATCTTCTAATCTGGTGGCTCTTTTATCATTTGATGCTGGCCACCATACCGTAGGCTTTAGTTCAGCTGGAAATTTCTCAAGCATAACTCCTATAAGCGGAAGTGGATATGCTTTATCCAGGGCTAAAACTCTTCCCATCAGGCAATCTACATATGTCTGATCCAAACAGTGATGATCTAGGGCTAGTCGAGTTTCGATTTCTTTGTGTAATTGCTTGAACAATCTTGTGGCATTGCGTTGTTCTTCGACTAGTTGTGCTGGCTGAAGTTTGTTCATCAACATCAGCATCCCCGTGGCTCCACAAAAAAGGAGACAAGATGACAATTCTAACGGAAAAACTGGCATCGCCAAGCGGAGTCCAGCCATGGTTGTGCCGGTGACAGTGATTGCGTTAATCGAGTTTAAGAGAAGTGCGTTCCAGTTATCACGCTGCTCGCCTATGCTTGCGTGCATCTCTGCTCGATCATCAACCGCCTCTAATATTGCACGTAGTTTGGCGATGGTAATATCATCGTACTGACTATGTGGTTTGATAATTTGCATTTTTTGATGATTTTCACTCTCTAAGATGTCACATACTGGATTCTCAACAAAATATTTTTGTTCGTATATAACTTTACGAACGGATTGTTGGACATCGAGTGGAGATATATCTACATTATCGAGTGATACAGAGCTTTTACGTAGACTTTGCATGGCAATTTTCTTGATGGAACTATGCAATGTTGTGAAATGTTTTGGAACGGAAATACCAACTTTTTTAAGGTTAGGGACATTGATGACAAAGTTATTTTTCTTTGAAGAACAAGAAATGGATGGCATTTGTAGAGCCATTTGTTCTTGTCTCTATAATTCAGGTTGTGTCTGTGTGTTTCTTGTTTCGTTTTAAAATTTATCTTCCTGTTTTGGGTATTTGGTAGGAGGTATAAAATGGTGCTATATATCGAGATTTCAGGTGTGTTGAATTTTTCATTTGATCATATCAAATTGCTGAAAATGTTGACTAGAATTCTCGTTGACCTGACCCTTTCTCGATTATTGAATTTTTTTTTTTTTTTAATTTTCGCTCCTTCTTGTTTTGAACGGACTGAAATGTTTATTTTTCAGGGCGTCGTATTACTCATGCAATCCGCCCAGTCTACTTTGGGCATCACCTTTTATATCAATGTATATGTAAAATCAAGTCAAAATTCCTTTTAATGGTGCTCAAAATATTAAATCATTATGCAAATTTCTTGATTTGAATATCTGATTCAAGACTAAGTCAATTAACTTATAATTTGATCAATTTGGGATGCTAAAATCATCATTACTTTGAACATGTAAAATTATAAACAATATGTTATAGGATGTAATTTAATCAAACTTCATTTATACCTAATCCAGATACCACCCTATATTTTGATTTTATCAAAATCCAAATTTTCTGTCAATGAGAAAATATTTTCGAGTACTTTTATAAGAATTGAATTCAAGTTCAAAGACGCAATACCAATGACCAAATGTTTATCAATATTTGAATAAGTTTTATCTTACAACATCCCATAAAAGCGTCAAACTAGTTGGAGACTCAGTCGGGAAATTTAGTTTATAGATACCAGAAAAAATTATTGTATGGACACATTATATGTATGCTTACATAGGTTAAATAAAAATTCAAATTATATATATATATATATATAAAATCAAAGAAATTGTAAAGTATAAGAAAGGCAGTTATTTTATGCGGCCCCTTTAGGCTCTGACTCTGCCTTTGGTTGTAGCAATCTCTTTTTTGAAAAGTTCGATTTGACCTAACATTTGAGTTTGAAACTTTACTAGTGTTTCTACGAGTGCGTTGCACTGGGTGATATATGTCCAAAATACGATTTAGAACCCGTGTTAGAAAAAAATGCACAAGATTGTTTAAAGTTTTGACATAGTTTCCCTTCATATTTCATATAAATCCATTATGTTCACACTCATAGCAGGAGTAAAAAAATTAAGCAACTAATATAGCGGAATTAATAATTTCGTTAGATATATATTCACTCCAAATCACCCATGCGATGAGTTGGTTTTTATTTTTCAATTTGTAATCTTAAAATTTAAATACGGTTATGTTGTTTTTCGATGAAGTGGAGAATATTTTCACATTTAAATAAGCAATAAAAAGTAAAAACCATGCATCATTCACTTGAAATAAAAAAAAAATGGAATGGAAATTCTTTAGACAATTACAAATTTTGGAATACTTCATTAAATACAACGTTTGTGGTTGAATTGATTCCAGTTCCTTCGTTCTCATAGATCAAAATTTTTGAACCCTTGTAAAGCACATAGGCATTTCATAAGTTTCACCTGCCATCAGAAGAATGTGAATTCAGTTAAAATGTCATTGAATCACACAAATAAAATAGGAAAGAACTAATGGCTCAGAGCTTTTGGAAACATGTAGGATGAAAAATTGAAAATAGAGCTTGTTTGGTTAAGATTTATTCATAAATCATTTTGAATTGCAATTTTTTTCTTGATGTGATAATAATTTCAGTCTCTACTTTTAAAGCACATATTCAATGATATCCACCAACAAGCATTAATGTACAAACTAAATGATAAAAATAAATATAATAAGATGCAATGTTTATCAAATGCCATTACGCAATCAAGTCTGAGTACCATAAGCTGTGAATCCTTCACTTCAAAGTTCAAACTCTGCAAATTTCTTTAATTGCTTGGCCCGTAGAATACTTAGAACTTCATGCGCCAAATATTCCTGGACAGTTCTAGAAGAATGACAGAGAAAAGGCAGTTCAAAACATGGATGATATAATGATTAAGTCGAAACAATTAAAGAAGATGCAAAATACCCGAGCTGATTAGAAGATGACGATAAATTAAATGTGAATCAGGAGATTTGAAGAAAATTAGGATAAGAGATTTTGGTCATGTTCCGTTGCCAACAAGTTGGCAACGGAACATGCCAACACCATTTTTGGGTCCAAAAAAAAAGATGGGGCCCAAACGAGCCCCTCACCATTAGGGGGCAGTTATGTATTATTCATCTCAGTTGACGTAAATTCCAAAAAAAAAATAAAATAGCCCGGTGACGTGGCGCCCTCACAGGGCGCCACATCACACATGTTGGCAACATAAGTTGCCAACATGTGGGCAACTGAACACTCACGAGATTTGGGATCAATTAAAAGATTGAGCAGATTGAGGGTTGGTGATTATAAATAAGAATTGATTTTCAAAAAATAAATTAAAAAGTTTAGCGATGAGATTCATGTAGATTGTGGCTTGATTTGCATAGATCTGTTTTATCTGGATTTACATTGATGATAATACTAAAAATACTAAAAAAAAATGGGGAACACAAACAAAAGGATAAAAAGAAATGAGAAAAGGAAAATGAGGATAAAATATGAATTATTTAATTCTGAAGAGTGAAACTTTGAGCGAGAAAATAACCATTTTTTTAAAATTCTTACAACTGACATTTATACCTATTTATTCATAAAAATCAGAAACTTGATTTTTGTTTTTTTTGGTTTAGTCGCACTTTACAGTTTTTAGAAAACTACTAGTGACTAATCAATAACATGAGTTTTATTTTCTTTTTAATTACAAGGCCAATGGGGAGTGTAAAGGGGGAAATTAAACCCTAGATGTAAAAGTGAGAGACGAACTCGGAAGCTTAAAACAATAATTGTTAGAGAGTTTCCAATGCATGATATATATTGGGAGCAGTGTTCTAAAAGGTGGGAAAAAGCGCCGCCTAGGCGTGATGTAACGTGAAAATGCCTCATACAGTAGGTAGGCATGGAAAAATGCGCCAAATGCGTGAAAAGTCGGGCCTAGTCGTACCTGGGCGTGAAAAGGCGTGAGCCTTCTAGTTAAAATCATTTAGGTTTTTTTTTTTAATTATAAATGTTGGATCATTTGTACTTGTTTTTGAAGTTAGACCAACTTATGAAAAGAATATTGTCCACTTGTATTCGTTTTGTAATCTAATTATAAGAATTGATAATAGTTTGCTAAGTGTTCGAAGTTTTTAATACTTTAAATATCTATATTTTATTGAAAAATTGAAAAATATATTGTAGTTTGTATTAAATATCTCAAATATGAATTTTTAAAACTTATTTATCACTTTAGAATAATTAAAAAAATTGAAAACGCTTTTCTACCCCTAGGCTTATAAGGCTTGAGGTTTAGTATCACCGTCTTGTCATACTTTACGCCTTTTAGAACCTTAATTGAGAGTCATGTGGAGGCGACAAATAGAGATGGAATGATTATTTTATTTGAAGAGACAACAAAAAGCTGCGTACAAAAAAAAAAGAATAAAAATTGAGAAAGAAGATAGAGGTGAGATAGAATTTAAAAAATGACAAAATAGAAATGAAAAATCTGAGGCTCGACGTGGAAATGTAAATATAATATCAAAAAAGATGAAGAAAAAATTGAGAAAGATGATAAAAATGGGGACATGTAGGGCCTACAGAATTGTGTGTTTTTCATCCCCTTTTATAGACATTGTAGATTGAATTGTACATTGGATGTCATGTTAGCTGCAAAATTAATTCATACAATTAAATGTATAATTTTTGGATTTTATTAATACAAAGAGAATAAAAATGATATTTTTTACTTTAAAAAAATGATATTTTTTATAATCTTTTATATAGGATCGGGTTTTAACAATCTCATTTGAAAATCAATTGATATCTAAATATGATAAATTTTTTATAACACTCGATCACTATTATTTAAATGACCCAAATATTGAGTTTAAGAGCGATATTATTGAACCCACATATGCTCCCCTGCGTATTGTGTGTGCAGGGGGTATATGCACATGCCCATGAAAAAATTCGCGTGGCTCCCACCAGTTCCTCTATCATTAGTGGGACAGTTATGTATTATTTAAGTGACCTAACATAGATACTTAAATTTTTTTTAAAAAATTGGGTGATGTGGCGCCATCGGGCTTGTGCTTCTCCTGTACACTAGTGTGCAGGAGAGTAACAACGTTATTGAATCTTTAACAATTTATCTCCCAACATGAAGTTCCAATGTTCCATGTAGTGGCGTAGGGAATAGTATTCCTGAATCGCAATGATCACTGCCACCACGCGGCGAGCATGCTCCATATGGCTGACGTCGCCCAAAAAAATTTTTTTTTAATTTTTTTATTTTTTTTAGAATCTACGTTAAGTAAAATGAATAATACATAACAGCCCTCCTGATGGTGGATGGCTTATGTAGGCCCCATATTTTTTTCCCCCAAATTTTACCATGTGTGGGCATGCTCCATGCCCATAGTAGGCAGGAGATCATTTCTGTCCTGGGAATACCCTGCTTTTGAGGATTTTTTCTTTCTAGTTTATTGACTATGGTCAAATTTATTTTTTCTTGCTTGGCTGTGTACTCCGCTCACCGCCAACATAAACTCACCAAGGTTGCAAGGTAAAAGATAAATAGACAATTACGGCAAGTCTGAAAGTGTTGAAAGATAAATAGACAATTCGGTTCTTCACTTCTTCCTCTTCCATTAGTTATGGTTTTTCCTTTTTCCTCTTTACTTGTTCTCTTTGATTTCATAATTTTGGAGTTGAACTGTAGGACTCTAAATCTCTAATGATAATTGTTGCATACCTGAATAGTTGAATATCGAGTGTGAAAGTGTTGAAAGTTAAAGCCCAATCTCTAAAAGCTTCTCACTTTTGTGTTCTTCTTAGTTCTTAGTTGTGCATGTCCATCGAATGAACTATGGCTCCACCACTGGTTCCATGCAATTCGAATATACCCCTAGTCGGTAGGATATACCGTAACTAAATTCTAATAAGCCAACATATCAAAATCAAAGAATTAGCACGAGGTCTCGGCCCGTCCGCCCCTACAATTGGGAGGAGTAGGACTAGGTGGCCCCACCCAAGCCTACTACTTTGTCACTAGATATTTTCATTGAATACGTACTACTTCCAAATTCCCAATTTTCAATTCCTCCAAAAATCAGGTTTCACTTGCGAAGAACTGAAGCTGTGATTATCGGAGAAAGAAACCCCTTTCATTGGATCAAGTAGAAAGAGTGAAAGGAACAGAGAAAATGGGGTCAATCGGGAAGAAGGGACTGCAACAGTACTTGACACAACTTCAACAACACCCACTCAGAACCAAGGTCTTATAAATTTTCTTTTTAGGTTTCCTTAATTTTTTTTTATTTAATTTTGTGTTCATGAGTATCAATTGGATTTGGATTCGGATTCTGCAGATGATAACTGCAGGAATGCTATCAGCTATCAGTGATATTGTGGCGCAGAAGCTCACTGGTATTCAAAAACTTCAACTCAGACGCCTTCTTCTCAAAGTGGTACTGTTCTCCATTATTTTCGAACTTAATTGCTTCCCAATTGAATTTGTTCAATAAGTGCTGATTTGTGAATATCTGTCATGAATTCTGTCTTGTGAATTATGATGGATTAAAAGGCTGTATGCTTAATTAATGGTATAAATCCCAAAGACTGGATAGCATACTAGATTTGGACTAATTTTTGTTCTATAATGCAGTTTAGTCATCTTATTTCATTAGCAGCCATTGAGAGATCCTTAAACCATTTTTTCTTAAAGGCTCAAGATTTTAGGGGAAAAGATTATTTATTTAAAAATTCTCTTTAGACACTCAGAAATTTACACATACTTCTTGTTATCTCTAGTTTTTTTTTATCTGAATGCAGCTTTTTGGTGCTGCTTATCTGGGGTCCATGTGGGCATTTTTTCACATTTTGCTGGACAAGATTTTTAAAGGGAAGAGAGATTCAAAAACTGTAGCCAAGAAGGTAAATCCCACATCCTCATGCCCTGTTCTTTGATTCTTTCTCTCAATATCGTATTTTAACGTCTCCTTGTCAATTGAAGGTCCTGTGTTTGAACATGGGTATCAAGAATTAGAAAGAGCAAATGGTAGAATGATAAGAGAAACTCTAAATTCGAAATTGTATCATTTCAGGTTGTGCTTGATCAACTGACATATTCGCCTTGGCAAAACCTGATTTTCATGATTTACTATGGGTTTGTTGTTGAAGGTGAGTCTCTCCTTTACCTTTCCCATTTACAACTCAATAATTTGTAATTGCTTCTCTGTGGGCTTTGTATTGGATTCTGTGTGGAACGAGCGAATGAAGTTCTTTACTTTACAGTTATCGGTTAAAGCTTGACCAAAAGAAAATAATTAGACAAGGATTTTGCTTGCTCTGATATTACAAAATGAACAGGGAGACCCTGGATCCATGTGAAATCCAAACTCAAGAAGGAATATCCGACTGTGCAGTATACATCATGGAGCGTACGTTATACTCTCCTATTTTACCTTTTGTGGTTAAAATAGTTACCATATTATTGAGTAGAACAGGTGAAATGTGATGAGTACTAAATTGGATGAGTAATACGCAGTTTTGGCCAGTTGTTGGGTGGATAAATCATCAATATGTACCACTTCAGTTTCGGGTTATCCTCCAAAGTGTCGTTGCATGTTTCTGGTATGTTGTTGATATTTTCTCCCTTGGAATTTCTCATCATCAAAACTGATCACTTACATAGAAAGTAGGAGAGCGTTTTATATGATAAGTCTATGTTAGACGTGGGATGTTGACTTGTTGACTAATCTATACATCTATCCCCCAATCACTTAGTTCATATTTCACGTGGACTTGTCATATAAGACAGTAGATAGCATACTCTTTCTCATCAGTTCTAATCTTGTTCTACACTCTAGAGGCAATATTTTATCTTCAAATTTCACTTGTATTATGATATTATCACTATTACTTGAATAAATTTGAATTTGTAATATCAGTTCGTATCACGTTTCACTCATCTTGCAGGGGCATATTCTTGAATCTCCGAGCAAGGTCTATGGCGCTAACGAAAGGTTAGTGAAGATCACGAGACGAAGAATGTCCACGAATTGTTATGTTTATTAATTATTATGTAGGCTGTAGACGTTAAAAAATGATATGTGTAGGGATTGGGTTAGGAAATGAGTTAGGGAATGAGGGCATTTGTACCAAAATGCCCATAAATGCTAGATTTTAAATTTTCATTTAAGGACAATTTGGTAAAAAAAAAATCACGTTCTCTAGACCCTTCCCTGAACCGGTTCCTGCCCATACAAATGCTCGTAGACATTTGACAAGAGTAGCATCTCTATTGTTGTTTTCATCTAACAATTTACAATGTGAGCTATGTTATGCATGTCTATTTTCTTGCATCTCTGTAAGCCCTTTATCATATGCCATACAATTTATCCACGCTTATGTTGTAATGGCTTGTTTTTCAAATTTCTCAATGCTACTAGGTTCTTTAACAAAAGTACTTTCATATTTCGGTAGGTTCAACCAAACACGCCCTTTATATCGGTCTCGGTTCTGTTCATAACATCTTGAGTGCAAGATTTGCGTTCACACCTCGACTTCAATTGTCAACTTGTGCCGATAACAAATTTTGCAGATGCATAATCAATAATGCTACTTGCACTAATCTTAGGAGGTGTTACTGGCCTTCAAAATTGAATTTGAAATGGTGTACATTTCCATATTGTTTATATTGTTGATACATTTTGGCCAGTATTTTGCGCACAAATTGAAAAACCAAAAAAAGAAAAAAAAAAAAAGAAAAGATAATAATAAAAATATAGCTCGTCGCCTCGTTCCCACTCATGAGCTATCCCCTGTACTTTTATTTATTTATTCATCTTTTTATATACGCTTTTACATTTGCTATTCATAATAATAATAATAATAATAATTAAATTATACATGCATCAATTAATATTCTAACCGTTATATGTAAATATAAGAGAAATTATGATGTTTGCACATTTGACTATGCCGCTAATTTGGCAATTAACGATAAACACGTACATAAAAGAACAAATCAAGCGATTTTTAAATATTAGTTTTTGCAGCGCGAGTTCTGTTCCCACAATAAGCCGTATCAATGATACGTGCTCCCTGATTGGGGGACCCACACTTTTCCCATACATGTCATTGATTAAAGCTATTGTGGGTACTATTATGTTCAAAGATTATCAGGTGATGTGGCATATCATGTATGACGCCACATCAATTGGGGTGCACCATAATGTGCACCCGGTGGGCATTGGATAATTTTTTCTATTATGTTACCCATTATTGATTAAAGCTATTGTGGATACTATTTATTCGTGATCTCCTCCCCATGTGGAGAGAAATTATTCTCTCCATATATCATGTGTCAGCAGATGAATATATTTGATAAATTAAGAACTGGATCCCACTACTGATGTGTTAAACTCATCTTTTAACATGTGGTATGTGGGGAGAATAATTTCTATGCAGAGATCACTAGTGGGGTACTATTATGATACCTATTATGAACAATGGAACGGGACTCTACTTTTTGCTCCTTGGCACTCATGTATTCCCCCTCCCTTTAAAATATGGTCCTAAATACGGTATTACTTAAAAAACCTTAATGACATGAAAAAAATATGGATACTTTAAATTTATTCAAACTTATTCTCCCATGCACGTGTCTGTCGTGCAAACAAATTAATTCGAAATTATACATGATTAATTAATTTTTGAATTTTTCATGGCCGCGTGCGTTCCTCGTCATTAGTGCCATTTTGTATAATTAAAGTTTGATCAGCAGACGCGTAATTTTTCACATAAAAACAAATTAAAGTTAGAAGACAATTTATATGGTAAGAAAAATGATAGTACTGTAAAATATAGTGATTTGGAAAATAAATTCAAACATCGACTTCTTACTCGGTGTCATGCATGCCCATATTTTTAATACACAAATAGTATATTGATACTGAAAAATTAATATAGCATGTTTGGGAATAAATTTTTATGGATTTTTATTCATTCTACTTTTAAATTTGAATTTGATCAAACTAATCATATTCACATATCTGGTGGGACCTACATTTATTATACAGATCTCTACCATTCAACTCTATTTATTCTCTCTTCTATTTTACATCAAAATCTATAAAAATACATAAAAAATTTAATCCCCAAGATGCACTTAAATAGAGTATTTTGTTTATTACTAGTATCTTCCATTAAAAGTCCAACATAGGATGCAATAGTTCAACATCTCATGTAAATTGGTGAGAGGATCATTCTACTTATGACGGACAGGGATATGGATCAGTTCTGAATTTTTATAGCTAAAAGGTCTATTTTAAATGGCAATAGTTCTAAGTTCTATTTTAAATGGTATTAGTTCTTGTCTTTATATCTCGAGTAATTTGAGGACTTGTTGAGAAAGTTTTTTGTGTGTATTTAATAAAGAACTATGTCAAAATGAGCGGTAAAGAAATGAATATTACATCCGAAATAAATAATGAAAAAATAAGTGTACAAATTAAAGTATTTAGAATTGTTTGTTTAATTTGAGATTCAACAAATTAAATTAAAAGCTAACATGCAATCTTGAATAGTTTAAACAGTCAGATAATGTTTAATGGAATGGTCAAGACCCAAAGGATGGTCTAATTTACATCTCTGCTCCTTTGCCTCTTTCAAAATATCGATCGAGGATAAATTACACCAAATGTCCCCAAGCTTTAAGTTTATTTTCACTTTCATCTTCAACTTTTATTCTGGACAATAGGTTCTTCAACTTTTGAAAAATATATGCAATATCAAAATGAATGGACTATATCAATTTATTTATTTATTTATTTTTTGAACTGGAAAAATTACGATTAATTAAATACAACTAAACCAAAAATGAAAAAAAAAACACTTTAATTTATACTAAAAAAAATGTGAAATTTTTTAAAAAGAGTATAAGGTTAGGAGAGAGACAGGAAGTGAATTTTTTTAATCTTTATTCATTTCTTTTTTCGTTTTTTGGTTACATATATTACCATTTTCAGCTTATTAAAATTGACAGGGTAATTTTGGTACTCAAAATAAATATTAACAAAAATCTTAACAAAATTAAACCATCCATTTAGATGGATGACACTTAATTTTAAAAGGTAGGTGACTCTATTCACCTAGGAACCTCGTGCCTGTAGAATAATAGGAGTGGCGTCGTTACTATTACTCTATAGGCACGAGTATATTGCTATTATTGCTCTAAATGCACGAGACTATAGAGACGATTGTCGCCCCTAAAAATCTAGTTTTTTGTATTGATTGTCTAGAAAAAAGATTGAGGATTAAAATGTAAATAAATTCAAAAAATTAGGACCCTTAACGTAATTTACCAAATATTTAGTATTCAAATTTGAAGTCAAATTCTTGCAGCCAAAATATATGATCAGAGTAAGAGACTAAAGAAATGAAGAAAGAGTCTTTTCTTAACCAATTCAAACCGCTGAAAAATAATTTATTTTCAACCAACATATTCTATAAATAGATGCAACAAAGTATTCACTCTCTTCATCCAAATCCCACTCAAAACAATTCTTCATCACAAAAAATCTTCACAAAATCATCAAAAGAACCCACAAATCAAGATCTCAAGATCAAATCAAAATCAAGAAAATATGTCAACCCTTCAATCTTCAACCATTCTATGTTCATCATCATCTTCTCCAAACTGGGATCGAAGACGAACGAAAACTAGTGCAACCTTAAATCTTCCTAATAGAATCAGAAATATTTCTCTTCCGATCGTACAAAAGATGGCAATTGTTGAAGAACTTGAGTTACATAATTCTAATGAAAGAAAACTCAGCCCTATTGATGGCAAAAAGCTTAGACGAAATAACAGATATGGCCCTGATCCACTCGTAATGGCGAAACTATACTCACTCCTCGAGGCCGTTGCAGATAGAGAAGAAATGCACAAGAATATTGGAGACCAAAGAAACAATTGGAACACCTTGCTTTTAACCTCGATCAACGCCATCACTCTCACGGCGGCTACTATGACTGGAATTGCCGCTGTTAGTGGTGCTGGTGCTATGGCTCCGGTGGCGGCGTTGAAGCTTTCTTCGACCGCTATGTACCTTTCGGCCACTGGGATGTTGATGATAATGAACAAAATCCAACCATCTCAGCTTGCTGAGGAACAAAGAAATGCAGCAAGATTGTTCAAACAAATTCATAATCAGATTCAAACAATGATAGCAATAGGAAACCCTACAATCACAGATGTTAAAGAAATCACGGCTAAGGTTTTGGCTCTTGATAAGGCTTACCCTCTTCCTCTCCTCGGTGCAATGTTGGAGAAATTTCCGGCTACCATCGAGCCCGCCGTGTGGTGGCCGGAGCAGCGCCGGCGACCGGCGAAACCCCTCGACCGGGGAAACAGTTTTAATGGTTGGAACAAGAAGTTGGAGGAGGAGATGAGAGAAATAATTAATGTGATAAGAAAGAAAGATAAAGCTGATTACTTGAGATTAGGAGGAAAAGCCCTAAAATTGAACAAACTTTTAGCAATTAGTGGGCCTTTGCTAACAGGGTTAGCAGCCGTGGGGTCTGCTTTTGCAGACCACGGCTCTTGGCCGGCTGTGGCAGTCGGAGTTTTCGCCGGAGCTTTGGCCAGCGTAGTGAATACGTTGGAGCATGGCGGACAAGTAGGGATGGTGTTTGAGATGTATAGAAGTAATGAAGGTAGGTGAAAGCCACCACCTTTGACCAAGAAGAAAGAAAAAAAAAAAAAAAGAGGAATGGTCAAAAATTGTGAGCCACCAACCCCATCTCCACCGCCTCTCTATTTCTATAAATTGGCAAATGAATTCTCATTCTTTGCATCCCATTCTTGAATTACAAGCCTCATGTAATCCCTTGTAGTGAGTTACAAATCCTTTGTAATCTCAACAATTAGAGATAAAGAGAGAGAGGTTTAGAGAACTAGAGAGAAAACAAGGTGTGAGATTTCTCCTAGTAATTCGTGTTCTTTCCTTTATTGAAGAGAGAGTGTTTTCTCCTATTATAAGAGAGAGGTTATCGTCAATTGTACTCTCCTTATATTAGAGAGAAGTTGTTGTAATCCTTTTGTCGATAGTGAAATCCTTCTACCGTTTTGCCGTGGTTTTTACCCCGAATTAATTTGGGGGTTTTCCACGTAAAATCTGGTGTTTTTCATTTTTCTCATTTCTATTTCAGTTGTAATTGTGTGTCGAGTTCCACAACCGATCCTAACAAGTGGTATCAGAGCTTTGGTTGTGATTTTTCATTAAATTCTTAGTATGCTCTGTGGTTGCAAAGATAGACTCGATCTTCCACATCGTAAACGATTTTTGAGAAAATCACTAGATCTATAGCCGAGTTCGTGCTAAGATCGAGATCGATTAGTGGAAAAGAGGCATCTATAAAAATGGCTAAATATGAAATAGAGAAATTCAATGGGAATAATTTCTCATTGTGGAAAATGAGAATAAAAGCAGTATTGAGAAAAGATAACTGCTTGGCGGCAATTGGAGAAAGGCCCGACGATATCACTGATGATAAATGGAGCGAGATGGATGGCAATGCTATTGCTAATCTACATCTAGCACTAGCCGACGGAGTATTGTCAAGTGTAGCAGAGAAAAAGACGGCAAAAGAGATTTGGGATACTCTCACAAAATTGTACGAGGCCAAATCACTACACAACAAGATCTTCTTGAAGAGGAAGTTATACACCCTTCGGATGATGGAGTCAATTTCGGTGACAGACCACATCAACACCCTAAACACTCTATTTTCACAGCTCACAACAATGGGGCATAATATAGAGACGGGTGAACGTGCTGAAATTCTACTTCAGAGTCTACCTGATTCGTATGATCAACTCATCATCAATTTGACCAACAATTTGGAGATACTAGTCTTTGACGATATTGCAGCTGCGGTTCTTGAAGAAGAAAGTCGGCGCAAAAATAAAGAAGACAGAATTGGGAGCTCACAGCAAGCCGAAGCTCTAATGGTGACGAGAGGTAGATCAACGGAACGTGGCTCCAGTGGGAGTCAAAATCAGAGTAGATCAAAGTCGAGAAGTAAGAAAAATGTCAAGTGTCATCAATTGGGCAAAAGGGGCACTACAAAAGGGAGTGTTGGCGCTCAAGAAGATTGAGGAAGCAAAGGAAAAGCGGCCCGAGACATTAAATGCTCGTGGTTGTGTAGCGAACACATCGGATGAGGGCGAGATATTATACAGCGAAGCAACGACAGTTGTTGAAGGCAGAAGAAGGTTCACCGACGTGTGGCTTTTGGATTCAGGAGCTACATGGCATATGACCCCTAGGAGAGAATGGTTCCACCAATATGAACCTATCTCAGGAGGATCTATGTTTATGGGTAACGATCATGCCTTGAGATTGCTGGTATTGGTACCATCAAATTGGTGATGTATGATGGTATCGCTCGCACCATCCAGGAGGTACGACATGTGAAAGGCTCAAGAAAAATCTATTGTCACCGGGACAATTAGATAGTATTGGGTGTAGTACCCATGTTCGAGATGGGATCATGAAGATTGTTAAAGGCGCTTGTGGTGATGAAAGCGTAAAGATAGCGAGAAATCAGTACATGCTTAAAGGCTAAACACAACAAGAAGGAGAAGCGTCAAGCTGCGACGGTGAATTCGGGAGAAGACGCGTGACGATGATGTGGCACCGTAAACTTGGCCACATGTCTCAACGAGGTTTGAAAATTCTCTCGGAAGAAAGCTTCTTCCAGGGCTCAAAAGGTATCTTTATCATTTTGTGAGCATTGTGTTACTAGTAAGCAAAGACAGATTGAAGTTCATGATTCGATTGCTAGAAGTAAAGCTATACTTGAGTTGGTTCACTCGGCGCTTGGCAAGCACCGGTTGTGTCCCTAGGAGGTGCGGATACTTTGTATCATTTATTGATGACTACTCCAGGAGATGTTGGGTGTATCCAATTAGAAAGAAGTCGATGTGTTTGAAGTTTTCAAAATCTTCAAAGCGCGGGTTGAACTTGAATCGAGAAAAAGATCAAGTGTTTGAGGACAGACAATGGAGGAGAATATATCAAGGCGATGAATTTGATAACTTCAGAAACAAGAAGGTATCAAAAGGCAATTTACGGCACACACTCCACAACAAAATGGAGTAGCAGAGCGGATGAACGTAACCTTGTTAGAAAGGACAAGAGCGATGTTGAGAATCTGCAGGTTAGCCAAATCATTTTGGGCTGAAGCAGTCAAGACCGCCTGTTATGTGATCAATCGGTCACCATCAACCGCAATTGATCTAAAGACTCCTATGGAGATGTGGACGGGGAAGCCAGCTGATTATTCTCGCTTGCATACGTTTGGAAGTTCTGCGTATGCTATGTACAACACCCAAGAAACATCGGTTGGATCCGAAATCCAGGAAATGCATTTTCTTGGGGTATCTTTGATGGTGTTAAGGGGTATCGCCTGTGGGATTCCACTGCCCACAAGGTTATAATCAGCAGGGACGTTGTATTTACGTAAGATAAGGTGCAAAGTAATGATAGCATTTCAAAGGAGAAACCAGAGACTATCAGTAGTTCAAGTTGAAGATCAACTAGAACAAGAAGTTCTAGATTCTTCAAGCAAAGACAGAGCATGAAGAACAAGAGCAAGTCGAAGTTTGCGACTCCACAAGTTAGACGGTCAACTCGGGAGAGGAAAGGACCAGCTTGGCACTCAGATTATATTATGGAGGGTAATATTGCATACTGTCTACTAACAGAGGATGGGGAGCCATCAACTTTCATGGAGGCTATAAAGAGTCAAGATGTTTCTCTGTGGATGACAGCAATGCAAGAAGAAATGGAAGCTCTTCATAAAAATAAAACTTGGGATCTTGTTCCACTGCCACATGGAAGGAAAGCCATCTAAATAAATGGGTCTACAAGATCAAACGAGATGGCAATGACCAAGTGGAGCGATATCGTGCTAGATTGGTGGTGAAAGGATTTGCTCAGAAAGAAGGTATTGATTTCAACGAAATATTTTCTCCTGTTGTTCGACTGACAACAGTTCGAGTGGTTCTGGCGATGTGTGCTACATTTGATTTGTACTTGGAGCAGTTGGATGTGAAAACTGCATTTCTTCATGGAGAACTTGAAGAAGAAATTTATATGCTCCAACCAGATGGTTTCGAAGAAAAAGGAAAAGAGAACTTGGTTTGTAGGTTGAACAAATCTCTATACGGTCTCAAACAGGCGCCGAGATGTTGGTATAAGAGATTTGATTCCTTCATCACGAGCCTTGGATACAACAGATTGAGTGCAGATCCTTGTGTCTATAACAAGAGATTTGGTGATGGTGATTTCATTATTCTACTGTTGTATGTTGACGACATGTTGGTAGCAGGCCCCAACAAAGATCATATTATAGAATTGAAGGCTCAATTGGCTAGGGAGTTTGAAATGAAGGACTTGGGACCAGCAAACAAGATTCTAGGGATGCAAATTTACCGAGACAGAAATAATAGGAAGATTTGGCTTTCTCAGAAGAATTACTTGAAGAAAATCTTGCGACGTTTCAATATGCAAGATTGTAAGCCAATCTCTACCCCTCTTCCTATTAATTTCAAGTTATCCTCAAGTATGAGTCCTAGCGAGAAGTGGAGAGGATGGAGATGTCTCGAGTGCCGTATGCATCAGCAGTGGGTAGTTTAATGTTCGCTATGGTTTGTACAAGGCCAGACATTGCACAAGCAGTGGGAGCGATTAGTCGGTACATGGCGAATCCTGGTAGAGAGCATTGGAATACTGTGAAGAGGATCCTGAGATATATCAAGGGTACCTCAGATGCTGCATTATGTTATGGAGGATCAAACTTTATTGTCAGAGGCTATGTTGATTCGGATTACGCAGGTGATCTTGATAAAAGCAAATCCACCACAGGTTATGTGTTTACTCTTGCTGGAGGAGCAGTGAGTTGGGTTTCGAAACTGCAGTCTATCGTGGCTACGTCAACGACGGAGGCGATCGTGGCGACTACACAAGCCAAAGAAAGAGGCAATATGGTTGCAAATGTTATTGGAAGAGCTTGGGCACAAACATGAGAAGATTACTCTATTTTGTGACAGTCAGAGCGCTTTGCATTTAGCAAAGAATCCAGCATTTCACTCAAGGACGAAACACATTCGGGTTCAGTATCACTTTGTTCGTGAGAAGGTGGAAGAAGGAAGTGTGGATATTCGTAAAATCCATACGAAAGACAACCTAGCGGATATGTTAACAAAACCAAATAATAATGACAAGTTTGTATTGTGTCGATCCTCTATTGGCCTAGCAGAGGACGTGAGCGGCATGAATATGGCAAGGGTAGAAAGGGTAAAAGGATTGGTACAAAAGGTGACTTTCAAGTGGGAGAATGAAGGTAGGTGAAAGCCACCACCTTTGACCAAGAAGAAAGAAAAAAAAAAAAAAAAGAGGAATGGTCAAAAATTGTGAGCCACCAACCCCATCTCCACCGCCTCTCTATTTCTATAAATTGGCAAATGAATTCTCATTCTTTGCATCCCATTCTTGAATTACAAGCCTCATGTAATCCCTTGTAGTGAGTTACAAATCCTTTGTAATCTCAACAATTAGAGATAAAGAGAGAGAGGTTTAGAGAACTAGAGAGAAAACAAGGTGTGAGATTTCTCCTAGTAATTCGTGTTCTTTCCTTTATTGAAGAGAGAGTGTTTTCTCCTATTATAAGAGAGAGGTTATCGTCAATTGTACTCTCCTTATATTAGAGAGAAGTTGTTGTAATCCTTTTGTCGATAGTGAAATCCTTCTACCGTTTGCCCGTGGTTTTTACCCCGAATTAATTTGGGGGTTTTCCACGTAAAATCTGGTGTTTTTCATTTTTCTCATTTCTATTTCAGTTGTAATTGTGTGTCGAGTTCCACAACCGATCCTAACAAGTAATGCAGGATTTTTCAAGATGATGGAGGAGACGATAGAATCGAATTTGCGAGAAGAAGATTTGGTGAGAAGAGAAAATGGTGAATTGTTTGAGATGAAGGTTGCATTGCAGTTGGGGAGAAGTTTATCACAGCTTAGAGATCTTGCAGCTTCTTCTTCTGGTAAAGAGGAGGAGGAGATGGGAGAGTTTGCAAGCAAGCTTTTCTGAATTAAGATGATATATGAGATTGCTTTGATATAGTTATTGTACATGCATGTACGTAATTAAGCTAACATAACATTTTTGTAGAATACAAGAAATTAATTAATTCTTTTATTGGTTTGTATATCAAAATTAAAGTCAATACAATTCTGTTATTTCATTTCATTGTAAAATTTACTTAATGAGGAAGTGGATTTTATGAAATTAATTTTATGGTGTACTGAATCTTGGAGATGAATGATCAGGGTTGAATGAGTACAACTTCATTGATGGAGAATCTGAAAGCAGTGATTTGAACTCATAACGCTTTTCTATTCTGATATAATATTTAGATCGAGCTAAATCCATAGCATTTAAAAATAATGCAATTCACTAGTAGAGAAATGAGCTTAAAGGGGGTTAAAATTGGCTTTAAACGGCGGTTATCAGGAGCCCTTTATCTGGGAGTCGTTTAAAACCCACCACTTTAAAGGGCGGTTACTTGAACCGCTGTTTAAACCATTTCCATTTGGGGAATAAATGGCGGTCACTAGGACCGCCGTTTATTGTGAATTTTCGTTTTTTTTTTATTAATCATTTTAGGCGGCGGTTATTGGACCGCCGCTATAAGTTAAATTTTTTTTTTTAAAATAAAGATTTTAGGCGGCGGTTTTTTAACCGCCGCCTAAAGTATGGTTTTTTTTTCTCATTACATAATTCTATAGCTGGCCGAAAACTAAATTCGCCAGCAATCATTATCACCTGTCCCTGTACCGACCTTTCAAATAACTTCCAATCCATCCAATAATTAACTAACATTTGGGAATAATATTCCCATCCAAACCAGCCTTCAGTACACCAATCAATACTTGATTTTCCCATACAAACCAAAATCATCACTATCACATTACATTTCGATACATCCAAAATTGCACCAACGAATAGTACCATTAAATCATAATCTCAAACATGAGTTAGAGAGAGCTACAATTAATATGCAAGAATGCCAAAATGACCATGCTTTGAGAGATCTACATTAGTTAACAACAAGAGAATTGACATAATAACCTGCACCATTTCATGTAGTGTCTGAACTACGTCCATCAAACAGTAGCAAAATCTTGCCAAATTACATATGGCCATGGCTTGCGTAGCAAATAGTTAGAAACAAAAGCCTACAACTGAGCGTACAAACCTAACAAGTAATTCGCCCATAAATTCCTCACCTCGTCCATTTCATCTTCAGAATACTGAAATGGCGAGAAATTGACCTGCAACAAGAATTAATCGTTTACATAATTTGCTATACTAACAATGAAGTTCAACGCATGGGAAAATATTTTTGTACTAGTGTAACAAGCCTCGAGCAAAGTGACTCGCTCGCTATGATACCGCACAATATCAAGCATGAATTTCATGACGTAATAGCCACACTCATTGCCGCTGGTCGCTTTGACACTAATTCATGCGATGCATATCAACAAATAACACACGTTACTCCCAAATTGATCCCCAAATGCAGAAAATAAAATGAACCCTCGTAAAAGTATACCGAATTACGTGCCAAGGACAATGACCGCCTAGAAGCTGGTACCTAAGCCGTCTGTGAAATGCATTGAACAACCTGCGAGTACCACAGGGTTCAGAGACATCGTCACAGATTTCGCTGGGATTAGACATTGAAGCATATAATTCCAATTCGATGTAGAAAAAACACATATACGTTAGTTGCTTACGATTTTATTGCCAACTTGAGCTTCACATCATTGCTGTTGTCATTGATGCCACCAATCCCATCGCCGGAGGAGCCATACTCGGTAGAATGTGGTATGGAATCCATTTTGTATACAACGTGTTCTGAAGGTGAGATGACAAGCAACACCCAATGACCGCTGCAAAAATGAACATAAATGTTTCTGTAGCCAATTATCTTCTCATCAACTCCTACTACATAATAACGGCACAATGAATTAATCATTAAAGAGGCATGGTCGAAATGGATTGTACTTCGAGATGTGAGGTGCCTACACGTATTTCTGAGATTGGTACAGCACTAGAGTATCTGCGGCTTTCTCCAAATATCCTTGGTTTAACATTACTAGCTCGCGATATGCTCGGGGATATAAAGCCGATGGAATCCGAGCCGTCTCTCTACATACTCAGTGAAGGTACCTAAAAATGACATAGTAATATATATAAGACGTCAAGAGCTACATTAAACGAAGAACCGAGCTATGTCGCTAGACTGATACATTTGGAATAGCTTTAGAATTGAAATATCAAGCCACTCCATCCCGAGGAATCTCCATATGTCGCCGAATGCCACGAAAGTGGTTTCACCACTCTCGATGAACAGCGGTGGAAGTGCGAAAATAGAAGCCGTTCTTCCTGGAAAGTCGCCAAAGACCATTTGCAATATCCCCATTGGTGTCCCTTTGGGTGCCAACGGGGTGCGGATGACGGACGATGTTGTCTAATCCACGTTTATCACTTCTTTTCTTGGGCCTTGGTTGTTTGTCCCCACCCACCGTGTGTGCAAACAAGCGTTCTTGTGTCATTATAATTATAGATGTACAATTATAATAAAACGAAATAGAATGAACAATCTGTAAAATCCGTAACATTTTATCTCGGAAATCCTAGTTCTTTTAAGACGACAAACTTAGCAGTGGCATTAAATTACCTCACCAATATGCACCAAACGTCTGGGCCATTGTACCTGCCCTAGCAGCACATCTCCCAAGATTGTACGACCACGATCAGGCACAGGAAGCGGATAGCCTTCGGCCTTTTCAAACAGGATCTGGTCTACAGTCACCTTCAAATTCTCGGATGCTACACGCTCTCCGTTGACATAATCTTCTGCTCTGGGCCTCACGAAAACGCCTTTTGCAACGTATTCCAGTTCACCGCCCACGTCTAGCGCTAGCGTGCAACTCGCAAGGCCCTGGAGAACAACGAGTGTAAATTACAACGTTTGACCCGAAATTAGTTTGTATTGTTGATGTTACTCAGGTGGGACGCATGCCATGTAACATACCTCGACTTCATCAAACGGGTCCGGTGGTTCAGCGGACTGGCAGCTACTTTGTGTTGGTACAACCGGAGTTGTCACATGTGAACCTTGCCGTCCGAATACTCCAAATCTATCCAGCAATGTTTGCATCTCTCGTTCGACCTGTGCTCGAACCTTTGCTTCGATCTCGATGCTCAACTCTTCTCGCATCTTCTTCATGTTAGTGGTATTTTCCTCTACTCCTACAGGATCAGGGAGCGACTTCGCCGTGGCCCACTGGCCGGCTCCCCGCCAACGACCCCCATGCTCGTCCCTACCCATTGCCTCAGCCAGGGCATTGCGCCGCCTATGAGGGACGAATGTGCCTTCTTTGACACGTTCCCCAACTTGTACCTGTATCGGCAAAATCAGCACACAGCTTTACCATCAACATGTTATGCATAAAGAAACTACGATGACGGTGCACGGTTTATTCACTTACGATATTCTCAAATAACTGCTGAGTCTGAGGATCTGGGATGTAGTACTCCCTATCACTTCCCACCCTGTGCCGTGCTCGTATGTAATCCAAGCTCCGATTACAAACAAACTTAAGCGCTTCATCATTTGAGGAAGACGATGCTAGTGGGTCTGCTTCACGCCATTGTTCTTGCTTCCCAGCATATCCCCTTCGTCCCAAGTAGTGCGGGAATTGATTTTGTTTTGCAACTTCCGATGCTTTCTTACTCTTTGCCTACATATCAACGTTGCATGTCAGCGTAGTTTGTATCTATGTCCGGCAAACACAACGAATACAATGCACAACATATAAGTTTGCCATAACAAGAACAATATATATACTGAAATTACCTTAAACTCATCTGTCTCTCTCTGGGCGCGAAACTCAGCCCAGTCGTCCTTTTTTATCCAATTGTATGTCCGGAAAGGACTTCTACCCGTCTCTACAAATTTCTTGTTGAGCGATTCAAGATCATATTCTATGGTTCCGTTGATTATAAAAATAGTGTAATGTAAACCTCAAATAATTAGGTGGATTAAATTCATATAGACGCTACGCTTGAGATTCACAGTCTAGTTTACTTTTTGCATCATTTCTTTTGAAGCATCGACAGTATAACATATTACGTTTTCTATCGGTAAGTCTCAATTAAATATATAGCCTAGAATTTCACTAATTCACCGTCACATTGATACTCAAATATAGGGCGTTTTTTGAATTTTGGTTAATACATTCTGTCTGATCTCACATTATCAATATGTAAATAAAGCTTTTCCTATTTCAATAAATCAACTATAAAGTCTGCAAAAAGAACAGCCTTCATATTATGAAAAATTTAGCTTTCATTCTTTACAAATAGAACACCCTAATCATATTATAAAATTAACTAAGATGGGGCTTGTACAAAAAAGCCAATGCCCACCTTCCTTGAACTCTTTCTATTGCATGAATGTACTTTTCATCTAACCATCTATGCGCAATGACCGGAGAACCAATATGCAAAATAAATAAGAAAAAAAAAATAAAAATTGATCTCACACAGCTTTACATTTATTGATTAACAAAAATCCCCCACATTGTAAATTCCCAATCTACAAAGTTAGCAATTGTATTACAATTGCAAACTAAATAACATCCCACGTAAATCCACACATTAAAAAGATCTCAATATTACATTAACCAAATATTAATCCCAAACATAGTCAAATCATCCAACACTTTGTAGCATTTCCACTAAGTTAGGGAGATTCCAATATATATAACAAGAAATTGAAAATTAAGATATGTGGCATACCCCAATTTTTCGGAATTGAAAAAAAAAAAAAGGTCCAAAAAATGGAAATTTTTCCAAGGAAACAGAAAAAAAAATTATGTCCAAAACAGAAAAATTCTAAGGAAAAAAAAATCTTGGATCTCTATACAAAATGCCTAATGTAATCTAGATCTAACTTTTACTAGTATTCTAGGTGTAGGAACAAGAAAAAATTTATAGATGAATCTACCACATTTCATAATGTAAAAGAAAAATTTAAGTTACTCACTTATTTTTAGAGGTAATGTGTACAACTTTCTTGTACCCCGCACAAATGTCCAAGGAATTTCGAGCTCCACTAGTTGTAACAATGGATGGGAAGCCAGAAAATTCTTACAATTTCGCAAGGATCTCGCCCAATTTCTTCGCCATTTTCGCAACCTTGTTTCTGCCGTTTCTGGTGTGTTTCAGATAGGGAAGAGGGGTTGAAAAGGGGAGGGTTTTATGTGGCGGTCACGGTGACCGCCGCATAAAGTGTTGCTTTTTTTTTTTTAAATGGAATACACGGCGGTGATTGACCGCCGTGTATTCCTTTATATATATATATTTTTTAAAACTTTAAATGGCGGTCGTTATTGACCGCCATTTAAAATAGAATAGGCGGCGGTTCTACCAAAGACCGCCGCCTATTCTTGTCCCTAAAGCCCCCACCCCACAATTCTCCCCATGTCTGAATTAAATTTTCGGATGTAAAATGACTTTAAAGGGCGGTTACTATAATAACCGCCCTTTAAAATGCTCTTCTAAAATTACTTTTATGGTAGTGATTCATTCTCATGTAGTGAAAATAAGAGGTGAGATTAATCTCCTTGCATATTATTACTCTTGATCTTTTGGGAATAAAATACATCAATCTACCATGAAAGAAAGATGTGAAATAACTATTTTGTTCTCCTCTTAAGAAACGGTACTTTCCTTAATACTTGAAAGTATCCATATAGTGTTTCCCTCTTCCTGTTCAACAATTAATTTATACAACCACGACCACAAAATTAAGTCATTAGTTTGTCCTCTCTCTCTCTCCCTTTTTTTTTTTTTGGTTTCTGTTTTTTAACACCCGCTAGGCAATTGTAGTAGGAGCGTATTAGAAGTAATTATTCCAAAGATGATCATGACAATTTTCTAGATGGTATAATTTCAATAGTTGGTGGAATACAATTATCGCCTTCAAGCAATAGAAATTTCGCAAAGACTTGAAGGGTAGGAGGCTTTATTGATAATGCGATACGACAAATAGTAAATACTTTGCGTGTATGTCAAATATTGAATGTAAGATATAATATCTCTGAGAGTGCTATATTGGATTAAGTTGATATATTCTTTGAGTGCCGTTTTAATGAAACATAAATAATTGACGATTTTCAGAGACTATATTAGGTAAGACAATATTAGGTGAAATTGTAATGCCAGGGTGGCATCTTCGAGAGTGTTTTGCTTATTAAATTGAGTAGATGGCTGTGCGAGTATTGGTATGAAGAATGACGGTTGAAGTTCAAAGATTTGAAGCGAAGATGAGGGTTGGTGAATCACTTAAATTGGTTCCCCTAAAGGCCCACGTACCAAGTGGATATATATGAAATTGAGTCAAGATGGAAGATTATGGGTTGTTGACTCAAAATTTATAAATAACTAATTAGTTGAAGGACCCACTTGGCGATTGTCACTATTTGCCCTGTAAGTGATAAGAATAATTGTTCAAGTCAGCATAATTTTCGTGTATATTTGTGCTACACTATAATAGGGTATGACATAAAGTGATTATAGTATCCCCTAAAGTAGGGGGCCCATGGCCTATTAGGGTGTGACAAGTGTATGTACTCCAAGCAACACCCAAGTGATAATCCAAATTAGTGCGTGCTTGGCAAACCATTTTTTCATGATATATTTCTTTTATAATGGAGTTAATTTAACCTTTATATTCGATTGTACATTCTTTGAGATTTATATCTTCAGGAAAATAATTATTGTTTCGAAATTAGCTTAACTAAAGAAACATAAAGATTCAAACTTGTAGGAATCAAAATAAGCGTAGATGAGTAGAATTTGTGAAGAAAAGAGACCAATGCGATAATTAATTCTAGGAGGAGCTAAGAGTTACTTTAGAGAGATAACGAGAAGATAGAAAAAATTACGAACATAATTACTAGCTTCACTTGTTTGTGTCGCAATTTGGTTATGTTCATTTTTCTATAAAATTTTATTAACAACCATTTCATATTATAAGATTGTCATGAATAAGTTGATAAAAATTGACATTAATTATATTGTTGAAAATTTTAACATAAAGTTCAATTGTACATTTATCTTGGTAAAAATGCTTGCCATACATATCAATATACCGAAAATATGAATCCATTTGGACAAAACATGAAAATTTTTATAGAAATAGATTGCAATGATGATGGAAACAACGTATTTAAATACTGTTTTCGTCAACCCTACCAAATAAATAAATCCTTAACGCGATGTAAGAAAATCAACATCCATAGAAAGAACAGTAAACTACAAAAGACAGAAAATTGAAGTCAATTAATATTCAAAACTAACCATAATATATATCCCTTAAGAGAAAAAAAAATTTTTAAAAAGAAAGAAAAGAAAAACTAACCATAATATTTCATCAAAGAAATTTTTTTAAACATATTCAGACACAATTTCCCATGCACGTGAGTGTCATGCAAATAAATTAATTCGAAATTAATAAAATATGTATGACTAAGTAATTAAGGAATTTCTCATGGCCGTGCGTTCCTTGCATGTCATTTGTACCATTTCGAATAATTTAAGTTTGAGAAGCACACATAAGTGTAGTTTTTCACACAAGACAATAATTAGGAGACAATTTGTATGCAGGGTATACTAATAATAATAATCTAAAAGATACAAAATCCATTAACAAATATATATAGTATTGAGAATAGATTCAAACTTCGACTTCTTACTCGGTTTCATGCATGACGACATCCATGATGCACGGCCATATTTTAAGACAAAATTAATTTCTGTATTGTTTCATACAAATAAGAGTATTTTATTCATTATAGCTTACATGACAAGTCCAGTGTACGCATAACGTAAAATATGAAAAATGTGGGAGGAATTTACATTAAATCAGACTCCAAAGTAATTAAACTAGTTAATTACAAAATAATTTTACCTAAGAGTGAGGATTGGGTCGATGGTCGGGCTGGGTTTTTGGCCCAACTGGCAAACCGACCTAACTAAGGGTCAATCGGACCCAAACAGACCCAAGTTGGTTCTTCTCAATTAGTTTGGGTGGGTTAGGGGGTTGGACGCCTAGCTCTATTTTACCTATGAAAGATATGAATATCAAGTTTTCTTTAGAAAAAAAAAAAAAAAGAGGAAGGGGATACGGAAATCAGTTCTGTGTCTTTATAGATGACCTTTGACAGCGTTGTTGTTGTCATTTTACCTGGGCTAATTTAAGAACTTGTTTCAAAAATTTTTAGATGTGTATTTATCATTTCCTATAGAAATATGTCTAAATGAATGGTAAAAAAATGAATACTATTACATTTGAAATAACTGTGATGAAAAAGTAATAATACAAATAAAATTATTTAGAATTGTTTATTCGTTTTGTTTGAAATTCAGCAAATTCCAAACTTATAGCATGCAATCTTGAATAGTTTAACCAGTCAGATAATGTTTCTGCTCCTTTGCCTCTTTCAAAATATGATGATGATGATGATAAATTACACCAGATGTCCCCAATCTTTAAGTTCATTTTCACTTTCATCCTCAACTTTAAATTTATTCAAACTTATGCTCCCATGCACGTGTCTGTCGTGCAAACAAATTAATTCGAAATTATACACGATTAATTAATTTTGGAATTTTTCATGGCCGCGTGTGTTCCTTGTCATTAGTGCCATTTTGCATAATTAAGGCCTTTTTCTTTTCAAAGTTTCACGTGAGTCCGTGTAACTTACACACATTTTCAACTACACAAATATTTTTAATATAATACCAACTACCCATTTTATACGGAATGACGTGAACTCTTCAAAAAAATAAGCCCAGTTTGATAAGCACACACGCGTAATTTTTCACATGAAAGACAAATTAAAGTTAGAAGACAATTTATGTAGTAAGAAAAATGATACTACCTCCGTCCAAAAAATATAATCCGCTATTTCTTTTTCGTCCGTCCCAAAATATAGGCAATATTCCTTTTAAATATATAGTTAAAATATTACTTGTCTTTTATACCCTCATTTAATGTACACTGTTATCATTAAAATAGAGTAGTTGAAATAAAATATTTAATAAATGAGATGGTATATTAGGAAAATAATCTTACATTTTACTTTTCCAATACTATTAATTGTATTTTTCTTAATTTTTGTGAAAATAGAAATGGGCTATATTTATGGGATGGAGGTAGTAATACTTAAAATATAGTGATTTGGAAAATAAATTCAAACATCGACTTCTTACTAGGTGTCATGCATGCCCATATTTTTAATACACAAATAGTATACTGGTACTGAAAAATATAGCATGTTCGGGAATATATTTTTATGCATTTTCATTAATTTTATTTCAAATTTAAATTTGATCAAACCAATTACATCCACATATCTGGTGAGACCTACATATATTATACAGATCTCTACCATTTAAGTTTATTTATTCTCTCTCCTATTTCACATCTAATCTAAATCTATAAAAATACATAAAAATTTAATCCCTAACATGCACTTAAATAGAGTAGTTTGTTTATTATCTTACATTAAAAGTCCAACATAGGATGCAATAGTTCAACATCTCATGTAAATTGGTGAGAGGATCATTCTACTTATGCCGGACAGGGATATCGATCAGTTCTGAATTTTTATAGCTAAAAGTTCTATTTTAAATGGCAATAGTTCTAAGTTCTATTTTAAATGGTATTAGTTCTTGTCTTTATATCTCGACAAATTTGAGGACTTGTTGAGAAAGTTTTTAGAGTGTATTTAATAAAGAACTATGTCAAAATGAGCGGTAAAGAAATTAATATTACATCCGAAATAAATAATGAAAAAATAAGTATACAAATTAAAGTATTTAGAATTGTTTGTTTAATTTGAGATTCAACAAATTAAATTAAAAGCTAACATGCAATCTTGAATAGTTTAAACGGTCAGATAATGTTTAATGGAATGGTCAAGACCCAAAGGATTGTCTAATTTACATCTCTGCTCCTTTGCCTCTTTCAAAATATTGATCGAGGATAAATTACACCAAATGTCCAAAATCTTTAAGTTTATTTTCACTTTCATCCTCAACTTTTAATCTCAACAATTGATTCTTCAACTTTTGAAAAATATATGCAATATCAAAATGAATGGACTATATCAATTTTATTTATTTATTTTTTGAAATGCAAAAAATTATGTTTAAATACAACTAAACCAAAAATGGAAAAAAAAAAACACCTTAAATTTATATGAAAAAAGTGAATTTTTTTTAAAAGAGTATAAGGTTAGGAGAGAAACAGGAAGTGAATTTGTTTAATCTTTCTTTATTCATTTCTTTTTTTGTTTTTTGGTTACATATATTGCCATTGTCAGCTTATTAAAATTGAAAGGGTAATTTTGTTATTTAAAATAAATATTAACAAAAATCTTAACAAAATTAAACCATCTATTTAGATGGATGACACTTAATTTTAAAAGGTAGGTGACTCTATTGTCTAGAAAAAAGATTGAGGATTAAAATGTAAATAAATTCAAAAACTGAGGACCCTTAACGTAATTTACCAAATATTTAGTATTCAAATTTGAAGTCAAATTCTTGCAGCCAAAATATATGATCAGAGTAAGAGACTAAAGAAATGAAGAAAGAGTCTTTTCTTAACCAATTCAAACCGCTGAAAAATAATTTATTTTCAACCAAAATATTCTATAAATAGATGCAACAAAGCATTCACTCTCTTCATCCAAATCCCGCTCAAAACCAATTCTTCATCACAAAAAATTTTCACAAAACCATCAAAAGAACCCACAAATTAAATATCAAAATCTCAAGATCAAATCAAAATCAAGAAATTATGTCAACCCTTCAATCTTCAACCATTCTATGTTCATCATCATCTTCTCCAAACTGGGATCGAAGACAAACGAAAACTAGTGCAACCTTAAATCTTCCTAATAGAATCAGAAATATTTCTCTTCCGATCGTACAAAAGAAGGCAATTGTTGAAGAACTTGAGTTACATAATTCTAATGAAAGAAAACTCAGCCCTATTGATGGCAAAAAGTTTAGACGAAATGACGGATATGGCCCTGATCCACTCACAAAGGCGAAACTATACGCACTCCTCGAGGCCGTTGCAGATAGAGAAGAAATGCACAAGAATATTGGAGACCAAAGAAACAATTGGAACACCTTGCTTTTAACCTCGATCAACGCCGTCACTCTCACGGCGGCTACTATGACTGGAATTGCCGCTGTTAGTGGTGCCGGTGCTATGGCTCCGGTGGCGGCGTTGAAGCTTTCTTCGACCGCTATGTACCTTTCGGCCACTGGGATGTTGATGATAATGAACAAAATCCAACCATCTCAGCTTGCTGAGGAGCAAAGAAATGCAGCAAGATTGTTCAAACAAATTCATAATCAGATTCAAACAATGATAGCAATAGGAAACCCTACAATCACAGATGTTAAAGAAATCATGGAGAAGGTTTTAGCTCTTGATAAGGCTTACCCTCTTCCTCTCCTCGGTGCAATGTTGGAGAAATTTCCGGCGGCCATCGAGCCTGCCGTGTGGTGGCCGGAGCAGCGCCGGCGACCTGCGAAAGCCCTCGACCGGGAAAACAGTTGTAACGGTTGGAACAAGAAGTTGGAGGAGGAGATGAGAGAAATAATTAAGGTGATAAAAAAGAAAGATAAAGCTGATTACTTGAGATTAGGAGGAAAAGCCCTAAAATTGAACAAACTTTTAGCAATTAGTGGGCCTTTACTAACAGGGTTAGCAGCCGTGGGGTCCGCTTTTTCAGACCACGGTTCTTGGCCGGCGGTGGCAGTTGGAGTTTTCGCCGGAGCTTTGGCCAGCGTGGTGAATACGTTCGAGCATGGCGCACAAGTGGGGATGGTGTTCGAGATGTATAGAAGTAATGCAGGATTTTTCAAGATGATGGAGGAGACGATAGAATCGAATTTGCGAGAAGAAGATTTGGGGAGAAGAGAAAATGGTGAATTGTTTGAGATGAAGGTTGCATTGCAGTTGGGGAGAAGTTTATCACAGCTTAGAGATCTTGCAGCTTCTTCTTCTGGTAAAGAGGAGGAGGAGATGGAAGAGTTTGCAAGCAAGCTTTTCTGAAGATGACGAGCTTGCTTTGATATAGTTATTGTACATGCATGTACGTAAACATAACATTTTTTGTAGAATACAAGAAATTAATTAATTCTTTTATTGGTTTGTATATCGAAATTAAATTCAATACAATTCTTTTAATTTATTTCATTGTAAAATTTAGTTAATGAGGAAATGGATTTTATGAAATTAATTTTATGGTGCACTGAATCTTGGAGATGAATGGTCAGGGTTGAATGAGTACAACCTTGTTGATGGAGAAACTAAAATATCGAATTTATATAGCAATGATTTGAACTCGTGACGCTTTTCTACTCGATAAAATATTTAGATCGAACTAAATCCACAGCATCTAAAAATAATGCAATTCATTCTCATGTACCAAAAATTAGAGGTGAGATTCATCTCCTCACATATTACCACTCCTGATCTTTTGGAACAAAATACATCAATGTACCATAAAAGAAAGCCATGAAATGATTATTTTGTTCTTCCCTTAAAAGACAGTACTTTCCTTGATACTTGAAAATATCCATATGGTATTTCCCTCTTCCTGTTCAACAATCAATTTATACAAGGAACCAACCACGACAACAAAATTAAGTCACTAGTTTGTCCCCCCTCTCTCTGTCTCTCTTTAATTTCTTTCTGTTTTTTAACCCCTACTAGGCAGCAGTAGTAGCAGCATATTATAAGTAATTATTCCAACGTTGATCATGAATATTTTCTAGACAGTATAATTTCAATATTTGACGGAATACAATTATTGCCTTCGGCAATAGAAATTTCTCAAATACTTGAAGGGTAAGAGGCTTTATTGATAATGCGATACGAGGAACAAGAATACTTCGCTTGTATGTCAAATATTGAATGCAAGATATAATATCTCAGAGAGCACTACATCCGATTAAGTTGATATATTCTTTGCGTGCCATTTCAATGAGAAATAAATAATTGACGATTTTCGGAGACTATATTAGGTAAGACAATATAAGGTGAAATTTTGAACATTAAAGTGGCATATTTCAGAGTGTTTTGCTTCTTAAATTAAGTATACGGGTTTAGGAGTATTGGTATGAAGAATGATCGTTGAAGTTCAAACACTTGAAGCGAAGATGAAGGTTTGGTGAATCAATTAAATTGGTTCCTCTAAAGAGATATGCACCAAGTGGATATATACATCAAATGGAGTAAAGATAGAAGATTATGGGTTATATTGACTCAAAATCTATAGATAATTAATTAGTTGGAGGACCTACTTGACAATTGTAACTATTTGGCCTACAAGTGATAATCCAACTAATTAGTGCTTGTTTTGCAAACCATTTTTTCATGATATATTCCTTTAACGGAGTTAATTTAACCTCTATATTCAATTGTACATTCTATGAGATTTATATCTTTGGGAAAATAATTCTTGTTTTGAAATTAGCTTAACTAAAGAAACATATAGATTCAAACTTAATTGCAAGAATCAAAATAAGCGTAGATGAGTAGAATATGTGAAGAAAAGAGACCAATGCAAAAATTAATTCTAGAGAGGAGCTAGGAGTTACTTTAGAGAGACAACAAGAAGATAGAAAAAATTACGAACATAATTACGAGCTTTGCTTGTTTGTGTCGTAGTTTGGTTGTGTTCATTTTTCTATAAAATTTTATTAACGACCATTTCATATGATAAGATTGTCAATAAGTTGATAAAAATTGACATTAATTATATTGTTCAAAATTTTAACATAAAGTTCAATTGTATATTTACTTATCTTGGTAAAAATGCTTGCCATACCTATCAATATACCGAAAATATGAATCCATTTGGACAAAACATGAAAATTTGTATAGAAATAGATTGTAATGATGATGGAAACAACGTAAATAATGTTTTCGTCAACCCTACCAAATAAATAAATCCTCAACGCGATGTAAGAAAATCAACATCCATAAAAAGAACAGCAAACTATAAAAAACAGAAAATTGAAGTCCATTAATATTCAAAACTAACCATAATATATATCCCTTAAGAGAAAAAAAAATTAAAAAAAAGAAAGAAAAGAAAAACTAACCATAATATTTCGTCAAAGAAAATTTTTTAAACATATTCAGACATAATTTCCCATGCACGTGAGTGTCATGCAAATAAATTAATTCGAAATTAATAAAATATGATTGACTCATTACTTGGGGAATTTTTCATGGCCGTGTGTTCCTTGTCATTTGTACCATTTCGAATAATTTAAGTTTGATGAGCACACATAAGTGTAGTTTTTCACATAAGACAGTAATTAGGAGACAATTTGTATGCACGGTATACTACGACTACTACTACTACTAATAACAATAATAATAATAACAATAATAATAATAATAATAATAATAATAATAATAATAATAATAATCTAAAGGATTCAAAATCGATCCATGAACAAATTGTTGGAAAAAAATAACCCGAATAGTATTTCGGATTAATCCCAAGACCTTTACCTTCGGTTAAGAAATATCAAGTAAACAAGGAGAAATAAAAGTACGGAATAAAACAACACAAGATTTACATGGAAAACTCCAAAATCGGAGAAAAACCACGGCCGTTGTCAAATGACAACCAGAAGAAAAATTCACTATGTGGAAAATTGTTACAACCACGCTCTCAGTAATTTTTCTTCTCACCCGACCAAACTACAATCTCGCAATTCTTTTATCTTTCGTGTATCGCTTCTACACTTGAAGTTTCTCAACACGCTTTGTACATAAAAGAAATTGCTTGTGTTTGAGTTATTACAATTGAAATTGAAGGCTAGTATTTATAGGCAAAACTTGTGAGCACCTTCTGCGCAATTATCAACAATTGCGTCCTCCATTTTGCAAGCTCAACCTTCAATTTCCTTAGTGGCAATAAAAAAACCTGCACAAAGGCCTGCACACTTTGCTCCTTTTGCATTAAAAATGAGCCACCTTTATTGACTTTTGGAAAAGCATGTCTCCAATTTGTCTCCACTTTGATGACTTTTCCCCGTGAATCCATGCACCAAAGATTTACATCAAACATCAAATCACAAATTGTTTTATGGGCCACTTCCATACTGATTATTTTAATCAATTCTCAACAATCTCCACCATGATTAAAATAATCAGCATAACTTCTATTGTTAAACACCATCTCTACCGAAGGTCATAATTCTCAATGTAGAGAATTATCATACTCCACCATAAAGAGTATTCCACTTAGAATTAGCTACCAATTCTAAGAATTTTACCTTGAAACATGTCGAACATTCCTTGTTGAAATTTATGGTGCAATCTCCTCACTTGACTTTCGTGGAGATTCCTCAACCATCGACATACTTTCCATCACACACCTTGCATCACCGTCAAGCCAATGCCCGTGTGCAAATTGTGGACCCGCTAACAACAGTGCATCCTTTATCATGGCAACTAGCGGCATGCCATAAGGATGATTTAATATGCTCTTTCAAAGAGCATCATCATCTCCCATTAAGAGAGACATCACAAGATCGAGATCTTCATTTGCTGATCCTGCTCTGTTTTGTGGATAATTTCTTTTGAGGTGTCCCGATTGACCACATACCCAACAAATTATTTGGTTCTTCTTTGGAGTATTTCTCTTCCACTTTGCAGCAACAAGCGCTGAATTTTCAGATGGAATACTGTTTCTACCAATCAGCCTTCTTTCCTCAGAAATCAATTTACTGGTGACTTCTGTAAAACTTACTGTATCCTTCCCATACATCAAAATCGGCTTGATGTGTTCATAGGAGGATGGAAGAGACTAGATGAGCCTCAGTGCTTTGTCCTCATCATCAACTTGAACTCCAATAGCTTCCAACTCAGAGACGATTCCATTGAGAGTACTCAAATGATCTGAAATCTTAGTACCTTCATCCATTCGTAAAGAATGAAATTGCTCCTTTAGGTACAACCGATTTGAGAGACTCTTTGTTTGATACAGCTCTTCAAGCTTTTCCCAAAGTTTTTTTGCCAACGATATTCCAAGTACGTTGGCAAGGACATTTTTTGCAAGACAGAGACGAATCATACTTGCAGCTCTCAAATCCAAGTCTTCCCAATCCTCGTCCCCTTTCACTTTGTCAGCACTAACAGTCGTTTTTTCTTCACCATCAATTTTAATGCCTTTACCAGCATCTTTGCCCGAAACAGAAGTTGGTTTACCTTCCAAAACCTTGTGTAGTCTAGTTTGAATCAAAACATCCTTGACTTGTGCTTGCCACAAGCCAAAATTGATTCTTCCGTCAAATTTCTCCACCTCAAACTTTGAGCCTGACATTTCTTACTTCGCGATCTTAGTTTGGTAAACGTTGGGGCCAAACTCCACCGCACGGAAGAACCTCGCTCTGATACCAGTTGTTGGGAAAAAATAACCCGAATAGTATTTGGATTAATCCCAAGACCTTTACCTTCGGTTAAGAAATATCAAGTAAACAGGAGAAATAAAAGTACGGGAATAAAACAACACAAGATTTACGTGGAAAACTCCAAAATCGGAGAAAAACCACGACCGTTGTCAAATGACAACCAGAAGAAAAATTCACTATGTGGAAAATTGTTACAACCACGCTCTCAGTAATTTTTCTTCTCATCCGACCAAACTACAATCTCGCAATTCTTTTATCTTTCGTGTATCGCTTCTACACTTGAAGCTTCTCAACACGCTTTGTACATAAAAGAAATTGCTTGTGTTTGAGTTATTACAATTGAAATTGAAGGCTAGTATTTATAGGCAAAACTTGTGAGCACCTTCTGCGCAATTATCAACAATTGCGTCCTCCATTTTGCAAGCTCAACCTTCAATTTCCTTAGTGGCAATAAAAAAAACCTGCACAAAGGCCTGCACACTTTGCTCCTTTTGCAGTAAAAATGAGCCACCTTTATTGACTTTTGGAAAAGCATGTCTCCAATTTGTCTCCACTTTGATGACTTTTCCCCGTGAATCCATGCACCAAAGATTTGCATCAAACATCAAATCACAAATTGTTTTATGGGCCACTTCCATGTTGATTATTTTAATCAATTCCCAACACAAATATAGTATTGAGAATAAGATTCAAACTTCGATGTCTTACTCGGTCTCACGAATGACGACATCCATGATGCACGACCATATTTTAAGACAAAATTAATGTATTGTTTTATACAAATAGGAGTATTGTATTCATTATATCTTGTATATGACAAGTCCAATGTATGCACAACGTAAGATATAAAAAATGAGAGAGGAATTCGCATTAAATTAGACTCCAAAGTAAATTGGTTAATTACAAAACAATTTTTCCTGAGAGTGGGCAATATTGGGTCAATGGTCCGGTCCAGTCAACTTTTGTTTTTTGCCCCCAACCAGCAAACTAACTTGATTGAATGCCAATCTGACCCAAACGGACCCGAGTTCATTCTTCTCATCAATCATTTTGGGCAACTTGAAGGGTTGGATGCCTAGCTCTATTTTACCTATAAAAGATATGAATGTTAGTTTTCCTAATTTGTGGGGTGGTTAGGGGGGGGTGGAGGGGGATCCGAAAATCAGTTCTGTGTCTTTAGACGTGTATTTATTATTTACTATAGAAACATATGTCTAAATGAATGGTAAAAAAAAAATACTATTACATTTGAAATAACTATGATGAAAAAGTAATAATACAAATAAAATTATTTTGAATTTTTGTTTGAAATTCAGCAAATTACAAACTTAGAGCATGCAACATTGAATAGTTTAACCAGTCAGATGATGTTTAATGGAATGGTCAAGACCCAACGAGGATGGTCTAATTGACTTCTCTGCTCCTTTGCCTCTTTCAAAATCTTGAGGATAAATTACACCAAATGTCCCCAATCTTTAAGTTTATCTTCACTTTCTTACTCAAATTTATATTCTTCACGTGAATATAGATTTCTTAACATTTAGAAAACATGTATTATCCACATCGAAATGAATGGATTCTATTAAAGTTAACGCTGAACACAATTATACTAAGAAGATATATAATTTACATTTAAAAATGAAAATTAAACAATACAAAAAATTAATTGTACTTCGTCTTCTATGTGGAAGACTGGAATGATATTTAGGTCTTTGTTTGATTCACTATAAAATTTTAAATTTTTTCTCTCTCATTCTTTTCAATCACACACGTAATTATTATACATTTTTTAATACACAATCTCTCATTTTCAACCACACAATTTACACACAATTCTAAAATATTATATTAATAGTGAAGTAAACAAGGCTTTAATGAGAAAATTGTTTCCTTCTACTCAACCCATGACCAAGTTTTATTGCACCAACTGTGAGCGGTAATTGTAAGGTGAGGAGTTGAGGATAGACGAAGTGAATTTATATGGATGCACTTTTACAAGACAGATGACTCGATTGTATAGAATAAAAAAAAATTGAGGATAAAAGTGTAAATAAATTCAAAGATTTAGGATGCTTGATGTAGTTTTTCAAATACTTGGCATTCAAGTTGAAAGTCAAATTCTTGCAGCCAAAATATATGATCAGAGTAAAGAAACGGTCTTTTCTTCACCAATTCAAACCGCTGCAAATATTTCATTTTCAACCAACCAATTCTATAAATAGATGCAACATATTCACTCTCTTCATCCAAATCCCACTCAAAACAATTCTTCACCACAAAAAATTTCCACAAAACCATCGAAAGAACCCACAAATCAAGATCTCAAGATCAAAATCAAAATCAAGAAAAAATGTCAACCCTTCAATCTTCAACCATTCTATGTTCATCATCATCTTCTCCAAACCGGGGTCGAAGACGAACGAAAACCAGTGCAACCTTAAATCTTCCTAGTAGAATCAGAAATATTTCTCTTCCGAAAGTGCAAAAGAAGGCGATTGTTGAAGAACTTGAGTTACACAATTCTAATGAAAGAAAACTCAGCCCCGTTGATGGCAAAAAGCTTAGAAGAAATGATGGAAATGGCCCTGATCCACTCGTAATGGCGAAACTATACGCACTCCTCGAGGCCGTTGCAGATAGAGAAGAAATGCACAAGAATATGGGAGATCAAAGGAACAATTGGAACACCTTGCTTTTAACCTCGATCAACGCCATCACTCTCACGGCAGCGACTATGACCGGAATTGCAGCCATTAGTGGTGGTGGTGCTATGGCTCCGCTGGCAGCGTTGAAGCTTTCTTCGACCGCTATGTACCTTTCGGCCACCGGGATGTTGATGATAATGAACAAAATCCAACCATCTCAGCTTGCTGAGGAACAAAGAAATGCAGCAAGATTGTTCAAACAAATTCATAATCAGATTCAAACAATGATAGCAATAGGAAACCCTACAATCACAGATGTTAAAGAAATCACGGAGAAGGTTTTAGCTCTTGATAAGGCTTACCCTCTTCCTCTCCTCGGTGCAATGTTGGAGAAGTTTCCGGCGGCCATAGAGCCCTCCGTGTGGTGGCCGGAGCAGCACTGGCTACCGGCAAAAGCCCTCGACCGGGGAAACAGTTTTAATGGTTGGAACAACAAGTTGGAGGAGGAGATGAGAGAAATAATTAATGTGATAAGAAAGAAAGATAAAGCTGATTACTTGAGATTAGGAGGAAAAGCCCTAAAATTGAACAAACTTTTAGCAATTAGTGGGCCTTTACTAACAGGGTTAGCAGCCGTGGGGTCTGCTTTTGCAGACCATGGCTCTTGGCCGGCGGTAGCAGTTGGAGTTTTCGCCGGAGCTTTGGCCAGCGTGGTGAATACGTTCGAGCATGGCGCACAAGTGGGGATGGTGTTCGAGATGTATAGAAGTAATGCAGGATTTTTCAAGATGATGGAGGAGACAATAGAATCGAATTTGAGAGAAGAAGATTTGGAGAGAAGAGAAAATGGCGAATTGTTTGAGATGAAGGTTGCATTGCAGTTGGGGAGAAGTTTATCACAGCTTAGAGATCTTGCCACTTCTTCTTCTGGTAGAGAGGAGGAGGAGATGGAAGAGTTTGCAAGCAAGCTTTTCTGAAGATGATGAGCTTGCTTTGATATATATAGTTATTGTACATGCATGTACGTGATTTAGCTGACATAACATTTTTTGTAGAATACAAGAAATTAATTAATTCTTTTATTGGTTTGTATATCAAAATTAAATTTAATACAATTCTTTTATTTCATTTGATTGTAACATTTAGTTATATAATGAGGAAGTGGGTTTTATGAAATAAATTTTATGGTGTACTGAATCTTAGAGATGAATGATCAGGGTTGAATTAGTACAACTTCGTTGATGGAGAAACTGAAATATCAAATTTACGGAGCAATGATTTGAACTCAGGACGCTTTTTTTACTTTGATATAATATTTAGATCGAGCTAAATCCATAGCATCTAAAAATAATACAATTCGTTCTCATGTAGCAAAAATAAGATGTGAGATTAATCTCCTTACATATTACCACTCTTGATCTTTCGGAACAAAATACATCCATGTACCGTGAAAGAAAGACGTGAAATAACTATTTTGTTCTTCTCTTAGAAAATAGTTTATAGTTTTCTTGATACTTGAAAGTATCCATATATATAGTATTTCCCTCTTCCTGTTCAACAATAACTAGTCTATTACCCGTGCGATGCACGGGAATCTTTTACTATCTAAAGACGTATTTTTCTTAATTATAAAAAATATGAATTAAAATATAAAATATGAAAATCATGAAATAAAAGTAATTTAATCGCATTATCTTATTACAAATTATCACCAAAACTAATTGCTAATCCCCAATGATTGATTTACATAAATATAAGCTCAATTGCTAAGGCTCAATGATTACTCCACCTGAATAAACAAAACTCAATCTTTTATAAGCGAAAAAATTCTATCTTCTTTATCAAGTTTTGATGTGGGATTCATATGGACAGCTTAAAAAATAATTAAGAAAAATACAATTTAAAGAAACGAATAAAAGGAAAAAAATAAAAATAAAATAATATCGAAATATTATCAATTTTTTTAGTACTTATATATAGACCCGATTACTAATGCCAAAATCATTGTTACATAAAGGCACCCAACATCTCCTCATTTATTAAACTTTCAATCTGTAACTCTTCTTCCACTTAGAAAGTAAGAAAGGAAAAAGAAAAAACCAAGAAAAACAGAATTTTTTTTCTAAAAAATAATCAATAAATTTAAGTAACTGTTAGTAACGAAGAGCATGTGCTCATAAATGTATATAATATATTATTTTTTAAAATAAATGCAATATAAATAATAATTTAATTTTAGAGAAGCAAAAAAATATTTTAAAAAGAAGCAAGTCGGTAATTCTCCAACAAAATGTATTAATAATTTAATTTTGACACTATAACTTAAATGTGAAGATAAAATATGTTTAAGAAAATTTCCACAAACCACAGTTCCAATGTTGTAATAATAATATGATAGCTTTTTTTATTCTCCTTTTATCAACTTTTGATGTGGGGACTCTTCTTCCCCTTAGAAAGAAAATGGAAAAATGAACAATAAAATAATAATAATCATAAATAAAATAAAATAAAATTGAAAATTTTTCAAAAAACTTTTTAATACATTGTATATATAGACCCAATTATTAAGGCCCAAATCATTGCCACATTCAGGAACTTAACCTCCTTTTATAGATGAGAAATCCCTCATTATTTTATTAACTTTTGATGTGGTATTTTTCTCCCACTTAAAAAGAAAGAAAAGAGAAAAAAAAAATAAGAAATACGATTTTTTAAAAAAAAAACCCATAAAAGGACAAAAAGAAAAATAAAAAGATAAATGAAAATAAAATAATAAAATCATATTGAAATATTTTTATAAAAATTTTTAATACTTCTATATATATGCCCGATTATTAAGACCCAAATCATTCCGTTTAGAAAGAAAGGGTAAAAAAAAATAAATATAAATATAAAAATGAAATAATATTGAAATATATTTTAGAACAACTTTTTAATACTTGCATGTATGAGCCCGATTGCTCAGACCCAAATCATTGCCGTAATAAGAAATTTAACTTCCTTTAATAGATAAGAAATCCTATATCATTTCATAAATTTTTGATGTGAGATTCTTCTCCACTTAAAAAAAAAAAAACAAAAGATACAGAAAAATAAAAATAAAAAGATAAATGAAAATAAAATAATAAAATTATATTGAAATATTTTTACAAAACTTTTTAATACTTATATATATATATATATATATATATGCCTGATTATTAAGACCCAAATTATCCCATTTAGAAAGAAAGGGTAAAAAAAGAAAAAGAAAAATAAAAATAAAATAATATTGAAATATATTTTAGAATAACGTTTTAATACTTGCATGTATGAGCCCGATTGCTCAGGCCCAAATCATTGCCGTAATAAGAAATTTAACCTCCTTTTATTATAGATAAGAAATCCTATATTATTTCATAAATTTTCAATGTGGGATTCTTCTACACTTAAAAAGAAAGGAAAAGATAAAGAAAGAGAGAAAAAAAAGCAAAATGAAAATAAAATAATAAAATTATATTGAAATATTTTTACAAAACTTTTTAATACTTCTATATATATGTCCGATTATTAAGACCCAAATCATCCCGTTTAGAAAGAAAGGGTAAAAAAAAGAAAAATAAATCTAAAAATAAAATAATATTGAAATATATTTTAGAACAACTTTTTAATAGTTTCATGTATGAGCCCGATTGCTCAGGCCAAAATCATTGCCGTAATAAAAAATTTAACCTCCTTTTATAGATAAAAAATCTTATATCATTTCATAAATTTTCAATATGGGATTCTTCTCAACTTAAAAAGAAAGGAAAAGATAAAGAAAGAGAGAAAATGAAAAGAAAAGAAAAGGCCCAAAAAAGAAAAAATGGAAAAACAAAAAAAAAAAAAAAAATCAATTAATGCGCGTGGTCAAGGAATTGATCCACGTACCTTGTACATAAGTTGTGACCAAGGGAGCAATTGATCTCCTTAGTCAAAAATACTACACGGCTGCTATAAATGCAGCTGTGTAACCATTAAATATTAAATATAAAAAAAATAAAAGGAGAGAGATGTGTAAAGAGGGCATTGGGATTTGTGAAGAGGAGTTTTAGGCGGGAAAAACACCAAAATCACTTCTGTTTTTATATATTATATAGATTTATAAAAAGAACCAACCTCGACAATAAAATTAAGCCATTAGTTTGTCCTCTCTCTCTCTCTCTTTTTAATACGCTACTAGGCAGTAGTAGTAGCGTATTAGAAGTAATTATTCCAGAGATGATCATGACACTTTTCTAGATAGTGTGATTTCAATATTTGACGGAAGACAATTATTGCCCTCAAGCAATAGAAATTTCGCAAAGACATGAAGGGTAAGAGGCTTTATTGATAAATGTGATATGACGAACGACAGATACTTTGCTTGTATGTCAAATATTAAATGAAAGATATAATATCTCTGAGAGCACTATATCTGATTAAGTTGATATATTCTTTGAGTGCATGCCGTTTTAATGAAACATAAATAATTAACGATTTTCAGAGACTATATTATAGGTAAGACAATATTAGGTGAAATTGTAATGCCAGGGTGGCATCTTCGAGAGTGTTTTGCTTATTAAATTGAGTAGATGGCTGTGCGAGCGAGTATTGGTATGAAGAATGACGGTTGAAGTTCAAAGATTTGAAGCGAAGATGAGGGTTGGTGAATCACTTAAATTGGTTCCCCTAAAGGCCCACGTACCAAGTGGATATATATGAAATTGAGTCAAGATGGAAGATTATGGGTTGTTGACTAAAAATTTATAAATAACTAATTAGTTGAACGACCCACTTGATTGTCACTATTTGCCCTATAAGTGATAAGAATAATTGTTCAAATACGCATAATTTTCGTGTATATTTGTGGCACACTCTAATAGGGTGTGGCATGAAGTGATTATAGTATCCCCCAAAAGTAGGGGGCCCATGCCCTATTAGGGTGTGACAAGTGTATGTACTCCAGGCAACACCCAAGTGATAATCCAAATTAGTGTGTGTTTGGCAAATCATTTTTTCATGATATGTTTCTTTAGGATATATTTGATTGGTGATAGAGTTGATATGCACGCAATTTCGTGTAAAATATGTGGTTAATATTGTATTGAAAAATATATGTGTGATTAAAAATGTGTATGGCTACACGGAATTACATGCATATAACTTGGTGATCAAAAGAACAAGGTCTTAATGGAGTAACTTTTATATTCGATTGCACATTCTATGAGATTTATATCTTCGGGAAAATAATTCTTGTTTCGAAATTAGCTTAACAAAAGAAACATATAGATTCAAACTTGTAGCAATCAAAATAAGCGTAGATGAGTAGAATTTGTGAAGAAAAGAGACCAATGCAGCTAGGAGTTACTTTAGAGAGATAACAAGAATGTAGAAAAAATTACGAACATAATTACGAGCTTTGCTTGTTTGTGTCGTAGTTTGGTTGTGTTCATTTTTCTATAAAATTTTATTAACGACCATTTCATATGATAAGATTGTCAATAAGTTGATAAAAATTGACATTAATTATATTGTTGAAAATTTTAACATAAAGTTCAATTAATGTACATTTATCCTGGTAAAAATGCTTGCCATACATATCAATATACCGAAAATGTGAATCCATTTGGACAAAACATGAAATTTTTTATAGAAATAGATTGCAATGATGATGGAAACAACGTATTTAAATAATGTTTTCCTCAACCCTACCAAATAAATAAATCCTCAACGCGATGTAAGAAAATCAACATCCTTAGAAAGAACAGTAAACTATAAAAGACAGAAAATTGAAGTCCATTAATATTCAAAACTAACCATAATATATATATATATACCTTAAGAGAAAAAAAAATTTAAAAAGAAAGAAAAGAAAAACTAACCATAATATTTCATCAAAGAATTTTTTTAAACATATTCCGACATAATTTCCCATGCACGTGAGTGTCATGCAAATAAATTAATTCGAAATTAATAAAATATGATTGACTGATTACTTGGGGAATTTTTCATGGCCGTGTGTTCCTTGTCATTTGTACCATTTCGAATAATTTAAGTTTGATGAGCACACATAAGTGTAGTTTTTCACATAAGACAATAATTAGGAGACAATTTGTATGCGCGGTATAGTAATAACAGGAATATTCCGTTCCCACCGGTGGTTTTTAAAAATAAAAACCATCGGGCCATTTTGGTCGATTCACTCGTTTAATCCTACAGGATCCTGGAATCAACACGGCGAGGGGAAGTGCTAGGAATTTTCCGATATTTTTCCGGCGACACCGTAGCCGCCGTGACCACCGGTCAAAGTTTTGGTGATGTTTTTGGTCGCCCCAGACTGTTGATTTGATTTGGTGGGATTTGAAACGGTCGAATCGACTTCAAAAATGGCGATGGTTTTTATTTTTAAAAACCACCGATGGAAACTTAAAATTCCTGATAGTAATAATAGTAATAATACTAATCGAAAGGATAGAAAATTGTATCCATGAACAAATATAGTATTCAGAATAAGATTCAAACTTCGACGTCTTACTCGGTGTCATGCATGACGACATCCATGATGCACGGCCATATTTTAAGACAAAATTAATGTATTGCTTCATACAAATAAGAGTATTGTATTCATTATGTCTTGTATATGACAAGTCCAACATATGCACAACGTAAGATATGAAAAAGGAGAGCGGAATTTACATTAAATCAGACACCAAAGTAAATTGGTAAATCTATATAATATATAAAAACAGAAGTGATTTTGGTGTTTTTAAAAAGCTCACTCTTGTAGTCACAATCTTCTCTTTCTGCATCTCTCTTTTCGTTTTTAATATTTAATGCTACACGGCGTTTATAGCGTAGTGTAGTATTACAAACAGGAGGCCAATTGCTCCCTTGGTCTACTTATTACCGATTAAAGCGCCGCATTTGTTAGTGCGTGGCCAGGGGATCAAACTCACGACCATGTGCGGCATTAATTATTTTTAATTTTTTCTTTTTGGGAATTTTTTCTCTCTTTCTTTATCTTTTCCTTTCTTTTTAAGTGGAGAAGAATCGCGTAAATTTATAAAATGATATAGGATTTCTTATCTATAAAGGAGATTAAATTTTTATTCACGACAATGATTTGAACGGCTTTGAGCACATCATGCAAGTATTAAAAAGTTGTTCTAAAATATATTTCAATATTATTTTATTTTATATTTATTTTCTTTTTTTACCCTTTCTTTCTAAGCGGGGTGATTTGGGTCTTAATAATCGGGCATATATATAGAAGTATTAAAAAGTTTTGTAAAATTTTTAAAAATATTTCAATATAATTTTATTATTTTATTTTCATTTTCATTTTTTCTCTCTTTCTTTATCTTTTCCTTTCTTCTTAAGTAGAGAATAATCCCACATCAATTTATGAAATGATATAGGATTTCTTATCTATAAAGAAGGTTAATTTCTTATTCTGCTATTACGGCAATGATTTGGGCCTTTGAGCAATCGGGCTCATACATGCAAGTATTAAAAAGTTATTCTAAAATATATTTCAATATTATTTTATTTTTATATTTATTTTTCTTTTATTTACCATTTCTTTTTAAATGGGATGATTTGGGTCTTAATAATCGGACATATATATAGAAGTATTAAAAAGTTTTGTAAAAATATTTCAATATAATTTTATTATTTTATTTTCATTTATCTTTTTTTTCCTTTTCTTTATCTTTTCCTTTTTTTTAAGTGGAGAAGAATCTCACATCGAAAATTTATGAAATGATATAGGATTTCTTATCTATAAAAGGAGGTTAAATTTCTTATTACAGCAATGATTTGAGCCTGAGCAATCGGGCTCATACATGCAAGTATTAAAAAGTTGTTCTAAAATATATTTCAATATTATTTTGTTTTTATATTTACTTCAATATATAGAAGTATTAAAAAGTTTTGTAAAATTTGTAAAAATATTTCAATATAATTTTATTATTTTATTTTCATTTTTCTTTTTTTTTCCTCTCTTTCTTTATCTTTTCCTTTCTTCTTAAGTAGAGAAGAATCCCACATCGAAAATTTATGAAATGATATAGATTTCTTATCTATAAAAGGAATTCGATTTTCTTATTGACAATGATTTGAGGCGAGCAATCGGGCTCATACATGCAAGGATTAAAAAGTTATTCTAAAATATATTTCAATATTATTTTATTTTTATATTTATTTTTCTTTGTTTTACCATTTCTTTTTAAATGGGATGATTTGGGTCTTAATAATCGGGCATATATATAGAAGTATTAAAAAGTTTTGTAAAAATATTTCAATATAATTTTATTATTTTATTTTCATTTATCTTTTTTTTTCTTTTTCTTTATCTTTTCCTTTTTCTTTTAAGTGGAGAAGAATCTCACATCGAAAATTTTATGAAATGATATAGGATTTCTTATCTATAAAAGGAGGTTAAATTTCTTATTACAGCAATGATTTGGGCCTGAGCAATCGGGCTCATACATGCAAGTATTAAAAAGTTGTTCTAAAATATATTTCAATATTATTTTCTTTTTATATTTATTTTTCTTTTTTTTACCCTTTCTTTCTAAACGGGATGATTTGGGTCTTAATAATCGGGCACATATATATAAGTATTAAAAAGTTTTGTAAAAATATTTCAATATAATTTTATTATTTTATTTTCATTTTTCTTTCTTTTTTCTTTTGGTCCATTTATGGGTTTTTAAAAAAAAAATCATATTTCTTATTTTTTTTCTCTTTTCTTTCTTTTTAAGTGGGAGAAAAATACCATATCAAAAGTTAATTAAAATAATGAGGGATTTCTTATCTATAAAAGGAGGTTAAGTTCCTTAATGTGGCAATGATTTGGGCCTTAATAATTGGGTCTATATATACAATGTATTAAAAAGTTTTTTGAAAAGTTTTCAATTTTATTTTATTTATTTATTATTATTATTATTATTTTACTGTTCATTTTTCCATTTTCTTTCTAAGGGGAAGAAGAGTCCTCACATCAAAAGTTGATAAAAGGAGAATAAAAAAAAACTATCATTTTTCCATTTATCTTTTTTTTTCTTTTTCTTTATCTTTTCCTTTTTTTTAAGTGGAGAAAAATCTCACATCGAAAATTTATGAAATGACATAGGATTTCTTATCTATAAAAGGAGGTTAAATTTCTTATTACAGCAATGATTTGGGCCTAAGCAATCGGGCTCTTACATGCAAGTATTAAAAAGTTGTTCTAAAATATATTTCAATATTATTTTCTTTTTATATTTATTTTTCTTTTTTTTACCCTTTCTTTCTAAACGGGATGATTTGGGTCTTAATAATCGGGCATATATATAGATGTATTAAAAAGTTTTGTAAAAATATTTCAATATAATTTTATTATTTTATTTTCATTTTTCATTTTTTTTCTTTTTGTCCATTTATGGGTTTTTTTTTAAAAAAAATCATATTTCTTATTTGTTTTTCTCTTTTCTTTCTTTTTAAGTGGGAGAAAAATACCATATCAAAAGTTAATTAAAATAATGAGGATTTCTTATCTATAAGGAGGTTAAGTTCCTTAATGTGGCAATGATTTGGGCCTTAATAATTGGGTCTATATATACAATGTATTAAAAGTTTTTGAAAAGTTTTCAATGTTATTTTATTTTATTTATTATTATTATTATTATTATTTTCTTGTTCATTTTCCATTTTCTTTCTAAGGAAGAAGAGTCCCCACATCAAAAGTTGATAAAGGAGAATAAAAAAACTATCATATTATTATTACAACATTAGGCTATGGTTTGTGGAAATTTTAAGTAGCATATTTTATCTTCACATTTAAGTTATAGTATCAAAATTAAATTATTAATACATTTTGTTGGAGAATTACCAACTTGCTTCTTTTTAAAATATTTTTTTGCTTCTCTAAAATTAAATTATTATTTGTATTGCATTTATTTAAAAAAATAATATATTATATATATTTATGAGCACATGCTCTTCATTACTAACAATTACTTAAATTTATTGATGATTTTTTTAAAAAAAAATTTCTGTTTTTCTTGGTTTTTTCTTTTCCTTTCCTACCTAAGTGGACGAAGAGTTACACATTGAAAGTTTAATAAAAAAAAAAAATGATTTTGGCATTAGTAATCGGGTCTATATATAAGTACTAAAAAAATTGATAATATTTTGATATTATTTTATTTTTATTTTTTTCCTTTTATTCGTTTCTTTAAATTGTATTTTTCTTTAATTATTTTTAAGCGTCATATGAATCGCGTCAAAACTTTGATAAAGAAGATGGAATATTTTGGCCTGTAAAAGATTGAGTTTTATTTATTCAGGTGGAGTAATCATTGAGCCTTAGCAATTGAGTTTATATTTATGTAAATCAAGAATTGGGATTAGTAATTATTTTTGGTGATAATTTGTAATAAGATAATGCGATTAAATTACTTTTATTTCATGATTTTCATATTTTATATTTTAATTCATATTTTTATAATTAAGAAAAATACATCTTAAACGATAAAGAAATTCATATCGCACGGGTAATAGACTAGTTACAAAATAATTTTACCTGAGAGTGGGCAGTATTGGGTGTCGATGGCCCGGTCCGGTCAATGTTGGCCCAACCAGCAAACTAACTTGAATGAAGGCCAATCTGACCCAAACGGACCCGAGTTCATTCTTCCCATCAATCAGTTTGGGCGGGTTGACGGGTTGAATGCCTAGCTCTATTTTACCTATAAAAGATATGAATATTAGTTTTCCTATTTTGGGTGGTGGGGATTCGAAAATCAGTTCTATGTCTAATAGATAACCTTCGATTGGTAGCATTGTTGCTGTCATTTTACTTGGGCTAATTTAAGAACTTGTTTCAAAAATTTTTTAGACGTGTATTTATTATTTACTATAGAAATATATGTCTAAATGAATGGTAAAAATAATACTATTGCATTTGAAATAACTATGTGAAAAAGTAATATTACAAATAAAATTATTTTGAATTGTTTTGTTTGAAATTCAGCAAAATACAAACTTAGAGCATGCAATCCATAATCGTTTAACCAGTCAGATAATGTTTAATGGAATGGTCAAGACCCAACGAGGATGGTCTAATTGACTTCTCTGCTCCTTTGACACTTTCAAAATCTTGAGGATAAATTACACCAAATGTCCCCAATCTTTAAGTTTATTTTCACTTTCATACTCAATTTTTTATTCTTCACGTGAATATTGACTTCTTAACATTTAGAAAACATGTATCATCCACATCGAAATGAATGGATTCTATTAAAGTTAAAGTTGAACACAATTATACTAAGAAGATATATAATTTACATTTAAAAATGAAAATTAAACAATACGAAAAATTAATTGTTTGATTTACATTTAGAATTCTATGTGGAAGACTGGAATGATATTTAGGTCTTGTTTGATTCACCACAAAATTTTAAATTTTTTCTCTCTCATTCTTTTCAATCACACATGTAATTATTATCCATTTTTAATGCATCATCTCTCATTTTCAATCACACAATTTACACACAATTCTAAAACTTTATATTAATGGTGAAGTAAACAAGGCTTTTAATGAGAAAATTGTTTCTTCTACTCAACCCATGACCAAGTTTTATTGCACCAATTGAGCGTGGTAATTGTAAGGTGAGGAGTTGAGGATAGACGAAGTGAGTTTATATGGATGACTTTTGCAAGACAGATGACTGGATTGTATAGAAGAAAAAAAATTTGAGGATAAAAGTGTAAATAAATTCAAAGATTTAGGATGCTTGAAGTAATTTTTCAAATCTATACTTGGCATTCAAGTTGAAAGTCAAATTCTTGCAGCCAAAATATATGATCAGAGTAAAGAAACGGTCTTTTCTTCACCAATTCAAACCGCTGCAAAATATTTCATTTTCAACCAACCAATTCAATTCTATAAATAGATGCAACAAAGTATTCACTCTCTTCATCCAAATCACACTCAACAATAATTCTTCATCACAACAACATCAAAACAACCCACAAATCAAAATCTCAAGTTCAAATTCAAATCAAGAAAATATGTCAACCCTTCGATGTTCAAGCATGATATGTTCTTCTTCTTCATCATCTTCTTTTTCTTCGAACTTGGATCGAAGAGGAATGAAAACTAGGGCAACTCTAAATCTTCCCAGTAGAATGAGAAACATATCCCTTCCGATCGTGCAAAAGAAGGGAACTGTTGAAGAACTTGAGCTACATAATTGTAATGAAATAAAACTCAGCCCTATTGATGGCAAAAAGCTTAGACGAAATGACGGAAATGGCACTGATCCACTCGTAATGGCGAAACTATACGCACTCCTCGAGGCCGTCGCAGATAGAGAAGAGATGCACAAGAATATTGGCGAACAAAGAAACAATTGGAACACCTTGCTTTTAACTTCGATCAATGCAATTACTCTCGCCGCTGCCACCATGACCGGAATTGCCACCGCTAGTGGTGGTGGTGCTGCCGCTCCGGTGGTGGCGTTGAAGCTTTCGTCCACCGTGATGTATCTTTCTGCGACAGGGATGTTGATGATAATGAACAAAATCCAACCATCTCAGCTTGCTGAAGAGCAAAGAAATGCAGTAAGATTGTTTAAGCAAATTCATAATCAGATTAACACAATGATTGCATTAGGAAAGCCTACAATCACTGATGTTAAAGAAATCACGGCGAAGGTTTTGGCTCTTGATAAGGGTTACCCTCTTCCTCTCTTCGGTGCAATGTTGGAGAAATTTCCCGCGACCATAGAGCCTGCTGTGTGGTGGCCGGAGCACCGCCGGCGACCTGCAAAACCCCTCGACCGGGAGAACAGTTTTAATGGTTGGAACAACAAGTTGGAGGAGGAGATGAGAGAAATAATTAATGTGATACGAAAGAAAGATAAAGCTGATTACTTGAGATTAGGAGGAAAAGTCCTAAAATTGAACAAACTTTTAGCAATTAGTGGGCCTTTACTAACAGGGTTAGCAGCCGTGGGGTCTGCTTTTGCAGACCACGGCTCTTGGCCGGCTGTGGCAGTCGGAGTTTGCGCCGGAGCTTTGGCCAGCGTGGTGAATACGTTCGAGCATGGCGCACAAGTGGGGATGGGGTTCGAGATGTATAGAAGTAATGCAGGATTTTTCAAGATGATGGAGGAGACGATAGAATCGAATTTGAGAGAAGAAGATTTGGAGAGAAGAGAAAATGGTGAATTGTTTGAGATGAAGGTTGCATTGCAGTTGGGGAGAAGTTTATCACAGCTTAGAGATCTTGCAACTTCTTCTTCTGGTAGAGAGGAGGAGGAGATGGAAGAGTTTGCAAGCAAGCTTTTCTGAAGATGATATATGAGCTTGCTTTGACATAGTTATTGTACACGCGCGTATGTACGTAATTAAGCTAACATAATATTTTTTGTAGAATACAAGAAATTAATTAATTAATTCTTTTATTTCATTGTAATTAATGATTTTTAATTAATTGGAAAGATGATTTTATGAAATTTTATTGTGTACTCAATCTAGGCGCGCCGGAGGTCAATAGTTAGGGTTAGGGTTTCAATACAAACAACTTCGTTCATGGAGAATCAGAAATTTCGAATTTACGAAATGAATATTGAACTCATGACATTTGTCTACTTTGGTACAGCGTTGACTAATTTGATCTCAATTTTTAAACCGTTTGATCGCTCTAAATGCACATCATCTACATATAAATTAAGCAATTCATTCTCATGCAGCAGAAATGAGAGAGGATATTTTAATTTGAATGCCTTACATGCATGTTATATATCGCTCTTGACCTGTGGGGATAGCAATATATCTAATGCACCACACTAATTAATTATTAGTGGTTAAAATGACTCTTTTTCCCATATCCTATTTTGATGAGGCAGAGTATGCGTACACGAAAGTGTCTGTATTGAATTAATTCTGATCTCCTCCTGCGATTCAACAATATAATTTTACAAGTAACCAATGACAGTAGCAAAAGTTCGACCATACTATAGTGACATAATCGATACCATAAAGAATGTCATAATGACATAAAATGATTTTAACATCTTTTATATCAATTATCAATATAACTATTCATCATTGGTAATATTTGAATTTTACTATTATTAAGTCATCAATCATGTCACGGGTTATAACATTCTAGCATTATTATCCACAAAAGTTATTAGGGTGTGTTTGATTCACTATAATTTTCTAGGAAAATATCAAATTAAAGGAAAAATTTTCTTATTTTATTGTTTGATAGGAAATTTTATCGTGGAAAACATTTTCCATCCATATATATACAATCCTTTTATGCATAAAATTTAACCACTTTCCTAGAAAATCTAATCCAAGGGGGTAAGAGAGAAAATATTTTCTAAAAAATCCAAATAAAACAAAATGCTTTCTAGGAAAGCAATCAAATCCACCATTTTTTCTGTTTTATGGATTGAACAAGCACCACACTGGTCGAGATGTTTGCGTTTCAAGCGGAAGATTTGGGTCCATTCCCTATCCACAACCCTTATTTTCCCGTCCCACGCCTATTTAATTCCCCATGGAACCAAAAGCATATATATATATATTTCATTGTTGATGCAAAGATTACGAGAATTTCCTAGTTTAGTTCATTTCCATATTTGGCTAAGTACTTGAGGAACCCAAAATTGATGGAGGTGGGTTGTTCTCAAACATATGAATTGGAGTCCATTAAAAGCAGAGTGCGAACTGCTGTAGAATTCTTCCCGGTGCCCCGTTCACTAACAAGAGGGAATTTGGTGATGACGGCTTGAGTTGTAAAGAATTGACTCGCTTGTTTTGATTAAAATTTTGAAAAGTTATGATATTAATGCGAACAAATGCTACTCTGTTGAAAATTTTTGATAGAAACTATTTAATTAATTCGATAAAATCAATTATGTACCAAATAAACAAAATAGCAAAAATCAAAGGAATTAATTGCATGACTAAAAGGATTCCATATATTTGAATTAAATGAGCGCCAATTTTTTTATTTCGGAACAAATTTGCAGCAACCACTTTTTGGACCATTTGTGCCATTTTCCTAAAAATTAAAGTTAAAATTGTAAATATAAAAAAGCAATAGGACTAATTTGTGCATATTTATTGTTAAAATTGGTCCAATTGGGTTATTTTTAAAAAATGACCTCAAACTTTCAGTGCATAGGACAAAATGGATGGAAAAATAGGTGAAATCCGTTAAGGAGGCTGCAGTGAAATAAATTGAGAGTCTGAGGTCCCAGCATGACCAAAAAAAATAATGGTGTTGGATTTGATGTAAAACAGATAGTTTAGGGTCTTGGCATAAATAACCCTACAAAATATTGATTCGGATCAAAATTTGTAAACCATGATTGAAATCTATAATATTATATATTGTTGTTTTTTATAAATAAACCATTTTAATCGCCCTGTGCATCACAGGGGAATACTAGTATATACAAAGTTACTCCCATATACATCAAAGTGTTGTGAAATAATGATAAAAAGATCTCACTTTCTAAGATTTTAGTACCTCATATTAATGCTTGTAAGTAACACTACTCTTATTTGAACCATACATCTTCTACATTAGGCAATTACTTTTACTAGTATCACGCCCGTGCGATGCACGGGAACAATTAAATTTATGTATGATAAATAATTGATATAAAATTATAAATATGAATGTTGAATTACATAATTGATGTAATTTATGCATAGGAGATTGCATAATTGTAAAAAATTATTAAAATCTATAATATTGTATATTATAGTCAATGCAAAAATTACGGAGTAAATTCACAATTGTAAATTATAAAAATTCACGTACATCGCATAATTAAGAAGTTTATCAAAACGTGTAACTTTAATTCTAATTACCACGCCTAGCATTGCACAACAATACTCGTGAAGATTAATTAATTGTAAATGAACCATTGGGAATGAATATATAAAAATTCTTTGATTATCAAAATGTGTCTTTCTCATTGGTACATATTAAATTTATATTGATACCTTTTTTCTTTCTGAAATGGACATTACGCACTCTAAATTTTATGATTTTATGCGTTCTTTTAGTTATTAGTTGTAATTGTTACTTAATTTTCACTATATTATATAAGAAGTATTATGTTTAATTTTATGTAACTTAAATTTGTAGTAACACCGAAAATTTCCTCATCTACATAATTCATTTAATTTCTTTTCATTTACATAAACTGTATGTTAATTGTAGAATGAAAAACTTTGTATTTGTAATTTTATATACTTAGGAAAGACAAAAAATATGCAATGCAAAATTCAGTTAGTGAGCATATCACATCAGCTGCATTAAAAACAAAAAAAATATCATTTGACTTTTTTAATTAGAAATAGTATGTCATGTTGGCACTGCCAATAGGGTGTTCGCCAAATGCGACACTTCAGTTATAATAATATAAGGATTAATAAATTACTATTTTACTTAAAAATAAATAAATTATTTTACATAAATCCAGTTATAATTTTAACCACTCACTATTTGATTTTCAAAAAGAAAAAAGTAAAAAATTCTCATTATTTTTTAATAGACCAATTCACGTAACCAAGCAAAACTATCAAAACCTACAATTTTGTCACGATAAAATTAAATAAAAATAAAAAAATTATTATTTAATATTTTGAAGTAGAACTTTAAAAAATGAAATTATATATAAAGCCTTTCCAAAATAAATTTTTTCTCATTAGATGTTTGTTTTATATATTGGTTATTTTCAATTATATTTTTAATTACTACTAATTAATGTGGGTTTATTTCCAAAATTAATTTTATAATTTTCTTAAAATATTTAATGTATGCCACATTTGCATCTTTACCTATGTGGCACTTCACAAATTATAGTATAAAGATTAATTGTATGATAATATAACAATTCAAAATATAAAGATCAAGATTAATAAATTACTCTTTATTTAAAACTAAATAAATTATTCAGTGCAAATTCAATTATAATTTTAGCATGCACTATTTTATTTAAGAATAATGCACTATTTGAATAATCCAATGCACATTACAAATCAAAATTATCTAAAACTATAACATTTTTTAATACGGTGAAAGTAAAATACTTATTATTTAATATTTTTAATTAGAAATTTGAAAAATGAAATTACATTTAAAGTTTTTTGAAAACTTTTTTTTCTTATTAAATTTTATTTATCACATTTAATGATAAATTTATGTTTCATTAAAAAATAATTATATTTAAAGAATTTTTCCTATTTAAAACTACCAATTAATATTGGTGTATTTCCAAAATTAGAATTTCCTTTTTTTTAACTACAAAATTGAGTTTTATGCTTTTTTTTTTAATATTAATGAGTGTCACGTTGGCACTACTGCCAACGTGGCACTCCTGTTTTTATAATATAAAGATGGCAAATGCTTTCTAAATCTAAAATATATCAGCCTTTTACTTTGACAAGATTTGATTCTACGGGATCGACGAACCACATATATATAGAACAACGAGACAAAATATTACCCACTTATGGATCCAGACCAATAGCTAGGCATAGACCAATGAAACAATCGCTTTGTGCCCGAATTCAAAACGGCCCAAAATGTTTTTTTTTTCTTTTAAACTTTGAGTCCATCATTGTGAAATTAATGGGTCAGTTACTCCAATTCAATTAAAAATATATTAAGACAATCAAGAACTAATTATTAGGGTTCTTTTTCATTTTTTTTTATAGTAATGCTTTCGTTCTTTTTGGGTCTTTCTTTCTTTCTTTCTTTCTTTCTTTTTTTTTTTTTGAGCTTTCTTTTTTGTATAATTGTACTAATCATTAGTTATTACAATTAGTATTTGGTACAGGTATAGCCGTATAGGACAACCGAGAAGGCCCAAAAAATTTTATGTTTTATATACTAAGAACCATTGTTAGAGGGCCCAAAACATAGACTCCGCTTTGGGTCTCAAAAACTCCAGTTAAGGCTCTGCATGGATCCTTTGCAAGCAACAAAAATATTATTTATACAAATAGTTTATCAAACAACACGCAGTTAGTAAAGGATACAATAATACATTGTGAATGTGTATAATCCAAGGTTCCTGTTCTGTTGCCCATACATGAGTGGATGTGCATCACTACTCCTCTCCCACTATCAAGGTGAGATATGTGTCACGCATTCGCCCATGTGTGGACTCTAAGATGTCTATATGTGAACACCAGAATACTTGCCTATAATCCAACATAAAGAAAGGAGTTCAATGTTAAATTGTTTTGCAGAAATGGAAGCTCAACATAGATTCTTTACTTCTGGCGGAAAAATAACGGAAAAGGAAATTAATGGTGAATTGTGTCAAATTAAGGATAGGGCCAAAACAGTTTTGATAAGGTAATGATTTCATTATGAAGTAATATAATAAGTGGCGTCAATTGTGGCAAAGCCCCCACCACACTCTAACAATGATGACAAGCTTTGTTGGGATTAAGGATACGTGTGGAATGTAAGTTGTTTTTTTTTTTTTTTCCAGGTAATTTTTCGTTTTTCTCTTTGCTCTTCTAGTATGCGACGATCCTCAACTTTTATATAATTATTATAGGTTATTGAAAATAAGTTCAAATTTTACTATTTCAATTTCAATCAACAACTGAGATATATGCAATGAAGAATAACAATTTAATTATATAAATAAATAAATTATTTTAATTGGATGAGACAACCTCAGTTACATGAATTGAGACAGTTGATGCCGAGTACTTTTACCTCTATTTTTGCTCTTTTTATTCTAGATGTGGGTTCATTAATTCAATGAGAAGTCTTTTCTTGCCGATTGGGCAATAGCATTATCTACTAACTCAAATGGGCCAATTGAATGGGCCATCAAATGCGTGAGACTAACTCAACATAGTCCATCCACTACACAGAATTCACACGTCTTGCTTCAATGCTTCATTATTCACTGACCAAAGGCTTCATACAAAGATTTGAGAGAACATACAGGCAACAACTTTAAGTAATTCTTGAATTTATTTAAAACAATCACTTTCGTTCCCATATGAAAAGAATTTGGAAACCCTTTTTTTTTTTTTTTTTTTTTGTATTTTTGAGAAACTCACCGCCATTTTTAGATCAACTGTTTTTTGTTATTCATTCCTTTTTCTTTTTTTTTTTTCTTTTCGGTTTATCTAAGCATGTTCTTTCTTATTAAGTATAGCAGTATTTATCTTCTCATTGGGAACCGAAAGCTCTAATAAAGCCTCATTTAACATTTCTTTTTCCGTAATTTCATGTGCTCAAATAATAGTGATCGAGAAATTTTTGTTTAGCGATAGGTCGTGTGGGTATGGGGAAAAAAATATAGTATATAATAATAAATTAATATATAAGTAATAAGTGTTTAGATTACTCTTCTTAATAAATGGATCTTCAAAGATGGAACACAAGTCTTAACACAGTATAGACTCCGTTAAACTCTAATAAGAAATTGATCCAATTGAAACGGAAAATGAGCAAACAAATTTCAAAATTGGCCTTCTCTTCGTGATAGTTCACCATAATATAGCATAATAAGATGTTTCTTTCCCATTCAAAAAACAAAAAACAAAAAATATTATTTATCAATAATTAATAAATGATCGAGTAGCCATGATAAATATCATTATTCAAAAAATATATTAAAACGTGTGCTATAAAAGTCCTGATCAACTCGTCATTTCATCTTTCCGTGATGTAAAGTATCAACTAGAGCTTGTTCGAATAAAATACACATTTAAATTTCGATAAATTAAATTGAATGAATAATTCCATTCAAAAAAAATATCGAATGCATAATTGTTATCAATAATCCAATAAGTGTAATTAAGGGTTTGAAAATGAGATTCTTTATTTACCCCCAAAACTAAATAAAAATAAATAAATAAAATAAAGGAGGGGCATTCATGATCTGATGTTGCAGATTGAAAGGACCAAATGAAGTTTCTCTGAAGGTTGAAAGAATCAAATAAAGTCCAAATTCGTTGTCATCTACGTGTCAAACATTAATGAGCCGATGTTATTGACTTCTCCTATGCCTTTCAATCGTCATTTTCACGATTCTACTCCCTCTTTCCACGACTCTCCAATTTGTATGCCTCTAACTTGTCTCTTTTTCCCCATTATTTCAAACCGATGACTCTATACCGTATAAGAAAATTTATGCACCATACGTTCGAAGTTAGAAACATTAAGTGCTTGTTCTTTTTAAAATTATACAACAAAAAAAATTTCTCTCCCCTCTTTTCAACCACACACATATTCTCCAATATAATATTAACCACATATTTTCTACCGAATATCGTGCCCAGCAATATAATGACCAACCGAACAAACCCTAAGAGTGTGTTTGATTGGAGGTTGGAAAATAATTTAGAATTCCAATTCTATGGAATTCAAATTCCCACCACTCCCTCAAAGAATTTAAATTCCTTGATTTTAAGAAAAATCTCTAATTTTTTGCCTAAGATGAAAAATAAATTTCAAGAAAAATAAAATGTGTTTGATTGAAAAATAAAAAATTTGGATAAAAAATATTTTCCACCCCCCAATCAAACACACCATAAACTAAATACATGAAAGATGAAATTATGAGTTTATCCTTTTTTTAATTGTGACTGAAGATAAATTATGCCCTAGATTGAGTCATATGTTTAGGCCATGTTCTCCTCTTTTGAAAATATTATTAATTTACTCAAATTGTATATTAGATGTCTGGTTAAATTGAAAAAAATATTAAAAAATATAAATTAATTATATAAACGGTTAAAAATAATGATAGGAAAAATTAATAAAAATTAGCGGAAAATCATTTGGGGGGAGTGGGTGTGGGGGGGAGGGGGGAAGGGGGGAAAAGGCTTTAATATTGCGCTTCTTTGTAGTAGTAGAAGATAAAGGAAACAAACGACAATAATCTACTGAAATTGTGTTCCAAATCTTCCAATTAGTTGTGTAATGATACATAAAACAAAATTTTTGTACATGTAAATCCACATTAGACCCCTCGAAAGTTCAAGAAACACAATGAATAAAAAAACATCAAGAAAGTTATTTTGATACAAGAACAAAACTACCATATCCCCCAACCGATAACCAAAAAGGTTGTATTCATTAATTCCCCATAAAACCACTAGATTTGTTACTAGGGTTTGTATCTACATTGGCATTGTCATTGCCAGTGTTACCACTTTCCGGCCGGGAGCCGCCCATGATGGAGGTGATGGCGGCAGCAACAGCTGCGGTGAAATTCGGATCAGCCGTGATTGCCGCGGTGGCGGCACTTAGGGTTTCAGCGAACGACTGGTGGTGCTGCGGTGGCTGAATTTGAGAGCTTTGGAGGCCGGAGAACTGAGATGGAGATGTAAGAAAGCTCGGAGGGGGGACTGGGAATGGGACTTGGTATTGAGGAGGGGGTGGCTTTAATGGAGTTGGGTTGTGAGTTAGGTCTAAAGTGACAGTGGGAAATGGAGCTGATGCAGAAAGTGTAGCCATGTTTGAGGTGTAGGGTAGAATTGTCCTTGCAAGAAAACTGGGGTTCATTAAACCATCTGCACTTGGCATGGATCCCGAGAGGAGCATACTGGCGGCGGCCGAAGTGGTTGACGCCATAGCCATGGCGGCAGGAGGTAAGGGATGATTGTGGGTTCCTTCGTAGGTCGTGGTCAAGATTGTTCGATCCTCAGCGCATCTTTGAACCTATGTTTTCAACCATCACATGAAATTAGTCAAAGATTAATAATGTTGTTTATCATCAGTGCCGATGACCAGTGTCATATTGATTTCGAAAATTTTAGTAACATACTTGTTTGCGCACAGGACAACCAACTGCCATTGTGCATCGGTAATATGCTCGCGGACAAGGGTTTCCTTTCGCCATCTTTTGTCCATATTTTCTCCATTGACATCCATCGGAAATCTACACCCAATATTAACTGTCACGCATCTAACGTTGAATACATGATTATGATGAATAGGACTATTCTTAAATCAAAACCTAGATATGCAAAAATGTGAAATATGACTAGACATGAAGGTTAAACATAACAAATAATTGAGACCTAATTACCATTGGGGCATCCGACCGAGCTCGAACGGATACACGAGCTTTCTTCATGGTAGCCTCGACAGATTGATCGATGGGCTTCGGTGGGTTCATCTTCGAAATCTTGTTAGCGGCCCAACTATCCGATTCAAGGCTCTCGGTGCGGCTAATCCTTTTGGGAGGTGATCCAGTCGATGTTCTTTCTTCCGATGAAGAATTCGACGCCTCGTCAATTTCACCTGCAGGGCGGCGCCCCATCTCCATGAATTGTCTTGGAACCGTTGCCACTCCATTTTCTTGTTTCTTACATACAAAATTAATATTACCGTTATTAGCATAAAAGATAATAGTATAGTCTAGCGGTACTGATAGAGATCAGTGATTAATGGTCTTAAAATTAGTATTAAAATATCACTTCGATGTTGATCAACAACATTATTAATGATTAATAACGGTTATTTACCTCGTTTACCGGTGTGCTTGAATTTTGCTGCTGTTGCATTAATGCCACAAGATGCATCTGTAACGCATTGTAATTGCTAGTGACCTGTGCTAGCATCCCTCTCAACCGTTGATTTTCACCATTCATTCTTTCAAGATCTGCTCTCAACTGAGCTAGCTAATATCACCAAAAATAAAAATAAACAAAACATATAATTAAAAACTTTATTTAATTTAATTAAGAGTAATTAACACAAACTCCTAAACTTGATCTGTCTAATGATTAACGACCTCCAATTTTGCTCGCTTATCTTCAGCATCCGATGAAACCCCATCATCCACCGTTGATTGATCACTTCCAGTGTGAGCCGTTACAAGTTGCAAACCAGTCTAAATATGGAAATAAAATTTTCATAATTTTATTTTTTAGGTTGTTTCCTTAAAAAAACACAGTGGAGAAATATTACTTACGTTCACATCCGAATCTCTTGCAGCGTGCGAATCTTCCTTTTTGACAGAAATATCCTTGACAGGCCTATTCTTATCCGAAAAGAAGTCGACTTCTCCTAAAACCACACGTTTCTCATCGGCCGGAGTCGAGCCGGATTGTTCTTCTCTACCGTTAAAATTCACCGGAAACATAGTACTGTCAAAATCTCGCTTGGTCGTGAAGAATCTAACAGGATCGGAATTTTCAACGGTGAGACACCATCCTTTGTCCATAAAATAACTATCGAGAATTCGATCAAATCGAGCTTGAATTGTGGATCCGAAATTTTAAAAATAAATAAATAAATGTTAAGGATATTTGTTTTTATGGAGGAAATGAGGATAGGGTGTGATGAAGAGTTTTTAGAAGAAATTTTTGAAAGAGCGCAAAAGGCAAGTGTATATAAAAGGATTGGAGGAAGAGAGAGACAAAGAAAAACTTTAGCGTAGACTAGAAATTTGACGATTTGGTGTGTGGGCGTGCGCGTGTGTTGTGTGAGAAGGCCTAGGAGGATTTGATCTGCGTTAAAACGTCAGATGGTGCGTCAGTTCCCTTGCCACGTGTCACTAGACCGAAAAGAAAAATCTAAAAAACACGTTTTATAAGTAATATATAACTGTTCAAATATATTTTAAATAAGATTAATAATAATCTTACGATCAACCTACATATATATATATATATATATATAAATTTTATGAGTATTAAATTAATTTTATACCATATTTAGCTCAAATTGAAGTTTGAATATTGAATTAATTTTGTACCTTAAGTAAACAAGAAAAGATTTAAATTTTTTTAAAATAAATAAAAATAATTTTTTAAAATAGAAAATCGATGCTAACCTAACACTGTACCACGTCAACATTTTAATTAAATAACTAAAATGTATATATAAAATTAAAATATAATATTCAAAAATTAAAATGTATATAAGAAAAGCTAATTCTCATTTTTAAAAATAATTCAATTGCCATTATATTTTATAACTTTGACATCATATTACATTTTCAATAATGCTTTCATTTGATTAATTTCAATAATAATATACATAATTCAAAATTTTAAATTTATATAAAAATTAAAATAAGGAAAAAATACTAAATAAAGAAAATTACATAAATTAAATACGGAAAGCAAAATAATAAAGTGTGCATTTAATATTTATTTCCAAAATGAAATTTTTCTTTTTAATTTTAAGTAAATGGGTGTCAACTTGGCACTGTCAATATAGCGGAGTGTCTTGTTGACACTTCTCTTATTACTATATTAAGATTAAGATATTATATATGCAGTTGATCATCACATTTTACTTGGACTAGATAATAAAATTTAACTTCTAATGATTTTAACCTATTAGCCTAAACATGTGAGACTTTGATATTAAAATCACGTAAGCAGTTGATAATGTTCGAACTGTTGGGAGAAGGTCATAATAACTTGTGAAATACGCAAAAATGAATAAATCGAAAATATTTTTATTTAAAAATAACTCTTTTACAAGTCTCTAAATATATATTTAAAAAAATGCGATAAGTATAAATAAATACTAAAAAATTTTAATTCAAAAAAAAAATCTCGAAATTTTTTGGTGGACTGAGTTTGACTGGTTCGTAAAGAAAATGAGTAGGAGCCCAGCTGGCCCATGCCCCACGGCGCGTTCCACGTGAGGTAAAAACTAAAAAGAAAGGTTAACAGAAAGTAAACGGATTTGACGGCCAACCTTATTCTGAAGTGTGAAATTGTTGAAAAATGAAAAAAAAAAAAATGAGTGTGTGTGATTAAACCACGTTAGCTTATGGTCTGTAGAGTGAGAAACGGCAACACGTTTCGGATCGAGAGCGGGAAGCTAGTGTTGACTCTTACGGATATACGTTTCTAGCCTTGGGACCGCGTCACTAGTTTAGACTTCTACGCCTTGGACTTTGCTCTCTCTATACGAATATTATTTTCTTCACGTATATTGTCGAAATTCAACTTTAATTTTTTAGACGTAGATCTTGAATAAGTAATACACGGACCTCCCCTATCTGTTATATTATATGGGAAAAAAATGCCAGATGTTAATTTTACGTTAAATATATTTTTTCTGTGAAAATGACTATTTTTCGTATTATGAGGTTCGAGATATTATTACTCTAATGAAAACGTTATTCTGCACACACAGGATATTGACATCCTCCCTACATAATAATGTCATTCTCGACTAGCTAATCAACAAGCTCATATATAGATCGATAAGCGTTTGTCACTTTGATCAAGTTTGTTACACAAAAATAGAAGTATTAGGATTCATAAAAATGTAATAATAATGAAGAGAAGCATATCTAATTATAGCTAGGCTTTTTTTTGTGGTTTTAACAAACCCTAGAATTCACTAAAAAAATATTGGATCTCAATTACACATAGTAGTTCTATCTTTCTAATAAATTATTACATACAATACCAAGATCAAGATCTCTTTAATTATTTACTATTATGAATGAATAAATTGTAGGTGCTCCACATGATCATCCATTATCAATTTTAGTTATCTCAATCTTCGCTGAGTTTTATTAACACGATACAATAATAATGCCATAAAACTAAGGTTAACTCTTTAGTCATAATTAAATAGCAATTTGTTTGTATTTGTTCTACGTTTTTTAATTAAAAATTAAATTTTACTATTCATCTACAGTTAAATCAAAATTACTATTTATTATTATTCACGTAATATTTTGAGTCTCCATCCATGTTCAAATTAGTGCCCACCTAGCTAGTTCCATTATCTTATGGGAACAAAAAGAAGCCCTAGAGAAGAAGAAAAGCAACACGTGAAAAAGCATATGTAGACTTTATGCATGTACTTGTGTATATTCAACAAAAGGTTGTTTTTTGTTCCTCGTTAAAACACGACTGTTGAAAACGTGGTTCAATGACCCTTTCTGGTTGGTGTCTCTGTTGACACAATGAAAAGTTGGCTTCAACTTTTTGCCAAATTTTCCTTTAATGGAAGGCAGATTGATTCAATTAATCTCCCTTCTTGATAAAAAAATGGAAAGATAAAATCTTTAGAGTGGTAGCATTATTACAGAGCATCTTCACTACATTCCATAGGAGACAAGTTAGACAGTTTCTAATCTATATTAGATTTTACAAATGGTGTAATTTCAAAATTACTGACATTGAATAGTGTCTAAAACTTGTCAATATTAATTAAGTAAAATTTAGTTCTAATGCATATCCATTTGACGGAGTAAGAAAGTAAGATTGTTAAGTGATACGACCTCACTCTATCAAATATTACCTAGGGCAATATATAGCCATTCTATCACATATTTCCTCGAAGATAATTTTCATATATCTCATGATAATTGCCACAATTTCAATAATAAATAGTGTTACAAGACTTTCTTGCTCCTTGATTTCTCCCATTTCTCCGTTATTACAATGGCTTAGAAACCAGTCCAGATTATTTTGTCTCATTTCATATTTTTAGACTGTCTCGTCCATACAAACAATTGACACACACAACAGCATACATTAATTCAATAATATGAATTATTTTGATCTAATGAGATAGTTAAGATTAAAAAAAATGAATACTACAGACCTGAACTCTTTAGATAGTCTAAAAAGTTAAAAATTAAAAAATAACAAAAAAAAAAGGAAAAATGTAAATATTTGTTCCAAGTAGGATGTCAAATGTTGCAGCTCAATTGAACATTGATTGATTAATTTAAATCATCATACTATTTTAATTTTATATACAAGTAAGTATCTTTGAGGTTTTCTTTTTTATTGTCGGCTTCGGTTACTCCATCACCACTCCACATTAAAAAGATAAAATTAAATTATCAAACGGAATAAAAATATGAATAAAGTGGCACAATTGTCAAATCAAAGTAAACAAAGAACAAAATCGCGTTGAAGACGAAAGGAGAGTTGACTGAGATTACGTTGACCATTAATCAACACCCACGTGGCTTACATCGGCGACGTAGAAAAATTGTAGCGTTAGGTGTGATTGGACCATCACGAATTAAATAATAAGCAAAAAAACAAACTATTTATATTAATTGAGAGCCCTTTGATTTTGTTACACATTTTCTTCAATGCAAAATAAATAAGAGTCTTGTTCGGAACCAGTTAGGGGGAAAAATAGCAAAACATCACAACATTTTAAAATTAAAAAATTATTAAATAATTGCACTATTGGTTATTGTTTTAGCTCACCAGACATTCAATAATAAGTTCATTGTCACAAAACGTAGTGATTAATATTAGGGGTGGACAAAAAATTCGAAATCGAGCGGATAGAATCGGAATCGAACCGAAACCAAAAAATAAGGAACCGAAAACCAAGGTTCCTTTCTAAAAACCAAACCGAAATTAAGAAACTTTAATTTGAAAATTAAATTCACATATATTTTTCTAGTAAATTCATAGTTATCAGACTCGACCCAGGGTTCGACCCGGATAGAGAGCTGGCTCACTAGGTTGCTGGTTCAACCAGTAATTCGATGGTTGAACCGGCGAGTTAACTCTCATCAAACCGGTAGATTGAAATAAAATAATTATACTATCATTGAAATTATTTTAATATTATAATTAACAATTATTATAACCATTATATTGATGAGTAAGCGTAATTAAAATATTATTACATCCACAAACAAGAATGCTCATCTAATTCATAATTGATTTTATTTTAATGAATATCACTAACCTTTTGTTGAATATTGAAATGTGACAAGTAGCGCTAATCAATTTTGATTTTGTTTTAAACTTATAATCGATAATATGAATATGAGCTTAAAAATATGCACTGTAGTTTATAATAGTAGTATAAAATTTAAAAGTAAAATCTTCTAATCACTCATGCTAATCACACACTTATCAATAACTTTGGATATTCAATTATTTATTTTCAAAAAATTTAATCACGGTAAATATTTAATTGTAAAAAAGGTTTACTTTATTTTTTACTTTTTATTTTGGTAAGAACCGATTTGATTTATTTTTTTAACCTTAAACATTCATGGAAATAATTTTTTTTACAATTTAAAAATATAATAATTTAAATAAGTAATGACCCGGATGGGTTATTACTTTTTGGGTCACCGAGTTGCCTATTAACCGGCAGTTCAACCGGTTTTATATTGGGTCAATTGCGAGGTGGTCGAATTAGATAAATCGGATCGGTCAAGGCACCGGGTCACCGGTTCAGGCACCGGGTCACCGGTTCACCGGTTCAACCGTCTGGTTCGGGTCGGGTTTAATAACTATGAGTAAATTTCTTGTCATCTAAATATTTTCATTAATAATTCAAATTTATGGATGATAAAGAATGCATGTAGAACATATATATCCAAAAATTAAAGAAAATAAAATGTCTTGTTCGGAAGTTACACCTTTATTTATCACGGTATCTTATATTTTTATAAAAATTTGACAACAAAATCATAAATATTAAAATACTAGGAATCGAATTGGAATCAAATTGGAACCGAACGGAACCGAACCTAAACAGGTATCTTACTTGAGCAGAACCAAATGGTTCCATTTTTTAAGGAACCGGATATTTTAGTTTGGTTCCGAGTAGTCCAATACCCAAAATCGAACTCGAAATGCCCATTCCTAATTAAAATTACTATACATAAATATCATTAGTTACTCTATAGATGAATGTTAAAGATTTCAAAATAATATGTCGTACTGGTAACATATTCCGCGTCGAAACAAAAAATATGTCAAAAATTCAACTATTGTAGTAAGTTTAATAACAGAAGTTGAGTACCCACTAGGGAATTATTGATGGATGCAAAAGTATATATGCGACACTTCTTGGACTAAGTACTATTTTTATTATTTGGGTAATTAATTGGTTACGTGGATGATTAGCTATTGACTTAAGTTAGGACTAACCAACTCTTTCTAATTGTGTAATTATTAATTACTAAACTTACATTTTGGAATATAATTTATCAAAATTTGAAGTCTCTTTAATACCGACTAATCAATCGCATTCAATCGTTGTAGCCCGTGCTCTCAAACTATTTACATAAGAAAAAAATGGCAACCAATCATTTTCGATGAAGATAAATTTTAACACATAAAGCAAAAATATTATTAATTATTAAAATGTTAAATTGCGGTGATGTACTTGCACTAACATCACATTATTATAAAGTCTACTTCCTATGTTATCCATGAACTTTGATTCAATTTGATATGCTCTTCTTTGTGATAACTTTATTTATCCAAGGACTTGTATGATAAATTTGTTTTTTTAAAAGAAAATTAATTCATAAGTAATGAAATTATGAAAAGAGTTGAGAAATATACTTTTTTTTTCACCTTTTTAGTGTAGTTGAGGTTTGGAGAGGGAAAAAAGTTACTACTGAAACAATTTTACTGGATATGATCATGCTTATTTAACGACACTTTTTTTACTGACGTTTTCTTTTATTTCAATCACATAAAGAATTTCTTACTTTTCAACTATATATATTACTCTCCCGTGTATTTCGAGTAGAATTTGACTGTCACGTGAGTGGATCCTACCTTATTATGGGGTCTATGTGCCTTGATAATGTATCTCTTACACCTTCCTTTAAATCAACTTAAAAGTTAAAACCCTTATGTTCCATGCGAAGACTATCTCTGCAAGCCTTATCACCAAACTATTTTTCAACACCTAACCTTTATTTATTTCCAATTGCAGCTAACATTTCGCTTGCATCAAACAACACTACTAACCACAAAATAATAGTCATTTTAATTCTAATAATAATATAATAATAATTACAATAAATTCAAGATAGTCATAGACTGAATGGCAGACCAGTGGAAACATGATTTCATATGTGAAATTTCTATAGACTACAATTAATATCATCTTTGACTTTCTTAGGAAATTGTTGCACCTCCCAGTAACATATGCAACGAAAATATGGTGTAATAATTCCTTTTTTTCTAAAATAATTACTTTTCACGTTTTCGATGTACTTTTTCTTTTTTCTTGGTAATTAATAATTATGTATATAAAATATTATTTTCATTTATTTATTATAATAAAGCTTTGTCAAGCAATCCAGTGCGTTCGTCCACGAGAAAGATGGACCGATTTGATCTGGTGGCGTGATGGCAATGCCTGAGTCCATTATGGGTCAAGAGTGGCCCACTCGTTAATTTTTTGAAGTCCATAACATTGGTGTCTTTTACAGGGCCAGGCTGATGGCCCCTTTACAGCCCATGGAGGTTTGAACCAAACCACATTCTTTTGGTGCCGGGTAGCTAATTTCAAGCTCATAGGATAGAGGCACATCTTTTGACGTAAAAAATCTTTAAAAAAATTGGAAAAGCCCACTAGCTCGGTGCGAGCTAAGCTGAACTCAAGTCCCGAACTCCGACCCAACTAAGCTCATTTACATCTTTAGACTGTAATCATGATCGATCGACCTTCTATTCACTATAAATAAGTAATGTAAACTTGTCATGTAAAACGGTAGACAAGATATTCTTATCCACGATGAATAAGTTAGATATCATTATCTATAATAATGCGCCATCGCACTTGAGTTTGCTACTCAATATACTAAAACATCTTAAACAAACCCAAATTAATAAAGCACACAACCAAATTCTTGGAGTAAGAATAAAGCATGTAATTTAGGAAAAAAGCAAAAGTCATCCACAAAAGTAAAGATTCTCCTCTTGACTTGATTATCAACACTTGATTCACTTCAATCCATACACACATTTCCTACTTCAATCAATACAAATCTGGATTAACACCAATGGCTTATCCACTCTCCACCAAATCATTGCCACCTTTCTTCCTCATCCTCGTACTAATCATATTCCCATGTCTAAAACTAGCTACATCCCAATCAAAACTCTGCAGAACATCCTGCGGAGACATACCAATCAACTACCCCTTTGCCATCGATGATGGCTGCGGCAGCCCTTATTACCGCAACCTCCTCGTCTGCTCAAACCTCGGAAAGCTGGAACTAAGAACCCCTTCTGGAAGATACCCTGTCACTAACATCAGCTACACAGATCCCTACATTCTTCTCGCAGATCCCTTCATGTGGAACTGCCAAGACCGTGAAAATTTTCGTCCCACAAGACCCTTTAGCCTTGACTCTAGCACGCATTTACGATTATCGTCTCAAAATGACTACCTTTTCTTCAATTGTAGTGAAGATGATGTCATCATGGAACCTAAACCGATGTTTTGTGAACGGTTTCCCGAGCAATGTGACTCGACATGTGACAGCTCGAGTTATCTCTGTCGACACTTGCCGAGATGTGCATACGCTTTGCTTGAGAGTTCTTGTTGTTCTTACTACCCAAAGTCGACCGAGTCGATAAGGATGATGCTTAAGTATTGTGTGACTTATACTAGTGTGTACTGGAGAAATTTGGGTGTAACTCCGGGGTATAACCAGATACCCGAATATGGAATACGGGTCGATTATGAAATACCAGTGACTACGCGTTGTCTACGGTGCCAGGATTATGTAAAGGGTGGCGGCATTTGTGGGTTCGATACCGAGTCCCAAAATTTCTTGTGCTTGTGTGACAAGGGAAATGTCACAACTTATTGTACAGGCATATCCTTTTCTTTAGTTTCTTGACTTATTATTACAATATAGTGGGTGGGGTATCTTCTCCATCTAGACAAGAATAGGTGTGGGCGACGGGTGGATCCCACACCGAGTATCTTGCCTAGTTGGGCAAGAAAACTGTGCTTGCCACGTAGGGGATCAACTTCCTACAATCAAATAATTGTTTGGTGTAAGGCGATAAACGTCCGAACCAACCCCCACCCCAAAAAAAAAAAAAAAAAAAGAATAATGGATTTGAGGAAAAATGATGTTGTACTGAAATCTCAATTACTTTGCCTTGCTGCAGATAAAAATTTTCAGCACAATAGGCCAGCAGCAGTGGCAGCAGGTGATTTACTTCTTGTTAATGATTAATGAAATGGTTAAGTACGCTATATAAAATAGGGGGATATGTATTTACATTTTTACGTGGGATTCATTTTTGGTGTAAAGTTTAACACTTAGTCATATGTATGTGTAGGGGTCGTTACTGGGGTTTCAGTTGCCGGAGTGTTTGGCATTGGAGCTGGCGTATGGTATCTGCGAAAGCTGCGAGCGAAAGCACCCGTTACACATGGTGTTCAAAGCAATGAGAATCGGCTTTTTTGATGGCATCGTCCCGATTACGACTCGAATGTCATTTTTTCTTTCTTTTTTTTCCTCTAACAAACTATGTGGTGTTACAACCAAATTGCAAGATTCATATTTCTTGTTTGACAATGTTACACTTCGTAGTAAATGCACTGTGCCAAAACTAGTGCAAATCAATAGCTCGCGAAGAGATATTTACACCAATCAACGTGTTTTAGTACTTCATCCCAAAGGGCACTTTGATGACTTTGTCCGAAATGATTGAGTTCTACTGTTATTTTGATGATTTTATCCTCGATATTCTTATCGTTGTGTCCAAATGATATAATCTAGTATCGTTATCGAGTTATGTTTAATACTCATATACAACGTATTTGGACGAAAATGTGGTCGTACAGCAAAACAGAAAACAGTGATCAATCCATATATCGATCAATCAAAAAATATCGATGCCATCCTAGTCCGCCTTTCTGGTATCCAACACGGATTGGGCTGTCTCGAACCAGGCTAGGGGCTTGCAATCATCAACGCTAATCCCAACTCAAAAATTACAGTCTGTTTAAGTAACTTTTAGCTAAAATCTAACCTTTTAGGTTTAAAGAGTGAGTATTTCCAGATGTGTAAATAATAATAAGTGATAGTGTGACAATATGACACCAGAGACAAGCTAAAATGGTAAGCGACATCTTGATAAGTGTATTTTATTAGTGTAGTTATTCCACTTTATCAAATTAGATTGTTTTTTATTTCTTTACGAGTTAATACAATTTGAACTATCAAAGATACATGATGATCAGATTGCTGAGGTTTGAATGCTAATCAATAGGTGATGAAAATAAATATTTACACCAATCAACATGCTTTAGAACTGCATCTCAAAGGGCCGGCGTCGGAAGTTAGGGCGAGCACCTTCGACCCGTCGGCGACCCGAAATGCCTGTGACTTGGTGTAAGCAGGTGCACAACTTCCCCATCCTGATTGAACAAAATAAGCTCCATTCACAAATTTGTCCTTTGATGACCTCCATTTCCAATTCTTCCAACCATTCTTGACCTCTCTCTTTGTAATCTGCTTAATTTCAATTTAAGTGTGGGGGTGAAAGTGACACAGAGGATGAGTAACACTATTTATAAATTAAGTTTATTTAAAACGTGACAGTTTAGTGTTCAACAAGGGATGAACTACTTATTGTTAAATACAACTCCAAAGTAGTATTATTCCAAAAACGACCATGCTACAGTGACATACTAAATGCCATAAAAAATACCGTAATGAAATGAAATGATTTCAATACTTTTTAAGACAGATTCAAGTAGTAATTCGACTTACTTGTTTTGCATCTGTTCTTTTGGGAGCCATGTAGTAGTTTCCTTCGCTAAAGATGGTTGGATTAGCACTCCCACCAACAGCATACATTTCCCACATATCATATCGATTGTTGGCTACATGAGTATAACCTAGTCTCACCCTGTCCCACGAGTACTTTATGTATATAAATATTAACTTAAAAATTAAAGTACGCAGAACTCGAAATTACGATAATTACTAGTTTATTACCTCGGCATCCGTTGAACTAAACCGGGTCCAAAATGATTGAACGCGACGGTCACTTTGATGACTTTGTCCTCGGTGTTCTTATCGTCATGTCCAAACAACATAACCTGGTAATATTATTGAGTCAAGTTTAGTACCCTGTGACAGTCGTACAAATTCTTAAAAGTTTGGACAAAAATGTGGTTGCTTACTTTGTCATGTTGTTGAAAGAAGTTGTTAGATATGGTGATGGCGGTCGAAGCATGGATTACATCTATTAGGCCGTCTGTGCAGTGCGACAGAAAACAGTGGTCAATCCATATATCCGTCGACCGAAATATATCGATGCCATCTCCATCCGAGCCTTGGCGGTGTCCAACATGACTTGGGCTGTCTCGAACCAGGCCGGGCTTTCCGGGCTTACAATCATGAATGCTAATCCCATGTACAATAACATGGCTAACATATTGTAGTGTAATGCATGGTCCATAAGCAATTTCCACTTTTGCCCCTCTCCCATCAATGGTCTTGTAACTATTTATCATTAGCTCATTTTTAAGAGTGATTACCATGTCTTTTGCAAAGATAATCCACAATGGCTTCGTCTGGATTGCACCGTAACGCAGTGTGCCCTGTTTGGGATTTTTAGGATCGTCAGATGGATCAGTTACCACGTACGTTGCCCCTTTCTTCCCTCCGATAGCATTTTTGCCGAAGCCCACCGCGCAATCCGCCAAACCACGGCGGTTGGCAGCCCAGTTGGAGTTGCTCCGCCAACAAGAGTCTATAACATTCATCACTTTCTTGTTTGAATAATTAGGAGAGTAATAGTCACCTAGTAATGGGGATATGTTTGAAACTAGAAGGGTGAGAATCAATGGGAGAGCGGCTGAGGATGCCATTAATTTGTCTACTAATTAGTGAGATTTTAGGTACAATGTGGTAAGAAAATAGTTGATTTTTGGACATATTTATACCTATGAATAAATTTTTGTAAAGGTGGTCGCCACGTTAATAGGAATGTTTCTTCGGGCTTCTGGCAAAGATTTTGGGGAGAAAATAGACGTGATGGCACGAGCCCGAATGATCATTGACTTGAGAGTGCTATATGCCTAAGTTTTAGCCTCTCCAAGAGGAGTTTATTTAGTATTTGACCTTACAATCTTTATGATAAATTTCTTGTAATTCGATGAATGTTGTTGACTAATTAGTACCAAGTAAAGATAATGTTTTCTTAGTTTGTTGTAGTATTTTTAGCATCGAGAGCACGAATCACATTTAAAACGTAGTTCCATATGAGACTCATCTATCATGCACAGATTCCTCCACGATTAGGAGAACAAAACAATCTAATTGGTTGAATAATTTAAAATAAAAAAAGAACAATCAATTTATTTGTTTTTTATTTGTTTTTAATTTTTGTCTTGTTGTCAAATATTACACACTATATACATTGTGAAAATATAACAATACCAAAAAATTAAGTATGGAGCATTAATTTTGTGGTTACATATAATTACCTTTTATAATGGTAGAATCTAGTGAATATTTTATATATGAATTAGAAACTTTCTATATTGTTCATTTTGTGTGACATATTATTATTTTTTTAGGAATGCAAAGCTTGTTGAAAAATTCCATCATACCATCATAGTTCTTGTGATTTAAGTTGAATGTATATGTACTTGTTCATAACCTATCGTGCTTGTAGACCCAATCGTTTTGGTAAAACTAGAGAGAATACTCTAAAAATTAGTATGTAGATAAAAGTACACATCAATTTGACTTTTTATTTGTTACGACTTACACACACAAAAAAAAATAAATAAAGACATAAATAAAAATTCTAGATTTAAACAACAGATAATTCACAACAAAACCCAATAGAATTTGGCTCATTTATTTGTAACATATTGATAAACAAATAAATAAAAATACTCAAATTACTCGATAGATACTAGAATACATGTCAACTCGATCACTTATTTATTGCATTACATACATTTATAACAACATTTCAAACATAAACAACATATATATTATTCAAGCTATAACAGCCAAAGGGAATTGACTTAATTATTTATCTGTCACATAAACAAATAAGGAATACATAAAACTCCATGTTCTAGTGATGGCAAAAACCCCAATTTCATGCATAACTACACATTCCATAGACACATTTATTCCCTTTCTTACACTTATTGTGGCAACCCCCACAATGATTTTTGTTGAACAGAGGATTGATACACTTTCCTTTGCAACAAATTTCTGAGAATTTGCATTTTTTCCCACATTTTCCACAATTGAACCTGTCTTTAGAAACATTAACACATCTTTTCTTGCAACAATCTGGTCCTGGACTGCCTTTCATTCTACAAATCCTAGGATAATTGTTGCACGTCATTGAGACGCGAGAATTTTGATCAAGAAAACGGCTAACCCCGCGAAGTGAAGATAAGGATTCTTGAGTTGATGCTATTGAAAGAGTAATGGCCATTGCCAACAAGAAGAGAATTTGAAGATATTTCATGGTGTTTCTTGTGGAAATACAAAGTGTAGAGTTGGAGTATATATAGGTTTACGAGTGGATAGTGGAGTAGTCTTATTTTAACATAACAGCCAAACATGAAGTCAAATAACTAAAGTTAGGCACTCCATGAAATACCATGAACTTATTTACACGTTTGAGAAGATGTTGAGGACCTGAATTCAACAAACCTAATTATTTGGACTTGTACAAACAGGTAAAGAAGCACTTGTGATGTTCAAAATTTTCTGCATTTTGACATTGATTTTAATATTGGATTCAAGGGTCAGCCATAGGATTAGTTTTGCATTTCATATTCTAGAAAATGTTAAATCAACATAATAGATAACGCAGAGACAAACATAATGTTAGGTGGCTCACGTAATGATCATTGATTTAAAAGTTGGCGAATAAAAAAAAATGTTATCCAAGTTACAATGTATCTAACTTTATGTCATTCACTACTAGATCATGCATAACTCATTATATCTTAGTTGATGGGTATTATTTGTAATTGAAAAATATGTGAACAAAAGTAAAAATATTGAGTTGTAATAGAAGTCAGCTTTTGAATTAGTTTTTAGTATAACAGAACAGCATTATTTTTAATTGATTGTCATTATTAATTTGGTTAATTAATTAGTTGGTGATTAATTTGAAAACTTATTCGAGACATTTATTTCCTTCTTTCGAGTGTTTTTGAGATGAATCACGTTAACTTTTGGAAAAAGTTACAGTGCCATAATTAAAATGACATATTGACTATAATAATAAGAGTAAAAGACTAGTTTGTCATTAATGAAATCAAAATATTTGATTGTGTAAGTAGGGATATAAATGTAAGATTTTTCATTATGGCAATTATGGATAGCCAGATTATGGCTATGTAACATGGTTCTAAATTTTTTTTATTGATCTTTTGTCTTTCAAAATAATAAACTAATGTTGCACTAATAAAATGAAATTGAGCCATACAAAGTTGATAATTGTATTGATGATTTGCAATGTGACATGTTTTGTAGGGATGAATAATCGACTTCACCAAAACATTAGCGAGAATAAATTCTTAAGCAAAGGGTGATGTGCGCTCCCTGCGCGCCGCTACCATTTTGTTTGGAATCTATGTTAAATGAGATGAATAATATATAAGCTTCTTTTTGATGGTGGGAAGCTCCTTTGGCCACTATCTTTTTTAAAATGGGTGTATTGGCGTCTTATGACGTTAACAAGTTGGCAAACGGGAGTAGTTTTTGGTGTTGGAGAGAATAATTGTAATGTGTGAAATAACATGAGGCAATATCTAGTAATAATTAGTAATAATTGACGGAACTCAATATCATGCATAGCTGCACATTCCATACGCACAAAGCTCTCCTCTCCTGCATTTCTTATGGCATTCTCCACAGTGCTTTCTATCGAAAGAAGAATTTACACACTTTCCTCCACAGCAAATCTCTGCGTACTTGCACTTATACGCACACATTCCACAATTCGATCGATCCGTCTTCACATTTACGCATTTTTTCTTGCAGCAATCCCGTCCAGCACTGCCTTTCAGATTGCAAACCCTCGGAAATTTGTCACAAGTGTAATTCGCCGGTAGATTTTGCCGTGCGATGAGCTGGCTTATGCTTCTCGATGAAATCGGTAATTCATTTTCGAGGTTTAGTGTTTTTTCATCAATTTGATTAGCTGCTGCTGCTGATGATGATGATGCCATTATGGTTATTGTTAGAAAAAGAAACGCGAAAATTAGGGTTAGGGATTTCATTGGTGTAAGGAATTAACTGATTAGTTAATTAGGGAATGTTATTGAGAAGAAGAGGGGAATGAGATCCAATTTGGGGATAATGGAATTTATAGTGTGGATTCGTTGATAACAGGAAAATGAATTTACACGTCTTGCTTTTTGTGGGAATGGTCTTGATTCAAGTGACTGCTTCAACTTTACTGAAAGATCTTTTTGTTGTGGAGGAAAACAGTTGATTGGATATGAAGATAGTTGCTAATCACCAGAGGATCTGTACCCCCATTGTGAAGCAAACATCAGAAGAACTTGTATAATTGGTGACTAATTGTGTATCAGAGTTGTAAGTCCTTACTTCTTACTTGAGCATTCATAAACACTATGAAATTGCAACTTGCAAAACTGACAAAGTAAACTCACAGACTTATAGGGATTGGCCCATATTGCGAGGGTTGCACTTAGTCACTCGTCTTTTAATGGTTTTCATTCTAATTGGAGAGAAGAGAAGTCCTACTTTTGCATGTGCCTCGAATTCAATACAGTCCCCATTAATTGTTTGCGTGGAAATATCAGAATGATCTACTAACTTGTACACAATTTCTGATAGGGTCAATGGTTGGTCAATGATAAGTGTACAGTGATGATTATACTCTGCATAGTTCATGATTTTTATCGTTTTATCATGCTGTATTGCAAAAGACTGTTTAATTCAATGCCATGGTTGAGCACTATGCACTATATTCATTTAGTTTATGAACTATGAGAACATTTGGAAACATAAAGGAAAAGAGTTCTTGAATGTGGTAATGCCTTTTTTTTTTTCCCTCTCTATTTGAATAAGCCAAAAAAGGTTAAAGGGAACACAGGGGTTTCTCTGAGACAAAATTGAAACCAAACATGGAAACAAAAGAAAAGGGAAGATGCTAAAGATTGGAATAAAACCTGATTGTGTTATATAGAAAAGGACTGGTTGAAAAGTGCTTCACTGGTCTAATAAGCAAGGGATATATTCTTATTAAGACAATGGTACTTAAAGCTTAATTATACCAGACATTGCAGTGTAAATTTTTTGAGCTGTGCAACTTTTGTAACCATTTGGAATCCGATAGTTTTGCCCCACATATTATAAAAGGAAAACAGAATGCCAGAATAAAATTGATAGGAGACTATCATCTATGATTTCTCCCTATCTCATGTTGCTATGTATAATCTGGTTATCACCTTTTCTCAATGCCCAGATAGCTTCACACAATGAAAAGTTAGTTGTAACAAGTTCGACAAAAAAGGCCCTTCGAGAAATTTCCCCTCACAAGCGGCAGGAGAAGAATTCAATTGCTCTTGAGAGCGCAAACAGTGGAGGGACAACTGACCTAGCTAGACCATGGAGACCTACACAATTATCTCATCATCGTCGTCATTTAAGAACTGTAAGAGCTCAACTGTCACTTCTTCTTTACTCTGCCTGCTTGCAGCTTCTTGTAGCATGTTTCTTAAAAGTCAAATTATCTCATACGATCTTAATGACAGGTTCACGGAATTGTAAACATAATGGGATGGGGAATTCTTTTGCCCATGGGAGTGATAATTGCAAGGTATTTCAAGAAACTTTCAGTTAAGGGAAACGACTGGTACTCTCTTCATGTCACGACTCAGTTATCAGGCTTTCTTTTGGGCACACTTGGTTGGGGACTTGGTTTGGCCGTAAAGAATGGCGCTAAGGAAACCAAGATGAGCACACATGGAATCCTTGGTACCATAATATTCGCATTTGCTGCATTGCAAGTAAGAACTTGTCTTCCTTTCAGCTATGCCAATAAGCAGATGATTTACAAAATTCACCAGCAGTCACTGAAATTGTAGTGAAAGTGTGAAACCTCATTTACATCACGTGACCAGTAGTGTAATGAGGTTTTGCTACAAGTTCGGTGAGTGTCGGCTGTTTTATGATGTGAAGCCATTTGCTTACATTTAGTCAGTTGTTAGCTGCGTTTTTGCAGCCAAATGAAGGAAACCACCGACGCAAATACTGGGTGATCTCTCACCGTATTGTAGGGTATGCACTGATCGTTGTTGTTATCGCAAATATTTTTGAAGGGATAAACTATCAGAATCCTGCAGGAGTCACCAAATGGAGATGGTTTTATTGTGTTACAGTGGGGGTTCTGACTTTGACTGCCATAGGTCTTGAAGTCAACAGAAAATTTTTCAATTAGATTCACCTCTTCTTCTGTTGCTTGTTACTTTAAGCGCAGCCCACAAATTCTTGATTGTTCTCAAATGCTTCTTTTTTGTTCATTTCTTTTTCCCCTTTTGGGGAGGATTCAATAAACTCAATGATGATCTTGATTTGATTGATTGGTGAGAAGGGGTGTGTATGTTCCTCTTGGATTGTATTTCATGGAAGTTCCAAATTTTGTTCTCGAAAATTCTGTTTTACATATTTTCCATCATATCGGGGCATCGTTTACAAGTAGAATGAAATAGATGGAAAATCATATGATGTGACCTTGCTAGCTACGTGAGCAAAAACGTCTCATTCAATGAAAGGGAGGATTGGTATGTCAAAATTATCTCCGTTGCACTCAATGAATTGAGACTTATATAAGGAAGGATAGAGGGCTTTTGTTGCCCAGAGGTTGAATAGTTGGCGTGGCTCAAAAGTTACTCTCAAATGGATTCCATCTACCATTTCATAATTTAATGACTAAAACTTCTTTGGTTTTTGGACATTCCTTGTCTATTCCGCGTAGACAACCGAATTGACCGCATTCAAATTAAGATAACCAGTTTCATGGACATAATAGGTAACATGCATACATGAATAGTAGATCAGCACCAATAGTTTTTGTCACCAATTAGACGAGTTTTTCTCCTTAAAAATTTTGGGGGGGGGGGGGAATGATGTCTGTTTTGGACATACTGTTCTCTTTGTCTTGTCACAAATTTAACAGTGACATCCCGTGCAAAAATCATTAATGTTGAATGTTGACTAAAATAAAATAATATTTGAATTGAGATGAAGATTTCAATTCGGATTCGAACTCCTAGCTGGCAACGAGTGGTCGTTGAAGATGAAGTGAACTCGGATTTGAACTCTTAAAAAGAAAATGTTTATCTGTCTAAGTTGTATAGGAGGGATCCGTTTCGGATTCAAAGTCTCAGAGAAACAATATTTATCCATTGCGAGTTGTCAAGAGGAAGTCCAATTTGAATTTGAACTTTGACAGCTAAGCGTTAGTTGTTAATAAGGAGTCATTTCCAAGTTCTATAAATAGGGAGTTGGAGAGACATTCTAATGACGTATCCAATTCAGTCCAAGAGAAAGAGAGGGAGAAATCTCATGCTAAAGAAGAGGTAGAGAAAGAAAATGTAATTTTTTTAGAATATGGTTTATATTGTAGAAATGTTTATTCTATAATATGATTAGTTTACATACTTAGTAAAACTAGAGTTTTTCTTTTTTTTCAGGAGATATGTGTTTGATATCATACATGAGTGTTCTGCGTAAGTAAATTTGTTTCTATTAGTAAAACTGTAAGATTTACTGAAAACTTATTGTATGAGAGATTGGGGAGAGAAAAAATTACTGAGGATATGGTTGTAATAAATTTTCATATAGTGAATTTTTTTTCCTAGTTGCCTTTAGACAACGGCCTTGGGTTTTTTTTTCAGATTTGGAGTTTTCCACGGAAATTTTTCTGTGGTTGTATTATTATTTTTTCATATTATTTTCATATTTATTTGATAAATTCTATAATAAATGAGAATAATAAATCCGAAATCTAGTTGGGAGGGGTGTTATCGCAATTAACGGTTACCTCTTTGATCTCAAAGACCCGACTTAACGTCCCGCGGAAAGCCTCAAGCTACCATGGGCTGATGAACAAGATAAAACCCAGCTTCTTCCACTCTCTAAAACCACCGCCGCCGCCGATAACCACCTCCCTACTCACCACCACAAGATCATGCAATGCCACTATCAGTCGTCTCTCAGCCCAAGGCTTCCACCGTGAAGTTGTTTTCACCTTCGTCTCCATTCTTAAATCCCCCAACACCATACCTGCAGACGCCTTCACCTACCCTCCGCTACTCAAAGCTTGCACTTCGCTCAACCTCTTCTCTGTCGGCCTTTCACTCCACCAACAAACTATCGTCAATGGATTGTCCGAGGATCCGTATATTTCTTCCTCGTTGATCAATTTCCATGCGAAATATATGAACATCGGTTATGCTCAAAAGGTGTTTGATAGAATGCCTCACAGAAATATCGTCCCTTGGACTGCAATAATTGGATTCTATTCACGTTCTGGTGATATGAGTAATGCATTCTTTATGTGTAACTCTATGCAGTGTGAGGGGATTCGACCCAGTTCTGTTACAGTTCTGACTTTGCTCTCTGGGGCTTCTCGCAATGCCGAAGCAGATGTTCTCCATTGTTGCATTATTAAAGTTGGGTTGCAGTGTGATGTAATTCTAATGAACTGTATGTTGAGTGTGTATGCTAAGTGTGGAACATTAATAGATGCAAGGAAGTTATTTGAATCATTGGGTGACAAAGATATTGTTTCTTGGAATAGCTTGATTAATGCATACTCCACACTAGGCAATGTTGATGAAGCGTTAAAGCTTTTCTACAGACTGAAGGATGAAAATCTATTACCTGATCAACAGACTTTTGGACCACTGATCTCTGCAGTCGCAAGAGAGGGTAGTGTTGATGTTGGAAGAATCTTGCACGGGCAGGTAGTAGTCTTGGGTTTTCAGTTCGATAAACACGTGGCAACTTCACTTATGGTTATGTACTCAAGATGTGGGAACATGAATGATTCTTTACAAGTCTTCAACAAGGCAGGTGATAAAGATGCAGTTTCTTGGACAGCAATCATCTCAGGGCTTGTACAGAATGATTATGCAGACAAGGCTTTAACACTCTTTCGAACAATGATGGCTTCTGATGTGAGACCATCAACTGCAACTATGGCTTGTGTTCTTTCGGCCTGTGGGCAATTGGGTTCTATAAAACTAGGGACTTCACTACATTGCTACATGTTGAGACAGAAAATGGCAGCAGATGTTCCTACGTATAACTCTCTTGTTAGTATGTACGGGAAATGTGGTAGTTTGGAGCAGAGTTATGCGATTTTTAGGATGATGAAAGAAAGAGATGTAGTCACATGGAATGCAGTAGTTGCTTGTTATGCACAGAATGGAAACTTAGACAAGGCTTTGTATCTCTTCAATGAAATGAGGGCTGCTCAGCAAAAACCTGATTCAATCACTGTTATCTCCCTTCTTCAAGCTTGTGCGTCCATTGGGGCCCACCAGCAGGGGAGGTGGATTCATAACTTTGTGATTAGGAACTTTCTTGGACCGTGTATTATGATTGACACTGCCTTGGTTGACATGTATGCAAAATGTGGTGACTTGGATACTGCAAGAAAGTGTTTTGATAGGATGCAACATCATGATATGGCTTCATGGACGACAATCATTGCAGGATATGGTAGTCATGGTAAGGGAGAGATGGCTTTGGAGATGTTTTCAGAGTTTCTAAAGAAGGGAAACACCCCGAATGAGGTCATGTTCTTGTCTGTTCTTTATGCTTGTAGTCACAACGGGCTTGTTGACCATGGTATAAGCATTTTTGAGTTGATGAAAAATGAGTATAACATTGAGCCAAAAGTTGAACACTCTGGGTGCATTGTTGATCTTCTCTGTCGGGCGGGGAGGGTAGAAGATGCATTTGACTGCTACAAGAAGATGTTTTCAGAGCCAATGGAGGATGTTCTTGGAATCTTACTAGATGCTTGTCGGAAAAATGGTAAAACACAGCTTGGAGAAACTGTTGCTAAGGAGATGTCTGGTTTGAAGCTTGAAGATGGTGGTAAGTATGTACAACTGGCTCACAGTTTTGCTTCAATGGCTAAGTGGGAAGGTGTAGGAGAAGCTTGGCTACAAATGAGATCTCTTGGCCTGAGGAAAACTCCAGGTTGGAGTTTTATTGAGATGCACGGCGCAATAACCACATTTTTCTCAACCCATAGTTCACACCCACAATATGCAGATATAGTTTCGGTTTTGGAAAATCTGACTTGTGAAATTAAGCAACTGGTATTGACTTCAGAACAAGAAGATTATGCATTAGATTCTGATATAAGATAAAGATACATATATTATTTCTAACAAATTTTCTACATAGCCTTATGTCTAAACACTATCTCCTTAAAACCATTTGCCTAATCTATGTCACTGTCTTTACAAAGATGTGTAGTCTGAAAATTTTCCCTGAGCTGATGTTAAACATTCATTGACATTCCAAGAGCTGACGGAAAGGATCTTCTGATATAAGTCGATAGTTGAAAGAATGCCCAAGAACTGATGGCTGGAAATTTTCCCTGAGTTGATGTTAAACATTCATTGACATTCCAAGAGCTGATGGAAAGGATTTTCTGGTATAAGTCGACAGTTGAAAGAATGCCCAAGAAATGATGGCTGGAAAATTCATGGTGGAGAAACCAGTAGCGCGGTAATGTCAAAATTTCCAACCACTCCTTGACTTAAGAGATGCATGGCAGCTCCTTGAGAAAATTTCCTTGCAAACAAGAAACAGGGGACGGATGTAGAATTATTCCTGCACCACTCAGTTCTGTACTCGGTTTCGTAGTATACATGGTTGGCATCCTGTACAATATTGGAAATAGTTACATCAGGCGTTTTACGGCAAAACCAGCAGAATAGATAGCTTTCTTTATGTTATTTGTCTAATAACAACATGACTGTATTGTCATTTATCATGGTTATTGTCTATCTCCAACATAGACGATCAGAAACATCTAAATGATGAAAATGCAAAAAATTACACCACTATATGTTTTCTATTCGACAGCAGAAAACTGAAAATGAACTCAAAATCAAACATTGAGAACTAAAACAGCTAACCTTTATTCTTTTTATCTGTTCATGCCCGGCATCTGCATAGCTAAATGTAATAGGATGCCAACCTTTTGCTTCCATTTTTGTTGCAGATAGGTTCCATACAGTGTAGGTCAATGTTCTTCGTTCAAGTTCAGCTTCAAGATCATTCATCTACGCAGATGAGAAAAGAAAGTGAATTCCCAAAGAAATCAAGGCACGTCCAGAATTTATATCAAAGCAACTAAATATGGGAAAGGAGATGGAATGTTTGGTACTAAGTGATAACATAGGAATCATAAAGGAAAACAGTGACAATACAAATAATACTTGAGGTTTATTTGGGTAAGAACTAATTTTTACGTACTGCAAGTAAGGTGGGTACATAATGTTCATCAGGGATACAATTATGTTGTTTCTGCAATTTCTGCAACCAACAGTGAGAACATTATCAGTGTTAGTAGGTATAACTGGTATTTTGGTCTCGAATTAAAAATAAGAGTTGAGCACCATGGAGTAGGAGAAAATAAACATGATATAATTATGATTTCCAGAGGTTAACATCCATTTCAAAACAGGAAGCTAACTAGTTAGGGTGACTCACAAGGTTCTGCTTCCCGTAGCTGGCATCTATTGAGGGTCGTCTCTGCAAGGCAGTGAAATTGATTAGTTTCCGCAGACTAAAGAGTATCAAGAAACAATCATAAAAGAACAACCCTAGAGAGATTCTTTGGTTGACAAAGACGATTGTTAATGATTTGTCATTTTATTGAGGGCGGCAATGAAGAGGAAGAGATTATGGAAAATGCTGATCATAGGTGGCAATATAAGATCAAAAGGACATTAGGACATCTCATATAGAGTGCTATGCAACGTAAAATGCTGATCATTTTGAACAGCGAGAAACACTATGTTGCTCATTATGTACCTTGCAGAACTTCTGGAAGATGGGAAAGACAACTTCATCATCTACAATGACTTCAGCATGTCTGCGGATTAACGTGATCCACTGTAATAATAAAATCATTAGATTTATGCATTGCACGGAAAATAAGAAAATCAATATGGGAACTGTAAGCTATATTAAGTACCCACACAAACCACCAAAACAAAGAATTCAAGTTAGCAGGTACTTTTTTGAGGGTGGAAAAGTGAGCAAAAATCAGACCCTAGTTCGTGTAAGTGGTTGGAAAAAAACCTGTGATCCTTTCCGCCATTTTCCTTGTGGTACAATCGGAGACATCTTTGGATTATAGCGTACATCTTTTTTATCAAGGAAACTGAAACACAAACAAAATGATTTGATCCATATTAGATGACTTAAATTAACACATAAATGATCCACAACACTTGTTCGCTCCATTTATTGTTTACTGCCATCATATATATAGTCCACTAGACCACAAAAAGATCATTCATTTATCTACCTGTCCACAAAACTCTTTGGAGAGGCCATGAGATAGTTGTAAACATAGCTGAAGTTGTACAAAGGGACGCAGCTGGAGATTAAACATATGAAGTCAGAAAAATATCAACAATGAATTCTGCAACATAATGATAGCTCCCAAATCCAAAATTCCGCATATCTTAACGGTAACACAATACATGAGTATCTTAACCTGTGTTTGTTTTTAAATTTTTAAAACTAAAATTAACTTCTACAACCCAATCAAAGTCAAACTTCAATATCAACCACACCTTCAAAACAGTCACTCGTTACTGTCTACAGATTTTAGGATCACTGCCACAATTCAAACTAAAATGTAACTTTTTTTTTTAACAAAATACAAGTTCACCCGATCACATGCTCAATCTGAAGTATAAATTAAGGCCTTCAGCTGTCATAGGTCAATTCTTTCACAAGTTCAAGCTAAAGGTATCATACAGACTTTCAAACACATAGAAGAACCACTTTTATTTTTTAATGACATGGGTAACAAACCTGTCCGATAACAGAACAAATCTCTGATTTGCTGGATCCTCAAGAGCTGCATCTAGTAACAACCTCTCAGCTTCAATCATGCTGGCTTCTCCCCAGACTACCTACACGATCATCCCTAATACCAATTTATTATATTGATTAGAAGAAGAACACCTTGCTTACTAGCAGAAGTAGCATATACTACTATGTCAAACAAGCTTGTCCAAAATTTTTATATCAATGTGAATGAGAAGGGGGACTGCTCTTCACCCCGTTTCAACCTATATCAACCAGAACAAATGAAACGAACATCGGTCCTTGTTTTAGACTATTTCACATTTTCATCTATGACATGAAACTGAAAAATAATTTGTGGGAAATCACTTTTCTTCTATTTAATTTAATCTCGTTTTTAGCTGAAACAGACTGGAAAATGGCAAACAATTTTAACTTGAGTTAACAATTAAGAAAAAGAAAGGGATACAGTGCATAAAACTTCTAGGATGTGTTCATCTATTTCTTTTCTTTTACCTCTCATTATTAAATCCAAGAAACAATCTATTCCCATCATTCCTCTTCACACTGATTTCCAAATGTTCTATAACGCAAACAATAGTTAGTAAATGAATAGAGTTACCTTAATGGCATTTTTCACTTGTCGATCATAGAAAAAACTTGATCTTGTTGTTGATTCATCAAACACAAAACCAGGCTCTGAATGTATGTATATAGAAAAATTTGCCTTGTCTGCAGTCTGCAATCAGGAAAAACATCAGAAGACAAAACCCAAAAAGAAACCTTACTTCTTATAACTTTTCATTCTCAAAATAACAAATTTAATGAAAGTTAAACCTCAGCGAATTCCCAAAGTTAAACCTTATTAACTAAGATTTTCAGTAAACGTCAATCTCAATTCCCACCAAAGAACCGAAATCACCTCGAAAAAGCATCCCCAAAGAAAATCTAGAGGCAAATCTCTCCGAACGAGGAATAGAAACGCGATTTTGGGATTGCCTTCGAACCGATCAACATAAACTCGTGATTTTCTAGGCAAGGTTGAATAAGGGGAGACCGTAGTAGACTCCGAGTACTTCTGCAGCTTGAAGAAAGCAAGCAAACAAAGAACAATCGACACCAGAATCACCATTTTCCACACCATCCACAACACGTGGGGCATCGGCTTCGCCGTCGACGCCGATGCTGGTGCCTTCTTCATTGCTAATTCTTACGATAAATTGAATATACAGTCTTCACCAATCCTTCCCTCTCCTCTTCCTTTTCTTCTGCAATTCAGTGCATCAAAATTAAATTAAACAAACAAAAAAGGACAACGCGGATACATGGTGCTTACATACGAGTTAAATCGCAGAGAGAGATTACATGTACATAGCAATCTAATAGAGAGAATTGGGTGAAATTGCCGCAAGGATTTAGGAACGTTGATTTGGAACGGAAGCCACTGGAGGTGTTTTTTTTTCACAGTGCCCAAATTTTTCCGTGTCTGAAAGGTGAAAACGATAAGGCTTACGGTGTCGTTTCAATCTGTGGTTGGCTCACAAAATAATCAAAAATATATCGTTTTCGCCGTCACAGTGACGACACGAATTTTTATATAAATAGAATCTACCGTTTTAGCATATAAATCTTAAGGGTGTGTCTAAATGCACCCACAATTTTACTTTATACACCCATCTTTAAAAAAAAAAAAATCAAAAGATAAATATACCCTCATCCGACATTTCCAAAAAAAAAAAAAATTGTTCGCCTTGACGAGGACGAACCCGTAAGGGTGTTCGCCCCAATTGGGGAGAACACCCCTTGGGGTGTTCTCCCCAAGTGGGGCGGACAGTTGACTGTTGGCCCCCACTTGGGGCGAACACGCATTTGGGTGTTCTCCCCAATTGGGGCGAACACCATATAATTAAAAAAAAAATTAATGATAAATTTTTTTAATATTATTATTAGTTGTAATTTTTTATAATCACTCAAAAAATTAATTGTATTTAACACTAATTGGATAAAGTGAATTATTTTATTATCAAAAAATTTTAAATTTTATCGTCACAGTTGCAAAAAAATTTAAAGAAATTTCAAAATTAATTGTTAAAGTGGTAACAAGAAAATTGAATTTTTTAATAATTATATTCAATACTAACCGGATAAAACCAATTACTTTATCATCAAAAAATTTTCAAAATTTATATTAGTTGCAGAAAATTTTCGAAATTACTTGTCAAAGTGGTAAAGTGGTTGCAGATAATTTTTTTGATGATATAGTAATTGGCTTTATTCGGCTAGTGTTGATATTTAAAAACAAAATCAATATTTTTTTGATAATACAGTAATTGACTTTATCTTATTAGTATTGAATATAATTATTTTTAAATAAAAAGTAATAGCAAAAATTTTTCGTCAGCTTTTTTTTTTTAACAGTGTTCACTCCAGATGGAGCGAACACACAAATGGATGTTCGCTCCATCTAAAGCGAACATGCAGCTTGCGTGTTCGCTCCATATGGGGCGAACACAGAAATGTGTGTTCGCTCCATATGGAGCGAACAAACCTTTTTTTTTTTCTTTTTTTTTTCTTTTGGGGTTTTGTTAGTAGGGGTATAATTGGAAACCTGTATAAGTTTGGGTGTATTTAGAAATTGAATGGGTGTGTTTAGCCTCACCCAAATCTTAATCCATTTTAATTCATTCTTTTTAAAATTTAAATTTAATTAAACAAATTACATCCACATATCAATTATATTTTTAAATTTCCACCATCCAATTCTACTAATTCTCTCTCTTTCTACTCATGAAAATATTTTTTAATTTATACGCTAATCTGCTAGCTTCATTTTTTCCCCGACAGATTATTGTTTCAAAAAAAAAATTTACATTATTGTTGAATTATACTCATGGTGTGGTGAAGTAAGCTTTGATTTTGGGGTGTTCTCAACTTGAATTTTGATGAATTTTAAAAATCTATATAATTTCAGTGTCTTCAATATAGAATTTCACAAGTTCTATAAAAATTTGGCATTTTCAATATTATATGAATGGATCCTCTTTTTATCACTTTTTATCACTTTTTTTCCACTTTTTTCTCTCTCCTAAATCAATCACATCCACATATCTCATCACATCCATAAATCTCAACCACTCACCTCCACTCATTCTCTCTCTTCTTTCACATTAAAATCCATTAAAAATCATTAAAAGTTACTCCCATTCACCCTAATAGAATTCAATGGATTCTACAAAATTTCAATGTTCTGAATCAATTATGGATTTCTATGGATTTTGGGCAAAAAATACACTTATTATTCTCCACCAAAGTTCAACCCCTTACAATTGGATTCTCATGGATTTTATGAATTTTTTTTTTCTTTCAATAAAATTGACATAAGCAATGAAAATTAACATCTATTAAAATAATAATTTTGAACACTCATTTTTTTCATTAATCTAATTTTTTAATAATCATTTCAATTTGTGAAAAATATAACCAATCAATATTGAAAATAATATATTATCACGATATCAGTAATTTAACCACTCTATATATTTCTATTATTATTTCATAAAATTTATATAAATTCAAGACAACACATTATTATTTTTCCCTTGATCGATTTAGTTAATTTTTAAAAAATTATATTATTTTAATTGATGAAAAATAAATTATCAACAGTCAAAGTCATATTATTATGATATTTGTAAGTTCAAAAATATTTAGTAAAATTCCATCGACAACTCATGATTTTTTCTTTGTCGCTTAATATTTTTCAAGTCACACATCATATTCCATTTGTGCAAAAAAAAAAAAAAAAAAAAAAAAGAACTATTTGAAATGAGGTGTTATCAAATTATAAAATAATTTGTATCTAATTATATCCATATAAAAGTCCAAATATATCTATACATCCATTTTAGCCTTTGAGTTCACTATTTTTATCGTTTTGTGCATTGAAAGTTTGGATCTTTTCCTGAAAATAGCTCAATTGAGTCAATTTTAACTTTAAATGTGTTCAAATTAATCCTAAATCTTTCTAAAGTTTATAATTTTAACTTTAATTTTTGGGAAATTGGTGCAAATGGTCAAAAAAATATGGTTATTGTGAATTTGGTCAAAACAAAAAATGTGGCGCGATTGGTCCAAAAAATTTGTGGTGCGCATTTAATTCAAATGGACGAAATCCTTATAGCCTTGTGGTTAATTCCTTTAATTTTTGCTATTTTATTTATTTGGTCCATAATTAATTTTATAAGATTAGCGTGTGTTAAAAAGTAAGTTATTATAGATTTTTATGAATTTTGATGTGAAACAGAAGAGAGAATAAGTAGAGTTAATTGGTGTAGATTTGTGTAATACATATAGGTTCCACAAGATATGTAAATGTAAAATAAAAGAGAGAATGAGTGGAGTTGAAAAGATGTATAAAAATGTGTCAAAATTTGTCAAAAATTATAAACTAACATGCACTCAATTTAATACTAATTAAATAGTTTTTATAAAAAATTTTCAATACGGTAGCATTTTTTGCATGAATGTCATAACTTTTCAAAATTTTATTTAGCATTAGAGATACGTAAATTTTGATTTTAATTAACAAATAATAATATATGTAACTATTGTACCTATATAAAATTTTAGTAAAAATATATTACTATAAAAATATACTGAATACAAAAAAAATAGTAAAATAAAATACAATTCCATCAAAAAAATATAAAAACTCAAAAAATAAAAATAAAAATTCAAAAACCCCACACCTACAACTCATCCACAACCCAACCCATAGGAATCCCACCCAACCCTCTAATAAACTGATGTTTCACCCTGATTTTCTTGTTGCCGTCAAGCTCACTAGCATCGAGAAAATCGAGGAGAAGCCACCCTGGTGACTTATTTATCGGGCGGATCTGTATCACAATCCACCCGATTAGTGGGCCATGATTCACTATCCACCAGACCACCACTAAAAAAATTATACCGACGACCTTGCCGCTAGCGACAAAACAAAGGAGGAAGCTCCCTGGTCGGTTTATTAGGGGGGTGGGTTGGGGTTCCTATAGGGGTGGGTTGGGAATTGGGTTTTTGAATTTTTTATTTTTATTTATTTTTATTTTATTTTATTTGACAAAATTGTATTTTTGTTTGTTATTTCTTTACAGTCGATATATTCCTACTAAAATTTTATGTACGTACAACAATTACATTTATTATTAATTGTTAGTTAAAATCAAAATATGACAAATATATTTAATTACATTCATTTTTTGGACCAATTACACCACTTTTTTGTTTCGTACCAAATTTGCAACAACAGTATTTTTTGGATTATTTTCACTAATTTTCCGAAAATTAAAGTTAAAATTGTAAATTTTAGAAAGATTTGAGATTAATTTGCACACATTTAAAGTTAAAATTGATTCATTGAATTATTTTTAGAGAAGAACCCAAACTTTGAGTATACAAAAGGACAAAAATAGTAAACTTGACGGCCAAAATGAATGAAATCCATTAATGGGGGTCTAGTGAAACAAAATGGAAAAGATTAGGGTTCCAATAGGACAAAAAAAAGAATGAGGGTTGGAATTGTTATAAAATGGATACTTTGGGGGGCCTGTTGTGAAAATAACCATTCTTTGAGAAGCAGGGCTTTAAAAGTACTAATTTTCAGACTGCTTCTAGCCTTGAGCCTTCTATCTTTTTTTTTTTTATCATAAAGGTAAATTATATATTGATCAAATAATATATACAAAAACAAATACGCTGGGTATACCCAGGTAAATCAAAGATGGAATGTTACAAAGAGCAAGAAAAGCATGCTACGTATCCCTAACTAAAGAAATGGGTTGAATCAGAATATTAGGATACAACATGAACATTATCTTGTATACATATGTTTTGATTCTCTTGATGGTGAAGTCCAAGCATGGGGTGTAGTCTTCAAAAATATTCTTGTTTCTAGCTGTCCAAATATTGTAGATCGTAGTTGCAAAAGCAACATGTTTAGCTTCAGCATGAAACGCTGTCCTTCGGCTTTCTTTTTTAATCCACTTTAGTGCGCTTGAAATGGTAGTCATTGCTCTAGAGATACCCATCCAATCTCTAATGTGTTTCCAAACAATGAAGTTGAATCTACATTGAAAGAAGAGGTGGCTTAAAGTTTATGTTGTTGCTAAGCAAAGTTCACACCGTGTATCGATATCGAGATAACCAAGTTTATCCTTTGTGAGCAATCTCGACTTAGCAAGTCAACCGAGCATGAATGACTGCTTAGGAGTGATGAATGGGCTCCAAATGCAAGCTGCCCATATCTGTTTTTGGCCCTTAGGCCTGAAATACTCATATGCCCAAGAAATAGAAATCTGCCAATTTTCAATCCATGTGTTGAGTTTTACACGAACAAGTTGGCCGCTCCCTTCAAAATCAACTAAAGAGTTCCTAATGGAGCCAATCTTGTTGAGCCTTCTGTCTTACTGGTACAGTGGTACTCCTCCTTCCAGGGCGGCTCAAACACTATCCAAGTTATCATTCCTCACATCATCTTCTGGTATCTTTGGGAAGAAGGAAACAAAGTTAAACATGAAGGCGTACCTATGAGCTCACATCCACCATCAAACGAAAAGCACCAACCCAAATTTTAATTTTTTTAAAATATATTGAATAAGAAACTTGTAACATATTTTAACAACGTTAAGAAACAAATTAACTTATATATATGCATTAATAAGGACATTATACTGGGATATTTATAGTTTAATTATGTCAAAGTAATTTGAAAAGTCACAGAATATATATACACTAAGGGTATTATGGACTAAACAATTAAAGAAATAGGCATCCTAATTTTAATCTTATCTTAATCTTAATATTATAATACTTGAAGCATCAATTAGGCATGGCGCCGCGATGGTACGCATTTAATTAATTTTTTTTAAAAAGAGGAAATCTGAATTTATAAAAAAATCTTAAAATGTGTTAACTGTTAACTTGAATGTTGTTTAGGTAGGTGTTTATTTAAAAAATAAAAAGAAAAACAAAAAATGTGTACAAATTGTGATTCTACATCTTAAATGTAATTTCCTTTTATAATTTGATTTTATATTTAACAAGCGGTTTTTCATATGACTAATTGAACAAGTTTTGCCATTAATTCTGTTTGTTATTAAATAAAAAAAAGAAAATAAAAATCCACATATGGCATCAATTAAGTAGAAAACCTATATATTGTGTTTGTACCTATAAATCTAATCCAACTATTAATAAAAGATAAAGAGCCACATTGGACATTAGTGCCAACATGACACGTTTGTGTTGTAAAAAAAACTAAAGAAAATAGAAAAAGAGAGATTTTTGGAAAACACGTATACTATAAAGGAAAGTCTTTAGAAGGGATTTTTGGAAAATGCATACACTGTAAAAGGAAATCTTTAGGAGATAGCACGTATTAATTACAATTATTAGCATAAAAGGAAAAAAGATGGACGTGCATGGATCATGATTTAGAGTTAATGTTCTTAGCCTATTGTATTAATTGTACTAAGTAGCATCAATCGAAAGGGTATAAAATTATTGATTTAACGATTTATAGGAAACATGAATAGGAAAATGCGAACAATTTAATATTGTACTAATAGTAAACGTTAATTTATCTTTCTTTATATTAAAATAATTGAAGTGCCACGTTGGCATCTGCCAACGTGGTATACATTAAATATTTTTAAAAGATTAAAAAATTAATTTTGGAAATAATCCAACGTTAATTAGTAGTACTTAAAAATATAATTAAAAATAAATCAATATTTAAAGCAATCATTTAATGAGAAAATTTGATTTTGGAAAGATTTTAGATATAACTTCATTTTTAAAGTTCTAATTCAAAATATTAAATAATAAATATTTTTTATTTATTTTCATCACATTAAAATTGTAGGTTTTGATAGTTTTATTTGATTACGTGAATTGGACTATTAAAAATAGTGGGTATTTTTTATTTTTTAAAATCAAATTGTGAGTAGTTAAAATTATAACTACATTTATGTTTAATAATTTATCGATTTTTAATTAAATAGTAATTTATTAATCTTTCTTTATATCAAAAAAATTGGAGTGTCACGCTAACAAAGACATCAACGTGTCACACATTAAATATTTTTAAAAAATTAAAAAATTAGTTTTAGAAATAATCCAACATTAATTAGCAATAATTAAAAACATAATTAAAAATAAATCAATATTTAAAACAATCGTTTAATGAGAAAAAAATGATTTTGGAAAGACTTTGAATATAACTTCATTTTTTAAAGTTCTAATTCAAAATACTAAATAATAAATATTTTTTTAATTTTCATCGGCGCTAAAATTATAGGTTTTGATAGCTTGATTTGGTTACGTGAATTGGACTATTCAAAAATATTGGATATTTTTTATTTTTTAAAATTAAATTATGAGTAGTTCAAATTATAACTAGATTTATGTTTAATAATTTATTGATTGTTAAGTAAATAGTAATTTATTAATCTTTCTTTATATAAAAAAAATTGGAGTGTCACGCTAGTAAAGATGACAACGTGGCACACATTAAATATTTTTTAAAAATTATAAAATTAGTTTCGAAAATAATCCAATATTAATTAGTAGTAATTAAAAACATAATTAAAAATAAACCAATTTTTAAATAAAATTAACATTTGATGAGAAAAAATTGGTTTTGGACTTTAAATATAACTTCAGTTTTTAAAGTTCTAATTCAAAATATTAAATAATAAATATTTTTTATTTATTTTCATCGTATTAAAATTGTAGATTTTGATAGTTTTACTTGATTACGTGAATTGGTCTATTAAAAAATAGTGGGTATTTTTTACTTTTTTTATTTTTTAAAATCAAATTTGAGTAGTTAAAATTATACTGAATTTATGTTGAATAATTTATTGATTTTTAAGTAAATAGTAATTTATTAATTTTTATATTATTGCAATTGATCGAAGTGCCACATTTGGGGAATTCCCTATTGGCAGTGCTAACATGACACACGGTTTTTAATTAAAAAGTTAATTGATATTTTTCGTTTTTAATATGGTTGATGTGATATGCTCACTAACTGGATTTTGCATAGCATGCGTTTTTCCTTTTCCAAGCATATAAAATTAAAACTAAAAAAAATTCTAAAATTAAAATACAGTTTACGTAAATGGAAAAAAATCAAATGAATTATGTAGATACGAAAAATTATCGGTATTACTATAAATTTAAGTTACATAAAATTAAGCATGATACTTCTTATACAATAGAGCTAAAATTAAGTAGCAATTATAGCTAATCATTAAAAAATACGTAAAATCATAAAATTTAGAGTGCGTAATATCCATTTTGGAAAGAAAAAATGTGTTCAATATAAATTTCATTTGTACTAACGAGAAAGATAAGTTTTGATAATAAAAGTTTTTTTTATATATTCATTCTCAATGGTTCATTTACAATTAATTAATCTTCACGATCACTTTTGTGCAATGCGATGCACGATAATTGGAATTAAAGTTATACATTTTGATAAACTTCTTAATTATGAGATGCACGTGAATTTTTAAATTTATAATTATAAATTTACTTTGCGTTTTTTGCATTGACTATAATATATAATATTATAGATTTTAATAATTATTTATTACTATGCAATTTCCTGTACATAAATTATATCAATTATGTAATTCACATTCATATTCAATATATTTATAATTTATAATATTATATTAATTATTTATTGTATATAAATTTAATTATTCCAGTCCATCGCACGGGTGTAATACTAGTTGTACTAATTAGTATAGAGATCTCATTCCATGGTGCAATTACAAATCTTTTCTTAAATAAAAAATAAAAATAAAAATAAAACACAATTGAATAGGAAAAATCAATAACAAATATTTTGTTATTGCCTAAAATTAACAATTACAACAATTGATATGATATTTTTTCTTACAAGAAGATGGTTCAGATAAAAATTTGTAAACAATTATTAAAATCCATAAAATTATATATGCTTTGTTATTTTTGTTTTGTATTATATTAATATTATTTTATATAAATAAATAATTTTATTCATCCCGTGCATCACATGGGGTAATATTAGTAATATTGTAAGTCAAAAGATTTACAGGCATCCACACTCTTATATCAGTGATGATGACATGATGATGGTAATAATAATAAGATTGACACTGCACTAGAGCTAGCAAATCCGTTACCAAATCAAATTAGTTAGAGATAATCTCGTTTAGTTATTTACATGTACTAAAATTACTTGAAGATAAAATTAGATTGGCGATAAAGTTTGTGTGATGTTTATCTCTATGGTAGTTTATTGTCAGTGGGACTGTACTTGCCCTCGTCTGTATAAATACAGCCCCCATTGGGCGTGAGTCTTGAGCTGTGGTATTGCGGTATTTAGGCTACTATGTGTTCACAGGGGAAAGAATAAACCAATGAATTATTCTTCCTATATAAATATTCTTTAACATGACATCAGAACCAATTAGAGATGGCAATAATCACCTTGTTCGAAGCCCCGACGACCCCAAACCTAATGTCGAGCAAGCTGGGGGGCGCGTCTGCTCTCCCCAACCCCCACTAAGATCGCGGTGAGTCATCCCATTTTCATCATTATCGTTGATTCAAATCTCTCATTATCGTTGATTTTTAGCTTTGATTCAAATTTCTTCTATGTAGTTGATTGCTATCTTTAAGTTCTTGAATTTTTTTTATTTTTTTTAATTAACTAATGGCTAATTATATTCACTCCACGCTTTTTGACACCACATTTAAATTGCAATGGATATTCCATTTTAACTCAGTTTTTTATTTTTGTCCTCAATTTTTTTTATCCACATTATTATTCTTAAACTTCAATTAAATAATCACATCGTGTCTTGGATTACAACTCCTCTCTAAATACTTTGTGTATGTACGTGTGTGCAATTTATGTTCAATTATTTTCTCGTAGTTTTATTTTTTCTCATAATTTTATTTTTTATGTTGATTTTTCTTTTTTAAAATTGCAATAACAAATAAATATATTTATACTCTCTCAGCTAATTTATAATTAGAAATTTACACTCCCAATAGTATGCACAAATTGGGAGGAAGGCCGACCCAAAGATTCCCCGAGCTTTAGGCAAAATTCAATATTGAGCACCCTTTTATGAATCAGTGTGACAATTTTGGGCCCCTTTCTATTAACAAAAATATTTTTGAATTGGAGCCCGTTGGCGGTCGCCTAGATCACCTAGCTTGAGAACCACCGCTAACCACGAGAAAGTTGATGATAAAAATTTGATATAAAAGTTTGAAGGATGCGAGTGAAAAAATAAAAGAAAATAGAAAATGCTAATTACAATTAAAATATGATACCTCTAAATAAAATTTTAGTGTATATATAATTGTATTTAACTAATTAAACTACATAAGTAGTATATGTCATTAGATGGCCTTCTAAAGATAACATTTTGAAAAATAAAATTGAAAAGGAATTTTTAAAAATAAAATTGAAAAGGAAAAGGATAATGGGGTGCCCAACGCAAACTCTTTTACATTACATTTCGTTAACATGTCTTCCAAAATCACATATGCCACTTCACATACTCCATTATTGTTTGTTGGTTTTTTTTTTTTTTAGAGTACTACTTCGACTCGAAAATCCAAACTTGAAATATAATGTTATTAAAAAATAAACGGTTTACACCTAATCGGGAGGGGGAGACATATGAGCCTTACCTCCCAATGGACTAAGTACAAGTGCAATTTATTGAAAGAAAAAACCTAGAAAGTTAGATGAAATGCATGAGAAATACTACTTTTCAACCTAAACAAAGCTAAAGTAAGTATTAACAAAAGAACAAAAGAAGAGATTAAAATACTAAAATCTAAACACGCAGGGGCGGTCCTGTGGTTCGTGAGGCTTGAGTCGAAGTTTTGAAAAAGGGCCCTTGAACTATAGAATTGGGGGGTCTTTGGGGTTTCGGGGGTAGCGCCTTCGAAAATTTTTTTTAATCTAACGGACAGTATTAAACTAAAAAGCTCAGAAAGAGCATCAAATGTAACTCATCTTTTCCTTCTTCTTCATCTTTCCCTCCCAATTCATTTTGATTAGTTTTGACATTTTCAACCGTCACATTTACATTCACATTGACTTTGTTTTAAAGCGGCTTCTTTTGCTTTCTTTTTTCTCTTTTGAGCTCCGGAAGGATATTTAGGAGGCATGATATATAATTGCTTTACAATAAATAGCAAGAAAAAAGATTAAAAATCGGCATCAAATGAATTAAACAAATTCTTTTGTCAAACAAATTTCAACAATTATTTCACAAATGCAACGGATCAAATTCACCTAATACTAATACGGTAATACTATTCTAAAGTAAATTAGAAAGTGGTCTCCACTAATTCAAAATGGGCTTAAATATTTGAATACACATTGCTAAAAAGTAAAAAATGGGCCTAAAAATTTGGATTGAATACTTCAATTGTTCTCTTATTATTCTTAAAATTGGGCCTAAAAATATGGGTTGAATTCAAAATTGAGCCCTTCATTAAAAAAACGTAATACACAATTAAGACTCAGGGTATAATGGATAAAAATGGGCCTCTGAAATGGCGGGCCTGAGGTGATCGCCTCAGTCGCCTCATTACAGGACCGCCTCTGTAAACACGAATATAAGACAGACCACTTCTATCCAAACTTAGCAATAGTTCTAGCTTCTTTATCTAAATCCTAAGGGTTAAGTTCTACTTGTCTTCGTTCTTTATAGCCAATTTAGCCAACCAATCAGCAAGCTTGTTTCCCTCATGCAAATTCTTTATAGCCAACGTTTGCCAACCAATCAGCAAGCTTGTTTCCCTCACGCCAACTATGAGAAAGTTTGTAGGTCAGATGTTGAAGATTAGGGATGGACAAACCTCGGTTCGGTTCGGTTCGGGTATCGAAAGTACCGGAACCAAACCTAAAGTGTTGGTTTGGTTCCATTCATTTAAACGAACCAAACAGAATCGGTTACGGTTCGGTTCCCATTTTTGCTTGGTTCTTGTTTTGGTTCTTCATTTTTTAAAAAGGAAGGGAGAGTTTGGGAGTATATCTCACTTATTGGGACAACTACTCATAATTCTCTTGTTAATTAAATTAAGTGTATTATTTGTAATTATTTTCATTTAGTTTTCCTTGCATGCACGTGTCTAGCAGTTTGTAACTCAGTTTGTAACTGACAACAATGGAAATAAATAATGCGGAAACAAAAGTCCCTGCTAATCAAACAAATTTGTAGCCGTTAACTACAAATGTGGCAAAAGAAGTTATTTATACAGATTAATGCCGTGTGGATGATGAGCCTTTTTTGCTTGAATTTTCAAGCTTAGGACTTTGGGACAGAAATTTTATAAGAATCAAAAGTGAGTAGGGTGACTTGTGTGAGAACTTATGGGAAAATGGAAATAGAAAGACACAAAGTAATTGGGTTTCAGGTTTTAAGGTTCCGGCATAAGAACCGAGAACCGGACCGAACCATACATTTCTCGAATTTTATGTCCAAATGGTTAATTTTTTTTGCTGAAAATCGAACCAAACTCAACGGTTCGGTCCGATTTCGGTTCGATCGATTGGGATCCTATTATTTTGTCCACCCCTATTGAAGATGCTGGTGAATTTCTTCAAGTACATAAGCAGTGTTCCAACCCCTTATTTAGCATCAGAGATGAGTCTAACTGCAGAGATTGAGTTTGATTCTACGCCTGATTCGCAACTACTTTTTCAAAATTTTACCATTTTTTTATACATTCTTTCTTTATCCTAAATCAATCATACCCATATATCACATCACATCAATAAATTTCTACCATTCAACTCCACTCATTCTCTCTCCTCCTTTACATTAAAAACTTTTAAAAACCATTAAAAATCAAGCCGAATCACCCTGTCTATCCATACACATTCTAACCACTACTATTTTATTTTTATTTTTATTTCTGAATATTATTTTTACCTTTCTACTCGTTTTTTACTTTTCTTTTTTTTCAGTACTTTCTTTGTCTTTTTCTCTAGTTAAAGTAATGATTAATCTACTTGACCATTTGTTTACACCCAAGCGTAGAGGATAATGGTAAAATGCTATTTTTACTTCCAATAAGTGAGTTCATGTACTCCCTATCATAGGGTGTACAGAAATACATCCACACCGAGTGTGGCCTTTAAAATAAGGGAAAGTTAGGCATTTTATGTTGACTTGTAACCATTTGCAAATTTGAGGTTTTTATAAATTTTAATCGAGTTTTCTATGGTCGAAACGTGACCTCTCGTTTTGTGTAGCTTAAATTATGTATGTTAATTTCATAACTATAGTAAGTCTAAATTTGTTGGTGGCATTAAATAATATTCTCTTAATTAATTAAATGATTCACAGCTTTCTTCTTCTTCTTTTTTTTTTTTTTTTTTCGACTTCCATGCTTTCATATTTAGTCACACGGATTTTAGGTCACATGGGACTGTTTCAATTCACTTTTTTGTGGTTGCAACTAACGGTTGCACGTTGGATCTTAGGTCACAATTTTTCACGTCGCATTTAACGATCACACATGTGACCTTAGGTCGCAAACAACAGTCACATGCATGAAAGTGTTTGGTGTGGTTTAAACTAATTTCCTCTTCTGGAAAACATAGGCAATCCATTGTGTGACCTATAAAGGTACAGTTTTTAGATTTGGACACATCTCTTTATATATATAATCTTTATCTTTATATCTTTATCTTTATATATATAAAAGAAGGAGTTTCTGTCATAATTAATACTATATTTTCCTGCCTAAAGGTCATATTTTTTATTTTTTAATTAAATCGTATTAATCCTATTGTTTTATTAGGTTGTTTCCTAAACTAAGTTAATTATGGAAAATGGGAACATGTTTCCCTAAATTTATGGGAACCGCGTTTCCTAATTAAGCTTTTTGTTTTTGCTTTATTTATTAATTTTTATTTAAACATGATTTCATAAATGACGATTTGTTTTTATCTTTTACTTTTTTTTAATAATTCAAGGTTGCAAAATTGACTTATATATATAAAAAATTTATATATTCTTTTCTTTTTCTTTTTACAAGGCAAATACTTGACATATATTTTTATGTATAAATTATTCTTTTTCTTAGGGAACGATTTTTCTTTCATTTTCAGGTAGCATATTTTTTTTCTTATGAGTGCATATTTTGTGTTCTGACTAATTGTGTAGATTAAATGTTTAACATATTCAAAATAAAATTATATTAAAGGTAGAAAAATGAATAAATTTAATTATATTAAAGGGAGAAATTATAATTTTTGAATTTTTAATTTTCCTCAATATCGCAATATTTTAAAATTAGTTAAGTCCTAAAAATGATAAAATGTCATAAAAAAACAATTATAAAATTAGTTAAGTGCTAAAATGATAATTGATGTGATAAATTTTTTCTATAAGATAATAATAGTTTGGATCAAAATTTGTAAACCATTATTGAAATGTATTTTAATATTACATATGTTTGTTATTTATTTATTTTTTTTTTGCATTCATAAATAGTACATTTTCTTATTTTATAACATTATTTTGTGTAAATTTACCATTTTAATCATCTCTGTGCATCGCACGGGGGCAAGACTAGTTTGTTCAAAAATCATAAAGGCCACAAAAGCATGTTTTAGAGACATAACAAGTCTCAAAAGATCCTAAATGAATATTTGGTTACAAATTCTTAGCACTAACATTCATGAAAACGGGAGAGAAAAAGTTATTTTTTAATTTTTAATTAATTAATTAATTATTTATTTTTTAATAGGGGAGCAATCCTCTAATTATTGCCACTTTATCAAAGATTTCAATATTAACCACACATCTCAAATCACTAGTATTGTTCATTATTTATAGGATAGTATTTATGTATTCGGCTAGTACTTGTGTAAACGTTTATTTTTTTAAAAATACTTTTTAAGTTGAATAGTGCAGACTATGATATCTATGAATAATGATGAGTGGTGATTTGTAATGTTTCATTATTATTGAAAGTTGATTTTGAATGAATAATTAAAATTAACAATGAACATGGACTCGATATAATCACTTTGTTTTTTGTCACACATCGGACAAAATATTTGTTATTACTTCACCAATCTAATTTTTTTTTTTTTTGTGTTGTTATTTCATTATTTTCAAGAACGCATCTATGGCTCTGATTGGTTAATCAAAATTTATGTAGATTCAATATATTGTAACTTACAGCATTTCTAGTGGGGGAGGACAAAAAACTCAATTTGTGAATTTCATCCTTTTCCTCACAAAGCCAAATAGCAAGAAGGGTTTGATTTAATCCCTTTTTAGCGTTTTTCCCTTTCTCATTCACTTTTCTCCCTAACATTAGAATTGCTTTCAGGTCAAACTTATTCCTCTAATAAAAGACCTTCTATAACTATTCTACTTGCATTGAAATTTCAATTAGCATCGATCCCAAAAAATAATTGCTTAGTGTTCAAATTCTCCAAATTGGACACAAATCTTATTAATTGATGTGGATTAGGATACTTGTTGACACACGTGTAAAAGAATACTACCTCCGTCCCATAAATATAGTCAATTATTCAATTTTTGTTCATCCCAAAATATGTCATATTCCTTTTAAAGATGTAATTAAAATATTATTTATCGTATATACCCCCATTTAATGTATATTGTTATTACCAAAATATATTAGTTGAAATAAAACATCCAATAAATGAAATGACATATTAGGAAAATAGGCTCAAGTTTTACTTTTTCAATACTATTAATTATATTTTTCTTAATCTTTGTGAAATTAAAAGTATACTATATTTATGGGATGGAGGTAGTACTATTTATCTCCAAGAGATCTACTTATATAGGGAATGCCACAACAACAAATGGAAAGTCAAAACATGACTTGTCAATTAAATTCCCATATACTAATACTAATAATAGGAAATGTTATACCCAGTGTTCTAAAAAATCCGAAGTGTGCAAAAGCGTGGAGTATAAGCTTCAAGCATAAGCGCGCTTACGGGGACAATGCATGATAAAAGCGCAGTCAAAACGTAATAAAACGCGAGGCGTAACAAAGCGTAGAGTACAAGCTTCAAGCTTAAGCGAACACCGAAGCGCGCTTTTTGGAACAGAGGTTACACCGCATTAATAATGTATTAAATTGTTATCTCACCACTACAACCATCATTGTCGTCACCACCCCCACAATTTTCTTTTTCGAATCTTTTTAGATTTGGTGTAAAATACAAACAACTCCTCATATTAGATCGAATTTCGAATATTTTTAGTAAGGTATAGTCTTTGTCCTCGTATACAGACTTCACCTCAGATGTACGTAGTTTCAGCCTCCTCCTTCCTACTTAGAGATTTGTGGTTAATACTTATAGAGATTCTAAGTTTGAGTACTCATATTTTGGATCTTTCAACCCAGGTAAAGGCATAAAGCCACCACCCAGCCAATTCTCTTCTTTGGATCCTTTTTAGATTTGGTGTGAAATGCAAACTTCTAGGAGCCAGTTGATTTTTGTTTCTTCTTCCTCAGATCTACACATTGCCTCAGATGCGGTCTCAGCCTCCATGCTCAGAGATTTGTGGTTAAGAGCTTGTTTGTCACAATTTTAAATAATAAATAAATAATTTTTGTCGCATATCATTTTCGTTCACTTATCACATTTGATTTGATTTTTTTTTTTATATTTTAATACATTTTCTTTACTTCTCAACCATACATTTGAAACTCATTTCTAGATTTAAATAATATCAACATACCTAGTACTTCTAGAGATTCTAGGTCTGAACATTCATAACTCATTAGATCCGCTTTGCTTTTATTTGCAACGACGATCGACAGTAGCCATTTTAGCGGTTGTGCTTCATCTATGGTGGAACAGTAAGCCTATGTTTGTTTAACTTTTTTCTTTCCATCTTTTGTAATCAAACACACTCTAATAAAAATTTAAGGGTTTGTTTGATTGCCATAATTTTCTATGGAAAATATTGAATTTTAAAAATTATTTTTCAAGTTGGTTGTTTGATTGTAAAATTTTCCATACAAATAATTTTTCATGTACAACCATTTAAATCATATTTTAGCATATTTTTCATGAAAAACAATTTCTACCTCTCGCTAGAGAAAATATTTTCCATGTAAGAAGGAAAATATTTTCTTTTCCATATTTTCCTATCAAACACACCCTTGAGGGTGTGTCTGATTACTATGGTTTTTCATAGAGAATATGGAATCAAGGAAATTATTTTCGATGTTGATTTTTTTATTGGAAAATTTTCTATGAACATAGTTTTTCATATACAGCTACTTAAAAATATCACATAAAAATATCACATCCATGAGAAATAATTCTATCTTCATGTGTCTTATACACAAATGAAATTGGAATTTGAATCGATGCTACAACCCTTTTATGTATAGTTTAGTTTATTTTCTATGGAAAATTGAAATTTGGGGATGTGGAAATTGTTTTTCAGAGAATTTGAAAATATTTTCATTGTTGATTTTTTTTCTATCAAAACCCACAGTTAATATAAACAGATGGAAAAGAAAATATTTTTCAATTTTCTAGGGAAACACTTTACCGAGGGGAAAGCAAGAATTGTTTTTTATGGAAAATTGGCTAAAACTTACCATGATTTCCATGGAAATTGTGGAATCAAGGAAATTGTTTTCTATGATAATTGTTTGATTGAAATTTTTTTTATGGAAATGTTTTTTGGTGCACAACCACTTAAAATCATATTTTATGTCATTTTCCATGCAAAACAAATCTCACTTCCCTCTAGGTAAAATATTTTCCATAAAAGTTGGAAAATATTTTTTTTATCCATCATTTCGTGTCAAAGATGTCTGCTTCATTGCACAAATTTTCCATGGAAAATATTGTTTAGGTATAGTCCTTTGATGCACATTTTCATCCAAATTACTAGAAAATTTTTATGGGGGTGGGGGTGGGTGGTGGTTTGGGGGAAAATAATTTCCAAATTGTATCAAACACACGGTTGTACATGAAGAACTATTTCCATGGAAAATTTTCCAATCAAACAATCGACTTGGAAATTAATTTCTTTGATCACATATTTTACATGGAAAATTATGGCAATCAAACACACCCTAAATTCTACTAAGCAGTCAAAATCAAGAATTAATATCAATCATACATTTCATATAGTCCTGATCCGGTGCTCACACATGGGCGAATGGGTGTCATATGCCCCCCCCCCCGGGGACACGTGTCGCATCTGTCCATGTGTGGACACCGTAGCGTGCCCACATGTAAGGAACCTATCAAAACCAACATTTCATATCAATATTCTTTATTATCCACACATTTTATGTTCTCTACAACTATTCAACCTAAAAATTTTAATTTTTATTGTACAACAATTTTACCCGGCCCCAAGTATAGAAATAAGATCAACCAAACAGTAAAACCTAAAGTAGCTTCAAGAGAAGTAAAATTTCATTCCTTCTAGTTTATTTGATTACTTTAAATACCAGCAGTAATTGGATATCAACGTTATTCATTTTGCTGATTATTTTGAGTTACGTACGTATATGGGTCGTAATCGAATTTTATTTCTTATTGGCTTAGGTTGTAAAGAGTTTTGTCCTGCATTCTCGTTAAGTTATGCTACACCACTGCATTGTGAGTAAGTTTTTTTAGCTAAAAACTAACTCGTTAGATGAATAGTGGTGAAACCCACAAGGTGTGTGAATAATAATAGATGATAATGTAAAATGTATAGTAGATTTTGATGCTTTATTTTAATAAGTAGCAAACATTAATTCTTGGATTTGAAAAAACAAAAAGTTCAAATCAACAGAGAAGTAAATTCAGAGTTTGAATGTTAGTCCCAAGGCGTCTAAATTGAAAGTGTATTTCACCTGCCTTAAGCCATCTTCAAAGCTTGAGTCCTTCAACCTTCTCAGTATACATCTAATCTAAAATAATTTACAAAATTGTCAATCAATTTCTATACTTTGAGAAACTGGGAAATTTGTTTCATTTGAAACGGTTGTTTCTTCTACAGCCTTTATTCAAGTAGCAAGATAAGAAAAAACTCTGTAACTGCAATGACTAATATTACTTGTATCAACTATTAACCAAGGCAGAACAAGTCCAAAATCTTGTCCCTAAGCTGAATAATTACCACAAAGTCCAAGGACGCAAAATCGCATGGTTATTTGCTGGACAAAAATTGTATATGTCAACCTAGAAATGACTCATTCATGGTGTTCTACTGTTCCACATTGTTTCCAAGACCTGTAAGCTTTTCCATGTCAGTAACAGCACTGTTAACAGCATGAAGGATCATCTTCTTGATCTGTAACAAGCAGATTAGTATATCATGGTCATTATCAAAGTATGTTTTGTTACAAAAGGTAAGCTATTCAAAAGCATGTTTAAGTAACTTTTTTTTTTTTTTTTTAAATGTTTTGTTACAGAAGGTAAGCTATTCAAAAGCATGTTTAAGTAAACTTTTTTTCCTTTTTTCAGGTGAGATGAGAATACCTCTAGCTTGTCTTCTCTAGCCCTGTGGTTCTTAGGTAGCATCCTAAACTCTTCAGTTAGTCGAAGGCATTCCTCTATATTTTCAGGAGAAACAAAGTCCACTGCAACCTTGGTGCATGACTGCATAAAGCAAGAAGTTTTCACAAATCTTTGTACGCAGCAAGACATGAAAATGGTTACAACTACAAAAGTAAAGCCAGCTGAGTAAGTACCTTGAGATTCCGAACCTGATGTGGGCATCCTGCAGGAATAAAAACTGCCTCTCCAAGTTTCTGTTCAAACGTCCAAGGTTCAACTCCTGAAATGATAAAAATTGTTCCAATTAGTCATTGAAAATCAATGTATAGGAATTAGAAAATGATGGAAGAAAATGGACTCGACTGAGATTCTGGATACTTGCCAAATTCCTCCTTGAGTTTCTTTTTGTGTTCTAGAGTTAAGTAGAAAGTTTGGTCATGAATTGGATGAATAACCTGTGTGCAAGACAGACAAATAGAAATGAGTAAACTGTAAATATCGACATTATAATTTTGAGCGATGCAAATAGTTATGCATTACCTGATCTACAGGACAGCAGTAAGTGTGCCTAAATTCCTTTGAATGCATAATAAGATACTCTTTCAGCATTGGGACATCTTCCCTTCGAAATATGTCCCAAAGAGCACCCCCACCTATTTCCTCCAGATGCCTTTCAGACTGACTCTTGCCTGTATTACCAGTAACATTAGGAAATCCAATCTCACAGACTGAATTTCCAGTTTTCATCTTATTGTCACTGTATTCTTCATACTCTGCCACATTAGGGTCACCTTTATCTTGATTAATGTAACTGCTGAATTGGTTGTTATGTTTCTCCTGATCTCGACTTTCTCGTTCATCTTGATCTCTATGCTTCTTTTTCAACATGTTGATTGACTGGCGCTGCTCATCGCTCAGAGCTACGTCAGCTGTGTGGGTCAAAATATTTACCTAGACAAGTAGAATTTTGCAGGAACCATGAGGCTCTAACTAATGACCATAATTAAGAAAAATAGTATCCACTGCTTTAATAACAGAAAGATACATGTAAAAGATCAAAGTAACCTGCCCATGACAGGATAAACTTGCTAACTTATGAATGATCGCACCAGTTTGAAAAGCTAAAGCTAAGACCCTGGTAAGGTAGAGGAAAGTGTGGATAAAGAGAGTTGAAACAAGAAAAAGCCTTCTCTCAACTCAGATTGATACAAAGCAAACAAATTCAAGTCAAACCCATTGAGAAGGCTTTATCAACCCTACTCAACATGCTTCTACATGGTATATTATACCGCTTCTGATGTGCAAATAGCCGAATATAGCAAACTCCTCAACGAAATTGAGTGCATTCTGCTAGCAACTCAAGGAAGTGGAAATACCGGTGCAAATAGATTACATGTGATGATATAATGGCCTTAAGAGAGAGGTACACCCACGACCACAAAATGGAGGAGGTGCTGCTGTTAACCATTGACAATAATTGATACTATGTTGAAGAAAAGAAATGGGGAACAAAAGTACACTTTAGGATCTATCTAACTATCAAGAACAAATTGCCAGTTAAAGTGAAGTTGATAAAGCTGGAACATGGCTTGGGGTCAGACTATGTTTATTTTATGGCCATTTACGTAGCTCATAATTAATAATTTTACTTCATTAGTCAGGACAATCTAACTTTTAGATAAAAGATGAAGAACTCTCTATCGCAATTCAGGTTAGAATATGCATTAGGTTTATTAAAGAGCAACCACACCATATAGTCTCATGATGTTTTGGTTTATTAATTAATAAGAGTATTTGAGAGTTTTCTCAACTCTTCAATGTTTCAATTACAACAATAAATTTTTCACTTCTTAAGATCCGCAACATCAAAGTATTCTCAGTCGGATTCATTATTCTTATTGCAAATTGTTGTGTTAATATTAAAGTTTGACTGGACATCAGAAGTAAAATGTCAGTAAAATAAAGTATAATCAACACAAGCTCAATGTGCCACACATTATATAGATTTTCTACCCAATACTCTTTGGGTAGTTTACCCTTTTAGGGAAGGGAATAGCTCAATATATCCACTATAGAATAACTACGAGCTTTGATGCACATGCGATAATAATGATAATAGTTCTCCGAAAGAACTTTACACATAGACATTAATAATTGTTTTTATAGTTGCAGTTCTTGCCAAAGACTGGTGTCTCCAAGACTTCAGTGGTGAAAGTAGCATTGGATTTTAAGGTTAGCTAAAAATTTGAAAACTAAGGGCAAGTATGATTGAGATTATATAAAAAATGATTCTTGGATGTGCGGGTGAGAAGTAAAGAAAATGTCTAAAAGAACATAAACACGTTGTCAACTCAATGTAATAGCTGATTAAAAATGATGGGGGAGAAAAATGAATTTTTGAATAAGTTGTTAAACAAGAAATCCATCCTCCACTTTAGGAAGCCGTCTTGAAAAGTTCAAATGCTAAAATGCCTGTTCTGCAAACACACGAAAAATGGGATAATTAACACAAAACGGATCAATCTAGCCACATGTGATGAAAGATAAATTGTTGATAGACTACAGGGTATGTTTGATAGAGATTTAAGTTTCAAGTGGTTTCAAAGTGTTTAAATGTATGGTTAAAAGTAGAGAAAAGGGTATAAAAAAATCAAATCAATCAAATGAATGGTTGAATATAAAAGTTGAAAAATGTGTTTGAATTTTCAAGAGATTAAAAGTACATAGAACATACCTTGATTGATTGTCTATTGGATCATAAATATTGATCATATCCAACTTGAACAGAAGATCATCGAATCTGTCATGGAAACCCTTTCTGAGGATGTGTGCAATGCCACATTTTGCGGGCACATAATTATCTCCATTTCGACCTTTTCCTCCCATCCACTGCCACATGTTTGGTAAAATCATGATGGCTGGGATTAAAAGATACTTCCTCGATCCCAACTATATAGGTCTCTTTTCCTTTTAGTTGTCCTAGTTATATAGGTCTCCTTCTATTCATTTACTATTACACCTCATTTAATTTACCATTGTAAAGTCATTTGATAGTTTTAACAATTTTTAGTCTCATTAAATAAGGCAAAGTAGGACAATTATTTGCAATGTTTTAAAACTTGGTCGGTCATCGACCAGGCCGAAGGAGTGGGTCAAGGGTCGTCCCAGGGTTGACTTGGGGCCAATCCGGTGATTAAAATAAAATTTAAAAAATAAATAAAATTTCAAAATATCATAAAATTTCAAAAAAATAAAAGAAAAGATAAAAACTTGGCCACTTGGGGCAAACCCAATCCCTAGTTGCATGGGTTGATAGGGTTTTCCAAGTAAACCCAGTTCTTCGACCAAACCGGGTTTGGGGGTAACCTAGACCCCTTTTTTAGCCGAGTTGCGGGTTTCGCGGTCTGACTGACTAGATCGGCTTGAGTTTGAAAACAATGATTATTTGTATTCTGTACTTTTCCAGTAAGTCTTAATACAACAACAAACTAAGCCTTATTCCCTACAGATAGGGGTCGGCTCCAGTAAGTCTTAATCCGCATTAAAAATGAAAACAGCTTATATAGTTGAGATGGAAGGAGTATGCTGATAGCAGCTTTGTTCTAGCAATATAGTTTTACTAGAAATCTTATACAAACTTATAACTCTTCCATAGGCTTCTTTATCAATAGCATTTTAGATATTGCTTGAGAAAATCCATTGAATTAGGCTTCAGCACCAGTTCGGGCTACCAGGTTGATCTACTACCTTCAACATCACCGGCCTAATCAACAGATAACATGTTGATCACCGTTGTTCATGGAATACAATAAAATTTATTTCATGTTGATCTCTATTGTTCATGGAATACAATAAAATTCATTTCTTGGAAAGCCTTCCAGATATCTGATGAGAATTTTATACACTATTTCTAGGGTTGGCCGAAAAAGGGGGAACTAAACGGATAGAACTGGAACCGAATCAAAAAAACCGAAACCAAATAGTTCTTTTAAAAAAAAAAAAAATTAAGAACTGGAACCAAAAACCAAATAGTTGCTTTCTAAAAACCGAAAATTGAATAATATCGATTTGAAAAATTAATTTCACATGTTTTTTTCCAGTAAGGGTGTGCTTAATTGTAAAGCCGGAAAATTGTAAGAAGGAAAACGTTTTCTGGGTAAATGAATTCCGGGGAAAAGGTTTTCCAGGAAATGATAGTTGTAGGTGTTTGATTGGGTTAATTTGAAAGTTGGAAAATAATATTATTTTCCTTATTTTTGAGTTTTTTTTAATAAAATTTGATCATTTTCCTTATCTTTATGGTTAAATTAAATCGTCTATTAAAAAAAAAAAGAAAAAAAATACCAAACTTTTCCCGGAAAACAAAAACCACCTCCCCCCAAGGAAAAAAAACAAGGAAAAGTGCGGATTTTGAGAAAAGGCTGGAAAAGCGTTTTCGGGAAAAAAATGCTATCAAACAACACCTTTTGGAAAAAAAAGGTAGAAAACTCACTTTTCCGAGTAAATAATGTTCAATCAAACACACCCTAAATTAATTGTCATATAAATACTTTCATCGTCCATTAAAATTTATAATAAAACAATCGTGTAGAACACATGTATCTAAAAATTAAAACAAATACCGTATAGCATTTGGAAGTTACACAATTGTCCACCCATATTTGCGGCAATTGTTTATATTTTTATGAGAATTTGTTAATAAAATAATAAACATAAAATACCCAGAACCGAACTCGAACTGCTATCTTGCTCGAAAAGAACCGAACGGTTCCATTTTTTGTAGAACCGGAATTTGCAGTTCGGTTCTGAATAGTTCAATAGCCGGAACCGAACTCAAACCTCCATTCCTTAACTGTTTCCAAGTGAATTTCCTTTGATGCTCGCATATGTTCACTTACTACATTGACCGCCAATACTATATCAGGCCGAGTTTGTGAAAAGGTACATCAGTTTTCCCAACAGCCTTGATATATGTCCCTATCATCTAGTTCTCCATCATTTTTTGGTCTTCTACCAATCTCGATAGGAGTGTCACTAGGTCTACGCTTAAGCATCCTTGTTTCCATTAGCAAATCTATATTTTCCGACTTCCGTGAGAATGCCAATTCTTTTCTTTGATCTCGCCTATTCCATTCCCAAGAAATACCATAATAGCCCAAGATCTTTGACTTCAAATTCTTGTGCCAAGATAGACTTTCAAACTTTCTATTTCCATTGCATTATTATATCGGCAACTTATACAATCAGGTCTTCGTCCAATTATCAGCATCTTTGGAAAACATGGTATGGACTGCCAGTGCTAACGTCATGGCGTTCAATTACTTTCATGGATATATCAACCAAGCTCAAGTCAATACATTAATTTCTTCAATTTTCATAATGTGCAAATGTGACACTAATTATTGAATAAAGTTACGGTTCCATGTACACTTCTTGTCAAATCTTTTAAACGTACTCGAAACTATCAATCTCAATCCATTTACCCCGGTCCAACGAATCTAGAAAAGACATTATTCAGGACTTTTTACTTGTCAATCCTTCTTAAATGCCATTTTTTATCCATCATGTGGTTCTTGCTTCCCTCAATTTAGCTTCGTTTGGAAGGGTGTGGTGCCTTCAAAGATAAAAGTTTTTGCTTGGTTGGTTTCCTTGGGAAAGGTTAACACCTGCGATTTGTTGCAATTCAGAAGACCCTTTCTATATATTTCCCCGTCATATTGTATAATGTGTAGAAAGGCCGATGAAAACATTGATCATTTTTTAATACATTGTGAGTTTGCAAGAGATATTCGGGGAAGAATGTTATGTTTGCTCGGTGAATCGGGTGCATTACCACGAAGATGGGCAGATTTAATTTTGATTAAGTGGAGATTTGGGGGAAAATGGAAGCAACACAAAGACTTATGGAAATTAATGGTCATGGCATCAGCTTGGGCTAAATGGAAAGAGAAGAATAGGAGAGTTTTTAACACCCTAGAGAGATCGGGAGATGATACGTGGGATTGCATAGTGTTTTCCACTGGACTATGGACAAGAGCAACCGGAAAATTCAACGATTTGGAGAATTTTTTGTTTCATATAGATCCATATAGTTTTTTGTACCCTAATACTTCAAGTGACTAGTAGCTGTATTCACTTAGGTTTTTGCTTCATGACTGATGTCATTGTTTTGCACAGTGGATGGCTCATCCGCTCTATTCTTTTGTAACTATTATCTGGAAATATTTTGATCTATAAAATGTGCAGTTTCTTATTAAAAAAAAATGTACACTTCTTGTAACTCCCCTTTCTAAGAATGCATTCTTGATATAATGGCTAGTCAAGATTTGCCATTAAGGATAATAGCATCCATATTGTATCGAATTTGGCCACTTGAGTAAATGTTTATATGTGATGAATGCCATAGGTCAGATGAAACATTAGCTACTAATCGAGACTTATACCGTTCCAGAGTTCTATTAGCTCTATACTTCATTGAACACCCACTTAAGATGTTTTTCCCTTTCGGTGGTCCAACTACCTCCGAGTTTTACTTTCAACAACCTTCCCATCTTTTCTATCGCTACGTATTACCACTCACGGATGGCCAATGTTCCTAGCTACTTTTGTAAAAGCACTAGACAAATTTTGAGATTCGGGGAAAGTGTGCAATAGCAAGGTTGTTCTCTAAGAGTAATGGATAAATTAATTTCTTTAGTAGGATTACCTATGTTGTCAAAAACTCTGACTCTCTTGGTACTTTCAGAGTAAGGTGCATTTTAACCCCCGAAATTTCCCGTCTCTCATAAATACGCATCTCCCTTTCATTTTGTGTTCTGTGTTGGCCTCGGAGATATACAGTGGGTACGAAAAAACTTGGTGTCAATATTTTCAAGGCTTGACTACCTCTTTAGTGGTACTAGTTGATTCAAAAATAGATTATCTTCATTGAGAGTGGCCTTTCCTGAAGTAAATTTTTAGGAAAAAATGAGCAGACTCCAAGAAAGTTAAGAGGCTTGTATAATCACATCAGGAGATGGTTCATAGCCGCACCGTGTTGATGAACACTTGTGATGTGTTCTCCACATCACAGCATCCTACACACCCTCACGCTGTGTGAGAGTGGATAAGTTTTGCCAATTAGTTGTTTCATTGAGTTGATTCAACACCATTAATGAATAATTCTCTGATTTCCATTATTGAAGAGCTTCTCCAATGGGAGTCAGTGATACATCCACACCTCCCTTTCCCATCGATCAAGAGTTTGATCGACTAGCCTATTCTCGGTAGTTCAATCAAATTTCTCCATGGTGAGTTTGGAGAGGCAGGTTTCCAGAAATTCCCTCCATCATTCTGCAGTTCAGTGTTTTCAGTTTGGCTTCTGCTTCCTTCTTAAGCAACTGCTTTAGGCTAGGTCAGTTCCCAAACTCTGATACCATTGTAGAAAGATATATTATCGAATATTGAGAGAATATACCATGACTGTATATTCCTCGACCAAAGTTTGCAATATATAGTTCGAAGATGAGTCCTAAGAATGAAAATAAAATCTCCTGAAGTAATCATCTAAGTAATTAAAGAAAACATCACATTTACATGCCAATAATACACACAATTTGTGAACTCAAAATAGCTTGTGTAGCTAGTCAGATTTAGCCTGAGCTAGTTTTAACTTGTTCTCACCTAAAATGTAACTTCTGTCCAGTTAAAATCAACTTCAAATAGTAACCGCATAAAAAGTCACTACTCATTATTATCCACACATTAGAAACCTGACATATATTTTGCCCTTGTTGATCATAGAGATAAAGGTACACCAACAGCTACATAAAGTAGGTTCTGCTATTAACCATGAAACAATAATCAGAACCCATGAACTAACTACCAGAGAGAAGAAATGGGTCATCCAATTATACTTCAAATAAGAATTGATATGCAACAGACGATGCAAAGGTAGATGAAATGTAAAATAAGTAAAAATTTCAAACTTAAGGTTGAATATCAACTGTAATGTAATCAGTGTTGGCATTGCTTCTTCTTGTCCTAGATGAGTTGATATTGTAGGATACAATTATGAAATTATGAAAATCTATTACTGCATCAAGCTGCAACATAGCAATTGAAAAACCACAAAGCTAGGATCTTTAAAAGAAGTAATCTTCATGTTCGTACTAGATAGGTCATCTATTAGAAATAAAGAACCAACTAGATAGTAATAATTTCTGAATGTGAAAAATTTTTCGCAGAATCCATAAGGCTTATCACATAGAATAACAGTACACTATAGCATACAAGAAAGCAAAGGCGCATGGAAAATATAGATGACCTCGTGAAAGTTAGTGAAATTTAGATGTCAATTAAAAAAGCAGCACATACCAATAATAGTATGAGAAATTTGGAGAACATACCGCATCTGACATGTCACAATGAAGCTTGGTCACAGAGTCCCCTCTGCCAAGTTCCTCAAAAATGCCATATGCTATGTATGTCTTTGGACCCATATCGGGTTTTATGACACTTGCCGGTAACTTGGTAGCAAGATTAAGAAAACCAGCCCTTGGATCTGTGTGTTCTTGGAATGGTAGTGCACTGATAAACTCATCACAATGGCGGGGTAATAAATCCTCAAACTTATCTGATGGTGGCCAGTCCTTGAGTTTGAGCATCTCAGGCCAGGAGTTACAATATCTTCTCCCCTCAATGTAACCTTTGAAAAACTCACGGGTACTAATCTCCACCTGCAAAGTCAAGCACAATGACACCTGTTTAAGTAAAACCGGCTTCAAACAGAAAGACAATCCAAATTCCCACCACCACTAAAAGAAAAGAGATACCATACTACTATGCTTTAGTAAACGATGATAAAAGGAAAAAGGATTTTCAAGGTTACTACAATGTCAGCTGGCAATTTGGAAACCTTACTACCTGCCATTATTACTTATACAAGGCATAAACAATAAGAAAAATATAGATGGAAATGGATCCAAAAAGTGCATATATATATATATATATATATATATATAGAGAGAGAGAGAGAGAGAGAGAGATTATGCAAAAATATTAAAAGAGAAAGGAGAATACAAGAGACCAGAAGAGTAAAAGTACTAATTTAGAGCAGATCAGCAGAACATAATAAGCCACAACACTGAGTACAATGTAGGGGATGCCGGAAATAACCTCACAATCAGCCCGGCAATCAATAGCCTTGCATTTGACATTCTTGAACTGGTGCATAAATCAGTACTATGGCTTATTAAATTCTGCTGATCTGCTCTAAATTAGTACTTTTACTCTAAATTGTCTGAAATGTTCTTGAGCAGATTAGTGATTTGAGTTGGGAACAAATGTGCCCAGAAGAGATTTAGACCAGAAGAGTAAAAATACTAATTTAGAGCAGATAAGCAGAATATAATAGACCAGAAGAGTAAAAATACTAATTTAGAGCAGATCAGCAGAATATAATAACCCATAACACTGAGTACAATGTAGGGGATGCCGGAAATGACCTCACAACCAGCCAGGCAATCAATAGCCTTGACATTCGACATTCTTGAACTGTTGCATAAATCAGTATGTTCAGCTAACGCACGCCACATAACCATTGGTTCCCAACTCAAACCACTAGTCTGCTCAAGAACATTTTGGACAACTACTGGCTCCCCTTTTTGCCAGTGCCAGCGGAAGTGCAAAAGCTCTTTCTCCTCCAGAAGGTTCTTTGAATCTGGGCAATACAAGTAGTTGTCTGCGGAACATTCTCTAGAAGCTGACTTGCGCAAGTTTTCAGGGTTACAACCACACAAAACTGGCTGAATTACTTCGTCGATAGTACATTTCCTTAGAATCTCCTGCGCTCGAGCTTCCAAACTTGAGATCCAGTCTTTTGAAAGAAGACTTTTGAGTTCTAAAGTATGACTGCCACATCCACCCATTTCATCTGGAGCACAAATGATACTCCCATCGTCATTGGTAACCCACTCCTTTGGCATTGGAGAATCATTTACTGAGAATTCTGACACACAAGATTCTGGTTGTGGTTCTCCACCATGCATGTAGTCAAAGCCCCTATGGACATATGGGTAAACCTGTGTATTGAGAGATCCTGGAAGCTGACCTCTGCGAATATCCTTGCAACATCTAAGACATAGCTCATAGGAGCAATTTGGGCAACTCCTATGAAGATCGATGATTGATGTTGTACAGTGGTCGCTGCTCCACGGCAGAGAGAAACCCAAATGACGTTACATATATAAGAATAATAAGTACGGAGAGTGTATTAGGTAAAAAAAAAGAAAGAAATTGCCCACCAATAGACGCGCTCATCATTACAACAAATTGCGGGCTTTACATCAACTGAAGATGCTATTATACCTGTCATGCAAATGCTGTCAGTAACTAATACATGAATTCAGTGCTTGCACTGACTTGATTTAGAAAAATCATAGACCTTGAATTTGAGACTCCAATTCTATTTCTTCAATTTGTTCCTCATGAATATGCTTCAGGAATGGAAGAAGTTTCCTAATAAAATACCACAGATGCCGAATCTTATCATGATCAGTGAGATCACTTTTAGATACCTACACCATAAACATAAACATGGAAACAATTCTTTAGAAGACAAGATAGGCAAACTAAAGAGATCTTACTGTTATGCGAACTGGACAAACCTTCAAAATGCCAGTTGAGTGTAAACAGAGGTTGCAGTTGCAGTTGCCACGGCAAAATGGGCAGAGCTCTGAAATTTCCTCTTCTGACAGGGTCGGATACCTGTACACCAATTTGAAGAAAATTAACATTTTACCTTTTAATTTTAAGTCAGAAGGCGAACAGTGGACCGGTATAGTATTCACCATTGCTTAATGCACTGGATGCAATATAGTTTCACTTTACACTTTGTACAAGGAACAAAAGTTCTTCTGTCCACTCTTCGACACTGATGACATGTTATAGATTCCTTTTTATCTACCTGTTGTGAAAATATGTTAACACAATCTTGGAAGTTATTTTTGCAAAAAGAATTGAACAAGCACAGGCCACATAATGTAATTAGAGAGCTTCAGAAGAACATACCTTTGCATTTTTTGTTGCAGACCACTGTGTGCTATTGCTATCACTTTTGGAAGCTGAGGAACAAGAAGATGATGGGGATAAATAGGTCAGATCAGGTTTAGAAAATTTGGATAAACTGTTATTTGTCTTGTTTTTGCCCTTTAAAATTCCTTTCGTCTTTGCAGAGTCCAGCTTACTAGTTCTATCAGTTTTAACGTCAATTGAATCATCTTTTCCAAACATGGAATTCATAAACGAAATGATGTCTTCTTCGTCATCCACCCAATCACCAACATAATAATCAGTCCCAAGAAATTTATGTGATGCAGCACGATGGCGTCTTTTAGCTGGTCTCTGATTGTCCAGATTATCAGTTAGTCGACTTTTAAGGATGTCTGTGCTAGTTATTGATCGGTTCTCCATCTGGTCACCACATACTTCTTCACTTTCATTTTGTCGCTTGCGCATCAAAGGTTTATTTTTGTTCTCACATGCCCCAGAACAAATTTTTGTGGAATTCTTCTCATCAAGGAAGCCTTTCGTATGCGCTGCTGTCCTCCTCTTAATTGAGCCCTTTGATCTTGACAAGGATCCCATACCATTTTCATAGCCATCTTCCTTGTCCTTTCTATTACACTCCAACTCTCCAGACGAAACTGGACATGGCTTCTTGTTTAACGAATGGATCTGTCCACCTGAAGAAGAGCTGAAACCATTAGAGCCTTCAATATTCTCAGTGTTTGTTGCTTTCATTAAAGGAGTCCTTGTCTTGTTGGGAAATGATTCTTCACTAGTTGGGGCATTCTGAAGTTTGTCTAGTGTTGTTTCACTGGATGAAATGTTAAGACCCGCAATCACCCTTGTTTTCTCAGTAGATGTATCAGAACTTTTGGAGGTTTCTGATTCATTTGGCAAGAACAAAGGATTGCTCGGTTCTTCTTCTTCATCATCCAAATCCAAGATCAACCTTCTCTTCCTAGTTCCCCGAGCAGTTCTCAGGCCTCTGGGGATATCTCCGTTGATGTGACGGCTATCTGGTTCTTGTTTTGCCATCAACACTGCCATTTTGCTGCCATTATGAACAAAACAGGGAGGCACTAATTTAATATTATAAACCAAATTCAGTTGGAAGATACTACACCATTTTATCATTCAGTAAATGTATCATGTTACATGAAAGCATGTTCGGTATTGGCAGCTGGCCCTGTCAACCAGGTGGGCTAAAATTCATTTCTATGGGTAAAACCTATTAAAATTTTTCGTAACTTTTTTTTCCTCTCTCTATGAATGTCATTGGATATTCCACGTCTTAGCTGTTCAGTTCATAATTTGTAATTTATTAATTTCCATGTTTAATCAGGAATACATACAAATCAAATGCCTCTGCAAATAAAAATTACCCATCAGCTAGAGTAATTCGATATCACATTCACACCAAAATCTATATGTACATAAAGACGAACTGAGAAAATGTAGTAATCACAGTGAATGATCAACAAAAAACAAATCGCGTAGAGCGTAAAAATGTAAGTATCTAAATCCGAAAACAAAACAAGATCCGAATTTTCAATAAACCGAAATTGAAGAAATTTCACTAAGACTCATCCGTCGACTCCAACTATTCCTTTTCTCCCTCAACTCAACCCAAACAATCAATAATTAAACATATCAACAGATACGAATTCAATGACAGCTGAATAGAACCGATAAACGAGTTGCTACCAACCTGATCGATCAACCGGACAGGATTCTCTTATCTTCTTCGGATTTCTTTCCCCGAATCCCCGAATCCGATGCGATGAATTGCTTTGAAGGTCAATCGAATTGCATGCCTTTAGGCAAGAAGATTGGATTAGGTGAGCGTCGACGGAGATAACGGTGAGAGATTAATGTATCTCGATACGTATGTATGGGGATTGAGAAACAACAGAGGGAGAGAGTGTATATGAGGAGAGAAACGAGGAAAATATGGGCTAAAAATGGAATTATAATCACAATATAATAAATATAAGAAATTACAAAATAAAAGTATTATTATATAGAGAAGCAGTATTCTCCCTTGAACACGTGAGTTGTGTTTTGTTTGCTTTGTGCAGGTTGTTCTCATGCACCCGGGTATGTCGTAATTATGATATTTTTGGAATAATTTAGAATCATATATGATCCTTATTTTAAATCTTGAAATTAGATTTAGATACAGCATGAAAAGATGGAGGTTCAACAGTTCAAAAAATTTTCAATAATAGCCAATCAAAATTTTTTATCATAATTTGGGTACGTGAGTTGTGTACTGATTTTAGTACACATAAATGTTGTTGATTGTTTCAATTTGTATTAAGAATAGCATGTACAAAAGGAATAACGATATTTATCATTGATGATGTCTTAATTAATTAATTTTTCGTAATAAATATTACTCTTTTCATCCCATAAAGATAGGCTTGTTGATATTTTCACAATGATTAAGAAAATATCAATTAATGTTGTTGGAAAAGTAAAATTTAAGAATATTTTCCAAGTATACCATTTAATTTACTAATTATTACACTTTAATAATTCTATTTTATTAATAATAATGCATATTAAATAAAGTTATAGAGGAAACTTAATACTCCTGTCGTCATATAAAAATAGGCTTGTTGACTTTTTTTACACAATTTAAGAAAACATCAATTAATATTTTTGGGAAAGTAAAACTTAAGGATATTTTTGTAAAATACCATTTAATTTACTAATTATTATACTTTAATAATTTTATTTTGTGAATAATAATGAACATTAAATAAGGACATATAAGAAAATCAATAGTTTAGAAGAAAAAAATGACTATCTTTATAGGACAAATGAAAATAGTAACTAAACATATCTTTGTGGGATGGATCAAAATGAAATACAAGCATATCTTTGTGAGATGAATTGAGTAGTTTAAGCAAAAAAATTAAAATATTAACTAATTAATTAATTAATTAATGTCAGACTTTCAAAAAATAACTTCATCAGTCCTATATACATAGGCTTAGTTTCCGTTTTTGAATGTGTCAAATATATAAACTTGTTTCTTTTTTAAGAAGTTGAATTTATACTATTTTACTAATATACCCCATTTTATATTTAATTATAACTATCAAATTAAATTTTACTTATTAAGAACACTGTTTACAAAACACGTTTTTACTATACTTTTCTTAATCATGGTAAAAAATCAAATATGCCTATATATGAGATAAATGGAGTAATTAATATCATCTAATAACTAGTGCTCGCATTTCATGGTCAACCAAACCGTAATCGTCATTTTTCAAGGTAATCAATACTTCCTGCATCCCACAAAAATAGTTTAGGTTTCCATTTCACACCGATTAAGAAAATGATAGAGTTAGTAAAGTTGAAACATTAAATTTTATCTTATTTTTTCCATATATACTCTTATGTATCATTAATTATTTGAAAATATTTTCAATGTATAGATACTTAATGCATAGTAAAAACAAGGCATGTTAATTACGGGTATATATGAAAAAAAAAAATTTAAAGATATGCGCAATAGGGTAAGTAGACTATCTTTATAGAATAGACAAAAATAATATACACGACTATCTTTATAGAGCGGTAGGACTAGAGAATATGATCTTTTGTGACTTATCCTCATTATTCTCGACCAACAATCCAAAAAAAACACATCTATCACTCCCCTCTCCCCCCGAGAATCTTATAATGATATTTTGAATTAATGTCTTTCTTTTGATGAAAAAATGTTTTCAATTGCCAGGGCAAGAGCACATGGCCTTTGTTCGTTAAATTCTTTTTTTTATTTAAAAAATCATCTACACATAAAAATTAAAGTCAAATATTAATATTAACTATATATCGTACATGATCATTCATCATAAAAATACATATTGTAATCCTCACCACTAATTTACTATCCAACCTAATATATTAGCTTCCAGTTAAAAACAAAAATAAAAAATAAATCCAGAACACCCGATTAATAGTGGCATGATAAAAACACATTAAAAAAGTAATAATGGCATGCTTGATAAAACTTTCTTTGTTATACACAAGAATGGTCAATTTATACACAATATGTCAACTTCAGTAAATTCCAATAGATTACAAAGATGATCAAGTGCCCTGGGGGTTTTGTTACTATGGAACTCCTGGAGTATTTTACATGTCCATACGATTTTTATTTTAAACTCTGAGATTAGATTTAGAATCAGCACAGCGAGGGGGAACTCCAGCAATTCAAAAAAATTTTCTGGCGATATCGTGTCAGCTGGTCAAAACTTTTGGCCGTAAATTAGCCTAAATTATAGACAAAAACTTTGATCGGCTACCATTGGCGGCCACAATATCGCCACAAAATTTTTCGAATTGCTGAATCTCCCCTCGGAAGTTTTGTAGTTACAAAACTCGCGGGTGCATATCAACATTGCTGCAGACTCTAATTCCTAAAATTGAGTTGGAAAGCATGAGGATTCTACGAAATGTACTGTAGCACCATTTTGGGTAAATAGTAAATGCAAGGGAAAGGTTTCAAATTGATCTTATCCCTTTCAATAAGATTTTGCTTATCACATTGATAGTCAAAAAAATTGATCTTATCCTTTTCAATAAGACTTTCACTTATCAGAGTCATAGTCAACTGTAAAATGACTCATACAAAGTAATACTGTTGGTCTTTGTGGGAGGATAAATAGTTTTCTTTGTTGTTGTAGCACTGCTATATCCGTAAGAATAATAACATGGCTTTGACAGATTAGGACTTATCTTCAGAACAATCATCCACACAGATGTCAACCAAACTATAACTATTTATACTTTAATTTATTAGTTTATAGAAAATTATTAGTTTATAGTATTAATCGTAAGTGATAGAAGTACTAGTGCCCCAAAATAATATTCTATACGTAAATCAGTAGATGTCAATCAGACTAATTATTTATAGTCTATACTATAGTATTAAAAGTATAGAAAGGATGTGAAACTTTTTTTTTTTTTTTTCATTTTATCCTCACATATTAAATTAAATTATATTTGCATCCCATGCCTTGAAATTGCTAAACGATCCTAGGAATGGATTGGCATGACTATAACCCGTGTCGTCCCAATTTTTTTTGGCATTTTTTAAATAAAAAAATTACACAACATAATCTTAGTCGAATTAATTATTTTATTTACTGCAAAATGTATTATTAAAATTTCTAAATCCGTTCCTAAATTAGTTTCAAATATATGTACGATGCCATTTTTTAATGAAAAAAAAGTAGTTGATTGCACGGACTAATTCTATCAAATGCTAATGAAATAAAATAAAAAAAATACATAACTTTAAAATTGAAATCAACAAAAGACAAATCTAAAGAATTATGTTTTTCCTATTTTTTTTGAATTATCAAGAATTATGTTTTTCCTTTTTTTTTTCGAATTATCAACACTAAAGATCTGATACTTATATATGGGCATCTTAAGGTGTCCACATGTAAGTTGATAATTGACACATGGGCACCCATGATGGTTTGGGGGCACGTATCAATCGTTAGCACATATGTGGACACACCTTAAGATCCCCACATATGGGTATCGAGTCATTACTCATCAACACCAAATAGAAGTCTATTAATATTAATTCTGTTGGCACCCTAGTGACGTGGCACGAGTGTGCCGAGGCCTACGCCCCACGTGGACCCCTTGTCTACGTGTAGGAGAGCCAGGTCGGCTGGTGACGTGTCATGTGTCCCAGGTCGGATTGATCGCGGAATTCACCCCAACAGGGAATTGGCGGAGTGTCCCAGTTCAGCTCGGCTAAGCCCAGCTGCCGCCCCCTAGGGCCCAGGTCGGCCAACCCGTGGAAAACTCTTCCCATCACAAATGACCACCCGATGGGCCGAGGTCAGCTCGGCCATGGTGTGTGCCCTGACCCACTCGCCACAGTAACCGACAACAAGGACAATCTACGTGTCACCTGACACCCTGACACCACCTGCAACCGACAGAGAATCTTGTCTCCATTAATGCATTGGCGGCTGCACCCGGATTCCGAGGTCAACGCCTTAAATGCTTGACGGCTTGCAGGTGCTGCAGAGATATCATTGCACCTATTCTGAGCCTAGGTCTTCAGACGCCATGATGACCTACGGCTCCCTATCTGATTTTACACTATAAATAAAACACTTAGCATTCATTTGAGGGACGAAAAAACTCTCTGTAAACACAGCCCAGTTCGGACAATATACATTTATACATTTTACTTCTTCTTCAGTACTGCTATTCAGGTCCTGACACCTACCCCAGTTGATAAGTAATCAGTCCTTATTGATTTCGACGTCAACAAATTCCTTATTGGAAAGTCAAGTTATTGACGAAGTTTAATTAATTATCATACAATTGAGTTGTATAGATAGAGTCTCGATCCGTAGCCCACTTATGGGCACCACACCATGCCGGTAGTTGGGGATACGTGTTGCGCATCCGCTATTATATGGGCATCATAGCGTGTCCGTATTTGAGAAACGAATCAAAATCGTGCATAGATAAATTCAAATAAATGTGTAATAATTAAGATATTTAACATAAATAACCATCTCAAATATGTGCCATGTTTTTTAAAGAAAATTTATACCATTTAAAAAGAGATTGCATATTATATTAAATAATAAATTAACTCAGAAAAATCTTACTGAAATTTATCAAGACGTGGGAACACTATGAATTTTTAAACGCGCTAACATTTCTCACAAACTAAATTTATCTTTTTCAAAATCTTTCTCCTAGCAAATTAAATTATATATATTGAATCAAATAGTTCATATGTAAGTAGAAAATATATTATAAGTAAAATATATTTTGATTAAATTTATTAAATAATACTTTAGAATGTATTTCAAAATAACGTGCTACACACTTTTACATGAACTAGTATTGAGAAGTGACGACGTCAAATCTAATCTTTTGTGATTATCCGGTGTTTGCTCGTAAATGGAAGTACATTACAAAATTTTCCAAAAAAGAAGGGTAAGACTATTCACATTTCAAACATTTCTACACACACCCCGAACAAACCCCATTTCTTCAAAAGACCCTTATTTTCATTATTAAAAAAAAAAAAAAAGCTACACCCACCCTGCCCCGCCCCCACCTCCATTTATGGCTTTCCCTAATGAGAGAATGGAACCCATCAGGTGGTGGGTTCTGGTTCTCCACCAGAGAATCAGATGAGAAAAAAAAAAAAAAGAGGAAGAAGAAGAAGAAGAACTAGATCTTTGGTATTTGTGGTCGTTGATGGAAGAAATGGTGGTCGGAGTTAGTTGATGGTGGTAGCCAGAGGTCAAAGAAGATGATCAGATTTTTTGCCCTTTTGTTCGGCCAAGCATGGGCGAACATCTTTGAATTTGATTTTTTACAAAAAGTAAATATGAGGATATTTTGGAAAAAATGGGTATATTTGAGGTGTGCTTAGTAATTGATGGGGTGTGAATAATCCCACCAAAAAAAAAAAAAATCTATATGGAAAGGAAGTTCACGAAAATCGTAGTATTTGATTGTTATATTATTATTATTATTATTATTATTATTATTATTATTATTATTATTATTATTATTATTTAATGGTATGCAAGGGATAATTTTTTGCAATAAATTTAGGATCAATATAAATTAGGCCAATTATATTCACACCATACTTTTTTATGGTTGCACCACATTAAATTGCAATAGACTTCCTTTAATTTAACACACTTTTTTTTTTTTTATATCTTTCCTCAATTTTTTTTCACATTATTATTCTTAAACTCCAATTAAATAATTACATCGTGTCTCGAATCATAACTCTTCTCTAAATGCTTTGTGTACGTGTTTTTAATTTAACTTCAAACACTTTGTCGAAGTTTTTATTTTTTCTGTTGATTTTTCTTTTTCAAAATTACAATAAATAAGATAAATATATTTATACTCCCTTGACTGATTTATAAGAAGAAATTTGCACTACAAACAACGTGCAACATGCACAAAGGAGAAGAAAGTTGATGATGAGAATTTGATGTAAAAGTTCAAAAGATGTTAGTAAAAAAATAAAAGGAAATGAAGGATATTAATTACAATTAAAATATGGTGCCTCCAATAAAAATTATAGCGCATATATAATTACCTATAAATTATGCGAAGTGACCCATAAAAATCAAAATTCTATGGGATACATTTTGACAATAAATTTTGGGTCAATAAAATATTTTGAAAACTAGACCAATATGACCAATCAGGGACTTATGGCATATCAATTCCGTTTGAATGCCAAGCCACTGACCCAACTAAATTATCAGTTGATCGAAACTTTTATTGCAAAATTGTCAATTCCAAAGAAATGAACAGAAGTGACAAAAGTTGTCAATTTTCTCAGAAAGTGGCTTGAAAATACGGGTCGGTAAGCGACATTATCGTCTAATTGTTCCAATGAAGTTATAGACTGCATTAATGTGCCGTGCTCATTCATTTAGACTTAAGAGCGTTGCCTTCCACCCCGTGGCATACCCCCAACGCACCCCACGCCTCACCACGGCCACCCACCCCACCCGCCACACCCCAATTGCTGATTGTGACAGTGTTGCATTAACTATTAGAGTATTTCTAATGCGAGCAAAAAACAATATAGGGAAAATGAGGAAAAAAGAAAATAGGAAAAAAATAAGGGGGAGAAAAACCCAGAGGAAGGCCCCAAACCCAATATAACACTGTCACCGTCCCATTTTAATAGGTATATTTACTTTTTCATATAGATTAATAAGACATAATTATTATAATTAGGAATGTAAATTTTTCCTGTAATCTTCCCAAAATGTCTTCTCCCTAAATAAATATATTAACAAACTACCTAATAAATAGGGATATTTAAGTCATATAAAATATAAATTAGATTCTCATTATGGAAACTTACCTATAATTTGGAACAGAAAAAAATGAAAAATATGTCTGTGAAAATGGAACGGAAGGAGTATGACTTTTTAGCCCTTGGGGGTCCCCCAACATTAAAAATACTCTAATAATGACATGATATTGCTACATCATAGTCCCGTTCCGATGCCAACATGTTGGCATCGTAAGATGCCAACACTCTCTTTTTCGGAAGGAAAAAAAAGATAGAGGTCGGGTAAGACCCCCCACCATCAGGGGACAACTATGTATTATTCATCTCACTTGACATAGATTCAAAAAAAAAAAAGTTGGGCCGGTGATGTGGCGCCTTGTGAGGGAACCACTTCACCCTTGTTGGCAACATATGTTGCCAATAAGTTGGTAGGTAATCATTCACCTGCTACATCATTATATTACGTGATTATGTGGGAAAAATGATGATATGTCTCTTTGTTGACATGACCCTCGAGATATATATTATCCTCCTCATGGCGAAAAATGATTATATAGCTCCCCTGATGTTCAAGTACCCTTCGCGGGTACAATCCCACCAAAGAGCAGGCCTCCTTGAATGCCGGGGCTACATTATTTTTATATTTTCCCTCTCTATCGAAGTTTGTACCGCGAAGGGTACTTGAGCAAAGCTCTATAAGCATGATTGGCAACTCATTTTTCAAAATTTTTTTCACTTTTTTCCACTTTTTTATACATTCTTTTTTTACTCTAAATCAATCACATCCACACATCACGTCACATCCACAAATCTCCACCATTAAATTCCACTCATTCTCTCTCTTCCTTTGTAATTAAAACCCATTAAAAACACTCTCAATCACCCTGACTCTTGTTGACATGACACACTCAAGAACTCAAGATGCTTTATCCTCCCACCGCGGAGAGGTGAATACTACTTGATCAGTTGTTCTAACCCAACTATTGTATGAACAAGCATTTTCCTTTGATTAGTTGCATCAAACCTCGAGATGCTTAATCCTCCCCATGGCGGTGTGATGACATGGCCGGTCCTTATGTAGAGGCCGTTGAGGCCTTCGCCTCAGGCGCCACGGGCGCAATCTGGGTTGGTCCATTGACCCATCAGCTGTCCAATAAAAAAAATTAGAAGCCCACACCAACCGGCAATAGAGATATTTTTTCGCCTGCATGTAATGTCTACGCTTGAGATTGTTGCGGTGTTGCCTCCATCGCTCAGAGTAGTTTGTCGATCAACCGCCGCTGGCCAAACATCAACCAATTTAGCCTGATTTTAAGCCGCAAATTGCAAGAGGCAGATTTTTAATTTTGAATTTTCAGATTTCCCCTCGGCCTTTGGTATCAGTATGTTGCAATTGCAAAATGGCAATCTCAATTCCTTTAAATCTTAGTCTTAATCTTGTGACTTCTTGTTCTTGTTCTTATTTTAAATTGTCATCTTAATTTTGTTTTTTGTAATCTTATTGTAATTTTAAAATTCATATGATGATAATTGATATCCTTTCTTGCCGAACAACGGAAATTGTGATTTGGGAATAGCCATCGAATAGATGATTTAATGTTTTGTATCATTGTATCATGTGATTAGATTTACCCACAATAATCATAAATTCATAATTCTATATGTAATTTAAATTTCATAGTGTTCTTAAATTTATGCATATTCATAGGAAAATATATGTATATTTATACATATATGACTATATGTATATGTATAATGCTAATCTATTGATTATTGTATTGACTAATGACTGTGTTCTATTGTTAAGCAAATTCTGAAATTCATGACTCGTTTAGAAGCTTCTTTTTATACTTTATGTGAAAATAAGGAGATTGCATTTTACGTAAGATATTGTGTTTTTACTGTTTTATTATGGAGTTTTAAGTAATAAATTATTTGTTTATTATTGTAATGGATAATAGATATTTATTGGCGGGATTTGTTACAAATCACCACTTTCATTTACTCCTACCGTGATGTCTATTTTGAGGTAGTTAATAGTTTGTCATTACTCATTTAATAAATTATTGAAAATGAATGTGGTCTTGCCGGCTTATATAAATTTTTCACGGTTGGTTTGCATGAGTATAGCCTTGTCGGCTTATATAAATATCGCCTTATTGACTTATATGTGATATTTTTACAAGCTAATTAATAATTAGGAGTACGTATAAAAAAATTTTGTTGCTGGGGACTGTTGCCGGGGTGCCTAATCTATGTCTCGCCTCGGGCTATAAAAACCACAGGACCGGCGCTGTGTGATGAATATTACTTGATCAGACAGTCAGACACATTAGTTAGATTAACTCAACTACCTTTCATCAACTATCGTATGAACAAGCATGTGCCTTAAACATCATGCAGAAACACAGGCATGTAGAGCTTGATCGCCAACCAAGAAGTAAACTACTGTCATAATTTCAAGTACCATGGACATTCCTCTCATCTCCTCTTATCTGCACTCTAATTTTCCTATTTTGACTTATTTAACCACAAAACTATCAAGATCGAATTTTAAGGCAGCAAGCTTTCTTCAACAACATCTGGCAGTGAAGGTGAGGAACCACCACTAATTTTGCTAGGGACGGGTGTATTTCTTCGAGACTGGCGCTTGGTAGGTACAAGCACACTCTCCGTCTCAAACTTCCCATGACTTATATCATCCTCATCATCCTCGTCGTTCTTGAAAACTGGATGAATATAAGCATTATGGAGATAGCCCTTCAAGTTGAGGTTTGGTTCTCTCGCACGCTCTAAAGTATCTTTCATCATCGCTTCCTGAAAATTTGAGAGGATCACTTATAATAAGGATCAAAAGTTTCGTATTGTGACAGTATGCTCGATTTGGATCAAGCAGTGGCGTGATGTAAATCATGCTGCAAGTTGGAAGGTAGCTAATGTGGCAAGTCCAAATTGCGCCACATTAGCTGCTTGTATATTGTACAAGATCTGGTGTAAGATACATACATGAAGGTAGCTAAGGGAGATTTTCTGAGTTACCTGTAAAGGGTATCTGATGAAAGCGGGTTCATAACGACCTTTGCAGAACTTATGGAAATAGATGGTCAATATTGGAAGAGCGATAAGGAAAGGGGTCGTGTCAGCAGCTCCTTTTGTACTCATTAATCCCATCAAGATTAGTTGAGAGAAGACAAGGGCAGATACTATACGGCCATGGACATCCGGCCAGAACGCTGCAGCACTTTCATACTCTTGATTGTAAACATTTATGATCTGCATGTTTGCAGAAGAAGTAAAACAATTTAGGGTATGTTTGGCAAGGTGCTTATGAGTGATGAACTCCTGATTACTACATACTGCTCTTACGTGGCAAGTGTTGACTGGCCCGAAGTACCAAGTGCACCAAGTACAGTACACTGGAAATTTTCCGAGAGAGACTTTGGATTACCTGATGGCGAAAGATGACATACGCGAGGGCGAAGAAAACCAATATGAAAGGAAGGAGAACGGGTGTGACCACAGCGTAGACAAGGCCCAAAAGAAAATACAATTGTATTTGAGGTTCACCCGTATCGAAACCAATACTTCCAGGATCCATTGCCTCTTCTCTATCCTTTTCCGTCTTCACCAGGAAAAAGTTCTTTAAATGATAGATTATCAGCGGTTTTAGTCTTAAGATCTCCCCCGCAATACCAGCCCAGCCGTCTACCATTATGTAAGTAATAAAGAAAGTCGCTTTCATTGGGATCGCTACACCAATCGTTCTAGGTATACTGCAACAAATCAAGCACACATTTTTATTTTTCAGATTTATCATCTGTAAATTAATGCTTTTTTTTTTCTTTCCTTTTTTCTCCTGAATGTAAATACTAGATATTGTCAGAGTGTCATATATAGGGACTCTTGAACTAGATTAAGCTGTCAAATCAAGCGAAATATATAAGAAGAAACATACCTGCTTGGAGACTGATTAACAAAAGCTTTGAGCTGTTGAAGCGCAGTTCCAGCTATCACGCTCACAAGAAAAACGTTGAAAAAGTTGAAGATATAATATCTTGTAGCAGATCGCCTCTCTAATGATGATATAGAGAGAAAACCTTCAAATTTGGACATCATCATTAATATTATCGGCAAGACTATGAGGAAAATCTTCAAAGCAATCCCAGGTAGAAAACCTTGGATGAACGACTTGATGAAAGGTCTGCATGCACGAAAATACATATTAAAAATCCAAAAAAGGAAAAAAAAAAATCATATGGTAAAATCAGAATAGGTTCCAAGTATATAAATATACTCACACTTCAATAATCGGCTTAAGAAATGGTGCAATTTTTTCGATAGCCTCGATGTTTGCAAGTGATTGGACAAATGTGATAGGGATTATGAAGAAGAAGGTGAGAAAGAAGAAAGCAACAGACATGATAAGCCTTCTAATGGACAATGAAACATAGGGGATTGCCAAGTTATCCCAGTAAACATCTCGTGGCTCAGGGGCCCACTCCGTTAACCACACAGTCGGATTTCTTGATTGTTGTGTTTGTGCACAAACAGCAGCAGCCCACCGAGTTTTGAAGGAAACAAATGCAGCTGGCATGATAGCCTTGGGGTCATTTTTTACCCTGTCCCTCTCTTCAGCTATCTGCAAATGAGGCAATGCTTAGACCATATTTAAATTGAAAAAAAAAAAAAAGGGTTTTGATCCATCAATACGTACTTCTTTTGTTAGCCTCTCGATTTCAGCTGTCTGATAATCGATTGCATCAACTCTCTCTCCACAGAGACCAAGAAAACCAGTCTGCATAATTCCAAGTAGTGAATGCTGTGATTAGACCTCTAAATCACATGTTGAATCATAATAGCATTTAGAAGTAACTCTATTAAAAAAGTACCTTTTTCATTGGACGTTTTGATTGATTTCTCGAATATTTCAATTGGTAATAATCGAGCCAATTTTGCTTAGATTTCTGCTCCTTGATAAGTTCTGCAAGTTTATTGGCATTGCATACAACCTGTCAATTACAGAAGAGCTTGTTTCATTGAGCTTTTTCTAATCTTCTTACTTTCTAAACATGCGTTCTGAAAAAAGGAACTTTTCGTTTAAAGAAGACATATCAAACACGCCCGAAAAATAATTCTTAGGAGAATCAAAGCACTCAAGACAACATGAGCAGACCAGATAATTTAGGATACATCATCCTTTTGCAGATAATTCTTTGAAGATTGTACAAAATTTAAGGATACACCATTCTTTAGCAGAAATAATTGTAACCCAAGAGCCGTAAATACTGACAATGGATGTTAAGACTTTAGAATGAAGCAAACCTGATGAGTCAAATAATGATCAGGATGGTTGACCAGGAAAAAGTGCTCAACAGATTCACTCACTGATTCATCAGGATCAGGTGGCACATTCTTGACAAGAACCTGTGAAAAGTCAAAGCATCAACAGATTAAGCGTATGTTTGGGCAAACTTTTATGGACCACAAATAACCAGTAGTGATTTTGAGATGTTTGGCTGATATTTTAATGATAAAATTCAAGCAAATGAAAATAATTTCCAAAATTCTTAAGAAATTGCATCTTACCGTAAATTGATCGGGGCGACGTCTTTCGGAAGCGATAAAGTGTTGACGCATTGCTGAAACAATGGCGTACTCTTTTCGCAAAATATAGCAAGCCCAAAAAGTAAAGGCATATGCCATCACTATATGAGTCCAAAACCTGAAAAGAAATGTAAAACTAGTCATAGGATCAAAGTAGTGGAAATGAAAATCGAATAACGCAAGTGTAGAGAAAAGGATTATGGAGAAAGCCTGCTCCTAACCTCTTGGATCCAAATGGAATGTTTGAAATAGAGAGCTTATCGATTTCACTATACTGAACTTTAGATGTCCGATTAGCTTTCTCCAAGGTATCATTTGTCCAGTTGACCGGTACTAGGATAGCCCATGCGAGTAATGTCACAGGAACAAAAATCTTCAAACTGCACAATCCAATATGCAGACTCAAGGTATGTTTGATGGAGATTTAAATTTAAAATGGTCCAAAAGTGGTTGAAATGTGAGGCTGAAAGTAAATGGAAGTGATATATAAAAATAAAATAATTGTCAAATCAATCAAATGAATGGTGGTACGAGCTTTGGTAAGTAGTAATAACCCACTACTTTTGAACCTAAAAATTTACTTTTCAATAAATTTTACTTAAACACGTGGTAAAGTACAAGAAATGGTTGGATTTAAGCCTACCCAAGTAAGTAAATTCGCAAATAGACAGCAGAATCTAATCCGGCGTGATCGATGAGCTCGGGCTCAGGCATCTTCAGTGCATCGGGCACCCAATTAAGAAACCTAATGTATGATCTCCAGTCCAAATTGACAATTTTTGCAACAAATGGGCCCGAGCGCATTGGGCTTTCTCGCAAACCTTTCAGGTACCATTTTGGGAAATATACTCTATCGTTAAATGGCTGCAGCCGCAGGATCGCAAATGCGATGAGGAAAGTCAGTGCACTGAGAATATTTATTCCAGCTGCTACGCCTATATCTCCAAAAGTAGCCATCTTTCACCTCTGGTGAAGTCAAACACCTGCAGTAAAAATAGAAATACTCTTAAAGCATAATCACTTTTGACCACACTCTTTTTTTAACCATACACTACAAGAAAATACATAAATTCGTTAAAATTCTTTACTTCTTTACCGCAGATTCTCTCGAAAAAGTTACTTCTCTTTTAGAAAAGCTTTGTGAAACAAGCTTGTCTGGTTTCGACAAGCCTTGAAAATGAAGGAACACAATTCTGATATGTGCATAGGGTAATACGATCCAATAAATTACTGTGGACTGCAGTAAATTTAGCCAGAAAGAGATGTTTAACTCACTAAACTAAATCAAAACCACAAAAACCACGTATTAATAATGAATCAAAATAAAATCTGCAAACAAAATCACATGAAAATTTACATTCTCCAACTCATAAAAAGAAGATTGTGCGTATAAAGGCAGAAAGTTACACAAAAGAATTACATACCTCTGTGATGATTCAGCTGTGCGGCTTCAAGTGACTTGAAGAACAGACAGTAAATTGCAAAAATCGAAGCAGTAAAAAGAGAGAGAAAGGGAAAACGAAAAACAGAGGCGATTTGCGGATCGAATGGGGATAGAATTGCTTCACAGTCAAATCAAAACCAATGGATAATCCCTTATAAACTACACCACAAACCAGCAATTTATATAGATGCTAACTGTGCATCAATGAATAGCAACTCTCATAACGCAAACAGAAGAAAATGACAGCAGAGATCAGTCTTCGTCTAGTTCTAAACGTCTGGGACAAAATAAAGAAAAATAAAAAAAGGAAATATTGAAACAGTGAGATTTGATTGAGATTCCGAGTCGAAATTATGAAGAGTTTAGCTTAAATTTGAAGCGTTTTTCATGTGAGGTAATGGAAGAGATGAAATAGAGTAGAGTAAATAAAGAAAGTGATTAATTGCATCATTAATGTATACTATTTTTCATGAGCCGAAATCGAGTAAGGCAAGTGATAAATAATGCAATTAATCTAATTTTTTGATGGAGACGACCTGGAAAACACGATTACTGTGTGACGCGGGTGTCGGCATGGACGGATGGACCACGTGTTCTCTAACGGCTAACTTTTTTGTTGGGGGTTTACTGGCCGTGATCACACGCGCTACGCAGCAGCGTGTTGTTATACGTAGGCACGTAGCCACCTGTTCTCTTTTTCATTTTTCATTTTCGGCATATCTTTGGAATTGATTTGATGTTTCCGTAATGGAAAGTGAATCGTTTCAGTTTTGAGAAACTGCTAACTTATAAAATTCTTTCTTTAGTTCAATTGCCTGTAATTGTAATTTGGTATATGGCTATGTAATATGATATAATATTTTTCTAATGTATCCCACTGACTATAACAATATTATATTCACCCCAAATATTTCTAAAATCTTATCAGATTAAGGAGTCCGACAAAGTGGCGCGAGACGAGGCGACACCATCCATTTAATTATTATGTTAAACTATTTTCCCTTTTATTAGAAAATCGTTCAAAAACTTAGTAGTATATTATTTTTGAGCTTCCGCATATGGCTTAAAAGATCTAATTTATTTATTTAGAAAATGAATATTGATTATCAAGTTGATTGATATTATTTCATTTAAGTACGTGAATTTTGAACCGTGTTATTATTATTCCTAATATTATTAATGTCGTCGTTATTATTACTGAAGAGGTTATAAAAGAAAAAAAAATTATCATCAATTTTTCCCATCTATATAATATATAAAATAAGGTTTGATTGACAGTTGTTCAATTGCAAAACAGTTATTATGACAAGATTTTAGTTAGAAATTTGTTAGACCAATTATTTTCTACCAAGTGTCATAAATTATGGACAACAATTTTGTTCACCCTAAAAAAGGGTGAACATCACCCTCTTTTTTGTGGGTCGATTTGAGGGATAAAAAATTAAAAAATTTTAATTTTTTGTTAAAATTATTATTCTATTAAATCGAGAGTTTGATATGAGTACAATTTTAATATATAATTTTTATTGATTTAAAAATTACTTATTTTTAGTGATAAGTTACTTATTTACCAGTAAAATAAGTAACTTTTAAAATAATAAAAATTATATATCAATATTATACTCATATTAAAGATCTCAATGAATAAAATAATACGGAACCAAAAAAAAATTAATTTTTTAAACCTCAAATCGACCCACAAAAAAAGAGGTTGATGTTCACTCTCTTTCAATAGGGTGAACAAATTTGTTCTCTAAAAAGGAGGGCGAACATTAACCTCATTTTGGAGGATCAATTTGAGGGGTAAATAACTGAAAATTTTGAATTTTTTTGTTCTATATTATTCCATTTATCGAAAGTTAAATATGAGTATAGTTTTGATGTATCATCATATATACTATATTAAAATAGAGGTATGCTTCTCCTACAAGCTATTCTTTTCCCGCTCAAACCCTCCTCTTTCTATGGATTTTTTTTTTTGGGCTTTCCCATGTTGTAGTTAATGATAAGATAAGATGGAATAGCTGCGTTTCTGATTGCAATTCAATTCCCAGACCTTTTCAATTCCCAGATACACAGCTGAATTAATTAAGACAACTGAATTAATTAAGATGAATTGCAGCGTTTCTGATGCCTTCTCAATTCCCACAGACAGAACATTTATACTCTCTCTCTCTCTGCGTATTGAATTAATTAACATGAATTGCACCATTTCTGATGCCTTCTCAATTCCCACATACAGAACATTTATACTCCATCTCTCTCTGCGTATTGAATTAATTAACATGAATTGCAGCGTTTCTGATGCCTTCTCATTTCCCACAGACAGAACATTGATACTCTCTCTCTGCGTATTGGGCTTTAATGCCATCTCCTCATGGTTTCCTCTGCTTCTTCGTTTCAGCTGCTCTGCAATCAATTATCATCATCTTATAAATAGGAGTTCAGATTATGGCCAACAGGTTTGTTATCATACCATATAAGTGTATACGACAATCGAACTAACGTGTTTGTCCTATTAAGGCATACGACATACAATGGTTAAAAGTGCAAGACAACGTGTTCCTCCTATTACTCCAGTGAAAGAAGTGTATGACAATCGAAGTGATTGGCGTATACGTGTTCGTTTATGCCGAAAGTGGGTTGTGCCTCAGTATGGGAAAACTCCCATGACTTTTGAGTTGTTGTTTGTTGATGCCAAGGTAGAATGGATACTTAATTTCATTTTCAAATTCCTTTCTGCGTCCCTTCAAGTGATATTTATTTTCGTTTGCCTTTACAGGGAGATCGAATTCAGGCTACTATAAAGGCTCATTTGTTTGAAACATTTCAGAAGTATTTGAAAGAGAGTGTTATTTTCTATGTCAGTCATTTTTCTGTGGTAGAAAACAAGGGCAATTTTCCTATCACTGGTCATCGTTATAGAATTTGGTTTCACACCGATACTTTGATTGTTGAAACTGTTTCTTTGAGTTTCCCATTGAGTGTTTACAAGTTCAAGAGCTTTTCCGACATTAAAGCTCTTGGTCATTCGGACGACAATCCACTGTTTGGTAAGTGACTTTTTATTTTTTATTTTATTTATTTGCTATTGTATGTTATGTATTCATTTTTTTTTTTTTGGTTTAGATATTATCGGGCATGTTGCAAATGATGTTGAGAGTAGTGTACAAGAGGGTTCGGCTGGTGGGAAACATAATGTAGAGGTCATGTTAGAGGATTTGGAGTATAATATTTTCTCTTTACCTTTTTTTCCCCCCTCACCCCCCCCCCTCTCTCTGTGGTTAAATAACATGATGTCTACTGTCTCTTAAGGCCCTCTACATGACAATGCATATTTTCCTTTTTGTAGAAAGAACAAAATTAGCTTGACTTTATGGGAGCCATATGCAAAGGAATTTCAAGATGCGTACAGTCACAAGAGTGATGGTTATTTTGTTGTTATTGTTCAACTTTGTCGCACTAAAGAGTTTAGAGGTTTGTTTTCATAACACTCGATGGGGCTTAGTACGATATTAATGCTGTGTATTTTTTGTTAATTGATTATTTATTCATGTAGGAGAAATTGGTTTGTCAAATACCTATCATGCTACGAAATTGATTTTCAAGGAAAGCGAAATTGAAATTGATGATTACAAACAGAGGTAAGGGGAAAAAAAAAGCAGTCATCCTTTTTCTTCTGTAGCAGTTAGTTTGATGCTACTGTAGCGTAATTTATCATTATTATTCAATTTGTTGGTTGTTGTGTTGTTTTACAAACTTCCGCCCTTGCAAGAAAATTCTTCACAAATTTCGAGTCAAAGGTCTGAAAGTTCAGTCAAAGGAATGACTGATGATCTTGAGAATCTGGCTGTTTCCGTGTTGAGTTTACAACAGATTAATGAATTGAAATCTGTAAGTATAGTTTGATGCATTGCGAAGTTTGATGCATTCCCGTGTTGTGTTAAGTACACTTTGTTCCTATTTGAAGTTGGTATATAATTCGTAATGCTTTATTTCTGTTCAGACTGGCAAGTTTTGGGTTGTGGCAACAATATCTGAAGTCATTGCTGATAAAGGATGGTTCTACAGTAGTTGTCCCAAGTGTCATAAAAAGGTTGTTGAGGCTGATGAAAAGTTTTACTGTGAAAAGTGTCGTAAACAAGTGGTTGAGGTTCCAAGATTCAAGGTGCATGTAAGAGTACAACAAAATTATACCTTTAAGTTTTAATTGAAATATTCTCAACATATCTTGAATTTGTACTTATTAAAGAAAGGAAATATTTTTTATTATATCTTTAATTTTTATTTAGGAGTAAAAAAATTTCCTAACATAACAAGATTATATTTTAAATTTTTTTACTTTAAATATTTTTATTATATATTTAATTTATACTTTAAGTATTTTTAATTATATCTTTAAATTTTTAGTGTGCATAGTAGAAAAATTTCCTAGCGCAGCAAGATTTTCTTCATTTGCTAATTTTCTACAGTTCAAAAGAGATATCAATATTTTCTAATTAGTTTCTAAAAGTAGTAGAGAAATTTCTTAGCAATTAGCATACATTGTATTCTACCTATAAATTAAAAATTACAATGAATCACAATGATTTGACAAATATATAAAGAGGACTTACTTATTAAATAAAATTATTACATAATAATTTTGATTTCTATGTTTCTTTTTTGTAGGATTAGACTTTTTTCTAGGTGAATGATATTTCGTAACACGATATATTGGTATGATAAAAAAAAATACATAAGCGTTATGAAAGACGTTGAGAGAGAAAATTTCCATTGTGTTGTATGTAAGGGCAAGTAATCGAGCTTCCACGAATGAGGGATGTCTCCGCTGTCTAAAATGATTTACTATATAGTATGAATGAAAAAAGTAGTCACTTTGTGCAAACCGTTCGAGGCTATAACATGATATTTTTATTTACGTCAACGATATGATAGATGGATTCTATTAATTATTAATTATGGAAGGCTACAAATGAGTCCTCTAGATGAAGAGTATATCATTAGTTATTCACTAAATTTATTTTATTGTGTAATATATAGTCCGATTACGTTATGTTATTTTTATTTGTTTCTACGTTGGTTATTTTTTTTATTATTCTCATTTGTGCAGTTACAATTTGTTTCAACAGTGAAAAACTGCACTGCACTCTTACATAGTGTCATGCTACTTAGATGAATAATTTTTATGAATCGGTTTGAAATTAGTTTATTGTGGTTATATTATTCCTTTGTCGAGTTCAAAGTTTGAATGATATTGAATTGAAATTTTTTATATACATCATTTTCAATTATTATTTTTCTATTCGCACAAAAAAGTAAGTTTAATACATTGTATATTATCGATTTACAAAAAAGCACAGCTAATAGATTTATGATCGTGATACAAGACTTTTGTTAATGCTAATATCCTTGAATTGTATATATTTCGAGCTAAGTAATTATTATTTCAATAGTATTTAATTGATTATATATTTTATATTTTATGGATTTTTATTGTAAAATCTTTTTATAATTTAATATAGGATAATAGCCGACCATAGATAAATTTATTGAATTATGAGTACAGTATAAAATGAAAAACTTAAATTTTCTTTTCTATAATATTTCGTTATTATTAACATTATTTACATTTTATATTATGTGATGGTGTTATCGATTAAATACAACTGTCATTTGTTAAAAAATTATTTTGTATTATTCTTTACCACAAAAATCAATCTAAATAATTTTTTTTTTCGATAAATCTATACAGTTTTACTCCCGTGCAACGCACGGGGGGTGAAAACTAGTTTCAATTAATTAAAGGCTAATTTAGTAACCCTTCGATATTTTAAAAAAATTCTTTCAATTTGTTCTTTCATTTAAGTAAGAGAAATGTTTGGTAACAATATCTCCAGTATTCTTAAAAGATCGCCTAAGCGACGCTAAACAGTGCCTATGCTCAAGGCTTGGCCTCTACGCTTCGTCATGCCTTGCGTTTTATTATGCATTGATCGCTCTTTACGTGCATCGGTGCGCTTAAGCTCTCCTAGACTCAAGGCTTCGTCTTGACGCTTTTCCGTGTCTTACGCTTTTTAGAACTTTGATCTCCAATGCACAAACTGTCTGAAAAAAATAAAATGTCAAATATATAAGCAGATACTACTGTCTATATTAAAAATATTACTTAAATTTGTCACATGCATAAACATGTAAAGTATTATGTAACGTTTATGCAACATATATAACACAGAGATAGACATTACAAAGTACAAAATCTTTGTGCAACTATGCATATAGAAAAGTTTTATAACTCAATAAACTTTTTATTACTACCTCCGTCCCATAAATATGGTTCACTATTCTTTTTTTGTTCGTCCCAAAATATAGATCATATTCATTTTAAAAATATAGTTAAAATATTAGTTGTCTTATATAGGAAAAAGATCAAGAACGCCCGGGCGTTCCGTAGCTTACGGTCCGCCCGGGCGATTTTCTCCCTCGTCCGAACTCCGTTTTGAAATCCGAAAATTTTATTGGATTCATCACGACGAGACGAAGTTCCAGCAATTTGGAAAAAAAATTTTGAACACTGTGGAGGCCCGTGGTGATCGGTCAAAGATCGGTCAATGTTTTTAGCAAATTTTTGGCCAAAAACATTGACCGATCTTTGACCCATCACCACGGGCCGCCATGGTGTCCAAAATTTTTTTTCCAAATTACCGGATCTCCGTCTCGTCGTGATGAATCCAACAAAATTTTTAGATTTCAAAACGGAGTCCGGACGAGGGAGAAAATCGCCTGGGCGGACCATAAACTACGGTCCGCCCGGGCAGACCGGAACACTCCTGGTCTTATATGCTCTCATTTAATGTATATTATTACTACTATTATTATTACTAAAATATATTAGTTGAAATAAAATATTCAATAAATAAAAGGGTATAGTAGGAAAATAAGTTTAGGTTTTACTTTTCAATACTATTAATTCCATTTTTCTTAATTTTTGTGAAATTGAAAGTGGACTACATTTATAAGACGAAGATAATACTATTCTAGACGGACTCGAGTTGAATATGCGCGAGAAATTAAATGTTATATAGTTATCATCAAAAAATTGTAACCATTACCAACAAAGAGTAAATTTTGAAATACATCATCTGTTCAACCAATAAAGAATAGTACAATTTTATTCGTCATTTAATTATTGTCCTATTGACTTTTGAGGGCACTGGAAATATTCAACATGATGCATCATTTCTACCTTGATATATTAGTGGCAATGGATTAGTGGCTGTATGCATGGATAAGTCAAGGTTTCAAAACTACTAATATTTTATGCTCTCATCTACATTTTAGTTGGATGAGTAATTTAATTATTTTCAAATAAAAAGGTTTAAACAATAAAAATATAACTGAATATTCCTTTTTGTAATGTCAGATTCCTTTTTCTCTTGTCGTTGTGTAGAGTTTGAACTATTATTTGATATTAGAGATCAATCTAGATTAATGCAGTAAACTTCTAATTAAACATCAATATACATTGATCACTAAAGGTATTCTGAATAATGTAAGTGACTAATTTCTTACTTTTGGTGGAAAAATATAGCATCAGCATATCACTTTCGGAGATTTGCTTAATAAAGCAAGATTCATCATTCCATAATATGAATAGTGGGCTCCATGCACTCTAATATAGACATCATATCATTTTCATAATAGTATGTATATGTGTGTGTATGTATTATCGATAATTGACTAGTGTAAGCAAAGTTTGTAATTTGTTCAATCCTTTTTTTTGTTGAACGTGATTTGTTATTTGTTCATTCGTTAAGCAACTTTTGACATTTTCGGTCTCGTTCACAACTTCTTCGTAACCTAACCGGACACATCATATGTGCTTCAACATGCCTAATGGAAGGTGCCAAATTGTCAATGTATAAATGTATCTGATTTTTATGCACCTAACAACATTTATTGGGCGGTGCGATGATTGATCTTCAATTATGTGACTAATTAAATGCCATATTTTTTTATTTTGATGAATATCATTATTTATTTATTTGCCAATAGCCCTATTCTTTTATATATTTTTACACTATATATTTTTATATATTTTTTTCAACTCCATTAAATCTCTCTTACATTTCATATTCACATATTTCGTGGGATCTACCTGTACTACACAAATCTCCACCATTCAACTCCACTCACCTTGTTAGTGTATGTATATTTATGAGTATTTATGAGTTTTGATGTGAAATAGGAGAGAGAATGAGTGAGATTGAGTGGTGGAGATTTATGTAGTACAGTGGATCCCAGAAAATATGTGGATGTAATTGGTTTGACTTTTGATGTAAATGTGTTAAAATGTGTAAAAATTTATTAAAAATTATAAACGAACGGGCGGTTATTCTCTCTCCTATATCACATAAAAACATATAAAAATCCATTTTTACACACATCATAATACCCTTGTCGCTCAAATCCACGTGAGACTGAAATGCTGACCAAGTGATGGTTTGCAATCTATATTGTGAACTTGTCTCTTAATATCACTTTTCATCTCCTCTTCACGTGGGGAAATATTATTCTCTCTATATGACGATGCAAGAAGATGTTATTGATTCTAAAATAATCAGAGGACCTTACATGTGAAATTTTATTGATCAATATAAACAATAAAGAGATATTGTTCTCTTCATATAGGTAAGAGGTCAAGACTCAACGTAATATACTGGGCAAGATACTGTCATCAATGGTTGATAAGATATTTGCTTCTTCTTATAACCACGCATTGCAAACGTCCATTACAGTAGAAACATGATGTGATAGGGCGACTGCAACTTGTTGCACAGTGATTTAAAGAGATGACGGGGACAAGTTAATCCAAACAAAATTAAGAAAGAGAGGATGAATTGAATGATTATCCAGTCTTGATGGGAGACAAAAAAATAAAGCATTATATTATTGGGGCAGCATTTAACACGTGTTTTTCTACGTATTTTTATATATTCTTTTCAATTTCACTAATTTTCTCTCCTATTTTATATCCACATATCTCGTGGAACTTACCTGTACTACATAAATCTCCACAATTCAACTTCACTCATTCTCTCTCCTATATCACATAAAAATATATAAAAACCCATTTTTACACACACTAACACCCTAATGCCATCAAATAACTAAATAATAGATTTCAAATGGGAAAGGCTCCACTATTTTGGGGGACTTGTACAGGTCTTGAGCTGGCTTCAAGACTACCACTATTTTCAATAAAGCTATGGATAAAAGAGAAATAGTGGAAGTTAAAATTACATAAGCAAAAAGTAAGCACAGAAAACTTCAAGACTAAATCAATACATACTATTATGGCCTATACAAGTTAGAGCTGCGTATTTTCTCTACTTGTTTGTTTCTGACTGTAAGGTATAAACAGAGTTGATCTAAAGTTACATAGCAAAGGGAGAAAAATTCAACCTTGATCATGGTAATATACAGATGATAGTCATGGAGAAATCAGATCGTCGGGCCAGTTAATTACCTCCCGGACATTAGATGGACTAAGCCCTGATTTTCATAAAACGAGCCAATGTCCCAATCCTCGGTCGAAGATGATAGTGTCATTAGTGCAACTACAATTGATCTCATGCTTGGCCTCAGTTGAGGATTCTCGTGTGTGCATGCTTTAGCAAGTTGAGCCATCTATAAACAACAGAAAAAAACGTATTTCAGACTCTTCTATCTTGTGTATTCGATTATGTTAACGATTTTTGAAATGGTCAAAATATTCTACCTTAGTAACTGCATCAAGAGGACAATTATCGCCGAGCCTGGGATCGACTAGCTTTTGTACCGCTTCTGTAGGATTCGTCTGGCTAAAAGCGCCTTCAAACTGTCAATCATTAATGTTAGGCGTTGTTAAAACATTTTTATTGAGTGGATTAATGGGATGTAATCTAATTAAATAAGGTTAACGTAAAGATAGATTTACCAGAGCAACAAGTCCTTTTGATTCTGTAATAACTTCATTTGTCTTCACAATGGCTTCTTGGGCGGATATTAGCTCAAAAAGAACAACACCGAAAGCGTACACATCTATCTTGGGGGAAACATCGCCGTACTGTGCATATCTGCATGCAAAGAAATTTTTTACAAAAATGTCCTTCACCTAAACAAATTAAACAGACTACTCAATATGTAATGTAACCATTTCAAAGTTGTAAGGAGATATTTAATCCAATTGCTTCATATAAATAGAACTTTCAAGGTTTAAAGTCACAAGGGTCTCACTCTGGAGGCATGTATCCAAAGGTCCCCACGAGACGAGTGTGCAAAGAAGCACTTCCGACTTCAGTCAGTTTAGCAAGGCCAAAATCAGCAACCTAAAGAGATATAATGCAGCTCAAATACATACATCCAAATTCGATTTTAACTGACACTCAGAGAGTAGAATTCAATTACTTTTGCACGGAAGTTTTTGTCGATCAAAATATTTGCAGACTTAATATCACGATGTATATAGAGTGGAACAGTATGCTCATGGATGTACTCAAGCCCTCTAGCTGAATCAAGGGCAATTTTCACTCTAGTGGACCATGGTAATGGTTCCCTTGCTTGAACAGAACAAGAAAGGTCAAGATAAGACAAATTGCAGCCAAGATTATCTGTGTTTCATTTCATATATACAGTGATGTTCTTACCTTGTCCACGTAAATGTTGACTGAGGTTACCGTTGTCAATGTATTCATAAACCAAAAACAAGGAACCTTCGACACAGTATCCAATTAAACGCACCTGTCATCACAAAAAAAAAAAAAAAAAAAAAACCAACAGCTTTCACTACCATGTTATTATGAAGCCATGATCTAAATAGAGTCTGATACATCTAACCAACTGTGCACTGTAAGCAGTAAGGATTAGTGAAAATACAACATTTGAAGTGTCTTAACTCATATTTAGAGTTCAGTATGCAAATAATTACCAAGTTCACGTGGTGAACGTGAGTTAAGACCTTCAGCTCGGCTAAGAATTCTTTGGATGCTTGCATGTCCATCTTCTTAATAGCAGCTTTCTGCATTTTCAGGCGACACAAAATCTCAGTGGTAAAAAAAGCTATCAAGTAAAATATAGGTGGCTTCATAGAGCTGGTCCACGAACCTCTCCTCTTAGCTCTCCATAGTAAACAGCTCCAAAGCCACCTTGACCAATCTTATAAGACATGTCGAAGTCATTAGTAGCAACTGCGAGTTCTTCATGGGAGAATTCTACTGATTTATCCACAGTAATACCCTTGAGCCTCGGAGAAGAAGCAGCAACAAGAGGACCGCTTTTTGACGCTTTTTGGAGCATATCAAGACCTGAGTCCATCAATATCATTAGATTGTGACAAAAAACCTGCCTATTTCAAGCACAAATTTTGTAAGTATTGCAATGAAACAGAGAAATTATAGAGCATCACAAGCCACCAAAAATTTCATTGAATAGTATAGTGGAAATTGATTTGATATCCATTCATTTCGGAAGTCATAGCTATATCTTCGTATGCATCATTCATTCATTTGACTGGAAAAATTCGCATGCACGAAAAAGAATTGACATGCCAATTACCGGGTGTATTTTCTACTCTTTGGTCACTGTGGAGAATAGGTACTTCCATCACCTTCTTCCTTTGGTAGAGTATGAAATAGACGCAAACTGCGAAAAGGATGACTCCTACAACTGCTGCAATTGATATTCCAGCAATGGCTCCTCCTGAAATTCCTGCTACATATCACTCTGATTAGACTTCCAGAGCATTAACAAAATCAAGGTAAGTACTAGTCAACCATGGGACAGTAGATGCAACCAGCTGAACTGCAAAACACGCACAAAAAAGCCCCATATTAGATAACGACATTAAAACATGAGACCATAATCTAAAATAATCTAAAAACACTAAGACTTATCAAGGTAGTGTAAAGCATAAACAACCTTGACTTCAATGGCGGATAAGTTCCATTTTGATCTGCAGTGAACAGCAAATGATTGGGCATCAATCACAGCCATTCAAGAATCGAAAATTCTATTAAATTTTTGACAATTTAATCTCCCAACTCAGTCTACCAAAAATGTATCAACAGAAGAAAAAAGCAATCAAATTAAGTCTAATAAACTCAAAAAGGACTATTGCAATCATTTACCTCTTCCTGGAATGAAAACCAAACCACTACCACGGCTGAAATTCACTCCAGGATTATAATCTCGCAACAAACCCTCGGGGAGGCGAAATTCACTTGCTAAAGACGACAACGTTTCATCAGGTCGAAGAGGATACGTTATGAATAAGCCATAATCCTTAGACACACGGCTATTCCCACATGAACAATTTACAGTAACGTTCAACATCTCATTCTCCGGTAGTCGATTGCGATCGTAACTATTAAACCTATCTAACATTTCAACTGTGGTCAGATTTGAATAAATAAGTTGAGCAATCCTTGAATAAGTGTTTCCATTCCTGATCCTATAGCTAATCTGATTACCCATAAATTCACCGTTTACACAACCACACGAAAAGGGCACATTTACCCTGCTGCCTAATTGAATGACATCTGGATTGGTGATCTGAGGATTGTAACTAAGAATATCGTTGATCGTAGTGAACATTCTGTTGGATATGAATGTGAGATTTGTTCCATTCCAGGCATAATATGAAGCTAATGCATCGCATTCATCGGTGCATTGCGAGTTGACTCCAACACAGGAAATGATCAAAAACAGAAAAACGATTGTGAAGTTAATCCTCCTTTCATTTTCCACCGCCATGTTTTCGTTATGATTAGATTGCAAATCTTACGATAATTGACAAACTCTGCACTCCTTTTGAAAGGGCAAGAGAGAATAATTGCCGATGTCAACTTTCAACTTAGCATTCCTTTTCAAAATGGTTTACTTTGAAAAATAGGTCGAAATATACCGTTGAATGAACGTTCACCTAATGTTACCGCGTAGGATTTACCAGGCCTAATCTTTTGTCTTCTAGGCTCTAGCCCAATAATGTGGAGACACTTTATATTTCTATTTACAGTAACGAGTGACTAGTATACTGTATACAGCTTCCTCGCTGTAACCACTGTTTTGCTAGAAAAAGTCAATGGTCGGATGCACAGTAGCAAGACGTGAGCAGACTGGAAGTAGGAGTGTGGAATTTTCAGAGATATACAGGTATCAGGTATGGATGATGAAAAAGAGTAGATGGTGAATGAACATTGGTTTGTGCTAATTTTAGATGATTGATTGATTGAAAATTTAGATTCGAATTTGAAGAAAATTGGAGTTATTATTTTCTATGGTAAAACTGACTTACATAATTTTTTGCATCATCATCAGGATGTTTTCAAAACCATGGTTTTTAACTATGGCACCATCAAGCTATTTTGATGGCTCGTTCGACCTCTGTTTTGAAATCCGGAACCAGATTTAGAATCAGCACGGCGAGGGGGAATTCCAGGAATTTTCCGAATTTTTCGGCGCTCCGTGGCGCCGTGACGCCGGTCAGTTTTGACAATATTTTTGGCCCAAAAATATTGTCAAAACTTTGATCCGCGGTCAACATGAGTTCGAAAAATTCAAAATTCCTGAACTCCCATTCTAGATCCTGTCTTATTTCAAACGGAGGTCGAACGAACACCAAAATAATTGATTCATAAGATCCAAACATCGATGGTTTAAACTTTGTCATCGACGATCGTAAATTTTTTTATATACAAAACGTTAAACAAATGGAAAATAATGTATTAAAAATGTAAAATAATTTTGTGTGTAATTGAAAAGGAGGAGAAAATTCTTTCTTTTTTTGAAAAATATTTTGAATCAAACATACCCTCAATGGAAATTAAGCATAATTTACTGAAAATTGGTCAAAATGGTCCCTTTAGTTAATTGAGAGGAAGGCTACACAGACAGACAAATGAGAATAATAATTGAATAAAATGATTAAATAATTGCAGGAAGGCCAGAGAAGCAAGCATTCACCACTGGCGTCTGGCTGATTTGGTTTATATTAATTCGTTTATTGTTGTTTCTGCTATCGTGAGGCGATGAAGACAGCAACTAAAGCCAAATTTACAGATCATCCCACAGTGCAACTTCTAAATTTTTATTTTGAGTCCGTTGAATCATCCAAAAATATTGAGTGTAGTAACTAATGCGTGAATGTTTCGTATATACTCAACATTACTCACATTTGTTTATTAAAGAAAACATTAAAAAATTAGCCCACCTACGTCCACTCGTGACAAAGTCATAAATTTGCACACTTGTTTTACAAAGTCGTTTTAGAATTTCTATTACGTTTATTATTATTATATAATTTGGCATGTATGGGAGTAAAAGTAAATTAAATGGTTGTAATTTTAATTTAACTTGGTGAGTTAGAGTTTGGGTCAAATAAGAGTGCTCGAAAGTCTGACTTAAAAGAAAATCCAAAGAAAGTGCTTTTGACAAAGGCTCAAGGGCCGCTCAAGCGTGTTTGACTGAGATCTTGACACTTATGACTAGTCGAGCGCTCCTATGGGCCGCTCGAGCGCCCCATGCATATTGCCTATACATGCACGTGTTGCGAAGAGCTCTATTAGCGAAAACACTATATTGTAATATATTCTAAATGCGAGAAATCCCTATATTCATCTTGAAACTGAAAAAAGAATCTAGACCTACTCTATACAACCCTAGCTCTCCTTGCAATCATTAAAGAATCAATCAAACCATCCCACTTCATGATTCTATCTTCTTGTCAAGTCCAAAACCCCAAACTCTCAATCAATTTAGCCTTCACAATTCTAAAGATTGGTGAGGCTACTGAAATTCCAGCAGGATTAGAACAAGATTCACTCTAAGGAGTTTCACTTGGAAGGAAAAAGGGAACTGGAGTTGCTAGTAGATAGGAGTTGCATTGTAGTCTCGCAGTTACAAGTTGCCGTTGCTAGGTTTAGCTTGATCTGATTCGGTATGTAAGTGAATTTATTTTTAAAGGTGGATCTTTTAGTCGCATTGTATCAGAAGTTTTTCTTAACCCTGCAAAAGAGTTTTTTTTTTCCTTTTGTCTTTCCTTTGTCACCAATTCGTGCGATTATTTGCATTGGAATTGTGATTGTATGATATATTTTACATTGATTGAATTGCATAAATTGCAGAACTAGTAAATTATTTAAAATTTGAGAACAATACAAATTCTATCCCCCCCCCCCCACCTACCTCCATGTGTTGGTCAGGCCACCTGTCGCATATTTCAGTTTCTCACAAAGGCTTCTCAGAATGTTGTTTCCAAGGGAATTTGTCACTAAAAATAGTATTCTGAAAAATATAAAGCATGATTAAAAAGTAATGTTGGGTAAACGTAACCTAAACACAATAAAAACATAAAGAAAAATAAATGTATCACACAAAGTCATAAAGTCAAATTTTACATCGAAATATTGTTTAAGTGAGGTGAAGGTGAACCTTCTATCTAAGGAGTGAAGAAGTAATGGTAATTATGCAAAGGGCAAATTTGTAAATCCAGTTATTCAAACTAAAATTTACTAACCTTTTGCCGGCAGAAAAACAATGCCATTTCCAGCACCAAAATCCGAATCCGGGTTGAATCTCTGCAACAAGTCACCCGCAACCCCAGCCTCATTCACCACCGACGTCAAGTTCTCCCCAGGACGAAGCGGGTACGTCATGAACAACCCGTAATCTCTCGACAAGTGTCTATCCCCACACGAACAGTTCACCGTGACATTAATCGGAGCAAAATCGGGAATCTGAGTCGGTTCATAACTATTGACCCGTTGGATCCAATACTGCGTCGTAAGATTAGCAAACGCCAACGCTGCAACCTTCGCATATGTATCTCCACTCTGCGTTTTATACTCAAAAGTATGCCCTAAAAAATCGCCGTTCAAACACTCGCACGAGAATGGGACGTTGATTCTCGTGCCGCTTCGAATCGTGTCTGGATTTGAGACCTGAGGATTGAATTGGAGGATCTCGGGGATAGTTTTGTTGAAAATTGTGCTGATGTAAGTCAGATTTGATCCTTCGGTGACGTAGTACGAAGCTAGGGCGAGATCGCATCCTTTTCTGCACTTGGCTTCGGCGGTGGAAATCAACAGAAACAGAACGCAGCAAGTTGATTGTAAAATCAGTGATTCTGTTTTTGATGAAATGCGCATTTTCAGAAGGGAAACAGAGAAGAAAATGAAAGTGTGATGATTGAATTATGATATGATATTCATATTCCATACGAAAACACAAGTTGTTGAAGCTTGAAGGCATAATGCCGACAATCAGCCGTCTTCAATGAGTAATATAATATAGATGAAGTTTTTATATTGTTTGTATTGCCAAATTCTACAGTCACAACTCACGAAGGGGATATAGATAATAGTTGTCTCTTCGTCGCCTTCTTCCACTTGTCATGATTGGAGAATAGATCCTTGCTTACATCATCTTCTCCCATTGGTAGAGTATAAAATGGAAGCAAACCGCGGAAAGAATTACTTCAGAGTACTGGTGCATTTGATGTTACAGCCATGGCTGCGCGTGCACTCAATTCGTCTTTCTTTTTCTTGTTACCATATTTTTTGGGGTGAGATTTTAATCACAAAACTTTACTAGAGAAATGATATCATATCAATCGTTAGTATGCTCTCGTGTCAACACAAAGCATGGGATGAGTATGGAGTCTACTGTAGTCCTTTTATATTACATGAAAAGAATAATATTACGTGTCTTCGACTAAACGTGTAAATTTATTATCCTATATTTATAATATAATTTTAGCATCACTCTGGAAGGGATGTTCTCCGAGAGGACTTACATTTGTGTAAAATGAGAGAAAAAATTCTCCTTATTGAACATCTAACTACAAAAGCTGAAATGTGCAAATAATCTAGTTTTCCTTATTCCTCGTTCCAATGGGGAAGACTACAATTATTGGAGCTACAATATAAAGGTTCTCCTTAAATTTTTGAAATTATGGAGTGTCGTCGATGAAGGTTTTGAAGACCCAAGTTCGAAGATGGTTTGACTCAAGCACAAAAAAGAGCGTTGAATGAAAAGCGAGAAAAAGATGGCGAAGCTCTTTTTCATATTTATCGAGCAATTGAAAGACCGATATTTGAAAGAATTGCAAAAGCTAAAAGTTCAAAGCAAGCTTGGGAGTTCTTACAAACGGTGCATGGTGGAGAAGAAAAGGTGAAAAAAGTACAATTACAAACTCTAAGACTTGAGTTTGAAACACTTGAAATGAAAGAAGAAGCAAGTGTCTCAGATTAGAAATGAAAGAAGAAGAAAGCATCTCGAATTATTTTACAAGGGTAACATCCTTATTAAATCAACTGGCATTTAACTGTGAAATTTTGGAAGATCAAACAATTGTTGAGAAAATTCTTTGCAGTCTATCTCAAAAGTATGATTTCATAGCTGCCGCAATTGAAGAATTCAACGACTTGTCAACACTTTCATCAGATGATTTACTTGCATCTTTAAGACGCAAAAATCTCACATTCCATGAGTTGCGAGTAAAACTCAAAAATCTCATGAGTTGCGAGTAAAACGCAAAAAATCTCACATTCCGTGACCAAGCTCTCAAATCTCAACATGTGGAAAGCTCGTTTCAAAAGCAGGAGCACTACGACAAGTTGATGAAAAAGGAGGAGCATGGAGAATAGAAGGAAAAGTCAGCCAAAAAATCCAGTAATGATAAGTTCTGCATATTTGTAGAAGAACAAATTGTGAATCAATGGATTGTTATTTTAGATGCAAGAGATGCAAAATCCTTAATCATTCTCAAAGAGATTGTTGGCATCAAAAGAAAGAGAAAGAAAATGATGGAAAAAAAAAAAAAACAAAGTTGATTTTGCAAAATAAGGTGAATAAAAATGCAAAAGAAGTATTGTTCATTACTTTTGACGGAGATACATGCAATACGAGGTGTGTTGATAGTGGAGCCAACAAATATATGTCTAGGGATAAAAGTTTATTTTCAAATCTTGTTGAAGCTGATTATGGATAGGTGATCATCAGAGATGCTCGATCATATAAAATTCTAGGCATCGGAGAAATATGATTCAAAACTAAAACGAGAAGAATTGAGCACATGTCACTAATTTATTACATCCCAAGTTTGGAAAGCAATATGCTCAGTGTTGGTCAACTTATGAAGAAAAGGTTTTGATATACACTTTGGCAAGAATACATGTACCATGAAGAAGAATGACGAGCTTATTGCAAAAATCAATTTGAGCCACAATAATCTATATTCCTTGAAACTTGATGTTATTAAATCATATTCTCTATCGGAGATTGTTTCTGGATGTACAAGCAATTGTCTTCTAAAGCTTTCTTTCAAAGGTTATAGCCAAATTTTGCGAAATGGCTGCTGCCCAAATGAAGAGCTAGTAAAGAATTCAGGATCTTCCCAAGAAGGAAACATGAAGAGTTTCCAAAAAAAAAAAAAATCCAAAAATCAGCAAAAGAAGTAAATGAAACGCATCAGACATCATTTACATTCTTTTGCAAGAAGTCCAATGAAGAACTAAGTCAAAAGAAGACTGTTAAACTTCCAAAAATCGGTATCAACAAAGATCAAGTATGTGTCAACGAGAAACGCAAGTCGCCTCCAAAGAAGAAAGAACTTTTTGAAAAATTTGAAGTTTCAAAAATCAAAGCACCTCGGGATTACAAACTAAGAGGAGATGTTAAAAGAATCCAATTATTTTGTAATCTTCAGAAAAATAACAAGGCATTGCCATGGTACATGAGTGAAAGATAAAAAACCATTCATGAATTAGTCCAAGTTCATGAATTAGTAGTTTACTAGTTGTACGCACAGGCGGACCCAGAGCCATAGTTCAATGGGAGCTGGATCGATGCACAAGCATGGGTTGAGGGGTTTCTTGCGGGTTCGAGGGCAACACCCCCAAATATATATATATATATATATATATATATATATATATATATAGAGACATCACGAAGTTTATATTACTAATAAAGATCTACAAATGCATCATATATTGGAAAACTTTCAGATTTACAATATGTAAAATGATGAACGAAATCACATAGTATAGTACATTTGTTTATAATTGTTCCCTACGACTTTTTATACTTTTTTTTTTAAGAAACGGATTCTTATACTTCGAAAATGGCATATAATAGTCTTTTTATCAATTCTTTTTAATTTATTTTTTGTAGCATCACGACTAAACTATCTCAATGTACATCTTCGCAAACAAATAAAGAATCAATTAATTAGTATTAACAAATAGCACTAAAGTTTCTAATGGGTTTGAGTTAGTACTAAGCACAACAAATTTATTTTTTTAAATGCAATAAAATTAGAAATCTTCAATTTGGGCATGAAAATTGAAAAGTGACCAGTCCACGGGTAAGTCCATCCCTAGTCGTATTCCAATGTATCTAAAATTATCTAAAGGGCATTATAAATAAAGGTCCTAGTGGTAGTGTTCGAGTTATAAAATAAATAAAAAATAAAAATAAAAAAAGTATGAAAATGCCGTAACAACGTAACTCAACAAAAATTGTCAATAAAACCACAAATTTTCTTCGCCTCTGCACCAATACATTGATCATGCAAAAATGTGTACTGCTACTTTAGTTTTGTAGTACGAAGTACAACAAATCTCAAACACCACACAGTCTACCAATTTCATTTTATCGTTTCTAAGCAAAAACAACTGTACTGTGGAATTGAACATGTATTTTCTTAATTAGTACTACAATGTACCAAACTTAGGTTGGACACAACTTAAATATTAATTTTATCGAAAGGAAAGACCAATAGGAATTGGGCATCAGCCTTATATAAACATAGGATAGGATAAAGAAAGGATCCCAATAACTAGGCTTATCAAATTTTAACCCCACCATTGATTAGATTTTTTAGCTTTAAGAACAAAAGTTCTAACAAGACAGACGACGATCACAGTCTGTCTATTGGTGGCTTCGGTGTGGAGGCACGACGGTGGTGCTACCACCGTTGATGGTATCAAAATCAATCTCACGACTTCCGGTATTAGCATGAGATAAGACGAAATAGGCAGCTGTTTAACACTCATGAAATTTCTACCTATGAGGATTGATCCTCTTGACTATCGATAGATAGTTGTATGGTTTCTTGATAATTCCCGATGTTGGGGATGCTGTTGGGGATATTCTCACGGGATTAGGTTCGATCTTGATACCATCAATGGTGGCCGCACCGCCTTTTGGAACCAAAGTCAGCAACACCCTGTCCCTATGTCATCTCAGGCTGGTAATCTAATTTAATTTGTCAGGTAGTCTCTTTTACCTCTTTCTTTTTCCTTTATTTTTTTATTTATTTTTGAATATGATATTTGATAATTAGCAAGTTGGCAGAGCTACCAAGAAGATACAGAAATGCTAAATACAAGATCAATTCAGTGCCCTACGTGCACATTGCACTTGCCAAATCGGGCAGCAGCAGGTGAGATAAACAGACTGGTCTATGATCGTAGCTGGAGTCCCATTTTATTGGAGATGAAAAAACTACTTTAAAAGTATTATACCCTAAATACTTACTAAAAGATGAAATTAAAGGTCGTGTTAGAAATTTTTGAACACAAATTTTCACTTATATTCAAATTAATTTTGTAGTTTCTCATACCTGACTTCATGTCTTTGTCCTTTTGCTCCCCGGCCCACTGTCTGGCAGTGGAACCGTGCACACGCCCGATATGGAGGCCACATTGGGTTGACATGGCCTCCTGCACGGCTCATGTCTTTGTCCTAATTATTGCATCTCTGACTCGCGCATGTTTAAAATTAACAATGATACATAATCAAAATCTTTTAGAAATATAATAGTGTTTCTCTGTGGAAGGGCACAAAAATTTGAAGGAACAAAGCTGAAACTTCTAAATTACAACTTCTGTTTTTCAACTTTGTTGAAAGCTCAATAACCATCAACAAAAATTAGCCTATTTAAAAGTGAATCAATAAGTATCAAAATACATTTCATGAAAACACATCAAACGATCGAATATTTGCACTGATATTCCTCGTGGTTTGACAAACTCTAAATCACATTCCATCATATTAAATTGATTATTACTTGAAGTACCAAATCATGTCACATCACAATTTTCTCAACTTATAACACGATGTGACATTTTCACGTTACTGGTGCTTGCACCCGATCAAAAGTGCATTGTTACCTAGTGGTTGGTGCATCACTTGCACACTCCAACGGCCATGTCAACAATGAAGAGCATGAGGTCCCTCAAAATGAGAGTGTAAACGTTGTACTGTTACATGAATTGTAGACTGTAGTACGAAGTACAAATGTCAAATGACACACACCACTCTGTTTCCTTTATATTCTAAGCACAACAATTGTACTGTTGCATGAATACGTAGTGCTTTTAGTACTACAAATTAGTACTTGTTTTACAAAAGTTTTTTGACTGTCACATTTTTGGAAGGCTAAAGGCAGTCTATATAAACAAAATATTGCAAGAAATAGACTCATATACATAGGCCTATCACAGCTGCAATGGCCATAGAAAACCACTGCGACTAATTGGAAAAAGATAGACAACGATCATAGTCTGCTGGCGGCTTTGGGGCCGAGGAACAAAGGTTGTGCAGCCACCATTTTTGGTATCAAATTTGAGCTTTCATCTTTGACAAGTGTCTCGAGTTGTCTTGGCTCGATCTTGATACCATCAATGGTGGCCGCGCCGCCCTTGGGTACCAATGTCACCAACTCACTGTCATTGTTGTCAGCTCCAAATTCCTCAAACCTTTATTTTTATGTTTTTTAAGAAGAATAATCACTTCTGCTAATATTCATAAATCATCATTACTTAAAGGTTCTTTCCAAGTTTACAATCTTTTCAGGAGTGAATAAAGAGGTCCGGGCAGTTCAACTGGGCTAACACTATCATCAAAACCATCACAAGAAGTTTCAACTTCAGACAACTCGGTTGCTGTTGACCGATGGCTATCAGTCAATGCACCAATGGAACTCTCTGCTGGAACATGATGTTCAGATTCTTGTTCTGGCATGTTATATGAAGACAAGTTCTCTCCATCGTTATTGGAAGTCTCTCGTCCCTCTTGTTGACAGTCAACAATCATCGCAATTGCATGAGCAAGACTTTGAGAAGACGACGATGATGATGATGGAACTGCATTACGAGGATCGTGCTCTGCCACACCTTTCTCCTGTAATAATACTTGTAGCAATTAGTATAAATCCGATGGCAAGGATATATCAGAGTATAATAAATGAGTGGTGGAGAAGTAGTTTGGAAAAATATGTGTCAATTGAATGAATATTTACCTTAAGAGACAACCAAATAGCTTCCATAACCATTATTTCCTCAAGATCTAGGTCGACCACATCCTCTCTAAATTTAAAGTCAAAACATGAGAGAACTTCAGAGCAAGGTTCGATATCCTGCCCGACATCGGTAGGAGGTGGGACCCACATCCCATCTCCTATCTGTGTCAGAGAGTGAGGTTTTCGATATCCTGCCCAACACAAGCATGGGGTGGGACCCAGATCCCATCTTCTATCTGTGTCGGGCAGGAGAAAAGACAGTCAAAATACTGCACACCTATTTTGCTCTGAACGTGAAGGCGGTGTTACTGCCAAGGCAACTTGTGACTCATCAGAAGTGACAACTTCCTCACTTTGTACAGCTGACACAGTCAATCGCTCAGCTGATCAAAAGGAAGACAAGTGAATTCTTGTAAAGTTACTTACAGCACCTAAATCACACACATATAGACTATAGTCATATACTAACCTGCTGTTGAACAACAGTCGACATCACTTGGTCTTCTCATACTCTGAGAATAACTAATTTCACTTCGTTTTAGCATCCTCTCCTCTTCATTTTGAAGTTCTTGTTTTCTAATTCTCATTTTGGCTTCTATAACTCGTTGTTCTTCCTATACAAGCAAAGTTCAATAAAGTAGCTCGAGTGTCAATGGAGAAAAACCCAAAAACAAGAAAGACGAAGAGGAAAATGCTCTAATATCAGTCTCACAATTTGCTCCAAGCTTTTCTCCTCCTTCGTCCTAACACCTCGATACTCAACAGCATAGTTTAAGGTTTTACAGAAAGGGCACCTTTTAAAAGTTAAGGTAAGCAACAAGAAAATGGAGAGTAACATTCAAGATAACATTTAATAAGGTAAATCAATTGCTCTGATCATGAATATTATTATTCTATTAAGGATACTGCATAGGTCGGGTAGAATTGGGGGTTCTCATCTGCAGGAAACACTCTAATTCATGGAGAAAACCAAATTGTAAGAATCGACTTCAAGAAATTTCGCCAAGAAAATACCATATTTAGGAAATCAAATTCAAATCATAGTACTAAATACCTGTACAAATGCCTTTTGTGCAACATCTTGACCGATTAAGACTTGGATAGTACTGATAATAACAAAATTACATTAAAAAAAATGTAATGATATTATTATCTTGTAATCATCAACCCTCAATCTTGATTTAAAATTAGTATCTTGAACAAATTCCAAAGAACCAGATTGATTAACCATATAGCCAAAGAACTTCATAACTTTATCCCCGTACGTAATGTGTTCGTAAGATATTATCTTTGCATATCTTATTCAGCTATCTATATATGAACCGAATTTCGCTCTAAAGAATAAGGATAGAGAATGATGATATACCAAGAAGCAAATGGGACATTCTTCAAGGTCACAACCAGATTCATCATCCCCAGGATAACAAGGTGCCAACTTTGAGTGAAGAATGAGCTTCCTAAGTTTCTTCTGGTCCACATCTTTCAGTTCATACAATCCTTGAGGCTTTGTGTACTTATCATCCACTACTTGTCTCCTAATCCCCAATTTATTCCCCATTTCAAAAGAACGCCACTAATGTTCAAATCTTTTTCTTTTCCCCCCTTTTCTCAAGGATGAAATTCAATTCTATCCAACTTTAACAAGATTTTCCCTGCAAAGCCAAATGCAGAGAATGAGAAATTTATGATTTTCGAAACTTTGAAAATTCGTTTACTTTCATAATTTGGAAAATTCAAGAATCCGTTTTCAGGGTTTTCAGTGCAAGCTAAAATATTGAAAACTCAGAAAACACCATTGTTTTCAAAATTGAACATGAATACAGAAAATCTCAGAATTGAAAATCAAAACTTGAAAGAGAAGAAGCCCTTAACATTTAAGAAAAAACAAGAGAACCCAGAAAATTCAATGCATAAAATTAGAAGCTCACAAGAGAAACAAACCTTGAAATGCAATCCTGCAAAAAATAGCAGAAATCTGCGGAGTTAGGGTTGTAATTTTACATATATCCGACGGAAAGTTTTGTGGCGAAAAAGGAAGTAATCAAAATGAAGAAAACAATGGAGAGAAGCAAAGGGGTGGAGTGGCATTGCCGGAAAGAATCGGCTGCCGACTGGTGGTGGGGGTCGCAAAAGGAGTGTAAAGGTGGACATTTTTTGAAGAGGGGTAGTTTGCCTCCCAACTATGATGTGTGCAGTGAGATTCCCCAACACCATTATTGTTAATTTGGGACAGTTTTTTTTGGCCTTTTTCACTTTTTGCCTCATCATTTGTGAATTGTGATGATTTGTTTGTTTGGGTAATTTTTACGGTACTTATACTTTGGGTTGATTCACGATATATATTTAAAATAATTTTTCTATTTTTTAATTACATATTTAAAAATAAATAAAAAATAAATAAATTCCTCTTCGTGAACACTTATAAATCAATAGTTGTACAATTCGTATTTCTATACATATTGAGTGATGGAGTTTTGTTCTATTGCCCACATGTAAAAATCTTATAGTGTCTACACATGGACAGATACATGATACATGTCCCCCTATATGGACAATGGAACGTTTGCCTTGAGTGATGAATGATGTTATTCGATTTTCTTGATAATTTGAAACTTTAACCATAGTGGTAATTATACCTTGTCCATTGAAATCTTCTTTTTCAAATCTTGCGCACTGCTTAATGCCAGATGGTTATGTTGCCATTATATACAAACAATTATCCTACATGGCCTGCAATAACATGATACTGAAGAAGTGATATAGCTTCTGTTTTCCAATGAAATAATATTACATCCTTACTGAAACTGTGTCTCAATGGAGTTAAAATGACATTACTCTAATTATTAAAAATTATCAATTTCATTCTAAACAAAAAAAAAAAATTATCAATTTCATTGAAGTATAACAAGTAACAACAATCCATTGGTTGCTACCATAAACAATCATCGGTTGTTGCTATTTAAAAGTTAATGCCTCTATATAGATACACAGACTAATGAAATAATGTTACATCCTTGTTGAAACATCCTAATGGATCTAATCATTAGCTTCCACTAATCATTGAAGATGGTCGGTTTTAATTAGATATGACAACAATCTATTGATTACCGCTATTTAAAAGTTAATCCCTCTACAAGAATACACAAATATACCAACAAATGAAATAATGTTACATCTTTATTGCGTCTGAGTCCCAATGGAGCTAAATAGTTACTCTAGTTACTAATTAAATAAATAGACTTCATTACATATTTGATTTGGTGTAATTGCCTGTATATTTATTTAGCCTTTTCTCTAAAAGATCCTGGAGTGAAAAACTGTTCATAATCCAACATAAAGTTGAAATGATCCTACGAAAATAGACTCATAGTCTCAGAAAGAATAAGCAGACGAACAAATCATAGAATGCTACTCTGGTCGTAGAACAATCTTGCAGAGACAACAAGGAGAGTAAATCGTAGATGATGCTGTTTGGTTATTTCTAAAAATTAAAGTCTAGTTGTGTTTTGCGGTCGGAGTCTGGATCAATCAACACACGAGATTCTTCCCACAATCTGGTCTCAATTGCTAACTTCCGTAGCTCCATTAGACCCCGTTCGACTGTAAGACACAGGCAAAATGACGCAAAACACACAAGGTTAGTTTGAGTGATGTTGATTTGCAGCGTCTATAGTCTTATTACTCCTCTACTATCCTTATGGATTTATTTCTAAGTAATATACATTCTATTCAGCTGAGAGAGAGAGAGAGAGAGAGAGAGAGAGAGAGAGAGAGTACCATCGACCGCATCATGTGAAGTAAGTGCTCGACTGCCCTGGTCGATCTGGTTGATCCAGAACTGTACACGTTCTTCTGCTATGTCTGGTTCCAACCCGTGATTTTTCGTTCTTCTCCAAAAATATATCAACCATGCCTAGAAGAGCTCAGTAAATTGGCACCATTTAAGTTTTTCGAGATAGGAAGTTAAAAGTCAATGGGTAAATGTCAACAAGCCTGAGAGTGTGTTAGCAATCAACCCGAATAATATTTCGGATTAACCAAGACTTTGCCTTGATTTAGAAATATCAGTGAATGGAGAAATAAAAGTAAAGAGAATAACAATAGCAAGGATTTACGTGGAAAACTCGAATCCTGAGGAAAACCACGGCGGTTGTCTAACGACAACCAAGAAGAAAAACTCACTATGTGGAAAATTATTACAACCAAGCCTTTCTCGGTAATTTTATTCACCAATCCCAAATTACAATCCTATAACACCCACTAAACTTTATAACACTCAAAAACTATTCTACTATTTGAGAACCTCACAGAATATTTGAGAAGCTTTAGATTTTCTTTTGGTGTATATTTTTTCTTTGGGATTGTATATCACACATAGGATTGTATGTCACCCTGCAATGGAAGAGCAAAGCATATATTTATAGGATGCAACGATGAGGTGAAAAGATCGTTTAAAGCCTACTTGGTTAAAAGATGAATTCAAGTTGTTGAAGCAAGCAAGTGTTCACATGCCCAACTTATTAGGCGGCAACAACTTGCGTTCACACATGCCCAACTCAGTCAGATTCTTCCTGCAATTCAGAATTTTCGACGACTTTACCTATTTTTATTTAGTCAAATTTCAACAATCTCACCTTGACTAAATAAAATAAACAATCAGATAGTCGCTTACACCATGGTCATCACCGATGATCAAAATTCTCAAACAGAGAATTATCATAATCCTCATTCAGAGAATTATTATACTCCACCATAAAAGAGTATACCACCTAGTATTAAAAACAACTCCTAGGAATTTTCATACCACCTAGAATCGACCAATTCAGAATTTACGTGACTATCCGCTAAAACATATGGTGCAATCCTGTTTGGCTTTTGGAGATTCTAGCCATCGACATCTTTGCCACCACACACCACGCATTAACGCCAAACCAATGCCAGTGTGCAGTGTGGACTCGCTAGCGATTACATCCCTTATCATGGCAACTAGCGCATGCCATAGGGATGATTTTATTCTTACTTTCAAGAAAATCACCGTCTCCGCCTAAGAGAGGCCTTTATTAGCATCACCATCGGATCGTTGTTTGCGAACACGCCTCTGCTTTTTGGACAATTCCTTTTGAGGTGTCTTTGATTGACCACAACCCCAACAAACTAGTTGCTTTTTCTTGGAGTTATTTTTCTTCCAATTTGCGGCTACAAGAATCGAATTTGGAATAGCGTTTCCACCATTCAGTCTTCTTTCCTCAGAAATCAGTTTACTGGTGACTTCTGCGAAACTTACTGTATCCTTCCCATACATCAAAATCGGCTTGATGTGTTCATAGGAAGATGGAAGAGACCGAGATGAGCCTTAATGCTTTGTCCTCATCATCAACTTGAACTCCAATAGCTTCCAATTGAGGCGATTCCATTGAGAACACTAGATGATCAAATTTTAGTACCTACATCCATTCGTAAAGAATGAAATTGTTCCTTTAGATACAACCGTTGACAAACTCTTTGTTTGATATAACTCTTCAAGTTTTTCCCAAAGTTCCTTTGCCGACGATATTCCATGTATATTGGCAAGAACATTTTTGGCAAGACAAAGGCGTATCAAACTTGCAGCTCTCAAATCTAGATCTTCCCAATCCTCATCCTCTTTTGTTTTGTCGAAGACTAGTAGTCGTTCTTTCATCACTAATTTCAATGCCTTTACCTAAGCATCTTTGTTAGAAATAGGGACTGGTTTGCCTTTCAAAACCTTGTGTAATCTGCTTGGATCAAAATATCCTTGACTTGTACTTGCCACAAGCCAAAATTGATTCTACCATCAAATTTCTCCACATCAAACTTTGAACTTGACATTTACGCTTGCGATCTTAGTTTGATAAAGCGTAGATGCCAAACTCCAGTAATGAAGAACACGGCTCACGATACCATGTTGTTAGCAATCAATAATATTTGGATTAACCCCAAGACTTTGCCTTCAATTTAAGAAATATCAAGTGAATGGAGAAATAAAAGTAAAGAGAATAACAACACAAGGATTTGGAAAACTCCAAATCAGGAGAAAAACCACTAAGTTGTCCTAACGACAACCAGAAGAAAAACTCACTATGTGGAAAATTATTCAACCACACTCTCGATGAATTTTCTTCTCACCCAATCCCCAAATTACAATCCCTATAACACCCATTAAACTTTATAACACTCAAAAACTATTCTACTATTTGAGTAACCTCACAAGAATATTTGAGACTAGTTTAGATTTTCTTTTGGTGTATATTTTTTCTTTGGGATTGTATATCACATAGGATTATATGTCACCCAGGAATGGAAGAAAAAGGCATATATTTATAGGATCAAATGACGGAAAGATCGTTTTCACATTTCTTGGTCAGATGATTCAGTTGTTGAAGCGACAACCAGTGTTCACACATGCCCAACTTATTAGGCGGCAACAACTTGCGTTCACACATGCCCAACTCCGAGTCGAATTCTTCTGCCGCAATTCCAGAATTTTCACGACTCACCTATTTTATTTAGTCAAATTTCAACAGAGTGTAGTTTCAAACAGACCTGCTTGATGGAAACATCTTCAGACTCCTCTTGGCTCAACACTGAAACAAGTACGCTTTCTGTTAGTAGTTTGGCATAAAGACATTATTTGATGACTCGAGATAAGAAAAACTTACCAAATGCTTCTGAAAAGTCCTGTCCTTCAATTGGTAGTTTCAATTCATCTATTGCCGTAGAAAGAAGAGGTATCAGTTGAGATTCAATTGGTAATTGATATCATAAAGTTCACTCTCATGTAGTTAACATTTCTAAATTCAATATACTATAATAAGAACAAGATTCCATACCGTTAGATTTTACTGCACTTGCCCGTCGCTGTTGGGCCATTGATATGGCTATTGCCTCCTCTACCTTTAAAAGGAAAAGTGAACAGAGATAACCTAAGTTTAAGTTTCCTGTTCAGAAAATTCTATATGACAAATCAAGCAACTAGAGAAGAATAGAATTGGGTTGCTCGAGAGAATGAGAACAGTATGATCTACTGATAGATAATGGATGTGAATATCTTTCTTAACTAATATATAATTCTTATGAAGCAAAAAATCAGACAACTATCTAAGTTTAGTCTAACTTACACCTTTTAATGGTGGAAAATTTATCTTTATTTTATGAAATAATTTTGTGGTGAATGAGGAAATTTGGAATAGAACCTTAAGGGACGTCAGTTCCCTAAGACCTTGCTCCACCAAAAGCATGCTCTCAATGCTGTCGTCTACTGATTTTCCAAGTCTATCTCGTGGACCTTTCTCCCTTTCAAAGGCATCGTTGTTAGCTGCCAAACAGAGACAATAAAAAGATGACCCAACTAACAAAATCAAAGGAAAAGGTACAACGGCAATAAAAAATCTTACCTGTTGAATTTTCATCTTTTGCTTTCTGTCCTGCAGCCAATATCACTTCAGCAGGATGAGGACAAAAGGATGACCAATATTCGTATTTTGCACCAGCTATCTCTGCATGAACACCTGCAATGCATTGCGGATCGAAATTGGTAAAACTCCAAATGCTAATAATTTGTGCTGTAAATTTAGCTGGTGAAGTAAAATTACCATAGCGAATGCATAAACCCCAGTATCGAGCAAGCCAACACCTCTTGAGGACAACCTCTTCCTGAGGTTACAAACTGTGAATCACATAAGTATGTCATAAATAATTGAAGGAGTAGAAGCCATGTGATAAGTTAATTGGTATATACCATCTCTTCTTTAGTCAATATGACTCTTTTAGTCACTGTTCTAAGTGATTTAACTTCAACCTCAACATCATGGAGCAGCTCCAGAGCTGAATTAGCTTCTTCCCTAGCAGTCTACAAAAAATTACAGCGGTTAATTACAGTGCACCTATATTATTTTATTGATTGTTAAAAAATAACCGACAACAAACATTTGTAGAGTTCTAAGTACCTCAGCTTCCATTCGAAGGGCTGCAAGCTCCTCACTTGCTCCACCATAGGTTTCTGTGGCAACTTTAAGAGCGGCCTGTCATGCAGTGTTCCAATTACAGATTTAAAATTCATTCAGTAAGATTAGCATAGACAAGTAGTGTATTTCCTAATTAGAACAAAAAATACACAAACTGGCTTGTCAATATGGCTGAAGTTCATAAAATATGACAGGCTTTCAACTCCTAGAGTTGTAAAAAAGTGTTTAGATTGCCTTATGACAATATTAACCTTCTGGAAAAAATAAAGCTCAATGTAGAGTCACACATAACCTAAATCATGGAATATAATAGCATTCCTTCTCATACATAATACCTCCCTTTTCTGAAGATCTGCTTCTTTCCTGCAGAAGTTTACAGTATAAAAATTAAATAAAAATGAAAATTGATTAGCTAGAAAATTTACTGTAATTATGTAAGATTTCAATACTTACCTGCTCAAAAGACGAGCTTCCAAAGATCCACCATCTCCTAGACTCGCAATCTAACAGATAAGACCAACCAATGCAGGTAAAATAATTTTTCAAGAAAGAATTATAGTTACCACATAGTTTTCAGACTATTTTCTATTGTTATAGAAAACTAGAAACTTAAGGTCTCAAAAGAACTTAAATCTGGGATGATTAGACTCTGAAGTAAACCAAAATCATTGCAACTTTCTACATCATAAATTTAGTATCCCACCTGTTTCTCGAGTTGCCTAGTTCGTGCTTCTGCTTCCTCAAACCTTTCTTCTGCAATTCGAAGCTGAAAGCATGTGTATCTTGAGATGCTAACCAGTGTGGCAATTTGAATATCAAAATAGATAACTTTTTTAGCTAAACAAAAGTTCCATACAGCATGGTAAGTAATCAGCTAGATGGAATCACCTTTTCCAGTAAACTTTCATTTTCTTCTTGGAGCATGTCAAGCTGTAATTTTGAGGACCCCATGTCAGGGTTGTAATTATAAAATTAGGTGAAAAAAATTCTTTCCAATGTTGCTGAGGAACTGCAACTCAAGCAGAGTAGGAGAAAATTGGTCCGAGTTACAGTCATACCTCATCTTGTAGAGCAGAAGAAGATAGTTGCTGGTCACCAGGTTCTTTATATTTAAAAGTCCCAAAATCTAAAGATAACCTGAAATTGGGAGATGAATGGAAGTTCTTTATGTTTTCAACTGTTGATCACCGGTGTGAAAAACAAAAATATTACCATCTGCTCTTACCAAAGATAAAATTTGAAAAGGATTTCACCATTATAAGATACATGGATAGAAAGTGAATCCATATCAAACTTTGCAATGTTTAGGAAAAGAGAATATGCATAAAAAATTACATATACAAACTAAATAAGATCCTAGAGTCAGTAAAACAGAACATAAAGCTTTGGGTACCTTTTGTCTCTAATTTTATTATCTGGAGTCTCTGCTGGAACTCCAGATGCTGCTGGCTTGACTGACAGAGGTACACTTGGAGGCACCATGAAAAGAGCCTTTCCCCCCACATTTGGACGCATGCTAGTAACAGAACGAGCAGAGGGAGGTTGTTCTCCCAGGCTAACAGAAGAGGATGTTCTTCCAATATTAAAGTGAGCAGATGGCGGTTGTGTTTCTTCAACTGAATCTGTAGGTTCAGAGGAACGACCAGCTGCTGCATAGTATGCAGAAGAAAGTTGTTCTGCAGACTTATTTTGAGACGATCGAATCAGTGAGGGTGAACAAGCTGATGATGGTTGCTGTTCCACAGAGTTGATGGTTGCACATGTTCTTCCACCTGGGGTTGAACGAGCAGAAGGTGGTTGTTCTACTGAGGTACGAATTGATGGAGGTGGCTTCTGTTCCACAGAATTATTAGTCACAGATGATGTTCTTGCACTTGGTGTTGGACGAGAAGGTGGTGGTTGATCTACTGAGGTACGAACAGTCTAAAAAACAACACAACAGCTTCAAAATCAGTAATGACAGGGAATAATAACACTAGTGAGATGGCAACTAATCCCACACTATAGAGAGTGAAATTGACATCTAGATGATCATTGTAAACTTTCACCTAGTCCCAAAATTTCAAAAACTAGCACAATATCAATGTTATCATACAATAATTCTTTTCATGACAAGCTTCTTACCATAGGTGAACGGTGTCTAGCTGGCCTTGCACCAGCAAGTCCTATGGCAGCTGAAGAAATTGCTGGGGTATAGTCATACAAAAGGTCATCCTCCTCTTCATCATCATCATTTGGTTGATGTGCCATAACCTGAGCAAGTCGCTGAGCAGCAGCTTTTGTATTCTGCGGTCTCTTCATATTCATACCAGACGAAGCTGTGCGTGAGTGGCGATGCATTGGGGATGCTGTTGTTGATGGAGCACCACTACTTGTTGTGTTGGAGTAACTCGTCTGCCTCGTGTGCCCTGTTCTCACACTATCCATTACTGTAAACATCATATTATTACTAATATTCAAAATTTGATCATCCAAATATGATGACAACAATACCATCAGATTTTTGTCAGTTCTCAATCAAATACTCAAGTATCGCAAATCTTGTACATGTTATTACTTACATTGAAAACATACTCAAGTTAATTAGCCAAACAGATCTCAGTATCATACGAATAGTAAATAGATATACCAATCACACACTCACAGCTAATGGTTTACGAGTCTCGTAAATCAAATTAAACCAAACTGAAAAAAAAATTCCATCGCCCAATCATGGACAAGGAGAACGGAAACAGCAAATTAAGCAATGAAATCGCATATTATTTGTAATTCTAATCAAAATACCTAGCGAGGGTGAAAATTTCAAATTCTCAACAAATCGCCGGATATTATGCAATTGAATTGAATACGTACATGATATGCATCGTTCGACGGCCAGTTGTCTCTCTCCGCCATTGGAGGCTCTGCGTTAGTTACAGTTTCGATCTTCGTATATAATGTGATTGGGAGTTGAGTGGGATTCGGGATTTTCTAGTGTAGAGAGAGAGAGAGAACTGTATACACACAGTAACACGTGTGCTGCCATTTTCTCTCCATGCAAACGGAGCTATTTCCATTTTTTCTCCCTCCATATATTGCTATTTAACAGGTCAAATTTAACGTAATCAGGATTAAACCTTGTTTTAATTTTGCAGGTTGTTACGAATTTTAATTCGGACCATTTTTAAAAAGAAAAAATATTTTCTTTTTCTTGTAAATAAATAAATGCATTATAGATCTAAAATTGATTTATAAACTTGGCCAATGACTGAAATTTATAATTTATAATTATAAAAATTCACATATTTTCATCATTTTCTCCATTTTTCTAGGTAATGGATTAATAGAATCTTTTGTAACTGCTCTCACGAAGGTAACAAATTTTGCACATGTGTTGGTGCATGAGTATTTCAAGTAAGGAGAACAAAAGATATAGTTGTTTGTTTTAGTTAATTTAATTTTGCTATAAATTAAAATTTTGGGTTGAACAGTAATAAGACTATTTTTAGCTAATGAACAGCAATTAGAAATGCGTTGTTGATATTTAAATTTGATTTTGATGAGTATTAAAAGTTAATTTTTAAATAAAAAAAAGTTGGAACGAGTACAAACATAGGATATTTGAAAAAACGTTTAAGGAAGTTACAAAGAAATGTCCGCTTAGTGATAAACATAGACTAATCATCTCCGCAATGATTAGTGACATGGACAACGAGATTTCAACATGGCAAAAGTAAAAATAGGTCATCACAAGGCCACAAGGGTGACGTCTAAATCTACAAAAGATGTAAGACACAAAATAACATTGACATGATCCGTTAGAGACTCATCAAATATCCTATGTATTATTGAACAATTTGATCTAAAAATTTAAAGGATTAAATCGAGTTAAATGTAAATCATTTGAGGGCTTGGAGCCTCCATTTTTTTCCATTTTTACTTTTTTATTCCTTTTTTGTCAAACTAATCATATATTCACATATCTCGTGGGACCTATATATGTTACACAAATTTCCACCATTCAACTTCACTCATTATTTCTTCTCTTTTACATAAAAATCACACCAAACGGAAAAAAAAAAAAAAAAACCCATAAAAAATTCCAATCACATCTCCCCATAAACTATCATCTTCAATACGATCAAACCTTAATGGGCAAATAATTTATTTAAATGGATGAAAAATGAGACTCAAATTTCGAGATTTTCACTTTTCTCGATATTATATCAAACTATATTTGATCTACAAATCTAATCATTGGCAAGTTTCTCTTCCAAGAAAGCAAGGCAAACACATGCAAGCTGGATAAGTTTCCGAGAGAAAGTATACAGTACCCCAAACACACACCGACACAATTCACCATGTGAGCATTCATCTCAAATTGCAGAGAGAAGCAAATTTCACAGATCCCGAAAACTAGCATTGATAACAGGTCAAATAGTTGCCTCCAGTTGGGGGTTTTGGGGGGGTTGGGGGAAGAGAGAGGGAGAGAGGGAAAAAAAACTGTTTCCCAGGGAAAACATCAAGAAATAAAATAAAATGTGAAAGAGTTGAGCTTTGTCATCCTTTCATCTTGAACTCATTATCTTCCAGGCGGATTCACTTCAACTTCCTTTCAGATTTTAGTCTCGACCCCCCAGTTTACTGCACTCCAGGGTATGGATCTCGGGGCCTCACTGGTGTCTTTGAAGGACTTACCCTGCAATATGATCATACTCGGGGGCGTAAACGGAAAATTATAATTTGCAAAAAACTGCTTATAAGTTATAACTCGACGACTCATACCTAATGCGTTCAGATCCCAAAATTTCGCCGCAACAATCGAGAGCCAAAAGTGCACTCTCAGCCTATACATTTTGACAAAATACAAGCTACCTTAAATTCTTGCAAATTCAATCCATGTAATGTAAATTGATTTGTAAGTGCCGACGCTCAGACGCTGAGACCTTGAGAAAACCTCAATACTAAATTACTTTTTCTTCTGCAAGGTCGATTTTCAGGGTCCCTTTTAATATACGAAAAAATTTATACTGCAGGATCTTAAGCAGCTGCCTAGTTTGTCTTGCCTCAAAGTCTATATGCAATTACAAGATTTCTTGATAAACAAGGGCCCCACTAAGGTCTAAGCATTACTAGAAACAAGAGCTGAGGACAAGTATATCGCATGCAAAAAAAATTAAAATAAAATAAAATCAAAAAAGGAGGGAGGAAGCGTACCATGGAAAATTCGACAAAAGCAATTCGCATAGAGTGCATGTTATCCCCCAAGAGCCTTAAGCGGGAAACCTACAGTTCATAAATATCGCGTTGTTCAACACTATCAAGCCAATGATTAATATAGCCATTGTGATTTTCTTGAACCTTTAGAGGTGCTTACCTCACCACATCTTGATTCGAAGAAGATTTTGACGTCAGCTTGAGAAACCTACGCAGCATAGAACAAATTAGAGTAGATTCAAATCACAAAATGTTTATAATTAGAAGTGGAGAAAATAAAGCGAAAAAGTTTGCATAATACCTTCTTATCAATGTTTGTACAGTAGACTGTCCTGGCGCACATCTCACGCTCATCTTCCGACTGTGGATAAAAGTTAATAATAATGAAATTAAATTGAGAAATGAAATATAATTCAACAATATGAGCGGCATTTGATATTTGTTCGTATGTACCCTTGGAAGGAAGGTGGGATTTACGGGAAGAATGGCAGTCTTTGAAGGCAAGACCTTAATAGGAGAGAAACCCAACATTGTCCCACTTAAACTAAGAGATGCTCTTGCAGAATCTGTCAACATTAAATCCATGTATAGAGAGGTCAAACGAGGGCAATGCTAGATGAAAGAAGATTTAAAAAGAATAATAATAAAACCAAAAACAAGTGACTTACACTCGTTGGAAAATTCGACAAAAGCAAAGCGAAGACGGGAGTGTGGATCACCACAAACTCGGCAATCAACAACCTGTAAACCAGAGGAAGAAAGAGTAAAAATATCAGATATACCACTACGGTATGGCGTGACAATTTGTAGTCCCAAATCCCAATTGGTAAACCCAAGATTTGGTAGAGAAACATTGATGGGGATGGGGAAAAATTCCATTAACTACCAGAAAATATAAAAAACGACTGGTACTGATAGAGAAGTGGGTCGTATTTGTGGGTCCTATGAAATATATAGACAAAAACTGATTCCACTTCTGACATATTGTGCTCAACACATTACATATAGACTGTTCAGATAAAGTCAAACTTCAATTTCAACCAATTCAAAGCTAAAATTAGTTCTCATTAACATCCAGACATTTCATAGTCCCACTAAAAAGTAACTTTCAGCAAAATTAAAGTTAACAAGAAGACCCGCTATGGTGGTCTCAACATCATTTCTCAGCATGAAGTAATATAGTTTATGTAACATGTGTTTGAGTGAAGAAACTTACTTGTCCAAAGCTGCTGAATAAGGCAGCCAGTTGTTCTTCAGTTATCTGCAACGAAGAAGCAAGTGAAGTGAACAAATATGGATTGCAAAAGATTGATTGATTTATACGAGTGCGTTAATCTTTACTTACATTGTGATCAATGTCAGAAACATAAACCGTACGCCTAATATTATCTTCTCGTTGAGCTCTAAGAGTTCGACCGCTCATCCTTCTCCTGCCTTGGTTGTAATTACCTCTTCTCTGAGATTACACATATTTAAATCTTGTCAGTGCAAAAAGATTACACAAATTTCCAGTCCCAATCAACTCCATCTTAACAAACGAAGACTTTCGACGTTTGTTTTAACTTATTTTAAGAAAACAAGCACTTCAGATTATTCATGGACAAAATCTTCTTATTAGTATCATATCAAGAATTATTTCGAGTATAATATCAAATGATCGAAACATCTTGATGTTTTTCTCATTTGATATGATCAAATTTCATTTATTTTATCCAAAAATTACAATCCTTCCCAACAAAATCAGAATCAACCAGAAAATATACCAATCCAATATTCATAAATCATAATTCTATAATCAAGATTCAAGGAATTGTGATAAGAATAATTATGAACCTAGAGAACTGAATTTTGAAATTCTAACAAGCAATCCAAGATAGAACATAAAGTCACCAAAACAATCAAGAACACATTGTTAATGATAATTGATGATTTCGACACTGAAAAATGGCAAAATCGATCAAAGGGAGAAACTAAATTATACCCTTCGATTATTAGGAACACCATCGTTGGCTGAAATCTTATTGTTGGGAACGAAATTGTTATCACTCCGTTTGTAGGAGGAAGGGATAAACTCCTTGGCCAGAGGATTAAGCTTGAGTTTCTTCAGCATATCAACAATTTCCTTCATTTGCATTTCTGATTTTGAATCAGAATCATTAACAATATTATCTACATCTTTCTCCTCTGAATCCTTATTGTCAAAATTAACATCCTTTTCAACAGAATTCTCACTGAGAGTATCAGTGGTTTTTGGTGATGAAGCCATCATCTCCACCGCTACTGTCTCACCAGACCCCTCTGCACCAGCAGCCATGGAAGATCACAAAAACCCACAAGCCGAAAAGGAGAGAAATTCCAAAATTTACCCACAGAAAAAAGAAAATTAAGCTTTACCAAGAAAAGGGGTACAAGAATTCTGGGTCAGATATTTCAAACTGTGTGCTTTCTTAATAAAAACAGAGTCTTTGCACCTGTATATAAATAATAAATACAGAGAAAGTAAAATTTTTATTTTTTTAAAAATCTCAAATTCAGATTTTGTTGATCTCTGAGTGCAATCTAAACCGATTCTCTATATGTGTGCGTGTATTAAAGTCTGTAACCAATTTTTAACCATAATCCCATTTGGTGAAAAAGGGTACAAAAGGGAAGCAAAAATTGAGTATGGTGATGATAGAGAGAGAGAGAGAGAGTGAGAAAGAAGAAAACAGATTTAGGTTTTCGTAACAATTCTCGACTACGAGTGGAAATGGATTTTGGTGGTGGGTTATGCATATACAAGCCATACTCTTCTTGTTTTTTTTTTTTTTTAATCACTACTTTTCCTTCTTATACAGATACACAAATAATTTGGTGCCCATGGACACTATTGCCGGATGGTCGATGCGTGTTCCCCTGATAGCGGGGGATATGTACCCATCATCCGACTTCATATAAACACTGGATTGTGAGCATGTATAAATATATTTTTATTATATTTTATCCGTGTCAAAATGTCTTCAATTTTTATTTTTTTTTATTCGATTCAATTTCTATATTTTTTTGTATTTAATAATTTCATTTTTCTAGTGTCTGATTATTTAATACATATTATTATTAATAAAATATATTAGTACTATCATTATTAAATGTAAGAGTATTTACAAAATATGATTAAATTTCATTTTTTAAAAACATTAATTATAAGTATAATTTCTTAAAGTTATGTAAAAAAAAAGTCCATCCTTATAGAATTGGAAGAGGATTTGATTAGCAATACATTAATTTTATTATACAATTGTAATATATTATGTATAATTAAATAAATAAATAAGTATGTATGTTACAATGAATGCATCGAAGTGAGGGCCAAGGATTGATGAAAGCTTGGCTTTCATCTGCATTAAATAAGCAGTTGTACAGCGAGTGAAAATTTCTACTCCCTCCGTCCCACTAAGATAGGCGCCCACCATTTTTCACACATATTAAGAAAACATATTAAATGTTGTTGGAACTATTAAATATTTCCACTGTCTTCCTATTTTATCCTTGTATAAAATAACAAAAAAGTAGTGTGAACATAATTAATATCCTTGAGAAATAAAATATCTAATTGATTTTTAGTATTACAAACAATATTAAATAAGGGTATTTTAGTCAATTAGAAAATAAACCACACTCTCAATAAGGAAAGTGGACTATAATTTGGGACAAACGCAAATGGAATACAAGCCTATCTTAGTGGGACGGAGGGAGTAGTTGTTACTGGCAAAGTCGTCGGCGAAAAAATAATTATTAATTCATTTTTATAATGTTGAAAATTGCTAGTTGTTACTCGCCCAATTAAATTAGGTATATTTATATGGAGTTCTGCTCATTTACCCACTATGGAGTGCCTTATATGGTATTCTGATCGGAAAAAAAAAAAAAAAATTATGAGGGATGGGATGAGATCACGCATTTATCGAGAGACGAGTTATGTATTATTCATCTAATTTAGCGTAAATTAAAAAAAAAAAATTTTAAATTTTGGGGTGATGACGTGGTGCCACCTGATGGCGCCACATCGGCGTGGGGATTGGCTTATGTTCCCCACGGTGGGGAACAGAGCCAATCCGATATTTATATTAGGTTATTTTCAGTTGAATTGTATAGTTTTGTGACACTATCCTAATATAATTTTATAATAATAAATTAATGGCTATAAAATACATAAAATATTTAGGAACTAATTTATGTGGGAGTAATAATTTCTTTACCACAATCACAATGAGATGGAAAAGTGTGATTTGGTTTTTTTTTTTTAATAACAATGCACTTGAGTAGATATATTAACAGATGAATAATAATAATAATAATAATAATAATAATAAATATTATTATTATTTGCTCTATAGGCATTGTATTCATTGATATATTAACAGATGAATAATAATAATAAATATTATTATTGTTTGCTCTATAGGCAATATATTTATTGATAAAAAGATTATAGTTTATTAGCATCAATCAAGTGATGTTGGAGATGTCTAGATTGATGTTTGATTTTGGACATGGCTCAAGAAACGAGGTAGAAAAAGTGAGAAAAAAGTGATTAAAGAAAATGAAAAATAGAAAAATACGGAACCCATTCATTTTTTATTTTTATTTTTGTGTCTACATCTCTCCCTTTTGAACATTTCAATGAAAATCAACGCATTGGAGATGCTCTTATGGTGATTGTCAAGTAGACGAACTACTAAATCATTTTAATCAAACGATATACAATCGTTGTCTAGAATTATATAAAAGTGTCTATTAAAATATTACATTTACGTCTCAGACATTGTTCATTATTCTAGACTTATATATACATCACAGTCTCGAATTCTCCCTCAGAAGATCCCATTTTCTTGTCGTTTCACCCCTTAATAGCCTTGTGGATGCAGTTTACACTTTGAAGTCAGCCATAACGTGAACAGTTTGTGGGGAAAAATAAACAACATTTAGCAAATCGATGAACATAGATTGTAAGTCAAACACCCATTTATTTAAGGATAAAGTTTCTCTTCCATATAATTGTATGTCCACACAATATCTACGCCCTAAAAAAATATGGATTTTTACCATTCTAACCCCCTTTTTTTTGGGGCACTCTTTATTAGGGTGTGGAAATTGTGTTTCTGTGGAAGCCAAGCACGGTTCTTTATTTAACTTTACACGATTTTTTCGATATACACGTGGCTCACTACTTTCTTAATTGACACCGTGCGTTCATTGGAAATGTTTTATTTTCATTCTCCATTTTGTTATGTTCACACCAATTCAAACTGTCACTGGCGACTCTCTTATTGTAGTCAATAGTACTCTTGCATGGATAAAAGATAGATTTAATTTATCATCTCTCTGTCATGTATTTTCCGAAGTTTTCTATGAATTTGCACTATGTATTTGTGCTTATAACATTTTGGGAAAAGGGGGTTCCACAGAATTCCAAACTAAATAGTTTGGATAGTATTTATTCAATTCTCAAAGGTTATAAAATGATATATCTGTTATGAATAATAATTGAAGAATAATTATTAGGTGTTATGAATAATTGAGAATAATGTGGTGGTTATGAATTATGAGGAATAATTTGGTGGAGGAATAATTTGGTAAAAGATGTAATTATTATATGTGAATGACTATTATATCCTTGATGAAATTATGTAATTACGATTGTGCTTAATTCAGTTTCACATAAATAGGGTTTAGTTATTAATGAAATTAGTTCAGAAATTCCTTAAATTCATTCTATAAAATTCTCTCTTATTGTTTACATCTTTTATAACGCGTTATCGCAGTCTAGCCAGTTTGAGGTAATATGAAGGGAGTATCTTTCTACTGATTGCATCTGATGATGAGCATACAGTAGAGCGGCAATATTAGTCAGTTAATTGTCTGCAAACTATGCTCACAGAACAATTCTGCGGATCAAGATTCTCTCCTCTCAAAATCATCTTCATTCAGAGATCTCCTTTACTCTTCTTCCTATTCTCTCACGATCTCAGATTCTCTTTTCTTGTGCATAGCATTTATAACTTTTCTCTCATCTCTGGTGTTTAATTATAGTTTAATAATATTATATTTTGGCTTAATGATGATTATTGCATTATGGGCAATTCAAGGAGTGGCAAATGGAGGAAATCGTGCGTGTTGATTCTTCTACCAAAGAAAAAGGAAAGGTATATATAAATTATATTACTTTTATAATATAATAATATATTAAAGCTATAATAATTATTCGTTTCTCGAGATATAAAGGAGTATCGTTATCAAAATCAAATTTCTCGACTCCATTATACTCGATTTAACGAGAGAACTTGATTTGACACTAATATTGATAAGGTAAACTTTCAAAATTTGCAAAGCAGTACCCAATTTTTGAAAAAGTTACAAAATAGTCATGAACATTTTGATATTGATAAATTGAAGTAGAAAGGAGATAATTTTCAATCGTAAAACATTGATAAAATATTTTTGACAATTTTACCTTTGCGGTGGAATGGACAATTTTACCTTTAGGGTAAAGCGGAGCCTAATTTTAACGGCAGTGAAAAATTGATAGAATATTCATGAAGAAATTCTAAATCCATTTGATTATATAAAATGGCTTGAAGTCCATTTGAGTTAAAAGATTGAAATATTAATGTAACTAGAAGAGTTCGATTCACATGAATGTCACTTATTACAGAAGGATAAATGTGACTTTGTAAAGTAATGAGTATTTGTTAGAAAAGAACAAATGCACTCGTAGAAGCGGATTCGATATTTAATTCTACTTTTATTTCTTTGTAATTTAATTCTTTGCAATACCTCCTACTTGATGATGGGTTCAGCGTCACTAAGCGGAATGTTTTATATATTTACGCCTTTATATCTTTAAGTGATGGGTATACTAAGCCCTACTTAGCGAGATCACTACTCTGAAGAAGTAGTTAAACGTTATGCGATTTAATTGCTATTTAAATTAGTAAATTTATATTTATTGCAATAATTCTTGCCATAAGGTAGGTTAGACCACCTATTGGAGGAAATTTAATTTTATGATTTAAATTTCACGCACTTTAGATTTATATATTTCCAATGTGGTGGGTAATACTACGATTGGTTATAACTAATCATACTCGAGAAGAAGTAGTTGATCAAATATTCTAATCCTACTGAAGAAGTAGGCGATGAGAATAAAATTACTTCTCCATATATACAGGAATATTAATGGAGAAAATTGAGCAAGTGAGTGCTTGAAGTTACCATTGGATAAATAGATAAAAGTAAAATGCTCAATAGGTCTCATGTTGATAAATCAAAGAAAATATATCGTGGAGAGATTATGAAGTAATCTAAGCCGATGATATGAGATCTTAATATAATAATAAGAGGAGTCTTGCCAAGCTGACTGCGCCATGTTAGCAGTGCCAGTGGCACTCATTTAATTACTTAAAGTAAAAAAAGAAAAATCTTATTTTGGAAATAAATATTAAGTACACACTTTATTATTTTATTTTTTCTTATTTAATTTAATTTATTTTCTTTATTTAGTATTTTTTCCTTATTTTAATTTTTATATAAATTTTAATTTTTTCAATTATGTATATAATTGAAACTAAACAAAAAAAAATGCAAGCATTAATGAAAATGTGATATGATATTAAAAGTTACAAAGCTGCAATATCAATTTAAATATTTTAAAAAATGATAATTAACTTTTAATATACATTTTAATTTTGAATATTATATTTTAATTTTTATATATTTTTAGTTTTGAATTATAGTGTTAACTTGATATAGTGCTAGGTTGTGAGATTTGCTATTTAAAAAAATCATTTTCATTTATTTAAAAATGTAAATGAGAAAAATCATTTTTTATTTACTTAATGTACAAAATCTATTCAATATTCATAATTCAATTTGAGCTAAATGTGATATAAAATCAATTCAATATTCACAAAATTTATATACGTATCTGTAGAACAATTATAAGATCATTGCTAATCGTATTTGAATAGTTATGTATGACTCATAAAATATAGTATTTAGTTTTTTTTCTTTGTTCAAAAAATATGTTATCGAAATTTTCCCAAAATGACCAATTCACGATAATTGATATAATATTTTTCTTATAAAATAATATTTACTTTTAAATTATTGTCTTATTTTATAATATTATTTTATGTAAATATATCATTTTAATTATCCCGGCATAGAAAGTATCTAGTTGTATTAATATGAGAATAAAATGCTCTTGAAGAAGCATAATCACTAGATTTACGTATTTGAATAAAGCCGATATGATATTATTATTCTCAGGAAGAAGTCTGAAAGCGATTCGAAGTGGAACATATTGAGAATATCCAAGATGACAATAAACACTCGAAAATATAGAAATCACGAAAGAAAATATATATTGAACTCATAAATGAGGGATGCGTCTGCAGTATAAATCTTTCAGTAACTACCTTACCACAGAACATTCGGGTTCATAATGAAGATCAAAAAGGATCTCTTTTAAGCTTGACACCCAGATGATCTGTGGAGATGGGTTTTAGCTTCCGCAGTTTTTGAACATATGATTGAATCTTGATGAGTAGATCGGTATTTGTATTAAGCGAAAGCGAAGTATATTTCTTTTGAGCGAGAAATAAATTTATATTCTACTTTGATCTAGAAATGCTAGCAAACCATCGAAAAAATAATTAATATTTAATAAACCTATGGGTTTGGTATGAAAAATTCCCTTTGTGCAAATGGCTTTATATTGAATATTTCCTCCCAGGCGTGTTATAGCGCTGGAAGAACAATAAAGCTTCACTATTGCTCATCATGTACATCGACGTTCATGGATGGATTGTGTTTGTAGCATCAATCGAGTTGGACTAATGACATTTCTAACTCCAATTACGATTCTTGCCTCAATTCGATGAAAAGGTATTATACTTGACACTCTGTCCCCCATAATTGTGCGGCCATCGTAAAGCTCCTTAATAGTTTGTTATTAGTACCCTCACATATAGTATATTGATATTTTGTTTCCCTAACTCCTTACAAGTTAGATGCCGATATCACATATTGGATATGACCTCTTAATCTGGAGCCTTGAAGAACACATATAGTTTTTTTACGAGAGTAAAGATTGACTTACATGAGATGATTACGATATCTCCCATCTCCATCTCCACCTCTATCTTTCTCTTTCAGAATGAATGATAGATATATGAATCAGCTTTATTTAAAGAAAAATTTTCAAACCAATAATTGGAGTGCACTACTTACTTTTTGACAATATGAAGAGAAAAATCTGGAAAAAAATTTAAGTGAAAATGGCATATATCTGTCGGTGATAGAAAATAAACAAAAAAAATCGAAAATCAGCGATATTTACAAATAAAGAAAAATATTGATATTCTATATTACATAAATTTGTCTTACATAAAAATGGGAAAATCATTATACTAAGTTATTCTACTAAATTTACAAAGTGGATCTTTTAAAGTAAGTATTCAAGACTATAAAGTGCTTGTTGATCTTTGAATTTGGCCCATAAGGCCATTAGCTCCTTACTGCGTGTCCACTGGGATGTGTCTCAAGAGCACATTGAATATCATCCAAAGGCTCCTTACTCAATCCATCACTTAATGAATGCTATTTTATCTTCTGGGTTTACGGACAAGTACCCCGCAGTTTACATCGAGTGTCACATGTCCACCAGAGCACACTTAGCATCCTCTAATCTTTTTGCTCTCAGATTTCTTTGAAAAACTACTTTTACCCATACCAGGCATGTATTTAGAAGGAATTGAAACCTCACCAGGATAATCGAACCTTTGCTTCAATCAAGCATCGGATATCTTGTGGGATACCCATATTCATTAGCATCCTTAATCTTTCCGAGCCTACATCGATAAATCCTTTTTAGGATTTTGGTCGATAGTGATGGATAGTATTTCGAAGATTTGAGAGCATATGATCCATTATAATGTATAGACCCTTGTTAGGATGAATTTTGCAATAATTTTGATGATTTATTTATAGAATAATACAATAGCGTATGAAATAAGACTCGATTTTAAATAAAAGCGTAAAAGCTACGATTTGGAATTAAATAATAGCAGGATGTGATCGTATGAGTGTAACTCGCGTGTTTGAGCAGTATGAGACAATAATGTCACCAAAAGATGATGGAATATGTCGGTGAATTGTTTCTATGATAAATCATGTTGAGCACTATCTGATACTAGTGAAATCGATATAAATTTCTTGAACTAGAAGTTCAATAATACTCGTTTGCAAAACGGATTGACCATCCCGGTTTAAATAATTATTAAATCAATATTTCAAGTGAAGAATTAAAGAATTCTTCAATGATTGTTCTCGATAAATGATGAAATCATTACTAGCCAATATTGGAAATAAATCTCAAATATATACGGAATAAAGGATGAAATATGGGCCACTCATCACTCCATGTGGACTACTAGATATTATGATATGGATCCATTTAGATAGTCACATGTGTATATGATTAAGTAATTTGAAATTTCTGAAATATTTGCTCACTGATATGAGCATGATTTCAGATTTAATGATAAAGCTAGTAAATGTATATCCCAATACTTGAATAAATGCTGAAGGATTGGTATCTGCATACAAAGTGAGATATTATATGGCAAATTATTTAAAGTCCTCAAATAAATTGCGATATCAAGAATAGAATACAAGCAGTCTAAATTCCCATAATATTAAGGTGAATGATGAGAACATATATGATTAAATCATACCAGCTATGAGTTTTGGTGTTCTAAATTTTCTCGGCATGAGGGGAGTATTAAAGGTTGAAAATAATATGTGAAATGCATCATGTTATATCCTCGAAATTGAAATCTGAACTTGAAGTTCAAGATGCATGAAAGGCTATGAACAATCACATATATACTTTCGATGCTTTGATAAGTTAATACTTGTGAAAGCGTTGATATTTCCCCAATCATATATATCAAAGCAGAATTATAAGATGGTCTTAATAGAGGCATATGCTCTTGAAGAGTATATAGACATAACTATATTGTGTAATCCTACAAGAGGATTGATAATGAGATATCTCGATAAGTTATGTCGATATGGGAAAAGAAATGAAATTGAAATGTGTCAAATACGATATGAAAATGTAGCGCTACATATGATCAATGATAATGAAAATATTGAGATATATTGAAGATGATAAATGGTGAATGTGAAATCCTTAACTTATGAGATGATGAGATGATGATGACTAGTACTCAAGTTTAAAGATAAGCATGGTGGTTATTATATGTTGCATGCTCATGAAAGTTAAATTACCAGATCGTGTGTGTAGTCAGAAAAGGAAATTAAAGAGATCGGATGAGCTAAACCCGTGTTTATGAGTACCTAAAGGGTGAAATTTAGCCATTGGGAATGAAATAACCTATTAAGTGAGTATTAAATGTTAAATGATATATTTTAAATGTTAGTTAGTTATGAAGGTTTACTTATATGTTTACATGTTTTTCTTATGAATTTATATGCTTTAAATTGTGTGTTTGGAGACATGTGTTCATGGTGAATGTTTTGTAGTTGTGTAAGAAAATTGATGCACTCTAAATGAGCAGAAGAGTATAAAATCAATGTATATGATATTAAATACAAATGTATGAAAGATTTTTGAAATCTTATGACATCTTGTATAAAATACAGCGTTGCACTCTTTTCCCTTAGTTGAGGTTTTATCGTTGAGTTTCTGTGAGGTTTTTAATGAGGCAACTTTAAAGGCGTATTCACATGAATAATGTACTCTTTCCTTCATTAGGGTTTTTTAAAAATTTGGGTTTTTCACAATAAAGGTTTTAACAGGCATATTCATGGTATATTGAAAAGCGATAGGAGAAATTGATCTGATGTATCTATTGGATCGAAGTTATAATGGGTATCTTTAGATCCAAGCGATGATGATATTGAAATCATTCTCAGAAGTAAAGATATCGATTCTCAGATATGAAATCAAGCGGAGCGGTATCTCTTTCCTTGATCGAGTTTTTCCCTGGATTTTCTTGTGAGGTTTTAGCGAGCGTGCGTGAATATCTTCGTATCTGTTGATGAGCGTCGGAGAGCGATGTTTTGATGAGCGATATATAACCACTCCAAGCTATCCTGCAATCGGTTTGGAAGTTTTTTATTTGGATTTTTCTAAAAGTCAGAGGAACATTTGTATTAATAAAGTCGTTCGAGAAGTGTTATGAATAATAATTGAAGAATAATTATTAGGTGTTATGAATAATTGAGAATAATGTGGTAGTTATGAATTATGAGGAATAATTTGGTGGAGGAATAATTTGGTGGAGGAATAATTTGGTAAAAGATGTAATTATTATATGTGAATAGTATTATCTTAAGCCAGTGAAATTATGTAATTAATTCTGATTGTCTGAAAATTCGAAATTTTCATATAAATAGGGTTTAGTTATTAATGAAATTAAATTAAGAAATTCATTAGAGTCGTTCTATATAAGTCTATCTACATTGTTTACATCTTTTATAGCAATCTGCAATTTCTGTCGTTCTTTTCGTTCTTTTGTAACGTCTGGGTATTATAGTATATGATTAACTAACTATTACATATATTGGTAATGCATATTATTCTATGAATATAATACAATGGTCAATTAAAAAGTGGAGGAGGAAATATTAAATTAAATGAAATAAAAAGCCGGTGGTAAGTGTAGTGGGGCCATTTTATTTTGTCAAACAGAAATGTATTCTATAAGAATATCTCTTTTCTTTTCACCACTCCAAAAATAATTTTCTATTTCCAAAAGAATGAAAATTTTCTTATTTTACTTTTAATGCCCTCCCACCTTTTGTCTCTCTGGCACATACACCTTTGACAAACTTTGGTAAGTGAGATTATTTAATTTTTGTTTCTTTGTTCATTTCTTTTATAAGTAGCAATAATATCTGGTAGTTTAATCAAACTAATTCACGTTCAAAATAAAATAAAATTTAATTAAATTAATTATATCCACATACTCACTTATGCTATACAAATTTACACCACTCATTTCAAAAATTCAAATTTGGCGGCGAACATTCCCTAAGCCTCAGATACTCGCAAATACGATGGAAATCAAGTATGGTTAAACTTGATGTATTCATACGATAGGAACATTCTCGACGAAATTTCATGCTCATCGAAAAAAGGGCAAGAAAACAAAATGGAAAGGATTCAAACAAGTTCCTCTGATCATTACCTAAACTTCCGTCGAGAAAATGGTGAGGAAACACTAGTCATATTGAGTTCATGCACAAAACCTACAATTGGAAGAAACTTCAACTCAAATTCAGAGCATCCTCATAACTTAAGTTGACCTAACAAAAACAAGTGATCTCTACAACTTTATCAAAGTTTCTTGTCATATTTATGATACGTCCACTGTTTCAGTACTCTGCAATGTCATCATGTCGTATATATACAACAAACTCCATGATGAAAAATAAGCTTTCGCCTTTTTTGCTTCTTCTTTCTTACAGAGTTTATTCTCTATAAGCACGCTGATACTCAACTCTGTAACACCGGCCCTATTTGAGTGTCAACAAGAAACCCATGGTCTAAGAGCTCAGATAGAACACTTCTCATTTTGTCAACTGATATAGGTTTAAGCACAACTCCATCCATTCCAACCCTTGAGCAATTATCTTTCATCATCCTATCTGTGTTCCCAGTGAGAGCTACTATAAAAGGCCTATCGAGTCGTTTTGAGAATTTTTCGTGCAAACGAACAGCAACTTCATAGGTGTCTGCACCTGGGACGCTAGCGTCGAGGAACACCACCTTGTGTTCAGGAGTTACAAGTCGCACACACTCGTCCGGTGAACCCACAGCCAGTACATCACACCCTAGGTGCATAAGGAGACCCTTGGTTGCCATACGACCCATACTGCACCCGAAAAAGGGATAATGCTAATGAGAAGATACAAACTTGTACACAGTAAAATATAGCTACACGCATACATACACACTGAAGTCATTTACAAAATACTTTAATTCCATGTTATGTGTTATTTTGGTTCTACTATGGAAACTTATTTATCTTCCACCATCTCATCAAACATATAAAACTCCTACACTTGATCTTGTACAAGCAGACGTGCAAGCAGTTGATGTGGAAGCAACAGATCATGTCACATTAGCTGCTTTCCCAACTTGCGGCATGATGTAATGTTTCTACATCAAATGCTTGCATTGGATCGAGCATGATAAAACTTCATATCAATACCAGCAAGGATAAAATCTAAACAGCAAGACAGTAAAAGGAGCACACCTATTATCATCCATCACAACAACTTTGAGCCCTGAAAAGTTGGTTAGCATATGATTTCCTGGAACTTTGGGGGTGAATGAGAGCCTAGACTCATTCGGGTGTCCAGGATATCCAAGTTTCACGATAAAGATAGCGGTAGATCCCTTGCCTAGGCCTTCACTTTCAATCCAAATTTGCCCTTCCATGAGATTTACAAACCTGGTCGCAGAAAAGGGAGTGAGCAGTGGTGGTTAACAGCCCTGGGTTTTTTTTTGTTTTGTTTTGGTGGGGGGGTTGTTCGCGTGAAAAGATAAATGTAAAAACTATGTTACCTCTTACTAATTGCAAGACCAAGCCCACTACCGCCAGAGTTCTTGGTAGCCAAAGGTTGACTTTGAGCAAATTTTGTGAATAGTTTAGGAATATCTTGGGGGTTAATTCCCAATCCTGTATCTTTTACCTACATAACGAAAAAAGGGATTTAGTATAATCACTTATTAGCAAAGTCGATCAATTGGGTAAGAAGATGCAAACCTGTACACGCAAATGGAAATGATTATCACTTTGTACAGGGAAAAAATCGGGGGCTCGAGGATCTCTTAAATACTCGGATTTAGCAACAAAAGCAGATATGGAGATGCCGCCCTCTTTTGAGAACTTAACTGCATTCCCCACTACGTTTAAAAGAACTTGCATTAACCGCTTGTCATCACCAATCGCGTATTCTGGCAAATCGGAGGACAAATTCAATGTAATGGATAACTTCTTCACAGATGCTATAGGCTTTATCAAGTTAAGGGCCTGTAGAAAGAAGACATCTCAGTTAGCCATATATATCAAGCAGGATAATGAAAGTAATCTCTGTAAGTGTATTCATATTCAAATTACCAAAAATTTACACCAGCTTACACTATAATTTGTTTCACTGTCAAAGAATGATCTAAAACAGAGATAACCAACAAATATCGTACAATCATACCTCCCTAAAGAGTGCATGAAGGTTAAAAGTTGCCATGTCAAGTTGAAGGCTGCCATCCTCAAGCTTTGAAAGATCTAAAACATCATTGATCAGTGCAGCCAAAAGGTTGCTGCTTTTGAGGATTGTTTCAACCATCAAACGTTGCTCGGGTGTTAACTCGGTTTCTTGTAATAAGGATGAAAGTGCAATGATGGCATGCATGGGAGTTCTCATTTCATGATTCATAACAGCCAAGAAATCATTCCGAGCACGAATAGCTGTCTCGGCTTCTCTTCTTGCGAGGTCGAGAGCAACATTCTGCTGCATAAGAAGATCCCTTGCCCTCATAGACTCTTCTAGAATTGCAGCATGTGAAAGAGCAACTGCCACCTGATTCAACAATAAATATGAAAAATAATAAACTATGAATGTTAATGAACTTTAATTCCAATTTGAACAAAATAACCATAACCAACAAGGCATCAATTTCCCAACCTAGGAAATGTTTGATTTTTCATATGCTATGTACTTGAGAACCTTTGCAGAGATTAAGTACTTCTTTGATGTAGACCAAACAAGAGCTAAATTAAGCATTTGTTTGGTCAAGCTTTGGAAGCTTATAGGCAGTGGGTCCAAGGAATGTGTGGTTAATAAGTGCGTAAAAAGTTGTGCATCCTATAAAAAAGTGTGGGTACTTGAGTTTCAACAGCAGTTATAAGCTTTGCCAATAGTATGAGTAGGTAATCTAGCACTAGAAAAATATTTAATTTTATCTTATTGAGACTATTAATAGTAATGTTGATATTGTTAGTGATGTTACCAAATGTAACACTTAACATCTTTATGTACCCCAGTCTAGAAAAATCTTAGCATGTGCACTTGACACGTGAGCACATTGCTATTTATATCAATAATACAATATGAAATGAATGGGGTTGCCAAATATGAAAATATCTGTTTACTAAAAATACACAAATATCCAATATGACTCTAAACTCTACCTAAGCAGATCTTAAACTCTACAACGAACAATGACAAAAACTTTACTGAAAGAGAATAATCACATATCATACTAACAGTCCCTGAAGTTTCGGTTTCAGTATTTTGGTCACAAATTAAATGGATGGGTGAAGATGCCATGAGTACTCAATTTATGCTCATATTCGGGGCCTATCTCAATATGTAAAAAATTTAGAATTTGAATTCCCCAGGAAAATAGAGACTAGGTGAGAGGTTGTAGCACGAGCATCCAACGACCATTCTAAGAATTAACTTACAACTATTCTTATCATAGCATACACGGAAATTGACTATGAATTTCGTCCATTTACTAACAGGATTAACATAATACATCAGATGGTGGAAAGAAAAAACAAAAATTAAAACATGGACTTTAAAGTGTTGAAATTGGAATCTGTCTTCAAACTTTATGCACTACTAGTGTCACTACTAATTAGTAAATCCTAACGTTGAACCGACATGACAAATGGAAAAACTTCCAGCCTTTTTCCTATTTGTCGATTCGATTGCAAGCCAATTGAACACAAAATGCACTGAATATGAATATGACCGAGGGATAACAGATTCATACAAAGTCATACGTAGATCCTATTTTAGAGCTTGTTTGCTACAACTTAAAAAAAAAAAAAAAAAAAAAAAAAAATCATCTTTTCAACCACCATTTTCCACTATTCATCTTACTGATTTGAGAATTTTTTCAATTTTATAATACTTTTCTTTACTTTTGAATCACTCATTAAAAATCGCTTTTTTCCAAAAATCTCTATCAAATATACCCGTACAATGAGTATGTAGGCTACTTTTTCAGATGGAAGCACACAGATGAGTTACTTGATTCCTCTCCACTAATAAGTTTACCATTTCAACCCATATCAAGTAAACTTAGCATTATCGGGATAAAACGCATCTCTATATAATAGGCACATACAAGAGGCTTCCTGCCAAATGGTACAAGGCTTATAAAATCCCTGCTTATGTGTCATGAAGAAACGCATCTAATGGATCCAATAAGTAAGACCTTTTCAAAATTATAAAGCTTATTCAAACAATCATCACTTTCTCGTTAATGGACAACATCCACTTTGGAAGCAAAGCTTCTATCACTACTCCTAAATAAGATATGGCCCATCATCATCAGTAGAGGGAAAAGAAAAGGAAAAGAAGACATAGGTAACTGTTCTCTGCTCCAGCTGTACCCATTTTTATTTAGCTTAAGAATTTTAATCTAAAGCAGTCTTGCATCGATTAACAAATCACTTCCAATCATTTTAGTATATCATAATTTTAACTGACAATGAAGAATACACAAAGAAAACTTTCCAATAACTTCATATGTAACTAGTAAAGAAACGTGGTGGATACAAACCTGATCTGCCACCACTTCAACAAGCTCCAACTCATGGACATGCCATTGCCTCGCACTATCCGAAGGAAGCATCAAAACCATCAAAGCATATCGTTTTGTAGAAAGTTCAGGCCAATCATTAATCTGGAAATTGGAAAGATGTAAGAGTGGGACCCGCACAGCAACCACTTCACCTGGCATGTACTTTCCAGAAGGCCGAAGTCTGGCCACAGGGGAACTTGGTGAGATTTTTACCGCACGATTTGTACTAAACACTTGATTGATCATCGGAAGCTGTATGGGTACTGTAAACCCAACTGGGTTTTGGTGATGCAAAGTGTAAGAAAGTTGAAGCTCAAGCCCTGTACGTGTTGGCATCCATAACGCACACTCTTCCAATGACAATGTTTTTCCTAGCTCAACAAGTGTAGTCTTGAGTATGGTATGTCTATCAAGAGTGCTTCTGATTTCATGAGTGAGCATTCTAACATGTCTACCAGTTTCCTCCTGTGTACGAATCAAACCCATTTCTCGATCCAGCTCAGCAGCTTTATTCTTCAAAAATAGCTCCCTCGTTTTGACACTCAATAAATCGGGAATTATATGTACTAGCATAAGTGCAGTTGCACAAGAAACAACAGCAGTCAAAATCTTTGCAGTGGTCATCACAACTGCCACTGTTCTTGAGTGCATCGTGAACGTCCATAAATTGATCAGGTGTGTCGCTCCACAGAGAACGATAAATGCCCCAAACTGAACCAAAACCCATCTATATGGAAATACAGCAGATTTTTTAACAAAATAGATCAACTCCAATGGGATGGAGAAATAAGCCAATGCAATGAAGAAATCTGAGATGTACTGATATTTCATCAACAATTCATCAGCTGGCCATTGTGGCTCTATACAATCGCAGGCCGCCATGCTAAAAGGAAGGACCTCACCCTAATTCTTCCTCTGTCTACATACCTGTATCAACTCATAGATCAATCGATGAAACATAAAAATCAACTCTGAATAAAAATCAATTAATCAACAGTATTTCAACTTAAACTTGAGTTCAACCAAAACCTCATAACACATTTTACGGAAATAAGGAAACCATCAATCAATCAAATCCAATCAATAAAGTCGAATAAAGTGAACCAAATGGTCCAAACGATTCAATCCAGAAAACAAACATTCAAAATGAATTTAATCCAATTGCATCTAATATAAGAGCACATAAATACATGAATTGATAAAAACCATTAACGCGAGAAATTAAAGGGAGAATAAACAACTGATGAAAGTTAAAAATTAAAAACGAAAACAAAAATTAGAGCATACCGCAGACGATTCCCTTAATCTGTGAGCTGCAAATTCACAACTGGAATAGATTAGCTTTACAACAATCTATATTAATTAATGGTACAAAAGTCTTGGTTAGTGTTGTCTTGTTTGAAACAGGTTAGAGAGAGAGGAGTGAGAGAAAGAGTCTGGGTTCTCTGTATTCTTCCAGCGGGTAGGATGGTGACAAGGACACAGCCAATTTCTACATCAAAGTCAAATCCATGACGTTCAATTCCTCCACGGGAACAACCGATCGACGGCTCAGAATTATAGATCAACTGTGGGTCACGGACGGAGCTGTGCCTATAGATCTTTACTATTTAAGTAACTATGTTTGGCTGAATGATCAAGATTTTTTTTTTCTTTTATTTTCTTAAGAAATGGAGTACATATTTTAAATATAAATAAAATGTTCACATTTTTTTAAAACTACTTATTATTCCCACATATTTTCTCTAACAATTTTTTCATTACTTATTTACGAAGACTTTATTATTAGTTAGTATATGATTAGAAACATCTTACTAATCATTATCCCCAACACCCATTTATCTGGCATGGTATAATGTCAAAAAGTGAATAGATTGTGGCACATGTTCCTCTACCATCAGGAGTGACACGTGTCATTGCTCCAATGCCTAATTATCTGCTCAATTTGGTGGGCATTAGACCATGCCTACAAATAGGTATTGGAGTAATAGCAGTCTTACTAGATAGATTGTTTCTTACATACATGGACGGTCCTGTTCTTCGTTGGACCTGAGTTAAACTTCCAAAAATTTTCAAAAATGGACCCATTTATTTATTTTCCTAAAAAATGGGCCTCTTAATTTTTGTTTTTTTTCGGTAAAGCTAATCTAAAATGACACACGAAATTAAACTAGTCACAATAATAATTAGTTAAACACACAATAATTAGTTAAACACAATAATAAGTCAATAAAAAATATAAAAATCTCAATCAGAGCGCCAACGCAAAGGCAGGGAAGCTGACTAGCTCGCTGGCTTCTCTTTCTTTGAGTTGTCTCTTTTCTCCCTTTTTATTTTCTGACGATTTACTCAGTTTCTATCTCTCTTTTTTTTTTTTCCTTTTTGAAAGTCCTAATTTCTCTTTAAGTTAGTCTCCTCTAATTCAAGCAAAATGGGTAATCTCTAATTCAAGCAAAATGGGCCTAAAAGAAATAAATAAACCTTCACAAAAAATGCGGCTAAATTTCTTTTTAAGTTAAAAAAATGCCCATAAATTTGGATTCAATATTTAATTTTGTCTATTATCTTACTTAAAAATAGACCTACAAATTTGTATTGAATTTAAATTTAGGCCCCTTTTCTATTTAAAAAATTGAACCTTAGTTATAACGGACTAAAATGGGTCCCCCCGAATGGTCGGACATGAGTCGGTAGACTCTACGGCCTCAAGCAAGAACCGTCTCTGCTTACATATACCTAAGTGATTCTGAAAATAAGAATTTAACCAATATAACACTCTTCATGGTTTTAGGGTTTATTTGATATTGATTATAGAAAAAATAAATTTTAAATATGTGATTGGGAAGCAAACAAATGATTTATAACAGATAGAAAATGCTGAATCGATATTATGAATAGTAATAATGATAAAGAAAAATAATCTTTCTAAATAATCTACTAAACAAACTCTTAATGGGACAATGGGTGATCATGTGGGGTGTAACTGGCGGCATCCTCCTCCATTGTCAACTTTCATTGTATTGATGCCTCGCTTTGTAATGATTCTACCGGTGTTGGTTGGGTATTTTACGAGACGACACGGGTAAATTTGTTGGAGGTCACTTGGTTTTTGAACCTTGTAAGATACCTTTGAAAGTTGCAGAAGCTTGGGGTTTATTTCATGGTATTGCTTGGCTAAGTCGATGGGCGTCTTGAGCAAGTTTGCTTCGAGTTGGATGTTGAAGCTGTAATTGAAGTTGTTAATCGACATATGGAGGACTTGACAGAGTTGAAACTATCATTGACTAAGTGCAAATTAAAACTCCCTTCATGAAAGGCGCAATTACGCTGTTCACTATACTCAGATATTCAGAGACAAGCCAATGTTATCGTTCACGCTTTACCTTGGACGGCTTGTGTTCATGCTCGCTTCACTAGTTTTTATGATGTTTTGAATTTTCTTTTGAACTATCTTTCTTTGGTTTGTAGTACTATTGATCATTAATGAAATTTCACATTTAAAAATAATAAAAATAATTATAAATAAAAAAAATGGAAAACCTCTTAATGGAAGAACAGTTGTCTGGGTTCTAACTTCTAAAGCCAACCTATAACCAAGCCTGTCCACCTACTTGAGCCCATATAATTAAGTCCATATTTATGAAGCTCGTAGCCCAACTGGCCAAGTGTATTTCAGCCTACAGACCTAATGCCCAAATATAGTTCAGCCCATATCCGAAACTCATCACAAAACCAAGCCATAATCCAAAACGGGCAATCCAAGTGCCTAGCCTCCAACATTTTTATGTTTATGTTTATTTTATTTTATTTTTTAACGGACCTCCAACATATTAGTTTATGAGAAATACAGATAATAAAGTCTACAATTATAACAAATTAGAGTTTGCCAGAATTATTATGTCATTAAAATCGACGGTATCAGTACATAAAATCTAACAAGGACCATAACACAAGATTTTATAATAGGATTGCATCATTGTTAGGGAATCACAATATTAATATCACAAGGTTTAACCAATTTTTTTTTTCCGAATAGGGGCTATAGGGCCAACCCTGGTCACATGTCAGGGATTTGGAAATCCTCATCATTACATCACATTCGAACTATTGTTCAAATTGAAAGTTTTAACAACTATATTTTATACTAATCTAATATTTATTATTTTTATAAATTTAGGTTATTCTAATTTTCTAACATTCTCGAACTCTCAATCTTGTTGTTCTTGTTAAGACATATCAAATACAATATTTAAATTTAAATAAGATACAATAAGATTGCACTCGTTTGATATTCATTGATTTAAAAATAATGTGACATGTAAAAAAGTATGATCCTGCCAAGTATATGTGATAGATACCTCGTCATACACCTTGTTGTACCTATAACAATGTCCATTAAATAACATAATAATCTATAAATCATTTTTGAGTTCATTTTTCCCATGCATGAACCTCAACTTTTCTAATGACAAACCAAAACGCAAAGGTCCTGCTTCTTCTTCACAAAATATGACGGCACACGACTCCACTATAGATTATACCTAACATACCTACCTCACACTCTTTGGTATCCTATTATGTTTTGGTCATGCATAATTTGTTTCTTCACTTTACGTGATGATGCATTCGAGTGACTTGAAGTAAAAAGATCCGTTCATAAAGCATAATGCTTCGTTTATATATGAGTATACACAATCGAAATCATAGACAGTATTTATACATGAATCATCATCAACTTACTAACTCGTCACCAACCCTACTTCATGCAACAACTTATTTATCGAGACTCGTATTTCTATATACTCTACAATCAATACTGAAATAGCTACCAAAATATCAAAACAGATCCTTACACTTTGATGTAATCGTGTGGAACTGCTTTTTCGAACGATTGAGAGTATTTGCGCATATATTTGAGCAACTTATTTATTAATTATCAAATACAAATTATATAGATAAATTTTATAGGTTTATATATTCAATTAAAACAGTATTACAATTGATTTTTAGAATCAATTACCGATGGGCTAAAGCCATGACATTTCAATTATGGAGAAACGTTGTACATAGTCATTAGAACATGTAGTCCCACCAAATCATTTTCCCATTTATTGTCATTACTTAGAAGCTTCATCAAATGCTGACACAAATTCCATACTCAAGTTTCTCAAACGTGACATGTCAAACGTTGAAAGCATAAGCCAAATTTAGTGCGGTCGGTTATCCTTTTTCTTTTTTTCTTTTTTCTTTTTCCTTTTTCAAAATAAAAATTAATAACATTAAAAGTTGTGTGCTAAATGGACCATTCCTCACAGAACGCGGCTGTATTGACGTGTTCCTTAATCAATGGCTCAATGTCAATTTTAAAGACGTATCATTCAAGTTGGGATGTCGTTTTATTGGAAGATTGATCTGAAGATTGAAATTCTTTACGTGGCCAAAACTTAAGGGCTGATTTAAAAGTTGGAGCAGTTTTTGGCCGTTGAACCGTTGGACGATTGTATACCAAAAAAACATAGTACGAAGATTTGTTTGCTCTTTGGATCATTCGATCGTTAAAGTCTCTATCGAGAGTTGGACATATTTGCTAATTAATAATAGGGAAAACTACTACGATTCTTTCCAAACCTTTTTCTTTCAATATTTGTTTGTCTATATGAATCGAATCTCAATATCAAAGAATATATTGTAACTTGTTTCCTGTTCAATTCCATAATAACCTAACTAGATAACGAATAAAAATGCTTATTTTGTAGAGATGCTACCCTCCTCTTCGTACTCTTTTCCAAAGCATACTTGAAATTGTCGCCCAAGACCATCCCTCCAACAATCAGATCGATGTATTACTGAGTCGTTTTTTGTTTAAATTTTGAAAATGAGATGCTTTTGTTTTATAATACTACTCAAATATTCAAGTAAATGTCAAGAATTCTTATATTCATCAGTGAAATGAAATACTTCAATTTTTAAAATTTTATTATTATTATTATTATTATGTCATTGCATTTGGGAGAATTCGATAATACCATGTTTGTCCAAAAAAGAGAAAAAAAAAAAGGTTCTTTAATATGATATACTCAATAAATAAAAGCCGACCAACTTTAACTATATTCTTATATTCTAACTCAATATGGAATTAGTATTTAATTGTACATGTAAATGGCTTGATCCAGTGAGAACTTTAAGGATTTGCTTTTTAAATTTAATTAGTTTTATCTTACGAAAATAAAGTATATATTTGTGTTTGTTTTTTATGTAATTTTTTTCACTATTTTTTTTATGTTATCCTCAATCATATGCTTGTGTACATTGAATGACTTCACAGTATTGTTGAAAGGATAGTTAAATTAATCTAATTAACTATAACAAAGTTGCACATAAGAATAATTAACAATGTAGGATAAAATCTTTCAAACAAATAAAAATAAAAATAATAAAATAATACTAATAATAATAATAATAATAATAATAATAATAATAAAAACAAAACAAACAGTGTAGGACAAAAATTTAACAATATTCTTGAAGGAAAAAAAACCAATATTATTGAGAAAACTTTCTCCTTTTAACGAGGAACTCATATATATATATATATATATATATATATATATATATATATGAAAACATCTTTAAAATAGAAAATATATTACATTTGGAGAGTGATCTCTAGGTTTGGATATAAAGGCTTTACCTTCGTTTAAGAAACTTAAAAAAAATTTAAAAAAATTCCCTTAAATGATTTTACAATCACACACCTTAAAAAAAAATAGTTTTTCAATTTTTTGTAAGATTTTCTTATTTTTCAAAAATATATTATTAAAAAAAAAAAGAGTCAAGACAACAAGGATGTGAACATGTCCACGTCGACAGGATCCCACATCTACTTAAGGTGTTTTGCATAAAAATACATATTGTGAAATCTTCATTTGATTATGAGATCGTGTCTAAATAAACTTGCATCTTAATATAATAATAAAAGAACTGCCATTTACGCAAAGTGTCTTGGTGTGGCAGTCCCATGTTTCGCATTAGTTTTTAAGGGTTAATTATTTTTCTTATTTAATTTATTATTTATTGTTGCATGAATTAATGTAAATGTGATAATACATAAAAGTTATATAATTTACAGTACCTGTTAAATTAAGTCTGAAAATGAGAATTATCGTTTTCTATCCACATTTTAATTTTTGGATATTTGTATACATTTTAGTTATTTTGTATACATTTTAATTTTCAAAGTAATTATGTAGTCGAAGTATGGACTTGGCATAGTACGACGTTGGCAGCAATAATTTGTTTTAGAAAAAAATATTTTCACATATTTAAGAAAATTAAATAAAAAAATCTTATGTTTTACAGTTGCCACATTAAGGATAATGAAATAAGCTAATTGCATTTTTTTATTCAATTTGAGCTGAATATGATACAAAATCAATTCAATATTCAAAATTCAATATTCATAAAATTATATATGTATGCGTAGGCCGATCATAAGATTATTTTTAATCTTATTTAAAATACATTTGAATAGTTATTTATGACTCATAAAACGTATTATTTAGGTTTTTTTGTTTAAATAAATATATTATCTAAAATTTCTTCCCAAATATTATGTTTTTACCTAATACCATCAATTACGACAATTAATATAGCTTTTTTCTTATAAGATAATATTTCACACTAAATTTTGTAAACCATTGTTGAAATTTATAATATTATACATGTTTCATTATTTTTGTTATATATTCATAATAATTTATTATCTTATTTTATATATTATTTTATATAAATATATTATTTTATTCGTCTCGTACAACGTATGGGGTAGTACTAGTTTTACTAAAAACTTATGTAAATCTTTGTGGAAATGACGAAACTCTAGATAATATAGAATAGTAACTTGAAATCTATCTTTGATAGGGTTGCACAACACTTTCAAAAAAAAAAAGGGAGTTGCACAACGACCGGATTAATTTAGGAATTCCATTGTCCCATTTTAAGCAAACTAGCAACGAGATGTTAACAAGTGTACGCCCTTGAATTTTTTTCTTGATCAAAATGGAATAAAAGGATAAACTTTAGCTCACATTGAAACCTTTTAATCATAAAAAAAAAGGAAAAAACTAAAATATCCCTATTCCTTAATATAGCTTTATCTTTCCAAAAAGTCCATTAATTCAGCAAATTAAAAAGTCAAAAAGAGTACCAAGCCAAAATAATCCAATTATTGGTGCCCAGTTTGATTTCTCCTCTTGTTATCCTTTCTCAAACTTAAGTCAATTCCGTACCAAAAAAAAGAGAGAAAGAAAGAACAGGAAATAGTTTGCGCTCATCTAATTTCTTTCTAAACAATATCATACGCCAGCGCTCTATTCTCAATGTGGGCTCCGTAAAGGTCGTTCTCACATCAATATAGCACCATTTCATGATATCACATCATGAACCAATTTTTAATTTTTCTAATATCTATATTAGATTAGATTAGATGAATAATATATTGCTATCCCTATTATCCCTAATGGTGGAGGACCCCACAAGTTCCCATGAAATTTTTTTCCAGATTGTGAATACCATAAAGTACCTACAGTGTGGAATAGAGCACCACTGCAATGTCATATTTGTAGTTTGAATAGTAGTGAAAATTATGAGATATTTGACTAATAATAAAAATTAATTTTTAAAATATTTGATTTTAAAGTTTCATAAAATGACTAGCAATAATTGCTCAATATATATACTCTAAAAAATTTTAAAAAGAAGAAAAATCAAACCAAATTTGCTTTATGTTCCAATTATGATACTTCCTCAAACCGGCCAGGTGCCACATAATGACATATGCAGGACCACAGGTCAAATTGTGTTTGACCATAGTCAGCTCCAACCCGACAAGTGCGGGTCAAACCAAAGTAAGTGGGCTCTCGGGCAAATTACCGACAAACAGAAGACTTGTCTGTGGGCCCTCTTTGGGCCGAAAGAAGTTTGATTTAGCCTTCTCCTCATCCTTTCTTCAATATCTAGATTTTTACTTTTCGTCTTTGCCGCCCTTGACTCTGATTGTGTGTTGGTGTTATCTTTTTTTACCTAAAAATTATTTATTATTAAAAATTAAAGTCAAATATTAATATCAATCACATATCTCGTGATTTCCACCGCTCTCTATCCAAAAAGTTCATTTTTTAGAAAGATTTTAGGCAAAAAAAAGTGTACACAAACTCACGCTCAAATGAGATTCCAACCAATTTTCCATGCCTAACTCAAGTATAACTAAGTTATTTATTTCCTTAAATCTATCAAAATTAGCAATAATAATGGGTGGCACATAGAAAATCAACATAGTGTACGTATTAAATCCGATAATTTGAACTTAATCGTGTTGTACATCGTTTCATCATTTTCTCATCTTTTAAAAGTATATTCATTGACAATTCGGCTAGTTGGAATTAAATTTATGTGTGTGTTTGCCTAGCATGTAAGTGTAGATGAATTACTTGATAAATACTTTCACGGCTCACTTAAAAGGTTCGTCTCACACTCTTATTTAGCCCGTGTTTTCCTACAAATTTTAACACATTTTTACACACAAATCTCGTGGGACCTACTTGTACTACACAAATCTCTACCATTCAATTTCATTCATTTGCCTCTTATATCACATCAAATCACATAAAAACACATATCCTAACACGGGAATCTCTTTCCCCTAAGATGGAATTCCATATGACAAAAGAATATCAAGTAAAAATGGTCATGTTATGTTAATGGCGTGTTTAAACATCTATTTGAAACCCTTTTTACTGTCGTACAATTTTCTAGAATCATTGTTTATCCACACGCGTTTCAAAACTGATTTTCACCATTGATTTTTCACTTTTTAAGGAGTTTTTTTTTAATAAACTTTTTAAGGAGTTGTTTCCTCAAAATAGCTAAAAACACATTGCCATACATATTCTTTTTGTAAGATATTTTGTCCTCTGCTCTAACAAGCTTAATTCCGTATTGCTAAAGCGATGCTTGTATGTAAAACTTGGCATCACTGCTCGCTTTGCATGCTTTACATTTTTTTATTTTTTATTTTTTTATACTTTGTAACATCTCATACTTACATTCTTTAAAACTCATAAAAACTAAAACATGATATTATTTTTTATTTACGTTTTATATTTTTTAAAATACTAACTTGTAGATGGATGATTGATATTTTCAACTTTTTTTCTTAGTGTATGAGAAAAGGCACTAATGTGACATGACCATTGGCTCTCTTATTTGTACTCTAAAATGCTAAAAAGGAGGCAAGTGGATGCAACAATTAAGTAGCAACATTGTTGGAACTCCAAGTGGCATCTATTTGGTAATATTACATGTTATGGACTTACCTTGACATGACCAAATTGGCAATAATTTTACTGAAAATGTCCAATCTTGAGAAAGAAACATGTTTTCCTTTTCTTTTCTATATTATTTTTACATTTGTGTTTTGCATTATTTGTCACATTTTTGACGTGGCATTCAAATGACACGTTACAATTGGTATCAAATTATCCAATTACAGACCAAGAGATAATGCCATTCATCATAGCTGGACATGAAACTAAAGTGCACAGAGAAATTCCATCGACGTGTCTCTTTTCAATTGATATTGGATAAAAGTTTTGGACAATGAATTTGGAGAGATATCTTTTAGAGAAAAAATTGTTTCTGATCACCAACTTAATTATTGATGCTACTATGAACTCGATAAAATAAAGAAAGAATCCCAAAAATAAATAATTAATATAGTTTCATGACTTTGTTACAAGAATTACGCGTGACAAATGGCGGGCTTCCCTCATGCATTTTGAACATTAATTAATAATATCTCTTGCTTAACACAACATGTACACAATTGAAAATTCTTTTCAATTGATCATTGTATTCTTTCTGATTTTTGAGATTTATAGAGATTCTAGAACATCTTTTTTTGGGGAGAGGGGGGGAGGAAATCACCAAACAACCTTAATGTGGTTTGTAAGCCTTCGTGCTAGTTGTTTGGTAGGGGTTTGGATTCCCCTACTCTTTTATTGATAAAAGCATAATTACAATCGGAGGGGACGTAATACCAAGACCTCCCAAAGGAAATACAATCTCAAACAAGTATTAAGAGATATTTAACTAAAAAATCAAAAACCAATGCTCTAACTTCTTTGTGTTTAATTCGAAAGATTAAACACGTAAATTCGGAATATCAGCCCTGTCAAGTCTAACTAATGCTCTAACTTCTTTGTCTAGTTCTACCGGAAGGAGGAAACACTTCTTTTTGGCCTTGGAGCCCAGATTAGCAAGATAATCTGCCACTTTGTTGCCTTCACGCCATGTATGCGAAATATGGTGATTAATAGTTTTGAGATAGCCCTTAATTTTCTCAAGAATATAAGCAGCATGCAGTCCATGAGCCATGACTTCCATCCTTAATCATATTAACCACATCAAGAGAATCAAGTTCTTGAACATCTCTTCTATTAGCACCATATATTGAATATATGATGCATAATTGACTTGGTCTAATAGTGATTTTGTTAGTCGTATTATCATAATAAGAACAATATAATAACAACTCCATATATTTTTATTGGACAGTCAGATACATCATGAGTGGTTTTTAGGTCAGGTGAACATGTGATTTACACACAAACCCTAGGTTCTACGGTTGTGATGGTTCTCCCCTTTCCTCTCTATACACCACCACCACCAACACTAACATCATAGTGGAAACAGATGTCCGAATCTCGAACTTTAAGACAAAACAAATCTTCGGCATTTTTCATGAAATTTAAAAGTGATTCATTTTTTATTTAATATATCAATGAAATTTGTAAAATTACATATTAGAACGAGTGGTTCAACGTAATATCAAAATGGAACACACATATATCATTACGGTTTTGTTTTTGCTATTGTCTTGATTTCAAGGGTTTGAGAGAAAAAGACGCCACACCCTAATGCTCAAATATCCAACTACCTGTCGTTCTAATTCAATTCCCTCTTGTTTATGCCTCCATGCATGTGACCACTCAGACAATCCCTCTACCATATGGGCCATGTACATGACCTTATCTCTAGCCTATTTCGCAGGTAAAGTATGAATGGAATTGTCACTATTGGGGTGTGGATATATACGTGCAAGCCGTATTCAATTTCTCTCTCAATCTCTCTCTCTCTTTTAATTTTATTTTTATTTTAATAAAAAAATTTGTCTACGTAGGTTTTTTGGATTATCGGATATGAGAAAGAATTCTCTACAGATGGTTTGACCAAATGCATGGTGATATCTATAGGCAATTTAATTTGTGACGGTAATTAATGTTTATCTATAGGCAATTTGTGAAAAAAACATATTTATAACAAGTGCGTATCTGTGAAAGTTTCTAAACAAATAATTTATACGCCTCTTTTGAGTGTTATATATGTATCATGTCATATCACTTTTGTCATTGGACTAGAGCGAGATGACAATTGTGTCTTCACAATATCGAAATTTTGTGTGTTTTTACAAAAAACCTCAAATAATTATGAGTTTTATTTATGATTTTTTTTATTATTTCTGAAAATGCGCTTACATAATAAATATAGAAGAAAAGAAATTTTAAATATTGTAAAAAAATTAAAATTTTAAAACAGCATGAAAATAACAAACAACTTAATTATATGTATTCTCGAGCTACAATTATGCACCCACTTTTCTCGAATATTAATTGAAGCCTACTTTTTATCATTCCAATTGGCTGTACTAATTCTCATTATTAAGTGAATTAATTCGTGCAAAGTTCATGTTGGAGTTTCCTTAAATAAATATGTCAAGTAGTTGGTAGTTTTTTTTCTGGTAATGTCGGTTGATTATAATTATATTCTTTATCAAAGAGTATAACCCACGAATTTGCTTGCCTGCCCAATTGGAGTCCTCCAAGATCCTTGCCATCTAGCTCCTATGTCAAGCTAGTGGCTTTCTTGTCCATTTCTTTATTTTTCTTTCTCAAGCTCTTATAATACAACACCTCTATCTTCCACACAAAACACAGCATCACCTCTTTATAGAGAATCATATTGATCAAGATGCCAGAAATTTTTTCAAATGACTGATATAGAACTAATATGACTTAAGATAAATGTGTGACTTGACATGAATATTAAGGTACTGACAATGCATTATTATTGATTAGGATATATATATAATCGATCAGTGATGTTTGTGAAAACTATAAATAGATGGTTCAAACCCCTGAATAAGCAAGCACTATTATTATCAATATAATCTTCGATTCTAGATAGATTCTGAAAAAGTCACCAAAATTAGGGATTTCAAAACACCATTACATGATTAATTAACTTGAAAACCAAACCTAGCTAACTATATTATATATATGATTAATTATGTAAAGTAGTTGCAATTAGGTTGAGCGTATAATATAATTGAACATCACATAAATCTCATATGGTTAGGCATGTGACAACAAGCATGTAACATGCTAGAGAACATGGGAAGATCTTTAAAGGAACAAGTTGGGGCTTGTCATTACCAATGATCAGCCACAGAAAACCAACTCGATTTATATAATTTTATTTATTGTGGTAATCATATTATATATATGCATATACATGCATTATTATGTATTAAATATGCGCATATTATATTTCGCCAATGAGAACAACGAGAACAATAATGTTATTCATATTAATATCATTGTCACATAAGTGATATATATAGAGATATTTTATGACCATTTCACATACAAAAATAGAAGGCAATTTTTTTATTTTTATTTTTGAAATTGCAAATAGAGGGCAAAAATTAAGTAAAGTAAGAATCATAAAATGACAACTCATCAGCTTGCGTGTGTTTATGAACATTATGCACCACTAGAATATTGAGCACGCTTTCTTCTACCATCTTCTTCCTTCCACACTTTGAATTTTTTTTTTTAAATTTTTAGGGTGATGTTCTAATGCCCACAGTGGGCACCTTATGGTGCCACACTCCGGGGGAAAAAATTCGTAGGGGCTTGTGGATTCCCCCCACCATCATGAGGCGATTATGTATCATTCATTTAATTTAATGTAAATACTTAAAAAAATTTTAAAAATTTAAAAAAATTTAACACTGATGTGGCGCCACGAAATGGCGCCACGTCAGCGTGGGCATGGGTGTTATGTTGCCGGCAACAGAACACCAGCCTTTATTTATTTATTTATTTTTATGTAAAAAAGTATGCCTAACACTTTCTTTTCTTCAAATGCCTAACACTTTCTTTTCTTCAAACTTTTATAAAATTCAATTATATGTTGATGTAGAATGCCATGGATTTTTACACCATAAGTAGAAAGAGCACTCAATATTTATTTACTATTTATTTAATAGAAAATCTCATAAAAGGGGATTGTAATAAACTATTTAATCATCAACCATAAGTACTCCAATACTCAACATTATTTTAACAATTATGACGACTGGTTAGTTAATCAAAAAGTTTAACAAAACAAAAATATTTCTATTACAAAATTACTGTGAGGTGTGTTAATGGAGAATGATCTCCAAATAAAACCTTGTCAAAAGTGAACACGTAGTTATACATACATAGTTTATGAACGCCCTGGAGTTTTAATATAAAAATGTTAGATATGGCAGGTAGCAGGTGTGAAAAAAGATAATCTCTATCAAATCACATTTATTTTATATAAATTAGCTATATTTAATTTTAATTAGCCAGTATGCTCTACCAAATATTATTATATGAGCTAGCACTCCCCTGCACACTAGTGTGCAGGGTAATGCACACGGGCGACGTAAGCTCCCACAGTATGCGCCACGTCGCCCATTTTTTTTAATTTTTTTTTTGGAATTTACGTTAAATTAGATGAATAATACATAACTCCCCCCTGTTGGTGGGGGGGCCGGTCGATCCCCACGAATTAGTGTGCATGAGAGTGTGCACAAAGTAGTGTGTAGGAGAGCGGGAGTGTTATTATATGATCCCTTTTTCCGTTGGTTAGAGTCATCCATGACATTGAGAATTCCATTGCTCAATATTAAACTATTTATTAATTAAAAAAGATTAGGGCATGATATGGTAGTTAGCTAGCCTATGATTTCTAGTAAAATCTAATAAATGTCGATACCGAACATGATTAGGATAGAACGTGAATTGTTCTTCCTAATATTGTCCAGTGTTTTAAACAGCAAATAATTTTTCACAAAAATCAACCACAAGTTCAATTATATATTATATATAATATAATTGTCGAGCCGCATCATTGTTCAAACTGAAAAGTAATCTTTTAATAAAAATAATCTATTATTCTCAAGTACCAACCAAGATCAAGTAATTACCATATTCAAATATATATATATATATTATTTAATTTATTGTTTGAATCATGAATTTAAATATTATATAGCTGAAGACAGTATATAGGAAAGTGATTTTGTTGTTGAAAAATGACAATATGAACAGACTAGCATTCTTCTTATATGAGTGGGGAAAATCACAACATACAGATCGATTAGCTAGCATGACTTTAAGCATTGTTGCAGCTTAATAATTTAATAATTAATTACACAATATAATGTTAATAGAATAATAATTCAAATGTGTTTAGAAATCTAATCTCTCGTGGCTCTAAACCATCTTTTTGGTAGATTAATTAATTAATTAATTACTTTTTTTATATATGAGTAACCAAGTAATTAATTAAAAAGTTATATTGTCCTCGCCTATACTCGGTATCAATCATGGTGCATTATACAAGTTTACACACGAAATTATTTTTATACAACGTGTCAAAGTGCTGAAGAAATAATAATGATAAAAACATCTCACTTTAAATTATTTTAACAACTCGATCAATTGAAAATAACTTCATATACAAATTTGTAATTGAGTACGAGTAATTAATATTATATGTGGTCAAGAGTGGAATCTAGGAAAACAATTTGAGTTAGTGGCTGTGGCCCAGAAAATTCCCACATCGAAGGAGGTTAAATGCGTATTATATTTTAGGTAAGTATATTAATAACGAGCAGTTGCAACTTGCAAGTTGCAATGCAAAGAAGCTGAAATTAGAAGTTCATACACGTTGATTATCTCATCTTATATGAAAATTTTACATATTACTAGTATCTCTGATCACAAAGTTCCACTTCATTAACATTTAATTCCTTTTTTTTTTTTTGCTAATAAAAGAAATTACACTTTTATGCAATTTTAGGTTTCTAACAACACTTTAGTGTCGGGGTCCCTTTCCCCTTTTCCCCTCCATTTTTCACTCCACGTTCGAAATGTTCTAAGAATATCTTTTTCGGTTCAATTCCTAATCCCAGTATGAGTAAAATTAAAAGTATCTCTAAGTATTTTAGTAATATTTATTTTTGTCTGTTTATGTGAATTAATATGATTAACTTGCCCTCAAGTAGGCGACTTTCTAGGATTTTCAAGTTGGATTTTTTTTTTTTTGAACACAAAAAGGACTCTCAAACATTAAATTCATAATAAAAAAGAAATTCTCATATCGAGTTTTACCTAAAATTTCTAATATTTGAGAGTCAGCTCTCATTTACTTAAATATAGAAAGTGGTATTATCTACGTAATAATGATTTTTTACATATAATAATTAATACTTATTTGCCTGAGTATCTAGGAGTATTAGGAATTTTTTCAACTAAAAAACTAATTTAAACTGAAAATGGAAAAAAACTTTAAAATTTAGCACATGAGTGGTGAAGTGGCAGGGTTTTTCAAACGGGAAACCGGATAAAAAGGTTAAGTGTTTTGTAGGGACAAGCGTGTTGCACATTCGATGTGACCGACATTTTGGTTAAAACCTCTAATTTGACTGCCACGTGTTGGGAAAAAGTCCCTTTAGAGGCCAGAACGCGGGTTTTTAGACAAATACAAAAATGGATTCATCAATTAGAAAAAACAAAACGAAAAGAAAGTATAAAATAATAACAATATCCCACCCAACTCTCTTTCCTTGCCTAGGAGTTTTGACAAAATAAAAAACGTTTTACTATTCCAACACAAGTTTAACTACTACCTTTTAATCTCACCTTTCCCACTAATCCCACCTTTTCATTTGGAAAATTTTTTCCTTGTGCAATACTCAATCATCAGTTAATTGCGCGTAAAATATATCTTGAAATAAGTAATTGTCGGTAAATTTATAATGATTCCATTTAACCCTTAATTAGAAAATGTGAAGAATGTACAATGTTTCAAAGTCAATTAATGCTATAACCGGCCTATGGTACTGCTTGTGTTGTTTAAGTATAAATGGAGCAAAGAGGATTTGCAAATATTTCTTGATTTGATTAGTGTGGATTAACGTGAAGACTATATATTCATGTGCTGTTATAGTTAGAGTTTATCATTCACCAAATCACAAGTTCATCACTAAATTAGTAATCGTTGAAATGTGGTTTTTGACACAATATATTTCGCGATAGAAACTTAAATATTGTTTTGCCTCATGCACTATCTCTTGCTTGATATACTCTCAATTAATTGATCGTAAAATGAATATTGAAATTAAAATTTTCATTTGACCTTAAAACGTCCAAGTTGATTTGTTTAGGTTCAGTTTGGAGATCGAGTAATTAATTTATTTACTTATTTAGTGTTTAGATCAAGAGTAAAAGAACAATAAAACATGTTTAAATCACTCGTTGAAACTTGAAAAGAATCACTCTACCAGTTTAATGTTAATATCGAGCCTTGTTTGTGTATATCGTCAATTTAATCTGAAAGTAATATATATATGTATATATATACACACACATACACTACACTCATACTTACACCCAGGCTTAATTATGGGATATTTGAATACTATGAAGAAGATGTTAATAACATTATTACCTGGCTTCTCATAAGTACACAAAAAATGTGTTTATACAAATATCTACATATTATTTGGTATATGTGTTTTCAAATATATAGGGATTAGTAGAATAATAATTTTATTCCACCTTTTATTAGTTAGTATATGATTATATAATAGATAGTTTTGTGTGTATACGTATCATTTTTCACGCAAATGAAGTCAATTGCCTCAAAATTTAAATTTAAAAATAAAAAAAGAAATGTGGAGTCTAATCCGGTCCGGCTCAATGTCCGGGCCACCTCCATGCTTGTTGCCAATCCTTAATTCCCTTTCCAAAAATCCAACACGTGGTCTTCTCCTACATGTTAGAAGTGGACCTCCTTCTCCACATTTCCCTCTATATATACTCCACACTCTTCCCCTTTCTCTCTCATCAACCAAATATATCGAAATACCTCACTCACTCTCTCTCTCTCTCTGTCTGATTCTTTCTCTTTCTCCATTACACACACTGGAAACACCCACCCACAATTTCAGAACCCACAAAACCTGCATCAAGATTGGTTAACCATGGCTGCTTTAAATCCTGCCATCAATACGACGACGTCTTGGGTTAAACACAGAAACAGTCATCATCAAACAAATTGCGCTCTGCAAACTATTCAATTCCCAAAGCAATCCAACAAACCAACTAAAATTCAAACACCGCCTCCTAATTTTACAGTCCCCACTACCACTGTGACAAAAGAAAATTCAAATTCTCAATCAGAGCCGCAATGGAATTTGATCCAGAAAGCAGCTTCACTCGCTTTGGATGCCGTAGAAAATGCATTAACTGCACACGAACTCGAACACCCTTTACCGAAAACCGCAGACCCAAGAGTTCAGATAGCCGGAAATTTCTCCCCGGTGCCGGAGCAGCCAGTGAAGCAGAGACTCCCGGTGACCGGGAAAATCCCGGAGTCAATCCAAGGAGTATACGTTAGAAACGGGGCAAACCCACTGTTCGAGCCCGTTGCCGGTCATCATTTCTTCGACGGAGATGGGATGATTCACGCAGTGCAGTTTAACAACGGCTTGGCGAGTTACGCTTGCCGGTTCACCGAAACCCAGAGACTGGTTCAAGAACGGTCCATCGGTCGACCGGTTTTTCCTAAAGCAATTGGAGAACTACATGGCCACACTGGTATAGCGAGACTGATGCTATTTTACGCTAGAGGAATGTTTGGGCTCGTTGACCATAGTCAAGGAACCGGAGTCGCCAACGCCGGTTTAGCCTATTTCAATAACCGGTTATTAGCCATGTCCGAGGATGACTTGCCGTACCATGTCAGAGTCACTCCCGCCGGCGATATTCAAACCGTCGAACGCTACAATTTCTCTGGCCAGCTGAAATCCACTATGATTGCTCACCCAAAAATCGACCCGATTTCAGGCGAGCTTTTCGCCTTGAGCTATGATGTCATTCAAAAGCCTTACTTGAAGTACTTTAGATTCTCAAGAAATGGTGAAAAGTCCGACGATGTCGAGATTCCGGTCACCGAGCCGACAATGATGCATGATTTTGCGATCACCAAGAATTTCGTTGTGGTCCCCGATCAACAAGTGGTGTTCAAGATGGCGGAGATGATTAGAGGCGGATCACCCGTAGTTTACGACCAGGAAAAAGTATCGAGATTCGGTATTCTAGACAAGTACGCGAAAAATGCCTCTTCGATGAAGTGGATTGAAGTGCCTGACTGCTTTTGCTTCCACTTATGGAATGCATGGGAAGAGCCGGAAAATGAAGAGATCGTCGTCATTGGCTCGTGTATGACCCCACCCGACTCGATTTTCAATGAATGTGATGAGGGGTTAAAAAGCGTTTTATCTGAAATTAGGCTTAATTTGACGACCGGAAAGTCGACCAGGAGGCCGATCATGTCTGACGGGGATCAAGTCAACTTAGAGGCCGGGATGGTCAACCGAAACAAGCTAGGCCGAAAAACACAATATGCGTATCTTGCTATTGCCGAGCCATGGCCTAAAGTCTCCGGCTTTGCCAAGGTTGACCTTTTCACCGGCGAGGTCAACAAGTTCTTTTACGGAAATGAAAAATACGGGGGCGAGCCATTTTTCGTCCCTAGGGATCCCAATTGTGAACACGAAGACGATGGCTACATTCTAGCCTTCGTACACGACGAGAAGGAGTGGAAATCAGAGTTACAAATTGTTAACGCAATAACGATGAAATTAGAGGCCACCGTTAAGCTCCCGTCGAGAGTGCCCTACGGCTTCCACGGGACGTTTATCAATGCCAAGGACCTAGCAAATCAAGCCTAATATGTCGCGTTTTACGCCCGTTTGATTTTCCAGGGGGAGATATTCCAGAGGGATGGTTTCAATACAACCCCGGAATCTCCTTCCTATTACAGGACAACCCTCTTTGATATGTCCATAATTTTTTCACCTTTTTATGTGAGAGGTTTTAGTAAAACCAGCTTGTAGCTTTTGGGTATAGATAGAATTTGAAGCTCAGCTGGTTTTTACTTATTCTTTCACCTGTTGTGTGAATCAGAAAGTATATATTTTACAAATTACAATTCCTCTGTTTTTACTCTGTTTCTTGACTTTCTCTTGGGGTAAAAAATTTCACGGTTAAACTTTTAGACAAGACAGTGAAATTTCTCGCTTGAATCTTATTGGACAACGGGTCGTTAGTTATGGGATTCAGACAAGAAACATATTTCTAAAGTTTGAGATAATTGATTGGAGTAAATAAAAGGGAAAAAGGATGTTAATGAATCACTAAGATAATGACTGTCCAAAATTGGTAGAATGGCAACTCTCAATTATTGTGATGGAAGATTATCAAATTGTAAACTTCAATTAGACAATTCTCATGCAAATCAACAATGTTTTCGTGTCAACCCTTCATTCGTTGTTTCTCAATATTTTGGATATGCAAATCAGCCAATCACATTTCGATACATGGACGGATGAATTTAACCAATCCCTTTTTATTTTGGATTCAATTTGTGAAGAAGTTGAAACAAAATGGCAATCGAAAAGGACTTGTAAAGTTGCCTGTCAATAGAACTCTTATGTGATACGATTAAATATCAAAAGATAGAAAAACGTGCTGTAAAAGATAAAAGACGAAACTTATTTATTTTGGGTTTAAACTGTGAAAAGGCTGAAACAAAATGGAAGTCGATAGGGATGTGTAAAGTTACTTATTTATACAACTTTTAGATGAAGTAGTTAAATATGAAAAGATAAAAAAAAACGTGGCATAAAAGACGCCGACTTTTTTAATTATTGATTTTATAATTTTGAAATGGAATCTGTGCTATTTTTATCAATCATGTTGGTCTCGAGTTTTAAATATAAAATGCAACAATAATGTTGCAAAATCACATACGTGGAGCTATAGAGATTGGTCATGTTTTTTTTTTCTTTTTCTATTCTATTTGTATGACTCTTGATAGTAGAATATAAAATGCAACAACAATGTTACAAATGAAATCCTCAAAACCAATTATATGTTGTCTGAATAAATATACACACTTTGTTTGTTACTAACTGGACATTGAATGAATATTCTATGAATGATGCTAATTATAGGCCGTTATTGTGACAGCTCCATGTCAAATTTTTTGAACTTGTTACTTTTACATTGAAATAATGTAACTTTTGCAATATCTTATGAACTCATTTTTGACAATCAATGCCAGATTTAGTATTTTAAACAGAAGCATAAAATAAACATAAAAACATTTTACCTCTCTGTCACATGAAAATTACAATGCAGTATAGTTCATACGCCGCTGTTCTGTTGCCAATCTGTTGGTAGCATAAGCTGCCAACAGGGTGACGTGGCGCCCTCACAAAGCGCCATGTCATTGGCCAATTTTTTTTTTTAAATTTACGTTGAGTGAGATGAATAATACATAACTACTGATGATGGGGTGCTCGTGTAGGCCTCATATTTCCCCCAAATGAGGGTGTTGGCATGATATGTTGCCAACAAAGTTGGCAATATATCATTTCTGATAGTTCATATCACCCAAATTCTATTTGGTGTCAATTTGGAGTTTTTAGACTCTATTTTGGTAGGAAAACTTCAAAGCGAAGTTTGAGCTTAAGATGAATTAGATGACATTAATTTATATGTAACTTTTTTTGTTATTTTTGGAATTTTCATATAAAAAGCCTATTTACTTTTGTCAAGAAAAGTCATTTTTTTACCATACCTTCGATTTCTTCATGCTTTTCAAAAATCTCCCCATTTTAGATACAATATATATTTAAAAATTATTTTTCCAAAAATATCTTAATTCAAACATTTTAAAGCAAGAAACAAGCCGTTAAACTATCACATCGATCTCTACTTATGGTTAAATGCTATTATTAAATAGTATTCGACTAATCTAATGTCTTTATCTGCACAATTACTTGTTGTGCTAAAAGACACATATTATTTCAATATCAGATTATAATAAGGTGATATTACGTCATAGTCCAACGATCGCATCTAATATCGAAATAATTACACAATAATTATTTTATGAACACAATAATTACATATATATCTACGTAAATTTATGAATATTATTATATTTCATGCAGTCTCCGTTTCTTTTATGTTATTCAGTCAATTTATTATCCGACGTGGCTCGTGATGCCCACCACTGCGTCCTGCCTTTTTAGCGTTAAATCATGTTTATATTGAAAGTGTCTCCGAAGTTGTCCCCATGTTATTTATGTTGCATGCAATTTGCAGACATAAAATATAAAGGGAGCATCGCTAAAATTATGTCTTGCAACTTGTAAGTAATTTCTCCATCGCACAACGAACTCGAAAAAGATGTACATTAGTCGAATAGAATTGATTTAATTTTGATTTTTCGCGGATCAAAATATATATATATAATCTATTCCTCTTCGATTAAAATAGAATTTATTTTGATCTACTACCGGATATCGGATAATAGATCATGTTTTTAAAACTATATTTAAACTTATTTAATAATATCGATAATACTTATAAATGATATAATCTCTTACGAAATTTGCACGTAGTAACTTTTTTTTAATTGTATATTCAAAAATAGATATACCAAATATTATTGCTAATTTGATAGAGAAGTGAGTTTTTTTTTTTTTGTGATGTTTTTCAAAAACTTGGATTGTGCTTTTAATTATATGATTTAACTTAATTTAACCATATTGAAAGAGGTGAGTTAATTAAAGGAAAAGATGCCGTAGTTTGACTTTGTTAAAGGGAGCAAAAGATCTCTCATCATTTTGACTTTGTAAATAAGAAATGAACCATGATGGTACCTTTATGGATTTCATTTGTTATTTGCATAATGGTAGAGTGGACGTCATCTTCCAAATCTCATTTGCATGCTTAGAGGGAACCCTATTTTAGATGCCCACTTGACATAATGCAATGATCTTTTTCTAATTATATAGTTTGGCACTAATTACATTATCTAGAGTGCTTCAATATGTATTTAATCCAAAGCACTTGTTCTCTACATTATATTGATAAAAAAAACAAAAATAATAATAGTGATAAACAAACAAAAGTAACAGCATCGTTCTAATACCCACGTAGATACAAATTCATTATATCTATTATCTATAAAATAGATGTCACACTATTATTGAATGATGCCAAAGCTATTAATTGCATTATATTGAAGTAGTATCAATATTGATGTGATATTCATAATTCTCTATATCAACTTTGACAAAAATAATTGAGCAAATTGTAATTTTGAGTTCTTTTGGTAGCATTAGCACGTCCTACTTATGGACATCTTTATCAATCCACATGTTGACTACCTTGTATATGTATGGCTATACATATCCAATAATAAATGCAAGAACATGTGAAGGGCTCAATTTGTAGTAGCATGGCCACTGAACACATCAACATCATGCTTGTTTTGTTGCATTAAGGATGTTGTAATTGTTTTATATTTAGAAAGAATTTATTCTTGATTATGTTGTACTATCTATTTCGTGTTCGGCACACAATATATTATCAGATAAGTTTAATTTCGAATTTTATAATTGTAGATGCATAATTATTTCTATCGTGATTGTAATACAAGGTTAATAATGTTGAGTAATGGTCAAAATACAAAATTAAGTTGAATATAAAGGTAAATTGTAAAATACTAAGTATAGAAAGGTTCGTTGAATCTTTTGTCAAGAGTGACAAAATTATAAATTAAAAAAAAAAAGAATAATTTCCTCACTATTCTCTAATAATAAATTGTAAATTCAACTCATTGCATGGAAAAGTGGAGTATTTCGACTAAACATAACCTTTTCTGGTCTAGATAGTTCTGCAATCTATTTCTACAGACTTTTCAATCTTACACTTCGTAGGTTTTATAACTTTTCATACTTTCGATTATATAAACTTGAAAAAAAAAAAAAAAAAACCCACAACTTTCACCACTAAATATTAAGACCAAACAAGCTCAAGAGCCTAAACCAGAATGGACGAACCATGTTGCTTTGCTCTAAAATAATCAAGAAAAATTGGTTGATATCTTTACAAAATTATAATAAATTAACATCTATTTATAATTTTAATTGTTTATAGCCCATTTAAGGAGCAAATAGACTCCCATTAAGGAGACACGAGAAAGGAATTTAATTAAATTATCATGATAACCATTATATTAGTGGTGAATTTGTTTAATGCATTTCGATTAAGGTAGACAAACCTCTTTACCTACATAATGACTCATGTTTTACTCCCATGTCTCCCTGATGTGGCATTTGAATATTAATTTTGAGAGAATAAATTAGTCTCCCTACATGATGAAATCTTTTGGTCTACATCAACAATTAAAAAAATAAGCTCTCCATTTGGGAAGAAGAATTGAAATGCCTAAATCAGAGCATCCATAATGGATGTGTTAAAGTCACATGTTAGGATTATTAGTTAACTAAACGTTAAATTTATGCCTATAATATATATGTTAACATGAATGCTAAAGAAATCTTTTTGATCACATGTTACTTTAGCTAGCACTTTAATATGAGATTTGCTTACTTTCCTGTGTAATCAGATGCCTACATATGAATAATAATTGTTAAATTTAACATGTTCATTGTAGATTTCAAACAATAATTAAATTTAACATATTGACATATCAATTCATATCTACTTTTTTTTTCTATGTGATTAGTTAAATATAACATGCCTATTGTTGATTTAATAAGTTACTACACACACACACACACACATATATATATATATATATATTATAGTAAAATGAAATGAAGTCTTTGATGAGATTTATGATTAGTGATCGCAGAAAAATTCAATCCAATCCAAACACGATGAATGCCTGATCTGAATATAACGAATTTTTCCGATACAAAGATTCATGGATTAGAGATCAGTGGATTGAAGCGATCCGGGAAAGGTTCAGATCGGATCGGATTAGACATGATCCAATTTGACCCGATCCGTGATTATTTTTTTTTAAGACTAAAGTGCAAAAGACTTAAAATAGACATGGCGTCACCTGCCAAGGTCTTAGCTTTCAAATCATTTTTTTTTTTAAACTCATGAAGATGAGTACTTATATGAAGATTTAAAAAAATGTGTTTTCTTATTTATTTATTTATTTTTGCCTTAATGCTTAATTTATGTATTTTGGCCTCTTAGATGTTTGATTATGCAATTAATGATTAGAAATTTAGAAAAAAAAAAAAAACTATACCAATATGGATCTTTTTCTTCATTCAATATCAATCCGATCTGAAACATGGATTTGGATCGGAGTGATGAATTTAAATTTGAATTAGACCAATTCAATCTGAATTCGATGCATTGGCATCACTATTTATGATCAAGTACTTATAATAATGGCCCTCTCCTTCTACAAGATGCCCTATAATAGTAATCCAAGAAAATATGCAAAATGAAACGAACATAAAAAATTATAAGGTGGGTCCCATCCACTAACCTCTTTACTGTTTATGGCTATTACATGGACAAGTGTTCATGTAACATTGCACGTGTTAAGTCAACTAGCATCAACTTTTTAATTATTTGAATTCTACTAATACCCAAAAAGTAAAGAAAGAGAAAGAGCACATTCCACGCCCTTTCCCACGGATTATTACCAACCAAATGAGGCCGCCTAGTTGCTCACGAGTCTTTTGAAAAGCTTAAACTGTAACTAAATCATAAAGTTAATTTTGAAATTTTACGAACTTACACAATTATAAGCATAGATTCTACGATGTAAAAATGCAAAGCATGTAAAGCTAAGCTATATCTATTTGTGACTTAAACAAGATCGAAGTAAATTTTTTACAACTCAACTTAATATATTTATAATCTAATGAAACGTGTAAATAATAATGAGTTGTAGTCACAAAATATTCAACTTGACACTAATTCTTCAGCCGCTCTATGTTCGACCTCAACACAGTCGACAAATTTCTCAACCCTATACGGCATTATTAACCACGAACTTTCGAGAAGCTTCCGGATTTTCAGCTTGAAGTTCAAATAAGAACCCAAATCTGAAACTGAAATTGAAGCTTTGCTAAGGTCATCCATACTCAATAGGTCACATGTGATCTCAAGTTTTAAGAGCTTTCCAGAAGGTTTCTTCATACAAATACAGCTCAGCTTACGACAGTTTTGAAAATCGTAGACAATATTCTCAGGGATTTTGTCTGAAAATCTTACTGAATTCATTAAACAAATTATAAAACCAGCAACAGCATGACAGCATCTGCATGGCCCTTCACAAACTTACAAAGGCAAACAAGAAATTCTTAGTTTAATCCTCTGTTACTAAATATAGTATCATAAACGGACTCTTCTTACACATGTCCATGTGATGTGGAGGATATAGAAAACTTCTCAAGCTAACCCGGGTTTATTATCAGCTAAACCCTTCGTCCAATAGGTGATCACCAAGTACAAACGCTTAGTCAATACTCTGGATCAATCAATACTGATGACCTATATAGTATATACAGTGGACACACATTCCTCTATGCGAATGTGATTAGGTCTAGACTATAGAGTAATGGTACATTGACAATGCTAACAACTACGCCCGACTAAGCTCCACACTTGGCGATCACCCGTTGGTCGAATGGTGGAGCCCTATGTATGGGTGACTAGCATTTAGTAGTAGTTCTAAGAACTACGGTCGACTAAGCTGCTACACTTGGCGATTGCCCATTGGTCGAATTGTCGAGTCCTATGTATAGGTAACTAGCATTCAATAGCTAGAATAGGGAATAAAAATGATAAAAATTGCGGATTCTTGACGACCGAATGCTTGGCATCATTGCATATGTCACCCACAAGACTACTAACATTCAAAATCCAGTAAGCATTTTTCAAGAATAGAAAAAGGCTATCTTCCACCAACTACTTTACAGCTTAACTAACAAAGATACAAAAAACTGGTGAAGCGAAAGCAAGGCTGGCACTTCAGGTGTGGCTTAGAGTGTGTGGATTACATGCAAATACGTGCAGTATGTTCAACCTTGGAAATCAAGAACCAGAAATGATAATTTTCAATTCGAAATTTGATGAAACTGACAAAAATATTAAACAATGAGTGTGATATATCAGAAAGAAGAGGAACCACAAAACATGATATGCATATGGAGAAAGAAGACAATTTTCTACCTTCTTGTTTCTACTTTCTTCACATAAAAGTTGAACTTCAACCTCATGTGAACAGAATATCTGGAAGTGTATCTCTGCCACACTTGCAACTTCCCGTCATTCAGTCGAAATAAACTACTGGAAGAATCTAGTCTACTTGCGAATGTAAATGAAAATTGACTGCACTGAAAATGAGCAACAGTGTTGAACATAGCTTCAACCTGCAATGTGAAAACAAACAGGGAATACGTGCACGAGAAAAATATGATGCAATTATATAAAACCGAGCATCTTTACCTTCGTATTACCAAGCCAAAGGAAGGATTTTTACCACTGTAAATATATTCTCTCAAAGACCAGAAATCTAGCATCAAATCTTTATGCAAAGTAGGCAATGTCTAAGACTATAAAAGCAAGGGATTTGTAATAAAATGAAACCCCAAAAGAAATTATCAAGGGTGTGTTTGCATTAACTTCTTTCCACCTAAAATTTAAGTTCTACTGCTGAGAGTCAAAGTAAAATTTCAATATTATCCATACATCTCATGGTCCCCACGACCATGAGTTTTCAGCAAGATAAAAACTCAGCAGAGCAAGAGCTAAATGTATAGAAAGAAACAAGAAAAGGTCTTGCATCAGAAAAATAGCCAGAAATTGAACTGCATTTTTTACTGACAAAATGGAATATAACTAGTCTTTACCTTGCAGTTTCAGACTGACAAAAAAGTTCTAAGCGGATAAAAGTTTCACACTGATAAGTTAATATCCAACACAAAAAGGAATATTAAAAGGCAAAAAAAAGTACAAGAGAGTCATACACTTAACAAGGGTGAAATGTTTCGAAGAATTACTGCAAGGATTTTACTGACAGAGCTGCTCGACTGCAGCCACTATCTGTGGTGGTTGAACAACAGTCCACTCCTCCAACGTGCCCGCATAAGGAGTTGGGACATCCTGTGAGGACAAACAAACAATTGGTGCATCCAAATAATCATGGAAATTCTCGTTTATTGCAGCTGTAAGACTCGCCCCGATGCCACCTGTCCTCATGCACTCTTCAACTATAAGCACACGGTGAGTTTTCTTAACTGAGTTTCCGATAGTATAGAGATCAAACGGTTTCAAAGACCTGATATCAATCACCTCAGGATCATAGCCTTTGTTGACAAGTATCTTAGCAGCTTGCATGACATGATATCTCATTCTTGAGTATGTTAAGATTGTAACATGTTGACCAGGTCTGACCATCTCGGCCTCTTCGAGAGATAAGACATATTCCTCGTCAGGGATTCTTTCTTTGAGGTTGTAAAGAAGCACGTGCTCAAAAAGGACAACCGGGTTTTCACTACGGATGGCAGCTTTCATGAGACCCTTGGCATTGTAAACAGTCGAACAAGCGACCAATTGGATCCCGGGGATTGACTGGAAGTATGACTCGAGCCGTTGGGAATGCTCAGCTCCGAGCTGGCGGCCGACACCGCCTGGCCCTCGGATGACGGTCGGAATAGTGAACTGTCCACCGGAGGTGTAGTGTAACATCCCACAGTTGTCGGATATTTGGTTGAAGGCTAATAGAAGAAAGCCCATGTTCATGCCCTCGACAACTGGCCGGAGACCTGTCATGGCTGCCCCAACGGCCATGCCAGTGAATGAATTTTCAGCGATTGGGGTGTCGAGGATTCTCAGATCGCCGTATTTCTGGGCAAGGCCTTTGGTGACCTTGTAAGAGCCTCCGTAATGGCCAACGTCTTCACCGAAGACACAAACACGAGGGTCTCTATCCATTTCTTCCTCTAGGCCTTCTCTTAGGGCTTCAAACAGCAAAAGTTCGTGCCTGCAAGTGTGAAATACATTAGCTGAGACGTTTCCAAGAATTCCAGCGATCAGATATACTATATTTCAAAACCTTGTTTCGAAAATAACAACCCAACCCTATAGACTTGACTCTACATGTCATACTAAAGCTCATTTCTGACTTGTGCCAAAATAGCATAAAACCATAAAACATGGAGATTAAAAGCACCACCTATCCATCGGAAAACATAGTCTAGGAAAATTTGTATTTTGAAAAGTTATTTGAGGGGACTAAAAAAATTTACTATTTGGTTCAGTTTCTCTAATTCACAGCTTAATATCTCGTAAATATTAAAATCGTTAAACAACTAAAAGTAATTGCTCTCTGTTACCAAGATCAGTTTTTGACAGGACAAATGATGTTGATGCAAGAAAGGTTCTGAATTCTCATCTTGGTCGATACTTCTAATAAATTTCGGTAGGACCGATCTTCTCATTTCTCCACAAGGTCATTGTGTTCTCCAAGTTCTTGAAATGGTTTTCAAAATGGCTTTCAAATTGTCTTTTTTTCTTTTCTTTCTTAAGACCTTCTGACATGTACACAATTAGATTATTTAAATCCCAAGATCATAAATTTGACATTGGGCCTTTTTATCTCTTTTATCTCTACTGACTATTGCCTGTGATTGTGATTTTGAAAATGGTATCACACTTCTTTGCTTTATCCTTACTTCATTGATTGATTTACTCATTGAAGTATGCCCGAGCATCAAGTGTCTCAAATCCTCGAGCATTAAGTAGTCATAGTTTCTAGGCTTTCAGCATTGCAGTTGACTCTTCACATGAGAAGAACAGATGTAAAGTGGGAAAAAAATGCAAACTTTCAGCAGAAATGCATCTTGTCCGGTGTCAGACAGCAGACATTATGCAGAGATGATCATATGGATTTATAACAAGAGTAAGGCTGTTCATTTTAACTTTTTCCTTGCTTAAAATTAACTTTACTATTCACTTAAATTTTAACCACACATCTCAATATGCTACGCACCTCGTGGACCCCACTATTCAACCAAAAACAAAAATCAGTTTTTAGCAAGATAAAAGTTTAGCTGAACATTCGCTAATTTTTACATGTACAACTATCCAAGTAATGCACAAAAGCCATAAAGTGCAATAAGTATTAAATGGAATAATTGATCAAAGGATGCAAATAGAGACACCATGGTTGATGCCACGAGTACTGAATAAAAGATGCAATTGGTTGTTACTCACTATACTACTCTACACTCGAATAGCAATCTCCAAGACCTTGTCTTAGTAATGCAAGAAATTACTAATAATTGAAACTCACGGTTATACACCTACACATTATCACAAAAAGCGCATTTTTCATTTTCTGTTTCCTTTTTATCTTATTACCAATATCATCCTCATCATCAAACTATCTCAGTTTATCCATCCTACTTTCAGAATTTCACAGTTCATGATTTTCTTGTGTCACCATGGTGAAATAGATAACTTAACCGGGCAAATTTTAAAATTTCTAGAATCATGTAGAAGGGTTTTGCACTTGGAAGCATCCCCATTACACATGTAAGCAAGACAACAAAGACATCACAAGTCGATCGAGATTTGAGCATCACGAAGGTAGATTGATACAGTGCAATTGATATATGTGTCTACTATTCATAAGAGAGTACTCTTAGACTCTGCTAATGCACAATATACAATATCATACTACAGGTTGAAAAGTCACACATTGAAATCCACTAAAATAAGCATCATATTTATGCAATAAGAAGCTTACCCAGGTTTGGAAGCTTCTGAAGCCGAACTCTCCGTCTGCGTCTGAACTCCACCGAAAACAAAAGAAAACAAAATATATTTAGTAATGGAAAAAGAAAATTTAAAGCATAGGAAAATACAAAAATAAATAGAAACACTAAGAGGGTAAAAAGAATTCACTGACCGCAATAGCCTTGGCAATAATCTTTCTTGGTTTGAGGATTCCATGGATAGCACCAGAAATCAACCTAGAATCAGATCTGATAGCTGAAAAAAATAACCCCAAAATTAAAATTATGGTTCTTCAATATAATGTAGGTAAATTGGGACATGTTAGATACAACTTTAAGCATAAAATCACTTTTCCCCCTCATCATTTTCAAAAACTCATTACATTGATTTGCAATTCTTTCAATTTTTCACATATTTTCTTTACTTCTCAACCCCACAACTAAAAATCATTATTTCAATAATTTATATCAAACATACCCTCAGCTTCTTTAATCATAACTAATCGAATTTAATGTGGGAAGCTATACTAAGTTCAATACAACATCATTTTCTCAAACCCACGAATCAAAATCCCGTCTTTCCATAGTTTCCACAGTTCTTGGATGTTTACAGTAACTTAAAAGAAGAAATATCCAATCAAACGGAGACAAATTAAAAGAACACAGAGGAAGACAAAAACTCCAAACCTGGGAAAGAACGAATGGGCAAAGCAGAGGATTTTTTGTAGTGATCCGAAAAGGCAACTGAAGGTGATGCTACTCCGATTGCTTGCAGCATCGCAGCCATTTCTGTACAATACAAAGACCCTTCTCTCTCGAATGTGGTTTGTAAGAGAATGATAGAATGAGAAAATTGAGGAAGAGAGAGATTATATAAATAGATAAGAAATTGAGAAGAAAATGAAAACGGAGGAGGCGGAGATTCAGAGAGAAGAGAAGGTGGCGATGAAACCAAAGAGGAACCAATTTTTGTTTTATTATTATTTTTATGTTTTCTTTGATTTGATTTAGGTTTGATGCGTCAATTCTCATGGGTCATAAATCACCAGTTTGCCAACTAATTTTCCCAAAATTTTGCACTTATTAATTAGGAAAATTGACACAAATAGTCCCAATAAATGTGTCAACTGCTAGTTTGGTACAAAATAAAAAAATATAGTTCCATTGGTCCAAAAAAAAAATTCATGCCAATTCGGTCCATATATATGGAAAATTTGATCCAAATATATGGAATCCCTCCACTTTTATCGATAATTACTTGAAATTTTACTATTTTAATCCCCAATGGTGTTTCTGTCATTCAATTTAAAACAAATTGTGTAAAAGGTTCTAGCCTTTGGGGTTATTATAATCAGATTTCAAAGTTTGAAATATGTATAAATTGATTCAAAATTTTATTAAATTACATAATTTCACCTTTATATATATATATATATATTTATTTGGTCCATAATTAATTTTATCAAATTAATTTGATACTAATTAAATAGTTTTTATTAAAAATTTTCAATATAGTAGTATTTATTCGTATTAGTATAAGATTTTTTAAAAAAATCGTTATAATGAAATGCACGCATATTTTGATGTGAGCCAACGGTTCACAATAAATATAATTATTATATCTCTATAAAATATTAATGCCGTGTGTACAAAAAATAATAAAACAAAAAGAAATTAATTAATGTTTTAAAAATAATTTTACTATATCTCTATAAACTTGTAGGCTGTAAATGGTGGTGGTAATGGATATAGAGCTTGATATATAGTGGCGGGTGTAGGGCAGATGGTGTATTTGATTTACTCGCTGATTACAACAAGCAACGTAATCGCCAACACCCCATTTTTGTGAAAAAATATACGGCCCAAATGAACCTCCCACCATCGTATCGACAGGGCGATTTATGTATTCATCCGGCACTGACGAATTCAAACAGAAGAAGGTCTGGTGGACATAGCGCCTACACAGCCAAGAGGTTAAACAGCAGCGTCACAACATAAGTTCTTTCGCCAACAATGGCAATAGATCACTACGCGTATTTGATTAAATGGGGTGGAGGGTAAAGATGGAACAAAAGTGGGTGTGAGGAGCAAGTTATGGAGTGATTAAAAAAAAAGAGTGGGTGTATGAAGTATGTGGGTATAAGGATTAATTATTAGAGTCCATTTAACACCATTCAATTGTTTTTTGGTGGTGGTTTATGCATTTTGCAAGTCGTACCGTATTGTACTATTCTGATCTTTCTTGCAGGGCGTGTTTGATTGGATGGAAAAAGCGGGAGATTTTTCCATGGAAAATCATTTTTAAGGAAATTTTCTAATATTTTGCTTTATATAAAAAATATTTTCCATTTTCATGTTACAATCAAACACTATAAAGGAAATTAACTTTAATTAATCTATGAAGAACGAACCGTAAACTTCAAATGTGCATCTGAAGAATCAAATAATAAATAGAGAATCACATAGTTAAATAGGGTTTCATCCTATCCAAGAACATAGTTAAATAAAAATTAATAGAAGAGATAGAACCAGCCATCAAGTGAATCACTCAAGAAAATGAAAATCTTTAAAGAGCTCTTGATTCTCCAATTTTTTGCTCACCGTTTTTTTTTTCTTCTTTTCTTCCCAAGAGTCCCCTAATATAGGGTATTTTTTCCATCAAAATCGTGAATCAGGCCCAAACGTAATGGGTCTCCAAGTCTATTAGATTTCCGCGCACAAACTGGACAACCTAGCAGTGTTGACTGTTTGGGTCATAATTTTCTCGCCCGATGTCCGATTGAGGTGATTCAAAATCCTTTGGAAACTAGACAAAATTATTTACAATTCATCCAGAAATAGCCTTTCCCGAATTCCACCTTTTTCTAGGTCAAAATTTGTCCTCAATCTTTAGCACACTTTTGTTCTCGTCCTAGCACTTGGAAACTTTCCTTGTCTTGATATTTCTTTCCTTATTTTGGCTCTTTTTACTCTAATTTTGCTCAACTTTATCCCAAATCTGTTTTTTCTCGTAAAATAATAATATGTTGCAAAACTTAGGCACAGAATAAATAGAAAACACAATTAATTGGAGTTTAACGGCCCTAAATAAATGCGTAAAATGCACTTATCAGAACATAGCCAAATTTGGCCTCGTGGATAATGATCATCATGAAATTGGTGGACGGCTTAATTTGCAGAAATTAATTGGATGTAGTTCTGAATTGCTAACCAGTGAGGATATACAATTCTTCGAATTGGTTGTTTCTGCTGGTTTACAGAAGTTGCAGTGAGTTAAGAACATGCAAATTTGTGTTCTTGACTCTGGATTAATCAATCCATTTGCAGACGGGTGAGTGGGGTGACTATATCTGCTTGTGAGATGCTTGTCTTAACGTCCTCTTCTGTGCATTTTTGGTGGATATGTTTCACCACGTTCATTTTTACAATTTGCAACTATTGATGTCTCAACATAAAATGCATATGCGATAAGTAGTAGAAACATGCCGTTGTATTTATGGATAATATGCCATAAGGGAAAAGGAAGTACTTGCATAACCTTCACAGATAAAGAGTAAAATATTTAGTCTTTGTGCTTATAGAATCTTTATCTCTGTGATTGTGGCATTAAATGTTTTGTGATTGTTCACACTGCACGTTGATTGAAGATTCACATCCCGGAGAACAAGACTAGAGAATAAGTTACATAGTTTAGACGGCACTAAGACAAACTAAGTCGAATGACACCTCAACTTTTTCCGCAGACGTACATTTTACAGCTTATTGTTTGGTAAATTTTTCATTGTGTTGGGTCATTGGTGGATCTAATGTTTCAAAAATGCCTTAATCTCATTTGGATCAAATGATTGTCAACATTTTATACCCCATGCCATCGGTTTTATACTATGAAATGCCATGGTAAGGAGTTTCCTTTTTCTTCTGCAATTGTCAATCTTTTTCAAGTTGACTAGTAGTGCCCAAATAGAATTAGTCCATTTTGCTTGCTCATTCCTATGTGCGATATCAGCATCTAATGGGAAATGAAATATCCTAAGGTTTCAGACATCTGCAGGGAAGAAAGGTGTAGCTGATGGAAGAGTGAAAAAAGATTCAGATGGGCTGAAGGTGGGTAATCTTGATTTCCTCTCCTTTAGAGTCCTAATTTTAAGTCGAACAATTCGTGATCTCCTATTGTTTCCACATGTCATAGATCAATCAAGCAGATGATGTGGAGTCTAATGATTCTGAGTAACGAAACTTAAGAAACAAAAGGTGTGGGAACTGCAATTTTTAGTCAGTGGGTGTAAATCAAATGCTGATATATTAACCATATAAGATGATTCACTATGCTTTCTTGCTGTTATGATGTATCAATCAGTCTTTGATTTCTATTGTCCTCTCTTTCTCTCTCTCTCTCGGCCAAATCATCTATTCCTTCTGTGGCTAGTGTCCAGTTTTGTGTATTTATGCGGGGCAACTACTCTGTTTTGCCCAGCTAGGTAGGCATTTGATCAGTTTTTGCTTTTAAGATTATTACATTCAGAATTTGCAGATAACTAATTTTCATGAATATGTTTTAGACTTGATTGGGCCAGTATTTTGCACAGAATTTACAGGACTTGAAAGATATCTGATTAATAATTTTAGAATCTCTTGGTTTTCTCCACAACTTTTAATCCCCAGGAAAACACAATGTTGTACCATCAAAGGAACGTCACTAGAAAATACATTTATTCACAGGGGATTGACAAAGTATCAGTTCATCTAGGAGAAGAAATAAGTTTTAGGAACAATTACAGGGTGATAACTCTGTTCCCCGAACTTCACTTACTCTGTGGAGAGCAGAAAGGGGATGAAGATAGAGCATGACAGCCTTGTAGAATGATTTCAGTGATTTGGCACTCCCGAATCATCTATATACGAAGTCATTTATCTTCAATTCATGTCTCACATCACCTCTCTGTTGTTGGTTGGTGTGGTTCTTCCATGTATTTTCTATCCAATCGGTAGTGGATAGAAAATAATGATGATGATATATTTAATCGATATCTTTAAACAATAAAATAAACATTGAAATTAAAGATTATAGATAAAGCGATATTTTTGTGATTTTTATATTATCTTATCTTATAATTTGGATTTGATTTGAATGATTTGGCATGTGCAAAGTAAATAGTATTAGATTTTGAGGAATATGCAAATAGAGAATGGATAGACATAAACATATATTAAAAAAGTAAAAATATATATATAATAATATAATTAAGGTAAGAAAAGAAATGGGCAGGAAAAGAGAAGACGAATACTTTTGTTTATATATATATAGCAATTAGCAAATAATTATTAATTTTTAATTGTGTCTACTCAAGAAGCAATTGTTTGCAATAGCTAGCAATTACATATCCTCCCATTTAAATGGGCGGTTGAGATTCCATGATTCAGCAAACTTCTGTTGAAGATCTGAGGTTGATGGATCAGATTCCCACACCTTAAACAGGCACTTAATGGCTTTTTCCAGTTCATGCCCTGGGGTATAACCATGATCAGCCATAAGCTCCACAATTAGGTTCAGAGCATCTTCACAACCTCTTCTATTTATCGAAGCATCCATATTGAGATGAGGCTCAACCCCTCTGAAAATCGAAGCTTCCCTATTGATAATTTTGACTATATTTGCTGAATCCAACAAAACTTTACCATAAGACCGCTCAGGGGTTATATATTTGAATAGATACTTCAAGTGATCCTTGCAAACCCATCTAAGGTATGTCCAAGGCCTTTCATCCTCAGGGTGAATTTCAATGGCTCTTAAAGCATAATGTGCTTCCTTTAGCATCATGTCAAACGTTAACTTTCCCATGTTACAATATCTTGATACAAGAAAGCATCTCTGCATACAATAGTTTATTTAAAGAAATGAGGAAAGAAACTAATAAGATGGCGTCGGACTTTCATAAAATGGAAATCGTAAATACAGAGATAATACAAGAAGCGAGTGATGCCAAGTAAAATTCATATAGCAACAGAGAACATAAGGATTAAAACCAAGAAATTGAAACAAGTATACATATACTGAAAATTTATCCACTTATGGGGCCCATTGCTTTTATCCCATTTTTAACTGAATGTAAACCTTAATTTGAAGAATTCATGCTCTATGATTATTCTGTAATCTAAATGGGCTAAGTAACTATAAACTAGCATTGCAAAAAAATACAAATACAAATACAAATAAAATAAAAAAAAAAAAAAACAAACAAACCACCATGAAGGCCAGGTGCATAAAAGAATAGTTGAAGAAAATCAAGCAACTCGACTGTATCACATAAAAGCTAAAAGCTTCAGAATCCTTGGAAGTATTTACAGAACTAAGCTGCTAATGGTTATGAAACTCCTTCATTCAAAGCCACTCTAGCTTTCCCATATGCAGTTCCCAAGCATCTCTAAGACTTATGCACTCATGACAATGTGCAGGCATAAATTGGCAGTTAGGATTGGACAGATAGGTCATGATAAGTCTACCAAGAATACCTTTTTCCAAGCAAATGTATTAAAAACGTCATCTGTAAGGATTTCATTACTGTGATCAAGTTGACGTTGAAGAAACAACTGCACAAAGACACAAAAAAAAATAAAATAAAATTCTGAAACTTTTACACTGAGTAAATTGAAAATATAGAACTGGATAAAGAAATGGTCTCCCGACCCCTAAAAAAAACAAGGTATACTCTAATCTACCTGGTTTTCAGCATCCTCATTGGCAGGTATCTCAACAGAGTCTAATTCATCCAATTCATTTTTCAAGTCATTGTTACTTCTTGCACCTTCAGGGTCGAGGGACGCATCAATCAACTTGCCTCTCTTGCTAGCGTGCTTATCTGGTGCTTACCATTGAATTGCAATTTGGCAAGTAGAAAAAGAAACTATATTAACAATAATCACACACATGGACCCACCAGAAAAATTTTCGGATTACAGTTAAGAGGCTGCCGGATATAGAGGCAAGTAGAAAATAATAAACAACCCCATAAAAAATAAAAGAGATGTTCTTGACAAAATTATTCTCCCCTAGGGATGGTGGTTGAGCTGACGGTGATTGACATCATCAAACACAAATTCACAAAAACCTAAATAAACAAATAAATTCTCAGCATTGTTCCAACCCTAGGGAAGAAGCTTGGGTGAGGCTAAATGCACCCACCCCCATCTCAGCCTCTTCCCATTATACCTTCAACCAAATTAAAAAAATGAAAAAACAACAACGGGGAACAAGTTGCTGTACAGCGTGTTTTTTTTTTTTTTTTTGCAGGCTTAACACCAAAAAAAAAAAAAGGAAAAGAAAAGAAAAGCAAAGCGTAAAATTAGAATAATTTTGCGGGTGGTAACTTAGCATTGCTGAAAAAAGTTTTGAAGGTGGTAACTTAGCATGGCTGTGTTCACCCCCTCAAGGGGGCGAACACAACATTCGCCCGGTTCATTTGCTTTGTTAGCTTTAGCGTTTGTGTTCGTCCGAGCAATACTTACAATGTTATATATTTCACCACTAAGGCCTTGTTCTTTTGCACATAAATTTATATGCACGCAATTCCGTACAACTTCACACACATTTTCAACCACACATATATTTTTCAAAATAATCTTAACCACACATTTTACACGGAATACTGTGCATGACAACTTTATCACCAATCAAACATACCCTAAATACTTACATTGTAAATCTCATCCATTACAGATCGATAAATGTAGCTCTCCCAACAATGGCATGAAGAACTGCAGAAGCTAGGAAAGAGAAGAACTCCAGAAGCGAGGAACGTGTGTGCACAGTGCACCTGTTTTGAAGCTCTTACAGCAATGGCTGAGTGGAGGGTTTGTGAGGTTTGTGATGCGATTTTAATTTTTGAAATAGAAGGGTAAAATGGTAATTTTGTTTAGGGGTATTTTTGAAAGTAAAATTGGATGGGTGTATTAAGCCATGGCCAAAAATAATTTATAAAGCCTCAGAAAGATTATCAGAAGAAATCACCATTTCTAGAGGACGATCGAAGTTTAGAAACAACAACTTTTCGGACAAAAGATCATAAAAATAAAAATCCAAACAGAGAGAAGAATGGCGATAAGGCGTACAAGATCTTAGAAGGGTGGGGCTAAATGCACCCACCCCTTTACTAAATACACCCATTTTTTTACCATTTTTAAAAATAAAAGAGAAACAAAAAAAGGAAAATAACTAAAATACCCTCCCTTTTCCCTCCCTCTCCCCTCTCTCTCTTCCCTCTTCTCCCTCTCTCCTCTGTCTCCCTCTCTCTCTCTTCCCTCTTTCCCGCTCTCTTTTGTCTCCCTCTCTCTCGCCCTCTCTTCCCTCTTTCTCTCTCCTCTCTCCTCTCTCTTCTCTTTTTTTTTTCATGTTTGTTTGCAAACAAGTTTTTTGCATTCGTTGTGTTCAGAGCTTGTTCGCTGTGTTCAGAGTGAACAAGTATTTAAAAAAAATTTTAAACTAAAAATGAGTAATTTTTTAAAAAAATTTCATGTTACCCTTACTAATTGCACCGGCCCAATCGTAGATTTTTTGTTCAAATTTTTTACAACCACTTTCATAAATAATTTTGAAATTTATTTTTAAGTTTTTTACAACCATTTTGACGATTAATTTGGAAATCTTTTTGATGATATAGTAATTAACTTTATCCTATTAGTGTTAAATATAATCATTAAGAAATTCAAAATTTTTAAACCATTCACGAGTAATTTTGAAATTTCTTTTAAATTTTTAACAATCACTTTAATGATAATGAATTTCGAAATTTCTTGAATAATACAGTAATTGTATCCAGTAAATTGTTAAATATAATTATTGAAAAAACTTTAAATTTCAAAAAAAAAAAAATTTTTTTGGCATGTTCGCCCCCTTTTATGGATGTTCGCCCTCTTGGGGGCAAACATGCTAAAAAAAAAAAAAAGGAAAGAAAAGGAGCGAGGGTAAAATGAGGATATAAAAATTAATGGATGTATTTAGTAAAAGAGTGGGTGCATTTAGCCCCACCCATCTTAGAATCCATCACAACATTCAAATCGAGGGTAATATCAACATATACAGACCCTATATATAGACAAATAAAATCTGATAGTACCTGCCATGTCGACTTATCCTTGTAGAAATAGAACGATGGCTCGTCCCCTTTCTTCTTCTTTCCAATTCCCGATCGAGGTTGCTAGAAGCTTTCCACAAGCGGGACGCCATCGTGGATTGCCCGAATAAAAGAGTTTAGTTGGGCCTCAAGCAAACAGTGTAGATTGGGCTTAGCATTTACCTTGGCGGTATACTTTCACAAAAATCATTAGATAATTCACAAAAGGGTGCGGCTAAATATACCCAATAAATTTCTTTGTGCACCCAATTTTTTTTAAAATTCCAACCATACCCTTGCTAAAAAAAAAAAAATTCGTTCGCTCCACTAGGAGCGAACTCCCACAAATGGGAGTTCGCTCCATGTGGAGCGAACTCCCATTTGGGAGTTCGCCTCATTGCAGCGAAACGCCGATTTTGGCGTTAAGTCGCCTGTGGAAGCTGACGCGTTTTTTTTTTAAATAAAAAATAATGTACGAAAAATTTTTTGTTTAAAATTTTTATAACTATTTTCATGAGTAATTTCTTTAAGTTTTTTTAAGCCATTTAAAGTTTTTTTTAATAATTATATTCAATACGCATCGGATAAAACCAATTACTCTGTAATAAAAAAATTAAAATTCATCATAGAGTAGTTACAAAAAACATAAAAATTCGTCAAAATAGTTGTAAAAGTGGTAGCAACAATTTTAAATTTTTTAATAATTGTATTCAATACTAATTAGATAAAAGGCAATTACTTTATTATTAAAAAATTTTAAAATTTATCGTCAAATGGAATGCAAAAAACTTGTAGATGTAATTTTTATTATAATTTTTTGTTCAAATTACTCCGAGTAGTTTCGAAATTTTTTTCAAGTTTTTTGCAATCCTAAATTTTAAAATTGTTTTAATAATAAAGTAATTGCCTTTTATCTGATTAGTATTGAATACAATTATTAAAAAATTTAAAATTTTTGCTACCACTTTTACAATTATTTTGATGAATTTTTGTGTTTTTTGTAATTACTCTATGATGAATTTTAATTTTTTTTATTACATAATAATTAATTTTATCCGATTCGTATTGAATATAATTATAAAAAAAAACTTTAAATGGTTTAAAAAAACTTAAAGAAATTACTTATAAAAATAGTTATAAAAATTTTAAACAAAAAATTTTTCGTACATTATTTTTTATTTAAAAAAAAAACGTTCGCTCCACACGGAGCAAACGCCAAAATGGGCGTTCGCTCCCAAATGGGAGTTCGCTCCATGTGGAGCGATGGGAGTTCGCTTCCAGTGGAGCCAACGCCGATTTATCGGCGTTGGCTTCATTTCGGAGCGAGCGAATTTTTTTTTTTAGCGAGGACATGATTGTAATTTAAAAAGAAAACTGGGTGCACAAAGAAATTCACTGGCTGTATTTAGCCGCGCCCTTCACAAAATTCAAGAGGTAATTCACAAAAGTCCGGCAATAGTGGAATCCGGGTCCGTATCCGATCCTTATGTTTAGGGTTCGATTTCATTGTCCCCGACATCTAAATCTAAATCGTGGCGATATCAACGAGGTACTGTCAGATTTTATTTGTTCAAAGAGGGGCTTTTATGTTGATTTCGGTCTCGATTTGGTTGAAATGAACGATTCTAAGATTTTGCCAGCCCTTAGCCGTATCACCATTCCATTAATCTCGCTTTTTAGATTGATGTTGATCTTGCCCTATTAACAGCCACTTTTGTCGTGGTAAGATTTCCTAGATTACTTTTTGTTTTAAAAAATTGTTGCTTTTGTCGTACGTAGTATTTATTTAGTTTCCCGAAAAATTTTGTTTCTAGGCGGTAATAGAAGAAACACCGATTTCGTTCATGGCGTGTCTTGTTTCTGTTTTTCCTTCTTTCTTTCTTTTTGTTACGATGATGTAAATGGTTGTCTCTTGATGGTAGAATTTATTTATTTGTATTTGTTCAAGTGTTGTCGTTCGTTTGATGATAATCTTCCACCAGCAAAATTGATTTCTGCCGTTGTAATCTGGACTCTAGATTCTCGAACTTCTGCAGTTTGTTTTTCTTAATGGTAATCTTGCTCTTTTTTTTTTTCTTTTAACAAACATCGTTATTTCTAGCTTGTAATCTTCCTCAAGAAAGTGTACTTTCTTCGTGATATCTTCCTCGTAGTCCTGCTTTCCCTGAAAAAAAATGGCTTTTCCTTGATGGTTTTTTATTATTACTACTATTTTTTAAATTGATGATGATACCTTCTTTGTTGTTTATTAGATTTGCAAGGTTTTTATCGGTGGTATTCATAGTCATTACATCAAAGCTAGTAAACATGTAATGTTGTAACTACACACAAGTCAATATCGCACACTCACCACACACATTGAAATTCCTAATTTAACCTAGTAAAATTAGGAATTTAAGTGTGTGGCAAGCGTGTGGCATTGACTTGTGTGTGCTTATAGCATTTTCCTTGCCAGTAAAATTCGAATAGTCTTCGCTACCTTGGGTGGTGAGTGACATTTGATTTTTGACCAATTTATCATTTATGTTTATATTTTCATCTATATCTATCTATATTAAGTAAATGTGTAATATTGAATGACCACCTGTGAGCTGCATCTCTTTGTAAAATTGTTGCTTTGTTCTTTTATTGTGACATAATTATAGTCTTATTTTATTTATTTATATTATATTATATTTTTTATTTTTTCTAGTGATAGCATTGCACCGGCGAACACCTAGTTGTAGTCTTTTGAGTCTTATAGCAATGGAATTGGGAGGAACGAGCCCTATAGATCAACTAGGGCACTTAGAAGATTATGGAAGGCTACCTTTTTCTTATATTAATGACAAAGAACGTGAGAAGCATTACTATGACCTAGATCCAGAATGGGCTCTTGAGTTAAAGGAGATATATGCTGATTGTATTGTACGTCCCAATGCAGAAGAAAACTCCAGGCCTTCAGTGCTAGTCCTTGACAAGCGACCCAAGGTAATATTGCTTCTTCTCAAAGAGAAAATCATACTTTTGTCAATCCCTTGTGAGTAAAAAAATGTTTTTGCATGTTGTGTTGTTGTTCAATTTTATTTGTACTTAGACCTTAGTTATTTCCTTGGGATGGTCAAGAATTTTTGGGTAATTCCAAGTTCTGGAGTCGACAGCATTTTGAAATATTTGACCCATCGGTTCTGATTGTGCAACTTCTTTTATTGAAATTCTTTGAAAAAAGTGCGCTTAAGCTTGAAAAAGTGCGTTCAGGTGTAAGAAAGTGCGTTCAAGCGCAGAAAAGCTTGAAGCGTGACCACGGTGCTTATTCACGCTTTATACGTTCTAGAGCACTACTTGAAAGTGTACTATCTAGTTCTGTTTATCAGCACATATCTTGGCAACTTGATACAAGAAAGTTCAATTGTTCTATATCAGCTTTGGACTTTTAGGCGTCTCCTAGTTGAGAGACAGCGATTGGATTTACATCAAGAACTGTCCTATCTTGAGCAAGCTATGGAAAAGGATAAAAAAAACTATCAATTGTGGTAAGTGATCTTTGATAAAAAGTATTATATTGGTTTAGTTATTCCAATTTATCAAATTGGATTGTCATTTTTTACAAGCTTAAAGTTTAAGATCTAATTATTCATCTCGTAAATGATATAATTATCGCAAGTTCGAGCCTGACCTAAGTTAGTGGCCGTGATCATATCAGGTATGAAAGATACTAATGATTGGGCTTTTGGGGTTTGAAAGCTTCAATTTGTGTTTGATTGGTGTAGGTATTTCATCGTGTTGAACTTTTTCAATGATTACTAGATACTTTTGTACTTTGAAATGGAAAAGGTGCTTTGGAGACACTTCAACACACGTTAAATTCACTCGAGAAAATTTTGATGTGTCATTTTTAATTTGTATTAGAATCAAATGTCGCATAGTCAACGTAAAGTTAGAACCTGTGGGCACATAATGATATAATATTAACCTGTCATCTTTTCTTTCTGTTGAAATGGAAGGAACAAGCTTCTTTTGCAGAATCCATTGCTATGTGCATCTTAAAGCATCAATCTTGTTCTTTCCTTTCTTGTTGCCATGTTAACTCATGACTGTCTTTGCGGTTTTACATACATGCAAATATATGTACGAGCGCACACATTGTTCACAAGAAGCTTGAATAAGTAAATGCAATGATATGTCTGCAGGCATCACAGGAGGTGGATTGTTCTGAGGCTTGGAACTACTGCTGCGAGCAAGGAACTTGAATTCACAGAGATGCTTATCGATGAAGATGCTAATAACTTCCGTGCTTGGAACCATAGACGGGTAAATTGGAATTCATCTTGTGTTTAGAGAAGAAGTGATTTCCAAAATTTTAGTGACTACATTTGTTTATGCAGTGGGTTTTGCAAGCACTTGGTGGAGATTGGGGACTTGAACTTGCCTATTGTGATAGAATCCTTGAAGAAGACATTTATAATAGCTTTGTTTGGGATCAGGTATTTTTGGTAGATTTTTCAATATCCATTCGATTAAAACGTTATGAATGTTATAATGATTCTATTTTTTTTTTTTTTTTTTTTTTAGAGATACTTTGTTGTAACAAGATCTCCTACTTTGGGAGGGATGGAAATGATGAGGGATCAGGAAGTGGACTATGCTCTAAAAGTCATTGCTACCAAACCGTGGAGTGAATACCCTTGGACATACATCAAAAGACTTTGCGCTGATGACTCGCAATCTCTGGTTAACAATTGTTCGGTAAAAAATACTTGTATGTCTGTTTTGCAGAGTTACATTGATCTGGTGAAAGTGTCCAAGATGGAGGGTGTAGCATGTGTTCCTGCAAATGCTTTGAACATGGAGGATGTATCTGCTTGTGCAAATGCTTTGAACATGGTTTGGCATCTTATCAAGGTTGGTGTAGGACCAAGTGACAAATGGATAGCTGTGATTGAGGCTCTCATTGAATCTGATTTAAAATTTGCAAAATTAGTTGTGTTGTCTTTGCAATTTGATGGATGTGATGTGAACGAGTTGCGTTCCAGTATACGTTGTGCAGGAATGTCAGAGAACCGCAATTTATCTGTTAAACGTCTAAGATGGGGTGCAATGACTGTTCTTTTGGTCCTTGGATTGAAATACTTTTTGTGAGGCATCGTTGGAGGATTGATCGCCTCCCCATGTGGGGAGCCTCTCCACGCCACATGTCCCCCGCTAATTGGAGGGGAGCCTCAAGTGGGACCTGGAGGGGCCCTCAAGTGAGGGTCCCCTCCAATCGGGGGAGACGTGGTGTGGGGAGCTTCCCCATATGGAGAGGGTATCTTGTGGGCATTGTTGATGTCAATGTATATAGTATTGTAGTATTTGAATAATGAACTGTCTTTAGTATTTAACTATTTATCGTTGATGTTATATCATTAATTGTGTATTTTATTATTTAATTGATGTATAGAGGAGTATTTAATTAGCTTTTACACCCGTGCATTGCACAGGATAAAAATAGTGTAAGTTGATGTTTGTGAAGCACTGATAAGAAGGCAGGTTTGTTTATTACACATGTACATTTCATAAAATTGGTCATGGCCATATAATATAGCTGTTATACATAATATGCTGGGCCATGTTTATGCATTTGTAAAATAAATAAAAAGTCAATTTTTTAAAATTTATATTAAGTTTTAAAATACACATTAAAAAAAAAAGGCTGTATTTCTGCCATGATCAAGTTTGCCTCGAAATTCTAGTTCTAGTAACATTTCATAATTCTCCTTTGATAACCAATCTATACATATATAAAAATAGCCCCTTTTCCTGCCTAAATATATTATTTTTTTAATTTTTAATTACATTTTTATTCCACATCATCTATTCTTCCCGCCTATTGTATTTGCCTAATATAATTTTCTACTTATATATACAATACTCTACTAGGATAATTATATATGCACTCTGTTGTTTATTGATAGATTCGAACACTAAATTTAACCATTGTCTAGGGTAAAGAATCCTCCACCCTCCCTCCCTTGTTCAATGCCTTATTTTCAATGAAATTAACCATTGTCTAGGGTAAAGAATCCTCCACCCTCCCTCCCTTGTTCAATGCCTTATTTTCAATGAAATTAGGGTGTGTTTGATAGGATTCCAGGAAAACCGAATCCCGGAAAATCGATTCTCACCCTTTTCTTGGATTGAGTTTTCAGGAAAATCATTGTTTTTGTGCTTTAAGGACTTGTACCTGGAAAACGAATTCCCGGAAAACATTTGCAATCAAACACACAAGTTGAAAAATGATTTTCTTGATTTGACATTTTCCTAAAAAATATTTACCAATCAAACACACCCTTAAATTCACATTCCTCCACCATTAGCAATTTGCCGACTGCAATTATTCCAGTGCCACCAACCCACAGCTTCCTCCAGCCTTATTCCTCTCTCTCTCTCCCTCTCCCTCTCTCTCTCCCCTGCGCAATATACATTGTTTTGTCAATAAACCTGTTCAATATACATATGTTATGTCTCTCTCGACTTTTCATTTTCTGAAGTCAATAATCTTCCCACTTCTACAATTCTTATGCAATTTTCAATAAAAATTCACTAAGACACGGCTAAACCGCTAAATCCATTTGTCGGATGATAATTATCCTCAAGAACTAATACTCCATCAATCATTTTCCTTGAGATAGGATGTAATTAATTAAATATAATATGCAGAGAATCCTAGATTAATTTGTTAAGGTGTTATTTGTAAATTTAGTGGTGGTGTGACTATTATAAGAACCCTTTTTTTTTTAATTGTGGTGTATTTAAAATGTGGTGTAGTAAGAAGAAATTATGGTGTATATATAATTACCCTACTCTATATATGTAGAAAATGAAACTTTTTTCTTATTACTATTTTTATTTATTTAAATCCATTTTCCCATCTAAAACCAACTCTCTTAATTTAATTTTTTTTACCTTATTAGCTTATGTTATGTTATTAATTGTAATTTAGTTAACCTAGATAAATATTATATATTTTCGATAAATTTCAAAATTTTTTTGAACCGATAAATTATTATTATTATTATTTGTACTTTCAAATCTACAATTTATAAGTTTATGTATTGAATAATATAAGGGTGTTCCAAAAATTAAAATAATTTGTTGACTGATAATTTTTTCATAATTTTTGTATTAAAAAATAAAATTAATTAAATTTAACAATTTTCACTAAGATTTAATTTTTTTAAAATCTAAAAATTTTGCACTAGGATTTAATTTTTATTCGATAAAAAATTACAATTCATTAAATTTTTACACAAAAATTAAAATAAAAGCGTAATATTAAAATTTAAAAATGAGATCAGGACCATTACTTAAGTCTAGAAAGAATTAATTATTTTGACAAATAATATATAAAAATAGCCTTTTTTCTTGCCTAAACATATTCTTTTTCTTAATTTTTTTATTTTAATTACTTTTTTATTCCACATCAACTATTCTTTCCACTAATTGAATTTGTCTAATATAATCTTCTATATTATATGTACAAAATGAAACTTTTTTCTTATTACTATTTTTATTTCTTTAAATCCATTTTCCCATATAAAACCAACTCTCTTAATTTAATTTTTTACCTCATTAGCCTATGTTATGTTATTAGTTGTAATTTAATTAACCTAGACAAACATTATATATTTGCCATAAATTTCAATTTTTTTTGAACAGATAAATTATTATTATTATTTTTTGTACTTTCAAATCTATAATTTATAAGTTTATGTATTGAACAACATAAGGGTGTTCCAAAAATTAAAATGATTTGTTGACTGATAATTTTTTCATAATTTTCATATTAAAAAGATAAAATTCATTAAGATTAATAATTTTTACTAAGATTTAATTTTTTTAAAGCTAACAATTTTCACTAAGATTTAATTTTTATTCGACATAAAATTACAATTCATTAAATTTTTATATAAAAATTAAAATAAAATCGTAATATTAAAATTAAAAAATAAGATCAGAACATTACTTAAGTTTAGAAAGAATTAATTATTTTGATAAATAACTAGTTAAGAAACAAAAAATAATTAAAATTGACAATCCTGCTAAGATTAATTTTTGTGGCATACAAAATTACCATTCACTAAAGTTTTATACAAAAATTAAAAAAACTTATTGGTAGTTGGTTGGGTTTGAGATACCACCGCACTACTACGATCCTCAATTTGTATTAAAAAATTTAAAAATTAGATTGGACCTATTAATTAATTTTAGAAATAGTCAATTATTTTTATAAATAATTCATTAAGAAGAAAAAATTAATTAAAATTAGCAATTTCCCTTAAGGTTTAATTTTTTTGTGATAAAGAATTTCAATTCATTAATTTTTAAATAAAAATTAAAATAAATGTGTAACATGAAAATTAAAAGCTCAGCTTAGAAAGAATTAATTATTTTAAAAATAATAGTCAGGTAATAGATGAAAATTAATTAAAATTAGCAATTTTGCGAAGATTTAATTTTGGTGTGATAAAAAATTATGAATCATTTAATTTTTATACAAAATTAAAAGAAATGTGTAACATCTATTTTGTTTAATTAATCGTTAATTGCAATATTATTTAATTTTTTAATTGATTGAATCTATATCATTTGAAAACACAATTAACTGATATGAGTTGTGTTTTGAGTTAAGAACTCTAGAGAATAAATTAATATATGCTCAAAGATGTGTTGTAACATCTATTTTGAGAATAGTAAATTAAGTTGTGTGAATTATTAATATTTCTTTTTGGATAATTAAGGGTGTTTCAAAGGATCTGCACCCTTTTTTTTAAGTAACAAGCTCCAAAATATATTTTCAAATGGTAATGATTTTTTTTTATTTTGACACAAACAAAGACTTACATAATAATTCTTTGACTTAATCCATTGCTTTCACTAGGAAATAAATCCAAGAATTCTTACTAAACAATTGGCTATTGACTCAATCAATTATTAGAATTATACGACTCAATTAGAATATTTTAACCGACTGTTGACTATATTAAATATTTATCTAAATTTCTATATCCTAAATAAATATTAAGAACCCTACCTATTTTAAATTATTTATTTTATATCGAATTTTGTCAGTTGAGATTTTATTTAATTTTTAAGTATAACCAATTATGTGTTATAAAAGTATGAAAACAATAGAGAGAATTTAGAGAGAATGAATTCGAATGAATTCTCAGGAATGAATTTCATTAATAACTGAAGCCCTATTTATAGGAAAACTTCGAATGGTACAACCGTAATTACATAATTTCATCAAGGGTATAATAGTCATTCACATATAATAATTACATCTTTTACCAAATTATTCCTCCACCAAATTATTCCTCTACCAAATTATTCCTCATAATTCATAACCACCAAATTATTCTCAATTATTCATAACACTTTGAATGACTATTAATACAAATGTCTTCCTGACTTGTTTGGAGAAAAACCAGTGGGAAAAAACTTCCAAACCGACAGGATAGCTTGAGTGGTTATATCTTCTTCATCAAAACATTGCTCCCCCGATGTCTTCCAATGTATAGGAGTATTCATGTGCTGCCTCGTTAAAACCTTGTCAAGAAAACCCAGTGGGAAAAAACTTGATCGAAGGAAAAAGAGTACAACTGCTCCGTTTGATTTCATATCTTGAGAACTGATATCTTTACTTCTGGTAAATGATTTCAATATCATCATCGTTTGGATCTAAAGCATTAGCTCCATTATAACTTGATCCAATAGATACATCAGTATCAATTTCTCCTATCGTTCTCAATATACCATGAATATGCCTCGTTAAAACCTTATTAGGAAAAACCCAGGTGGGAAAAACCTAATGAAGGAAAAAGAGTACATTATTCATGTGAATACGCCTTTAAAGTTGCCTCATTAAAAACCTTGCTAGGAAAACCCAATGGGATAAAACCTCAGTCAAGGGAAAAAGAGTGCAACGCGTATTTTATACAAGTATGCTGTAAGCATTTCAAAATCTTTCATACATTTGTATGAGTATCATATACATTGATTTTATACTCTTCTGTTCATTTAGAGTGCATCAATTTTCTTACACAATTACAAAACATTCACCATGAACACATGTCTCCAAATACACAATTTAAAGCATATAAATTCATCGTAAAAATATGTAAACATATAAGTAAACCTTCATAACTAACTAACACTTAAAATATATCATTTAACATTTAATACTCACTTAATAGGTTATTTCATTCCCAGGGCTTAGCTCACCCTTTAGGGTACTCATAAACACGGGTTTAGCTCATCCGATCCTTTAATTTCCTTTTCGGTACTACACACACGATCGGTAATTTAACTTTCATGAGCATGCAACATATAATGACCACCATGCTTATCTTTAAACTTGAGCACTAGTCATCATCATCTCATCATCTCATAAGTTAAGGATTTCACATTCACCATTTATCATCTTCAATATATCTCAATATTTTCATTATCATTGATCATATGTAGCGCTACATTTTCATATCGTGTCGACACTTTTCAATTTCATTTCTTTCCCCATATCGACATAACTTATCGAGATATCTCATTATCAATCCTCTTGTAGGATTACACAATATAGTTATGTCTATATACTCTTCAAGAGCATATGCCTCCGTTATTAAGACCATCTTTTATAATTTGCTTTGATATATATGATTGGGGAAATATCAACGCTTCTGGCGTGCTAACTTATCAAAGCATCGTGGCTGATATATGTGATTGTTCATAGCCTTTCATGCATCTTTGAACTTCAAGTTCGTATTTCAATTTCGACGATATAACATGATGCATTTCACATATTATTTTCAACCTTTAATACTCCCCTCATGCTGAGAAAATTTAGAACACCAAAACTCATACAGTTGGTATGATTTTAATCATATATGTTCTCATCATTCAGCCTTAATATGGGAATTTAGACCGTTTGCATTCTATTCTCGATATCGGCAATTTATTTGAGGACTTTAAATAATTTGCCATATAATATCCCACTTGTATGCGCATACTCAAATCCTTCAGGGATTTATTCAAGTATTGGGATATACATTTACTAGCTTTATTATTAAATCTGAAAATCATGCTCATACCGTGAGCAAATATTTCGTAAATTTCAAATTACGAATCATATACACATGTGACTATCTAGTGGATCCATATCATAATATCTAGTAGTCCACATGGAGGATGAGTGGACCCATATTTCTCATCCTTTATTTCAGATATATTTGGGATTTATTTCCAATATTGGCTAGTAATGATTTCATCATTTATCGAGAACAATCATTGAAGAATTCTTTTAATTCTTCACTTGAAATATTGATTTCAATAATTATTTAAACCGGGATGGTCAGTCCGGTTTTACAAACGAGTATTATTGAACTTCTAGTTGATGAGAAATTCTTATATCGATTTCACTAGTATCGTATAGTGCTCAATATGATTTATCACGAAACAATTCACCACATATTCCATCACCTTTTAGTGACATTATTGTCTACTCTTCGCTCAAACACGAGTTACTGACTCATACGCATCACATCCGCTATTATTTAATTCAAATCGTAGCTCTTACGCTTCATATTATTTATTTAAAATCGAGTCTTATTTCATACGCGTCGTATTATTCTATAAATAAATCATCAAAATTATTGAAAAATTCATCCTAACAAGGGTCTATACATTATAATGGATCATATGCTCTCAAATCTTCGGAAATACTATCCATCACTACCGATCAAAATCCTAAAAAGGATTTATCGATGTAGGCTGGAAAGATTAAGGATGCTAATGAATAAGGGTATCCCACAAGATATCCGATGCTTGATTGAAGCAAAGGTTCGATTATCTGGTGAGGTTTCAATTCCTTCTAAATACATGCCTGGTATGGGTAAAAGTAGTTTTTCAAAGAAACGGAGAGCAAAAAGATTAGGAGGATGCTACAAGTGTGCTCGATGGACATGTGACACTCGATGTAAATCTGTGGGGTACTTGTCCAGAAATCGAGAAGATAAAATAGCGTTCATTAAGGATGGATTGAGTAAGGAGCCTTTGGATGATATTCAACAGGCTCTTGAGACACATCCTAGTGGACACGTACAAGGTGAGCTAATGGCCTTATGGGCCAAATTCAAAGATCAACAAACGTTACAGTCTTGAAAAACTTACTTTAGAAGATCATGTTTGTAAATTTAGTAGAAAAATTTAGCATAATGATTTTCCCATATTTATGTAAGAAAGCTCGGTGTAATAACAAAAATCAATATATTTCTTTTATTTGTAAATATCGTTTTTCAATTTCAAGATATATATTATTTTTCAATCAACAATAATTTATATGTCATATCACTAAAGAAAAATTTACGCTTTTCTCTTTCATATTTGTCAAAAAGTAAATAGTCACTCGATTATTGGTTTGAAAATTTTTCTTTAAATAGAGGATTCATATATCTCTCATGTTCATACATTAAAAGTATAGTGCAAAAAGAGAGATAGGAGTAGAGATGGATATGGAGATTTTAGAATCATCTCATACAAGTCACCTTTACCTCGCTTGATTAAAACCGTATGTATTCTTGGTGGATCTAGCGGTAGGCCATATCCAATATGTGGATATGGCAAACCGACTTGTAAAAGAGTTAGGGAGACAAGAAATCAATATACTATACGGAGGAACCAACAACAAACTTTTAGCTAGACTTATAATGGCCGCACAATCATGAGGAATAAGAGTTTGAGCGTAATACCTTTCCATCTAGTTGGATCTAATACTCAATTGGAGCCAGTTCTACCATGGGTCAGTTGGGGCTACAAGCGCAATCCATCCACAAATCGCATGATGTATATGATGAATAATAGTGATGCTTTCATTATCCTTCCAAAGCGCTACAACACACCTGGAGGAAATATTCAATATAGCCTCGTTGTACAAGGAATTTTCATACCAAACCCATAGGTTTGTTGAATATTAATTATTTCTTCGATGGTTTGCTAGCATTTCTAGATCGGTGTAGAATATAAATTTATTTCTCGCTCAAATGGAAATATACTTGTTTCTCGCTAATACATTCTTGATCTACTCATCAAGATTCAATCATATGTTCAAAAATCTGTGGAAACTGAAACCCATCGGTCACAGATCATCGGTGTCAAGCGAAAAAGAGATCCTTTGGATCTTTCATTATGAACCCGAATGTTCGGGGAGGCAGAGTTACGGAGTATTTATACTCTCGAGACGCATCCCTCATTTATGGATTCAATATATATTTTCTTTTCATATTTCTATATTTTCGAGTGTTTATTGCTATTTTTGATATTCTCAATATGTTCCACTTCGACTGTTTTGTACTTCTTCTGGAGTAATAATAATATCATATTGGCTTTATTCAAATACAGGAATCTAGTGATTATGCTTCTTCAAGAGCATTTTATTCTCATATTAATACAATCTCATATCATCGATAAGATTACTTCATATAATTTCTCCATGCGATATATTTTCTTTGATTTATCAACATGGGATCTATTGAGCATTTTACTTTCATCTATTTATCCAATGGTAACTTCAAGTACCACTTACTCAATTTTCTCCATTAATATTCGGTATATATGGGGAAGTAATTTTATTCTCATCGTCTACTTCTTCGAGAGTAAGATTAGAATATTTGATCAACTACTTCTTCAGGAGTAGGATTCATTATAACCAATCGTGTAGTATAACCCACCACATTGGAAATATACTCAAACTATAAAGTGCATAAATTTAAATTGTAGAAATTAAATTTCCTCCAATAGGTGGTCGAACCTACCTTATGGGAATTATTGTAATAAATATAAATTTACGTAATTTAAATAGCAAGAATTAAATTGCATAATGTTTAACTACTTCTTCAGGAGTAGGATCTGCTTAGTAGAAGGTATTACCCATCACTTAGCATATAAAGTGTAGAAATATATAAAACCTTCCGTTTAGTGACAGTTGAACCCATCATCAAGTAGGAGGTATTGCAAGTAATTAAATTACGATAAATAAAGTGCGAGAATTAAATATTGAATCGCTTACGGGAGCGGTTGTTCTTCTAGAACAAATACTGCTATTTACAAGAAAGACACTTATCCTTCTGAATAAGACGTTATGTAATTGAACTCTTCGAGTTACATTAATATTTCGATCTTTTAACTCAAATGGACTTGGCCCATTTTATATAATCAATGGATTTAGAATTTCTTCATGAATATTCTATCCATTTTTCACTGTCGTCAAAATTAGGTCGGTTTACCCCAAGGGTAAAATTGTCCATTCCAATTCGCAAAGGTAAAATAGTCAAAAATATTTTATCAATGTTTCTACGATTGGAAAATTATCTCCTTTCTACTAATTTATCAATATCAAAATATTCAAGGACTATTTTGTAACTTTTTCAAAAGTTGGTGTACTAATTTGTAAATTTTGAAAGTTTGATAATAACATATTTCAAACAACGAGTTATTACCCTATCAATGTTGGTGTCGAATCAAGCTCTCGTTAAATCGAGTATAATGGAGTCGAGAAAATTTGATTTTGATAAAGTATGCTCCTTATATCTCGAGAAAACGAATATTATAGTTTAATATATTATTATAGTATAAAGTAATATAATATATATACCTTTTCATTTTTCTTAGGAGAAGCGATTGAGCACGCACGTATTTCCTCCATTTGCTAATTCTTGAATTGCCCTACAACTCTTTGTCTGCATAAATGTTTTACGTGAGTGATTGAGAAGATAGAGAGAGTGAGACGTGAGAAAGTGGGGAAAAGATAAGAGAGAAAAGAAAGATAAGTATTGATTGGAGATGGATTAGGTTATTTATAATAATTCGGTTTACGATACAGATCATCTATAAGATGAATCTGTAGAAGATACTCCTTCATATTACTCAAACTGCCAGAGACTGTCTTGATAACGTGTTATAAAAGTATGAAAATAATAGAGAATTTAGAGAATTTAATTCGAATGAATTCTCGTGAATAATTTCATTAATAATCTGAGCTCTATTTATAGGAAAACTTCGAATTGCATAAACCTGTAATTACATAATTTCATCGAGGTATAATAGTCATTCACATATAATAATTACATCTTTTACCAAATTATTCCTCCACAAAATTATTCCTCTACCAAATTATTCCTCATAATTCATAACCACCAAATTATTCTCAATTATTCATAACATTATGTAATATATTTTAAGTATCAATCATATGTATTTCAATTTATTTATTTTATTTAAATTAATTTGAATTTTATATCAAATTATTCAATATTGAATATGTCAAATATATTAAATTAATGAGTTTATAGCTAATATACTAAGTGTTTAGTATATTTAGGAGATATTTATTAAAGAAATAAAAGGGCCGGAGGGGAAAGCGGCACGAGATAGAAGAGAGGTTTTGTTCGTGATCTCTACAGGTCGTCATGGAAGGTACCATCAGATTTTATGTGTTATAAGGGCTGCATATGTTGATGCTATTCTCGATTTGATTGTTGTGATCGATTCTAAGATTTTGTCCGCTATTCTTATCTTTCTGGCTTTTTGTAGTTTTTTTTGTCCGAAAAAATTGCTATTTCTAAACGGTGATTTTTCCGTAGAAAAAGCGTTTCCATTCGGGTAATCTTTCGTTGATTTCATGATTTGTTAATTAGTTTTTCAAAAATTTCAGCGCTGCTAACTTCCTGTAGTAACCGCAAATTTTTCCCCGGGGCACCACAACCCAGGAGAGAATTCATTTTTTTTCTTCATTACTATTATCATATTCCTTACCCAATTCTTTTACTTTTGATGGGGCGCCTTTATTGTTTTTCGGGTTGCCTCTCTAATCCACATCCTCCCAAGTGTAATAGATGAATTGCCTTGGTGGTTCCATCGATATATATGATTATTGTTAATATGATTTCTTCTTCTACTTGCCAAATTGCAGCTCAATTTGAGGCCCCAACCGAGCTCACTGACCTGAATCCACTATGGAGTTCTGATTTGGATTGCCTGGATCAGGATTGCCTGTTTCCTGGCGTGGCAGTTACTGAATCTGATACCCTCCAATCATCCAGTGTCCTCTTGACCGACCGTCCTGGAAATCCCATTGTAATTGTTCTTCCAACTCATTCTTCTCCGACTTGAAGTCATATATTTCTAAATCTAGTGAACGAATGCATTTGCGTATGTTCCTTTTTTTTTCCCTGAAAAAGAATCACATTTATTAATAAAACAGTGAGTTACAGAGGAACAGTCTAAGTTACAAAGAACAGGAAATTCCAAAACTTCCTAGATACTAAGCACAAAAGTTACTCCACTCTCTACTAAGGACTTGAAAGGATATTCCTTCAAACTCCTCAGTGTTAAAAATATAGGTTGCAACCCAAAACTTGATATTTTCCCAATCTATCTACTGATTCCTCTATATCTTCAAAAATCCTTCTATTTCTCTCTAACCACACTGCTAACAGATAGCTAGGATTGCTACTGTCCATAACATTGAACTCCTCTTTCCTCCCTCCAATTTGGATGCTAATAGCTGACTGAACGAGATAGGCAACATTAGATTCACAGCATACACACCATCCTGTGGATACCACTTGAAATGGATGCCTTCTTTGTAAATTCTAATGGAGATTTAGTTTCTCCAAAGCCAACAGCCAGCCAAATACTTTAACTCTTGATGGAGCAAGGCTCTTCCATAGAGTTGTAGCCCATTTCCCTTCCAAACTTGAATTGTCTAAACTGAGAGCATAATAAGCTGATTTATATGAGATAATCTACTGTTGTCAGGAATCTCTCTATCAAATAAATGTCTTCTGAAGACAAAGTTCCAACCTTGTTCAGATGTCCTATCGCCATCGTTACTGATCCACAGCTCCTTGATGCATTTGTTCTAGGCCAAAGATACTGCAGCTAAGTCTGGAAATCTGTCCCTCAAGGCTGTGTCCCCCTCTCAAATATCTTCCCAAAATCTGATTCTATCTCCCTTTGCAACCTTATATTTAATCAGGCTCAGGAACTCATCATGCGATGCTGCAATTCCCTTCCAAGGGCCTCTATATGTCATTCTCTCCCCATTCTTGGTGTCCCAAAAATTTTCAGTTTGTCCATAACAACTTTTGATGGCTTTATGCCATAATGAACTGCTTTCCAATGGGAATCTCCACAACCACTTCATTAGGAATGCCTTGTTTCTGATTTCTATCTTGCCTATGCCCAATCCCCCGTGAAATCCGGGTTTGCAAACTGAATTCCAAGCCACTAAGCAGTTCACTACCTGAATTCCAAGCCACTAATTGGTCACCCCCTGAATTCCCAACAGAAATAACGTGTGATTTGTGTATCTTCTTGTTGGCCTTTGATGGTGAACAATTGATGTTTTCTGGGGTGATTATAAATGGCGGAGTTGACAGCATTTTCCGACTTATTCTTCAGTGGTACTTTATCTTTGAGTTCTGATGGTGCAACGTAAGGAGCATTAATGCGTAACATGTATAAGGTCTGTGTTAAAAGTGATGAAGCAACCCGTTTGATGGTCTAGCCTCGGGTTATAACAATTCAGAACCAAAAGAGAAGTTGAAGAATAATGAAAGATTCAGCTTGGAATTAAACTCCCAGCTGACAATACTTGTATTAATTAACAGAAATGGGGAGAGAAACAGTGGAAAAATTGCAGAAAATTCACATGTAGGGGATAACACTGATGTACATGAGATACCCTTTTGTCTCCTATCAAATGCGTCACAACATGCGGAAGTTTCTATTTTCCTTACAAAGAAGCGTGAAATGAAAGGAAACACAATTATTTACCAACAAATTCTGCTGTGAAAATGACACCCTTACAACCAAGTCCTATGATGATTCTGAATGAAATATGATAATCATGGAGAACCTTAGAGACGGCATTGTGCTATTCTGAAGCTTAAGTTTGCTATCTAGCTTTGATGATGAATGATTACATTGAGATTCTTGGCAACTAATTCTCTTATATCAGGGGTTTGGCAGCAGAGGCTTCATTTAGTTGAGGCACTTGACAGTGATTTGGAAAAAGAATTGGACCTTGTTGATGAACTTGATGAAGTCGATACCGTATACTATTGGTAAGTGATGTCATGATAAATTTATGATAAACTTATTATTTTGGTTAGATGGTTCAGTATATCAGATTGAGTTTTGTTTTATAGATATTTGCATTTACAGGCTTAAAGTTTTAAGTAGAGTTCTCCAGTGACTTGAACACTACTGGTTTTCACTCAACTATTTTTTGTTGTATATGTCCTCAAATTATAATTATGATAAGAACAGAGTGGTCGTCTCATCATCAATTAAAATATTTAGTTATGGGGGGCAAATAACAGAAAGTAGTCAACGTGGCTTAGCGTAGTGCAGAAATTGTGGGGCCTAAACGTCTCAACTTCAGTTCATAAGCCTTTAAGTGAACTTTTGGTTTGTTGACATCAAACTAATAGATGTCGTGCTATCTTATGGATTTCAATTCATGGTGTGCATCTTAAAGCATCAATGTCATCATTTTCTTGTTTGTTTGGTCTCTGTAGCAGTGACGTCGGGGGGTACATTGTATATTCACTTTGTTTCCAATCAGACAACTTCATGAATCAATGCAATATTGTTTGATAGGAAGTATAGGCAAAGCATTTTGAAGAAGATAGGAACCACTGCTTCAGGCAAGGAACTCGACTATACGGCAAAAATTATATCGAAGAATGCAAAAAACTATTATGCCTGGTCCCATAGACAGGTAGGCTCGACTATAACTTGTTTTCCGGAGGTGGAGGGGAGCCATTTCTTTACAGTTAAAATTCAGTACAAAAGGTTTTGATTGTTTTTTCATTTTATCTATGCAGTGGATTTTTAAAGTACTCGAGGGAAACAAAAATTGGCAGAAATTTGAAGACGAACTTTATTACTGTGACAAAATCCTCAGAAAAGATGTTTGTAATGCCTTCGCTTGGAATCAGGTATTGTTGGTGTGTTGTATTTATTATGACCAATTGGTCCAATCCTAACTGCCGATTTATGCAAGTGTCGTCACAAATGCATGATGTGATGTGAGTCCTAGAGATTCTTGACAACTTCATCTGAGAAAGCGAGAATGTATTTGAATGATGCTGAGTCCTAGAGATTCTTGTGAAGCTTTAGCTTTTATGTGACAGTAGAGGTGCATGGTTTTCATCCACTCTTCTTTTATGCACCTCGTCTTTGTGCTTAGCCCTTTCAGATTACTAAGGTAATCATAGAGCATTACTCGTACAAATGAGGGTGTACATTAGCATTGAATGAGTGGTCAAAAAGAGGATAAAAGCAGTGGGCCTTAGCTAGAATTTTCAATATGCGTGTATCATTTTCTCGGTTTTCAACCTCGATTCCCTGTTACCATATGTATTATTTTGGCATCACCCTTTCTTGTATTGTTGTTATTATATCTGTTTTTACAATTTTCACTCTGTCCTCATTTTTCAAATTAATTATTTCGTGCAGAGGTTGTTCGTTGTAAGGTGCGCCGAGGGAAGATGGGGGTTTTTGAAGCACTGGGAAACCATGTATGCTATACAAGCCTTAGATTATCAACCCGAGAATGAATATCCCTGGATGTATCTTCGACAGCTATATGATGACGACATGGCTCCCCTTTGCTACGATCACTATGACTTCTATGTGGATGTTTTGCGGAAGGAATTATTTCGTATGGAAGCTGAACGTACGAGTGTTGTTCATAAGTATGAAGCTCTAAATAAGAATGATGGTCCGAAGTCTGATGCGAATATTTTTATCATGAATAGAAGAGGTTGCGCACATGCTCTAAACCTCATCTTGGAGCTTCTCAACCGTGGTTATGAACCTGAACCGGATAATGATTTGGTAGCAGCAATTAGTTCCCTATATCCGGATTCCAGCTTATGGTTGTACGACAGAGTCTGGTCAATGTTACAATCTCTGGACGGGAAAGCGAAGTGGAGGGGTTTCCTTAATAAATCTCTCAGTGCGGAGCAGAATGAAGTTTCCTTGGGGCGAATAACCGACATTGAAAAGTTGGTTAATGAAGCATCAGAAAGTCGCACTTCTCCATGAGTTATCTCTTGTTACACATTTAGTACACTCCGTTCTATTATTTGTTTATGAATTTGTTATTGTTGGAAATGTTTTATTGTAGCATTGTTTTGCCAGAGTTTATATAACCAAGAATTCACTTCCTTGGTTAGTTTATTTTAGGTTTTCAAAAGACGCAACTATGCTCCCTCAGACCTTTTATTTCATTATTGGGTTGTGTACGTATATAATAGATAGTTAAGTAACATTTCTGCTTTGGATGGCAAAAATCCGACCCCTCCCAAATGGGTCGGAGTATTTCTAGCACGGGTCCCATTCAGAGCTTTTCTGACCCGTAAGTCAAATGGGTTGGGTTCAGGCAGCAGCTCGCGACCCGAACTGTCCCGTTTATTTATGTATTTTATTAATTATGATTATTTCCAAAACCGAGTACCCCAACACCCCATAACCCATTTCTGACAGGGAACTTTTGGTAACAAGGCGTAGTTTCAGAAGTGATTACCTAAAAACCTGATTCTATATGGTTTTTGAAAAATGGTCGAAATTCTTACAAAAATGGTAATATTTCAAAAAATATATTCTGAGTGAAAATGAAAAAAATCTTTTTAAAAGACTAAACAAAACAAATAGAAATCAAAACTCGTTAAAAATCTAGGTGCTCCACCTAATATCGCTCTCTGATTACCCGTTAACCGGCCAGCGTGTGGCCCAATTTGCCAAGCCAAACATTTTAGTCAATTTATTTTTGGGGGATTCGGTGAGTGCGCATTTCATGGGAGGGAGAGGGAGAGAGAGAATAAATGGGGGGTCCCGAATTTTTCTTTTTTTTTCAAATTTTGCTTCTTTATCTCATTTTCTCCTTATTTTCTCTTCATTTTTTCTTCCTCATTTCCCATGCCATATTTACATTCTTTTCTTAAAGCATCCCAATAGACTTTTTAAAAACAAAATATTGAAAGTTAGCTTCAATATGCTTCTTTAATTTAAAATTTTAAATAGAGAATGAGTTTGATTCTCCAAATTTGGAAAGCCAACCCCACTCTCTATAATTCAATTATCACATATTTCAATACAATTAAGATAAATAAGTATTGATTAAAAATACAATATCATAATAATTGTTTCTTGATATAAAGAAAATAAAGAGATTATTAAAGTGAATTAAAAACTCTAATCTCTAAATTAAAATATGTTCTCTATAATGTGAAAGATGCTCTTTAAAAATAAAGAGACTATTGGAGATGTTTTTACATCCAAATACACATTTTCACATTTCCTCTTTTTCTTTTTTGTATCTATACACATCTTTCAATTACTCTTTTATTAAAATAATCAAATTCTCTCCCCAAAAAATGCTCGTAAAGTCATCAAAGTCTATCATAAAAGCTATAATGTACCCTAGTTCGTCTAATAATATATGAAGTAAGAGAGGTTAAAAACCTTGGAATTCCGAAATAATACATCAAACTGGCATCAATTAGCCCCCCTTTAGCTTCCCAAAACAGCACAAATGTTTCATAAAGGAAAGGATTAAGCAAACAAATATAGTCCTTCGCCATTTCCTTAAAAACGGCTTCATAATCTGGACTTCCATCCATCTGCCAAATGCAAATCGAGAAATCATTAATTGAACCAACATATTAACCTAATTTGATGTGAAAATCACAATCTAGTCGATGAATTAAGTGGAAAAATCAAATCTTGAGAAATTCGACATCATTTCGGTACAGTTGATTAGCCTTGGAGGTATTTATGCATTTGGATAACCATATCTCGTCTCTAATTAATTCTATAGTGCAAATTATATTCTATATAAAAGAAAACGGTGAGATCGTATTTGAATAAATGAATCAAATGTGAAAACAAATCAATGCAAAATGAAATAAGAAGCCGAGGCTAGAGTTTGACTCTATCTCTTTAAGACGATTTTGCCCCGCCTAGATGCATACGGTTGATTGGCAATTGTACATATTCCAAGATACAATGGCTATCGTCTTACTATAAATGTTTAAATGAATCTTCATAACTTAGTTGTCCCATTAAATCAAGATCTTGGGATCTCTAGTCAATAAGGTTGGGTTTCCATTGTAAAGATTTTATGTGTAGTAGGCTTTTAATCACAATCCCTTCGTCAAATAGTATACTCAATCTCTAGGTAAACCTTTAGTGAGCGGATCCGGGGGATTCTTTTTTATTTCACATAATCAACTGAAATAATACTACTAGAGATCAAGTATTTAATGGTATTGTGTCTACAACGTATATGTTTAGACTTACTATTATACATATTGTTTTGAGCACTTCCAATAGCCAACTGACTATCACACTGTATACTGACAACAGGTACCAGCTTAGGCCAACATGGAATATCCTCTACAAAGTTACGAAGCCATTTTGCTTCTTCACCACCTTTATCTAAAATTATAAAATCAGATCGATGACATGATCGATCGAGCTATACATGTTTGTTTTGAAGACTTCCAAGATATGGCTCCACCATCAATGGTAAATACGTAACCACTAATGGACTTGGAATCTTTTGTGTCTGTTATCTAGTTTGCATCACTATATCCTTCCAATACTGCTGGATACCAAGTATAATGTAATCCAAAATTTGTAGTGTACCTTAGATATCTCATAACTCTATTCAATGCCGTCCGATGGTCAATACTATCTGGATTATTAGTAAACATGCTCAGTTTATTCACAGCATATACTATGTCTAGACGCGTGTAGTTTGTAATATACATTAGGCTGCCGATGACCTGGGAATATTTTAACTGAGATACAAGTTCTCCTCTATTCATGAGTCATGACTAAGTGTTAACTTAAGTCAATTGGTGTTTTAACCAGACTTTTCGTAAACATATTAAACCTTTTAAGTATGGACTCAATATAGACTTTCATGCCTCATGGTATAATTAGGTTCGACGAGTTGAGCTAACCCAGTATTAGAGTAGATAATTTGTAGTTTTTGCTTCGTGTACATTATTGTTTGGGGTGTAGTTATCCCTTTCACGTGCATTTAGACTTAGGCTGTGCTGAGTTGCAAAACTTTTATGCATGATGTACTTTATGTTCTAGGAGGTAAGGCTCATACGTTCCCCTTCGGCTAAGTATATTCTACCTTCTTTTATTTAATAAAATGTGTATCCTGAGCTTGGATTTTCAGCTCACGATACTTCTCTTAAAAAAAAAAAATAAATATATAATGAGACTGGAATAGAACAAGTCCGTCAGATGTTTTAAAGATCTTAATTCATACTATAACATCAACAACAACCATGTCTTTCATGTCAACATGTTTTGTCAACAATTTCTTAGTATCCATGATAATGTCATGACTACTGCCCATGATTAACATATAATCAACATATAGGCAAACAATTAAATATGCTTTAGGTGTGTTCTTGATATAAACGCATTTATCACACTCACTAATTTTAAAATTTAAATCCATTTGACAACATTGTCTTGTCAAATTTATGGTGCCATTGTTTTGGTGCTTGCTTTAGTCCATATACAAGGATTTAGCGAGTTTACACACCTATTTCCATGTATATTTCTTCTTTTAACCCCCCCCCCCCCAAATGTTGTTTAACATCCTTTTGATGGATTTCAAGGTTTTGCAATGCGCAATTGCAATAAGGACCCTTATACAAGTAATCCTTGTAACTCGTGAGTAGTATCATAGAAATCCAGGCCTTCCTTTTGTCTATATCCTTTAGCTACCACTCTGGCCTTATATTTATCAATAGATCCATCAGCTTTTAATTTCTTCTTAAAAATCCGCTTACACACTAGAGGCTTATTTCCAAGTGGGAGATCAACAAACTCCCAAGTGCGATTTTGCATAATAGATTCTATCTTGCTAATGATAGCTTCTTTCAAGAGTGGAGCTTCTGAAGTAGGCATTGCCTCAGTGAATGTCTTAGTATCATTTTGTACCATATAAGTTCGAAAATTTGGGCCAAAAGACGGAGATTTTCTAGCTCTCTTACTGTGTCTGAGCTCTTCATCACTTTGATGATTTACCATTTGCAGCATCATAAGTTCATTTATTTGAACTGGCCTCTTTCTTGTCTTTACATGGAAATACATCTTCCAAGAATACAACATTTGTAGCGCCCCGAGTTCCAACAACTCGGAATGCCACGTCATTTTTCTAACTAACTTTTAAAAAGGTCAAGCAACGGTAATAAATAGAATTTAATTGTGCGGAATATTATTTAAACTTTAAAATCAAACAATCACGGTTTTAAACATGATATTTTAAAATAATAAGACTAAACATAATAAATTGAGTCTCAAGCTAAATGAAAATAAATTTAGAATAACGGTCCATCGCCACTCGCCACGCCAGCAACCCATCAGTCTACAAATATTTAGTTAAAGGAAAATATGAGTATTTCGTAGAAATACTCAGTAGATCTCGCGCAAGATAACAATTCAATATTACATATAATACACGTGATCATGTAATCCAAGTAAATCTCATGAACAAGTAATAAATACAGGCTCAAGTCTAGTCTCATGCATTAAAGCAAGAAATTCTCTTCATTTGATTGCATTAAAGCAACAATAATCTCATATCTGGGCTTGATCAAGCAATTCTCTAAATTATATGCTAAAAATAGCAAATAGTCTCATGGAAGTATGCACCACATGTAAACACATAATAAGAATTTAATTATCTATGCGTATTTTGAAAATGAAAATAATTGTAGAAAGAGATCTACCTTAAATCATGAGTTTGAGTCTTAATTCTGCAAATTGCTAGGTTGTCGGCTTGTCGCGTCTCGTCTAGTCCTAAAAATAGTTAAATGAACTATAATTAGTTCGTAGATGAATTAAAGTCGCTAAATAAAGAGAAAGTAATTAAATAGGGTTTAAATCGGCAAAGTAAAAAGTTTAGGGATTGAAATCGCTAAATTTGAAAAGTTGGGGACTAATTTGCAAAATTACGGAGTTCTAGGGACTAATTTGAAGGTCAAATAAAAGTTGGAGGGTCAAATCTGCAATTGACCGCTTTTGAAAACTATTAGACTAAATCGAAGTTAAATTAAAACTTTGGGACTTGTAAAATAAATAAAATATAAGGACCAAAATGGAAGTCAACTGAAAGTCACGGGTTTGACTGTAGTTGACCAGTCTTGAAAATTGAAGGACTCGATTGAAAACTAATTGAAACTTCGGGATCTCTAAAATAAATAAAATATAAGGATTGAAACGGGGCTATATTGTCTTCCTCTATTACTACAAATAATAGGACAGCGGCGCTATATTGTCTTGGCAAAGGTAGAAGTATCAAAGCCCAAACAAGTTAGGGCCTTGATGTTTAGAAGTACTTCTACTTGTTTAGAAGTTGAGGCCCAAACAAGTTAGGAGTTTTAGGGTCGTAAATTAGGGCCTTGATGTTTTAGACAATATTTGATGTTCTAAACAAAATTCTTCAAACGGAGCTATATTGTCGTCCTCTATTACTACAAATAATTTTTATTCGTTTGCTGAGTTGATTTTCAACTTCATTCTGATCATGTTTAAAAACATCAAGGCTTCATCTTTACTTCTTAGTAAATAAAGGCAACAGAATCTTGTGCAATCGTCAATGAAAGTTATGAAATATTTTTTACCACCCCTAATTTGCACAAACTTTAAATCACAAATATCGTTGTGAATTAATTCTAAAGGAGCCATATTTCTTTCAACTGAGCGAAATGGTGATTTAGCTAACTTAACTTCAACACAAATTTCACACTTATGATTTGGCTCAAACTCGAGATTAGGCAGCGAGTTTAAGTTCATTATTTTGCGAAGTGACTTAAAATTTGCATACCCTAATCTATTATGCATAGACAAAAGGACCCAAGCAAATACATAGAACCACTTGTAATTTTATTATTGCTTGATTTTGGTACAATAGTAAGAAACATTCATTTTGAACATCCCATCGAAAATGTAACCCTTTCCTTCATACCTCTCATTTTTAGTGAGTACAAATTAATCCGCCACAAAGACTAGCTTAAAGCCATTTTTGACCCAAAAAAAAAAATTGCCCCAAATACAAAATTATTCCAAATGTCGGGGACATGTAACACATTGTTGAGAACATGTTCTTTTTTGGAAGTCATCTTCAAAGTGACTTTCCCTTGTCTTTCAACATTTGAACTTGAGGAATTTCCCATGAACAACTGTTCTACATTGATGGGTTTGTAAATAGAGAACAGTGTCTTGTCAGCACGGATATGACGAGTAGCACCAATGTCTATCCACCACTCCCTTAGGTTTCCAACATTGTTGCAGTCAAATATAATTGTCGAAAAGTTCCTCTTTTCTACCCCTTTAGGTAATGTGTGTACTTCAATCACATTTGCTTGGGCATTTTCCTTCTTTGGCTTACGGCACTCACTTGCACGATGTCTATAGCGATCGCCTTTTGAACTTCTTAGAGTTCTTGTCTCTGTTAGGCATATCTTCATAATGTTTCTTGAACTGGATTCTACCACATGAACTTCTTAGAGTTCTTGTCCTTGTTAGGCATATCTTCATAATGTTTCTTGAACTGGATTCTACCACACGACACGTGAGTTGATGGGGTGGCCGATGGAACATTAGGCGGAGAAACAATATTTTCATCAATTTTTGTTGTGAGAACAGAAGTTCGACTTCGAAATTTCTAATTGAGAACGAATATGATGATCTAATCAATTTGATTAGACTCAAATACGCCAAAATATTTGATACTTGAAAATAGATAGTCATATAATGCAATAATTCAAGATCTTTAAATGCAGTAACATTTCTCTTATATATTCAGAGATGGAAATAATATCATAACTTCTTAGATCTGAAATGACGCTCCCACATTTTACTGAAACTTGGTTATCAAATCCCCCAAACTTTGCACTCAAAGCACAAGAAAAACATATGTAAAAGCAAAACATCACCTGTTTGGAAGGTAAAAAGAGGAGAGTAAATACCGAACTCCCGCTTTTCTTTCATATGGTAGTGTAGAGGACATTAACAGAAATCAACCATGCCTCACAATAGTATAGAATTAAGCATCCAAACAAAAAGCTACTTCATACATATTTTAGACATCAGATTTGGCATCTTGCAAAACTAAACTGCTGGATCCAAAAGTCCTGGATCAGAAAACCAAAGAGCTTCACTGACTTCAGATTTGGCAACTCTCAAAACTGAACGAGCTTTATCCACAAATCCTGGATCTAATTGACACAAAGCACGGAGCGCATTTAACAAATCTTGGTTTGGTTTAAAACCAAGCCTCACAAGATCCAAAACCATTTGAAGAGCATGTACAGAACCTCTTCTATGAGTCAGATCATCCACAACAAAAGCATTAAAGAGATCTCTTTGATTCTCATCTTTTTCTCTTTGAAAAACACAGAGACAAGCGTATTCTACCCGGCGATCCGTAACAAGAGATTTCAAATCATCCATGTAAAGCAGTCTAAGATATGTCCATGGACAGTCATTGTGAGGTTCGACATTGATGGCTTGTAGAGCATAATCAACTTCTTGATCCCTCATGGCCTCCAACCCTCCTAGGGTAGGAGACCTTGATACAACAAAGTATCTCTGCATACAACATATAATCGAAAAAATAAGGCCAAAACACAAGACTACAATACATTTTGATAGAATTGAAAACGAAATTACAGATGAGGGTTAATGGCAAAGAGAGATCCATAAACGAACCGGGTATAAGACCAAGAAATTGATACAGGTAAGTCTTGGAAACATATGATATGAAATCATTATGATCAAAGCATTCTGCCTTGCACCTTCAAGTTTTCAAATATTATCACAATGTCTTTCAACACAATTTTGAATTAAAAAAAAAAAAAGCCTCATTACCCTACTTGTGTTTGTCCTTCAATATATATATATATATATACCCCCACACAATACATCAAAGTGCCATACACCTGGATCTAGAGCAATTAAAAGTGTGGGAACAATACTTTGAGTGGCGGAACTAAGAGCAACTTTAATGGACAATGTCTCCCTTAAATTGTGAGTCTTTCCCAACCCATTTATAGACATTGAGCATCAAAGATGATCTAAGAGGATTCCAAAGGAAGGATGAGATAAACACGGGTTATTCTCAATAAATTTGCACTGCACAAATCTGGGATTGGCATTTGCCTCCATAGGTTGAAAGCACTAATGCACAGATGAGGGTTTGGAGAGTCACAAAGACGAAAGAGACGAATAGAAATAGTGTGCATGGAAATCAAGCAACTAGGCTGTATCACATTAAAACTAAAAGCTTAAAAAGCTACTATGGGAACTGGCCACTAATAACACTGACAGTGGAACAGATTCTAAGAGCTTGTATGGTACTAAAACCTTCTTTCTTTTGTTTCCAAAAATTCCTTTAAACTAATTTCAACCACAGATTCTCATGGGACACATTATCTTTCATACTTTTCAACATCTTTTTTCAGCACACATTCGCTGAAAAACTCAAAATTCCTCCAAAACATTCCAGTCTAAACAAGCCATAGGTAGCTGAGTATCACATCACATGATGGACTTGTGATGGAACAGACTTTAAGAGCTTGTCTGGTACTAAAACCCTCTTTTTTTAACCAAATTTTCCTTTAAGCTAATGTTCAACCACAGATTCTCATGGGACACATTACCTTTCGTACTTTTCAACATCTTTTTTCAGCACATATTCTCTGAAAAACTCAAAATTCCTCCAAAACATTCTAGTCTAAACAAGCTACAAGTAGCTGAGTATGATGGACTGGTGATGGATGACCCATAACATCAAAATTGGTAATTAGGATTCTGGTCATAATAAATCTATCAAAAGTACCTGATCCCAAGCAAAGCTATTAAAAATGTCTTCTCGAATGATTTTATCACAATATGTAAGTTCATCATCCCAATCGCCACCAAATGCTTGAAAAACCCACTGCATACAGAAATAATGTGGTAAAAAAAAAAAAGAAAAAAAAAGGAAACCGTTGCACACTGGAGGGTAGAAACTGAAAAATATGAAAATGGCTTCTCCCCGAAACACAGAGAATTCCAGTTCACCTGTCTATGTGACCAGGCAACAGGGTTGTTAGCATCCCCATCTATGATTTTTTTTGTGGATTCAAGATCCTTCTTTGGAGCATCAGGTGCAAACTTTGCAACAATCCACTGCCTATATTCCCTGCATGCATATTCCATTGAATTATTCAGGCTGCTTGTGAACGCTATCAACAACTAACTATGTGGGTAACGCAAATGCATCCATGAGTTAAAATGGCCAGAAGATTGGTGTTTTAAAGATGCACATAGCATTAAAATCAGCAAAAACAAGTTTGCTAGGACTATTTTTTCTTCCTATTTTGGCCGTTAGTTGCCCATAACTTCTAACTATACGTTATTTGTACGACATTTACTTCTAATATTAAATTAAAACTGACGGAACCAAAATTTATCCAATGAGCTTCTGCTGTATTGAAGTGGCTTGAAAATGCCTCTTCTGTTTTGAACTACAAGAGTATCTAGAAATCATTGAAAAAGTTCAACAACCGAAGCCTTCAAACACATACCGAAGCCTTCAAACCTCGATAGTCCGCTCATCATGTATCTTTGATAGTTCAAATTATATAATTTACAAGAGTGAATAGTTAGATCTTAAGCTTTAAGCTCATAACAAGATAATCCAATTTGATAAACTCAAATAGCTAAACTAATGAAATACAATTATCAAGACATCACTTACCACTTTAGTTGGTTTCTGGTGTCAGATTTGAAAATTTCCTTGAGAAAGACCAATTCGTCATCAAAATCACGTTTGAGTCTCTCAATTAGTATACTCCTGAGTTCCCATAACTGATATAGAAGAATGAAACTTTCTTATATCCACTTCCCAAGAATCTCCATGTATGCACTTATAGTCAAAACTAGAAAGTAAACTTTAAAGTTCAAAAGCACACTCCATAGCTAAGATTTTTCGTGACTTTGACATTCCATGTTTTGCCAAGGAGAGAAATGGAGAAGAGCACGGTAAGCTTCCCAAGTTATAGCCTGTTGTTGAACCACATATATGATATAATGTGGTTCAAATATGATATAATGTAAATACATACTTCCTCCGTCCCTCAAAGATAGTCCTATTTTCCATTTTTGTCCGTCCCAAAATAGAGTCCATTTACTACAGTGAAATTCTTGGTTTTCTTATATGCCCATATTTAATGTACATCGTTATTAATGTATAAGAACTATTAAAGTGGAATAATAAATAAATAAATGGGTATAGTAGGAAATATGTTCCAAATATCACTTTTCCTAGGACATTAATTGAAACTTCTTAATCTTCGCAAAAAATTGAAATTTCTTAATCTTTGCAAAAATGAAAATGGGACAATCTCTGCGGGAAGGAATTGAAAAAAATTGACACGTTCACTTAGTATTCAGCAGAAGTATTGATGTCAACATCAAGAAATATGGGGCAAGTAAAGCTAAACGGACATTCCTCAAGCACTTGTTTAACAGCATGCAAATAAATCAGAGGAACATGACCTAAATGTGTTGAATGCTCTAATTTGCACCATCAGGCTCAAAGATGAAAATATCAAAAGGCCACACAATTTTAAAGTTTCAAAATGCTGTCAACTTCACAAAGCGTAATCACCCAAAAATTCATAATGTTGTACCATTAAAAGAACACGGGTAAATGTAGTTATTTACAGGGGAGGATTGACAAAATATAAATTTCTATAGGAGAAATAAGTACCGGGGCATCATCCGATCCACCGAACTTCAATAGGTCACCCGAGAAATGGAAGGGATCAGGGTAGTGAATGGCATATCCTTGTACAATGACCTTAGGTAAGGTGGCAGTCTCGAGTCATCCATGTGTGGGTCTACCTCGGAAACAGAAAATAAAAATATATCATCTTATTCTAAATCCCGTTCAAAAGGCGACGAAAAAACCTAGATTAGAGAAAAAAAATTTAATTTTGAGGAAAACGAATTCTGAGAAAGATTTCCGTCTAGAAAATCGCTGTTGCTCCAGGAAAATTATATTATTATGAAAGAGCAGCTTTTAGAGAAAGAAAAAAGAAAAAACGATAAGCAAAGAAAGACAGAAAAGCTTCAATTGGTACCTAGGGTTCACTGTCGCCTCTTCGTACTCACGCAGTTCGATCTGAAGTGTTTGTGTGTAATGTGTTTTCTTGGTGTTCGAAGGCTCAATTTCACCAATACAGTTCTCAATCCAGTTCAATAAGGCCAGGAGGAAACCTATACTAGCGAGAGAAAATAAATAGAGGAATGAATACATGTGCCGGATTTCTTCACCGTTAGAAATTCTTGGGTATAATGTAGGGACTTTGCTCCAAGTTCGCAATGCCGCACACTAACGGAGGTGGCCCCCCAGGGCCCCCACTTTATAAATTAATTATTTGCTTTATTTTATACTACTTTCATTTTTTTTTTAATTTTCGAATTAATTTATAATTTTTTAAAATTCTTTTATATTTAGTATTGTATGCATTTTAATTTTTTGGTATTACATTTTAGTTATTTTATATATTTTTTAATTTTCAAATTAATTATATAGTTGAAGTATCAACTTGGTATAGTGTTATGTTGGCACTGAAAATTTGTTTTAGAATTTTTTTTTCACATATTTAAAAAAAAATTAATATAATAATAAGAAGAGTGCCACCTAGACAAAGTGCCTAGGTGGCAGTGCCATATTTGACATTAGCTTTTATAAATTAATTATTTGCTTTATTTAATTTATACTACTTTCCTTATTTGACGAGGTTTTCCTTATTTTATGTTTTTATATGTATTCCATCTTTTTTATTTGTATTCTAATTTTCGAATTAATTTATAATTTTTTAAATTCTTTTATATATTTAGTGTTGTATGCATTTTAATTTTTTGGTATTACATTTTAGTTATTTTATATAATTTTTAATTTTCAAATTAATTATATAGTTGAAGTATCAACTTGGCATAGTGTTACATTGGCAACGGGAATTTGTTTTAGAAAAAAAAGCCTTTTCACATATTTAAAAAAAAAAATCTCTTTTTTATAGTTGCTACATTAAGGAGAATAAAATCATCTAACTGCATTTTTTTATTCAATTTGAATTAAATGTGGTACAAAATCAATTTAGTATATTCAGAATTCAATTCGATTTAAATGTGATACGGAATCAATTCAATGTTTATAAAATTCATATATGTATGTGACGGTCAATCGTAAGATCATTGTTAATCGTATTTAAAATACATTTGAACAGTTATGTTTGACTCATAAAATATATTATTTAGGTTTTTTTGGTTCAAATAAGTATTATTTAAATTTTCTTCCTAGATATTATATTCTTACCTCAAATCATTAACTACAACAACTGATATGATATTTTTCTTACAAAATAATATTTCGCACTAAAATTTATAAACTGTTTTTGAAATCTATAATATTAGATGTGTTTCTTTATTTTTATTGTATATATTCATAATAATTTATTATCTCATTTTATAATATTGTTTTATATAAATATACCATATTAATCATCCCGTGTAACGCACGGGGGCAATACTAGTTAAATTTAGTACCAAAACACACACACACACACACACAAACGTAAATAAAAAATAAAAGAAAAGAAAACTCGTTTACGCACGTCCTGATGTTTGGGAATTTTTTCCTGCTGTAGGTACCGTCCTGATGTCACATAAGAAATCTGGTCGTTTTCTCAAAACCCCCAAAGAATGGATGATTTAACAACTCTAGAGCGATGCGCCGTTGGGAGACCCAAAAAAAAAAAAAATCTTGGTTTATGGTTGATGCCGGTGGGTAAGTTAGGAATTTTCTCAACCAAGTATTCAAGTTCAACTAGCAATTTCATAATATTTGGAAAAGTAATTGGAGCTGGAGTTTGTCCGCCGGCTTCTTTGGGAAAGAGCTTTGTAAATTATTCTATTAGCACATCCTTCCCGCAAAATAGATACTAGTAATGTTCGGGTACCCACACTCGGGGAAAAAAAATCATGGGAGTCGAGTGAGGCCCCCCACCATCAGGGGGCAATTATGTATTATTCATATAACTTAATGTAAATACAAAATTTTTTTTTATTTTTTTAAAAAAAATTTGCTCTGCCACGTGGCGCCGCCAAGTAGCGCCACATGGCGTGGGTTTTGTACCCACGTGGGCGCTTGATCAAAACCAAAATAGATACATATGTACCTTGGCAAAATCAGTCATGTTGGATTTCGAAGTATGGGAGACTTTTGTATCCTGATCATACCATCCTACAAATAAATGAACATATATAATATTTTTAAAAATATATAAAAAATAAAAAAACATATAAAATAATTCTTTAGTTGAGAGAAAAGTAGAAACCTCTCCCACAGGGTCTTGTTTCATTTATACGGCCACATTCATGAAGACTAATATTCACCACTCATCGTCGATCTCCACCAACTATATATGTTTCTGGTTTATGCAGTCCAAAATGGATGCAATCGCATGTGTGCAGCTAGAACAATGCATTATGTACATTTGTTTCACAACTCTTCTTACCTCCCCAAAATAGTTAACACCCTTTCGAAAAGCTCATAGATCGTTTTTATTAGGAATGGCTCTTTCAAATACTAAATCCCACCAATATTGGGATGGCTTTTCAACTTGTTGAAGTCGTCAGCTGATAAGTTTGTTGTTTTGGATAAACCCTTCCATCTATTTAACTATAATACGTTAATTTGAGGCCATGAACTTAATGGTTGTTTAGACATCTCAGGTTCTGGTATTGGCCTAAAGAGGTGTTGCCCTGTCTGATATGGAAAATCATATCAAAGTTCACAAAAATTAGACTTAAATATATCATTCCACATCAAATTTTTGTGCATGATGTGAAGATTGTAGATTAGTACGTAGCAAGGATCAATGAGTTATTTATATGAATTGTGCCAAAATTGACATGTAAGCAATTTTATTTGAGCGAGGGTTGATTGAAAAATGATTTTCCAATAGATTCCGATACATAGAACAGTCCAAATTTTCATTTGCTGATCAGCACTATACAATAGCCACAAAGTACTGCTCTTAGGCATAAAATTTTATACCAACAACTTGTAAATAAAAATAAAGTTTTCATAAACTTTGAGTTTGAAGTTGCCAAAGAAATCTACACAATAGTAATTGTAAGTGGTAAAGCCACTTTCTTTGACAAAGGAAAAGAGAAGGAAAGTCATGAAATGAAGCTACCAACTCCCATCTCCAAAGTCAAGAATGCAAGCTACCAACTCCCATCTCCACGCCTATAAATATAGCCTTTCATTCTTCAAATCCTACACCCCAAAAAGTGAGAGCAATCTCATAAGATATAGAGAGGAATAGAGAGAAAAATTAGAGAGAAAAAGATAGTGAGTTTCTCCTAAATTTTTCGTGTTATTCCCTTAATTTGTGAGGGTGTGTTTTCTCCTATTATAAGAGAGAGTTATTTTCATTTGTACTCTCCTTATATTAGAGAGAAGTTGTTGTAATCCTTTTGCTATAGTGAAATCCTTCTACAGTTTGCCCGTAGTTTTTACCCCGAATTAATTTGGGGGTTTTCCACGTAAAATCTGGTGTTTCTCGTTTTTCTCATTTCTACTTCAGTTGCAAGTTTATCTCCGGTTCCACAATAACGATCCTAACAAGTGGCATCAGAGCTTTGGTTGTGATTTTTCATTAAATTCTTAGTATGCTCTGTGGTTGCAGCATAGACTGATCTTCCACATTAGAAACGATTTTTTGAGAAAATCACTAGATCTATAGCCAAGTTCGTGCTAAGATCAGATCCCGTTAGTGGAAAAGAAGCACCTATAAAAATGGCGGCGAAATATGAAATAGAGAAATTCAATGGGAATAATTTCTCATTGTGGAAAATGAGAATAAAAGCAGTATTGAGAAAAGATAACTGCTTGGCGGCAATTGGAGAAAGGCCCGACGATATCACTGATGATAAATGGAGCGAGATGGATGGCAATGCTATTGCTAATCTACATCTAGCGCTAGCTGACGGAGTATTGTCAAGTGTATCGGAGAAAAAGACGGCAAAAGAGATTTGGGATACTCTCACAAAGTTGTACGAGGCCAAATCACTACACAACAAGATCTTCTTGAAGAGGAAGTTATACACCCTTCGGATGATGGAGTCAATTTCGATGACAGACCACATCAACACCCTGAACACTCTATTTTCACAGCTCACAACAATGGGGCATACGATAGAGGAGGGTGAACGTGCTGAAATTCTACTTCAAAGTCTACCAGATTCGTATGATCAACTCGTTATCAACTTGACCGACAACGTGGTTGAATTAGTCTTTGACAATATTGCAGCTGCGGTTCTTGAAGAAGAAAGTCGGCGCAAAAATAAAGAAGACAGAATTGGGAGCTCACAGCAAGCTGAAGCTCTAATGGTGACGAGAGGTAGATCAACGGAACGTGGCCCCAGTGGGAGTCAAAATCAGAGTAGATCAAAGTCGAGAAGTAAGAAAAATGTCAAGTGTCATCACTGTGGCAAAAAGGGGCACTACAAAAGGGAGTGTTGGCAGCTCAAGAATATTGAGGAAGCAAAAGGAAAACGACCTGAGACATTAAATGCTCAGGGTTGTGTAGCGAATACATTGGATGAGGGCGAGATATTATACAAATGGGCAACGGCGCTTGTTGAAGGCAGAAGAAGGTTCACCGATGTGTGGCTTTTGGATTCAGGAGCTACATGGCATATGACCCCTAGGAGAGAATGGTTCCACCAATATGAACCTATCTCAGGAGGATCTGTGTTTATGGGTGATGATCATGCCTTGGAGATTGCTGGTATTGGTACTATCAAATTGATGATGTATGATGGTACAGTTCGCACCATCCAGGAGGTACGACATGTGAAAGGTTTGAAGAAAAATCTATTGTCATTGGGACAATTAGATAGTATTGGGTGCAGTACCCATGTTCGAGATGGGATTATGAAGATCGTTAAAGGTGCGCTTGTGGTGATGAAAGCAGAAAAGATAGCAGCAAATCTGTACATGCTTAAAGGCGAAACACAACAAGAAGGAGAAGCGTCAACTGCGACGGTGAATTCGGGAGAAGACGTGACGATGATGTAGCACCGTAAACTTGGCCACATGTCTGAACGAGGTTTGAAGATTCTCTCAGAAAGAAAGCTTCTTCCGGGGCTCAAAAAGGTATCTTTACCATTTTGTGAGCATTGTGTTATTAGTAAGCAGCACAGATTGAAGTTCAGCAGTTTGACTGCTAGAAGTAAAGCTATACTTGAGTTGGTTCACTCTGACGTTTGGCAAGCACCGGTTGTGTCCCTAGGAGGTGCCAGATACTTTGTATCATTTATTGATGACTACTCCAGGAGATGTTGGGTGTATCCAATTAGAAAGAAGTCAGATGTGTTTGAAGTTTTCAAAATCTTCAAAGCGCGGGTTGAACTTGAATCTGAGAAAAAGATCAAGTGTTTGAGGACAGACAATGGAGGAGAATATACTGGCGATGAATTTGATAACTTCTGTAAACAAGAAGGTATCAAAAGGCAATTTACGGTGGCACACACTCCACAACAAAATGGAGTAGCAGAGCGGATGAACAGAACCTTGTTAGAAAGGACAAGAGCAATGTTGAGAACTGCAGGGTTGGCCAAATCATTTTGGGCTGAAGCAGTCAAGACCGCCTGTTATGTGATCAATCAGTCACCATCAACCGCAATTGATCTAAAGACTCCTATGGAGATGTGGACGGGAAGCCACCGATTATTCTCGCTTGCATACGCTGGAAGTTCTGCGTATGCTATGTACAACGCCCAAGAAACATCAAAGTTGGATCCGAAATCCAGGAAATGCATTTTCTTGGGGTATGCTGATGGTGTTAAGGGGTATCGCCTGTGGGATCCCACTGCCCATAAGGTTATAATCAGCAGGGACGTTGTATTTGCAGAAGATAAGGTGCAAAGTGATGATAGCATTTCAAAGGAGAAACCAGAGACTCAGAGTTCAAGTTGAAGATCAACTAGAACAAGAAGTTCTAGATTCTTCCAAGCAGCACTGCAGCACGAAGAACAAGAGCAAGTTGAGTTTGTGACTCCACAAGTTAGACGGTCAACTCGGGAGAGAAGAGGACCAGCTTGGCACTCAGATTATATTATGAAGGGTAACATTGCATATTGTCTACTAACAGAGGATGGGGAGCCATCAACTTTCATGGAGGCTATAAAGAGTCAAGATGTTTCTCTGTGGATGACAGCAATGCAAGAAGAAATGGAAGCTCTTCATAAAAATAAAACTTGGGATCTTGTTCCACTACCACATGGAAGGAAAGCCATCGGAAATAAATGGATCTACAAGATCAAACGAGACGGCAATGACCAAGTGGAGCGGTATCGTGCTAGATTGGTGGTGAAAGGATTTGCTCAGAAAGAAGGTATTGATTTCAACGAAATATTTTCTCCTGTTGTTCGACTGACAACAGTTCGAGTGGTTCTGGCGATGTGTGCTACATTTGATTTGTATTTGGAGCAGTTGGATGTGAAAACTGCATTTCTTCATGGAGAACTTGAAGAAGAAATTTTTATGCTCCAACCGGATGGTTTCGAAGAAAAAGGAAAAGAGAACTTGGTTTGTAGGTTGAACAAATCTCTATACGGTCTCAAACAGGCGCCGAGATGTTGGTATAAGAGATTTGATTCCTTCATCACGAGCCTTGGATACAACAGATTGAGTGCAGATCCTTGTGTCTATAACAAGAGATTTGGTGATGGTGATTTCATTATTCTACTGTTGTATGTTGACGACATGTTGGTAGCAGGCCCCAACAAAGATCATATTATAGAATTGAAGGCTCAATTGGCTAGGGAGTTTGAAATGAAGGACTTGGGACCAGCAAACAAGATTCTAGGGATGCAAATTTACCGAGACAGAAATAATATGCAGATTTGGCTTTCTCAAAAGAATTACTTGAAGAAAATCTTGCGACGCTTCAATATGCAAGATTGTAAGCCAATCTCTACCCCTCTTCCTATTAATTTCAAGTTATCCTCAAGTATGAGTCCTAGCAGTGAAGCGGAGAGGATGGAGATGTCTCGAGTGCCGTATGCATCAGCAGTGGGTAGTTTAATGTTCGCTATGGTTTGTACAAGGCCAGACATTGCACAAGCAGTGGGAGCAGTTAGTCGGTACATGGCGAATCCTGGTAGAGAGCATTGGAATACTGTGAAGAGGATCCTGAGATATATCAAGGGTACCTCAGATGCTGCATTATGTTATAGAGGATCAGACTTTATTGTCAGAGGCTATATTGATTCGGATTACGCAGGTGATCTTGATAAAAGCAAATCCACCACAGGTTATGTGTTTACTCTTGCTGGAGGAGCAGTGAGTTGGGTTTCGAAACTGCAGTCTATCGTGGCTACGTCAACGACGGAGGCAGAATACGTGGCAGCTACACAAGCCAGCAAAGAGGCAATATGGTTGCAAATGTTATTGGAAGAGCTTGGGCACAAACATGAGAAGATTACTCTATTTTGTGACAGTCAGAGCGCTTTGCATTTAGCAAAGAATCCAGCATTTCACTCAAGGACGAAACACATTCGGGTTCAGTATCACTTTGTTCGTGAGAAGGTGGAAGAAGGAAGTGTGGATATTCGTAAAATCCATACGAAAGACAACCTAGCGGATATGTTAACAAAACCACAATAATGACAAGTTTGTATTGTGTCGATCTTCTATTGGTCTAGCGAGACGTGAGCAAAGATGAATATGGCAAGCGTAGAAAGGGTAAAATGATTTCTATGAAAGTGACTTTAAGTGGGAGAATGTAAGTGGTAAAGCCACTTTCTTTGACAAAGGAAAAGAGAAGGAAAGTCATGAAATGAAGCTACCAACTCCCATCTCCAAAGTCAAGAATGCAAGCTACCAACTCCCATCTCCACGCCTATAAATATAGCCTTTCATTCTTCAAATCCTACACCCCAAAAAGTGAGAGCAATCTCATAAGATATAGAGAGGAATAGAGAGAAAAATTAGAGAGAAAAAGATAGTGAGTTTCTCCTAAATTTTTCGTGTTATTCCCTTAATTTGTGAGGGTGTGTTTTCTCCTATTATAAGAGAGAGTTATTTTCATTTGTACTCTCCTTATATTAGAGAGAAGTTGTTGTAATCCTTTTGCTATAGTGAAATCCTTCTACAGTTTGCCCGTGGTTTTTACCCCGAATTAATTTGGGGGTTTTCCACGTAAAATCTGGTGTTTCTCGTTTTTCTCATTTCTACTTCAGTTGCAAGTTTATCTCCGGTTCCACAACAACGATCCTAACAGTAATGCCCCATATAAATCATGACAAATGCCCTATATAAATCATGACAAACTTGTGCAAATTTTATGTCAACATCACTGCGGTCATTGGGCCTTCCAGTCGCATCACCAACATAAAAGGATCTACATTAAACAAAAAGGGATCTTTCCAACTATCTCAATTTTTTGACTGATAGTTTTAACTTTATTACAACAAATCACGAGAGACAGTCAAATACCAAAGATCTCTAGATAATGCAGTGAACTAGTGCAAAAGAAGAATAACTTGTCCATGTCAATTAGAGACCAGAATTGAAATGTTTATCCATGATTTTCCACAACCCAGTTTTCGGCTTGCGAAATGGTTAATGGATCCCTAGTTGCCAAGAACTCAATTAACATACAATGAAAGCATATGCATATTCAGAGTATTACTTAGTTGTTTGTTTGATTAAACTTTTCTCAAGCTAAAAGTTAACTTTTACAAGACATATAAAGTTGCAGACTAGAACAAACAAATCAACTTGAATGGAGACTTTTACAAGCTTAATGAAATTTTCAAGTCTTCCAATTTTTGAATCTATAGCAATTTTTCTCTTGTTCTTCCAGCCCTCGATATTGGACTCATTAGTGAATATCACCTACATTATGATGAAATTGACAAACTATTAAAAGAGAGAAAAATGATAGTTACAGTAGAGATGTCAGCATTATTCAGCCATTAATTAATAACAAATCTTCACCCGGTCAAGAACTATAACAGTCTACAAATAAAAAGTAGGATAAATATAATAGTATAGAACAGTAAAAGTCTGGTTTAACAACTAAAATGATTTAAAAATAAAAGTTGTAATCTGCTTTATCTAGTTGCATATTATACTTAATAAACACTATCCATCAATAAGAGTATTGAAATCTATCCAAATACTGTCTAAAAAACTAATCTTGAAACCGTATATGGTTGAGCGTGGCCAAATAAGTCTTCACGACAAGATCTGGATGCACAGTACTACTATAGCTTTCCGGATCGCATTGTTGTCACCCAACGATATGTAAAGATTGATTGCCTTTTGTTTCTAACCACCTGCATGGGATGTGTGATTTCTGAAACCCGACATCAAGCCTCTTGCATTGTAGTTTCTATATTCAGTTCGTCTCTTCCTCAACCCATTCACTTCCTCCTGGGCCGCCAACTGCGGTGGCTGTGGCAGTTGCTACTACGCCGCCTGCTGCTCAACTTTTGGTGGCAAAAAATGCAAATCCTCAACGACATCTTTGTGCAAATAGGCCCATTTTGTTCCTACGCCATTCTTGAACTGACAAATCTTACCGTAGAGCTCTTTGTTTGGGATTTTTTTTCTAGTTGTAGGTCCCGTCATTCAACCGTTGGCGAATGGAACACCTCTCATGGATGTCATATAAGAAATCTAGTCATTTTCTAGCCCCCCAAAAGAATGGATGATTTGACAACTTTAGAGGACTGCGTCGTTGGGAAAAAAACAAAAAACAAAACAAAACAAAATTTCTGGCTTCTAGTTGATATTTGTGGGGCAAGTGGGGAACTTTTTCAACCAAGTATTCAAGTTCAACTGGCAATTTCATAATATTCAGAAATGTCATTGGAGTTGGAGCTGGCCCACCGGCTTCGTTAGGAAAGAGCTTCGTAAATTCTTCTACTAGCATGTCCTTCCCGCAAAATAGATATGTTAGTACCTTGGCAAAATCAGTCATGTTGGATTTCCAAGTATGGAAGACTTTCGTATCCTGATCAAACCATCCTACGAATAAATGAACATATATAATATTTAAAAAACACCAAGAATAAAAAAAATAAAAAAATAATTCTTAGTTTAAAAAAATTAGAAACATCGTCCATGGGGAATTGTTCCATTTATATGGCGACACTCATGAAGACTAATTTTCACTATTCATCATCAATAGACTTGGCAAAATGGCTCGGCCAGCCGGCTCGGCTCGCCTAAGCTGTGTTCGAGCTCTGCTCAAGCTTGGGTACTATATGAGCCCGAGCCGAGCTCGGTTTGTGTTTTACACGAGCCGCTCGCTCAAGCTCGCGAGCCAGGCGAGCTCGAGGCGAACGGTTTGTGCCGTTTGTGTTCGAGCTAAAGGCGAGCCCAAGCCGAGCTCACGAGTCGGAACAGCTTGCCAGCCATTTTGCCAAGTCTAATCATCGATCTCCATGAACTATATATGTTTATGGTTTATGCAGTCCAAAATGGATGTAGTCGCATGTGTGTAGATAGAACAATGCACTACACATTTGTCTCACAAATCTTCTTACCACCCAAAAATAGTTAACATCATTTCTAAAAGCTCATAGATTGTTTTTATTAGGAATGACTTTCAAATACTAAAACCTTATCACTAGTCTCACCTTTGCCAACAGAAAATCCCATGAATATTGGGATGGCTTTTCAACTTGTTGAAGTCGTTAGTTGATAAGCTTGTTGTTTTGGGATGAAACTCCTCCATGTATTTACCTATCATATGTTCATTTGAGGCCGTGAACTTAACGGTTGCTCGACATCCCAGGTTCCAATGTTGCCCTGAAAATGTGTTGCCCGGTCTGATGAGGAAAATTGCATCAGAGTTCATAAAAATTAGACTAAATATATCATTCCACATCAAATTTTTGTCCATGATGTGAATATTGTAGATTGGTATGCAACAAGGATCAATTGATTATTTATATGAACTGTGCCAAAATTGACATGTAAGCAATTTTATTTTAGCGAGGATTGATTGAAAAACGATTTTCCAGTAGATTCCAATACATAGAGCAGTCCACATTTTCATCTACCAATCAACACTGTACAATGGCCACAGAGTACTGGAAGTCAACTCCAAAGCATAACTAGACAAATAGTCCGAGGGCATGGAGTACTCATCTAGGGCATAAAAATTTATGGGTGGTGATACTCACACCCACGTTTTTAATCCTTACACCCACCTTTTTTTTAAATTTTTTAAAATTCCAATTTTAACCTTAATGCGGGAAAAAATTTGGATGCTCGGCCGGGTTGGCCGAGCATCGAAATAGGACCTCGGCCATAATTGGCCGAGGTCCCCATGAGGAGCTCGGCCAAGACTGGCCGAGCCCCATATGATGGGCCTCGGCCAGGATTGGCCGAGGTTCCCATGAGGGACCTCGGCCAAGGATGGCCGAGGTCCTTTTTTCAGATGCTCGGCCACCCCGGCCGAGCATCAATTTTTTTTTAAATTGATTAACAATGTAATTAATGAATATTTTTTTATATTATTTTTTGATTTGGGGAATGAACATGTGATGTATGAGTTGGATCGAACGGGACGAAACCGCACTTTACAGATTTAGTGTTCGAATTCTGTTTTGGACAAATAATATATCGATTTGGGGTAGCTCGACGCCACGAGTTGAACTCATTGCATTACAATGATTTACGATGGATTTTGGCCATCCGAGCGCGTTTAGGCAGCGAAATCAGCGTTTTTCTATTTTTCGAATAATTTAATTTTTTTATTTATTTGATTTTAATTTTATTTTATCACCATTTCCATTTTTTAATTTTATTTTATGGAAATGGTGATAAAATACAATTAAAATCAAATAAATAAATAAATTAAATTATTCAAAAAATAGAAAAATACGGATTTCGCTGCCTAAAAACGCTCGGATGGCCAAAATACATCGCAACGCAATGCGTTCAACTCGTGGCGTCGAGCTACCCCAAATCGATATATTATTTGTCCAAAACAGATTTCGGACACTAAATCTGCTAAGTGCGGTTTCGTCCCGTTCGATCCAACTTATACATCACATGTTCCTTCCCTAAATCAAAAAATAATATCAAAAAAAATATTCATTAATTACATTGTCAATTTAAAAATGTTTTTTTTTTTAAAAAAATTTTTTGGATGCTCGGCCGAGGTGGCCGAGCATCCAAAATGGAGCTCGGCCAAGGCTGTACGAGCTACATGATGGGGAGCTCGCCCAGCCTTGGCCGAGCTCACCATGAGGGGGCTCGGCCAAGGCTGGCCGAGCCCCATTTTGGATGCTCGGCCACCGTCGGCCGAGCATCCAAAATTCATCCACACCCACCACGTTACGCTATATTAGAGGAGGGTAAATTTGGAATTTACAATACAGGTGGGTGTAAGGATTAAAATACGTGGGTGTAAGTAGCGATTCCCAAATTTTATTCCAATAGATTGCAATAAAAAAAATTCCTTTCAAAAAAAAAAAAACTAAAGTTTTCGTGAACTTTGAGTTTTAAGTTTCCTAGGAAATCTATTCAACTGTAATGCAATGACAAACCTATGCAAATTTTATATCCACATCACTGCAGTCATTGGGTCTTCCAGTCGCATTACCAACATGAAAGGATTTATTTTGAACAAAAAAGGATCTTCAAACCCACTATCTCGATTTTTTGACAAATAGTTTTAACTTCATTAAAACAAATCATGAGAGACAGTCAAATAGCAAAGATCTCTAAATAATGTTGTGAACTAGTGCAAAAGAAGAATAACTTGTTCTTGTCAATTGAGAGACCAGAATTGAAATGTTTTTCCGTGATCTTCCACTTCCTAGTTTTCGGCTTGTGAAATGGATCCTCTGGTTGCCCAAAACTCAATCCGCAGGCAATGAAAACCTGTATATTCGGAGTAACTGTATTACTTAGTTGTGTGTTCGGTTAAACTTTTCTCAAGCTAAAAGTTAACTTTTACAGGATATATAAAGTTGCATATTAGAACAAGCAAATCTGCCTGAATGGAGACTCTTACAAATTTAATGAAATTTTCTCAAGTCTTCCCATTTTTTAATCTATACCAGCTTGTCTCTTGTTCTTCTAATACTCGATATTGGACTCATTAGTGAATTTCACGTACAGTATGATAAAATTGATATGCTATTAGAAGAAATAAAAATGATAGTTACAATAGAGATGTCAGCATTATTCAGCCAAAAAATCATCCAATAACTTGATTTCACTATTAAATGCTAAAGTCTCCATTAACATGCCGTTGAAGCCTTGCGAGGTGGGGTAGACCTTGGAAAGTCTCCGACGCTTGGAAGCTTGCACAAAAAAACTGTTTATCCTAGTCCTCCCAAGTTTGAGTCATTTAGGGATTGGTTAGCGACGACTTGTACTTGAGCGGTTCACTGCAGAAGGTGATGCTGAAGAGCATTAAAAGTTTGTCCTTGAGCACAAAATTTGAAGCGTTGAAGTAGGTGACCTTGTGAAGCGAAACATCGTCATACGTGCTGCCGTGTGTTAGAATGATGATGACGTAGGCATGGGCCATTTGACATTTCAATGGCCAACACTAGATGCGGCAATTGCTTTTTGCTTTTTTGTGGGGTTTCACATGCTTGGGAAAAAGTGTCCAATGATGGATTTTCAAATTCTGAAACATTCCATCCCATCTTGTTCGGGTTTTTTAACGCCTATAAAAGGGTATTTACACTGGGGATGGGGGAGAAGTTATTTAGCTACTCGAAATTTCTTCAAGGCAATTAGCTTTCTTATCCGGTAATCACTTTCCAAGGTCTTCCGATGTACTATATCCATTCATATGGCTTTAATCACCATTTAGATGGAGCAGTTACATTTTCCAAGCTTCTGAATAAGTGTTTACGTGCGCTCTTTGCCTCTTCATCTTCTTCATTTCTTCCTTTTCGTCTCTAATTGGGGACCTAATCGATAATGATGATTGTAATTATTATTTAATTAGAAAAACCCCCCAAAGAAAGAGAAGATAACAGAAATATTGAAACAAAATTCAAATTACCAAAAGAAGAAATGGTTATCACGATGAAAGAATGAAGAAAAAGAACTACACGATCGAAAAATAGTTGGAGGAAAAAACATCAAAACAAAAAAGGGAAGAAGAAACAGAGGCATGCATTTCTAGAGACTTTCGTTAACGAAATAATGATAAAAATAGCGTAAAAAATGGAAAAGGGAAGAAAAACCTCCGTAGCCTCTAGCACCTCAATCGTAATTGATGGCAGTGGTGCCCAAGGAGTATTCCGACGATGACCATTGTCACGCTTTCTTGTACGCCGGCTTGCCATGTGTCTAAATCCATGCATTGAGGCTATTCTTGCCAAAGGTTCATCCAACACGTGAAGTTTTTAGGCGTGCCATAATTATCTACAACCCAAAACAATATAAATAAGTCAAAATTCGAAGACTCCAATTGATTTGCAGTGATAACCCCAAAAATCAAATGCAAAAATGGATAAAATCACACGAACAAAGAGAAATACCTCAATTGTGCGCAGTAAGAAGGCAAAACTAATGTAAAATATGAATTCGTACACCAGAGAAGAGTATGGCTCAATGTGCAGTGGATCAATTTTGAGAAATATAGGTGATAGAAGATGTTGAGAAGAAGAAGACTTCCAATGAAATTGGGAACTTGAATGATAGTGTTCTATCACTAATATTTCAGAGACTTATTAATTCCAAAATTATTTAAAAAATCGAAATAGATAATGAAAAAATTAAATCCAAAAACATTTTAAAAAATGAAATTGTGAAAATATCCCAAAAACAAATGTCGAAACATTCTTCAAAAAAGTCTAGCTATATGCAGACAGATTTTGTCCATTTTCGAAAAACACTAACAAGATAGATAGGTATCAAAACTCATTAAAAATCTAGGTGCTCTATCCTCAAAAGGAAAGGAGCAGAAGCCCAATTTGGATTCATCCGTACCTAATTCTATCATAGAATAGATTTGTTATGTTATTTGAATTGTTATGGGTTTAGTTGAGGCTCTGGTGATTGGAATAAAATAATTTGTTTGATTCAAGTTGGGTATATGCATGTTGCGTAGGTTAGATACACGATTTTGAAATCAATTTTGAATAGAATGAAAGATTCTGTGATATAGTGCCTTGTGCTTGATTTCTTTATAGCTAGAAGTTCTTGGGCATGATGTGTTGATATAAGAGAAATTAAGATGGGTTAATATTGATTAATCAATTAGTGTGTTTGATAATTGTTTGAATGAAAATCTTATGTGTGGTGCAAATTAAGAATTTTTCCTAGCTTCCACCATTAACTTCACAATGCGATAACGTTTAATATAAATTGAATTTCTTTGTGATTCAAAGGAGAAAATGATCCTCAATGAGTTTTCTATCATTGGAAACTAGTTTGACATCATTTGGTGACCTGTAGATATTTTCATCACACTTTTCCCGAGCACGATAGATTATACCCGAGAACAGGGTCTTGACCGGTAAAAATTTCTTTTGGTCATCGAAAAGTGATTTTTGCAATCTCATTTTTGAGTATGATAAACTTAGGGAAGCTTTCTACCTTCTGTATAAGTTTCGAAATTTTATGATATTGTTTTCTTTTTAAAACAATTTTATAATAGTGTATTTTCATAACAGAATTTTTCACAGCTTCTATGTTGTAGAATTGAAAACGCGTTATGGCCTGTATAATTGGAGTTTAGATGTGATTTTAATGAACGGCGTATTTCTATGAATTAGTTATTCAACTAAATTGGAATTACATGATTCGTACTTTGATTTGTGAGTTATGTCCATTTTTGTTGGGATCGACGGTTTAACTTGTACTCAAGATGTAGTTCTCTGGAAATTATATTGTAAATTTTTTATTTATTCTTCTTACACTTAGTACTTATATAAATGCATGAATGTGGAATTGCGACAGTCAACCTAAGGTTGCATAGTAATGAACCGTATCTACATGGTAAAGTAATAGAATTGATGAAATTAAACTAAATGATGATGAATTAGAATTTTTGACACATTGATCTTGTGAGCAGCTAAACTTCTCAAATTAAAATTTTAAGGATTCTAGGTAAGTAAGTTCCCCTTTTACATCTGAATGTCTAATTTGAAATTAATGAGCTTATGGTCATATGAGCAATTACTTGATTCTAATGCCTTTATAATTACAAATGTGGCTATCATGTTTGATATTATGTAGGAGTATACTCGTATACCATGTCGTTGCATACATGGAGCATACATAGTCAATGGTTTCTGAAAGGTTAGGTATTTTAATGGCAAAGTGTGAGAAGTGGAAGTTTTCAAATTTTGTATCCCAAGTTTTTTAAGGAAAATGGATGTACATCTAAATCATGAAAGGTACGAGTGAGAAATGTGACACAGGGGGCCAGGCATACCCGACTTGAAAACTTTATGTGAAAGTGAACGTGAAAGTTAAAGTTGAAAGTAATATTAACCTCTTTGCGGTACCACTAGTAGAATTTTATTTGGTTCCAAATAAGAATCGTTCACTACATCTTATTGACCAAGTGTCACACCAACTGAACTTGCTATGAAAAGAAGTATTGTTTTTCAAAGGTTCAAAGCTTGTATTACGTGCATGGAATTTACTTAGTGAACTTTAACTCATGCATTTACTTTTCTTTACTTTATAGGTGATGAAAGCTATAGATTGCCAAGGAGATCACTTGGAGGCAAACTCAAACAGTACTCCATATGCTAGCTTTTAAATCTAGAAGTTAGAGAACATTTTGTTGGTTAAGATTGTTCTTTATTATTCGTTCATTTTGTTTAGTTAAACATTTTCAATTTTGGAATGAGTTGCTTATCATTTCAAATTAATCGACTTGGTGAATCGTTTCATTTTTTTACAAAGAATTTGCATTTACGATCATTGGCGATTGCATTTGCAATTACGTTCATGTGAAGAATTTTTATGTAAAGTATGAGAGAGTGGTTGGAGGAGAATGATGAAAATTTGTGTAATATATGTAAATCCCAAGAGATATGCGGACGTGATTTGTTTGACCAAATCCAAATTCAACCTTCACCCAGTTTCTCTCCCCCCGTTCAATTCAAAATACATAACCAAAATTTCTCCCTCCCTAAAACCCTAAACCGCAATCTCTCCTCCTATTCTACCTTTCTCCCCAAATTCCCAAAAACACTCCTCAAAAACCTAATCCCAATTCCATTTTCCCAAAACCTAGAAACCCTCAAAATCAAATCAATAGCTCCTTCCCGGCCAAAAAGCGAACTGCCAACCGAACCTCCGTGCATTCGTTGGGCGGAGCAAGCGCAAACCTAGAGGCTCCTCCACTAGACATATAGAAGGTAACACCAAGCTTCGTCAAGAGGCCAAGCGAAATGCTCGTCGGAAAAGTAAGAAGCTGGAGGAGTCTTTTACAGGCTCAGAAATCCCCATAAGAGTTACCCAGATAATTTCACAGAAGAGGAGCTGCAAGCCTGCAAATGATTGGTCTCAGCTATGATAAACTCGGGAAAATCATGGAAAAAGATGACCCCGACTTTGAAGCAGGATCGGTACAAATATGGTGAATTTGGAACCCTACTATTCGCGTGGGGTGGTTTTGGCTAACCCAATTCGTGGGAACTTTTCTGATGAACATGTTTCCATGACTGGGGAAATTAGAGATCAAGAAGAGTTGGAAAAGATTGAACAACATGAGATGGTTACAGACTTACAGATGTTCAAACCAAGGCCTTGTTGTTCAGCTAATAAATTTTATTTTTTCGATTTACGTGTTGAGTATATGATTAAATTTTGGAAAAAATATATTAAATAATTGAATGAGTAATTGAAAATAAAGATAAAAAAAATTTGATAAAATTTGTGTTGGATAAAACAAGGCTTAAGTTTAGATGCTATGGATAGAACTAAATTAAGGTACTTTTGGGTGTTTGCTCGACACCCAAAATGGACGGTCTCTGATTTGCCATGGCAACAGTGCACTCTGGTCTGTGAGGTTGCAATCGAGGCAGGCGATCAGAGGCTATATAAATGGACATTGATGGAGAGGCTCGTGAATTCAGCGAGATCAAAAATCACACTACAATGTGCGACTTGGACGAGACCCGATATTATATATGTAAGGAGGCCAGTTTATCAACGTAGGTTTGAGCCTCAAGATGAGTTTTTTCGTGCTATGGTGCCATTGCTAGACCCTGAAACTGAGTCTGATTTCTTGTTTGAGCTAGAGATGGATTTCATAGTCCTACATCTTTCTCAAGAACTAGAGCTTCAAAATACTTGTAACTAAAAAGAAACAGTCTCTATATCAACTTAGACATAAACTTTAATAGACCTTAAAACAACAATAGATGTTTCCACGTAGGTAATATATATAGCCTCAGTACCAAGAATGCTTAATGAAAATTTTCAAAATCCCCCAAACACAAGCTTTAGTCTTCCTCCATGGGTACTTCTGGAATATCAAACCTATCTTCTTGTATTGTTTTGTTCACCACAGAAACTGGAGTTGGTAATATGGAGTCAAGAAAACAGAAATTTAACATATGAAGTTATGAAAAAATGTTAACTTGTAATTGTACACCAGTCAAATGAAGAAAATTAGAAAAGGATATAAGTCAACATTGGGTCATAATCCTTCTCGCCACGGTTGCGGCTGTTATTTAGTTCGCGTAATATTTCAGGAGAAACCTGAATGTGAAATAGAGATACCAATTTATAAGATCATAAGCACCTTATCAAACTGAAACAGCAAGTGGTCATATATTGAGCTGATTGACTTACAAATCTATGTTTTTGCCTTTCTACTAGTGTGTTGAGATCCGCTTTGTCCTCTTTTGTCAACTCATTTTTGTACCTGTACAAGATGTGTGAGGTCGTGCAATGGAAGATGGTGCACAAAATATTTAATCTACCAGATAAACGTCTATTTCGTAGAAATTCTCCCCTCCCGCCAAAAAAAAAGGGAGGAAGAAGAATTTTAAACGTATAGCTAGAAAGCAGATAAAAGTTCTAAATAAAGGATAAAGTTATCTCGTCAATAAAATGAGTAGTTGAAAATAATGATTAAACAAAATGATTTATTCAATATAAGCTCATTTTCTAAGAAGCGGTTTCTTAAAAGTAAAAAATGATTGGCGAAATAGTGGTTCTGTGTTTGCATAAAAAGTTATTTGGGAAATCGTACAAAAACAAAAACAATATAGAAACAGTTTAAAAAGTATGTGGTCAAACGTCTACGGCGAAAAAGGATAACAAAAAGGACAACTATGAACTAACCTTTGTGCAAATGCGAGAAATGACTGGTGCCAGATCACAGGCATTACTCTGGAGTCGTCGTAAAATCTCATAAAATGAGCAACCAAGGCATCCAATACACGATATGGCAATGCATATTTCTTTTCAATCAGTAACTTTATGAAATAACTGCAGCAGTACAAAAGGATACCTTTAAGCATTAATAAATTTCTCCAATGAGATGGGCAGAGAGAACTACATGTAAGTACTACATCAGCATTCTTAACTAGTTACGATCATATGTAGACCTTACAGCAGTGACATAAATATGCAAATTTCATAAATGAGTTGATGACTCTTATTCTCTAAGTTGAGAGGAGGAATAAAAGCCTATACCTGGTAGTGCCATAGTATTCCATCTCTGCAAGCTTCAATAGTGCAACACTGCGTACAAATAGAAATAATGCAATCTCAAGCTAAATTTTATCTCTGTGAACAAAGTCTAAGAATATCAAGTAGCTTGCTAAAAGATTAAGCAGCTGATTACAACTCTCCCAAGGATCCAAAAGATGCTTCACGAGACAAATTGTACCTCAACTTTGAACAAGGATTGGACATTAGAAATCAATGGAATCCCATTCCCACACGAGATAGCAGAAACGGCAATGTAGTTTATCCCCAGGTGAAGGAAAGTGGTAAGGCAAGATAATAAACCGTCTATGGACTTTAAACTCTATAAAGTGGGACTTCCCAAAGAATCTTAAAGTGGACTGTATTCGACTTACAAACAGGCAACGTCCTCCTAGGTTGGTCTGAGCATTGACTTAGATATGATACCTGGAATGAAGAGGAGGAATGGAGACCTTCTGAATAATGCTTCCAATAATTACAGCCTCCCTCAAATTGCACGTTCTCGACTGTAAGAGAGAAAAAGTTATTAATGTTTAAGATTCAAATTGTGGAAATAAACCAAAAGAAGCATTGAGATGTATCTGAAATAGAATCCATGTTGTCAACCCACAACATTTGTCATCGAAATGATTGAACCATAGAAACTTGAAAAAGATTTCAAAGTCATTATATAGTTATCTAATCAGAAGTATATCAGAAATTAGTAATTATTTCTTCTAGAGCAATAAAAACTAAAAAGTATAAAATCTTAGTCACATCAATGAAATGGGTGGTTGAAAATGACGTTGGAGAAAAACAGTTATCTTAAAGCTATACCAAATAAGCCCTAGCTTTTAAGTTTTCTAAAATATGTCCATTGAAATGTTCTATACCTCACACAAAGGAAATAAAATTCCCTTATTGAAGGCAGCTGGTTTGTAAAGAGCCTTTTTCAAAGACTGATACAAGGCAAAATGCAGTCTCTTATTCTTCCGGATGTCTTCCCTGACGCGTGGTAGTAATACAAGCTTGTAGAAACGTTCAACCTTCTTCACACCCAAATTAGAAGCAAAGATTCTTGTGGCTTGATACATTGCGTTTGCAGACCATTTCTCAGGTTCAGTCAGGTACAAGACTTCTTCCTAAAGTTGTAGAGAAGGTATGTGTTTGAATGCTTTTGGCATCTTCCCAAAAGTGTACTTGCTAAGTAGCTTGCCAACTCTGCACTTTCCAGAGACCGCCAAAGAACCGTAGCATTAGAAACAAGGATGACTACACAGAAAGATGCCTTAAGATCATAAATATTCAGTAGTATCATACCCCTTGTACAACTCTATAACAGTGTCATCCAATTTAGGTAGAGGCTGTTGTCCTGAAAACAGATGAAAAACATCAGAGTTATAAATACTACGTAGTTCAGATCATCACACACAACCATAAAGCCTCCATTTGGCAAATTTTGATATGGTTTGTGAATAGAACAGTAAGAAGAGAATATAACAGATCCCATAGAAATGTGTGGATAATAAGAGTAGTAATTCTAAATAGGAATTGTGAGAAGAATAGCACTCGATGTCATAGAAATGTGTGGATAATAGTGAATAATAATTCTAAATGCATTATAAATATAAATGTATTGTTGAAATTAATAACCGACTTCGACAAAATGTATGGATTTAAAAAAAAAACTTACATAAAAAAGAAGCAAATTATAAAAACAATGTTGAATCACTAAAATGTCAGGCCATCTTGACAAGCAGATTCCGAAATGACGTGTGCGTTGTGACTTTACAAAGCTTAAACGTTCACCAAATTATTATCGTTTTATTTTACTTTTCTACCTAGCCAGAGTCAAACTTTAGTCTCAACCATACACCAAAAGCTAACCATTACTCATCAATCTAATGCATTTCATGATCCCACCGCTAATATTATTCAAACTAAAGAGTTAATTACTTCTAAATTTACCCAGACACAGCAAAAGTTAATGTGCATCATCAGTAGTAGATGTAGCATTATCACAGCAATTTTGAATTAATACTAGCTCCATAAATCTTTATGTAATAGCATTTCAAAACAAAAAAATAAAAACCTGTAGAGACTCTGGAATCTTTTTCTTTGATCTTCTCAAGAATAACATCAGCCAACGTGCGCTGAGGGCGATTCTCTTTAGACAAGAAAGCCTCCAGCAGCTTCTCATCCTCCTCATTTATTTGATCCTATTTTATTACCAAGGAAATAAAATATCAAAAGGAAGTCCATAAAAAATTAATAAAATAATAAAAAAGCTCCACATAGTTTATGTAATTTGCCTCTCTATAAGTAGCAAAATCCCATCCCATCCCATCCCATCCCAACTACACACTGTACCAAAGTTAGTAGCTTTCGTACTAGCATCCGCAATTGAGGGTAACCAGAGGGAATTATTACATATTACAAAAAGATGAATGTGAAAGTTCAATCAACTTGTCAAAGAGAAAGAAACCCAAAATCTTCAGTGAAGACGGCACAAGTACGCTGGCGCAGCTATTTTATTTTAAGCTTTCAAAGAGATTCTTCACACCTGAGAAAGCCTTACTTAATCAACTACAGTTCCATGAAACTGTGTTCCCAATTTGAGGTATTATACTCTTTATACAACAAATTCAACAAAAAAAAAATTTATTCGGCATCGCTTCAATAACTTTTTTAACAACTATGCATAACAATTTTCACGTTACAAATCATCATCTCCAATACAAACCAGAAATCCTACAGGTAATGCAAATCATCCGGAACATTTAAAATGAACAAAATAATTAGTACATATGAACTCAAAAAGCTGCAGTAAGAAGAAAAGAGAAGCTGAGAGAGAACCTCAAAATCCCACTGTCCAAATTGACTCTGCGTATCGGAAAATCCTCCAAAATCATCAATATCTTCTTCCTCATAATCATTATCTTTAGTTCCAAGCTCTTCCAAAAATATTAAATTACTCGGGTTCTGCTTATCCTCTTCCTCTTGAATTTCCTTCTGCTGAGACAACGCTTCCTTCAAAATCTTCTCACTCATGCCCGAAGGCACTAGCTTCTGCTCAAGCTGGTGAGCCTTGGGCGGCTTGGGGCGTTTTTTGGAGGAGGCGGCGGACTTGGAGTCATCGGCTAAGAATGGCTCCGGATTTGTGATTCTAGCGCGTTTCTTCGCCATAGCTGCTGGTTAAGGAGGCGCTAGCTGCTGGTTAAGGAGGCGCTCGAGAGTAAAACCCCAACCAGATGGAAATTCGAGTTCCCAACTAGGGTTTATGTGCGCAATTTGCGTCTGCAAAAATCCATGTTTTATTGATTTTAAAAATCAACTTCTTTCCGGAAAAAAAAATTCAATTATAGTCACAGTAAAAAAAGACTTATATTTCTGCTAAAAAAAGGGGGAAATTGGCGCAAATGGTCCAAAAAAATTGGTTTGGTGTGCGTTTAGTCCAAAATAAAATAAAATAGTGCAAATGATTCAAAAAAAGTTTGATAGTTGCACGTTTGGTCCAATTGGATGTTTTCCGTCCATTAAGGCCGTTAGTTTTGCGTGTGTGCTTCAAACTTTAGTATTTTGTTTTCTTCTTAATGGGCAAAATGGTTAATCCACTTAAAAATTAAATTTTTTTTTTAGAGTTACTTAAAAATTAATTTAACCAAGAAAACACCAGAGGTAATTTTTTGGCAAACACCACACGTCTCTTTCACCAAACCACATTAGCAACACCCTCATTTATTTTCTTTGTTGCGTTGATGATTCTCTGGCCTTTATTGTGTTTGTTGGTTGCTGTGAGTGTACAAAGAAGGCAAGGATGAGCAACTGATGGTTCAGGTTACTGATAAATTGGGGGAACCCTTGCCGGATTTTGTATTAATTTTTTGGACCATAAATGCAACGACCAATGTTTTGTTGGACTAATTCCATGCCAAACCTATTTGGACTCATTGATACTCCATGCCAAATCTATTTGGATTGAATATGCTACTTGAACTACTTTATTTGGACCAAATGTGCACCATTTTATAAAAATGCCGGACCAAATGTGCACCATCATTAAAAAGGCTATACAACCTACATAGCCAAACAGAAACCAGGGAAAGCCACATTACTTATATCTAGAGCTAAATTCACAAACACAAAACAACTTGTAATCCTACGATTACTACTGCTTCAACCACATTATAAGAAGATCACAAACAAAGCCAAAAAACCCACATCTTCAATGCAGATTTTGGCAAAAGAGCACAAACAAAGCCAACCACTATTAGATAATTGCAATGCTGGGATTGCATTTTGGCAGCCTTGGCATGTAGTTATTTCTGGGTCTAACCGCACAAATAATCCACATCCACCCAAACCCTGTATAAGAAAAATTTGGAAAAAATGAGATCTCCAGATCCAGGGTACTCAGCTGAAGTAAAAAAAAAAAAAAAATTACCCTTCTTCGTTGGCATGCAAGAAATCTTCTATCAGGATTTAAATCTGTGTAGGAAGTCTTCGTCTCCAAAGGAAGCCCACAACCACAAGAGCTAGGCAGCAGCATTTCTTTTCTCTTTTACAAATCTTGACTGGCATGTTTCTCATTTTTCTTCATCTTATAATGTCAATGGGAAGTCTTGAATTAATTTTTAAGTGGATTGACTATTTTTCCCATTAGGAAGAAAACAAAATGCCATAGTTTGAAGCACACATGCAAAACTAACGGCCTTAATGGACGGAAAACATCCAATTGGACCAAATGCGCAACTATCAAACTTTTTTTGGACCATTTGCGCTACTTTATTTTATTTTGGACCAAACGCGCACTGAACCAATTTTTTTTTGGACCATTTGCGCCAATTTCCCAAAAAAAAAAAAACCAACTTATATTTTTTAAGATTTAATAAATGCATCATTGGTTAATGGCACCAATGATCCTCAGTCTTTATTTATTATTTTAACTGCATCTTTAATTTTTTTCATTAATTTTAATATTTTATGAATAAACACATATGTTTCATTAATATATTTTATCAATTTGTTTTGAATTAGAGGACATTTATTTATTTGAATTTTCATATCCATTATCTTTTTAAATATATTTAAAAATATGAAGGATAAACAGCTGTCCTTTATGATATTCAAAAAATAATATGTGTAAGCTAATCGTATTAATCTTAGTGCATGTTATTTTTCTATTTTTTCTCATTTTAATTCATTTTAATTATACCATAACAATGAAAAATGACGAACCATTACAAATACAATTTAAAAATAGCTAAAATATGGAAAGCGTGGTGTATGTAAAATTAACCAGAAACATTCTCAAACGTCTACAATTATTCTTGCTAAAAATGTCATCAAATTGCATAATTAATGTCATAAGTTGTTCGGCCTCCATTCGACGTAGAGATCCGACCCCATGTCGTGAAAGTCTAGCCGAGGTAAGGGAGAAGTATAAGTGATCCACTGTATTCGCCGAGAGTCAAAGATGACTGACAACCGTGATCTTATTATATATTACTCGCAAGCAGTGTTCCAAGAGGCGGCAAAAGGCACCGTCTAGATTTGAGACGGGAGAAAAACGCTTCGCATAATAGAAAGATGTGGAAAAAGACGGTCAACTAAAATATTAACCACCTAATGCACGTGCCTAGGCGGGCCTAGGCAAGACCGCAAGAGCCTTTTAGTTAGATAAGAGGGTCTTTTTTTTTTTTCTCTCTCTCTCTCTCTCTTTTTTTTTTTTAAGGATCATTTGTACTTTCATCTTTAAGTTGGGATTTGGCCAAATTATTAAAAATATATTTTTCACTTGTATTTATTTTATAATATAATAATTGTAAGAATTGATATTATTTGTAGTTTTTAATATTTTAAATACTATATATTGTTATTGAAAACTGAAAAAATATTAAAGTTTATATAAAATCTGTAAAATATGATTTTTTTTTATTTATCACTTTGGAATAATTAAAATAATAATAAATTGAAAATATTTTTCGACGCTTAGGTTTCCAAGCCTTGAAGCCTGACGTTCCCGCCTTGCCACGCCTAACCTCTTTTAAAACCTTGCTTGCAAGTTACAAGCAATATTTCCATTTAACACATTCACATACTTGAAGTTGATAGTTACAACGAAAAAAAAAGACGTAAAATAAGTAATTCTTTTGAACATCACACCAAAATATAGAAAACTTGTTTTAGCTGCCTTGACTGACTTGCTGAAGAAGGACCGAAAGTGGGTATGGAGTCCTTTTTGTCAGGAAGCATAGGCAAACTCAAGCATGCAGTAGCGTCGGAACCCGTTCTGAGACTGCCCAACAATAAAAAACTTATAAAGTGTCAAAGTAATTTGTCGATATGCTTTTAGTGAGATACACCTTAAAAAAAAAAGCACAAAGCGCTATTGTTTTTCCTCCGACTCCATCCAACAAACGGACAAACATTTTCATTTTCCCACTTTGTAAGATAATTTTGGCTCTTTAAAACATATAATCGTTTTAGACAAGTCTAGATCTACTATTCTAATTCATATTTATTAAACAATCCATGTCATTCCAATACTCCATTTATTTGTGCACGTTCTCTATTTTGATTTTTTATCGAATAAGAAGATCAATGAAATATAAATTGAAACACCACATAACCGAAGCAATAAATTTAAAATTTTAAGTTGATAGAGTGGTCAAAATATATATGATTTAACTATTATCTTCGATAAATATATGAGCTTGTTGGAGGCTGACTGTGTTTCACTTTTGCTTAGATTCATAACATTGACAAATCTTGTTGCTTCTACTCCGTTGCTATTTAAATGCAAACTACTTGTATACATGAATCACAATTGTAAATTTTGCAAGAGTTAACTAATAGACATACTTCGTTACTTCTCGAAAGTTTGGAAATTGTTATTCAAAAGAGAAGAATATACAACTGGACATTACGAAAATATATACCCCATCAGTGTTTAGTAAAATAAAAGTTCACCTCAACGTACATTTAGTCTTCCTCCATGGGTACTTCTGGAATATCAAAACCATCTTCTTGTATTGTTTTGTTTACCATAGAAATTGGAGTTGGTAATATGGCATCAAGGAAACAGAAGTTTAACACATGAAGCAATGAAAAATGTTAACTTGTATTTGTACACCAATCAAATGAAGAAAAAGGATATAAATCAACACCGCAGCGTCATCCTTCTCCCCACGGTTGCGACAGTTATCTAGTTTGCGTAATATTTTAGGATTAACCTGAATGTAAAACAGAGATACCAATTTATAAGATCACAAGCATCCCATTAAATTTAGTACCAAAACACACACACACACACAAAAAAACATAAATAAAAAAATAAAAGAAAAGAAAACTTGTTTGCTCACGTTTTTTCAAAAATGCATTTTTGCAAACGAAGAAAAATTTATAAAAAGTCAAAACGATTTCTTATCGTTTAAGTGCTTTTAGTGGAAAAAAGCGCAATAAAAATCGAAATCATATAATATTATTGTCTTTTCTCTCCGTCCCGAAATTGAGAGACTTTTTCACTGTGTAACATAACGTTTTTGGTTCTTGAAATGCAACCCATTTTAGATGAGTCCATATCATGTTGTCATAATTCTTGTTTCTTTAACTGTTCCATGATATTGAAGTACTTCACCTAATTGAATTACTATATGTGAATTATTTTGATTGAATGACACAAACAATGGGACAGAATTTGAAACAACAATCGACTCGTTTCAGACCCATTGTGTTTCCCATTTGCTTACATTATATTCATAACGTTGACAGATCTTGTTGCTTCTCTTCCTATTCAAGTACTAACTAATTAACTATTGGCACAAGCGCATCAACCAACAACTGTGAGTTTAGCAAGAAATGAGACACATTCATATACTTCTCAAAAGTTTGGAAATTGTTATTCAAAAGAGCAGAATATAAAACGAAAACAACTCAACAACTCATGAAAATATATAAATCCATCACTTCATAGACGTACATGTGGACAAGTGAAGGTAGATTCTTGCAAACACCAAATTCAATGACTTCACGGTTTGTTGTACATTTGATGCACATTTCTATAGCCTGGGCGCCGGAAGGGTACGAGGAGCATCCCACTCGGTCATAACATGTTGGCGAGTTATCTCTTTAAGACTACGGCATCCACTTAACGCCATAGTTAGTTCGAATTCATCTCTCAACATTTGGAGTACTTTACGCACTCCAGCCTCCCCCTCAGCAGCCAACGAGAAGACAACGGGTCTCCCAATCTAAGGAAGAAGACCACAAATGAATTTCATTCTATAGGGTAAAGATGAAATCGAACATGATCTACGGAGACTAGTGTTTTTTCGGAAGAGATTCTTGAATGTGTGGTTGTAAAGTAAATTCTAAAAATAGGTGGTTAAAAAGTGTAGCATGAAAATTATTTTCTAAAAATTTTGTACCAAACAAGCTCGAAGAAAGCACTTTGCTGTACTTACGAAGATACCGGAGGCTCCAAGAGCCAGTGCCTTGAAAACATCTGTTCCACGCCGAATCCCTCCATCCAAGAATACCGGAACTCGGCCTTGTGCAGCTTTCACAACCTAAATTTGCATCATAGCAAACCAACTCACAAAATGTATCAATATTTTTGCTTTGTGAATATGATACTTTCTTGGTATTTTTGATTATGTCAAGTTTCAACTCTGTTTGGGATAGCTTCTGCTTCTCGTAAGAATGCTTTTAGCAAAAGCCACCACCCCAGGTTAGCTTCTTTTGAAAGTGCATTTCAACAAGCTCAAAAACTGGTTTTAACTTTTCAGAAGTCGTCTCAAATGATCTCTTTCAAGTCTTAGAAATGGAAGTTACCTCTTCCAAAGCCATGATAGTCGCAGGGACGTAATCAAGCTGACGAGCACCGTGATTGGATACAATAATACCGGCCGCTCCATTCTGAATAGCGATCCTTGCTGCAATTCGAAACACGTCTCATTCTACCATATAGAAAAGAAAAAATTAAATCAATCGAAAACTAATCTAGACTTTTCTAGTTCTTACTATCCTCGGCCGTGATTACACCCTTCACCAATATCGGCAGTGAAGTAATCGACTGCAGCCACTTCACATCCTGTCCATGTTCAGCACAAATTTTTCCTTAGTTCAAAAGGTCACTCGAAGGCTACTTTCTTGTACATTATTTTGATTACAACACTCTGTTTTTAAATTCACGTTGCACGCAAGATAAGGAAGAGCTGTACCTTCCAACTCAGCGTACGGTCGACTTGACCAGCAACATACGAAGCTAATCCAGAGTCGTTAGCCTACACCCAACACGCGAGTCCAAAAGAACGTACACATGTCATCCATAGACATATTAGACAAGTTAAAACATTAAAATTTGTCACGCCTTACCTCGTCCATCTTGCCAATGTCCAAGCCCTCAAAATTCTTCAATGTCAAATATGGTGGCAAAACAAATCGGTTCTTGATATCAGCCTCTCTACGTCCCAATCTCGGTGTATCAACTGTAAGTGCTATGGCCTTGAAGCCGGCCCTTTCGGCTCTCCTCACTAGTTGAGCAACAACGTTACGGTCCTTGTAGACCTAATCACGATGCAATAGATTTATATAACGACGTCTGAAGAAGGTATTCAACTGTAAATTGTCAATTGAAACTTAAAATCTTACATAAAGTTGGAAAAATCGAATGCCTGGTCCTGTTGAAGCGACTTCTTCAACGCTAGAAGTAGCCCATGAAGACAATGTCTAGCATATGAATGCAACCATTCATCAGTAAAAAGAAGCGCAAAAGTTCAAAAACATAGTTAAAATTGTGTTAATGAACTTGTAATATAACTTGAGATGGAGATAAATCGGACCATAATAGTTCCAGCTGCCGAGGCGGCTCTAGCTGTCGCATACTCTCCTGCAAAATACGTCAACCATATAATTCAAGAGAATCTTGACTGTAACAAGAATAATGATACTTATCATGACTATTTATCTGTCATTTGTGAATCTGTGATGTGTCAATTATTTGAAATACTTGAGGACAAACTGCGTACCCTCGGGGTGAGCCATTTTTTGCATGGCTGTCGGGGCGATCATGATAGGCATTGAAATCTTGAAGCCCAAAACAGTGGTGGTCATGTCAATCTTGCTCACATCAATAAGAATCCTTGGCCTAAACCTGTTTTTGACCGTTGGAGAGTTTTATTAAACTAGCCAAATCAACCACGCAAGTACACTTAGGTATTTCTTTATTTATTTCTCATAAACAACTTCTAAAAAATGAAATATGAACGCTGAAAAAGTGATTCGGAAAATTGTGCATAGTATTGACAAATTCAGAAACTCGTTGCTAAACATACTCTCTTAACGAAAGAAAGGCGACTCTAACAACTTACAAGATTCTTGAGAAAGCATTGCAATTCTCGGCTAGAGTCCATTGGTCCTCAGCACCCGATGCGTAGTAGTCGTACACCATTTTCGGCAGCTTCTCTTTGGCAATTGCCTGATACTCGGTTACATTAGTGATCTCCATCACTCTTGTCGATTCTTCAAACAACCCCGCCAAAAATCTTGATCAAACATATAATGCAACAAATTAGATCATAAGCAAATTTTCCCTTAAACTATAATTATTAAAGAAAAGGAAAAAAAAAAAAGTTGAAGAGAAAGGATAGAGGAGTAAAAGCTGACCTTCTAGTTCAAGAATAGAGAACAGCAGCACATGCAGAGGGACTAACTAATAGATAAACTCGAAAGAAAATGGACCCATAAAATTAAAGGAAAATAGGAAAATACAAGTTTATTAAAAAGGGTAAGAGGAAGAAGACAAAAATGGAGGATGAGTAATTGGAGGTGAGAAATGGATGATATATCCAAACTGTGTGACTTCAGCTCTCTACCACATGAATTTTGTGTGTTCGTGAATTATTCTTCATTATCAACTTATCATCTTCATTACATATTTTTTTTTTCCAATATATAGAACCTCATTTGTGTAAATATGTATGTCTCTATCTTGTAATAGTATTACAATATAATGGGAACTTGGATTTGTGGTAAAGGGGTCCTGTCTCTATGGGAACATTGCCTTCTTATGGTTACTATTTGTGGCAATGGAGAAAATGTTCAGTGCTCTAATTCACGAGAGGGAGTCAATTACCAAAAGTACGTAACATCTTTGTGGCAATGGGAAAAAATTTGTTGTTTATTTTACTTACTGAAAAATAACATCTTCTTCCAAAAGATCAATTTTTTTCTCAAAGAATTTTGAAGTAACAGTTGGGTAAATAAGTTCCATTATGGTAAATTTTTAATTTTACTAAAAACTAAATTTTAAAGTTGAATAATGGTGAAGATCACGATCGTGTAGATAATATCGTAGTAACTTACTTATGTTTGACAGATATTATAGAAAAAAAATAATTTTTAGACGTATTGCTGAGAAGTGAAGGAAATTGTAGGAAAAAAATATAATTTTTGAATAATATGTACCAAATGAGCTCTTAAGAAGTGTGGTTGATATTGAAGTTTTATTCTGACTAAGTTATTAGAAATTGATTTTTAAGTGAAAACAATTGAAACACACATATAAGTTTCTTCTTTATTACAAAACACATCGAAAAATCACAAGTGACAAGACACAATGCAAATCCGATTCCCCGAGTCCCATCTCGTTGAACCTAACATGACAACAATAATGCCTCTCTATGCTAGTTCGAAATTCGAATGCATTCACAATGTTCAACACGATTTATTTCATTAAAAAACCTCATACAACTCTTCGCTAATCCAAACATCGGCATTCAATAGCAAACACAAACTCAACTCCTCGATACCCTATTCCAAACCGAATGCCTTTCTCCACTCAAGCGCAATTTGGTAGACGTCTTTGGGATCACCAAAGGTCTTGGCAACACTCTTCCTCTCCAAGCACCTCTTGACCCAAGCCATTAGCTTAGGGCACTCACCCTCTATGCTAAAATTTGCAAAGGTTTCAAGCATAAAACAACATATAGTTGCCAATAATAGAAATATCAAGATATCCAAAGCTTTCCCCTCCAAAATAAGGCTTATCTCCCAATTCTCCTTCAATCAACTTCAACATTCCAACCACTGGCGTAGCCAAGAATTATCATCAGTGCGGTCCGAAATTTTAAGAAAAGCGAAAATGTAATATAATTGAACAGTAGTATCTTACAACTGTTCTTTATGGGTTTTTACACTTTGAACTCTATCTACAATTTTTTAACTATTATTTTCAATTGAAATCCCAGGTTTAGAATTGGAGGGAAGTTTTGCAGCATCAAATTCCTCAATCATATTTGAGCTCTTTCCAATTGTATTTGAGCTTTATTCAACTCCGTTTGTGCTCTTGTCAGCTCCATTTAAGCTTTCCGAAACTCTGTTGTGTTCTGCTTAACAATATTTTTTTTGAACAAACTCTTTTTTTAATATCTCTCTCCATAATCTAAAATATCCAACAAGAATTAGTTCCAAGCATAAACCCAAAATTGAATTTCAACTTCAAGCATACACTCATTTACAATATCAAACCAATTAACTAATAAACAAATTAACTCACTTCAAGTATAATCAATCGGTTTACTACTTACAATTTACAATATCAAACTAAATACGTTTTCAAACATTAACCAGCTTCACAATATGGATTCCAACGGAATCAAATAATAGTCTTGAGAATTGTTCTATGGAATCCATCACAGACTCACTGAATAAACAAACCACAAAAGCAAACTAATATATGCCTATCGCATAATTTCCAATCAAATAGTTCAACTGGGGAAAAAAGGTAATCGCAAAAGAATTATATTCAATAAAAGTTAATGATATGAACAATTTCTGAGAGACGACGTATCATAAACCTTTTCACTTATCAGACAAAATTAGGGGCTTTTCCACATTTGAACTTAGAACAAAATTAGGGCGTTTCTCACTAATTGGCTATTTAACTTATTTCAATTTATCAATTGTATATCTAATTTTCCAACAATTACAAATGCACATTCAAACAATTATAAATAGACATAGTATGATAGTAAATACACCAAAAAAAGCAACACCGGCCCCCCCAAAAGCAACAAAAGCTTCTATTTTTTTCGAAAAAGATCTGCTAGCTGGTGGTCCTCTCAAATCCCACTGTAAGATCTTTAATGGAGGCTGCGAACTCAACCCTTTTCTTTATCATTGAATTCAGACTCAGTTAACCAAAAATTAGGGCTAAGTGCCTAAGTCGAATTTCACTTACCGACCAAAAATAGGCAATAGAAGCGGCCGGCCGTGAGTGCACTAGGGTCGACGGAGGTCGCCGGTGAGAACCAAGGTCGAGGTCCGGCGAGAAGGAGAAGCCGACTAGCCGACAACGAGAGACGAGAGCAAGGGCTGAGAGAAGTCGAGAGCGAGACGAGTGGGAAAGAAGTCGGCAAGATGCTAATGACTACCTGGATTCCCTGACTTCTCATCTCTAAAATAGCCTATTTATGTATTTTTTTTTTCTAATTCAATTTTTGGGCCCAAGACTTATGGCCCAAAATTGTTTCTTCTCCAAAGTCCAGTGCGGTCCATGGACCGCACTGGACCAAACGTGGCTCCGCCTATTTCCAACATATTCCTTTGAGCCTTCCTCTGCCTCTTCTTTGTTCTTGTGAAATAGTATTTTTGCCCCAACATAGCGTAACTGCAATTTCATCACCCCACGATTAGTAACTACAACTTTAAATAAATCATTCTCGATAAAGTAGTTCAACATTGCATCAGAGCATAAAAAGTATGTTAGAAGATAATCTGGTTACTACAGAAATCGTGAAGACTCTAAGGCACAATCATCGTTGTTTTTTAAGAGATGTTTCTCTTTCTTCCGATAAAAACCGCAATGCCACGACAGAGTACTGCAAAAAATCTCTCTCAGAATACAATGAAGATCGTATGAATGAAATAGTCACCAACGATTCAAACCTTAGTATGGTCTTTAGATTGTTTGTGATACTATAATTAATGTACTCTCATTTCAACCACAGATTACAGCAAAATCACTTCCATTCATACATTCTAATTTCTAGCGAAAAAAGAAAAAAAAAAGCCAAACAGGAACTAACTAATGCTTACCTTGTCACTGTAATCAGCCCAAAACCTTAGCTTGAGCTCTCTGATAAGGATCAGAGGGGTGAAGTACTGGAGCTTTATCATTCCAAACTTCATCAATGTACTGAACTATAATATTCGATTCACAAAGCGGTTTTCCGTTGTGAATCAGAACCGGGACTCGCTTGTAAATCGGGTTCAATTCGAGCAACAATGGAGATTTGTTGAACAAATCTTCTTCCCTGTTCTCGTAATTGAGACCCTTCTCTTCCAGTGCGATTTTGACCTTGGAGCCGAATGGGCTTGGCCACCAGCTCAATAAAATCAGTTCATCTTTACCCATTTTCCCCTCGATTTCGACGTACAGGATAGTGGCTATGGCTGCAAGTGTGTGTGGGTGTGTGTATCGTTTAGAGGGGATAGAGTTCTATGTTTGAATCAGCTTAAAATATTATTATTTCTTACACGTGCTTCCCGGGGCAGAAATAAATAAATAAAATTTTGACCTTTTTTTAAGAAAATTTTCTCTCCTCAGAAATAAAGAATCACATGATTGGAAAATCATTTGGTCGTCTATTGTAATATATCGTAAGTTACATATACTTCTAAGAAAATTCAACAGTTTTGTTGTTATCCCATTTATAAATTAATTACTCATAGTGTGTCGATTGGTCTAAAGTATGTTTAGTAAAGATTTCTTTCATTCTTTTTTTCCTGTTGAAAAGGTGACTTTATTAGTCAAGAGAAAAACTCCAATGAATGGGGAAGACCCTTGCCAAGTACAATAATTAATCTCTGTGCATGATTAATAATTGAAAAGTGTTATTAAAAAAAAATTCTCAAACCAAACAAATAAGTAGTTGAAAAGGAAAGAGAAATGAATATATTTGTTTAAAATTATAACAAGCAAGCTTTAAATTTCTCTTCAATATTTGATATGGCATATTCAATTTTTAGCTTGATTTAATGTTGCGCTCCCATTGCAATACCAACATATTGGCACCGTAAGGTTGCAATATGCCACGTAGAGTGCAGATATTGGTTCAACATGGGTGTGGGTCCCCTTCCATTCAAGGGAGGGTATAATGTTGATATTAGCCAAATGTTAGGGTGTGTTTTTTTTTTTTTTTGGAAAGAAGATTTCATTTATGTAAAGGGTTACTACATATTAACGCCATAGCATTGGCAATACAATTCGAAATATCACATGAATCAATGGAGCAAGCATGTAAATGTACTTCCCTAGCAAGCTCATGGGCGACAATATTGGCTTGTCTTCTCACATAACCGACCGAGTAATCTGGATTTTGAAGCAAGAGTGTCTTACCATAGCTTGGAGGAGACTTGTTTGGCAAATCATCTTTTCTGTACTATAATTCAGTCTCTTCTCTTCCAAGGCAATTCTCGCTCTGGCTCCAAACGTGCTTCCCCAGTAATTTAACAAAATCAATTCATCGTTTCCCATTTTCTTGAGCCAAACAAGAAACCCTAAATTGTAAATGTGTGTGTGTAGAGTTTACAGAAGATAAGTTATAGATTGATCTTATATATGCAATTGTTGGATTTGTATATATTGGAAAAAAAACAAGGCGGTTGGAGATTCTGGAATTCGTAGTAATAAAATGTGTTTGTTGTAATAGTCGACTAATTTTGACTAATTACATAATAACTGACATTTAATTTATCTTTTTATTTTGAGTAATTCTACATGAATGTTTTAAATTAATATTTTTTTTATGATGCAGAGATTTGACACATTTTCATTAGATGGTCAAGATGTATATTAAGTGATAAGCATATGACCTCCTCTCCATCACCCAATAAAAAGATAACAACTCGGAATGTTAGTTAAGAATATCAATTTAAAATGTCTGTTTAGAATTATTTTTTTATTTTTTGAGATGTGTATGTATTTTAGGGAAAAAAAAAGCTACTCCTTCCGTCAGTCCATCCCAATAATATGGTCTAGTTTATTTTTTCACACGGATTAAGAATAGCATGGAAAATAACAATTATACAAATAAACTTCTTAGAATACCCTCATTTAATTAGTACTGTGTATTAAAAGTATATAATATTGAAAGAGATAACATAAAGGTATAATTGTAAATGAATATAAAAGTGGACCAAATAAACGGGACATCCCAAAAAGGAAAAATGGACCATATAATCGGGACGAAGGAAGTATATCTACTACTTTATTTATAGAGAGACTGATGAAATGAACTAATGCCTATTTTACCTTCTTTCTTATTCCGAGCGAGAAGTAGAGTCCTACGGTAAACGGAGGATGATATATGCAACGTTACTTTAGTTATTTTACGAATGTGTGTTATTTTAATAGTATTCGAAGATGAGCCTTGAATTCTTGATACCATCGAAAACAATACTAAATTCTTGTATAATACACACAAACAAACAAAAAATATGACGAACAGTGATTACAAACAACCAAATACCTTAACACAACACAAACGACTCAGAAAACATAATTCCACGCTTGTCCGAATACATCGATGTATTGGAGTTTATTAGCAAACATATAGAATAACACACTTACTCTACTCCAAACCCATCAACTTTCTAAATTTAAGTGCCAATTCAAGGGCAGCTTTGGGATCACCAAGACACTTAGCCACACTCTCCCTCTCTAAGCACCTCTTAGCACATGCCATTAACTTAGGGCACTCAGCCTTTATGCTAAAATTGCCAATGGTTCCATAGGGATAAAACCATGGGTAGAATCCAATAAGAGAAATGTCGACATATCCAAAGTTTTGTCCTCCAAAATATGGCTCTCTCTCCCAATGCTCCTTCTAACATTTTCAAGATTTGTAGCAGTTTTTTCTTGCCTTCTTCTATGCCCTCTTTGTTCTTGTGCCAAGCTATCTTGTTCCCCGCATTAAGAAACTGCAAATTATATAAAACCCACAATTATCACTCATCCATAATATATAAGTGTTAAGAAACTAAGAATTCGTATATTCGATTGATCATAAAACACAATACAAGATAACTATAAATAGAGACTCGAAACTCTAGACGTGACCCTAACAATAGAAAAGACAGCCCGAAATCTTAATCGTAGCCTAATAATGGAATAGACAAAACTACCCTTAACTAATAAACCAAATTACTAAAAAATATTTTAACACCCCCCGTCAAACTCACAATACTATCGAGAGTTTGCCAAAAGGTTTACAAAATACGAAAAACAATACAAACTTCAGTCTTCTTGCGATCTTCCAAACTTGACTAATATTGTAAGTTTGACTTATGCTTACACGAATTACACTCTCTTTCCATCAAGGCTAGAGTCACTCGGCACTCCCCCTCTACGTAGGGCTCAGACACGTTCACAAATCCATGAGCTCGACTAACAACATTTTATCACCGCGGAAGCCAAAACAATAATCCAAACATATATAACAAAAGTCCCCAACGATGTCAATTTATATACCAACTACCAAATGCCAATTCCAAATCCACCTGACCAAATTAAGAAGAGAAAAGAGAGAAAACCAAATGTCCACCGGACCAATTGAGAATAGAGGAGAAAAGAATCAAATTCCAATTGCAGATTTCACTGCACATCCAAATGCAAATTCCAGATCTTACTGGACCAAATGAGAATGGGGAGAGAGAACCAAATGCTAATTAAGGATGGACTTGACCAATTTCAGATTTAGTTGACTAAATCTGAAAATACGATACTTTTGGGGATTGCTTCTGCAATTTGGATTTCTGGACCATTATTCACCAAATTGAAAACACTAGATACTCACTTAAACAAACTCAAAAACATTAAGACCAAACTTAAATAAACTAAAAACTATCGAGGACCAAATATGCAAATTAACAAAAGTTACTTTCAAACCTCAAATTTCTTCCCTGCTTATCTGTCGACATCTTCTTCCAAATCAAAAGCCTAACAGTTAAAAAGACTTGCCGCCACCAACCGCCGCTAACTTCAACCGCCGACGCAACACCACAAATATTGTAACGGAAAACATACGAGAAACCGAGACAAAGTTAGCCGGAGAAGATAGTAATATACGAAGGAATCAAAGGATCTCCATGAATATTAAAAAAGATGATGCGAACCGAGATGCGGCAAGAAGATGCATGTGAAAGTCAACAACAGTCAATCTCACAATCTGGACAGATTTCAGAGACATTGAATTTGAGAGGTGCTTTGGCCAAAGAAGATGAAGAAAAGCCTAATCTGATTTTATTTTTCTTTGGAGAAACTGGGAGACGAAACGAAGATATGGTCGGACGAGAGAAAGATCCAAAATAAAAACAAACTAATAGACCTTGCCGGACGAGCGGCACAACGCCGCTCGCCGGAGAGCGGAAACACTTGTAGACTTAGGCCAATATCGAATTACGCTGCTCTGATACCATGTTAAGAAACTAAGAATTCGTATATTCGATTGATTATAAAACACAATAGAAAAGACAGCCCAAAAATCTTAATCGTAACCCTAACAATGGAATAGACAAAACTACCATTAACTAATAAACCGAATTACTAAAAAATATTCTAACAATAAAGACTCTGAACTATTCATCATAACAAGATAACCAAAACTCAGAATCATTATATTATGATTATATATAGGACCAAGTCGATTCGACTAGGGCTCAAACAAGTGTATATATATTTAAACATGATGTGCCCTCATTTTTTGGAAGAGGCAGCGGACTTGGAGTCATCGGCTAAGAATGGCTCCGGATTTGTGATTCTAGAGCGTTTCTTCGCCATAGCTACTGGTTAAGGAGGCGCTCAAGAGTAAAACCCCAACCAGATGGACCTTTGTAGCACTTAATTCGAGTTGCCAACTAGGGTTTACGTCTGCAATTTGTGTCTGCAAAAATGAGTGTTTCGTTGATTTTAAAACTCAACAACTTAATAATTATTTCAAAAAACAAAAAAAATAAAAATCAAATGAGTGTTTCGTTGATTTTAAAACTCAACAACTTAATAATCATTTCAAAAAATCAACTTATACTATGTCAAGAAATCAACTTATACTAGTATATTTTTAGATTTAATAAATGCATCATTCTGGTTTATTTATGCGGTCCAAAATGGAACATTTACTTCACAGCTCTTCTTACCTTCCCAAAATAGTTAACATCATTTTGAAAAGCTCCTACATCTATGCATTAGGAATGACTCTTTCAAATACTAAAACCTTATAACCAGTCTCACCTTGCGAACAGAAAATCCCACCAATATTTGGATGGCTTTTCAACTTGTTGAAGTCGTTAATTGAGAAGTTTGTTGTTTTAGGATGAAAGTCTTCCGTATATTTACCTATAATACGTTCATTTGAGGCCATGAACCTTACGTTTGCTTCACATCTCATGTTCTGGTGTTGCCCGGTGTGATGTGGAAAATTGCATCACAATTCACAAAAATTAGACTAAATATATCATTCCATATCAAGTTTTTGTGCATGATGTGAAAATTGTAGATTGGTAGCAAGGATCAAATGGTTATCTATAAAAAAATATGTCAAAATTGGCATGTAACCAATATTTTTTTAACCCGACGTTTGATTGAAAAACGATTTTGCAGTAGATTCCAATACGTAGACCAGTCTACATTTTAATCTTCCATTAAGTAATAACAAATCTTCACCCATTCAAGAAATATAAAAGTCGACAAATCAAAAGTAAGATAAATATAATAGTGTAGAGCAGTTGAAGTTTGCCTTAACAACGCAAACGACTTCAAAATAAACGTTGCAATCCACTTTATCTAGTTACATAGTCTACTTAATAAACACTGCCAATCAATAATAGTAATGAAATCTATCCAAATACCGTCTAAAAAAACTAATCTGGAAATCGTGTATGGTTGAGAGCGGCCAAATAAGTCTTCATGATAAGATCTGGATGTACGATACTAATGTAGCTTTCTATACCTCAGGTCACATCGCTGTCATCCAACGATATATAAAGATTGATTGCCTTTGGTTTATAACCACCTACATAGGATGTGTGATTTCTGAAGCCTGACATCGAGTCTCTTGCAATGTAGTTTCTATATTCAGTTCGTCTCTTCCTCAAATCCATTCATCTACTCTTGAGCCCCCAGTTGCGGTGGCTGCTGCATGAGTTTTGGTGACGAAAAATGGAAATCTTCAACGATATGTTTGTGCAAATAGGCCCAATTTTTTCCTGCCCAATTCTTGAACTTACAAATCTGATCATTGAGTTCTTTGTTTGGGAATTCGTTCCTACTGCGGTCCCATCAATCAACTATTGGCGGACAGAACACCTCCCGTGGATGTCACGCAAGAAATCGAGTCGTTTTCTCACCCTCCAAAAGAATGAATGATTTAACAACTCTAGAGGGTTGTGCCATCAGGAAACCAAAAAAAACAAAAGAAAAGAAAAATTATTGGCCTCTAGTTGAGAACTGTAGGGCAAGTTAGGAACTTTTTAAGCCAAGTATTCAAGTTTAACTTGCGATTTCATAATATTCGGAAAATTCATTGGAGCTCGAGCTGGCCCATCGGCTCGTAAAGAAAGAGCTTCATAAACTTTTCTACTAGCACGTCCTTCCCACAAAATAGACCCGTGTCTACCTTGACAAAATCAGTCATGTTGGATTTCCAAGTGTGGAAGACTTTCGTATTCTCATTATACCATCCTACGAATATATGATCATATATAATTTTTAAAAAATACAAAAAAAAAAATTCTTTAACTGAGAAAAAGTAGAAACATCTTCCATAGTGCCTTGTTTCATTTATACGGCGACACTCATGAAGACTGACTTTTGACTACCAATCATCGATTTCCATAAACTATATATGTTTCTGGTTTATGCAGTCAAAAATGGATGTAGTCGCATGTGTTTAGATGGAACAATGCACTAAACATTTGCATCACAACTCTTCTTACCTTCCCAAAATAGTTAACATCATTTCGAAAAGCTCCTACATCGTTTGTATTAGGAATGGCTCTTTCAAATTCTAAAACCTTATCACCAGTCTCACGTTGTGAACATAAAACCCCACCAATATTTGGATGGCTTTTCAACTTGTTGAAGCCGTTAATTGAGAAGTTTGTTGTTTTGGGATGAAAGTCTTCCGTATATTTACCTATAATTCGTTCATTTGAGGCCATGAACCTTACGTTTACTTGACATCTCAGGTTCTGGTATTGCCCGGTATGATGTGGAAAATTGCATCACAGTTCACAAAAATTAGACTAAATATATCTTTCCACTTCAAGTTTTTGTGCATGATGTGAAAATTGTAAATTTGTAGCAATGATCAAATGGTTATCTATAAAAAATATGTCAAAATTGGCATGTAAGCAAATTTTTTTAAGCCGGCGTTTGACTGAAAAAGGATTTTGCAATAGATTCCAATACGTAGACCAGTCTACATTATCATCTGCCAGTAATTAATAAGAAATCTTCACCCGTTCAAGAAATATAAAAGTCAACAAATCAAAAGTAAGGTAAATATAATAGTGTAGAGCAGTTGAAGTTTTCTTTAACAATGCAAACGACTTCAAAACAAACGTTGCAATCCACTTTATCTAGTTGCATAGTCTACTCAATAAACATTGCCCATCAATAACAGTAATGAAATCTATCCAAATACCGTCTAAAAAAACTAATCTGGAAATCGTATATGGTTGAGAGCGGCCAAATAAGTCCTCATGACAAGATCTGGATGTACAGTACTAACATAGCTTTCTATACCTCAAGTCACATCATTGTCACCCAACGATACATAAAGATTGATTGCCTTTGGTTTATAACCACCTGCACGGGATGTGTGATTTCTGAAGCCTGACATCAAGTCTCTTGCAATGTAGTTTCTATATTCAGTTCGTCTCTCCCTCGAGCCCATTCATCTATTCTTGAGCCCCCAGTTGGAGTGGCTGCTGCATGAGTTTTGGCGACAAAAAATGGAAATCTTCAACGACATCTTTGTGCAAATAGGCCCTTTTTTTCCTACCCAATTCTTGAACTTACAAATCTGATCGTTAAGTTTTTTGTTTGGGAATTTTTTCCTGCTGCCGGTCCCGTCAATCAACTATTTGTAGACGGAACACCTCCCGTGGATGTCACGTAAGAAATCGAGTCGTTTTTTCATCCTCCAAATGAATGAATTGTTTAACAACTCTAGAGGGCTGCGCCACCGGGAAACCAAAAAAAAAAAAAAAAGAAATGCAAAATTCTTGGCCTCTAGTTGAGACCTGTGGGGCAAGTTAGGAACTTTTTCAGCCAAGTATTCAAGTTCAACTGGCGATTTCATAATATTCGAAAAATTCATTGGAGTTGGAGCAGGCCCGCCGGCTCGTAAAGAAAGAACTTCGTAAATTTTTCTACTAGCACGTCCTTCCCGCAAAATACATACCTGTCTACCTTTGCAAAATCAGTCATGTTGGATTTCCAGGTATGGAAGACTTTCGTATTCTCATCATACCATCCTACGAATATATGATCATATATAATATTTAAAAAAATACCAAAAAAATAAAATTCTTTAGCTGAGAAAAAGTAGAAACATCTTCCATAGGGCCTTGTTTCATTTATATGGCGACACTCATGAAGACTGACTTTGAATACCAATCGTCGATTTCCATCAACTATATATGTTTCTGGTTTATGTAGTCCAAAATGGATGTAGTCGCATGCGTGTAGATGGAACAATGCACTAAACATTTGCTTCACAACTCTTCTTACCTTCTCAAAATAGTAAACATCATTTCGAAAAGCTCCTACATCGTTTGTATTAGGAATGGCTCTTTCAAATACTAAAACCTTATCACCAATCTCACATTGCGAACAGAAAATCCCACCAATATTTGGATGGCTTTTCAACTTGTTGAAGTCGTTAATTGAGAAGTTTTTTTTTTGGGATGAAAGTCTTCCGTATATTTACCTATAATGCGTTCATTTGAGGCCATGAACCTTACGTTTGCTTGACATCTCAGGTTCTGGTGTTCCCCATTTTGATGTGGAAAATTGCATCACAGTTCACAAAAATTAGACTAAATATATCATTCCACATCAGTTTTTTGTGCATGATGTGAAAATTGTAAATTGGTAGCCAGGATCAAATGGTTATATATAAAAAATATGTCAAAATTGGCATGTAAGCAATTTTTTTAAGCCGGCGTTTGACTGAAAAAGGATTTTGCAATAGATTCCAATACGTAGACTAGTCTACATTTTCATCCGCCATTAATTAATTACAAATCTTCACGCGTTCGAGAAATATAAAAGTCGACAAATCAAAAGTAAGGTAAATATAATAGTGTAGAGCAGTTGAAGTTTGCTTTGACAACTCAAACGACTTCAAAACAAATGTTGCAATCCACTTTATCTAGTTACATAGTCTACTCAATAAACATTGCCCATCAATAACAGTAGTGAAATCTATCCAAATACAGTCTAAAAAAACTAATCTGGAAATCGTATATGGTTGAGAGCGGCCAAATAAGTCCTCATGACAGATCTGGATGTACAGTACTAATGTAGCTTTCTATACCTCAAGTCACATCATTGTCACCCAACGATACATAAAGATTGATTGCCTTTGGTTTATAACCACCTGCACGGGATGTGTGATTTCTGAAGCCTGACATCAAGTCTCTTGCAATGTAGTTTCTATATTCAGTTCGTCTCTCCCTCGAGCCCATTCATCTATTCTTGAGCCCCCAGTTGCAGTGGCTGCTGCATGAGTTTTGGCGACAAAAAATGGAAATGATCAACGACATCTTTGTGCAAATAGGCCCTTTTTTTCCTACCCAATTCCTGAACTTACAAATCTGATCGTTAAGTTTTTTGTTTGGGAATTTTTTCCTGCTGCCGGTCCCGTCAATCGACTATTTGTAGACGGAACACCTCCCGTGGATGTCACGTAAGAAATCGAGTCGTTTTTTCATCCTCCAAAAGAATGAATTGTTTAACAACTCTAGAGGGCTGCGCCACCGGGAAACCAAAAAAAAAAAAAAAAGAAATGCAAAATTCTTGGCCTCTAGTTGAGACCTGTGGGGCAAGTTAGGAACTTTTCCAGCCAAGTATTCAAGTTCAACTGGCGATTTCATAATATTTGAAAAATTCATTGGAGCTGGAACTGGCCCACCGGCTCGTAAAGAAAGAGCTTCGTAAAATTTTCTACTAGCACGTCCTTCCCGCAAAATAGATACGTGTCTACCTTTGCAAAATCAGTCATGTTGGATTTCCAGGTATGGAAGACTTTCGTATTCTCATCATACCATCCTACGAATATATGATCATATATAATATTTAAAAAAATACCAAAAAAATAAAATTCTTTAGCTAAGAAAAAGTAGAAACATCTTCCATAGGGCCTTGTTTCATTTATATGGCGACACTCATGAAGACTGACTTTGAATACCAATCATCGATTTCCATCAACTATATATGTTTCTGGTTTATGCAGTCCAAAATGGATGTAGTCGCATGCGTGTAGATGGAACAATGCACTAAACATTTGCTTCACAACTCTTCTTACCTTCCCAAAATAGTTAACATCATTTCGAAAAGCTCCTACATCGTTTGTATTAGGAATGGCTCTTTCAAATACTAAAACCTTATCACCAGTCTCACATTGCGAACAGAAAATCCCACCAATATTTGGATGGCTTTTCAACTTGTTGAAGTCGTTAATTGAGAAGTTTGTTTTTTTGGGATGAAAGTCTTCCGTATATTTACCTATAATGCGTTCATTTGAGGCCATGAACCTTACGTTTGCTTGACATCTCAGGTTCTGGTGTTCCCCGTTTTGATGTGGAAAATTGCATCACAGTTCACAAAAATTAGACTAAATATATCATTCCACATCAGTTTTTTGTGCATGATGTGAAAATTGTAAATTGGTAACAAGGATCAAATGGTTATCTATAAAAAATATGTCAAAATTGGCATGTAAGCAATTTTTTTTAAGCCGGCGTTTGACTGAAAAAGGATTTTGCAATAGATTCCAATACGTAGACTAGTCTACATTTTCATCCGCCATTAATTAATTACAAATCTTCACGCGTTCGAGAAATATAAAAGTCGACAAATCAAAAGTAAGGTAAATATAATAGTGTAGAGCAGTTGAAGTTTGCTTTGACAACTCAAACGACTTCAAAACAAATGTTGCAATCCACTTTATCTAGTTACATAGTCTACTCAATAAACATTGCCCATCAATAACAGTAGTGAAATCTATCCAAATACCGTCTAAAAAAACTAATCTGGAAATCGTATATGGTTGAGAGCGGCCAAATAAGTCCTCATGACAAGATCTGGATGTACAGTACTAATGTAGCTTTCTATACCTCAAGTCACATCATTTTCACCCAACGATACATAAAGATTGATTGCCTTTGGTTTATAACCACCTGCACGGGATGTGTGATTTCTGAAGCCTGACATCAAGTCTCTTGCAATGTAGTTTCTATATTCAGTTCGTCTCTCCCTCGAGCCCATTCATCTATTCTTGAGCCCCCAGTTGGAGTGGCTGCATGAGTTTTGGCGACAAAAAATGGAAATCTTCAACGACATCTTTGTGCAAATAGGCCCTTTTTTTCCTACCCAATTCTTGAACTTACAAATTTGATCGTTAAGTTTTTTGTTTGGGAATTTTTTCCTGCTGCCGGTCCCGTCAATCAACTATTTGTAGACGGAACACCTCCTGTGGATGTCACGCAAGAAATCGAGTCGTTTTTTCATCCTCCAAAAGAATGAATTGTTTAACAACTCTAGAGGGCTGCGCCATCGGGAAACCAAAAAAAAAAAAAGAAATGCAAAATTCTTGGCCTCTAGTTGAGACCTGTGGGGCAAGTTAGGAACTTTTTCAGCCAAGTATTCAAGTTCAACTGGCGATTTCATAATATTTGAAAAATTCATTGGAGCTGGAGCTGGCCCACCGGCTCGTAAAGAAAGAGCTTCGTAAAATTTTATACTAGCACGTCCTTCCCGCAAAATAGATACGTGTCTACCTTTGCAAAATCAGTCATGTTGGATTTCCAGGTATGGAAGACTTTCGTATTCTCATCATACCATCCTACGAATATATGATCATATATAATATTTAAAAAAATACCAAAAAAATAAAATTCTTTAGCTAAGAAAAAGTAGAAACATCTTCCATAGGGCCTTGTTTCATTTATATGGCGACACTCATGAAGATTGACTTTGAATACCAATCATCGATTTCCATCAACTATATATGTTTCTGGTTTATGCAGTCCAAAATGGATGTAGTCGCATGCGTGTAGATGGAACAATGCACTAAACATTTGCTTCACAACTCTTCTTACCTTCCCAAAATAGTTAACATCATTTCGAAAAGCTCCTACATCGTTTGTATTAGGAATGGCTCTTTCAAATACTAAAACCTTATCACCAGTCTCACATTGCGAACAGAAAATCCCACCAATATTTGGATGGCTTTTCAACTTGTTGAAGTCGTTAATTGAGAAGTTTGTTTTTTTTTGGGATGAAAGTCTTCCGTGTATTTACCTATAATGCGTTCATTTGAGGCCATGAATCTTACGTTTGCTTGACATCTCAGGTTCTGGTGTTCCCCGGTTTGATGTGGAAAATTGCATCACAGTTCGCAAAAATTAGACTAAATATATCATGCCACATCAGTTTTTTGTGCATGATGTGAAAATTGTAAATTGGTAGCGAGGATCAAATGGTTATCTATAAAAAATATGTCAAAATTGGCAGGTAAGCAATTTTTTTAAGCCGGCGTTTGATTGAAAAAGGATTTTGCAATAGACTCCAATACGTAGACTAGTCTACATTTTCATCCGCCATTAATTAATAACAAATCCTCACTCGTTCGAGAAATATAAAAGTCGACAAATAAAAAGTATGATAAATATAATAGTGTAGAGCAGTTGAAGTTAGCTTTGACAACTCAAACGACTTCAAAACAAATGTTGCAATCCACTTTATCTAGTTACATAGTCTACTCAATAAACATTGCCCATCAATAACAGTAGTGAAATCTATCCAAATACCGTCTAAAAAAACTAATCTGGAAATCGTATATGGTTGAGAGCGGCCAAATAAGTCCTCATGACAAGATCTGGATGTACAGTACTAATGTAGCTTTCTATACCTCAAGTCACATCATTGTCACCCAACGATACATAAAGATTGATTGCCTTTTGTTTATAACCACCTGCACGGGATGTGTGATTTCTGAAGCCTGACATCAAGTCTCTTGCAATGTAGTTTCTATATTCGCCTGCCTCTCCTCGAGCCCATTCATCTATTCTTGAGCCCCCAGTTGGAGTGGCTGCTGCATGAGTTTTGGCGACAAAAAATGGAAATCTTCAACGACATCTTTGTGCAAATAGGCCCTTTTTTTCCTACCCAATTCTTGAACTTACAAATCTGATCGTTAAGTTTTTTGTTTGTGAATTTTTTCTCGCCACGGTCCCGCTAATCAACTATTTGTAGACTAACACCTCTGTGGATGTCACGCAAGAAATCGAGTCGTTTTTTCATCCTCCAAAAGAATGAATTGTTTAACAACTCTAGAGGGCTTCGCCATCGGGAAACCAAAAAAAAAGAAATGCAAAATTCTTGGCCTCTAGTTCAGACCTGTGGGGCAAGTTAGGAACTTTTTCAGCCAAGTATTCAAGTTCAATCAAGCGATTTCATAATATTTGAAAAATTCATTGGAGCCGAGCCGCCCACCTGGCTCGTAAAGAAAGAGCTTTAGAAATTTTATACTAGCACGTCCTTCCCGCAAAATAGATACGTGTCTACCTTTGCAAAATCAGTCATGTTGGATTTCCAGGTATGGAAGACTTTCGTATTCTCATCATACCATCCTACGAATATATGATCATATATAATATTTAAAAAAATACCAAAAAAATAAAATTCTTTAGCTAAGAAAAAGTAGAAACATCTTCCATAGGGCCTTGTTTCATTTATATGGCGACACTCATGAAGACTGACTTTGAATACCAATCATCGATTTCCATCAACTATATATGTTTCTGGTTTATGCAGTCCAAAATGGATGTAGTCGCATGCGTGTAGATGGAACAATGCACTAAACATTTGCTTCACAACTCTTCTTACCTTCCCAAAATAGTTAACATCATTTCGAAAAGCTCCTACATCGTTTGTATTAGGAATGGCTCTTTCAAATACTAAAACCTTATCACCAGTCTCACATTGCGAACAGAAAATCCCACCAATATTTGGATGGCTTTTCAACTTGTTGAAGTCGTTAATTGAGAAGTTTGTTTTTTTGGGATGAAAGTCTTCCGTGTATTTACCTATAATGCGTTCATTTGAGGCCATGAACCTTACGTTTGCTTGACATCTCAGGTTCTGGTGTTCCCCGGTTTGATGTGGAAAATTGCATCACAGTTCGCAAAAATTAGACTAAATATATCATTCCACATCAGTTTTTTGTGCATGATGTGAAAATTGTAAATTGGTAGCGAGGATCAAATGGTTATCTATAAAAAATATGTCAAAATTGGCAGGTAAGCAATTTTTTTTAAGCCGGCGTTTGATTGAAAAAGGATTTTGCAATAGACTCCAATACGTAGACTAGTCTACATTTTCATCCGCCATTAATTAATAACAAATCCTCACTCGTTCGAGAAATATAAAAGTCGACAAATCAAAAGTATGATAAATATAATAGTGTAGAGCAGTTGAAGTTTTCTTTGACAACTCAAACGACTTCAAAACAAACGTTGCAATCCACTTTATCTAGTTACATAGTCTACTCAATAAACACTGCCCATCAATATGAGTAATGGAATTTATCCAAATACTGTCTAAAAAAACTAATCTGGAAACCGTATATGGTTGAGTGAGGCCAAATAAGCCTTCATGACAAGATCTGGATGTACAGTATGAATTCGTACACCAAAGAAGAGTATGGTTCAATGTGCAGTGACATTAAGGATCAATTTTTAGAAATATAGGTGATAGAAGAGGTTGAGAAGAAGAGGACTTCTAATGAAATTGTGAACTTGAGTGAAAGTGTTCTATAACGAATATGTTAGAGACCCCTTTTTTTTGGGGGGAAAATGATCCTACAAAATCAAAGCTGTTATTGGTGATACCAGTTACAGTCTTACTGATAATGACAAAATTAATTCCAAAATTATTTTAAAAAATCAAAATAGATAATGAAAAAAATTAAATCCAAGAACATTTAAGAAATTATGAAAATATCCCCAAAACAAATGTAGAAACATTCTTCAAAAAAGCTTGTTATATATAGGTAGATTTCATCCATTTTCGAAAAAAAAAAAAAACAAAACAGATAGGAATCAAAACTCATTAAAAATATAGGTGTTCTACCTAATATTAAAGGAAAAGAGTAGAAGCCCAATTTGGATTCATCCATATCTAATTCTATCGTTGAATAGATTTGTTATGATAAATATTTGAATTGTTGTGGTTTAGTTGAGGTTTTGGTGATTGGAATAAAATAATTTGTTTGATTCAAGTTGGGTATTAGATCCATGATTTTGAAATCAATTTTGAATAGAATGAAGGATTATGTGTGATATAGTGCCTTGTACTTGATTTCTTTATAGTTAAAAATTCTTGGGCATTGTATTGATATAGTAGAAATTAAGACTAGTTAATATTGATCAATCCATTAAAAGTGTTTGATAATTGCTTGAATGAAAATCTTATGTGTGGTGCAAATTAATTAAGAATTTTTCCTAGCTTCTGCACTTAAACTTCACAATGCAATAACTTCTAGTATAAATTGAATTTCTTTGTGATTCAAATTGGAAAATGATCCTTAATTAGTTTTCTATCATTTGAAACTGGTTTGACATCATTTGGTTACCCAAATATATTTTTATCACACTTTTTCAGAGCACGGACAGATTATACCCGAGAATAGCGTCTTGACCAGTAAACATTTATTTTGGTGACCCAAACGTGATTTTTACGGTCTAATTTTTTACTATGATAAACTTATGGGAGGTTTCTAGTTTTTGAAAAAGTTTTGGAATTTTATGACATCGTTTGCTATTTTGAACAATTTTATAATAGCGCACTGCCACAACAGAATTTTTCACAGCTTCTGTGTTATAGAGTTGAAAATGCATTATGGCTTCTATAATTGGAGTTTAGATGTGATTTTAATGAACGATGTATTTCTATGAGTTAGTTATTCAACCAAATTGGAATTACATGACTTCGTACTTTGATTTGTTAGTTATCTATCATAAGTGTGTTTTTGTAAACTCATTTGATACTCTACACATGTTAAAAGTAGAGCAAATGGATTGATTTCTATTCACAGAGGTGTAAAATTCATCTTTGTAAGTTAAGAAACCCAAGTGGAACGGAAAGAAAGCACAAAGAGAGAAAAATGACTAAAAGTGTCAAAAAACTTGAAGTTGGGGACCAAAGTGTAGCTTTCCAAAAGATGAAGGACTTCAAGTACAATTATTTTGGGATATTTTTTGAAAGAAAGTTCAAAAGTTAAGGACCAAAATGCAATAGCCTGAAAGATGGAGGACATCTGTTGAAAATTCACCAAATTGAGCCTGAACATTGCCTTTTCCCTGGGGCTAAGTTACGGAGGTAAATATTATAGGTTATGGCCGTAACCATCCCCTCAGGCAACAAGCTTTTTTTGGCTAGTTGGAGGTTACAGCATTAACCTCATGGGTTACGGCCGTAACCCTCCAAAACAAGCAGGCATTGATTTTGGCGCCAAATCTCGTTTTTTACCATTTTAACATCAGATTTGGGGGTAATTGAGCCATTTTTCTCTTCCTACAACTAAAGAAGGGTTGTTAGGGCTTGTCATTATGCACTTTTTGGATCAAGAATTGGGGAGAAAACAGAGATGAAGCTAGGGTTCATCCAAGAAGAAATTGGGAAAAAGAAGTTCTTCAACTATTTGAGCTCCTATACTTCAATCTGAGGGAGGTTTCATTGTTGTTGTTATATTTTCCTCATTAGAACTCTATTGTAATGGATTCTATTGATACTCTCTTTGATTATTTTACCATTATGAGCTAAATACTCATTGTTGAGATTATTGATGTAGTTTAATCAAGTTTCTCAATTATTAATCTAGTTTCTTATGGTTAAGTTGCTTATTTTTGTATGTGGAAGTTATGGTATTGATTGCTCTTTATTTATTTGATCATTAAATGTTGGTGTTTTATGATTTGTATAGGTTTTGAAAGAAAAATATACATTTGAGATCGGGTAACATCCACTCTAGGTTCCTGTAGGGGATAGAGATATACCCTAACCGTAGATAACCTTCTGAGTTATTTCCATAAAGTTTTAATGCTATAAATTGGTTCTAATCGGTATAGAGATATAGTAGGTTGAATTGATTTATAAGGGTTTGTTCACTTCGAGATAGGTAACGAACTAATTTTGGAAAATCGGGTCTAACACATTTCGATAAGTAAAAATGAAATCGATAATCCCAACTATTCTCTTCCTATTTTCAATCCCATTCATGATAAATCTTTATTTGCTTTCCTTTTAATCTTCTTTTGTTCCATCCAGCTACTTGAAATTTTGTGTGTGTTTTTGCATGTTTTATAAGTTAACTTCTGTGAAATCAAATGATCACTCTCTGAGAGATCGATAACTGGACTTCTCGTCCACTTTATTACTGGTACAACCCGTGCACTTGCAGTATTTTTACGTGCATTTGGAACATAACAATGTCCATTCTTGTTCGGATCGGCGGATTAACCTGTATTCGAGTTGTAATTCTCTAGTAATTATATTGTAAATATTTTGATTTGTTCTTATAGCACTTATTACTTGTATAAATGCATGAATGTGGAATTGAGACAGTCAACCTAAGGTTCTATCGTGATGAACCGTACCTATACGATAAAGTAAAGGAATTGATGAAATTAAACTAAATGATGATGAATTAGGATTTTTGGCACATTGATCTTGTGAGTGGCTAAGGAGGCCTCTCCTTGCTTCTGAAAATAAAGTTTTAAGGATCTCAGGTAAGTAAATTCCCTTTTTATGTCTGAATGTCTAATGTGACATTAATGTGGTTATGGTTCTATGTGCAATTACTTTATTCGAATGCCTTTATAATTACAAATGTGGCTATCATGTTCGATATTATGTAGGAGTATACTCATATGCTATGGCATTGCATACATGAGGCATGCATAGTCAATGCTTTATGAAAAGTTAAGTATTTTAATGGCAAAGTGTGAGAAATGCAAGTTTTCAAAATTTGTATCCCAAGTTTTTGAAGGAAAATTGGTATACATCTAAGTCATGAAAGGTGTGAGTGAAAAATAGGGCGCAGGGCGCCAGGCATACCCAACTTGGAAAGTTAATGTGAAAGTAATGCTAACCGCTTTGCAGTACTGCTGGTAGAATTTTATCTGATTCCAAATAAAAATCATCTACTGCATCTGATTCACTAGGTCATACACCAATTGAGCTTGCGACAAAAAGGTGTAATGTTTTTCAAAGGTTAAAGGAATGCTGTAAAAAGTCAAAGGAATGGGGATACATATTATCAAATTATTTCAAAGCTTGTATCACGCGCATGGAGTTTACTTACTGAGCTTTTGCCCATGCATTTCCTTTCCCCTACTTTATATTGATGAAAGCTAGATTGACGAGGAGATTGGTTGGATGTATAGACTCAGATAATACTCAATATGCTAGCTTTTAAATCTTGAAGTTGGAAAATATTTTGTTGGTTAAGATGGTTCTTTATTATTTGTTCATTTTGTTCAGTTAAATATTTTAAATTCTGGAAAGTTGCTTACCATTTTAAATTAATCGACTTGGCAAATCGTTTCATTTTTGGACAAAGGATTTGCATTTATAATTCTTTTGCATTTTCTAAGTTAAAGGATTTTTGGAAAATTGTATATATTATTGTATGAGGATGTTACATTTTTTAATAGATCGGTTATGTCCAACTTACAGGGAAAACTTTATCAAAATTTCTGTAGGATTTTATTAAACAAAAAAGTAAATAAATATTTATTAATTTAATTTATCTTTTCCATATTTTGAAGTAAAGTAAAGGTTGATACCTCTAGGTTGAGGTTTCTGGACTTGAGGTATTACAGTTTACATTTAGACGGTATGTTAGAGACAATATCTTAATAATAATATTTATATATGTAATTTATTATGTTTTCCATCTACACTTATTGGGGATATTTTCTCATATTAAGAGACATTGTATTATTGGAGGCACCATTATTGGCTTAACAAAGTTAACACCACGTTCAGTATAATGAGTGTGAGCAATACTTTTTTTTTTATTGGGGTTGGGGGAGCGATGGGACGAGCAATACTTTTTCAATGAAATATAACGGATATTATTAACAGCTTTAGAATCATTTGTATTTTCGTGAAAATTTGACATCATTCCTCCATTTGAGTGGTATAGAAAAAAGTATTATATTTCATCACTCCCAATCTAGTGTACAAGTAGCTGATGTAACGTGATTTAGGCATGTCACATCAGCTCCTTCTCAACTTACGATATGATCCAGATCTTGTCACATCAACCACTTGCACCATATATGATGCAATCAGCTTGCGTCAAATTGAGAATTTATATGTCATTTTAGATAAAAAGCAAATATAAAAATTATTGTTTAATCACATTTTCTTTCCAAGAAATTACTAATAGAAAAAAATAAATTAAAAAAATTTGGATTGTCCAACCAACAATTGCATTTGCAATTACGTCCATGTTAGGATTGAAATTTTTATGTATTTTTATGTGAAATATGAGAGAATGATTGGAGTAGAATATTGAAGATTTATGAAGTACATGTAAATCCCACGAAATATGTGGACGTGATTGGTTTGACTAAATCCAAATTCAACCTTCACCCAGTTTCTCTCCCTCTGTTCAATTCAAAATACATAACCAAAATCTCTCCCTCCCTAAAACCCTAAACCCCAATCTCTCCTCCTATTCTACCTTTCTTCCAAAATTCCCAAACCCACTCAACCTAATCCCAATTCCGTTTTCCCAAAACCCAGAAACCCCTTAAAATCAAATCAATAGCTCCAAATTTCCAACTTCCCAGCAAAAATGCGAACCGCCAACCGGACCTCCGTGCATTTGCTGGGCGGAGCAAGGGTAAACCTGCAGGCTCCTCCACTGGATGTATAGAAGGTAACGCCGAGCTCTGCCGAAAGGCCAAGTGAAACTGGAGGAAAGTCTTTTTTACAGGCTCAAAAATCCCCAGAGTCACCCGAATAATTTCACGGAAGAGGAGCTGCAAATGATTGGTCTCAGCTATGATAGACCGAGGAGATTCGTGGAAAAAGATGACCCCAAATTTGAAGCATGATTGGTACAAATATGGTGAATTTGGACCTACTGTTTGCGTGGGGTGGTTTTGGGTTAACCCAATTCGTGGGTTCTGACGAACGTGTTTCCATGATTCGGAACGTTAAGAGTCAAGAAGAGTTTAGATGCTATGGATAGAACTAAATTAACGTACTTTTGGGTGTTTGTTCAACAACCCCAATGGACGGTCTCTGATTTGCCATGGCAACAGTGGACTCTGGTCTGTGAGGTTGCAGTCGAGGCTGGCGATCAGAGGCTGGATAAATGGACATTGATGGGGATGCTCACGAATTCAGCTAGATCAAAAATCACACAATGTGCAGCTTAGATGAGACCTGATATTATATATGTGAGGTGGCCAGCTTATCAATGTAGGTTTGAGCCTCAAGATGAGCTTTTCCGTGCTATGGTGCCATTGCTAGACCCTAAAACTGAGTCTGATTTCTTGTTAGAGCTAGAGATGGATTTCACCGTCCTACATCTTTCTCAAGAACAAGAGCTTCAAAATACTTGTAACTAAAAAGAAACAATCTCTATATCAACTCAGACATAAACTTTAATAAACCTTAAAACAACAACAGATGTTTCCACGTAGGTAATATATGTAGCCTCAGTACCAAGAATGCTCAATGAAAATTTTCAAAATCCCCAAACACAAGCTTTACTCTTCCTCCATGGGTACTTCTGGAATATCAAACCTGTCTTCTTGTATTGTTTTGTTCACCACAGAAACTGAAGTTGGTAATATGGCGTCAAGGAAACAGAAATTTAACATATGAGGTTATGAAAAATGTTAACTTGTAATTGTACACCAATCAAATGAAGAAAATTAAAAACTGAAGAAAATTAGAAAAGGATATAAGTCAACATCGGGTCATTATCCCTCTCCCCACGGTTGCGGCTGTTATTTAGTTCATGTAATATTTCAGGAGTAACCTGAATGTGAAACAGAGATACCAATTTATAAGATCATAAGCAACGCAGCAAAATGAAACCGCTAGTGGTCATATATTGAGGGGATTGACTTACTAATCTATGTTTTTGCCTTTCTACTAGAGTGTTGAGATCAGCTTTGTCCTCTTTTGTCAACTCATTTTTGTACCTGTACAAAATATGTGAGGTCGTGCAATGGAAGATGGTCCACAAAATATCCAATCTAACAGACAAACGTCTATTTGGCAGAGACTTTCGGAGGGGGGAAGAGAATGGAAAAATGAAGAAAGAAAGAATTTTAAATGTATAGCTAGAAAGTAGATAAAAGTTCTAAAAAAGTATAAAGTTAGCACGTCAATAAAATGAGTGGTTGAAAATAATGATTAAACAAAATGATTTATTCAAAACAGGCTCATTTTCTAAGAAGCAGTTTCCTAAAAGTAAAAATGATTTGTGAAATAGTGATTCTGTGGTTGGATAAAAAGTGATTTGGGAAATCGTACAAAAACAAAAACAATATAGAAACAGTTTAAAAAGCATGTGTTCAAACAACTACCGATAAAAAACATAACAAAAAGGACAACTATGAACTAACCTTTGTGTAAATGCGAGAAGTGACTGGTGCCAGATCACAGGCATTACTCTGGAGTCGTCATAGAATCTCATAAAATGAGCAACCAAGGCATCCAATACACGATATGGCAATGCATATTTCTTCTCAATCAGTAACTTTATGAAATAACTGCAGCAGTACAAAAAGGATATCTTTAAGCATTAATAAATTTCTCCAATGAGATAGGCAGAGAGAACTACATATAAGTACTACATCGGCATGCTTAACTAGTTACGATCATATGTAGAACTTACAGCAGTGACATAAATGTGCAAATTTGATAAATGAGTTGATGACTCTTATTCTCCAAGTTGAGAGGAGGAATAAAAGGCTATACCTGGTAGTGCCATAGTATTCCATCTCTGCAAGCTTCAATAGTGCAACACTGTATACAAATAGAAATAATGTAATCTCAAGCTAAATTGTAACTCCGTGAACAAAGTCTAAGAATATCAAGTGGCTTGCTAAAAGATTAAGCAGTTGTTTACAACTCTCCCAAGGATCCAAAAGATGCTTCACGAGACAAATTGTACCTCAACTTTCAACAAGGATTGGACATTAGAAATCAATGGAATCCCATTCCCACACAAGATAGCAGAAATGGCAATGTAGTTTATCGCAGGGTGAAGAAAAGTGGAAAGCAAGATAATAAACCATCAATGGACTATAAACTCTATAAAGTGGGCGAACTCTACTTCCCAAAGAATCTATATAAAGTGGACTGTATTTGACTTACAAACAGGCAAGCAGTATAGGCTCTACAGAACTATAACATACTCACACCTCCTCCTAGGCTGGTCTGAGCATTGGCTAAGATATGATACCTGGAATGAAGAGGAGGAATGGAGACCTTCTGAATAATGCTTCCAATAATTACAGCCTCCCTCAAATTGCACGTTCTCGACTGTAAGAGAGAAAAAGTTATTAATGTTTAAGATTCAAATTGTGGAAATAAACCAAAAGAAGCATCGAGATGTATCTGAAATAGAATCCATCTTGTCAGTCCACAAAATTTGTCATCAAAATGATTGAACCATAGAAACTTGAAAAAGATTTCAAAACATTATATAGTTATCTAATCAGAGGGATATCAGAAATTAGTAATTATTTCTTCTAGAGCAATAAAAACTAAAAAGTATAAAAACTTAGTCACATCAATGAAATGGATGGTTGAAAATGACGTTGGAGAAAAACAGTTCTCTAAAAGCTATACCAAATAAGCTCTAGCTTTTAAGTTTTCTAAAATATGTCCATTGAAATGTTCTATACCTCACACAAAGGAAATAAAATTCCCTTATTGAAGGCAGCTGGTTTGTAAAGAGCCTTTTTCAAAGACTGATACAAGGCAAAATGCAGCCTCTTATTCTTCCGGATGTCTTCTCTGACGCGTGGTAGTAATACAAGCTTGTAGAAACGTTCAACCTTCTTCACACCCAAATTAGAAGCAAAGATTCTTGTGGCTTGATACATTGCGTTTGCAGACCATTTCTCAGGTTCAGTCAGGTACAAGACTTCTTCCCAAAGTTGTAGAGAAGGTACGTGTTTCAATGCTTTTGGCATTTTCCCAAAAGTGTATTTGCTAAGTAGCTTGCCAACTCTGCACTTTCCAGAGACCGCCAAAGAACAGTAGCATTAGAAACAAGGATGACTACACAGAAAGATGCACTAAGATCACAAATATTCAGTATCATACCCCTTATACAACTCTATAACAGTGTCATCCAATTTAGGTAGTGGCTGTTGTCCTGAAAACAGATTAAAAACATCGAAGTTATAAATACTACGTAGTTCAGATCATCACACACAACCATAAAGCCTCCATTTGGCAAATTTTGATATGGTTTGATAATATAATAGTAAGAAGAGAATTCCTATAGAAATGTGTGGATAATAAGAGTAGTACTTGTAAATAGGAATTGTGAGAAGAATAACTCGATGTCATAGAAATGTGTGGATAATAGTGCGTAATAATTCTAAATACATTATAAATATAAACGTATTGTTGAAATTAATAACCTACTTTGACTGAACATATGGATGTTAAAAAAACTAACGTAAAAAAGAACCAAATTACAAAAACAATGTTGAATCACTAAAATGTCAGGCCATCTTGACAAGCAGATTCTGAAATGATGTGTGAGTTGAGACTTTACAAAGCTTAAATGTTCACCAAATTATTATCGTTTCATTTTACTTTTCTACCTAGTCAGAGTCAAACTTTAAGTCTCAAGTATACACCAAAAGCTAACCATTACTCATCAATCTAACGCATTTCATGATCCCACCGCTAATATTATTCAAACTAAAGAGTTAATTACTTCTAAGTTTACCCAGACACAGCAAAAGTTAATGTGCACCATCAGGAGTAGATGTAGCATTATCACAGTAATTTTGAATTAATTCTAGCTCCATAAATCTTTATGTGATAGCATTTCAAAACAAAAAAATAAAAAACCTGTAGAAACTCTGGAATCTTTTTCTTTGATCTTCTCAAGAATAACATCAGCCAACGTGCGTTGAGGGCAATTCTCTTTAGACAAGAAAGCATCCAGCAGCTTCTCATCCTCCTCGTTTATTTGATCCTATTTTATTACCAAAGAAATAAAATATCAAAAGGAAGTCCATAAAAAATTAATAAAATAATAAAAAAGCTCCACATAGTTTATGTAATTGGCCTCTCTATAAGTAGCAAAAGCCCATCCCTTCCCATCCCTACCACACACTGTACCAAAGTTAGTAGCTTTCATATTAGCATCCTCAATTGAGGGTAACCAGAGGGAATTATTACATATTACAAAAAGATGAATGTGAAAGTTCAATCAACCTGTCAAAGAGAAAGAAACCCAAAATCTTCAGTGAAGAGGGCACAAGTACACTGGCGCAGCTATTTTATTTTAAGCTTTCAAAGAGCTTCTTCACACCTGAAAGCCTTACTTAATCAATTACAGTTCCATGAAACTGCGTTCCCAAATTGAGGGCATTCTACTCTTTATACAACAAATTCGACAAAAAAAATTTATTCAGCATCCTTTTTTTAACTATGCATAACAATTTGCACTTCACAAATCATGATCACCAATACAAACCAGAAATCCCACAGGTAATGCAAATCATCCGGCACATTTAAAATGAGAAAAATAAAAATAATTCCTACAGATGAACCCAAAAAGCTGCAGTAAGAAGAAAAGAGAAGCTGAGAGAGAACCTCAAAATCCCATTGTCCAAATTGACTCTGCGTATCGGAAAATCCTCCAAAATCATCAATGTCTTCTTCCTCATAATCATTATCTTTAGTTCCAAGCTCTTCCGAAAATATTAAATGACTCGGGTGCTGCTTATCCTCTTCCTCCTGAATTTCCTTCTGCTGAGACAACGCTTCCTTCAAAATCTTCTCACTCATGCCCGAAGGCACTAGCTTCTGCTCCAGCTGGTGAGCCTTGGGCGGCTTGGGTCGTTTTTTGGAGAAGGCGGCGGACTTGGAGTGATCGGCTAAGAATGGCTCCGGATTTGTGATTCTAGCTCGTTTCTTCGCCATGGCTGCTGGTTACGGAGGCGCTCGACCGGGGGATGCAGCACCCGTCGAGGCGTTGCGGCCGCGAGTGCTGGGTTCGCCGGAAGTACAGTCGCCGCCGGAGTCTGCGCTTGCCGCTTGGAACTTCGAAGAGACGGAATTTGGAACTTCGAAGAGACGGAACGAAGGTCGAAGACGAAGTTCTCCTGTGCTTGTTTCAGACTCGCTATTTGGGTTTTTTTAGATAGGGAAACTTTGGGCCATTGTCTTGAACTTATTGGGCCTTAATCAACATTATCAAATAAACTCAAATCCCAATTAATAAATTAATAAATTCCAATTAATATATCGACTATCCAACGGTCAAACCCAAATAATGGAATCGAATCGGTTGTGAATTTAGGAATTTAGGAATATATATTTTTTATTTATTTAGGAGTTTAGGTGTTTCAAAGTTTATGGTTTTAGCAATTAGAATTTAGGAATATATATTTTTTATTTATTGGATAAATTAATTAGTTTAGTGTAATCTATCTATATATTAATAAAATGATATCGTTTTCCCACTCAAACTATCAATTTTTAGAATTAAAAAATTAATTACAAAATTTCATTTCCCATCCAATCTCTATATATTTAAGATTTAAGATTAAATGGTATATTTTGAGATAAGCCCAAATCTTTCATCAAAGAAATCTTACACGCGTCTTTCCTTCTCATCTTTATCACCAACAGTTCACGCACGTCTTTCCTTATCAACACCTCAATAAATAAAAAAAAATCCAAAAATTAATACGTCGCAGATCCGTTCGCATCATTAATCCGAAAATTGAGCTGATCAAATCTTCATAAATCAACGCCAATTGAGACAATTGGGTATAAGTTTCCCCGTGCAACGCGCGGGTGAAAACACTAGTCTAGTGTAATATTGAAACTAAAGAGGCTATATTTAATTTAGATTTGTAAGGATTTTGATAGATTTTAAATTGAATGATTTTCATGGAATTTATGGACTTTTACTTATTTTTTATAGGATTTTACGGATTTCTACAGAATCCATAAAAATCTTCAATGGATTTGGAAGAAGTTTTATTTCAAAACTTTCACTGGATTTCTTTGGAATTCATTTGGCAATATATATTTTCATTTCATAAAATAAATATTATAAAATTTATTGAGATTAGAATTTTATTATTTTTCTCATTAAATTACTATTGTTTCAAAAGCTGAAATTAGTAATCATTAATTATTGTCTATACAATATTTTTATAAAAATTAATAATTTTATAATTACAAAAATACATAGCTATTACAAATAGAGATTTCACAATATTTTGCTATAATTTAACTCGAAAAACTAAAAAACTATCACATGTTTAATTAGTATATCAAAATATATATCAAATTATTAAAGTAAGGAGTGGATATAAAATATTTAATTATAAATTCTAAAACTTTTTACAAACTTTTGTAAATAATTTTCTTTTTCATGAAAAGTTGAACAAAAAGAAGAGAAAAATATTATAAGTGTTGTGAACGTGCACCTCGAGAGATAGGAAAATAATATTTTAATGATGTGAATGACTATTATGTCCCTGATGAAATTATGTAATTACGATTGTGTCATTCGAAGTTTCCCTATAAATAGGGCTTCAGTTATTAATGAAATTCATTCCTGTGAATTCCTTAGAATTCATTCTCTCTAAACTCTCTCTATTATTTCTATACTTTTATAACACGTTATCAGCACGAGTCTCTAGCCTTGAGTAATAAGAAGGGAGTATGCTCTACAGTTGCATCTAACGATGATCATCTGTAGCAGAAACCGGATTAAACATTTCTCAAATAACGAATTGTTTTTTTAATAAACTTCTCCTACACGCATCTTCTCTTCAATTGTAATTGAAACCAGAAAGTACTCACAAATCACACCGTGTTACTTCATGTCTTTAATTCCTAATCCAGAAATATGCAGAAACGAATTCGCAGAAGGAAAATCGAAAAGGGCGGAAAGGTATATATATTATTATTTTATAATATAATAATATATTAAACTATAACATTCGCTTTTCTCGAGATATAAGGAGCATACATTATCAAAATCAAATTTTCTCGACTCCATTATACTCGATTTAACGAGATCTTCGATTTGACATCAATATTGATAAGGTAAACTTTCAAAATTTACAAATCAAGACTCCCAACTTTTGAAAAAGTTACAAAAGGGTCCTTGGACTTGTGAATATTTACGTATTAATCCTTATACTATTAAAATTTTATAAAGAAATATGTGTAACGCCACGCACTTGCCAGCGACACTTGCCGGAAGAATCGTGATTAGCAAGTGAGTATGTATTAATATTTTATAAAGAAATATGTGTAGCGCCACGCACCTGCCAGGCGGCACTGCCGCCGGCAACTGGTAGCGGTTGGCAGCAGACGATCGTTCAACCTCCGGTCGTTTACTTTGACGACAATAAACAAAAATGGATAGAATATTCCGAAAGAAATTCTAAATCCATTAATTACGACCTGAAGTCCATTTGAGTTAAAAGATCGGAATATTATTTTAACTCCCGAAGAGTTTAAATACATAATATACTTATTCTAAAAGGATAAGTGAGCTCTTGTAGAAGTAATGAGAATATGTTCTAGAAGAACAAATCTGCTCCCGTAGAAGCAGTTCAATATTTAATTCTCGTACTTTATTTATTGCAATTTAAATACTGCAACACCTCCTACCTGATGATGGGTTCAACCATCACTAAACGGAAGATTTTATATATTTATGCAATTTATATGCTAAGTGAAGGGTAATACCTTCTACTAAGTAGACCCTACTCCCGAAGAAGTAGTTAATCATTATGCATTTTAATTCTGGCAATTTAAATTCCGTAAATTTATATTTATTGCAATAATTCCCATAAGGTAGGTTCGACCACCTATTGGAGGAAATTTAATTTCTGCAATTTAAATTTACGCGACTTTAAATTTCAGATATATTTCCAATGTGGTGAGTTATATCACACGATTGGTATGCATATTTTCAATGTGGTGGGTTATACCACACGTTATTTAATGCTTATTACAAATGTGGTTGGATTAAACCCCACGATTGGATAAGTGATTTATATATATTTGATATGAGTATTCTATTGATATTAAAGAAGAGATTTGAGCAAGTGATGCCAAAATTTACCGTTGTATGTATTGATGAAGTAAAATTGCTCAAAGAATTCCATTGTGATAAAAGAGAAAGAAAATATACTGGTGAAAAATCTCATTATGAGATTAGTATATTGTGATATGATGAGAAATGCTCTTAAAGAAGCATTTAATAAAGGAATGTTCACTTTCCACGCCTATTGAATATTGATGGAGAAAATTGAGTAAGTGGTACCAAGTTACCATTGGATAAATAGATGAAAGTAAAATGCTCAATAGATCCCATGTTGATAAATCAAAGAAAATATATCGCATGGAAAGATTATATGAAGTAATCTCATCGATGATATGAGATTGTATTAATATGAAAATAAAATGCTCTTGAAGAAGCATAATCACTAAGATTTACGTATTTGAATAAAGCCAATATGATATTATTATTATTACTCCGTAAGAAGTACAAAACAAACTAAGTGGAACATATTGAGAATATCAAAGATGACAATAAACACTCGAAAATATAGAAATGCGAAAGAAAATACATATTGAACCCATAAATGAGGGATGCGTCTCGAGAGTATAAATACTCCGTAACTCGCCACCCCAAACATTCGGGTTCATAATGAAAGATCCAAAGGATCTCTTTTTCGCTTGACAATCGATGGTCCGTGACCGATGGGTTTCAGCTTCCATGATTTTTGAACATATAATTGAATCTTGATGAGTAGATCAAAGAATCGTATTAGCAAAACAAGTATATTTCTCATTGACGAGAAATAAATTTATGTTCTACACCGATCTAGAAATGCTAGCAAACCATCAAAGAAATAATTAATATTCAACAAACCTATGGGTTTGTTATGAAAGTTCCACTGTGCAAATGACGCTATATTGAATATTTCTTCCAGCGTGTTATAGCCGCCTGGAAGAACAATAAAAGCATCACTATTGCTCATCATGTACATCAGGCAGTCGTGGATGGATTGTGTTTCTAGCATCAATCCAGCTGGACTAATGACATTTCTAACTCCAATTCGATTACTGCCTCCAATTCGATGAAAAGGTATTACACTTGACACTCTTATCCCCCATGATTGTGCGGCCATCATAAGACTCCTTAATAGTTTGTTATTAGTCCCTCCATATAGTATATTGATATTTTGTTTTCCTAACTCCCTTACAAGTTGGTCGGCCATATCCACATATTGGATATGACCTACTAGTCTGGAGCCACCAAGAATACATTCGGTTTTAATCTGGCGAGGTAAAGGTTGACTTGTATGAGATGATTCTAAAATCTCTATATCCATCTCTACTCCTATCTCTCTTTTTGCACTATACTTTCAACGTATAAACATGAGAGACACGAATCCCTTTATTTAAAGAAAAAATTTTCAAACCAATAATTGATTGTACTATTTACTTTTTGACAAATATGAAAGAGAAAAAGGCAGAAAAATTTTAGTGAAATGACATATACCTATCGGTGATTGAAAAATAATATATATATACATATATATATCTTAAAAATTAAAAAAAAACAATATTTACAATTACAAGAAAAACATTGATCTTCGTTATTACACCGAACTTCCTTACATTAATATGAGAAAATTATTATACTAAATTTTTCTACTAAATTTACAAATAGGATCTTCTAAAGTAAGTTTTTCAAGACTATAACGTGATTGTTCATCTTTGAATTTGGCCCATAAGGCCATCAGCTCACCTTGTACGTGTCCACTAGGATGTGTCTCAAGAGCCTGTTGAATATCATCCAAAGGCTCCTTACTCAATCCATCTTTAATGAATGCTATTTTATCTTCTCGATTTCTGGACAAGTACCCCACAGATTTACATCGAGTGTCACATGTCCACCGAGCACACTTGTAGCATCCTCCTAATCTTTTTGCTCTCCGTTTCTTTGAAAAACTACTTTTACCCATACCAGGCATGTATTTAGAAGGAATCGAAACCTCACCAGATAATCGAACCTTTGCTTCAATCAACCATCGGATATCTTGTGGGATACCCTTATTCATTAGCATCCTCAACCTTTCAAGCCTACTTCGATAAATCCTTTTTAGGATTTTGATCGGTAGTGATGGATAGTATTTTCGAAGATTTGAGAGCAAATTATCCATTATTATATATGGACCATTATTATGGTGAATACTGTAAGTGCCCGGATAATTTATAAACGCGTATGAGGTAAGGCTCCGCGTTGGAACAGTATCGAAACATGAAGCGTATGTGCTAAGATTCCACGCTTGAATAGTGATGTGTAATAATGCTACCGAAACATGATGAAATATGTCGGTGAGCTATACATATGATGAAAGCAATAAATCATGTTGAGCACTATACAGATACTAGTGAAATCGATATAAGAATTTACTAAACTAAAAGTTCAATAATACTCGTTTGCAGAACCGGGCTGACCATCCCGGTTTAAATAATTATTGAAATCAATATTTCAAGTAAAGAATTAAAAGAATTCTTCAATGATTGTTCTCGATAAATGATGAAATCATTACTAGCCAATATTTGGAATAAATCCCAAATATATCTGGAATAAAAGATGAGAAATATGGGTCCACTCATCCTCCATGTGGACTACTAGATATTATGATATGGATCCACTAGATAGTCACATGTGTATATGATTCGTAATTTGAAATTTATTTAAATATTTGCTCACAGGTATGAGCATGATTTCCAGATTTAATGATAAAGCTAGTAAATGTAGATCTCAATATTTGAATAAATCCCTGAAGGATTGAGTATGCGCATACAAGTGGGATATTATGTGGCAAATTATTTAAAGTCCTCCAATAAATTGCCAATATCGAGAATAGAATGCAAACTATATAAATTCTCATATTAAGGCTGAACGATAAGAACATATATGAGTTTTAGTGTTCTAAATTTTCTTAGCATGAGGGGGAGTATTAAAGGCTGAAAATGATATGTGAAATGCATCATACTATATCCTCACAATTAAAATATGAACTTGAAGTTCAAAGATGCATAAAAGATGCTATGAACAATCACATATATCAGTTAAGATGCTTTGATAAGTTAGCACGCTAGAAGCGTTGATATTATGAGATTTCCCCAATCATATATATCGAAGCAAATTATTAAAGATGGTCTTAATAACGGAGGCATATGCTCTTGAAGAGTATATAGACATAACTATATTATGTAATCCTACAAAAGGATTGATAATGAGATATCTCGATAAGTTATGTCGATATGGGGAAAGAAATAAAATTGAAAGTGTCGACACACTATGAAAAGATAGCACTACATACTATCAATAATAGTGAGGATATTAAAATCCATCGAAAATGCCAATGCTGAAATATATGCCCTTATGATTAAAGTGTTCATGCACGTGTTTAATGAGAAATGAGAATGAAACTCTTGAAGAGGTTTCAAATATATTATTGTATCAGTGCATGCAACGGCTCAAAATATCTATATTGATATTGTTGAGAAATTTATATGCTGTACTCTTTTCCTTGATTGATGTTTTGTCCCAAAGGGTTTTTCTCAAACAAGGTTTTTAATGAGGCCCAATCTCAATTCAATATGAAATCTCCGTAAGAGATTTAGGTATATATCTCGATATAGTGAGAAAATGAGATCGAAGTTGTTGATTGCATATATGCACTGAATATAACATGATATTGTATAACATCTAAAATTTCATTCACGTGGAAATGAATGAAGAGTATCAACCAATGTATATGATACTCATACAAATTTATGAAAGATTTTGAAATGCTTGCAAAGATACTTGTATAAAATACGCGTTGCACTCTTTTTCCTTGATCGAGGTTTTATCCCATTGGGTTTTCCTAGCAAGGTTTTTAATGAGGCAACATTAAAGGCGTATTCACATGAATAATGTACTCTTTTCCTTCATTAGGATTTTTCCCACCGGGTTTTTCCTAATAAGGTTTTAACGAGGCATATTCATGGTATATTGAGGACGACAAGAGAAATCGACACAAATGTATCTATTTGATCAAGTTATAATAGAGATAATGTTTTAAATCCAAACAATGATGATATTGAAATCCTTTACCGTAAATAAGGATATCCGTCTCAAGATATGAAATCGGATGGAGTAGTGTACTTTTTTCCTTCGATCAAGTTTTTTCCCACCGGGTTTTCTTGACAAGGTTTTAACAAGGCAAAGCACGTGAATACTCCTATACCACTGATAGACATCAGGGGGAGCAATGTTTTGATGAAGCAGTATATAACCACTCCAAGCTATCCTACAATCAATTTGGAAGTTTTTCCGTTGGATTTTGCTTCAAACAAGTCCAGAAGACAATTGCACAAATAGTCATTCAAGGGGGAGTGTTGTGAACGTGCACCTCGAGAGATAGGAAAATAATATTTTAATGATGTGAATGACTATTATGTCCCTGATGAAATTATGTAATTACGATTGTGCCATTCGAAGTTTCCCTATAAATAGGGCTTCAGTTATTAATGAAATTCATTCCTGTGAATTCCTTAGAATTCATTCTCTCTAAACTCTCTCTATTATTTCTATACTTTTATAACAATAAGAATATTTTTACATCATTCTTATTGTGAAATTAAGAAAAAACAAAAAAAAGAAGAAAAAGTAATGAAAGATTGGTGGTGGTGGCGGCGGCGGCGGCGGCGGAAATGGCAATGCCGTTGGCGGGATGGTGGCAGTGGTGGTGCGGTGGTGGCGGGATGCGGCAGCGATAGTGGTAGCGGGTGATGGTGTTGAATAAAAGTCTATCAAAATCTTAGGGGTGAGTGATAGATTTCATCTGACAAATTATGTTTGTACTTTGTGCTAAAAGATGAGTACCTAAACGATTCCATTAAAATCTTTAAAAATTCAAGATAACTTTGAATACCTCAAAATTTCATAGAATTTTAAAAAGTCATCATTTAATACCTCATGATTTTGATAGACTTTTAAAAAGTCCACAAAAATCTATATTGAATACCCTAATATTTTAATTGACTTTCAGAAATCTCAATTGAATACATCCTAACTTTTCCAAATCCATCAAATTTTTTAAAAGTCTTTAAAATTTCTTTAAAATCTCAATTGAATACACCCCCTAAATAAATAGTTGTGATTGTATATTGTATTTTTCTTTAAAAAAAAAATTATCTAGATATCTTAATTAGTTCATTATTGTTGAAATTGGAAGAAAATTTGTGATCATTTGTTGTCTAATTTTACGGTTATAAATTGAAATTGTATGAAATACTTGTTATTTTGAGTTGCATTGGATTATATTTTAATATTATATAATTTCTTTGTATTTTGATGCATTTATAAAATTAAAAGAAAAATTGTAATTATTTGTTGTCTAAATGATTTCTCTATTTTTATCAGTGTTTAGAAAACCGGACCGGATCAGCCGGTTCAACCGTGAACCGGTCCGGTTATGCCCAAAAATCGGGTATCAGAAAACTGGTCAAAAACCCGTCAATCGACCGGTTCAACCGGTTCAACCGGTTTTTCTAATTTTTTAAAATTATTTTTATAAATTTATTAGTTTTAATTTATTTTTTATATTTTTTAATTAAAAACGGTTCAACCCCGGTTCGACCCGGTTCGACTGTTTGACCCTTGAACCGTTAGCTTCTCCGGTTCACTGACCGGTTCGGTTTTCTAAACATTGATTTTTATAAGATTTTAACAATATTTTACTTATAAATATTGCAAAAATAGCGAATGGTTAACAGTCACCGATCGTTGATGATCAACGGTCAACAGTCAACAACATTGACCATCAACGACAATTCTAGCTGGATTTGGATCCTAAATTCGTCAGCGGCCAGCTCAAGAGTAAAACCCTGACCAGATGGATCTTTGCAACGCTGAACTCGAGTTGCCGACAAGGGTTTATGTCTGCAATTTGTGTCTGCAAGAATGCATGTTTTGTTGATTTTAAAAATCAACTTATAATTATTTAAAAACGAAAAAAAAAATCAACTTTTTTTTATGTCAGAAAAATCAACTTATGCTAGTACATTTTTATATTTAATAAATTCATCATTTGTTAATTGCACCAATTATCCTCAATCTTTATTTATTATTATCTTTTTTTAGAGGAATCTTTATTTTTTATTTTAACTGTATCTTTAATTTTTTTCATTAATTTTAATTTTGTGAATAATCACATTTTTTTCATTAATATTTTATCATTTTGTTTTGAATTAGAGGACATTTATTTATTTGAATTTTCGTATCCATTATTTTTTAAAATATATTTAAAAATATGAAGGATAAATAGCTGTCTTTTATGATATTCAAAAAATATTTGTAAGCTGTTTATATTAATTAAGTGCATGTTATTTTTTTCATTTTATTTCATTTTAATTTATTTTAATTATATTATAACAATGAAAAATGACCAACCATTACAAATACAATTAAAAAAAATGGCTAAAATATGAAAGGCGTGGTGTATGTAAAATTAACCAAAAACATTCTCAAATGACTACAATTATTCTTGCTAAAAATGTTATCAAATTGCATAATTATTATCATAAGTTGTTCGGCCTCCATTCGACGTGGAGGTCCAACCTAACGTAGTGAAAGTCTAGTCGAGGTAAGGAAGAAGTATAAGTGATCTTCACAAACTCCACTGTACGCAAGGGTGTTAGCGGATGAGTTTTAATGTATTTTTATGAGTAGGAAGAGAGAGAATGAGTGGAGTTGGGTGGTGGAGATTTAATAATGGGAGAGATAGATGGATGTGATTTGTTTGACCAAATTTGAAATTTGAAAAAAATACATTAAAATGCATTTTTTTGGACATGCTAACACTTCCATGATTGCCTCTAGTCGAGGCTGAGTTGGCACGTCACTGCAATGGCTCGGTTCCATTTTTTAAAAGAAGAGGCAATTATAAGGGCTTGTCTTGCAATTATCAATTCCCAATCTGAACCTATTTGGAACCCAGAACATCGATCGACCAAAAAATCAACCATGACTTCCTTCTCTTCTCCGACGAGTAAAGCCACCGCCGCCATCCGCCACCACTCGCACAATTCAGGCTATGCACAAATTTGGAAGCCATTATTTGCAGCCAACACTACGCACATACGTTTGCAGCATTTTTTGCATAATTTTGAACAGAAAAAGAGCAAACATAGATCGGCCCATTTCCACATCCGAGCCCCAAATGCAGTATAATCGACAGAGAAAAGGACACAAGCAAGTGATACACACCTGGTGGTCTCATCAGTGGCGGTACAATGGCCGTCGGAGGTGGCCAGAGAAGAAGGCGGACCCACTTTGCCGGTGCTTTTTTCATCCCATCATGTCGATAATTGCGTATTTTAATTCAGATTTGGTCGATGCTCCAAATTGCAGAATGGTCCCTCATTTATTTTTTTTTAAAAATATGGCACCGGGTGCCTTTGGCTAACGTGGGCTGGGACCACATAAGCGTCAGCTAAGCCGATGGTACCATATAAAAGCACCATCGGTGGTTCCTGAAAAGGATTGATCAAAGATGATTGACAACCGTGATCTTACTATATATTACTTGCAAGTTACAAGCAATATTTCCTTTAACACATTCTCATATTTGAAGTTGATAGTTATAACAAAAAAAGGTAATATATGTAATTCTTTTGAATACCATACCATGATACAGAAAACTTAGGCTGCGTTCTCTTTGCTATTTTCAGGCTGTTTTCTGTTTTCGAAAATACTGAAAATGTGTTCTGTTTATTATTTTCAAAAACACATTTTCAAGATTTATATAGAAAACTCAAAAACATCTTTTTGACATTTTGGGTGTTTTCTATGTTAAATGTTGAAAATAAGGAAAATGCAGTTTCAGATTTATACTTTACATTTGTTACATTTGAATCTTAAATTTTTGTTTTTATACATTTTAGTCCCAACCACCAACGACCCCCACCGGCCACCGCCAACGTCAATCAGAAAAAAGTCAAACCACCAATTGACCACCGCAAACCACCACCGGAGAAATGTCAAACCACCAAATTTGGTGGTTTGACCCCCCAAAACCACAAATTCGGTAGCCAAACCACCAAATCCGGTGGTTTGACCACCGGATCTGGTGGTTCTCCACCTGGTGTTTCTCCACCTGCGAAGGTGGTTCTCCACCTTCGCAGGTCGAGACGATGGTCGTCTCCACCTGCGACTGTGGAGAACCACTTTCGCAGGTGGAGATGACCACCTGCAAAAGGTGGTTTTCCACGTTCGTTCTCCACCTTTGCAGGTGGAGAACGAGTGGGTGTTGCTAACCACTAGCACCAATTGTCGCCGGCGACTTCTAGGAGAAAAGAGAGTTGGGGGATGGGTGGGTGGGTGTGTGTGGGGTTTGGGTGGGTTGGAGATGAGGGCTTGTTTTAACATTTTGAAAGTTTAGGGATTTGTTTGTAATTTTTATTTGTACCAATTCATATTTTTCTAAAAGTATAAACAAAACATGTTTTCTATTTTCTCTTCTCAAAAATAATTTTTCAAAATAACAAACCAAACACATTTTTAATTTTCTCAAAATAAAAATTGAAAACAAAAAACACCAAAATATTTTCAAAAATGAAAACAGAAAATACAAAACAAACAGAACGAACAAAACAAATAGAACGATTCCTTATTTGCTCTCGTTTTCAATTTTCGAAAACAATAAAAAAAATTATAAAATGCCAAAGTAATTTCTCAGTATGCTTTCAGTGAAATACAGAAAAAAAAAACTTAAATAGCACAAAACACACTATTGTTTTTATTCACCATCCAACAAATGGATAGACATTTTCATTCTGCCACTTTGTAAGATAATTTTGGCTCTTTAAAAGGTAGTCGTTTTAGATGAGTCTAGGATCTACTGTTCTAATTCATATCCCTTGAACAATCAATGTCATTGCAATACTCTATTTATTTATGCATGTTGTCTATTTTTTATTTTTGATAGAATAAGAAGATCAATGAAATAGAAATTGAAACAACGCATAACTGAAGCAATAAATTTAAAAGTTTAAATTGATAGAATAGTCAAAATATATATGATTTAACTATTATCTTCGAAAAATATGAGCTTGTTGTACACCTACTGTGTTTCACTTTTCCTTAGATTCATAACATTAAAAATAAAAAAAATAAAAAAAAAAGAAGAGAGGATTGGAAATTAGAGATATCTATTGAATCCCATCCCCAAGCAAGTTAGCAAAAATGGCAATGAAGTTTATCCATAGGTGAAAGAAAGTGGCAAAGCAAGCTAATAAACAGTCAACGGACTGAAAAGTCTGAAATGTGAAAAGCGCAAACTCCATTTCTTAAAGAATCTTTAGTGGTTAATTGTTTCTTTTTCAAACATTCGTACTCACACAGTTCGAACAGACAATTGCAGAACGAAAATTTGCCACATGTTACAACAAACAACATAGAAAATTTTGACATCTTTTATAAGTACCATGCGGATATTATTGGATTATTATTTGCATATTTCGAATATCTAGAGACTAGAATTATTCTTGCTAAAAAGGTTATCAGAGTACACAATTACTATTAAAATAAGTAAACTGCTTTGAATATACCAAAACACACACACAAACAGGGACGGATCCAGGATAAATGTTCACCTCGAGCGGGTGTTAACGATTGACTATTGACCATTAATTGACCATTGGCTATCAACAATAGTTGACCATTAATCGTAAACTAGAATCAGTAGATTGAGCCTTTTGTTTTGGTTGAAAAAACATTTTATAATATATGAATGAAAAGAAACGAGAAAAATCACATATCAACCCACAATTAATCACAATTGTTAGTTCAATTTCGTTACTAAATTAACTAGGTAAACGCTAAATAAAAAATTAGCATACAATCATTACTAAACCAAGTTAATTAAATAAACCTTAAATACAAGAATCGCAATTATTGAATCAATTATTCAATTTTAATACTAAACTAAACTAAATTAAAAATAATAAACTAAGCCCTAAATCAAAAAATAACCAATAAACTAAACTAATTAAACCAAACCCTATATGACTAAATTCAACCCTAAGTCAAAAACTAAATTACATCTAATTAGTAATTAGTTTCATCTTTCCGCAATCAAATTACAACAATCCAAATAAAAATGAACAAAATAGAATTCAAGACTAAAGAGACTAAACTCTCAAACTCAAAGAATAACCCACCATAGAATAACCCACGAAAAAGACTACAACAATACAGTTACGACCGTAAATGTAAATCGGCAGTTTTGGTGTTCTAGACATTTCTGGTCGGTTGGTTGATATATTTATACCAAATCTCGGTTCCAACACTTCATAACCCACCATAGAACACCTCAAAACATTTCTAAATATTCCTAAGTCTTCCCAACTCATTTTTGGATCAAATTATCAAGGGAAATCATCATTTTCTTCAACATATTCTAAGGAAAGGAAGAGGAAAGGAGGAGAAATGAAGAAAGGGAGTCTACTACCTATTTTTAGGATTGTTTTTCTCTCCATTGAGGTAGGTATAGATGTAATTTTATGTGTTCATGAAGATGTTATGCATATATGTGATGTTTTTATGATAAATGTGATGAAAATTGTGCATGAGCCTTCCTTATATCATTTGTGGATTAGTTTCAATGATGAAATGGCATATGCACCTAGATGTCATGTCTCAATGTCTTTTGCTTCATGTTTTGATATATGTTGTAATACATGAAACCTATATTGTGGATAAGCCATGAAATTGTGATGTGTCTTTGAATTGGAGTTGGAATTGAAGGCTAGAAATTAAATAAAGAGCAATGTGAATCCACATTGGAACATGAATTGAGGAAGTGAAGTAGTGTTGCTTATCATGTGTCTACAAATAAGTGGAAAAGTAAGAAAGGCCTAAATGAGGAGCTACGTGCTTCACGGGGCAAAGTGCTACACCGAAGGATGGGAGCACCTCTTGAACGTTGTATGACCCCAGCCGAGTTGTGAAGTGATATGGGGGAGCTACGTGCTATACGGGGCAAAGTACTACACCGAAAGGTGGGAGCACCTCTTGAACACCGTATAACCCCGAAAGGATAATGTGGCGCCAATGTATTTACATTATTAGCAACAGGGCCCAATACAATGATATGACATGCATTGCATTCCCATCTATGCCTATTGAGTTTTTATGACTCATGTGTTGTTCGTTTCTGTGTTTTCGCAAGTGCAGGATGAGGTAAATAGGTTGGAGATGGCTGGGAGTCATCCAGTGCATAATGTGTGAAGAGTTAGGGATAAAAAGAGTCCTGCCAGTTAATGATTTTGAATTGTTTTGAAATCCAGTTTCTATGTAAATGCTAAAACTCTTGGATTGTACATTAAGCGAAGTTGAAATGGTTTTGTTATAATATAAAGCGTGTGGATTTGGGATTCACCTCTTTATGAATTATATTATCTCACTATATAAAGTACGTGATGTTATCTCCAGCCACGTACCGCATTTATGACGTAATGTAACGTGGAATTGGGAGGGCGTTACACAATGCCTTGAAAACATCTGTTCCACGCCGAACCCCTCCGTCCAAGAATACCGGAATTCGGCCTTGTGCAACTTTCACAACCTAAATTTGCATCACAGCAAAACCAACTCATAAAAAGTATCAATATTTTTGCTTTGTGAATATGATACTTTCTTGGTATTTTCGATTATGTGAAGTTTTAACTCTGTTTGGGATAGCTTCTACTTCTTGTAGAGATGTTTTTAGCAAAAGCCACCACCCGAGGTTGGCTTCTTTTGAAAGTGCATTTCATTTTACAAAACTATCCAAACAAGCTAAAAAATTGCTTTTAACTTTTCAGAAGTCATCTCAAATGATCTCTTATTTTAAGTCTTAGAAATGGAAGTTACCTTTTCCAAAGCCATGATAGTTGAAGGGACGTAATCAAGCTGACGAGCACCATGATTGGACACAATAATATCGGCCGCTCCATTCTGAATAGCGATCCTTGCTGCAGTTTGAAACACATCTCATTCTACCATATAGAAAACAAAAAATTAAATCAATCGAAAACTAATCTAGACTTTTATAGTTCTTACTATCCTCGGCCGTGATTACACCCTTCACCAAGATCGGCAGCGAAGTAATCGACTGCAGCCACTTCACATCCTGTCCATGTTCAGCACAAAATTTTCATTAGTTCAAAAGGTAACTCGAAGGCTACTTTCTTGCACATTATTTTGATTGCAACACTCTGTTTTTAAATTCACGTTACACGCAAGATAAGGAAGAGTCGTACCTTCCAACTCAGCGTACGGTCGACTTGACCAGCGACATACGAAGCTAATCCAGAGTTGTTAGCCTACACCCAACACGCGAGTCCAAAAGAACGTACACATGTCATCCATAGACATATTAGACAAGTTAAAACATTAAAATTTGTCACGCCTTACCTCGTCCATCTTGCCAATGTCCAAGCCCTCAAAATTCTTCAATGTCAAATATGGTGGCAAAACAAATCAGTTCTTGATATCAGCCTCTCTCCGTCCCAATCTCAGTGTATCAACTGTAAGTGCTATGGCCTTGAAGCCGGCCCTTTCGGCTCTCCTCACTAGTTGAGCAACAACGTTACGGTCCTTGTAGACCTAATCACGATGCAATAGATTTATATAACAACGTCTCAAGAAGTTATTCAACTATAAATTGTAAATTGAAACTTAAAATCTTACATAAAGTTGGACAAATCTGTTACGATATTTGACTACTTGTATATTAGTTGTAATTAGAGCTTTAGTTGTAATTAGAGCCCATATACTATTAGTTATTATTTAGGCCCATTAATTAGGCCCATTGTACATTAGGGTTTTGAGTTGTGTATGTTGTAACTCTATTTAAAGAGGTTGATATCTCAATGAAGAATATCGAATTAAATTGAATCTATTTAGTTTGACATGGTATCAGAGCCAGGTTCTAGGAATTGATCGATTTTACGATCGTGCACTGTTCATCGGAGTTACTGTTCATCGCGCACTGTTCATCGGAGATACTGTTTCATCGCGCACTGTTCATCGGAGTACTGTTCATCGCGCACTGTTCATCTGAGTACTCGCTCATCGCGACTGCTCATCTGAGTATCGTTTCATCGCAAGACTGCTCATCGTGAGTACTCGTTTCATCGCATATTTTTTTTTGATTTCACATAAATGGCTGAAGACAAGATTTCGATTGTTCGTTTTAACGGGAAGAATTATAGTATTTGGGAATTTCAATTCTCAATGTATGTTAAAGGAAAAGATTTATGGGGTCACTTAGATGGTACTACGAAGGCTCCTACAGATCCTAAGGAGCGTGCTCAGTGGGTGATTAAGGATGCACAGATTATAACTTGGTTGCTTGGTTCAATTGAACCATATATGATAAATGATTCGCGACCTTTTGCAATCGCAAAGGAGATGTGGAATTATATTCGCGTCTATTATCAGGATAATACTGCTAGAAAATATCAGTTGGAGTTAGATATTTCTAATTATCGACAAGGCAATCTCACTATTCAGCAGTTTTATTCTGGATTTCGGAATCTTTGGAGTGAATATTCTGGAATTGTTTCTTCCGCGGTTCCACAGGAGGCATTAGAATCTTTAAAGAAAATTCATGATGACAGCCAGAGAGACCAATTTCTGATGAAGCTTCGCCCAGAGTTTGAAACTGCACGTGGTGGGTTAATTAATCGCCATCCTATACCGTCCTTAGACACTTGTTTAAGTGCACTATTGCGTGAAGAACAGCGTTTAGCAACTCAGATCAGTCTTAATCAAGACTCGCTTCACCGGTGATGAATGTTGCTTATCTTTGCTCAAGCCAAAGGAAAACCGATGTCTGCATACAATGCTATCGCCGAAGGAGTTTGGGCACATTGCAAGACACCGCACTAAGAAGTTCTCAGAATTACAGTAAGAAAGAGGGCATCTCATCAAAGATTGTCGAATCCGCCTCAAAATAGACAAGGGCGTAGTTCTAATTCTGTCATTCAGTCTAATCTTGCAGATGTTACTCTTGCGCATGCACCGCAGCAGCCTGTTCCACCCAGCTGTCCATCTCCTTTGACTCAAGAAATGGTCCAACGGATGATTGTCTCTGCCTTATCTGCTTTTAGTATCCAAGGTACGAATCATTCTCGTACTTCCCTTGGTTGGTTGATTCAATGACTTCAAATCATATGACAGAAATCCTGCTATTTTGCGTGATATTCGTAAGTATACTGTAATCAAAGATAGTCAAATAGCAAATGGTAATACTATTCCTATTATCGCTATCGGGTCTCTTGGGAATACCTTTGATAATGTCCTCGTTTATACGATTATCTTCAAATTTAATTTCTGTTGGACAATTGGTGGATAATAATTGCAAAATTCACTTTGATCGTAATGGTTGTTGTGTGCAGGATCAAACATCGGGGAAGGTGATCATGAAGGGGCCTAAAGTTGGACGTCTGTTTCCTCTTCAATTCTCCATTTCTAATTCCAGTTCCAATTCAGTTAATTCTGGTTTTAATTCAATAGGTTGTTCTGCTGTTATTAGCAATAGTGATGTTTGGCATAAGAAATTAGGCCATCCCAATCAAGTTGTTTTATCTCATCTTGTCAAAACTGGTCAATTGGGCAATAAAATTTCATTTTCTGATATATGTTCTGGTTGCACTACTTTTAAGTTGGGTAAAAGTAAATGTTTACCATTTCCTTCTCATGGGAGTCGTGCTTCTGCATGTTTTGAGATTGTGCATACCGATGTTTGGGGTATTAGTCCTGTTATTTCGCATGCTCAATATAAGTATTTTGTGACTTTTATTGATGATTATAGTCGTTTCACTTGGATATATTTTCTACGATCTAAATCAAGTGTTCTCCAAATTTCGAGAATTTCTTGCACTTGTTCAAACTCAATTTTCTCGCTCAGATTAAGATCTTACGATCCGATTCCTGGGGAATACATGTCTATCGAAGTTTCACAATTTTCTCACGCCTATGGGTATTTTGTCTCAACGATCTTGTCCATATTCTCCACAACAAAATGGAGTAGCAGAGCGTAAGAATCGACACCTCTTAGATGTAGTTCGTACTCTCATGATCGAATCATCTGTTCCTTCTCGTTTCTGGGTCGAAGCGTTGTCTACATCGGTCTATCTGATTAATCGGTTGCCTTCTCAAGTTCTTCAATTTGACTCTCCATATTATCGTTTGTTCGGTGTCATTCCTGACTATAATTCTCTTCGTATTTTTGGTTGTGTCTGTTTTGTTCACTTACCTCCTACAGAACGAAACAAACTCACTGCTCAAGCGACACTGCGCTTTTCTCTGCATGATACTTCTCATAAGGGATATATATGTTATGATTCAAGCTAATAAACTTCGCATCTCTCGTAATGTTATTTTCTTTGAAACTTCAAGTATTTCTTCCAGTCCTCTATTCCCCACCATATGAGATTACTTCCCTTCCTCGTTTGATCATGATACTTCTACAACCGATCGTTGGAAAGGAATAGTGTATCAAAGACGTCCTCCTCGGTACCAACGCCCCTTCCAGATCTGAACCGATGTCGATTCTCGTTCACATGCACCACGGAGGGCGACTCGTATATCCCGACCACCGGATCGGTATGGATTCTCTCATATCGCTAATCGTGCCACTACGGATACTATCGTTATTCCTAAGTCTTATTCACAGTACCGGTCGTGCCTGTTGGCGACAAGCTATGAAAGACGAACTTCAGGCGCTTACGGAGAATCACACCGGGATATAGTCCTCGCCTCAAGGGTCAAACTCATCGGTTGTAAGTGGGTGTATACAAACAAACTCCGCTCGATGGAACTATTGATAGATATAAAGCTCGGTTGGTGGCACTTGGCAATTGCCAAGAATATGGACTTGATTATGAAGAGACTTTTGCTCGGTTGCTAAGATGACTACGATTGATTTGTTTTGGCCATTTCGCTTCCAAAGGTTGGTCATTGCATCAGATGGATGTAAAGAATGCCTTCTTACATGGGGATCTAAAGGAAGAGATTTATATGGTCCCACCCCCTGGGCTATTTCTTACACAATCGAGTGAAGTTTGTCGCTTAAAACGCTCTCTATACGGATTAAAACAGGCACCAGTGCTTGGTTTGAGAAATTTCGTGCTACACTTCTCGGTTTTCACTTCACTCGAGTCAATATGATTCCTCTCTTTTTCTCAAGAAGACTCCTACAGGATAGTGTCGCTCTTAGTTTATGTGGATGACATTGTCATTCTGGGATCGATGTTCAAACAATTAGCAAACTCCAGCAGCATCTTCAGCCCTCTTTCCACATGAAAGATCTTGGCTCCCTTCAGTACTTTCTTGGTCTTGAAGTTCATTCGTCTTCCACTGGTATTCTCCTGCATCAACACAAATACACCCAAGATATTCTCACTTTAGCTGGTCTCCAGTCTGGGAATCCTGTTCTTACACCAATGGAAGTGAATTTGAAACTTTGTCAAGAAGATGGTGAATTGTTACCGATCCCTTGTTATATCGACAACTTGTGGGGAGTTTGAATTATTTGACTATCACGCGACTGATATTTCTTTTGCCGTTCAAAGAAGTCAGTCAATTTATGAAGGCCCCTCGGCATTCTCATTTGGCGGTGTCGTAGTATTCTTCGTTATCTTAAGGGTACTTCTAGCCGTGGGTTATTTTTCCTAAGATGAATCCATTACGATTGGTGGGTTATAGTGATGCCGATTGGGCTGCTCGATCTGGCGTCGGTCTATTACGAGATGGTGTATATTTACGGGGATGCTCTCATCTCTTGGAAAAGTAAGAAACAAGATCGGGTTTCTAAATCCTCTACTGAATCCGAGTACCGTGCCATGTCCTTAGCCTGTTCCGAGATTGTGTGGCTTCGTGGTTTGTTAGGCGAGCTTGGTATTCCTCAATCTTCTTCCACTCCACTACATGCCGACAACACTAGTGCCATTCAAATTGCAGAGAATCCTGTTTTCCATGAGCGTACAAAACATATTGAGGTTGATTGTCATTCTATCCGTGAAGCATTTGATCACCATGTGATCAATCTTCCTCACATCACCACGGAGTTACAAACAGCTGATGTATTCACCAAAGCATTATCTCGTGAGCGTCATCAGTTCTTAGTGGGCAAATTGATGCTTTCGGACCCTCCCGCATCAATTTGAGGGGGGATGTTACGATATTTGACTACTTGTATATTAGTTGTAATTAGAGCTTTAGTTGTAATTAGAGCCCATATACTATTAGTTATTATTTAGGCCCATTAATTAGGCCCATTGTACATTAGGGTTTTGAGTTGTGTATGTTGTAACTCTATTTAAAGAGGTTGATATCTCAATGAAGAGCATCGAATTAAATTGAATCTATTTAGTTTGACAAAATCGAATGCATGGTCCTGTTGAAGCGACTTCTTCAACGCTAGAAGTAGCCCATGAAGACAATGTCTAGCATATGAATGCAACCATTCATCAGTAAAAAGAAGCGCAAAAGTTCAAAAGCATAGTTAAAATTGTGTTAATGAACTTGTAATATAACTTGAGATGGAGATAAATCGGACCATAATAGTTCTAGCTGCTGAGGTGGCTCTAGCTGTTGCGTACTCTCCTGTAAAATACATCAACCATATAATTCAAAAGAATCTTGATTGTAACAAGAATAATAATACTTATCATGACTATTTATCTGTCATTTGTGAATCTGTAATGTGTCAATTATTTGAAATACTTGAGGACGAACTGTGTACCCTCGGGGTGAGCCATTTTTTGCATGGCCGTCGGGGCGACCATGATAGGCATTGAAATCTTGAAGCCCAAAACAGTGGTGGTCATGTCAATCTTGCTCACATCAATAAGAATCCTTGGCCTAAACCTGTTTTTGACCGTTGGAGAGTTTTAATAAACTAGCCAAATCAATCAACCACGCAAGTACACTTAGGTATTTCTCTATTTATTTCTCATAAACAACTTCTAAAAAATGAAATATGAATGCTGAAAAAGTGATTCGGAAAATTGTGCATATAGTATTGACAAATTCAGAAACTTGTTGCTAAACATACTCTCTTAACGAAAGAAAGGCGACTCTAGCAACTTACAAGATTCTTGAGAAAGCATTGCAATTCTCGGCTAGAGTCCATTGGTCCTCAGCACCAGATGCATAGTAGTCGTACACCATTTTCGGCAACTTCTCTTTGGCAATTGGCTGATACTCGGTTACATTAGTGATCTCCATCGCTCTTTTCGATTCTTCAAACAACCCCGCCAAAAATCTTGATCAAACATATAATGCAACAAATTAGATCATAACCAATTTTTCCCTTAACCTACAATTATTAAAGAAAAGGAAAAAAAAAAAAGTTGAAGAGAAAGGATAGAGTAAAAGCTGACCTTCTAGTTCAAGAATAGAGAGAACAGTACATGCAGAGGGACTAACTAATAGATAAACTCGAAAGAAAATGGATCCATAAAATCTTAATATAATAATAAGAGAAGTGCCAACTAGGCATGCACTACGCCATGTTGGTAGTGCCAATATGGCGCAGTGCCAAGTTGACATTCATTTACTTAAAATTAACAAAGGAAAATCTCATTTTGAAATAAATATTAAATACACAATTTATTATTTTGTTTTCTTTATTTAATTTAATTTATTTTCTTCATTTAGTATTTTTTCCCTTATTTTAATTTTTTATATAAATTTTAATTTTTGAATTATGTATATAGTCGAAAATAATCAAATGCAAGTGTTAATGAAAATGTGATATGATGTCAAAGTTACAAACTACAATGAAGATTAATTATTTTTAAAAATGAGAATTAACTTTTTTTATATATATTTTTAATTTTTGAATATTACATTTTAATTTTTATATATTTTTTAGTTTTTGAACTACAATTCCAGGTTGACATCGATTTTTCTATTTAAAAATATTATTTTTAGTTATTTAAAAAAATTAAATCATAAAAATATTTTTTTATTTACTTAAGGTACAAAATCTATATATATATATATATATATATATATATATATATGCTGACCATGAGATCATTGTCAGTCGTAGTTGAAATACTTTTAATTGAATAGTCATATATTATTCGTAGAACGTGTTATTTAGGTTTTTTGTGGTTTAAAATATGTATATTATTTAAATTTTATTCTCAAATATTATGTTCTTAACTAAAATTATCAATTACAATAATTGATATGATATTTTTTCTTATAGCATAATATTTCGTACGAAAATTTATAAACTATTATTGAAATTTATAATATTACATATATTTCGTTATTTTTGTTATATATTTATAATAATTATTGTGCTATTTTATAATATCATTTTATACAAATATAACATCTTATTCGTCATGTGCAACGTACGGGGGTAATACTAGTTAAAGGAAAATAGGAAAATACAAGTTTATTAAAAAGGGCACGAGGAAGAAGACAAAAAATGGAGGATGAGTAATTGGAGGTGAGAAATGGATGATATATCCAAACTGTGTGACTTCAGCTCTCTACCACATGAATTTTGCGTGTTCGTAAATTATTCTTCATTATCAACTTATCATCTTCATTGCATAATTTTTTTTCCAATAAATAGAACCTCATTTGTGTAAATGTGTATGCCTCTATCTTGTGATAGTATTACAATATAATGGGAACTTGGATTTGTGGTGAGGGGTCCTGTCTCTATGGGAACATTGCCTTTTTATGGTTACTATTTGTGGCAATGGAGAAAATGTTCGGTGCTTCAATTCACTAGGGGGAGTTAACAAAAGTACATAACATCTTTGTGGCAATGGGAAAAAATTTGTTGTTTATTTTACTTACTGAAAAATAACATCTTCTTCCAAAATATCAATTTTTTTCTCGAAGAATTTTGAAGTAACGGTTGGGTAAATAAGTTCGATTATGGTAAATTTTTAATTTTACTAAAAATTAAATTTTAAAGTTGAATAATGGTGAAGATCACGATCGTGTAGATAATATCGTAGCAACTTACTTATGTTTGATAGATATTATAGAAAAAAAAAATAATTTTTAGATGTATTGTTGAGAAGTGAAGGAAATTGTAGGAAAAATTATAATTTTTTAATAATATGTATCAAATGAGCTTTTAAGAAGTGTGGTTGACATTGAAGTTTTACTCTGACTAAGTTATTAGAAATTAATTTTTAAGTGAAAACAGTTGAAACACACATATAAGTTTCTTTTTTATTACAAAACACATTGAAAAATCACAAGTAACAAGACACAATGCAAATCAGATTCCCCGAGTCCCATCTCGTTGAACCTAACATGACAACCATAATGCCTCTCTATGCTAGTTCGAAATTCGAATGCATTCACAATATTCAACACGATTTATTTCATTAAAAAACATCATACAACTCTTCGCTAATCCAAACATCGGCATTCATGATAGCAAACACAAACTCAACTCCTCGAAACCCTATTCCAAACCGAATGCCTTTCTCCACTCAAGCGCAATTTGGTAGACGTCTTTGGGATCACCAAAGGTCTTGGCAACACTCTTCCTCTCCAAGCACCTCTTAACCCAAGCCATTAGCTTAGGGCACTCAGCCTCTATGCTAAAATTTGCAAAGGTTTCATAGGCATAAAACAACATATAGTTCCCAATAATGGAAATATCAAGATATCCAAAGCTTTCCCCTCCAAAATAAGGCTTATCTCCCAATTCTCCTTCAATCAACTTCAACATTCCAACATATTCCTTTGAGCCTTCCTCTGCCTCTTCTTTGTTCTTGTGAAATAATATTTTCGCCCCAACGTCACGTAACTGCAATTTCGTCACCACCACAATTAGTAACTACAACTTTCAATGAATCATTCTCTATCAAGTAGTTCAACATTACATCAAGCGTAAAACGTACGTACTCATGTTAGAGGATAATGGGGTCACTACACGGATACTGAATAGACTCCGAGGCACAATGATCATTGTTTTTTAATAGATGTTTCTCTTTCTTCCAATAAAAACCACAATGTCACAACAGAGTATTGCAAAAAAATCTCTCTCAAAATACAATGAAGATCATATGAATGAAATAGTCATCAATTATTCAAACCTTACTATAATTAATGTACTCTCATTTGAACCACAACTTACAGAAAAATCAATTCCATTTATACATTCTAACCAAAAAAGCAAAAAAAAAAAAAAAAAAAAAAGGAAAAAGGAAAAGCCAAACAGGAACTAATGCTTACCTTGTCACTGTAATCAGCCCAAAACCTAGCTTGAGCTCTCTGATAAGGATCAGAGGGGAGAAGTACTGGAGTTTTATCATTCCAAACTTCATCAATGTACTGAACTATAACATTCGATTCACAAAGCGGTTTTCCGTTGTGAATCAGAACCGGGACTCGCTTGTAAATCGGGTTCAATTCGAGCAACAATGGAGATTTGTTGAACAAATCTTCTTCCCTGTTCTCGTAATTGAGACCTTTCTCTTCCAGTGCGATTTTGACCTTGGCGGCGAATGGGCTTGGCCACCAGCCCAATAAAATCAGATCATCTTTACCCATTTTCCTCTCGATTTTGACTTACAGGATAGTGGCTATGGCTGCAAGTGTGTGTGGTTGTGTGCATTGTTTAGAGGGGACAGAGTTCTATATTTGAATCAGCTTAAAAAATTATTATTTCTAACACGTGCTTCCCGCGGCAAAAATAAATAATAAATTAATTAATTAGAATTTGACGTTTTTTTCAGAAAAAATTCTCTCCTCAGAAATAAAGAATCACATTATTATTATTATTATTATTATTATTATTAAGATGTATAATTAATATTAAAATGAAATTTCAATTAAATAGCAATCAAATTTTTTTAAATAAATAAAGCAAGAAATGATCAAGAACACACTTTTTATTTTTAATTATTTCCCACTCTTCAATGACACTTGAAATCACCCTAAAAATAATTAACAATTATTTTGATGCTTCTTTGTCAACTCTGAAGATTCTCTCAAAATCAAAACATGATGAAATCTCCGTACGCCACAAACCATAAATTTAAACAAAAAGACAGTACAGAAACACAAGACACAATTCAGTGTCTTCACACAACATCACAAAGGATCACCTAGCGCAGCTTCATAGGCAGCTTTAGGATCACCAATACACTTGGCAACACTCTTCCTCTCTAAGCACCTCCTAACCCATGCCCTCAACTTAGGGCACTCAGCCTCTATACTAAATTTGTCAAAGATTTCATAGGCTTGAAACCACATGGAGAACCCGATAAGAGAAATGTCCACATACCCAAAATTTTCTCCTACAAAACATGGCTTCTCCCTCAATGCTCGTTCTAACACTTTCAAGACGATTTCTTCTTGTGCCAAGTTATTGACTGAGATAATTTAAAAAGTAAATCTTAAAATAAATAACAATATATGTTATAAGTACTCTCTAGTACTCTCCACTCGAAGATAAGCAATTGTTGGATTTGTATATATCGGAGAAAGAATAAGGCCGTTGGAGATTCTGGAATACGTAGTAATAAAATGTGTCTGACGGAAAAATTGACTAATTTTGACTAATTACGTAATAACTCACATTTAATTTGTCTTTTTATTTTTTGAGACATGTATATATTTTAGAGGATAAAACCATATCTATTACTTTATTACTTTATAGTGAGACTGATGAAACAAACTAATGACTATTTTACCTTGTTTCTTATTCCAAGCGAGCAGGGAAGTCATATGGTAAACACATGATGATATATGTAACGCTACTTTAATTATTTTACGAGTGTGTGTAGTTTTATTAATATTCGAAGATCAACCTTGAATTCTTGATACCATTGAAAACAAGACTACATTCTTGTAAGATACACGCAAAAAAAAAAAAATGAAATAAAATAAAATGACAAACAGATTACAAACAACCAAATACCTTAACATGACACAGACGACTCAGAAAACATAACTCCACACTGGTCCGAATACATCGATGTATTCGAGTTTATTAGCAAACATATAGAATAACACACTCTCTCTACTCCAAACCCATCAACTTTCTAAATTTAAGTGCTAATTCAAGGGCAGCTTTGGGATCACCAAGACAGTTAGCCACACTCTTCCTCTGTAAGCACCTCTTAGCCCATGCCATTAACTTAGGGCATTCAGCCTCTATGCTAAAATTGCCGATGGTTTCATAGGGGTAAAACCACGGGTAGAATCCAATAAGAGAAATATCAACATATCCAAAGTTTTGCCCTCCAAAATATGGCTTCTCTCCCAATGCTCCTTCTAACTTTTTCAAGACTTCAATCAGTTCTTTCTTGCCTTCTTCTATGCCCTCTTTGTTCTTGTGCCAAGTTATCTTGTTCCCCGCATTAAGAAACTGCAAATCACATAAAAACCCACAATTGTTACTCATCCATAATAATATATAAGGACTCTCAACTATTCCTCATAACAAGATAACCAAAACTCAGTATCATTATATTATGATTATATATACAACCAAGTCGATTCGACTAGGTCTCAAACAAGTATATATATTTGAAAATGATGTGCCCAAACAAGTTATCATTTTAGTTAGAGGTAGTTCTTAGCCCTCATTCCTATACATTGCCTTGGATAACTAATGCTATCTGAAATTCAAAATTAACCTCACGACTCAAATTATTGGTCATGGATCCAGATCTACTGTTCATTATTGCCCACATATCCATAATCATTTCAATATTCAACAAAATCGTTAACTATTAACAAATTAGAATTATTCACATATATTCTAGTCACAACCCTTTGCTGATATAATATAATAATTATATTAATATGAAAACAATAGATTTTAACAAAATTAAGAACATATCATATTATAAGGGGCCTATTATAAGTTGGGAAAAAGGAGGAAGAGTTACCTTTTGGTCAATGTAATCAGCCCAAAACCTAGCTTGATATTTTTCATAAGGATCACAAGGAAGAAGAATTGGAGCTTTATCATGCCAAACCTCATCAATGTATTGAACTATAATATTCGATTCACAAACCGGTTTTCCGTTGTGGATTAGAACCGGGACTTTCTTGTGAACCGGGTTCATTTGCAGGAGTAGAGGAGACTTGTTTGGCAAATCTTCTTGTTTGTACTCGTATTTAAGCCCCTTTTCTTCTAGAGCAATTCTAACCCTGGCTGCAAATGGGCTTGACCAGTAACCTATCACAATCAGCTTATCGTCTCCCATTTTCTCGATTCAAACAAGAATGCTGAAATCTGTCTGCTTGAGTGTGTTTGCAGAGTGACCATATAAATATCTATATATATATATATAGGGAAAAAGGGAATAGGTCGGTGGATTTCGGACGTGTTTGGCTAATGCCAAAATAAAAGTTGATCCTGCCCATCCAGCATGCACCCGGGGTGATAGGCAATGAGTTTTATAATTTTTTTTTTTATCTATTTTTATTCTTTCTTTCTTTTAATTAAATCAATTACATCTGTATATTTTGTGGGACCTATATATACTATCCAAATCTTCATCATTCAATTCCACTATTTCTCTCTCACTTTTTACATAAAGATCCATAAAAAACCGTAACAAATTCAATCCTATAACCCTTTACGACGCACAATCGAAATAACACGTCAGTTAGAATTTACTTTTTTTTTTTAATATTGGTCGGAATTTGCTTATTTTTTATGTAAATTATGTTGGGGCATATTTGCATACAAATTTTAACTCATTCTTTTTCCTGTTTTTTAAAATTTAAATTTGGTCAAACAAATCACATTCACAAATCTCGTATGATCATTTGTACTATTAAATCTCCATTATCCAACTCCACTCATTCTCTTTCCTCCTATTTATAAAAATACATTAAAATTTATATGCAACCATATTATAAGAATTGACACAACAAATTAAAATTGGGTGAAATATTTTTAGTAGCAAAAGGTTCCCCAAGCGATAATTTTCGTTTGCACGGCTACACCATTACTTTAACTTGTCGCGTGTTCAATTCTCTCACCCCACCCTTTAGCCTATGTTAGGATTGAATTTTTCATATATGTTTATTTTATGTGAAATAGGAGAGAATGAGTAGAATTAAATCATAAAAATTTATAGAATGTATATAGATCACATGAAATATATAGATATAATTGATTTGAGGAAAATTAAATTTAAAAAATATATATATAAAAAAATTCACATCCATGCTTTGATGGATTGACAAAATCAACCAACTGAATTCCCCCACCTACCCAACCTGTCGAAATTTATGGAACCCCACCAGTTTCAGATGATATTTTGCTTCATACATCTTCAACCTCATATTCTCGCAAAAAATAACTTTTTCTAGCAAAAATAATTGATAAATAAATGAAAAATTATAATTCTCTTGGAGTACCAAATATTCGGTACTTTAAATCAGTAAGAATAGTCAACCTATATATAGGGGCTGTATTATTTAATAAATTATAATATTCTATGTGCAAATTGGCAGTTTTTATTTGTCTGGAATATCGAATTGAGTACTCCAAAAATACTATTCCATTCGTTCCAATTATATAATCCATTTTATATTTTCACACGGATTAAGAATAGTATGAAAAAATAATAATTATGTAAATAAACTTTCTAGAATACGCTTATTTAATTAATAGTGTGTATTAAAAGTATTGAAAATGATAATATGATGGCATAATTATAAATAAATAGAAAAATAGACTAAATAAATAGGATATCCCAAAAAAATGAATCATATAATCGGGGCCGGTGGAGTAGAATTTTTTCCAATAAACAGGTACAAAAAGTAACAGCGTGTTCTTCAAAATTTTATCTTCAGCTTTGTTATGTTGCACTTTAATGCTTTATCACTAGCTAAATAAATAGGACATCCCAAAAAAATGAATCATATAATCAGGGCGGGTGGAGTAGAATATTTTCTGATAAACGGGTACAAAAAGTATCAGCGTGTTCGGCACAAAAAGTAACAACGTGTTCTTCAAAATTTTATCTTCAGCTTTGTTATGCTACACTTTAATGCTTTATCACTAGCCAAGGAAGCAATGGAGAGATGTATCCAACAAATTAAAGAAACAAAATTATTGAACACTGATTGTATAGTTTAATTTATTTCCGTAAAACTATATTGAATAGTTAGAGACAATCTGAAATACCTCATTTTTAAAAATATTTTTCTTTAACATCATTTTCAATCTTATCATCTCACATTCTCATTGATTTGAATTAAATTATCTAAAACGTTATTTGTGTCTAAATTGCATAAACACATTTTACTTTTCGGTAATCTCTACGGAACAAATACTATTTTTTTCTTTATTATTTCTTTTCCATGTCATGAAATGCATATCAATAATGCACAGCCATATGCATGTTCCAAAAACAGACAGTTGAAGTTCAAAAAGTTGACCAATACACATAACCCAGTTTATGCATGAACAAAAAAATTGTAAAAGTCACATAATTTCGCACTATAAAGATAAATTACATTATTGAAAAAATTTATGTAAATAAAAAACCAATCATTATCAAATATCAAATCCATATTTAAAAAAAAAACTCCATGAAAGATCCAATAAAAAATGAATGCAACATTGGACCTCTACTTGGAAGAATCTTCAACACATAATTTTAATGGATTTGAAATGGTAATTTCACATCTGTGGTAACCTTTAATATGTGCTCACCTTTTGCCCATGACTAAAGTACAACAAACATGAAGAATACAAATTTTATCCCTATTGCCTTTACTCATACAGTCTTGCCTCCTTTAGAAGTTGAGCATAACTCCCTTATCCAGTTGGTACCTCCATTCAATATATATATTATAAGTTAAAGAAGGATCGATTCTCGTCTAGGCTTCTAGCATAATGCCCATCCATTACTCTCAAAATGCACAGAGTCTGTGACAATTCGATTGTTAATTATATAATCCATGTGCACAATTAAATATACATATTCATGCGGAACGGCTAAAGATGTCAGCTAGTCATCACATCATGTACATTGGTTAAAAATGACGGGAGACATCTCTTGATGCAAAGTAAATCCTGCACCGAAATTCCTAGTAATTCCATTCCCAAAATTAAGATTAAACAAATAGTCAATCAGGCAATATATACATTAATGTTTGCTCGCCCCGGGGAATCATATCTCAAAGATCAATAAAAAATACATATCAATTGGTAAAACAGGTCAAAGATAGATATTTCGCCAATTCATTGGTTCTCATTTTTAAAAATGCAAGAAGAGAGAAGAAATCATGTAAGGGGAAAAGCTACTTGGTAATTATAAGCCTTACAATTTATCAAGAAACTGATCAACATTTCGATTTAAATTAAGCCCTTATTGAGATGGGGATTGGAAAATATGAGAGCCCACTTACAACAATTTGTCAATTTAGCAAGAAACCCGTCTATGTTTCAGTTCAAATTAAGCCGTAATTATTCCAATAGAACCGGTACCCACTAAATCCAATAGAAAGAGACAGATTTTAGATTCAAAATCTCACATTTCAATTGCTATTAATGGCAATCTTGTGCATTATTCACAAGATTGCCATTCTTTATTTTTTAAAATTGTATTAAATCTGTATTTCTTAATGTAATTAATTAATTAATTAATAATAACAATAATAATATTACAAGATTGCTATTCTTTATTTTTTTTAATTTTGTATTTTTCTTAATGTAATTAATTAATAATAATGATAATAATTGCTTTCAAATAAGAAAAAGAATAATAATTTAAATTTTTTTATTCAAAATAATATTTTTAATTAGATAAAGTCGATTTATTAACAACTAGTTTAAATTAAGCTACACTAATTAAGGGTTTATTTTACACACAATATTTTTTTATTTCTTAAAATTAGGAAAAATATATTAAAAATATAAAATAATTATATTAGTTGAAAATTATGAGAAAAAAATTAGTGAACATTAATAAAAATTTATTGTGTGTAGAAGAAATCCTAAATAATAAATAAGTAATACGTAAACAATTTTTAAGATTATAAATAATAAAAAAATCTAATTTAATTTACCCCAAATTTGAGGTAAACCATTGAAATGGAAATGTGGTTTGCCCCCATTTCGGGTAACGTTCATCCCAAATTTGGGGCAGGCCATTAAGGCAGAGTAACTGGCCCATTAGCTTGAGATAGGACAGCTTCGTTTAAAGTCTAGACTTGATCATTCGAGGCAATGTCTCAACAACTAGGCCCAGAAAAACTGGCTCATTAACTGGATAGGTCGGCTGGCTCGCAATTAGGCTCACATAGAGCCTAGTTTGAAAATTTGGGGCCGAAGAATTGGCCAGCCATTGTAGATTGACAACCTCCTTCATTTTCAAACATGTTTATTTAAATAGAGATATAACATGTATCAATAAGTTTATCTTTGTTTAACCAGTATTTAAAGAGTTTATCAAACAGTTGACACATTAAATAACACCAATATAAAAATATCATTTAACTGAAATAAATTGAAAGAAAATACAAACTAAATATATAATTAAATACACTACATGACACAACAGACTGTCTTTACATAATACGAACAATTCACGACATAATACAAACGACTCACGGCATAATACAAACGGCTCACGTAACAACTATCCCAGTCGATAGTCAATTTATTCGCAAACATACGCAACTCAATACAACCCTACTCCAACCCCATACATACGCAACTCAATACAACCCTACTCCAACCCCATTCTCTTCCTAAAATTAATAATTATTTCATAGATAGAACTTGGATCACCAAGAGATTTAGCAACACTCTTCCTCTCGGAGCACTTCTTAACCCATGCCATTAACTTAGGACACTCAGCCTCTATTCTGAATTTGCCAATGGCTTCCAAGGCTTGAAACCACATGGAGAATCCAATAAGAGAAATATCAACATAACCAAAGTTATCTCCTCCAAAATATGGCTTCTCACCCAATGCTCCTTCTAACGCTTTCAAGATTTCTAGCACTTCTTTCTTGCCTTCTTCTATCTCCTCTTTGTTCTTGTGCCAAGTTATCTTCCTCATCGAATCATACAACTGCAAATTCCATAAATCCCACAATTATCATCCATCCAAAATCAAACATATACGAACTATAAAATAAATCTAGTTTCTTAAAAAACCCAGCGCTAGTACACAATACAAAACCAGCAGTACATGTGGTTTCTTGTAACTCGTGCGCTGGTTTTCTATTAAGGTACAAGCGCATTTATGAATATTTCGAAATAAATAAATGATATAGCGTATTAAAAATGATCAGAAAGGTTCAAAAACCAGCCCGGCTTTACGGGCCCGTTGGGCCTCCGATTTGAAATCCGAAATTTTTTCAGATTCAACACGACGAGGTGGAGCTCCCAACAACTCGGAAAAAAATTTTCAACACCGTGATGATCGGTGGCGGCCGATCAAAGTTTTTAGCCAAATTTTAACCAAAATTTAGCCAAAAACTTTGACCGATCGCCACCGATTGTCACGGTATCGAAATTTTTTTTCAAAGTTGTTGGAAGCTCCGCCTCGTCGTACTGAATCTGGACAAATTTTTGGATTTTAAATCGGATGCCCGACAGGCCCGTAAAAGGCCGGGGCGTCGCCCGGGCGTTCTTGAACATTTTCGTAGAAATGATTCAAAACCGACGTCATTTTTTCTTACAAAGCCAGCCCTGGTAGAACCGCACATGAATCCAGCGCCGGTTTTGGATCATTCCTATAAAGCCTATAAGGGGTTACCTTTTTGTCAATGTAATCAGCCCAAAACCGAGCTTGATATTTCTCATAAGGGTCAGAGGGAAGAAGTGGAGCTTTATCACTCCAAACCTCATCAATGTATTGGACTATAATATTCGATTCACAAAGCGGTTTTCCATTGTGAATCAGAACCGGGATTTTCTTGTGAACCGGGTTCATTTGCAGGAGCAGAGGAGACTTGTTTGGCAAATCTTCCTCTCTGTACTCATAATTCAGGCCCTTCTCTTCCAGTGCAATTTTAACCCTGGCTCCAAACATGCTTGCCCAGTAGTTTAACAGAGTCAATCCGTCGTTTCCCATTTTTTCTTAAGCCAAACAATAAACCCTAAATCGTGAATGCGTGTGTGTCGTGTGTGTACCGAGTGATCGCATAAACAAATGCTGGTAATCTATTTATAGGACAAAGAATTAAGAATATGTAGCACGTGTTTGGCTAATTTTAATTAAAAGCTACTTAATTGTTGCAGACAAGATGCGGACGGATTTCATGGTCGCCGCAATCTCGAATAATCGAGTGGAGCAGATTCTGGAAAAAGTCGGGGACAAAATCTCGTTGACTGCCGCAATATTGACTCAAAGTTTGATCAATTACGGAACTAATCATTAGATTTGCCGTTTTCCCAGTACTAGAATCATCCGTGTTAGTAGTAAGGGTTAATTTCACTGGCGGTAACTGAAGTTTCTGTTAAATTATAAAATGGTCACTAAAATTTAAAAATTTCAATTCTAATCACTAAGCCCCCGTTCTTCTACCACTTTTAACAAATTTTTATATATTTTAACACATTCACATCAAAAGTCAAACCAATTACATCCACATATTTTTTGGGACCCACTGTACTACATAAATCTCCACCACTCAATCCCACTCATTCTCTCTCCTATTTCACATCAAAACTCATAAACACTCATAAATACACATACACTAACAAGGTGTAAATTTTGTTTATCTTTTACTGATTGTCACTGTGTTAAATTTTTAACAAACATGGTGTACGTCAGTACGTTTCACGCTTATTTGTATTGTTGGTGTACAGGTGTACGATTAGGATTAATTTATGGTACTTGGATCTTAAAAATCATTTTATGTAAATATGGATTATAATAACTTGGACCAAAATCTAAGGACCTAACTGCAATTCATTTTAAAAGAATGAAAACGCCCCTTCTTCTCACTTGTCTACAACGCCCACCCCGGCTCTAGAACACCCCAATTTTCCTTCCATTCATATTCTCAAATTCAAGAGATTGAAAATTAAGGGATCGAAACGGCGTCAATATGTTGAAGAAAGGGTGGAGGTGGGGCGTTGTAGATGTACAGAAGAAGCGCAATTTTCATTCTTTTAAAATCAATTACAAAAAGATCCTTAGATTTTAATCTAAGTTATTAAGATCTATCGTTACTTAAAAATTAAAATAGCTTTTAAGTCTAAGCATTATAAGTTAGTCTAAATCACCATGCACATGTACTCCAGCTATGTAAATAAGGGTGACATGTACGTAAGCCATATTTGTTAAAGATTTTAATAGAGTGAGCACCACTGGAATTAGCGCTAAAACTTTTAAACTTTAGTTTTATTTTGTAACGTAACTTTGCCAAAACTTCAATAACCTTCAGTGAAATTAACACTAATACTAATAATAGTAATCAAAAAAAATAATTAGTCATATTCACACTCGTAATTACTTGGTGACACTCTTTCTTATAGTTACATTGACATGTCATTAAGTCAATAAATTGAACAGACTTAGGGCTTGTTCGGTTCATGAGTTACAAAAAAAAAAAATTCACTCTCTTCTTTTCAATCACACACATATTTTCCAATACAATATTAACCACACATTTTCTACGGAATATCGTGCCCAACAAATTAGGCCTTGTTTGATTGGGGGTTTAGTTGTTCCGCGCGGTATTCCGTGTAAAAATGTGTGGTTAATATTATTTTGAAAAATATGTATGTGGTTGAAAATGAGTATGAGATATACGGAATTGCGTGCGGATTTGGTTAACACCGAATAGAACAAGCCCTTACTCTCCAATCAAACAAAGCCTTAATGACAAACTATGCCAAAAAAGTTCGAGCTCTCCTTTACTCGGAATTTGTGTTTTCGAAATGAGCAATGCCACTAACAGAAGATTGATATGAACAGGAATAATTAAAGAACACAACTTTCAAACATAAAATTGATCTGGATCCCCCAATATAGGGAGTAAAATTGTATTATCATATCCTTTTATTAATTAGAAGGTCATATACTTAGTTATACAAATTGACTGTAGCTCTAGTATTATTCTTTCAAAATTGAAATTAAGTTTATTAAATTTCTAAATTATTGTCTGTGTATATAGTCGAAAATTTTATAAATTTTATTTCTTTGTTTGGTGTCATAATTTATTTACAAATGTGGGTAGTTTGAACAGTTTTCATCTTTCATACATAAATTAATTTTTTTAAAGAAAATTATAACATTGTTCAAGCTGGTCGAGTTGAGTCGAGCCAAGCCTCATTTTCGAATAATTAACATGCTTGAAGCAAAGTTCAAAAAAAGTTCATTCAATCCGGAGTTGAGCCAAGTTTGAGTTGGAAATTTTGACATGAGTTGGCTTGGTTCCTTGACATGAATCTCTATGTTACACTAATAATAATCAGATAATTATTGTTTGACATGACGGGTGTGTTTGATTGTAAACCCGAAAAATGATTAGAAGGAAAATATTTTCCAGGTAAATAAATTTCGGGAAAAGATTTTCCAGGGAAATGGTAGTTGTAGGTGTTTGATTGGGCTAATTTGAAAGTTGGAAAATGATGTTATTTTCCTTATTTTTGAGTTTTTTAATGAAATTTGATCATTTTCCTTATCTTTATGGTTAAATTAAAATTTTCATTAAAAAAAGAAAAAAAGTATCAAACTTTTCCCGAAAAACAAAAACCACCTCCTCCCAAGGAAAAGAAACAAGGAAAAGTGCGGATTTCGAGGAAAGCTGAAAAACGTTTTCCTGGAAAAAAAAAAAATCAAACACCCGAAGTTGGAAAAAAAAATTGGAAAACTCGTTTTCCAGGAAAACTTTTGTGCAATCAAACACACCCTACATTTTATTTTAGATAAAATCCCAAAATGGGTTACTTTTAAAATGTAAAGACATTTTTGGCAACTTACGTTTGAAAAAGACATAAGTGGCATGATTCTTGAATTGAAGAGACAAAAACACCCTTGATGACATGGACCCATTTGACCTGCTTCTCAGCCCTATGTAGTACTCAAGAAAAATAGGAAATAATCATTTTCATCGCTTCAAACCCGGTTCCATTTTCAAAAGCTTAAAGGCACTATTCGGTCACTGTTCATTCATCTCCTCTGCCAACAAACGAAAAGCCATAATCCAAAATGTCTTTCAAATATGAATTAAATGTTGGAGACGATAAATAGTCTCTGGAGAAGATGATTGATTTGCACTTTTCCTTTTTTATTTCAATGGATATTGATTTTTTCCGTAGAATCTTAATTTTTCCTATGTATCATGTGCCACACCGTTTACTGGTAAATTTATTGTATTCATCATAGTGTTTAATGGGATTTATTGTATTCGTCAAAGAGTTTGATAATGCGGTGGTCACTGAATTTTTTTTTTACTGAAATTTCGGAAAATACTTATATTCTATATCATAGGATATAGAATCGTCGATTGTTCATCTTCTCACGGGACTGGTTCATCTTCTCCTCCACCGTCGGCCGTTACTTGATTTAAATGTTTGCAGCTAAACCCGTTTCATCTTCTTTTGATCTATGATTCTATGATAAGTTTTTCCTTACAAAAATGAAGCTAATTCTAGATACAAAAATGAAACTGCCAGATCTAGAAATTTTGATTTGCACTTTTAGTTCAATAATTTGGGAGGAATATGAATGACATGCCATCCTTCAATAATTTTGCTGGTTATTTCCTTGGCTTAGTTCAACTGGGTTGGCGAGGAAGATGAATGAAGAAAGGACTTTGGGAGGAGGAATTAAATATGCACAAAACCTGATTTTGACCTTCTGGAAAAGCAGAAAGGGGCAGCTGGTTGTAGTTATGTGTTGTCTCAATCAGCAACCGTGCAAGGTTTGAAGACATCAATCGGAAATACATGTTATATTTGTCCTTTATAATTTTAACTTGATGGAAATGAGATTTTGTAAAAGGTACTTGCTCTTTTTGTATTTCTCTCTATATTTTACTACCTGCAATATTGTCCTTTTGCATCTAACATGCATATCCTCGTTGGTCGAACTTTTGACTGAACTAAACCAATGATATTATTTTTAAGTTACAGCGATCACTCACATATCAATTAAAAATTATCATTTTATCTATAAATTATTTTTACCCCCTTTTACAAGTAACTTTTACGAGTAACAAGGGATTATAATTGTACATCGTCTTTTATCTAGAAGACTACAATGATATTCAATTGTAATTTGTTACTAGCTAATTGCATTTGTGGATAATGTCGGTCTCTAGTCTCCATCCTATGTCTTTACCACCTAGAAAAGTCGAGAAAATTTGAAAATGTAGATGCTATAAATACCAAATAAGTCCTTCTCACCGAAACAAATAAATAAATGTCATTGCTTGCGTCGCCTTGTTAATTAATAAATTTTCAGATAACGACCAGTGAACTTACGTAATCAATTTTGCAGCCACGTTCAAGAAAATTAGACTACAAGGTCATAATTTTTGGCATGCTAAATGGAGTTTGCCCACAAAGCGAAAAGTGTTATTATGCAAAATATACAGAATTATTTTTCTTAATAATCAGGCAACACAAAATGTCAATTTTGCTCTCTTACACACTAGTATATAGGAGAAGTCATGTACACTCTCCTTCAAAAATTCGTGGGGGCCATATGAGCACTCCATCATCAGGAGGCAATTATATATTATTTATCTCATTTATTGTAGATTTCAAAAAAAAATTTTGATGATGTGACGCTATCACCGAGCACCACGTCATAGAGTGTGCATACTTTCCTACACACTACCTAGTGTGTAGGAGAGCACCAGTGCACAAAATGGTTGAAATTAATTAAGAGCTTGTTCGGTTGGTCATTTGCCCAAAAAAAAAAGAAAATTCTCTCTCCTCTTTTCAACCACACACACATTCTCTAATACAATATTAACCACACATTTTATACGGAATATCGTGCATAGAAAAATAATTTCCAACCGAACAAGGCCTAATTTTGTTTAACTCTACTTTAGGAAGTGACGTCAAAAGAAAAAATAAATAAAATTGGAGGGAAAATAATTATTTTATTCTGTTTTATTAGTAGCTCATCATTCGGGGTCAACAATAATCAATCCACTCACGAGAACACGTGGCAGGCAAAGGAAAAGATGTCAAGGGATGGGTAACTTTATTCTTGAGAGCAGAAGCATTTTATGTCTCGTAAATTTTATAAAAATTAATTTCTTATCGATTAATTTCTTTAAATAAAATAAAATGATAAATAAATAAAACAAGCAAATGGAAAAAGGGTGTGAATTAATTCAAATAGTCGCTTATTTATTTAGTGTGAATAATACCCAAAAATCAAATATAAGATTTACAAAGTGGGGTAACTTCTCCACACAACCCTACTCCAACCCCATTTTCTTTCTAAAATCAACAATTATTTCATAGACAGAATTTGGATCACCAAGAGACTTGGCAACACTCTCTCTCTCTAGACACCTCTTGACCCATGCCATTAGCTTAGGGCATTCAGCCCCTATGCTGAATTTCCCAATGGTTTCCGAGGCTTGAAACCGCATGGAGAATCCAATAAGAGAAATGTCAACATAACCAAAGTTATCTCCTCCAAAATATGCCTTCTCGCCCAATGCTCCTTCTAACGCTTTCAAGATTTCTAGCATTTCTTTCTTGCCTTCTTCCATCTCTTCTTTGTTCTTGTGCAAAGTTATCTTCTTCATCGAATCATATAACTGCAAATTGCCCAAATCCCACAATTAAAATCCATCCAAAATCAAATATATAAATTAAGAAGCTTGAACTAAATGCTATTAATAAGCTAGTAATTAACCACTAAGGCTATGTTTGGCAAAATTCACTGATAAGTTAGCTGAAAGCTAGTATAACTTATAACTGATTGATGATAAGTTAGCTAATTGAAATAAAAGTGTTCGACAGAATTAACTTGAAACTCGCTGGTTCAAAATACTAAAATGACACAAAAGACATATATGCAGCAATTGAATTTTACTACAACAAAGACCCTAAAATGGAATTAAAAAACGACTTGAAACAAAGCGTTTGAGATAAACCCTAATCCTCAAAATACATTCCCAAGCCAAATAAAACGTATTTGAACAAATTAAAAAAAAACTCCAAATAAGCTATAAATTAATTTATTTAGCTTACAAAAAAATACTCTAAGCAATAAATATTTTTATTTTTTTTATTTTTTTGGCTACCAACTAGTAAGTAATATTTTGAAACATCGATTGACATACGCAAACGGGTTACCTTCTTGTCAATGTAATCAGCCCAAAACCGAGCTTGATATTTCTCGTAAGGATCAGAGGGAAGAAGTGGAGCTTTGTCACTCCAAACTTCATCAATGTATTGAACTATAATATTCGATTCACAGAGCGGTTTTCCATTGTGAATCAAGACCGGGACTTTCTTGTGAACCGGGTTCATTTGCAGGAGCAGAGGAGACTTGTTTGGCAAATCTTCTTCTCTGTACTCATAATTCAGCCCCTTTTCTTCCAGTGCAATCCTAACCCTGGCTCCAAACATGCTCATCCAATAGTTTAACAGAATCAATTCATCGTTTCCCATTTAATTTCTTGAGCCAAACAAGAAACCCAAAATCGGAAATGTGTGTGTGGAGTGTACTGAAGAAGGTTTTATTTTATTCGAGTTGTTTTTACAGTAATTGCTGGTGATTTATTTATAGGAAGAAGAATATGCCGGCGGCCGGCTCGGGTAAGTACGCGTTTGGCTGATTTTAATTAAAAGTTGCTTATTACAGCAAGATATGGAGGAATTTCCTAGGTTCCTTGACATGCATCAATAAGTTAAACTGATAATAATTAGATAATTACTGTATCACGTTACGTTTCAAAAAATATATATATATATATATATATATATTTTATCTAATTTGCACGGCATTGCTAGCCGAATTTCGGGTTGGACTAAAGTACTTCGTATCATTTCTAAAGGTTTTATTCTCAAGCTTTGATAATTAATAGCTTATATCAATTAAAATTCATCATTGTATTCATAAATTAATCTTACTTTGCTTTTACAAGTAACAAGGGATTGTAATTACTACATCTCCCACCTAGAATGCTAGAATGATATTCTATTGTAACTAACTAAATGTAAATAATGAAACATTATTATTATTATTATTATTATTATTATTATTATTATTATTATTATTATATTGAGAAAAATAAATTACATTATTTTAGCTGCAATGGCAAACATGGATTTGCAACAGTGGATAACATGGGTCTCTAGTCTCTACGACTCTATCCCACGTACCTACCACCTAGAAAAGTCAAGAAAAGGTGGATAATTTAATACCAAATAAGTCATTGCTTGCGTCATCATTTTAATAGTAATACTGTTAAATAACGGCTAGTGAATTTACGTGATCAATTTCCCAGTCACACTCCACAAAATATCTAGAAGGTTATGCGATTTAATGGAGTTTGCCCACAAAACGAGAAGTTGGAAAATTTATGAAAAACGTGAAGAATTATTTTTCTTAATGATCAGGCAAATCAAGAGTGTTAAAATTAAGTAATTTTGTTTAAATCGACTTTACGGCAATCTAGAGACAAGAATAAAAAAATCAAATATGAGATTTATATAATGTAATGCTTTCAAAAATGATTTTTTTTTTTTTGAAATTAAAAAAAAAAAGAGACATGAATAAAAAATCGAGCGCATTTTTATGTCCCGGTTCCCAAATGTAACACGGTTGAAGCCTCTCGTGAGTTGTGATATGACAAACCACATGCGAGGTTAAAATGAAACAATTTTAACTTTGGAAAAAACACAAAAAACAACAATCGTCATGAAATGGTCGGGTAACTTCCCGAGCCACTTTTGACAATCCAAAAACTAACAAACAGGACACAAATACTAAGGAAACAAAACAACATTTCAAATCTTGGTACTAGGGTTGCTTGGATGGTCTGTGCTTGTTGGGTTGGCTACACCGGCTGTGCCACTGGAGTTGGCTGGGCGGCTGGTGGTATTGTTGTTGTTAATTCCAAGAGTATTTTTAACTGCATCAGCTGCTCCAGATGCCATATTTGCCGCTCCTGCAGCTGCTCCTCGCGCAAGATTCATTGCACCTTGAGCCGTTCCTGCAGCTATGTTTGCTGCTCCTTGTGCCATGTTCTTCACTTGTGTCCCAGTCTGCAACCCCACATCGAAATATCATGTAATAAGAGATTAAAAAAAAAAACAAACAAACAAACAAACATATAAGTGATTAAGTCACTGCTCTTCGTAATGTTGCTGACGTTTTATGATGCAAACCCTAGGTCCTTATTATACGACCTTCAATTATAAGATGTTGGAAATTACAAAGATATTGTCTTTTGTATAGTTATTATGCTACTGACAATTAAGAAAATGTCACAATGTATATTATGAAATTTGCTTATAAAAGTCCTAATTAGTAACGGAGTTAAGCATGAACAAACAAAATAATACGAGCTTAAATCATGTATATAAAAAAGTTGTGGGGGATCGCAAGTCGCGACCTCATGCTCCCTCTGTCCCACTGACTTCGTCACCTGTGCATTTAGCTATTTACATCACATTAAATTTATGATCAAATTGAAAACGGGGCAACAATAACATTACCTCTTCAAGGAGGCTTCCTTGGTTATGGACGTCTGATGGTTGGTTGACCGCTTCGTCCCTTCTCATCTGTAATTGCGCAACGGATTCCTGTGTGACGGTGTCAATTTTTTTTGCATAAAAATTAACTTCTAATACTAGTCAAAATTAAATATAAATATTAATCAATAGCCACATATTTCATATCACCACACATTATTATTCACATATATTGTGAATTCCAACATTATTCATTTAAAAATTTAATTTTTAGATGGAAAAAGTTGGTGAATTCTCAAAAAGACTAATGTTGTAAATACATATAAGTGTATGACATAAATTTGTGTGTACTTATAATATTTTTAGCTCACAAATACAAAGAGAGATTGTTAGGAGGTTTTTACCATTTGAACAGTTTTTCAGCAGGTTTTCCTCCATCATCATTAATTCTTGGTGTTGATTATTTACTGCTTTACTGCTTTAAATGTTGTTATTAGCATGTTTTAATTGATTAATTGGTGAATGTATTGTGAAATTGGTTGAAAATAGATAATAATTGATTGGGTAACTGCTGCACACGCTTTCTCAGAGATAATAAACGAAGTAATCGTCATTAGCAGTAACAACCTGAGTGGTTGCCTATGGCCAAATAACAAAACCATTTTTCTAGGTCCTAAAATCTAATTTATAAAAGAAAAATGACACCCCAAATTGAGATCGAAAATACGACGAGAGAAAATAAAAAAAAAAAAAAAAAACCGAGACAAAAATATTACCTGAGCTTGACCGGGAGCTTGTGAAGCATTGAGTGTGCTGTTAGGACCTTGGCTTGCCATTTTCTTCTGACACAAATATTTTCTTGAATGACAATTAGAAATGTAATGAAATTGTTCGTGTTTTGCAAGTGAATTTATAGGTTTGTAAAGATTGAGGTTTCTTGTTATTGTGTTCCGAAATTTTTGGATCTGTCAACACATGGCATGGTGAAATTTTTAGTAACATTCTGGTAGTGTTGTGGGGTTGAGACTATTTCAAAGGGTCCAAGTCAGTTAATGGAGAGGGATTGACGGTTTTAACTGACTGATGGTCTCTGCTTGACGTCTCATTAACATCTCTATATGTACAAGTAATGAAATCTTCAAATCAGAACATGGCTGAATTGTGTGACATCAACCACAAATTTCAAAATTTCGGATTATATTCGAGGAAGTCAATAGGCCCAAGAATCTATGGTATACAGACGATACATGTGCATGTATATGTCACAATGATTAAGCTGGCCCATCGTATGGGAAATGACATAATTGGGCCATTTGTGGGCTTTTGTAACGAAAACTAAGGAAATCCTTGCGAAAGTTAAATGGTCACGCACATGAAGTTGTTTATGGGTAGGTAGGCAACCTTAATTGATTTGAAGTACTAAATACTGAACATTTTGAATATTAAGAATTTTGACGTATTTTTTGTTTGAAAGTGTTAGTATTTGTTAATTTTCTAAATAATTATTATGTCGTGAAAAGGCAAGAAAAGTTTATTAAAGAAATCTAAAATTTTCATATTTTTTTGAAAAGACACGGAGTATGAATTAGTTAACTTTTTAATGCAAGAAAAATTATGATAATTCATTAATGAACCTAACATCAATTACAAAATTATTATTATTACAATATAAACAATAAAAAATTGTTAAAAATGGGACTGAAATTAATATTCAAAATAGTATTGGACCTAAATTAATATTCAACACGGAAAAGGACTTAAATTACAAGCCATTTAGTGATTTAATCCAAGACTTGAATATATAAACGTGGGTTTAAATTTTCATCAACTCTTCATTTTCCCAACTTATCACTTACTCACTTGTAATACCGTAACTCCATTTGTTCATTAACTATTCCTATCCTATATAAACCACTCCCACGCTCGTTTAATCTCAAAAAATAAAGAAAATAAACCTCTTCACAACTCCTAAAAATTTCCAATTATGGCTTACATGTCCAATCTCGTTACAATTTTGATAACTTGTTCATTGTTGATATCGACCGGCGCCCAAGCCCGGAAAGTACTCGAGTCAGAGTCAACTCTCTTGGCTCGTCTTAAGTTGGATGAAGAAGGGTCATCGTCTTGTTGGGACGCGTTGTTTGAACTCCAATCTTGTAGTGCCGAAATAGTTATGTTTTTTATTAATGGCGAGACGCATCTCGGGCCGGGCTGTTGTGGTGCTATACGAATTATCGAGCATCAATGCTGGCCATCGATGCTCGGTTCCCTAGGAATCACTGCTGAAGAAGGGGATGTTCTGCGCGGCTATTGCGATGCAAGTGGTGATTCGGGCTTGGCTTCGAATTCAGGCTCGGGCTCGGCTGCTATGGTTGCCAATGCCACCACTTGTCAATCACTACCACTGCCACCATAGGCTCACACGGTTGATATTGTAATGTGTGATCGTTGCACTATCAAAAATGATGAAGCATTATAATCATAATTATTATTATTAATAATAAAAGGAATGTTTTATTGATTAACTTTTTGTTTTATCATTTTAATTGTTTTAATTATCGATCTTGATGATTTGAAAATTGTTGGAACTTGTTCGAACTGGACTTTATTATTTAATCAACTCTGACGAGCGATACCCATTGTGTAATTCGTGGTTAATTGGAATTTTTATTAGGTATACAATTTGTTTGGCTAAATGATTAATAATTTACACAATGATTGTGATAGTATCGGCAAGTTGGAGAATCTTTCAATTCTTTTCCCCTCACATATGAGCTGTGATTCAAAATTGATCAGTGACATTAACATCGGCTTCATATATAGGATACCGAGACATTTTTTTATTTTGCTGACAATTAGGATAATTAGAGTTGATATAGAGAGTTACATTATTGAAAAATAGAATTGTAACACCTTGGACTCGGCAGTAAATAATAATAAATTGTCACATGATCAAGGGTTGTTTTCCTTTTTGAAACACACAACACACGCACACAAAATATAGAGACCCAACACGCTAATATTCAAAATTATAGTAATTTTGAATACTGCGAAACTAGATTTATACCACACACACCTTTTCTATAATATAATATAATATAAATATAAATTATTATCTATTACTATTAATTTGGTAAAAGTCAACTCTTTTTACAGTATTTCTCCTTGCACGAAACAAGGATCCACGTTCCTCTCACATGCTATTGATCGATTGCGCTAGTATATGTTTACATGTCAATCTAAACAAAGGTTAGAAGGTTAATTTTGGCTTTTGATTAAGTAGTTCATTTCGATTTTCAAGAATTACGATGCCAAATTTTTATATGTAAATGATAAATTAAAATTGAGTCGATTGAATTTCAAACTCCATCATCTTTGATAACTTATATATCCAATTCCAACTGCGAAATATTTTTTACACAACATCGATTGTTAAAATCAATTTTTACAGAACACCCGTCGTTGGAAAAACTTGTACCATAAACTTCTAGTTTTAATTTTGTCAATGTTGTTTTCAATTTAAAGTGTCAAATTACATGTTATTACAACTAATTAAAAAAATATATAAAAAATAATTAATATAGAGATAATAATAATCTATATATATATATATATATATATATATATTGAACATCTATATATATCTAAAAAGTAAAAACCATCTGTGAATTTTTCTAAACATAATAATTTCCTTTGCATCTGTAATTAACTATAGTGGAAACTCCACCAAAAATTGATGTATCTTTCTAACCTAATTTACAAATCTTTTACAAGACAAACGAGTGTAAATTAAACAAAACAAAAAGATAAAAAAAACTGAGACTCAAACTCTCAAGCAAATTTCTTCTTCTTGTTAATATTAACATAAGAATAATAATTATGATTAGAGTTTAAGCTATACTTAGACCCCTTGCTCCTCATCAAACAACACAATCTCTTCCACAAGCATCGCCTTCTCGGGGTCGAAACTCCGGTCACGTGACTTCCATACATCTTACTCTTACTCCGTCTAACGGCCAACCCCCTAACTTCCGGCGGCCGGTAAGTACGAATTAACGGCCACTTAACTCCGTTAAAGAACGGGTGACATTTAATATCTGTTGCACCCCTAGTGCACCCTAGTCTCCTCCTTGGATCTTTCACCAATAACTTCTCAATCAAATCTCTGGCCTCCGCCATCCCTGGGGCTTCATTTTCTGCCACGTGGAACCTCACCCCTCGTCTCGACGCTATATTACGCAGGGTTGACTCTTTACTCCCTCCCTTAAACGGAGTCGTACCGTACAACAACTCGTATATCAAAACCCCAAAACCCCACCAGTCAACCCCGTTACCGTGGCCATTCCCGTTGACCAACTCCGGCGCTATGTACTCGTGGGTCCCAACGCACGATCGGGAAAACGCAGTCGTGGGCTCCGCTATAAACTCGGTGACCCGTTTTTCGCGTTTTCTCAAGCCATAATTTTCGGTTCGATTTTCGAGTTTCGGAGAGACGTGCGAATTGAAACATAGATCGAAATCCGATAACATAATGTGGCCATCTTCGCGTATCAATATGTTTTCCGGTTTGAGATCCCGGTAAACGATTCCTTGTGCGTGTAAATATTCGAGTGCTAGTAAAATCTCGGCCGTGTAGAATCGGACGGTTTGAACCGGGAACCGGTTTCCCGGTTGCTTGTTGAGCAAGGTATGTAGGTCCCCATTTGGGCAATAGTCCATTAAAAGACACGTGTAATGAGAGACTTCTAAGTGGGCGTAGAGTGTAGGGAGAAAAGGGTGGTCTAGCGAGGAGAGGATTTGAGCTTCTGTCTCCACGTGTGAAAGTTTCTTGGACGTTAAGGAATCTCGGTCGACTACCTTGAGGGCGAAGTTTGCGTGATCGTAGTCGCGGAGACGGCAGTGGAAGACGCGGCCGAGGTTGCCGGATCCGACGAGGCGGAGGAGTTTGAGGTGGCGGAGGTGGAGAGCACCGTCGGAGGATGAGAGTGTGGTGACGGCTTGAATGGCAGTCCAGTTGGGGTTGCCGTGGCGGGAGTGTGGGCGGTGGTGGATGCTGGGGATGGCGGTGGAAGTGGTGGTGGAGGTGGAGGTGGAGGTGGTGGAGAGGCGGTCGTTGAAGCTGAGTGCAAGGCTGCTGCGTGCTAGGCTGCTGCGAGCGCTTAGAGTGCGGTCGGTGGTGGTGGCGGAGGTGCAGCTGGTGAAGCTGAAATCGAGGTCTGAATCTTGTGCGTAGAAGGTTTCTTCTTGATCCATCTTGTAATAGTGTTTGTAACGTTGTTTGCTTGTTTGTGTTTATATATACGGGTTGATTATTAATCGTATGGTGCAGAGAAGGTGCGGTGGGAGACATATAATTAATTCCAAGTATGATAAGCTTGTTTAAATTACTCACTCCGCCCTATTTTGATAGGTTTATTTTCTTTTTTCATCCGTCCCAAAATATAAGCTATTTTCCTTATTGGTATAAATTTAATTTCTTCATTTCCTAATCTACCCTTATTTATTATGCATGGTTATTAATAAAAGTAAGTTGTCATATTTAATATAGGGGTATATTGAGAAATATATAAGTAAAATTTACCTTTCCAATAAATATTAATTTCAAATTCTTAATCCGTGTGAAAGTCAAACTATGCCTATCAAAATGAGACGGAGGGAGTAGGATAATTTGCTTTGCTAATTAATGTGACTGAAAAGCTAATTAATGTGATTGTTTAATCAGGTCAAGGGTCAAGTATGATAAGTTCGGTGCACCATGAGACCCAATGGTTCGGGTCCCACATGAATGGTTGACGCCAATGTTCGCCACGTGGTCAACATGGACCCTACATTGTCGCTTCCATCCACTAAATTAACTGAATTTGCTGACCAAAAACTATAGAAAATTAAATAAAATACCTTTTACCTTACAATAATTCATCAATAATTTCATACCAATGGAGTTAATGTCCAATAATTCAGAAAAAAAAAACTAATTATTTGCTTGCCATTGGCACGTGATCATGGTTTGGATTTTCGGTTTATGTCTTTTTTTTTTACCTCAATTTTTCTCCATATATATTTGATCATATAATCTTTCGGGCCACGTGATTGTTGGGGGTTAGTCATAAATTGCGTTTCCTCTAATTATATTTTGATTGAGACTTAAAACTTGCTACATTACGAAAAGTAAATTCCATCTCATTATCCAGTTTTCGTTTTACATAAATTTATTGTGTAAAACGTTAAATAAAGTATTTTTACTTAAAAAAGGCAAAACGTCATTTCTCTCATTGTGAGCTACATAATCTGACTTGCATGTCATCAATTGTGAGAGAATGATTTTAGTGACAAAAGTATGAGTACTACTCTAAAGTGTAAAGACAAAAAAAAAAAGGAAAATAGTTTGGGTGAATTACTATCGTATTTTCGATCTATTTCACTATTATATAAACATAATCATCGATTTGTGTTGTACAAAAGGAATTTCGATTCCGATATTTAGGGTTATGGAGGTCCATGGCTAGGGCATTGCATGTGCCACAAATGTGTTTGCATTTACTTTGGGACATAACACAATGTTTGCCCATAGTATATAATTGAAAGAGACATGCGATGTTGTATGTCCAAATGGTCAAGAAAAGGGGGCCACAAAGATCATGTCGCAAGACCCTCGCAACTCCATTCTTGGGTCGATTAGGTATCAGTATTGGAAAATTAAAAATTATATATAGATCAGTACTTATAAAATATTACGTTGAAACGAGTTCACATATATGTATTTTTTTTTTTAATTGTGTACATGTAAATCATAGTAATTATTATTTTTTGTGTGTAGGCTTTCAACATTGAACAAACATGATGAATTATCATAGTCCACTTGAATTGTAATATTTCCCTGAAGCACTCATTCTTGGGGATTGGTACCTTAATCTCCACATAAAAAGCTGTGATTTGAGACATTGTAATGTATTACACTATTATATTATACCAAATGCAATGTATAGTTATATGATATGATAGATGGAAACTATTGAAGTTAAAACATTTACATTCCGTTAGCAGATGCATTGTATCAGTCTAATCGTATTATTTATTGATGACTTCATCATTATATTAAAAATAACAATATGATGTTAATTTAGATCAACAAGAGTATATACACACAAATTGTAAAATTTGGGACTGGAAATTTAATAACTCAAGCCAAAATAGTTCAAAAAATAGGGCAAACAAAGAAAAGATTGATGAAATTTTAGATTATTAAAGTTCGTCTCAACTCTTAAGCATGGAAACTCTCATGACAGGCCCTGGATACATTACTATTAACTGATATATCAGTTCTTGTGTATTAGTATTTTTATGAATATTACAATATTGATCAAAGTTTCAATTTTCTTGCAATCATTGATTCATGAATTGAACATTGGTCATAAATAACGATACTTCAATATATTAAATTACAAACTCTAATAATCAATTAATTACCTGAAATTATTATATTTCTTAATCTTGCAAATTGCTCAGCTTCTACAGAATTCCACATGCATAATTAACTCCCACAGTCTCTATTCATTGTTTACACATTGTAATAAACTAAACTTCCTAATGATTACTTTGATCCCGAAACAACATGTTATAAAATTATGAGATTAGAATCAAATTAAATTATTAAAATAAAAAACCCAACTAAAAATATTCCCAAAGTTTAATGTTTTGTCTTACCAGAAGAGAAGGGTTACTTTAATTTTGCTCATATACAGTTGGCTAGGGTTCCAATTTGTCTGCTGACCCACAAAATTGGGTACCTCAAATGTCAACTGACAAGCCATGATTAGGAGGAGATACCTAATTCACGTCAATGAAATATTTAGACACAAGACCATAGATTCAACATATATAATTTATTTCAAGATGGAGCTCTAAGTTCATGAAGTTTCAACGACTTTTTTGATCTGATTAAGAACAAAAAATGAGCTCACGGTTCTCAAGATTAGCATATTATGATGAAACTCTACATCTTAATAAAGTCGATTAAGAAGAGACCCTTCCTTTTCACAACCGTGACTACATCACCTAGCAATGACATCTTTTTCAGTCATTACAAGTCAGTTTCAAAGCTATTTAAGACAACCCATGTTATCAATTATTCGACGATCTACAAAATAGCTATGCAATCTTGATCAGTACAGATTAGACTGTACGAAAAAAAATAAAGATTTACAAGTCTAAAACTTTTAGAAAATGTGTTTGATCAATCAGATGCTTTTCTCCAGAACCCGAAATGTAATACTCAACTTGACATCAACATTGAAGAGATGGCATAAATATTGATGGCAACAGGTTGCCTAGTGTTGTTGAAAGTGACACTCACATGGAAAAAACACAATGGCAATATTAACAAGTTGATTGCATATTAGATGGCACATGCCAATAGAGAAACAAGGAGTAGTTTGCCAATTTATTACATGGTGAGATGAAAATGACCAATTTTCAGATGAGCTTCCAAACAGGTAAAATCTTAATTTTGTTTCTAGGCAGAATGTCGGGGAAAGGAGGTTGGAGATTAGGACAACAAATTAAACAATCTCAACTACCTAACTAAATTGAATATATTTTTTTTTATTGTAGATTCCACAACACTAACCTCTAGTTCAATGAATGGAATTTGCCTCCAGCTTCAAATTAAGATTCTTTTTGAGATAATTAGGATTTTTTTTCTAATCAAATTTCAATATGACTAAGGAACAAATACTTGATGATAACGAAGTTATTAATTGAGTTGTCTAAAAAATGATCAATGTGGGTGGAGAGATGTTCATTTCTTCATTTTACTTCGAGAAGATTGGGATGGCAAAAAAATTTAAAAAAAAATAATAATAATAATAATAATAAGAAGAAGAAGAAGAAGATTTCACTAATGACTGATCATAGATATGGATCATGGATGAGGTAGCAGTGGGCCTAGTGGCAATGGGGTGAGACAAGCGGCCCGTGCTCGGCCCATTACATGAGTCTTGCGAGGCCCACCTTGGAAAATATTGGGCTCAACCTGTCCACTAGACTTAAAGACTGCATGGGTCAAAATTGAGCAAACTTTGACGGCCCATGAACCACTCAAATTTTCTTATAAATTAAAAATTCCTAGAATAAAATAAACAAGGTATCGTCAGATTGACACAAGCTACAAGCAGGGTGCATTTGAACACTCTAGCCAGGGCTTTGTGAGGAACAGGAGCCAGAGGCCTAAAATACCTTCGGCCCATTAGTTCACAAGCTTGGCTGACCCAACGATAAGCTACTCGAGCCGACTGCTACCCATTAGTTGAATAACAGGCCTGTGATGGGAATCAAACCCATGCTATAGAAAATGGGCTTCCTTCCATGGGCCCTAAAAGTGAGACCCAAATCAAAAACTATAAATTTTAACTGCCTCGCTGGCGTGTCAAAAATCTCAACTCCTATTGGTCCAATTAACGTCACCTGACTAATTTTTTCGCGCGTCAATGAACTGCGTTAACGCTTCTTTTTAACCTTTCTTTACTCCACTCGCTCCCGCAAGGAAAGTGCATTACACGCTCCATTTGAAATCGACACGTCTGCAAATTCCCAAAACATTTGGTCTCACCTTGAGTAGGAAACCCCACCCCGGCGAACACCCACCGATTCCCCGACCAAATCAATTTGCGCTTAATCTGTGTGGTTACGAGTCTCTGTTTTGACTTTTCTACAGTATTCAGTGGCTTACGAATTTTCGTAATCCGTAAATCTGTAGTGTTGACCTAAAACCCAAGGAAGCTACAAAACTGATCGTTCGTTCATTCGTTGGGAATTATAGTTTGTGGATTTTTGTGGATTCAATCGAGAAAGATTTACAGAACTGTTATCGATGGTGGAAGCTAAAGTGGTTGTGGGGAATAAGAATAAGGAGAAATGGTGGAGGAAATGGGCGGCGATTGGGGCCGTCGCGGTGGTCTTGGTGGCAATTGTACTTACGTCCAAGCATACTCAGTATCGCAAGTCTTGTCAATGTGCCCAGGTTTTTGCTCCTTTTCTGACTGTTTATCTCCTTCAATTTTCTTTTATAGCTTTCATTTCCCTTATGGATTTTAGTGTTTTTGTTGTTTTGGATGGAATTCATGAATTGATGCAAGGTAATAGTAGAATTGGGGGAAAGGAAATGAGGTTGAATGGAATCATGTTTCTTGCAAACTGCAATCAATTAGCATTTAGCAATTATACTGCTTGCGTTGTTAGTAGTAATTTTTCCACTTTATTTCGTGCTAAAAGCATCACATTTACTATTTTTGTACAAGTATATTGACCTTTTTTATGTTGATAATCATAGAATTATCTCAAACATTGAGTAACTATTTCTTGTTCTCTCCACTAGCTTTTCCTTCCTAATTGATGATCATTGTTTAATACGGTCTAGGTACACTTATGCATTATTTTGTAGAAAACAGCATATCCTTTAAATTCGAATTCTTTGTGGACCTATCTGAGAAATTTTGCATTCTTAAAACATAAAAGCATTTCTAGAAACAATATTGCGTGTATATGAACCAGCTTGGAGATAAAGTTTGCATGCACATAGTTCATAAGATTATTACTCTGGCTTTGTTGACCACTTGATCATAGTTCTTGCAGTTGCCTGACATGATCATACTGTTGCTTTGATGATTTGATCGTGGGAGAAAATGATTTTCTATAAATTTGGTAGGCTGAAAGTAACTCTCTCTCTCTCGTTCTTTTACTTATCACCCTATTTTGCAGGACTCCCGAAAATATACGGGAATTGTTGAGGACTGCTGTTGTGATTACGAGACAGTAGACAGTCTAAATGGGGCAGTACTACATCCATTACTTCAAGAGCTCGTGACTACTCCATTTTTCAGATATTTTAAGGTTGGATGCAAACCAGTAATGGCTAATATTACAAAATCATATAATATAATCTTCCCATCATTTCTGTAGATAATGTTCTTTAAATATAGTTGAAACCACTACATGCCATTGATCATGAGCGACTGTATAATTTCATAAAATTGCAAATACAATCTCGCTGTAAGGTGGAGCTATTGTGGGATCAGATAGATTACTTGCAGTGTTAATATTCTAGTCTGATATACTCCATCTAAAAATGCAGGTTAAGTTGTGGTGTGACTGCCCTTTCTGGCCCGATGATGGAATGTGCAAACTGCGTGACTGTAGCGTATGTGAATGCCCAGAAAATGAATTTCCTGAACTCTTTAAGAAACCAATGACACAAAGTCTATCAGCTGATGATTTAAAATGTCAAGAGGGAAAGCCAGAGGCGACTGTTGACCGAACTCTAGACTCTAAAGTCTTTAGGGGCTGGATAGAAGTGGACAATCCATGGACAAATGATGACGAGACTGAAAATGGTAATTGTGTATGCATCTTGTTTCACACTGTAAAATTTGCATCTTGAATCTCACACTAAATCCTGATGCACTCTTACTTTATCAGATTCACCTGGTTGTTATTTTTTACTGTGTGTTTTGGTTATTTTTAATGTAATTAATTGTGCTTACAATCATATTTTATGGTAACTAACTGAGTAAAGGCTTTGTGGGAGAATTACATGACAGTAATGGATGTGTTCTCATTTGCAGAGGAGATGACATATGTTAATCTGCAGCTTAATCCTGAACGGTACACAGGCTATACTGGACCATCAGCCAGAAGGATATGGGATGCTATATATTCAGAAAATTGTCCAAAATGTGAGATTTTTTTCTTCAGATTTTTTTCATGTTGACTATATGAGCTTTTGGAAGATGATTGTATGAGATGATCCATACCAACACAAACTGAATTGTATAGGCAAACAAACCTTTAACTGCTAAAACATGTACTCTTTTTGGTCAATACATCATAATGATCTACAAATTCAAACTCAGACACGGTGTTTAACTTGTGGAAAAGTTGCAGGTGATTGCCAGCAAAGCATGCTTTGTTGTTTGATCTCTGTTATCCCCTTTTGTCCTGCTCCGTGCAGTGAATTGGCACACTTTATTGCTCTCTTTAAAAAAAAAAAAAAATCAACATTAATAATTACTAGGGGATTATGTTTGGTACTATGATAATAAATTCATCTTTGTGCTATGAATCTTTACAGATGCATCTGGAGAGATTTGCCAGGAGAAGAAAATCTTGTACAAGTTAATATCAGGCCTTCACTCCTCGATTTCAATACACATTGCGTCTGACTACCTTCTTGATGAAACTACAAATCAGGTACAATTTCTTTCCTCTCGTTTACTTCAAGATTTCATTAGTTCTATTGTTATTTCCTTAGTGAAGAACCATTGAGATATGAATCAGTCAAACATACATGAACGACCCACAGTTTTAACTAAAATAGAAATTTAAACCACTGTGCTTTTGTGTGTATTAGAGCATTTCTAGTAGTTGGGGGAAAAACACAAATATGGGTTTTTTTCTCCTTTGTTCAACTTCATGCAAATCGGGGGATTAAACCTATTTTTTGGATTTTTCTACCTTGAACCAAATAATGGAAGGGGGAATAGGGTAAACTTGGACACTTTTGGAGGGGAATAATGTAAAAGAGGGGCCAAATTTGGCCCCCTGTTTATAGATTTCCCCTTGAGAATTTAGATTTTCCCAGTCTTTCTTCTCATTTTGGAATAGCTTTTTTCATCTTAATATTTCACTTTGGGTTTTTTCCCCTTGGAATTTTCTCCCACTACTAGAAATGCTCTTAGCGGAGATCCTAATCAAATTGCTATTCTTTCAGTGGGGCAGAAACTTGGAGTTAGCCTATGATCGAGTTTTGCAGTATCCTGATCGTGTTGGGAACTTGTATTTCACTTTCCTTTTTGTCCTTCGAGCGGTGACAAAAGTAAGCCCTTATAGTATTTCGTTCTTGGATTTTAATTTACCAGCTCTTAGTTATACACTCAGTCCTTTAACTCATAATATCATGTGCAGGCGACTGATTACTTGGAGCAGGCTGAGTACGACACTGGTAACCTTCAGGAGGACCTGAAATCACAATCTTTAATGCGTCAGTTACTGTACAATCCAAAACTGCAGTCAGCTTGCCCTGTTCCATTCGACGAAGCTAAATTGTGGAAAGGACAAAGTGGACCTGAACTGAAACTGGAGATCCAAAAGCACTTTAGAAATATCAGGTTTTTATCCCACCTTCCAATACAGTTGATTATACAATCAGAAGAAGTATCATTCTAAGCGTATGTTTGGATAAACTTTTGTTTTGCTAAAAGAAGAGTTTTAAGGTTGAATAGTTGTGGCAACCAGATATTTGTGGTTAATTATGAAGTTTGACCTTGACTTTCATTGTAAGGTAGAAAATATGTTCGGACGAAAACAGGCTAAAAGTCTTGGATTCTACATAACCTCTTGCTTGTGCAATATTAACACGATCTTAATCTGAGATGACTGGCTATGGACTTTAGACGAATGGAGAATGGCTCTTGCTTAGTTTGATATACGTCAAAAAAAAATGATGAAATCGCGAATATTCATTCCACTTCTATATTATAGATCTTTCAATTTTTGGGGTCTAAATTTTGGTCACTTCTCTATGTACTGCAGTGCTATCATGGATTGTGTGGGATGTGAGAAATGTCGTCTATGGGGAAAACTTCAGGTTCTGGGTCTCGGGACTGCACTCAAGATTCTTTTCACCGTCGACAGTCAAAACTATCTAAATCAGCCGGTGAGTTCCATGTTCATGGATTAATTAGTCCTGCAGTGATTGGAGAACACAACTTGAGGCATTAATAAATCTCTTTTCTCTCTCAGCTGCAATTGCAAAGAAACGAAGTGATTGCTTTAATGAACCTTCTTAATCGGCTATCAGAATCCATCAAATTCGTCCAAGAAATCAGCCCTTCAGTTGAGAAATTCACTTCACCTGCCCAAGAAATTACCTTATGGCGTAGATTACAGAAAGCTGTAGATGGGCTTCGGTAATTAACTACTCTTTGCTGCATGTAAAGTGTACAAACCCTTATGAAATGGACACTGACGCAATCTTTTCATTCTTGTTTTCAGGTCAGGGAAACTCCCTTTTTAGCCAACCCCTTAAGACATATTTGTATCAGTTTTGGTAGAGCATTGGAAGACGCTATATAGAGTTGTAGAAATAGAACTTTTGAAACAGAGTTAATGACATTAGTCTATGAACTTGTTTTCTTCTTTCAGAAACTCCCGTCTAGAACTGTGAAATGATATTTGTTACCGGTGCTAATGCTGTAATGCCCCCTGATGGTGCCGGGGGAGGGGGGCACATGCCCCAATCTACCCACTTGTGGGCATTGGAGCATTACTATTGTTACTAGTTCGCTTTCCATTGTGTTTCATTCCTGTCATTTAAGAGCATGTTTGGCAAAGTTTAAATTCACTTTTAAGCTTAGCCAAACACCCCCTAACTCGAAGCACTTCTTATGATGACTAGAAATGAATGAAAATATCAAATCCATTTCTTGTCTGCATATGTACACTAACAGTCACCTTTACTTCAAGGAAATCAAGGTCACAAAAGAGATGATAGCATCATCAGAAATAATGAACATAAATATGTTTCTCAAACGTTAAAACCCCCCCAATACACTTCTCGCACAGAAATCATGGCTTAGATCCATCCTCTTTCTTTATCTCGTGCACTCTGTTTTTGCTGAGTATCCTTTGTCACAACTCTTCTAGCATTACCTGGAGATGCTCTACGCCCTATTCTCCCTCGACTGCCAATCGAAACTCTGACCTTCTCCATCCCAACGTTAACTCCAATTCTTCTCAAGTGTGGCTGCAATGGAGACTTCATTTGCATTTTCTTGTGCAGACTTCGCCTCAATATGCTGCCCAGCTTCTTACTCGCCTTAGGACTCTCACAGGGCGTCTGCTCGGGCAAACAAGTAATTTCACCTTCTTTGCCCTCATTGAATTCTTCTCTCGTCTCTGCTAACACTGTTTTCATCAATGGAAGTGGAAGAGGCTTTGTTATCTCAGGTAAACTAGGTAATGGAATCAAAGAGTTGCGCCTTTGAGCTGGGGGGGCTGGGAGAACCCGTGCGGTGGTGCACAGAGAAGCTCTGCCTGTACGCTTTGGCAGTGGTAATCGTTCAGCCATGTCGGGGTTGTTTTCTTTCTCTGATAAATCATTGTGCTTAACAAGTCCATCGTTAGGATAAGCACGTGTTGGAAATTTGTTGTTCTCTGCAAAGGGACGTGTTATAGTCTGTTGATCTTTACCAATCACTTTAGTTGCAAATGGCGTTCTTATAGGATCGCAGTTTTCTTCTTCTTGCAGTTGTCTTGTGTCTTGCTGTTGTTGCTGTTGTTGTTCTGCTATTTTAGAGTCCACGTGTTGCCGTGCTAGCTTTCGCTCTACCAAAAGTTGTGACTCCAATTCTTTTATCTGAAATTGGTAAACTTCAATTAACTTTTACTGCTCAGTTAAATCAAACTTCAATATTACCCACGCATTATCATCCATAAACACTGTCATCACTAAAGTGAAGATGAAATTTCACTTTGACATACCTTTTCTTGCAAGTTTCTGTTTTTCACATCTTTCTCCTTTATCTTCATCTCTAGACCGTGATTAATATCCTCTATCTTCTTAACTTGAAAATCCTTGCTCTTCAAGTCTTGTTTAAGCTTTTCAGCCTTCGAACGGGAAGTCAACGTAAGGTTTAAAAATATACGCTTTCCTTGTAGGGACATTAACGAGTAAACATACAAGATCAATTACCGTTTGTTTGTACTTGAAAAGCTCGGTGTTGTCAATTTGCTTCTTTGCGGGACCCAACTCTATTCCCCTAACTCGACTCGCAAAATTTAACGAGCAAAGAGTCTCGGATAGGTCATTCTCATTGGGACTAATCTGTACAAACATCAGTGTCTTTGAATCTCCTCCTACAGAGCGAATCCACAATTTTATCTTCATTTTACACTATGTAATTGCTTCTTAACAAAACAAATTATGTTCTATACGAGTGCGTACCTAGAGAGTCTTGAAGCAAGTGAGTGAGCTTGGAGTTCCTACAATGTAATGGTGAAAGAAGATTTAGATAGATACACTAAAAACTACAATCTTCATATGCATTTTCATACCACTAAGCCTTCTTTTTTCTAGATAGAAATAAACTTCAACTACTTGTCAAAGTCAAACATCAATATCAACGATATATCTCACATCATCACTCATTGTTATCCATACATGGTGTACCTGAAAGGAATGTGTGGGCTCTTCGTAGCAAGTGAAGATATCACGTCCCCTAGCGCAGACAACGACCGATTGATATTTTGCGTTTCTTTTAGCCTTTCGCCTTGCACCTCAGTCTTAGCTATTCTCTCACTTCCAGCTAGGTCAACTAGCCATAGCTTGCTCCTTGTGCATTCGCCATTAATCAGATTCTCTCCCTTCACCATTACACAGTGCATACTGCATTATGAATGATAAGGAAAAAACCGAAGTGATCAACAAATTGCCCCTGTTAACTAATCAATTCTATTTCAAAATAGAATTTGGGCAAACTAATCACATTCAAATGTACCATATAAATCTCTACCACTCAGTTTCAACAAAAATCATGCGAGGTTCAAAAAGAAAACAGACCAATGCGATCTGCTACTATGCTCATTGGCATTAGTTGATCCAACTGCCCTTCCATTACTACCCGTTCGAAGGACTTCCCATACTTCATTCACATTCGTCACCCGAGCCTCAACAATACCAGGAACATGATGCCCTCCTTCGACTACTTGCTTTATCTCAAGTCTGCTAATAGCCATAATATACTCAGATTAGATTACATCATGCAATTAATTTATATATAAATTCAAACTCAAACTCTCAAATAGTATTTCTAAGTATTCAGCTTACTTCTTCGATGTAACTCCAGGCTGCGACTCTGAAACTAGTAAATCCCGTATCTGCTCGTTATAAACCTCTAAGACACTCACAGATATTTCATATCGAAATGTCTTCTTTCTCTCCTCGATTATGCGAAATAGCTCCTCCAGAGTTCTATAGTTGACCCCACGGTTATCGTTAGTTCCCTCCATCGTAAACGTCTTTCCCGTCCCAGTTTGACCATAAGCAAATATGCAGACATTGTATCCATCTAAGACTGAAGTAGCAAGTGGAGCAGTATCCTCAAAAACATCGGCTACTCATACAAGTGGAAAACAATGTAAGTACGTGTTAGAAAAAGAAAATATAATTATATCATGTTTCTGCATAATTTCTCAAATCACTTTTTATCCACACACGATAATGTATTTCCGCCACTCATTTTTCACTTTCTAGAGACTGTTTCTTAGAAAATTACCCTGTTCAGCTTGAGGGCTAAAAACGGAGTCGAACTTAAAGACTTTCTTCAGAATTCCATTTGATTTAACGGTAAGTTCACCGTCCTTTTCAGAAGAAAAATCAATTGCCATTGAAGCTCCAGCAGCAATCTCTTCAGGGTTTAGAGGTCGGCACCTACAGAAAACTCTAATATTTCCTGAGGAAGTCATCACTATCAAATGTGAACATTTCTTGATTTTCAAACATGACTTAATATCAGAGGGTAAGAAAAAGTTGATATTTTTACCTTTCAATTCAAGAACCTTATTGTAGAGTTCCTTCCTCTCCTTGACCCCTTCGAGGAATTTAATTTTCACGTCATCATATAATTGTGTGCGCTCATTTACTGTAAACAAATGCACCAAATAAAAAATAAAAAATTAAAATTATAGAGAAGCTTGACTAATTCTAATATTCATAACCAAATTCTAAGATGTACAAAAATTTACTTTTCGACTGAATGAGAGAGCTAACACCATCCATATCTGCGAAGCATTGTTGCCTAAAGGATGTAGCCTCTTCTGACAGCGTGATATGATCCATCTTCAAAAGCTGTATTTCAAAGTGAGAAACGTAAATAAGCGCCTGTTTGTTCAACACGCTAAAGGGTAAAGACATGATAGATTACCTTCAGTTTTCTTGTCAAGTCCCTCAGTGATGAAAACCATTTGCTCTTTTCTTTCACTTGGCCCTCAATGGCAAAGGCTGAAGAATTGAAAATCAGCACTAAAACTAATTGTACATACTGAAATTTTTAGTAAAAATGATCTTTCTCACCAAGAGAACCAACGTGCATTGATTTGCGCATAAGCTCATTTTGAAGCTCGTTCAGAGACTTCAAAGCTTCTTTACATTCTCTGCTTTTGAGCTCATTCTCTCTCTTCAACTCCTCCAATGCCCTTTTCGTCTCTGCAAGTTCCTTCTTCCGGTATTCATGCTCGATTTGAAGCCTATGAAACTCTCCATCCATAAAGCCATTACTAATATCCTACACACATATAGTTTACAAAAAGACAAGAATAAGTAGATTTCACGTGTTAATCTTGTATTTTGAAGGTATAGGGAAAAGTAATTTACTTGTGGTGACTCGCAGTGAGACACATATGTCAACCCCATCCCTTTGAGTAACTCGGCCTCTCCCGACTCTGAGATCACAAATGTAAGCATTCATCAGCATTTCATAAACTTTTCAAGCAGTTGAATTAATGAATTGCAAGAAAAAAGACTTGGGGCTTGTTTGGTAACTCTTAAAATATTATCACTTTTCTCAGAGGTTGTGTATTTACCTGCAGAAGCATGTTTCCTAATGGAAATACCAGAAACTAAAGGCATCCCAATTACTCCTTCAAATCTAATAGACAATCCCTCGTCTTTGTTAACGCAAGTTCTAATATCAGATATCACCAGCGGTGTATTTGCGCCAACACGAGCATAAATATCTAAGCAAGATATGACCTGCAAAATTTCAACTAGTTCAACTTATTTGATCATTCTATGCATGAATTCTTTTGTTACTCCATGAATACATACCTTTTCGTCCTGTAAGAAAACATCAAAAACTCTAGTTCCCCTAGGACCATCAGTTAACACAATCTCAGCAAAGTACAAGTCAACCATGTAAGTCCCAAATTCCAAAGTCTCAAAATGATAGGAAAAATTCCCAAAACGTGCCGTCTGGTAAAGATTAAGGCCCTCTCCATCTCCATTTATGGGATCTTTAGACCTCACAATATCACCTCCACTAAAGCAACAATCTTCAGAAAACTGTACATCACCTTGTAAAGCAATACTCTCTGTTGATCCAACATTGATGCTCATAACATGAGTGCACCGTTTGGTTGAATTTTGTTCCACGAATGGCGATTGAAAAAGCTCGAACGAAGAGTCTGTAGAGACATCTTCTTCATTTCCAATTGGGGGCTCAAGGGATTCTTTTATTTCAGAGCCCTTTATTCCATTCTCTAAAGAGACATCAATGTTATCAACCTGAGAAATTTCAGGTGAAAGTTCATATCTTGGCATCGGAACATCAGGTGATCCCATACATATTACCAAATCAGGCGATGCTAATGAAAACCTGATCGTAGATCGACCTGAAATAACCACCAAATGTTATTGATTAGATCAAATCTTGGTAACAAAAATTGGGGATTTCTTGAATTTCTATTAATTTAACGCGAATAACAACTACCTATTTTCAAGGATTCAAAAAGTGGAACTAGCATACCGTCAATCTTGTTTGGAGTGGAAAAATCTGAATCCGCCATTACTGAAGCTTCTGAGCTCCACAATGTGGGTAAATTACCTGCCAATTAAAGGTAAAAATCAAGAAAACAAATATACAAATGTTATTAACAAACACGATTCCACAAACTTGGGAGAGATCTTTTTGCTTACACGTAGAGTGAGTTTGAGTGGAAGTATGGTTAAGAATTGGCTGCTGCAGATAGAAAACGTCAGTTATAAGAAGTGGGTCATTCCATTCAAGATCATCCATTGATAAAGAAACAGTTTTTTTTTTTCTTTCTTAATTATCTTTTTGAAGATTTGAAACGAAATAAAAAGAAAGAAGTAATAAGTAATCAAAGGTAAAAAGGGTTTTCAACGCTTTTGTTGAATCATTAATGTTGCAGAGAGAGTCTAAAGGAGAAAGCCGTTAAATTCGTTTTGTTGAAGACGATCCCTCCTTTTGAAATTTGAATTTTCTGAACCGGGCAAGTGGATCTATTTTTATTCGTCTCATTTCATTTGGCAAATAGAATATTTATGAAATTTGTTCCATATAAATATAAATATAAATATAAATATAAATATATATATATTATATATATATATATATAATATATATATATATAATTTTTATTTTATTTGGCTCATTTGTTTCATTTGCTTTTGTTCTATTCCCCACATGGGTACCATCCCATCCCATCCCCGCCACGTGGTGCCTTACAGTAGCTTATCACATTCACCAAAAAATTTTGTAAAAATTTTTTGGTATCTATGTTAAGTCAAATGAATAATACATAATTGTCCCTTAATGGTGGGAACCCCACCGGTCCTTACAAATGTTTTTTCCCGACTATGGGTACCTACCTATAGTAGGTGTCAGAACGTGGCTCTTGTTTCATTTGGTATGTATTTTATTTTTAAATTTTCATATTGTGCTTTTATTTAATCTATTATTAATATTAATACAATAAAATATCATTAGTTAATAAAGGAATATATTTAAAAATGTAAATAAAATTTATTTTTCAAATAATATTAATTGCAGCTTCTTACTCTGTCCAAAATTCAAAACCGAGAGATAATAGTTGTTGTGAATTTGTTTCTTATTTTTACTTTTCTTGAGAAAAGAATCTCTCCTTATTAGTTAATAGTACAGTTGTTTCAAATGCATCGTCAATAGTGATGTTCAGTTTAACCAAGCACTGAAGTTTTAGAAAGAGAAAAGCCAGGACAAACACTCTGACCCTTAAAGTTGAAACCTCAAATTATTATTTTTTTTAAAAAAAAAACCTGAATTATCAAATAATAATTTCTCAAATTAATTAACTGCAGTATTTTTCAGCACAAGAAACTGGCCTAAATTTCTCCATTGGGAGTGCCAAACGGAAAAGTATATATACTGTGAATATATGTATTTCTTTCCTTCCTAACACGAGGGAAGAAGAAGTTGATTGAATACAAAACTTTCTGCTAACCTGTAGGATCACCATTGAATTTTCAGAAAGATCAATGTTTAACCTCTTTAGAGAAAAGAGCTCAATCTAAGGTATATGATATCTACATTCAAAACAACATACAATCGACCTCAAGAGCATCTGCACCTTAACCCGCAGCATCAAATCACATAGGAGAACGAGGCCGTGATGAGTCAACTCATGTCTGGTGGTGAGTCAACTCGTGTCCTATTCCGGCAATAAAATCCGACCGGTTCGGGTTTAAATTCATGTTATCATGTCTTTCTTATCTGTCTTTGTTCAAGTGCAGCTGCCACTGAAGCTGATGCTTCTTCAAGCGTTCGTCTCTTTTGAACAGAGATGAAGGCCTCCACTGTATCTCCTTCCTGCCAGTCGTCAAAATCGTCCGCCCCAATACCACATTCAAGTCCAGCACTCACCTGTCGAATGAGAAGTGAATTATAACACAAGAATATACACGGCTTTTAACATCTACATAGCACGCAATGGGAAAAGATTTACGATATCTCCGTCTTTCACTCATCTGGTGCAAGCTGCTTGCACCAGATGTTGTGGAAGCAGTTGATGTGGTGCACTTGCCAACATCTGGTGCAAGCAGCTTGCACCTAATTGGAAATGCTAGGTCTTCACCATTGGGATATGGAGCCTTTAAGTCAAAAAATGCACTCCATATAGAAGAAACAAAAATGTACCTCTTTTACAAGCTCCTTGACCCTCCTCAAAGAACTAAGGACCCCGACATGAACTTCTTTTCTGCCTTTTCTTAAAACGCGAATGCCAGAGTCTTTCACGACCTTTCCTTCTGTGACCATGCATCCAGCAACTCGGCCACTGCCACTGCTGAACACAGCCCTTACTTCTGCTGAACCAATCGGCACTTGTTCCTAAAAGATATTTAAAAATCAATTTTCTAGAGCATTGTTTTCAACCACTCAATTCACTGATTTCACAACGTTTTCACATTTTTAAAAAAATTTTCTTTACTTCTCAACCAGACATTTAAAAATTACTTCTCAAGAATATTTATCAAACAAACATCGAAATTGTTCTTTGCTCCTAAACGGGATTCAAACTTCGAACACATGATTTTTTGAACCATGAAGTGGATATAAGAATATGATTTACCTCAACAGGCTCGAGAAGTCCCTCCATTGCTTTTCGCACATCATCAATAATGTCATATATAACTCTGTAGAGCCGAATTTCTACACCATTGGTATCTGCATAGCTCTTGACGGAACCAGGTGTTTTGACATTAAAACCAAAAATTATGGCTTTACTTGCTGCTGCAAGATCAATGTCACTGATGGTCACATCCCCAGTTGCTTGCAAAAGGAACTTAAGAGTCACGTTATCTTGTGGAAGCACTTGAAGGGCTTGTCTGATAGCCTCAACCGAGCCCTGGTCATAATTTCAAGATTTTAAAGATGAATATGAAAATTGCAGTCAAATCCCTAAATTCATCAAATTTCCAAGATGAACCACCCCATCCCACCCCCCAAAAAAAAAGAATATTTACAGATAAATATTGATTGATCAAATTTCCCTTCTTTTATTGAGTTGGAGAATAGGGGTGATGTGCATACCTGACAATCAACCTTAAGAACAATATTGAGTTGGTGCAAATCCAGCCCAGTAAGCTTTCCTGCATTAACAGCAGAAGCCAAAGAGGAAAGTGTCACCATTCCATCTGCAGCTTTCGCTGTTAGACGCTGATTTCTCAAATACTCCTCCCGTGCCTCTGCCTTTTGACGAGCAATATCAAGGGAGCCAACAACCTCAAATTCGTCACCAGCTAAGGGAACACTGTGCAATCCAATGACCTGAATGTGGAGCAGATATAACATGTCCGACATCACAAATGAGAATTAGAGAAGTGAAAAAAAAAAGATGACTAGAATCATACCTGTACGGGCATTGAGGGTCCTGCTTTGTCAACACGCTTCCCTTGATCATCAAACAGAGCCCTCACCTGATTGTTGGAAAAATAACAAAGTCCTTGAACGTAGGATAACAAATCATTGCAGGTCATTTTAGTGAGCTTTTATAACATAGAAAGTTCTACACGTTCTTATCTACCAACCTTTCCATATGTTTCACCACAAGCTAACATATCTCCTCTTTTCAATGTGCCATTCTGTACAATAAATGTAGCCACAGGTCCCCTAGATTTTTCAAGAGTGGCTTCAATCACTGTCCCCTTGGCATTCCTATGTGGATTGGCCTTCAGTTCTTGCAACTTGGAAGGAAGATCACAAACCCAAGTTTAGAATTATACATGTTACACAAAGAAGAAAAATAGAGACGTTTGGCAGAAAAATTAAAAATCTAACATTGGCTAAAACATCCAATACAATTATCCTCTGGTTGTTTTAACTTTTTTCTACCTAAAAATCAACTTCTACTGCTCAGTCAAAATCTATCTTCAAAATTAACCACACATCCAAATAACTACTCCTCATTATGATATTATCCATACATGTTGAGGTCTCCACCAATATTCAACATAAAAAGTTAGTTTTTAGTAAATAGACATTTACCGAATATGAGTTAAGATTCTAAGAATTTAGGAGATGTCACAAGGAGAGTACGACCGTGAAAATGTGCTCCCATGTAAAGGAAGCAAATGCATGCATCTCAATGCTAACTAGAGGTGATGAAAAGGTCAGGGGAAAACTTAAGTTATCATTTAAAGGAGAAAGTAAAGCTACCTCAGCCACAAGCATAATGGTTTCCAGCAAATCATCTACATTCTCCCCTTTAAGAGCACTTATCTGTTACAGAATATTCAGCAAACAGTCTCGAATCAGCACAAGCAATATTATAATGCAAACAAACCTTCAAAGATGCTAGTTTTTGTCACCTTAACCATTGGGACGTCACCACCCCATTCTTCTGGTATCAAACCAATTGAGGACAGATCTTGCATGACTCTGTCAGGATTAGCTCCATCCTTATCGATCTACAATCATTAAATAAATAAGCAATGCTAAAATTCCCAATGGCAATAGGAAACAAATATAAGAAAAGCAACTATAATGAAGGTACCTTATTGATGGCAACAATAGTTGGTACCCCAGCTGCTTTGGCATGGGCAATGGCCTCGTTTGTTTGTGGTCTGATGCCATCATCAGCAGCTACAACAATGACAGCAATATCCGTCACTCTTGCTCCCCGTGCTCTCATTGCTCCAAAAGCCTATGAAATGGATAAAAGGATTAAAATATAATAATAAGAGCTTCTTCCCCACACCTTATCTCATAAATCAGTTTTCTCAAACATCATTCTCAACCACTCATTTTAAAATTGTTTAATATTTTTTTAGAACTTGCAATGTATTTTTCCACATTCAAAAATCATTTTTTCACTTATCTCTCCAAACGTACACTAAGAGCTTTTTTCCTCAAGCTTTTCCTTGAATCATTTTTCCCCAAGCTCATCTTGAATCACTCTAGCATACCATAATTTAATTTTTCACACTTTCAACTACTACTCAACCACATGTTCTCATAAAAGATCAATTTCTATTTCAGAAAGATAGACTAAAGAAGCTCTAAAAGGACCAACCCCATTATTTATGGAGTTGATCTTATGATGCCGTTAAAATGCATTTGGTGGAGAGAAAAAATGAGTCAAAGCACAGCAAATATGATAGAGAATGAATATATTGATAATATAAGAATTCTTATTGGATTATGAATAGTTATAGTCTTATTAGATTGTGAATAGTTGTAGTTTTATTTGATTAATTTATTTTAGTTTTCTGGTAAACAATAATTAGAGTAGTTTCACTATTTTCCTACTTTGATTAGGTTTATAATTAGTTTCTTTCAAGACTTAGAATTTTTTTACCTTATAAATGGAGGCTTAATTCTTTGTATTTTCATTATTGAATACGGGATAAATTCCTCTAGGCCCCCTATATTTCTCTCTTTTCTGTAAGCTCTCTTCTTTTCGTATTTTCTTTCTAAAAGTTCATTCAACTGTTGATTGTAAGTAGTTCCAATGTCAAGTCTTTCTACGCCAATTTGGTAAGAGAGCAAGTCTTTTTCCATTGGCAGACCAAATTTCATGAATTATTTTGACATCCAAGTTCAAAGAATTAACCCTCCATTCGTAAGAGTTCTAAACATCATACTTCTTCAAAGAAACTAATTAAAATCAAAAACTTAATTGGTGTAGGAAAACAGTATAATAACTCTAATTTTAAACAAACTGGAAGACTAAAATAAATTAATCAAATAAAACTATATATTTTCGTAATTTAATCAGAATTCTAATATTATATATCTATGTTCTCCATCAAAATAATTCTTGAGTTAGTATCAACAGTAAAATAATAAGATTACCTCGTGCCCAGGAGTATCAAGAAAAACACTTGTTTGTGGCTTGCCATCAACAGGTACGTGAACCTTATACGCTCCAATTCCTTGTGTAATCCCACCAGCTTCAGATGCTGCCACCTAAGCATATAAAAAACTATAGTGCATCTGGCAATATGTTGTAGGTGCTTACAAACGGAAAAAGAAAGAGGAAAAAAAATGAATACGATCATCCCAGTATACCTTGCTCTTTCGTATGTAATCCAAAAGTGTTGTCTGCATGTGGAGGAAAAAACCATTAAGTGGAGTTTTCATTGATAAAGCATCTATCAAAGCCATAAAGAAATTGAGTAACCTAACCTTTCCATGATCAACATGACCCATTATAGTCAGAACAGGAGGCCTATCTTCTAGTTTATCCAAGTCATCTTCATCAAACATTTCCTTCTTTTTTGCCATATCTTCCACTCTGACAGGGGCAGCTTCCACAACTTCCACCTCATACTCTTCACATATCATTTTCACCATGTCTTTGCTAAGTTTTTGGACCCCATCAAGATTAATTCCCTTGACGAATAAAGACCCTAGAATTTCACCTTCACTGACAGCCAAGTTGTGGGCCAACTCCTGAATTAACATGCCATCTTCACTAACCTCCATAAGATCTGCTTTCACAGGTGCAGCGTCTCTGGCTGCTTGACGCCTAGCAGCCTTTCGGCTTGCTTTGCTCCATTTTCTCCCCTTCCTTGCTGTAGCTGCACCTGGAATGGATACATCAGATTCATCGTCATCAGCATTATCATCATTTGCAACCATTCTTCTACGTGGTCCTATAGGCGAACCACCCTTTTTCCTAAATTCCTTGAACTTTCCAGGTGCACTGCTCTTCCCAGGCTTCGTAGGGGCTAAAACAGCTTGAGCTATCAGAGGATCCACCACAGGTTGTGCACGGGCAAACTTGTCAATCAAAATTGGCTTGCGCTCTTTTCGTGCTGCAGGTGAACTGGTTTCATCACTAACAGCAGGTTTTGCACCTGCATTTATATCCTTCAAGATGACAGGCCTTTTAATCGGAACTGGTGGTGGAACTGGAGGTGCAACAGAGGGTTTTGCTTGTAACAGGGGTTGAGCTTTTTCTGGCGGCTGAGGAGGCGTTGGTGTCATAACGGGACGAGACACACCCTCCCCTCTTCCACCCTTCCCCCTATCATCTAACCTAGGACCCTGTTCCGCAGGTTCCTGAAAAACTGTTGGAGCAGTCACGGGATTCCCCTTCCGCCAGACACTTTTTCTAGCGGGAGACTTTCTATTAAAATCTGCCACTAAATTAGCTGGTTTACCATTGCTTATACCTGCATTTTGATTTGCCAATGGTCTGTTTAAAGAAACATCCTGTTTCTTATTTTCCTCGATCTTCCCCAATGCCTCTCCCAGTGACTCAATCACCTTGCTCCTTTCTTCCTCGCTATTACTTGTCCTTTCATCATCTGAATCCTCTGTAAGTTTCACTCCATCCCAAGGCATGCTAAGATTAAGTTCCTCCTTGGTCCCCGATTTCAAAACCGGCTTTGGAGCAGCCTTGAGAAACGCATTGGCATCAGTGTCTTTAGTACCACTTGATATTGAAATCCCTTGTTCTGTTATGTTATTAGTTGTTACAGAAAATTTACATATACCCAAGTACCTCCATCTCTTTCCACTGGTATACCTCCTAATATTGTTACCTCCATTTCTGTGAAAAGTTACCCTTCTAACTAAACAAACAGACCCTTCAAAATGACTGGAAGAAATCATACTCACGCTTCCCAAATTTACAGGGGAAGCTAGAAAGGCCATGTTTAGCAGTTAAGACTTAAATATCATTCACCATTACCACGAATTCTTCAATAAATAACAGCTTTTCACAATCAAAATTAGACGTTCTCCAAAACCCTCCTCACTTTACTTTGATGTTTTCGAAGCATTCAAAAAACACCAAATATTCATCGACAGCTGAGAAACCCAGTTCAAAAGAAAATCGCCAAAAGAGATATCACATGTGTTTATACCAGAAGAAAGAATTGTATGCACCTGTAGAAATTAAAGCGATATGGAAAATTTCCCGGCGGTAATGAGGTGGAGAAAACCGTGTGGCTGTAGAAAGAAGAACACAGAATTATGGAGGGCCGTGTGGGTTGGGTTATGCTTGTGTGGCTCTCTCTCCGCCTGTCAAACTATCAATGTTGTTTTGTTTGATATAAAGGCACTGGCTAAGGATTTTCCCTCGAGATTTTATTTTTCATTATCCTCTGTTTCTATTTCTTTTTCGTTTTTCTTTTTCTTTACTTCATCCACATATTTTCAATTCTTCGTATTTCGAAATGCGTGGCTTCCTCAAAAAAATTTAGAGCGTGTTTGATTGCACAAAAGTTTTTCTGGAAAATGAGTTTTTCAGCTATTTTTTCCAACTTCGGGTGTTTGATTGGTTTTTTTTTTTCCAGGAAAACGTTTTCCAGGTACAAGCGTTTAAAGCACAAAAATTATAATTTTCCTGGAAAACTCAATCCAAGGAAAAGATAGGAATCCGTTTTTCAGGAAAACGTTTTCCCGAAATTTCTTTTCCCGGAATCCTATCAAACACACCCTTAGGTATTGCAGTTTTATACTCCCCCGTCTCAAAAATATAATCTGTTATATTTTTTTGTCCGTCCTAAAATATAGGCCATATTTCATTTAAAGATATAATTAAAATATTATTTATTTTTTATACCCTCATTTAATATATATTGTTATTATCAAAATAGAGTAGTTGAAATAAAATATCTCATAAATGAGGGAAAAAATTCTAGTTCTCCTGGAGCACTCAACTCGGTACTCCAAATCAATGAAAGCTGCCCACATGCACATAAGGGACCACAATTTAATAAATAATAATATGGTCCCCCTGTGTGTAGGTAGATAGTTCTTATTTATTTGGGATACCTAGTGTTTGGTATTCTAGGAGTACTATAATTTTTTCCATAAATAAGAGGATATATTAGGAAAATAATCTTGAATTTTATTTTTCTAATACCTAGTGTTTAGGAAAATAATCTTGAATTTTATTTTTCTAATACAAATAATTAGATTTTTCTTAATCTTTGTGAAAATATAATTGAGCTATATTTATGGGACAGAGCTAATATAAAATAAATAAATTAAAAATGGAATAAAGAGTTTTTAGTGAATTACAGACAGATTTTTTTTTTTTAAGAACTAGTGTTTTCACCGGCGCGTTGCACGGGAAAACTTATACCCAATTGTCTCAATTGACGTTGATTTATGAAGATTTGATCAGCTCAATTTTCAGATTAATGATGCGAACGGATCTGAGATGTGTTAATTTTCGCATTTTTTGGATTTATTGAGGTGTTGATAAGGAAAGACGTGTGTGAACTGTTGGTGATAAAGATGAGAAGGAAAAGACTGTGTAAGATTTCTTTGATGAAAGATTTGGGCTTATCTTAAAATATATCATTTAATCTTAAATATATAGAGATTGGGTGGGAAATGAAATTTTGTAATTAATTTTTTAATTCTAAAAATTGATAGTTTGAGCGGGAAAACGATCTCATTTTATTAATATATAGATATATAGATATATAGATATAGATATAGATATAGATATAGATATGAAAATAAAGAGTCATTCTACGTTTTTTTTTTTCTGAAAATGGGAGTGTCATTCTACATTTTCCTTCCAATTGAAAAAAGCCTCTTTAATTGTTGATGATAAGTTTTTTTGAAGAGAGTAATGGCTTAAAAATAAAAGTATGGTAACGTGGAAAATTTTCATTCAGAATTAGCTACTAATGAGATGCATAAAGCCACGAAAATAAGAAAAACGAGAGGTTCGCGATCAGAAAGTAGTGTGACATGGATGGTGATGGATAATGGTGGCTGACAGGGGAGAAACAGAGATGAGGATAAATGATTGAATAGACTTGATTGTTTCTCCAGTATAAATGACTGTATAATCCATTTTCTTATGTAATAAAGGGCAAGACCTCCCTATAGTCAGTTGAAATGGTGTCCAAATGTACGCAGGTAAATTATAAAACATTGCAATGAAAGCTTGTACGACGATAAAAAAATGTTTATCTAGTCATACTAAAATTAAATGTGATGAAATTCTCTAACCTTAATAAATAGGCAAATACAAACCGATTTTACACACACGCATTCAAAAGTTGTCTCAAAATGGATACTCTAGGGATGATAACAAGGGAAAATCATACTTGTAGGTTGGTGGTTTGAGGTGAATCGTACTTAATTGGACCGAGTCAAGTCGTGAACAAACACGGGTCTCGTGAGATCTGCCCACCATAACAACTTTTTACATGTGATTGCATTTTGCAGGGATATAAATACAATTGTTGATGGTCGATTTTGCTGAGCTAACGTAATAAGGTATAGTCATGCTGATGTTGTAGGAGCCATGAGCGTGACACTTCTTGCTAGGTGATTTGCAACTGAGCACTTAGGCTAGACGGGAAACAAGGTGGCGGCCATAACTTCGACAGTGGACTAGGGACTGAACGACCCTTTCTGATAACCAATCTCACACATAGTACTCCACTTTTCCCTATTACTGAATACTGAACATTACGTGAACTTGGATTGGCCTCAACAGCCAGGGTAAAAACATGTGTGTTGTAAAAAGCTTACAGCAACAACACTCAATGCTGATAAGTCTAAAATGGCGACTGGCTGCATTATCACCCCCCTTACAATCATTATGCATATGCACCTAGCCTGAAACCCAAAAATGGAGCTGTGGGAGTGTTGAAATACCGTAATTTTAAGTGGGCTGGGACCTAGGGTTGAAGACCTATCCCAAACTTGCTCAATGCCAATCCTACAACAAAATACCGAAAGTGCTACTCTGCAACAACGAATGTAACCAATTATCCTCTAATTTGAAAATCTCATTTCTTCTACGCGTTTTTACACTTTTTTTTAACTCCATCTATTATCTCTCCTATTTCACATTCACATATCTCATGGGACCCACCTGTACTATACAAATCTCCACCATTCAATTCCACTCACTCTTTCTCCCATCTCCTATATCATATAAAAACACATAAAAATTTGTTTTTACGGGCATCCTAACACCCCACATATGTCATTTAGGTAATATCTATGCCAAAAATTTAGCTTGCCACCCCTTACCTTTTTTTTTTTTAATACTTTTCACACTTCCTCTAATTTATGCTGATAGCTACTAGAACTTGTCACTTGATCTTTCAAGGACATCTCCAATGGTGATTGCAAAACTCTAAAAATTAGTCATTGGAGTTTTGCAGCCTCCGTACCATCCAACCCAGTAGCAAAATTACTCTAATTTGCCGCTGGGTATTAGTAGGACGCCACGTTTTGGCATTCCACCCGTTGTATTTGCATTGTGATTTTTATTTTTATTTTTTCCTTGTGTCGTTTGCTTATATTTGTGTATCATTACTGTATTTAAAGTATTTGTATATCACTATTGTATTTCACTTTTAATTAATTGTGTATTTATTTTGATTTTTACTTTAATTAGCATAATAATATTTACGAAAGGGCTTGCTTGGTTGTATAGTATTTTGGCTAAACAAACGAATGTGATGAATAAATATATTGATTTTGAGTAGTTCTAGTTATCCCATAATTTTTTTAATTATGACAACATTTTAATAATATGTTGTTCTATGTACAATCATGTATTATATTTTAATAAATACAATATTTTACCTATTGTATGTTAAATTTTATATAATATTAAATGAAGTAATTAAAATAATGCTAAAATCTAAGAGTCAAATCAAATAATAATTAAAATAATGTAACCATAACAAATACAGCACATTTGGATGTGAATTTTGAAAGTTTGGGCTGCAGATGAATTATAAAACGAGAATGCGAGAAATTCTACTTTGGAGTTTTTGTTATTGTGTATTTTGAAGTTTTATCCATGGAGTTACTCAAACTTAGTGACAATCATGTATTACGTTTCTTAATCACCCATGGTAATGAGGTTTCCTCTCATAGACGCAAAAAAAAGAGTATATCATATTATTGTCATCTGTTCATTAGTCAATCCATTTTCATCATTTTCTTCTTCAATTATTTTTTCTTAAACTTTATAGGTTTTCCTCTCAAACTTAGTAGTGGCAACGGGGTCGGTTCGGGTACAGGTTGGCCATATCCGCGTCCCAATCTACAAGCCGATTCAAAATCTATATTCAATCTGTAATCGCTTTGGGTTTTATTTTCAGAAACCATATCTATATCTATATCCATTGATTGGGATTTTTTTATCCATTCCATTCACATTCCCATAATTTTTAGGTTTCACGAATCGTTTGCTATCCGATACACCTAAAATTAAAATAGTCAATCGGCTACTTTGGCCGTTGGGTGGATTGGATATGGACTTGGACCACCGACCACGACCACTTCATAAATGATAATGAACTGGTTGTTTATTGTATTTTGTACAATTTAATAATTTTAAATACTATTTAGCAAAAAATAAAAAAATAATAATAATATATGGGTATTCGATTCGAATTCGAGTATACCTCAAATATCCGCATCCGATCCATATCTACTTCAAATTTTATTTTCGAAAATCATATCCAATCCATCAATTCATTAATTCAAAAATTTTGATCCAGACTCGGGTATCTACGGTTTTCGAATTTTACCGATGTTTTTGCCCTCCCCTGCTCAAACTTACAATTTCCACCACGGTGTACTAGTACACAGCAGTGCAGGCATTGTCATTGCTTTATAAAAAGCACCTCTGACCAACTCTTGCCACGCGCCTTGTACCCGATGTCTAAGCACGCCCCAGAAAAGAGTGAAAATTCAACCGAAAGGAGCTCATAGCACAGAGCTGACTCTGAGGGCCGAGAGAGAGAGAGAGACACACACATACACGCATCGACATAGAGAGAGCGGGAGAAAGGAGAAAGGAGAAAGGAGTAATTATGAAGGACGACGTGATAAGCTCTTCAGCGGAACCGCTATTACCCCCGAGATCTTCGTCTCCGCCTCGGAGCCTCACTCCCGCTGCTAGGTAATTTTATTACCAAATGGACCTGCTGTGCGACGTGTTAATGACCAAATTGACGTGCAGTGTATTGGGGATTTGCCTGGTCTATGAATAGCATCGCTTATTCGGGATTGAAATTTGGGGTCCTCTTGCTTTTTCCCTTATAATTGTGGGTTAAAACTGTTGTTTTTTTGGGGATGAATTATTCTGTATGTAAATGTTTTAATTGGTTATAGTTGCGATGCACGGTAGTTTGACTGAAGCAAAGGAGCTGGAATTTGATTTAAAATGCCATTGTTCTTCACTTTGCATTTTTATTTTTTCTATCTTTTGAATTTTAAGTCTAGGGTTTCTCCTGATAGTAGAGAACTTGAAGGGAAGGATCAAATTTAGAATATTACTCACGCTTAGATTGCAATTGTGCATTAGTTTGATGAAGTAGCTTTGTAGTTACTGGAGAGTTGTGCTGTAAAATGCATGCTAAGACTAGCAGGGAAATATGTGATATCATACTCTTAAGGAAAGATGTTTATGTCTTAATGTGCTTGATGTTGGTTGAGAGAACTTTTCCCGCCATTATCTGGACCCGAAACTTGCCTTTAATTACACTTTACTCCCAGCGAATGAAGGGATTTACTCCTTTTAAATCTTCTTTTCATATATAGCCTGGAGAAGGATGGTAATCTACAACAGAATAGAATCTGGAAAATGGAGTTGTAAGCTTTACAATTGGTTTCATGTTAAAAGGTTACGGTTTGTTACAAGCTACCAAGAAATATCCATTCCATTTTCTGTACGATTCATAGTTTCTTTCCTTCGCTCTTTAAAACAGTTCTGTAGGGGCATCATATCCTGCTGCTCCTACTAATGCTGGCAGCACAGACTGGTTTGGTCAAGCCCAGAACTCAAAAAGGGGTTCTCTTTCTCGCATTGGGCCTCAACGCATGGGGGCTTCATTGAGTACTAGCGCAGGTGATTCTCCTTTTGAATCATTTCAACCTTCCTGCAGACCATGGGAAAGAGGTGATTTACTGAGGCGTCTCTCAACATTTGAACCCGCTAATTGGTTTGGAAAGCCAAAGGTTCGAACTTGTTCTTCCTTCGACAATTGCATAGGATGAAGTATCAATCTTCTGTTGCATAGTTATCATATATTTTTTACATGAATAAGTTGATTTTTCACTGTTCTATGTATGTATATATATAGTCGCCTTTTTTGTTTTCAATTTTCACATCATATATCTGTGGATTATGTTAACTAGATCCTCTGTGGTTCGTAGCACGAGATCAACTATATTATGCACGGCATTACCGACTCTACGCAATATAAGATCTTTACTGGGAGAAATCAGCTTTCATTTTATTTATGGTCATTATAGATAAAGAGAAATTCTGGTAACTGAGATCTTTATTTAAGAACTAAAGGAAATGTCTTAGCATATGCTTGGAGACACTTTGTAGCAATAAACTTGGGACTTTCTGTGATGGAGAATCAGAAGCAAAGTATTAGTAATAACGGTATTTTTCACCTTAGAGATGGTGTAAAATCTAGATGGATCATGGCTATATAAAAGACTGCGTTCTATATATTTTTGCGTTGGGATTTTTATTTGTTTTCTTAATTCTTATGCAGTACATTGTGTAGGACCTATTATGGTAAGTATTTGTGGTAAAGATTATGATTAATAGTGTAGGGAAGCTTATCTTTTGTTTATTATCTAAGTCTAAATTCAATATGATGATTAGAGCAATCTAAATACCATAATTAAGATGATTAAGATGGTGAATAACATTTTTTCACCTTTATACATTCAGAGGACAGAATTGTCCAACAAATGCGCTGTTTTGTTCATTTAATCTATAATTCTCAAAAGGAAGGACTCTTAATATTTCAATTCAAAGCTAAAAAGAAAATAAAATAAAAAAAATGACGATATCCCATTACGCAAAATCGTAAAATTTTTAAATTCAATCTCTCAGAAAACACAGCAAACAAATTTTATCTTATTTATATGTTTAAAATTTCAACAAAAGATTGAGTGATCAGGTAAAGACGGTGGAGCCTAATTTGCCTCTATTCAAAGATCTTAGTTTATTTGTTATGGAGTCAGAGAAAGTCAATGGCATTATTTGTCGTTTCAGATAGTAAACCCTTGTTTAATTATGTACCAATTCCTCCTCCCTTACTTAGGCCCTAAATACACAATTTGTAGGGAAATGCTACGCCAGGACTAAGTTTCCTCCCCTCTCTCTCTCTCATCATTATTATTATTGTCATTTATTTATTTATTTCTGAGTTTTTATGGATGGACAAAAGATTAACTTATAATTTAGGGCATTCAAACTGTTCTAGTAGATTGATGGTGTGAAGAAAATTGATCTTTGGTAATTCACAAATTACTAATTTTCAGTAGTCAACTTTATGTTTTGGTTATCAGGGTAAGAACTATAGCGTATAGGCAGTGTATTGATGAGAGGAATCTATAATATTGTTAGTTGCACAAAAATTCATTCGTTCGAACACTGAAGCATCGGACATTAGAACATTAAAGGCAAGTGTTAAGTACTTATATGATGGTGCGAAGAGCAAAAAGCTTTATTTTTATCTAGTGATGTGAGTGGACTACATAAACCTTTCCATATCTTATTAAGGGCTTTGATCTACTGCATTACAGACTGTATTCGCCTGGTGAGAATTATATTTAGAATGAGCATGGTTACTTATTAAAAATTGCAACCCATTATGATCTCTAAACCTTGTGGTTCCCAAAAGTTTTCAAAATAAAACATAATCTTTTAACAAAATAAAAATTTACCTAATTCCAAGGGATAGCTTCTGCTACCCCCTAAGGCAACAGCCAGAGCTGACACAGACACCTCTGATCCCCGAAAAAATGAACAATGCCACCTCAATAGGAATATATAAGCTATCAGCATGCAATGCAAAAGATACCATGCAATTCATGATTTAGAACGATTGTTCTTCTGCAAAGAGGGAAGAAACACCACTGCTTCCGAAAACCTACAAAAGTGAATGAAGCTATTAGTTTCTGGTCTCTAGTTTTTGGTTGGTGCAAGTGATATAGAGATCACAGTTGACATCAATATTGGTGGTTGCAGGGGGATTTATCCCGCCTTCAGACACTGGGAAAGGGGTGGGTAGGTTGATTTGTAGAAGTTTCAGTGAAACCTGAAGGGGAACTCTGGCAACAAGACCAAGGACCATTGTATCCTGTCTGCACTGGTTGTCTTGCACTTATTTGATCTCTGACAAAGGCATGAAGAAACATCACGGAGAAAAACTTAAAGAGAAGAATGTAGGGCTTTGATATCATGTGATAAAACTCATCTCTTTTGTCTATATATAATTTGAATAAAATTTACCTCATCTGGCCGAATTATTATAACATGATCATGTTCAAAGCTCTGCTTCTATTGATTGAGTGAGCCCACAGGGTTCTACTTATTACATGACAATGCCTACCAGCTTTTTACAAGATGTAAGATACTACACCGATAAATACGAGTTTGATATGAATCAGAAGTCGATTAGGAACCAAAATTTTCTCTCCCCAAGTGGCTCCAAATCTAATAATAGCGTACCATGTTAAGTAGATACGAAGTTGTTAAGGTTTATGTTTATGTAATTCTTTCTTTTTATCAATGTTTGATTCAGGCTGCTAATGCGTTGGCTTGTGCCAGAAGAGGATGGGTGAACGTGGATGTTGATAAAATTAAATGTGAATCTTGTGGTGCGAATCTGAAGTTCATTTCGTCAGCTACCTGGACCCCTTCTGAAGGTGAATAACGCTGTTAACTGTTTACTGTTTACCTTGGTGGTTATGTTGTGTTGCGATTCTCATTATTTAGATGTGTTACATGTACTTCAAGATTCTTGATTTTATATTGTTCTTAAGGTTTTTTGAAATAATCTTATATTTGGTGATGCATTTCTCTTTCAATGTTTGTTCTGGACATTCTCAAGATTAGTAGTGCCATCTTTAACATCATCTGCTGGATGTTAAAGTTTCGTCTTGTATGTAAGTGGACTGTACCTGGGTTTTGTTGAAGATATGTTCTCAATGCAGTAGCGGTGAATAATGTTTATTAACAATTCATTGAACCGAGTTTATTGGTGACTATATCATACGCTTACATATTGTAATAATAGTTATTAACAATTCATTGAATCGAGTTTGTTAGTGACTACATCATATGCGTACATATTGTAAGTTTTGATGATTTTTGGCCGGCTGAATATTGTATGCGGTGTGGATATGATAATTTGTGAATGAGATGGATTAAGTTCACATAATTAAGTTATACAATTATGTCTTAGCATAATTATATCCAAAGTTGAGTCCAAATCCTACAAGCATTGTCTTATTCTTTAGTTGACCAGTTTACTTATTTTGCAGTTCGAAATGCTTGCTGCAAAGTGCCTTCCTTACTCTCAAGACATGCCTTTTCTATTCAACATTGATTCCTCCTCTGCTCTTTATCTCTGCCTATGATAGGCTTATTCAGAACATCTAATTCTTCAGAAAAGGAAAAAGATGTTCCTTTGATACTCCCAGTAATTCCTCATCTACTCTTGTTGCGAATTGAGTTTTTGTTTTTGTGTCGCTATAATCCTTGTTCTGAATAATAATTAGACATGCTAGTAATTACTGAAGTTTTAAATAAAAAATTTTGATGCATATAATATGTATTCAGGTGGGCATGTACACAAGATTAATTTTTGTGTCCTATCTGCGGAAGCAAAACTAGGGAAAAGTGAAGCATTGTTTGAGGACTCTAATTAGTTCTATGATTTTTGGTTTATTAGAAGAATGTTTTCTAATGTCATGCCCGCTATTGATATCCTAAGAAGCTCTCAGAATGAGCTATCAGTGACATTGAAACAAACTTCTAATTGGTCAGGAAGTTAGAAAGATGGAAACCATCATGGGTTCATTCCTTTCAGCCGAAGTCTTACCGTTTTTCTGTTCATTTAAATGTAAAACTCTGCCAAGCAAATCGCTATCTCTACTTGATATGGAAATTCCGTATTTTCTGGATTTTTCGTGTGCTGAAGGGAAAGTTTGCCAAACCAGCCAACCTTCTAAAATGTCTTTCTGATATCAACTTTTTCTTTAATTATATTTAATGCCTGAACTAAAGTGAATATTGTTTCATAGTGATCTTGAAGAGTCTGCAAGTGTCATCTTATTACACTGTGAACCAAAATGGCTCTCTAGTTCGAAAATTTGAAGTTTGTCATGTTCCCTGCATATTGTCTATTTCATTGCTTTTAGTTATCTACAAATAGAAAAGAAGAGTACTGAGATAAGATGCTATCTCATATTATTTCTTCATTGTGTTTGATCTTTTATTGCTCTTGATACTTTGTGTATCCTTTCTTGTTATGCTTGTATGCTTATAGCTTCGGTTCTCATTTATTGATTATCATTCTCAGGTGATAGCGCTGGTGAAGACTTCGTCAAGAAACTTGATGGCGGGCATAAACTAAACTGTCCGTGGGTGGGAAACATATGTGCAGAAAGCCTGGTTCAGTTCCCTCCTACTCCACCATCAGCATTGATTGGTGGTTATAAGGATCGTTGTGATGGACTGCTACAATTCCCTTCCCTGCCCATTGTGGCTGCATCTGCAATTGAGCAAATCCGAATTTCTCGGGGACCAGAAATTGACCGGCTTTTAGCTCAGTCTCAATTTTCAGGCCATGAATTGAGCTTTAAGCTGGAGCTTGTGTCAGGGACTGAAAATGCCAAAGATGATGTCTTCTTCATATACTCTCGTGTAATACACTAATGATTTTTAGAAATTTTTTCCTTGTTTCTAAACTTATTGGATATTAATTTTATGACTAAAAACTTTACCTCAAATAGGCTCAAAAGCTGATAAGCCTGTGTGGATGGGAACCTAGATGGCTTCCTAATATTCAGGACTGTGAAGAGCATTCTGCTCAATCAGCTCGAAATGGAGGCTGGACTGGTCCTTCAAAAAATCGTGGTCATCCCCTAGGTCATGGCAAGAAGAAATTGTCAGCTTCCACAAAAAATGAATGTGACATAAATGAAGTTGTGGCTCCCAAGTCAAAAGTCGTGTCCAGGTCACCTTTGTTGGATTGCAGCTTATGTGGAGCCACTGTGAGAATCTGGGACTTCCTCACTGTTGTACGTCCTTTTTCTCCCAATAGCAGCGATGTTCCTGAGACTAGCAAAAAGATGGCATTGACACGTGGAGTAAGCGCAGCAAGTGGCATCAATGGATGGGATGCTGTGGATGGGATGGAGAAGGAGCAGGTGGAGGATCATGATGAAGCTGCAACAGATGAAGGGAAGTCATTATCAAACATTGGAGTGGATTTAAATCTTACGATATCTGGTGGATTGTCCTCCCCACGGCTGCAGATGAATGTTATGTCTGGACAATACCAAGATGCACCTAGAGGAAGAAATTTGTTGATTGGACAGCCTTCCAGCAGCGAGGTTGGAGATCGTGCAGCTTCATATGAGTCACGTGGTCCTAGTTCTCGCAAGCGGAACTTAGATGAAGGTGGAAGTACAGTTGATAGGCCACTGCTGTTGATGCAACAGGTCGACAGTGTTGAAGGCACTGTCATTGACCGTGATGGTGATGAAGTTGATGATGGTGGACAGCATGCTGCTGGCCTTTCAAAACGTGCCCGTGAATCTGATATTGTCGAACATCATTTCTCGTATAGGAATGATTCTTCTGGAGCTGGCCCTAGCCAGCCACGGGGAATGGATACTGGAATAGATGCTCCAAGAGAGCATTTTTCCATTCAGGGTTCTGAGCAAGCATTTGGTCATCCATTGACTAGAGACTCAACGCATGCTTCCTCCATCATTGCGATGGATACTGTATGTCACAATGCAGATGATGATTCAATGGAAAGTGTTGAAAATTACCCTGGAGATTTAGATGACATTCATCTTCCTTCAACATCAACCTTCAGAACTACAGATCTCAACGAGACATCTGAACTGAACTACAGTAACCAGGCACAGCAAAGCACTTGTCCACCCGTTAGAATTCTGGGTGAAATGGGTGTTAGTAGCACAAATGATGAAGAGGTGCTGAATGCAGATACTGCAACTGGGCATGGGAGAAATGGTCCTAGCTTTGGAATTAGTGGTGGAAGTGTTGGAATGGGTGCTAGCCATGAAGCTGAAATTCATGGCACTGATACATCTATCCACAGAACTGAGAGTATCGTTGGTGATGTGGAGCCAATTGCTGAAATCACTGACAACCAAGGTCAGACTGGTGAATTTGGTGATCCAGGGCTCATGGGTGATTTTGTTCCCGAAGAAATGGACCAAGTGGATCGTGCTGGTGATAGTCAAGAGATGATGTCTCGGTCTATCGGCAGGGCCGATAGGGGCTCGAAGATTGTTGGGTCTATCAAGGAAGGATCTTTTGAAAGTGGTGAGAAGACCAGTAACATGCGTGCTACATCTCATGAGAACAGTCCACATTATTCTCTTTCTTGCAATGCTATTTTATATTCTGGCTGTGATGCATCTAAGGAAGAAGTTACTCAAGCTGGGAAAGATCTGACCACTGATGACTGTAATTCAGGCTATTTGGTTGCAAAAGGGACTGGTGATATATCGTGTCTTTTCAACTTTAATTATGCTTTCTTCACAAACACAACCACCCCCCCTCGGGACCCCCACCCCAAAACTCCCCCTCCCCACTCCTTCACGTCTCCAGATAAAAAGGGAATGAAAAAGAAAAAGAAAGAAGTAAATAAATGATACACAAGTGCATACACGAATTAAATGATACACAAGTGCATACACGATGAGCACTCTTGAACCAGAGATGATGTAAGGCAGATTTAAGGGTGTCGAGGACTTGGACATTGCCCTGTCAGCAGCAGATGATTGATTAATTATTGCTGATCCTATTTTTGGTGTGGTTAATCTAGTCCAAGTTTCAGGGGACAATTTTTATCTGAGAATTTTCAAGAGTTCCCCAATGGATAGACAAGATTCACGGGTTTAGAGCTTTTAACAAATGAATAATAAACATATCTTTAGTCTTATGTTATTGTCACTTTTTGAAGGAGACTTCCACTCTCTCTGCTGCCTTCTTTTTTCTTGTTTGAATTTTCAACCTTTATCATGGCACTTCTGCTTTTCCATTTCTTTCTCTCTCCGTTTGTTTATTTATTTTAAAAATTTTAGAATTCGGATTGCATTATGGTGGCTTCCTTGGGAGGTTCACTTACACTCTCTCTGGAAAACGTCTTGCACTCCGCTGTCTGCCGTTTCTTTGAAAGAATATGGGATAACATTTTCTCTTCTTGAAAATTCTTGTTTGTTAGAAATCCAAACTGTACCCTAAATCTTAAATGTAAGTATGTAACACACTCCAAACTGTACCTCTAGTCGTCCAAGTTGGAAACTATTTAAATAACCCCAAATTTATAACTAAAACTTGTCAGAGTGGCCGGTTTATTATGCTGTGTTTACTAGTTTCCATATGTAAGGTTGGATCATTGATTATCAGTCATATGATAATCAGTATAGAGCATTCCTTATGATTTGTATGTTGTTGACCAGATAGTGATTTCTTATGTATGTTCAGGGCCGCCGAACGGTGGATGCAACTATGAGGAAGTTGTTGAATTTGATCCAATTAAGCATCATAATCATTTCTGTCCTTGGGTGAATGGAAATGTTGCTGCAGCTGGCTGCAGTAGCAGTAGCGGCTCCGGTTCAAGTGCTGGTGCTCAGGCACTATGTGGTTGGCAGCTGACACTAGATGCTTTGGATGCTTTCCAATCTCTAGCTCAAGTTCCAATTCAGACCATGGAATCTGAATCAGCCGCATCAATGCACAAGGTTTGTGAATACTGAATACCTTTGATAACACAAATCTATTTCATAATCCCCCATTTTATCCTCTGACTGCTATTGAAATTGCTTTCATAAAAATCTGCATTAGGTTTTGTTGATAATAAGTAATACTTTGAGGTCCAAATTGGCATTGTCTCAAAATTGTGGAAAACGTGAAAAATAAAAGATTACATGCCGTGCATACTGTTTCATGTTACAAGTAAATAAGACGTTATCTACCACTGCAACTATCTGGTGTAATCTATTATTTTATAATGTTTGAGAAAAAGAGAGAGAGGAAAAAAAACCCTACCTGGTGTAATCTGCTTTGTGTTTGTGCAAAGAATATCTACCCATCTAACATGTGTTCAGGTGAACTTTATATTCCTAAAAATTAACTTTGTAGGTTGAACCGTTGAATAATGGGATGTTTGGAAATATTGAGTAGTGATTTGAGATTTGTGGTCATTATTAAAGTTCGATTTTGACTAAGTTGTAGAAGTTAAATTTTGTGCTAGGAAAAGTTAAAACAAACATAGGCTTAATTGCCTCCTACTACTGTTTACTCTCTCTCAATTGCCATTCTTTTCAATCTGTGATTTTGCCTATCATGACTTTCTTGACAGGATGAGCATCTGACTCCTGGTCGAAAACTCTTGGCGCGCGAGTCGTTCAGTTAAGACGTAAGTTAGAACCTTGAAATTCAATGTGTAGGGCTTATATTTTTCATCTTCTCTTAGGAACTCATGCAATGACAGTATCGCCAGGATAATTTAAGACATCCATATTATTGTTTTTTTAATTTTATTGTCGACATATTCTGAAGCATGTATGCGTGCAGTTGAGCGTGCTTCCGGTGGCAGTCGTTGGCATTAAGCTCAATTCTAGAGCTGTCAAATTCAATTTTAGAGCCTTCTTTCAACGAAGTGAAAATTGTGCTAAACTGTAATGGTTATTAAGGTTCAAGTGATGACTAGTTTTCTTGTTTCTGGTGCAGAGGTAATAATGCCTGAGGCTTGTGCTTATTCATAGTAGTAAAATGGTACTTCTGTTGTGTTTCTTTTAGACCTTGAATCAAAGTTATTTTCAAGACACTCTTGTATTTGTTTAGGAAGATTGCAGAATCTCTCAGACAATGGACGCTGTTGAGTATAACCTCTCTTATTCTTTAGTGCTTGTTTTCAAGAAAAAATTGATTGTGAAGCTAGTTTTGTTATGCGTGCTCTTAATGTGAATAATGTAGCATTGGAGATTATTATTATAAACGAGGGCAAGAAAAATTGATTGTGAAGATGGTTTTCTTATGCGTGCTCTTAATATGAATAATGTAGCATTGGAGATGCTCTTATTTTATTACCGGGAAAACGGTGCTCGAAATTTCATCCAATTTACTCCCCTCACTTGTTTCCTATAGTCAATTAATTTAATTTGATGGTCTGTCATCTTTCATTTATTTCAATTCGACAATTTCACTTGTACATATGTTTACAAATAGTATAGGTGGTAAGAATTTATTCTTAAAAGGTATGGGCAATTTGGCAAGTGTAGAAAAAGGAATCACGTAAATTCTGTCGGATTATTCAAGACTCGGTCATATGCAATTTGTCAAAGAAAAAAAATTCAAATAATGGAACCGTAAATTCTGTCGGATTATTCGAGACTTGGTCATACGCAATTTGTCAAAGAAAAAAAATTTAAATAATGGAATTATGACAAAAGTCGGTAAAATTTACATGGATGCATTTTTTTCTTTGTTTGTGATGACATTTCAATGAGAATATAAGGGAGGGGAATAACACTCTTAACCAATCATACGTGCGAATTAAACTCACTTATATGCCACTTGACTACAGAGTCTTCGACACATAAATCTTATTTGATTATTCAAGAATTGATCATAGCAAAGGCTCATGAAATTGACGAGCAGGGCAATGATTGTTGATGGTTCCAACAGTTCAGAGTATTTGAGAGCAAACAAGTTAAAAAAAAAAAATTTTTTTTTTGACCATTTATTTAGTTAGAAAAGACCCAAAAAATTTTAAGAATGTAACAATATTTTTGCGTCGTTGAAATAAACAGTTGAAAATGATTTTTGAAATAAGTTGCTACGGTAGACAAATGAGTTGTAAAACTTAACTACCAAGCAAAATTCCCGGTGCTGATTGGTGAAAAAGTTGACTAGGGCGAAATAAATTGAAACAAAAAGAAAAAGTGGATGAACAAGTTGAAATAATTAAACTTCAGTGACCAACATCGAACCAACTTCTACGTCCGGTGACCTGAAGTGAAATTTTTCAATACGGTAGCTGACAAAACGAGGGTTAGTGAACGCGGTCAAGGGCACAATATAAAACAAAGGCAAAAAGCAAAAACAAATCATTCTCAGTCTTAAGCCCTAAAGTTTCTCTTCGTTCGATAGCCAACAATGGATCCTCAACCTGAACCCGTGAACTACATCTGTGGAGGTAGTGTAAACCTCGAGTATAATTGCACACGAGACTGTATTCTTTACAAGGATTTTGTTTCTTAGCTGATTGTAAAATTTGATAAAATTGGGTTTGCAGATTGCGGCCAGGAGAACACATTGAAGAACGGGGACGTGATTCAGTGCCGGGAGTGCGGTTATCGTATTCTCTACAAGAAGCGTACCCGCAGAAGTAATTTTCTTATCCCAATTCAAGCAATTTCTTTATTTTACGCTTCGTTGAATATCTATGCGTTTACACGGTGATTCTGTAGCTTTTTATATTTGATTAAAAAGCTTGATTGGGGTATTGCATATTTTGAGAGTATTTGAAAATGCTTCTTATTTTGTTGCTATTGTCTTTGATTTTGGGAGGGAATTTTCTGAGATGGTTGTCCAAGACTAAACTTCGTGGAAATACAGAATCTTCATGTGGTTTTCGTGTAGAAGATTTTGAAACTTTTGGTGTACGAATTATGTTGGCATAGGCAAAATTTCCTAGTTTTTCTGCACTAGGAAAAATCTCCATTTTAGATGGCCACCTGTTTCCTTATTGTTTATCCCCATTTATTGGAAAGGGAATGATGTGCAACTAAATTGTGCATAAAATAATTCTTTGTATCAGTTAGGAGTAGTTTACTTGGGGTTTTCCTTTTATTTTCGGGAAGAGGTTCTGGTGTTTTACTGCAAGAAACTGTGTAAAATCAATGTTCTATAGCTGGAAGGTCCTGCTGAAATCAGAGCTTTAGTGCTTGTGATATGTAGTTGAAATAATGAGGTTGTCTTAATGATGAAACTTTAAGGGCATTCTTAAGGCCATTGCATCTGGTTATTATTTCATATAAATTAAAGTCTATTTACCTTTGGCACTTCTTGATATAATTGAACAGTCCAGGCGCAATGGGAAAGTAATAAATATAAATAAGTGTTGAATTCTCAATTTGTTGGAGGCTTATCTATATGAACTAAAATATATTTGAGAGAGAAAGAGAGAGAGAATCTTTGTGTTTATTCTTGTGTTAGCAAAAGAAGTATTTTCTGTCTTTTGTATTGGTAAGTTGAATATCTTGTATCCTTGGAAGATCTGGCATGATGTGGAATCTTTAGCTTTGTATATAAACTTCCTCTTCCGTTAGATTTTGCGTCTTTTGTTGTTAACTTTTTTCTATCTACTAATCAACTTCTTCTACCAATCAAAGTCAAATATCAATATAATCACGTAGATCTCATCATCACTCATTATTATCCACACATCAGGTAACATCCCCTAGGTTTTCCCTAACACGTCCTTTAAGAGCACATTAACTCTTCACTACCCATCTGCTTTGTTTGCGTCCTAAAAGTTAGAGTAGCGGTCATCTTTTATTTGTCTAATGATAATTCGTTTTCGTTTTCTTTCAAGTTGTGAGTTGGCCTCAATTAAGACTATTTCCAATCCGCCACCTACCTTTGTGGGGGGTAGTACTAGTGAAATAAATGAATGCAGAGCAGACTTAATGGACCATACTCGAGCTTTGGACGGATCTCATTACTAACAGAGGTAGGGACGTTGATTATGAGATTGGAGAGGGGGAATGTTGACTCTTGAAATAAATGAACACAGAGCAGTCACAACGGACCAGACTTGAGCCTTGAACGGGTCTCATCACTAACTAACATGGGTGGGGATGTAGATTTTGAGATGGGAGTCTTGTTAAGAGGGTTGATGTTTAAGATAAAAATGTAACTTATGGCAAGTTTGTCAATAACTATGGACCGCAATCTACGGTAGGCCGTTTGGATTTGGTATTTTAAGCATTCATATTTTCCTTTTCTCTAACCCAGAAGATGTTTCTAATTCCAAACCCCCACTAGCTAGGCTTGGTGGACGCTTAAAACCAACGTACGGATCTAGCTAGTGCTTTGCTTAAAAAAAAAAAAAAACAGAGATGTTTATAATCAGAATCAGCAGACGGTAGTTGGTCATGCTTTTGCCAAGATAAAAAAAACCAAGGCAGTAGAAAACCAACTGAAAATTAACCCAAACTGAATTTATTCGGTTTAATTTGGGTCAGTGTAGTTCTCTTTCTCTCCAAAAGGAGATTTTCCTTGACCTTGTCAAATTGGGTCATAAACGACGGCTTTGTAGTTGATAAGCCCCGGCCCTACTATTAAGTATTGGTACTTAATAAACCTCTATAACTTGCAGTAGTACCTTGTTGACTGAAGATTCAGTTTTCCGTACTGTTTCTAACTATGATTTGCATTGCTTTTTGCAGTTGTCCAATATGAAGCACGTTGAAACTCCCATATGTTGAAGGCCTGGGTGACAAGTGGATAATAATCATACCATGAAAAAAAAAAAAAAAAACCATTCCTACTGCACTATTATTAAATATTAATACTGCTACAATCGTCGTTGTCTTCATGTTTGTCGATACTGTGGAACTGTTGCTCGGTAATTGTACGCTCGTTTAGTGTTCTTGATTTTGGTTGTCTTCATGCTCATCGATATTGTGGAACTGTTGCTCAGTAATAGTACTCTCGTTTAGTGTTCTTGATTTTGGTTGCATCAAACTTTGCTTTCTGCGTTCTAAAAATGTAACTTGTTGGTCCTATCTTCGTGTTCATAATCGTGGTAACTAATTTGCTTGTTCCTTTTCATATTAGAATTACTGGCTTCACGTTGTGCGCTTTACTTTGTTGGAAAGTAACTAAAATATAGGTTGATTTGCTGTTGGAGTAGTGATATGGGACTTGTAGTCAACATTAAAATTTTACTGATAGCTTGAACGCAAAACAGAAGCGAAAAGCCCATCAACTTAAGATTTTACATTTTATTAGATGTGCTGTTTACAAGCCTAGCAAGGGTTGCAGATTGAGATTAGATGGTATCGCTAATACAACCGTGGGATGTGGTGGTTGGACGGTTGCCGGAGATAAGGGTGGTAGAGGGTGGCCTGAGATGAGGGTGGAATCAGCCGTGGAAGGCGGCAACCTCGATTCCTCTATTATCATCGGCAACTGGTGGATCATATTTGCTGAAAAGTCTATATGAGGAGATGAGAGTGAGACATGCATAGCAAAGTGCAACAATGAATGTTATTGCTATAGATGCTGTAGCCCTCCGGCAGAAACCGCCAAAAGATCCACAAGCTTGGCTCCATCCAACTGCAAAATCCCCATTATATGCCAAGTACACCACCTCTGTCGATATAGCTCCGGCCGCCAGTATTATGTATGTCAGAAGCTGCACAAAACAGCGTCGAATGTTACGCCTAACAATAACTAAAACCTAGTTATTGCTCAAAATTCTGTCATGAAGTGATGCGATTTTGACACTTTTGACATGAATGTTATATTGAAAGTAAATCTGTGCGATTCAAGAGTAACTTTTCGCTTTTCGACAGTCATGCTAAACAACCTGGTCGAGAACGAAGAACGACCAAGCTCGAGACATGGAGGTCGGCTTTGGCACGGCGGCCACAATCGCGGAGAGAAGGGAGTAACCAGCACAAATGCCACTAGCATGGACCAAGTATCTGCACAAACAAACAACCCTTTTAGCCTCTCACAGAAACTACAACTTGATCATTTATAAGCCAAAAAAGGCCCAAAATATCTACCGAAAAATACCTGAAAGCACCAATATCAGAATAGTTAAGGGACCCGAAATCATTACTCTGCGAGTCCTTGAGCATGATGACTAGAGCCACAACACACAGAGCCATAGGCAGGAGGCGGAGAAGTGTCTCCGCCGTACGCATGGCGGAGCTTCCATTTTCATCTTCACCAGCTCTACTTGGTCCCTTTTCGACTTGTGTCTTATCTTTCATTCTCTTGCCCTCAATTGCACGTAATTTTTTGAGCCTCTGCAGCTGTTTATCAAGAAAGGTAGTGGGCGGGTGCGTGGGTGTGGGGTGTGGTCATAGTAGGTAGGGTGTACCACTAGTTATTAATGAATTTAGGTAAGGTTGGGTGAAAATGAAATAAATGTTCATTAAAGCACGATGCACTTCTCGGTCAATTTTTTTCGTCCGTCCCAAAATATTATAGATCACTTTTATTTTAAAAATATAGTCAAAATATTAGTTAGTAGTATTACATTATATATTTTTATTATAGATCACTTTTTTATTTTAAAAATATAGTCAAAATATTAGTTATTAGTATTATGTTATATGTTTTCATTTAATGTATATTATTATCACCAAAATAAATTAGTTGAAATAAAATATTTAATAAATGAAAATACATACTACCTCCGTTCTATAAATATAATCCATTTCTATTTTCGTAAAGATTAAAAAAAATATAATTAATTGTATTGAAAAAGTAAAATTCAAGATTATTTTCCTAATATGTCATCTCATTTATTAGATACTTTATTTCAACTAATTTTTTTATGATAACAACGTGCATTAAATGATGGTATAAAAGATAAATAATATTTTAATTACATCTTTAAAAGGAATGTGACCTATATTCTGAAATGGAAAAAAAGAATAGTTTATTATATTTTTAGGACGAAGGTAGTATTAGGAAGTAATCTCAAGTTTTAACTTTTTAATACCATTAATTAGTGCAATTTTTTAAATTTTTATAAAAATAGAAATGAGCTATATTCATAGAACGAAGATAGTATTTATTTATTTTTTGAATAGAATAGTTTTATTTATTTCTTATCCCCTCGGTGTGTATTTGTCGTAACCACTGTTTTGACGATTGCATGCATATGATCCCTTGGACAAAAGAAGCAAGAGAAATGCTAGTTTAACAAAGAAGACGACTGCGTACACGTTAAGAAAATACATAAATAACATGGAAGTGTAATAGTTGTTGGTTTTAAAAATAATATAGCATGTGAAAAAATATAATTACAATAGTATATATATATATATGTTTTACTTCACTTACAATATCCTATTTATGCGTGGACATATCAATATGCTCATGCTCTGACAATAATGTTCAAGAACGCTCGAGCGTTCTTTAATTAAGGAACGCTCGGGCTATTTTGAGGGTCCGTTTGATTTCCGTTTGAAATTTAGGACCAGATCTAGAATCTCCACGACGAGAAGAAGCTCCAGCAATTTTGAAAATTTTTCGGCAACATCGTATGGGCTCGTGGTGGCCGGTCAAAGTTTGGCAATATTTTTGGGCAAAAATATTTCCAAAAGTTTGACCGGCCACCACGGGCCCATACGATGTCGCCGGGAATTTTCAAATTTCTTGAGCTCCCCCTCGTTGTGTAGATTCTAAATCTGGTCATGGATTTCAAAACGGAGGTCGAACGGACTCCCAAAATAGCCCAAGCGTTCCTTAATTAAAGAACGCCAGAGCGTTCTTGAACAAGCCTGCACACACTGATGTGGAGGTTGCAAGTGGTTGAGAGTCTTCCTCACACATTGATCTAAACCACTTACGGCCCTCTGTATTAGTGTGAATATATTAATATGTCCAATAGCAAATGAAGAGGTAGAACCTTATTGATTACATAAGACAAATCACTTTAGTCTTCTAGCATGTCTATGTGAAAAATTAGCAACTAATAATCTCAAAGAGACTCTACATAAGATTGATTACATGTGATTTTTGACATTTTGCTGGGAAATCTAACTATATATAAAATTAAAAGACCTATCTAGATAAAGTGTTTAGGTGGCAGTGCCACGTTTGTTATTAGTTTTAAGGATTAATTATTTTTATCATTTAATTTATTCTATTTTTTTATTTGGTGTTGGTTACTTATTTTACTTATATATATATTCTAATTTTTGAATTAATTTATATAATTTTATAAATTCTTTTACATTTAGTGTTGCATGCATAAATGAAAATGTAATAAGAGATCAAAGTTATAATTTACAACACCTACTAAATTAATTCAAAAATTGAGAATTAAGATTTTCTATATATATAAATATATATTAATTCTTGGATATTATATTTTAATTATTTATTTTCAAATTATATATATATATATATATTACAACAAAATAAAAAAGCAGAAAACAACTACCTACCAAATATTTTACAACACCTATGAAATTATATATATATATATACATATATATATATTTTATTAACAAAAATTGAAGTGCGAACTTGGCATGGTGTCACGTATGTAGTTGTTTTTTGCTTTTTTTTTTTTTTGAAAAAACATATTTACATATTTAAAAAATTATATAAAAAGCATTTTTCTTATTTTTACCACTTTAAAAGGATATTTTTGGATAGTTTTCATGAGGATTATGCATTTAGTGATTCAAATCAATGCATATAAACTTAGGCCTTGTTCTCTATACAATAAATTTCATCTAGTTTAATTTATTTTTTTTCCTCTCGTATTATTTTTAACCATTTAAATATTAATTTGATAATTTAGTTTTATTTTTAATATATTTTCTTCAATCCTCAACCACACACGTGATATAAAACTCGAGTAAACTAAAATTATTTTGAGAAGAAACGCTTGAAACCTAAGAGCATGTCCACGGATGTTGCTGAGAAAGTGTTTATTTGAAATGATATGGATGAGAGAAATAGTAAGAAGGTGATTATTTTATTGGAAAATGAATGGAAAGAGGTGTAATGAAAAAAGATCGGGAAAAGGCAAAAAGTGGAGAGAGATAAAAATAAATTTAAAAATAATAATAAAATAGTAGTCTATGATGTTGGAAAGGATTTTGGAATATAGAATGATGTTGGGAAATGATGATGAAAAAGTGATGCAAAAATGATAAAAAAAAAAGTACAATAAATAAGAGAAAAGTGATTTTAAAAAATGAGAAAATTGGAAAAAAAATTAGGAAACACATGGGTCCCACACACATTTTTGTGTCTCTCTCCTCCTACACATTGTTGCTGGAAAGGATAATTCGGGATGCGAGTGTTAACAAACTTTTAAAAATGAATTTTCAGCGGTAGGAAGATAGAGAACGAGTACAGTTGAATGGTTGAGATTTAATAATATATGTAGATCCTATGAAATATATAAATGTGATTTGTTTAAACAAGTTTGAATTTTAAAAAATATGAGAAAGAAGGAAAAGGAGTGTTGTTGCTAACATGCTCTAAGCAAAAACTCGTGGTATTAGATACGTGACTAACAAACTCGTGGTACTTGATCCTTTCTATCCCGCTTAGTAGTACTCCATCCTCGAATAGACGTATTTGGCATTTTAATAAGGATGGTGTTTATTCTGTGAAGAGTGGTTACCATTTGCTGAAAAATAGACAGGATGCTGCTCTTGCATCCACGTCAAAGTCGAGCGGGGCTTGGTGGAGTTTTATTTGGAAGTTGGCTATACCTCCTAAGGTGCGCGTATTTGTGTGGAGACTCATTCATTCAGCTATTCCCTCGGGGAAGAATTTGGTTAGAAGACACATTAGAGCTGATGCTGGGTGTTCGAGATGTGGCGGTTTGGAGTCAAACCACCATGTGTTCCTTGATTGTTGGTGGGTGAAAAAGGTGTGGAAATGCTCCGACTGGTGGAGGGAAATTAAGCAGCTTAGCCATCTTGGTATTGTCGATTTGGTGCGGGCCTTCTCGGCGGGGATTCATGGTGAGGGAGTGGAGCTATTTTGCATTTTGCTTTGGTTTATTTGGCAGAAGAGAAATAACTCGCTCCATGGTTTGCCGGGTAAGGAAGCTGAAGTTATGGTGTCCTTGGGATCTCAATTCTTGGAGAATTTCCAGAAGGCCCAATCGTTCTCTGGATGGCCGGAAGCTAACTCCCTGGTTCTTTCTCTCGACCTCTCTAGGAGTTGGAAGGGCAGAGGTACGTGCGAGAATGGTTTATCCTTATTTATAGATGTCGCGCTTTGGGACGACTGCATTGGATTGGGAGGTTGGGTGTGTGACTCAAATGGAGTTGTTTTTGCTGCGTTTGCTGCTAGAATGCTAGGTATCTTCAGTCCAACATCGGCCGAGGCTCTCTCCTTGCGGTTTGGGCTGCGGTTCCTTCTCGATGCAAACCTCCGTGTCCAAAGGGTGTTCACTGATTCCTCCAATGTGATCAAGGGAATGAATACAGCTTCTCGGAATGATCCTGATGAGCCTATCATTTTTTATATTATTTCGCTTCTCGTCATCTTAGACTGTGGATCATGTAGTCATTTGGAAAGGAATAGTAATTTTGTGGCTCATGGGATTGCTAGACGAGTTGTGAATGGAACTTCGAACTGTCTTTGGCTTGATTGTTTGCCAAGACTTCTCTCATCGCTTTTGAGTGGTGATCCATGTTCTTCATCTATGAATGAATGAATTTCCTTGTTTATTTTCAAAAAAAAAAAAAAAAAACAAATGCTATAGAATATGCAATTAGCAAAAATGGAGACTTCCATTCAAGAAAACATAAAAAACAAAAAAATAATAATAAAAATGCAGACGTCTAGTGAAATAATAATAATAAAATAAAAAACGCTTTGAAAAATTTTCCAGCTCACGAATTACAGCCAATCATTTGCTGCATTTACCCTAACACAATTTCATACAAGCCTTCCTCACAGATCGAAGATTGATTTTTTCTTAAATCCAACGTAAGATCTTTTGGGCATACAAACTTTTCTTCTGCTATCAATCGCATCTCATAAGGATAAAGACGAGGGAGATCAGGTATGGGTACAGAAAAAGGGGACAGTCAACACCAGCACCGCCGTGAGGATCAACCGCCGCCACCGCAGTACGGAACCTTTCAGGGTGTCGCTAATCACCCTCCTCCAGCGGTGATCGGCTTCCCTCAGCCTGTTCCGCCGCCTGGAGCCACCGGAGCTCCGCCGTCTCAGTATTACGCTCATGGTTATCAAGCTGTCCCAGGTATACGATTCTGCTGAGTGCTATTCTGCTACCTACGATTCTATGTATAACTAAGAAACAAGACAAGGATTGTCTAGTATTTGTGAGTCAACGGCCTTCAGGTAATTTTCTGATCAAATAATTGCATAATTGAGATGCATATGAAGGATAAAAGGGGTTGTTTGTATAATTGGGTTTCTTGAAATTCACTTAAAATTCTAATCTTTGGCTGAATTTTGCTAATCAAATAATTGAATTAGTGCAATGCATATGATTATACAACTGATCTCCCACCCATCCCTTGTGAGTCAACTGCCTTCTGTGAATTTTCTGATCTAATTGCATAACTGAGATGTATATGAAGGATAAAAGGGGTTGTTTGGATAATTGGGTTTCTTTAAATTCACTAAAAAATCTAATCTTTAACTCAAATTTACTAATCAAATAATTGAAGCACTATCAGAAGTATCACCTCAAGAAATAAGCAAATCCCAATTTGCTTTAGGTTTGTGTAACAGTATTTCTTAATTCCATTCCGTAGACAACTTCTTGATCTACAAATAAACATTTGATTGCTATTCCAGGTTATGCTGTTGCAGAAGGAAGACCAGTAAGGCAGCGGCGTCTTCCTTGTTGTGGTATTGGCATGGGATGGTTCTTGTAAGTCATCGTCTCATTTCGTTCTCTGTATCAATTAATACCCATTAATTTTGCTAACACCTGCATATGTAATTTGGAGTTGGTGCTCGTTTTCTTTCTCGTGTTGTAAACTTTCATCTTTAGATTGACCTTGCTGTCCATGATTGGACTTTGGAGCCATCATAGAAACTTAATTATCAAGAAAAGCAAAGGCCTCTATATATTTCAAAGTCCATCTACCTAATCTATCATCACATCTTCACTATATCTATCCAAGAAACTTGAGTAAACTGCTTATTTGTTGATAGAGCTATTTATTGATCATTTTGTAGGTTTATTATTGGTTTCTTCCTTGCTGCAATTCCGTGGTATGTTGCAGCAATAGTTCTATTCTGCTCTAGAATTGATCCTCGTGAGAAGCCCGGATATGTTGCAAGCACTATTGGTGTAAGTACTCTTTAGCTTCTCAATTAGGAGCACGTTTGGCAAGTAGTTTATAAACATGTTTGGTTGGTTAGTGTTTGTAAACTAGTTATATATATGAATGGTGGAGAAATGGCGTCGGGAAGTGTGTGTGAAAATAGCAAATTGGAAAGTGTAAGGCATTATTTTAGTATACTGTATTGGACAGTACTCGACTGTATGACTGAAGACGAAATATTGACCCCATGTTTGACGAGGCTTACAAGAGATTATAAGTTGGTCAAACTCAAACTACACATTCTGTAGGACTCACAAATTTAACCCACTTTTCGGAAAACCACAATCTTAAGCAAGTGGTTAAAAGAACCACCAAACAAGCATCGAGTGCGCTAAAGGCACCAAACGATATACATTTGCTCTTCTTCGCCGTTACATTTTGAACCCGTTGCACTTTCTTTTGTGCAGGCTATTCTTGCAACTATTGCTATCATCTTTGGACTTACGAACACGGACTGGTGAATCGCCTCTATAGAGTCGTACGGTTGGACGCAGGCGCTAATATCTTCCAAAAAGCTAGCTTGAGTTATTTACTGTTGGCGTTGGGCTTGGTTCTTACTATGTGATATTGTATGTAATTACACTGTGATTGTTGACCTCTGTAATATCATTTTCATGTGTATAGGATACTTCAATTATGTCTATAGTTCATAATAAGCATTCTCTTGCAAATGTGGCTCTTAAGCAAAATGCAACAAATATTTGAATAATCAATGCAATGAGTGATTGAAAATCATGTACAGAAAAATATAATTTTGAGTAAGTTGCATGAAATCAGCTCTAAATAATGATGGATCTAGGATTTTTAACTGGGGGTTATAATAATAAAAAAAAATTAATTCGATTAAAATTATGTATTATTTTTTTTGTCTATGTTGCCTTTCGAAAAAAATTTTGGGTCGAGGGGCCTCCGACGCGTGTGAGCTCCCCTTAAATCCGCCCTTGGCTCGAAATATGATTGTTTATCGGATTCATAAACTTACAAGTAAACTAACAAAAAGAATTAACAATAAGTGCTTGTTTGACCGTTATATTTTAAAGAAAGTGTGTGATCAAAAGTAAATGATTTTATATAAAATCTTGAAAATCATTGTTTTCTTTGTTCCGTTGAGATGGACATATTTTGTTTTCTAAAGAGACCATAAGAAATCATACTGTTGTTGGAAAAAGACTTTTTACTATTTAAATATAAGAATTTACTTTTTTAATAAAATAAAAATGTACATTAAATAGCAGTACATTTTTTTTAAAGCCTTGTAGAGTACATTCGCAAATGAAGAAATTACAACACACTAACAAATAAAAAGGAGTATAATAATTTGGAACAAATGAATTTAGAAAATAAATTTATCTCAGTGAGACCAAAAAGAGTATTTTTAGTTTGCATGTTGAAAATTAATTAAAAAGGTGAATATCTCGTCTGTCCCAATTATATAATTATATTAGTTTGACTTTTTACAAGAGTTAAAAATATTATTTTAAAAATAAATCATGTAAACAACTTTCCTTCAGTCTAAAAAACTAATTAAAATGTCAAATAAATTTAAAATGGAAAAACTACCAAATAGGTATTTTTATTTGGCAAGAATGCCACTTAGGTATTCAGAATGTCTCCTGCGACACTTAGGTCATTTTTCTAATTTATTTGCGCACTTAGGTATTTTTCGGTGGCTTGAGTATATTAAATGAATAAAATATTAATTTTATTATTTGACCACCATTAAAATATTAATTTCCTATTTTTTATTTATTTTCCTTTTTTTCATTTTCTAATCAGATTATTATTATTATTATTATTATTATTATTATTATTATTACTACAACATAAATGGTCCAAAAAAATGTGTCGATTGTGCTTTTAGTGCAAAATACAAAAAAATCTCTCAAATAGTCAAAAAAATTTATATGCGTTTGTTCCTTAATCAATTTTATCGAATTAATTAAATAATTTTACCGAAAATCTTCAACGTAGTAGCATTTGTTTACGTTTTATTTTGCATTAAATACCCGCACATTTTGATTTTAATCAAACGTTAACAATAAATATAATTTTATGAAGATATAGTAATTATATTTATTTTTAACGGTTGATTAAAATCAAAATGCTACTACGTTGAAGATTTTCGGTAAAATTATCTAATTAGTGTCAAATTAATTCGATAAAATTCATTATGAAACAAATGCGTATAAAATTTTTTTAACCATTTGAGCGATTTTTTTTCTATTTTGCACTAAAATCACGACACACTTTTTTTGGACTAGTAATAATAATAATAATAATAATAATAATAATAATAATAATAATAATCTGATTAGAAAATGAAAAAAAGGGATAATAAATAAAAAATGAGAAATTAATATTTTAATGATTGTTAAGTAGTAAAATTAATATTTTATTCATTTAATATACTCTGGCCATCATCAGAAAGTACTTAAGGAGGCAAATAAATTAAAAGGAGTACCTAAATATTGTGGGAGACATTCTTAATACTTAAATATGACATTCTGGCTTGAGGCCACCAAAAAAAGAAAGAAAAAAAAAAACTCCAATAAAAATTGAAAGATTTTGAGACAAGTTGTGTAAAATGTGTGAGTGGTGATTATTTGTGAAACCCAACAAGAGAAATAGCTGAGCTGCTGCGAGTTTACTGGCGAGCAGAGAAGACCTTGAATTTATTTATTACACTGAAAAAGCAGCATACCACTCGTCTGAACAAAGTAAGAGAATCTCATTCCCATGTAGTAGTACTCGTAGATTAGATATTTAGATTTAGATTGTCTTCCTCCTTGTTCGAAAGCGAATTTGATGATTCTTCTCAATTAGCATCTTAAGGTATCTTCAACAGTCATCCCCTGTCTCTCGATTTACTTTCTTTCTCTTTTATTTATTTATTTTTTGTTTCCCCATTATCATCTGTGATTCTCCTCCCTTTGCCAACTGTTTATGAATTGATTCATGGATTTAATGAATTGCATCTTGGGGCTGTAAATTGTTGTTTTTTCATGGGGTAAAGCTGTTGATCCATGTACGGCTTCCCTTTTTCGATTTTCCCATAATTTTTGTCGACAGAATTTCCTTGAAAATTTTCAATTTACAAGTATAGGATGGTTGAGGTGTACAAAAATGGGCCAAAGAATTAGCCCACTAATTTTGACTAGGAAGAAGATGTAGCTGGATCTCTTAGTGTGGGCCCCTCCGGCTATGTAGCCGTTGCTCTGTTTGCGTTTCAATTTTCGGTTCTGAATCTTGAATTCATTTCCAGAAAGACTTCAATTTTCTGTTTTGAGTTTTGAATTCGCTTTCAGTTTTACAGCAACATTTTAGTGTGGATTCACTTTGTGAAAACTGAAAACAGCAAAGAGAGCGGAACATTGTCACTCAATCTTTTCTCGTTCCAGCATGAAATATTTGTATGCTTTTGAGTTTTGTATTCATTTGGAAGAATTAAGACATCCTTGTATAATGTCCCAAGACATCCCATGTTCGGACAGCATGTAATACCTCTATCTACTGCAAGATTTATAATCTATATTGAAAAGTTCCTTTTTTGGAGGCTTTTATGCCAATGGCGTCAAGCTCCAAGATTCTAGAACAAGAACTCGATCACATCAGCAACCTCCCAGAGCCAATCAGATGTCTAATAGTCTCTCGTCTTCCAGTCGAAGAACTCGTACGAACAAGCGTTCTATCGAAAAGATGGCAACATACTTGGAAAAACGTCCCACATCTTAACTTTGATGTGACGAGAATAACAAAAACTTGTAGGCAACTTTTTCATCCCATCCAAAGAGATCGCTTGAACAATCCTTTCAAAAGTTTTGCTCAGCGAGCCGAGTATGTAACCGAACAGCTTCGTGTTGCTGCTCAACTGGTTAATACTATACTTAGCGCTCACGTGGGCCCCATCACTAGTTGCAAGATTTTTCAATTTCCTATAGGTTTTCAAGAACCGATAGATTCCATTATATATCTCACTAGGGTGAAAGGAGTTCAAAAACTCTCTCTTTCGGGTCGACAATGTATGAAGCCACCACTCCCTTTTCCTTCATGGGGAAATACCCTTCAAGTCCTTGAAATTAGCAACTATGCCATTGAAGATGCTTCGATTTTCCAAGGATGCGATGGTTTGCATACTCTGAGATTTAAGACAGTTGAGTTAGGCAATGAAGTTATGGATGAAATATTAACTTACTGTCAAATTAGAGAATTGAGACTACGGTCTTGCACGGGGATTGAAGATCTCGTGATATCTGATAAAAACCTTAAAATCTTGGAGCTACAGAGGATGTCTTTTCGTGTAATAAACATATACGCGGAGTCTCTAGCTGTACTTGTGCTTGATAACATTGAGTGCCCGGTTACTTGTCTCATCATTGAAGCACCTTCTGTGGTGAAATTTTATGCTTTCCGTGTGAGAGAGAAGCAAGAAACAGGGTCTCGTAGACGTAGAGATTGTTTCGAAATGGAGGATCTTCTTAGTCGTTGCAGTGGGATCTTGGTAAGGGTACAAAATGAATTTTACTGCCAGTTATTTACCGTTTGTTACTACTTACTATTGCTACTATTTGCGTACTTTCTTGTTGTTTGTATGTTTCGTAGGGCTCGTCTAACGATGGCACTCAGACATTCTACGTAAGTCCGTTCAAGAAACTTCAGATGTTATCAGCAACAGTGAATCTCAATAATATCAGAGAAGCAATTGTACTGTCCTACTTTCTCCAAGAGTGCTCCAGCCTGAAAACTCTACAAATTTATCTTCCCGTAAGTACGCGTGTTTGCTTGGTTTGACTTTTATTTGTCTACGAAGTTACTTTTTAGTTTAAATAGCGATGAAGACCCTGACTTTGAAATGTGCTAGATAATAATGATTATAGGTATGAGTATGCATGAGTATGCAGATCAGATTAAAATTTGACTTTAACTAAATAGCAAAAGATAATTTTTATTCCCCTCCACCCCACCCCACCCCCGCCCCCCGGCCCAACCACCCCAATACGCAAAGTTTGGTTTTATAGGGGTTTCTTTTAGGGTTAATAGTGGTGGCACATGAAATGTATCGATAATAATCAACAGTGACTTGAGATGTGTGATTTGTATTGAATTTGGTTCTAATTGAGTAGTAAAAGCTAATTTTTAGATAGAAAAAAGTTAAAATGGACACGGGCTAATTTGATTTGTCTTTGCTTCTAGGGCAACGAAGTGGCTAACGTGAACCAAACCTTGGAAAACCATCTGTCATATCCCGAGCATTTGTTTTGGGACAGAAAGGAGACATTCGAAAGCGTCCAGAATAATTTGAGTAGAATATGGATTGGGGATGTCGGTGGGACGGAGCTCGAAATGGGATTTGCAAAGTATGTAATCACAAGAGCTCCGAAGATGAAAAAAATCGCCGTTGAATGCGTCCAGAGCTGTACAAATGATGTGTTGAGGTTGTTGAAGCTACCTAAAGCATCCATGGATTTGTCTGTTGTTGTGAAGCATCCATTACTGAAGAATGCCTAATAATAATGATGACAATATGCCAAATAATAATGGTGACAATCCTGTTTAGATGACAAAAGGCTTGTTTGTTGTAAGCAATTTTATTGATGTAAGTATAAGTGTGATAATTATGAAGATAATGTTGTACTTGAATAAATTGTATGAGGACATGAACTGGTGTTGAGATATTAAGGGTTTAATAAGGAATTTGATTTTTGATCTTTTTTGGTTCATAAATTCGATATTTGCTTTTAGAGAAAAAAAAAATACTAATATCGATATTTGCGGCCTTTTCTGTATTTGAAAAGGCTTCATGTCGCTGTATTTCGTCTAGCCTAAGATGTAGAAAAGTTGATGCATTAAGGTTGTAGAATTTTGACGTTTAAACTCAATTAATGCAACATTATTGATCGATATTCTAAAAAGCGTAAAGCGTGATTATGTGGTAGGACCACGGTTCAAGTTTTTACAAATTTAAATGGGTGTAAGCATTAAATGTGTGATGCATAAACGTAAAATAAATAAAACGTGACAAGTCGATATGATCAAATTTTGCGTTTAGACATTGCTTAAGTAAGATTGACGAGAAAAAAGTAATAAATGTTTTTGAACGAAATAAAAAGATATGGAAAAAGTGTTACATGTTTTTAATGAAATAAAAGATAAGTGGACTATAAAAAAAAAAAAAGATAAGTGGAAATTAATAAATGTTTTAGGAAGAGAGGTAAATAGGAACTTCAAAAAAGTGTAATATTATTCATGCATTCAAGAAAGTGTAATATTATCCTTAAAGCGATATTACAGTAATTATGTATAATGTAACATTAATTGATTTACTATTTTAAATCTTAAATACAAGTAATTATGTTTTTTTTTTGGGGCGCATACCGAGAAGGGCTCCTCTAATCATGTCGAGTCTTCTTCATTGACTGGGACGTGCTACATAAGCCCATTCAAGAAACTGCAGATGTTTTCGACAAGTTTGGATTTAAACAACATTAGGGAGGCAATAATTATGTCGTACATGTGTTTATAATCATGTTTAGAAATAGTTAGAAATAGTGACCTTGTTATGCTTGGCATGATGTTGTTTTTTCGCACATCACATCACTTTTAAATCAATGATTATCAAATTGGTCACGTGTCTGTTGTGTATACTTTGTTGTACCATTAGGATTTTCCTAGAAATAGTTTGTTTCTGTGTCAATGAGTAGTCAAAAAAGTGATTCTGGATTTTACTTATCAGCAATATAAGTAATTTTTATGGGGAATAGTCGTATACCCCGTGCATGTATTGTGAATGTGCGTCTTTGTTAATTACTTGTTGACAGGTCTAAATGCCCCCAACCTGATCTTCGAGGCCATTATCGGGGCCTGGCTTATAAGAGAAGTGTCGGAATGTACTATTCATCTGCCATCGATCGGCGTTGTGGGTACGACCCTTTTGCCAAGTCTTTTTTTTTTTTTTTTTTTTTGCTTTCATTGGTCGATCTACCTGTGCTGAACACTTAGTACCATGCACGTAGTGGGAAGCCAACATGATGCCTTGTCGTTGATGATCAAGATATCGGGACAAATACTACATAGGATTGAGAGAAGGTATTTACCTTTCAATTTATTACTTCATATTCTGTCTCTCATCATTGTGCTCTTCCCTTTTTTTTTTTAATAATAATTCTGGGTCCATACATGTTGAGCTACAAAAAAACATAGTTTTACCATATGTTAAGCAAGTTGAGCTACGTAACTAGAAATATAAATGTTTAGAATTGATCTTGAGCGATGAATATGGGCAGAATATGAAAGACACAGAAATACAGAATAAACCTTATCCATGTTTGTCTTAGTTTGAGGTTGCGTCTATCTCCAAACTGTTGTGGTAACCTAATATATGACGATGATTATTGTTGTACAAGACATCAACTTATATATAACAAAGCTCGATTCTTGCTTCCTTTTTATACTGAAATTCTAGGATGACAATCGACAATGTTAAGTCGATATGTGTGCAACATATTGGACTCTGCATCTTAACAAAAGTTTCATTGGCTAAGTTAAACAAATGAATGGCATCAAGACTTTATTGGGTGTTTATGCACTATCTGGTGTATAAATGTATATCTTAATTCAGTGTATGACAGATAAACATTGTGTACCATGAGGGCTTGATGCAGATTTGGATAGAATATTGTTGATTTGTACTAATTATCATGCAACATGCCTCACAACCACCAACATATTTATGGTCAACTAATCCCTCTTAGCCAGCGCTTGAGACAAATGTGCAAAAAATTTAATTATCTTTAACTTGTTAATTAAGTCTGACATACTGTACTTAATAGTATTATAACCAACTCGATCTCTGCGACTCTCGGCCAAGAACACGTGCAAAAGCTTGGGTTTGGTCTTAAGGGTCTAAAAAAGCATTATTAAGATAATTATAATTAATTAACCTAACTAATCAGCTACCAGATCAAGAACTGATCTTTACCAATGAAACTTCTTTATCATGCTATGCATTCATTATTTTTACATATAGATTACAAATAATTTAAGAAATTCATTGTATTGTTTTCATGTTACCCTTTAGTCGATAGAGTACTATTCTCACATGTGATCAATTTTGCAATATCATAAAAGATTAGTGTTCCTTAGATGTGCTCGTTAATCTTTGAGTCCGTAATTTAGAAATTACTATCTTAAAATTTGACCAGCCGTTAGATTAAAAGTTTCTAATTTTTTTGAGTTGAAGCCATTTTTTTCGAGTTTAAGCCAATTAAAGCATATCTTCCTCAAATTTTCAGCTACAAACCTAGCTAATTAGTAAAATGCATTAGGCATCTCTCTCCCTCCCCCCATCCCACCCCCCACCCCTCCATGTTTCATTGGGAGAACTTGAAATTTAGAGACAAAATGGTCCATATGGGGACATGATTCCCACATTAATCTTAAAAACTCAAAACTCTAGACCCTCAGAATATGCCATTATCATAGTTATAAATTGATCTCTACCTCCTTGTCTCTTATAACCATTAACAACCTCTCTCTCTCTCTCTCTCTCTCTCTCAAGTAGAAATGAGTATTGCAGTGTTAATATTCTTGCTCTTCCTCCCAGCAATTGCTCTGAAATGGGCATGGGATATGGCGAATTGGGCATGGTTTAGACCAAGAAAGATGGAGAAATTGCTTAGGTCACAAGGACTCAAAGGCAATCCCTACAGTCTGATATATGGAGATAGCAAGAAAATGGCAGCCATGATCAAACAAGCGAATTCTAATCCCATCAAACTATCTGATGATATAGTTCCTCGCGCCATCCCTTTCCACCATCATATTATCAATAAGTACGGTATGTTTACTTAATTTCTCGCCTAATTCGGGCCCATGTTAAGATTAAATGTAAGTATATTTGTATCAAGTTACTTATTTTAAGAGTATGAGAGTACGGTTTCGAAAAAAGGGGGGAAAAAAAAAGAAAACCCCCTAACCATATGAAATGGAAACGTTTGGACTCTAGATGGAAAGAAAGAATTGAGCTGAAAACTATGATTCCATGGTCCGTCCTATGTTTTTAGTGCTGTAATATTTACTACAAATGTTGACCTTAAAAAATGAACGCCGATCTCCCTCTCCGAGTTGAGATAGCCGACTTCCATAAATGGGCTCCAATCAGAATCCCGATGACGACCCCGCATCCCTGCACACACAACAACCCGTTAGAGCCCTGGGCCACCGCAGCGGCGGTGGCGGCGAGGACTCCGATGATCAAGTCAACGGCTGGAAATGCAAGAAAGTATAAGGGAAGTCGGGTTTTGTTTGTGGATGTAGAAGATACATACCTTAACAAATGAAGGATCTCATCCTTATATAGGAGTGGCAATGGGTTTTGGTGGGCCGAGCTGTGGACTGGGCCTAGCCGAGGCCCAATAACCCATTATATTATTTACTAATTAAAGCTCCATCTTGATTCGAGGAGTAACAACAAACTTACAAAGTCTAGGTGCTGAACCCAATGGGAAAATGACAACTTTTAGGACTATTTTATTAGGTATATCGATTCCCTAATTGCTAGCAAATCCACGTAATTGATTCTGCAAAAATGGTATATTTTAGTGCATCCTTTTGAATAAAGAAATGAAATGATAAGCTAATGACTAAGCATCTTTAAGCATAATTAAACTAAATATATTTGTGTCGTGTCTATTTACTGAGTTCTTCATCTGCTATCTTCATCTGCTATCTCATTTCCTCCTTGATTGTCTCATCTAATTAGAACAACCAACATTATTGAATTAATACACTTGTTTGTCTACTTGGATTATTTTGATTAGATGTGACAGTTAAGGAGACTGAAAATGAGATATGAGACAGCCGATCTCGACTCTGCGTTAGTCCTATATTTGAATTCTTAGATTAATTTGAATACTATATTTTAAAATTTTAGCAAAACATGCAGGTAAGAATTCATTTTCATGGATTGGTCCAACTCCTAGGGTTTATATCATGGAACCTAATCTAATAAAAGAAATCTTGGTCAACAACACCACCTTCAAAAAGCCAACCCCAAACCCACTGACCAAATTTCTTGTGTGTGGATTATCTGGCTATGAGGATGAGAAGTGGGCTAAGCACAGAAAGATCATCAATCCAGCTTTCTACATGGAGAAATTGAAGGTAATTAATTAGTTAATTACCTGTAGCTATCTTGAAGAGTAAGAAATTATAATTCAGAAAAAAAAGACTAAGATATTCGAAAAATAACATTGCTTTTCGCTCAATCTTTCTTGGCAGCAAATGATACCGGCTATGTGTACGAGTTGCATTGAGATGATAAACAAGTGGGAGACGTTGGCTTCTGAAAAGGTCACAGTCGAGATCGATGTGCAACCCTATTTAGAGGATTTAACAAGTGATGTGATATCTCGAACGGGTTTTGGTAGTAGTTATGATCAAGGAAAGGCGATTTTCCAACTTCAAAAAGAGCAAGCAGAACTTACACGACAAGTTTTGCAATCCGTTTACATTCCTGGATGGAGGTAAATCCTTTCGTATTTGTGAATTCATTATCTCACACATCGTGTAATTCGCATGCTAAATGATGAATAATGTTGTTTATCAGCGATACTTACATTGATATCATGAGCACTAATTAATGATAAAATGCCAAATTAAAATCAATCGATCTATCACTGCTTAAATTCTAACCCCAAACTTTTATATATAGGCTTTTGCCAACAAAGAGAAACAGGAGAATGAAGGAGATTAACAATCAGCTGTGCACTCTTTTAAGGAATATTATAACCCAAAAATTGGAAGCGACTAAAGCAGGAATAGATACTACAGGAGGTGATGATTTGTTAGGTATTATGTTGAAAACGAATATGAAAGAAATAGAAGAAGAGGAAAATTATAACTTAGGAATGAGCATTGATGAAGTGATTGAGGAATGTAAAACATTCTACTTTGCCGGCCAAGAAAGCACATCAAATTTGTTGTCATGGACAATGCTCCTATTAAGCATGCACCCGCGTTGGCAAGTTCGTGCGAGAGACGAGATTTTGGATGTTTTTGGAAACAATTTACCGGATTTCGATGGGCTAAATCGTCTAAAGACCGTAAGTATTTGAGTACATTCATATATAGAAATGGTAATCAAAATCAAGAGTAGAAGTTTCGATAATCATCAGTAGTACGTAATCATGAATATACAATTGAAATAAATATTTGATTAGTACTGAATTTAAAATCGAAAGAAAATATAAGAAATACAAGATATTTCTTTCTTTTCTGACGCATATATAAGAAATAACTATTTATGAAATTAGACAAATTCATATTCTTTACTCCATAAATTTTGCAGGTAACAATGATTCTACACGAGGTTCTGAGGTTATATCCACCAGCAATTATATTCACAAGAACCATATACAAAGAAACAAAACTAGGATCAATGACTCTACCTCCTGGATTACAATTTATATTGCCAATAATCCTAGTTCATCGCGATCAACAACTATGGGGGGAGGATGCAGATGAGTTCAAGCCAGAAAGATTTTCCCAAGGAGTCGCAAAGGTGACGAATAATCAGCTTTCGTATTTCCCTTTCAGTTGGGGACCTCGAATATGCATTGGTAACAATTTCGCACTTATGGAAGCAAAAATTGCGTTGGCTATGATCCTTCAACGCTTTACATTCAAGCTTTCACCATCCTATACTCATGCTCCTTCGTTCGTTGTAACTCTTCAACCCCAATGCGGGGTTCATGTAATGTTGGGAAAGATATAGGAACGAATTTTTCACATTGCGTTTACATGAATTGCCTGTATTTAATATTTGTGTCACATGTCAGTCTTGTTTATTATTTGTTCGGATTTAAAATTCAATTTGGCAAATCACACTTGATAAGATGACGCAACTCTTACTATATTCATTTTCAAATATTATCCATAAATTCTAAAAATATATATATATATTTCTCTCACATTTCAGCATCATTTTTCACTTTTTAGTTTATATTTGTTTAGAAAATTATTTCCTTTGAAAGAAGCTATGTGAGACTGTTAGGAATACGAACGATAACTGGCAACAAGATTATAGAACAAAAGAAAGAACACGCAGATTTGTTTTACGTGGGAAACTCAAGATCTGGGTGAAAAACCCACGGGCAGAGACCAGAGAAAATTTCACTATATCAGAGATGGTTACAAGAGGAGATAATTTTCTAACTCTTACTATCAAATGCCATGAGCTATATGGCATGGTATATATAGGAGAAAAACAAACCTATTATTACTAGGATAAGAATACTAATCCTCGTAGAATGAGGAATATAAATCCTAATGGAATAGATAAACACCAATATCAGGATAATAGGGATAAAATCCTAATCCCAATAGAATTCTTCAACTTCTCCAAATTTGATTCAAATAGAATTCGGTCACAATCCCAACAATCTCCACCTTGACACAGTACATTGAATGAATGCAAAACCAATCTTTGACAAAAAAATTCTCTGTCTCTTCCACAAAAGCCCTGATGGCTAAACTTAATGGCCAACACCAACCAAATCCAAGCAATGCTCAAACTTGGTAATAGGAAGTGTCTTGGTCATCATATCAGCAGGATTATCATGAGTGCTGATCTTGCTTACAATAATATCACCTGAAGCTATAACTTCTCTCACAAAATGGTATCGGACATCAATATGCTTTGTCCTTTCATGAAACATCGATCTTTTGCAAGAAAGATAGCACTTTGGCTATCACAAAATACTTTGGTGATTTGCAAGTCTTCACCGAAGTTCTCCAAATAATCCTTTCAACCAAATAGCTTCCTTACAAGCCTCTGTAATAGCCATATATTACGCTTGATAGTAGATAAAGCAAGCGTAGCCTTTGTAAGGTCGCTTTCCAACCGATAGCACAACCACCAACGGTGAACACATACCACCGTAAGTGATCTTCTTTTATCAAGATCTCAGCAAAATCGGAATCAACATATCCAATTACTCCATCATTCGATCTCCCAAATTGTAAACAAACATTAGTTGATCCACGCAGTATCTAAAAATCCATCGAATCGCTTTCCAATGTTCTTTACCAGGATTTGCCATGTATCTACTAATCGCACCGATCGCATATGATAAATCACGGGCGTGAACAAACCATGGCGTACATGAGAGATCCTCTTGCACTAGAATATGGAACCCGAGACATGTATTCAATTTCTTCATCCGATCGTGGAGATAATGAAGATGATAATTTAAAGTGTCTTTGCTAATGGAGTCTTGTGACTTGGCTTTCTGCATATTAAATCTGCAAAGGACTTTCTCAATATACCCTTTCGACTTAGGTACAATTTGCCCGCTTTCTCTCTCTGAATTTCCATTCCAAGTATCTTCTTTGCAACTCCCAAGTCTTTCATCTCAAACTCCTTCTTGAGTTGTGCTTTTACCTTATTTAATTGTCTTGTGTTTGGTCAAGCTATCAAAGATATCATCAACATAAAGAAGTAAATATACAAACGACCGTCCGTCGTCTTTTGAAGTAAACACAACTATCATAATTACTTCTTCTGAAATCATGAGTGGTCATAAAAGAATCAAACCTTTTATACCACTGTCTTGGGGACTGTTTAAGGCCATAAAGAGACTTCTTCAACAAACATACGTAGTCTTCCTTTCGGAGACTTCAAAACCTTTCCATTCTTTGCATATAAATGTCCTCTTCAAGTTCTCCATGCAGGAATGCAGTTTTTACATCTAACTGCTCTAACTCAAGATCATGCATGGCCACAATACCGAGTAAGGCCCGAATCGAACTGTGCTTGACAACTGGAGAGAACACATCTGTGAAGTCAACACGGAACTTGATCAGTAACCTTTAGCGACCAATCTAGCTTTATATCTAGCATCTTCAACTCCTGGTGTTCCTTCTTTCCTTTTAAATACCCATTTGCAATGAACTATTTTCTTATCTTTCAGCTTCACTAAGTCCCAAGTGCCATTTTTACGAAGAAATTCCATCTCTTCTTGCATAGCAATCATCCATTTATGAGAATGCTCAAACCAGGCGCCTCACGAATATGAAGAACGTTCTTCACTAAAGTCAATATCCTCGGCTATATTTAAAGCATAAGCAACCAAATCGACTTGGCATACCTCTTTGGAGGTCTAATATCTCTTCTAGGCCTATCTTTAGCAATAGAATATTGCAATCTTTGGTGGTGGAACAAAAGTAGTAGCATCCTTTACCTCGGATTTGATGGTGGTGTTGATTGAGATTGCGGTTGTATATTTTCGACCGGTCGAAAACTCCACCTGAAAGTGCTTATTTTCTGTTTGTTTGTCAACATTCTCCAGAAGGTGAACTTCGAAGCATTGCAGATTCATCGAATATAACATCTCTGCTAATTATCACCTTTTTGGTTTCAGAACACCACAATTTATAACCTTTGACCCCAAATTTATAGCCAAGGAAAATACACTTTAAGGATCTAGGTTCGAGCTTACCATTATTCACGTGAACGTAAGCAGGACATCCGAATATTTTCAAATTTGAATAGTTACCTGGACTATCGGACCATATTTCTTCTGGAGTTTTCTTGTTTATGGCAATCGAAGGAGATCGATTAACAATAAAGCAAGCTGTAGAAACAGCTTCGGCCCAAAACGATTTCGGAAGAGCGGCATTGGAAAGCATACATCGCACTTTTTCAATCAAAGTCCTATTCATTCGTTCAGCTACCCCATTTTGCTGTGGAGTATGGGGAACTGTGTAGTGCCTTAATATTCCTTCTGATTTACAAAAAGCATCAAACTCACCAGAACAAAACTCCGAACCATTATCTGTACGAAAACGTTTTATATGTTTACCAATCTGTTTCTCAATAAGGGTTTTCCATTCTTTAAATGTTTGAAACACGTCTCTCTTTTGTTTCAAAAAGAACACCCAAACTTTTCGAGAGAAATCATCAATCATAGTCAACATATACTTTGCACCTCCTGTAGAAGGCACCTTAGATGGTCCCCAAAGATCTGAGTGTATATAATCAAGTGTTTCCTTCGTGTTGTGAATACCTGTAGAGAATCTAACTCTCTTCTGCTTTCCAAAAATACAATGCTCGCAAAATTCCAAATTAGTAATACGCTGCCCATCAAGAAGTCCTCGTTTGCTTAGTTCTGCCAGTCCTTTCTCACTCATATGCCCAAGGCGCATATGCCACAATCTGGTAGTATCAACGTCTGATAGTGTAGGAGAAGTTACAGCTGCTTCACCTGTAACTGTAGAACCTTGAAGGACATATAATTTTGGCCCTTTTAAAACCTTTCATTGCAACCAATGCTCCTTGGTGATCTTCAAAACTCCACATTCACCAAATAACTTGTACCCTTTTTCATCAAGAGTACCCAAAGAGATGAGATTTCTCTTTAGATGCAGTACAAATCGACATCACTCAATGTCCGAACAACTCCATCAAACATCTTAATTTTGATTGTGCCAATTCCAGCAATCTTACAAGGTGCATTATTTCCAACCAACACAACACCCTTAGAAACAGTTTCATATGTTGAAAACCAATCCCAATTGGAACACACATGAAACGTGCAAAGTCGAGTCCAAAATCCATTCCTCGGAAGGATTGGAGACACCATCGAAGTAACAAGGAGTTTAGGATCAAGATTCAATTATGCGCCAATCCTCGGGTTATTTGTAACAATTAGAAGTTCTCCATCATTTTTATCATCTGTTGCAATGCTAGCTTCACGTAATTATCTAGTCGCTTTCCATTACGATTAGCGACTTCTCTCTTAATTTTATTCTCGCAACTTGTAAACATCTCGGACTTGATATGACCTTTCTTCTTGCAATAATTGCAGTACTTATCTTTATTTCGCGATTTTGAACTACTTCTATTGTTATAACCTCCAGAATTCTTATCATGAGTCCTTCCTCGAACAATAAGGCTCTCTGCTTGAGCCTCAGATCCAGCAGAAATCTCTTTCATCTTCTCCTTAGAGAACAGTGCATCATACACCTCATCCAAAGTAAGAGTATCGTGACTATATAGAATAGTATCTCTAAACGATACATAAGAAGAGGGCAACGTGCACAATAAAATCAAAGCCTAATCTTCCTCATCATACTTTACCTCTAAAGCCTCCAGGTCAGAAACAACTTCTTTAAAGGTAGTAAGGTGATCTTCTAGAGACGTACCTTCAACCATACGATGGGAATACAAACGTTGCTTGAGATGCAACTTACTAGTTAGACTTTTTGTCATACATAGCTGCTCCAATTTTAACCATAACGCAGCAGCAGTTTTCTCCTTCAAGACGTCCTGTAAAATTTGGTTTGAAAGATGAAGATGAATCTGAGATAAGGCTTTTCGATCCCTACGTTGTTTTTCATCCGGCCCATGAAGCCAGATCTTATCAAACCCCAACAAGCAGTCGTCATCCAAATCCATCTGCTGCAAGCAGCCGCATCTTAACCTGCCATAGCGAAAATCTAGTGTTGCGATCTAAAAGCGGAATTTCATACTTCATGGTTGCCATTATCGTAATCAAACCTTAGCTCTGATACCAGTTTGTTAGGAATACGAACGATAACTGGCAACAAGATTATAGAACAAAAGAAAGAACACGCAGATTTATTTTACGTGGAAAACCCAAGATCTGGGTGAAAAACCCACGGGCAGAGACCAGAGAAAATTTCACTATATCAGAGATGGTTACAAGAGGAGATAATTTTCTAACTCTTACTATCAAATGCCATGAGCTCTATGGCATGGTATATATAGGAGAAAAACAAACCTATTATTACTAGGATAAGAATACTAATCCTCGTAGAATGAGGAATATAAATCATAATGGAATAGATAAACACCAATATCAGGATAATAGGGATAAAATCCTAATCCCAATAGAATTCTTCAACTTCTCCAATTTTGATTCGAAATAGAATTCGGGTCACAATCCCAACAGAGACATGCAAGCTCGACAACTTCAACACAATAATCAAGAGCATCTTCTTCAATCATTTTAAAATTAATATAATAGGTTTGGTGTACGTTACAGCTTTTTTTTTTCAATGTTTTATATTTTAAAAAGCCCGAAAAAGAAACTATTCTTCCGGTGCATGTATGTTTAGTTTAAGAGGAAAATTATTTTTGAGTGAAAAAGAAAAAGAAAATTGAAGCAAATCCTTTACGCCAGCGACGTGTATGTAATAAAGAATGAAAAAAAAAAAAATTGTAAGAAAAGTTAAAAAAAAAAATTCTAAATACTTATACTGTGTTAAGAAAAAATCATTATTAAAAAAATAAATCAACGACAAAGTAACTTTCCGATGAGCATGAACAAATGAAAAACTTTCCACGTTGAAGTCTTGTTGGGACTTTGAAGAATGCATATGAGGATGGTGTGGAGCTTAGAAATTGAGAAAAGATTATTATTTTAATTGAAAATGAATAGATAGAAATGTAGAGAAAAAAGAAAAAAAAATGAGAGAGGTAAAAATAAATTCAAAAATAATTTCAAAGAGAAAATTAAAATAACTTGAGAAATATGAAACCCACTAATTTCTCACAACCCACTCTTCCTTTTTTTGGGGGGATCTTCTCTCTCCTCCGACACACATTGTGCAGAAATTGAGCATCAGAGATGCTCTAATCTATATATTGTATTTGCAGCCTTAGTCATTTTTTGCCAAAACTTTATTTGTAGTCTTAATTCTTTCTCGCCAAAACCTTTTTTTTTTAATTTTTAATCATTTTCTTTTCCTTAGTCTAATTAATTATTTTTTAAATAATTTTCTTTTCCTTATTTGGACTCACGAATTTTTCAAAATCTTCTTTTTTGTTATCACTGGATTTCAATCTTTCCTTATCTTCCTATAATTGTCTTTTTGAAAATTAGTATACCAACTTATTTTTTTATTTTTTTAGTATACCATTTTATTCTTACTGTAATACATAAATTTGTGAATTAGTTACTTGGTTAAAAGCATGATTGGCATCAACTTTTTCAAAAAATTTTTTCACTTTTTTCCACTTTTTTCCGTGGTAGCTGTGTTTCTCTTAGGAAAAACATATGGATGCAACAGTGTTGGCCATCTTCTTCTCCATCCACATAGCTGCATGCATAAGATGGGCAGTTAAACTTGTAAACTGGCTTTGGTTAAGGCCTAGGAAGCTCGAAAAATGCCTCCGAAACCAAGGTCTCAATGGAAATCCTTACAAACTCTTCTTCGGTGACATGAAGGACTTCACCAGATTCATCAAGGAAGCACAGCCCAAATCGGTCGAATTCTCCGATGACATGGCGCCACATATTTCGCATTACTACTACCACTCTATCAAGAAGTTTGGTACGCATGTTTTATTTTTCTTTTGCATATTCTGATGATATCAGCAGTGCAAATGTATTGTCAGTATTGTCATGTGTAAATATACTAATTAATACACAGACACCACAATGCTGCAATATGCTGATATTGATGCAATCAGTACTATTGATAAATAATATTATTCTAATTATAAATGACTCTGAGAGTTTGAGGTTTTGAAAATTCATGTGAAAATTCATTCGTGTGGTTTGGGCCATCGCCAAGATTGAACATCACAGATCCGAATCTAATTAAGGAGGTTTTATCGCGACCCGATTTATTTCAAAAACCGGATCCGGAATTCGGGAAGATGTTAGCTGGAGGGCTTGTGTTTCTTGAGGGTGAAAAATGGGCTAAACATAGAAAGATTGTCACCCCTGCTTTCCATCTACACAAGTTGAAGGTAATGACCCAATTTTACCAAGCAAGAAACTACTTTTACATGTTAACGGTAAACCACGGTCGACGTTGATTTAAAGTTGGGTTTGATGTGCAATGTTTTTCATGAAATATGTTCAATCAAAGAAATTATTTTTTCACTTGTGTATTTGATACAAATATTTTTTGAGGGAATTTTTTTTTTTTTTTTTGTTTTGTGTGTGTGTGCAAACTTTTCAAGCACGAGAATGGTAAGAAAATTTTCAAGAGAGTAGAAGACTTTTTTTTTTTCCATTTTCTACTACGAGACACGTATCTAACCTTTTAGACTCCGGTCAAAATTTTGGTGACATTTGTCATAGAACTCGTGTAGAGATGACATATTCACATCGTTGTTCATCGATTGTGGGCTATGGAATGGTTGAAAATAGATGTTTAGGTGTCCATTTTTGAAATTTTTAATGTCAACATGATTCTTTTGCTTTCATGGAGGATGCTTTTATTGAATTTAATTTCATATAAATAATTATATATTCTATTGAGCAAAATAATTTTTTAATAATTACAACACTTGCACGGAAACTAATTACTATATTATTTAACAAATGACCGTTGAAACCAAAGATATTTGCTAATGCAATAGTCTGCCTTCTCAATCTTGATAATAGCCAATTTGATTATTTTATTGTTGCCTAATCAATTTTCTTAAGAATGTCTTAGAATGGTACAAAATTCATACAACTCCGGAATATTCAAGAAAGGAAAATGATATATGTAAATACAAATGTGTCTATACATAAGTAGCTACACAATAATAGTGCGAAATGAAATTACAATCTTACCCCCTTTATATATGTCACCGACCCTGCACTCCTTTGTTTATATGGAGACTTGTGTGTGTACATATAGCATTCCTTAGGAAGAAATTCTAAAATAACTTTATGTTATTTACAAGCAATAATGACAGATGTCAAATGGTGATATGCATTAATCGATTTGTAATATTAAACCTTATATTTAAGATGACAAATCAATTACTGTTAATTCAATGTCATGTTACCAATAATCAGCAAGCGGTCGGCAGACAAATATTATTATTTTTAGGGACTATTACTCACACTTCTAATTAATGAATTGTATCAATTTTCCTCATAGAATATGGTACCAGCGATGTGTTTGAGCTGTTCAAGTATGCTTCAAAAGTGGGAAGCATTATTCTCTAGCAAGGAAAATTCTTGTGAAATCGATGTTTTGCCCTACCTTGAAGATCTAACAGGGGACGTAATTTCACGCACAGCATTTAGTAGCAGTGGTGACAAAGAGTCAAGAATTTTCCAACTCCAAAAAGAACAAGTTAAACTCACATTGCAAATATTAAAGTTATCTTACATCCCCGGATGGAGGTAAGAAAATATTTTCATAGCAAAAGTTAATGTTAACTACTTTTGATGACTTATAATGTTTTTTTTTTTTTGAACAAATAGATACTTTCCAACTAGAGCAAACAGAATCTTCAAAGAAATTTCTAAGGAAATACAATCCTTACTAAGAGAAATTGTGAGCAAAAGAGAGAAGGAAATGAGAAGGGGAGAAACAAATAGTGAAGACTTGTTAGGATTATTAATGAGATCAAATTTGCAAGAAATTCAAGAAAATGGAAACAAGAACATGGGAATGAGTTTTGAGGATGTCATTGAGGAGTGCAAATTGTTCTACTTCGCTGGGTCGGAGACGACTTCTAGTTTGCTCGTGTGGACGATGATATTGCTAAGCCAACACCAAGAATGGCAAGCCCGAGCTAGAGAAGAGGTTTTCCAAGTTTTTGGGAAAGAAGAACCAACTTCAGAAGGACTAAATCATCTCAAAACTGTAAGTTCTCTCACTAAGAAAATTATTTATGGTATTTGGAGGTATATTCTTGTCTATTTGTGTCACTCATGACTCAGCACAGTTAGCATATACGTATGAGGAAGCCTCATTGTATATGTAACGGTGATCGCTTTGTCAGGTGGTTAATATTTATTGGTCTGACATACTGAGTTTTTCTTTTCACTCGATTATTGGGATATTACATATTCAGTTTTGAGGATCGCATACTTCAAAAAAGATTTTATCTTTTCAAACTCCCTTGGCAACTAGTTAAAAAGCGAAAAGATTTCTAGTTCTCCTTGTTTAGAGTACTTGGTATTTCAAACCAATCAGTACTACACGTAGAAGACCACATTATTTAATGAATTGTGATCTCTTATGTGTTATTTATCAATATTTAGTGATGAGGAATACTGACCAGGTATAGTTCCTAACAACATTAGACATAACAGGTCACTATGATTCTCCAAGAAGTTCTAAGGCTGTACCCACCAGCACCTCTACAGGTTCGAACCTCGATGAGCAACGTGAAACTTGGCGACATGACTCTACCGGCCGGGGTACAAATGACACTGCTAACCGGTCTACTCCATTGTGACCCCGAGATTTGGGGCGACGACTCAACAGAGTTCAAACCTCAGAGGTTTTCTGAAGGACCTCTGGGTGCCACAAAGTCTCAAAGCTCTTATATGCCTTTCAGCACGGGTCCTCGAATCTGCATTGGACAAAACTTCGCCATGATTGAAGCAAAAATAGCTCTGGCAATGATATTACAATGCTTCTCATTCGAGCTGTCCTCATCTTATAGACATTGTCCTTTCCCCATTATCACTCTGCAACCTCAATATGGAGCTCCATTAGTTTTGCATAGGCTTTAATTATGGTTGCATATCCAATTTCAGAGGCTCAAATCTATGTAACTTCAAGAATATAGTCTTTCCTTGTAAAAAGCATGCAATGCTAAGAGCTTTTTTTCTTTTGGCGAGTCATGGACTAAAATTAAATTGTAGAGAGAGGTGAAAGCTTCTCGTTTCCTTTTTCTTTTCTTTTTTTTTTCTTTTTCTTTTATTTTATTTTATGCAAAGTTTCCTTGAAAATGAATGTAGGAACAATGCTAGAGGCACAAAAAAAATGTACAATCAGGTGTACAATTTTTTAATAAAGGGGCTGGAGCCCACCAATACATGGGGGATAAAAATGGTATTTTTGTACACTCCTCTATTAGAGGATTGTACCAATCTGACTCGTTAATCTTTAAAATCGGACTGGCCCGCCAAGTTATCTAACCTGTTCGTTTAGGCTTGTGAGCTAGATTGAACCAGTGTCTTATTGGGAATTCTTGCTTCTTTTTTTATTTTTTTATTTTTTTTAATTTTATTTTATTTCCAACTTGGCGTTGAGGTCACAAACAAAGTTTCTCCAACCAATTAATCGTCGCCCGTAAAACATGGTTAGAGCTTTAATTGGGCCTACTTAATTATTCCAACATCTACGCAGAGACTACAATGTCATAGTCATACCTGATAATGGAAGACTTTGTGGTAATACTAAATTTGTGAGGTTTATAAAATAAAATATATATAAAAAAGGAAAAGAAAAGAAAGGAAAAAGAAGATGGATGCAATTCTGAGATCAATCTTCACCTCTGTCCTCATAGCTGTATGCATAAGATGGGCAGTGAAACTGATAAACTGGGTGTGGTTAACCCCGAAGAAGCTCGAAAGATGCCTCAGAAACCAAGGTCTCAATGGAAATCCTTACAGAATATTTGTTGGGGACATGAACGAAGTAATCAGTTTCATCAAAGAAACACAACCCAAATCAGTTGAAATCTCCGACGACATGGCACCGCGTATTTCTCATTACTACCTCCACTCCATCAACAAGTTTGGTATGCCTTCTCAAACAAAATTTGTCTTTCTTCTTGTTTCTTTTTCTTCAGTAACAGTGATTTTCAGGAATAACGTATGGTTAAAAAGTAAAAAAAATGACTGTCAGATGTGAAAAACAATATTTCGTTTTTTAAAATGTGTGGTTGAAAATGACTCAGAAGGGCACTAAGATTGAAACTTAGTTTAATATCAGGTGAAAATTCGTTCTTGTGGTTCGGGGCGTCGCCGAGGTTGAATATCACGGATCCCGAGCTTATCAGGGAGATTTTATCAAAACCGGAAGTATTTAAAAAGCCGGTGCCGGATTTGGGGTCGATTATCGTGGGAGGGCTTCTTTACCTTGAAGGTGAAAAATGGGCTAAGCATAGAAAGATTGTTACCCCAGCTTTCCATCTACACAAGTTGAAGGTAATCCTAATATGCGAATAGTTTACAGCACCTCAAATGACCGTAATACTCAAATAACTGTAACTCTGTGTATACAAGTAGCGTTACTCTTATACTTATTATAGATTTAACCTTTATGTTATCCATAACTCGAGCTTCTCTTGCTTCTTGAATTCATTTTTCTTATAGGACATGTTACTAGCAATACATTTGAGTTGTTCGACTATGCTACAACAATGGGAAGCACTATTTTGTAGAGACGAAAATTCTTGTGAAATCGATGTTTGGCCATATCTCGAAGATCTCGCAGGGGACATGATATCGCGCACAGCATTTGGCAGCAGCGGCGACGAAGGGTTCAGAATTTTCCAGCTCCAAAGAGAACAAGTTAAACTCGCCTTGCAAATATTACAGTTCTCTTTCATCCCGGGATGGAGGTAACAAAATACTTTCTTCGTAAAAGCTAATGTTACTTTTCGTCAAAACCTATGCTGTTTTTCGTGAAACACAGATACTTTCCAACTAAAGCAAATGGAAGGCTAAAAACAATCTCCAAGGAAGTAGAGTCACTGCTAAGAGGGGTTATCAGCAAAAGGTTAACCGCAATGGAAAACGGAGAAACAACTGGCGATGACTTGTTGGGATTATTGATGAAGTCAAGTTTGCAAGAAATTCAAGAACATGGAAACAAGAACATGGGAATGAGTATTGAGGATGTTGTTGAGGAGTGTAAGTTGTTCTATTTTGCTGGATCGGAGACAACTTCTAATTTACTTGTCTGGACGATGGTATTGCTAAGCCATCACCAAGAATGGCAAGCTCGAGCTAGAGATGAAGTTTTCCAAGTATTCGGGAAAGACGAACCAACTCAGGAAGGACTCAATCAACTCAAAATTGTAAGTTAACATTTTACTGAAAAATCAATTACAACCAATTAAGTTCATGCTTTAGTTTTACAAATGATCATATTTTAATAAACCTGACAGGTTACAATGATTCTACAAGAAGTTCTAAGGTTTTACTCACCAGTGCCCCTAACGGTGCGAGCCTCAACTGAGACAGTTAAACTCAAGAACATGACTCTACCGGCTGGAGTACAGATGTCACTGCTAATAGGCCAACTCCATCGTGACCCCAAGATTTGGGGGGACGATGCTAATGAGTTTAAACCTCAGAGGTTTTCTCAGGGGATATCCAGTGGCTCCTTTATGCCTTTCGGCTCGGGTCCTCGAATCTGCATAGGACAAAACTTCACCATGATTGAGGCAAAAACAGCTCTGTCGATGATATTACAACGTTTCTCATTTGAATTCTCCTCATCTTATAAACACTGTCCTTTCCCAATTATCACTCTCCAACCTCAGTACGGAGCTCCGCTGGTTTTGCATAAGCTTTAACACCAGTCCAAGTATCAGTTAGAATCTATGTTGTACCAAGAATTTTTACTCAGAATGTAACTTTTGGGTTTTCTTACATCTATCATGTCACGATTAACTCGTCTTCAAATTTCTATCTTAAATTAAGTCGAAAGCATGACATGGTCAATAAAAAGAGAATTGCATAAAAGTATAAAGAACAGGGAGACTGTAGCCGGTACAATAAGCCAAGAAAGTGCTGACAAAACCATTGATAGTCTAGACAAAAATCTACTGCACTTACAAGGGTATAATCTAAGAGCTTCGATAAAATAAACTCAACTTCGAACTCTTCGAATTTTTTTTTCACTATATATGCAAATTCGACTCCAGAATATGCTCATTTAGGAAGGAGAAATTAAAATGAATGCCAAACTCAGCATAGTTTTCACTTGTGTTCTAATTGCATCCATAACACGGGCAGTGAAATTCCTAAATTGGGTATGGCTAAGGCCTAAGAAGCTGGAAAAATGCCTAAGAAAGCAAGGCCTTGATGGGAATCCTTATAGATTCTTTATAGGAGACATGAAAGGCTTCATCAGTGCCATGAAAGATGAATGGCTCAAATCAGTCGAATTCAATGCTGATATGTCATCTCACATGCTTCCATATTACCGCCAGATCATTGAGAACTTCGGTAAGCTTCATTGAGAACAATTCATAACTTAGTATCAGCAACATTTACCTAGAAACTGACATTCTTAAAGGTCGGAGTGTAGTGTTTCATTAGGTAAAAATTCCTTTGTATGGTTTGGGCCATCACCGAGGTTGAATGGAATGGATCCTGAGATTATGAAGGAGATTTTAACACAACCGGCATCATTTCAGAAGCCAAATTTTAACCAACCAAGCAAGTTTTCAAATTTACTCGTGTGGACTATGGTATTGCAGCAAACTTTAACCAACCAAGCAAGTTTAAGCTATTCATTACCTCATTTTGACACATTTCGAGTACAATAGAATATGAAGGGACACTTTACAACTAGAGCAAACAAAACATTAAATCAATTGTCATAACAATACACTGTGATCTCCACAAGAAATATTTGTTTTGGAACATAAAATCTGAGCTGATTGAATCAATCATGTTCTTAGTTGTAATTCAAATTACAGATTTAAATAACTAGAGAATATTCATCCAAATGAGCACCAGCAAGATGCTTCTCTGTAAAAGACTTTGTTTCCGTTCCCCATTGTATTCAGGCATGCCTGAATACACAGCTGATATTGCATTGATGCTCAAAGTTACAACAATGAACATGAAGCCTCCGACTGGCTCTAATTGCAGCGAATCTGAAGGCAGAACATAAAAAATGTGAAGTTGCCGGTTATTAAAAAACAAGTAACATTTTCATCATATTACAAAATTTGGATATACTTTCGGTGAAACCAGAGAAAGCTAAGCATATTTTTGGCGAAGTGTTTCTTACTAGCAATACCTGTTCCCCTGCATATTTCCCAAATCGCTTGTTATATATTATTCGTTGTTCACACACATTTCTCCAAACCACTTTTCCACCACTAGTTTCCGTTGTTTATAAACCACCTGTTTGTAAACATGCTTTTAAATTCTTGCCGGTGAAACATATACAATTTACTTCATGATTACAACTACTCGAGCAGTCAAGTTGATCTACATTAATATTTGCTCTCTCTTAACTCCTAAACCATATGTCATGACAGAAAACTAGGTCAAAACAATGAAAACGTGTTGATTACAATCACTTCCAAGTTATACATAATCAGAAAAGAAGCCAAATTCAGGTTGCAGAGCTCATTTACTAAATAGTACATAGCAATAAAGGAACATTCTCTTTTACATCTTAAAGATCAGTAAGAAGTAAGAACTGATGAGTGAAAATTCAGATAACCTTAAGAATGAAAATAGTTACATGCTAAGAAACCATTGTACTGGAACATAAGGTGTTGATCATATACCTTAAGCAATAATTCTATAATTGTTATTGCCCCAACAAGCCAAACCCTTCGGGTGGCCATACCTGTACAAATATAAGCAATCAAAAAAATCGAAGTTTGAATAAAAGGAAATAAAACTTTAGAATAATTACACTCATCAAGTTCTGTTCTAAAATTCACTAAATTGTTCCTTCATGGAGAACCTTGTCACTGCAATTTGTCATGACATTTCTAAGGGATTTTAGTTTCCTCGGGATTCGGAAGTTGGAAGCGCTCATTTAAAAATATCTATTACACTCTTTATGGAGTTATTAATCAAATACACTAACAATAGATTGGGAAACAAACTTCTTCTGAGGACTGGGGTGGAATGGTTGGGAGATTATTATATAGGTAACCAAGAAGTCGAGAGACATCTTCAATCATATAAAATACTAAAAATAAACAAACTTTAAACTTCTGTTTATTTCCTAAGTAATATTTGACAATGGAATTGTTCTATACACCAAAATCTCACCCACCATAGATGGTTAGGACAATGGCATAATCAGCAGCCAGAGACATGATCCTTCATTTATATTAACTGCCATCATATCGAGCAATTATTTATTTATCATCAATTACATTTTCAATCATCAGACTGCAGGATGGAAGCAGCTGTCAGATAGGATTCTAGACTGTAGTTGATGCTTTTGGGAGTTGAGGTTTAATCTCAATAAAAACCGTCATCCAATGTTGCAAGTTCAATAGGTTACTCTTCGGCATTGGAATTGCATGATCCAGAAAAAGTTACTTGCACTAAACTAAGGATCTAGATCCGGTTAGTTGACAAATAAGTGATGTTCTGAGAGTGATGGACCCTATCCAGAAATTAATAGGCAGGCGAAAATGAAATCATGTAAACCAGAAATCAATCAAGTAATCAACTGAAAAAGAAGCTTACTCTACAGAATACTTTGCCCAGAATCAGACCATAAGGGATAGGCCCAAGGTGCCGTGAATCCTTCGACGCATAGATATTATCTCCCTGTATCCATACATGCCCCTTTGGCACCTATTGTTCCAACAAAATATATATGAGTTCCAATAACATTTACCTCCCGTGTCATTCTGACAAGTGACACTCAGGAGGGAGGGGAGTGGGGTGATATGTCACAAATTTCAGATACCATGAACTAAATTAGCAGAAAAATGGAAACCAATTGTTACCAAACATAAAAATATTTTTCTGAGTAAACAAAGACCTTCTTTTCCTACACTTAACATGAAAGACAACTTTTTTATTAAGCAGAAAAACAAAAAAACAATTGTTCCTAACCACAAAAAGCTTGCTGAGTAAACAAAGACCCTTTTCCCACAGTAACACACAAGACAACTTTTAGCCTCAAAACAATCAAAGAGTTCAAATTCATGAAGATTACTATCCGTACCAAGCGGGTTCCATTCAAATAAGCACCCACCAAAGGGGAAATGCTCTATCATGATTACTAGTCATTTCAATTCTTAAAGAGTACAAATAATACAGATCCATGACTAAGCCGATCATTTATATGAACACCCCATTTAGTCTGGTTTAAACAATTACAAGAAGAATCACTTACAGAATGACCACATATGATTAACTTCTTTAACTTCCGGTTCATTTGTCATGCAAGTAGCCATCTAACTAAAAGTTGGTAAGTAGAACCAGTTTACTTCCTCATTATATCGGTGAAAAAAGTCTTTGTCCCAACTCGGTGACAAACAACTTATAGGATCTTAAACGGATGGGACTATCGATAGTTGGTTGAGAAGAATGAACCACTTCATCCATGCCAATAAATTCTCAGTTACAGATCGCATATGCATCCAGATCAATGCGATGCTTTGGTTTGGCAACTCCAAGTTGCATTTACGCATTAGAATTTGAAAAAGCTCAACTCCAATTTGGATTGAATCATTTCTCATTCCAACTCTTCTTTCAAATCAAAGTCAAACTTCGATAAATCTTCTGTTAAAAGCATTACAATTAAGCGGAACAAATAGAAAATAACAATTTTGTAGTTTCTCTTCCAAGCCCCTCAATTTCACACAACAAATGCCAACCAATTATGCAGATTGAAGATTGAACTAATAGAAAGAAGAGAATTGAACAAGGAAATTATGTTAACCAAAAATCATACCACGAGAGAGTGAGAGCGATCACTATAACTGGGGTCCACCACGAATGTGACCCTATCACCCTCCATGCCCAGAATGCGCTTTGTAATTGTTTTCCTAGGGTTCTCCGGCGACCGAACTAAGACGACGTCGCCTGGCCCCAACTTCCCCAGCAAATGCGATATCTTCTCCACCAACAACACGTCGCCAGTTAGATTCAGCGTCGGTAGCATGCTGGGTCCATACACCTGGAGCAAAACAAGCAAAAAACATGAATACATTGTACGGCTGTAACTAATTTAAGGAAGCAGTAATGAATTTGTACCAGAGTAGGAGAGCAAACATAGTTGTTGGTAACGTGCAAGAGGCAGAGAAATTTGGCGACAAGGAGAGAGTGATCCACAGCTTCTTTGGCTGTGGACTTCCATTTTTGCACGAATTGGACAAATTTTGCTCTCATATTTGAGTCCAATTCTCCAGCCTCTACTCAAGTTTATTCCTTTGGTCTCTGTGATTAGCGCTTTTTGGGAGCTGTAGCGCCCAGTGGTTGGCAAATAACCGGCAAATCCAAACAACCCAACCCCACTTGGGTCGGTTCGATTCGGATTAGCGGTTCTTCAGTCCCGAAAACCGATCGGGTATTAATAAAAGAAAAAAAAAAATAGTTACATTTTGGTCGATTAACTGAGAACTGGGCCCAAAAACTAGAGTTGGCAACGGGTCGGGTTCGGATCGGGTCGGCCGTTTCCGTGGGCGACCCGCGAATAAAATTTCGACCCAAACCCGTCCCGTGACCCACGAATAATCGGGTCGGGTCGGGTCGGGTCGGGTCACGGACGGCTCGGGTCAAGCCGTTGACCCAATTGTTGACCGGTTTTTTTTTTTAAATAAATTTTTGAAACTCAAGTATATTGGGTCAGGAACAAGAATAAAAGATTGAGTATATTGGCGTTTTGAAACTCGGTAGTTGGCGATAGTGAATAAAAGATTATTGCGATTTAATTTAAAGATCGTTTAGCGTTGACAATATATCGGGTTTTGGTAGTGGTCAGTAGATAGTAATGGCCTTGGAGTACGGTGGTTGGGTCGATTTACGGTTGGATTGTTTCGATAAACTCAAGTCTCAAACATAACAATTAAAAAAAAAGGTGGATATGTATTTTTAGCGGGTCGCGGGTAACGGGTCGGACCCGAACCCGACCCATGACCCGCCGCGGGTCACGAGAGCCGACCCAAACCCTACCCGCGAGTCGGCAAAATTCCTTCCCATTCGGGTCGGGTCGCCGACGGGGTCGGGTCGGGTCATTTTGTCATCCCTACCAAAAACTAAGGCTATATTCTGTTTGCCGTTTTCTGTTTTCTATTTTCTAAAATACAGAAAATGTATTTTCTGTTTATTGTTTTCGAAAATATTTTCAAGATTTATAAAGAAAACTAGAAAACGTCTTTTCGACATTTTTAAAGACGTTTTCGACATTTCCTATATTAAGCATATATTTGCCTCCACTTTTTTCTACATAAAAATTATCTACTATTAAAAGTTAAAATCAAATATTAATATCAACTACATATCTCACATCATCACTCATTATTAATCACACATGTCGTGGCCACCACCACTACTTACCCTAAAGCCACTCTTATCTAGTTTTTAGATAAGAAAATCCCACACGAACACACGCTAAATGTTGAAAACAAAGAAAACGCGTTTTCAGATTTTAAATTCCATCATTGTTATATTTAAGTCTCAATTTTTTACTTTTTGAATATTTTGGTCCCAACCATCGCCAGAAAAAGTCAGACCACCATCGCCAACCACCACCAGCCATTGCGGGGCACACCTTTGGCTGTCAAACCACTAGATCTGGTCCAACCACCATAAACAGGTGGTTTGCACCACCATAAGTCGCCGACGATCGGTTGAAGGGGAAAAGTCGGGTGGGGTAGGTGTTGGGGTTGAAGATGAGGACCATTTTCAACAATTTGAAATGTTCGAAATTTTTTTAATAAATTTTATTGCATCAATTTATTATTTTTTAAATGTATAAACTAAACACGTTTTCTATTTTCCTTTTTGAAAAATAGTTTTTCAAAACAATATACAAAATGTGTTTTCAATTTTCTCAAAATAACAACTGAAAATAGAAAACACTAAAGCATTTTTGAAAATGAAAACAAAAAACAAAACACAAACAAAATGCCCCATTGGGTTCAAGTCGGTTTTGAAACTATGAACCGACCCGAGTCGATTTGTATTCATGAAATAGACCTCCATTGAGTTAGTTTTTGGGTTGGGTCAATACCAGAGTAGACCAATCCTAGTTCTAGTAGGGAGATATGTGAATGAAATTGAAAATCTTAAAAAAAAAAAAAATTATTTTGAGTAATATTATATACACTTCATGGTTAACGACTTGGGGGACATCAAAGGACATCAAAGTTCATCAAAGTTATAGTGTACATACAATTATGGGATACTGATAGTGACAGTGATAACTCATTTCACGGGCTGTGATATATAAAATCGATGTCAACCAAGTGATAAACTATGAAGTACATTACTCAATTAATTTTTGAAAAGACATGTTCAATGGAGGCATGAAGGTGGGGTGGGGCAAGGTCGATATAGATATCCTAGAATCATCATACGGTCGATTTGGATATTTAGCTTATGTTTGAGTAAACTTTTATTTTAATGTGCACTATTTAGGTTGGATAAGAACGGCGATCACAAAATATATGAATAATAATGAAACACAAAAACGGAAACATGCACTTTCGGAACCAGCATTTCAACATTAAGACTTCATGATCCAAACACGCTGATCATTTATTTTAGACATCATGTAAATGAACACCTTACACGTTGTACTTTAAGAGCTTATTTGATGTTATAGTACAGATTTCTTCGATTGGAAAATGATATTTTAGAAAGATGTATAGTTGAAAATAAGTTTAAAGAACAAAATTAGCTAAATTGGTACCACAATATTACACCAGTGGATTTAAAAGAATGGCATTGCCTTATAATGTGTTCTTCATAGAATTTCAATCAGTCTAAAACAAACACTAAATTCCACTGTTTTCCTATAGGCCATTGTCCAAAGAAAAATCACAACAACAATACAATGTTGTAATAACTAGTTATTGATCAGTAACACCTATAAATATACAACAACAATCTGCTTCCCTTTCTTAATTAACTCTTTCCAAGTTATTCTTCACCATTTTCTCAAGGACGAACCTGAAAGAACTCGGGGGTAAGCATCGAAGATTCTCAAGCGCTAGATCAACTTTCATTTTCGCCAACTCTCTTGCTTTATCAATGCCCCCACACTTCTTGATAATATCAATGGCCTCCTCAAGAGAACCTGACTCACAAAACTCAGATTCAATTATGTCCTTCAGTTTAGGCTCTTTTTCGAGGGCAAATATTACAGGGGCTGTTAGATTTCCTTTAGCAAGATCACTGGCCGAAGGTTTCCCGAGTTGTTCTGTGGATTGAGTGAAATCGAGTATGTCATCAACTATTTGGAAGGATAGACCGAAGTTCATACCGTACTGATACATTTGCTCGTTGATGTCACTGTGGACCCCACTGAAAATGGCGGCTCCTTTAGTGCTTGCAGCAATCAGAGAAGCGGTTTTGTAGTAACTCTTCAGCAAATAGTCATCCAGTTGAACATCACAGTCGAACAAACTGGAAGCTTGCTTTATTTCACCACTTGCAAAGTCTTTGATGACCTGTAACACCAACTATATAGTTAGACGAGATTTCAAATCGTTTTGCTCCCTTCACAATAGAGAAAAAACTCTGCTCTTTGATTTCAATTTTCAATTTTGAGCTCTGAATTCATTTTCATTTTTCACAGCAAAGAGAGAAGACGGTGGTGCTTTTTCACGTTTTTAATGTTGTGGTGTGTTTCCACTGAAAACACTTCAAATAAGATAAGCGTTCGTAAATACAAAAACAAATAAGTTTTCAATATTTTGGAACATGCAGTAAGATTCTTATCACTTATGTTCTCCTCAGTCCTCCCCACGTTAGGAGACCTTATTCTCCCCATTGCTGACGTGGAGAGATTTTACTTCCTACATGGAGATATTTTATTGATCCATATATATCAGTAATGAGAGACTAAGGTCTCCCACCAGGTGAGGAGAATAGGCGTGAGATTCTCATAAATGGTTATTCTTGAACACATATCTCCCTTTTTTTCCATACTAAATTGAGATAATGATGTAGGTCAAAAGAATTTCATACGCAGACGTCGACTTTACCTGACTAATAAGCTTTATGACTTCAATATTTTCAAGATTGGCTAGGTACCATGAAGACTGAGCAAACATAAAATCGCCAGCCAAAACCGCAACTCTAGTCCCATATAACTGATGAACAGTTTCTTTTCCTCTCCTCATGTCACTTTCGTCTAACACATCATCGTGTATCAAACTTGCAGTGTGGATCATTTCAATAATCTCAGCTAAGCGTCTATGTTCTTTCGTGAGATCCCTAAAACCATTAAAGCATTTGACAAATCTAAGTCACTCAATTCCATAGAGAATGTATTTAATAAATGGAAGATCAGATGGTACTTACTTCAAGCCAACTATTTCAGCGGTTGCTCTTGCTACTAAGAAAACTAAAGCTGGTCTCGTCCTCTTCCCACCAGCGCCAAAGATTTGCTCGGCCCTGGACATTAAAACGGGATTCTCTGCACCAACAATCTAATAGCATTCTTGTCAAACACACAATTCAAAGGCATCTTACATATTTAGTTACATTAACTCGACGAAAGAGAACATCACAATGGTTGTATTGCAAACTTACACGATGTGTAATCAATGTGTACAAGTAGTATTACAAGATTTCGACACATTACAGTAGTCTAAGTCCGTGTAATCTCTCTGTACAAGTAGCATTACTCTAACAATTTCCTTGTACTAATGCCTAGAGAGGTAAAATTGGAGTACAAGGCCTTTCAAGAAACTCACAGATTTAAGGTTTTTATTCAGCATTTGCAGGTCATCAGCGACAACTTCAAACAAATTAGTCAATAAAGCCGGGTTTTTCAAGTCCCGGTTCAAATCAAGAACCGGTGGAGGACCGGCTGCAACTCCTGTAATGCCATAAAAAACTATAACAACTATCCAAGAATCAAATTTCCAAATGTAACACTGCAACTCAACCAAAGTTTCATAATTACCACTGAACAAAGCTTCAGGTGTATTGGTCGAAAACACGCGACACGGCCCAATGTCTCGCCGGAGACAACATAATTTCCGGCGACCCTTGTAATTGCAGCTTCCATTGACACTCCTAATCATACCCTTTGGACTATCTCTTACAGAGATGCGGTCAATAAAGGCATTTGAAGAGGACCCATGAGCTAAAAATTCGAGCCCTGTTCTTCCGAACTCAAGATTACGGCATGTCATTGACATCATCGTCCCAAATCGAAAAACCCACCAAGATTGTGTTTGTGATTGTCCGTCTAATCGAAAAACCCAACTCGAAAACGTGCTCAATTTGTTATTTCCCTCGAGCCCACTTATTAAAAGCTCACTACGAACAATAAATGAACAAACTTTGATCGAATGTCAATGGAGAGTTGAATCAAGAGGCTATCGTCTTCTGAGGAAGAAGAGACGTGCAAGTTGGAGCTGTGCGGTGTGAAGTAGGATGAACTGGTGGAGCTAAAAATAACACATTGTTTCGTTACAAACACCCGTAATTTCTCTCAATTCAAGGTGTCCAATTTTGGAAGAGTCTGATTTTTTTTATTACAAAATGAGTGGCGAAAAAAGGGATAATGATACTATAGGACACTTTCTGGGTGTGATAGAGAGAGGTACAGAGAGTTTGGGAGCAACAAGAAAATATAAAGAAAAATGAATGAGTGGACAATAATCATAAATGTATTACTCTTACCATCCATTTATATAAGCTGAGTAAACATTAAACATAACATTTTTTTGACCATCAGATGACAGCATATGTTATGCTAACCATTAATAGTATATTTTGTCAACTCTTCTTTTATTCATGTATTCTTAGAGCATCTTCAATGGACAGTGATGTTAAGGAATGATATGGAGGAGAGAGATAGAGAGAAGATAATTAGGTGGATTGAAAAGAGAATAGAGGATGTGTAGTGTAAAAGAGAGGGAAAAGTGAAAAAGTATGGGAGATATAAAAACAAATTAAAAAATAATAATAAAATAATAGTGGAGGATGTGAAGTTGAGCTTCTAGATGTAGAGGTAGCACGGGAATTTATGGTGAAACAGTGGGAAAAAGTAGGGAAAGTGAGAAAAAGAGAAAAAATGTGGGACTCGTAATTTTTTTGTGTCTCTATCTCTCCGCCACGTAGACAAAAAATAGAGGATATGGGGAAGTTATGCAATGGAGATGCTCTTATTTACTAGTTTACTTTCTTATTTAATACTACCACCATCCCAAAAATATAATTCACTATTCTTTTTTCGTCCGTTTTAAAATATAGGCAACATTTCTTTTCAAGATGTAATTAAAATATTACTTGTCTTTTATACCCTCATTTAATATACATTGATATCATTAAAATAGAGTAGTTAAAATAAAACATCTAATAAATGAGATGTCATATTAGGAAAATAGTCTTCAATTGTACTTTTCCAATACCATTAATTATATTTTTTATCTGTGTAAAGATAAGAAAATAGCTATAATTTTGGGACGGAGGTAGTAATCATTATCATTAAATGAGAGTGACCTAAAGAAATGGTTTGCATAATTTATTTTTCCACTAAAATTCATAATCTGCATAAAAAAACAAACGAGTATATATAAATGAGATAGGAATGCCTTTGCAGGCCAAAATTAATGAGTCGTGTCATATGGTATTAAGCATAAAATGAGTACTCAAACTCATTGAATCTAAATTTTGTTATGTGCAAAAACAAAGTGTCCACACAAGTTTTAAACACACAAATTAAAATTTCAAATCTAAACCTAATGTCATTTTCACGACATCATGCACCCTTTCATAGGAAATGTGGATTTGAAATTTTCATCCCTTTTTAAAACATATGTTGGTATTTTATGCGTACACATAACAAAATTGATTGAAATGGATAAAAATCATTTCGTTTCTAATAGAAACATAAATAGAAACATAAAAACAAACAATTACGTAATACATAAATCCATTGATATAATAAATACAATTTATATTTTACTGCTCTTTTCTGAAAGTAACGACTATATAATGTTTCTTTCATAATGCCTTTATATCGACTCATTCAAAAAAAAAAAAAAAAACTATCGAAGCTCCTGTTATGCTGCTTAATTTTGCAAAATAAACTATATGGCTTTGAAAGTGGCATTAAAACATTTTTTAAGATCTTTAAAAATATATTTGTTTAATTAAATATTTTGTTTAATAGTCATTTCAATTTTTTTATATTTAATGTTGTACGTTTTACACTACACGAGAGTGTATATATAACATTTTTCTTAAGAAATTAAAGACATGTGTTCGTTGTGTAAGTTGAGAGGGTTGCATATTTACTACTCCCCCCGTTCCATTTATCTTGTCCACTTTGACTTTTACACAATAATTAAAAAGTTATTGAAAAAGTAAATTTTGTAATGCATGTTCCTAATTTACCCTATTTAATTTAATGACTAATTTTTAAATTAATACTTATAATTGTAATATTAAACAAGTGTATGTTTGTAAAGTAACATAAAATACACTTCATAATATGAAAATGTGACAATGTAAATGAGACAAACTAAAAAAGAAATATAGACAAAGTAAATGAGATGGAGAGAGTACAGCTTGTTTAATTTTAATCACATGGTGACTGAAATAATATGTATTGTTCACATGACTTGTGTAAGATGCCAAGATGGATTGAGTAAACCCTAACATGACTTGTGTACGATGCCAAGATGGATTGAGTAAACCCTAAACTATGGCATTCTGACTTCATTGTTACCATGTGGGGATCTATTTTAAATGAGATGCCATGTGGGGATCTATTTGAATTGAAATGCCAAGATTAAAATTTGTGATCTAGAAGTGTAGACTTTTATAACGATCTAGAAGTGTACGTAGACTTTTATAACGCGACAAGGAAGTAAGGAAAAATTAATGAGTAGTGAGTCGATAATTAATAAACGTAGTACTCGAAATGCTCTTATTGCTCAGTAGCTTCCTTTTTTCTTTTTTTCTTTTTTCCTCTTATTTTTTTATTTTTTTTATAATAAACTCAAGATCGTGAGGGGCAACGTAGTGTTTCGAATTTAGGTCAAATGTTAGTAAAAAAATGCTATTTTCATTAGTATTGGCATCCAAGCAATGCACAATAGATAGAAATGACCATTCTTTATTGCTTACAAAATCGAAATAATTTTCATAGTCAAATTGATTTGTTCCAAATCTTTATCACAAATCATAATCTTCAATCTATTACGATTTATAATTCTTCTTCTACATTCATCAAATAGACATTTTATATAAATTATTAATATTAACTAATTTCATGTGTTTCCAATTCATAGAATTTAAGGATTCTTTTATGACAAAAAAATAATAATAATTGTTGGCACCCTGGTGACGTGGCACAGACTCAGCCCAGGTCCTCCGCATAATATGGACCCCCCCGCTGACGTGTAGGGGCATCAGGTCGACTGATGACGTGTCTAGTGTCCCAGTTCGGATTGACACTGGAATTTACCCCACTGGAGAATAGGTGGAGGGTACCAGTCCAGCTCGGCCGGGCCCGCCTAACTCGGCCAAGGGCCTAGGTCGGCAGAACCGTGGAGGGTTGTCCCATCGTTACAGTTTCTGACAGAGGGTCTGAGGTCAGCTCGGCCATGGTGTGCGCCCAACCCCTCTTGCTACAGTGGCCGATAATAAGGACAATCCACGTGTCATCTGACACCCTCCTGACACCACCTGCAACCGACAGAGCATCTTTTCCCCATAAATGCAATGACGGCTACACCCAAGTTCTGAGGTCAACGCCTTAAATGCAAGGCGGCTTGCAGGTACTGCAGGGTGCAATCATGATGTCTACCCTAGCACCGGTACAGCCGTCTCATGATGACCTACTACTTCCTCCTACATTTTGCACTATAAATAGAACCTTAGTGATCATTTGGGGGACACGAAAAACCCTCTGTAATCAAGGACGAGCTCGGACATAAATATACCTACATTCTCTACTTCTTTATCTCTTCAGTTACTACTAATCAGGTTCTAACACTCACCTCAGTTGATAATTAATCGATCCTTACTGATTTCGACATCAACAATAATAAAATTAAGGGCTACTTTTATTTGTAAATTATTATCATTATTATTGTTACGTAAAAAATTAAATCAAAACACAATAATAATACTAAAATAAAATCAAACTGTAATCCCAGTCAACCACATGTCCAATTCAAATTCACTAAACTAAAGCGTAGACAAAAGTTTCAAATTAACAACCACTCCTTCCGTCTCACAAAGATATACACAGTTTGATTTTTACAGGGATTAAAATAAGTGTAATTAATACTATTGAAAAAGAAAATTTTAGTTATAATTTTTCAAATATGCACTTATATTAAATGATAATAATATATTTTCACTAGTATCAATGCACATTAAATAAAGGTATAATAGAAAAAATAAAGAAACTAAATAGATGTACCTAGAAAGTAGGTTATATTTTTGGATCAATGAAAAAATAAAATAAGTCTATCTTTGTGGGACGGATGGAGTAAATGATAGATAGATCATATTAATATGAAAAATGCACACATGATGAATATTTGTTGAATTTATTAATTGGACAGGAAAAAAAACACGTACGGATATTGATATGAAGATATAAACACTATAAATGTTCATTAATTTTCTAAAATTAACACACAACATACAAAAGCAATGTATAAAATAAGATAAGAAATCATATAAATTTATAAACCACATCATGGTAGTATTAAACAGATTCAACCGTAATAATGACTTGTTATGTCTAAACTGAAATATATTTCATGTAAAAGTAGTTGTCAGTAATAATCCAAACCGTAACACATACAAAACTATGAAGATAAAATATAAATGTTACCCAAAAAAATAAAAAATAAAAAATCATTCTAATTGTTGGCAGTATAATCTAAAAAAGTATATGTCAAAACGAAAAGAATAAATATCAAATTTTCAATAGCGGCAAACATATAAAATTTGCATATTCATTTTAACTTTTGCCCTACATATATAATAATAAAATTTCTTACTAATACATATTATTATGACAATGTTACCCACAATATGTATCATGAAAAAAAATAGCAACTTTATCCTGAAGAAAATTAAAGCGACATTAAATCACTGTCACATTATTTTACTTCTTTACATGATTAAATAAAAAAAACTATATTACATTCAAAAAAAAAATATTAATAAAATAGTCTAGGCTGGAAAATATTGATTTCTTTACAAGCCACATTTACTCTTTTATTAATCTAAAGATTTACACAAGTATCATTGTTTAATTTACTCTTCTAACTAACATTCTTATCGAATAGAAAATTTTACACTTCTACGAGCATTGAGGGATCATATTTCAAGAGTAAAGTCATTTCAAGTTAATTACAAAAATGAAATGACAAAGGTCATGAAAATCACAAAAATCAGGTATCTGATTTAATTTTTAGGGTTTGGGATTTATTAATTATGGGTTGAAGTGTTCAGTTCGGTTCGCTCTTCCATTATACGTACATGTGAAATGGGTTCCATTACAGATTTGCAATGAATTTCATTACACACTGCCTACTTGATTCAACAATAGTGATTGACCTGCAAACACCTGATTTTTGTATATAATTTATAACCTTATGATTTTTGAAATATTAAATTAAAATATTTTTTCCAAATTTCCTCTATTGAATACTCAATATTTTCATTAATTAATAAGGATAAACTAGCTAGAAAAATAATTTCGTAATTTGCTTAACAAATAAGTCAATATAAATGGAACAGGAGTACCTTTGTGTGCCAACATTAATAGACTATGTCGTATTGTCGTATGGTATTTAGCATAAAATGAGTATCTCGAACTCAAATAAAGTGTCTGCACAAATTAATTTTCACAAAAAATTAAACTTGCAAATCTAAACCTAATAATGTCTTTTTCATTACATCGTGCATATGATATCCTTTCATAATAAGGATCTATTTGAAATTTCCATTCTTCTTTGAAACACGAGTTGACATTAGGGTGTTAGGGTGTGTGTTTTTATGTGTTTTTATGTGATTTGATGTAATATAGGAGAGAGAATGAGTGGAATTGAATGGTGCAGATTTGTGTAGTACAGGTAGGTTCTACGAGATTTGTGTGTAAAAATGTATAAAAATGTGTTAAAATTTGTAGGAGAACATGGGCTTTAATATGTGGATGATACAAAATTTCCGTTCTTCGTTCATAGCAGAAATATGACAACATATAAATACCAAAATACATGAAACTCAAATTCATTAGTAGATAATAAATATAATTTATATTTCAGTACTCTTATCTTAAAATAATGATTGTTGATAGTGTTTGCGCGTGTTAGGGTATGTGTTTTTATGCGTTTTTATGTGTTTTGATGTGATATAGGAGAGAGAAAAAGTGGAATTGAATGGTGAAGATTTGTGTAGTACAAGTAGATCCCACGAGATTTATGTGTAAAAATATGTAAAAATGTGTAAAATGAGTAGGAGAACGAGGTTATCATAAGATAAGCATCAGCGATGCACGTAGTGTTACGTAATTTATTAGAGGCACATGCAAGCCATCCAATGCTTTTGGAAGTGGCAAGTAATTAAATAAAATTTTTGAGATAATTAAGATCTTTAACAATACAATTGTTTAACGGAATATTTTATTTAATAGTCATTTCACTTCTTTTATATTTAATAATTAATGCTGCATATATTTTACACTTTACGCGAATGTATATATAACATTTTTCTTAAGAAAAGGCATGTGCTTATGTAATTTGAGAGACTTAGCTTGATTATTTACTACATCTTCTTAAATTTTAATCACATGGTGACTAAAGTAATATTCACTTTTCACACATGACTTGTGCAAGATGCCAAGATGGATTGAGTAAACCCTAAACTATGGTATATATATATTGACCATGTGGGGAACTATTTTAATTGAAATGACAAGACAATATTTTGTGCAGGGACGGATCTAGGATTCCATCCCAATTACAGCGAACGTTGATCATTGACCATCAAAATAGTATTTATTTTTTATTTTTTCTTTACCAATTTAGAAAATTTTACGAATCCAGCACGAGCGGCCGCACCGGCTCAACACCCTTGGATCCGTCCCTGATGTTGTGAAGCTAAGGTTGATTTCAGACCGTTTTAATCTGTACCAAAATATTTATTTAGACAAATCTCATCGCTCCGCCATGATTAATAGGCAATAGTTTTAACATTTTGGATTTTTCTTGCACTCAATTTCCAATTTTCAAGTTTTTAGAGATTCTTAATTTAGGCCTTGTCCTTTTCAAGGTTTCACGCAATTTCGTATAACCTACGCACATTTTCAACCACACACACTTTTTTCAGTATAATACCAACCACACATTTTACACAGAATGACGTAAACTTATCAAAAGAACAAGCCCTTAGTGATAGAACTGTCCAAAACTTGCAAATCTAAGAGTACGACTACATGTTACATACTCCTTTCCTACTCCCTCCGTCCCACTAAGATAGGCAAGTATTCCTATTTTATCCGTCCCAAATTATAGTCCAATTTCCTTATTGAATGTATATTTTATTTTTCATGTACTAAAATACCCCTATTTAAGATAATTGGAATACTAAACATCAAGATAGATATTTCATCTCCCAAGATATTTAAACATGTTCACACTACCTTTTGACCATTCAATATAGGGATAAAATTAGAAGAATATATGAATATCTTATAATTCCAAGAACATTTAAGATATTTTCTTAATATGTGTGAAAAATGGTGGGTGTCTATCTTAGTGGGACGGAGGGAGTATAATTTACTTTTTCTAACAGATAATCTCGAAATTTTATAGCATCAAGTAAAATGATTTTTATTATTTATTTGATTAATATATTTGAATTACATTCATATGCATGTCATATATATAATAGATTATAATTAGTGTCCACTAAATAGTTTCTCTCCTTTGAGGCTTTGATTCTTTGAACAATATTGAACATGGCTTTCCATGGGTGCTAGCTGTAGTTAGAAAAACCACGACGCCGGATATATAATGTATGTGTTGTACTAGTTAATGGAAATAGTAGAACTAACACGGTTAAATAAAATTAATAAATTCAGTAGATAGATAAACAAAAACAAAAAAAGAAAAAGAAAAAGAAAAAGAAAAGTTATGTGAACAAAATTGGATATTTTGGATTTTTTTAATTTTTCTACACTTTTTTATGATTTAATATTATTTATTATTACTTCTATTATTGTTATTTTGATTTTGATAGGTAAGCAATTTTTTAGCTAGATAGATGTACGTAGATTGAATAGAAGTAATAAAATACTTCGCATGCATAATTTTAATTGAAAAAAAATCGACATCCCACCGACACCCCTAACGAAATAAAAGTTGCTTATTAGGTTATTTTTCAATCCTCACACGTATCGACGTTGAATATATATATGTATAGTATGCTGGGGAACGTGCAAGTTATGAATGCCGAGTTTTGAAATAGTGCAATTATTGAAATATTAATGTGCATAATACTTAATCACGTTCTGTCAAGGAAAAAAAACACTTAATCACGTTATATTTTAATGCAAACAACATCAATAATTGACTATCACAAACATTGGAAGTTTTGGTGAAAAAAAAAAAAAAAAACACTGTAAGGTTATCAACCAATAAAAATCGTTAATTGAAATATTTTAAGCGATATATCAATGTATAAGTTCTTGGTAGATGATAAAGATGTGTCTATTGTTCTATTGCTTAATCCAAATGTTCATCACGTAATTAATTAGGAAGTACGTGTATCACCACCTACACAATAATTTAACATTCAAATTTGGTACCCGGTTGGTGGGACTTGAAACCTTAGCATCTATTCTCCTAACTAACGGGACGGGACAATGCATGCCTCATCGGTTATGTATGTGGTCTATTTTAATTAATTAAATAAGACAGCTTAGAAAAAAAGAATTAAAACGACAAGTCTAAAGTCATGGTGGTTATGTTTTGATATCCTTATTTATTATCTTTCACCATACCCTCTCTTTAATTTTATCTTAAAATAACAAATCAACTAATTTCAACTTACTACCAATCACTGAGTTACATTTTATTTAAGTGTAAATTGTTTCGCATTCAAGAAAAAAGAAAAAGAAAAACTATTTAACTATTTACCTATTTATTTAGTTACCTTTGAAATGAAATAATTTCAACTAATTTTATGTTGTCAAACTTATTAGGACCATTCTTGGAGTACACACATTTTTTGTGTGGTAAAATACCACATTATGGATAGACGTGGTTGCTCTTCTTGGAGAAGAATCCCATATTTTGTTACCGCGAAGAAATTGCCTGTCGACTTTGATTTAGAGTAGCTCTTAGACCAATTTGTGAGCATCATCATGCTTAGAAAAGAACAAAGTAGCCATCGAACCCCATTGAACTAAAAAAAGATTGATTATCACTTCTACAAGCGTAATCTCAATCCCTACTTCCTCTATCTCTTCTTCACCTCCGATTCTTCGTTTTCTGGGAGAGTGGATTCTCAATTTTGAGTGTTAAGAAACATTAACTACTGAAAATTCATTATAAATTGAAACAAACTAAAGAGGAAGCCAATAGAGACCAAGTGCCCTAATTCCCTACGTCATTCTTTTACATTAAATACCTTTTGAAATAAGGTATTCCAGATAAGTCGGCATCAGCTGCCTCTTCATATATCCACCGAAAAAAATGTGAAACCCCTCTTCCTATTAATCTGTCTATACCGGATAATGCATCATCATTATCACCTAGTTGAAAACAGTTTCCCACACAACGAATGGGGGCGGCGGTGACATGAATCATGTAGTGACGAAAACAGAAGATCATCTCGGGCGTCTTGTAAGAAATTGTCTGTTGTACCTCCCAGCCGCATTGGGGAAGTATAAAATTTTGGGGTTGTTTTTGGTGTTTTTGTTGTTTTTGTTGTTTGTAATTAAGACTATCTTCTATATCAAGGTACAGGTTTGGAGATATGGCGGCCGAAGATCTGGTCGCCTCTGTGTCATGGCGATAAAGTGTGATTGCAAAGTTTCCATAATGCATATGCGCCTCATAGAAATCCTTCAGGAAATTCAATCCCTTCTCTAATGTCCAAAGGAATATATCTCGTAACAGCTTTTGACAATCTCCTCTATAGACAATAAAATAAAATAAATTATTAGTATCTTTTTATTATTCTCATTGGTATATAGCATAAAAACTTACTTTCCTCCCACACAACTTTTTATAAATTCATAGGGTGCTTCCCACAAAGGACATATATGAGAGCCTTTGCTAGATGCTCGACATTAGTCTCTTTTGTATGTCCATTGATATATCATGTCACTGCCGGCGAATGCAAATGTAATTGCCGGCATGGTTGATTGAAGGCTAAGGTTTTTCTCTTGTGTTTGAGGAGGGAACTACGGCACAAACGCAAATAGAGAGAGACTGAGACTGGGTGAGATGTTTAAATATAATAAACATACCGTACGATTTTTGGAAGCAACAAAGTAATGAATTACTTAATTTAATAACTGATTTATGTTCTTAAAATTGTGATAAATACGTATTTCTTTGTGGTTCAAAATTATTATTATTATTATTAACAATTAACAATGATAATTGACTGCATTACTAGAAAGTCGATGCTATTTTCATGTAAAAATAAATAATTATTTTTCAAATTGGCATTATTGTGCTTAATTTTTTTTATTGAAATAGTTAAATAAATCAGTCATAAAATTGTATTTTAATTAATTTACACTAGCAATTTCACCCGAGGAGTGCTATATGCAATTGATATATAAATCTTATTAATACTAAGGCTATTCCATTAACATTATGATACTAATAAAATTGAAGATATCAACAATCCCTATTACGATATACGTAGTGAAAAAAACTTTATAAAAATTTCGTAAGAGTCTCACTTTTATTTTGGAAGAATCTATGTGGTCTTATGGATAGACATGCCTGTTCTTCTTGGAGAAAAATCCCAAACTTTGTGACTGCGAAGTAATTGCCTGTCGACTTTGATTTAGAGCAGTTCTTAGACCAATTTGTGCGCATCATCATGCTTAGAAAAGAACAAAGTAGCCATCGAACCCCCATTGAACCAGAAAAGATTGATTCTCACTTCTACAGGCAATCGCTACTTCCTCTATCTCTTCTTAACCTCCGATCTTCATATTTTGGGAGAGTGGATTATATTCTCAATTTTGAGTGTCAAGAAACATCAACTATTGAAAATTCATTATAAATTGAATCAAACTAAAGAGGAAGCCAATAGAGACATTTGTATGTTTTACCTAATGATCAATGAAACGATGAATTTCTAACTACTTTTGTTGGGTTTGAAATGAAATATCTTTCATCGAGAAACGTAAAACAACTATAACGAGGGTTTGAATTCTGATTCTCACTACCATTTGCACACATGGTAGAGTAAATTTTTAATACCATCATGAAATCAATTTCAGCAATCATAGACTAAATTAACAATGTGATCTCTCAATTTTCCAATTAAGGTTCTAACAAAGGTAGGCGGTGAGAGAAATTGATGTTACAAATTGTAAAATAAAACTTAAAAATTAATATCATAACATTCTCACAATGTTTTTCAGAACTTTTTGTTTAGTATTTATATATTCTGAACTGATCCTAAAACCTACATGTAATATTCTCGAACATTCTTTGCAATATGGAACTCAATTTAGGAATTGAAGCTAAGTAGGCTGTGGACTGAAAATGTTCAAGTGTTTCCTTTCCGGCCACATATGACCTCCGTTTTAAAATTCACGACTAGATCTAGGTTCGGCAGGAAGATGCGGAGCTCCAGCAATTTGAAAAATTTTCCGGCGACACTGTAACGACCGATCAAAATTTTTAGCCATAATTTAGGCCCAGTTTAAATTGAAGCCTTAGGGGTCGGTGGTCATTGGGCCTTGTTTAAAATGAGGCTCAAGGTCGTTATGGAATGTTCATTCATGTTTTAATGTACTGCTCAAAAATCAATTTTACTCATCAAATTTATATTTTGTGAAAAGTGTGAAAAAATTCAAAACAGATTAAATAGTGAGTAACCAAGATAAGGTTAAAGATCATCATAGAAGACCTTACGATCACATCATTAATTATTATAAAAATAATCACGAAACATTGGATAAATTCCATAATCTTTATGACAAATTGAGAATTTTTACGTTCAAAAGGTTGTTAAGAGACAACTTTTTGAACACCTAGCTAGTTAATAAAGCTAAGAAGTTTTATCTTAATGAATTATTACATTTTGCAAGATCGATGGACTAATCAATATGCAATATAACATGTTTGAAATAAGATAGAAAGTGACTAGAGAAATGAAAATAAAAAAATAAATAAAAATGTTCATAATAATATAACAATAATAGCAACACCACAATTGATGTTGGACAAAGAAGCAATATAATAATTTTGTGTTTCTAATGTTGGGATTTGTATAATTAAAGATAAAAGTGACGCTTTTGTAGATGGAAGGAAAATTGTTAAGAGGTTTTAATTGCAATATTGCCGTGTTGATGGAAAACCATGCACGTTTTTCCTTTCGCTTTCAATTACAATTTAATACTATAATTTGTACGTACTTTGTAGTACAAAATATTACTAGGTTGAAACATATGTAATCAAGCAAAACTGAAATAAACTGATACAACCATGTCCTGCAAGGTCACCTGCAAGATATATCATTATTGGTAATAAAATTTTCAAAGAAAATAGTGTATGGTTTTTTTTTGTTGGGGGGGGGGGGGACACAGGTTGTAGCCCCTCGATCTCAAAAAAAAAAAACCACAAAGCTTATATAGAAAAAACAAATTTATACATAATTTTCGTCGAATTAATTTTTTTTTTTGTATAACAGCTCCCAGCTAAAAATCCTTGATGGTATGGTATATAAATTATGATATTTGATTTCCTGAAAGTCAATTTCAATATGTAAATAATATTGTAATGTTTTCAACTATATTGCTAGATGATGGGCAGAGATGAGAAAATAATAAGTTGAATAATTCTAGGTGTACACACAAATCCACTACCACACACTGTCACACCCTCATACACAAAATACTTAAAGACCAAAATGCCCCCTGAAGGTGGGGGGCCCATACCCCCATTAGTATGTGGTATTTTACCACACAAAAAATGTGTGTACTCCAAGAATGGTCCAAAATACAAGGGAGACTCACGAAATTTTTATAAATTTTTTTTAACTACATATATTGTAATAGGGATTGTTGATATCTTCAATTTTATTAGTATCGAACGTTAATGGAATAGTTTTAATATTAAAAGAATTTATATATCAATTGCATATATCACTCCCACAGGTGAAGTTGCTAGTGTAAATTAATTAAAAATACAATTTTATGATCGATTTATTGAACTATTTCAATAAAAAATTAGGCGTAATAATCCCAATTTTAAAAATAATTATTTATTTTTACATGAAAATAGAACCGACTTCCTAGTAATGCAGTCAATTATCATTGTTAATTGCAGTGTTTTAGATCTGACCCGACCCATCAATCGGACCGGGAAACCCACGATCCGGCTAAAAAATAGGGTTGGGTAACCTCGAAAACCCGCATTGGTCAAATCCGATTAAAGACCCGGGTTTACTCAGAAAACCCAATCGACCCGTATGACCCAGACAGGGTTTGATATGGATTTTAATATTTTTTATTTTATGGTATTTTTATATTTTATTTCTTCATGTGATATTATTTTAATCACCGGATTGATGCCGAGTCGACTCTGGATTGACCCTCTTACCCTTGATCCAATCCATCGTCCGAATCGGGTTTAAAAACATTGGTTAATTGTTAATAATAATAATAATTTTTAATCACAAAGAAATACATATTAATCATAATTTTAAGTACAGAAATCAGGTGTAATGATCCGATACCCACTCTAGAGAAAAAAATTGTGGGCCCCCCCACCATCATTCATTCGATCCAATGTGGATACTATAAAAAAAAAATTTAATTATTTTTTAAAGATGATATGGCACCATCACAAGGCACCAAAACCCCAATTATTAAACTAAGTAATTCATTACTTTGTTACTTACAAAAATCGTACAGTATGTTTATTATATTTAAACATCTCACCAACCTCAGTCTCTCTCCATTTGGGTTTGTACCACCGTAGCTTCCTCCTCAAACCCTAGCCTTCAATCAAGCATGCCGGCGATTAGATTTGCATTCCCCAATAGTGAAATGATATATCAATGGGTTAATGGCTTCTATCATTCGAGAAATTCTGTAATATCTTGCGAAGATTTAATAGACACGATTGGTTGACTAATGGAACATTGGACCATCATTGACACGCACGATAATATCTCACGTTATTTTGGCTTTGAAGAGTTTTTCCGAGTACTGACACCTACTAACTCTGCTACCACGAAGATGCATTGCACCTATAATTTACAATCGTTAAAGATAAAAGGTACCTCGCAAGTGCAAATTATTTCCGGTAGATTCTAAGGGGACGGAGTTACTTATACCAGGGAGATTTTATTCTCTCAAAATTGGCTGATCCAACGGCATATCTTGTTTATGAGCATGAAGGAATCCTCAATGACAGACTATCTGTTCAGTTTTGCAGAAGACTGACAGGAAGTGTTAGCATGTCCAAAAAAATGCATTTTAATGCATTTTTTTCAAATTTCAAATTTGGTCAAACAAATCACATCCATCTATCTCTCCCATCATTAAATCTCCACCATCCAACTCCACTCATTCTCTCTCTTCCTACTCATAAAAATACATTAAAACTCATCCGCTAACACCCTCTGAATAATTGAAGTTAACATTTGTTTTTATTTTATTTGAACTCTGTGTAGAAAAATATACGTTTTTTTTTTTCACTAAATTTAGTATATAATGGACATACAAAAGCGATTAATTTCGAGCATCTAGCAAAGACTCTCATATATGTCCTTTGTGCGAAGCACCCAATTGATTTCGATAGCAATTACATGATTGACGTGCAGATCTACTACAAAATTGAAGCTTATGACTTCATAAGAAGTTGTGTGGGAGGAAAGTAAGTCCTCATACTATATACCAATGAGAATAATAAAAAGATACTAACAATTTAGCACTAATATTTTATTTTATTTTATTGTTTATCGGGCAGATTGTCAAAAGTTGTTACGAGATATATTTCTTTGGTTTCTGTCACTACACTATTCATGTTGCAGCCGCCGTCGACCCCAACATTGCTGCCGCTGTCCCCATTCGTTGTCTCGGAGACTATTTTCAATTCGGTGAAGATGGTGATGCTTTATCCAGTATGGACAGATTAATAAGCAGAGAGGTTCCACACTTTGTTTGTGGCTATATGAAGCGGCAGAGGTCGACTTATTTGGAATACCTTACTTCAAAAGGTATTTTGTGTAAAAGAATAACGGAGGGAATTAGGGAACTTTACTTATCTAGAGATCTCTAAGGATGAAAGGGTAGGGAATTAGAGAATTTCACTAAGCTGGAGATGGAGATATTGTGAGAATGAGAAAGAGGAAGTAGGGAATTAGAGAAATTTTTTAGTTGAAAGATCTTGCAAGACAAATATTTTAACATTGTGCCGTGTTAAATTCATTGAACTTTGCTAAATTCATTTTCCCCTAAATTTTATAGTTGGTACAGGGTCGGGAGAGGGTTGGGTTGGGATGGATTTTGGGGGTAGGTGTTAGGATTTGTGTTGAAATTTTGAATAATTTAGGCACGTTAATGCAATACTTATAACAAATTTTAACTTGCGAATGAGATTTAATCTTTATTTATTAATAAAATTGTAAAAATATATATTCAATTACCAAATTATCCTCATTTTATTAAATAAGAAAATAAAAATGACCCAGTAACATGTTGTTGCAAGTCATAGGGACAGAATCTACAAATTTTCAAAAGGTTGAGAGCTGTGGTGTCCAAAAAAATAGGTTGGGGACCAAAGTGCAAAAGTATTGAAGGGTTGGAGACCGTTGGGGCAATTTACCCAAAAATTTTCAAGTTGCAGGTTATCATCGACTAGTTGTTAACAAAAGAGTTTAATTAAGATGTGCATGCAATTTATTACAGAGCTTTAAAGGAAATTTTAGTTGAAGTAGTTTAGTTTAGTGAAATAATTAAATGAATTCTTTAATTTTGGTGTTATGCATTATTGATGCATTAAAGAGGTGAAAAGGTAGATAACAAATTTTAAATTGATCTTGACAATTCTTTGACCATTTTTATTTTTCACGCTACTTGTTATTTTTATGTCTGCATCGTGTTATTATAATCTATCTATTATTCAATAATCAATTTTCAATTATACATGTTGAGCATCACTCGGGTGTGATTACTAACTTAATACAATGTATAAGCAACTATGCCTTTGCACTTAATTGTATTAATTAGCATCTTAATTAGTTCATTAATGGTTGTTTAATTATGTTAATAAAGAGGTTTCGTGTTGAAACCTCTAATATTCAACATAAGCCGAGCAAAAAATTGAAAAAAAAAATCAAAATAATGACTTTGGAAAAATTTAATAAAAAGGTGTAGAATTATCGTTGGCTAACGAATCAAATTGTGCGAAATGTGCTGGCGGGTTCGCAGGCCTAGACTTTAAGGTACACTAGGTCTCATACGACCACCATTCTTATTGTTATCATTCATAGAAATCCACACGATTGAGGGCGGTAGGGTATATTTTTCTGAAGTTTTATGGATTTTAATGTAAAAGATGAGAGTATTTTAAAAAAAATGTAAAAGAGAAGAGAGTATAAGTAGAGTTAAATGGTGGAGATTTGTATAATATATATAGGTCTCACGAGATATATGAATGTGATTAGTTTGCCAAAAAAAAAGAATGAATAACAATGGATAAAAAAAATAGTAAAATATGGATAAAAAAAAAAAGTAAAATTTAGTAAAAGTGGTTGGCTATTGCCCCCTTAGTCTTAGACCTTAGCGTTCTTTGGAGCTATGTTTCCCGCTAGGACTTGTGTTAACATGGAGACTCAACCCTTACTAATCGGGAGCTTTTACTCTAGGAGTGTGCTGACGAAGAGTACGCCTTCCATATCTGAAAACATTGTCTATGGGAAAAAGAATGCTCCACAACTAATGTTCTAAAAGGCGCGAAGCGTGTCAAAGCGGCGAAATCGAGCCTCAAACCTTACAAGCCTATTCGTGCCTAGGCGAAGTCTAGGCATCAAAAGACATTTTTCACTTTAATATTATTTTAATTATTTTAGACTAATAAGGAAGTAAAATAATGCATATCTGAAAAACTTATGCAAACTATTACATGTTTTCTAAATTTTCGAATAAAAGATAGTCCTTCAAATATTTAGAATTAAAATATTACTTACTATGTAGTAACAATCTCGTGCTTGTAAATTCGAAATGAACATAATAAAATAGTTGATTTTAACCAAAAATAAAAATAAAAATATAAACATGACCGATTAACCAAAATAAGAAATGAAAATAGCTTCAATATTGAAAGTTAGAAATTTGGATTTACTAAATTAAATTAAATATTATCTTCATCCAAATTAATATTTTGATAGATAATAAAAAATAATATCGCAAAGTTTGAAAAAGAGATATCATCTTATAGGGTATACCATTACTAGGGTATCATACTATTACTATTCTTATTGTTATCATTTGTAGAAATCCACACAATTAGTCTTAAGACTGTAGAATTAAAAATATATAAACTCAAACAACTAGTTCAACATTTGAGCAAATAATCAACAATTTTGCAAAATTCACCTTCTCTTCTCCCTTCACGAACTAAATAGTAGACTACAGCAGAAGATCACTTGGGCTAACATTTGGGCTGCACAATGTAATCAAGGCCCAACTTAGAACAAGACCATGCTCTAAGTGGAGCCCAAAAGCCCCCCAATGTTTGTCTCTCGTTACCAGAGTGACACTCTAATGCTGTGGTATGAATGACTAATTTATAAAGCACTTCTCAAGTTTTGATCGAAGCTGTACATTTTTTTAGTGCAATTGAGATTTTGGAGATCTCACTTCTGCTTGAATTTCTCATTATCAGACGATGACTTCAACAGTTCCAATTTGCGCTCCAATTTGTCAATTACCCCCAAACAAATGCAATGCTTCTTATGTGAACCCTAGATTATTCTTTCATGTACAGACTCAGAAAACCTCATTATCAGCATTGAACGGTAAAGAAATAATCTCGCACACATCCACATTTCCTTCTCATGTATCGTTCCATAGAAGTTTCAGATTTTACACTCCCTTTTCACTCAAGGTTGGTGCTTCATCATCATCAGGTGAACTGCTAGTTTGGCAATTTGTTCTTTCCGAGCAGAATTTGAGTATCAGATTGTGAGATTCGTACCTTTTTTTTTTTTTTTCCAATCTGTATTGTTGTTGTTGAATTGATGAGTTCGAGCAGTGGGAATATGGGGGCTTGTTTAATTTCATTAGTCACCCAATTTGGATAGGATTGAGACAGTTGTGTGGAGCTGCAATTAGGTTTTGATGTGAAATGTTTTGCTGAACCAAACCAAAAGGCTTATTTGAAACAAATAGTCCATAAGAGAACTATAGCATCATGCTATAGTTGGCCAATTTGCTTTAAGCATACAACATAGCTCTTTCATGCTATAGCTACTTCTTGCAAATTCTGAAAACAATCAGTTCAAGTGAACTTTCATACAATTCCCATACCACATTCTGCATTCATGTTTATGATTGATCTGGTGGCCTTTCATGTTGTGGCTTCAGTTGGAAATGCGGAGTACGTGGAAGAACCTGAGACCAAGGTGAAGTTTAAAAAATCACTGAGTCTTCGTGGTGTCTCCTCGTCGTTGTCATTACTTGGAACTGGTCGGTGTTAATGAGATTTCATGATCATTCAATCTTGCTTTTGAGTATTTACTTCATTTCTGCATCCACCGATTAATTCTCGATCTTGTTCAACTTTAATACTGGTTTTTAAGGCATTCAGACTTAACCGTTGCTCCTTGCAATATTATTAGGATACAGAGAAAAAGTCTTTGCAATCATTGGAGTGAAAGTCTATGCTGCAGGTTTATATGCAAACAGATCCATTTTTAGCAATTTAGATGCCTGGAAGGGGCGTTCAGCTTCAGACATGCAACAGGACTCATTATTGTTTGACACAATTTTCCAGGGTACTTGTGTTAAAAATTAACTTTTTAAAGTGTACAATTACTGGAGGAAGGCAAAAAAATTTTGAAAATAAGTAACAAATACTGATGTTGATCAGCTCCTCTGGAGAAATCACTCCATATTGTTCTGGTAAGAGATGTTGATGGCAAAACATTTTGGGACGCCTTAGATGAAGCCGTCTCCCCAAGGCTCAAGTCACCCACCCCAGTCGACGAGCATGCTCTTTCGACATTCCGTAGCATCTTTCAGGGGCGGGCCCTTAAGAAAGGAACTTCCATATTTTTGGCTTGGCTGGACCCAACCAAAATGATTGTGAGTGTCAAATATATCTCTGCCTGTGTTATAGTCTTCATGTGTTAGTCACATTGTTTTACCAATCATGGAATAGAAGTTTATTTCTTTCCCCTTGTCCCCTCCTAGTCCAAGCTAAATTGCTGTATTTGTACTGACAGGTTTGTGTATCATCTGATGGGATGCCTTCTTCAGTTGATGCTACAATTGAATCACCTAATGTCACATCTGCTCTCTTTAATGTATTTCTTGGAGGTAATCCAGTTTCACCTTCATTGAAATCTTCAGTTGCTAATGGTTTGGCAGAGGATCTTGCGTGATTAAAGGCTTGACGCAATGCAATTCCTCTCGTTATTGAGTCTCTAGTGATGTTTTCATTCCGTATCCATTAGTTGAATTTTGTAATGCTGAGTTGGTTCATTTTTTGATGTGCCTATAAAGGAAGGAAGAAATGAATGGATATTAGTTGGTTTTATCAATATATATCTTTTTGCTTAGCTTGCGAAGGATTTCAAACGTATTCACGTACTTGATACAGATTCATCCATTTTGATCTCCTCTAGCATCTTGAGAACCTCTGCCATGGTAGGTCTATTGTGTGGCTCTGATTCAAGGCACATTAGTGCAATGTTAAATGCAGCATTAACTTCATCAACGGGAAAATCTTCTAAACTGCTGTCAAGTACATGCTCTTCTCTCTTTTCATCGACAACTGTCTTCACCTACAATAAGGTGACACCCAATCATGTCATTAATATGAACATATAAAAGAACATGTTGAATTAAATTATGACTATAGTAGTGAGTGATTGTTGATGGTCAAAGTTTGCTGCTAACTACCAATTAGGACAACTAGTATTGCATTCAGGGTGGACAATAACACAACTTCCAAAAGAAAATACACCAAAAGGCACATGTATACATGACAATATTAGTTAATCTCTAATTTAAATCTTTAAATCGCATAGTTGATATATGATCTTATAGCTTTTTCGTATATCAATTATTGCAAATGTGTCTAGTGTCTATCATGATTATTGAAGATTATGATGCCACAAACTGTTCCCAACCCCCCTTAAGATTCTTCATGACATACTTGATAGAGGTGTCTTAGTAAATTAGCATGCAAAAACTAACATGCAGTAACTTTTAAGTAATTGATCTAATAAAAGAATTACCCAGGTTACAAGCTTGGTTCCCTCCTCAATAAATGCTTCATCTGTTGGCTTTTTCCCCGTCAGAAGCTCAAGTAACACAACCCCAAAGCTATAGACATCCCCCTTTGCTGTTGCTTTGCCTGTGTCAAAATACTCTGCAGAAATCATAAGATGATTAGGTAACTTCATAAAAAACATTAAAAGTAGAAGTACCTGCAACATTTTTTTGACTGGCATACCAGGGGCCAAGTATCCAAAAGTTCCAGCAACTAAAGTTGAAACATGAGTTTTATCTGGTTCCATCAAAGTAGCTAATCCAAAATCAGATACTCGAGCCTCCAAGTTTTGATCTAACAATATATTGCTTGACTTAATATCTCTGTGTATTATGTGAGGGATGCAATCATGGTGGAGATAGGATATCCCTCTTGCAGCTCCAACTGCTATTCTGTATCTTGAAGGCCAATCTAGAACCATCCTGTTTAAAGACTTTCCTGCACAATAGGATATTTTGATCTTCAATAGCTAAGAATCTTGAAAGTTTTTTGGAATCTGCAATGCTTTAAAACATTCTGATTGCTAAGTTTAGCAGTTGATGACATGTTTGGTACATTGGATTTAAAAGTAACTAATGAAAAAAAATTTCATTGAATTCTCTTCTTTAATCATGTCAAACTGACAAAATTAATACCATGGAGTAGTGAATCCAGACTGCCATTTGGCATTAGCTCATAGATGAGAAGATTGTAATGTTGAGCAGTGTAGTATCCATGAAGAGTAACTATATTTCTGTGCTTTATGTCCCCCATTGACTCCAATTCTCTCTCAAAACCACGGTCTTGCTCGTGACTTAGTCTGCTTAGTCTTTTAACAGCAAAAGATATCGACTCATCTATCGTCAGCTTGTAAACCGTCCCGTAGCCTCCTGATCCTATGATATCCTTGTTGCTCAGTTTCATAGTCTTCCTCAGAAACATATTGGACTTCAAAGATTTTATCTTCTGTGACTTAAACATCACTAATTTCCCACCTGTAGTGTTTAAACATTGTGGCATTATTACACATCATTAAACCATGAGAGCAAATAAGGCACAGTGGCTTAAATCAGACAGAAAACAGAAAAAAACATACCTGTGAAACTGTTTTGGATGATCATTTGCTTTCTTTGCCATCGGCGATAACATAGGACTGCCATAATAATCTTGGATATAACAAACGCTATAACACATATTGTTATGTAGAAAGGAAGAAGCCGAATATTACCCATTCTTCAGTTAAAAGTCAGCTATAGAACTCAGATTATTTTGCAGTGATAAACCAGAAAGATGAAGCTGAACCATTTGAGGAGTAGCTGTCTGACATGTGTGCAAGGAAGTTTCAAAGGTTTTGCATTGAAATTGTAAGGATAGAAAAACTGAAAGTTGGGTTCATATATATGATTGCTAATGTTGAAGAATGGAGCTATGTGATTGCTTGAGTTGGCTATTTTCTCAAGTAGCATTGTTTATGAATGTTAGTAGTTTGACAAGTATGTGTTTCAACCAGTAGAAAAAGGGATGAAATGAAATGCCAGGCTGTGATGTTCACTTTTTATTGACATTATGTCCCTCACTTCCTGCCCTGCTTGGTTATAGTTTCAGGACATTGACTAGTGTTTTGTACTCTGTCATGTGGTTTAATTCAGGTTAATCACACTCCGTGTTTTCGGTTAGAGTTTTATTTTGCTAAAAACTTATTATTTTAGGTTGAATGGCAGTGAGGACCATGTGGATGATGATGAGCAACGATTTGAGACGTGTGGTTAACATTGAAGTTTGATTTTAATTAAGCAGTATAAGTTAAGTTAATGAAGCAAATATAGGTAGCCGAAAATAAAATTGAGACCTACTAAAATACGTTATTGGCAAGCTGTAATTTGAAAGCTTGAAAAGAGACAAAAAGGATTGATAATCAAAGTATCAAATTGTGACACCACATGAGAAAGCATGTGAAAATTAGGCAGAATGTAGACTTTATCCAAGCTTTATTATATATACTAGGGCTCAACACGTGCGTTGCACGTTAATTTTCATGTTATTTAAGTTAGCATTGATTGAATTTGAATATAAGGAATTACAATGTAAATGCTCATTTTGTGGTATTTTATTTCTTTGCTAGTAATGAAATATGGCCAGTACGTTTCGTTATTTTAACTAAACGCTAGCTCGAAAACCTCAAGTATCGAAGCAAAACAATAAACCCAACAGTGTCCATATAATGCATTTATATTTTACATAAACATATTGCAGCCTGGGTATTATACCCATGATTATAACATGTAAAGGGAATAAAGAAGTGGTTAGGAGCCAGTTGCTCTATTCCTAAATGCCCATGAAAAATTTCCCTGAATCTGAAAACCTACAACGAAACAAAAGGAAAGGTAACAATTACTGAGAAAGTCACAAGTTTGCACCTATAGATGGAATCCCAGAACTTCAGAGAACAAAAGTTGGCAAAATAATAATAATAATAATAATAATAATAATAATAATAATAATAATAATAATAATAATAAATAATAATAATAATAATAAATAAATAAATAAATAAATAATAAATTGAAGGATTAACCCAACAAAAAAAGTATTGGGTCAACATTTTTTTGGGTCGACATCGTAATTGCATGCGACAACGATCTACGAACATTCCAAAAACCTTTTCTCGTTACTCTAGATGCCACTTGTTAGACATTTTGTATTTAGAGCTTGTAAGGCCATTTTCCACACTTTTTTCTCAAACTATTTTTTAACCACATACTTGATTGAATGACAAATTTTTATTTTTTAACACTCATTCACCACTTATAATTTCTCACATTGACCATATCCAACAACTACTTCTCTATACCTTTTAATGATATTCAAAATCATGGTACAAAGATCACTCCTTAAACAAGAAATTCGAGAAAATTATTTGTACAATAATTAATGTTAGGTATAATGTATATATTTTAATTTTGTTGACTCTTTAATCTTGTTGAAGATCTTTGCTAATTGAACTGTTCGATTTTCTCTTGTGATATACGTGACTATTGGGTGAAGCCTGAAAGCATCCAAATTAGTGCCAAATCATAGGACATGGGATTCACAAAAGCAAGCCCTGTATAGTTACCTATTTCTCAAATCAAATCACATGAATCATTCAAAATAATCCTTTACACAAATGCCAAAATTAGTCTTATTTCCTAAGAGAAAAATTTTGTCATTAATTAAAATTTATCCCAGGAACAAGAGCTTGAAGTGCCCTCACTCTTTCACTTATTTCTCCTTCTAACTTGAAACCAGTTAGAATTAAATATCAAAAATTTAATATTTTCACTCAATTTTTTTCCAAAAATGTCCCAATTATTAAGAAAAATATACGCTTTCTGCAAGGCTGTGACTATCAATTGCCTGACCCCTTCTTGCTCTTACATGAATGTAGCCATTTCTATCATCTTCAGACGACTTCTTCTCTTTCACTTCTCTCATATCCTAACTAACAAAATATTAAAAGAATTCTTTATCTTTTTCTCAATAATTAATATAATAAATAATGATTAAATTAAGCTCAATTAATTACCTTGGATTGAGCAGTAATTTGATGAGGAGGTGATGGGTTTTCGTTTCCCTTGTTCTTCTCAAGTTCCACCATGAAAGTTACCGTTTCTTGATCATCTATGCTCTCATATGTATCAATAACTGAAGAGCACTTCATAATAGAATTGTTTGATTGCTGCAGAAGAACTGGGTCAAAGAGAAAAGAGTTCTGCTGCTGATTGTATGATAAAAAAGTTGCCACTATTACTATTGTTGTTCTTCAAATTCTTCATTTTTTTGGTCGAAAGTGTTCTTACTAACCCATTGAACATCGACGAGAAATACCCAATCTCACTGCCAAAGCCACCACTAATAAACTTCAAAAGCACAATTGTCTACAACATATTTATCATACGGAACATATTTATCATACGGAAATCACATAAATAGGCCTATACTACGATCACATGAATCTTGTGCAAAATTGGGAAATAACTAAATGAAAACATAACGGCTAGAATATTCTTTACTATTTTGACCCCAAAGAAAATCAAGAAATCACAGAAATTCTATCTCTGTATAAGATTCAATTCAAAGAAATTTAAAAAGAAAAGAATCCCATAATATTTTTCTTCATATATAATGCCATAGTCAATAATTTGAAAGATGAAAATAATAAAATTAAATGCGAGCCCTGATGTCCATTTTCCTTCATTTCACAGCGAAAGCAAACAAAATCAAACTTCCAAGATGAGTAAAACATTTTATCAAATAAACAAACCCATAATCTAAACATAAATAATTATAAACTGCTAAACAAGAGAGAAACATTGAAGAACAATAAAAAGAAAATTAATTGTCTATCTTGTATTCCAATTAGAATCACAGAAAAACAAAAGCAAAAGCAGTGTGCAAAGGTCTACAAACAAAGGCCCCAACTTTCTGAGAGAAATTTCTGAGGAATAACAACAAACTTACCTTTTCGTTTCATTAAAGGTTAAAAACAATGAAGAAGAGTAGCTTATTCTCTTGAGAACGACCCACAAGGAACCTAGAACAATACACAGAAAGCACATAAGGAAAAAGTACAAACAAAAACCGAGAGTAAACAAAAGTAAGATATCAAATCTCCACTATAACAATTAATTGAAAAATTAGTCTAAATAAGGATCCTGAAACACTAAATTACCTTACTAATCAAACAAAGCCTTAAAATAAAGCAAAATCAGAAATCAAACCCTCGATAGGTAAACCGCAGGCTTGGTTGAACAGGCGGTTAAGTCAACAGAGAAAGAATGACCCCAGTGAGAAACATAATCTACTACGTGATAGATGAATAGAGAGAAGGAAGAGAAAAATGAGGAACAACAATTATATAAAGGGGAAAATAATTTGATAGCTAATTTCGAAAGCCACGAAGAGATAAGAGCCAAATCTAGGCACAGGTCAAAAATTATACAGCTCATCTCTAAAAACGCCTGATCCAAATCCTTAGGGGTGAGATCTGAAATCCCCAACCAAACGTAGAAAGGCATAGCAAGAACAATTCCTAGAGTTCCTTTTTGGCGGATGAAATCTAGTAGAGAAAGAGGGAGAGAATTATGAAAGTAGAGAGAGAGGGAGAAACGCGAAGGCGCTGTGAAACAGGTAGAAAAGAGGGTATTCCGAGTTCGGGTCGGGCAAAGCCCGCGGCCTATTAATGGGTGGAATTTTAAAATGCGGCACAAAAACGACGTCGTTTTGATGTCTCCATATACCAAACGACGTCGTTTTTGACATGGTCGTCCACCACATTGGCACTTTTAAGATGGTAATGATATATACTTTATATATAGATAGAAGTTGAGATTATTTATAAAACTTGGGGATTTTGCTCCTTTAGGAAAGTTTAGATATGTTTGATGGCGAGTTTCGAACAGCCAAAATTTTGGTGTCCCTACAGGGAAGTCTTCCCACCGCATGGAACATGAATAATGTGAAGTAATAATTTTATGTACGGATGACATGGGTGAACAGTGAACTAATGTCGGCATAGACACAATTTAGTCTGCTCACAAGTCATTATTTCAACATGTGCATGTGAACCCGGCTTCATTTGCTCAGAGGATGTGTGTGATTACACACGTCAATTTTCTTCACGAAAACTTTCAAAAACGATCACGTGTGTGTCTATATATATTGTAATCAAGATCTTTTAATATTGACAAATTACATCTTTGAGTTGTTACTGAAAATAACAGAAAAATAGTTCAATAAATTACTATACATAGCAAATATGACATTATAAATGGCATGAATAAGGCACAATTGATAATATTTTAAATACAATCCAATCAAACGACTGATTTTTATGATAAATTTAACCAACTTACAGGCTTGAAAACAGAAAAAGAATACTATGCCCACGGCAATCTACATAATATAAGCCTTTCAGTTTTTGCTCTCCGCACATAATCACCATTCACCAAGAGCTAATAAAACCTCAAATCGCGCATCGGTCGCCTACAGTATACCCCATATCGCTCATCAATTTTCTGTATTACACTATCGTTTAACCAATTGAAAAACCCCCTCTTGGATTTCTGTCTACTCCATTGCTACAATCACTGTTCGTTCGTTCGTTCGTTCATGGTCTCTTCATCGCCAGAGTAAAAGTCAAGCCGAGTCTTGAACAAGTTAGTGACTTCGCGAAGTCCTACATTGTAAAACAAGCAAAGCAAATGTTTTAAAGTCAATTTATAGAAAATTTTATTTAAAAAAAAAAAAAACACTCTTGCCTTGCTAATCGAGATAGCTTGGGTTCTTGAAGAAGCATGTCATGTAGTGGTTTTACATTCGATTCTTTGGCACCAGGACTACAAAAGACAAAGCAAATTAGAGCTATTGTAAAGCAGGAGATGAGCCGAAATGCCTAAACATGAATTACATACATGACAATGTTCATGCCTAAGCCTATGCTCGTGTTAATTTGTACCACTCAGTCAAAGTCAAGTTTCATTCGTTTCTTTGATTTCTTAAGATGTGTTTGAAAATATGAAAATTAAACGAATTTTAAATGTTTTTCAAAACTGAAAACCGAAAAACAACAAAGAGAATGGATCTTTGGCATTCGACAAAATAAAAGTTTACCAAACATATGCTTAGTGCACGAAAAACTTGTCATGTGCAATACTAGGGCTCATGAAGACCATTAATAATTTTCTATTCTAATGCAAGACGCACGCATACGCCCAATAGAAAGGAAAAAGAACGTACCCATCATTGAAGTCGAGGGACAACAGCCTATGGTGGATGGCATAGTCGCTGCCAACATAAGTCACGACCAAACTACCTGCGTCTGGGTGGGGCCAGCTTCTAGAAGTGGGGAACCGCAATAGAAATGTTCCACGATCTAGAAGACCACCTGGACCTTGAAGTGCCACCTCTGCCTCTTCTTTTGTAATAAATCCTTCAATCCATTTGGGTGCCAACGAACTCCATGTCGCATTTACTGGGCTTCGCGATAGAGTAGAAGCTACCGGATATAACCAACACCATATTTTCTCGAAGTTTTCTTGGGAAACCAAATCTTGACATCCTGCAATTCTTCTCAGACACTCAAGGTCCTGCAAATTCAGATGAACCTCTTTAGAGTATGTTTGATAACATGTTTCTTACTGGTAGTGCATGTGTGGGGGAGAGAGAGAGAGAGAGACCTGATGAGTCAAAGACCGAAAACAGCCCGTTATCTTCATGAAACATTCATTCAACCCAAAGACGAGATTCTCCCAAAGCACGTGATCATTTCCCCGTGATATTGAAGTCCAAGCTTGCATTCCATCCTCGACCAACCTCTTCGCAATCATTATTTGACACCTAAAAATTACAAACCTTGTTTAAGAACATAGAACACGGAACATAGATACATAGATCATAGACTGTAGAACATAGTCACCTGTGATGTGAACAACCCGAAAATAGAAAAACGAGGTCAGAAAATTTAGCAAGCTCTTCTTCACGAGCTGAAACAGCAATTTCCTTGAGTAAGGCAGACCTATCAGTCTGACCTCCAAGGCAATATTTAAAGGCGATCAAATCCGAAATTTGACTATTCCTCGACATGCTCTTTGAATCGGAATTTGTTTCTTCGCTACTATTTGAAGCAGGTGAGAAATTGTCTGCCCTGTCATTATTTTCTCGTCTCCAGTCCATAGTTATCCCATACGCATTATTGTTCTGTTTCTAACAATGAAAGCATAGCGAAACATTTGAGCCATGGGAAGAGCATAATCCGTGTCCTACCACTGATGTAACAGTGCCATATCATCATTAATTTGATGAAAATGATGACATGACAGTGCCACACCATTAGCACTCCCATGTCAGTGCCACATCAGCTGTGGGCATGGTGGAGCATATCATTACTGAGATGGAAATGTACCTCATTAATGACCCAAACATGAGAATTGAGCTCCTTGCTAGCTTGCTTCTTTTGGACATCATCTTTGAATATAGTAAATGGTTTCTCTTGTCCTAATTTGATTCGTTTAGACGATGGACTGGGTTTTGCTTCACGTACAATAGTTGGTGGAAGGTCTGTGGGCCCATCGTCAAGATCAGGGGATCGGGATCCATTCAGTAAATATGTTCCAGAGGAAGCTTTTCTCCATGGTGTGGAGCCCATTTTTACATTGCGACTACGTGAAACACAGCGAATTGGAAAGGAAAAAGTCTCCAGAAAAGGATATTGGCCCATCTTTGGAATGTCAAACCTTATGCGGAACAGCCTGTTTTGACACTTGGATGAAAGCTGCAATAGTCAGACAGAAGATTCTTGGGGATTATTTGAAGAGAAATGAATGCATGATCGAGTAATCAAATGGACATAAATCTTACTGAATAACACTGGGGAATGTAAGATAAACCTTGATAGGAAAGGAGAGAACTCATGAGTAAGAGCTCGTTTGACAAAGCTTTTCTAGAAAGAAAAATGACCTTAGGGTGTAAGCATGGTTAAAAAGTAAGAAAGCTTACACAGAAACCGGAAAAATAAAATATTTTTGTACTGTTGTGGTTGAAAATCAGTGTAAGTTAGGGTGATTGTTAGAAAAGTATTGTCAAACAAGCACTAATTTTAACATTAAATCTTCCTCAAAAATGTAGCGACAAACGGTAATATTAAAATTCTCCAAACCAAATGCTAAGGCAACCGACCGTATACTATAATCACTATAATGAAATCTACCCTACATAAGAATTAGCACTCCTCCAAATTCAATAAATTGGCTTAAGAGAGTAAATTACATATTTATTGGGTAATACAAATGATACTCATATCAATTCCTTACATAAATCAAATATTCCTAATACATATGAAGATACGATCATCGAATCTATGACTGCTTCATTTTTCGAGCATGTCTTCCTGTGTAAAGACAAGAAAGAAATAAGTTAAACGAGTGAACATACCTGAGATATCTTGAGCTTAAAGGAAGCGCGTCCACTTGTCAATTTACATGGTCTATCATGAGAAGAAAATTCAATTCCATCACAGCTCGTGAGGAGAGGAGCCTCTGCATCGCTTGTGTTCTCAACGGGGGCCTCATTGTCGGCATACAAAAGGGTTGCAACAACCTTAAGGAAATGATTGACATGCAGTTAAATAGTAACCAAAGTACGTATATATCAATCTAGATTCGTACTAAACAAAAGAAAGAGACAAAAACCTCCAAATTTTTGTCCACTTGATGGCCAAAAGCATCCAACAAAATAACATCCAGAGAAAAGATCCTGCGACACGATGCCTGTATTTTTCATGGAACATATGATAGATTAGGTTTTAGAGTAATGAGAACCGAAAATATTGTTCCTAGATTGATTAGTGGGTAAAATTAATTCTAATGTAAATTTAACTTCAACTAAATCGCTAATAATTTAACATACATTTATAGGCATAGTTCTCAAAATTAAATCATTTTCACCTTGCCACCAACAATGCTCCATGCACCATCATCATCTTCTTCTATCTCAGACGCACTTGAATGATCAATAACTAGTTGAACTGGAGGATCCTGCCATCAAGGTGTAAAGATCAATAATGAGTAGCTTTGAATGTGTGGTTAAGATTGAAGTTTCACGTTTCACGTTTCACTGCATAGTAGAGTGTTTTTTTTTTTTTTTTTTTGCCATTTCGGGGGGGAGGTTAAAACAAACATGGCTAAATAGTATGAACCTTCACGTAGTGATGTTCGGCTGGTGAAGCTGAAGACAAGACATCCACTCCATAAACATAAGCCTGCAGTCCATCATGGTTTCCGCTAATCCTGGCTGAAAACATTTTTTCCAGAGCATCGGGATGGTTATCCTTGCAAGTCAGATGCTTCTCTCCCATGATCTTTCCATCCATGTGAAGCCGCAGAATATCTGGAGAGACCTGAAGAACAAAAGATTATGCTATACAGTTTACCCAAACAGGCACAGGAATAAGATGTAAAAGAATTTGATCAGGTGAGAAAATAGGACATGTATTTATTAGAAGAAAATTAAATACCTCACATCCAACATGAACCCATTTCTTCTCTGGGAACTCCGCCTCGGTTGAGGCACACGGAACTTCTGTCCATGGAATCTGATTATCCGGATTTGAAGCCTCTTGGTGTAAGAAACACAACGGGAAGAGAGTAATTTTCTTCTTTTCGTTCAACCAAAGGAAAGGGGCACTGTTTGTGTTTTCTGGATGGTTCTACATAACACCCGAAAGATACAATTACACACATTTCTTCCCTCAATCATGTACGAAGAAGCATATCAAGGAATGCAGCTAAGTGAATTTTGATTTGACAATATAGTATAGTATGAAACCACAGGTACAATGAAAATCATTTTTTACCATAAAGAAAGTGCAATGAAGATGCATAATCAAGGGAAAAAAAAGTCATCTTGGAAAATTTGTACAAGACACCAAGTTTACCACGAACTTAGGGTGCAAGAGGCAACAATGCGTCTGTCTTCACCTTTCACAAAAAAACCCTTCTTTCCTTAACAAACTTTTCTCACTCTTGCACAAAAACAGACAAACAAATCCAAGCTATTAATCTATTCCCAAGTAACGTTCTTGTCGATTCTCTGCAAAAATCATATCTTAGGATCGAATTCCACAGCAAAGAAGATGTACAAAAAAAGTAATCTTTACAATGTCCCAAGTCACCCAACTCAAAAAATCACAGAATTAGGCACTACCTACCAGTCCACAACTGCAATTTCAAAAGGAAACTACAATTTCACGAGAACAAACAAACCCAAAATTTACCCAAAAAAGCTCAAACTTTTGAACTCTCAACAAAAATTTACAACCCCATAAATAAATAACAATAATGATCACCAAATCCAACAGGGCCCCAACAAAATTTTGCAATAAAGAAAAACGCAAAGACATTTTAAAAACATCATAGGAAAACATAGGAAAACACAAAATGCAGAATCAGTTAAACGGAGGTTTCTAAACCTGATGAAGAATTACAGACGGAAACGAAGCAAAGCTGTGAATGTAAAGCCAGAAACAGAGAGTAAAACACCCATTTCCCACTTCATCATCACCATCTTTTCTCAATTCCACTTTAAGATCCTTCAACAACAAAAACTTTTTCTCCTCCACCTCATCAAAACCCGCCATCTTCCAAAACTAACTCGAACGATAAAAAAAAAAAAAAACTCGAACCCTCCTCACATTAAACTGAAATTCAACCCAGTTGGTGTATTCAACGGTTTTATCAGAATCGGAAGAGGGTTAGAGAGATTTTTTCTGAAATTCTTTTTTTCTTTTTGGTTTTGTGTTTCTTGTATTTGGGGGTGGTTAGTGTGAGTCGGCTGTTATTTAACAGTTGGTGTAGTCTTCGGCAGTTCGCGTTACGGTCCTTTTAAGCGGAAAACGAAAATTTTGGGCTGTCATTCCGTGTGTCGCGTGTGGAGTTGGGAATATGCAACCAGCTAATTGGGTGATCGCGCGTGTCCACTTACAACATTTTATTATTGAACTAATTAATTTCACACATATTCATTGAGTTTCACCCAAAATTACAACACGGTTATTGAAGTTTACAGCTTACATTCACGGTGACATTCACTTGAGAATAATTTTATTTATAAGTGGTAGTGATTTATCATTGGTTATGTATTATATTAATTAATTAATTATTATTATTATTGGCTTAAATTAAATATTTTTTGATACATCTAAATCCAATATTTTAAATAATATTTTACATGACAAATTAATTAAAACCAATTAACTGCTGTATCTAAAATATTTGTTAGTTGTTATACTTATCTAGCAAACATGACATTCTATATTGATTCAAACTTGTTCAATGACAATTAGATGAAAGATAAGAAATTAATTTTTTTTTTCATTTTTAATAATATGTGGGTAAATAATAAAAAGGATTATAAAGAAATTTAGAAAGTATTGCCAAACAAGGGATTGGGGAGGGAGAATGGTTTATGATTCATTTGTTAATTTGATATTATGGTATGTTTGATTGTAAAGTTGGAAAATGGTTGGAATAAAAATATTTTCAACATAAATGAATTTGGGGAAATGATTTTTCAGGGAAAATATTGATTACATTAATTTGCAAATTGGAAAATAGTGTTATTTTACTTATTTTTGTATTTTTTTATGAAATTTGATTATTTTTCTTATCTTTATAATTAAAGTAAAATGTCCATAAAAAAATGAGCCAAACTTTTTCCGAAAAATAAAAACCAACTCCTTCCAAGGAAAACGTTTTCCTCCAAAACAAGGAAAAGAACGGATTTCAAGAAAAGTTGAAAAATGCTTTCCTAAAAAAAGAAAAAAACAAATCAAATAGCAAAAAATGTGGAAAAAAGACTAGAAAATGGTATTTTTAGAGAGAAAAATGGCCAATCGAACACACCCTTATGTTTATCTATATGAATGAATATAATATGTGACATATTGCAGACCGTACACAAAAGGAAATAAACATTTCTTTGTCATGAGCTTTAGATTTTCACGTCTTTGCTTGAAAAATATTTTCCCGCATTTTTTCTCCTCAAACAATTTATTGGAGACTCAACTAATCTATTTCTTCAAATCTAGGGACCTACGCATAAATTTCTCAAAATGTAACCCACCCCCCAAAAAAAACCTCCTGAGTCACGTGAGAGTTACGCGCCGCCGTGGATGGCGTAACAACTCCAGATAAGAGAGTAAAACTAATAAAAAATTAATTAATTTCCCAAGATTCCATCTTTATCAAACAAAAAATTCGTGAAAACCATCGACACGACTCGTCAGTCTCAGCTTCAAAAACCCACAAAAGAAGAAGAAGACGAAGAGCAAAACTTTACAGTCCCAACAAAAAACATGGGAGTAATATCAACTCTTTCAGCCCCAAAACACTGGCACAATCATCCAACGTTAACACCCCAAAACAATTCACGAACCTTAAACCAATCGAATGAAAGAATCTCCTCAGTCCAATTCAATCCCACATTCAAATCATCAAGAAAACAGAACCCATTTTCTTGTTTTTCTTTGGATACCTCGAGGGAGCCTACTCCGCCGTTGGTGGTGGTGGGATCAGCCAATGCAGACATATATGTGGAGATTGACAGGTTGCCCAAGGAGGGTGAGACTATATCTGCTAAAACAGGGAAAACATTGGCAGGCGGAAAAGGGGCAAATCAGGCAGTTTGTGCTGGTAAATTGGTTTATCCCACTTATTTTTTAGGGCAAGTGGGTGATGATGCTCATGGGAAGTTGATCACTGAGGCACTTGAAGATGGTGGAGTTTTGCTTGATCATTTGAGTAGATTGAATGGGGTTCCAACTGGGCATGCTGTGGTCATGTTGCAGACTGGTGGGCAGAATTCTATTATCATTGTTGGTGGTGCTAATATGGCTTCTTGGCCGGAGATTCTGCCGGAGGAGGCTCTTCAGGTTGTTAAGAATGCCGGGATTGTTTTGCTTCAGAGGGAGATTCCTGATTCCGTTAACATCCAGGTTGCAAAGGTGAGGAATCTTGTCTTGTTCTTTATATCTGTTGATCTTTTTGCTACTTCAATGCTTAAAGTTGGAGTTTGAATTGGTGGATAAGAATGAAGACACTAAAAGGGGATCTTTATGTGGATCGACGAGTTCTTGTTGTGTAATTGTTAGAAACCTTTGCTAATTTTGGTTTCTGCATTTTTGTAGTGTTTTTCATTCTAGGGATGGATGTATGAATAATGATCTTAGCTTCTTAGATATTGTGATTCATAGGAAATCTGTATCAGTTATATATCTTTCGATGATATGCTTGTGTAACCACATTTCTTTCGTTAGGTTGCTAGGAGTGTACTTGTCCCAGTCATATTGGATGCTGGTGGAGTTGATTCACCAATCCCAGTCGAGCTACTTAGTTTTGTCGATATTTTGAGCCCAAATGAAACCGAACTTGCTCGTCTGACAAACATGCCAACAGAAACTTTTGAACAGATCAGCCAAGCTGTGGAAAAATGCCACAAAATGGCAAGCAAAACTTGTCTACAATGTTCTAGTCACAGCTAATTGTTGGAATGATGATATCGTTTTTATTGTTATTCATTTACGTATTTATTATTATTATTATTATTAATTTTTTTTTTTCCCCTTCAGGGGGTTAAGATCGTTCTTGTGAAACTCGGGGCTAAAGGATCTGCTCTTTTCACTGAAGGAGAAGAACCTATTAAACAAGGTGTTATATCAGCTCCAAAAGTAATTGATACTACTGGAGCTGGCGATACTTTCACTGCTGCTTTTGCTGTGGCTACTGTGGAAGGAAAATCTAAAGAAGAATGCTTGAGATTTGCTGGTATGCATTATAATCTTTGCCTTTTTTACTGGCATGCATTATAATCTTTGCCTCTCTGTTTACAATTATTATTGGTTGTCTCACGAAGTTTTTACTGATTTTCAGCTGCTGCTGCTTCACTTTGTGTTCAAGTAAAGGGAGCCATTCCAAGCATGCCCAACAGGAAATCTGTTTTGGATCTTCTTCACTCTATTTAAGGATGTTTCTTATTGTACCTTAGTTCTTCTTGCACATAAATAAGAGGTATTCTTTTGAAACAAAGTTGTATAATCCTATGATGCATCACATCATGGATGTACTAAAGTAAAAATCTTGCAGTTTCAGTGTATTTACAAACAGGATTACATCAAGGGACAAGGGAACAAAACCAAGAAAGACTCTTCAATTTGTTTCTGTTTATGCAGCCTCGTTTGGGAGAATGACATCAAAGTCACTGACAATCCATTCAGCGAGTTGATCACCAGATGTGAAAATTTCAGTTTCTAAATCAATGGAAGGTCAGTATCTCTCCACTGGTGCAGTTTATGGGTCCTGGTACATCAAATACTTCAATAGTTTCAAGAAATAAAATTTTCCGTATTTAGCTTATGTTTCTGAAAACTTTTATTTTGTTACAAACTAACTGTCTAGGTTGAATAATTATGGGAGCTACAAGATGTGGGAATGATAATGAGTAGTGATTTCAGATGTGTGGATGATAATGGAAATGTGGTTTGAACACTAATGATTAAATAAAGTCTGCTCTCTTTGTTCAAATCATTCTCAGTTTTTCAGTTTTTCGAAACACTCAAAACTTGTTTACTCTCATATTCTTTAAAACAAGAAAAAATTTGTACACAATTTCCCAACATCAAACTCCCACGTTCTAGGATCACCACTCCAGCCTTGACCCTTCTTTGTAGGATACCCGTATTCTCCCCAAACTGGATGAGGCAAAATTTGCAGAATCTCTTGAGGTTGAGGGTTAGTTACTATAGGCATCTCCTCAGGGTCTTGAGCATTGCCAAGAGTACAGTATACATGGTAAGCCTCATAAGGAAAATTTTCTTCATCTGTGCGATGAACACGAGTGCCATTGAGAAATGTGTGATATGGAGGGCAAGATTGCAGACTAGTTGGGTTGCACCATGATTCTATGCTAGGATTGATAATCATCTTACTGTATCGTGTGACATCTGTTGTCACGTCCCCATTGCAAGGCTGCCAGTTATTCTTCCAGCAGCTACCCATCTCCATTAGGTAGAACTGGCTTATTGGAGATCCCCCCCCCACTTTATATCTAATGTGAATTTCACTGTGAAATTTGGCAACCTGGGAATCTTTGGGAAAAGTAATTGAAGAAAGTGATGATTAACGTAGAAAACAAACTTGAAATCATTGGAAGTGTGGATATATATGGTATAAGAAGAAAACTTAGTATTTGCTCGGTTAAACTTGTATTTTGCCAAAACTATCATTTTAGGTTGATAGTAATGGTGACTACGAGATCCATCGGTAATACCGAGTGATGATTTTAGATGTTCAGTTAGAAATAACCTTGTTCTATAAATCTTGTGTTCACATAATAATGAACCACACTATCTACGAGCTTTTAGACCCAATGTTCAACCAGTTTCCAAAACTCCTAGGTGGATTTAAGAAAAATGCGGAAAATGCTTAAGCTTTTCAATGAGAGATTATACAGTACCATTTTCATCATTCCTCTTGTTTGATAGTGATATCCACCGGAAAACCCCATTGTGGCCTCTGCCCTCAGGTACAACATCAGCCTTGAATATTTCGAAGATGTCCTAAGAAAATGATGAAAACTCCAGCTCCCATTTCCAACTTCCTTCTCCCAAACCACTTCAAAATACGAAGAGTGATTCTTTGTGATGAGTGCTTTTGTATCATTGTCCGCAATATCCAAATCCCATGTTCCATAAAAGCTCCCCTTCATTATGTTTCGACCAAGATTTTGTTGCAAAGTGGTGTAGTCGTGGTAGATCAATGGCATATTCATGCACCCTTTTCCAAAGCATGGAAATCGGGATTAGGTGGGAAGGGTGTGGCTGTTATTCCATTGTTAGGGCAAATAGCAGCTAATGTATCTATGTTTCCATTCTTGAGCATTATCGTCCCAAACTGCCATGGCCTTGGGGTATCTTGAACTTGGCATTTTGGTCCCAAGTACATCTCCTTCCATGCCGCGTATTGATTCACATCAAGAGGTTGTTTTCCTCCTAATGTTGCATTCGATATGCTAAGCATGTTTTCTCTCGCGTTTACCTTGTGCGCTAGCCCAACTGTACACCAGAGACGATGTGAACGAAGAAACTTAGAAACGTGAATAAAACTATAAGGGGTTGTTCTCTGTGTTGTGAATTCATTGTATTTCTATTTTTGCAGTTCTTCATTTTCAACATTTTAGCATATTTTCACTGAAAAACCCAAAGGTCATCTTGATTTTCCATCATAAAATTTTTTCTTCCTAGAATATGAAAGTAAAATAGTTTTCAATATCTCGAAAAATTGAAAACTAAAAACAGCTTGAAAACAACAACAAAAAATCCTAACTTTAACTTTTCAGACGCTAAAGCGACCTTTACAATTTCAAATCGAACACTATGGTTGGATGTCTGCATTGATGACATGGTTGGTACGATGACCTGAGTAACGAGTGTTAAGGAAGATGAAATGCCTAATCAATAAATACTCACTAGGTGATGTAGAATTGTGGAGATCAAAGCAATCTGCATATCTTGGATTTCCCATATTTGGAGCTTCTTCACCAACCTCATTGCATTGATTCCATGCTTCAATGGCCACTCTAAGGCCATCACCTCTCATCCCAGGGTCACCTAGTGCAGATATCTGTGCGCGAACTTTGCTTCTATATCATGCGAAAATCGAGGCTCAAAACAGTTGCATCAACATCACTGATGCATGTCACTTGATTTGTATTATACCCTTTGTCTCTGTGTGTGTGTGTGTGTGCATCAACATTCATGTACTTTGATTGTGTACAATTTACATTACATATAGATAATCTCTATATTAAAGAATAGGATTGATCTTTATTTTGTGCACAAGTATTGCCAACTTAATTTGAAAAAGTTGTTGGGTGAGAAATCTGTATCAACGCATTTTCATTTTTCTACAACCTTAAACGGCAAGATATAATAATAAAATAAATAAAATATAATAATAATAAGATACAAATGGATCCACAACATTTTTTGCCCAAAAAGAAAAAATATAATAATAAAATAAAATATACCAAAACCATTTATAATGAAAAATATTTCTACCTAACTGAAAATCTATGATTTTATATATCATCCACAAATATCATGGCAAAGTCAGAAAACTACCATTAAATTGTAACTCATGTATGGGGAAAAAAAAAAAAAAAAGAGAAGGGGGACCTACCGACTATGATCACAATTTTAATTCACTAATAGTTCTTTTTGGGTACAATAATGTCAAAATGGCTAACAGTCCATTCTGCAACTTGATTGCCACTGACATATATCTCAGTTCCCAGGTCAACCGATGGCCAAAGTCTCTCCACAGGCTTAGTCCCCGGATCCTACATTGCCACGAAACAAAACATCATCAAAAATGTCGATAAACAACCTAAAAAATCAACTTCAAATTTATCGAAAATAAACTTGGATAACACCGAAAACCAACACAAAACTCGACATATATACCTGATAGAAGTAGAGTGATTGAGAGAGTCTCCCAACATCAAGTACCCAAGTTCTTGGATCACCAACCCATCCCTCACCCTGCTTTGTGGGGTAGCCATATTCTCCCCAAACAGGATGAGGCAAAATTTGCAAGATTTCTTGAGGTTGTGGGTTGCTATAAGCATCACAATAGTTAAATGGCTCTTCCAAATACTCCGCGTTGCCCGGCGAGCAATACACGTGGTAAGCATCATAAGGGAAAAGATTGGTTTGGTTACGATGGACTCGAGTACCGTTAGGGAAAGGTGTGGTAAGGGGGCATAGCCGAAGGCCATCATTTGGGTTGCACCATGCAGTTGTCTCGGGGTTGATGATCATTTCGCTATATCGTGTCACGTCTGATGTCACGTCACCGTCACATGACTTGCCATTGTTCTTCCAACAACTACCAATGTCCATTAGGTAAAATTGGCTATTTGGACCTCCTCCTTGCTTTATGTCCAATCTGAATCTCACTTTGAAATTCGGCGATTTTGGCACCTTGCATGAGAAAAAAAAGAAAAAAAAAAGTAAGTCAAAATTCATTTAAATTCAGAATCTAGATTTGTTGTTCCCATATTAAAATAGTGCACATCTCTTTGATACAGGGGACGTGAATTGAAGACGTCTGAAATCTTAAGTATGGATGGTAGTGAATTTATATAAAAATAAATAAAAAGAAGGTGAACCTACAATTTTGGACATCCCTCTAGTCATATAATGGTACCCACCAGAGAACCCTCTGGTGGCATCTGATCTCAAGTAAAGCATTAGCCAAGGGTAATTTGGAGATGTCTTCAAGTAATGATGAAAAAGCCAACTTCCCTTCCCCACAATTTTCTTCCAAGTAACTGAATAATATGAAGTGCTGTTCCTACTTGAGGCTGTCTTAATATCAACATCCAAATCCCATGTACCATAAAATCTTCCCCTTAGACTTCGTATACCTCGAAGATGATGAACGTGCGTGTAATCATGGTACATTCGAGGCATGTTCATGCAACCTTTTCGAAGCAAGGGGAAACGAGACTCGGGTGGAAATGGCTTTGATTTCTTGCCATTTTGGGGCATATAGCGGCCTCAGTGTCCATGTTCCCACTCTTGAGCATTATCATCCAAAATTGCCATGGACCAGGCTTGTCTTCAACTTGGCATTTGTACCCTAAGAACCTCTCTTTCCATGCTGCATATTGATTCACATCTATGTCCAATCCCTGGCTTTTTGCATTTGCTATTCCAAGCCTATTGTAATTCTCATTCACCTTGTGCATCAAGGTAACTGCAAGAAATAGCACACACAAAATGGTTATGAATAAACGAATCGATATAAGAGAGCACAATGGTGACTATTAACTAAATAATGTAGCTTCGTGCATACAATCGTCAGATTTAATTGGTCTGGTAACACAAATGTTTCGAATTACTACTGAGGTCAACTGTGGACCCCACGCCTACCTCTATATTGGATTGACAAAATTCAATCGAGTGTTTACAAGAGAGTTAATCTCACACCCACCCTTGTATTCGGTCAATTCAGCACAATCATGTTAACTGTTGGTAGGAGAACATGAGTTTTAATATACTGGAAAAATAAAGACTTACCGTCAGTCAAAGTATTGTTGATGTCAAAGCAATCCGCCTGCCTAGGACTGCCCATATTGGGAAGTTCTTCATGAACTTCATTACATTGGTTCCATGCCTCAATAGCAACTCTAAGGCCATCTCTCATCATTCCAGGATCACCTATGGCAGAAATTTGATCATTATTGCATGCTGTAACAAATGATCCAAGTAGTAAATAACCCAATAAAATGGGGACACAAATCCGCTGCCGGATTTCAAATGCCATTGTACGTAATTGGTTTTTGCACTCGGACAGAGTATCTTATTAGTGATGTGAAATATTTTTTTTGCGTGTGTATATATAGACACAGTAGTGTAATGTTATAACTATCAAGAAGTTGGACGATGAATATCAAATTTCTCAAACCTTTATCACAATGATTTATTCATCATCAATAATGTGACATTTAATTGGTTGTAACATATTTTTCATCTAAAATATTATCTTAAATCTAACCTACTACTTAAAATCGATAAGATGAAATTTGATTATAATAGATCATACTAAATGTTATCTTGTATCTAGAATTTGGAATATGAGTCCTTTGACTAACTTACTCTAGAGTTCGACAAGATAAAAAGAACGAGAGTTTCTTTACATTTCAATGACCAGTTTTTCTTTACATTCTTGTGCGCGTCAAAAATTAAAGGGATTTTGGCGCAAATAGTCCCAAAAAATTGTATTCTTGATTTATAATAAAGGTATTAAAAAAATGTGCAAATGGTCATTTGGACCATTTCTTATCGTTTTTCCATTTTGTCCTTTTGTGTGAGATATTTTGGTCAAAAATATTAGAAAAATTACACAAATGGTCCTCACCTTTCAGTTATTAAAATCAGTCTAAAGTTTTTAATTTTGTTGCATTAGTCCAAATTTTAATTAAATTATATAATTTTATATTTACCTTTTTAAATGAGATTTGGTCCACAAATAATTTTATCGAATTAATTTGACACTAATTAGATAATTTTCGAATATCTTCAACGTAATAACATTTATTTATGTTTTCTTTTGCATTAGATATCGTATATTTTGATTTTAATCGATAGATTACGATAAATATAATTATTGTATCTTGTAAAATTTTAGTATATCAGATCTAATCAGAAAAATAAAAATATAACGAATATAAAAATAAAATAAAATACATACGTCAGCATTTGATTTGAAAACAGATATAAATGAATTGTTGTCAGACTAAATAAAATTTTATTAGAAATATATCTATGTAAGAAAAATATCTTGATCTAAACAATTAATTAAATCAAATAAAAATAAAAAATAAAAACCCAAATCCACCACACCCCACACCAACCCCAACCCCACCCCAATCCAAAACCACCACCACCATCTGGTGGTGGTGGTGGTGCCACCACCAAATCCGTGGTGGAAGCCACCACCAGATCACATGTTGGTGGTGGCTTCGCCACCACCAACCTGGTGGTGGCACCACCACCACCACCGATGGTGGTGGTGGTTTTGGGATGGGGGGTTGGGGTTGGGGGTGGGGTGTGGATTTGGGTTTTATTTTTATTTGATTTAATTAATTGTTTGTATCAAAGATATTTTTCTTACATGTATATATTTAATAAAATTTTATTTAGACAACAATTCATTTATATCTCGTTTTAAATCAAAATGCACGATGTATTTTATTTTATTTTTATATTCGTTATATTTTTATTTTTACAAAGAAGACACGATACTAAAATTTTAAGAAGATACAATAATTATATTTCGTTAACGATTGATTAAAATCAAAATATACGCATATCTAATGCAAAAGAAAATATAAATAAATGTTGTTACGTTGAAGATTTTCGATAAATTATCTAATTAGTGTCAAATTAATTCGATAAAATTATTTGTGGACCAAATTCGCATCTACTTAAAAAGGTAAAATATAAAATTATATAATTTAATTAAAATTTGGACTAATGCAACAAAATTAAAAACTTTAGGACTGATTTTAATAACCCGCAAAGATGAGGACCATTTGTGTAATTTTTCTAATGTTTTGACCAAAATATCTGCACAAAATGACAAAATAAAGAAAATTGACGAAGGAGAATTCATTCAAATGGACCATTTTATGCACCAAAGTTTTTTTTTTCTATTGCTACCTTTATTATTTATCTAAATCAAGCATACTTTTTTTGACTATTTCATAAAAATCCCAAAATTAAAAAAAAAAAAATGATACTCGTAATAATGCTCTTGTCTTTGTATTTTGTTTTATACTAATATTAATACTTATAATAACTAGTCAGCACAAACTTGCGCTGCACTTTATTTTGTCATTTTTTATAAGCTCCTTAAAAACATAATTTTTTTTTTTTAGAAAGAAAAAAGAAATCATTAATGGATGTCATTATCCTTTTCGACTTGAACAAGTAATTTCTATGGCAATACAATCATCATACATGTTTGAATAAATAATACTCTTATTTATTCTATAGCTTGCTTCAAATAAAAGACTATGTATCGGCCCAAATGAAAAAACAAATTTAATCTCTGTTACCTTGCAATATTTACACCACCAAAACAAAACAAAAAATATATATAATAATAATAAATAGAATAAGATATCTATAGAAAAACTGATTTTGATGCTAGTAATCAAAACGCCCTTGCAATTTTGTTGGTGCATTGTAGTGAGGAAGATTTGCTGAACTAAGATGTATACTCCCAAGCCAAATTATAGCACTCTTCTTGCACTGGTGTGCAAAATCATGCGTGTTTGACACTGTACATATTCAAAATCTTCAGGTTCTACAATCAAAGAATTTGGTAATTGAGTTTCATGGCACATTACATACACCCATTACAATTGAATTGGAATTTGCGTCTCAAACTTTTCACCTATAAACCTAGCTTCAAATTCAACCTCATAAAAGAAACCATTGATTGCATAGTTGAATGCTAAATCACAGGGGAAAAAAAAAAGATGAGATTGAGGTGCACAAAAAGGATCTATATAATAAATATGATAAGAACATAAAAACTAAAATAAAATTTTAAGAATAAACAAACAGAGTGAAGAATTGACTCAAAATAAAATAAAAAGGTTTAAGTGTATTGAAGAAGATCACATAAAAAATATAACGGGTAAAAATTTAAACAATTACCTCTTTATCAATATAATTAAGATTGGTTTCAAACTACCAATTTTTCGTTCATCTTTGTATAGTATGTTTCCCTTGAACTATTTCAGGTGACTCTCACTTTGATGGACCATATAGCATCACTTGGTGCTAACTATTGTATGACCTTTATTTCTATAATATCAAATATTATCTTTATCTTATATGGATTTATGTGTTGAAGAAATGGCAGGCACTTCTAATCAAATGATTTGGAGTGGGTTTAAATAATTGAGTTTTAACATTAATATATACCTCAACTTTATTTTTGAGGCACACGCAAAAATTTTAATTAGATAGACTCGCAGACGTAGGAAAAAATTATGGACGAAGAATGTTTCCCACATTTCGTACATGTGTGAATTCATCGCATGGAAATGGACTATTTAATGACATAACATTAGTTTGGACAGAGAATGTTCATCAAGTAAGTATTCAAACGTTAGAAATGGATTATTTAATAACTCATGACATTAGTTTGGACAAAAAATGTTCATTTGGCATTCAAACGTTAGGTTCTAGGTTTGGCTTGTAATAATTGAAATATGGGTAGGATATAATAGTCTAAAAATGATTCTCAAACTCATGAGACTTTTAATATAGTAATAGATTATATTTTGAAATTAATTGTGACTTTCTAAAAATAGGTGGCCATTATTTTTGTACTTTTAAAAATTTAATACAACGTCATTCATTTTTTTAATTTCAGATTTCAATTGTCAACAACATGGACCATACTACGACTATGTAGTCAAATCTAGTACTCGTGTGATGGCACTAGCTAGTTTAAAAAGATGATTTTTTTTTTTTTTTAATGTAAAATGACAAATTTGTTCAAACTTCAAAGGCAATACATCAAGATAAAAGACATTTTGTAATCCCACAGAAAAGGCATTGTCTAGTTTCTTGGTGATCCAAATCCTTTCTATGAAACAATTCTTGGTTTTAGGAAGAAGATGGGGTTGAAGCAGAGGGTTGTATGTTGTATGTTGTATATCTTTGCTATAAAACAATTCTTGGTTTTACTTGCCACGTCTTGAGTCGTTTATATCATTTGCCTTTGTGTTAGTTTACTTTGTTGTGTCTTGTAACGTGTTTGTTGTATATTTCAGTTCGAGTTACGCAACTCAAATTGTATTTCCCTTTTAACTTGTTATATAGATAGTGTTGTTTCTATATTTTTATGTTATTTTTAATTGGGATACCATTAATTGTTTCTATATTGGGTGTTACTCGTTTTATTCATTTATGGATACTTTCATAAATTTTTAGTTACAATTATCAATAGGGTAAAATAAGAAAATTATTTGTGTGATTTACTTCTCTAATAACAATTGTCGACATGGAAAATAAGGCTACTTAGCGCAATAAAGACCTAATGTTTTCTGTTGCTGCGTTTTGAGAATCTATCATTTTATTATTGGTATTTTGGCCCTTAACCTAACATTTTCTTCCTATGTGAGGACTTCTTATAGGGAAAAGAAAGTAATACGCTTCAATTTAAATAAAATTAAGTGAGCAACAACTACAATTGATCGAGTAAGTAATATTTTAATATGCACAAATTAGTCCTAAAGTTTATTTATTGTTGCAATTCAAAACTTTAAAGTTTGGGTAAATTGAAAAATGGTAAATTAAGGTAATAAATAAATATTACATAAAAGATGTTAAAAATTCCAAATTATAAAAGTTGTCCTCATTTTCCAACCCTCCCACAACCATTCACCGAAAGTCCGAAAACCACTGCCATTGCTTTCAGATTTTAAAACTTCACCAGAACCCCCATAGATCCGGAAGAAACAATACAAAGTCAACAATTACATGGCATGATACGTTAGGCGGCTCGACTATTTATTTGGAGGCCTAATCACGGGCTAGGTGAAGTCCTAAACTGGGCCGGCCTATCTAGTTAATGGGCCCGTTTTGTTCGGCCCAATTTTGGATTGTTAAGGTCTGAAATCAAGCGCGGCACGTATTTCCTCTGTATCTGTGCTCGTTTTATTCACCCGCTAGCTAATTCACCAGTTCGCACTTCGCACATTTCACTTCACAATGGGATTTTGGATAGATTTTGCTAAAAATGTATTCCGCAATGCTGTCGTTGGGAATTGGGAATTTATGGAACTTAATATTCAAGTAACTAAGGCTCCGATTAAAAACCAGCACCAAATTCAGAAGCGAAATGAAATAGCTATGCTGGACGATCTGTTAAAGGTTTCTGAATTGGTCCAGAAGGTGAAAAATCTAGAAACAGAAATCGAAGATTTACGTAAAGGTAAACGTACTGTGGTGAACGAAGTGGAGAATGAAGTGGAGCAGAGTCAGATTGAGATGGATGATGCACGCTTGAGCCAACTCAAGCAGATTTCCAAGTTTTTTTAGCTCAAATTTATCCTACTACGCAGGTCTGATCAAAATTCAAATCGAGTTCTATTCTTCTTACGTAACTCAAATTTGTCAAGGTTATATATATATATATATATATATATATATATATATATGTTAGCTATCGAATTCCACATTTAAAGGGGCAAAAATATGTAGTAACACTGTAACAGGATCATTGTCTTCTCTATTGTATATGAATTTTTTTACCAAAAATCTAGAAACAGAAATCGAAGATTTACGTAAAGGTAAAGGTACTGTGGTGAACGAAGTGGAGAATGAAGTGGAGCAGAGTCAGATTGAGATGGATGATGCACGCTTGAGCGAACTCAAGCAGATTTCCAAGTTTTTTTTAGCTCAAATTTATCCTACTAGGCAGATCTGATCAAAATTCAAATCGAGTTCTGTTCTTCTTTTATATATATATATATATATATATATATATATATATATTAGCTATCGAATTCCACATTTAAAGGGGCAAAAATATGTAGTAACACTGTAACAGGATCTTTGTCTTCTCTATTATATATGAATTTTTTTACCAATGCTATCTTGAGTTACGTGGCACTTGTTATTTTGCTTTGGAGAGAATTGAATCGATTGAAATTCATTATCAAACTCAAACTTGATAATGCATAAGATGCTTGGTGAAATGCGCTTCAGATTTTTATAGCATTTCTCTTGATCGAGCAGAATTCAAACTAGTGTGCTTGTGGAGAGCGACGTCATGAGTCTCTTTTGCCTGTATTGATGGGGTGGGGTGGCGCTTGTTTGACTAGAAAGATCCATTGGCTTAAATGGCAATCCCTCTACTTGACAAAAGGAGAAGGTGGTTTGGGATTTCGACCACTTGAGTTATTCAATCAAGGCATGCCAGCAAAACAAGCATGGAAAGCTTTAACCGAACCATTATCATTGGTGAGCAGATTGTTCTCTGGGAAATATATTATGCTGTTAGCCTATTTGCTTTGGTTACATTCACGAAAGGGGGGTTCATACTTGTGAAGGAGTGTACTGATCGATCAATAGGGGCGTTTAGATAGCGAGTCAGCAATGGACATTAATTCCATAAGAATGTTTAGATGCCTTAAAAACATATTACCCCCAATGAGGAGAGGACATAGAGTCGTCAATAATCCCTCTGCTTGACGAAAGGAGAAGGTGGCTTGAGATGTCGTTTTATTGGAATATTATAATAATTCTTTACGTGGCAAAGGGCTGATTGAAGTTTTGGGCTATCGTCCTAGTTACATTTGGCGGAGTAATCCCTTCTCAAGGATGGTTGTCGAGTTCGTGTGGGGAATGGATCTTCCACCAACATTTGGTTTGACCCCTGGCTGCCGAACTCCTTTAATGGTTTGGTCTCCTGAATGCCCTTTCCGGGAACTGAATATGCTACAGTGGATCAGCTCATTGTTGCCGGTGCACGCAGATGGGACCTTGGTTTGTTTGCTGATTTTTTTGATGACGAAGATCGTCGGCGGCAGATTTTGAATGTTCCATTAACTGCCCTTGGGAGCGCCGATAGATGGTTTTGTACTCATGAGAGGCGTGGTATATATACGGTTAGGAGTGGCTATAGGAAGCTCATGGAAGGCTCTTCCTTATATCCTCATGTTACAACTGATAGCTTGTGGCAGTGTATTTGGCAAGTTAAAGTCCCGGCTAAGCTACATAATTTAATTTGGTGGGCATCATTAAACGTCCTCCCAACTACAGACCTATTGAAAGCCAAGAGAGTTGAGGTCGAGAGTCATTGTCCAGTTTGCCATATGCAAGATGAATCTGTGTTTCATGCTCTAGTGGGCTGTGACTTTGTGCAACGAGTTTGGGGCATTATTGGCGTGGATACTTTTGCCTTCTCCGCCGCTTGTTTCAAAGACTGGCTTCTTGCCATCTTCCAAAACTCACTGTCAGAATCGAGAACCCATAGCTATGCTCTGTTGGGCTTTATGGAAAAATCGAAATGAGTCCGTTTGGCGTGCTTCTTCGTTTACAGCTAATAAGGTAGTGAATATGGCAAATGGTCTTCTTGACCAATGGCGTGCTGCAAACTTGCCTCCTTCACTGGTCGCCGCCAACTCTGGTGGTTCTGCGATTGCCCGTTGGCAGCCAACCGGCCTCGGCACACTCAAGATCAATGTCGACGCGGCTGTCTTTAAAGACCAAGGAAAGAGTGGGCTCGGTTTTGTGGTTCGTGATGACGTGGGAGCTTTTGTTGCAGCTAGAGCTATTCCGGTTCATGGAATTGTTGATCCGTCTTTGGCCGAAGTGTTGGGTGTTAGAGAGGCTCTCTCTTGCCTAAAAACTAAGTTCCGCGGGCTTCACACTTGGAAATGGACGCCCTTATGGTCTCTCATGCGCTTCAAAATGATGTTATGGACTTCTACTTTGGGATCATAATTGATGAATGCCGCCTTTGCTAAGCATTTTCCTAACCAAAGTTTCTCTTGGGTGAGGATATCCACCAACAAAGTTACCCACACACTAGCCAAGTCTGCTAGGTTGTTATAAAACTCTATTGATTGGTTTTATTTTCTGCCTTCTTTCCTTATGGATATACGTATCTCCTAGGTGAATAATGAATAAGATTTCCCGTTTCCAACAAGAAAACAAAAAAAGAAAAACTGCTCTTTGGAGTAGTACAAAGTTTGTTTGCTCTTTGGGTCCTATATCACTACTATTACTATATAAAAGGTGGGATGTGTGTAAAACATTCACATTCTCATCCGACCCTCACATATTTAAAGTATTGGCCATTTTGCCGTTTTGTCATTTAATTTTTTATTTAATTATATATTACAATTAAACCATATATTTTATGCACATGCATGCACAATGGGAAAATTGATAACCCTATTTATTATTCAATTTGCACTTTAATGTTGTTCTTTATTGTAATTGTAATTCAATGCTTTCAAACTATAAACTATCTGAAAAAGTGTCACGTGTCAGTTCCATAGATTTCTCTCCCACAATATTATTTATGCATATGTACAATGGATATTTAAACGTTTCATACAATTTTCTTTTCGGTTAAACGTTGTTCTGGAGAAAAGAGATTTAATTAAACTTAAATGATCATTTTTACATTTAATTTAAACAATTACATGCACAGTATAAATATCGCTAATCATCAATAATCATCTAATCTAATGTATAAAAAGTGGGATATGTGTAAAATATTTGATTTTCAATTTTGCCCTTTCATTTTTTCTATTAATTTCCAATTTGCTCTTTTATTAAATGCCCCTATTTTGAAACTAATACAATTGTGACTCCTATTCCACTAATTATAGCTCTCCAATTATTGTTGCTTAATCTTAATTATGTAAACAATATATTTTGTAATTCACAATTGTAACTGTCGTTCCACTAATTACTTTGAATTAGTGTTGCATGTATTGATAATCGTGTTTCTTGACTATCATTTGTGTGGGACTTAGCCATTTAGTATAATAATCTTCTGCTACATAATAATTTCACGTGCATTTGCTCGAAATTTCCACACGACTATAGTTTGAGTAGAGAAATACTTTTGTACTAATAAGAATTATATATCTCATACATTTATCGTATCACATAACGTGCAATGCACGTTTGAAACTTTGAATAACTAGCTCGTTAAAAGTGTCCATCGAAAAATTTTGAGTTCCTTGCTTATACAATAAAAAATTATTAGGATTCTTTTTAACGTCTTTTTCAAGTATTTGTATGTTTATATGAATCGTAGTCAAGTACCATAGAGTGCAATGACTTGTTTCATGCTCAATTCGGTGATAATATAATTAGATAACAAATAAAAACACTTCGTCTTGTAGATATGCTATCCTAGTCGTATTATTTTTTCTAAACAAGATGCTTTTAGTAACTTATTCTGAATAAATGTCAAGAACATACTTTTTCAAGAATTCGTGAAATTGTTGTGTGAACATTGAACGTGCATTTTCAAAAATCTTGAAATTGTTGTATAAGACAGTCCTTCCAACAATCACATTTATCACCAAATTAAAAGTCGCTAGCTCTTCGTTTAACATTTTAGAAATGAGATGATTTTTTTTTTTTTAACAAAACTACTCAAATATTGATGTACTACATGTCAAGAAGTCTTATATTCGTCAGAGAAATAGATCAAATCTTCTTTTTCTTTCTTCTTTTTTTTTTGGTCATTTTATTTAATTTAGCACAACTTGATAATACCATATTTGTCTTGAAAATAAAAAAATAACAATGAATAATAAGTTCAATATACTACCAAATAAATAAGTCGACGAACTTTAAATATACTCCCTTCATCCCACAAAGATAATCCACTAATTATTTTCACACGTATATATTAGCAAAATGATAATTAATTAAGTTGAAACATTAAATTTTACATTATTTTTTCATATATACCCTTATGTACGATTAATTTTTAGAAAATACTTTCAGGGTATAGATAGTTGAAGGTACATTAATTAAGAATAATGGTGGAAATAAAAAATTAAAGACATAATAAATGTCATAAATTGCTTTTTTTTTGGAACCGACAAAGATAGAACCGAACTATCTTTGTGGAGCTTCATCCAATTGGAAATTTAGATCAAGGATTTGCTTTTTAATTAATTTTATCTTAATGAGAAAAAAGTTGATGTGTGTGTTTGTTTTTTATGTAAGTTTTTCTCTATCTTTTATGTTATCCACGATCATATGCTTCTGTACATTGAAGTAATTGAACACCAAAAATCCAATGCTCAAATGTGGGCTAATGATTGACATGTGATCACATCCAATGATACTTAGAAACAATAATCTTTTTAAAAATAATAAAATTGAGAATCTTTTTAAATTTAATCGAATCGAGAATTTTTAAAATGAAAAAACAAATAAATAAAATGACAAATAATTTTTTATTCTTAAAACTTCTATTTCTAAAACGGTATTCAAACGAGTCAAACTTGCTAAATTTTATTTTTTCCAAATACCAAAAATATGTTTTTTTAATATATGTGTACGCACATATATTATATGTTAATATGTACGCACATATACATGTAGGGCAAAGCATTTAAGAATAATTTTGTGAAACTTTCTAATTAAAACACTTAACTAGCCAGAGCTTGTCGGAAAAAGCTCAAAAAATAATATTTTTTTCCTCCATTAATTTTCAATTATACATCTCTCCTTTTTTTTTTTTTTTTTTTTTAGAATTTTCGTAACTTTTGCATGGTTTTAACGATACACGATCTCTCTCTCTCAAAAAACAAAAAAAGAAAAAAAGAAAAGAAACATATAATAATATCAAAATATTATTGATTATGTAAACGATAAATGATTTTTGTATCCTTGCATGATAAATTAGTAGCAATATATGTGCGTTGCACAGAGAGCCGGGTACATTGATATGTAATTCCTATTAATATATATAAATTATCAGTATTGAAAATGATTATAGAAAATAATACTACAATCCAAAACATCACACGATTTAAGTAAAGCATATTCATTTTTTAAAAAAAAAAATATTCAACAGAGTTTCATTTGTATTTCGATCAATTCCAATCTATAAATATTGGTACAACTTGTAACGATCAACATTTAATGCGAAAATCTCCATGAACAACATAATTTTACATTCGTATCCAACAATAATAATATTTGTTAATTATCCACAAAATTATATTGGACAATAATACCAAGCATACTATAAAATCCATAAATACATCAATCTTGAATGCGCAATGGACAACATGTTGTAGTCTTTCCTTCATGGCTTTATTATCACGCAATGTGTAAGGAATGGATATTTGATAGATACACATGATAACCTACAATAGCACAAATAAGAACCAATCTCATTAATATTAAAAATACAAAAGCAATCCATAAGACCTCGATAATAATAAAGTAAATAATATGCCACAATAATCAACTTAATTAAATAGCCAATAAAATAATTTTATAAAAATTTCGATAGAGTTTCGCATGTATTTCATACTAATCCATCTTGCAAACATCCAAGGCAAAACTTACCAAACAGCACAAAACTTAATTTACAACAAATAAAGGTTTTGATAAATATTAATATTATAAAAATAGAATAACAAAAAATATAAACTGAATATTGGTCAGAGTACTTAACTTAATTAATATAATAATGAAAGAATTTTATAAAAATTTTGGTAAAGTTTCCCTTGTATTGAATGGGATAACAATTTGTGATAGAGATTGTGATAATATAAATGCAAAATAAAATAATACTAAATTAAATACTATAATTATTAAATTAACTTTTGTTGAGCTTATAGTTTTTTTTTCTTAAAGTTATTTTACATTCTATTATATTCGAATACAAATTTGGGGATATTAACTATACACTCGTGTGATACATGATATTGACAACCAATATATGACTAATAATTTCTAAAATTTTATTGTGAAATATAATAAACACACAAATATATTATAGAAACGACAATGTAGTAGGTACAGTTTGGCAGACCCAATACCTCGGTCTTGTCCTTATCTTTATCTCGACCATATCTTCATTTAATCGAAGTCGAGTGAAAATAAGATAAGAGGGGACCTCTAATTCTTCGCCCACCGCCTCTGCTAGAAAATTCTCATCCCTATCCATGCCGCATCATGTCGTGTCATCGGAATAAATTAATTAATTGTAGTATAATTTATTTTAACTAATTTTCAATCTTAAGCTAACTATTTCTAAAATGAATTAATCGTATCTAAAGTAATCAGTTCAATAGTCGCAACTTTGAGAATTATTTGAATTTAATTTTAAAGATATCTTGTAATTTAAAAAATATCTTACGATTTAAAGATATCCTGCAAGTTAAGAGATATCTTTCATTTTTTTAGAAGAAATCCTGCTAATAGATTGTAATATAATTATTTTTAATTATTTTTTTAAATTAATACTATTGTTCCCGTTTTAACAATATAATAATAATAATTAATTTTGATTCATTTTTATCCAATAAAACTGTGTAATCTATCTAATGAAACTGAATGCAATTAAATCACCACATAATTAATTTTAATTTTTATCTAATTATCTCGAAAAAGATTTTCTTATTTCTAAAATAATTAGCTTTAAATCTACAGTTCTAAGAATTATATAAATCTAATTTTAAAGATATTTTGTAATTTAAAAGATATCTTACAATGTAAAAAATTTATTTCAATTTTCGGGAAAACCTTGCTAATTGTAGCAATCTATTGAATTTTAATTATTTTTTATAAATTAATTACATTTCGCCCTTTTGAAAAATATAATTAATTTTGATTAATCTTTATCCATTGAAATGATGTCCAACTAAATGTTAGTAATATAATTAATAATAATTAATTTCTATATAAATAAGTTTAAATAATTTTAATTTTTAAACTAATTATTTATAAAAAGAATTAATTATTTCTAAAATAATTAGCTTAATAGCCACAATTTTAAGAATTATACAAATCTAATTTTAAATATATTTTATAATTTAAAAGATATAATTACAGATGAAGGTATAGATATATATATTTAAGTAATTAAGAAAATTTGACATTATATATTTCTTTTATCACACTAAAATTAAATCTTTACAAAATTGATTATTTGAATTAATGTAAATTTTTTTAACTATTTCTATTTTTAAAAATAATTAATTCTTTATGAAACTAATTAAAAGGTCCTATCTAATTTTTTAATTTTTATGTTGATCATTTCTTTTAATTTTCATGTAAAAATTAATGAATTATAATTTCGTATCCCCACAAAATCAAATTTTAGCGAAATTGCTAATAATAATTAAATTTCATTTAGTAGCTTATTATTTTTAAAAATAATCATTTATTTCTAAAATAAATTAATGAGCCTAGTGTAATTTTTAAATTTTAATTTTACGTTTTTCAAAAAATTTTGTGTCAAAATTTAATGAATAGTAATTTTGCATCCAAAAAAAATTAAATCTTAACAAAATTATTAATTTTAATTAATTTTATTTTTTATAGAACTATTTTTCGGTTCTTAGCTATTTATATATAAAAATAATAATTATTTCTAATAGTAGTTAATTATTTTTAAAAGTAATTTTCGCAGGAAATGAGGAGAGAATTTGGTAGAATATCTAATAAATTACATTATGTCTAACTTTTATTAAAAACTTATGTCTACGTCTATTTATAATTTATACTTACTTTATTTATAAAAAAATATTTCAATACATACATGATGATAAGCTAAAGACAATAAGATGGATATGAGATTCCTAATATAATCTATGTTTATCGGATAAAAAAGGAAGGAAGGAAAGAATCAGACTCCTAATATATATGGTTAATCATTATTAATCTATATGTTAATACATATTCTATATATCTATTGTAAAATATAATTAATGTGTTGTGAGCGGGAAAATCAAATTAAAAAAATGCTAAAATATGAGCCGGAAATTTTCCTCCAAATCAGTCTCTGTTTATTAATATATACTAGTACTACACTTGTGCGATGCACGAGAATAATTAAATTTATGACAATAAATAATTGGCATAACATATATATATATATATATATATATATATATATTAAATATGAACGTTGAATTACATAGTTGATATAATTTATGCATAAGAGATTGTATAATTGTAAGCAATTATTAAAATCTATAATATTGTATATCATAGTTAATGCAAAAAACGCAGAGTAAATTCGTAATTGTAAATTAAAAAATTCACTTGTATCACATAATTAATAAATTTATTAAAACGTGTAACTTTTCATGTGTTCGTCCCCATTTATTTTTACCTAAAAATTATCTACTACTAAAAGTTAATTAAAGTCAAATATTAATATCAGCCACACATTTCAAATCATCAATCATTATTATCCACAAATTTTGTGGCCCCCACCGCTATCTATACAAAAGTTTACTTTTATAAAAATTTTAGACAAAAAGTTGTAAACGAACACACGCTTTAATTCCAATTGGCATGCATCGCATTACATAGCAATAATCAGGGAGATTAATTAATTGTAAAGAACCATTGGGAATGAATATATATATATTCTTTGATTATCAAAACTTGTCTTTCTCGATTGTACAAATGAAATTTCTATTGAATACCTTTTTTTTAAATAGATATTACGCACGCTAAATATTATGATTTTATGTATTTTTTTAATGATTAGTTGTAATTGCTACTTAATTTTAGCTCTATTGTATAAGAAGTATTGTGCTTAATTTTATGTAACTTAAATTTGTAGTAATACCAATAATTTTTCGCATCTACATAATTAATTTGATTTCTTTCCATTTATGTAAACTGTATTTTAATTTTAGAAAAAAAAATTATTTTTAATTTTATATACTTGGAAAAGAAAAAACACATGCAATGCAAAATTCAATCAATGAGTATATCGCATCAACCATGTTACAAATGAAAAATATCAATTAACTTTTTTAATTAGAAACCATGTGTCATGTTAGCACCGTTAATAGGGCATCCGCCAAATGTGACACTTCAATTATAATAATATAAAGATTAATAAATTGCTATTTACTTAAAGAGAATAGAGGATGTGTAGTGAAAAAGAGAGTGGAAAGTGAAAAGTAATGAGAGCTGTAGAAACAAATTCAAAAATAATAATAAAATAATAGTGGAGAATGTAAACGCGGGCTTCTAGATGTGGAAGGTGATACTAGAATTTATGCATAAAAGTGAGAAAAATAGGAGAAAACCGTGAAACATGTAATTTTTAATGTGTCTCTATCTCCCCCCCCCCCCAAACGCGGGTAAAAATAGAGGATGTGTAAAAATTGTGCAATGAAGATGCTCTTAGATAGTTTAAGTCTTGGTGATAATACCCATTTCAGTCTTGCAATTGTGGCCACTAGTAAACTTAGCATTTGGTTGTATAGATGTAGGGATCCTACAATTTTTCCTTTTCAAACGAGTTTGAAAAAGTAATAAGTAAATGGGCCCTACTGAGTATCTTATGAAGTATGTGTTCTGGCGAAATAGTTATTGTTGACTACGAATATATAATCTTGACTAATATGAACACTTATACTAGTATTCTAATTTTTCCACGGATGCAAATCACAAAAGGTCGTAATTATGAATTCCTAATTAACATGATATCTAATATTTGCATATTTCACAGGACATGATTATTCTGAAGTTAACATGATTTTCTAAAGTATGTATATTTCATAATTCGTAAATTCCTATCTCATTCTTCTCTACTCAATTAATTCACATAACATGGGATAACATAACTTAAAATACCTTGTGAGGATATTGGAGACTTGATAAGAAGTGGTGTGCATTTCATAAATTTTTTTTGTCTGCAAAAAGGTAACCTGCTCTGATACCACTTGTGAGACCCCAATCTTTTGGACCCAGGAGTAAAAGTTGTAACATACTGAAAATCCACTTTTGTTCATAAAAGAAATAATTCAAACTTAAATAACTTAAGAAAAAACATCGTTTGCAACTGAGAATAACACTGAATCTTAATAGAACTTAAATGAAAACATCAATGGGCCGGCCCTGCCACGTCACATCAAGCCCCAATCGACCTCAAGGATAATTACCTAAAACATGACATAATGAGAAAGCATGAGACTGAATCTCAATAAGTACAACTTAATACATGGTATTAAATCATATAATCATAAACTTAACATAAGAGGCCGAAGGAGACCCGACTTCATAGGGTGTCGTGTATTCTTAAGCGTAGCTCTACTAAACTCCGATCCCGCATTTATAACTTACATATGAGATCCATAACATTTCATGAATTAAATGCATAATATAAAGTTGTGTTTACCTTGGCTTGCTAAGGCAAGAGCATCTACTGCACAGCTAGAATAGAGGGGAAAGGACCTAAACTTAAGAGAGTATGGATAGCTTTGTTGGTGTGAGAATAATGAAGGAAGGAGGGTTCTCTTTATAGGACTAGAGAAGGAGTTCAGATAGGTTTAGGAAGAATTTTAGATAAACCATATAAAAGGCAAATCAAATCATAACTCTTATCCTATAGTGAATATCTTTAATTAAAACTCGGATTAATTAATTATAGGCCAATCACAAATCGTATAGCATCTCATAATTCACAGTCTAGCCAATCACATAACTTCTTATATAATTTATCATAATCTTGATTTAAATAAACACGTGATAATATCTACTAACATTATCACCTTAGTATCTTTATAAAATCATAATAATAATCAAGTAAATCAATGTTTAACCTAATCTCGTATTAAGCACATGGCTCAATTTATGGGTGGGCTAAAACTTACTTTTGAAATGGGCTCAGGAGTGTATCTAACATATTAGACCTTTAATTTTGCGGTTTAGAAAAGCGCAAGAAAATTTTCAGAGCGTCACTTTTGAAGTTAATTAATTATCCCCTTTTGTTCTTTAGTATTCCAGAACCGTAGACCAAGAAATTGCTTTGCATTTTGCTTTTCTGTTCGATTACGTCGCTATCAGATTGTGGCAATACATTCAAGACTCTCCATCGAGGTAAGTTTTAGGCCCAAGCAGCCAAGCTAGGTCTATTAAGGTCATGCATCTTTCTTCTATCTTTTTTTTTTTTTTTTTTTGTGTTATCATGATGGTTTTTCTATTCTCCTCACTGCTTTCTTACGTTTGAAGGGTCTCGTATGCAGAAGCATGCTCAAGAAATAAATGGCGAGGATCAAGTGATTGTTGCAAAGCAGAATATAATCAAACAAAACTAAAACAACGTTACATTAATTAGTGTAGAATGAATTTTTGTACAAGGAATTAAAATCACTAAACTCAATCTATATATATATATATTGCCAGCTAAATGGATATATTTTGACATCTTCACTTTCATTGCATGTCATATCCCCTTTAGTAAGATGGGAAACATTAGTTGCCATGGAACAGACGGTGACACCACATGCACGAGCTGGAGAGTTGGAAAAGTAGGTATATCAGAACAGACATTAGGTGAAAGATAAGGGATGAGAAATTTTTGAAGACCCAGCCGAGGAAGCTCTCTATCGTTTGAAACTATTTTTGTGGCTGTAAATCCCATTTTTTGCGGTTGTCTGTATGTGTAATATATAACTACCAGAACGGCATTTTATTCCAACTATTCAGCCAAGTCGCAAGCTAATAGTCATATTAGTTCAAGCATGTTGATTGTGGCTAAATATCTCAAGTTACTAATTATTTGTTTATGTATTATCACTCAGCAGATTGAGGTTCTTCAACAAGTACAAATTTCTACCAGTCTAAACATCATCCATGCGAATGCATCCCAATCGCATCTAATGTGCATTGCACGTTAGAAGCTCCTAATTTGAAAATAATGTTACATTTAGATTTTATTTCTTTATTACTCATTTATTTTTTTGTGGTTCTTTTTGAGGAAAAAAAAAATATGTTATGTTACATTTAGATATTAATAACGAAAGATCAATGAAATCTTGGCGCCAGACCTAATTTCCTCATGCGAAAATTTGGTCAATTTCACCATTCTAAAGGATCATAGCAGATGAAATGTGACAGAGAATACTAAAATAAAGTGACAGACACATACAATGACAAACAAATAATGCGAAGTTGTAATAATTGTTGATTAAAAAAGGTGAAAACTAAAAATAAAGATTGCAACCCATATTTCAACTAGCATTTTCCAAAGTTAAAAGACGGATAGAATTGGAAACTCAAACGCAGTAGATATATCTATTTGAAATAAACTCACCCTGAAAGTTCAAGGATTCTCTTCTCTTCCAAATAAAAAAGAACAACGTTCATGGTTACGAAGAGCAAAGAAACTCAAAATGAAGACACTTCTAAATTCCCAACACAATGAGAGTTTTCAAGAATGTGCAAGGGGGAAGACTAGTAGCAAAAGGAGAAATATGTCTTTTCAACGCTCCAAAAACCTTAGCTCTAACATGAACTCTCGGTGTTTGGGTGCATACCAAGCAATAGCCTTCGCTGAACCAAGAACCTGCAGAGCATATTCCATAGCAAAAACAGGATCCTTCACACCTAAATACTTGTCTTTCTTCACATCAATTGTCACTCCAGAATCAATTCTAAAGCTGAAAGGTCCAGCAATCTGCGGGTCCGCATAGAGAAAAAAAAAAGTTAAATTCTACTGCTAAGTCAAAGTCAAACTCTGACATCAGCCACACATTTAGAACACTACTCATTATTATCCAAAGCACTTCTGGGGCAAGCTGCTTGTGCAAGTAACTGATGTGCCAGAAGCTATTTTCCAACAGACGTGGTTCAAATCGTGGCACATTAGCTATTTGCACAAAATCTAATGCAAGCAACCTACACCAGATCGGAAGTATTATCTAAATATTTAATGGTCCCACCATGATCAATTAGTATACAGCAGAATAAAAGTTCACTCAAACACATGCTTAAGTACCTGCTGCTGAAATGAAACCGAGGCAGTGGGACAAATTGCCTGTAGTGCTTGCATTGTCGGCGTCTGAGAATTGTAAAGATCACGTGCCACACTTGTGGCACCAGATAGGAATTTTGACCCAGAAGGGATATCAAGCCGTGCATGAAGCCTAGTAAGGTCCAAAAACAATCTTTGGAAATTGCCATGCTGAGCAGAGAGTGATACACTTGCAAATAAATCAGCTAAAATGGCAGAATTTGCTCCCCTGGCTCGAAGACTGAAGCTTTTGGAACTCAGGGACTCATCTTGTATTTGGGCTCTGATTGAATTCTCTCCAATAGATGCAGTGAAGACAACACCTACAGTACAAACCAACCAAGAAAAAAAGATAACTGGGTTTTAGAGATATGTGAGAAATATGTTGTCAACTGATGACATTAGCATTATGTTAAGCTAAATCACACAGGCTAATTATCAAAGAAAATAATATTTTGCTTCCCCAGAATAAACCTTTGTTACTCGCTGACAGTGTTTTCCTTTTAGCAAAATCATAAGCAAGCCATAAAGGTCGGTGATGCTAACTTTAACAGAAAACTTTCAATTTTTAAAGATCATAGAGCACAGTGTTCTTACCTAGGATTCCAGATGCTGAAATGTGGGGGCTAGACATGAAGATGTCATATGGTTGCACCATTTTCATCTTAGATGCTTCACTTCTCCAAATGTCGACATTTTTTCTGCATGAAATTGCACATTTTGTGCAGATTCCTGGACGTAAAGTATCGGGAACTTCGCTGGTTGGCTGACCTTCATATGGTTTTGGTGTACCTGCAGTATGGTTGATGCAGAAACGACAGCTTGTACCAGAATTAGAAGCAATGGGTGCAAGATCCATTGACATGGCAAATGGAACATCCCAGTAATTGCCCTGTTGATCAATAAAAAGTGCTGGAGAAGCCGCCTCCAAAGTAAAGTTATGACGTAGAAACTGCAAAGCAGAACATAGAGTGTTATCAAGCATGGCAAAGATCATGGTGTGCAGTGCATCATCGATATGCAAGTTCATATTTCACCATCACAAAATCGAAAATCATAAAATGATGCACCCAAGAAATGGGTTATCAAACATGAATTAGAGAAGTAACTTGATCGATGCCCACAAAGTAGAACACACAACAAACGAAGTCAATTAGGGAGACATTGCTTCCTCAAATACAAGCTACAATGCTATATAATCATAACCATTTACCGTGTAGTGATGATAAGGGTTAATAAAACCGTCCACCAGAAAGAGCACAAGATGAATTTAGAGATCATGATCATATATTGTTTGCCCTGTGATGAAGTACTGCTTTTTTCGGAATAGTCTGTGGGTCACCACAAGTTTCTAGACCAAGTGTCATTACATCATTGGGTGTTAATAAAAATCATCCATCAGAAAGAGCACAAGATAAATTTAGAGATCATGGTCATACATTGTTTGCGTTGTGATGAAGTACTGCTTTTTTCCGAATAGTCCTTGCGTGACCACAAGCTTCTAGACCAAGTGCCATTATATCATTGGGTGTTATCAACGAATTTAAACAGAAATTTAGGTCATGTAAGTCTAAAAGACATCTCCAAATGCTTTCCAACCACGGGGAATCTGACTCTCGCTTGAAACCATTCATCCTTAGGGAAGTTGCCAACCTTTGCACATTGAGCTGACCTAGTAATGCCACAAACCTGCATTACTTAGGAAAAAATATCAGTCTATTTCAACTCCTCTATAGCAACTAAGTATAAGAACAAAGCAACGAAGAAAATAGTTGCTTTAACAATTTATTAACACAGTAAAACTGGAGTCCAAGTGAACACAGAAGTATTCATTCGAAGTTCAGTTAAATGGAAGTATAATATTAATCTGAATGACCTTAAATTTACAAGGAACTATGCATTTTGTATGTCTTCCAAGTACACCGTTCTTCATTCATAAATGAGCAAAAAAGTTCCTCATCTGGTTTACTTATATCACCAATTGCCCTAAAGCTTTTGATTTCGGAGTATGAAAGTGATAAATCTCAAGTGTTCTTTACAGCTAATTTACAATCTGGTAGAGCAGAATTTAACGATACTCAGTTTAAACCAAATCCGCGGAGTATTATGCTATATGCGCACAAACACAAGGGAAAAGGAGAAGGTACCAGTTTGCACGATAGCCACAGAAGAGCCGCTGAAGAGATAAGCCTCCATCTCCATGGCCAGAAAAGGACGGGACGAGAGGCATAGACAAATAGCGCTGCAAGAAATAGATTTGCTTGGGACGATAGAGGCTGCGGCCACGGGAAATCCCCAGAGGAAGAGGATCTCCGGGAACGGGGCGGGCTACGCCGTCTATGGTCACCGGCGCCGACACATCTACGTCCCAGAAGCCTCCATCCATCACCCATCTCAGCTTCCTCATCTTCCCTTTCCTGGCGCCGCCGCGCTGCTTCAAAGAGTCACAGTTGGACTGTTGGTCGCTGCACATTGTTATGTTACCCGGTAAATTGCATTGTGTGTCCTTCATCGTTTGTAAGTATTGCATCTACGTCCCCGACCTATCATCTTATTGCATTATACCCTAAAGCATGTATCTTATTGAGCTGGTTCTAAAATCTTGCTCAAGTGAGGCTCAAGCACAAAGTTTGATCTTACATTTTTGCTCATTTTATATTTTTACTCTTTTATTTCCGCATAGCATACATTTACACCCGTTTAAATTTAAACTTGTCAAGTAATTGACCGGCATTATTAAGATACTAACTTTCACTTTTGTGCAATGTACGCACACTAACATTGATAATTCACAATTTTATAATATGTGACAAAAAAATTCATGGAAGATCAAATGTATATAACATGTTAATAGGTTGGATAACATAGACAATTGCAAAAAATCACTACCATTGAATTATATCTTTGACCACGACAAATGTGTTGGAATTAGTTTGTGCATCATTACTATCACAAATTATGATTTTCAACAATCAACACTATGATAAATTTAAATAATTTCAATGGTATAGACGGTCAAATTGTAATTGGGCATTCAAAAAAATAATTCAATAAAAATATTTAAAAATATATAATATATCCACAATTGTATTTATGAAAATTATATTTACTTATAAATCTTTTTGTTAATTTTATATAATTCATATATAAATGCATAAATTACAGTCATCGTGCACCATATATTTATACATTTTATTTTAATATTATTGTATTATATTTCAAACTAATAAAAAAATAAGTGAATAACAAATGTGCAACAAATTTACATGTTCTAAAACACTTAGTAGTAATTGTAAAGTATTCTACTACAAAACAAAATGTAGAAACTAAAACTAAAATTAAAATTAGTTTAAAAAATTGGTAAATGATATAATATTATTAAACTTGATACTAAAAATAAATTCAACTTAAATTATAATATAATGATTATATTGTAACTAATAATTTTTTTATTTGATTAAATAAAAATTATTATTGGAACAACTAATCAGATAGTGAATGTAGTAAGTTAAATTAATATATCGGTAAAATTAATAAATAAAATTGTGATAGCTCAAGTGGTAAGAATGTTGCCTACTAAGCAAGAGGTCTAGAAATGATCAAGCACACCAGGGAATGTCATATAGTTATGGCACTCTCGAGTATTTTCTGGTCATATTGACCACCGTTGGGAAAACCAAGATCAAATCTAAACCCAGCGTGGCGTGGCAAGGCAAAGCTCCAATAGTTTGGAAAATTTTTCGGCGACGTATTTGGCCAGCGTTAAAATACTTTGACTGAACTTTTGACTGGCAGCCAAAAACTTTAATCGGCGGCCAATGGCGTCGTCGGAAAATTTTTCGAACTACTGAAGTTTCGCCTCACCGTGTTGATTCTGGATTTGGTCTCCATTTTTCAAACAGAAGTCGAATGTGACCTGAAAACACCCAAGAGTGCCATAGTTTTAAATGTGCTTGATCATTGCTAACAAGAGGTTTAGATATTTCTTTTACATATATAATAAACACTAGTTATGCACTCGAGTGACGTATGAGCATTGCAATGTTTAAACATAAATTACCGATAGGTGCCTTTTTACACCTTTTTTGAGTGCTTCTAACTGTCTGGAAACAGATAAAACGAGCAGATCTCTACTTATAATTCACCTATTTGATCCGTGTAGATTAACAAGGTGGGACGGGAAAGAAAACAAGAAAAATGATCGAAAAAAGGCAAACCGGAAGCAAAATGATGAAGAAAATGAAGGCATGACATATTTACGGCAGTAAGGATCATACATACGGCCGTAACATATTTATACAGCCGTAACAATATTCAATACGATCGTATATCATGCAGCTGAAGTACCATTTTCATGCAAAAGGTTTGATACGACCATAAGTTATAATTTACAGCCGTACTTTTAATAATTACCGCCAAAATGTAAGATGTACAGCCGTATGGCCCGTATTTGTTCAAGCTGAGGAAAGTGCAGAAAAGATGCAGAATGCTACGTGCGGTCGTATAATGAAGACATACGACCGTAAGACAGGAATTATGGTCGTACCAATAATACTTACGGCCGTATTTTTATCAAGATCAGAATTGCGAGATTGGATATTTTTTACTAGTCCATTTAATTCCTCCCTGTTTTCTCTTCCAATTCCAGGGCATTTTGGATAGTTTTAGCACTTATGTAATTTAGATATTTTTGCCACTTTTTCCTATAATTTGATCCATCTTGTTCCTACTCTCAAGAAAAGGGAAAGCTAGGGTTCCATTTATTTGCTTTGTACTTGATGAAGACGATGGGTGGTTGCTTCATTTATGGCTTAAAGGGAGTCTTTTGATCATCTTGTTTGTATTTAATTTTTGAATTTTACATTATAATGAATATTTCCATTTCTATGATTTCTTCACTTTCTATTATGGGGTAAAGTTTCTAAGTTGGGATTATTGGTGAAGTTTGATCATGTTATTGATGCTAAGCTAGTTTGACTCATTATGTTACTTGTAGTTGTATGTGTATTCCATTATTCTTGTTGCTCTTCACTTATTTGGCTAATAAATGTTGTTGTTTGTGAGTTAAATAGACTTTGAGAAAAGAATGTTTAGTGTAGACGAAATGGTTGTCACTCCAAGTTCTTGGTGAGGATAGAGATATACATCTTACCTTAGATGATCATTTGAGTATTTGCACAAAGTTTTATGCTTTGGGTCAACCTCTAATCGATATAGAGATATAGTATGTTGAGTTGATTGAAATGGGTGATTTGACATTTGCGAGAGGAATCACCTATTTAAGGAAAATCGGATCCAACATAAACGACAAGTGCCTCATGTGAGAACTAGCCTGGCTTGAATTACATAGTGATCAAACAAAGATGACAATCCTAACTTTACATCTCATATCAAGTTATCACCGTATTCACTTGCTTTGCTTTATTTCATTGCATGATTTAAACTTTTCGATTTTTAACAAAATAATTTCCAGTCTCAAAATGTGTGTGTTGTATTTATGTAATATATTAAACAATTATCTAATGTGAAATCACTCTAGTCTTCGTGGGAACGATAACCGGACTTTCAGTCCAAATCTTTACTATTTGAACCGCATGTGCACTTGCGGTAATATATTATGTGTGTAAACACCCAACAATTACAATAGGAGTTGGTCGTCGAAATTAGGTTCTTGACAGAGTTGGTTACAAGTGAGAGTTGGCTTTTGGTTATAGGTTGATCGGATGTTGTTGCCAGTGGTTTTCCGAGTTGGTAAGAGGTCGGAGTTCGTGGTTGTCCCCGGTTGTTGATCGCCGCCTGCCACCATTGTTGTGGAAGAAGACAACCGGTAGGGGATGTTGGGGAAGAACGGTAAGATTAGTATTAAAAGTAAGGCAATGTGAAGTTGGATTATTCTTTCTCTATCCGCAACTAGCCCTATAATATAGTACAGATATAATTATCTTCCATATGCTAAAAGGGGCTACAAAGTATAAAATATTTTGTACCTAAAATGCCCTCGTAATTCATAATCAATTAGGCTAGCAATATAAAAGCCCCATATTTTCGGTTCTTAAATCACTCCATTACATTAAGAGCTTGTTTTATATATAATAAATTTCCAATAATATTTTCTTTCTTATTATTTTCAACCACTTATCCAATTACTTTACATTTTAAAAAATATTTTCCTCAATTTTTAGCTACACATCTAATATGTCGTTCGAGTAAATCAAACACATAGCATATAGAACAAGCCCCAAGTAGGCTAAGAATTAAGACTTACCTTTGTTCAAATATTGAATCATCGAAAGAGTACTATGATGAAATACAATTTAAGAATAACATTGGAAACGTGCTTCCAACCAGTTTTTTTAGTATAAATTGGGGATCATAGGAGTTGGGGGTGGTATCTTGAACCCGAAACAAATTGAAAAGTGAGTATCTTACTACCAGACCAAAGCATTTGACCTTCCAACTAGTTATCACCCGAACGAAGTGAGGTTTCCCCCACATGGATAAAAATAGAATATACATCTGTGCCCATATACGAATTCTCTCCCAAAATTTTCCAAAATTTCTTCAATTTTTCAATCAAATCTCCAATTCTCTCTCAACAAAGGGTGTGGCTATCTGCACTGCCAAAATTTCTATATGCACCCCCTCTTTTAAAATTAGACCATACTACCTTTTGATTAAAATAAATAAACCTAAACACACCCATTTTTTGGAAGAAGCTATCATTTCCGTCAGCAAGCAAAAGACTGCTGCCGAATTTATTTCTTTTTTTTTTTGTTATGTTCGGCCAGCAGTGGCCTATTAGCCTTGGAGCTATTCGGCCAGTGCTGGCTTAACTTTTTTTTTTTTAATTTTTAATTAAAGGGCAGTATGGTTAGTTTGCTTGAGATTTTAAAAGAATGGCGTATTTAGAAATTTTAGGGGATGCAAATAGCCGCACCCCTCAGCAAATCTTGATTCTATTTTCCATCACCATTCGGGTATTACCGCATAAAAACAGGGATTAGGGTTTCAAGAGGTGACAGACGAAATGGGCTGGCCATTGGGCCAGCTCTGCCCTCGCTATATGTATAAAAGAAGAGTAAACTCTTGTTTGATTCAACACCCCCACTTAACAAATCCCTTCGAGGACAATGGCCAGTGCTCGCGCCTCACGCTTTAGAGAGTTATTAGATTCGCCCTCAGGGTTGGATGAGATATTGGATGCACTCGCAGAATCTCGGAAAGGCTTATTACCTGAAGCACTGATATGGTTCGAAAAGATATATTCGGAGGCAAAATCTGGGATATTGTGGGGGAAGATACATTCGGAGATAGGAGAAATAGTAGAAGGATTCGTTTGGGGCAGCTTATTGGGCACGGTTTTTGACTTTTTCAAAGGTATGGTTATTGCTCCCAACGGCAGACGCTTCAATGGAGGGTTGAGTTATGTACAAAAGAATGGCGTGTTTCATCACGGACCTGTTGTTGCCGCCCATGTTGCTGTTCTTAATTTGTTTTCAACAGTACTTCCGAGCAACCTAAAATTGCTTTTTGCGGCGACCTTCGCTGCCGTCGGCTACATCCGTACCAAAAGCGTTGCAGATGCTGAACTATCGGCTCTCAAAGGTTTCCTTCTCGCTGTCGCCGTTATTAAGATGGTTGGTGACCCCTTTGAACATACAAAGTTGGGTAGCTATTGCGACAATAACTAGTTCATAACGATCTCTTGCCGTTTCCTTCTCGCTGTCGCAACATTTGGTGACCCCTTTGCACATGCAAAGCTGAGTAGCTCTAAGAATTTTCCTCTGTTGATTGAGTTTAAGATTTTTTAATTTACTAGTTTGTCTCTATTACTATTTTAGCTATATTTCAACAACTTGTCAATTATTATTATTATTATTATTATTATTATTATTTATTTATTTGTATTATATATATATATATATATATATATATTTTAAACAAGAATTCGGTGTTCTTCCGATCATTTATGGTGTCATAATATGAAATATGTAAGTGTGGAGGTATTGGAGTATATATATATATTTATATCGTTGCGTTTTATCCTCTTAGACGAAAACAACAGCCATGACAAACAAAAATCTAAAATCAATAAAAACTAATCTAATTCTTTACATCAATCCATATGTGCTTTCGTTGGGTGTATCAGTTTTGCATGAAAATGAGTGGAAAAAGTGTCCCAGAGTGGGGAAATTGAAGCAAGCAATTTGTGTGTATGCGTTAATGCGTGGCCTGTTGAGTATCCGTTCCGATCCGCTGATATTTAATATCGGTTGATTCTTTTGTAGCAGCAGAAACCCAGAAACTCTTTCCTCATTTTTATTTTTTATTTTTTATTTTTTTTAATTTTTAATTATATGGAATTTATTTTTGATAATGGTTCTCCGGCCTCTCTCATATGGTCGTTTTTTCGTTTTCCATCCTGCATGGCATGTTTAGACTTTTAGGAATTTTTTTAATCAAAATGTGGTATCAGCCTCAACTATTCAAACTATCGGCGTCAGGATATCGAACTTAGTGAAAAAGATGATTTGTTGTTGAAGTTAAAACTATTGGCTAAGACTTAGGACTTAGTTTATTGTAATGCTCAAGATCACCTTAATGGTACGGCTAAACACACCCCAATTTTTTCTCTTCATACCCACCCACTTAAAATCCATTTGTAACATGACGAATCTACCCTTTCATTGGCAAATGGTGACCAAACGAGCTTGAGGGTGTTCGGCCAACACCGGCTGAACACCATGAATGGTGTTCACCATTGGCTGAACACCATGAAGGGTCTTCGGCCAACACAGGCCGAACACTCTCAAGGGTGTCCGCCGGTGTTGGCCGAACGCCAAAAAAAAAAAAAAGAACAAAAAATTTCTTGTCGAGAATGCGTAGGAGTGTGAAGCTTTTGCCAGTATTTTTTGTGCATTGTTTGATTTGCAACAATTACTGAGGGCGTTGGCCACCATTTTTTGAGAATTATTTTAGTTGTCATGTCTTCTCTGTATTGATTAGGTTTTGGTCTTTTCTGTATTAGGTTTTGGAGTTGAGGCAATCTCTCCACCATTCTTGCAAAGCTTGAGCTTCTAAGGATTCTTGGCCGCCTTCTCTTCTTTTCTTCCTTCACTCTTCCTTCTTCTCTTCTTTCTTTCCTTTTTTTTTTTTTTTTTTCTCTCCTCTCCGTTTGGCCGACATGGGTGTGGTGGCCGAATACCCTTCATGATGTTCGGCCAACACTGATGAACACCCATATGGGTGTTTGGCCAACACCATGAAGGGTGTTCGGCCAGGAAGGGTAATTTTGTCCTGGTGGATGCGAGTGGGTGCAAAGAGTAATACATGGGGTGTGTTTAGCCGCACTCTTATCTTAATCCAACCAGAGGAAGCTGTGCCTTTACTATCTTTAGCGCATGAAACTGATGTATATAAGGAGTATGACCAAATATGGTCTGAAGCGTGACTTTCCCTACAAAGTGTTTAAGAGTGGAACGGTTGGGTTCCACTTTGGAACCTGAAATGATGTCATCCTAGATAATTAGTCTTGTAACATTCATTTGTAGACATATTGTTAAGACTCATGAAACAACAAGTATCGATCGATCGATCGGTAATTTATTTACGTTATTTTGGTAAAGGAACCATTTAGAATTTTGACGCGTCTTCTGTGATCCATTCACTGGTTGTTTAGCAATACATCGCATTATCTGCGGAAGAGATAATTTAGCAAGTTCATGTTTCATTTGAAGTCCATTCACATGTTTGCCTCCACGTATTTATCCATCTGGATATAGAAAACGGGTATTTGGAAGTATAATACCTTTTTGTTCAGACATAGAGAAACACAGTGTTCCGATTGGAGGGTTTTACTGATCTTTACGCTATCGTATTTGATGACTGGGTCAGCGATCTGTAAGTGTTTAGGAGTTGACTCTTGCTTTTTGTAGCAAACTAAATAACACTGTTATAGAAGCTAAGCAGATGATATATACTACGACAAGTTCCGCCCCAACTTGTATTCAGCGATACAATCCAGCGCTGTTTTCAATCTAATAATCGATTACTTATATTGGTTATGCTCCATTCTGCTCATTATTTTCAAAATTTGTGGAGCTCAGGAGTAGTTCTTGATATCACTTTCCTTTTGGTTTTTTGAGGTAGGGTGTGTAAAATTTTGTGGTATTTACATCTTAATTGAGGATGGTTTTACAGGAAACATCAGAATAACTAAATAAATATACCCAAGGGCCGGGGCCTTCGATCGGGGGTACACCGTAGCATGAGTTACCGCTAGCAAATTGCTCTTTTCCCTACAAATGCCAATGGCCATTGTAGAGTGTAATCTCCAGGGGTTCACACATGGACACGTGTCGTTCATCAGGTGCCCATATGTGACCAACAGATCTTTTGCTAAAAATTTAAATTTACTTCAATTGAGTAAATTTTAGTTTCATTCGGACCTTAGTAAGAATTGATATTATTACGATGGTTCCATAGTTTTCTGCATACATCTTTATATTAAAAAACTTGCAGTGCCAACTAGGCATTGCGCCACGCTGGCAGTGCCTAGCTGGCACTTGCACTATTTTTATTTTTATTTTTATTTTTTAAATTCCTTTCACGATGCAGCCGATTTATTACAAGCCATTTCTTTCATTAAGGAAAGAATGATTAATTAGTGCACGTGCATCATTCTAAATTTCAGTGACACGTTTCCAATATTAAAAAAAAATCCTAACATTAAATTCTGTCTTTCCTTAATTATACTGCTCAAGCTTTTCAGAATGGACACAAGTCAAACAGGAAATAAATTGATTCTGCATTTATAGAGATTGGTCTAGAATGAGCTGTTTATAAATGGAAACAACGCAAATGTATTAAATAGGAAAAAAAAATGGTATAACAAATTGCGGGATACGATTACACGTGATTAACATACCTTTGAATAAAATAATAAATTACATAAAATAAATTAGTAAAATCAAGCATTGTATTAAAATTGGTTGCGCTATACAAAGGGACGGTATTATAAATTCAGATGCCTGCAAATAAAAGACACCCCATTGAAAAAAACAGAATAAACAATAGCAGTACACTCGGGGAATTTTTATTCATACAACTGAACATGTCGACGTGGCTGAGTTAATTGAATAGTGTGGATGACAGAAAATCTGAATGGCGAATTCGTGTATGCATACCAAGGAAGTGGCAGCCAGCATTCATTCAGAACGACGGCAAACAAGTGACAACGATTCAGTATATATTCGTGGATGAACAAGTAAACTATTTTTCTGATTTTCATAATCTATTTTGCTGTTGTATTGATATCTCTTTCTTCCTATTACTTATTGAGTTCCATTTCTTCGCTTGCTGGGGACATGCATTCAGGTTTCAATTCCAACATATTTTGTGGACAAGTTTAAAAATCTCATAGAAGATAATGTCATCTACAGAATGATGCATTTTAATGTGATTTCTAACCAAGTAGCATTCAAGACAGTGAAGCATATTTGGAGGCTCAAACTAATGCCAAATACATTGGTTTATATTGAACCAAAGTTTAAATTCCACTTGAGCATATTCAATTTCAAACCTTTTGAAAGCATTGTAAACAATCCAAATGCAGATATGAGTGCGCTATTTGGTAAATTGCTGTACACTAAATGCATAAATAATTCAATATCTCCAATCGAATTTCTGATTACTTTTGTTTCCCTAATAATGTGGTTTAACAAATAGCTCCTATACTCATGCTACTCCTATAATCACTGCCAATGTGGTTTAAGATGGTATAGTATACCCAATGTTATTAGAGGAATTCCATCCCAGCAAGCTAAATATACATACATAATAATTATAAGGCAATCTGACTTTATTACATAGAAGGCAATCTGACTTTATTACATAGCAAGACAGGAAGATAAAATTAAATTTGAGGTATACCTTTCGTTGAAGAGGTTGAACGAGTGAAATAATTTGTTTGATCTCATTTGAGTTTGCATCTACATAGAAAGAGATAGGAAATGTCTTAAACAAATAAAATCATAGTATAAAAATCACATATATTTTAAACAAATGTAAATTCGTCTACCTGGAATTTGCGGATGACAGGCCAGAAATAGTCTTTTCTCTGCGTATCGCCTTACAGTTCACAGATGACCATTTTCGAAATTTAATTTGATAGTTACATCGAAAACAAAAGGAAATTACAGCACCTCTCCATTGTTACAACTAATATGGTTGTATGATGCTTTCAATCAATCGTTTCTTATGTAGGTAGATGCATGTGGATGCTTACACCCTATAAATTAATGGTTCAATCTACTTTTATACTTATTGCAAGAAGTAACATAACCAAATTAAACATGTAGTTATCCTCTTTGAGTGTCAGTTACAGTTTTACTGTTGCATGATCTGAAAAAAATAAAATAAACAAAAAAAGTAATCAAGTTAAAATCACTTTCATAAAAAATATTAACTGTTTGCAACTATGAAGAGATGGTAAGAGCAAAGGAAGTCTTAAGGCAGATATAGGTACAACTTACCTTTTGTCGTAGTTTCTTTCGCTGTGACTTCTATGTCTCCTGCTTTCAAGTGTGCGAAAATACGGTGCACAGTCCTCACAGCAAATAGAATAAGATTAACGGTGAGTGTAAATACAACCCAAAGAGTGATTAACGAAAATAGATCATTATAATAATCCAACCAAATACAAATTTTAGAATACGCTTGCGAAAAGACTGTAGTAGACATGTAATTGAAAAATCTGTTAAAAAAATCATCGAATGTAGATTAAAAAAAAAATTATTAACTCCATAATAATTGCATTTGCTGGATTTCAAATCTAATACTTGAAAATCTGAATAATTGATGCTTAAAAAGGAAAAATAAAAAAGTAAAATGATAACTATCTATTAATTATATTTACCGATAAATATAGATTATTAATTCGAAAAAAACAAAATAACTATAGTAAGCAACTTACAAATAAACCTATTTTAATTTTCATGCTTTAGATGTGAAACTAAATATCTTATGGAAATAGACGTAATCGAAAAATCTGTTTAAAAATGTCTAATAAAAGGATTTGTTTGATTTCAGATCTAAAACTTTAAGATCCGAATAATCACTGTTTAATAAAGGCAAAAAATTAAAATTATAGCTACTTACTAACTATATTTACCCATGAAAAGAGTAGATCAACTCGAAAAAAGAAAAAAAAAATGATAAACAACTTACGAATAAGCCGATTCCGATTTTCAAGCTTTGGATGTGAAACTTAAGATTTTATTCCCTTTTTTGAGATGGTACATCGTGTTATAGAAAACGGCGGTAAAGGAACAAATAATGGAACCAGAAAAAGCGCCACTTATGGTGGAACTATCGCTTAGGAAGAGATCTCTTCGGATTGAGAGAGTTGATTGTCCGATCAAAACAATGAGTAAGCGAAGGAGCAAAATTTCATCCGAATGAAGAGAGAGAGGCGCTGGGTGAATTTAGGGTTTGGGAGTTAACTGCTTCAAGTGTTGCATTCGTAGAAAGGCGTCTCATGTGTTTTGGGTTCAGATTTGGATCTTTTTGTACAATAAATGGGTTGGCATGCCGTCTAATATGGGTTTCATTGCTAATGGATCGAGAAGGTTAATGGCACAGTTTTTAAGTTTTGTATTGTATCTCATTAGTAAGATTAATTTCATTATTGGGGTGTAAATATTTAAATTTATCTGATATTTCATTTTCATTAATTTGTTTGATTTTTGTTTTTTTAACTAAACTAAATTAGTTGACATTGTTTGAGATGACAATTCACAGGCGACATTTCCCATTGATTATTTCGCATGCGATAACTATTAACAAAAAGTCAGGGCGTTAGGACCAGTCACTTTTGTATGTCGGACTTTTATTAAAATTGATGTTCGGTCATCGTGAATTGTACGTCGTAATATCCAGGTTACCGGTCGAGCAGGGTTAAAGGTTCTTATATGCGACAATGACGGAAAGCCGACTAATTCGACGATTAATGCTGTGTATAGAGAAGTATTTCAAAATTTTTAATTTTTTATATATTTAAAGTTTATTAGATATACATTTTTAGTTTTAAATTTTATGTCTAATTAGTATTTTTTTATGTATTTAAAGTTTATCATGTATACATTTTCATCACTTATTATACATTTTTACTTTTACATTTTATATTTAATTAGTAATTTTTTAATTTTATTGTAATTAAATTTGATTGTTCCCGTGCATCGCACGGGTGTAATACTAGTTCTAAGAGTAAAACTAATGTGGAGCTAAAAAAACTCATTTTCAAATAATGTAAATGGGGGAAAACTAGGGGTTTAATTATGGGTATAGATTTTTGGAATTAAATTAATTAAAAAAAAAAAAAAAAAGGTTATCCACCACTTCAAAATAGCATTTTTCTTACACATGGGTGTCATGTTTGGTGGATTTATTCTCCAAATTTGGATTTATGGCACATTATATTATACATTATTTGACATATCAAAGAAGATAAAAACCCAAATTTTCTCTCACATTAGTTTTGCTCTAAAACCATATCAATGTCTCATTCATTTACACGGGTGACATAACTAGTGTGAATATATATTACAATATAGGGAGTCCATTTATGTTTCGACCCAGCCCCCAATATTGAAGGTACGGCACTGCCCTTGTTATACTAATCAGAACCCCTGATACTCACATTGTTAAATTAATTGTCATATGACTTTCTAAAAATGGATCGCCATTACTAAATTAATTGTCATGACTTTCTTTAAAAATTTAATGCACGTCATTCATTTTTCAATCTCACATTTCAATTGTCAATATGGACGATACTACAACTGTGTAGTGAAATGCAACACTTGTTTGATGGCACTAGTTTAAGGAGGATGATTTTTCCCGTGTAAAATTACAAATTTGTTCAAGGGCTATAAATCAAGATAAAGATATTTTGTTGTCTCAGAGAAAACTTCATAAAGTCAACAACTATGAATAAAATGACTCTTCTTATCAAACAAGCACATAATGTCATGGTCCCAAAAAAAAAAAAAAACACACACACACACAATGTCATAATATGATTATCTTATACACGACTAAAACAAATAAATTGAAATGAATTCCTTCGTTTAGATACCTCAGTGCTAGCTAGCAATTCGTACAAATTTCCCTTCAAGCGTCAATAATAAAATCCAAAAACGTTCATGATTCGTTGAAGAAACTAAAATGAAAACACAAATTTAAAATTCCGTCAGTAAACTTTCAAAAAAAACAGGAAGGAAAAATATTCATCATTCAAATTTGAACCACTCAGTGTTAGCTTGAAGTGCAGGGCCCTTGCTGACCATTTTGACACCCAAGGCGAACTTTAAAAATAAAAAATTTCGCCATAACCTTTTTTTCTACTTTCAACCAATTTTTACTATTTTTTTCTCCTAAATTTTTGAATTTTCAACTTAAAAATTAAAATAGGTGCCCCTATTTCTCTTATTTTAAGTGAAAATATTTCAAGCATCGGGACACTCACTTGTTTCGGCTTGAAGCAGGACAGGCTCCATTGGAGTGCTGTGGCTCCATACCCCGGCCAATGCACTACCAAAGATCAAGTGACACACACTTGAAACCGCGCACGGCACCATCGTCAGTGGATTCCCAAAGTGTTGAGTTGCAAGGACGACACCAAGCACCGAATTCTGAAGCCCAAAAACAAAAGATGACCATGGCACACTAGTGACGATCCTTACACTCAGGCAAACTAAAGCTATTTTCGGTTAATACAAAAAGGACCCAAAATCTAAGTTATGAAAAAACAAAGCCCCCAAATATCAAGTTTCGGCTAAAGCTATTGACATGTAGTCAGCACTGAAATGGTAATTTAAACTCTTGATGTGGTGCAAGTTGCTTCTATTAAATCTTGTGTAAGTTGTTTGCATTAGATCTTGTACAAGAACATGATGCGGCGCAATCTAGACTTCCAAATCAGATCGGGGTGCAGGTGTTTACGGTAAGACTGCAAAAATTCTTATACGAATAAGAGAAATAGTAGAATACCTACATGCCTGCCACGATAGAAATCGTTCTTGACGAGGACACATCTATCCCAAGCATTCTTGAAAGTACGTAACCAAAGAAAAACCCAGACGCGTGAAGAAAAGCAACGGGTACAACTATCTGCCGACCAGACATGAGGATAGTCGAAGAACTCAGAGCAATTGCATTTCCACAAAGAACAGCCACAGTCGATACAGCAATAGGTGGCATCAAAGGAGACACAACTTTAACAAAGCTTTGGAAATATTGATTCAGAAAAGCTCCGGCCAGAACAGGAAGAAGCACAACCTGAGCGATATGAAGGGTATATTACAGGGAAACTTATAATCAGTAGAAGCACGTGTTCAAGAATAAAAAATGTCACCTGCAAAGTCGACATGAATAATCCTACTGCATCTACAGCCACGTATTGTCCCGCAAATTTTGCTGTGAGAAAAGGGGTCATTACCTGTAAGAGCCAATGATAATCGAGAAGGAACTGTCCATCAGACTTCAGAGGATAATATTGAATAACTAAGTAAGATACCAGTTTGAGCAACAAACCACTGCTGAGAGGGTGCTTAAAGCAGTCATTAACACAGAAAGAGCCACATTTCCTCTGCAGTAAAATAAAGTAATCAAGAAGATATCACAGCAAGATATTCGACTTGTCAAATATAAGCTTCGTAATAGTGTCATACCGTGCAATATAGTTAACAATATTACTTGCATTCGCTGAGAAGGAACACAAGTGGAAGTGAGTAAATATACACCATAATGAAGAAAGTCCAAAAAAGGGGTACACGCATAAGAAATCTGTATACACACCTCCTGGACAGCAACCGATCAACATTAAGCCAGCAGCATAATGTGATGGCAAATTCAGAAGCTTGCTTACAAAAAATGCGGATAACGGCATCACCTGTCACCAAAAATCGACATTATCGCAATCCTACACAGAATACAGTCTAATGGATATCATTTCGATTTTAAGAAAACAGCATCTTGAGAATATCACAGTTTCTTGTTCTGTGAGTCTATCAGTAAGAAGTTTAAGATGACTATGACTCAAAACTGCCTACATTACATTATCCTCTTCAGTTTATATATACATTGACTTCACGTTGTATATTAAAATCAAGAATGGATCAATAGATGTTATGAAAAGCATACAAATGAAGCAAAAGCAGAAGCTATATTTGTTATTCCCTTCTCTCTCGACGGACACTGTGAAATGTTAGGCTTTTTTTTTTTTTTTTTCCCTTTGAGTGTTTCACCTTTTTAGCTAGTCACTGATTCTTCAGGGACTTCTTGTAAATAATTAGTTAGATTAGCTGGCACCGAAGGTTAGAAGCTTAGAGCATTTCCAATAGGCTCTTTAAATATGAGATGCTCTTTAATTTAAAGATTCATATCTTAAAATTTGACTCCAACAAACTCTTTATACTTTCAAATCCTATTTTTGTACAGATTGAGCTCTATTAAAACCACGAAATTTTTCTCTCAAACTTGCTCATGGTATCAGAGCATTAATGACCTAAGGGAAGCTTCAATCTGCGAAATCAATACTCGAAATTTGCTATGGAGATGGCAGATGATAGGCTATAATAGTTGAGGAGAGAGCAGAGGAGCTGAATCGTGAAGAACTTAGAACAAATGTTCGAGAGCAAGTGGAAGATCCACTGGTGCTTCACAATTCAGACCATCCAGGGATGAATCTGGTATCTGCGCCCCTCATTGGACGCAATTACTTGGCATGGAGCAGATCTGTTCACACAGCACTTGGAGCCAAGATGAAGCCAGGGTTTATTGATGGTTCGATTAACGTACCTAATAGAAATTCAACTGTGCATGAGAAATGGAATCGTGCGAATTACATGGTGATTTCGCGGTTACTTAACTCGAAATAGTGGATGCTTTCTTGTATACTGAGACTGCTCCAGAGTTATGGACAGAAACTGAAGAGCACTTCTGAGGTTGCAACGGACCTCGGCTATGTCAGATCCAGAGGCAAATCAATTCCATTGCACAAAAAACATGAGTGTTTCACGATATTACACAAAATCGAAGACACTATAGGATGAGTGCCTCTACCTACTTGCACTTTGGATCCTGCACTTGTGGATCAGCTAGGGGAGTAGCTGATACAACTGATTTTAAATGCAGTTCCTAATGGGAATGAATGAAGTGTATGAAGCTGTTCGAAGTTAAGTCCTAGCAATGGGAGCCCCTACCACCTGTCAACAAAGCTTACTCCATGTTGCTGAGAGAAGTTCAAGTAAATTTTGGGGATAGTGCAGAAATGAATGCCGTGATGGTGAATTCCAGAGGATACAAGAGGAATGATGGTGATAAAAGGCAGAACAAGGCATATGGAATGAGCAAGAAAGAAAAGGAACAATTCTAATGCGAGCATTGCTAAGTCACAAGACGATCCCTCAACAGGTTTATTCGATTCTTCGTCCTCACTCTACCCAATACCATCTCCTAAACCAAAAGTGGCGAAAATAGAAAGTTTTCCCATCAAAATAGAAATTTTGCAAAAATATTCAGATATTTCATGAAGCCAAAAACTTGCCAAGCAATATCAACAAATCCATAACACAGAGAGTTTAGTAGAGATTACAGAATACTGCAGCATGAAGCCAGAGAACAGCTCCTTCGGCATAGCCAACGCATGACGAAGATCATCAAACGTGAGGGTCATCCCCACGCCAAGCATAGTGAAAATGATGCCCATAACACGCCACTGAGGCTTAACCCAATTGAACGAGCTAGGCTTTAACAAACCCAACAAGCAACCCAGGGCTACCCACACAGGAAAAGCAGTAGATATAGCCTCCCCAACTGTTTCAACCGAGCTCTTCTTTGCAGTCAAACTGTTCGACGAATTGCCACAGGTAACCGGCTTCAATCTGGGCACAGAAACACGATAGCTCTTCAATGAAACTACCGAACTGGAATTGTGTAAGTGAGATTTGAGTTTTAATTTAGGGATTGAGATCAGCGTTCTAGGGATGGAGGGTTTATAGGAGTAAGTAGGATAGCAATGGCTGTATTTAACTCTACTGGCAGATCCTTGTGATAGGAAACACTGCATTTTTTCTTCCTTGACTAATCACTACTCGTTCGTTGAATAACAAGAAGAGAAGTTATTCACTTTGATTATAAGGGTGAATGAGTAAATTAAAAGTCTTTAAGTGTTTTAAAGTAAAAGAGGAGAGAGAATAAATGGAGGTGAGTGGTTGAGATTTGTGGATGTGATGAGATATGTGGATGTGATTGATTTAGGAGAGAAAAAAAAATTGAAAAAAATGGAAAAAAGTGAAAAAAAATGGAAAAAGTTGTTCCCATTCAGGCACTATACTTCACAAAGTACTGCGTGTTTATAGAAATCAGTCTCCACAGGGTATGTTTAATGTCGGTGGTGCTCTCCTGCACGCAAGGTGCACACTTGGGACAAAAAAATTTGTGGGGGTTTACCGGCCATCCACCATCAGAAAGTAATTATATATTATTCATTTGATATTAGGGATTAATTATGTATTATTCATCCGACCTAATATAGATATTAAAAAAATTTAAAGAAAAAAAATGGATCACGTGGTACATGTGAGCACGCCACGCCATCGTGTGTGCATGGCTCTCCTGCACACATGTATTTTGTTTGAATAAATAATTTTTGAATGTTATGTTTGGAAGACATTTGTTTAGAACTTGTTCTATATTCAGTGTTTTGTTTTGTTTTGTTTTTTTTTTTAAACTCAAATTTGAAAATTAATAGAAATTTACTGTGTATAAAGTAAATCCTCAGTAAATAATTTTTGAATATCTCATTAAAGAGTTATTGCAAATGAGGAAAATAGATTTTATAAAATTAAGAAAATATATTAATATCATTAATATACCATTTTTTGACGGTAAAAATCGACTGTAAGGATTCATTAATATACCATTTTTTGACGGTAAAAACCGACTGTAAGGATTGAAATAAGATAATAGCACTAAAACGGATGGAAGGATAGCTAATTTTTACTCCCTCCGTCCCGCAAAGATAGTCCAATTTTCCATTTTAGTCCGTCCCAAAATATAGTCTCATTTCTATATTTAATTTTTTAGTTTTCTCATATGCCCCTATTTAATGTGCATCGTAATCAACATACAAGAACTATTAAAATTGAATAATAAATAAATATAAGGGTATATTATGAATTATTCTAAAGTATTACTTTTCCAAGAATATTAATTGATCTTCCTTAATCTGTGTAAAAGTCAAAGTGGGACTATCTTTATGGGACGGAGGGAGTATTATTTTTTTATTATTTTATTATTATTTTGTGCGTGTATAAGAGAAACCCGCTTTTTAAGGTTGGTGATCATCAAATCAATAAATAAATTTATGATTGAAAATAAGCATGACCGAATATTTTCCGGAGCTCCCAAATAAAGTCTTAGCTACTGTATCCGTTTTGCGCGATGAATTCTATTGTAAACTCTTGGTTGAAGGGATATTTCTTTATCAAAGATTTGACTTATTATAACTTAACAACTTTTTCTTATATATATATATATATATATATATATATTTTGAAACATCATTTTTAAACGCTCAACCATCAATAAACTGTTGAGAATAAACTCACATATAGAAGTCGTTACAAAATCAAGACAAACTTTATCCAATGATTGACCCGATGATACTCGAAAATGGTGAAGACGAAAAACAAAAGCACATTAACATCATGTCATTTCTTAACGATATCCGGTAAGAAAACATAGCAGTTGGCAGGTTGAAACCACAATTTCATTGAAGCCCCCAGTACCCCCAATGTGTCGGAGAAAATTTGCTCGACCGAGGCCCGAGGGTCCAAAAAATACATATATATACTCCACTGTACAAACAGTACCAATGAATTCAACGAGAAAATTCATTCGAGAATTTAGCTCTCCTAGTTCAATGTCTGCTGAAAAGCAAATCAGTGCTCACAAATGTAATGTAGTCGCATGCTTTCGCTTGAGGAAGCAATAGTTATTAGAAGCCATAATTTCCATCGTCTAACAAAGAAATTCTCGAAATCTTCATCTAGAGCTGCTTCCCATGGCATAAAAGTTGAAGATATATCCTCTGAGTGACAAAAACATTTGAGTAAGACAACATCATAAACTGGAAAGGTGATTTCATAGCAAGTGGAAACTAGTAGGAGAGATCATTCATGATATTGCACAAGAAGAAATCTTTGAGATGAAAACTAAAAACTTAAAAAGAAAATCATGCATCGACAAATACGTTAACATAAGAGCATCTTGGCCATTCTCAAGTTGGTGCCGAGGGTCTATTATGAATCCAATATTATGCAAAGATTGAATCGTTGAGATACTCAATAGTATAGTTCATTAGAACACTTGAGCCAACAATCCTAATTCAGGAGATGCTACTCAAATACCGTCACCTTAATAACAAAGTTGCAGAGAGCACCATTCATGGGATGGCAAAGTCTGAAATTTTCATATTTTGAGGATTTACTGGATCACAACTGACCTACAGAAAGAATCATCCCCAGGATTACTCAAATTAGTCAAATCTTATTAGTTGATATTTCAAACAGCAACAGATTTCCATTCAAACTTCATGTCATAAATCTCAAGTTCAATTCTCACAAGGCAGATCTACGCTGTGTCTAAGGTTGTTTTGGGTTTACTGTGTGACACCCTCCTACTTTTTGTTTATTTTGGTCAACACAAGGAAAAAAGTTGACTCTAATTTCTACTGCTAGAGAATCAATAATTTTAGGAAATCATCTTAGGACCTTACAGTAGCAAGAAATCCCTCCAATCTATGCAAACCACACAATTCATGACTAAAATATCCATAAGCACTAGAGAACCCTGAAACGTATATTAATTGCTAACCATAGATGGCTTCAAACTTCAGCATCAGCTGGAGCACCAAATCAAGCAGAACTGACAGAATAGATTCATCAATCATCATGCCTCAAAAAGAAAGATTTGATTCACATAATGAATACGATGGATAATGTTGGTCAGATAAGGCTATGGTTATCCGAAGAGCTGCCAGACATCTAACATAACTCAACGTGGGGTCCTAGCAGTGAAACGAAATTTACGTAGCAATACAGTCAAGCTGAAAAAAGACCTTGTAGCTGACACTTCTCAAAGATAACTGAATAATAGGCACAGTGATGTGCTTAAACATGACAAACAAACACGAGAATCTGTGACAAATACTCCTCTCAACTCTCAAGTATTAACTGGATTTTGATGTGACATAGGAGAGAGAATGAGTGGAGTAGAATGGTGGAGATTTGTGTAGTATAGGTAGATCCCACGGGATATGTGGATGTAAAATAAGAGAGAGAATGAGTGGCATTGAAAAGAATGTGTAAAAATGTGTAAAAATTTGTAAAAACTTGTACGCTAAGCGCTGAGTTATAATAATATACCAGCGTGGACAAAGCAAACACCGACCTAGCATGAATTTAGTTTATCTGGGTCCTGGATATCCTTGTGCATCATAACCACCCCACGAACCGGGTCCGGGTCCGGTCCGTACTAAGGATAACCTTGTGCGCCAGAAGGAGCCTACAATAAGAAGATGAAAAGTCAATTATATAATAGATGGGTAATATCAATACAAAATCAACTAAATAAATAGCCACATGGACTGTTAACCTCAGTTACAAACTTACGGCATGCATCTGATTTGGAGGGTTCATGCCATAAGCAACAGGATAAGGATTTCCCGGATACCCTGCTTCAGGATTGCCACAATTTGCATCATCAGGTGCAGCTGCAGATACAGGATTTAACCTATTAGACAATGTTTGTATCAAGTGACTAATGCAAACACATAACTGGACAAACAATGTAGAATCTATAAAGCATAGTTTAGAAAAGATATTATTGCAGCAATAAGCTCAATGCTTCAATCCAGCAAACCAAGTTGACTATAAAATTAGTAATCCTAGAATACCAAGTCTTTGTATTCCGTGCTAAGAAGTACTAATCACTTATAATTACATTATATCAAATTAACTAAGACTACCTAAAAAAGGTGACCACTATTCTTGTGAATACTACGACTATACTCAAATCTAATACTTGTTTGATGGCGCTAGGTTTACAAAGATGTGTAAAATGACAAACTTGTTCAAAGACTATACATCGGGATGAAGATATATTTTGTAATCTCGCACAGAAAATGCCATAAAAGTCAACAATTACGAAAAAGATTTCTTGTCAACGTAGCTCTAGTAAACGACCACAAGCACAAGTACCTAATATCACTATCTTGAATATGACTTGAAAATAATAATAACAAATGAATCGAAGAAATGTTGATGATTCTTTTAAGAAACTAAATTTTCCCTTGTTTACATATACCTCTAAGGTAGCAATTCATACAAATTTTCCTTGAGCCATGACAACAAAATCCAAACACGTTGATGATTCTTTGAAGAAACTAAAACGAAAACACAGGTTGAAAATTTCATCAAGAATATTTTTTGGGTTCAAATTTACTCAAGCTCAACTTCGTGCTAGTTGGAATGCTGCGTCTCCATATCCCAGCCAATGCACTACCAAAGATCGAGTGACACACACTTGAAACTGCGCACGGCACTGCAGTAAGTGGATTCCCGAAGTGTTGAGTCACGAGGATGACCCCAAGCCCCGAATTCTGAAATCCAAAAACAAAAGATGACTATAGCAGTAATGACGGTTCTCAGACCAGGTGAACTAAATTTTTTTTGGTTAATATAAAAGTATTGAACCAATTGATCTAAAAGATTAAGTTGATAGATCAGTCTCAATTTATATGATTTGATATTATATTCAACACCCCTTCTCAAGTGCAGGCAAAAATTTTTTTTCATTAAAGCCTAAAATGTGCACAATTCATTTTTAATGGGTGGCGGTGAGATTCGAACTAAGAACCTTACCTACTTTTGTTGAGACAATTGGTCTAAAAAGTTACGTTGATAGATCGGTTTTAATATATGCTTACCTAATATTATATTCAACAGAAAAAAAGGGGATCCAAAATCAAGTTATGAAAGAAATATGCCCCTCATATAAAGTTTCGCCCAGAGTTCCCGACATCTCAGTCAGCTTTGGATTGGTAGTTTATGAAAAGAATTCGCAAAACTCTTACACAAATAAGAGGAATAGTAGAATACCTGCATGCCAACCTCGATAGAAATCGTTCTTGACGAGGACACATCTAGTCCAAGCATCCTTGAAAGTACATAACCAAAGAAAAACCCAGATGCGTGAAGAAGAGCAACGGCTAGAACTATCTGTCGACCAGACATGAGGATCGCAGAACAACTCTGCTCAATTGCATGTCCCCAAAGAGCAGCGACAGCCAGTCCAACAATATGTGGCATCACAGGGTAAACAACTTCAAGGAAGCGTTGGAAGTGTTGATTCAGAAAAGCTCTGGTCCAAAAAGGAAGAACTGTGTGTTGACAAGACAAGAGGATTGCAGAAGAACTCTGAGAAATTGCATTTCCACAAAGAGCAGCGACAGTAGATACAGCAATAGGTGGCGTCACAGGAGAAACAACTTTAACTAAGTTTTGGAAATATTGATTCAGAAAAGCTCCGGCAAAAACAGGAAGGATGACCTGAGCGATATGAAGGGCATATTATGGAGAAACTCACAATCAGTAGAAGCAAAGTTTTCAAAAATAACAAAGTTTACCTGCAAAGTCGACATGAATAATCCGACTGCATCTACAGCCACATATTGTCCGGCCAATTGCGCTGTGAGAAAAGGGGTCATTACCTGTAAAAGCAGATGATAATCGATAAGGGAGGTTCTATCAAAGCCTCAGACGAGAATATTGAATAAGTAGGAACTGAGACACCAAATTGAATAACGAACCACAGCTGAGAGTGTGCTTGCAGAAGTAATCAACACAGAAAGAGCCACATTTCCCCTGGAGTAAAATAAAGTAATCAGGATTTCACACAAGATATTCCACAAATTCAAAGTGGTTTCTGTAGAAGTGAAGTGCCGTACCTTGCAATATACGTAACAATATTACTTCCAGTCCCTGAAAAGGAATACAACTGGAATTAGTAAAAATAGACAAGAAAGCAGGAAATGAAAAAAATAAATAAATAATAAAAGGTACATGCATAAGAAATCTATATACACCTCCTGGACAGCAACCGACCAATATTAAGCCAGCTGCAAAATGGGATGGCAATTTTAGAAGCTTGCTTAACAAAAATGCAGATAATGGCATAACCTGTCACCACAAATCGACATTATGGCATGTCCTTACAGAATACATTCATTTCGATCTTCGAAGCTCCTTACTATGCTCAACAATTTAAACAACAACGGAAAAGAAAACATTATCTCTAGAAAGATCACAGTTTCTTGTTTTGTGAGTCTATCGTTGAGAAGTTTAAGATAACTCTCCACTTGAAACTGCGTGCATTACATTATGCTCTTCAGTTTCATCTTCCTTGACTTCACATGATATAGAAAAATCAAGTATGGTGCCATATATGTTATGAAATGCATGCAAATGAAGCTAAAGCATAAGGTATAATTGTTATCCCGCTTGTCTCTCTCAATAACACCTTGGCCTTGTTCTATTCACATTAAATTTACTTTTTCTCATTCATCCTATTCAATCACTGTACATTAATTTGACAATTACTTTATTTTTCTTTGATACTGTATCTTCAATTCTCAACCACACATCTAAAAACAAATTTAATCTAACCAAATTTAATGTGAATCAAACAAGAAGTCACGTTCAAATTCGTCGTTCCTAATAGACTTAACCCGATGCCATGCCCTTGTCTAAGTTTTATTTCATCAATAATACCAGAGATAGCCATAAGCCAATCCATTAACCATCGCTTTGAATATTTTATCTGTAACAGACAAAATTTGCAAAGACTTGATGAGCAATGTCAAGAAATTTATAACACAGACAAAGTTAATCCACTATCAGAATCAGAAAGCTACAGAGATCAGTAGATTACAGAATACTGTAGCATGAAGCCAGAGAACAGCTCCTTCGGCATAGCCAATGCGCCACGAAGATCATCAAACGTGAGGGTCATCCCCATGCCAAGCATACTGAGAGTGATGCCAATAACAGTCCACTGAGGCTTTACCAAACCCAACAAGCAACCCAGAGCTACCCACACCGGAAAAGCAGCACATATAGCCTCCCCAACTGTTTCAACCCAGCTCTTTTTTCCAGACAGACTGTTCGACGTATTGCCACAGAGAACCGGCTTCAATCTGGGATAACTCTTCAATGAAACCACAGAAATCGGATTTCTCAAATGAGATTTGAGTACAAGATTTTTGAGTTTTAATTTAGGGATTGAGATCTGCGTTCTAGGGACGGAGGGTTTATGGAAGTAAGTGTTTAATGCGTGAAAATGAGTGGTCCTCGGACAGTAATGGCTGTGTTTAACTCCATTTGCGGATCCTTGAGACGAGACACACTGCATTTTTCTTCACGAAGTACCGCGTGTTTGGAAGTCAAATTCTCCGTAAGGTCATAGCCGGTCAATGGAGGTGTGTAGGTAATTTTTTTTTTTGTTTACCTAAAATCTTGCCAAAACCTAATTGTTATTATAGAGAGATGAGACCCCTGGATTCGTAGATAATAATGAATGGTAACATGAGATTTCTAGTTGTTATTAATACAGTATTTTCTCCCGTGCGTTGCACGGGGAGATTTATGGTCAAATTATAATTTAAAATATGTGTAAAATAAAAATTATAATAACATATTTTCCTTTTTTATGGTAAATAGCATAAGAAACAAAATAATAAAACGAAAAACCTGAATCGAAATAATGTGTGATATAATATTTTTAAGGGAGATGACGAAGTTATATAAAAACACATTTGGTCAAAAAAGTATAAAATACATTATTTCGTCCCCGTTTGGTTATAAATTTTTCCTTGATTTTGTGTGATTTAATGGGAGAGATATGGATGGAAGATTTAAAAAGATCATACACGATAATAACACGGATTGGAGGGATAAGGAGTGATTTTGTCAAAAGATCAAGGGTGATAATAACGGGAGATTATGCATGGATTGAAAATTAAGTATTTGTATTTGAGTGGAAAATATAAATAAAATATTATTTTTTAATTCTGAAAATTATAAGATTGGGCGGGAGACTGGCCTCATTTTATTAATATATAGATATAGATATAGATTGGACTTTGATTAATAATAAAAGTTAAATTTTCAATAGAAAAAAAAATTTACACGAACAGATACTGTTACCATTGTAGAAACGTTACTCGATGGCACCAATTATTGAGATCTTTTGACCTATTTCTATTTATTTATTATATCTTGTTTAATTTGTATATTTTAAAATCATTTGATAATTTAAGCTTATATACTGTTTTAATGCGGCGAATTAAAGAATTTTTTTGTTTGAACTCTAGTGAAGACCGGCATTTTTATCTCACAAAGAAATTTCTTACAATCGTGATAATTTTTATGAGGTAAGAATATTATTTGTATTATTTACTTTTTCAATAAGGGTACTAATTCGTCAAGAAAATGAAAGACCTACATAATCATCACGAATGGACTATAATTTGTCTTGTTCTATACACAATATTCTTTCACTAACTCCCACTAACTTTTTTTTTCTCATCATTTTCAATCACTCATACAACTATTTTACATTTTTTATTTAATATATTTTCCCTAATCTTCAACCATACATCTAACACGTCGTTTGAGTAAGTCTACTTAACATTTCCTAACTCATGCGTAGAACAAGGCCGTCATTGAACCCTTTTCCGCACAGTAAATTCTATTATAAAATCTTGATTGACTTGAAAAATTAGATGGTAAAGTAAAACATTTTCATGAAAAAAAAAACGATTTTTTGAAAAATGCTTTATTTTCATGATAATAGATAATTTTGGCGAGAGTTTACTCGTTTCATATACTGCTTAGTTTTGGCCAGAGTTTAAAACTCCCCTAACTCAGCATCGAAATAAGATGCTAGTTTGGTAGTATGAACATTTCCACAACCTCAATCCGCAACATTATATAGCGTTGTAAGCATTAAGCACGCTTTTGTTAGTATATAAACTCCCCCAACTCAACACCTAAATGCGACGCATTTTGGTGTTATAAGATATAGTTGTCCAAAATACATCACATATATACTCCACTGTACAAACAGACAGTACCAATAAATTCGACAACAAAATTTGTTCAAGAATTTAGCTTTCCTAGTTAATGTTCGCTGAAAACCAAATCGATGCGTACTCTTTCACTGAGGAAGAGACGATTACTAGGAGGAATATTTTCCAATGACTAACATAGAGATTCTCGGTAACGAGCTTCCCCACAGAAATCTTCATGTATTTCACGGTCAAATGCTATAGATTTGATTCCATTGCTATCATAGTTCAGATGTCTACAAGTAGGTCCCCACCAAAGCCAGAAAATCCAACTCTTTAGTAGTACGAAGTTCCCTCTGGCGAGTCGTGGCCTAAAAATTAAAGAAATGCCCTCTGAATGTCAAAACATATGAGGAAGACAATATCATAAGCTGGGAAGATGATTTCATAGCAAGTGGAAGCTAGTAGGAGAGAAATTGGGAACAAGGCAAACACAAAATCCTCCAGCAGAAAAATTTATGACACGAGTTTACTAACAATTCATAGCATTGCACAACAAGATTTTCACAAATACATTAACATAATAACAATTTGTCCGTTTCTCAGGGTCAGCCAAAAATGTTGAGGGTCTAGCCTCTAGGCGAAACTTGATATTAGGAGGACCTTTTTTTATGAACTTGATGTTTGTGGCCCTTTTAGTAATAACAAGAAGGATTTCAATTGGGGCCCCAGGTGATGGCTTAGGTTGCCTAATGTTTGTGGTGACACTTATTTTTTTTTAACTTGGATATACATGCAAGGAACATCAAACATGTATTCAAGAATGTTTCTTGCACAAGTTCAGAAAAATGTATGTTGGTGAAGTTGTCTTCGGAATGCCTATATGAAGGCAAAAGAGGGCTCAATGATACCGATCAAAAAAAAAAGAGGGCTCAATGATTTGCTGTTATCACAGAGAAATGCAACAATCACATTGATGATTAACTAGATAGCTTCTCATCTGTTTGAATGTGATAAGGGAGTGCCCAAAGTCTCCGACAAGGATAATGCCTTCATGGGTACCCACTCTCCCCCAAGGAGCCGCAAGAAGAAAGATCACCAAGAAACATGGGCATAACTGTTAACAATATATAGGTACAAACTTTTAGAAGTAGAGTGATGCAAAAATGGTTCAACTTGCAATCCACCTCTCTCTGAAATTTCCATACGCACCTTAAATGGAACCTCCTCAAAAGCCATTCAATATTATGTAAAGACAATCACTGAGATACTCAACAGTTGATTAGAACACTTCATCCAACAATCCAAATTCAGGAGATGCTAGTGAAATACCAACTGGGACCTTACTACAAAATTGTGGATCACAAAGAGAGCACCATCCATGGGACAGCAAAGTCTGAAATATAAATATTCACACAGTAGATGATTCAAAGAGCGACAGATTTCTATGCAAACCTCACGTATATTCATACTGTGGATGATTACAAGAGTGATAGATTTCTATGCAGACCTCACACAATAAATTCTCAAGTTCCGTTCTCACAACTCACAAGTCAGATTTATGCTATGCAACAAACATGACAAACACTAATTAACATTTTTGATACTATATGATGATGAAACAAAATTTAGGTAGCAGACATGACAGACAAACATGAGAATCCGTGACAAATAATCCTGTCAAGTATTAAGATTTCTTAAGAGAAGCATGCTGATCCTCCTAATGATTTTAGGAATGTACATTATGAGACAGTAAGACCTGACTAAGTTATGATGATATACCATAGTGGAGAAAGCAAACACCAACCTAGCATGAAGTTAGTTTATCTGGGTCCTGGATATCCTTGTGCATCATAACCACCCCAAGAACCAGGTCCAGGTCCATACTGAGGATAACCTTGTGCACCAGAAGGCGCCTACAATAAGAAGATGAAAAGTCAATTGATAGTTAGATGGGTCATGTGTGATATCAACACAAAATTAAGTAAATAAATAAATAACCACAATGGACTGAACTCAGTCACAAACTGACCGAATGCATTAGATTTGGAGGGTTCATGCCATAGGCAACCGGATAAGGATTTCCTGGATACCCTGCTTCAGGATTGCCATAATTTGCATTATAAGGTGCAGCTGCGGATATAGGATTCAACCTATTAGGCAACTTTTGTATGATTGTATCCAATAACTAATGGATAAAAAACAAGGAATCTTTAAAGCATAGTTTCGAAAAGATATCATCCCAGCAATATGCTCAACTCAACACTTCAATCAGCCAAACCTAGTTGTCCTTGATCTCAAACTACATGAGTGAACTCAGTGGAGCAGATCCAGAACCCAGATACTGAGTTATTGATTAGTTTCATAAAACCTGAAATTTCTTGTCATTTAATTGAATCTTGTTTTACACTTTTTAACATGTTGATTTTAATTAATTGGTGGCCAATCCATTTATAACAAAAAAAATATATTGGTAACTGAAGTTTGCCTTATGTTGGTGGGCAATCACTTGAATTTTTATAATATGTTCAATCAGCAATTTTGTGGATGGGCTGATGGTTACACTGACATTTTATACAGCACGAGTTTTCTTTCACCAATTGAATTTTTAATTTGACACCTATTTCGAGGTGTAAAATATAAAATATATTAAAAGAGACCCGAATCATCCAGTCAAAAGAGTTGGGCATGAATTGACATTTGGAAACCGCTAAAACTCAAAAAGATTACAAAGAGGAATTTGTTTAAATGGCATGTCCAGTAAATGAGCTTACCTCCAATAAACTACTGTTTCCGCCCAAAATTGAAATTTAATTTCATTGAAAAGAATAATGTGACAAAGTATATTCATAAACAAACTCTTCTCCATTTCAAATTTGCAACATAATTGTAGAACACCCTTAAAATACCAAATACCTTGATTTGCAATAGCATTAGCAGCATGAGCTCTTTTTTGTGCATTAGCCAACTCAGCCCGTAGTTTTTCCACCTCCCGTGCCATGGAGATTAGCTTGCTCTCCATCAACTTACCTTGCTCCAAGCTCTCCGCAACACCCTTCTTTTCACGCTCAACAGCAGCCCTAATAGTCCACAGTAATTTCAAAGTATGGAACACATAACAGCAGACATGAAATCAATTATATACAACCATTACCTAGCTCGATCCAGCTCATGTCTCAGGCCATCAATGTCTGCCTTAATTGCAGGAATCTGCTGCAAATCTGAAGTAACTCTGCCCAAATCATGAGTCATCATTTGGACCTGAGCTGTAAGATCTTGCTTAGCAGCAGTTAACTCCTTTATATCCATGTGCACTTGCATAAGTTCTGACCTCATGGCATTAGCAGCATGAAGTTCATTTTCCATTTTAACAGACTTCTCAAAAAGTTCCCTCACTTCTAAATCTGATTCCGCATGCAATGAACGAGCAAACTTGTCGGCCCTCTGAAACTCATACTGAGCAACCTCTAATTCTTGCCTAAGTGCAACATGAGTTGCAGCCAACATCTGGTTATCTACAAGCATACCCTGGATCTCATCATGTTGAGCTGCTAGGCGCTCCTTGAAAATGGAAGCAGGAGGAGGGTGAGGCCTGGGCCCACCCAAACTATAATGGGATTCCCTCATTTCTTCCAGCATTGCAGGATGTGGGACTCCCCCAAGGCCTCTGACAAGAGGCGATTCATGTACTGGAGGTGGGGGCATCGCGCCATGAGGAACTCCTTTCATAGGCATTGGCATCCCTCTATTTCTTCCTGACATTTATCTTCTGTACGCTTGGTTTATCTTTTCAGGAAAAATCTGATCAAAATAATTTGTGCGAATCAATACTAAACAATTGAATCCAATAAACAGTCCTTCCTAACCAAACAGAAGCTTCCATGAATTTAAAATTGCACGGATTAACAGCAAAAGAAACAAACCATCTAAAATTTTACAATTTGCCCTAAAAAAGGACTTTCAATGACAACAATCTAAAGAAACCCATCGAGAATGCAATATTGGAGAAGGGAAACGAAGGTCAATTCCAATTAAACACAGGTAAAAAAACGAAAATTTCTCCTAACATTTCCCTTTTTCCATTATTCACCTACACAGCCACTTGGGGACTGGTGGGAGCAACCGTCCCCAACTAAATTTTGCCATTTTGGTCTGGAAATATCAACGATTGAACTTGACATAACGATAAAACCATAACCAACAGCAAGAAATATTTTAGGGAAAATCAAATAAGTAAATTCAATAATCATTTCGATACTACCTTCCTTCCGAATTTGGCGACGATGAAGAAAGAAAGGCGAGTAGAGAATCACTGCAAAACTTGATTCACTTGATCAATTAATTGGTGCAAAGTGGGCGATGCAGAGAGGTCTCCCTTTTCCTTCTCCTTCGCACTAGAACAGATTGTTTCCCGAATTTTGGCCTCCTTGTGCGAATAAGGCTTAAAGCCTGTCTCGCCGGGTTATGGTTGGACGGGCAATGGCAATTACGAAAGATGGGATTGTAACCCGTTTTCCGGATGGGCCTCAACAATAACCCGCTTTCGAATATAAATCCTCGACAAGTGTGTTTTGGCTAGTGAGAATTATTATTATTATTATTATTATTATTATTATTTTTAATTATTATTATTTTTTGAAATAGAGAATTATTTTTTTTATCATCCCTACTGTATTTTGCTCACTATGGGTGCATATCTACGATGAAATTCGGCTCTAGGAATAAATTTGTGTAAGCGGGAAAAATCTTAGTTGAATTTCTTTGCAAAATTCAAATAACAATATATTGTGGTGAGATCGACGATTTAAATCTAATAAGCTGTTACTTGTTAGGAAAATTCGAAAAATTTTGATAGTTTTTTGATGAAATAAATAAAAAGAACTAGTTTTATTTACAAAATGTCTGATAATGATATCTGTGATCGGAGACTGTTTCTTTTATTCTCAATTATGATATACATTTTTTGTTTATTAAAGTTAAACTCTAATGTGAGTGAAAATTGCAACATGTTGGGATCTAGGGGTTAACCCAGATCGAATCCCACCATCCCTTCCACTCCATCTCCAATTTAAAAAATGAAGTTGAAACAGGTTCAAAGTAAATTTTTAATCTTGATTATGAGTGGAATTATTCCAGTGGAAATAAAATGTACAAGAAAGATGAAATTTAGCTAGGATATTTTTCAGAAAATAAAAAGTGTCCTTTTTTAGATCAAAATCAATAATTCTTGTCCATATCATATCATTGATTAAAATTTGCAAGAATAATTTTGTTGTCTCCAACAAAATTTTTATCGAGTTTGAAATTGAATCATGCAAAAAAAAAAAAAAAAAAAGTACAAAATTTTATTGCATAAAAATTAACTTCTAAGAAACAATGTATACAAATATACAAATATTATGAAGTTTGTTATTGCTCACTCTCTTTAAAACACTTGATAGGAAATGAGTGGACTTTTATTTGGCTACAAACTAATTTTAACTTACAATGGTAGTAAAGATTGCGAGGTGTATATTATAATAATAATAATAATAATAATAATAATAATAATAATAATAATGAGTTTTGAGATACGTGATTAATTTTGCAAGTTGTCTTTCTCTTTATTAATTAATAATAGCTATTAGGCATAAAAAATTGAAACAAACACGAAGGCAGTGAACTCTCATAAAATGTGCGACACACATGATGACAAGTAGTGTTTTTAAATATTGTAAAAGATAAAATCATTCCTATCCAAGTATGAATTTCGTAAGTACTATCCACTCCTATGTCAGTCATTCAATTCATTTTTTGTTTTGTTTACAAAACAATTATTTTCAAAATTCCCGAAACTTGTTTGATTCAAATTAAATTTCATGGAATTAATTTTACTTTTTAAATTTATGATTGAGAATTGGGAAAGACGTATTTAAAAATATAATAAAATTATCAAATCAATATATGAGTTATTAAAAAACATGAGAGGAAAAAAATAAATTTAATATGTATCGAACAAACCCTTACTTTATTAGACTCGACTTCTTAATAACTAGTGTGAATCGTAATTGCAAGAGTACTATGATGCCATTGTGTTTCTTTTCTTGTCCCTCCCCCTCCTTTTTAATTCCTACTCAAATATATCTATTTCTTTTTTTAGAGAAAAAAGAAACATACTTCAAAAAATATTATCTAAAATGTTCAAGTTTCTCATCATATACACATAAGTTAATCATACAATATAATAGTGATGACATTCGAAAAATCCAAATAATACACATGATTAAACAATTTTTATCTGTTACAAAAATTGTCAATTAACTAAATAACATATCGTTTAAATTTAATTGAAATACAAAGAAGCAATGAATTAATAAGATGTAAGAGAATAAGAATGAGAAAGAAGAAAAGATAGTAAAGAGATTTTTGGTGAGTAACATCCACGTCTAACTTATTTGTTTTATAAGGACTAAAATGGAATCCAAACTTATTACAAAGAGATGAGTGCATTTGAAGTGAATTTCTCTCTTGGGTCCTTTATATATAGTAGATTATAGATTCCAACGAATCGTGAACTAACTTAAGGATCTTGTCAACATTAATATATTTATTTTATTAATTGTTAAAATGATTATAATCTCAAACTATCAGTTATTAATAAAATTGTTCATGATATTTGTATGAATGATATACATAATAATTGTGAATGAAATAGTAAATTGAATAATAGAGTCTGTTCAACTGATTTTGAACTCATTGGCCTTCTTGGCACAAGTGGAATGAAAAGAATTTAGAACTAATTTTTGAGATGGCTTACTAACCAATATTTTTGAGCGTTTATGACCTACCCACGCATTGAAGAGAACCAAGTCCACATGCAACAACTACTCAAACAATACTCATCAAATTATAATTCATTCGTACCACAATATATACCTACCTTCTTCCATCTATTTATTTATGAAAAAAAAATAGGAATAAAATTAAAAAATGAAAGGGCCACCTACCCACCAACAAATCTTGGATCTTGCCCTAAAAGATTTCTTATTTTTCCATTAAAAATGAGATCATCATTCTACAAACGTGGATTCACTTCGGAGCACGTTTGGCAACCCTTGATTAAATTATAAGCTTTGAAAATAAGGTTAACACGGCAAACTTATGATTTCACCATTAGATTATGCAATTAATATGTTGAACTTTATATCTAGACATTCTTGACAAAAAAAGAGAGTATATTTGCAGTCGACAATTCATGTCCTCCACACATTTAAAACAGCAGATGAGATACTTTTATTTATTATGGGTAAAAGTGCATAATGTGTTCCTTTTTTCAAGCATATTTGATTCCCTGCCTATAGTTTTCAGTGTTGCAAATTCGTGTACGTAGGATGTAGACTAGACTAAGTGATTAGGGGAGGATGTATTCATAATCAACAATACGCGTCGTACATAGACTTGTCACGTGGAAAGATGATAAGAATAATAGATAGAAGATTAATTTTATTCTCAACCACATATCTGTGTAAAATATTTTTTAGTTTTTTGTACCTTTCAATCTTATTATCACACTTTTGAACTAGTTCGACCAGACAGGCTCTTTGGTATGTATAAATAAGCGCCCGTTCTTTTATAACTTTTAACAAGTTTTTACACATTTTAACTCATTTTCATCTAAAGTCAAACCAATTATATCCACATATTTTTTGGGACCCACTGTACTACACAAATCTCCACCACTCAACCCCACTCATTCTCTCTCCTATTTCACATCAAAACTTAAAAATACTCATAAATACATGTAAAAGAATGGGCGCTTAAAAGTTCAATTATGTTTTCATTAATTGTAAACTTTTCTGAATATGGAATTACCATCATAATTAATCATGGATTAGACAACTTTATTTACAAAATATAAAAGGAAAAAGAGAACGCAGGGTGGAAAAAGGATCCACCGATGGCTCGATTTCTATTTAACACATTTGACACTTCTGGCACGCAAAGGCGAGAACGAATATTGGAGTCAACATGCCCACTTTTCTCGTATATTATTTATTTCAAATATTTTTATCCAATTGAAGCATCAATTTTATTTTACTTTTTATTTCGTATTGAGATTGTTCTATAAGGGTTAACTAGTATCCAACCCGTGCGTTGCACGGGATGATGATATCATAAAGAGAATAACTTATAAATAAATAAATCAAGTCTTTTAACGTGACATGCATTAAAAGAAATGCTGTTGGAAAATTAAAATAAAATATTTATGACGTTAAACAGACTAGATATAAATATTGTTGAACAATATTATATAACAATCGATTTTAAAAAGTTAATAGTTATAATGTAACACGCATAGATGGAATTGTATTTCAATCGGTGAAATAACATTGTATATAATAATAAATACATAACTAATTAAGATTTTAACACTCATTTGTACTGCACAAATATTGAAAAAACACACATCTTTTAACATTTTATTCATCTATTATTTATATGTGACCTTTTCTTTTTTTCCAAATACGATGCTTTTTAAATTTCTATCTATGTGTGATTATAATTGCGTGTGTCTTTTTATTCTTAATTTTTTAATTAAGTCTCAACTTTTCTATCCGCAACTTCTTTAAATTGTGATGTTGCCAATTTTATTTGTAGGTCGTCACAAATAAATATGATATTTAATTTAAACACAAAATAAATGAAAATATTGCCCATTCTTTGTGATCGTTCGTATAAATTTATATTGTGTAGCCCTATTTAAAGCAACAAATACATTAAAATTTTGTAAAAATAAAAAAGGAAGTAAATATGTTTTTTTTTTATTTTTTTCAAAAATAGAAAAAATTTTCAAAAACAGAGGAAAAACAAAAATAAAATATAATTATTACTTAATGAAATTTCCAAAAAGATTTTTGTTTTTGAGAATCAAAAATTTTAAAAATAAAAATTTTAAAAATATTTTATCTTTTAAAAAATATTAAAAGAAAAAACAATTTAAAAATCTAGGTAGACCAATTTTAATTAAATAAGCCAACTAACAAATTTTTAACATATTGTGTCTTTATACATTGACAATTCTTCTACCCCAACACTATTAAATACCTTACCCATTCTACAAACCCAAAGCCGTAATCACCAACCCGACTAATTTCATATCTTAGCCTAAAATGCATACTATATATCCAACTTTCCTTCTATGGTTCACCAATACACAACCCTAAAACCTATTACGACGAACTACTTACTACCAGAATCTTACCCGCGACCACACAAAAACACAAATCAAACTTCAATCCCGACGATGATTCGTTATGTATACACGAACACGGCCCACATTCAAAAGAATCTAGATTTGAATTTTTTTCGTAATCAATCATTCGATCGCTACAAAAAATTTCACACAAGATATCCTTCAATACCGATGTCGATAGCAACATTTTGGCCACGGATCTAGATGCTCGATAAGTTCTACACTACAAAAAGGATTTTTCCAAGTATTTGATCATGGATTCAAAAAACAAAATCTCTATTTTTTTAAATGGTTGCAACAATCCAAAATTTTCTTATATATACATGAATTGTACTTATCAAATTAATCATAAAACATTATAAGTTTATTGACAAAATAAACGATTCTGAAAATTGATGAATAACTTAATGAAGTTTATTAATTTAAAAATGATTTCTAAAATTATCCTCCATATTTTGGATTTTATATCTTAATAGTTAATTCTAAAAATTCAATAATTATGTGTTAATTAATACAAATAATTAACTAAAAATATAATAATGTAATCACTTAATTAGAATTGAAAAAAATTTCACAAATTAATTTTAATAATTAGAAAATCACTTTATTGATCTATATTTTTACAAATTTTATTTTTTAAATTTTTAGGCGAATAAAATTGCAATCACCTATGGGATTTTCATTCATTATTATTAAAATAAAATGAATTCATGAATTTTATTAATTTATTTAGTTTTTAATTTAAAAAATTATTTATATCCACATTAAAAAATAAGTATTTAATTAAAAAATTATAAATGGAATTTAAAAAATGAGTGGTAAATCGATTTCTTTCAAAGATAAAAACCAATAAATTGATTTTGTTTTATATTTTTATTTTATTTATATTGTTTAAAAATTAGAAATTGGTAATTGTTCTAAAAAGGATAGTTGGTTTTTAATTATACTTTTATTTTCAACATCCTAAAAGTTTTACATATTGTATAGACTTTTGAAGGAAAAATATGTCAATAATCTTATTAAATCGCCTAAAGCCCCAAAATGGTACTTTTAACCTCACATCATTAGGTGCAAATTATGGGACACTATAAGATTTTCATTTATTATTATTAATTTAAAAATTAAACTAAAAAGTAATTGAATAAAATAAAAAATAATAAAATTATTATTAAACTAAAGGGAATTTGTCAAAGTAGCCATTGGTTATAACTTCTACATGCCTAATGATCATATACGCTCCTTTCTCACAACTATCTCGATGTTGGATACTTATTTTTCTACTATATAGAAAATTATTCATATTGTTTAAGCATTTGAAGGAAAATTGAGAATTTTATTTTCGGTGGGTTTTAATTTCAAAATAAATATTTTGCAACATAAAAAGATTTAAGACATTAAATTAATTATGTACTATATTAATTCCTAAATTATGTTGTAGCTAATTAATATTTCTTTTATCGAATGAAATTAAAATAAAAAATTCATGAATTTTATTAATTTATTTAGGGTTCAATTTGAAAAAGAAATCTATATATTAAAAATATGAATTTAATTAAAAATTATAAATGGAATTTAAAAATGAGTGGAAAATTTTATTTCTTTAATGATACAAACCAATAATTAGATTTTTTTCTATTTTTATTTTATTTGTATTTTTAAAATTTAAAATTAATAATTATCCTAAAAAATTCATAGTGTTGGTTTTGATTTGCATTTATATTTTTCAATAATGTAGATTCTTTTTTCATATTGCATAAACTTTTTTAATGAAAGATACAGTGAACAATTGCATTAATTGCTTCGAGCCACTAAAGTGTATTTTAATCTCAAATTAGGCGCACATTATGGGATCACTATGGGATTTCCATCCATTATTATTAATTAAAAAGTTATTACTACACTAAAGGGAAACCAAATACCGATTCCCCCCGAGTAGCCATTGGCCATAACTTCTAGTTGCTTAATAATTAGTACTTTATAGAATTAGACACGTACTCTTTTTTATAACTATACGGTGTGGGATATTTTATTTTTTCAATAGCATAGAAATCATCCTTATTATCCAAACTTTTGGAGGGAAACACGAGAACTTTTTGTATTCGGAGATTTCCAAAATAAATAATTATACAACCAAAAAGATTTAATTAACTTGACATGAAATTAATTATGTACTATATTAATTCCTAAATTATTATATTCTTAATAATTAATATTATATTTTATCTAACGATATTAAAAAATAATTAAAAAAACTCATGAACTTTCCATATTAATTTTTTTACCAATTAAACTTTCCATATTAATTATAAACGCTTGTTTCTATGTGTGGAATGCTCCATATATGTCGACATGTATTTCTATATTTCTAAATACGTGTTATCATATATGGATTCTGCTATAAATTAAGACAAAAAATTAATAAAAAAATAAATTCCACACATTTGATAGAAATGTGTGTGTTTTCTCACACACTTATGGTTCAATTTATATATATATATATACATATATATACACATATATTAAGATCAACGGAAAAAAAAGCTTTTGACGGAAATGTTAGTGGTTTTTTTTTTTTACACACTATTGGTCCTACTTTTATATATAGTCTCTAAAATCTACTGACTTTCCAAATAATACACGTGTCTCTCCATAAACACAAAACGTGTTTCTTTAATTGTTCATTTCCATATATATTAAAATGTCCATCTTCATTTCTTATTATTCTTTTTTTTTTTTTGGGAAGTATCTTTTGTATTATCAATCAACCAAAAAAATCATTTTATACTCCACACACTTTTAAATAAATGGAAATAATGCGCGCTTCTTTCCATATTCCATAAATAAAAAACATGTATAATTGTTCATTTCCATCTTTTTCTTTTATTATTAATTAATTAATCAACAAAAAAATATTATCTTTGGCGGGAAAGTGTGTGTAAAAACACACACTGGGGGTCCAACTTTTATTATATTAAAGATTAAAGATGCTATTCATAAGCCATAATAATTACCGATAAGTGATGATGTAACATTAATTAATTTAGTATCTTACATCTTACATTTAAGATAACATTTAAGACTACAAAGTAAGTCAATTAATGATCATGTCATCAATAACCGTAAGAACCCCACTTGAAATATGCCTTACCTACAGTCACAAAAGAAACTGGATTCAATCCAGCAATTTATTTACAATCTAAAATTACTTTATTGCTAATTGGTCAACAATTTAGCATTAATATACCGTAATAAAAATTTTAGTTTCGAAAGTTTCAAATAAATTGACCTTAATTGATAACTCAACGATATAAAAATACCACTAAAACACAAAAATCATCCGTCTCGTTCTCCTCACATGTGGAAAGACTTCGTTCTCCTGATTGTTATTATAGGCCAATAAAATCATCTTTCTCGTTCTCCTTACATGTGGATGAGCTTACTCTCTAAATCAATATTCAAGTGTTACGTCATCAATATGAATAAGGTATCCCCACATAATCAAGGAAGAGAATGGAAGTGCAAAAATCAATGGCCTCACTTTATGTAACTAGTTGGAAGAACGTGAGTTGCACGTGATTTTCAAACGTTATTATATATTTGGTATTTCGTCATAGTATTCTTTCCGGCAATTCAATCTTTGAACAAAGTTAAATACTAATTGTTGACCTACTTAATGTAATAGAGCCATTTAAGAACCTAGAGCATCGACTATGTGCCCTGAACGACCAAGGCGCGGAGTAGGCGATCAAGTACCACAATAGGAAATCGAAGCCCAAATGTTTGACAATTCTTCCTCCTCCACCAAGTGTCGAGAGGTGTAGACCTTCCTATATTCCTCCTTAACTACGTGGTGTCTCCAAACCAATGTTTTAGAAAGCGTAAAGTGTGGCGAAGCGTCAACCTCAAACTTCAAGTTTTATAAACTTAAGCGTGCTTAAGCAGAGCTCAAGCGTTGAAAAGCATTTTTCAATTTATTTATTTATTTTTAATTTCTAATTTATCTAAAATGATGAAATAAATAAAATAATGCCTACCAAACACATATAAAATTTTAAATATTATATTTACATAATAATTTCTACCACTAAACATTCCTAAATTCCCAAAATGCCAAAATTAGACAAATATAATAGCCTTTGAACAATTTTACAAAACCTCTTAAAATTTCACATTATTGAAGTGGTGAAGAAAACAAAAACCTTTGCTCCATGAAAAAAAGAAAGAAAACAACTTACCATATAATATAGATGAGGAGTTTAACGTTTGAAATACTATCACATTCAACTTACATGTTTTCAAGATTTGGGAATTTTATTTTCTCTTAGACAATTTCTCCCTTTAATGATTTTGGTCTTTCCAATTTCATTTTTTTGGTTTTTTTTTTTAAAAGAGCCTGCTTAAGCTCGCTTAAGCACGATTAATGAGTCAACGCGCGCCTTTGACCTCTTTCCCGGTGCTTTCCAACAAAGCGGTGGGTCTAAGGATAGTCTCATGCTTAGGCGCCGCTTAAGCGGGCTTTTTAGAACATTGCTCCAAACGACCACAAGCAACACATTGGTATTTCATGATTTGTCAATCGGAGAGAGGCGTGAAGACGGTGGTTTAGGGGAATTTAGTACCCACATATAAATTCCTAGTCTTATTTGCATTTTTGTGTGAAAATCGCCAAAATGAGGAGTAAAATTAAAAATTTTATGTGTATAGTAAGTGTGTGTGACAAATAATACTCCACAAATCTACTTAAACACCGAAACCTAGTTATTCAAATAAAATTACTATGACCAACTATCTATCTAATAGTTACAAATGTTAAACCCTATTGTTGTCTCTTCTGATTTGTTGACTCCATTAGTTAATGTCACCTATCTTGTCAGTTAATGATCAATTCACTCTCAATATCAAGTTGTCAACCCACTGATTAAATTAAACTGGTTTACCTTTATTAAGTAAGGCAAAAATCATTGAATGTATATATTACCGCCCCGGTCCCATAAATATAACTCATTTCCATTTCCATAAAGATTAAAAAAATATAATTAATAATATTGGAAAAGTAAAATTTAAGATAATTTTCTAATATATCATTTCATTTATTAGATATTTTATTAGCGTAATCTTATTTTGGTGATAATAATATATATTAAATATGAATATAACAGACAATTAATATTTTAATTATATTTTTAAAAGGGGCGTAATTTATATTTTGAGACGGACAAAAAAAAATTATAATTTTGGGACGGCGGTAATAAACTCTTAGTAGTACAACTAAGAGTTATTGATTATGCCAATGAGAATGACAGAAGGATTAAAAACAAAGAAATTACAGCGTTAGTCCTCTGTCCTCAACTTACTATCAAACAGCAAATTGGTCCGCAACATTCTCAAAGGAACATGTTAATATATTATTATTATTACAACATGATAACCGCGGTCAGTACTAATATCCATTTCATTCTTATAATTCCATAGTGAAGTTACCTTTCTAAAAAGTAAAAACACATATCTGCTAAAATTTTTGAAAACATACGCTGACAATTTTTGGGATTTTGAGCTTGTTCAATGTAGATAATTTGAGGGCAGATTAAAGAATGTGTTATTGAAATGTGTGAAAAATGATCTAAAAATTGATAATTTTTCTAAAAATATATATATGATTGAAAATAAAATCAAAGAGAAATGTTGGGGGAAAAACCCTATGAGAACATACCCGTAATTAAATTTACGTTGGATTAATGACTATTTATATACTAATACAATATGCTAATACTACATAGCTAGCACAATGGGTGCTTCACAATTATATATCAAATATTTAAAATGTCATTATTCTATTAAATAATAATACAAATATAATATGTATCTTAAAATTTAAATTATCTAACAATCAGAATAGAGACAACCAAACAAGACATTGTCGCCGTGAATCTCTAAACCTCACCACCATTTGGATTCGTTTCAAGTGTTAGAACAAAACTTTTAACTTTTTCATTTTAGTCCCACACTTTTATTATTTTGCTTTGTACACTGGACTCCTGGTTTGTGTACCCAAAATGCTCAAGTGAATGATCTTACCTTTTGATTTGCAAATAATCAATGATACCAATGGAAGAGTATAAATGATTTACTAAGTAGGCGCGAGAAAAATATTGCGTGAGCAAATTACACACACACACACACACACACACACACACACACACATATATATATATATATATATATATCAAAATGTCGATATAAAATTAGAGAAATTTTAAAAATTTATTGGAATGATCACCCCTTTATTACCACCCCTTGAACTTCACAATGGAACAACACGTCGTTTAACACACGTTCTGATGTAAAATATCATTCGCCTCACATGTATGGTGTTTGAAGACAAATAAAAATAAAATTAAATTGTGACGTTCGAATACAATACATATGTAGCAATACATTAGGTGATATAGTTGCTTACATGCGTTCATCAAACATTCTTTACACCCACCCCCAACGTTGATTATGCCCTCACAAGCATTAACTTCGCATGACCCTTCAATTTTTATTTGTTCCTTTTTTTTTTTCGAGTTAAATTTTTTATTTTTTCTTGGTAGCTTATTTCCCGTCTATTTCGTGGCAAGAAGATTCACCTACTTCGCCCCAAAACCCCACGCCCCATCTCAGCAGCCCATGCTACCCGTGTGGTTAAGAACCACCAACCCGTCAAAGGTCAAATTAGTCATTTTCTCCACTCCCTCCTCGCCCGACCCATATCCTTGAACCCGAACCCGAACCCGTTTGCCTGCAACTTAAATTGTATTAATTAAAAAATGAAAAATAAAAAATAGTAAAAAGATTGCAAGAATTAGTCTGGTTTCTCATTTCCGCGTGATTATATGTACGTATCCTTTTCGTGTATATATAAATACGGGGGAAGGTGTAATTGTCTCTCCTCACTTCTCGCCAGCGAGTCATTCTTCTTCCTTCATTAGTTTGGTCCGAAACATTTCCCTCTCACCCTGTCTCTCTCTAGAGGGGAAAATTTTGGTGTGCTTGTTGGATTTTGATCTGAATTATCGGACTAATGTAAGTTAATCATTTTCCTGTTTTTGTTTAATCATAGCGTAATGTTTACTTCTATGATCTGACTTTTGTTAATTGTGTCGGATCCTTGCTTCATTTATATCTAATTTGAGCGTAAGATTTAGCTTTGTTTTTGTTAATCATGTTGGATCTGTATGTTGTTAATGCCCGTTTAGTTACGAGTGAATGGCCATTGCTACAATTAATCCAGATCTGTATTTGCGAGTACTTGTAACTTTACATGTTCGTACTTGCTCTGTGTACGAATTATGTTATTTGATCCGATCTGACGATATGGAGCTGATATGGAATGAAACTTTGGGTGCTGGTGCTGTTTATGGCATTCTAATCCATTTCTGATTGGGATCAACTATTTACTGGAGCAAACTTATCATTTTTTGACCAATTTTCCTATTTGGTTTAATTGTTGTTGAAACTCTATTGTGGTTATAATAATCATCAATGGATTTTTTTTTTCCTTTCCCGTTTTACTTTGCTATACTAGGAACAGGAAATGTTGAGTTTGAATTATTATTGAATAAATGAATGAATACAAAATTTAACGCCTTATTGCATTATTACCTTCAAGTGCAACAACTAAAAAGTAAGATACGGGTTTCTGTAGTAAGATTCCTATTGTTTTAATTTATTCATAAAGCACCTTTGGAAATTTGTATGGATTCCTTGGACCATCTGTTTTAACGTGTTTGATCCCTTCTTCTGATTTTATTCTTTGTTCCCTCTTGCAGATATCGAGCAATAATGGCTACTTACAACCCCAAGAATATCCTCATTACTGGGGCCGCCGGGTTCATTGCATCTCATGTTGCAAACAGGCTTGTGAGAAACTATCCGGACTACAAGATTGTTGTGCTGGACAAGCTTGATTACTGTTCTAATCTGAAGAACCTCAATCCCTCCAAACCTTCTCCTAACTTCAAGTTTGTTAAGGGGGACATTGGTAGTGCCGATCTTGTCAACTACCTTCTCATTACTGAGAATATTGACACTATTATGCACTTTGCAGCCCAGACCCATGTCGACAATTCGTTTGGTAACAGTTTTGAGTTCACAAAGAACAACATTTATGGTACCCATGTCTTATTAGAGGCCTGCAAAGTTACTGGACAAATCAAAAGATTTATCCATGTAAGCACAGATGAGGTGTATGGAGAAACAGATGAGGATGCTGTTGTGGGAAACCATGAGGCATCTCAACTTCTGCCCACAAACCCTTATTCAGCCACAAAAGCTGGGGCAGAAATGCTTGTTATGGCTTATGGTAGATCTTACGGATTGCCTGTGATAACCACACGAGGGAACAATGTCTATGGTCCAAATCAGTTTCCTGAAAAGTTGATTCCCAAGTTCATCCTTTTGGCCATGAGAGGGCAGCCTCTTCCTATTCACGGGGATGGTTCTAATGTGCGAAGTTATCTCTATTGTGAGGATGTTGCTGAGGCATTCGAATGCGTTCTTCACAAGGGAGAAGTTGGTCATGTTTACAACATTGGAACGAAGAAGGAAAGGAGAGTGATTGATGTTGCCAAGGACATTTGCAAGTTATTTAACATGGATCCAGAAAAAAGCATTCAGTTTGTGGATAACAGACCATTCAATGACCAGAGGTACTTCCTCGATGATCAGAAACTGAAGAATTTGGGTTGGATTGAGAGGACCACATGGGACGAAGGTCTAAGAAAGACCATGGAGTGGTATACCAGCAATCCCCACTGGTGGGGTGATGTATCTGGTGCACTGGTTCCTCATCCTAGAATGCTCATGATGCCTGGTGGAGTTGAAAGAGTGGATGGAGCTGAAAAGGACGAGTCTAAAAATTCTGGCTTCTCAGGCAAGACTAACCAGAGCATGGTGGTTCCTGCCTCAAAAAACAACACATCTCAAAAATCGCCATTCAAGTTCTTGATCTATGGCAGGACTGGGTGGATTGGCGGCTTGCTTGGAAAATTGTGTGAGAAGCAGGGGATTCCATATGAGTATGGAAAGGGACGCCTGCAAGATCGCTCCCAATTGTTGGCAGACATTCTCAGTGTTAAGCCAACTCATGTTTTTAATGCTGCTGGAGTAACTGGTCGACCTAATGTGGATTGGTGTGAGAGTCACAAGACAGAAACAATTCGCACCAACGTTGTCGGTACATTGACCTTAGCTGATGTTTGCAGAGAACATGGACTACTGATGATGAACTATGCCACAGGTTGTATATTTGAATATGATGCTGCCCACCCTGAAGGCTCTGGGATTGGGTTTAAGGAGGAAGACACTCCCAATTTCTCTGGTTCCTTCTACTCAAAAACAAAGGCCATGGTATTTTCTATGCTTTCGCATTTTTTACTTTTGTGTATCTATCGTTGTTCGATTAGCCTGAGTATGATTTACTAATATGTTATGTTTCACTTGTGAATCAGGTGGAAGAGCTCTTGAAAGAATATGACAACGTCTGCACTCTGAGAGTTCGTATGCCAATATCGTCCGACCTAAACAACCCGAGAAATTTCATCACCAAGATTTCTAAGTACAACAAGGTGGTTAACATTCCCAACAGTATGACCATCTTGGACGAGCTTCTTCCAATTTCGATTGAGATGGCAAAGAGAAACCTCAGGGGCATTTGGAACTTCACAAACCCTGGCGTTGTCAGCCACAACGAAATTCTGGAGATGTACAAGAAGTACATTAACCCAGAATTCAAGTGGGTTAACTTCACGCTCGAGGAGCAAGCTAAGGTGATTGTTGCTCCTCGGAGTAACAATGAAATGGATGCCTCCAAGTTGAAGAAAGAGTTCCCCGAGTTGCTTTCGATCAAGGAGTCATTGATCAAGTATGTTTTTGAACCCAACAGGAAAACCCCTGCAGCTTAAGTGTTTTTAGATTTGTTAATTTGAGTGCTGAGATTGGATTTTGTATAAGGTGGTGATGATGTGGTGAAGGCAATCTTTGTATCTTAGCTTGTTTAGTCACTTTCCTTTTGCTCAGCTACAGAGCTTACTTTTAGAATAATTCTACATTTTCAGATTCTGGGGTAGTGGCTATGGTGGTTCTCTCCGTCATAATTCATTATTATTCTTCTTTGAATCATTTATTATGGTATAGTAACATGATGTGGTGTACTATTTAAAAATTATAGTGATCTTTCCCCCCACTTCTTTATTATTGTTTATTATTATCTTTTTGGTGTTTGATCCCTACGATTCCCCAGTCCCACCCTTTTGACATCTTGAAATTATCTTGAGGTAAATGAGCTTACTAAGGCCTTGTTCTATTTGGTGTTAATCAAATCCGCACGCAATTCCGTATACCTCATATTCATTTTCAACCACACACACATTCCCCAAAATAATATTAATCATACATTTTTAATCTTGAAGTTATCTTGAGGTAAATGAGCTTACTAAGAGCAAACGTAGAGTTATTGAAGTTAACCCACTTGAATGTCAAATAGCCCAAGGTCTAAAAATTCACTTTTGCATGGATTTGGCGGGGAAAAACCTAAAGGAGCTCCTTCTTTATGTTTTCCTCCTTTCTTTTCTCATACCTTTTTCACATCCACATTAGAAATGCTCAAATAATTCTCATAGCCCCATTTAAACGTTGATTATCAATGTGGTATTATTTTATGTTCAAACTATTAATTTTTAGTAACATGTGACAATATTATATTAGTGGTGGACATTGGAAAGATGCTTCTATTATAGACATTTGAACAAGTCCGTGGACTCTTTAGTGCATGCATTTGTGGCAATTTCAAGTTTAGAAGTTCTGTCAAAACTCGATGTCAACGAGTTCAATAAGATTGAATAATCATTATCTTTTCATAGTTTCCAAATACTAATAAAAGGTAGTGACTACAAACTACGAAGTAATAACATAAGAAGTTCCTACAAAATCGTACTTTCATTCGCTTGAATTGAAAATTTGGAGGAACCATTTGTCGGTTAATTCTAATCCAATAATCTGTTAGTCTGACATTTGTGATAGAATAAATACATTATGGTAGTTGGGACTTCAGTGTTCAAATCGTAACTCATAACAAACCCAGCTACCATTGTCTTTCAAAATGGCATTATTATATCATCCCGCCGTACCTCCAGTGACATCTAGGCACATACATATAGTACGATTTAAAAGAATATTCATGGACCACAGACACTAGGATACCCCAATGTTCATGGTATGGTATACCACATAACCAAGTGCAACTTTTGGTTCCACCAAATATTTATGTGACCATGTGAGATTGTCCATGCTCCACAATATACTTATTTAACTAGATTTCTCAAACAATTTTTTTTTTTTTTTGGATTACAAAGCCAAAGAGTGTAGGGGAGGGAGAATCGACTCCTAGACTTAGGAGATAGAAAATAGACTCAAATATCACTAGACGATATGAGTCTCCACAATTTGATTGTTTTTTTAATTTGTAATTACATAGTTTCTTAATACAAAAATAGCAACTATGCGTTCCTCTCTGCACATATCATACTCATTCTTTTTCATTGAAGGTAATAGCTTCATGTTCATCTCTCTCGCGTTCCTCATTTTTCCATCTCTCTCTCCGTTTACTCTATGTCAGCGAAGGAGAAAAAATTAAATCTTTCTTGGAGTCTTGAATTGATCTTCAGCGGGTCAGGTGTCACGTCGTATAGAGCGCCAATTTAATAAATAATGTGGCGTATGTGTAAACGAATGGTTATCGTTGAGCAAATCTACTGTTGACTTCTATGTGGCTTGGAGTGTTGAAGTAGAACAAAAATTATTGAGCTGTGTAGTTTAACTCAAAATTTCTCATTTCACCTCCAAACAAGTATTCGTTATCTTTTTACTTTGAATTTTCTATCTGATCATCTAATAGAATAATAAACCATTTATTATCCCTGTTTCAGATTCATAGTGAGGACGATGAGGGGGACAAGGAAGAAGAGCCAACGTATAATGATCTGAAAAAATACTATGATTTTGTCAAGGAAGAAGAGCTGAGGTTTAATGATCTGGAAGAATACTATGAAAAGCTTGAATGGAAAGTGTTGCCTAGAAGATTTTGGGATTCAAATTGGTGAAAATAAAAATGAACGGATGAAATAAGTTGATCTTTACAGTTGGCATCTGGTGATATTCTTGGTCACTTTTGCAAAGTTTGTCAGGTGTGTTTTGACTTAGACAAATGATGCCTGCTTATTTGACTTGTGATTGTGATCCATGGCCCCAATTTTTTTGTGTTCATTTCTGTTCTCAGTGACTGTAGCTGAGCTGCGACTACTATGCTATTCCCGATAAGAAATTGATGAAGTTATTTTGTACTTTATGAGTACCATACTTCGATATTCGTTACTAATCAACAATGAGTGCTTGTATACTAATAGCATTCACAGTAGATACGTTGAATTTAGCTAGTCACATAAATAAAAAAGTAGATATTACTTTGAACTTGTGTTTGAGATCGACAATGGAGACATTAAATTTAGTCACAAAAAAGTCACGTGTTTATACAACATATGAACTAAAAGAATATTAACAAAGGACAAACGCAACGGTACCAATGTACATGGTACACCACAAAACCATGTGCAACTTTTGATTCCACCAAATTTCTTTGTGTCATGTGAGATTTTCCATGGTCCACGATTTTTATTTCAACTAGATTTCTTAACCAATTTGTTTGTTTAGTTCATTTTTTACCACATAGTTTCTTAAAAGTTAATTTTCATGTAAATCTCTCCGTGCATCTCAATTATGTATGCATCATTCATTTTTCACACGAATTAAAACTCTCATTAAAAAAAGTAGCCCAAATAATTTTCCATTTTATCCTTATTAATTACTCTAAAAAATTATTGTGTTAGAAGGAACAGCTCGTAAACTAATCGGAAAGTTCTAAAACCCAGCGTGCACAATTTACTGCACACACAGTGTGACACCATGTAGGCAATCAAAACCTCCTCAAAAGCTTGGAGGAAAAAAAAAAAAAAAAAAATCCCTCAAGGCCTGAAGGCTTTTACATGAACAACAATAAGATGCTGCATAAGGTGAAACACTAATGCTGAAGTCAAAAGTATAGGAACCAAGATTTTTGTTAAAAAGGCTTGAGAGTTGAGAGGAGCCATTTTGTGGAAAATTTACAGCCACCTTCCCAACATATTAGAATGTTGCAACCATGTCCTCAACTATTTGCTTTCCCTTCTTCAACACCTGGTGCAAGAATGTAGATGCTGGCACAGTTATTCTGATATACACACCAACATAAACACACACACACACAGATGATGCAAGAAGATGTTTCTCTAAATTTTTCATTCTCTCTTTGTTTAAGTTTGTCATCCAATACATGCATATGAAAAACTAAAGATGTTTCATGGTGCCACGAGCCAAGTTGTCACGATAGGAGCAGCTCAACAGCATTGAAAGAAGAAGTTGGAACTATACGAATTGCAATCTGATCAAATTGAAGATAACCCATTCGAGGATGTTCCTGCCAGTTCTGTGAGAAACGCAACGACGTCATCTGATGACTTGAGAAGGTATCTGGCGCTCGTGCGATTTCGACCCACAGCACAAGAAAAATAGTTCTCCTTTTTCAGATCAAGCACATTCCACGAGGTATTCTCTGGTGATGATCTTCGGCTGCTGCTGCTAGCTTTCTTCTCTGGGTTGGATCCAGATTGCTGAATTTTTCCCTGAGACTTTGAGCTGTATCTACCAGAGGGGAGCTTCGATGATGATCTCTTGTCAGTAGTGACCCTCATAACATCGCTTGTTCTTGCTCGTGGCATGCTCATGGTATCAGGCGGAAGTTCTGGCTCAAAAAATGTGTACACGTCCTCGTCCTGAATTAGAAGCAAATGTTGAGAAGTGTGATGATTTAAATCCATTATGATGATTATAGTTTATAATGTGAGCCATGTATTATATAGTCAGAAAGATGAGGAAAAAATACCTTTCCTAAGAAATGACCAATGCACAAAACATAATCTATTGGGTTACAGATGGCTTTACTGTGAACTATTTCTCCAAGTATGCGATCAATAGCTGCTCCCTGTACACAGCAAGGGGAGAAAAAGAGCAGAAATATAAATTTTTTGTCATTGAAGTGTGTCTTTCGATAAGGCATCGAACAGATAAACCAAGATTTTAGTTGTTAGAGATATAGTTACCTTTGTAACACCAACTGCTCGCACCTCAACTGACCGGCTTCCTTGGACTACATCAACAGACGAGTTAGAAATTGGACCAGTCCAAAGATGTTGCAGCATGTCTCTAGCTTGCAATCTTCCAAATTCACCATCTGTAATTACAAAGTATCACATATAAAATTTAGAGGAAAAAATATATTGTAGTGAGAGAAAAACAAATAAATAAAACAACATTCAAAATCAGCAAGAAAAGAAAACAGTTGAAGTTTTTACCTGCATACTTGTAGTTCCATACAAGTGAAGTTTCACGACGCTCACAATGTGACCTCGGAGTTCTCTCAGTGAAATACTCAAAAACGTGCTGAATTATGGGAAAAACGCCAACTTATTTAGATCTTCAACATGGAGACAGTGAAGTTATAACCAAATCATGACATACCTTTACACTGTCAACCCACTCCATATTTAAATGCTCAGGCATTGTTGTCATCCATTTGCCCTCTGTGGAACGTAAAAACATACCATTCTCAGCTGCTAACCACATGTTGTACTCACCAAAGTTCTGCAAATCAACCAGTTAGTGAATGAATGCAAAGGCGTTAATTAAGGCAAGAAAAGAGTAGATAACATACATCATCTAATACACTTCTGTCACTTCCACTGAGTACTACAATTGTTGTATTAGGATCAGAGCAAAGCTTTCTAAGAGGTCCTTTTAACTCAGGATGCAATTTCAGCTCCATTTCTTTAATTTGACCGCTCCCTCTTCTTCCAGGAGTGTCAATTGGTTCAGTTAGTGTAGCATTGAAGCCCTGCTTGTTAAAAAACAACATAAATGTATATTTTTCTTGCTTATGATAATAGCTTATCAGTTAAACTACAATCTCATGTAATAGTAGTGTATTTCTATAATAGTTTATTCAGTTACTCTAATGTTTGCTGTAAAACCATCCTCAATTAAGATGTACGTACAAGAAGAAAATTTTGCATCCTAGCGTAAGAAACAAAATGGAAAATGATATCCAGAACTACCATTGAGCTCAACCAAATTTTTGAAAATCAGAACTGAATGAGTGCAGTGGAGGATACCAGTATAAGTAATCGATTATTAGATTGAAAATAGCGCTGGATAGCATCGCTGAATATTAGTTGGGGTGGAACTTGTCGTATCCTCTGCTGAGCTTCTATAACAGTATCATTTAGTTCGCTGCAAAAAAAACTATAGTCAATTTCTAAAACCAAGATCAGAACTTACAACTCTCTCTCCCAGTCATCAATTACAGATGCGTAAAAATCAGTAAAACCCACTATTTAAAATAGTATATTTCTTTATGTATGAAACAAAAAGTAATATACTTTTGAAATACCCGTCTTCTGGCACATGTTCTATACCCAGATAAACATGTGGAGACAAACAGGTGAATGGACTTTAAATGACACATCAACACGCCACATGATCTCTTTCGCAGATAATGTGGGGCATTGCTAGTTTACATGAATAACTAAACTGCTGAACAGGTTGAACAGATCCCAGACGACAGATCAAAATTCTGAATAGTTTCTTTATCAAAATAACACAAATCATTGCTAAATAACATAAATAAATTACTGAGTACTATTTCTTGCGGTTTGCGTAGTTTCGGTCTTAACTATCTATCAAATTTTACAAGGCTCTCCAAATTGGTATCCAACTATTGTCTATAGGCATTCCACTCTAATCTGGAACCCTGAAGGCAATAAATATCCAAAAATGGGATTATATTTATTTCTTCCTATTTTCCCATATAGGGTGGTAGCAATAAGAATATACAGATTGTTAGCAGAAAGGCATGCTTCTGACCATATTTGGTCATAACTGCTTATATCAGTTTCATGTGCTAAAGATAGTAAAGGAATAGATTACACTGATTAGATTAAGATAATCTTGCGGACTAAAATAAACTAAGCCTTAAACAATAGTTTTAAGTTCATCAACAAATTATCTTTTTCACTATTCCGTTTGATATCTTGCTACATTTATTGAAATATCGATTGCAATCAAATCTCCAGCAACCATAATTTTGATCTTAGCCTTCCATGTCCAATATGTTCTACTATGATAGCAAATCAGCAATGCTCTTTTTAAGCCAGAGTTTCTCTAGATCATTTTAGGAGTCAACTCCACAAGAAACTTTCGCTAAAAGTCTAAAACATCTGTTGAAGTTTCATGCCTCGAGTTCCCCTGTGGCTGAGGCTTTCCTTTAATGTTCCACAAACTGTGTTTATTTCCCCGATGCAATTTGGTCACTAAAGCTCCATCATCATGTGAATCGTCGCCATAGCTCTCCTCGTTGTGATTCAATCATTGCAACTCCACTGCAACCTTTTGAGCTTGCATCATCATCTATCATTCTGGCAGTCTGAATAGTTAAGGCTGATAACACCTTGAGAAATAATATCCTAAAAGTCTAAATACGCCATGCTAGACTGAAAATGAAAATCATCCATATAAGAGAGGAGAACAATTAAAATAAAATTTGGGGAACCGCTGAAGACAATAGGAGAAGGAATATCAAGTCCTTACTCATGGTACATCAAAAGCAGGCCTAGTCGCCTAACGCTTTGCAATAAGAACTTCCTTGTAGATCCTAACAAAAGAACAAGGAAATGGTTTCTACTGCTACAGAAGAATCAACGACCGATATTACCATAGATCTGCCAACTCGACCTCTCGTGGAACGGATACTCAATGTGAGGTGCAAACACACAATTTACTAGCTTCAAATTTTTTATCTCCGCTCTTGGAAACTCTTTCCACGCAATTTATGCAAAACTTATACATTCAGCGAAAGCATATGAGGGCATTTTTGCACCCGTCACTTTCTTTTTCTCTCCGCTCTTTGGCTGCAGCCCTTTCTGTCCCATGAATTGCTCTTAATTTCATATTGTAATTCTACTCAGGTAAAAATTCATAACCTTCAAACCTTAACCTGTTTGGTAAATTTATAATTCCCAAATCATTTATTTCCTTATGTTGTTTTAAACCACAAATTGGCCCATGCAGCAATCAATCGTACTCACTTATATGAGGTGATTTTGGTTACCTTTTCATTTTTCACCTGGATACAGAACTTTATAAGAACTACTTCAGCCCATCAACTTGGAATTCAGGACCTTGATTCAACCATTTGTCTTTAACTTCAAAACAAATGCAAACAAAAAATTTCAAGTAGTTACTAAGACTATGTTCGGTCTAACCTTTTTCTACCTAAAAATTAACTTTTACTCCTTAGTCAAAGTCAAACTTCATCATTAAACACACATCTCTAATTACCACTAATTGTTATCTACACATCTCGCTATCCTACCACTATTCGATCTAAGAAGTTGACATTTAACAAAATAAAAGTTTACCTAAACACAAGCTAAATCTAGTAGCAAATAAGTTTGTTATGTGGTTACTAATTAGGCAACTTATAATTTGTAGTTTGTCGATTTGTGTTTCTTTGGAAGTTAGACTTTTCAAGTTTGTTAACTAATTTAGTAATGGATTTTTCAAAGATGGTTTATGTTGTTTCTACAATAACTGGTTAGAGTGAATCAAGCTTGATATGGATCCCTTTCTTCTATTGTCTGGATGAAAATCTGTACCGCATAGGGAATGTTTTGAACCACTTAATCTAAAATCTTAAGCTAGTAGATGGATTCCAATTTATACTATTTGATATTATCCTACTTTCTCATGTGTGGGAGAAACATTTTTTCCATTAAAACCAAACACGTAGACAATTCATTATTTCATTTAATGGATGCCGATGAGATTCAAACTCGATACTTTTGCATGCTCTGATATCATGTTGAACCAATTGATCTAAAAGTTTAAAATAGTAGATCCGTTCTAATTTATATTATTTAATATTATCTTCAACAAAATTGATTGCAACCATGGTGCAAGCATGATTGAAATGGCATAACATGCACAACTTATATGCACGAGGAAAGCAATATGTAAATGTCTAGTGGATTTCAAGTGCCTTGGTTCGATGAGTCGTAAATAGTAAGGGACTTGCACCATGATCTCATACTCATTGGATGAGAGCATGTGATGGTCAAGGCGCTGTCATAAAAATTTGACCTAATTTGGTGCTTGGTTTTACTACTTCATTCCAAACTCATTTTGAACCAAAAATTTTCATGGAATCCTACATTTTTCCCATAGTCAACCACTTTTTAATCATACAATCTCTAACATCAATTTTTCCACAAAGTAGCTACAGCAAACAGGCACTTAGATCTTGATCTTGTCAATTCATATGCCATTCATACAGTGCTCTAGAAGTTGCTATTCACTTGGAGGGTATCAAAATCAGGAATGCCAATATAAACACAGGGATATATTGTTGAAAATGTGAATGGTTGCTGGTATGAAATAAATTAAAGAACTTTTACGTGAAAATTATGACTGTACTTCTTGTTTTCTTGGGATTACTTTATTGGTGTTCTTTTCCTAACTTATTCAATGTTTTGAGTTACATGGGTTAAATGCCTATCTCACCTAAACATTTTTAAACATTGTGCGAGTAACTGAAATTCTAACTATATCGTATTGTGGATTTTGCCAAGTTTATAGTTAGTTATTTCAAATTGTACTGATTTTATATTTTGAGTCAAATTAGGTTTTATTTCTTTATTGCGTTTCTTACTTTAATCATGTGAAGTTAAACCTGATAGAAAGAGCGTTGATATTGTTGTATTAGACAAACTTCATCATTGACTTCAAAAATTCTATCCATAACCCCCTTTACCTTCTCACGGTTCTCTTTCCTTCTGTTTCCTTCCTCAATCTTCTCTCTTTCTTCTCCTCTCTACTTCTCTCAAACCTCTCGTCCTATAATCTCTTATGTTGTTTAGGTCATTTGGCATTAAAAAATGCATGACTCGGCCAATTAAATTCGCTGGACCTTTGTTGGTACTACCTCCACTTGTTGATATATTCACATGGGATGTCTTATTTTTCTATGGTCACATTTCCATGTTATTGACGTTGTGTCCTTTATGAGCCAAACTTTGTTGACAAACAAAGGGTAGATGATGTAAAGTCTGAGAACAAGAATGGCAACAACAAACTGGACGTTACTCAAATAAATATTTGACTACATGAATCTTTTACCACCACTTCGTGCGCTAGAAGATACATGAAACCACATCCTTCACCTTAGTTACAGCATGCTAATTGTGGAATAGTTCTCCCTATTCAAACATGCTATATAGGAATGCATTTTTTGTTGTGAGCATGAGCTTTTTCAGGCCTAAAGAAGACATGCTCCAAACAATCTAAAAGCTTTCCCTTGTCACAAGCAAGAGAAAGACAGAGAGGACAGGGACGGAAAGGGACAAGACCTCTAATGCTGGAAAAATCAGAAACCACTAAAAAGAATGGGCAGAGCACATATTTACTAATTTATCCTTAATTCATGTCACCTGTGTTTTCTCATGTAGATTCTCAATTCTTGTATATCCATTCAGTCCTGCAACTTACCATCCTAATATTTGCTAAGTTTAGCCTAAAGACATTGTTTTCTGATTACACAATGACCTGTACCCATAATGCATAAATGATTTACATGACATTATATCATAAAATAAAACACAAGATATACAAAGAAGCAGGACTCATGTTTGGCGTCTAAGCATGTATCAATAAAACAGAGCCTTGTGTATTCAAGTTAAAGTAGGTCCGGTAATTTAGTTTTCGACCAAAGCAGCTCAGCCTTGTGTATTTTATCATGTTTTTCTTCTTCTTGCTGTTCGTGATTGACACAAAAGGCAAATGACCATTCACTTAGTGCAAGTTTGGCAAGGGTTATTTTTTATTTATTTTTTACTTAAGCTGTCAACCATACTCCTTATCCTCAATCTATAGAGTCTATAACTTATAAACATTAATTTAGCTTTTCCAATTGTGCACTTAATACCCACGAACCTATCTGATGGCAACACATTTCAAGTTTCACTTAGCAAGAACATATCAGGGTTATGTCCGCTGATCTGCATGCATAGATGTCTTGTCATTTCCCTATATAGTTGGACTTCTACGTAAAATCAAGCAAAGAACTCACAGATATAACGTTTGTTTTCCTTTTCTTTTCTGTCAAAGTCCTAAAACCAGGTCTAGATATTGCTACCTTTTTCTTCTAAACCTATGAACCATACCTGATCTGAAGCCTCTACATATCGAACTCCTTAATCTCAGGATCAAAGTGATTTCAAAAAGCAACAGGGATGTACCTAACCTGCTGCCTTACGTCAAATAAATGGCTATGGAACTCCTAGCTCTGTATAGAAAAATAACTGACGTAAAGACAAAGAAATATGAACACCACCACCGTCTTGTCCTGTCGATCATATTAGAAAAATAACTGACACAAATACCCTTTTCCAAAAAGAGAGAGATGGAAGTAATTTAATGGGCTTATTTCATGGCTATTTTTGTAGTCCAAAACTACATGGTGTACATAATTGAATCTCAAATTTTCCACTGCATGAAGAGGATGTCGTCGAAACTATAAGAGCTCATAAAAGTGTCCTTGAGGTCCTGGTTATGTACAACATTATTCAACAAACTGTGGAACTTCCTAGTGGTGGTGATTTTGTAGTTTAAGAACCCAAGAGGTTTCCATTGCACATGTCAACACAAGACAGAAAATTACAGTCAAATTATTTGCGTAAGTCTAAGCAAAAAAGGGTTAGAAAACGAAAGGATAATTAACCATAAAGAGTTACTTATTAGAGGTGGAGCAACATTAGTCCACTTAAACTCCGTTGCTTTAGGTGATCAAGCAAAATGGAACTTTTTAGTTTTATAGGCTTGCAAGATAATCACTCTGATCTGTGAACTTTTACACACCTTACGAAGAATTCAGCCCACTGTTGAGCAGTATGATTTGTCACATGGTCAAAGTTATGGCGGTGACGTTTCTCTCTTTCTTCAGCAGGCATATTCAAAGCTTGTCCTATGGCAGCAGCAACTTCTGTGATGTTCCAAGGATTTACAAGAATTGCTCCAGCACCAAGAGATTGTGCTGCTCCTGCAAACTGAAAGTATACCAAAAGGACTGGATGAATGTTGTGCTAAACAAGATGACAGAGACAATCAAAAGCCGGCATGAAGGATGTAAATTGATTTAAATATCACGAGGTTGTGAATAATAATCTGGGTGCCTCTTGAACTTTTCACTTTTCCACCAAACATTCTATAGAAGTAAAAAATAGAAGAACTTTCCATTAAAAAAAAAAAAACAGAACTTTCCATTCAAAAAACTATTGCACTAGCACTTACTTCCTTTAAATAAATCAAAAAAACCTTATGTAGCACTAAATTTGTGAAGCAGCAAAAAAAATGCAAATTATCATGAAATCATGAAAACTCAGTGCAAATAAAATTGAAGAGTATGGTAATTACTTCACTGAGAATGAGAACTCCTCTTTTGGAATCTTGACATGCCACAAACTCATAGCTGACAAGATTCATTCCGTCTCTCAAAGAAGTGACAAGTGCTACATCTGAAGCATCAAGTCAAAAATCAAAATATCACCACGTTGGTTTAATGCAGAAGGCAACAGTGTAATTAGCTGATGCTAAGCTAACTCTTTTAGCATTTGAATAGAATGCATGCTATTTTAGTTGGTCTATTGTGGACCAAGGCCCATGCACATACACAGAATCTTAGCCATTGAAGAGATATGGACAGTTGAAACTCAAAATGACACAAACATTTGGAATACAAAGCATGAAGCCAATCTTTTGATCCCCATTTTTGGCCAAGCCAATTACTTTTTGATTGTAATAACTTATGGAAGCTACCAGATATATTTTGCTCCATGGAAGTGGAAAAAACTAAGAAACTACATTTTGGATATGAAAACCATTACCACTTACCAGTAACCGAATACAGTGCACATAAGGCATGAAAATCAAGAGAACGATCCTGCAGACAAACAAGAGCTTGAGAAAATATCCAATATTCTACTTGATATCAGCAATGTCTGGAAGTTGATTGAAAATGGTTAATCGTGCATGAAAATTTAGAAGAATGCCACAGATAAAAGTTGTAAAGACAGCTGAGTATATAAATTGTTGTGCACTCAATATTCTGATTGCTTTTCTCAATATTGGACTACAATTGACATGATATTCAAAACTCCTGATATTGGAGACATTTAATAGAAATATATTTCGAAGATCTGCAAAATTTGATTTTACGGACTCTCTAAGAGACTAGACTACTGAAATGAGAAGGTTGAATAATGTTGTCATGAAATTTAAAAGAACATTGCCAACTTGCAGTTATGACGAATGCGAAATGAGAAATGATAACTATGGTCATGAAAGCGTATAATCAAGTGCCCCACTTTATGCTAAAATGTTGACCCCAATGTGAAGCACTATAGTAAATAGAGAAAATTCAGCAAGTTGCAATTAACATTTGAAACTTTTGCAGCAGAAAATAATCACCTGAAATTTATATATTTACATACATGTGCGTCTTTTAAGCAGCATAAATCAAATTGAGGTCATTTGGCAGGTATATACTCACTAAATGATGAATTGGAACGGCAGTTAAAGTTCCAAATCTTCCATTTATCCGACCAACTATTTCGTGAACCTGGCTTGTAAGTTTTTGATCTGTGAACAAATAGTAGAGACTAATTGAAATGTCATCATCGTAGGAAGAAAATAAATAAAACCTTAGAAAACGATAGGGAAATAAAAGGGAGAAGATATAGGAGTAAGGCTTCCGAAAACCATACATTCAGGAACATCGGTCCTAGTTGGCACGGCAATTTGCAGCAAAACCACCTTATCACGCCAGTATGGGTTTTCCTCAAGAAACTTTTCAAATGCCAGTATCTTTTGAGGGATTCCTTTTATCATATCAAGGCGATCTACACCAAGCATTACCTGTAGAGAGTATATAATAACAGAAGTTATAGGACAAAATACGTTTGACAACTTCCAAGAAGAAATACACAAGCTACCGATGGAATGAGATGAGCAACATAAAAAGGGATCATGTTTTACTCAAAACTAAGCACAAGCATTAATGAGAAAAATTTTTTTGGTCCAGTGTACTTGAATTTTCCCTTTAAAATTTATTTATGAAGGAAAGACACAAATTTAATGACTTAAAACACCACATACTAGACAACCACTGTAGTCTGGGTAGGGAAGGCATTGGAAAACACACACATGGGACTAGGGCGGAGAACAAAACCTTTCTTCCAGCAAATCTTTCTTTCAATTCTTTGACGTGTTCCTGGACTTGAGGAATTTCAAGTGCTAGAGTGAACCTCTCTGAATCAATTCCTATGGGGAACTGGATTCACCAATATAGAGAAACAAGGTAATATAAGGGCGACTTATTCATCAATTGGTGAAGAAATTTTATAATTCCAATGCACGACACCAGTTTTTAAAAAAATAATCCAAAAGGAATAAATCATTCATCAAACCAGGGCAATGTATACAGACCGCAGCCACTCGAGTTAGCTTCCCTTGGTCCTCTACTCCCTCAGGGGTACCTTCAAGTCCAAGAATACGAGTACAAGCACTAACAAAATGCCTTGCATAATCGTATGTATGGAAACTGGAAACAAGGAAAAATAATTTTGGTTAGCAATTCTACATGAAACTCTTAATGATATACAAAACAAGTCCTTCAACAATCAGATTTCAGAAAAATAAATCTTGTCAACAAGTCCAATATATCATGAACATAAAAATGGAGTGGTACCTGTTAAGATTGACATACAAATCAGAGGCATATAACGAGGAAAGCAATATTTAGAGCTTGTTTGGTCTATTTCCTTAAAAACTATTTTCTCAATGACCCATTTCCCAGCCTCCAGCCCCCAAACCTACCCAAAAAGAATGAAAAAGAAATAAAAATATTTTCACCCCAAAACAGCCTATACCAAACAAGCTCTTTTTGGAATGACTTACGCATTAAGATGAAACTTTCCCTTGTGAGAGCATCAAGTAACATAATGCTCGACGTAGGACACTCGTTACACATAGAACCTTAACTATGATTTAATCCTGTGGAAATAGTAGATACACATCTTATGGGATTACTTTATCTTCGTGGACTATTTTGATTTTGGCTTGTCAAGATGAGCAGTATTCATTGTAAATTAGTTGGCAAACAAAATTGAATGACTTAGTTAACATACACAACCACTCCACAAACACATACAAATAGAAATTATTGATAAGGAAACTGCCAGGAAGTATTCTTTTTTATTGAGGAAGTATTTTGAGACATTGAACTGGGATTATCATCTGAATTCTTAAAACTTATCCGAAATTATTGGATCTAAGAAAAATTGATCCTAAGAGATCTCCAGCAATAACTGCAACACATGCCATTCAAATTGTGATTTCACATCACCCAGTAATCTTCAGCAAGGAATTTGCAGTTACAACCATCACTGATTATGTGAAAAAGCTAAATGCTATATAAGTTTTTGGTGCCACAGATTTACCCAACCAAATCAGCTGCTAGAACTGCGTGTAGAAGCTCTGTCCGAGAGGGTAGTGTCCTGTGGATTTCAGATGATGGGAAGGGTGTGTGTAGAAACCACCCAACTTTCATTTTGTTGTTGTATTCCTTCAGACATTTGGGAAGAAACATGAGATGGTAGTCATGACACCAAACAACATCCCCGTCTTCATAGTGTTTATTAACGACATCAGCAAACATTTGGTTTGCCTTCTTATATGCAGCAAACTGTGACTGAAAACTCCTCGTAGTTGCGAGTCGATCTTCTTGAGGAAGGCCGAGGTAGTGGAAGAGGGGCCACAATATATTATTGCAATAGCCATTGTAGTACTGATGAACAACTTCTTCATCTAGGAAGACAGGGATGCACCTCTGCAGTGGATCACAAAAGAAGTAAAACAGTAATGCACAACTACCCTACAGCAAAATCTGACTTCCGTACTTCCAGAATAGAAATCCTGAAAAATGCATAGTTCATTGAAGAATTAAATGACACGAAAAAGGCGAGATTATCCACCTTTTCAGCTAGCTCTTTAGTGAGAGTCTTCTGCCCAATCTCATCTGGCACATTTACTCCTGCCCACCCAATCCATCGTGCCTCGAACTCCTTCACACCTACATTGAGTGAAAGGTGTCAAAACAAACGCGGTAGAAAATGAAGTGCCATGAAATAAACTAGTTATGTGAAAATGAAAAAGTTAGACAAAATGCTCACCGAGAAGAGCGCTTACTAGACCGCCTGCACTTATGTCTAGTGACCATGAATCTTCACCTCTCCGAACTGCAGATACCGGAAGTCTATTAGCGACCACTAGCAATCTCTGTCTGTGCGACCTTCCAACAGACCTTTCCCGCGCCCCATTAATGGCCTGTGCTGCGGCTGCTTCCAAATACTGATCCAGGTTGGGAGGTAATGATATGTCAGGTCCAGAAATCTCAGTCTCTCTGTTGCCATCACTGACATCATTTGATGAAGAATTTCTGCTGGTTCTACTCAACTCTCTTGCTCTCACGAGCCTCGCCACTCGACTGTTGGGGACTTGTGAATTGTCATTATCGTTATACTTGTTCCCAGGCATGAGGGCAGGTCAGAACAAGACCGCCTAAATGGGCTCTGATCCAGTAGAAGTGTCCCCCAAAGCAATTGCCCTGCATTTTGATTAGCACAATTTGAGAAGTAATAGCGCCAGAATTCTTGCCAATATGAAGAAACAATAAGCATACGATTCTATTGAAGCAGCATTGGTTCTTTTCTTTTAGTTTTTTCCTCATCATTGTCCATAAACAGAGGCATCTTGCATAGTTACCAATCAAAATCAAAATCAAAACCAGAAAAACACAGACGGGTATAAAGAAAGAGATAACAAAGGAAATGGGATCCACAAAATTGTTGGAGGGGGTAAATGGGGTCTACCATGGACACCCAATGGAGGGTCGAAAATTTTAGTAACCCACGTTGTATAATTCATGAAGCATCCTAAGTTCAGTTCAGTACAAGAGACTTAGGGACTATAAAAGTGTGGTGTACGTATCTGTGTGGATAAACAAACATGTACATACAATGCATACCCACATGTAAGTATACCCACAAGCTAAAGAAGGAAAAAGAGGAAAAAAAATAAAAAATAAAAAAAAAATTGAGATTTTTAGTGGAAGATCTTACAATAATTTAAAACACAAAAAGATAGCATGCAGGGAATCTTCGAGTTTGGAACCAGACAGAAGTAATTTTAAAGCCATATACGGAAGAATTCAGAGCATTAACAATTAAGTAAAATCGATATCTACTTCAATCAATAAATAAAACTCACAAACCCATATCAAATTGGAACTCAAGAAATCGCCGTCTATTTGAGAAACATGAATCACCGAAATGCAATGCGAAATAGATTATGGGCCTCACCGAATTTGATGAAAAAGCTCTTGGCGATCGCGACTATCAATAGAACGAAACGAAAACTAGTATCAATCGGTGCATAAGACGACACAAATACAAAAATGGTTGTGGTGGTTGAAAGATTTTCCGGGTGGCAGAGAGAGAGGGCATGATGAAGGACAAGGAGAATTCGAAGACGAATCCTCGTGGAAGCTTTACAAGGAATGCATATCGCAGCCATGCAGATAGAACCAAAGAAATTTTGGCTTTAAAGGCGATATATTGGACTCCAAATATTTTGATACCTAAAATGCTAAACTCACTTTCAAAAAATCAAAAAATAAATGATTTTTTTTTTTTGTTAAAAGATGAAAAATAGAGCTAGAGGCTTGAGCAACAATTAAACTGTGTGTGCACACGTGTGAGACAATAGCCACGCAGCCTCGAGTGTGGTAAATAGAATATTAGAGCATCTCCAATACTAAAGTGTGGATTTCCAAAATGATGTGGATGAGAAAAATAGAGAAAAGATGATTATTTTAATAGAAGTTAAGTGCAAAGAAAGATAGAGAAAAATGAGAGGAAAAAGTGAAAATGAGAAGAGAAATAGAAATAAATTTAAAAATAATAATAGAAAGTATGTAGATGAATGTGTGATTTTGAAATGTGCACGGGAAGCGATAAAGAAAAAGTGAGGAAAAATGGGAGAATTGAAAGAAAAGTGATTCAAATTTTTTTAAAAAAAAAATATGGGGCCCACAAGAAAAAATGTGTTTTTTTTCTCTCTTGATAGATATTATAGTATAGAAAATAGCATTGGAGTTGCTCTTAGCTGCTAAAGGTTGATACTTTTGTTTTTTTCCTTTTTTGGGGAAATGAGAAGGTTGAGTTGAGTCGATACGTGATACTTGATAGTGATTTGTGTATCATTATTGGTTAGTTTAATTGGTTGTTGCGTGCATCCGAGTGGGCCCGGATCCTGTTCTGAGTTCCGAGACATTGGGTTGTCGAATGTTTCGTGGGCTTGGATTAAAGGTTGATAACCATATAGTGGGATACCACTTTATTACAGTAAACTCGACAGTAAAATTTGTAGAGAATAAGAAGATGAAAGACATGAACAATTTTGGTATATTATAGAAAGATTTTAATGAAATTTTGCCGACCTTGCAAAAATTTTGTGACTTTTAATTATGGTGAAGACGAACAGTATATGACATTTCTATGTCATAGAAGAACTTCATGCAATTGTAATTAAAGAAAAGCGTTTGTTTTCAAGAAAAATGTAGTAGAGTACTGCAAAAAAATATTTTGAAGTTTGTTCAAAATATATTTTAAAGTATATATATATGACTAAAAATAAGTTTAAGTATTGTTAAATTAATTTTATCAAACACTACTAGTTAAGAATTCTAATTCTAGTACAGTTAAATAGTAATTGACTGGCAAAAATATCTTTTAAAAAAAGAGACTAGATAGTAATAAATGAATAAACAAATCAGTGTACATAATAAATACTAGACTAGATAGTAGATATGGAACAATTAATCTCTTTTCAACATAGCCATTTTAATTTCTAGAGGTCATCTAAATGTTGATCAAGAGTTAGAATTCATGAAGAAATTTGTTAATCCCAAAAAGCAATGCGATTGTAGATGTCTATCACTTTTCCTTTTTGATAATAACGTTTAGGCTAACTTGTACATGATATGTGCTGAACATCAAAGTATCAATCTGTGCATCCTTTTTCACTTGATGACCCAAAAAGCAATTGACGGCGCTATTAAAAAAAAGAAGCAATTGACGGCTCTAGTAAGTACAACACAAAATGCAAGTCATTTTTCTATAGTTTTATAGTCTCTATAAAGGTCGAATATTGGAAATCAAATGAACAGAAAAATGAATCATGCATCTGATCTAAAATAAGGTACCGACTACAGAGTTACCCAAATAAATCAACATAATTGCAAGCTTTTCTAAGTAGGGCAGTTCCACACGATGTGAAAACATTTTCTTGTCTCGATTTTATTTATTCACGTTAGTTATTCCAACCGAAGATAATATGTAGGCAGTGTTTAATAAATATTATGATCCCTATAAATATATAGACAGTATTTATTGACTTAGAGTAATTTCATAAATACTAGAAAATAATGACTGTAGCCCAACATGCCAACGAGGGAAGCCAGCCCAGACTTCTCTGAGCTAGCCCTGCCTGCATCCCAACTCAACTGGGCTTTTTCTAATTCTGTTTCCAGATAATCAACTCAAGAGTGATCAAATCATGCTCTAATCTACTAGTTATTTGATAATGAACTCATTTTAATGCAAACATTAAGGACTATCATTTTTGTGATTATTTGAAGAAAATATTCTCAATTCAATAAACTTAGCCAAATGAGAAGTCGAGAAGACAGTAAGAGACAAAATAGACTCATACGTAGCCTTCTTTTTTTCTCTGTCAAAAGGAGGCAAGTGGAGAAGAAACATATGGTGCGTGTAATAGTGCACGTCTGCACGAAAACCCATGAAGACTATGCAGTAGCAACATAGAAATTGCAACAGGGTAAAAGACAATAACAAGAGTGCCCGTTTTCATAGAGAATCATAGAACAAGTCTGCTAATATACTATTGCTAGGAGCCAAAAAGCAGCCCAGGACCACTGAAGAGATTAATTCATTCTACACCTTTTAACCATTGAAGAAAAATATCTACCACATCGACTTTTAATGTTCGATGAAATACGCACCCCATATTTGGCTAATGTTTGTATATATTTGTTATAAATTTATAATTGATGAAAACACTTTTCTTAACACATTTATTGGACCTCCTGCCAAAAAAAAAAAAAAAAACACATTTATTGGGCCACTGGTAGTCTACTACCATTTGCTATTTGTCACTCAAGTCTTTCTACTTTTAACTTAAACCTATTTATAAAGACTTGTCAATCAATCGCAATATCACGTCCGATTGCAAAATCCGATAGCTACCTAAAATGAGAATTCTGGTCAATATAATTTCATTTATAAACTTCCATTAATTTGTATGGTGACAACTAGTAACTAGATTGATCTAAGCTTCAAACTCTAGCTCTCTTTTTTTTTTTTTAAATCTTTTTGGTCCGTAAAGATAGTGATAGAAAGAATGAAATAGAAAATTATGCAACCATCAAGTCATGAACAACCTTGTCAATCCTCGAAGCACTTGTTTGTCCTTGTCCTTCTCTTTTACCCCCTCCAACGTGGTTCAGAAACATCACTATTCAATACTAGTTCTTGAGTGGTTTCTTTAAGCACTATGCACATCAAAATGCATTTTACGCTTGGGTTCCTTTTGCCCTCTCCTCGAATAGAAGCGTCGTATTTAGAAGTGACATATTAATCAAACTCCGGTTAATTCTAGTATGGCCTTGAAACAACTCTTTATCGTATGACATTAGTCACATATCATCCAATTACCATTGAAGCAAAATCACCACGACTATACAATACCGTGAAACTACTAACCTTAGCATCTCAAATCACCAATTTCAAAGGTCAATTAGTAAGTTGATACATCATGTTGGCCCTAATTTCAGCTCCTTTTAAATCCGAGCTAAAGCTATATCAACTAAGATCACTTAAAAGTCAATCAAGGATAAATATCTTAAACTAGTACACAAATTGCGAACCTCTATAAACCAGGTTGAATCCATACGAGAAAGTGAAAGCAATTCATTTGTAGATATCACTTCATTATACTGGTTTAATTCAATTTCGATTTCGATTATGATCCTGTATGTGATGCATATATCTATGAAAAAAAAAAAAAACCGATCCATTTCCAGATTAGAAAATTAGAGAAACGCAGCAATAACTGAATTGCGATATTCACGCACAGTTCATAACTGTAAATCTAAAACAAATTTTTTTTTTTCAAAATTTAATCGTCATCGCTGTGTAACAAGAAATTCGGTAACTATAGACCGCAGAGAAAAAACTTACTGGTAAATCCTGAAAACTGGACGTCGATTTCACGCTCCGGTAGTGCGATTTGACCGAAGAGAGAAGAACTCTCGAGAAGAAAGGGAATCAGAAAGCGCTTACACAATCATACAACTTTATGCATATGTATGTGTGCGTATTGCGTAATGCATTTATGAATAATTTGTATCTGTGTTAGAGAGAGAAAGAAGAGAGAGAATCGGTGAAGGGAATTTTTCGCAGACAGTGCAAATGGGGATGCTTTAATAAGGTGCTGATGCAATTGTGAAGCTGGCGCGCGGGAGCTTTGTTGCCCAATCATTTGGAGGGAATTTGTTCGTCTTGCTTTTGAATTCTTTATTTTTTTTTTTAATTATTCTATTCGAACATTGTGATTTGTGACTGATACAAATACACAGAAATGATCTCCTGCCCACTGCGTGGGCAGGATATCATGCCAACACCTGGAAATTCGGGGAAAAAAAAATGTTCGGGGCTACAAGAGCCCCCCGTCATCAGGGGGGCTGTTATGTATTATTCATCTTACTTAACGTAGATTCCAAAAAAAATTTTAAAAAAAAAAAAACTTGCGCGACGTGGCGCCCCCACGGCTCGCCACGTCGCGTTGTTGGTAGATCACCTGCCCACGCAGTGGGCAGGTGATCATTTACCCTCAAATACAATGATTCAAATAACTCTCATGTGTGTGTGTGTTTTTTTTTTAATGGAAAATAACTGTGTGTTAATGTATGTATAAAAAAGGATTTTTATAGATTTTGATGTGATAGAAGAAAAAGAATGAGTGAATTTGAATGATGGAGATTAGTGTAATATAAGTAGTCCCACGAGATATGTGAATATGAAATAAGAGATAGAATGAATAAAATTGAAAAAAAATATATAAAAATATATAAAAATATGTATGCTAACACACGCTTTACTCTTATATGTTAACATCTTATACAAGTAAGATAATAGTGATGAAAATATCTCACTTTATAAGATATTGATATATATATATATATATACATATACACACACACACATATATATATATATATATATATTACAATTATGTTAAATAAAATTTAATCAAAATATTGATGATTTTTTTTTTTTTTTGAACTATCTCAACCCAACCCGAAAGTTCAAGTTTGAGATAGAAATTTTATTGGTCAAATATTGATGATTTCAAATTAAATTTCGTGGCGTTTGTCATCTATTAGTTTCATTGATCACATATATATTAACAGTTGATAGATTTTAATGCTAACAGTGGATAGATTTTAATGCTAGTTCACTGTTGGTGGTGTGAGTAAATAAATTTGATAGTCCTAACTAATTAAGACAGTCAACAGTATATTTGAATTTAATCAAATGTGTAGCTAGATGGTGGAAAAAGTTTCATCAGGCAACTGAGCAAGTACTAAGGAATGTGATGAATTCCTTCTTTTTCTCTATAATAACACATGAAACATATATACTGTACTAAATTAATGTACAATTGGTGGACTAAAAAGTTGTTTAATTGATTTACTCAGCCTGAAAAGATTATTAACATTTTCAAGTAATTTCATTTTATTTTATCTTGAAATCCTCCACTTGCATACTAAGACGTAACAACACGCTATCTGAACCAATATTGCAACACAATTATCTTTTAATTCCTTATAATTTCATAAATTTAGGAATGAAAGATGAATTGAATGAAAACTCGAAGTTAGATATTTCATTCAATAAACTACCCATCGTCTAATATAATGGGAACTCTCGAACTTAATCTATTTTAATACATAGAGATGTCGTAATTGAAATAAACAATCTTTACCTACGGAATATAGTCAACATCTATGTATATCATCATCATCAAGCAATATCTTTTATCTATATCTTCATCATAATAGGCATGGACAGATTTATAATATAGCGGCAGTAGGGCTATAGTATATAGCCTACCGCACCAAAAAAAAAAATCTGTATAATTTTAAGCAGATCTCTACCCATAGACGGATCTAGTGAATTGGATTCAAATGTTTTTTTTTTTCCTTTTTGAGTCTGAAAGCTTCGACAATCATGGAAACGCAAAGACAGTTGTCCGCGGAAGGGCAAAAGAAGGAAACACAAGGAAAAAATACGAATGTGATTTTCTTATGAAATTACATTATTTTGTTCTTTTCCACGTACTTATCGGTCTTACTTCTTATGGAATAATAAAAGTAGGGTAATAATTGAGCTCAATACAATTCGTTGCATTTCAATTTTTAAAAGTCAATATTTTCAATTTCAGCGAGTATTAGTGTACGTATGTGTTTTAACAAATTTTTATACATTTTTTATATATTCTTTTCAACTCCAATAATTCTCTCTCCTATTTCACATCCATAATTCCATATATCTCGTGTGACCTACCTGTACTACATAAATCTTCACCATTCAATTCGACTCATTTTCTTTCTTATATCACATTAAAATCTATAAAAATCTATTTTTATACAGACACTAACACGTGCTCAAATTTTTTTTTTTTTAAGATCAAAGGGGAGGGTGAAAACTCATTGCATACAATCTCTAAATAAAATTAATACAAAAGCGAGACGTGGTAGTACCTCCAACTCTATCAAACAAGAGTTGGTTGCTAACATCACTAGGAGGGGTCTCACAAAGATGCCCACCGAATGACAGCGGGTGTCCCATGCGAGCAAGTCCATTTGCTTATAATTTTGTCTAGTTCTCTTTAAAAAAATCTTGTCTAGGTGGTTTTCATATTCTTTTTTAAATTTTATGCAAGTTAACTTAGTATTAGGATTTCAAAATTAAAAAAAAAAACTTTAATGGTTTATATATAGTAAATTCAATGATTCATAGAAAAAGTAGCATTTCAACCTGTACAATGATTTAAGTGACGATTTTAGTGATCAGTGACATAAGAATTGAATTTATTATCATTAAAACATTGACATTAAATATTACTATGATGGGACAAAATAAAAATTTCCAAAACTAGAAATAAGCAAATTTTATTGTAATGAACGACAGTTCCCCCAACCTTAAAAATCTTAGCTCCGTCTCTAATAATGGGTCTAAAATTAATTGGTCAGAGCGAGTTAAGATATCGAATTTATCCCAAAACCTTGCCTTCAATTGAGAAATATCAAAGTGGACCGGAAAAATAAAATTATAAGAAAATAATAACACAAGATTTATATGAAAAACTTCAACATTGGAGAAGAACCACGGGTCATCAAAGACAGACATATATATTCCACCACATGAAAATTTGTTTCAATCACATAGAGTCTCTCACTCATACCCCGACTGCATATTACAATTCCAATAACACCCACTAAACTATACCACACACAAAAACACCAAGTCACAAGAATACTTGAATGCTAGCTTAGATTTTCTCTCTTCGCGGTGTTAACTCTCTCAAAGCTTGGGAGTGCATCATTTTGGTGAGACTGCATGGGGTTATGTAGATGTTCTTGAAGGTGAGTGGTGGTGGTTGCAGCCATGCGCCACCAACCGTGCAATTTTGCATGGTGATTAACCAACCATAATTACCTTTAAACATGGTCTCCATCGAACTCCAGACTCACAATGTGGGGTGCCCAGTAATTGCTATAGTACTAATTAATGTCTTTTCATACTATACGCAAGAAAATTTGCAATATCATCTTTGTTGACTCTTTTTTATGGTACCGTACGGTTTTTAAACGGAAGAGACATAGGACAAAACAAAAAGGCCAAATGTGTGGACGGGCTAGCAGGCTGCCACCGTGCCACGTCCTGAAATTTTTATGGTACCATTGTCAGTTATCCACTTCGTACGCGAAATACTATCTCTCCAACAGCTTTCAAAATCGTCTCGTGGTTCCGTAACTACGGAACTTTTGTTAGTTTTAGTAAATTTTCCTTCTAAACACTACTTAGAAATCAAAAGTAAGATATTCTCTTATATATTTTGTTGGTTATTGGCATTTCCCTCTAATGATAAATTTAAAAGTAACAATTTCAAAGAATTAATCTTAATATTTCGGGATTTTAGTTAATTGACGACATTTGCTCAACATAATAATCTAACTAAAAGCCCTATAAAAATTCTTACAAATCCAAACTGAATATATACACCTTCTTAAATTTTTCTTTAATCTTTACTAGATCTAACAAATACGTACTTTACACTTCAATAATCGTATTATCTTGTCGTTAATCTCAACATTCGTTAATACCAATATTTTTTATTTTTTGAATGGGTTAACACCAATATTTTAGTAATTAGAAAATGGGAACTAATTACATGCAAATGGTTCAACTAATCATTCCTTAATCAACTTAACAATAAATTAATAATTATCAATTTGGTTCCTGAAATATGTTCAATGATTATTATTTGCCAGGAAAAACGGAATGAATGTGCAAACAATTATCAAGGATAAAACAAACAATGATAGTAAAATCTTATTTTTCGTTGGTTGAAAAAAAAGTAGGATTTTATTCACTGAAAATTTCTGATAGTATCTCATATAAAATAATTTTGTCCATGTTTTGCAGTCCCGTGAGCTGACATATATTTAAATTACTGGATACCAAACCTAGCTAATATGATGTCCACTGAGAAAGGTGGATTATTTTGCCTTTACAAAAGGCATGTCTTTTTTCACTCCTTCCACCCACCCAACTTGGACAAATGTTGTAATTATTATATTCTATTTTGTTGGCGATGTCAGTGGCGTAGCTAGGATTTTGGTTCAGCGAGCGAGGTTCAAATTTTAAAAATAAAATGTAAAATAATTTAATAATAATAAAAGCAATTGCAAGTAACATATTTTTCATGATCAACCGCAAAAAAAAAAAAAAAAAAAAAAAAACACTAAAAGGTAAAAACAAAAAAACTGGTGCTGTGTATTTCTTGTAGAGACATTAATAATAATGTCATCCAAGATCGAGGAATAAAAAAGTCCATTTATATGACTCTAATTCTCTTAAGAAACCTGCATGATATATAAAAGAGCTTGAGATGAAATGAATGTCGACATTTTTGTAGAAACATAATGGGAATCGAAAATTTTTCATTAGTGAAAAAGTCCATTTATATGTCTCTAATTTTCTTAAGAAGCATGATAAAACGAGATTTCGATAATAAGATAAGAAACCCTATAGCGCAAATAAAGTCCCGCATAATAGTTAATTAAGTATGAGAGAAGACACTATTAAAACTATCGTAAATTACTTAGGGACTCTATTAAAATTATCATAAATTACTTAGATATTTTTATAGCTTGTCAATTTGTTATAAAGAATAATAGTTTCATGTTCAATAAACAATTAAATAAAAGTTTACTAATCCTACATTACAATATTAATTAACACGAGAAAAAAAAAAAGTTCAATTAACTATTAAAAGAATCCCACATCGAAATAATTACGGGAGAGGAAATTGAGTCATTCCCCATAAAATGGCTATTAGAATCCCAATGTCGTTTGTTGATATGTACATTGGGCCTCATTACTAATGGATTTTAGGCCTGCCCGCTTTCTTTGTAACATTGTTATAATAATGATAATGATAATGATAATGATAATGATGATAATAATAATAATAATAATAATAATAATAATAGAAGATAGGTAGATAGATAAATATATGATATAATAATGCATATTAACATATATATAAAATATATTATTAAATTATTACATGATAGGATGTTGCTTAGTCCATAGACTGCACTGGCCAACAATAGCTCTACCAATGAGTGGTGTGTTTGTGTGATTCAGTTATTTTTTATATTTTTTAATCACAGACCTCTCTATGTCTCATATATAGAAAAAGTAAAAAGATCAAACATGCAACATATTCTCAAATCTCAGTAGTTTTATAATCTTATTATTGTGCATATTATTAACTTCTCCTCACTCTCTATTTGATACATGAATTTAGTACCGGTTAAGACAAACAAACTATATATATAAATAGGAATAGCAAAATGGATATTTCTATTTATTTTTAGACTCGGACCAACTTTGAAGGCGACCGGGTTAGAGCTTCTGGGGCCACTGAGTTTGACTCGGTCATTTAAAATATTAAAAGATAATATGAATCATAACAAGAAACCCTAAAGGCCTAGCTAGAAAACTCATGCTTGGTTGGGAGTCATGTAATTCATGCTTGTCTGCTTGAGCTTTTACCCATGGGCTTCAAGAGTTAACCAACTCGATTTTGGAGCACGTCAAGGATTTTTTGGTTTACCCTATTAGACTTTACCAAGTTTGATGACGTTGATTTTTACTTTTATTATAATACTGTACAAACAATATTCTCTTTGATGACGATTCTTATCGTGATTTATAAAGTGCTCGGATATAGGGTTAGAGTAGCTTCATTTTCTTTGTCTAAAGATTAAAGGCATGTAGCTAGGTTAATTGCATACATTCACTAGACACCGAAGATAAAGGTAAAAATATCTTGTCTCACCTATTTATTGATTCTCTTCTAATATTGGCATTCTCCATTTTTTTTATAAGTGTGCATTTATTGTGTTTAATTCAGTTAAATTCATGTTTTAGTGCGTGTTTGTTATTGGTTAGAGTCTTATTTATGTTTGTTCTGTTTAATTTGGTGTTAGGTTCGAATAATAAGTCAGGTCATTAAAGAATGGACCATTTTGAAGAAGACTAGTTCAGAGACCAAAACAGACAAGCTAAAAGTTGGAAAAATCAGAAAAAAATATATATGAAAAAAATAGAAGAAGAAGACAACCATCGTCAATTTTAGGATGGCCGTCGAGTCCAGTTTGCTAGGAAAATCCCCAGAACGTTAAGTGCGGCCATCCCCCAATTTCAGATGGTCATCCTCTCCCCTCGGAGCCAAATTTCCTAATCTAGTTGGAACTCTATCTTTGGAAGGTTTTTGTGCACGATTTTGCAGCCTCTTTGAGGGTTTTTTTAAGACCTATTTAATGATGAGTTTAGCCACAATTGAAGCATCATTAGAGAGAAAAAAAGGTGGAAAAGAAACAACAAAGAAGAATAACCCGAGATCCAATATCAAGATTGAAGATCAAGATAAAAAAAAAACTTGGTGATTTTCTCACTCATGACAACACGAGGCTAATTATTCTTCGTCTAGTCCAATTGTGTCTATGAGTTTATTTATCTGTTTCCTTTAAACAAGTAATGTTGTATCTTCTCTCCTTTCTATAATTTGTTGGATTCGTGAGATTCAAACCGAATATTGATTAATTTTATGAGCAACTAGATTTGGCCAATTGATTTGTCCATCCTTTTGATTCATATTTTATGCTAGAATTAGAGTTATTCTTCCGTTATTGTCATTAATCATCTAATTTGTAATAGCAACTATAATTTGTGTAATTATAGCATAAATCCAACCTAGATCTATAATTCGAGCTTGTGAAATTGGTGATCTAGTTCTAGCTATTCTTCTTGATTTTTATTACACTATCATTGCATACAACTCTAAGAGCTTGTTTAGGGTTGTCTATTAGCTAGAATTAAATCAAAGAGCTTATTTTGATTTATTACACTTAAAAAAGAATTCGAATAATCAAAGCTTGTTAATTATTTAGGGCTGATAAATTCAGGGAGAGAGATAAAGCTTCATCATGAGGAAATTGTTAACATCAATTGATGACGCAACTAAACCTAAGAACTAGGTTGTGCATTTAATTGAATTTCTCCGCATCTCTAATTGTTTATTTACATTGCTTGACTTTAAAATTTTGTCATTACAATCCGAACCCCCTTCCCCCTCCCCTTCCCCCTCACCTCTACTTAACGAATATCAAAATAGTTTACTATTCTCTGTGGGATCGACCCTTACTTCCATTGCTACATTCTTAGAAATTATTAGCGGTCAAGGATTTTAATTTTAATTTTGGTGTATTACAGCGCGCACCAATTAGCAAAACATTTTAAGCTTTTAATTAGCTCAATTCAATCTCACTTTTTCTCTGATTTTGCAGTGCTGAAAGCATCATCAAGTATGTGATATTGCGGCATGGATTATTGTCAAGTGTCTGTGCATGTTAAGATGGATACCACTATTTATCCTAATAAATAACAAAATGTTACGTTACTGTTAATCCATCAAAATTCTTTATGAGTAGTAATAGTGTAATACTATTATTCTCTGACATTTTTTCAGCAGTAAACGAGTTAAATGTGAGAATAGAAAAATTCTAGGTGTACACACAAATCCACTACCACACACTACCACACCCTAATACACAATATACGAAAAAACCAAAACCACCCCCCCCCGTCGGAATGTGGGAGGTCCATACCCCCATTAGTATATGGTATTTTACTACACAAAAAATGTGTGTACTCTAAGAATAGCTTTCATTCTACGGATCGCAGAGAACAAACTTGATTGACACTCTAATTGGCTATTTTGTATAATTAGTCCCAACATGGACGTTTGAACATTGAAACGAAAACAATTTTGGAACAATTGGGATATCTTAGTACAATAATTGAGAAAATATATGAGCCCGTGTCTGAAAAAGAGAATACATTAACGTTGCCTTGCCTCGTCGGCCCCATTTGGCTATATGGTTGGGCATAATGATTATTCTTTATACATTAAGAGATTCTCTTCGTGCATGCAAGAATCTTCTCGATAATTTTTTCCCATAGGTGATGGATACCTGTGTTTAATTTGTGTGCATTGATGTGGACAAACACTAAAATTTGTTGATTGCTACATTCACGAAAAGCAATGGTGGCTGTTATCATAGGCGATCGCCTAGGATTAGGACCCTCCAACTTAGGGGCTTCTAGAGAGGGTAAATGTTTTTTTTTTTTTTTTTTAACTTTTGACGATGGTTAATCATTTTTTTATCCTTAATTAGCCCAAGTAATTTATATATGATGATTGTTTGAAAAATTTGTGAAATAAAATTCGACGTTTCTGAAAGCATGATATTGATTACTTCTAATTTTGATTAGCAATGTCTATACCAGTTATAATTCTTTTGCAGAAAGTATTTTCCAAAAATCGAAGTTGATAAAATTTTGTATTCAATCAATGATGTGCTAAGGCCGACGGGAGATTAAATTAATTGACAATATATAATATCCATTGAAAATTACTTTTTACAAGATATTGATTTATTAGCTCAAATGTTTGATATTTTATGTCAAAATACCGGAATATAAAATAAACTTCCATTTTCTAGCGATAGAGTTCATTATAACAAAACTCGAGCGGAAAGATTACGGAAAAAAAGATAAGATGGTGTGTTTGTTTAGCGAACAATTATTTCAAATGTGATCTTACGTATTAAGCGTGATAGCTCTAGTGGTAAAATAAAAAAAATAAAAAAATAATTAAAAACAAAATTTATAATTCTAGCTAAAAGCTTCTGAATTCACGTCTCTCTCAGACTTCGAAGTTTCCCCAATTGTATCAAAAGTTTGATCATGGAACAATTTCAATCCTTATGTCCGTAAATAACAAACAGAAACAACATAAATTATACAACCAAGTGATAAGTTACAATTGTATATGATGACACACAATGAACATGATGTCACTCTTTTTTGCTCCAATTTCCTCAAAGTTGGAGTCTCCCTCATTAACATTATACTTGGGCTAGAGATCAACTATCGTCTTTGAGGTGTGTTATCATTGTTTAGTGTTGAGGTGCCCGTATAACACTAATACAAAGGCACTAGAATATACGGCTTGTTTCTCATCCTGGGATTCCAGCAACAGAGAAGACCGCCCCAACCCTCCACCCCCCGGGGGCGTGGGCCCCACTGCAACTGGGGGAACTACTGGGATATCCCAACAGCTGGGACAAGATCATTCTCACTAGAACATAACTCCAACTAATATCGAGGTCCTCGCAATACCAATACTGTTCATCCAATCCAATAAACACTGCTAAGAAATAGTTTTATCCTATTTACTATACAAAAGAAACGCCAAGTTTCATCCTAATTACTATACAAAAGAAACGCCTACCATTCAATCAAAATGTGCTCTAATCATCCAAGCTTTCCGTCATTCTGCATAACTTCTAACTTCAACCATACTTAGCCACAAGAAATTACTTTCTTTGTTTAGACATTACACAACATGTCTATTACAACCGTGACATGGCTGCAATTACAGGTCTCCTCTGATCAATCTTGCAGAGGAAAACTTCAAAACGTGAATGTTTCTCGACTTCACAGTTAATTGTCTGCTAGTCAAGATCTCTTCTACACATACCTTACACGATACCGTATTTGGATGACTTGAATTCTTGACGTAGATGTTACTGGTTTGCTCACATCCTTTAATTTACTTCTAGTGTGATTAAAAATATGTACAAGTGTCTGCTGCTGGACGAAAATGGTTAAATCTCAATACCGCTATTCAACTGAGCTGAGAAAGAAGGCCTGCCATAGTTGCCAAGAGGAGTTTCGACTTTGAAGACTACCCCGGTGCTCCCAACATTTCCATTCCACTTTGACCTGCCAAGCTACATCACAGAATACGACAAAATCGGCAAGAACATTCATATAAGGTTGTTGATAAACAGAAAACGGAGGACAAACAATGTCAAATGCCACAGAGGACGTGTAAAGTTGAAAATGAATCTTCAGGGGAATGATTATGACTTATGAGAAATGTCCTAGTGCCCATGGTAGCCAAAACTTATGGTGTCTACCAGTCCACGTGGTAGTATATTACTGCTCATTTTCAACTACTCACTTATCTAACGTGACAAATTTAAAATTGTCTACATTTTTTAAAATTTTTCTGTCCTTTTCACCCGCACATTCAAAAAATCAATCTGACGGGCCTACTTTGACATGATTTCAGCATATCATTATATGATGTATATTCTGATGTCTTGTACTAACCACTATCAACCTATGCTGAACTCTTCACTAAAGCAGTAGACCAAAAAGCACATAGCATTTGTTGTCCTCTACTTCATTTAATCTAACATTACCAAAGTCTATACTGTACTGGAGATAAACAAGTCTGTAAAGTCTGCAGCAAGCCTTCTATACACGTCTAGACTTGACTCCCGTAGGCGAAGGGAAAGGGTGGAAACATCCAACATTCACCCAGCCAAAAAATACTAACATATAGTGTATCAAAGTCGATATTTCAAGTACCAAAAAGATCGTGTTCGAAGTGACAGATCCAAAGGTCTTTCCCAGAGTCTCATTCATGTTAGCAAACAAGGATGCAACGCCCTATTGCAAATTGCAACATAAAATCACAGCTTCTAAGTTACCATGCATGTCCAAGGGGACTTGTCCTACCAGTATTTGATCCAGGTTCAAGACACCATCCCAACCCTACAACCCCCAATTTGTACAAAAATAAAGAATAAAAAAATTAAAAGAAAAGAAAAACAGTAACCACGCATAACTTACAGACACTGATGCAAATGCAGATGAATGTGTTGCAAGAGAACAGCCGCAGATAAGATTCAACTCCTCCTTAATTGAATGGGTGAATTCCACCCGTGTCCCAGGGTTGCCACCGCCAAATGTCGGGCACAAGCTGACAATAATGTGAAGACAAGAATCAGTAAAAGGCTTTTTCCTTTTTAAAAAAAACTAATAATAATAATATTTTTTTAATGACGCATATCATTCCCAGGGTACATATTTAATGCGAGATATAGATAAAAATTTCAAAAACTTGATAAGTGGAGATATGTTGATTCAAGTGCAGTGTCATTAGGCCAAGCCCAGCACAGCTCCCCACTTTGAACAAAGAAATGCATCACACGATCGTGAAGGTAGTGAAGTGGTAAGTTTATGCTGGCAACTATCACCTAAACTACTGCAATTAAGTATTTGTTTGCCAGACATCTTAAGAAACAGATTTTTAAATGTATCATCAAAATGCTATAGGCAATGATGGAAGCAGGTTTTAAAAAATCGCTAACCACTATCACTATCACTATCACTATCACTATCACTAATATATAAAAGTGTGGATATTGTGTAAAACATTTTTAGACTCTAATGCCCTTGCTTCTTTTGTATTATTCCTAATTTACCCTTCAATGAATATTATAACTTAAGCAATTGATGATATTATAACTTAAATAATTTCATTGCACACTATTCAATGTTATTAAATTATCATCACAACTCCATTTACTCCACTATATACATAACATGTAGTAAACTCATTATTATCTCAAAACAGGGTTACATTCTTTTATTACAAGATTAAACAAAATGTACAATGTTTATTTGTTTTCCAGCCCTCTTTATGCTTAGTTTCTTAGAATAAAAAATTAAAAAATCCACCTCTATTTTTTGGAACCAAAGAAGTTGTTTAATCATGCTCAACAAACATTGTTTTACGTTGGAAAAGTCTTACCTTATTGTCTAGCGAAAGAGTTCAAAAACTCATGTAGCTAACTAAAATGTAAGCGTTTATGCATATTCCATAGCAAAGAAATCAATCTCTTAAGATAGTTTTGGTGTCATTTTGTTTTTGTTTAGTAGTTTATTCACTATATTTACATTTAAAATTTAGATATGTTTAAACAATTGATTTTTTTTTTTAATATAAAAATGTGAAGGTAAAAACTATTAGCGGTATTGACATTGTTAGTATTTGCCAAATGATAAAAGAGATTTGATTAAGAAAACACTAATCTTTACTCCCACAGGCAAGATAATAAGAAATAATAAGAAAATTGAGTTTTGATGCGCACCCTTAGACTTATGTAGAGATATTATTCAACATAAGTAATCTATCTTATTTTTGTGGGACTTTTTAAAAATATACACTCAAAGTTATTAGTTTTGTTATATTCATTATTCTATGTGTGCAGAAAAAATATATGCATCATTATCATATCACGTGCAACACACGTGTTACATACTAGTACAAGAAAAATGTCCAATCAATAAACTTGTGATTGAAAATAATTCCGAAAAAAGAAAAATGACTGTTGAAAAGCTCTTCTCAACATATCCTAAGCAACTATTAATAAACAGAATAATGAAAGAAAATTAGTACTACCTGAACTGAATAGTTGGCCTCTCCATTAGACCAGATCTCTTCCAAGCTAAAGCCTGCTCCAGGGCCAAAGAAAATGATTTATCCGGCCATTGCACTGTTGGTGTTATGCGCGTGCCCCACTTATTCTATACGAAACACAAAGATACACATTGAAGAACATTACTTATCTTGACATCCACAGGCAAGAGAGAAGTTCAAACAAGAATCATTTCCATGACATTTTCCAATCTCAGTAGCTCACCTTGCAAGAGAAGCTGAATTTCATCTCTCCTGGATACTGACCCTGAGCTTGAAGTAGACCCCCACAAAGGGGTAGAAATGCACTGGTCGACAGGCCCTCACCAGACACATAAGTGACCTGGCCATTTGGAAACTGCAAGTCCATGAAAGACTGCATATACAGAAGCGAAAATGTTAGAAGCCACCCCAACTTGTGTTAACAAAGTTAAAATGTTGTTGGTCCAGAGAATATTCAAATTTTAAGGCAGCATACATGTTGGGTTTTGGGCAGCGGGTTTAACATGTTTCTAAAGAAAACTAAGCAAAATAGGACCGGTAACAGCAGTACGAATTCTACAAATATGTAAATCTTAAGATATTTGTACGCTTCATCAACCAGCTCAGTCCCATGTGGCTTCTTCTCGTTTTGTTTGCATACAAAGACAAAAGCGCACACGAGACAGAGAGAAGTCAATGTATGCCTTTTTTTTTTTTTTTTTTTTTGCAAGGCAATAAATTACTGACAATTCTTCCGGGACTAGTTGATTTCCAAATACCAAGGGGAACAGTAACAGACTATGGACCGTTTCCCTTAGAATTGGGTGAAAACCACTGCCCCTCTCGAGCTCCATGTCTCTATAAATTCTTAATTTGTTTAGTTGACAGATAAGTAATATATGATTTGGCACAGTAAGAGTAAGATCACCTAGACCATCCAAAGTTCTATTTAACATTACACGGCCTATGTAAGTGACAGATTGACTTCCGCAGGGTAACAGACATCAATAGACATTATACGGTTTACGTAGATGACAGATTCAGACTTACGCAGGCTAATGGATTGAGGCAGATCATCGACATCAACAGCCACCTTCTATGCTTCGACCACACAGCTGGACAAAGGGAATGCAGTCCATTCTGTTCACAAGGAGGGAAAAGATAAATTTCTCTTCAGAGAAAACAAGAGATAAGAGAAAAGGCTGGTGGTAGAAATAATTTGAATACTTCATTTTGAAGGTTAGTAGATATTAGCTTTGCATTAGCAACTATCAACAACACAAACAGGGTAAAGCAATAAGCTTAGCCAAATCTCATTATAAGCAGCATTGTAAAAGAGCGAACAAGACCATCCAAATTATTGATGTTGCTACGAGCTTTTAATGTTAAGAGTCACTTAATTTCTCAGAGTAGTAATGCATAAAATCAAATCATTCCTCTGATGACTCTTTAAGGTTGTAACTCCAAGAGAATTCGAAACCAAAGGAACCCAACTCAAACAATAGGGGCTTATTTCAAATTAGAGTGTAACCTATTTAAAATAATGGCTACACTTCAGCTAAAATATGTAAGATGAAATGCAATGTAATATATAGAACAAATGCCACCTGCTCGTAGATTATTCCATGAGATGACCTAAGTTTTAAATGCGAACCATCAATCACTCCTTTCAAATAAAGGTAGAGAATGACTGATCACAGAAACAAGATAAAATCACAGAAGCAAGATAAACAGGCTCACATTTCGTCAAAGAAACTCTACCAGACAACCATCACAATTGTTTAGCGTTGGTTTACAGTCATTATGGACGACAAGGGACATATAGATATTGGGCAGTTTGCAAAGAACAGCTCAACAGGATCCGGAGCAAAGTTGATGAGGACTTGCCCGAACATGTTTTAAGAAAAGTTACACATTATACTACCAAGTTTTTGGCCACTCATTTTATAGGACCTACATGTACTACCCACTTTTTCACTACACTTGTTATATGGTTTTCGAACAAAAGATTTTTAAAGGTTTCACTTTCAAGCCCCAAGTTCAGTGCAAGAAAATAGAGGTTGATTATGGTAATACAGCGATTCTGTAGTAATTTAGGTAAGTCTCTCTAATATGTGGGTACTTCCCGGACGCCACAGTCTCATCTGTAGTTAAAACTTAAAACAGACCTAACATGCATTAGGACCCCAAGTAGTGAAACCAAAGAAAGTAGCTTAATTACTTAGTTTCAGTTAACATATTATCATGAATCCTTCCAAAAACATATTTTCAAGAACCTTGCAAGATTAGAAACTCAGCATCCTAAAATTAAGTATGCAGTACCAATAGTTCTGTTTCTTTCATTTCTAGGACACATTCAATCAAAATTTATGATTGAACTTGTGTTGGCCAAAGTCTTGACCTCGCAAGGGTGAAGCTTTCTTCTCCTCTCTCTCTTCTTTCTTCTTTCCTGATACTTGAGCATTAGACTTCTCCATTCTAAAACAAAATCCAAAAGAACAATTCCTGTTCTTTTGAAAAATATAATCTAGTATGATCCTTACTGCTCAATCTTATTCAAATACCAAAGCTTCAACCATGCTTGACCTATCCCAGACCAGCAAAGCAAATCTATTTTCTCAACTTATCATCTGGAGAAAATTTCGTGCATCTAGGCTGAAAATTCAACGTGGTGAACGGTAGCAAAGTATTGTTTCATAATTGAAGTCCATGAGTCGTAACCAAGTAAAACATGGGGTGCTAAAAGTTAAGGTGGGACTATTCATACTCCACATCTTTCTAAACACACCCCAAAAAAATACCATTCCCCAAAATGCCCTTGCTGTCATTTAAAACATTAAAAAAAACCCCACCTGCCACCCCCCACCCAACCCCCGCCCAGCCCACCACTGCTGGTTCTCCTATCGGGGAGAACCACAACTGGTTCTCAGGTGGAGGGAGGTAAAAAGAGAAGGAAGTAGAAGAAGAGAAGGAAGTAGAAGAACAACTAGATCTCCGGCATTGGTGGTCGTCGGTGCAAGAAATGGTGGTTAGAGTTAGTTGATGGTGACAGCATAAACTCGCTGGATTCCTTTCTTTCTTTCTTCCTTTTTTTTTTCCATCACAGCCAACCATGGCCAAACAACTTTGAAGCTGTTCGGCCATGGTTGGCCAAACAACTTCAAAGCAACATTTTATTTTATTTTATTTTATATTTTTTAAGTAAATTGGTGGTATTTTGGGGAAGGTGGGTATTTCTGGGGCTTGTTAAGTAATGATTGGGGTGTGAATAGTCCCACCCTAAAAGTTATTGTGACAGCGATGAGAAGCCAAAACTTCAGGCACGGAGCCTGCCTTTATTTTCCTAATAATAGTACAACAATGAAAATTTGCCACCACACTTTATCATATATTTAGCACTGCACCACACCCCCACTCACTTTTTTATTTTGATAGGAAACCAAGCTTTTATTTATAATAACATTATCCAAGATTACAGTACCCAAAGAATAGATGAGTCGTCCACACAGGAAGAAAAAAACATGAGAGCTTACAATACAATCAAAGAACAAAGTAGTGAGACTAAATCCTGCTAGAAACTACTTTACATAAGGAGCCACTAGGGTCAATTTGAAATAAAATTCTCCAAACACCACTGAATAGCCCGGTTGCTCTTGCCCATAAACCCGTGAAAAAAACGATGGTATCCCATATATCCTCTACTGATCGCTCAGCATCTTCAAAAATTCTTCTATTCCTCTCTAACCATAATATCACACCCCCACTCACTTAGTACTTAGTATGGACAAGAACAGAGAAGCAACCACTTTGTAAAACAGGGGCAAAGTATTCAGAATCATCCGTTCAACTATGCATAAGAAAGATTTGTGAAACAAGGTAAAGTATTCAGAATCATGCGTTCAAATATGCAGAAGAAAGATATCTGCTTATCCACATTAATTAGAGAAACTACATAAGTTAATGCGCATCAGTCAAGCAGATTTCCTCACAACATTCCTAGACATCACATTTCACTAAAAACCTTCTTCGAAGTTTTAAGAAACCTTAGTCACCTCTTCTGAGTACATTCATATCACTAAAACAAAGCGATCTCCACAATCCATTAATAAATTTTGTAGTTATATCAATGTTTTCTTCTAAATGTGGACATGAGACCTCCCTATCCTGCCCTAAGTTCCTGGAGATTTTTGGACCAGTTAAACAGAAATCAGTAGAGCTAATGGGTTTCTGGTGTTTGCTAGCATGAATTATGTACGAATCCTGCATAAAATTCCGCTCTCTGCTTTTATGATAAGTTGATATGATAGAAGTTTCCCCATATTAAAATACATCAGATAGATGATTGTTGTAAAAATTCTTGGACAGCAGATAAAGCATTTTCCAATTTATTCTATTAATCAAAACTCAGTGATTGATCAATTTTGTATTACACTATAAGTTTGTCGTACATACCTTCCTATCATAGCCATACCAAAGGAGGTGCTGCTTTGACAAATGAACAGGCAAAAGGAGGGTTGAATCACGAACAAAAAGTATTGGTCCAAGCTGGATAAGGAACAAGGATGAATTCTCGTTTCTGGATGTTGAACTTCCTTGTGAGGCCTCTACTCTCCACAAATCTCCTCTAGCAACCAACGAACTTTCTACATTCCTTGTCCTACTTTCATAGGTTGATGTGAAATTGATTATACCCTGCAATAGGGGGAACCAATGATCATAGGTTTGGGGAAATAAATAGATAAATGCTTAACGACAAAATTAAATTATTGCCATCAAAGAATAAGTCACGAAGTATGCAGGACCATATAACATCATGTAACAACCAATACAAAAAATACATAATGTCAATCCTATGTTTTTAGCTCTTGAAGGTAGTTTGCAATGACAACTATTTATTTATCTTAGCGTTACTCGGCAGATAGATTTTACACAAGAAATGTTACAACAATCCATAGTTCTCAAAATAACAATTGACCTAACTTAAGAAGTTACCATTGCCGAAATCTATAGTTCATTCACTCATTCTAGCTCGTCAATGAAGAACAGATAGCATTGACACCATTCGTTACACAGGCAAAACCCATTTTCGTGGGTTTATATGTGATGCGATCAAATTCAGTGTCTTAATAAATCCAAATCAAAGCCTTAGGTTTTATACGCAAAGGAATCAAATCCACTTCATATTAATAATAAATCTAAAGCACAGTCTTAAAAGATTACCTGTGATTGACCAAACTTCTTTAACCCCTTCAAGTTAACGCCAAATATCTCCTCCTCAGTCACTCCTTCAGGGGCGTCGTCATTTTCAGAAAACCCATAATCCTTGAACCCTTCAGCCAAGGATCCCAGATCCTCCTGCAGATGATTAATGCTTAAATCAACCCTCTGGCTATTACTCTCCGTTTGCAATGACAACCCACCACCAGCGGCACCCTCGTCGTGCCAAAATGGCACAGGAAACTGCCTAAAGAACTGCTGAACAATACCATTCAAACAAGTCCCAAAGTCAGCCCCAGCTTGTCCTATTCTATTGCCAATATCAAAAATAGCCGAAACACCATTAATACCAGAATTATCCACCACCAATCCATAGTTGTTCTTCATAAAAGCCTGAGCTACAGATTCAACTTCAAATAGGTTTGGTGTTGGAGGTTTGGGCCATTGGAAGGTAGGTGGAGAAATATGAGACTTCAATAAATCAGTAAAGCCCTGAGCAACCCTATCGGCTAAGTCTAACCCGTGCCGCTGCACCTCCTCCCATGCTTCAATTGGTCTCTCTATGGACATCATCCCTGCGAGTTTCCACTTCAAAAAAACCTAAATTTCACTCTAATCCCCGTCAATCAAAACCTTATGCTTCTACAAAATCGCAAACAAAAACACCCACAAGCTCCAAATCACTAGATCGGAAAGGAAACGAGAAAATATGGACTTATTACTTCAACGTATGTGCATGTACCACGTTTTCTCAGCTGCAAGTAATTGATGCTTCAACCAATAACAGAACCGAGTTCCCCTCGCGATTCAAATAAAATTAGAGTAAAATTCAGAAGATTGAATTGCCCAACAACTGAAGATTCGACTGATTCTAAGACTAGAATAATTATTGAAGTAGAGGTAAGTTACAAATTCTAATCAATCGAATGCAAAAATAGAAAAAAGAAAAGATACTGGTCAAGGTACAACAACTGATCTTCTCAGCATCCGTCAGTTCTGTGTTTGTGTGTGTGAGAGGATAGACTTGTTCCGAGGGTTTTGGCTGGGGGATGCGTAGTACGCACAACGTTTGCTTTAACGCCACGTTGAGTGCAATCGCAATCCCTTTTTTTAGGGGCTTAGGGCATCGGATGGAGAGAAGATTATTGTTTTAATTGGAAATCCTATATCCTATATTTAAATGTCCCTTGAGGGTGAAAAATATTTTAGGATTTTAATACCCTCAATATCTTTTGGTAATTCCTACTATATCATTTATCATTAACTTTTTTATTAATAATTTTTGTAATTATTACAGACTTTACTCACGCTTTGACTTTTCATTTCCAAAACTAATGGTCTTTCCTTCTTAATTCCAAGCACTTCATTCACGTCAACCTCATTTTAGTTTCAGAAGCTAATTAAATTATTAAATCGTCAAATATTCATTCAAGTGGCACAAATGAAATTTTAAACAAAATCTCTTCCCAAAGGGAGGGGAGAAAAAAAAAAAAAAAAGAGGCAAACTCTAGGCCAATGTTATTGGCTCGGATAGTAACACTAAAATTTTTCGACCATGTACAAGTGCTTTTAATAATCATGGCGATTTGTGATCCGAAACTTATGGAGTTTTTAATTTTGTCGAATGACGCAATGTAAAAGCTCTAGATAATGAAGCAAACCACAAAATTTTCATATATTGCCACAAGAGTTAATTTAAAACGAAAAATAAATATTGCTCCACTTTCATGAATTGAGTCAAATCACTCAAACCTATGATCTCATCATTTATTTATGACATTTAAAAAATATAGTAACTTTAATTCTATTTTTCACTAAATAGGCATCCTTTAACCTTCCCATGTTAAATTTTTTAAATAAATAGTATCAAAAGGAAAATTTCATTTTTATACTTCTAAATACACCCCCACATGAAAGATGATAATTTATTTTTATTAATAACATACTAATAAGAAAATTATAAAGATATCTGTAATTTGGGACAGGTGAAAGAGGAAAATAAGTATATTTTAGGAACACGAGGAATTCCATTATTAATCCCTTCATTATCCTAGATTATGTTTGTCTTCTTACGAACAGTATTGGTTGAATAACCATTTATATCATGGATGCAAAACCAATGATTATGTTAAAAATATATTATTAATTAGCTTCAAGCAAATTTGCCATAAGATCACCGAAAATAATCAACACAAATCTATTGTAATGATCATGCAATTGAGATATTGTAATATAATAACTAAGATTTGCATAGCATTTAGAAATATAATTGTATTTTATAGTTGCGTATCCTTTTCTTTAGTTTTAAGTATTCAAGCCATAAACATGTTTACTGACAATTTTACGAAAACAACGTGCATCGCACGTTTTTCATACTAGTAGAGTAAAGGATGTGTAGTGAAAAATGGAGAAAAAAGTAAAAAGATAGGAGAGATATAGAAATAAATTCAAAAATAATAATAAAATAATAGTGGAGGATGTGAAATTGGATGTGGAAATATAGAAGGGACACCAAAATTTATGCACAAAAAGTGGAGAAAAGTAATGTAAATGAGATAAAAGTAATTTAAAAAATCGAAAAATATTTTTTAAAAAGTGGGGTCCGCACAAATTTTGGAGTCTTTCTCGCTCATACCTTAACATTGGAAGTGGACTATGAGCAATGGAGATGGTCTTATCGTAACAATTCCAAATTCCGAACTTCTGTATAATATTGTGATTGATGTTTTAGGGTGTGTTTGATTCACAATAAATTTCAAAACAATTTCTCTCTTTTCATTTTTAATTATATATATAATTATTTTATATTTTTTAATATATTATCTTTTATTTTTAATCAGATAATCTATACACAATTTAAATAAATAAAACTTACACAATATTCATTGTGAATCAAACATGCCCTTAAAAAAAAGTAAAGCACAGACAAGTATGAAACCAAAGTCTCGAATATTACAAGTTTAATTATGTTTAAATGCTCGTAAGTGTTAAAAAAGGTCTTTCAAAATTTTTATCAATCTAAAGTATTAAGTAGGCTCTTACCCACTGTGGGGAGGATATCCTCCCCGTAGTAGATAGGTGATCATTTTCTCTATTTAAGTAATTAAAATAATATACACTAAATTAGAAAAATACATCTAAATTCATAAATATTATATCTATTTTATACTAATTTCAACAATCTTCAATATAATTTTAATATTTTCAAACGGAAAAAGTTAAAAGAAGGGATAATTCTTACTTAATAGATTTATAGGAATTACATACTTACTTTGAACTCAGTTTAAGCTTAAAAAATATAGGAATGAGGCCCACGAGGTCAATAATTTACATTGACCGTTTTTCTCACAATTTTGGCCTAGGCAACGTGTGGATGTGATGATTCGCCCCTAAGCTCTACCTAAGTGCGCCTTTTAGAATGCAGATTGTGACTAATGATTCAATGTCAATATGTTGTAATTTAAGTTGCTAATATATTGCCCGTTGGTCAAAATTTTTTACCATAATTTGGCCACTACATTGTTGTCGAAAAAATTTCCGAATTACTATAGTTCTCTCTCGCTATGCTAATTTTAGGTCTGGTCTCTAATTTTCCAATAGAGTCCTATGTGATTGGAAAATAGCCACGGAGTGTCGGATCATTACCATTACCAACTTATTACAAGACTCCTATTTTATTAAATAATGTAACTGCATAAATGTTGGTTAACTAAAAGTACCCGATCCAATAATTTAATATTCCCTCCATTCCACATATATAATTCGCTTTATTTTATTCACAATGATTAAGAATAATAATATTGAAAAAAATAACTTTTACAAGTAACTTCTTATAATATTTTTATTTAAATGAATACAAGCTATTAAATATTTTATATTTTCTAAAATATAAATAGGATATAATAATAAATAAATATAAAAAATACTATTAAATTAATTATAGAAAGAGAGTTATATATGGAGAATAACTGAAAAAGGCAAAATAGACACGGAGGACGTAAATAATGAAACCCCAAAAAGTTTCACTATATAGAATCAGTTAACGCTAAAATGAAATTGAAATATTAGAAGTATGTTAGGCAACAACTTTTTCAAAATTTTACCACTTTTTACCACTTTTTTATACATTTTTTCTTTACTCTAAATCAATCATATCCACACATCATATCACATTTACAAATCTCCACCATTCAACTCCACTCATTCTCTCTCTTTCTTTACATTAAAAACTTTTAAAAACCATTAAAATTCAACCTATATCACCCTATAGGTTGGGGGTTGATTGTGCAATTGTACCGTCATTACTACTAAAATTGATATTTTAACTTGAATAACGACGTTAATTAACCTACCAAAGGCCCAAAGCGACCTTGCATTATTGGAACAAAGACGGCCTAATAATAGGCCGAAACGTGTGGGGTCCTTATTGTTTATTGTTTGGTGTTTATTATTTACTAGTGAGTTTCGTATCTTCCCACTTGTGAACGCGAAAAAAATTTTTGTGGGCTATTATGGAATTTACCCTTATAAATACAACACGTGTCTATCAATCATTTTCATTAATACAATCTTTAAATGATATATTTAATTAATCCCACACTAGATTCTTCATTAAACAGGACCATAGTTTGATTGAATTTTAACATATTTGCATATGCTTATAATATATTCCCTCCATCCCATATATATAATCTACCTATATCTATATCTATATCTATATATTAATAAAATGATGACATTTTTCAATTCAAAATCTCAATTTTCAAAATTAAATAAATATTATTTATTGTTAGTTGTCATTATTATCTGTTAATTATTATCTATTAATGTGTCAATCATCAGAGAAGAATCCGGCTCCATCTCGGTTAATTGGTACTTAGTGTGTATTTGAGCGAACTTTTATTCTGCTAAAATCGTACTGCTAGAGATGGTGCCATTGAGTCTTTGGATAATAATGAGATTTGTTCGGAACCTGGCTAATGTCAGTCAAAACCTACAGATTGCTGGACCTTTGAGCTTTAGAATTGATTCTGGAGTGACAATTGACGTGACGAAAGACTCGTATTTAGGTGTGAAGGATCCTGTCTTTGCGGTAGAATATGCTCTGCAAGTTCTTGGCTCAGCAAAGGCTATTGCTTGGTATGCACCCAAGCAGAGGGAGATCATGGTAGAGTTTCGGTTTTTGGAGACTTGAAGACATATTTCTTTCATTTTTTAGTAGCCTGAGTTTATTTCAAATTGATCGTAAAAACTTTGTTCTAGTTTCAGATTCTATCCATCTTATAACATGGAAAATGCTACTTCATCAGATAAAGTCACAAATTGGTTCACGAAATATATGTGTTGCGATCTTTATTTATTATTTTATTTTTTCTCCCACATATTATAACAATTTCCAAATCAACAATTACAACTTCACATTATCTATTTGTCAACATGTTTGTCAACATATTTTAGTATATGTGCTATGACGAAATTTTCGAGTGACGAGGTCGCACCAACATTTCGTCTGTTATGATCCTTATTTGGAAGAAAATACTCAAACTTTCAGGGTGAGCTTATTTCAAATTCGATCACTGTGTTCTTGTTTCAGTTCTGCCTTTCTCATAACATTGGAAATGTTACTTGAACAAATAAGGTAAAAGATCGGTTGATGAATACATTTGTGTCAATCTCATCTTTTCACGTCACACCGCATCTTAAAAATCAACAATCATTGATGCCATCTTTCACATATCACATAGTATCTTCAAAATCAATAATCACTATACTTTCACATCATTTATTTGAAACTTACTTCTCATTAATTGCATTTGTGCAAATAGTATTTACCTATATTTTCATCTGCTATGATCCTTTAGAACGGTTGGAAAATTGTTAAAATTTCCACATTTGCCACCCATGGTATAATTGATCTTTCACACAATCTTTATACGCATTAAGCAATGAAAATAAAAGTGTCATAGTCTACAAATCATCCAAAGAACATATTAGTGCATGGAGAAGGAAGAGAGCTAGAATGGGTAGAAGTTAAATTCAAGAATAATTCTTCCGCTGACTTTCTGAAACTACGTTTTAGTTAAAGTTTTTGCCGAGCTCTGACATTGACGTTATTCTGTGTATTATTCGAGTTACATGGCTGGGCCCACCTCCGAAGCTAGTGGAAGATCAGACACCTTGATGAACAGACTCAACAAATTCATGTCCTAACAAAAGGAACCTGTAGCAAGTATTTTCTCCTTCAATACTGTACATTCAACTCCTAGTAACATGGCAGCTTGCATCCCAAAACTAGTTGCAGGTCCACCTGGGGGAAGCTGGAGATGCTCTTCGTTCCTGACGATCTCAAGATCCCAAAATCTTGGAGGCAATATCAGGTAGAACTGCTTCCGTTCCAACTTGAGTCAATAAAGCAACCTGCAATGGTACGGGGAAGAGGGAAAAACAAGATCGAGTTGGAAAGCTCAAGGTACAACTTTCTCCTTAGTCGAATAGTTAACTAAGCAATTATATTATAAATGCTGAGATTACGCTAAAGTAGAATAGGTGATGGTCAAGGAAATAGACCATGTTTCTAACTTGTCTATATAGAAAACCAGTTCCTTCCACTTCCAAGTTGCACAAGAGGTCCTGGAAACAATAAAATTTCAACAGAAACAAAATTTGTAAACGATGGGCTGAAATCATTATGCTCACTATTTCTTCAGATGTTAGTCTATATATTAAAGTTTTTCCCTTAACGTACGTCCCTATAGTACACAACTTGATGTCGAAAGAATTTAAATCTACACAACACCACCTCCTCTGGAAGAACTAAGAAAAAAGTAGATAGAGCCAAGAACTTGACCACTTTGCATTGGAGATTGATGCATGCAGGATAAACAAGTGGAAGTTATCTTTGCAAATTTAATTACAAGACCACACATGCAGGACTGCATACTAAATGAGGCAATATATAGTTTAAAGATTGGCATTCGGCAAAGGACTTTCTTGGAGCTGATAAGTACCAATGATGACTGGTCATTTACTAAACTCATCATTGGTCAGTTTCTTTCATCACCGAGTTAAAATTTGTTGAGAAAGTATACTTTGTAAGAACTAAAACAAACCTGACCCCAGGCATGATATGAACTCCTGCATGTGTTCTACCCACACCAACTAAAAGTTCTTTTCATTCTAATTTTGTGACTCGAGTTAAGGTTTCTTTAACACTACATTGCACTTTTGATATTGCCATCCTAAGATTCAGCACTCAACACTATTAAGTGCAATTCAGAAGTAAAAACCACCTATATTTTTACCAGTAAAAAATACAAACAAATTGCCTTGGTGAATTCATATAGGATGGGAGTGAAAATCAAGTGTATATTTCAGATCAGTGGTTCAACTCCAAAGGTACATAAATAAAGGCAATTATGATCGAAAACCCCAAAAAAAATTACAATAAAGGGATAGTGAGGCATGGAGATTCCAGATGAGCATTGTGATGAATTGATGGGAATCCAAACGTTCGGTAGTAGGAACCGGCACCAGTGCAGGAGAGTTGCAATAGATGAGTTGAGTTGATAGATAATATACTGCATTTGGGTTAGTCCATATCTCGCGGTTTTTGGTCTTATGTTCATTTGCGCTGGAGTTTTTAGTCCTTGATGAATGAGTCCAGAGTTGTTTGTTTTGCAGGGTTGGGGTTAGTTGTGTTTGATCAGTCGAAACTTGTAGGGGTATTCGTATGGCCATCGAGCATCTATATACATTCAACAGAGAATTATCAGCTTAATATTCTTAGAAAAACCAAAAGCTGGTTCAAAAGATAAAATTACTAATAGGGGGATTTAATTGGCAGCTAATAATGTAGACAGGAGAAAAAATGAAGCACAAGAAGAAGAAGATGATTCTGAAGGACAAACCAGTTACCTGTCTGAGGTTTTCCAACTTGCTTTGAATGACATCCCTGAAAGAAAAGCAGTCTGAGTTAGTTGATGGTAACAATACTTTTCTGCTACTAGCTACTTGTTGATTAGAAGGTCGCGTTAAAAGTTACAATTACAAATGGTAAAGTTATGAAAGTAAATAATTAAGAAGGTACCGTACCGTATTATATCGTCAACGGTGTCGTTTGCCAGCAGATATATAATACTCTATATATTGACTGATGACACGTAAACAAATTGACACACCACATCCTCCAAATCAAACGCAGTAATGAAACGTTTATGTATCTAGATATTTGAAATATTGAGCGACATTGCAAATTCTTCAGGGAAATGTGCAAGATAGTTGTGTGAGAATTACTGCGCTAGCAGCCATCAAGAATAATCCAACTCCTTACTCCTCCCGCTTTGATGGATAACTACAATGCAACAATAGAACTGCATAATAATTCACTGCGAATGAAAATGCCTTGATAGAGTCCTTTTTTTCTGAAACTCTGTCACTAATGCTTGTCTTGTGTGCCACTATCAATCCTTGTGCGGCAGCCAACTTTTTTCTATGGCCATGAATATAATTAAGAATGTGTAAATGTTTATAATTTTCATTATAAGATTTGAGTTCTTACAAGAAGAAATTGGTGTATTTAATCAATTGTTGGTTGATGATGTGCCAATATCAGGAACTTGCAACCGGACTGCATAACATAAAATAGATGTGAGCACTATTTGAGTCACCTCCCCACCCGAGATGACTGCTCTCTCCCTCTCTGTTGCTCACAATCAAAAACATTTTAATATTTTATTAGTGACACATCCTGGACAAGCTTAGTCCCTATATGCAGTTGGCAACCAATTAAATGCAGTGTATCACTAACCAATTAGTAAGAGTATACTTTATACCTCAAACACAGTTCCGAGGTAGTCCGTGGGTTTCTAGTCTCTGCCCTACGTACCTACCACCTAGAAAAAGTCAAGAAAAGGTCCCAAATAAGTCATTGCTTGCGTCCTCTTTTTAATAGTAATACTATACTATAAGAGCTCTCGTTCCATTGCCAATATGGTATCAATAAGTCATGTGGCGTCCAGGTATTAGTTTTCATGGCCTTTTATAGAGCTCTCAAGTGGTGTGCCAAAGGAGGTGGCCACCATTTTTGACCAATCCACCACCACCATTTTTGACCAATCCACCACCACACCCATTTGACCAACTAGACGCCATTCTTGACCATTTATTTATTTATTTTATTTGATCATTTCTCAACAATCTCCACCATGATCAAATAAAATAATCACCATAGCTTTCGCTATACAACATCGTTTTCACCAACGGCCATAATTCTCAATAGAGAATTATCATACTCCACCATAAAGAGTACGCACACTTAGAATTAACCACCAATTCTAAGAATTTTACCTCGACACATGTCGACCATTCCTTCTTTGAAATTTATGGTGCAATCTCCTTGCTTAGCTTTCTGGAGATTCCTCGACCATCGACATCCTTTCCACCACACACCTTGCATAACCGTAAGCCAATGCCCGTGTGCACATTGTGGACCCGCTAAGATAACACATCCTCTTCCATGGCAACTTGGAGATTAATAACATGCCAAAGGACTACCACAATCTCTTATGGAGAAAAAGAGACACCGTTAGCGATAATATCGGTATCTCCATCTACTGATTTTTGGAGCTTTTCTTGAACCCGCTCCACCATCTTGACAACTTTCTTTAGGCGCCAAAATTGTTCACGCCACCTTGTGTTCATCAGATTGACAACCATGACTTGAACTTTCCACAAGTCAAAAAACAATTCTTTCATCATGATAAATCTACTATGTACTTTTCCATTGGCTTCTCAGGATCGAAAACAAGTCCTCCATGCGAACCACCGTGAATCATGACTATTTTGTCAACGAAATGACATCTTGACAAAAACAATTTCACCATTCACCTTCTACTACTCTTCACACGCAAATAGCAGCTTCGCAAAGACTTCGGGATCCATCACCAAAATTACAGTATACCAAGGAACCATGCGCTCTGATACCAGTTGTTGGGAAAACACCAACCCGAATAGTATTTCGGATTAACTCCAGGATCCTTCTTTGTTGTAGAATTTATCAAATAAATGCGGAAATAACATGAAAGAATAATAACACAATCACAACACAAGGATTTACGTGGAAAACTCCAAATCCGGAGAAAAACCACGGCCGTTGTCTAACGACAACCAGAAGAAAAATTCACTATGTGGAAAATTGTTACAACCACACTCTCAGTAATTTTTCCTCTCACCCAATCCCTCGTACATCCAGCTCTCAATAAACCTTACAGTTTCACTCAAAGAAACAAGTTTACTTACAGAGAACACATACGTACGATATCAGACACATTCCCACGAGAAGACAAGAAAAACTCTCTTTTTACCGAGTATATAAACCATACTCTAAAGAGACTACATTTTTCTCTCTATCCCTCTTCTCAAACACGAGAATTCTCTCTACTTGAGATGGTCTCTTTCTCTTGGATTGGACATATCAAATGATCAACAAGTTCAATAACGATGTGGACCTCTCTCCATTCAAGGGGAGGTGATACGTGGAAATACCGGTACCATAAAATATCAACATATTGGCAATGAATAGCTAACTATACTATAAGATAACGACTAGTGAATTTACGTAATCAATTTTCCAATCACACTCGACCAAATGAATCTAGAAGGTTATGCTACTGGAGTTTGCCCACAAAACGAGAACTTGGAAAATTTATGAAAACGTGAAGAATTATTTTTCTTCATAATAAGGTAAATCGAAAGAGTTAAAATTAATTAATGTTGTTTAAATCTACTTTAGGATAATCTAGAGGCATGAATAAAAAATGTCCCCATGCCCAAATGTAACACGGTTGAAGCATCTCGTGAGTTGTGACATGACAAACCACGTACGTGCAAGGTTAAAATGAAACATTTTTAACTTCCAAAAAAAACATTTAAAATAACAATCGTCATGAAACGGTCAAGTAACTTCCGCAGCCACCTTTGATAATTCAAAAACAAACACACAAGACACAAATACTAAGAAACAAAACAACATTTCAAATCCTAGTACTAGGGTTGCTTGGATTGTAACGCCCCCTTCCATATTATCCTTAAGTATCCCAAATACTTTATAATCTTATCATTTAGAAATCAATAGCATTTACAACAATAAAATGCGCAGCCAAGAGGTGACGTTACTCAACTTTACATAATTTGAAACTTCATTTGTAATAGCAAAACGGTACAAAAGAGTTCAAGTACATTCTTCATCCCAAAGAGTTCTCAAAATATTTATCTTCAAACACTTAATAATATAACATATTCTAACATCTACAACGAAAGGAAGACGGCTCAGGACCTACGGTTTTCCCACATATACGCTCATCCTGCCTTTAAATTTTCTCCTTCACCTCCCGCATCGCTACTAGAACCTGTAAATCATAAAACATGCATACAACAGCATAATGAGTCATTTGACTCAGTGGGCATAGATGTTAAATAATGCACATAGTCATTATGCTTTCGGGCCCAATTACCAATCGTGTGTCTAGTAATGGCGCCAACCTTTCATATTAGCATTTCATTTGACTTCATTCACACCTATGGCTTTACTCACCACATAGGCGTCATTTTCCTATTAAGCTTATCTCACTTAATAGGTCATTCCATTCCTAAGGGCTTAGCTCACCCATTAGGTTATTACTTAAACACGGGCTTAGCTCACCCGGTAAATTCTCATTCCCTTTTAGCTACTAAACAAACGATCGATAACTCCTCATTCATGCGCATGCAAAATGTGATAGCCAACATGCTTACCCTTAGCTTTAATCATGAATAACCATCGTAGAATAAATTTAGAGTGCTACATACATCATAACATCATTTCTTACTCCACTTAGAGTAAGTCAAGCCTTTTACACAACTACACACCATAAACCATTAACACATATAGTAAGTTCCTTGTTAGAACATGCAAGTTCATCATATATATGTATATATATAAGTTATTCCTTCATAACTAGATTTATACTTACCTAAAACATGAAATTTAACATCTAAAACCCACCTCAAATCAAGCTCAAGAAAGTTTAGATGGCATCCCCAACTTTCTCCTCTCCTTTCTCTTCCTTTCCTCTTCTTCCCTTTCTTGTTTTCTTCTTGAAATCAAGGGTTACAATTTGATGTAAGAAGTTTGAGAGCCTTAGATAGGTTTTTTTTGGGAGGGGGGGGGGGGGGTCATGGGAGGGTTGTTATGGAAGAAGAAAGGGTTTGGAGGCAATATATATCACCAAGAATCAAGAAAAGTGTAGAAAATTCATTTTAACAGACCTTGACATACGGCCGTATGGCATTGGCATACGGCCTCGGCTGAAAATTTCCACTTCACTGGCGGCCTTCAGTGTTTTGGTCATAACTTTTGCGTCCGATGTCCAAATTAGGTGATTCAAAACTTGTTGGAAACTAGACTCAATGGGCTACAAATCTTAAGAGACATCATCTTCAAAATCCAATTCATTTAAAAGATGTGTCATTTTGAACCTCCATGAACTTTCAAATCTTCATGAAATTGCTTATCACAAACTTCATTCATATCACATTTTCATCTCATTCACTAAAAATAGGTCTAAATCATATAGGAACACCTAAATCATGGTCTAAAACATGGGGGGTGCTACCATCTCCCCCCTTAAATAAATTTCGTCCTCGAAATTACCTGAGAATAATTCAGGATATTGTTGCCTCATCGTATCTTCCCGCTCCCACGTTTCTTCCTCGATTGAAGCACTACGCCACAATACTCGAACGAGAGGTATTTGTCTATCCCGAAGTTGCTTGACACTCCGTGCAATAATCCGAACCGGTTTCTCTTCAAAGGATAAGTCGGGTTGAATATCAAACGGTGCTTCCGATAAGATATGTGATGGATCTGGAACATACTTTCTCAATCTTGATACATGGAAAACATTGTGAACTCGATCCATATGAGCGGGTAGTTGCAATCGATAGGAAACTTCTCTTATACGTTCAATAATTTCATACGGACCAATATAGTGAGGAGTAAATTTTCCACGCTTGCCAAATCGAAGAAGCTTCGCGATTGGCGAAATCCGAATGAAGACTTTATCTCCCACTGCAAATTCAAGCGGACGGCACTGACGATCTGCATAACTTCTTTGACGATCCTGCGCGGCTTGCATCCTTTGCTGAATCCTTTCAACTGCTCTTACCATATCTTGAATCATTTCGGCTCGCAACACCCTTGTTTATCCTGTTTCATCCCAATGTAGAGGTGATCTACATTTCCTTCCGTATAAAGCTTCGTAGGGAGGCATGCCAATAGAAGACTGATAACTATTGTTGTATGCAAACTCGATCAATGGAAGATATCGATCCCAACTTTGCGAGAATTCCAACACACAAGAATGTAACATATCTTCTAATGTTTGGATTGTTCGCTCTGTTTGTCCGTCAGTTTGGGGATGAAAAGCCGTGCTAAATTGAAGTTTCGTTCCCAATACCATCTGTAATTCTTTCAAAAAATGAGACAAGTACCTGGGATCACGGTCAGAAATAGTCGTCATTGGTATCCCATGGAGACGTACCACTTCTTGAACATATAGTTAAGCTAATTGCTCCATTCGGAACGTCATCTTAATCGGGAGAAAGTGAGCCGATTTTGTGAGCCGGTCAACAACAACCCATATAGCGTCAAAACCTTTACTTGTTGTCGGTAGCCTACTAACAAAATCCATGGTAATATCGGTCCATTTCCACTCAGGAATCGGGAGTGGTTGAAGAATTCCTGCCGGCCGTTGATGCTCTATTTTGACTTGTTGACATATTAAACATCTTGCCACATATTCCGCTATTTCTCGTTTCATGCCCGGCCACCAGTAAAGTGCTTTGATTTCTGTATACATCTTAGTCGAGCCAGGATGCAAGGTATACGGCGTTCTATGAGCTTCGTGACATATTTCTTGTCATAACTCCTTTGTTGCCAGTACATCGTAGCGATTCTTGTATTTTAAAATCCCTTGTTGCACTTGAAAGTCGACATTTGGTACTTCTTCTAACCTCTTCTAGATTTTCTGTACCCATGCATCAATTTCTTGTTCTTCCTTTATACGGTCTACAAGCGTTGATTATATTGTTAGGGCCGCCAGTCGCGCCTCTGCAGGTTCAAGAATCTCAAGGTCAAATTTCTCAATCTTATGTTGTAACTCACGCGGTCTTTGTTTCGGCATCTTCCGGCTCAATGCGTTAGCAACTACATTCGCTTTACCATGATGGTAATGAATTGAGCAATCATAATCTTTCACCAATTCCAACCAACGACGTTGATGCATGTTGAATTCTTTTTGAGTGAAGAAGTATTTCAAACTCTTGTGATCCATATAGATTTCATACCCAACTCCGTAAAGATAATGCCGCCAAATCTTTAGTGCAAAAACAAACACCGCTAACTCCAAATCATGGGTGGGATACTTTTGCTCATAATTCTTCAGTTGCCGCGATGCATAAGCTATCACTTTGTCATTTTGCATCAATACGCAGCCTAACCCTTGGTACGAGGCGTCACGATAAATAGTGAATGTACTCGAACCATCGGGTATGGCTAGGATCGGAGCTGAAGTAAGACGAACCTTCAATTCTTGAAAACTTTGCTCACATTCATCTGTCCACTAGAATGGTACATTCTTCCTTGTTAACCTTGTAAGGGGAGAAGCAAGCTTGGAAAAATCCTTTACAAAATGACAATAATAACCAGCTAACTCCACAAAACTGCGTACCTCCGTTGGTGTAGTAGGTTGGGGCCATTTTAATACCGCCTCCACCTTGCTAGGATCAACCGAAATCCACCTCCAACAATTAAGCTGGTCTATCTTATACCATTGCCGGCAAAAATTACATATCTGGGCCATTTGTGGGCTTTTGTAATGAAAACTAACGAAATCCTTGACCCATTTAACACTCTTTTAAACCACTATAAGTAATCAGATATTTCGCGCAAGTTAGATTAAATCAGATATTCATCGGCGCCAATCCCAAGTGAAGCTCGAGCCATTTCAAAAAAATGGGACTTCATCTGGCTGTTGGTGATTTCCTCAGAGCGATTATGATCAACATTTTCTGCGCGTTAATCAACGGTAAGTATCAGCTTTTTGGGAAAATCAAAGTTACCGGCAAGGATCTGAACAAAGGCGGCAACGGTGACGGTGACATCATTGAGAATCAGCGAGTGGAAATAGAGAAGCTTCAGAGGCTGCGCTAATTGCAGAGCTAGTCGAACTGCGGAGGCTGATTGAGAAGCCGAAGCTTAAAAAATAATTGGGACATGAATGTGTAAGCAGTTTCTTATTCACTTTCTTTTCGACAATTCTCTTCTCTTCGGTCAAATTGCATTAACGGAGGGTGAAATCGACATCCAGTTTTCAAGATTTACACGTGAGTGTTTTCTCTGAGGTCTATAGTTACTGAATTTCTTGTTACACAGCGATGACGACTAAATTTTGAAAAAAAAATTGTTTTAGATTTTCTGTTACGAATTGTGCGTGAATGTCGCAGTTCAGTTATTGCTGCGTTTCTATAATTTTCTAATATGGAAATGGCTCGGTGTTGTTTTTTATGGATAGATGCGTCACATACAGGATCATAAGCGAAATCGAAATTGAATTAAATTGAGATCTAAACTAGTTTAATGAAGTGATATCTACAAATTAATTGCTTTGACTCTCTCGTATTGATTCAACTTGATTTATAGTCGTGGTGATTTTGCTTCAATGGTAATTGGATTGTTATGTGACTAAATGCCATACGTTAAGAGTTGTTTCAATGTCATACTAGAATTAACAGGAGTTTGATTAATATCTTTCTTCTAAATAGACGGTTCTATTTGAGGAGAGGGCAAAAGAAACCCAAGCGTAAAATGCATTTTGATGTGCATTGTGGTGAACAAGTGTTGCTGTATAGAATTCCATTCATAGCATTAGAATTTGATAAAAAGTTCAATACCTTATACGCAAACACACTTTCCAATAGATCCATATTTTGTTATGACAATTAACAAAGAGTAAACCTCATCATGTAATGTTCAAAAAATATTGTCTATCGAGAAATTACAGAGTTGGTGATTAAAATAAGACACCTATGACTGTTGTGTACAGTGGCGGAGCTGGGAAAACTTTTCTGCGCAGTTCGGGCAAAAGTTAATCGAGATAGCAAGTGAAAGAAGCAATTAACGATACAACAATTCTAAAAAAGGATATGTTTTACAATTACTTCATGATCAATCTTCAAAAATATATTTTTCTCTTCATAAACAATGATACGACCATTTATTCACTAATCACCCGTCCTATATCAGTCTATCAGTCACGATGCTCGTTGTCAGTATTACGCCCTCCAAGAAATTACTAATTTCAAACCCCATAATTCCTAAATTGTTAAATAGCGTTTACACTTCCAAGTATTAACAACTAACACAATTGATCAACAATAGTTACTATTCCAAAATAGGTAATTAAATTGATTAAACACATTTGAGTTACCTAGCTGAAATCGTTGAAAACAAAGTAATTGGAAAAAAAAATTTACACAAACTAGATAAAGAGAGACACGGGCAGAAATCAGTTTGTTGCTGCTGCCTGCTTGGATTATTTCACGTAATGTTCTTAAAACTTTGGGCTGATAGAAAATGGCTGTGAAGCTTTCGGCCGTAAGACTTCTTCAAACAGTATAGAGGTAACCCAAAATCCAGTGGGGCCAATCTCAAATTTGCATGACTTTTTGTTGACCAAAATATGCACCATATTAGATTATGTAATAAACCTGAAATGAAACTGAGGCAATGGGACATATTGCATGTAGTGCTTGCATTGTAGGCGTCTCAGAATCATAAAGATCATGTGCCACACATGCTTGCACCAACCAGAATTTGACCCAGACGGAATATCTAACCGTGCATGAAACCGAGTAAGGTCTACATACAACTTTTGGAAATTTCCATGTTGAGCAGAGAGTGATACACTCGCAAATAGATCAGCTAAAATGGCAGCATTTGCTCCCCAGCTTGAAGACTGAAGCCATCTTCAACTTGGGCTCGGATTGAGTTCTCTCCAGTGGATGCACTAAAGACAGCACCTACAGTAACAAGGCCATACAATCAAGAAAAAGAAAACAAACTTTCAGAGATATGTGAGAGAAGTTTAGTTAACTGATGAAAAATATTATGTTAAGCTAAATCATATAGACTATCTACCAAAGAAAATGATACTTTGCTTCCCCAGAATACACCTTTGTTACTGACAGTGTTTTCATTAAAAAAAATCATACGACAGCCCTAAAGGTTGGCAATGATTACTTTAACATTAGACTTTCAATTTTTTAGTGTCATAAAGGAGATTGTTCTTACCTAGGATTCCTGATGCTGAAACATGGGGGCTAGAGCCGGATGAACCATTTTTGAGACGGCGGGCTCGAGCTTCACTTGGGATTGGCGCCTACAAAATATCCGATTTAATCTATCCGATTACATAGTGGTAGACTCGGCCACGGTTCATCAACCGCCAATTCGGCGGTTCAATTTTGTTTGAACCGGCACAGAGCTGGAGCACTGCTGGTTCCATGCCGGTTCGTGAACCGGCGGTTCATGATTCGTGAACCGCCGATTCGTAGTTTAAAAAACAAACAATAAAAAATAAACAAATGAACCGCTGGTTCATCGAGTGAACCGCCGGTTCAAAAAGACAAAAAAACGGTCACAATAAAAAATTGTGACCATTGGCAACCGAGTGAACCAGCGGTAAGTCACTGGCTCCTAAAACACCCTTATGGCTACAGGATTATGTTTCCATTGCCATTACTCATTCTACTTCACCTGTCCCAAACTCAGCCTTTATACCTACTAATCCAACCCATTATACTCAAAAAACTTACCCCTACTATGCTCCCAATGCCAATTTCGTAGAACGGCTCCATGATAGATAATTAGTTCCATTCAAAGGGGTTGTGACCAACACCATTCTTGGGTGGTCATAGCTTTGTAAGTACAAGGGATCTCCATTTTCAGTTGTTGCTGTCTTCTTCGGATCAGAGTTATCAGATCCTTTAGTAGCAGCCATAAATTAGCACTCGTGTAGGTAATTAATAGCCAGTTGGCTCTGATATCATGTGCAAAAAACTAGAGAAAACAGGTATAAAGGAAGATTTCAACTCGTAACTAACCATCTAAACTGCCTACTGCTAACAAAACACCAAAATAAGATAAGTGTACAATCAAGTATACAACTTATTAAAATAAGCAAAGATCTCTACAAACACAAATTCAATTTCGATTATGATCCTGTGCACAATTCGTAACTAAAAATCTAAAACATTTTTTTTTTCAAAATTTAGTCGTATAACAAGAAGAAACCGCTTACACATTCATGTCCTGGATTATTTTTAAGCTTGAGCTTTTCGACCAGCCTCCTGACTCCAGCAATTCCGTAATCACGACCGCCTCACGAAGCTTTAGCATTTCAGCTCTTTGATTTTCAATCATATCACAATCGCCCTTGTTCAGATCCGTAATAGTAATTTTGATTTTGCCAAAGAGCTAGTACTCGCCTTTGATTAGCAAGCAAAAAATGTTGATTAGAGTCATTTTGATCAGATCACCAACAGCCAGATGAACCATTTTTGAGATGGCTCGAACTTCACTTGGGATTGGCACATACAAATATCCGATTTAATCTATTCGATTATTTAGTGGTAGATCCGGCCACGGTTCATGAACCGCCGGTTTGCGGCGGTTCAATTTTGTTTGAACCGGCATAGAGCTTGCTCACTGCTGGTTCCATGCCGGTTCGTGAACCAGCGGTTCATAGTTTGTGAACCGTCGATTCGTAGTTTAAAAAATAAAAAATAAAAATATAAACCGCTGGTTCATCGAGTGAACCGTCGGTTCAAAAAGAAAAAAACCAAATGGTCACAATAAAAAAATTGTGAGCATTGGCAACCGAGTGAACCGGCGGTGCACCTTGAATCGCTCAGCTCAAACTGTGAACCGCCGGTTCCGGTTGGTCAAAAAAATGAACCGGCACGGAATCGAGTCGAATCTGGTTCCGTATCAGTTCAACACCCGAACCGGTGGTCAAAGGGCCGGTTTCGGATCTAAACCGGCCCGATGGCCAAGTCTACTTAGTGGTCTAAGAGAGTATTAAATGGATCAAGGATTTCCTTAGTTTTCATTACAATAGCCCACAAATGGCCCAGTTATGTAATTTTTGCAAGCAATGGTATAAGATGGACCAGCTTAATTGTTGTGATATATACAAGCACATGTATACCATAAATTATTGGGCCTATTAACTTCCTCGAATGTAATCTGAAATTTGAAATTTAGTATGGTTCATACACATAATTCAACCTTGTTCTGATTCAAAGATTTCATTACTTGTAAATAGAGATGTACATGAGACGAATGAGACTAGTCTCACGAAAAATTGGGCTTAGGCGGTCTCAATATTTACCCCATCTCTTCATTTTCTTGTGTCTGAAACGATTACATTTAATGTAGGTAAACACTATTTTGAGGGACGGTGGTAGAATTGTGCACACTGGTGGATTGAGAAAAATATTTGTTACAAGAATTTTTAAAGCTCCAAAAAAAAAATGATTGTAATAGAATGTACTAGTAGTAATATATCACTTCTTTCAGTGAAATCTGACTAAGAGGGAAGTTTTTTTTTTGTTAAAATAAAAAAATGAATAGGTTTTTTAGTGAATGAGGAATTGATAAAGTTTTTTGAAAAATATAAAGACAAACAATGATTTCACCCTTTCATGCATATGGAGAAAACATTTAAAATAAAAAAGATACACTAATATAATAGTTGTTGAAATGTTTGTTTTGTGAGTTAAAAACTTAAAATTGAATTTGAAATAAGAACTTCGATGGGAATACTTTGATTACTTGAAAGAGTCATCATCGTGTTTTCGTTAAAATAGTGAAATACATTTGTTTTATTGATTCTAACCAAAAGTACAAAAATATCAAGTTCAGTATCGAAAATGCAAAATTTGATTCGCATAACACAAATGACAAATATAAGACATCAATTCCAATTATAAAATAATTTACAAGTGACAATGCACATGAATTTAACACAAATAAAAAGTCCTAAAAGGTCATAAAAGAGCTGCAAAGTATACTAAGTCAATAAGAGGTCATAAGAAGAGTAAAGGTTAAAAGAAATTGTTAAAAATAAATCATCCCTTTCAAAACTTGAACTGACCTCTTTTGTGACACCAAGCTATTCTACCAACGCCCAAAATCACCTGAGCAACAATTGAATTAAAACTAGTGGTGTGTCGCTCAAAGTCTGATCTGTCTGACTATCTGGTCATACGAGCGTAGAGCAAGCCCCAAAGACTAAACATCCTTGTACACGGCCCAAAGCCTATGTGTGTACGAAAGTGGGTCCCAAAGACCTTTGTAATTCTGATCATACACTGTGGGACACATCACAACAGTGCAAAGCGGGTAAATCTAACGAGGTATTTTATGATGGTTTTAAAAGAATTTTCATATAATCTTTTTGAAAAGGAAACACTACTAATAAAATTCATGCCTTGCTGAAACATTCATTTACAATAACATATCATGATAATAATCTTTAAAAACATATTGGAATTTAAAGTACGATATTTCATGAAAAATATAGTTTTTCCACTCACAGAACTACGAACTGTTTCTAATTTGGTTGGTAGACTTCCCCAATCGTCTCGTCACCATCTGAAATAACAATGGTATTCTAATCAAAACCTATACACATGAATTTTTAACCAATTGCCTCCCCACATTCAATACCAAGTTTTAACTTTTCTAACATTCTCTAATTTCGCCATTCTGTTGCTTTATTCCACTTCTTTCATTGATTTTACCATATTTCATACCATTGGAACCATCCAATTGAATCACATAATAAATTCCCAAATTTTCAGCATCTAAGTAATGTTAGTTTCAATCCACTTCATCACCCATTATTCAATTACCATCAATTTCACTTCAAAATAATTAATTATGGCTATATAACATCTTTATAACACCTAATCAATCCTAACTAATGATAAATTTCGAATCCCCAATGTCTATTGGTAAAATCCTAAAATTAATTTCACTATTTACCTCGAATTCCATAAGATAAAATTGAAGAAACATACTTACCACGCAAAAACACGACGAATCCACGCTTTCTCCTTCTTTTTTGCCCTTTTCTTTTTCTTTTTTTTTCTTTTTCTCTTTTCCTCCTCACGCTTGATCGGCTTTTGGTTCTCTTTGGTGTTCACGTTTTGCTTGGTTGATACACACACACACACACACACACATATATATATATATATATATATAATTTGCAATTTAGGTCCCATCTCTTGTTTGATTGATTTAAATTGGTCATTTGGCTCTTAATTGCATCCATAACCCATAAATTTTCAATTAAATCAATTAAATCCATAAACTTTTAATAGACCAAATAAAATCCTTTTAATAATTTGACTCTGCCCCATAATTAATGACTTTGACCAAGTAGTAACCGAAATATCTAGATGCATAAACGCCTCATTACTGCGTTTGATTTGGAGGATGTTGGAGGATGTGGCGTGTCAATTTGTTTAGGTGTCATAAGTCAATATATACTATTAACTATCTGCTAGCAAACGACACCGTTGACGATGTAATACGGTACCTTCTTAATTATTTACTTTCATAACGTTACCATTTGTAATTTTAACTTTTAACGTGGCCTTCTAATCTACAAGTAGTAGTAGAAAAGTATTGTTACCACCAAGTAACGCAGACTGCTTTTCTTTCAGGGATGTCATCCAAAGCAAGTTGGATGACGGGTTTGTTACCACCAAGTAACCTTGGACAGGTAACGGGTTTGTCCTTCAGAATCATCTTCTTCTTCTTCATTTTTTCTCCTGTCTGCACTCTTGGGCTGCCAATTATTGAACAAGCTTTTGGTTTTCTAAGAGGATTAAGCTGATAATTCTCTGATGAATGTATCCAGATGCTTGATGGCCATGTGAATACCCTACAAGTTTCGACTGATCAAACACAATTAAGCCCAGCCCTGCAAAACAAACAACTCTGAACTCATTCATGAAAATAATTAATTTTGTGCTTTTTTTTGTCAATCAAACACTGCAACTTCATTTCGTGCAGAAGAAAATATTACAAACACCAAGTGCTAGGGGACTCAAATTTACAAAAGACAAATGAGTTAAGTTCCATTCGAAATACATCATAAGAAGCATTAGCAAGCCAGCAACAATTACAATAAACCTTAGGTTGCAAAAATAAAAAGTTTGTCCACGCTAGACAAAATATTTGATAGAGTTCCGGCATTAAGATAAAAAAAATAACCAAAAAAAAAAGCTTGTAGCATCATCATCTAATTGTAGTGGAATTCAATAGTCTTCCATTGCAATTGAAGTTACATCATCATCTTTCATTGAGAAGGCTTAAGCACACGAAAAGCACCAAGGGCCCAAACTAAGCATTCCACACATCAGTGGCATAGTTAGGGGTGGGCCAAACTAGGCCTTGGCGCCCCCCCCCCCAACAATTTAAAAAAAATAAAAGAAAGTTTAGAAAAAATAAAAAATTTTATAATGTGATATAGTAAAATTAGTTATCGGTAAAGTGAACTATGAGCTCCTGGCCTCGCCCTGAATGATATAGAATATGTTGAGTCTACAATTAATTGAAAAGGAAGATCCGTTGAAATGATTCTGCGAAATATTTCTTGTTCTTTTTTAAGTGCATTTGGGGGAAGCAGGTACAGGAATGTGGAGACTCAAACCTGGCTTAATATTTTGATAAAAAACGTCCTTTGCCACTCGATTATTCGTTGGACCTACTGTAAGATTTAAGCTATGACGATGCAGCTAGATATTTGTTGAATGGCCTTCTATAGTATCACCTATGTTATGCTATGACTGGTCCATGAGTGTAATTTATTTTACTTGATTGTAGTGTAGATCAAAACTACATATATACTAATCCCTGTTTATAATAATCAACTTATTGTAATTACTTGGCTGTTATTTCATTATGCATACATTATTAAAAACTGACCAACGGTCAAATAGATGAAATAGTGAGTTTTGGATAAACATCGCCAACGTGTCAAACATTGGAAGCCTGCCAACTAAAAAAAAAAAAAAGAGTTGGAGACGGGGGTGCAAATGAGTGTAAAGGTTAGAGACTGAATTTACAATTTAACCTTAACATAAATGTTAAATGAGCAAAATAACCTCCATTTATTAAATAAAAAATTTTGATTAACGATCAATTGGATAGAAAAATGAGTTTTACATGAATGTCGCTGACGTTTAAAAGGTTGTGGCTAGCTAAAAAATAAAGATTAGCGACAATAGTGCAGATATATTTAAAGGCCGGGTACTGAATTTGTGATTTACCCTTATTATTCTTATTATTATTTTAATGAATGTTTCTTAAAAAGCAAGAGAAGATTGAAAATATTCCAAAGCTTTTATATATATATATATATATATATATATATATATTGCGAAAAACAAATTGTAATATGAAATATGAACATGTTTGCTTTTTAATTCAAGAAAAATGATGATAATTCATTAATGAATTTAACATCAATAACAAAATTATTACTATATAATAATATAAATATAAACAATAAAAAAATTTGTTAAAAATGAGACTGAAATTAATATCAAAATAATATGGGACCTAAATTTACATTCAACATACATGGAAAAGGACTTAAATTACAAGCCATGCAATCCAGGACTTAATTAATGTGGGTTTAAATTTTCAGCAACTCTTCGCTTTCTCAACTTATCACTTATATTCACTTGTAACACCCACCGTAACTCCATTTGTTCATTAACTATTCCTCTCCTATATAAACCAATCCAACTCCCGTTTAATCTCACAATCAAAAACACAATCCTCTTCACCACTCAGAAAATTTCCGACTGTGGCTTAGACTTCCAATCTCTTTGCAACTTGGCTAACTTGTTCATTTTTTATATCGATTGGTCCAAGCCTGGAGAGTACTTGAGTCAAAGTCAACCCTCTTGGCCAGTCTTAGGTTGGACGAGGAAGGATTGTGGTCTTGTTGGGACGCGTTGTTTGAACTCCAATCTTGTAGCGCAGAAATAGTCATGTTTTTTATTAATGGCGAGACGCATATCGGGCATGGCTGTTGTGGTGCTATACAGGTCATCGCGCATCAATGTTGGCCATCGATGCTCGGGTCCCTAGGCATTACAGCCGCAGAAGGAGATGTTTTATGCGGTTACAGTGATGCAAGTGCTGATCCGGGCTTGGGTTCGGGCTCGGATTTGGGTTCGGGCTCAACCGGTAGGGTTGCTGATGCGACCACCCGTCAATCACTACCCCTGCTCCCATAGGCTCACAGTGTTGATATTGTAATGTGTGATCACTGTACTACAAAAAATGATAAAATATTATAATTTTTATTATTGATTATTGATAATTTGATTGAATGTCAACAAATTCGAATTAACAGCAAAGATATGTTAAGCGACCACACAAATGTGGTCCACACATTTTCCACACCCCCGTCACCTTTAAGGGAGGGAGGGAGGGAGGGGGTAAAATGGTAAATTTGTTCGACACCCTTTTTTTTTTTTTTGGAATAAGTTGCTCCGAGTGTGGAAAATGTGTGGACACATTTGTGTGATCATTTAGGTTTTTCCTTAACGATATGGAATGACACCGTATGGTGCAACTGTACGACACGAAGAGTCTTTCCACACACGACACATGATCACAACACTCTACACGTCACATTGTTGTTCAGATGAATATAATGAAAATAATAACTTGCATAACGTTAAGAAAATTTGATTAACTTTTAGTAAACTTCTAAATCACGCTAGTTATAAACATCCTCCACAAATGTGGATCCTCCACCATATACACCAGCATATATCAACTTTCGCATTTCAAAAATGTTAAAAACATAAACAACATTTGTTCATTTACGTTCCTTTAAAATTCACATTAAAACGGGATTTTCTCTCCTCTGACGTGTTTCAAACGTTAGACTTGATTTTAGGGTTTCATGCGCAAGAGTTTGGCTAGCAAAGTGCTTACTCCTGGGAATTTTGTGTGTGTACGTGTGGCCATTTTAACCACCGAAGACTTCAGCTAGGATGTAGAAGAAACCTAGCTGCTCCCCACAGAAAATTCGTAAGTGCTAAAGACACGTTCAATGGGGTTCCTTAGTATTAGTCAAAGCTGAAGTTTTCTCCTTGGGATGTTTGTACATGATGCTATAGTCGTCACAAGTACTTAATAACCGACAGTTCGACTTTTGGCGTGCTTCAACAGCTTGTATCTAGAAAATATTTTATATGAAAAATATTTGTTTTGAGAAAATAATTCCCTTGACTATACATTTTTCATGGAAAATACACTTCTACTCACGAATTGATGATACAAAACTTAAAGGTTGGGTTCCATTTATGAAAGTAACCCTAAGCATTTATTTAGTTTGAGCCCATTGATCAAGTGCACCCGGGTGCACCATAGTTATAGTCTTCGGGTGCTTTCTGAGCTCGTCAGGTGTCGATTTTGAAATCAGGGCCAGGATCAGGATTGATATCTGACAGCGGAGCTCAGATTTTGAAAAAAATTTCGACACCATGGCGGCGGGTCAAAGTTTTGGCCAAAACTTTGTGTACCACCATGGTGTCGAAATTTTTCAAAATTCTTTGAGCCCGTCTCGTTATCTTGAATCGGATCCGATCCCGGATAACGACGAACATATCTTAACACCATAACTATGGTGCACCCGGGTGCAACATATCATTCCTAACGTTGATCTTATTATTAGTTGCACTTGTGAATAAAATTTTGTAGCACTATTTCTGTTAAACAGGAATTTTCAGGAACCATCGATGGTTCCTTAATTAAGGAACCATCGATGGCATTTGGAGGTTCGTTTGAGCTCCGTTTTGAAACTCCATAAACAGAAAATATGGAGTTTTGGGGGTTCCTTAATAGAAACTCCATCTGACAATAGCATCTCCAACAGAAAATATCTTCTGCTACATGATGTTCTTTAGAAACAAAAAATATTTCCAACCATAAACAATTACTTTGAAGGGAAAAATAGACATTCATCCTCACAATGCTATCCGCATAGCCAGATAAAAATCTCTAGTTCATTGATGATTGGCCTTAAAGCATGTTGAAGAAATGAGAAATCCACATCACTCAACTCAAACTCTACAACATATGACTCTTTTTAGCTGCACAAGTAGTTGATTCTCAAACAACTAAGATTGCAACAAGGACCTCAGTAAACAATATGGTCGACAGGGAGAAAGAAAAGTACAGAATGTTACTGTTCGTTTGGTGATTAAATTAGTCCTTTTCCTGTTTCGTTATCCTCCTGTCCCTTATTGGCAACTCGATGGGTTTTTGTGCCTCGTGAGGGTGATTTGGACCCGTGTACACCTTGAGATGGTTGAATAATGATCGTCCAAGCTGCACAAGTACCATAAAAAGAATTGGCTAGCTGACTAAAGAAATTTTGCCATATTAACTTCGATTTAAAATTAAGAGAATTATATATATATATATTAAGCAAACATGATTGTGTCATGAGATGGATAATGGAGCCCAATACACTTGGGCTACTTGGGCTTAGTCCAAATGGCGACCCAACACTGTTGTTGCTGTTTTAAACCGGAAGAGCACTCATTCTCAGCAGATCGGATTTCGGCAGAAAGCTTCGGCTTCTCTCTTACTCTCCTTCATCCCCTTTTTCTTCTTCTCTTCCTTCTCGATTCTACTCTCTCCCTTTCTTCACTTCTGAAATCCATATCCCTTCCCTTCTTCTCTTCTTCTTCTCTAATCTCATCTCCTCTTATATCTCCTCTATCCCATTTTCTAATCTCTAATTCAACAATCAATTATAGATTGTGAAATATATATACTATATTATCAAAATCACATATCATCCTCTGTTTCAATACTAGTTTCTATATTTCGTTTGTGTTTATATTGTATTTTCTACTTGTAATATGCTTGAAATATCAATGAAATGAAAATTATTGTTGGTTTTAAGTAAATTCAGTTGTCATTGCTATTTTGGTTGAGTTTGATGGTTCAAAGAGGTTACAACCATAACAGATTGTCTGCTCGGCAAAATAGTTCACATCAAAAACAAAATAGACCATACTAGCAGGCTGCTGGCATGCCCTGAAGTCCCTTTTTTTTCCTTTTTCTCCTATGGTGTTAGGGGGTGGGGGATGTTGTGAGAAAGAGAAACTCACCCTTCCTTTGGGAAGCATTCCACGGACAGCATGCTCAATAATTCTCTGAGGTATTCTTTTCTGCAGCTGATCAAAAGTTTCAACTTTCATCCCACCAGGTCTCCCCGAGTGCCTCCTATACAGTTTTTGAGATCTCTTTTTACCAGTCACTGCAATTTTCTCAGCATTGACCTTCAATGCAGTAATATAAATGGTTAAGTGTTGAAGATCAAATATGAAGAAATAAATCATTTTCACTACCAAGAGTTTAAACTTTTAGATGAGATGGTATAACAACATAGACATAGTACCACTATGACGAAGGCCCCCATGTCTACACTCGGAGTGAAGGTAGGGAGATTTTTCCCTCTAATATGAATCGCAATTGTTGAAGCCAATCTCCCGAGAATCTTATCAGTTGCATCTACCACATACCATGGTTTCTCCGTGTTAACATGATCCGCAGCTTTGGGATACCATGTTTTATTCCAAACATCCTGAAATAATTGAACAACTCCTTAGATGAGTATGTGCATGAGCTTGACAAAATATCAAGGAAATAGAATCATGTGCAAGAATTAACTAAATCCCAAAGCCCAACAAAATTTAAGAAAATCCTGTTAACTCATAGATGCTGGTGAAAAAGCACACTTGGTGAAAGATTATTAACAGTACAACGATATAAAACTAGGCTGCAGAATCAAATTACTCTTAATCTATTGTCAACAACATCCTATTAAGTGCTTGGATAAATCATTCAAGCATATAGAAGATTATATCCTACATATTGTTTTAGCACTGACATGGGAGACTCATGTTCCTTCAGTTTCTATAACATTGTAATCTTAGTTCTCGTTTGTGTCTCTCGTGATCTGGTATGCTCACAGTGCTAGACCCTAGAGAGTTCATGAAGAAGAAAATTCAAAATTTTGACACCATGTAGCCTTTGAGTTCTGGTTTGCTATTCTGGATGACTTCATACAGGCAACTTATCTTTCAACAGAACATAGGAGAAGATCGCGCATTTTCTTCTCCATAATATGGAGTTAATCCTTGTCCAAATGTACACAAGTTTTTAGCTGCATAAATGCAGTAAACTTATTGCAAGTAATGAAAATACACCAAAATTTTATAATCCACTGAGAGAGAACAAAGAACTAGAATCAATAACCCCAACACACTAAGCAAACAGCAGTTGCAAAAGCAATTTCCAGCAAAAAGTCAGGAAGTGATGTGCTAAATTCCGCCCTCAGTTTTTCCCAACACTTTTGACTGCGGTAACGATGTTTCATTTTCCATCTTCAACAAGGTACATTCGCCCCTCTTCTGTTACACAAACGCTGCCGCTGCAACATGATGTCAACCCTGCTTCACAGTCTCTAGCATGTTGAAGGTCAATTTTCCTACCATTCTTCTTGCAATATAGATAATGAGCATTCAGCAGTTCCAGCACTTCATGGGAACTTCCAAATAGATTACTAAAATATGCAAAATTTCACCAATCCAGTAACAGTCATCTCCAGCATTCAAAATAATCATCACAAAAACACAACTCCCCGCCCAGCAAAATGCAAGCAAAAAATAACACAAAGAAGATAATTTAGTCTTCAGTGTTACATTTTTTTTTTTTTTTATTAAGGAAGAGAAATAGAATTTGGTATAATGCGTGATTAAACGGTAAAATAATTATGTATCCCATGGTTGAGAATGAGGTTTTTTGTAAAATCGGAATACAAACAAGCGCTAATTCTAACTTTCAAGCCAGTAACTAGAAGGGAAATAATATTGGGGATTTTTACTTACAGGGCCTTCGAATCCCGTATCTTCAAACATCCAGTTCTGCTCGACTGGGATGTGGACGGGTTTATCTTGGGTGGAAATTTTGGTCGCTCGATTGGCTCTAAGAACGGAAACGGACGGCTTGGATGTAGCGGGAAACGAGAACCCGAGAAATGGGGTTTTGTTCAAAGAAGAGGAAAAGGGTTTCTGAGAAGTTTCAGTTAGCAATATTGAAGACGAAGCGGCGCATTGTACCGCCATAGCCATTGATAAGATTCAATTGTAAATCAGTTGCAGCAATGAGCGAAGACAACAGGATAAGGTGCGTCTACGCAAGCTTGAATTACTGCCTACGCCCCCACAATTATTCCACCGGTTATTTTTACACTACAGGCATAGATTCCATAGAACCCACTGCCTCCGCCCCTACAATTATTCCACCGGTTATTTTTACACAATCTATAATATATATAAAATAGTGCATGGTGTTATAAAAGTATAGAAACAATAGAGAGAATTTAGAGAGAATGAATTTTAAGGAATTCTCAGGAATGAATTTCATTAATAACTGAAGCCCTATTTATAGGAAAACTTCGAATGGCACAATCGTAATTACATAATTTCATCAAGGGTATAATAGTCATTCACATATAATAATTACATCTTTTACCAAATTATTCCTCCACCAAATTATTCCTCCACCAAATTATTCCTCATAATTCATAACCACCAAATTATTCTCAATTATTCATAACACTTCAATTATTATTCATAACACTCGAACGACTATTAATACAAATGTCTTACGGACTGCTTGGAGAAAAACCGGTGGGAAAAAACTTCCAAAACGATTGCGGGGATAGCTTGGAGTGGTTATATCTTGTTTCATCAAAACATTGCTCCCACGATGTCTATCGGCGCTATAGTATTCACGTCTTCTGCCGTTAAAACCTTGTCAAGAAAACCCGGTGGGAAAAAACTTGATCGAAGGAAAAAGACACACCTTTCCGCTTTGATTTCATATCTTGAGAATCGATATCTTTACTTGGTAAATGATTTCAATATCATCATCGTTTGGATCTAAAGCATTAGCTCCATTATAACTTGATCCAATAGATACATCTGTATCAATTTCTCCTATCGTTCTCAATATACCATGAATATGCCTCGTTAAAACCTTATTAGGAAAAACCCAATGGGAAAAACCTAATGAAGGAAAAAGTACATTATTCATGTGAATACGCCTTTAAAGTTGCTCTCATTAAAAACCTTGCAGGAAAATCCAATGGGATAAAACCTCTCGAGGAAAAAGAGTGCAGCAGCGTATTTTATACTGAAGTATCTTTGTAAGCATTTCAAAATCTTTCATACATTTGTATGAGTATCATATACATTGATTTTATACTCTTCGTTCATTTAGAGTGCATCAATTTTCTTACACAACTACAAAACATTCACCATGAACACATGTCTCCAAATACACAATTTAAAGCATATAAATTCATTGTAAAAACATGTAAACATATAAGTAAACCTTCATAACTAACTAACATTTAAAATATATCATTTAACATTTAATACTCACTTAATAGGTTATTTCATTCCCAGGGCTTAGTTCACCCTTTAGGGTACTCATAAACATGGGTTTAGCTCATCCGATCCTTTAATTTCCTTTTCGGCACTACACACACGATCGGTAATTTAACTTTCATGAGCATGCAACATATAATGACCACCATGCTTATCTTTAAACTTGAGCATTAGTCATCATCATCTCATCATCTCATAAGTTAAGGATTTCACATTCACCATTTATCATCTTCAATATATCTCAATATTTTCATTATCATTGATCATATGTAGCGCTACATTTTCATATCGTGTCGACACTTTTCAATTTCATTTCTTTCCCCATATCGACATAACTTATCGAGATATCTCATTATCAATCCTCTTGTAGGATTACACAATATAGTTATGTCTATATACTCTTCAAGAGCATATGCCTCCGTTATTAAGACCATCTTTATAATTTGCTTTGATATATATGTTTGGGGAAATCTCATAATATCAACGCTTACAGCGTGCTAACTTATCAAAGCATCTTAAGCGATATATGTGATTGTTCATAGCATCTTTTATGCATCTTTGAACTTCAAGTTCATATTTTAATTGTGAGGATATAACATGATGCATTTCACATATCATTTTCAACCTTTAATACTCCCTCATCTAGAAAATTTAGAACACCAAAACTCATACAGTTGGTATGATTTTAATCATATATGTTCTCATCATTCAAATTTTTAATATGGGAATTTAGACCGCTTTGCATTCTATTCTCGATATCGGCAATTTATTTGAGGACTTTAAATAATTTGCCATATAATATCCCAATTTGTATATGCATACTCAAATCCTTCAGGATTTATTCAAGTATTGGGATATACATTTACTAGCTTTATCATTAAATCTGAAAATCATGCTCATACCGTGAGCAAATATTTAAATAAATTTCAATCATATACACATGTGACTATCTAGTGGATCCATATCATAATATCTAGTAGTCCACATGGAGGATGAGTGGGCCCATATTTCTCATCCTTTATTCCGGATATATTTGGGATTTATTCCCAATATTGGCTAGTAATGATTTCATCATTTATCGAGAACAATCATTGAAGAATTCTTTTAATTCTTCACTTGAAATATTGATTTCAATAATTATTTAAACGGGATGGTCAGTCGGTTTTGCAAGCAGTATTATTGAACTTCTAGTTGATAAATTCTTATATCGATTTCACTAGTATCTGTATAGTGCTCAATATGATTTATCATAGAAATAATTCACCGACATATTCCATCATCTTTTGGTGACATTATTGTCTACTCTTTGTTCAAACACTGAGTTACACTCATCATCACATCCGACTATTATTTAATTCGAAATCGTAGCTCTTACGCTTTATTTAAAATCGAGTCTTATTTCATACGCGTCGTATTATTCTATAAATAAATCATCAAAATTATTGCAAAATTCATCCTAACAAGGGTCTATACATTATAATGGATCATATGCTCTCAAATCTTGAAAATACTATCCATCACTCTGAGTCAAAATCCTAAAAAGGATTTATCGATGTAGGCTTGGAAAGATTAAGGATGCTAATGAATAAGGGTATCCCACAAGATATCCGATACTTGATTGAAGCAAAGGTTCGATTATCTGGTGAGGTTTCAATTCCTTCTAAATACATGCCTGGTATGGGTAAAAGTAGTTTTTCAAAGAAACGGAGAGCAAAAAGATTAGGAGGATGCTACAAGTGTGCTCGGTGGACATGTGACACTCGATGTAAATCTGTGGGGTACTTGTCCAGAAATCGAGAAGATAAAATAGCATTCATTAAGGATGGATTGAGTAAGGAGCCTTTGGATGATATTCAACAGGCTCTTGAGACACATCCTAGTGGACACGTACAAGGTGAGCTAATGGCCTTATGGGCCAAATTCAAAGATCAACAAGCACGTTACAGTCTTGAAAAACTTACTTTAGAAGATCCTGTTTGTAAATTTAGTAGAAAAATTTAGCATAATGATTTTCCCATATTTATGTAAGAAAGCTCGGTGTAATAACAAAGATCAATATATTTCTTTTATTTGTAAATATCGTTTTTCAATTTTAAGATATATATTATTTTTCAATCACTGACAGCTATATGTCATATCACTAAAGAAAAATTTCTGCCTTTTTTTCTTTCATATTTGTCAAAAAGTAAATAGTGCACTCAATTATTGGTTTTAAAATTTTTCTTTAAATAGAGGATTCATATATCTCTCATGTTGAAAATATAGTGCAAAAAGAGATAGGAGTAGAGATGGATGTGGAGATTTTAGAATCATCTCATACAAGTCGACTTTTACCTCGCCATATTAAAACCGTATGTATTCTTGGTGGATCTAAAGCTGGTAGGCCATATCCAATATGTGGATATGGCAAACCAACTAAATAAAGAGTTAGGGAGACAAGAAATCAATATACTATACTGAGGAACCAACAACAAACTTTTAGCTAGACTTATAATGGCCGCACAATCATGGGGAATAAGAGTTTGAGCGTAATACCTTTCCATCTAGTTGGATCTAATACTCGGGTGGAGCTAGTTCTACCATGGGTCCGGCAGGTTGGGGCTACAAGCGCAATCCATCCACAAGCGCATGATGTATATGATGAATAATAGTGATGCTTTCATTGTCCTTCCAGCGCGGCTACAACACACCGGAGGAAATATTCAATATAGCCTCGTTGGCACAAAGTGGAACTTTCATGTTAAACCAATAGGTTTGTTGAATATTAATAATTTCTTTGATGGTTTACTAGCGTTTCTAGATCGAGTGTAAATAATAAGTTTATCTCTCATTCAATGAGAAAAATACTTATTTCGCTAGTACTCATTGATGAACTACTCATCAAATTTCATGCATATGTTCAAGAATGCATGAAGCCCAGGTCCGTCGATCACGACCACTTTGGTGTCAAGCGAAAAGAAATTTGATCCTTTAAATATTTCATTATGAATCCTAATGTTGATGGTGGCAGAGTTACGAGTATTTATACTCTAGACGCATCCTCATTTATGGATTCAAGATGTATATTCTTTTGCATTTCTATATTTTCGAGTGTTTAATGCCATCTTTTGATATTCTCAATATGTTCCACTTCGATTTTGTACTTCTTACGGAGTAATAATAATATCATATTTGCTTTATTCAAATACGTAAATCTAGTGATTATGCTTCTTCAAGAGCATTTTATTCTCATATTAATACAATCTCATATCATCGATGAGATTACTTCATATAATTTCTCCATGCGATATATTATCTTTGATTTATCAACATGGGATCTATTCAAAGATTTTACTTTCGCTATTTATCCAATGGTAACTTCAAGTACCACTTGCTCAATTTTCTCCATTCATATTCTGTATATATGAAGAAGTAATTTTATTCTCATCGCCTACTTCTTCGAGAGTATGATTAGAATATTTGATCAACTACTTCTTCCGAGTAGGATTAGTTATAACCAATCGTAGTATAACCCACCACATTGAAATATGCACACCAATCGTGTGGTATTACCCACCACATTGGAAATATACTCAAACTATAAAGTGCATAAATTTAAATTCTTAAATTAAATTTCCTCCAATAGGTGGTCGAACCTACCTTATGGGAATTATTGCAATAAATATAAATCTACTAATTTAAATAGCAAGAATTAAATTGCATAATATTTAACTACTTCTTCAGGAGTAGGATCTGCTTAGTAGAAGGTATTACCCATCACTTAGCATATAAAGTGCAGAAATATATAAAACCTTCCGCTTAGTGTGGTTTGAACCCATCATCAAGTAGGAGGTATTGCGAATTAAATTGCAAAGAAATAAAGTGAGAATTAAATATTGAATCGCTTTACGGGAGCAAATTTGTTCTTCTAGAACAAATACTCATTACTTCTACAAGAGCACACTTATCCTTCTAGAATAAGTACATTATGTAATTGAACTCTTCTGAGTTACATTAATATTTCGATCTTTTAACTCAAATGGACTTCAAGCCATTTTATATAATCAATGGATTTAGAATTTCTTCATGAATATTCTATCCATTTTCATTGTCGTCAAAATTAGGTCGGTTTTACCCTAAGGGTAAAATTGTCCATTCCACCGCAAAGGTAAAATTGTCAAAAATATTTTATCAATGTTTTACGATTGGAAAATTATCTCCTTTCTACTTCAATTTATCAATATCAAAATATTCAATGACTATTTGGTAACTTTTTCAAAAGTTGGTGTCTTGATTTGTAAATTTTGAAAGTTTGATAATAACATATTTCAAAACGCAGTTATTACCCTATCAATGTTTGTGTCAAATCAAAACTCTCGTTAAATCGAGTATAATGGAGTCGAGAAAATTTGATTTTGATAATGTATACTCCTTATATCTCGATAAAACGAATGTTATAGTTTAATATATTATTATATTATAAAATCATATGATTTACCTTTTTCCCTTTCTCTAATTATTCCATGGATGAGATTTACTTGCAATCCATTTACGTGATCGGAAAATTCTTTGGACTCCATTCTTCCAATTTTGGAATTTGAACATCTCCAAGGTTGTGTAGAATGAGGAATTGTGGGAGAAGAATATGAACAAAGGGAATTTTCAATGATGTATTTGCAAAGAGAGTTATTTAGGATTGATGAGGATGAATTAATTCATTGGTAATAATCCAATTTACGATCTGAAGATCATCTATAAGATGCAATCAGTAGGCATACTTCTTTCATATTACTCGAAAGGGCTAGAGACTCGTCTTTGATAACGTGTTATAAAAGATGTAAACAATAGAGAGAATTTAGAATGAATTCTAAGGAATTCTCGTGAATGAATTTCATTAATAATCAAGCCCTATTTATAGGAAAACTTGAATAATACAATCGTAATTACATAATTTCATCAAGGGTATAATAGTCATTCACATATAATAATTACATCTTTTACCAAATTATTCCTCCACCAAATTATTCCTCCACCAAATTATTCCTCATAATTCATAACCACCAAATTATTCTCAATTATTCATAACATTTCAATTATTATTCATAACACATGGTTTTTTATTTTCTAGAATTCTTTTTTAGTTAAAATCTTAATTAGACTTATTTTGATATTCTAGAATCTTTTTTAGTTAAAATCTTAATTAGGCTTATTTATTAAAAATAGATACAATTGTATAGTTTTAAGACTCGAACCTAAGACCTTTTATTTAAAATAATAGGATTCCACCATTCGTTCCAACACTATTTTTGTGTTTAATTTAGTTGACGTATTAATTTAACCTATTATAACTACCATTTGATTGCTTGCTTCAATAATAATTTCTGTTTACCAAAAAAAAATTATTGGTTACAAAATAATTCTTATTTTATAATTTAAGTCGAATTTAGTGTTCAATAATAATTTAATAAATTTATATCATTTACCAATTCTATCAATTAATTTTAATTTTAATTTATATTTTTGTGCAGTAAAATACTTTCAAATTATTACTATTTCTTTGAAACATATAAAACATTTGCATATTTTTTAATGACTTATATTTTTGTGATAAATTTTAAAATAATGATACAATAATATGAAAATAAATTTATAAATATATGATGCATAACTGTAAACTATATATTTATTTATATATAAAATGTTTAAATTAAAAATAAGATTATAAGTAAATATAATTTTTATAAATACGATTGTGAAATACTACACTTTTTAATATTTTTATTGAATTTCCAATTATAAATATTGGAAATTTCTTATTTAAAATATTTATTCCTGTAATATATCTTAAATATAGTGAAATAAGCATTTAATTCAATACATGAGGAATCATAGACAATAATATTTTTATGGGTTATTTTCACATTACCTCCCCAAACTATCGGTTTTGTTACAATTCCTACCCCATTTTTGTTTTTCCACCTCCCAACTCCTCCAAACTATGAGAAATTATCGCCACAGGACCCCATTAACCTTTTTCATCCATTTCTATCGTTATAATGTTCTATTTTGTCTTTTTGTGATCATATTTTGTCTTTTATTGAAATGGTAAAACCGTCCTAAATTATAACTGAAAGATTGAGGGCCTGTAGTGACACTAATACTTTGGGGTTCTATTGTGAAAATACTAATAATTAATTTTAATTTAATTCTAAATTAGTTAAATTAATTTTAATTTAATTTTTTCCAGTGTGTCGACTGCGCTCTAGTCCAAAATAATAATAATAAAGTAATTCAAATGATGAAAAAAATTTAGTATGCATTTGGTCCCAAATTTTAATTAAATTTTACATTTTATTTTTCATATGGATGCTTATTTCGTCCGTAATTAATTTTATTGAATTAGTTTCATACTGGTTAAATAGTTTTTATAATATATACCGTAAGTAATAAATATATATAAATTAATAAATAGAATTATTGTACCTAAATAAAATTTTATTAGGAATATATCACAAAAAAAATATACCGAATACAAAGAATTAATCATAAGAGAATAAAATAAATAATTAAAAAAATTCCCCAGAAAACACCACTGTCACTGTGGTCTTTCGAAAATTTTCTTTAACATTAGAGACAAATACATTTGATTTTAAGAACCTGTTAATAATAAATGTAATTATTGTACCTAAATAAAATTTTATCGAATAAAAAAATTAAAAAATAAAAATATCCCACCCACCCCAAAACCACCACGCTGGTGGTGGTGGTGGTGGTTGCCAGTGGTTCGAAACCACTAGATCTGGTGGTTTCGAACAACCAGCACAGTAGAGTGGGCGTGGGTGGGGTGTTTTTATTTTTTAATTTTTTTGTTTTATAAAATTTTATTTAGGTACAATAATTACATTTATTATTAACTGGTTCTTAAAATCAAATGTGTTTGTCTCTAATGTTAAAGAAAATTTTCGAAAGACCACAAGAATCTGGTGTTTTTGGGGGATTTTAATTATTTATTTTATTCTCTTATGATTAATTCTTTATATTCGGTATATTTTTTACTGTGATATATTTCTAATAAAATTTTATTTAGGTATAATAATTCTATTTATTACTTACGGTATATATTGTAAAAACTATTTAATCAGTATGAAACTAATTCAATAAAATTAATTACAAACGAAATAAGCATCCATAGAAAAAATAGAATGTAAAATTTTATTAAAATTTGGGACCAAATGCACACTAAATTTTTTTCATCATTTGAACTACTTTATTATTATTATTTTGGATTAGAAGCGCAGTCGACACACTGGAAAAAATCAAATTAAAATTAATTTAACTAATTTAGAATTAAATTAAAGTTAATTATTAGTATTTTCACAACATGGCCCCAAAGTATTAGTGTCACTACAGGCCCCCAATCTTTCATTGATAATTTAAAACAATTTTAGCCTTTCAATAAAAGACAAAATATGGCCAAAAAAGACAAAATAGAACATTCTAACGGTATAAATGGATGAAAAACATTAATGGGGTCCTGTTGCGATAATTTCTCATAGTTTGGGGGGGTAGGAGGTGGAAAAAAAAGAATGGGGTGGGAATTGTAACAAAACCGATAGCTTGGGGGGTAATGTGAAAATAACCCTATTTTTATTGTAATATGGGAATTACAATATGTTAAAGGTCTTGTAAAAAATATTTTTACGTTCTTAATTAAATTGTAATCTTAAAATTTAATTATTGATACAATTTATTGAAAAATTGATCACTTTCTTTTTTTAGTTTGTTAGTGGATAACTAAATTAAATGAACTGAGATAAATCAAATTTTGTTATTTATATATTTTAAAATTTTATTTATTTATTATTTGATTATAAGTTTTAGAATTATTCATTACATCAATTGATAGATGCTTGTAATTTTATTAAATTTGTATTTATAAGAGAAATCATTTCCTTACACCAATTGATATTAAACATAATTTTTAAATAGGGTAAGATATTCTTGTGTTTACAATCATGAGTCGAAACCAAAATTGGTATATTAATGATGTTAACAAATATAAATCATACATCGATATTAAGGTTGAACTATTATTTATATTTTGTTTTTTGTTTTTAATTTTTCTGGATAAAGTATATGTTTCTTCGCTTTGTTTTATCTTTTAACTTGATTAGTTCTACACATACAAGTCTTTGTGATATAACACAATTATTTAATAACTTTATTCATATGTAGTTTAGATTACAGATAATTTATTCATACAATATAACAGTATACATATTAATTACTTATTCGTATATACACTAAATATATGATATGTGAAATATAAATTTAATATACATGCTCAATTAATTAAGTACAAATGAGAATTATATGTTAAATATTTTATTTTCAATCAACTTATACATTTTTACACCCGTACATGTGTCAAATAGTTCATTTTTAATTTACTTATACAATTTTATTCCCGTGCATCGCACGGGTTTGAAAACTAGTAGTACTAGTATAGAACCCGTGTCTTGTATGGGATAAAAATACTATAAAAAAACGTTTTATAAATAAAAAAATACATTTTATAAACTAGTAACGAGCGGATGGACGGCGGTGGAGGAGGAGGAGGAGGAAGGTTGAAGGGGAGGGGAAGAAGGAGAAGGTTGAAGGAACAGAGCGAGGCAGAGAGTGGGAGATGGAGATGAAGACGGAATGACGGAATAGGACGGACATTTCCTTTTTTACGCCAGTGGGCGAGAAAACACTCGCTTCGCTCGTTTGATAAAAAAAGAAAATATTAAGTAAAGCGTATTAAACACGAATATAATTGAAATTATGGAGAAATATTGTTGGAAAATTAATATAAAATATTTAAGATGTGTCTCACATTATGTAAAAATATAATTCAATAATATTATACGACAATCGAACTAAAAAAGTTATTACATAACGCACATTAGATGAAAGTATATATTTTAATAGGTAGATTTATCTTTGTTGCGGCATGAATATAAATAAAATAAATATTATAAGACAAATAAACACCATGGCTACAAATATTAAGAGATATTTATGGTTTAAAAAAACATTTTTGACTTGAGTAAATAATATGATACCATTGCTTACTGTACTTGATGGACTCCTAAAATAAGGATTTTGATTTTGAGACATTGGTTGATATTGCAAAGGAGCATTTTCATTTATTTCCATAGAAAAAGTTGACGGACATATTCTTTGAGATCCCGTTTTACGTAAATAAGAAAATTAATAATTTTACATATGTAATTAAAATTTTGAACACAAATTGGTGTTTTGAAAATATTGGGAAAAAAAACACACATCTAACAAAACTTAATTCTTTTTATTTTATATATATATATATATATCACTTTTTAAACCATATATCATCATTTATAAATTTCTTAAAAAGGAAAAAATTGAAAACCTTTTTTTTATAAAAAATCTTCTAGAGGATAAAATGTTTTTTGAAAATATATATAATTTTAATAAAAAAATATTTATTATTATTATTTAAAAATTAAAAAACTATTTGGAAAAAGTAAAAATAAGAAAAAATTTAAAACAAATACAAAATGTACAATCCAAAAATCAATTAATTTAGCCTAGCTGATATTGATGTTCTTACCCAATTATACAACCTGTTTCGAGGCCTATTATTTTGATGCTACATATTATGCTACTAGGCCTGCAAGCCTAGTAAGCAAGCTGACAAAACCACTATAATAATCCGATAAACTTACCCAATATAAATACCCAACCCGTTTAGTGACTCGAGCCCACAACCTGATTTGCCATCTTTTAACGCGTTTAACATATTCAGATTCATCTCAAACTTGCTTTCTTAGATAGATATATATCATTCATTTATGGTAAATGGGTACATATTAAATGATGAAATGTGTACATACCATAAATAGACATATGATAAACGCCTCCGACATTTTGTTTTCCTTTACCAAACCATTAAAAAAAATGAGGAAGAAGAAGGAACTTTTGGCGGGAAAATATTACTTGGGTCGCGGCAGAGCTTTTATAATAGTATAGATAGATATTAAGGGGACTGTATTTAATTTAAATTTGTAAGGATTTTGATATACTTTTAAATTGAATTATTTTCATGAAATTTAATGGACTTTTACTGATTTTTGATAGGATTTCACGGATTTCCATAGAATCTATAAAAATCTGCAATGAATTTGGAAGGAGTTTCATTTCAAAACTTTTATTGGATTTCTTTGGAATTCATTTGACAATATATATTTTCATTTCACAAAATAAATATTATAAAACTTATTGAGATTAGAATTTTATTATTTTTCTCATTACATTACTATTGTTTCAAAAGCTGAAATTAGTAATAATTAATTATTGTCTATACAATATTTTTACAAAAATCAATAATTTTATAACTACAAAAATACATGACTATTATAAACAGAGATTTCACAATATTTTGATATATTTTAACTCGAAAAACTAAAAAACTAGCACATGTTTAATTAGTATATCAAAATATATATCAAATTATTAAAGTAAGGAGTAGATATAAAATATTTAATTATAAATTTTAAAAGTTTTTACAAACTTTTGTAAATAATTTTCTTTTTCATGAAAAGTTGAACAAAAAGAAGATAAAAATATTATAAGAATATTTTTACATCATTCTTATTGTGAAATTAAGAAAAACCAAAAAAAAGAAGAAAAAGTAATAAAAGATTGGTGGTGGTGGCGGCAGCGGCGGCGGTGGAGATGGCAATGCTGTTGGCGGGATAGTGGCAGTGGTGGTGCGGTGGTGGCGGGATGCGGCAGCGACAGTGGTAGCGGGTGATGGTGATGAATAAAAGTCCATCAAAATCTTAGGGGTGAGTGATAGATTTATCTGACAAATTATGTTTATACTTTGTGCTAAAATATGAGTACCTAAAGGATTCTATTAAAATCTTTAAAAATCCAAGACAACTTTGAATACCTCAAAATTTCATAGGATTTTAAAAATTCATCATTTAATGCCTCATAATTTTGATGGACTTTTAAAAAGTCCACAAAAATCTATATTGAATACCCTAATATTTTAATTGACTTTCAGAAATCTCAATTGAATACACCCTAACTTTTCCAAATCCATCAAATTCTTTAAAAGTCTTTAAAATTCCTTTAAAATCTCAATTGAATACACCCCCCAAAGAAAATGATAACTAATTAATTTAAAATATTAAATTTTGTATTATTTTTCATATATATTCTTACATATCATTAATTATTTGAAAATGCTTTCAATGAATAGATAATTGAAAGTACAGTAATTAGGAACATAGGTAAAAATAAAATTTTAAAAACATGTTTAATGTGGTAATTATACTATCTTTTTAGGACGAACAAAAATAGTATATAAAACTATTTTTATGGAAAGGAGAAAGTATTTTTTTTACTGGTATATAATCCTTCTAAGCGGTGGAATTCAACCGTAGTATAGGAAAATTCGATTTGTGATCAGATTAGTAAAGTGTAGGAGATTTTTTATTAGTTACGCTTCAATATCCACTTGTACATATGGTAAAATGCCGAATCTACTTGTAGACATTTTACTATCCTCACAGGTGAGCATTGGAACACTAGCTAATATTTTATTTCATAAGGTAACATATATAATCTTATATTATTCTTTTCCCAACATAATGTGTCAATGGACTATTTACTCCTTAACTAGATTATGACTTAACAAAGCGTACATGGCAGCTTAGATACTAAATATTTCGTTAAGCAAGCTACTCAAAATCAGTTTTGTTCGATAATTTATTCCAATAGATTCAACCATGCAGTTCGATTTTGAATTATATAGCAAGAGATGTTAGTATTTAAATGATATCGTAAGTGAAGTATGTCTTCACTATGCACAAACAATTAAAATTGATTCATATTAAAGCGGAAATGTTCCGGAACCATCGATGGTTCCGGATCTTATGGAATGCCGACCATTTTGATGAGTTCGTGACCTGCTTTGAAATTGAGATCGACTGAATCAAGACGCGAGAGGAGTGCCAAGATTCGAATTTTTCCACGACACCAGTAGCGCCAGACCACGGCCAAAGTTTTGACAATATTTTTGGCCAAAAATATGCCAAAACTTTGACCGGTGGTTAGGGCGGCTACGGTGTCGCCGGAAAAAATTCGGAAAATTCCTGGCACTTCCCCTCGCCGTGCTGATTCCAGATCTGATCTCGATTTTAAAACGGAGGTCGAACGGGCCATCAAAATGGCCCGAGCGTTCTTCATGGAATCGATGACAAAAGTTAGAAGGAAATAGTTCGTTGGTTTCACTGTAAGAATTAAATTAGAAGCTGGATATTAGTTTAATGGGTTTCTCTAGTATGTTATGCTAGGATTGGTCAATGGGTGTAATTCATTTTACTTGATTGAAGTGTAGATCAAAACTATATGCATAACAGTCATGTTTGTAATAATCAACTTATTTTAAGTACTTGATAATTATTTCATCATGCATACCTCATTCATTCAAATTATTTAAAAAATTATTGAGTTATAAAGTATTGCAAGAACATAAAGAAATCTGGTTTCTCTCGCCTTTTAAGGTGTCAATTTGATCTCTTTTTCTTTTCTTTTTCTTTTTCTGTTTTTTGAAAAACTCATTTCAATAAATTTTCGTACTGAAACAAAAATGTTATCCAGTTGCCTCATTCTTGAATCTCCAATTACATTCTAGCTGAATAATGAACCTTGGCCCACAAGCACAGCTAACTAATCAGGGTCAATCATATATTTGTTGAACGCCAAGCGCTAATCCGCCAAGATCGATGACACAAAAATAATACGCAATCGAGAAAATAAATTGACGCTAAAATAAAGACAAATATAAACACCGAGATTTAACGTGGTTCGCCAACCGCCTACGCCCACTGACTCCACACCAAAATATTTCACTATCTCAAAGGAGGAGTACAAAAATACTACATCAGATTTTCTCTCGCTTACGCAGCGCTTTATCACTCCACTCACTTTTATCTCTCGCAGATACTTTCTACAATCGCTCTCTCTCAACACAAGATCTCTCTCTTTCTCGCCACACAATATAGTTTGTGTTTTGGTATTGATTGTGGTGTATGAAGCTACAAAACTCTCCCAGATTTATAGGGAAAGATTGGAGAGTTGTTGCACCTAATCCTCACAATTGTCAAACAATGCATGCACAAGTTGTTTCTTGAGCCTCTTTTGACCTCAATTTTTTCCTTCTTTGTGTGCCACCAACCCACTAACAATCTTCCCCACTTGAAGACCGATTTCAACTGCCTTCACAATCTTGCTTCACCTTAGGACATCTTATTTTGTAGCTTCGTGAAAAATATGATGTGGGTCACCACCTCTGTCTTCATTGTAGAAAACCAATCAAGCTCGAAAGCACGCTCCAATTTCTCCTTGTATCGTTGGCCATCATGTCGGCCGGGTTTTTGGTACCTTGAATCTTTTCAAGCTTTAATACTCCATCTTCCAAAAGTGATCCGATGAAGTGATAACTGAGCCCAATGTGTTTGGTTCTTGAATGAAATGTCAATTCTTTGCCGATGTATCGCACTCGACTATCACCGCAAGACATTCTCGCCTCTGCTCAAACCCACTCGCCAACAAACCTTGTAACCATATCATCTCTTTGCTAGCCTCTTGCCATCGCCATGCCTGTACAGAGTTGATAATGCAACAATCTTCTCAGATCTGCGAAATCCAACTAATCGCGCAGAGCACCAATCGTGGAAGATATAACCCAGAGTGCTTCTTCCGCGATCTACCTCACCAAAGAAATCGCATCTACGAAACCTCGTAGTGTCACTTCGCCGTTTAAAGCATAAGCATTTATCAAGAGTTCCCGTAGATATCTCAATATCCACTTTATCGCTTCCCAATGCCGCTTCAGATTTGCCATATATCCGCCGCAACTCCCTTCGCATGAGCAATATCCGTCCAGTACAAACCATGGCATACATCAAACTTCCAATGGCCGAGGCATATGGAATTTTAGCCATGAAGTTTCTCTCCTTCGCCTTAGGAGACTGGTCGCTGGATAGACGGAAATGATTCGCTAATGGCGTCTTGGCCGATCGCTTTGCATCGCCATGTTGAACCTTTGCAGGATTTGATCAATATACTTGGCCTGCGACAACTGCAAAACACCTTTTTGCTTGTCTCTGCAAATTCTCATTCCTAGAATTTGCGTTGCTTCTCCCAAGTCCTTCATTTCAAATTCCACCGATAGTTGCTTCTTCAACTTCTTGATCTCGTCCATGTCCGAGCTCGCTACTAACATGTCATCGACATAAAGTAGCAAAATGATATAGCTAGACTCGAACCGCTCAAGTAGCAACAATGGTCGACATTACACTTCATGTAGCCATTTTTCTCGCATAAATCCGTCAAACTTCTTGTACCATCGTTTAGGCGCTTGCTTTAAGCCGTATAGGCTCTTCTTCAATTTGCATACCGCCTTCTCTTTTCCTTTCACCGAGAAGCCTTCCTGGTTCTCGCATATAGATTTCCTCCTAAATCACCATGGAGGAATGCGCTTCACGTCTAATCGCTCCAGTGCAAGCCCTCCATTTGCAACAATGCTCAACATCGATCGAATTGTTGTCGACTTCACAATCGCGAAAATATCTCCGTAGTCAATTCCTTCTTTCTGGAAACCTTTGACTACCAATCTCGCCTTGTACCTCTTTGAACCATCATGTTCTTCTTTGATTCTCAGCACACCCATTTATTGTTGAGAGCTTTCTTCCCTCTGGGCAATTCAACTAGTTCCCACGCCTGGTTGGAGATGAGAGACTTTATCTCATCTTTCATTGCAAGCTCCCACTTAATGTAATCTCCCACCCGACATGCCTCGCCATAGCATTCAGTTCACCGGCCACGATGAGCAACATGTAGTTCATGTACTTCCGATTCGGAACATGAGGTCGACTTGACCTCCTCACAATGGGGGCCTGAGCCGGAGACTGGTGAATCAGCCTCCGAGATGGGCTCTCTCGCCTGGCAGACCCTCATCTGCCTGGCTGACGCATTTCCTTCCGGGAGTGTCGTCCGGAACATATGTTGGATCGCCATTTGTTGTGTCATTGGACCGCATTGCATTTCGTCCTTGTACATCACCTTTTCATTGAATATGACATCCCGCTCGATGAGCTTTTGTTCGATCATCCCAAAACGGTACCGAACTCGTCTCCACCATATCCAACGAAAGTACACTTTAATGATTTGGAGTCTAACTTACTCCTGGCATTGTCACTAATGTGCACGACGCGCGACACAACCGAATACTTTCAAATGAGAAAGTTTCACTTCTTTCCGCTCCATACTTCTTCCCAGATCTCAGACTCCAATGGTACCGACGGTCCACGATTAACTAGGTATGCCGCCAGATTGACATGCTTCGCCTAAAATCGCTTTGGCAGGCCTGGCATGTATTCTCATGCTTCGCTCTTTCACAACGTCCGATTCATGCGTTCGCAACTCCATTCATTGCGGTGTTCCTGGCAACGTTCTCTCCAACTTGATGCCATTTTGGTAACAAAATTTCTTGAACGCCAAATTTTCGAGATCTCCACCATTGTCGATCTCAACTTCTTTACTCGCAAACCGCCATTCTCCACCATGGCCTTCCACTTCTTGAACGCCTGAACACATCGGATTTGTGTCTCAAGAAGTAAACCCACACCTTTCTCGAGTGGTCATCAATGAAAGTCACGGGCATGACTTTCCGCCAATCGATGAAACTGCTGTTGGACCCCACACATCCTGCGGTGGACAAGTTCAAGCTTCTCTTTCTTTAGAGTTCGCCACTTGTATTGAAACTCACCCGCTTATGCTTCCCAAATACAACTTTCACAAAAGTCTAAATCAATAGATCAAGCCCTGGTAGTTTCCTTTTGCATGCATGTACTTGAGCCCTTTCTCGCTCATATGCCCAAGTCTTTGGTGCCACAAGTTCGCATCCTTGCTATCAAGAATTGCGATTGTCATACACGCATTCGCCGTGTATAGGGTGCCACTATCCTTGCCACGCGCGATTATCATGGCCCCCTTGGTGATTTTCCAATTATCACCAGAGAAGCTTGTGTCACATCCTTCTCTCGACAATTGTTTGACGGAGATCAAATTTTTCCTCAACTCGAATATGTCTCACGCCCTTCAATTTCCATACGCATCCATTGACATTGATCTGCATTTCTCCTATGCCCACCACGCCGCAAGGATGATCGTCTCCAAGATATACTTCTCAAGTTTCCGACACATAATTTGCGAAAAGTGTCGATTTGCGGTGGCATGGAACGATGCTCCGCAGTCTATTACCCAATAGTCGGCCTTCCTCTCCATGGAGCATATCAAAGCATCACGTGTTTCTTCTGGTCACGACATTGACCTCGGTCTTGTTCTCCGCTTCTTTTGGAGCCGCCCTACACCGATTTTTGTAGTGCCCAACTCCGACCGCAATTCCAACATTCAATGAACTTGTTGGAATTTCTATGATTTTTGGATCTCGGTCCGCCATTCCTCGACTTGCTGGCCCACGCCCATGCCCTCTGCTTGAACTTCGTCGCTATCTACATTGAAAGCGCCCCGAAGTTGAAGTCGCATCCGACCGCTCTCCGGATCTCCTCACCAAGATCATGCTCACAACGTCATCGAACTTTAATTTCGACTTACCGGCCGAGCTATCGATGGTCGTGGATCGTGCCATTCCAGCCTCTCAGCAATCGCCTCAAGAATTAATAGAGCTCGAACTTCATCACTAAAAGTGATTTCCACCGTTGTCAATTGGTCTACTACCTCATTGAATTCGTTGAGGTGTTCTCCAAATCTCCCGCTTTCCATCATCTTCATATTGAACAATTTCTTGATCAAATGAACTTTATTTGTCAGGCATCTACTGCTCATACATGCTGGATAGAGCTGCCATGAGAGACGCCGTTGTCTTCTCATTTTTAATGTTGAAAGCGACCGACTTTGATAGGGTCAATCTAATTGCGCCGAGTGCTTTTCGATCAAGCACCTCCCACTCGTCGTCTTTCTCGCCTTCTGGCTTTTCTTTCAACGGCTTATATAGGTCCTTCTGATACAAATAGTCCTCCATTTGCATTTTCCAATATCCAAAATTTTTGCCATCAAATTTATCGATTTTGGAAATCCTCTCGTCTGTCGCCATTACTCCCACTCGAACAAGATGTGATTTTTCGAGAAATCGTTTCTGATGTGGAAGATCAGTCTATGCTGCAACCACAGAGCATACTAAGAATTTCAAGAGATATCACAAACAAAGCTCTGATACCAGTTGTTGGGGAACTAGGCGCTGCTAATTCCGCCCAAGATCAGTGGGACACAAAAATAATATGCAACTGAGAAAATAATGGACGCTAAAATAAGCACAAATATAAAACACCGAGATTTAACGTGGTTCGGCCAAACTGCCTACGTCCACGGACCCACACCAAAATATTTCACTATCTCAAAAGGAGGAGTACAAAAATACTACATCAGATTTTCTCTCGCCACGCAGGCTTTATCACTCCACTCACTTTTATCTCTCGTGTATAGCTTCTACACTGAAGCTCTCTCTCAACACAAGATCTCTCTCTTTTCTCTCCACACAATATAGTTTGTGTTTTGGTATTGATTGTGGTGTATGAAGCTACAAAAACTCTCCCGTATTTATAGGGAAAGATTGGAGAGTTGTTGCACCTAATCCTCACAATTGTCAAACAATGCATGCACAAGTTGTTTCTTGAGCCCCTCTTTTTGACCTCAATTTTTTCCTTCTTTGTGTGCCACCAACCCACTAACAATATTTTCATTCTTTTAGTAGAGCTAACTCACTGAATGATACGTGCAACAATGCCGGGCTCCAGGCATGGCAGAGGCAGTTGCAAAAATGGCTATTCTCTCTACACAGATGCGGCGGTTCGTGATATGTGCATCGGTCTTGGAGGATGGGTCGGCGACTCCAGCGGGTGCATTATCGCAGCGTTTGCTACAACAATGCCGGGCTGTTTCAACACCACAACGGCAGAAGCCAATGCGCTGAGGTTTGGGCTTAGGTTTCTTCTTCATGCGGGGATTTCCATCCAACAAGCTTTCACTGATTCGTCCAATGTCATTAAGGGCCTGAACGAAGCTGCTCCTTGTGACCCGGACGAACCGATTTTGTCTAATATTTCTATGCTTTTAAACTTGTTAAATTGTGGTCTTTGCTGCCATATTGCTAGGGATAGTAATAGAGTAGCTCATGGCATTGCTAAGGTGGCTCTTAATTTGCCCAACACTTGTCTTTGGCTCGATTGCTTGCCAAGTCTATTTTCATCACTATTAAGTGATGATCGTTCTTCTCATCAATGAATGAATTTTTTTTTTTACTCAAAAAAAAAAAAAACTCACTGAATGAGGATCTCATTAGTCGAGCTCCACTGCCTTGGCAGCTTTAGCTTTCGCCAAGGAAAAAATTGAAGACTCGAAGAGGATGTCAATTTGACCCTTAAGAATAATTTTTTTTAATATAAATTAGGAATCATAGGAGTGGGGTGTGGTGTCTCGAACCCGAAACAAATCCGTAACAAACCTGTAAGGGGGCACCTTACCACTGGGCCAAACCCTTTGGACGACCCTTAAGTATAATATATATCATAACTTACATACATCTCATTTCAGCATTAAAGAATCCCATCGTATTAATTTCAAACTGAAGATTCGGGTAAAGCTATTATGCAAAGTGAAGAGAATTTTGTTAAGTAGAATAGCAGCAAGATCGATCATTTTCATTCTTAAATGAATTACAAGCCATTTAATCCAAGACTTGAATAAATAAACGTGGGGTATAAATTTTCAGCAACTCTTCATTTCCCCACCTTATCACTCATTCACTTCTAACTCAGTAACTCCATTTTTGTTCATTAACTATTCCTCTCCCATATAAACCAATCCAACTCTCGTTTAATCTCACAATCAAAAACACAATCCTCTTCAAAACCCCGAAAATTTCCAACTATGGCTTACACTTCCAATCTCTTTGCAATTTGGCTAACTTGTTCGTTGTTGATATCGCGTCGACCGGTGTCCAAGGCCGAAGGTACTTGAGTCAAAGTCAACCCTCGTGGCCCGTCTTAAGTTGGACGAAGAAGGATCATCGTCTTGTTGGGATGCGTTGCTTGAACTCCAATCTTGTAGTGCAGAAGTAGTCATGTTTTTTATTAATGGCGAGATGCATATTGGGGCGGGATGTTGTGGTGCTATACGGATTATCGATCGAGCATCAATGTTGGCCGTCAATGCTTGGCTCCCTAGGCATTACGGCCGAAGAAGGAGATGTTTTACGGGGTTACTGTGATGCAAGTGCTGATCCGGGCTCGGGTTCGGCCTTGGGCAGCAGGGTTGCTAATGCGACCACCTGCCAATCATTGCCGCTGCCCCCATAGGCTCACACGATTGATATGGTAATGTGTGATCGCTGCACTACCAAAAATATAATGATGAAGTATTATAATTTTTATTATTGATTATTGATAATGATGAAACAAATTTGATTGAAATGTCAAGAAATTCGAACTAACAACATGGAATGATACTGCATGCATGGCGCTATCGTACGACACGCAAAATTGTCACATTGTTGTTGAAATGAATATAATGAAATTAATAACTTGCATAAAAAATTAAAAAAAAAAAAAAAGGACAAAATTTTTCTCCTTGGGAAATTTGTCAAAAAGACCGAATTTTCTCCCCTACGAAAACTGGAAGGAGAGGTTTCGTCCTCAGTCCCAAAGTCCAACTGAACTTTAAAAATGGCAAGTTTTCTGTCAACTCCAATCTCTCTCTCTTCAAAGGCATCATCTTCTATTCCCAAATTCGAAAACCCCACATCGAAATACCTCATTTTCGCCCCAATTTCAAACCCTAAACCTTCCCACCAATCAAAGAAGAAAATGCCAATTCGATTTCAAACCCAAGCAGCAGCAGGCGGCACTGATCTCGATCCAAGCCTGATGCAAAAGGCCATCCAGGTCGTCCAATCAACGCCGCCCGTGTGGCACTCTGCTTTCCTAAGCAATATCGTCATCTTCCTTCTGGGCTATCCTCTTCTGGCATCTGGATTGTCTCTTCCGGGCATTGGGGCTGCTTTCTTGCTTGGTACTCTCACTTGGCGGGCTTTTGGTCCTTCTGGATTCCTTCTTGTTGCCACCTACTTTGTCATCGTAAGCTTACATCTTCTTAATCTATTTTGGGTTTTTCTTTTTTGAACTAATATCGTAATTGGGGTGTGAATTTTTGGTAGCATTTCGATTTTGGAAGTCTATAAATTGTTGTATAATTAGAGTTCACGTACTGCGTGGTAGAATTTTCGAGTGTGATCGATGGAAATAAGCGAGGAACCTTTCTTCTGGATTTGATTTTCGCTGATTGGGTTGTTTCCATGAGTGTTTAAACAAATGAGGATGATTTTGGGGATTTCTAGTTAGAAACTCATGACTCGATTGATTTGAAATTGCTAGGGCACAGCAGTGACGAAGGTGAAAATGGCTCAAAAGGAGGCTCAAGGGGTTGCAGAGAAGAGGAAAGGAAGAAGAGGACCAGGAAGTGTGATTGGCTCGAGTGCTGCTGGTTGTTTTTGTTCTTTCTTGTCTATCTACTGTGTTGGTGGTCCTGCATATGCTCGTCTTTGGGAACTTGGTTTTGTGGCGAGTTTCTGTACTAAACTGAGTGATACAGTCTCTAGTGAGATAGGGAAGGCATATGGCAAAACTACGTTAGTACTATTCTTATACCTCTGTTGTTCTCATATGCCATAATTATGCACAACTAAGTGATTTACTGCATTTTTTATTCTTAGAGTGAAAGAATGATCCAGCAAACCTGAGTGTTCATCTTATGCTAAACATCAATGACATGGTTTGTTAATTATTGGTAGATTGATGGCATGTTATCGATGCTTAACAAAAGATAAGTATGGGTGATCATTAATCATTTTTTCTTGTTATTGGGATATGTTTGATCAGTCTTCAGTATCTTGTGTTGTGCTTTATGGTTATTATCCTAGATAAAGCTAGTGATTGTGGGATAGTTGAAGTGTGAAGTGGTGTTATTGCCTTTGCAGCTATCAAGTGACAACATTCAAGGTGGTTCCGAGGGGAACAGAAGGGGCAGTTAGTGTTGAGGGAACTCTTTCTGGGCTTCTAGCTTCTATGCTCCTTGCTTCGATAGCTTGTTTGCTGGGTGAGGTAGGATTCGCTTGGCCTCTTTTATCAAGTGTAATGAAATCCTTAGTGATGGGTCATTTTCTCTGTGCGTCCTTAGTTCTAAAATGCTTTATTTAGCTTTGCAATTTGCATAACGATATGAACTTGAAGCTATATAAGATGAAGCATAGAAATGAAGTACTTGTCTATAGACATTTTCTTCTACTTTTATGAATGTGACATTATATATCTCTGTTGATTGGAGACATTTTGATGAAAATTTTGTATCTTGCTGATCAAGAGACTATGCTTGAACAGATAAATCCATCTGAAGCCATCATATGTGTTATTGCTTCCCAGATTGCTAACCTGGGGGAGAGTATCATAGGTGCTGCCCTCCAAGATAAAGAAGGGTTCCGATGGGTTAGTGATTCTTTCCATGCATTTTGGGGTTTTGTCTATCTTTCCTCCCTATGAATGTGAATGCAGGTTCTTTGTTTAAGGATAAAGATGGATATCATGTTCTTGGTTCACATAAGCCAGTCATTTCACGTTTAATAGTCGAGCAGACTTTTCTGTGTGCACATGTTGGATACTTTATACGTCCAGAATCTTGATCATCATTTTTAAATGTCAGTGTGTCCAACCGAGTTGAGTGTATTTCCATCGAGGCCCGGGGGAGGATTTTTTGTTGGAAAAGAGAAGCTATTAGTGTGTTGCTAGAAAGTAGAAAAGTTACGTAGAAATGTGAAAAATGCTCGTAAGAATTAGAGGTTTCGAGAATAACTTTATCGAACAAGCATCAACTGTGGATTATTAGTCTCGACTATGCTGATATTATCCAGGTTTCACACTCCTCTAACTCATCTTTCCTAATCTGCAGCTCAATAACGACGTTGTTAATGTCATCAACATCTCCATGGGAAGCATCTTAGCAGTTCTCATGCAGCAAATAGCTCTCCAGAATTGGCATACATGACTTACGAAATTCGTCTGACAATGATTTCCTGACTGTAATCCCATAATTTATGATACTTGTCGACACTGAAAAGTCTACAGAAGGTGGCACCATGAGACAAAGGAAAACGAAGAGCCAAGTATAGGCAACTGCCACTCGGCTTCTACAGTCCTTTAAACTTAACTAGAGCAGCTCTCTTGTTGGTGCAACACCCGATGCTGTGATTTCTTTTCTAATGTGATCTGTAAAATTAAAAAAGTATCATGATCTGCAGTGCTTTGGCACCGTGTATCAGACAAGGACCTATAGATTCCAGTACTTGAAACATCTTGACTATGAAGTTAGCCTATCACATGATGCCATTGACGAGTAATGCTAATTGTACACAGTTACATTGTAGGAGATTTACTTTATGTCAAAATCCTGTAAGAATCTAAGCAAGGATGATACCATGCGAGATGAGCTTTGTATTAGAGCCCTGTGAAATAAATTGTTTCCATCATTGTTACCTGAGTTACAATAATTTGGACAGATTATATCAATGTAACCTTGTGAGTAGACCTATTTTTATAAGGATATTTTTTCAGAGATTGGGCATATTTTAGAGAATATAGTAACTCTTCATCCAACTTTAAGTAGCAAAGTTACAAGTACATACAGGGGAGATTACATTGCAACACAATAACGCTTACACAATAAAACAAACAACCCTATGTTCAAGGTAGATGGCACTGTAAAGTTACAACAAAGAAACGAAACTACATACTTGAGAGCACTACATTCTCCCCCACAGCTACCTGCAAAATCTTATTAAGCTTGAAAACCATGAGACATTTATGCTAATAGCAAGGCCTGAGTGTTAGACGCCGTGCAGATAATGTAACCCTCCTTAAATCAGAAGTGTCTTCTCCGCTTTAAATTACTACCATGCCATTGAGGATGGTGATGGTTGTTTCGTAGGGGAGAAGACATTATCTCAGGCACAAATGCAGCAGAATCAGATATATTGTGGTAGTTCTTAGACCAGTAAAGTCCTGATGATGTAGGTGGAGAAGGGATCTGTGGGACCGTAAAAAATGCATCTGGTACCTGCCCTAAACACTCATCGCCATCTAATTCTCCGACCGCAGCCTGAAAACTTGAGGATTTATCTGATCCTTGCTTCCCACTATCTGCCTGATGGTATCATAGAAAAAGAAGACAAGAGTTAAAGTTCATCTTGATCTTTTATCTTGTCCTCTAAGACAGCGACTCAATTTACTGCCCCCAGCAAGCCTATACTAGACCAACATAAGTTGACGAAATTTACAGGTCCAATCATACCTTGGATGAGCAATTGTCCATGAAGTTATAGTTCTGATTGAAATCACCAAAACCAAGAAAGTCATCAAACTGCCACTGTGAAACTCCAGTAGCTGAACCTCCGGCAGAAGATAACTTTGACAATGCAAAACTCTGAGCACCATTGGCATGGAGGGGAAGAGATTTGTCATATTGACCAGTTGACGACATGGGGATCGTTCGCTCCTGAAATGGACGAGGCTCGGTTTCTGAGGTCTTCTCATTACTGAGGGACTTCCCTGAGGACATAGAAGGACCAGAGTCTGTAGCTTCAAGCCCTACTTTAACTCCCGTAAGTAAAAACCTTCTGTGAGCAGAGACCAGAGAGTTTGCTGTGTGTATTGCAACATCACATTTCCTGCAAAGTAAAGCTCGATCCTCTAGGCAAAAGAAATAGCCAAATGTTTCCTGCATAAATGTAAGGAGGACATGAAATCCTTGACAGGTACAATGGTATATATAGGTTCTAATAAAATATAGTACCATGATAACAAGATTAAAGTGGCAAGGTTCAAGTTTGAAGCACAGATATCTTGCATCAAGAAGAAACCAGCAAAAAGAAACTTCAAAAATAAAATTTCACAACCATGAAAACCTTTTGTTGCAACTGTTTACCCCTTCCTCCCTTACATTGCTATATGAAAATCGCATACATGGCTACACTGTAATAGCATCACTCTAGCAGGAGCCTCCTTACACAATATGCAGAAAGTGCGTGACCATGTTAACCTTCTTCCCTCAAATACTCTTGATCAATGCCAATAGCATCTCATGTATTATCTTATCCAGCGTAGTATGACCATACATTCATCTTAACTTCTCATTTTAGTGATATTTAATCTCGTGAAAGTCTTGACATTTAACACACCTACTTAGACCCATAAAGCATAGCCAGCACAATCACTGTTCACTGTTAATTATCATTGTAACATGTTAACCACATGCTATTACCACAAGTTAAAAGGTCAATTTTCCAAAAACTTACCCTTTCTCATCTGTAAATTAAAAATTAATTCAAACAACCACATCATTACGAATCATCTCAACATCGAATCAACTAAAGAAATTACGCAACACTAACAAATCTCCAGTATTTATTACCTGACAGATGTCGCACTTGGGCATCTGATCAGCAGAGTTAGTGAGAAGAACCCTCTGGTGTTTACTGGCCAGTTTATTGGCGGCGTGCACCTTCTGATCACAACTCCAGCACAGCGCCGCCTCATCGGCGCAGCACAGAACCACCGCCTCCGCCACCTCACAGGCGTTGCACTGAATCTTCATGATTGATGTTGGTGAATCTGTGAATAGCGAAAATTGGGGGTTCAAATGCAGGAGGGTTTAACAGTTTAGGATATGTTCAATTAATTAATTAATTAGCTTTTAATTACAGCGTGTCTAAATTGAAGATATTCTGGGCGGTTCGCCCACTTGTCCAGTTGTGTATGTGTGATGTGTCAGCAGGGAGTCAACTCGTTGAGTGTACTAGAAATATCTTTAACATTGAAGAAATATGTTTTTATTTCTCCCATTCAAAAAAATTTTTTTTTTTCAATTTTTTTTTAATCTACGTTAATTAAAATAAATAATACATAACTGATGGTGGGCGGCTCATGTAGGCCCTACATTTTTTCCCCAAAATTTGCGATGTGTGGGCATATACCATGACCACTTAGTGGTCATGGGAGCATTTCTCTTTACCGATTTTTAACTACTATTTCATTTTCTTTCTTTCAAGGTCTCTTTTATGAATCATGTCTAATTGAATTTCTCATTTAATAAAAATATGTTACGTATATAATTAAGTATATTAATTTAATAATATAATTTATTTTCATTTGGTGACACATTCAATAAATCAAATTTTGAACTAATAAATATGACTTTGAAATCAGGATAACTTGCTTGGCGATATTAGCGCTCGGCTAATATCGATAGAATAATTGAGACGAAACTTCTTTGACCTATCACTGATGTCACATTATTCATCACAAGCTTTATAGAATTTGTATTTTTTATTTTAAATAAACCTTTGTTTTTTGTGCTAAATAACATTTGCCATGGTTTTCTCTCATAATAAAGCCTAACAAACTAAAAAGCAAAATTAAAAAAGAATGAGAAAATGAAATTAAAAAAATTGCAATAAAAGTCTCAAATATTATTATTTCAAAGTGCTATTGTCTCCAATATTGTTTAAAATTAACTCTAGAAATGTGTGATTAAAATATTAAAAAATATTAGAGAGACACGTAAAATGTAATTTGTCAAAATAACAATAAAAATTGTGAGATTAGTGTAGAAACAAAAGAAAATTTCAAAAGGTTCTCTAACATGTAGTTGTCTAGATGCTTGTTAAATTTTCAAATGTGGTAGATATGAAACTTATTTTATTTCACTTTATCAATTAATATTATTAATTAATAACATTGCTCTAATTTAAAGATTGTAACCGTATTAATTTTCCGTCCCTAGATGTATATGTCATATGTCCTTTGCCCTCTATAATAATAATAATAATAGCTGCCATTCCATTTTCTTGTTAAATTTAATTTACCTGAGTGGTCCTTGACAACTACTAACTAACTACCCTTGCTGTAAAATTAATTAAAGATAAATAAATTGCAGCAAATATATTTACCGATGCTGTAGGATAAAATTCCATGTTCTATAAAATTGTCACATTTATTTCATTTTATACATCCCTTCGTTTCTATGTTCATCGTTGGTCGTGCCAATACATTTTGATGTTTTTATACAAGTTTATTTATCAACATACATTAAATACTCGTACGTAACAACATATATATTCTTTCGTAATTCACAATTATTAAAAAAGAAAATAAAAGAAAAGCCAATAATTGAAACACATTGCAAATAAATAATATAGAAACTACACCAAAAAGATGCGAAAGACATCAAATCAAATTAAAATCATTAATCAACTTTGTCAAATGATTAAAAGGACCGAAACAAACCTAACCATCCACCACTACCACCACCACCACCACCAAATTTTACGAACTTCCCAAGAAATATAGAGAGGTTTTTTCAACCACGAAGAAGAAAATAGAACTGTTTGTTATAGCTTATAGCATATATAAGGTGTTGAGCAAATAGTCGCTAATGCTCCAAATTTTGCGATGTGTCAATATATTGGCACATAATTATCCACAGATAATTGGTAAACAAGATTTATCAAAAATAAGGCTATGTGTCAATATATTGGCACATAATATCCACAGATAACTGGTAAACAAGATTTATCGAAAATAAGGCGTACTCAAGCATTTGTTGATTCTTCAAAGATTTTCATAAGCTCTCCCTTCCTAAAATATTAATTGCTCGAAATATAAGATTCAATAACTTTAAACGAAGACTCAAAAAAAAAAAAAAACTTTAAACGAACACTAAACTTACACGCATGAAAGAAGAAGTCTCCTTGTTGTTTGGATACAACGAAAGTCGTGGATAAAATAATTGAGCTCACCCATACCATTGCAAATTAATCTAGTTTTGCATTACTTGGTCTCTCATCTTCATCTTTTGCCTCAGCCAATACTAGAATCACACATAGGGGCTTGTTCCAATCTTAGAGCTGAAGGAAAATTTTTCTCCCAGCAAGAGCCGACCCCGCCCCCCCCCCCAAGGGCCCCCGCGCCCGCCTAACCCCACTGCATTCCCCGAGAGTTGGTTAGAAAGTGTTTTCCAGTGCGTTGGGAGAAGAACATTTTCTATTACACATATTAGTATGTCATGAGTAATATATTTTGACTTTCAAGAGAATCAATGCAAGAGGAAATTCCCCCCTTGAGGGAGTGGAAAAAAACTCCCTAATTCGCCTGGTGAGCTATTTGGGCCAAAAGCGGCCCACTTTGCCATTCCTCTTGGTGATCTTTCAACCTATATCGAGATTCCGAAGGCATAAATTTTGGGGTTATTTGATTGGGTATAAAGTTAACGTGCGCGGTATTCCGTATAAAAATGTGTGGTTAATATTATTTTGGGAAATGTATATGTGGTTGAAAATGAGTATGAGGTATACGAAATTGCATGCGAAAAAAGTTTTTACCAAATAGAACAAGGCCTTAGAGTAGGTAAATAATAGTGATTGAATGAAAAAAAAAAAAAAACAGAATTAGGAGCCTAGGGTATGTTTAATTGACATTTTTTAGAAAAATAATTTTTACATGTGTAATTGAGAACTAAAAAAAAAAAAAAGCTGTATAGAAAAGAAATTGTAAAATCAATGAAGAAGTTGTTGAAAGTAATGAATTAAAATTTTTTTAATTTGATTAATTAAAATTGTATCAAACAATTGCTAAGTTAAAAATAAATATCCAATTTTAATTATCACCGTCTTTCAATCATTAGTCAATTCTATACTTAGGTGCAAATCTAATTATTTCGAACTAAACTATGAATATATAAATATACATTATTCAGAGTCTAAATTTGTTGTCTCATTTCCTATCTCTCAGACTGTTATATCTTGTCATAATTATTCTAATAATTGAATCAATATAGTTGATGATTATATATGTAAAATGTTTTACTTGGAGGAGAGACAGTCTAGTAAAATAAAAAGTGAAACATGAGTACCAAACTCTGCAAAAATACTAGTTAACATATTGATAAGTGCGTTCTACGTGCTTATTTAGGGTCGTTGAACTCCAATTAATTGTGTTTTCTATTTATTTCATGCCTAAGTTTTTCAATTTATTGTTGATTTAGGAAAAAATTCAGATTTGGAAGAAATTGGAGTAAAAAGGGCCAAAAGAAGGGAAGAAACACTAAGATAAAAAAAGTTTCCAAGTCCCGGGGACGAGAACGAAATTATGCTAAGTATTGAGGACGAATTTTGACCTAGAAAAATGTGGAATTTGGGAAATGCTATTTCTGTATTAATTGTAGACAATTTGTCTAGTTTCCACAGAATTTTGAATCACCTCAATCGGACATCGTATAAGGAAGTTATGGCCAAAATAGTCAACACTGCCAGGCTGCCATGTTTTACGCGCGAATGTCTAATGTGACTAGGACTTGGAAACTCATTATACTTGGGCCTTATTCACGATTTTGAGGGGGAAAAACACTCGATTTAAGGGGATTTTTCAGAGAAAAAGAAAAGAGAGGAGATCATTAGAGAGAATTGAAGCTAAACAACGCAAGTTGGGAGGAGAAATTGAAGAATTTAAGAGATTGAAGGCTTCAACTTACTTCTCTCAAATCCAGTTATGTATTTTATTTTATTTCTTGTCTTTAGTTTTTATTTTAATTCCATGAATAGCTAAACCCTTATTACTTGGGACGATTTATGGATCTCAATTGTGAACTTTAATCCTATATGAATGGATTCGAATTTCTAGCAATTGACTGTGTGTTAATTCTATGTTATTGGGTTATTTTATTTGCCTTTATGATCAATTGGTGAATTTATCTATTGGTTTATGTTTGATTCGAGAGAGGAGAACATGAATTAGATTTAGACAACCTAGAACACTAATTTAGACAAGATTTAGAGATAAACTTGTGGTTAGTGTGATCACATAGGTGAAATTTCGAGGAAACCTATTAGAATTTCTTGTATGAATGCGTTCATGAAGATTGAAAACGAATTTGCCTAGAGATAGGTAAATTGGCCCGATTGAATATATTTAATTATTGTCGAGAGAGATAGTTATTTAATTTAGGAAATTCGATCGTTAGCACAAGTTAATTATTTTGGATCAATGAACATAGGGTTAAGGGGATCAATTGGGTGAAGTAATGAGTCCCAAGTCTTTAAATACTTTGATTTAATCTACAAATCCTTTTAATTCTTGCATAATAGATTTAGTAGAGTATTATTCTCCTAGCATTCTGTTTAAATTTAGCATTATTACGCCCATTAATTTGATCCATCAAATAAAGTGATAAATTGACAAATTTCGGTACTCAAAACAAGTCCCCGTGGGATCGACACGTGGATTCAAATCCACTTTACTACTTGTTTGACACCGTACACTTGCGGGTCGCATTTTAACACTGATATAGAAGCGAACACATATTGTCAAAAAAAAACCTTAAAGGGTGTTAGGATATGTGTAAAAATGGATTTTTATGTGTTTTTATGTGATATAGGGGAGAGAATGAGTGGAGTTAAATGATGAAGATTTGTATAGTACAAGTAGGTCCCACGAAATATGTGGATCTGAAATAAGAGAGAGAATTAGTGGGATTGAAAATAATATGTAAAAATGTGTAGAAAAATGGGCTTTAAATCTTCTCCTATTCTTGGGAAGACATATTCATTATTCCCCAAAATAACCTAATCGGATCTTGCTACATCACCATAATAGATGCCATAATAGTTGACATAATAGACATGTGGCATGATCCTATAATTTCAACTACTCCATCACTTTTAGATGGATGGTTATTAAATATGTCAACTGTTATTATGTCAACCATTACATTCATTATGGCAGTCTAACATTTCCCTAACCATAATTGGTCATTCATACTTAGTTCGTGCGAAGGTTAAACCAAACACTATCAAGTATTGTTGCATGTGCTAAACAACAATCATATTCTTGCATGTGCTACACCTTGTTTCATTTCGTCCATGCAACTCTATTCTTGTGAGACTTCGCTTTAGAGTCAAACCCCTCAGACCTTCCTCCAAGAAGAAGAACATGCCGGCAAACGAGTACAACGACGAACACTTCGTTCAGAAACAACGAAATCCCAGTCCACACGAAAATCGTTCGCCTCCAATTCCATATACCCCTCTTTAATCTAGGAAGTTTGGATTCTGTATCGAGTGAAGCGGTGTATATTTCAGATTCAGCTCTTTGTTCAAGAACAGGCTGGCTTTTGAAACGAAGCATCGTGGGATAGCTCGAACTAGCTAGTACTTCGTTTCTTGCCGACATGCTCTCTACCCTAACCTACGTGAAAAACTCGAAAAAACTATCAGAATATATGATTTTTTTGAACAACAGAATTTATGATTTCTATAGGCAAAAAAAAAAAAAAAAGAAAAAAGAAGTAACGCTATTTATTGTGAGTACAGAGGCATCAGTATCCTCGTTGACATTTCTTAATTTGACAATAAAGAGGTATGTACATGAGCATTTGTAAACGTCTCCTCTGTTTTGACAATTCATGTATCAGTTGAGTAGAGTTGAATATCTGTTTATAATAAATAACATTATTCTTGAAACAAAAAAAAGATAGGATTTTGGGGTGGGGTGTGGGGATAAGAACTAATGTACCTGGAAGATTCCGAGTTTGCTGTTGTAATCAGACTCGGGCAATGTCAGTGAGACATGGAAATGCAACTTGTGATTATAAGGAATACGCCGTGATTTTACGTTAGAGACGATGCAATGGGAACAACAGCAACGGGCTCGTTTTAGTGCAATCGAAATTGAGGATTTCACTGGTTTGCATTGGTTCTTCTACCACATTTCTCATTACAAGACTACCAAATACAAACCCCGAGACGAGAAGACCGAATAGCACGAACAAAAATAGAACATGCATGAAATGGCCCAACCGAGCCTCAACACCATTCTCAATGCCGATTTTTGCGCTCTCAACTGACTAAACACGAAGGCGATCAAGATTGAGCATGAGGCATTGAATACTCCGATCGAGCAGCCTTTTCTTCCAAAAGTTGAATAGCAAATTGGGAAAAGTGAAAAATCTCATAAAAAGATTGATTTGAAAACTGGCCATTTTGAGCATTAGTACTGCCAAGAAAGCCATGCTCTCTGCAGGAAGGTTCATCAGTTTCGACAAATGAACTAGCTCATTGCTTGAAGTTACAGAGTTTTTGTACTTCACAGGCACAAAGTTATCAGCAATGTTTACATCGCTATCGTCGAAAGTAGAGTAATCCAATGGTCGGGGTGATTTTCGAGCTATCACTAACTTCTCAGCTCCAAGAAGTAAATAATACTTGATCGATTTGGCAATGACATCTTGGGACATGCCATTATTATTTTCATCAATGTCATCAATATTTCTGTGAAGAATTGAGTCATCCATTGATGATATTATGAAGGTTCAAAAGCATAAAAGTGAAAGAAGAATGAGAAAATAGGCTCATGTGAAATTGGGTTCAATGGAAAATATCCCGCTTTATGGGAGGGAAATCATGAATTTTTGCTACCTTCATCTTGTTGGGGTGCTAAAAATGTTAACGTCATTAGGTTACTCTCCTAAGCTCGTTAATCTCCAACGAGCTATTGGATTTGATTAAGACTGAAAAATGAACAGGGATTTCAAGATTGATATGCTAAAACGAGCTACCCTCTTGTCAAATTAAATATCATAAGGTATAATTTTGGCTGAAAGATTGTAAAATAAATACAAGAAGTGATTCGACAATTAACAACAAGAAGCAGCAATGTGGAGAAAGAAAAATGCTATGTGACATTGAGAAAGAAAAATGCTATGTGACATTCTGTATGTATACTATAGAATACACTGTACTGACGATAAAAGAATGTGAAATGACTATCTTATCCTCCTCCTATTACAAGAGGACGATACACTACGTACATATATAACATTGCCCGCCGATAAATTCATTCTAATAGTGATAATGTTATCTTAAAGAATCAGACACTTTTCAATATAATAGTTTTATAATTGGATTTGTTTTAAAAATTGTTAAAAACGCATTGGTCCCAAAAATTTAACCCCCATTTGGGGTCTTGGCACACGATCCCACATCTACTCCTTGATTTTCAGTGCAACAAATAATATCCCCTTCCTTTATCGACTGACCGAGAACTGAAATATATTCTTTTTGAGAACCATATTTACTTCAACCGTGTTGTGACAATTAATTGAGAAGAGTTGATTTGTGATTTTGAATGCTATCTTTTTTTTTTTTTTTGACCGGGGGGAAATCGGTTGGAATCAAACCCAGGCCCCTGCCTGGAAACGAAAGCGTCGGACTACTGGACTCTTGTTCGATTCCCGAATGCTACCTTAAATGTAAGATTGAAGGGGCCAAAGCAATTAATATTACATCACCAAATGAGTACTCAAATATAAAATACTTTATAATCACATACTACATGGATTCGAAAAATATCACTTATACATCACCACTCAACTTTGCTTAATTTTGGGGGAAAAAATCCTATTAAAACTTTCAAGAAAACATTTGTACAAGTATAACATCAACCAATTCCTAACCATGTGCCGCCATTCAATCTAACTTTACATCATAAAGATCTGGAAGAAGCCTACTTGCTGAAGCATGATCCCGATTTTCATCCTTACTTAACGAAGACATCGATGAATCAATCCATGGCCCATCGGCCGAGATGCTCTTTTGCTCCTTGCTATCTTGCGAGTATGTCGACGCAATTTGGCTGTCCTGCGAGAGTCTCTCAAATGCTTTAAACCGAATCTCCTCGCTTGGCGTACGATGCATGATTTTGGATGGTTGAACGGCGAGTTTGCCTTGGAGCATTTTTACCACAGACGACATGGATGGTCTAAGTGAAGGAGATGGATTTGTGCACAATAGTGATATATTTAACATTCGCATGGCCTCTTCTTCAGAATAGTTTGAGCCAAGGATAAGGTCCACGAGGTCTAAAAGGTTACCTTGCTCTTGTAACACGTAAGCCTTCACATTCAGAAAATGTAACAAGAGAAAAGACAGTTAGAATCTAACATTACTACAGTGCTCAATTTAACTATCATTGGGGAAGGAGTTATTATTCCTCATTTTTTTAATGTAAATTCAGCTCTTTGCGTCCGATAGCTGACGTGTTGATCCGTGCCAACAAGTTAGAATAGTAATACCTCTCCACATGGGAAGGAGAACATTCTTTTAAAGGAAACATAAATCTTTAGTCGACATCAAAAGGATGAAGAATTACCCAATCGAGAAGGTAGATGAACTCCTCTTTTGGCCGATAATTAGTGTTGCTTTTGCCGCTTACAATTTCTAAAACAACTACTCCAAAGCTATAGACGTCTGCTTTATCTGTCAAATAACCCCTCATTGCATACTCGGGAGCCATATAACCTCTGAAGAAATACAAATACTTCTATTATTTTGTTAGAGAAAGATTGCGCGTAAATAAACCACAACTCAGTTGTCACCATTTCAATAGAACTATGTATAAGATGAAGAATAGGGAGAGGACAAGGCTCACATTGTTCCAGCAATTCGCGTACTGATGTGTGTGTTTTCTTCTTCATCGAGCTTTGCCAAACCAAAGTCTGATATCTTAGCATTTAAGCCCTTGTCGAGAAGCACATTTGTTGCCTTTATGTCCCTATGGACAATCTTCAACCGAGATTCCTCATGAAGATACGCTAGCCCTTTAGCTATTCCCAAGCATATTTTTTTTCTTGTCGACCAGTCAAGGTTTAACCGTTGATCATCAGGACCTAAACATAAGAGACCACGTGACATTGAATGGCAGAAAACAATGTCAATTTAATAGGTAGGCAAATATTTCTTCTTACTCGTGTTGTACTTTACTTGGTAGTTCTGACTAACTAGCACTACCAAGCTACGTTATTTTTTTTAATTGTGGACCCCTATTTACTTGGTAGTTCATAGGTTGCATGTAGTACCAAGTGCTTAATACAAAAGGAATACTATAAATTTTTCTGAAAGGTAGATAAGCTAGTAAAGTATTTACCGAATAGGGCTCGGGCGAGGGAATTATTTTCAAGGTATTCATATACAAGCAGCAGTTGATTCGCTTCTATACAACACCCAAAGAGCTTTACAAGGTTGGGATGTTGTAGAGCTGATATCATGCCTATTTCATTGATAAATTCACGGTTTCCTTGCTTCGATCTGGAGGAGAGTTGCTTAACGGCGACGATCATCCCATCTGATAGGACACCCTGAAAAAACAAGACGAGATTATGTACAAGGATGTTGTTTAATAGATTTCCAGAAAGTTACCGGGAGAGAATAGAGATGAAAACAAATTATAACTACCTTGTAAACAGGGCCAAATCCTCCTTCTCCAATCTTGTTAGCACGGTCGAAGTTGTTTGTAGCAGCTTTGATTTGTCTTAGAGTAAAGTGACCGGTTTGAAGGTCAAGGGCTCGAAGTTCTATCTCAAGAAGATGACATAAAATTGTCAAGTGAATAACACTTTGTACAGGCAAAAATAGAAACAACAATATAACTGATTAGTGCTGATTGGCTATGAATATAGTCTCAACAAGCATAGAGAAGAGAAATTAAGATTTTTAGGTTCGTCACCTGGATCTTCAATGTCTCTTCCTCCAAGATAACCTTTCATCCAAAGTAGGGCTAAAATGAAAAACACGACCACAAAAGAAGCAACTACAATCCCAGCAATAGCTCCACCAGATAGCCCTCCGGTATTAGGATCATAATCTACAAGGTAGTAATAATAATAATAATAATAATAATAATAATATAGAATTGTGGATCCCACAAAAATGCATATATACTAACTTGGTGTTACAGCTATCGCAGATATCAAGGGTCCATACACCCCGCTTTGGGGGATGGCCGTCGTGCCCTTTCCCGTCCAGTACAAATGGATCTCCAGTGTGCTTCCATTAACTTGAACATTAAAATCCCTATAAATACCTTTCCTAACGCCATTAGCTTCCTTTGTAATATCAAAGTCCGTCAAAAGAACCTCCCCCTAAGTAAAAAGTCAAATGAACATCAACCATAAATACAATCGCTGGTAATGAAATCAAAAAATGTTGCTAATTGAAGCAACTTACTTGGATTGCCACATCAAATAGCCGCCTCCCAAGGCTACTATAGGTGGAGTCATTAGTATAAATTATTTCAGCAAAATGGAGACGCACTGTATAGCTACCACTTCGCAAGCAAAGTCCATAATACTTGAGTGAAGAAGGGGCGAGACGAGCTGTTTGATAAAATTCTGGACCAGTCATCGGTAGAGAAGCATTATTAGCCACAATATATAGGCCCCTCTCATTGCTCATATACACCCCCGTGCTGCTATATGCCCATCTATTGTTCGACTCAAAGTGCGCTGGACCTGCCGCACTTAAATTCTCATCGTATTCATTTTCATCAACTGTAATCCTTCGTCCTCCACAATTTATAAAGAATGAATAATCTGCAAGTATAATAAAGGGATCTGCATTCAGTTGATGTCTTTTCATGAAGAATAATTATGCTTATCAGCAGTTCTCTTTCAATCAGCGACTATTAACATTGGCTGGTGTTGTGGAGACTACTTGCTAGTGCTTTATGGCATTACCACACCAACTAATGTTAAATAGCCACGTAAAATATTGACGTCAACACTGCTTATGAATAATTAGTCTTTCTTAAAAGAAATATTACAGTCGGGGTCAGGGCAAGGGAAGTCCCTCTTCAAACACCATGGAGTTCTGTAAAAAGTCACAATTTCAACAGTATTAGCAAGAAACGATCGAATGATCAAACAAAATACGATTAGGAATCGATAAAGTTTTCAATATACTTACGAGTCACCGGTCGAACTTGAATGACTGGCAACTAAATTCCTATTAAAGAAGGAGAAATATTTGAGCAATGATAATCGCAAATTAAAATAAACGGTTAAAACGTAGAGAAACTTACACAAGAGGGAACTGGCAACCGGTTTGTTGTGCCTCTGTAAAGTTGTTGTATGATATATCACTGCACATACAAATTACTTTTAAGGCTTTATGTATTTTATTTATTTTTTCCAAGATTGCTATGCAAAGCACAAGTAATTTTGCTTACAAATTCCGCTGGCTATCCAGAATCCATTGAGGTACTGCCCCACTTAGCGAGTTATGCGACAGAAACCTAATCACAAACAACAAATATGTCAACTTCTATGAAGAGCTAATGAAAGAAAGAAACTTATTATTCAAAGAGTAGGATACTTACATGAATCGCATTCGCGTCAATCCCTGAAGTCCATCTAGGATTCGACCACTCAAATTGTTGAAACTCAGGTCTCTGACCATAAACATTTCAAAATAGAAACATTAGACAAGTAAACAACATTAACTGTTTGTGTTTGTATCCAGCAGTATATGCATCTATATCAATGTCGACGATAGAACGACTTACAATGTATCTATATTCACCAAGTCTCCTATAAAATCTGGGATTTGACCAGTAATCGAGCAATTCCTCAATATCCTGTATCACGACAAGAATTTAAGAAATGTACGTGCCAAAAAAATACATCTAATCAAAATTATTTTTTAAGTTTTTTCCTTGATATGATACTATACTCACAAGTATCGCATGGCGGTCATATTTGACAAATCTGGAAAACTCATGCTTGGTCCACTCAAATCAGATATCCTCCTGACAACCAAAATGCTCAATGCTCAGTTCTGAGTTTTGAAATTATTTTCAGTTTTCCAATTTTTTTTGGTGTTCACAGCATTTTTTTACGTATTTTCACAATTTCTTTTTTCCTTGTTTCCAAAGCATATATAACTATATAAGTAAAGAAATTTCACTGTTCTGAAAAACCGAAGACAGTGAAAAGCCTTTGCAAACAAAATATTTCGGCTTACAATTCTGTCAAGTTCTTCAACAAGGATATTGTAGAAGGAATGGGGCCCTCCATTGACGTGCCTTGCAAATCTCTGCGACAAATTAGATATTCTATTAGCTTAATACAAAGACAGAAATAAGTTATGAAGATCAAGTAAAAACTACGGAAAACACAATAGGGTACTCACAATCTAATCATTTTGGTCCAGTTGCCGATCAAACTAGGTATCCTTCCTGATAATCTGCTACCATCAATCCTACTGCACACAGGTCAAAAGTTCGACTAAGTATAGATGTAACTTTACTACACACCAACTGCTTATGAGGACCACCAATGTGTGAATAATAGTTAAAGTGTGATTTGAGATGTGTTGTTAATATTGAAGTCTGACTTTGCCCGAGTTGTGGAAGTTAAAAACCAAGAAAGGCAAATTTAGCATGACTTACAAATCAGTCAAGTTCTTTAGATTGTCATATTGCTCGGGTATTGTCCCAGTGAAATTATTTGCAGAAAGAACGCTGTAAAGATATCTCCAGTATTAGCATATCCGATTTCTTAAAGAAAGTAATCAATATAACTTTTTGTGAGCATATAACAATTGATCTCACAGTCTTCTCAAATTTCTCAAACTTCCAAGACTTGGTGGAAGATTTCCTTCGAGCAGATTATCGTCCAAAACCCTGTCAATAAAATTCACATCATAATGATAACCGATAACACAATTCCTTCGATAGATAAAATTACTAAAATGAACTCACAGCTCTTCCAAAGTATCAATGTTGGCAATTTCACTTGGGATTGTACCGCTAATACGGTTTCCAAGAAGCGATCTGTTATGAAAATAATCATATCATGATTATAATCAACCACTTCGTAGGAAGATAAGATTTTTGAGGTCCTATTAACAAGAACTTACAATATAGTAACACGAAGCTGACCAAAGCTTCGAGGAATCGACCCATTGATATAATTACGAGATAGATCTCTGACACGAGAAAAAAGTTAAGTTAATTTTTTTCTTTATATATTAAAACAATTCTACAAAGAACACAAATTTTGCTACTTACATCTCTTGCAAATAAGTAAGATTGGTAAACTCTTCAGGCAAGGTTCCAGTCAAATTAAGACCCTTCAACTGGCTGTACATAGCAAAACAGAAGAATTAAATCCAAAATATTACTTAAAAATTTCCGAAGATTTGATTAAGTGCATAATCATTACAATGTGGGAAATGAGACAAAAGGGTAAGAGCATACATGTGTGTAACATGACAAACAGTGTTGCTAACAAAGGAACAATTACAAGTGATGTTGCTGACGACTCGTCTTTCCCAAAACGTCCTGTTAGCACCAGTGCCCTCCATGCAAGATCTTCGCGTAATGTTCCAGAATCTGTTCTGTAATCTCGACGATATTGTTTCGAGAACTTGTACTGCAAAGCACAAATCAACCATAGCATACATCAGGGATCATAAAAATCTACTTCACTGTTGAGTGGCGGATCTAGAATTATGATTTTTTAAAGCATAATATTATAGCATAAACTTTATATTATTAGAAAATATCTTCAGGTGTATTATATACTAGAAAACTTTTAGATTTATAAGATGTGAAATGAAGAACAAAATTACAAAATACAATATATTTGTATACAATTCGTTTAAGTTTTAATACAGTTTTCTCAACATACACGATTCCATCGGGTCTCTGCTATTCGAATAACCTTTGGTTCAATTTTCGTATTTAAATTTTACCAGGAAAAATTTGTATTTTAAGAAAAAATGATTTTTTCTTTTTTTAAAATTCAGGCAGTGGGGACAGCTGCCTTCATTGATCCATAGTAGTTCCGCCAGTGGTACTGTTCTATTTGTGTTTCATTGATCCATGGTGAATTGTCAGCATTTTCAACATTTTGACGTAATTCCATCAAAAACATTTTGAGCTTTACTTACAAAATTTCTTGAAAGATGTGTTTTCAAAAATATAAAACTAAACAAGTTTTGAGTGTCATAAAAAATCCAAAACTGAAAACAGTTTGAAAACAAGATATGTGAACCTAGACCCTAATCTTTTCTAAATAATTAAACCATGGGTCCCAGTTCTTTAGGAATATTGATTATTTACCGTTCATTATCTTATCCCAACAGCAATTATATTATATTAAACAGAATTTGAACATAGATATCCATTATTGATATGAAAAATAATTGCCACATATACAAAAATAAAAATAAACCCAAACCATAAACAAGAAAATGTTCCAAAGATGATCAAATAAGCTGGTAATTCAATACCTATGACTATAAATTCCCAAGATTTTGGGGTGGGCGGGAGAGGGGAGGGAGGGGAAACAATTCCCAGATTAACTTCCATAATCGAGATGCTACAGTTACAAAAATGAAAACTTTCTGCTACAGATACCCGTAGAAGAATATCAAGAGAAAAAATGTTTAATTTCCTTAGCAGAAACACAGAGGAATGTGAAAGAGTGTACCTTCATCTTCAGGAAGCAGTTGTGCAACTGACGTACAAACCAGAGATGCATAAAAACCAAAAAGAATAATTTTCACAAAATCTGTTCTTGTTTTATCCTTCTGGGCAAGAAAAAACTCCATCAAAACTCTTCTTCTGTTCAATCCAGGCCAAGAATTGATTTTATCACAAACCCACAAAGTACCTACATAGAAATATACACAAATGTGTACATATTTGTGTCAATTTCATCAATGGCCCACAGAATCAGTTAACGCAGACGAAGAAAAATCAAAAGTTGAATAAGCAAAAAGAAGTAAAATGTGGGCTTGGTTTGAAAGTTTGCAATAAGGGAACCCGGGATAGAGAAATAGGAATTGCAGAAAGGAAAGAAAAAATTGGGGGTTAAAGCGGTTGAAAGTGTGTTAATGAGAGACAAAAATCAAGAAATTGTATTTTTGCTTATTTAAAAGATTTTTAAATAATATTTTTAATTTTAGCTGTTTGACTTTTCTGCGTCTGCCCGTTTGGGTGAATTGTGCCTTATGATTTGTATGATTTTGAATCATTAACCTAATCGAGTTTTTAATTTGACCAGCCATGGGATCCGCGTACAGTTTCGGACTTTCTTTTGAGAGAACAGTGAACAGAGAAGAATTGGAACAAATTCTTCAATAGAGTTCATACGTGCATGGGTGGGTCGTGGGGCCATTCACTTTGAAGTTTGAGGCTTTGTTCTTTGTAGCATAAATATTATTTATTCGAATTATAAGTAAATTGTGTGATTGAAAATAAAAGTTAATATATTAAAAAATGTGAAATAATTGTGTGTGGTTGAAAATGAGGAGAAATTTTTTTTTGTGTTAGATTGTAAAATAAGGCCTGAATTGAGTGAAAACATTTTGATGTCTGATTATGACTGCTAATCATGAATGCGGGAAAGAAATACTATTAGAAACTAGTATTAAAGAAATTTATCAAATCAAGTCGAAAAGTGTCAAACAAAAAAATTTAACTTAATTTGATGAAATTTTTCACTCTTAAATTTAATATTTATAGAACATACCCATTTGATACAAGTTTGATCTCTTTAAAATTAAAATTTTCAATTTTCATCTCCAATTATTCATTTGATTGATTAGACAATTAATTAATGTAATTTTTTATACCACTTTCATCTACTTTCTACCATACATTTAAACCATTTTAAAACTATTTTAAATAAAAATATCTATCAAACATACCTCAACGAGAATAACAAATTATAATAAATTGACAAACAAGAATCCGAAGCGTATGAAGAATTGAAAAAATTGATGAGTATCTTTTGTGTAAAATGGGGACGAAAAATGGTTTTCTTAAAAATGTGAAGATAAATGTACACTTAGACATCTTCTTCCCAATTAGAGAAAACTCTCTTCTTTCTATATACATTATTAGTTGATAGTGGTTAAGGTCGACCCTGAGATATTACGGAGACTTCCGTCAAATTTGATATGGAAGGCCTTTTTTCATGATAACTTTAAATCGGGGTCCAACTACATTTTAAGATAAGAATTCCCAATTACGGCACTATTTTTATAGCCTTTCATTTAATTGGTCATGGGCTCGCCAGTCTGGGGACAATGCATGTAGCTGGAAATTTAATTGTTGACAACTGTGAGTTGTCTACATTTTTCCTCAATAATTTTGTTTGTGCATGTCTCATGTCGGCATGCATATTAATAGTAGTATGTTAACATACTTTTATTAATGTATTTTTTCTCTTTTTTTAAAAATTTAAATTTAGTCAAGTAAATTACATTTACATATCTTATAAGATTTATTTATATTATTAAATGTTCACCATCCAATTTTATTAATTTATACACTAACACCCACTAAAACGGAGGCTAATGGCGCATATTGAAAGCAATCCTGCATGTGAATGTCGTTGACATATGTTAATATATCTTTATTAGAAGTCAAATTTCAATAATAAAGAAGGGAAAAAGAAAGGTTGAATTTCCACCCTGCAATGAAAAAGAATCCATTTTCAATGAAAGAACGAATCGCCGTACGTTTTATTATATTCCTTTTATGCAATGGAGAAATTATAATAAATTCTTTAAAATTAACAATTTTGGGTCAAATTTTAACAAATTAATTGTCTTTAATTTTCATCTTTACGTACTATAAAGTCAAAACATATAATTTGACCATAGAAAGAGACAGTTGTCACGATTAGAATTACAATAAATAATTATATCATATGAATTATTTTCCCCCGTAAACTATGGCAAGAAAATTCTGAGATGTTTCGTCGTTTTCTTTTCGGTTTTCTTATTTTAATCCAAGAAAAATACAAAAAAAAAAAAAAAAAGAAAACTATCAAAATTTAATGTATCATTAAATCATCGAGCAAGTGGATTGACCATTGAAAATGAGATATCCCATTTTACATTATTGGTATTGAATTATAGAGTAATGTTATTTCTATGTGGATTTTTTTTTTTTGTTCTTCTTGTTCTTTTTTTTTTTTTTTGATAATTTCTCTGTAGAATTTTTTTTTAATAAGAAAATACAGCAATTTCTATGTAGAATGTTAAAATGTTGTAAAAGTGATATTTATTTCCCATTGTCATCCCGGTTTACAAACTTTTGGCAAACATTTGTAAATTTCTGTGTAAATAGTGTATTAATTTTGTGAATGTAAAGTCTTAAACTACATTACTTGTACAAATAAGATTATATACAATATATTATACTTTTAGGATTTTTTTTTTTTTTTTGAAAAACTTGTAGGATGTGTTAAACCTTGTGACTTGTGATAAAGATAGTGAAAATATCTCACTTCAAGTGAGTAAATCGAGAGAGAGAAAAAATGATCAATGTGAAATAAGAGATAAGAGGCCGACACTATTTTGAAAAATTAATAAAAAGATGGAAAAGAAGAGAGAGAGAAAATGATTCTACGAGATTTTATGGTCATATCTCTCTCATATCACATGTGTACCGTACACATTATTGTACTGGAAACACGAAGTGATTAGTATTGAATGATATAAATACATAAGAATAAGTATTTTAATAGCATCATAAATGCTTTCGTATAAAATCAAATAGGTTACGTGCTTCATATTAATAACGAAAAGCTATTTAAAAAAAAAAAACGATTCTACCCTAATGTTGTACTTGATCACAAATTTACATGATTTGATTATTTTTTTTCTAATTTTCCAAAAGTGTTGTATATTTTTTGATTGATTTAGAAAGTAACTTTTCAAATATCTCTACAAAATACTACTCCTAAAAAATAAATAATAATGTATGGCATCATAATATTTAATTATTTTTTCTCTTGATTCATTGAATTTTGGATTATATGTACGGAGTATTATATCTAGTATTGACTAGCCTCTGCCACTACTTCCTTGCAAGAAGCCATAAATGTCTTTATTGGAAATTATGTCCTTGTTCAAGTTGAAGAGTAAATCGAGACATCTTTGAAAATTTCAGCTACAAACTATTTGCTAGAAATCAAAGTTTTCAGGAACGAAGGTATAATTACGATGGGATGATTGAATGGGGCATGAAATTATGAAACACTCCATTTTACCAAATGTTAATTAGGTAATGAAATTCATGGGCTACTTCTTTAGAACTCCTGAATGTAGTGCATGAAGTTGATGCTAAGGGTGTTACGGAGGCTGTTAATGCATCGAAAACAGACCTATCGAAGTTTGGAATTCTAGATCGTGACTGCAAGTCTCTCCTACAAGGATGAGGAAGTCAAAGTGTTAGATTGGCTTGTCCTCAAGCTAATAGAGCTGCACATGAATTAGTTAGGAATTCTTTACGCTATTCTAATCCATTGCTTTGGAACGAGATGCCCACAATGTTATAAAATAGTATCATGTATGATTCTCTGATTGGTAATAGTTCGTAGAAGAAAATGAGAAAACGATGATTTGACAACTTATCCTTTTAAGACCAATATTCTTTTATCATATTAGTAATGAAGATAATAAAGTCTCCTCGCATGGGAAGGACAATGGCATAAGTGCAGTTAAGTAGTATATTGAATAATATAAATAGATAAGAATAAGTGTCTCAACAGCATAAGTAATATTCTCATAAAATTAACAATTATAAAATGAAACACAGTTCTACTTTATATCGAATAGATATTTGTTTTAAAAGAAAAAAGACACAATTCTACTCTAACTTTGTTCGTGATCACACATTTTCATGATTTGGTTATTTTATAACTTTCGAAAAATTTTGCATACTTTTGATTGATTTAGAAATTACCTTTCCAAAGATTTCTACAAAACAAGGAGTAACATAATGTGAAAAAGTTAAAAAAAAAAAAAATGTAAGGCATCATAATATTTAATTATTTTTTTTTCTGTCGATTTATTGAATTTTACATGTATTTATATCTAGTAGCGTTGACTCTCTTTGTCAACGAATGACTTGCGAGAAGTCATAATCAATTGCATGAAGTATTTAATTATTCTTGTTATCCAAAGCGCGTAAATTGAGACACCTTTGGCACTTTCAACTACAAATTAATTGCTGGAAATCAAACCTTTAAGGATTGAAGGTCTATAAGGATTATAGTCTTTATAAGTATTTTTATTTTTATTATGACACACTAATTACAAAATACTTCCTATTGTCCACAGTCAATAAAAAGAGGGAAAAGGCATGGCCTAGCCATAAGGGGGAGGCCTGGCATAGAAGGCAGGCAGGAAAACGTAGTCCAGTCACCAGTGCGAAAAAGTGTGAGCCTTTTAGTTGGATTATTATTATTATTATTATTATTATTATTATTTTTTTTTTTTAGGTTAGATTAGTTGTACTTGTTATTTTTAAAGTTGGGCCAAATTATTTAAAAAAATTCACTTGTGTTAATTTTGTAACCTAATCGTAGGAATTGATAGTATTTTTATAAGTATTTGTAATTTTTAATATTTTAAATGCTATATTTTTATTCGAAAACTGAAAAAGACATTAAAGTTTATATAAAATTTACCAAATATGTATTTATTTATCACTCTATAATAATTAAATTAATAATAAAAAAATTAAAAAGATCTTTCTACGCCTAGGCTTTCAACGCCTGATGCTTGGCTTCCCCTCCTTGTCACGCCTCACACCTTTTAAAATGTTTTAGACTAGTAAAATGCCGGTAAGTAGCACATGCGCACACACACACACACACACACACACATATATATATATATATATATATATATATATACACACACGGGACAACGCAAAGTTTTATATCTTACTGAATTATAAATGAGCGGTTTTGGACGTATATCACAACATACTATTCCAAGAGATATCCTCTTGAGGTTGAGTGACTTGTGGTTGTGTAGTGCTATCTTTACTAAGGACTATGGATGCGTTTTTATTTGGTTAGCATTAAGCACTTATTGGAAAATGAGGGAGTATTTTGCAACTCCCAAAGACACGCCCCCTTTAATTTATAACCGTACGCAAGAGTGATTTGGCAGTCCATGTAGTATGGATTTATTGTTTTCGGCTTTCTGTGAATTAGATATTACCTCGACATTGCATGATACAGGTGAACTGATCATATCAATACTGAAATAATTTATACTTAGTGAGTATATAATTAATAAAAATCGTGTCTCCGTGAGTATTTAGAATAGTTCTATCATAAATTATTATGACCATAAGCCATGGCACACCCGGGTGTACCGGAACATTATCATAGTAAAGCATTGGCAAAAAGTGACTTTTTAATAGAGTAATAGTATTATTAGTAGAAATTCTAAGTCTTCGTTAATATGCATGGTTCAGTCCCCGAAGCCTGAATAATTCCAAGTGGACCTTCTCTACCTAGCCATCTGCCCCCACACATTAACTTTTCCGATAGAGACCGTCTACTTGTCACGCTTCCACAATAATCGCGTTTATGATCAATGGATAGCGTCTTCAAATTTCAATCTATTTCATTAATGCATAAAATTGGTATCAACACCATCAAGAATATATTATCATCTCTTGATCTTAATTTAAACGTTTCCCGCTCCGACCATGTTCTTATCACAGCTCGCTATCGTTTTTCTAACGATACTAATTTGCTCGACGAACCTTGGACGCTCTGCTACTCTACATCCCGATGAAGGTAAAATATTTCGTCGTTAAATTTTTCTTTTTTCCTTTTTTTTTGGGGAGAATCTCGAAGAGAATAGCCATTTTTGTTGTGAATATTTGCAGTGGATGCATTGAGGCAAATAGGAAGTACACTGGGGAAGAAGTGGGATTTCAGTGTGGATCCATGTAGTGGAGAAAGGAATTGGACTACTAATGAACCTAAAGGATTCGAGAATAGAGTTAACTGCAATTGCACCTTCGCAAATAACACTATTTGCCATGTAGTTGGCATGTAAGTACCTATTCCTTCTTTGCATTTTTTTGCCCTCGACTTGGATTGTTGGTGCCTCCATTAGTCATTCTATTATAATAATGGATTGGCAGGCGGCCCAAGGGATAGGCGACTTAGGCGATCTTCTAGGGCCCTCGAAAGTCAGAAAATCATTTTCCATTTTTTTGAATATGTATAAAAGGCCCACAAATATGAAATTTCGCTATATATAAATAAATTCAATTATAAGTATTGGTCATTCAAAAATTATAAGTATTGGTAAGGCTCCAAATAACATTTCACTTAGGGCCCCTAAAAATCTCGGGTTGCCTCAGAGATTTCATATATGCTTTCTGTGTTCTTTAGACCATTCCGGACAATAAAGCACTGCACATTGCTAAATTAATATATCTAATTGTGTATATAAATTATTTTGATGGGACGAAGCAATACAACGAATGAAATGAAAATTTGACTTATGTAAAAAATGTTCATATAAAAGACACGAGATATGTTCCTAATATTTTAACATTGTTTGTGCGACATCCTCATGCGACATAAAATAGAGTTGAGATCTACTATCATCTTAACTATTTCAGCTAATTAAAACATTTCACATTTGCATTTTATGGTATATGTATGACATTTTGATCGGATATGGTACATATAGAGTTTCAGTGAGCGGTGAATTTATTCAAAAATTAGCAAAGCTTGATGTTAAAACATCGAAGATTTGACCATCACATAAATATGTTCTTTGTTGTATTCCAGTGTTTTCTATTTTTAATTTTCTTACTGGCAGGAAAATTTTGGTATAAATAGTCATTTTGAGCGGTTGTGAAAATATATTAAAATATCGAAAATGTAGAAAATACAATCGTTGTCTTTTGAAAACTTTAAACAAATACAAAAATCAACCCGAGGACCAATCTTACTCTAGTAGTCTAGTACGGTGATTGAAGGCTATTATTATGATTTAGCACATGGTCTTAATTTTGCGTGCATCCGAAAGTGCGAATCATTCTGTTCATGTGATTGCTATATCAGGCTCCTTATTAGAAATAGAAAGGAATATTTATCGTCCTAGATTTACGATGAAATCAATGAATAATATTTTTCCCCTGTCCCAAACAAATAAAAAATAATAATAACAATAATAATAAATTTCCTTTTTATTTTTTGCTGTTTCAAATCTCTAAAATTGTGCTCTTGATGCAGTCTGCTAAAATCGCAATCTCTTCAAGGGACTGTGCCCCGTGAACTGGTTAGACTCCCTTTCCTCCAACATATGTAAGTCCATACCTTTTTCCTGTTACACACAGAAGCACAAGAATCCAGTTTTTTTCACCCTCCTTGAACATTACCTTCCTTTGAAAAGATGAATTTGGAGGCCAAAAAATTGAGAAATCTCAATTTTTTCTTTTCGGTTTCATATTATTCTATATTTATTGAGAGCTTCAATTTGAATCTTATTTCAATATTATTTTAAAATTTACTTATTTTACAAATATATAAATAATTTATCACAACCCATTAAAAAAAAAGTAATTTATCATAAAAATATGTAATTTTTTTAAAATAGTAAAAAATATAGATCAACTAATAATAGAATAAAAAAAAAAAAAAATTGAGTTTTTTCAACTTTTGGCCCCCGAATTCACCATGCCAAAGGAGGGAACAAAACTGGACTCCAAAGTCCAAACACAGAGTACGATTACTTTACTTAATTGTGCATGAACTTGAATTTCCATTATACACAGTGATCTCAGTCGGAATTACCTCAACGGCACCATCCCTAAAGAATGGGGCACCTTTCAACAGCTCGTAAACATGTATGACACTCTACAGTTCCCAAAATTCTTTCTGTAAATTCATATTTTTCTGTATGTAATTGTGTGTGCGTGTGTGAAGCAATTATTGGGCTGTACTTACATTATAATTTTGGTTCACTGCAGTTCCTTGTTGGCAAATCGTATTACGGGTTCAATTCCGGGTGAACTCGCCAACATCAGTACTCTAACGGATCTGTAAATCTCTCAACAATCGATTTCTTATATATGCTATGTATATAGAAAAATTTTGATGCAATGGATGTGTTATATAAGATTTATCTTTATTTTACTTTTTCGAAATTCTCAGAGTCCTGGAATACAATCATCTATCTGGAAATATTCCTCCACAATTTGGGGATTTTGCAAGCATACGGAGACTGTAAGGCATTTTTAATGGAACAATTAAGGTTTTGCATTAGATAGTTTCTCTGGTTGTTATTATGGATTTTGATTTGTGGTTTCACAATGTCGCTATATGAAGCGTATTGACATCAAACAATTTAACTGGGGCATTGCCTTCCACCCTTGCAAAATTGACCACATTGACACAGTTGTAAGTTCCCTCCGTTCCATTCATGTTTTGTATTCCCCTTCTTCAATCTCGATATTAATTGCTTATTCTACTTTTTATTATAATGCAGTCGCATTGGCGATAATAAATTTAGTGGAAGCATACCTGATTTTATCGAAAATTGGACAAGTTTAAAACTATTGTGAGTTGTGATTGCTACCTTATTTCAATATTAAAATGTACAACTTCGACTGATATCTAGGTTTATATTGATGCAAAATTCTTGAAAATGTCAGGTATATCCAGGCCAGTGGTCTGAGTGGACCGATCCCTTCTAGCATTGGTTCACTCACCCAATTGTCCGATGTGTAAGTACACACTACAACTTATTGACATTGGGCATATGATCGACATAGGATATTTTTGAAGTAATCATGAATTAAGTTTGTCTTTTTCTTTCATTTTTCTCTGGACAAATTAAAAAGAATCTCGACAAACGGTTCTTGACGTGTATTCTTGTGAATCTAAATATGCAGGAGAATCACTGATTTGAATGGAAATGACTCAACTTTTCCACCTCTTAGTAACAATAAAAACCTCGAATTCTTGTATGGTACTACTTATGCATTTCTCTCAAGTAGACGGAAGCATTGCTTGTACGTGACTCGGTGAATCTGGTATTGCAGGATTCTGAGGAGCTGCAATATCATTGGGCAGATACCAAGTTTTGTTGGGGAAATGACTAAATTGACAGACTTGTTAGTAGAATCTTTCCTTTTCTTGCAATTACAACTTGTAGATGTAGTCAAAAAATATTTCCATATTTAGAATCCGTTCCAAGTGATTATTCGAAGCTAGAAGTTAGTTGAAATCCTCGACAGTCTGATCTTTCAATTTAATTCCTTTTTATATTAGAGTTTCTGTTTAAGCATCAAAATATTTTCATATTTGTTGGAGTCTACACTAGAGGAACTGCAGAAATGTGTTGTTCCCTAGTGGAAAAATCAAATTCAATGTGAGTTTGATTCTACTACCTAGTACACATTGTGAATATTGTGCATTACTATGTTTGAAAATTCTCACTCACATAATCTTTGATTCATTGACATACAAAATGAGATAATTTACTAAAGAAAATAAGCTTTTGTAAATACACAATTCTAAGTTACTTTTTATATTTCTCTTGCAGAGACCTCAGTTTCAACAAGCTAAGTGGAAAAATTCCTCAGAGTTTTGTGGGTCTGTCGCCAAATGCAAAGCATATGTAAGGGGTTCAATTATCAAGTTTTCATTGCCAAGTGTTATTTAATTAGATCCATTCGTTAAAACAGTGCTAATGAAAACTTTTATGTGAGAAGGCGGTCGTACAAGCTTCAATTCCAATTAATAGCCTAATGTATTCACACTATGCTACTTGAAAGTGACTTTATACAAATAAGCATGAAGGGGTTAAATGGGCACTTCTAAGATAGCTTGTACCTTCTGATTCTAATGTGTAATCCTTATCCTTGACCTCTACCTGCTTTCATTGCCGTTTCAAGGAGGTAGTGGTGGTAGGGTAGAATGTGGTTAGTATTTGATGGAGATAAAGATCTCATGTGTTCTTTGATGATATTCTTAAGTGGATGGTTGTTCATTTTTGTATGTCTTTTATTAAACTAGATTAGGTTTCAAAGTGTGTGTCTCATTTTAAGAGGCCGGGTTTTCTTGTTTGAATGAAGAGGTTATTTATTGATCATAATACTAAATAAAATTTTCATTCTTTAAAGATTCTTAGTATTTGTTATCAAGTCCAATTTTTGGTATTCGTGAGCCAATCAACAAGTATTTGATTCTTAATTTTCTAGTATTCTAAAGAATAATTATAAGGTGATTGTGTTGCTGTATTCATTCAGAATCAATAGTGTTTCACTTGTGCATTCATTTAAGTCAGTCTCGATTCCATTTGCATTATTATTAAGTCAAGATTTAAAATCCTTGTCAAACACATTCAGCTAGTAAACACCAAACATTTCTCTTGTTCAACGTAAGTCAAACTACGAAAATTTGGATTATCTAGGTAATTCTTCGCATGTGAATGTTAAGGATCCATTCGAAATTCTGGAAAAGAGCACTATTGAAGTTGTTGTAATCAATCTTATTTTTATGGTTACAATGAATTTCCAGTGGGTACTACCATCTACTAATACATGGTCGTCATTTTGACAGATATCTAACTGGGAACTCCCTTACTGGTAGTTTGCCTGCTTGGATGTGGAAAGAAGACAAAGCCATGATGTAAGCCTATCCCTTTTCGCCCTTCTTAAAATAATGTCAAACTAAAGTCCATTCTTTTTTCCATCCGTGATTGTGATGCTCATTTTAAGATACTTTAGCATAATGCGGTAAAACTTAAATATCACATCTGAGGCAAATGTCCTAGTGGTTCAACACTCAATTCAATCATACCTTTTGTGGTGAATCTCTCTCTCTCTCTCGCTCCATGCCCCCAACAAAAACGAAGTACCATCTTTATTTGCCGTTAGAAGGGGGTGCATTAACTTCTTCCTAGATGTGCCTTGTTGCTACTATCATGTGTCAATGACTTAATGGATTATTAGTTAATTGGCCTACGTGGTCAAAGTATTTTTCCATAGAACTCTAATCAAGAGAAAAGACAGACCTAATCAACCCTTACGTTTGACATGTTGAGTCCTTGAGTTCAGAATCCTTTCACAATCAATTGTCTACAATACATAGTTGTTTTATAGTTCAACAAATTTTGTGAAAGGTAAAGATAGTTAGAGCACAGTAGTAAACTGGAAAACAAGCTAATCTGCTGTATTAAGGCAAAGAAAGGGCGACAGTAATCATATCGTAGGACAAAACTAACTTACAAACTTATCTACATAGTGTAATTAAAATAATTTATTGTAAAATAAATTATGTTTTCATCATTGTTCAACATAAAAAAAAGGAGCTATTGCCAATTTTATTAAATTTGACAAACAAAATGTTTGAACTATTAATAAGTATTTCAAATATTTTAATAGAGTAATAACTCTGTATTTGACATGCAACGTTAAACAAAATAACACAGATATAGCCTAGTGTATAATATGTGCACGTGCATATGAGTTGTGTGCGTGGAAGGTTCAAACGTATTTACTTACATAGGTATGCAACACGAGGGCGTTCAACCTCAACCTCAGTAGCGACACGAAGGATTGGGGCAATTGACTGAAGAGATGATGGGATGACTTCGTTGTCAAACACCTCCATAGAGAACACAGTGTTGGCAGCGCTACGCGAAGGTCTTCGCGTCAGTGTCGACTGGTGCCCTAGTGATTCGTTGCCCAAGTTCGAAGACATTTTTCCTAACTTCTTATAATTAATTAAATATATATAAACTCTCGCTAATTAATTAATCACTTGTACAGCTCACATCGACTCTGTCTTCTCTCATTCTTTCTATGTAATCACCTCCATTTCTGAAAAACCATTTATCAGAAAATAATTTTAATCAAAAACATATATTTATCATTTTATACACACATTGTCAATGTATCACACTTTCTAGGCCATTTCACGTTGAACACTTTTCATCTTTTTCTCTCCCCCTCTTTTCCATAGGTCATAAATATTTGAAATGATAGAAAATATAATTTTCTTCTCCTTTGATAAGTTTGTGTTAAATACTCACAATGTCGTACAATTATTTTAAGAGAAAAAAGTACAACAAAATATTAGACATCATAATTAACTTGACTTCTGTTTTGCTTTTTATCTAGTGATCTATCCTACAACAACTTTACGTTTGAAGGCATTCTTTCAGATTGTCAACATGGCAAACTGTAAGGTCACTACTCACATTTTCTTGGAGTTATTTTGAGATTCATTTCCAGTGTTTTATGTGTTATTAACACAGCACCATTTTTATCAGGAACTTGTTTAAAAGCTCAAAGGACAATACAACGTGAGTTTATATGATTCTTTCATGCTTTGTTTCCTCTGATTTCTTAGTCGATATGACCAGACCCTGTTTAGTTCTAACACTTAAATCATTTCCCAGTGGCCTCACGCCTTGTTTAAGGAGCTTTAGCTGTAAGAAAGGTAAGCTAAACTTCACTTCCACTAGTTTGTTCATCTTACCCTTTTCTTTAAGGTTGGCCGCATTGATTTGATTGTATCCCAAGTCAAATAAGAAACTTCACAGCAATTACAAGTTGCTTAGTATAGAATAAAAGCATTAGAGAGAGAGATGCAATAATCATGAAGTTATTTCAGTGAACAAAATGTGGAATTCAAGATACCTAACATGGAGAATTTGCGCCAATAGCATGATGTAAGACCATAATCTCTCGGTTACTTTTTGCTCTCCTCTTTAATCATTAGAACTACACTACACTGCAGTGATTCGATATATAAGACCTGACATTTTGTATCTTCCCTCTTTTGTAGATTCTCCTCCTTTCCAACTCTTTTTTTAAAAAAAATATGAATATACTCTTGGATCGTGAGGATTCATTTTGACTGATCACTTTTCAGAGACTTACTCTCTCCATATAAATTGTGGTGGAGAAGAAAAAGTTGATGATAAAGGTACTACATATGAAAGGGATGTCAAAAGTGGTGGGCCAGCTAATTTTGTATCAAGGAAAAACTGGGCATTTAGCAGCACAGGTCACTTTATGGACAATCCCATCATCGAACACACATACATCTCAAGAAGCATCTCTAATATCTCTGGGCAGAATCCTGAGTTGTACATGGATGCACGACTCTCTCCTCTGTCACTGACTTATTATGGATTCTGTCTGGCAAATGGAAACTATACAGTAACACTTCATTTTGCGGAGATTACATTTACTGATGACGAAACATATCGTAGCCTTGGAAGGCGCATATTTGATGTTTATGTTCAGGTACTGACATACTTACCACCACTATTCACAAGGGAACATTGTATTGTAGATTATATAGATTTGTTTATGCATAAACTAGTAAAATTTTGTCATTGTTGCTCATTGGGGTTGCGCTATTTTGAATGTTAATTTACTTGTTCTTGCTAGCATAGAGAGATCATTATTATTTGCGTTAAATCATTTCAGGGAAAGCTGGTGCTTGAGGATTTCAATATCGAAGATGAAGCAGGCGGAGTTAACAAGGCAATCTTAAAACATTTCCCTGCCATTGTCAGTGATAATACCTTAGAGATCCGATTATACTGGGCTGGAAAAGGGACGACTGCCATCCCAAATAAAGGAGTGTATGGTCCTCTTATTTCGGCTATCTCTGTGAATGCTGGTACACTCTGAATTATCTTGACATTCTTCTATCTTTAGTGGTTAAGAAACTCCATTGGCATAGATCCTCTTTTCACTAAGAGCAATGTATAAGATTGAAACTATTGAAGCGCAGACTGACCATCATATCGATAGAAGAACTATAGTGTACTCCCTTAAAAGGACACCATTAGTGTACCGCTTGGGCCATGCAATTTCATCTTAGCTACTTTCCACAAAAATTCATGTTGGTTTACATATGTTCTCTCAATCATCAGTGTTCTAAAAAACGAAAATTAAGTATGATTACACGATAAGATTAAACTTCTAGTTTAAACAGGAGTAGGTGTATGCGATAAGAAGTAAAAACGTAAAGCGTGTAAAGCGAGTAAGCGACTAAGTGAAATTTCGAATTCAAGCGAGTCTGAAACTGAGTTTTTCAAAACAGAACCAATTGCACAAATTTGGACACAAGGGTTTGGACGATGGTGATGAAAGGGAAAATTTTGGAGATGAGAGATCGAGTTATTGATGTAGTGGAAGTGAGCAAAATACAAGATAAATATATATACTTATTGATTATATGAATACTCGAATATTTAGAGTCAATAATTTGTTGATTCATCCAATGAATGTCGAATAATTGACAAATTAGTGTAAATTCTCACAATATATTAAATTCAATCAAAAACCATCCCTACAATGAGCAAAGCAACTAAATTATTCCAATTAATATCAATCTCCCATCTCTATTAGTTATGATGTATATCAATCAGACCATGGAAAGTGTCATAATTGTCACAGTTAAATTATAATAAATAATTGTATCATGTGAATTACTTTTTCGCAAACAATATTTAGACTATTAGTACTGCCAAAGCAATGCTCTCTGTAGGAAAGTTCATCTTTCGCCATATCAACTAGCTCGCCTCTCGATCCAATCCTTTGACACGAGAAGATAAAATCACTATTTAGCCCTCATCCTGTTGTAAAATAACGGTAGAGGGAAGTCTACCTATTTGCTAGTCTCATATTTACTACTTGATCTTCAATGCAATACATAGTATCGATCCTCTTCCTTTTTTCTACTGGCCAGAATCTGAAATATATTTCCTTTTTGAGAATCCTATTTACGATATATGATCACTTATCCATATCGATGACATGACAATTTTTTGATCGTATTTGATTTACCTCTTTAATTGTAAAATATAAAATAATAAATCAATTAATGTCAAATTACTCTTTGTTAATCATACCACTTGTGAATAACATTACCCTTAGAAACAAAGTGTTAAAAATAAAATTATTTTGGTTTAATTTATAAAAATATTGTTTATAAATTAAACATTCCAAGACAACATTTTTACAATTATCACACCAACCAGTTCCTTACCATGCATCCCCATTCCCCATTCCCCATTCAATCTAAACTTACACCACTAGCCGAAGAATGAGCCCGAGTTTCATCCTTACTTAACAAAGAATAATTTTCGCAAAATGTGTTCTTGTTTTAGTTCTTTGGGATTTGGGAAAATACCATATCAAGAATTACTACATTGCGGAAAAAGTACTATATCATGTGAATTATTTTTCAACAAATTACCTTCATCTTTACATTACATACTATGTCACGGAAAAAGTACTCACAATTGTCACAATAAGAATTACAATAAATAATTATATCATGTGAATTATTTTTCAACAAATAATATGCCAAGAAAACTCCAAGATTATTATTATTATTATTTTAACCCAAGAAAAATGAAAACTAAAAAAGAAAAAGAAAAGCACAAATCAAAATTATGTGCCTTCAAATCATCCAACAAGTGGACTGACCATTGAAAATGAAATATCCCATTTTGCATTATTGGGATTGAAGAAAACAACGAATTCTTCATGTAGTAACTATGAGTTACTTACATTTCAAAAAAAAAAAAAAAAAAGAGTTAAGGATTAGGGATTAATACAAATCATAGATCAATGTAGAAAATATAAGCAAGGATGGGGAAATAATATACCTATTTCAATTGTCATCTCAAATTAAAATGTACATTTAATGTTTTTTATTCAAAGAAGAATTGTTCATGTAATTCTTTATGTTTCAAAAAAAAGAAAAGAAAAGAAAAGGAAAAATACTATGAGTTACTTATTTGAAAGGTTAGAAAGATGAAGAAACATGCATTGAAAAAAGGCATGATCGGAATTTAATAAAATGTCTAGGAGTATTTTTGAAAGTCAAAAGATTTCACAAGATTCTCACTTTTTTTTTTTTTTGAACTTAAGATTGCCACTTTTTAATATAGTAAAGATTTTTCTATTTTATTATTGTACAACACACGATTTTAGACTATAATAATCCCTTGAGTGATTCTACATAGACATTTTAATTTGATATTTTTATCTGACATAGTGAATTTGGCATACTTCATTTGATGGTCAAGATATATATTAAGTGATAAACACATGGGATTTTCTCTATCACCCAATAAGAAAATAACTTGAAATCTTGGTTAAGAATGTCAATTTCAAATGTTCATATAGAATCACTCAGAAAATAATTTATTTTCTTAATTTGCCAGAGGATTTCTTGTGTGGGTTTGTTAGTCCACTTGTAAAGATGACAGGTCCAAATGTTAATTAGGCGATGAAATTTCAATAATTATAGTGCCGTAAATTTATTTAATGCCGTAAATTTTTAATTACAGTAACATATTGTAATTTCACCTTTAAAGGGGTGAGTATGTTTGCATACAAATTATAATTCATTATAATTTATACTTTCTCGAATTTTTTAAAATTTAAATTTAATCAAATAAATTACTGATCATATTAGATATCTCGTATGATTCTCATGTATTATTAAATTTCTATAATTCAACTCCATTCATTCTCTATTTATATACTCATAAAAGTATATTAAAATTTATATGCAAATGCCTACGTAAAAGTTTGGGCCATGCTCCATCACCTTCCCTACTTTCCACAAAATGTTATTGTCCGTTTATGCATGTCGCCCAAATCACACGATGAACCACAAAGAAATTGTCACATCTAAAGTGCAAGATAATTATGTGAATTCATAGAAAGTCAAGATATTGTCACATTCTATAGTTTCCTCTTTTTGTGGTGAGAAATTTTTCATTGGGAATATTTTTTTTTTTTTGTCATTAATGAAATAAACTAAATAAATTCACTATATAGAGAACATATTCTTTTAAGACCAATATTCTTTTATCATATGAGTAATGAGGATAATAAGATCTCCTCACATGGAAAAGACAACAATATAGGTGTAGCTAACTACTAGCCTTGAATAATATGATTAGATAAGAATAAGTGTTTCAACAGTATGAGCAATATTCTCATAAAATTAACATTATAAAATGAAACTAATTGTCTGCTTTATATCGAATAGATATTTCTTTTAGAAGAAAAAAAGACACAATTCTACTCTAACTTTGTTCTTGATCACACATTTTCATGATTTGATTATTTTATAACTTTCAAAAAGTTTTGCATACTTTTGATTGATTTAGAAATTATCTTTCCAATTAAAGATCTCTACAAAACAAGAAGTAATATAATGTGAAAAAAATAAAATGAAACTTAAGGCATCATAATATTTAATTATTTTTTTCTATTGATTTATTGAATTTTACATGTATTTATGTCTAGTAGCGTTGACTCTCTTTGTCACAGAATGACTTGCAAGGAGTCATAATCAATTGGATGAAGTATTTAATTATATTGAAAATTATTCTTATTATCGAAAACGAGTAAATTGAGACACCTTTGGCACTTTCAACCACAAATTAAGAAATATCTGGAAACCAAAACGAGTAAATTGAGACATCTTTGGCACTTTCAACTACAAATTAATTGCTGGAAATCGAAATTTTCAGGATTGAAGGTCTATAAGAATTGTATTCTTTATAAGGATTTTTATTTTTATTATGACGCACTAATTACAAAATACTTCCTATTGTCCAGAGTCAGTAAAGAAAAATAAAATTTAAAAGACCTTAAATTTTAAATTAGAGGGAGAAACTAAAATTCTCTAGTTCAGTTAATTAATTAAGTACTACGGAAAAAATTTATAAGCATTATTGGATTTAGAGTAAGGTTATTTTTATGTCGGGGATTATTTCTACGTAAGATGCAACCCATGATGGTGAACGCCATGGATGATTGAAAGACTCGAAGTCGTCCCTGTATTGACCCCTTCTTTTGTTCTTCTATAAATACCTTCCCCGATAATATTGTTGGTTGTTACGTTGTTCCCACTTTTAAGGGTGAAGAAAGGTCAACCAAGTGTTGATTTAAAAAAAAGAAGGGTCCAAGTGTCAATTTGCCAATGAAATTTGGGTAATTATTATTGCCATAAAATTGATGTATGTGCACCTTTAAAAGGACAAGTCTAAAGTTTGGGCCATGCGATTCATCACCTTTTGCTACTTTCCACAAAAATTTATGTTGATTTATGTATATTGTACCAATCACACAATAAACCTTTTAATTAATACTAATACAAACATAATATATGTCACATTATGTGAGAACGAGATAAGATGTTTGCATATAAAAGTCATGCGAAGTCAAGACAGTGAAACGAGGAAGAAGCTTAACATTCATGGAATATCAAACATTAGAATTTTGATGCTCCAAAATAATAAATATATAGATCATAATATGATCTTTTATGTGCAATTAATTAATTATTCATTTAGGATATACTTGGTTCTGATCCTACTAATAAATAAGTTTATTGCTTTCAAAATAACTAAATAAAAAAAAACTATTTTCAATATAAGATTTGAGATGATAAATAAATTAATAACATGTCACCACTTTGTGCGGTAATAATTTACCACACCCTAATAGGAGTAATGGTAAATTATCATATTATCTCCTGAAAGTGGAAAGATCTGGGTCTTTCCACTTTCAGGGGATAATATGGTAATTTACCATTACTCATATTAGGATGTAGTAAGTTACCACACAATTTTTATGTGGACATCAAGTTTTATCCATATGTTAATAGGTTATCAAATTTTGTTGATAACGTCTTATTATTCTAAAATTGTTTAAAACATTTTTGTTTAAAAATATATAAAAAGCAAATAATGGGAAGAGATATTACGTGTGCATCTCCTATAAAATAGTAAATGATAAAATATTAAAATAGTAAGTAATAAAAAGTGTTAAAAAACAAGTCCTTAGCAAAATTCGTGAGCTAGTAATTAGTCCTATCGATCATAATTATAACATAGCGAGTGGGGATCTGACGATCTGTATAACAGGCTTTCGTTTTATTTTGATTTGCATAGTTGAGTCCTTCGCGTTTGTTCCAAAATTTGGAAAAATAAATAAAATAAAATAAAATACATAATTTAATATATATACATGTACGTAAATATATGCTCTCCAATGCCCACTTCTAGGTATGTAACTAAAAATAATTTTAAAATTTTTTGATAAAACTTATTAATGCAGTAAATCTTTTGTAAGATTTAATTTTTCAACTAAATTTGAAAATGACACATCAATTTTTTATTTTTTATTTTTATGTAGTTCAACGTCTTTATTTCAACTCCATCCCATATTACCTAGCCGTACAAATTTACACTGAGCAGTTTGAAGGCAGTCAAACTATGCCCAGTCCACGCAGGGTTTAATAATTGGCCATTGGATGATCAAGTGGCATCACGCCATTGGACGATGCAAAGTGCTAGGCGAAGTGAGAGAGATTGACGCATTGATATCATGTGCTTACATGACTTGACGAGTGAAAAATGGGGTGCCGCTAAAATATATATCCTATGAAACTTTATATTATGTTATGTATTATAGCATTCAGAAAAGTTCCAAAACCATCGATGGTATCGTAATCACTACACTATCGATAAGATTTCGACCGACTGGCCACCTGTCAAAAAATTCGAAAAATTCATGGAACTCCCATCGCCGCGATTCCAGATCTCTGGTGAATTTCAAAACTGGGGAATCGGACTCATGCATCGATAGTGCCAGAAGTTCTGAGACCATCGATGGTTTTGGAAAGGGATTGTTATAGCATCAGATAACCCTCTGTACATAATTATAATTAGCATTTAAAAATATAAAATATAGCGAGATGTAAATATCAAGTTTGAAGTTTTTTTCAAATCTAAGTGAGTACTTTAGCCTAAATTCTAAAAAGTGGCAAAAAGCACGGCCTAACCTTGAGGTGGCGGGAAAAAGGCCTCGCATAGCAAGTAAGCAGGGAAAAGGCAGTCAAGCGCAAAAAGGTGTGAGCCTTTTAGTTAGATTTTTTTTTTTTTTGATTATACACTGGGCAACGCAAAGTTTTATATCTAGTTGAATTATAAATGATCGTTTTTGGACGCATATCACAACATTCTATTCCAAGAGATATCCTCTTGAGATTGAGCGAGTCGTAATTGTGTAGTGCTATATTTACTAAGGACTATGGATGCAGTTTTATTTGGTTTGGGGTAAGCACTTGTTGGAAAATGAGGAAGTATTTTGCAACACCAAAAGAGACGCGACTTTTATAACAGTGTGTAAAAGTGATTTGATAGTCTCTGTGGTATGGATTTATTATTTCCACGAATTAGATATTACATTGACATTGTAATAATTTATATCCAATGAGTATATAAATCGTGTCTACGTGAATATTTAGAATAGTCCTGTCAAAAATTACAATTAGTAAAGCATTGGCAAAAAGTGACTATTCTAAAATACTGAAACCATCTAATATTATGATTATCCAAGTGAACCTTCTCCACCAACCCATCAGCCCCCACACATTAACTTTTCCGATAGAAATAGTCTCCTTGTCACGCTTCCACTGTAATGGCGTTTATGATAAGTTGATAGCGTCTTCAAGTTTCAATCCATTTCATTTCATTAATGCATAAAATACTGAAGAAAATAATCTCCAGCTACGGCGTAAACACGTATCAACACCATCAAGAATTATCATCTCTTGATCTTAATTTAACCGTTTCCTGCTCCGACCATGTTCTTATCATGGCTCGCTATCGTTTTTCTAACGATACTAATTTGTTCGACGAACCTTGGACTCTCTGCTACTCTACATCCCGATGAAGGTAAAATATTTCGTCGTTGCATTGAGGCAAATAGGAAGTACACTGGGGAAGAAGTGGGATTTTAGTGTGGATCCATGTAGTGGAGAAAGGAATTGGACTACTAATGAACCTAAAGGATTTGAGAATACAGTCAACTGCAGTCGCACCTTTGCAAATAACACTATTCGCCATGTAGTTGGCATGTAAGTACCTATTCCTTCTTTTCATTTTTTCCCCCTCGACTTGAATTGTTGTTGACTCCATTATAGGGAATAGTTTAGAAATGTTTTTAATGAATTTTAATGTAAAAGAGGAGAGAGAATGAGTGGAGTTGAGTGGTGAAGATTTATGAATGTGATTGATTTAGGGTGAAGAAAGAATGGATAAAAAAATGGTAAAAAAATTTTAAAGGCGTTCCCTAACACCCTTAGTCATTCTATTATAATGGATTGGCAAGCGGCCCAAGGGATAGGCGATCTTCTAGGGCCCCCGAAAGTCCAGAAAATCTTTTTCCTTTTTTAAAAAAATATAAAAGGCCCACGAATATGAAATTTCATTATATATAAACAAAACAATGCATATTGCTACATTAATATACCTAATTGTGTATATTAATTATTTTGATGGGGTGAAACAAAACAATGAATGAAATGAAAAATTGACTTATGTCAAAGATGTTTATATAAAAGACAAGAGATATGTTCCCAATATTTTAACATTGTTTGTACGACATCCTCATGTGACATAAAATAGAGTTGAGATCTACTATCATTTTAACTAATTAAAATATTCCACATTTGTATTTTATGGTATATGTGTGACGTTTTGATCGGATATGATAATATAGAGTTTCAGTAAACGGTGCATTTATTCAAAAATTAGCAAAGCTTGATGTTAAAACATCGAAGATTTGACCATCACATAAATACTTTCTTTGTTATGTTCAAATGTTTTCTATTTTTAATTTTCTTACCAGCAGGAAAATTTTGGTATAAATAGTCATTTTGAGTGGTAGTGAAAACATATCAAAATATCGAAAATATAGAAAATACAATCGTTGTCATTTGAAAACCTTAAACAAATTAAAACAAAAATCAACCTGATGACCAGTCTTACTCTCGTATGGTGATTGAAGACTATCATGATTTAGCATGTGGCATAAAGGGACTTAATTTTGCTCAGGCTCCTTAGAAATAGAAAGGAATATTTATCGTCCTAGATTTACGATGTTATCAATAAATAATATTTTTCCCCTGTCCCAAATTAACGGGAAAAAATAATAATAATAATAATAATAATAATTTTACTTTTTTTTTTTTTTTTTGCTTTTTCAAATCGCTAAATTTGTGCTCTTGATGTAGTGTGCTAAAATCTCAGTCTCTTCAAGGGACTGTGCCCCGTGAACTGATCAGACTCCCTTTCCTCCAAGTAATGTAAGTCCATACTTTCTTCCCATTACACACACAAACACACGAGTTCAGTATTTTTCATCCTCCTTGGGCATTACCTTCCTCTGGAAGGATGAATTTGGGGGCAAAAAAATTGAGAAATCTCAAAATTTTTAATTTCATAGTATTATATTTATTCAGAGCTTAAATTTGAGTATAATTTTAATATGTAATTTATACAATTTTTTCTTATTTTATCTGTACATAAATAATTTATCACAACCTACTAAAAAAAGTAATTTATCACAAAAATAAGTAATTTTTTAAATCAGTAAAAATTATATATTAACATTACACTCAAATTGAAGCTCTCGACCAATAGAATAGAATAATATAAAACAAAAAAAAAATTGAGATTTTTAAAAATTTTTGGCACCTTAACTCACCCTCCCGTAGGAGGGTGGGTGGGTAAACAAAACTGGGCTCCAAACACAGAGTACAATTAACTAACTTAACTGTCCATGAATTTGAATTTCCATTATACACAGTGATCTCAGTCGGAATTACCTCAACGGCACCATCCCTAAAGAATGGGGCACCTTTCAACAGCTCGTAAACATGTATGACACTCTACAATTCCCAAAATTCTTTCTGTAAATTCATGTTTTTCTGTATGTAATTGTGTGCGCGTGTGTGAAGCAATTATTGGGCTGTACTTACATTATAATTTTGGTTCACTGCAGTTCCTTGTTGGGAAATCGTATTACGGGTTCAATTCCGGGTGAACTCGCCAACATCAGTACTCTAACGGATCTGTAAATCTCTCAACAATAGATTTCTTATATATGCTATGTATATAGAAAAATTTTGATGCAATGGATGTGCTATATAAGATTTATCTTTATTTTATTTTTTATTTTCTATTTTTTTGAAATTCTCAGAGTCCTGGAATACAATCATCTATCTGGAAATATTCCTCCACAATTTGGGGATTTTGCAAGCATACAGAGACTGTAAGGCATTTTTAATGGAACGATTAAGGTTTTGCATTAGATAGTTTCTCCGGTTGTTATTGTGGATTTTGATTTGTGGTTTTACAATGTCGCTATATGAAGCTTACTGACATCAAACAATTTAACTGGGGCATTGCCTTCTACTCTTGCAAAATTGACTACATTGACAGAGTTGTAAGTTTCCTCAGTTCTATTCACGTTTCATATTCCCCTTTTTCAATCTCGATGTTAATTGCTTGTCCTTCCTTTTATTATAATGCAGCCGCATTGGCGATAATAAATTTAGTGGAAGCATACCTGATTTTATCGAAAATTGGACAAGCTTAAAAATATTGTGAGTCGTGATTGCTACCTTATTTCAATCTTAAAATGTACAATTTCGACTTATTTCCAGGTTTATATTGATGCAAAATTCTTCAAAATGTCAGGTATATCCAGGCCAGTGGTCTGAGTGGACCAATCCCTTCTGGCATTGGTTCACTCACCAAATTGTACGATGTGTAAGTACACACTACTGTTGGGGAACTAGGCGCTGTTAATTCCGCCCAAGATCAGTGGGACACAAAAATAATATGCAACTGAAAAAATAATGGACGCTAAAATAAGCACAAAATAAAACACCGAGATTTAACGTGGTTCGGTCAACCGCCTACGGTCCACGGACCCACACCAATATATTTCACTATCACAAAAATGAGGAGTACAAAAAATACCACACTGTATTTTTCTCTGCCTACGCAAAGGCTTTATCACTCTACTCACTTTTATCTCTCGTGTATAGCTTCTACACTGAAGCTCTCTCTCTACACAAGATCTCTCTATTTTTCTCTCGATTGGTGTTGTGTTGGTGTGTTTGAGGGTGCAAAATGTGCCTCAATTTATAGGCAAACTTGAGGGGTAAAAATGGAAGAAAATTGGGACAACATCCACCTAATCCGCCTAAATTTGTAGCTTCATCTTCCATGCATTGACTAAGAAATCCTACAAAATCTCCAACCATTTTTGACTTTGAAAAATTGGACAATTTGTCTCCACACTTTCTTTGACAATTGTGGGCATGTCTCCACAAGCTAACAATCTCCCACTTGGAGACAAATGGATCTCTACCTCAAGGCGTCTCATGTGCTTATAGTTCTTGTGAAATGTGGTGTGGGTCATCACCTCTATCTTCAATGCGAAGACCAAGCGAAGTGAGCACACCAATTTCTCTTTGGTTACCGTCTTCGTCATCATGTCAATTTGGATTCTTGGTACCTTGAATCTTTTCAAGCTTTAATACTCCATCTTCCAAAAGTGATCGATGAAGTGATAACTGAGCCCAATGTGTTTGGTTCTTGAATGAAATCTTTGAATTCTTTGCGGATGTATCGCACTCGACTATCAACGTGCAAAACATTCTTCTCTGGTTGAAACCCAGCCAACAAACCTTGTAACCATATCATCTCTTTGCTAGCCTCGATTCTTGCCACGTACTGTTACGTAGTTGATAACGCAACAATCTTACGTATCTGCGAAATCCAACTAAGCTGCGGTACCACCAGCGTAAAGACATAACCGGTAGTGCTTCTTTTGCGATCTACCTCGCCAAAATCTGCATCTCTGAAACCTCGTAGTGTCACTTCGCCTGCGTCTAAAGCATAAGCATTTATCGGTAGTTCCCGTAGATATCTCAATATCCACTTTCTTTGCTTCCCAATCTTTGCTTTCGAGATTTGCCATATATCGCTCGCAACTCCCCTTTGCATGAGCAATATCGTGCAGTACAAACCATGGCATACATCAAACTTCCAATGGTGAGGCATATGGAATTTTAGCCATGAAGTTTCTCTCCTCTCGTCTTAGGAGGCGGTCGTTGGATAGACGAAATGATTCGCTAATGGCGTCTTGGCCGGCTTTGCATGCTCATGTTGAACCTTTGCGTGATTTGATCAACATACTTGGCTGTGTCAAGCGCAAAACACCCTTTTGCTTGTCTCTACAAATTCTCATCCCTAGAATTTGCTTTGCTTCTCCCAAGTCCTTCATTTCAAATTCCACCGATAGTTGCTTCTTCAACTTCTTGATCTCGTCCATGTCCGAGCCGGCTACTAACATGTCATCGACATAAAGTAGCAAAATGATATAGCTGGACTCGAACCGTTTGAAGTAGCAACAATGGTCAGCATTACACTTCATGTAGCCATTTTTCTGCATAAATCCGTCAAACTTCTTGTACCACTGTCTAGGCGCTTGCTTTAAGCCATATAGGCTCTTCTTCAATTTGCATACCAACTTCTCTTTTCCTTTCACTGAGAAGCCTTCCGGTTGCTGCATATAGATTTCCTCCTCTAAATCACCATGGAGGAAAGCAGTTTTCACGTCTAACTGCTCCAAGTGCAAGCCCTCCGCTGCAACAATGCTCAACACTGATCGAATTGTTGTCAGCTTCACAACTGGCGAAAATATCTCTGTGTAATCAATTCCTTCTTTCTGTTGGAAACCTTTGACTACCAATCTTGCCTTGTACCTCTTTGAACCATCATGTTCTTCTTTGATTCTGTACACCCATTTGTTATTAAGAGCTTTCTTCCCTCTGGGCAACTCAGCTAGTTCCCACGTCTGGTTGGAGATAAGAGACTTTATCTCATCTTTCATTGCAAGCTCCCACTTAACAGAATCTCCCACCTGACATGCCTCGTCATAGCATTCAGGTTCACCGGCGTCAGTGAGCAACATGTAGTTCATGTACTTCCGATTCGGAACATGAGGTCGACTTGACCTCCTCACAATGGGGGTCGGAGCTGGAGACTGTGGTGAATCAGCCTCCGAGATGGGCTCCTCTGTCTGCAGACCCTCATCTGTCTGCTTTGACGTACTTCCTTCTGGAGTGTCGTCCGGAACAACATATGTTGGATCATCGTTTGTTGTGTCATTGGGTGGCGCATTTACGTCTTGTACATCACCTTTTCATTGAATATGACATCCCGGCTTCTTATGAGCTTTTTGTTCTGGTCATCCCAAAAGCGGTAGCCGAACTCGTCTCCACCATATCCAACGAAAGTACACTTTAGTGATTTGGAGTCTAACTTACTCCTGGCATTGTCACTAATGTGCACATACGCGACACAACCAAATACTTTCAAATGAGAAAGTTTCACTTCTTTTCCGCTCCAAACTTCTTCCGGTATCCTGTACTCCAATGGTACCGACGGTCCACGATTAACTAGGTATGCCGCCGTATTGACAGCTTCTGCCCAAAACTGTTTTGGCAGGCCTGCATGTATTCTCATGCTTCTGGCTCTTTCTGTCAATGTCCGATTCATGCGTTCTGCAACTCCATTCTGTTGCGGTGTTCCTGGCAACGTTCTCTCCAACTTGATGCCATTTTGGTAACAAAATTTCTTGAACGCCAAATTTTCGTACTCTCCACCATTGTCAGATCTCAACTTCTTCACTCGCAAACCAGTTTCATTCTCCACCATGGCCTTCCACTTCTTGAACGCCTCGAACACATCGGATTTGTGTCTCAAGAAGTAAACCCACACCTTTCTCGAGTGGTCATCAATGAAAGTCACGGCATGACTTTCCGCCAATTGATGAAACTGCTGCTGGACCCCACACGTCTGTGTGGACAAGTTCAAGCTTCTCTTTCTTCAGAGTTCTGCCACTTGTATTGAAACTCACCCTTTTCTGCTTCCCGAAAACGCAACTTTCGCAAAAGTCTAAATCAATAGACTGAAGCCCTGGTAGTTTCCCTTTTGCATGCATGTACTTGAGCCCTTTCTGGCTCATATGCCCAAGTCTTTGGTGCCACAAGTTCGCATCCTTGCTATCAGCAACTGCGATTGTCATACACGCGTCGCCGTCGTGTATAGGGTGCCACTATCCTTGCCACGTCACGATTATCATGGCCCCCTTGGTGATTTTCCAATTATCACCAGAGAAGCTTGTGTCACATCCTTCTCTCGACAAGCTGTTTGACGGAGATCAAATTTTTCCTCAATTACGGAATATGTCTCACGTCCTTCAATTTCCATACGAGATCCATTAACATTGATCTGCATTTCTCCTATGCCCACCACGCTGCAAGGATGATCGTCTCAGAGATATACTTCTCAAGTTTCCGACACATAATTTGCAAAAAGTGTCGATTTGCGGTGGCATGGAGCGATGCTCCAGTCTATTACCCAATAATTGGTCTTCTTCTCCATGGAACATATCAACGCATCACGCGTTTCTTGATCCACGACATTGACCTCGGTCTTGTTCTCCGTTTCCTTTGGGCGCCCTACACCGATTTTTGTAGTGCCCAATCGACCGCAATTCCAACATTCAGCGATTTGTTGGAATTTACGTGATTTTGGATCTCGATGCGCCATTCCTCGACTTGCTCAGTCACGCCCGTGCCCTCTGTTTGAACCGCCTCTGCTATCTACATTGAAAGCGGCCGGAAGTTGAAGTCGCATCGGCGTCTCAGGATCTCCTCGGTCAAGATCATGCTCTGGCGTCATCGAACTTCAATTTCGACTTACCGGCCGAGCTGCTGATGGCTGATCGTGCCATTCCAGCTCTCAGGCAACTGCCCAAGAATTAATAGAGCTCGAACCTCATCACTAAAAGTGATTTCCACCGTGGTCAATTGGTCTACTACCTCATTGAATTCGTTGAGGTGTTCTCCAAATCTCAGCTTCTGTCATCTTCATATTGAACAATTTCTTGATCAAATGAACTTTATTTCTTTATGAGGCAATTTGTTCATACATCTTTGGATAGAGCTGCCATGAGAGACGCCGTTGTCTTCTCATTTTTAATGTTGAAAGCGACCGACTTTGATAGGGTCAATCTAATTGCGCCGAGTGCTTTTCGATCAAGCACCTCCCACTCGTCGTCTTTCTCGCCTTCTGGCTTTTCTTTCAACGGCTTATATAGGTCCTTCTGATACAAATAGTCCTCCATTTGCATTTTCCAATATCCAAAATTTTTGCCATCAAATTTATCAATTTTGGAAATTCTCGTCTGTCGCCATTACTCCCACTTTCGAACAAGATGTGATTTTTGAAATCGTTTACGATGTGGAAGATCGACCTATCTTTGCAACCACAGAGCATACTAAGAATTTCAAGAGATATCACAAACAAAGCTCTGATACCAGTTGTTGGGGAACTAGGCGCTGCTAATTCCGCCCAAGATCAGTGGGACACAAAAATAATATGCAACTGAAAAAATAATGGACGCTAAAATAAGCACAAAATAAAACACCGAGATTTAACGTGGTTCGGCCAAACTGCCTACGTCCACGGACCCACACCAATATATTTCACTATCACAAAAATGAGGAGTACAAAAAATACCACACTGTATTTTTCTCTGCCACGCAGCGCTTTATCACTCTACTCACTTTTATCTCTCGTGTATAAATTTCTACACAAGCTCTCTCTCTACACAAGATCTCTCTATTTTTCTCTCGATTGGTGTTGTGTTGGTGTGTTTGAGGGTGCAAAATGTGCCTCAATTTATAGGCAAACTTGAGGGGTAAAAATGGAAGAAAATTGGGACAACATCCACCTAATCCGCCTAAATTTGTAGCTTCATCTTCCATGCATTGACTAAGAAATCCTACAAAATCTCCAACCATTTTTGACTTTGAAAAATTGGACAATTTGTCTCCACACTTTCTTTGACAATTGTGGGCATGTCTCCACAAGCTAACAACTACAACTTATTGACATTGGACATATGATCGACATCGGATATATATTCTTGAAGTAATCATGAATGAAGTTTTTCTTTTTCTTTCATTTTTCTCTGGAGAAATTAAAAAGATCTATCTTGACGAATGGTTCTTGACGTGTATTCTTTTGAATCTAAATATGCAGGAGAATCACTGATTTGAATGGAAATGACGACTCAACTTTTCCACCTCTTAGTAACAATAAAAACCTCAAATTCTTGTATGCTACTTATGCATGCATTGCTCTCAAGTAGACGGAAGCATTGCTTGTACGTGACCCGATGAATCTGGTTTTGCAGGATTCTAAGGAGCTGCAATATCATTGGGCAGATACTACATTTTGTTGGGGAAATGACTGAATTGAAAGACTTGTTAGTAGAATATTCCCGTTTCTTATAATTAATTACAACTTGTAGATGTAGTCTGAAAATATTTCCATATTAAGAATCCATTTCAAGCGATTATTCTATATATGCTGGAAGTTAAGTTGAAATCCTTGGCAGTTTGATCTTTCAATTTAATTCCTTTTTATGTTAGAGTTTCCGTTTAAATTTCAAAATATTTTCGTATTTGTTGGAGCAGTTTACACTACACTAGAGAACGTACTGTAGAAATGTGATGTCCTGTAGTGGAAAAATCAAATTCAATGTGAGTTTGACCCTGTTGCCTAGTACACATTGTGAATATTGTGCATTACTATGTTTGAAAATTCTCATGCACATAATCTTTGATTCATTGACGTACGAAATGAAATAATTTACTAAAGAAAATAAGCTTTTGTAAATACACGTACACTTCTAAGTCACTTTGTATGTTTTTCTTGCAGAGACCTCAGTTTCAACAAACTAAATGGATCAATTCCTAAGAGTTTTGTGGATCTGTCAAACGTAAAGCACATGTAAGGTTTTCAATTGGACCCATTGTGAATATTGTGCATTACTATGTTTTCATTGCCAAGTGTTATTTAATTGGATCCATTCCTTAAAATAGTGTTAATAAATAATTTTTATGCAAGACGGCGGCCGTACTAGCTTCAATTCCAATTAATAGCCTAACGTATTCACACTATGCTCTACTTGAAAGTGAAATTTATACGCATAAGCATGAAGGGGTTAAATGGGTACTTCCAAGCTGGCTATCAAGATATATGGCTTATATATACCTTCTGATTCTAATGTGGAATCCTTGACCGCTCTTCCTGCATGCTTTCATTTCCTGATCTTCAATTAAAGGGGTAGTGGCGGGAGGGTAGAATGTGGTTACTATTTGATGGAGATAAAGATCTCATGTGCTCTTTGATGATATTCTTTAGTGGATGGTCGTTCATTTTTGTATGCCTTTTATTTAAAATAGATTAGGTTTCAAAAGTCTGTGCCTCATTTTAAGAGACCGGGCTTTCTTTTTTGAATGAAGAGGTTATTTATCGATTATAATACTAAATAAAAATTTCATCTTTAATTAAGATTCTTAGTATTTGTTATCAAGTCGATCCAATTTTTTGGTATTCGTGAGCCAATCAACAAGTAAGTATTTGATCCTTAATTTTCTAGTATTCTAAAGAATATTATATTATAAGGTAAATTGTTTGTTGTATTCATTCAGAATAAATAGTGCTTCACTCATGCGTTCGTTTAAGTCATTAATTCTCGATTCCATATTCATTAATATTAAGTCAAGATTTAAAATCCTTGTCAACCATATTCAACTAGTAAACACCACAACACATTTCCCTTGTTCAACATAAGTCAAACTACGAAAATTAATTTGGATAATCTAGGTAATTCTTCGCATGTGAATGTTAAGGATCCATTCGAAATTCGATCTGGAAAATAGCACTATTGAAGCTGTTGTAATCAATCTTATTTTTATGGTCACAATGAATTTCAAGTGGGTACTAATACATGGTCTTCATTTTTACAGATATCTAACTGGGAACTCCCTTACTGGTACTTTGCCTGATTGGATGTGGAAAGAAGACAAAGTCATGATGTTAGCCTATTCCTTTTTACCCTTCTTCAAATAATGTCAAACTCAAGACCATTCTTTTTACCACCCACGATTGTGATGCTCAGCTCATTTAAGATACTTCAGCATAATGCTGTAAAACTTAAATATCACATCCGAGGCAAATGTCCTAGTGGTTCAACACTGAATTTAGCCATACATTGTGTGGCGAATCCCTCCCTCCCTCTCCCCGAACTATCATCTTTCTTTTCCTTTAGAAGAGGGGTGCATTAACTTCTTTCTAGACGTGCCTTATTGCTATTACCATGCATGGGTCAATGGATTATAGTTACCCTATCTGGTCAACGTATTTTTCCATAGAACTCTAATCAAGAGAAAAGATACTCAACTCTAATTACTTTTGATATGTTGAGTCCTTGACTTCAGAATCCCCTTCACAGTCAACTGTCTGCAATACCTAGTTGTTTTATAGTTTCAGAAATTTTGTGAAAGGTAAAGTAGTTGGAGCACAGTAGTAAACTGTAAAACAAAGTTATCTGTTGTATTAATGTAAAGAAAGGGTGACAGTAATCATGTCATAAGACAAAACTAACTTACAAATAAATTGAAATTTATTCTTGGTTGCATATTTTAAGAAAAGAAAGTACAACAAAATATTAGCTAGACAACACAATTAACTTGACTGACTTTTGTTTTGATTTTTTCTCTAGTGATCTATCCTACAACAACTTTACGTCTGAAGGCATTCGTTCAGGGTGTCAACAAGGCAACCTGTAAGATCACTACTCACTGTTTCTTGGAGTTATTTTGAGATTCTTTTCCAGTGTTTTATGTTTTATTAACACAACACCATTTTTATCAGGAACTTGTTCAAAAACTCCAAGGACAATACAACGTGAGTTTATATGATTCTTTCATGCTTTGTTTCCTCTTATTTCTTAGTCGATATGACACGACCCTGTTTAGTTCTAACACTACATCATTTCTCAGCAGTAGCACGCCTTGTTTAAGGAGCGTTAGCTGTGAGAAAAGTAAGTTAAACTTCACTTCCACTAGTTTGGTCGTATTACACTTTTCTTTAAGGTTGGCCGCGTTGGTTTGATTATATCCGAAGTCAAATAAGAATTTCACAACAATTACAAGTTGCTAAGTAGTATAGAATAAAAGCATTAGAGAGAGAGAGAGAGAGAGAGAGAGAGAGAGAGCGAGAGATGCAAGAATCATAAAGTTATTTTAGCGAACAAAATGTGGAATTAAGGATACCTAACGTGGAGAATTTGCATAAATAGCATAATGTAATAGTATAATCTCCATTTTCAAAGAATGATCCTTTTTTAGAGAATTACTTTCTCCATATAAATTGTGGTGGAGAAGAAAAAGTTGATGACAAAGGTACTACATACGAAGCGGATGCCGAAAATGGTGGGCCAGCTAATTTTGTGCTGAGGAAAAACTGGGCATTTAGCAGCACAGGTCACTTTCTGGACAATCCCGACTCCAAAGAGTCGTACATCTCAAGAAACATCTCTCGTATCTCTGGGCAGAATCCCGGGCTGTACACGAATGCACGACTCTCTCCTCTATCGCTGACCTATTATGGATTCTGTCTGGCAAATGGAAACTATACAGTAACACTTCATTTTGCGGAGATTACATTTACTGATGACGAAACATATTTTAGCCTCGGAAGGCGCATATTTGATATTTATGTTCAGGTACTTACACACTTACCACCACTATTCACAAGGGAACATTGTATTTGTACATGATATAGATTTGTTTATGCATAAACTAGTAAAATTTTGTCATTGTGTTAATTTACTTATTCTTGCTAGCATAAAGAGATCATTATTATTTGCATTAAATCATTTCAGGGAAAGCTGGTGCATAAGGATTTCAATATTGAAGATGAAGCAGGTGGAGTTAACAAGGCACTCTTAAAACCCTTCCCTGCTATTGTTAGTGATAATACCTTAGAGATCCGCTTATACTGGGCTGGAAAAGGGACCACTGCCATCCCAAATAAAGGAGTATATGGTCCTCTTATTTCCGGCTATCTCTGTGAATGCTGGTACACTCTGAATTATCTTGACATTCTTCCGTCTTTAGTGGTTAAGAAACAATAAATACTTTCTCCACTGTCATAGATCCCCTTTTAACTAGGAGCAATGTATAAGATTGGAATTAAAATTTGCTGTCTATCGTGTTCTTCAATATAGAGACATTATATTGGCGGTGGTACACCGGACACCTCTTCACATTGTTTTTAGCCGAACATATTTGTCATTAGATAACCAATATGTCACCTTGAGTATTTCTCTTCTTTCTCTGTACTCTCTTCAGATTTTCCAGTACCTTCAGAAAGTAAAAACCGTTTATCGACTGGTGCTATAGTTGGAATAGATATTGCAGTTCTCGTCACCATCATCATGATTCTGGGAATCCTTTGGCGGAAGGGTTGCTTGGGATGCAGAGATACTGCTCGACAAGGTATTGCATAATCTTTATACATTTCATGTGTATATTTTATCAGATAGTCATGTGTGAAGATGTATATACGCACGATCCTACGCAATAAATTGAAATTTCGATCCTCTTTATTTTCCCACATATAGTTTGCAGTCGTCTAGAACAGTCTTTAAATAATCTGTGTGTTTGCTAGATCTAAAGGGTCTAGACCTACGCAATGCATCATTTACTCTGAGACAAATTGAAGCCGCAACAAACAATTTTCACCCTGATAACAAGATTGGAGAAGGCGGCTTTGGTCCTGTGTACAAGGTAAATCTTTACCAAGAGCTATTTTCCAAATATACTATATGTGTGTTCGGTCAAACTTTTGATTTGCTAAAAAAGAATAATAGTGGGAAGATGTGTGGATAATGAGCAGCGATGTGAGATGGCATGTTTGCTATTGAAGTTTGACTTTGACGAAGTAGTAAAAGTTAATCTTCTACATGGAAAGAAGTTGAATCCAACACAGGCTATATTTTGTTAGCTTAAACCTGTTTTAATCTGATTTCCAAACCCCTTTGTTTGACTATGCATGCTGTTTGTAGGGTGTTTTGCTAGATGGAACCATCATAGCCGTAAAGCAGCTTTCGGCCAAATCAAACCAAGGAAACCGTGAGTTTGTGAATGAAATAGGCATGATTTCCGCTCTACAACACCCTCATCTCGTAAAGCTCCATGGATGCTGTGTTGAAGGCAATCAGTTGTTGCTTGTGTACGAATACATGGAAAATAATAGCCTTGCTCGTGCTTTATTTGGTATTGCCAATAAACAAAGCTTAGTTTTCTCACTTTATTCACGATGATTGGAAATGAGAGATGTAAACTTGGAGTCGCAATCCCTAGTTTTTTATTAAGCTTGTGTTTGAGTAATGTTTTGTTCTGTTAAAAACTAATTTCTTAGATTATTTAATGGTAGGGACCATGAGATGAGTGAATGGTAATGATGAATGATTGGAGCCCTGTGTTTTAACTCAGTGGTAGAAATTATTCTTAGGTAGGTAAAAGTTAAAACGAATACATGCTAAGTATTTATGTTTACAAACTATGTTCTCAGGTCTAGAAGAACAACAGTTGAAACTAGATTGGCCAACAAGGCACAACATTTGTATTGGTATAGCAAGAGGATTGGCTTATCTTCATGAGGAATCGAGATTAAAAATCGTCCATCGGGATATAAAGGCTACCAATGTGCTTCTTGACAAGAATCTTCACCCAAAAATATCTGACTTCGGTCTTGCCAAGCTTGATGAAGAAGATAACACCCATATAAGTACGCGTGTTGCTGGAACCTTGTGAGTAGTATAACACTTGTCTTGTTTCCTTTTATCTAATAACTCTCAAAGTAACATAGACAAAGAGAGTTACTCCATAGAAAGTTTGGAAGGAATTAAATCAGCCACTTAAAAGATTACAATACATGATGTAGTACATTACAATACATGATGTATGCATATTTATGTCATTTTCTAGTGGATACATGGCACCTGAATATGCTATGCGAGGCCATTTAACCGATAAAGCAGATGTGTATAGCTTTGGAGTTGTTACTCTCGAAATTGTCAGCGGTAGAAGCAACTCTAGTATCAGGCCAAAGGAGGACACCATCTATCTGCTTGATTGGGTAACTTATACTTTTTATCCGCACATATTTTTTGAAAACCACTTTTTCACCACTCATTGTTTTACTTTTAGAAACGATTTCTTAAAATCACTTAAAAGAAACATGTGAGTATACATATTTTCATCTTGTCTCTTCCACACACTTACCTATTTATTTCGGTTTCATTCTTATATGTTGTTCCTACTTTGTGTTTGCCTAAACTCTAACGAGCTCTATGTTTATTTTTTCGTTTATTTAGGCTAATTTTTTGAATGCCAAAGGAAACTTAATGGAACTCGTTGACCCGAGGTTGGGATCAAACTTAAACAAAGAAGAGGTGATTACGACTATAAACATAGCTCTGCGTTGTGCTAATGTTGTAGCTGCCGAACGACCAAGCATGTCAGCAGTCGTAAGCATACTTGAAGGAAGAGGTCGTGTTTCAATGGATGATTTGAAGCCTAATGAAATATCAAATGGATACCAAGTAACAAAGTCAAATGATGATCAAATCCAAAGTACATCAACGGACGTTCCCTGGACTGCCTCATCAACTGAGACCGCTGATTTGTATCCAATCACTTTGGATACTAATTACTGGGAGAAGAGAATGTAAAAAGTCGCATTTCTATGAGTGTTTTTTATCTTGGATTTTTCCTTTTCATTAAACACTGTAAATTAGTGTGTTACTAATACTCAGTATAAAATTGTAATGTCTGAGTTATTAACAGGAATTACATGATGTTTTGAGCTGGATTTTTCTTTGTTATGCCGCTCAAACAATAAGATACAAATACTATTCACAACACCAAAATAATGTCCCGTTTTGTAGTTGGATTGGAAGAGTTTGAAACTACAGTGGCGTGACATGTCAAAATTGCACTGAGATCTAAATAACGTTTAAATAGGTACGTAGTACAATTCATCTACAGCATAATTAGGTGATTATCGTTTTGAAATTCGAAACCAGATCTAGGTTCAGCACGACGAGGGAGGAGTTCCAATAATTCAAAAAATTTTCCAGCAATACCGTGGCCATCGATGGCTACCGGTCAAAATTTTTTGCCATAATTTGATTAATTTTAAAACGGAGATTGCATGTAACCAGAAAATACTCTGAAAATGGCATAACTACGGCGGCGCTCCCGGGGATCACTAGAACATTTTTTCTGTTCATCTACGTACTCCTTCAATCAATTGAAATATTTTTCCATTCTTTTAGCTATAGTTTAATAGCTGGCCAAATTCAAAATATGTTGATAGGCTGTCAATTTTTGTTGGCTATACGGACTTAAATAATTTTGGGGTTTTGGGGGCTTTCAAAAACGTAATACGGGGAAGGGATATTACTAGTTTTGATCATTTACTCACATATGAATAGGTTAAAATATCTAATTATAAATAGTTTGAATAACATGTAGGTCACCCTTTGAACTAATGGTACACTGTCAACTCATTGTGTATACTGTATACGAGATATAAATAGACGATCAAAATTGGTGATATTACGTGTGCATCCTATAAAATAAATGAAACTAGTAAAATACTAAAATAATACTACTCCCTCCGTCCCATTTTGATATGCTTATTTTCCTTTTTTATTTGTCCCAAAATATAGGCTACTTTTTATCTATATCTATTTAATTTTTCTCATTTTTCCTGCTATACCCTTATTTAATAGGCATTGTTATTAGCAAAAATATATTATGATCATTTAATATAAGGGTATATATGAAAAAATGCAACTAAAATTTATTTTTCCACTAATATTAATTATTATTTCTTAATCCGTGTGAAAGTCAAACCATGTCCATCAAAATAAGATGGAGGGGGTAGTAAGTAATAAAAAATGTTTAAAAACAAAGTCATTCCTATAATGCAATGAGCATCGGGCTCTGTATAGGATTGCTGCAGATATAGTGCGTTCTTTGAATTTAAAATACTAAACTTTATTATTTGTGCATGAAGGATGATACAATATTACACTTCTGTAAATTGTAATGTGTTAAATTTTGAGAAATGAGATAAAAATAAAGAAAAATCCCACTTCACATTTGAATATTGTAAACTGTAATTGTGTACATACAAATAATATTACTCTTAATTTTTAAATCCGATTTAAGCATATTATTTATAATGGTCGCCTAAGCATTCATCAATCGATAATATTTCTTTCATATTCTCCACCGAAGACAATAATATCGGCCGACAATTAAAACACCTGAAGAAGTCCCAATTGTGACATCCCTTTTGTTCTTCTATAAATACCTTCCCTCATTTATAATATTGTCATGTTTCATTTATAATATTGTCATGTTTTAATAATTTTGCCGTTTCATGTGGTTCGAATGTAGTGTGATAGTTGAATGCGCAAATTTGTGGGCAGAAGACCCAAGTTGGCAACTACACCCACCCCCCTTTTCCTATTTCCCCTTTATATAAACAAAAATAAATAAATAAATTTCCTTTTTATTATCCATCTAAAAGACTAGAACACAAGGTTAATTAGACGCCAAAGTTGAAGGAGGGTCTAAGGGTACTAAAATTTCAAACTAACTAGAAATAATATAGTATGAACCAATGCTATGAAAACTGAACCGGATTGCACAATTGAATAAAAAAATCGAGAAATTGTCGAAATTCTCATTTGTTTATGACCAAAATCCGTCACATCGAAAATTCAAATAAAACTGTCTAACACAAATGGGTAGCCCGAGTTTAGTGGTTTTTATTAAAAACAAGAAAATTATTGAAAAAGTTGAGACCAAAAGTCTTCGATTGTAATTCTTTTGTATATAATTTGGATTGTTATTCTTTTGTATACTAGTTTTAAGTACGTGCTTCGCACGTGATGTAAAATGATAATTTTTTGAATCACAAAATTTTAAGTTTTAACCTTAATTTTTTTTCCAAAAAATATAAAATTAAACCAACATATAGCTTTAGTAATTCATACATGTAAGCTAAATAACACTTCTGATCATTTTATACTTAAAAATATTAGTACCTCAATTATTTTCTACCAAGTTAATCCAAACATCTAATCTACAAAAACTTTTTTTCCAATAAGATTAGTCGCATATATTTGAGTTGATTAAATATGATAACAATACAATTTTAAAACTATAAAAGCATGATATCTCGATTAGAAAGTTGTGAAAGATATATTATATAAAAAAAATTGATCAATATACATTTTGGAGTCAACTCATAGGCATTGAATGAAAGTACATTATATATCGAAATATTTGTAGTTTAATCAAATTAAAATACTTTTAACAATCGCCCAAAATTGGTTATATAATTATATTTTTTTTAATTATTGGACTATAAAAATGTTTGTGACATAATTTTAAATCAAAAGATTGTCATACAACTATATGACTTTGTAAAACATTCTTTTTTTTTTTTTTGAATGTTTTTCAAAAAAAAAAAAAGAAGAAAGCTATTAGTAATCATTTTAAGTCATATACGTTGAATACAAGCAAAATATATTAGAATATTTGTAATTTAATTTTTTTCAATGTAATATGAAGAGTCACTCATTAATTATTATATTTATATAAATATATGTTTTTAATAAGGGTATTTTGGACTAAATAAAATATAAGTAGGGACATTATTGGAAATCAAAAGATTTCCACACATCCGCACTTTTTAATATAGTATAGATAATTTTGATATGGGATTCCCACTGAAATTGCTAATTATTAATTTATTGACTGTTTAATTTATAATAAATATTTATCTCTATATTAAAATAAATAAATTGTCATAACCTAAAAATAGAAAATATGATAGGTACATTAGAATGGACTCTTTGTTTTGCTAGGGTTGTTAAAAGATAATTATCTAATAGATAATAAGAGATAAAATTCGTGTAATAATAGAGAAATACCACCAAAAAAAAAGGAAAAAACTAATTTACAGAATTAAACATCATTGAGGGGAAATTGCTGCAGACAACTATCTTCTTTTAATATTAGTAAGTATAGATTATTATTAATTTTTTGTTTGATTATTAACACTGTATTTACTGTTAATTTTTTTGATTATGATTAGCAAGAAAAAAAAATCAAATTTGATAATTTGATCGTCCAATCCATAAAATCCAGATTTGATTGGCCAGATTTGTAATATAATTTTAGTCTTATCTTCCCATAAAAAAATGGCCAATTATTTGTTTAAAATACAACGAATTTTTCGTTTGATTATTAATACTAAATTTATTATTAATTTTTTGATCATCATTAGCAGCAAAAAAATAAAAATAAAAATCTAGATTGGATAGAGTACAGATTTAAAATGTGGTTGCCACATTATTTTGGTGTTATCTTCCCCAAAAAAATAAAAAATAAAAAATAAAAAATTGATCAATTATTTATTTAAAAATTATTATTAATTTCACGCCAAATACTTTAAGCGAAAAATTGCTCCTGGGGGCTGTTCCCTTTTAATATATCTATTATTATTATTATTATTATTATTATTATTATTATTATTGTAAAGTTTAGTTACTATACTGTACACGTTTAGAAGGACGAGTTTTGGTTTTAGTGTAAAGTTTGGGCCATGCAATCCATCATCTTACTTTCCACAAAAATTTAGGTCGGTTTACGCAGGTCGTCTCAATCACACACTAAACCTATTAATATATGCGTATGAGTCGTGCGAATTGAAGTCAAGATGGTGAAATGAGATAAAAAAAAATTTCGATCACTCAAAAATCTATGCATAGATTAGAATGTGATTTTCTATACGTAAAATAGGAAGAAGTTTCTAATACTCCATAATGAAAAATAAGATAAATGGAATATGAGAGTTCTAATTAATTAATTAATTGACCCCTTGTATCTACTCATCAGTGCTTCATTGGCTAGGAACGATGACATTGGTGTACCTCAATCAGTCGATTGTCTTTGTTAATAATTCACGGTTTAGTCCCGAGGTCTTTGAATAATTCGAAGTGGACCAAGTCATCTGCCTCCATTCACATTAATTTTATCAGTCTCCTTTTCCACATCTACACTGTATTTGGGCATTTGGGATACACGTCTTGAAGCCATTTAATACATGCATTAAAGTAGTGATGAAAAATTTCTCTAGCTATATACATATCAACCACCTCAAGAATGATGATCACTTTAATCTTAAATTTTAACGTTGACTCATAAAAGGCTCAGCCCCTTATTTTCCCGTTCCGATCATGTTCTTATCACAGCTCATTATCGTTTTTCTGACGATACTAATCTGCTCGGTGAACCTCGGATGCTTTGCCATTCTACATCCCGATGAAGGTAAAATATTTTGTTGTTAAAATTATTTTTTATTATTTTTTCTTTTTTGAAGAATCTTGAAGAGAATTAGCCATTTTTGTGGTGAATATTTGCAGTCGATGCATTGAGGCAAATAGGAAGTACATTAGGGAAGAAGTGGGATTTTAGTGTGGATCCATGTAATGGAGAAAGGAATTGGACTACTCCAAATGCACCCGAAGGATATGACAATATAGTCAATTGCAGTTGCACCTTTCCAGATGACACTTTTTGCCGTGTAATTCTCATGTAAGTACCCTATTCATTATTTGCAATTTTTTTGCCCCTCGACTTAAATAGTCTGTGGTTTGACTAGTCATTCTATTACAATGAACTAGCATGAGAGATCATATTTGTTATCAAACTTTATGTGTTCTTTAGAGGGTTCCGTCCAACAAGATAGTTTATCTTAGTTGTTTTGATTGGACGAAATAATACAACAATAAAATTAAAATTGACTTATGTCAAAGATGTCGATGTTTACATGATCCATGTAAAAGAAACAAGAGATATGCTCGTGGAGGGAAAAAAAAAAAAAAAAACTCTCCAGAGGTCCCAACCTTTCGTTAGGTGGAAAAGTCTATCTATGATTTCAATTGTTGGCACTCACATCCCTAATATTTTAACATTATTTGTACGACATGTGACATAAAATAGAGCTGAGATTGTCATCTTAACTGTTTCAACCAATCCAAATACTCTACATTTGTCTTTTATTATGTATGTACAATATTTTAATTGGAGATGATACATAATAGAGCTTTACTAAAGGTCGAAATTGTTAAAAAATTAGCAAAATTTAATGTTAAGACGACGAAGATTTGACCATCACATGAACAAACACAATAATATGTTCTTTGTTATGTTCAAAATGTTTTCGATTTTTAATTTTCCACGGAAAGGAAAATTTTGGTATCAAAAGTCATTATGGGTATTATGAAAATATGTCAAAATGTTGAAAATGTAGAAAATACAATCTTTTGAAAACTTTAAACAAAAACAAGGAACTTAAATCAATCCGAGGATCACTCTTACTTTGGTATGGGAATTGAAGACTATCGTGATTTAGCACGTGGAATAGAGGGACTTAATGTGTATTATGATGCAAATTTTTATGGATTTTGATGTGAAATATGAGAGATAATGAGTAGAGTTGAATGGTGAAGATTGTGTAAGATATGTAGGTCCCGTGAGATATATGGATGTGATTGGTTAGATTTAAAATAGAATGAATTAAAATATATAAAGATGTGTAAAAATTTGATGGCTAACATGAATTTTGCATGCATTCAAAAAATTGCGTATCATGCTGATTATACGATCACCGGAGAGGCTTGTTCTATATCAAGCTCTTTAAAATAATAAAATGGAATATTTTTATAAGTCTATGATGTATTTGTAGACAATGTTATCAATGAATAATATTTTTTCCTTGTCCAATTTTTTTTTTTTTTTTATGTTTTACTTTTTAAAATACGTGGTTGAAAATTAGGCAATATGTATTAAAAAATAAATAAATTTAATTTGATAAAATTTGATATGGGTAGAACAAATTTGTACTCTTCTATGTGTCCTTCCAATTTTAACGGATGTGCCCGAAGGGACTAAAATTTGTGCTCTTCATGCAGTAAATTAAAATCACAGTCCCTTCAAGGGACTGTACCCCCTGAACTGGTCAGACTCCCTTTCCTCCAAGTAATGTAAGTCCACCTTCTTCCTGTTACACATACACACAGAGTACAATTGACTAACTTAGGGTACGTTTGATATGTGATGAAATTACCATGCGCGGTATTTTGTGTAAAATATGTATTTAAAATTGTATTAAAAAGTATGTGTGTAATTGAAAATGTGTGCGAAATTATACGAAATTGCGTGCATATAAGTTTATATTGAAAAGAACAAGGCCTTAGGGTTATAAAATTGTCTAAAATTTTCTCTTCTTATTTTCAACCACACACATTTTTTAATACAATATTAACTATATATTTTTCACGGAATACCGTGTACAGCAATTTTATACCCGAACAAGGCCTTAACTGTCTATGAATTTGAATTTCCATTATTATACACAGTGACCTTACTCGCAATTACCTCAACGGTAGCATCCCTAAAGAATGGGGCACATTTCCACGGCTTGTGAAAATGTACGACGCTCTTCACTTCCCCAATTCTTTCTGTAAATTCATATTTTTCTGTACTTAAATGTCTCTGTTTGTGTGTGAGAAGCAATTATTGGGCGCTGTGCTTACACTATAATTTTGGTTCACTGCAGTTCTCTATTTGGAAATCGTATTACGGGTACAATACCGGTTGAACTTGCCAATATCAGTACTCTAATGGATCTGTAAAATTTCTCAATAGGCGATTCTTATATATACTATGTCTGTAGAATTTTGATGCAATGGGTGTGTTATGTGAGATTTATCTTTTGTTTTTTGAAATTCTCAGAGACCTGCAATACAATAATCTGTCGGGGAATATTCCTCGAGAGTTTGGGGATTTAAGCCTGCAGAGATTGTAAGGGATTTTTACTGGAACAATTAGGGTTTTACATTAGATAATTTATATGGTTGTACGTTATTATGGATTCTGATTTGTTGTTTTACAATGTTGCTATATGAAGCTTATTGACATCAAACAATTTAACGGGCTCATTGCCTTCCACTCTTGCAAAATTGACTACATTGCAAGATTTGTAAGTTCCCTCAATTCCATTCATGTCTAGTATTCCCTTTTTTCAATTTTGAGATTAATTGCTTATCCTTGTTTTTATTATAATGCAGTAGTATTAGCGATAACAAATTTAGTGGACGCATACCTGATTTTATTGAAAACTGGACAAGTTTAAAAAGATTGTGAGTCGTTATTGCTATCTTATATTACAATTTTAAGATGTACGTTTTCACCTTATTTCAAAGTTTATATTGATGCCAAAATTCTTGAGAATGTCAGGTTCATCCGGGCTAGTGGTCTGAGTGGACCGATCCCTTCTGGCATTGGTTCACTAACCAACTTGTCCGATGTGTAAGTACAAATCATAGTTCATCATTAGGATATTTTTGAAGTAATGACGAATTAAGTGTGTCTTTCTCTTTCATTTTCTCTAGAGAAATTAAAAAGAATCTTGACGAATGGTTCTTAACGTTTATTCTTGTGAATCTAAAATGTGCAGGAGAATCACCGATTTGAATGGAAATGACTCATCTTTTCCACGTCTTAATAGTAACAATACAAACCTCGAGACGCTGTGAGTATGGTACTTATGCTCCCAAGTAAATGAAAGCATTGCTTGTACGTGACTCAATGAATCTGGTTTTGCAGGATTCTAAGGAGCTGCAATATCATTGGGCAGATACCAAGTTTTGTTGGGGAAATGACTGAATTGAAAGTCTTGTTAGTAGAATACTTCATTTTCTTGGGACCATAACTTGTAGATATATCTTGAAAATGTTTCCATATAAGAATCCCTTTCAAGTGATCATTCTGTGCTGTAAGTTAGTTGAGATTAGGCCCGCCCCCGCCCCCGCGGAGATGTTGGGCGTCTTAGGTGAAACTTGATGCACTAGGCCCTTTCTTCCTATAAGTTTGATTTTTTGGGCCCCCTTTGTATAAGCAAAAACAGATTTAAATTGGGGGCCCTAGGCTGTCGCCTAAGTTGTTTCAACAAATCCTCTAAAATCTGATTTTTCATCTGGGGCTTGTCTGATTGACATTAAATTTCATCAAATTAAAATTACTTTTTCTCTATTATCATTTCAACCATTCATACATTGATTTGACAATTATTTTATATTTTTTTAATCACATTTTCTCTAATTCTCAATCATACACCTTAAAGAAAATTTAATTTGATGAAATTTAACGTGAATCAAACAACCCCTTACTTTCATTTCATATTAGAATTTCTATATAGATTTCAAAATATTTTCATATTCGTGGTGGTCTTTACTAGGGAACCACAGAAGTGTGCTATCCTCTAGTAGAAAAATCAAATTCAATGTGAGTTTGATTCTATTCCCTACTACACATTGTGAATATCGTGCATTACTATGTTTGATAATTCTTACACACATAAGCTTTGATTCATTGACTTGTGCAATGAAATGAATCAAATGATTTACTAATGAAAATATCTAAGCTATTGCAATGAAATGATTTACTAATGAAAACAAGCTGTTGGAAAATACACTATTTTAAGTTAATTTTTGTGTTTCTCTTGCAGAGATCTCAGTTTCAACAAACTAAGTGGACCAATTCCTGAGAGGTTTGTGTCAAAGGCAGATCACATGTAAGGTTTCATTTATCAAGCCTTCATTGCCAATTGTCATTTTATCCTACCCAATTTCTTAAAAGAGTTTTAATAAACAAAGTTGAAAAAATGAGTTGGCCGTACAAACTTCAATTCCAGTTAATAGCTTGATGAATGTGCACTAAGCATGCAAGGGGTTAAACGGACACTTCTAAGCTAGCTATCAAGATAGCTTATACTTCTGATAAGGAAATTGGAATCCTTGACCTAGACTTGCTCCCATTTCCTCTCCAAAGGGATGGTGGTGAGAAGATAGAATGTTGTTACTATTTGATAGGAAAAAAATCTCATGCATTCCTTGATGATATTATTTAGTTGATGACTTTATTTTAGTTAAGATTTCTATTCAAATAGATTAGGTTTCAAGAGTTCGTGTCTCATTTTAAGAGGGCAGGTTTTTCTTGTTTCAATAGGGAGGTTGTTTATTGAGTCAAAATACAGAATGAATTATTTTATTTTATTTTTTTGGGTAATGGGAGGACCGCGGGGTAGGAATCGAACCCCGGCCACACGGCCGGAACGTGAGCGTCTTACCACTCTTGAATCTTTTAATTCTTTAAAGATTATCAATATTTGTTATCAAGTCCAAATTTTTGGTATTCATGAGCGAATCAACAAGTTTTTGATGTTTAATTGTTTAATTTTCCGGTATTCTAAAGAATAACTAGAAGGGGTTGTATCGCTCTATTCATTCAGAAGCAATGGCGCTCAACTCACGTGTTCATTCAAGTCATTCTAGCTTCCGTTTGCATTACCTTTAAAGGGTTTCTTAATTTTATTTTTGTTACCTCGATGAAGATTACTTCCACATTTCACCATCAAAGATTATAATTTTCAACTTTTTGTATGGTTAATGGAATTTAAAGAAATAGAATCCTCCTCAAACATTCAGATAGTGGAGGTTAGACACCAAACATTTCTCTTGCTCAACATAACTTAAACTACTAGAAATAGGATTATCTAGTCAATTCTTCGGATGTGAATGTTAAGGATACATTCAAAATTCTAGGAAAGGAGCACTATCGAAGGTGGAGTGGGGATGTTATTTTTATGGAGACAATGAATTTCATGTGAGTACTACCATCTACTGATACACGGTCTTCATTTTGACAGATATCTAACTGGGAACTCCCTTACTGGTCATTTGCCTCCTTGGATGCCGGAAGGTAGAAAACTGAAGGCCATTCTTTTCCTCCATCCATGACTGTGATGCTCATTTAAAGATACTTCAGCATAATGCGTTAAAACTTAATAAGACATATGTCCTCGTGATTCAATGATCAATTGAGTCATACCTTGTGTGGTGAATCTTTCTCTTTCTCCCCCTGAACTATTGTGTTTCTTTTCTTTTAGAAGAGGGGTGCATTAACTTCTTTCTAGACGTGCCTTGTTGCTACTATCATATGTCAACGGATTATAGTTACCGCATGTGGTCAAAGTATTTTTCCATAGAACTCTATTCAAGAGAAAAGACAGACCTACTCCACTCTTACTTTTGACATGTTGAGTCCTTGAGTTAGAATCCCTTCACAGTCAATTGTCTGCAATACCTAGTTGTTTTATAGTTCCTGAAATTTTGTGAAGGTAAAGATAGTTGGACCACAGTAGTAAACCGGAAAAACAAGCTAATCGATCTGTTGTATTAAGGTAGAGAAAGGGTTACAGTAATCATATCATAGGACAAAACTAACTTACAGAGAAATTAAACTTTATTCTTGATTGCATGATTTTATGAAAAGAAAGTGCAACAAAATATTAGACATCATAATAAACTTGACTATTCTTTACATTTTTGTCTAGTGATCTATCCTACAATAACCTTACGTCTGAAATCATGCCTTCGGATTGCCAACGAAGTACATTGTAAGATCACTACTCACTTTTCTTGAAATTATAATGAGATTCTCTTCCAGTGTTTCGTGTTTTATTAAAACTTCACCATGTTTGTCAGGAACTTGTTTGAAAGCTCAAAGGGCAATACAACGTGAGTTTGTATGATTCTTTCATACTTTATTTCCTCTGATTTCTTAGTCGATGTGACCCGACCTGATTAGATCTAACACTGCATCATTTCCCGGTGGTGGTAGCACTCCTTGTTCAAGCTTTCCCTGTGACAAAGGTAAGTTAAACTTCACTTCCACTAGTTTGTTCATCTTACCCTTTTATTTAAGGTAGGACGCTTTGGTTTGATTGTATTCGAAGTAAAATAAGTACACCAGTTACAAGTTGCTCAGTGGTATAGAATAAAAGCATTTAAGAGAGAGATGCAAGAATCATAAAGATATTTTAATGACAAAAATGTGAAATTAAAGATACCTAACATGGACAATTTGCATAAATAGCATAATGTAAGAGTATTCCCTTGGTTAATTTTTGCTCTCCTATTTAACGATTAGAACTACGCTACACTGTGTAGTGATCTAATATATAAGGCCTGACATTTTGTATCTTCCCTCTCTTTTAGCTTTCCCTTTGTTCCATTTTTTTTTAAAAATCTGAGTATATTCTTAGATTGTGACAATTCATTTTGACATATCACTTTTCAGAGTATTCCTCTCTCCATATAAATTGTGGTGGAAAAGCAAAAGTTGATGATAAAGGTACTACATATGAAGCAGATGATCAAAAGGGTGGGCCATCTAATTTCATACAAATGAAAAACTGGGCATTTAGCAGCACAGGTCACTTTCTGGACAATTCCACTTCCGGAGAACTGTACATCTCAAGAAACATCTCTAGTATCTCTGGGCAGAATCCTGAGCTGTACATGGATGCACGACTCTCTCCTCTGTCACTGACTTATTATGGGTTTTGTCTAGCAAATGGAAAGTATACAGTAACACTTCACTTTGCGGAGATTATATTTACTGATGACAGAACATATAGTAGCCTTGGAAGGCGCATATTTGATGTTTATGTTCAGGTACTTACATACCTACCACCACTATTCACAAGGGAAAATTGTAATCGTAGATGATATAAATTTGTTTATGTATAAACTAGTAAAATGTTGTCACTGTTGCCATGGTTTAAAAAGGCGTAAATGGGTACTAAGGCATTTTCCTTTCATGACGTAAGGCGCAGGCCTTAAGGCACTTTGAGGTGTAAGCCTCACCGTGAGCCAAAAAATGTCAAAACACAATTGAAATGCAAAATAAGCTCATAATACTTCGTAAACAATCTTTAAAATTCACAATTGACGAATATAAAGAATGTAAAGAAACAAAAGAAAAATATATTATTTTTTATTGGTCAGGGTAGTGAACTATTCGCCCATATGGACCAGGAGAAACACATTTTATTAATGCTATAGTTGAAAACGAGCTATCCTCAAGATAAGGCTATTAGAATTTTTATGTCTTCTTGGCCACAATGCTTGAGGCGATACTGTGAGGCGTATGCCTTACACAACTGAGGCGTAGGCCTCAATAAACTGCCTCACAATACGTGCCTTGAGGCATTTTTTGCATGCTTCACTCTGAAGTGGGCTTCAAGGTAAGTTTCAATTGGGTTGTTATTTTTTTTTTAATACCATTTGTTGCTGATCGGGTTTGTGCTGTTTTGCATGGTAATTTACCTATTCTTGCTAACATAGAAAGAACATTATTATTTGCATTAAATTCTTTCAGGGAAAGCTGGTGCTTGAGGATTTCAATATCGAAGATGCAGCAGGTGGAGCTAATAAGGCAATCTTAAAACACTTCCCTGCTGTTGTCACTGATAATACATTAGAGATCCGTTTATACTGGGCTGGAAAAGGGACGATTGCCATCCCATATAAAGGAGTATATGGTCCTCTTATTTCGGCTGTCTCTGTGAATGCTGGTACACTGAATTATCTTGACATTCTTCTATCTATAATGATTAAGAAACAGTAAATACTTCCTCCACTGGCATAGATCCCCTTTTCACAACGCGCAATGACTAAGATTGGAATTAAAATTTGCTGTCTATTGTGTACTTCAATATGAAGACATTGTATTAGTGGTGGTACACAGAACCTCTTCACGTTGTTTTTAGCTGAAAACTTGTTTCATTTGTTATTATTATACTTAGCTGAACATATTTGTCCTTAGATAACCAATATGTTTACCTTGAGTATCTCTTATCTCTCTCTACTCTGTTCAGAAAATGGAAATAGCTTATCAACTGGTGCTTTAGTTGGGATAGTTATTGCAGTTCTCTTCACCATCATCCTGATTCTGGGAATCCTTAGGTGGAAAGGTTACTTGGGGTCCAGAGATACTACTCGACAAGGTATTCCATAATCTTCATACATTTCATGTGTATATTTTATCAGGTAGTCGTGTGCGAAAATGTATATACACGCGATCCTATGCAATAACTTGAACTTTCGATCCTCTTTATTTTCCTACATATAATTTGCAGTTGTCTCGAACAGTCCTTAAATAATCTGTGCGTTTGCTAGATCTAAAGGGTCTAGACCTGCGCAATGCATCATTTACCCTGAGACAAATTAAAGCTGCAACAAACAATTTTCACCCTGATAACAAGATTGGAGAAGGCGGCTTTGGTCCTGTGTACAAGGTATATCTTTAGCAAGAGCTATTTTCCGAATATACTATGCGTATGTTTGGGCAAACTTTGGTGTGCTAAAAAAGAAGGGTAGTGGGGATAAGACGTGTGGATAATGAGTAGCGATTTGAGATGCGTATTTATTATTTAAGTTTGACTTTGACGAAGTAGTAAATATCTTCTAAGTAGAGAGAAGTTGAAACCAATATGGGCTATGTTTTGGTAGCTTAAACCTGTTTGAATCTGATCTCCAAACCCCTTTGTTTGACTATGCATGTTGTTTGTAGGGTGTTTTGCTAGATGGAACCATCATAGCCGTAAAGCAGCTTTCAGCCAAATCAAAGCAAGGAAACCGCGAGTTTGTGAATGAAATAGGCATGATTTCTGCTCTACAACACCCTAATCTCGTAAAGCTCCATGGATGTTGTATTGAAGGCAACGAGTTGTTGCTTGTGTACGAATACATGGAGAATAACAGCCTTGCTCGTGCTTTATTTGGTAATGCCAATAAACCAAGCTTAGTTTTGTCGATTTTAATCACGAAGACTGGAAGTGAGACATGTAAACTTGCATGCACAGTCCCTAGTTTTATGATTAAGCGTGTGTTCAAGTGACCTTTTATCCTGTTAAAAGCTAATTTTTAAGATTATTTAATGGTAGGGATTACAAGATGAGCAAATAGTGATGATGAATGATTGGAGGCCTGTGACATTTTAATGTTTTGGCTCAGTAGTAGAAATTATTTTTAGGTAGGTAAAGTTAGAGCAAACACATACTAAGTATCTTTGCTTGCACACTGAGTGTTCTCAGGTGCAGAAGAACAACGGTTGAAACTAGATTGGCCAACAAGGCAAAAGATTTGTATAGGTATAGCAAGAGGATTGGCTTATCTTCACGAGGAGTCGAGATTAAAAATTGTCCATCGGGATATAAAGGCTACCAATGTGCTTCTTGACAAGAATCTCCACCCAAAAATATCTGACTTCGGTCTTGCCAAGCTTGATGAGGAAGATAATACCCATATAAGTACTCGTATTGCTGGAACTTGGTGAGTAGTATAACACTCATCTACTTCCTTTTCACAGTAACATAGACAAAGCGAATTACTGTGCAGGAAGTGCAGGAGTTATTAGATTGACCACATTGAAGATTACAATACATGATGTATACACATTTCTATCATTTTACAGGGGATACATGGCACCTGAATATGCTATGCGAGGCCATTGAACCGATAAAGCAGACGTGTATAGCTTTGGAGTTGTTCTCCTTGAAATTGTCAGCGGTAGAAGCAACACTAGTATTAGGCCAATGGAGGACACCATCTATCTTCTTGATTGGGTAACTTACCATATGTTTAACAGTTGCTATACGTTTCTGTACAATTTTCCTAACTATTTATCCACACACATTTTTCGAAAACCACTTAGTTACCGCTCATTTTTAACTTTTAGAAACTATTTCTTAAAAACACTTGAAGAAACATGTGAGCAGACATACTATCACCTTGTCTCTTATACGCACTTACCTATTTCCTTCGGTTTTGTTCTTACCTGGTCCTACTTTGCGTTTGTACAAACTCTTATGAGCTCCATTTTTTTTTTTTCATTTACTTAGGCTAATTCGTTGAATGCCAAAGGAAACTCAATGGAACTTGTTGATCCAATTTTGGGGTCGAACTTCGACAAAAAACAGGTGATTACAACTATAAATGTTGCTCTGCGTTGCACTAATGTTGCAGCTGCCAAAAGACCAAGTATGTCAGCAGTTGTAAGCATACTCGAAGGAAGAGGTCGTGCTTCAATGGATGACATGAAGCCTAAGGAAATGCCGAGTAGAGACCAAGTGACAAAGTCGAATGATGATCAAATCCAAAGTATCTCAACGGATGATCCTTCGACCAGCTTGTTAACTTCGATTGCTGATCTGTATCCAATCACTTTGGATACAAAGTCGAATGATGATCAAATCCAAAGTATCTCAACAGACGATCCTTGGACCGCCTCGTCAACTTCGACTGCTGATCTCTATCCAATCAATTTGGATACTGATTACTGGGAGAAGAGAATGTAAAAAGTCCCATTTTTATGAGTAAAAGATTTTGACGATAAAAAATGATCACCCAAAATTATAAATGCTAAGAGAACTAATAGTACTTGAAACAAAATTTCATTCTAATAAAAATGAAGCAATAACTCATTCTTCAAGCATTGATCCACTACGAATCGATAAGCCATTTTGGTGATAATATGCCCTTGCTTCTTCTATAGGCTTACATTTAATTCCAACACGAGGTGCTTCGTATTGTGGTGTTGACGACCAACCGCGTTAGATTGCGCCATAGGTGTAGAATTAATGTCGCAACTAGTAGCATTAATCTACACAAGAAAATTTGGTTAAATTAAATAAAATTTCATATTATCAATGTCTTTGATCTCCAAGAAGCATCTCAATTGAAGTTAACATAAAAAAAAAAAAAAAAAAAAAAAAAAAAAAAAAATCCTTTTCTACCACGATTGCTGATATTTGAAGGGTTCTTTTTATCTATAGTACTGATTTTGTTGAAATTTATTTCATATTTCAATATCATTTCAATCAATCAATAATTGTTTTTTCCAAACACATATGTTTGGTGTTTGAAGTTTCAATTGAAATCTTCTTTATTCAATCGTTCTTTCTACGGTTAAGAATACAGAGCAAATTTCTGGTCCCCGCATGGGGGATGAATTTTTCACTGCCCTGGGCCCCACAACAGTCGGGGGGGCTGCGAGTGGTGCCGGGTCAAAAAATGAAACTCCGCGCGGGGACTTGAACCTTTCAGAAGAATACATATCTACATTGCCTATGTGAAATCAATCCGAAATCAAACATCATAACTTAATTAACACTAGTTTTACTGATACTAGTTTTCATCCCCCGTGCGTTGCACGGGAGTAAAGCTGTATAGATTTATCTAAAAAAAATTTATATAGATTGATTTTTGTGGTAAAGAATAATGCAAAATAATTTTTTTAACAAATGACAGTTGTATTTAATCGATAACACCATCACGTAATATAAAATGTAAATAATGTTAATAATAACGAAATATTATAGAAAAGAAAATTTAAGTTTTTCATTTTATACTGTACTCATAATTCAATAAATTTATCTATAGTCGGCTATTATCCTAGATTAAATTATAAAAAGATTTTACAATAAAAATCCATAAAATATAAAATATATAATCAATTAAATACTATTGAAATAATAATTACTTAGCTCGAAATGTATACAATTCAAGGATATTAGCATTAACAAAAGTCCTGTCTCACGATCACCGTCTATTAGCTGTGCTTTTTTGTAAATCGATAATACACAATGTATTAAACTTACTTTTTTTATGCGAATAGAAAAATAATAATTGAAAATGATGTATATAAAAAATTTTAATTCAATATCATTCAAACTTTGAACTCGACAAAGGAATAATATAACCACAATAAACTAATTTCAAACCGATTCATAAAAATTATTCATCTAAGTAGCACGATACTATGTAAGAGTGCAGTGCAGTTCTTCACTGTTGAAACAAATTGTAATTGCACAAATGAGAATAATAAAAAAAAACCAACGTAGAAACAAATAAAAGTAACATAACATAATCGGACTATATATTACACAATAAAATAAATTTAGTGAATAACTAATGATATACTCTTCATCTAGAGGACTCATTTGTAGCCTTCCATAATTAATAATGGAATCAATCTACCATATCGTTGACGTAAATAAAAACATCATGTTATAGACTCGAACGGTTTGCACAAAGTGACTACTTTTTTCATTCATACTATATAGTAAATCACTTTAGACAGCGGAGACATCCCTCATTCGTGGAAGCTCAGTCACTTGCCCTTACATACAACACAATGAAAATTTTCTCTCTCAACGTCTTTCATAACGCTTATGTATTTTTTTTATCATACCAATATATCGTGTTACGAAGTTGACACATATAGGTGGGATCTCCTAAATATGTATATCATTCACCTAGAAAAAAGTCTAATCCTACAAAAAAGAAACATAGAAATCAAAATTATTATGTAATAGTTTTATTTAATAAGTAAGTCCTCTTTATATATTTGTCAAATCAATGTGATTCTTTGTAATTTTTAATTTATAGGTAGAATACAATGTATGCTAATTGCTAAGAAATTTCTCTACTACTTTTAGAAACTAATTAGAAAATATTGATATCCCTTTTGAGCTGTAAAAAATTAGCAAATGAAGAAAATCTTGCTATGCTAAGAAATTTTTCTACTCTGCACACTAAAAATTTAAAGATATAATTACAAATACTTAAAGTATAAATTAAAGATATAATAAAAATATTTAAAGTAAAAAAATTTAAGATATAATCTTGTTATGTTAGGAAATTTTTCTACTCCTAAATAAAAATTAAAGATATAATAAAAAATATTTCCTTTCTTTAATAAGTACAAATTCAAGATATGTTGAGAATATTTCAATTAAAACTTAAAGGTATAATTTTGCTGTACTAAAAATATTAGTGGAAAAAATATTAAATTTTTTCATTTCAGATTATACAAATATTCTAAAAGCATAAACATAAGTTGACAATAAAAGATAAATTGTTAAAAAATAAAAAATTAATTTAAACATTTATTAGTGAAAAAAATTTGAAACTTATACTTAAAGATTAAACAAATATTCTTAATTTATTTGAACATAATTTAACAATGGGGATTTAAATAGTACTTTAAAAATTTTAAAAAATACACACATTGGGGGATTAAATAAATACATTTTTAAAATAAATTATTATTAGTTAGCAATTTTATTCACCTTGCTAAAAGAAGGATGAATATTATCCTCAATTTGGAGGATCGATATAAGTGGAGTAAAAAATTAAAATTAATTTTTTTGTTTCATATTATTCTATTCATCGAGAGCTTAAAAAAATAGTTTCTATATATAATTTTTGTTATTTCAAAAAGTTACTTATTTTACAGTAAATAAGTAATTTATCGCTAAAAATAAAAATGAGTAACTTTTAAAATAGTAAAATTTATACATCAAAACTATACTCATATTAAACTTTCGATAAATAGAATAATATGGAACAAAAAAATTCAAAATTTTCAGATTATTTACCCTCAAATTGATCCTCCAAAATGAGGTTAATGTTCACCCTCCTTTAGAGAACAAATTTGTTCACCCTATTGAAAGAGAGTGAACATCAACCTCTTTTTGGCTGGTGTCGATTTGAGGGTTAAAAAATTAAATTTTTTTTTTGGTTCCAGATTATTTTATTCGTCGAGAGCTTTAATATGAGTATAATATTGATATATAATTTTTATTATTTTAAAAGTTACTTATTTTATTGGTAACTAAGTAACTTATCACTAAAAAATAGTAATTTTTAAATCAATAAAAATGATATATCAAAATTGTACTCATATTGAAGCTCTCGACGAATAGAATAATACGGAATAAAAAAAATTAAAAATTTTTAATTTTTTATACCTCAAATCGACCTACAAAAAAGAGGGTGATGTTCACCCTTTTTTAGGGTGAACAAAATTGTTGTCCATGATTTATGACACTTGGCAGAAAATAATTGGTCCAACAAATTTCTAACTAAGATCTTGTCCTAATAATTGTTTTGCAATTGAACAACTGTCAATCAAACCTTATTTTATATATTATATAGATTTGACCCAAAAAAAATATTTTTCCAACAAAAATCATTTAACAATACATTGTCGGGTGATGATTTTGACACCCACAATTTTAATCCTTACACCCACATTTTTTTAAATTTTTTTAAATTTCCAATTTTACCCTTATGGAAAGGGGGGAGGATATGAATTTGGATCCTCGGCCGCGGGCGGCCGAGGATCCAAAAAGCACCTCGGCCAAGGATGGCCGAGGTCCTTTTGGGATGCTCGGTCGGGCATCCAAATTTGCTTTTTTTTTAAAAAAAATTGATAGATAATGTAATTAATTACTATTTTTTTTATATTATTTTTTGATTTGGGGAAGGAAGATGTGATGTATGAGTTGGATCGAACGGACGAAAAATCGCACTTTATAGATTTAGTGACCGAACTCCGTTTCGGACAAATAATATACCGATTTAGGGTATAAAATAAAATAAGTGCATTTTTTAAAAAATAAAATGAAAATGGTGATGAAATAAAATTAAAAATAAATAAATGAAAAAAATTAAATTATTCGAAAAATAGAAAAATGCTGATTTCGCTGCCTAAATGCACTCGGATGCCCAAAATCCATCGTACATCACTCCAAAGGTGTGAGTTGGACTCGTGGCGTCGAGCTACCCCAAATCGATATATTATTTGTCCAAAATGGAGTTCGGTCACTAAATCTATAAAGTGCGATTTTTCGTCCCGTTCGATCTAACTCATACACCACATCTTCCTTCCCCAAATCAAAAAATAATATAAAAAAATAGTAATTAATTAATTACATTATCTATCAATTAAAAAAAAAATTGGATATCCGGCCGAGCATCCCAAAAGGACCTCGGCCATCCTTGGCCGAGGTCCCCATGAGGACCTCGGCCAAGGTTGGCCGAGGCCCATGTGATGGGCCTCGCCAACCTTGGCCGAGGTCCTCATGGGGACCTCAGCCAAGGATGGCCGAGGTGCTTTTTCGACCCTCGGCCTCCCTCGGCCGAGGGTCCAAATTCACTCCCGCACCCACCCTGTATTTAGGGTAAAATTGGAAATTAAAAAAATTTAAAAAAGTGGTGGGTGTAAGGATTAAATATGTGGGTATGAGTAGCTCCAGTCTACATTGTCAATGAAGGGTTCAGACAAATCCATTAGCAAAAATGCACAACGAGAAGGGATGATGTATTCAATAATTTATGAATTTCAATATTATGCTTCTGAAATTATTCATATTTAATTTGATTGGCAATTGACATCTTTAAAATTATGTCAGACAAAAGGTGAGAAAAAGTAGATTTTTAAAACCTAACAAGTAGTGGGGAAAAAAAAACTAAATTAAACAATTGGCAAATATCCATGAAGCATCGGAGGATGACTTGTTTTGAAGCACACGAGTCAAATATCCATGAAGAAGCAGGTAGATTGTGTGACCCCTCCAGGATTCGAGATGCCATTCCACTCGTATGATCCCTAATTCGTACTAAAGATTGTATCACAGTAAATCTATACGGGTAGAACTGACATGATAGCATGTGGTCTAGTTGTTGTGGACTAGCTATTAGAAATTGGAAACTAAATGAGACCTACTTGTACAGGATATCCTTTAACTGGGCCAATGATCTGTTGCCCACATATTGGCAACTTATGTTGCCAATATGCGTGATGTGGCGCCCTGTGAGGGCGCCACGTCATCGGGCTAATTTTTTTTTTTTTTGAAATCCACGTTATATGAGATGAATAATATATAACTGTCTCCTGATGGTGGAGGGCTCTTGTGGGCTCCATATTCCCCCCTCCCCCCCCCCCCCCCCAAGAAAATGGGGTGTTGGCAACGGAACGTTACTACCTTTAACTGACATATATATTTTCCATTCTTTTTGCTATAGTTTATTGTCTATGTTAGTTGGAAAATTTGCTAGTTACGATAATTTATTTTTGGGGTTGATAGGCTGTCGATTTTCGTTGACAAAGGACTTAATATTTTTAAATAATAATTAATGAAAAGTGATATATTAGACGATAATTCTACATAAAATATAAATAATAAGGATATAAGGAATTTATAAAAATGTTTTAAAACAAATTTCCAAACAAATCTTTTAAAAAAAATTGTGAGCGAGTATTATTATCATTATATTAATTTACTATAGGATAATGAGGGGAGCGATTAATTTATAAAAGGATTTAATTTTATTTCACTTCAATATGTGGGTCCTTTTGGTGCTTGTTTGAAAACTTGAAAAAAAAAAGGAGAATACAAAATTTCAGGGATGTTTTTGTTAAAAAGAACAAAAGTTATGAAAAATATTAACATAATTTTCATTTTAAAATACATAGCTGAAAATGAAAATAATGCAAAATAATTTAAAAGTAGTTTCATCAAACACGCTCTATTGTTGTTTGACAAAACTTTTAAGGGCATTTGACCAATAACTACACTTATGGGGAAAATTTGCCAACTAAATCATGCACATCTCTTTTTTGACCATTAACTCATCTTTTACACAATAAGGCCACAATAGAATTTAAAAATAACAAATTTACAACAATGCCACCCTAATCAAATAAACATCTAAATTAACAATAATGTCACTCTAATAAAATAAACATCTAAATTTACGACAATGTCATTCTAATAAAATAAAATAAATACATTTTCTCTCTCCAATTACCACCACAAGTAATCTCGCTCAACATTCAACTTTTCCTTTCCCCCACTTTCGACTTTCTCTCTCTATGTACTTTCTTTCTCCAGATTACAACTATAGGTAACCTCGACCAACATTCAATTTCTCCATTTCTCTATCTCCAATTTTCTATATCTACGCATTTTCTCTCTCAAAATTACCACCCAGGTAATCTCGATCAACATTCAACTTTTCCCTTCCTCCATCTCCGACTTTCTTTCTCTATGCACTTTCTCTCTAAATTGCCTCACTAGATAATCAGATTACCACAAGCAATCGCCGATTGCTTCTCCAACATTTAACTTCTCATTTCCCACATCTTCGACTTTCTCTATCAACACATTTTCTCTCCAGATTACTATCATTGGTAATCTCGATCAACATTTAACCGTCTTTTCTCTCGTCTCCAACTTTCTTTCTCTACATAATTTATCTCTCCAAATCACTTTTCCAAGTAATCTCTATCAACATTCACCTTCTCCCTTCTCCCATCCCCACTTTCTCTACACACTTTCTCTCTCCAGGATTACCTCACCAGGTAATCAGTTACACCTACAAGTAATATCAATTATTATTCAAATTCTCCCATCCTGTCTGACTTTATCTCTCTACGTACTTTCTCTCTCCAGATTACCTAGCAAGATAATCAAATTATCACCACAAGTAATCTCGATTAACATTTAACTTCTCATTTTATGTCTTCGATTTTCTCTCTCTACACACTTTCTCTTTCCAGATTATCTCGCAAGGTAATCAAATTACTGCCATAAGTGATCTCGATCAACATTCAACTTCTCCATTCTCGTCTCCGACTTTCTCTCTTTATGCATATTTTCTCTCCAAATTACCTCATCGGGTAATTCGATTACAACCACAAGTAATCTCGATCAACAATCAACTTCTTTCTTCATGTCTCCGACTTTCTCTCTACACACTTCCTATCCCCATATTATTATTACCTACCCTGATAACAATATTATATAACCCAATAATAATAAGAATGTGGCAAATTGCACAAACGCTATCTCCACTAGCAATCAAACATCTAGCTAGAAATGTAACCGTGAGACATTAAAAGGTGCTTTTGGAAAAAACCCTCTTCAACCAACCTAAGAAAGAATTAAAAATAAGAACTTCATATACAATCAACAATAATAATTTTAATACCCTAGTATACTCTATTACAACTTAACAATAGTCAAAAATAACAAAAAGGAAAAAAAATCATACCGCAAGAAAAATATTACCTACCCCGATAATATTATTACCTATCAGAATAATAATATTACCTACGGCGATAACCATAACCAAAACACTAAATTTTTAAGTATAAATTCAAGCATAACCATTTCCTAGATTTTAACTCAAATTTAACCAATAAAAAGATAAAAATGAACATTGAAATTAAAATTTGCAAGCAATTATCCAAAATTAGACGGTTGATAAGATTTAGAAAATCAAAAAGCAATGAGAAGAAAAATTAAGCTATACGGAAAGGAGGAACCAAAATTAAGTGTCAATCACCACATTACATCCACCATAGATCTAACTAATTATGCTTGAGCAACAAAGACCTATCATCTTCCTCGATATATATATAATCAAACAATATCGAAAAAGTAAATTTGCACATTTGGCGATAAGCAGTTTCATCAGCAACAAAGGACAAATATGAAGTCTTCCCAAAAACACTACTCATAACCCCATAAACTCAAAAGGACAGCTTTCCCCCAACCTTAACAACGGATCGAGCACCAATAAGTATATTTTGTGGTTTCATGTCGCGATGAATTATTCAATGCTCTCACCTGAAAATTAAACAGAAAAAGTTCAATCCATGAGGAAAAACATTACTACCACATCCCACAAGCATGACTAAGATAAGGACAAAAATTCATCGATAAATCCAATTAACAAATTCATGGATAAATTATAACGTAATTAACACATTCAAGGACAAAATTTCGCACAGGTGCCAACTGCAGTGAGATCTCATCACAAAAACTAACGATAATAAATCAAAAGAAACTCATTTCTAAACCCTATCTTTCGTTCTAATTCGAGTGCCATTTAGAAATAGGTATTCCACTAATTTCACAAACCATAATTTCGTAGATTACGTTCTCCATCGACGTGAAAATATGGCCGGAAAACACGAGCTTCAATTTTGACTGACGAACATCTCCGTGTTTTCGGAAATTGTCAATGCTTGAAAGCTCAAAAGAGAGAAAAAGATAGAGAGATCCAGAAAGGGGGACCCGAGCTGCAAGATCTAGAGACTTAATTTTGACTTCTCAATTTTTAGGATTAAAACACTAAAATTTTGCACATAAATCAAGAAAAAACTAGAAATAATGTGTCAACATTCAACTTCTCGCTTATTCCATTGTCCGACTTTCCCCCTACACACTTTCTCTCTCAAAAACAATAAAGAATTCAACCATAAGAAGAATATTATCTATCCCAATAACATTATTACCTACCCCAATAATAATACTAACCGCCTACCACCATCACCACCTCCACCACCATTTCACCACCACCACCACCATTGTACCACCACCACCACCGCCACCACCACCACCGCCACTACCACTATTCCACCACCACCACCACCACCAAACCACGACCACCATCACCAACATTACGTATGCCGATAATACTATTACCTACTCCAATAATATTATTATCGATATTATTACATGCACCGGTAATCATATTACCTTCCCTTATAACACTATATTACCTACTCCAATAGTCATAACAAAAACACTAAAATGTCAATTACTTACCCTAATAATATCATTACCTACCCTGGTAATCATATTATCTGCACCCAAAAATAACTTTTCTTAACAAACAACACACAACTTTTCATTTTAATTTTAACAAAAATCGATACAAGAAAAGAACATCATCACAAAATCGTATTAAATATCCACTTCATACAACAATATACTAAAACTTGTTAATCTACACGAGTCGAACAAAGTTCTACGGCATACTACAAACTGGTGTCTGCATCTATAAAGCATCTCAAGAAATCTCATTCTTCCTTAATTGCCAAATGTCTGCAATTGTTATTCACCCTCATCTTCATCAAAATGATCTCCCACTTTTTCATCTTCCTCTTCCTCATCTTTTTCCTCTTGTTCCAAATCTTTATCGGTCACAATGAAGCCTCCCAAAGTACCATCATATTCTTTCGCATCTACATTTCTACTTCTTCATCATCTTCTCACTCTCTTGTCTTTGACTTTCTCTCTCTACACATACAGTCTCTCTTGATTACCACCAGAAGTAATCTAGATCACCACCTCAGTAATATTATTACCTACATTATTGATCATAATATTACCTACCCTGGCAATTATAACAAAAAACAATAAAATTCCATAATTTTAGTCACATCCAAAACTACACCCACCAATTGCAAGAACACTACAATTCTAACTAAGAAACTAAACCAAAATATAAGATTTACCATGATTGGTTCTCTAGATTAGCAACCTAGTAATCTATATTACAACTTCACAATTGTCAAATAAACAAAAAAGAAAAGAAATCACATTAGATTACCACCCCCGATAATCTAAATTATCATCTCAATAATCTCTATTACAGCGTTAAAGGATAAGAAACACATTTTTTTCGTGGTAAATATTGATACTGGTATTACAACGTCCAGAGTCCATCAAAGAATCAAATAATTCCAAACATTGGAATCCGAGTGAACTAATTACAATTTATTTAAACCTAATATCAAAAAATCAACATTGGAAACATAAACTTATGTACTCTGAATGATTTTTTCTAATGAGATGAATCTTCTCTTCACTCCTTATAAAAAAAAAGGAAAATATTGGAGCAATAATCTTCAAGACTCCAACTAAACAAGAAAGAAGATAAAGGGTATGAATTCGAAATATATCAATGACTACGGACATATATGTACTAATCCAAATTTCATGTCATAAATCAAACAATCGATCAATCCTGGATCTTGATAGATTTTCAATCATCTTGGCACCAGAAAATAGTTTTACTTACTAACCCGACCGCCTTGCGAAATAACATCTCATAATATAACACATTTATTCTGCTTGGGGTCACTCTGCATTTTCTTTTCTTTTTGGTTGAGTTGTGGTCGAACGACGACATGAATAATGGTGACTCCTCTGGGGATATCACACAAAAGACTCCTACAAGAAGAACATCACGTGCCCAAATAATATTATTATCTAACCCTATAATAACACTACTAAACTCGATAATCTAGATTATCACCCCCGATAATTCAAATTACTAACGTTCATCGTTTCTAATCAACCATAATAAAAACATTATCTACTGCAATAATATTATTACATATCCAGTAATATATTCCCTACCCGATAATTTTATTACCTACCCTGGTAATAATGTTACGTGCAACAGTAATTAGATTATCTATCCTGATAATCATGATTAGATAACTAAAATACCGCAATTTAACACCATCCACAACTACACCAATCAATCGACTGACTTTAACGGCTGAACCACTTTCAACAAACTAAACTTCGAGCCAATATGCAAAAATAAAACTATTTCAAACACATATCTACCCTATTATGTGCTAGACTACCACCCCCAATCTTATTACTTCCCTCATCTATGACTCTCTCTCTCTCCACGACTTTCTCTCTCTAGATTCTCAACAACACTAATTGATAATGTGGATTACACCTCCCGTTAATGATTACCACTCTAGTAATCTCTATTAGAACTCCATAATGGTCAAAAAAACAAACAATAAAAAGAAATTTCAATGTAAAATGACATTACTTACCTCGTTAATAGTATTATCTATCCCAATAATTATATTATCTACTCCGTTAATAATATTACATATCCCAATAATTATATTCAAGTTTGTTTCTCCTTTCTCCGCAAGTACCACACATACTATCACCTTACACAATTCCATAGAAAGAATTAATTTACTTGTAATTTGCTTGCTATCATCTAAATAGAAATTTTATAAAGGAAAAAGACAAGAAACAAAAAGAAACAATCAAGAAATTTTATAAAAGGAAAAAGAAACAAGTGTCTTTGATGTACAACCCCAATGTCTCTAAGTTTGTGTTCTAATTTGCTTTTTCCAATGTTCTTTCAGAGCTGTTTTGTACCAATCCTTTAGAAAGAATCAATTTGCTTGTAATTTGCTTACTATCATCTAAGCGGTAATCCACTGGCAAACATGAATGAATATATCTCAAGAGATAATAATCAATTTCCCAACCATAAGATTCTTTCACAAGTTAAAAGAAATCAAGAAGATCTCCTTCATAAAAGACAATAACCTAAAAATCGAATTGCATTGAATTGAATTGAAGCATCCATATATACATTGATTTTCAAAGATAAACATCTAAATAGGAACTGATAAAGGACAAAGCCAATAATTTCTAGTCAATTGTTTTGTTTCATCGGATTTTATAATTTTTACCTCTTAATTAGCCATGTACTAGATGAAGCATTGTTGAACACCAAGGCCGTGTTTGCCATAAACAGCACCAGGTCTGTTCTCGAAATAAGGACCCCTTTTTCGATTTGCAACTAGAACCATCTCTTTTCCCCAATTTCCTAATCCTTTGTCCTTCGAATCTATACTTCAGCAGCCATGGCACCAATTCATTGTCCAATCCGAACTCATCTTCATCGTCATCGTCCACCTCTTCCTCTGCTGGACGACGGGACAATAGCTTTGTCATCTTCTACCTTCAGTTTCTCCTTCCATTTTATGCTAAAAATAACCTTATAAGCTTTGCTTTCTGGGCATACAATCGTGAATTTGACAAACAAGTGCTCGCACAAAATCAGCACCTCGGTCCAATTCTCCATTCACTTTTGCATCGTACATGTCGAGGAGAACGTGAAAACCCAGAGAAATGACGGTGATTAGGCGCCCGTTCTTTTACAACTTTTAACAAATTTTTACACATTTTAACACATTTACATCAAAAGTCAAACCAATTACATCCACATATTTTGTGGGACCCACTGTACTACATAAATCTCCACCACTCAATCCCACTCATTGTCTCTCCTATTTCACATCAAAACTCATAAATACTCATAAATACACATACACTAATACCTTGTATATGGAAGAAAAAGATAAAGGGCAAAAATGTCATAAAAATATGAAAATAAGTAATTGGTAAAAGATTTATAAAATATTGTAGTTAATGGGCAAAAAAAAAGATGGACTAGAATTAGTGGGTAAGGATTGGCTTTGGGCTGTATTTATTGGTCATTTACCCAACTTTTAAAGCAATAAACTTTTTATGCTCGTTTTAACTGAAATTTAAAAATAGTATATTTTTTTAATATTTCTCAATTATTTTAATTATTTTGTAACTATATATTCTTGTAAAAGAATTATTTTTCCTTCTAGATTCTTTTGTCAAGAAGCTCTGAATTAAATTATTCGTTGACTCTGTATTTTTTTAAAAGAAAAATAAGGAGAAGAAAAAAAAAAGAAAAATCAAAGGCTACATTCACCAACTTGCAAAGCTTGCTCTGAATTTTCAATCTTATCTACTCCATCCCGGCCACTTGCATGTCATCGTCTTTATTTCCATGTGAAATGCTGGTTCTTGCTCCCTTGCCCATTGCGCAAAACTAGTTAGATGCTATTGTTCAATGTTCATCAAACCATTTCCAATCCATGGCAAGTTTAATTAACTTTTAACCGATGGATCGCGACTTGAGGCGGCATCACCCTATTGGACGATAAAAAATAATGTGAACATAATGAGTAATATAGAGGTTGACATATTGATGTTTAATTTTTATAAAAATCTTTGTTTTAAAAGTGATGCGATGAATACATTGTATGATATAGGATATTGTTAAACCGTATATGTGAAACTTTAGATTATATATGTTATGTATTATAGCATAACTTATTGAATGAGTACAATCTGTTAACATTCTGAAATATATAAAATGTAATGAGATGTAAAAGTTGAGTTTCAAGTCCAAGGAGTTTGGCCGACTGGTAAGGTACCCCCTACCGATTTGTCTCGGTTTCGAGACGATTCCCAATTTATACTTAAAAAAAGAGTCAAGTTTCAATGTTTTTTCGAACCTAACAAGATCTTAGGCTAGTGAACTCTTAACTTACAAAAAATCATAAAGCTAGAAAATATATATATGGCAATGCAACAATTTATATAGATCATAACATGCTATTCGAAGAGAAATCCATGCTAGGTTGAGTGACTTGTGTAGTTGTGGAGTGCTATCTTTAATACTAAGGAATAGGGATGCATTTTTATGCGGACTTGTTGAGAAATGAGGAAGAACTTTTTGCAAATTCACTATTTTCAAATTTCAATAAAAGATGTGCATTACAATTATAGTAGAGATATAAATCTCCTTCAAAATAGCCTTATTCTTTCTAATTACTCCGAAGTAGTATATCATAATTTCAATATGATGCTAGAGACATTCATAATATATAAAAATGATCTAATATTCACGTAAAAACAAATTTATTATCTCCATGAAATAGATATTACTTGATGTCGATATTATCACATCTAATAGTGAGATGATTTATATCTCATCAATATAGTAAGTCGTGCCTACGTAAACATTAATAAATGAGCTCGGTAACAAAGTACTATCTATGATTGGTGCAACTTTTGCAAAAGGTGACAATAATTGCTTGTCCCCAAAGAAGACTTTGTTAATATGCACGGTTCACTCCCCAAAGTCTATGAATAATTCCAAGTTGAGTCATTTGCCTCACACATCTCCTGTTCTCCATGTGCACTCCGAGTACGCCGACTTTTCTGACAGAAAGAGTCTCCCTGTCCCCATTTCGACAGTAATCGCATTCATGATACACGTCTTCAAGCCATTTCACACATGCATAGATTAAGTAGTGAAGAAAAATATCTCTAGCTACAGCCTACACACATATCAAACACCATCAAGAATGATCATCTCTTGATCTTAATTTAAACATCGACTCATATCAGACTCGGCCCTTATCGTCCTTGTCCAACCATGTTCTTATCACGGCTCGGTATCGTTTTTCTAGCGACACTAATTTTCTCGACGACCCTCGGACGCTCTGCCAATTTACATCCCGATGAAGGTAAAATATTTCGTCGTTAGAATTTTTTTTTCTTTTCGAAGTATCTTGAAGAGAATTAACCATTTTTGCTGCAGTGGATGCATTGAGGGAAATAGGAAGAACATTAGGGAAGGATTGGGATTTTAGTGTGAATCCATGCAGTGGAAAAGGGAATTGGAATGCTTCAATTCCTAATGCACCTAAAGGATATGCGAATGCACTTGACTGCAATTGCACCTTTGAAAATAACACTGTTTGCCGTGTAGTTAGCATGTAAGTATCTATTCATCCATTTTTTTTTTTTTTTTTTGTGTTCATCTTAACATTGTTTCGTAAGGCATCCTCATGTGTCATAAAACAGAGTTGAAAATTTTCAAAAATTAGCAAAGCTTAGTGTTAAGAAGTCCAAAATTTATCCATTGCATAAATTAAACAGTAATATGTTCTCTCTGTCATGTTCAAATTGTTTTCTATTTTAATTTTCAACCAAAAGAAAATATCTTGTGTAGGAACCATTTTGAGCGTTGTAGATGAAGATATGTCAAAATGTTGAAAATGCATAAATTACAATCATTGGCGTTTGAAAACTTTAAACAAAACACAAGTAAATAGATGAGGACCGATCTGAAGATATTGGGGGCCCTAGACAAAACTCAAAATTGAGGGATGATTTTGATAATTTTGAGATTTTTTTATTAACAAAAATATTTTTGGATTGGGAGTTTGAGGCGGTCACCTAGATCGTCTAATCTCAGCGTCAACCATGCTTAGATCAATATGAGGACCACTCATACTTTGATATGGATTGAAGACTATCATGATTTAGCCGGTGGAATAGAGGGAGTTATTTTTATATCATTACATTTATACGGAGAACTGTGAATCATATTGCTTATACGATTGTTAGGGAGACTGGTACCATGTCAGACTCCTTAGAATGAAATATTTATTCTCCTAAATTCATCTATGATGTACTTTTATCAATGAATGATATCCTCCCCCAAAAAAAAGAAAAATTATTTTACTTTGGGATTTTGGTACAAATAATTAAAAAATTAGCATATCATAGATTAATAAAGGTAGCAACGCAAATGGTTAAAAAAAGCAAGAAGTCTTGCCATTAATTTGGATGGAATCTGCTTAGTTAGTCAAAGTTAAATGTTGAAAATTTGGGTCTTGCATTTGGTAATTTCACGAAATAAATTGCACAAAAGGTCCTAACTTTAGATATTATTACAATCAAGTCCAAAAGTTTGAAAAATGTGACGCTTTAGTCCCAAATTTAGTTAAATTGTGTAATCTTTTATATTTTATTTTTTCTATGGGTGCTTATTTGGTCTCGTAATTAATTTTATTGAATTAAAATTAGTCCCAAATTTAGTTAAATTGTATAATGATTTATAATAAATATAATTATTGTACCTATATAAAATTATTATTATGAATATAAAATTATTATACTTATTATTACTATTAGTTAAAATCAAATGTGCAAGATCGCTAATGCTAAAGAAAATTTTGAAAGTTGTGATACTATATTAATACTTAACAAATGCTAATTGTATTAAAATTTTTGATAAAACCATTTAATGGTCCAGATCAAATTATTTCAATAAAATTAATTACGAACCAAATACGCACCCATAGAAAAAATAAAATATAAAAGATTTTACAATTTAACTAAATTTGGGACTAAAGTATATATTTTTCAAACTTTTGGACTTAATTGTAATAATATCTAAAGTTAGGACCTTTGATTTATTTCAAGTGAAATTGACCAAACGCCAAGACTCAATTTTTCAAAGAATGACTTTGATTAACTAAGAACTGACGGATTCCTTCAAACTAACCATTCAGACACCAAAGTTTTTTTTTTTCAATTCATACTACCTTTATTATTCTGACTAAATCAGAATATATTAGTTTTTTTGACTATTTACGCCAAAATCCCTTTTACTTTTTTTTTTTTTTTTTACTTTTTTAAATATCTAAATTTGTGCTCTTGGCGCAGTGCACTAAAAATGCAGTCTCTTCAAGGGACGATACCTCGTGAACTAGTCAGACTACCTTTCCTTGAAAGAATGTAAGTCCTCTGTCATCCTGTTACACACACAAACACAGAGTACAATTAACTAACCCGACTGTGTATGAATTTGGATTTCCATCATCATATACAGTGACCTCAGTCGTAATTACCTCAACGGCAGCATCCCTACCGAATGGGGCACCTTTCAACGGCTTGTAAACATGTACGAGAGTCTTCAATTCCACAAATTCTTTCTGTAGATTCACATTTTTCTGTATGTACATGTGTGCGTGCGTGTGTGGGAAGCCATTATTGGGCGATGTACTTACATTATAATTTGATTTACTGCAGCTCCTTGTTGGGAAATCGTATTACGGGTACAATCCCGGGTGAACTTGCCAACATCAGTACTCTAACAGAACTGTAAAATTTCTCAATAATTGATTTCTTATATATACTGCGTATATAGAATTTTGATACAATGAACGTGTTAGTGTTATATAAGATTTATCTTTCGTTTTTCGAAATTCTTAAGAGTCCTGGAATACAATCATCTGTCTGGGAATATTCCTCCACAGTTTGGGGATTTTTCGCGCATATTGAGAATGTAAGGCATTTTCACTGGAACAATTAAGGTTTTACATTCGATACTTTCTTTGTTTGTCATTATGGATTTTGATTTGTGGTTTTACAATGTTGCTGTATGAAGCTTATTGACATCAAACAATTTAACTGGAGCATTGCCTTCCACTCTTGCAAAATTGACTACATTGACAGATTTGTAAGTTCCTTAAATTCCATTCATGTTTCGCACTCCCGATTTTCAATCTCGAGATTAATTGCTTATCCTTCTTTTTATTATAATGCAGCCGTATTGGCGATAATAAATTCAGTGGAAGCATACCTAATTTTATTGAAAATTGGACAAGTTTAGAAAAACTGTGAGTCATGATTGCTATCTTATTACAATCTTACAATGTAAGTTTTTTCCTTATTTATGATTTTATATGGATGACAAAATTTTTGAAAAGGTTGATCCAGGCTAGTGGTCTGAGTGGGCCAATCCCTTCTGGCATTGCTTCACTAACCAAATTGTCCGATTTGTAAGTACACATTGTAATTTATTGATACTGGGCATATGATCGACATAGGATATTTTTGAAGTAATGATGAATTAAGTCTTTTGTTTTCAGGATATTTTTGAAGAAAATGAATTAAAGTTTTCTTTCTTTATTTATTTTTTTTCATTTTCCTCTTAAGAAATTAAAAAGAATCTTTCCCAGTGTTTCTTAACGTGTATTCTTATGTGCAGGAGAATCACTGATTTGAATGGAAACGAGTCAACTTTTCCACCTCTTAGTAGCAATACAAACCTTAACAAGCTGTGAGTATGGTACTCGTGCATTGCTCTCAAGTAGACAAAAGCATTGCTTGTACGCGACTTGATGAATCTGGTTTTGCAGGATTCTGAGAAGCTGCAATCTCATTGGTCAGATACCGGGTTTTGTTGGGGAAATGAAATTGAAAAACTTGTTAGTAGAGTACTTCATTTTCTTACAATCATAACTTGTAGATATATGATATATCCTGAAAATGTTTCCATATAAGAATAATTTTCAAGTGATCATTCAATGCTAGAAGTTAGTTGAGATTAGGGCAGCCCCCGAGATGTTGTGGGCCTTAGGTGAACTTGATGCGAGAGGCCTTTTTCATATGAGTTTAAGTTTTTGAGGCCCTTTTTGTATCAACAAAAACAAATTTGAATTGGGGGCCCTAGGCGGTTGCCTAAGTTGTTAAGAAAATCCTCAAAAGCCTGATTTTTCATTTAGGGCTTGTTTGATTCGCATTAAATTTCATCAAATTAAATTTACTTTTTCTCTAATATCATATTATCATTTTCAACCACTCATACATTGATTTGACAGTTATTTTATATTTTTAATACTTCTTTTTTAATTCTCAATCACACATCTCAAAGGTGCGAATCAAACAATCCTTTACTTCCATTTCATATTAGACTTTATGTATATATTTCAAAATATTTTCATTTTCGTGTGGGCCTTTGCTAGGGGGACCACAGAAATGTGCGATCCTCTAGTAGAAAATTCAAATTCAATTTGAGTATGATTCTACTGCCTACTACACATTGTGAATATCATGCATTACTATGTTTGATAATTCTCATGCACATAAGCTCTGATTCATTGACATGTGAAAGCTTTTGTAAAATACACACATTTAAGTTGATTTTTATGTTTTTCTTGCAGAGACTTGAGTTTCAACAAACTAAGTGGACCAATTCCTATGAGTTTTGTGGGTCTGTCAAAGGCAGATCACATGTAAGGGTTTCAATTATCTAGCCTTCATTGGCAATTGTCATTTAATCTTATCAAATTTCTTAAAATAGTTTTAATAAATAAAGTTTAAACGAGTAGGTGGCTGTACAAGCTTCAATTCCAGTTAATATCTTAATGAATGCACACTAAGCTACTTGAAATCAAATTTACACACATAAGCATGCATGGGGTGAAACGGACACTTCTAAGCTAGTCATCAAGATAGCTTATACCTTATGAGAGGAATTGGAATCCTTGACCTCTACCTGCTCTCATTTCCTCTGCAAGGGGGTAGTTGTGGGAAGGTAGAATATGGATACTATTTGATAGAGATAAAGATCTCCTGCATCCCTTGATGATATTCTTTAGTTGATGGCTTTATTTTAGTGAGGACTTATATTAAAATAGATTAGGTTTCAAGAGTTCGTGTCTCATTTAAAGAGACCAAGTTTTTCTTGTTTCAATAGGAAGGTTGTTTATTGGATCAAAATATGGACTTAATCTTTTAAATTGTAATTCTTTAAAGACTATCAGTATTTGTTATCAAGTCCAAATTTTTGGTACTCATGAGCGAATCACCAAGTGTTTGATGCTTAATTATTTCATTTCATTTTCTGGCATTGTAAAGAATAACTAGAAGGGATTTTTTTGTGGTATTCCTTCATAATCAATGGGGTTGCACTCACATGTTCCCTGAAATCATTCTTGCTTCCGTTTGCAATACTATTAAAGGGGTTTCTTAATTTTATTGTTCTAACCTCAATGAAGATTGCTTCCTCATTTCATTGTCGAAGATTATATTTTTCTACATTTTTTGTACAATTAATGGAATTTGAAGAATCCTCCTCTAATATATTCAGATAGTGGAGGTTCGACTCCAAACATTTCTCTTGCTCAACATAAGTTTATCTGGGTAATTCTTCAGATTTGAATGTTAAGGATACATTAGAAATTCTAGGAATAGTGCACTATTGAAGTTGGAGTGGATGTTATTTTTATGGTGACAATGAATTTCAAGTGAGTCTACCATCTACTAATACATGGTCTTTATTTTGACAGATATCTAACTGGGAACTCCCTCACCGGTCCTTTGCCTGATTGGATGAAAACGGATGGAAAAGCCATGTAAGTCCATCTTTTTTTATCCTTCTTAAAATAATTTCTAACTAAAGACCATTGTTTTCTCCATCCATGATTGTGATGCTCATTTAAAAATACTTCAGTAGAATGCTGTAAAACTTACATATCATCTGAGGCATATGTCCTAGTGATTCAACACTCAGTTCAGTCATACCTTGCATTGTGAATCTCTCTTTCCCACCCCCCAACCTATCATCTTCTCTGCCTTTAGAACTGGGGTTCATTGACTTCTTTCTGCAAGTGCCTTGTTGCTACCATCACGTGTCAATGGATTATAGTTATCCTATGTGGTCAAAGTATTTTTCCATAGAACTCTAATCAAGAGACACAACGGACCTATTCAACTCTTACTTTTGACATGTTGAGTCCTCGAGTCCAGAATCCTTTCACAGTCAACTGTCTGCAATACCTAGTTGTTTTATAGTTCCAGAAATTTCGTGAAAGGTAAAGATAGATGGACTGCAGTAAACTGGAAAACAAGCTAATCTGCTGTACTAAGGTAAAGAAAGGATAACAGTAATCATATGATAAGACAAACTAACTTGCAGGAAATTAAACTTTATTCTTGATTGCATGATTCTATGAAAAGAAAGTGCAACAAAATATTAGACATCACAATTAACTTGACTTCTGTTTTGATTTTTATCTAGTGATCTATCCTACAACAACCTAACATATGAAAGGATGCCTTTCTATTGTCAACGAAGTGGACTGTAAGATCATTACTCATTTTTCTTAAAGTTATATTCAGATTCTCTTCCGGTGTTTCATGTTTTATTAAACTACGCAATTTTTGTTAGGAACTTGTTTGAAAGCTCAAAGGCCAATACAACGTGAGTTTATATGATTCTTTCATGCTTTGTTTCCTCTGATTTCTTAGTTGATATGATCTGACCGTAATTAGTTATAATAACACTACATCATTTCCCAGTGGTGGTATCACGCCTTGTTTGAAGAGCTGTGAGAAAAGTAAGTTAAACTTCACTTCCACTAGTTTGTTTGTCTTACCCTTCTCTTTTAAGTTTGACCGCTTTGGTTTGATTGTATCTGAAGTCAAATAAGAACTTTACAGCAATTACAAGTTGCTAAGTAGTCTAAAATAAAATCATTTAAGAGAGAGATTCAAGAATCATAAAGTTACTTTAATGACCAAAATGTGGAATTAAAGATACCTAACATGGAGAATTTGCATAAATAGCATAATGCAAGAGTATAATCTCTTTCCTAATTATTGCTCTCCTTGTTAATGATTAGAACTACACTACTCTTTAGTGATTGGATATATTATGCCTACGTATCTTCCATCCCTTTTAGCTGCTCTTTTTTTTTTTTAATTTTGTTTTATTATTATTGTTATTTTTATTTTTTTAATATGAATATATTCTTAGATCGTGAGATTCATTTTGACGGATTATTTTCCAGAGTATTACTCTTTCCATATAAATTGTGGTGGAAAAGAAGTAAAAGTTGATGATAAAGGGACCACTACTACATATGAAGCGGATGACGAAGATGGTGGACCATCTAATTTCAGACAAAGAACAAATTGGGCATTTAGCAGCACAGGTGACTTCCAGGACGATGGTGGCTCTGCTGACTCGTACATAAAGACCTCCAATATCTCTTGGCAGAATCCTGAGCTGTACATGGATGCACGACTCTCTCCTCTGTCACTGACTTATTATGGATTCTGTTTGGAAAATGGAAATTACACAGTAATACTTCACTTTGCGGAGATTATCTTTACTGATGACAGAACATATAGTAGCCTTGGAAGGCGTGTATTTGATGTTTATGTTCAGGTACTTACATACCTACCACCACTATTCACAAGGGAAAATTGTAATTGTAGATGATATAAATTTGTTTATGTATAAACTAGTAAGATATGTCATTGTTTGCTGATCGGGTTTGCTATCTTTTGAATGGTAATTTACTTATTCTAGCTAGCATAGGGAGATAATTATTATTTGTGTTAAATCATTTCAGGGAAAGCGGGAGCTTAAGGATTTCAATATTGAAGAAAAAGCAGGTGGACCTAACAGGGCAATCTTAATACCCTTCACTGCTGTTGTCACTGATAATACCTTAGAGATCCGCTTATACTGGGCTGGAAAAGGGACGACTGCCCTGCCTGATAGAGGAGTATATGGTCCTCTCATTTCGGCTATATCTGTGAATGCTGGTACACCCGGAATTATCTTGACATTCTTTTATCTCTAATGGTTCAGAAACATTAAATACTTTCTCCACAGGCATAGATCCCCTTTCGACTAAGGGAAATCTATAAGATTGGAATTAAAAGTTGCTATATATTGTATACTTCAATATGGAGACATCGTATTAGCGTTGGGTACAGAGAACACCTCTTCACGTTGATTTTAGCTTAACATTTTCTTTACATTAGTAATTACAGTACTTAGGTTTTATGAATAACCAATACGTTACTTTGAGTATTTGTCTTATCTCTCTCTACTTTGTTCAGATTTTCCAGTACCATCAGAAAATGATAAGAGCTTATCAGCTGGTGCTATAGTTGGGATAGTTATGGCAGTTCTCTTCACCATCTTCCTGATTCTAGGAATCCTTTGGTGGACGGGTTGCTTGGGATCTAGAGATACTACTCGACAAGGTATTGCATAATCTTCATATATTTCATGTGTATATTTCAATCCTCTTTATTTTCCTACATATAATTTACGTTAGTGTAGAACCATCTTTAAATAATCTGTTTGTTTGGCAGATCTAAAGGGTCTTGACCTACACACTGCATCATTTACTCTGAGGCAAATTAAAGCTGCCACAAACAATTTTCACCCTAATAACAAGATTGGAGAAGGTGGCTTTGGTCCCGTGTACAAGGTAAATCTTTAGCAAGAGCTGTTTTCTGAATATAGTATGCGTATCTTCCGGTGAACTTTTGATTTGCTAAAAAAAGAATATGGATGGTGAATAGTGGTTTGAGATGCGTGTTTAATATTGAAGTTTGACTTTGACTTTGACTTTGACTTTGACTTTGACTGTGCATGTTGACTATGCATGTTCTTTGTAGGGTGTTTTGCTAGATGGAACCGTCATAGCCGTAAAGCAGCTTTCGGCCAAATCAAAGCAAGGAAACCGTGAGTTTGTGAACGAAATAGGCATGATTTCTGCTCTACAACACCCTAATCTCGTAAAGCTCCATGGATGCTGTATTGAAGGAAACCAATTGTTGCTTGTGTACGAATACATGGAGAATAACAGCCTTGCTCGTGCTTTATTTGGTAATGCCAATAAACGAAGCTTACTCTTCACGATTTCATTCACGAAGACTAGAAATGAGATGTAACTTGCAAGCACAATCCCTAGTTTTATGAATAAGCGTGTGTTTGAGTAAACTTATATTTTGTTAAAAACTTAACTTTTTATGTTGGTTAGTGGTACAAACCACAAGATGCGTGAATACTAATGATGAATGATTGGAGGAGTACTTGAAGTTATTTTAGGTAGACAGAAGTTAAATATGAATACATGCTGAGTATCTTTGTTTGCAAACTGACTGTTCTCAGGTCCAGAAGAACAACAGTTGAAACTAGATTGGCCGACAAGGCACAAGATTTGTATTGGCATAGCAAGAGGATTGGCTTATCTTCACGAGGAGTCGAGATTAAAAATCGTCCATCGGGATATAAAGGCTACCAATGTGCTTCTTGACAAGAATCTTTACCCAAAAATATCTGACTTTGGTCTTGCGAAGCTTGATGAGGAAGATAACACCCATATAAGTACTCGTATTGCTGGAACTTTGTGAGTAGTATAACACTTGTCTTGCTTCCTTTTATCTGATAACTCTCTAAGTAACATAGATGAAGTGAATTACTCTATAGAAAGTTTGGAAGGTATTAAATCAATTGCTTAAAAGATTACAATACATGATGTATATATATTTGTGCGATTTTATAGTGGATACATGGCACCTGAATATGCTATGCGAGGCTATTTAACTGATAAAGCAGACGTATATAGCTTTGGAGTTGTTCTTCTAGAAATTGTCAGCGGTAAAAGCAACAGTATCATCAGGCCAAAGGAGGACACCATCCACCTTCTTGATTGGGTAACGTATCATATGTTTGGCTATTTGTTTAACAGTTTCTATACATTAGTTTTCACACATTTCTGCACAGTATCCCAAAGTACTTTTTATCGTTGCACATTTTTCAAAAACCACTTTCTCACCACTCACTTTCAACTTTTAGAAACTGTTTCTTAAAAACAATGAAAGAAACATGTGAGCACACATGCTGTCATCTTGTATCTTATACACAATTACCTATTTACTTTGTGTTTGCACAAACTCTAACAAGCTCTATTTTCATTTTTTCATTTACTTAGGCTAATTCTTTGAACGCCGAAGGAAACTTAATGGAACTCGTTGATCCAAGATTGGGATCGAACTTCAACAAAAAAGAGGTCATTACAACAATAAACATAGCTCTGCGTTGCACTAATGTTGCAGCAGCCGAAAGACCAAGTATGTCAACAGTTGCAAGCATACTTGAAGGAAGAGGTCGTGTTTCAATGGATGATATGAAGCCTGAGGAAATGTCAATTGGAGGCCAAGTGATGAAGTTGAATGATGATCAAATCCACAGTATCTCAATGGACGTTCCTTGGACTGCCTCGTCAACTGAGACTTCTGATTTGTATCCAATCACTCTGGATACCGATTACTGGGAGAAGAGAATGTGAGAAGTCACTTTTTATGGGTGTTTTTTTTTTATCTTGGATTTTTTACTTTTCATTAAACACATTGTAAATTGTTATGTTACTAATACTCGGTATATAATTGTAATATTTGAGTGGTTAACTGGAATTACATGATGTTTTGAACCTTATTTTTCTTTGTAATGGTGCTATCTTGATAGTAAAATAATACAATTTTCGTTGGTCTTATTCAAATTATCGCTCTATTTTTCTACAAACAATAATATGCAAATGCTATTCGCAGCGCGAAAATGACGTCCCATTTTGTAGTTGGGTTGGAAGAGTTTGAAACGCCTAAATTGCGTCGAGATCTAAATAACATCTAAATAGGTACTAAATACCGTTCATCCTAATTATAAAAATGAAAGACTTCATTAATCATTAATCCATATATTAATTAGGTGCTACACACCAATCATTAATCATTATAAAAATAAATGTTACGTGTAATATTATTGTTTCATTGTTTTGTCATCACTGTTTATCTATTATCAATAGTGTAATGACCACACTTAATTAAGTGACTAATTAATTTGATATCCTAATCATTATCTCTTTATAATTTATAGGATTTAAAATAATAAATTAATTAATACTTTAATGTCACACTATGAATCATTTATTGATATGCACAACTTATAAATAATATTACTCATTAAAATCACATGGTATTATTACAGACATTTCTTGACTAGAAAATATTAATTAAAGATTAACAGTATTCTTTTAAATTAATTAAATAGAGAATTAAACCAATTTGTAATTAGAGAGTAGCATTTACTCTAACGTAATACGAAATCTTACAAGTTATATCAATCTAGACGTTGGATTATATCATTTTTTTGCGTTCAAATGAATTTTATATTAGGAATAATAAGATCCTCACCTTTTAGAAAGTGTTGTTATTGATCCTCAATATTGAAATGATGGTTTTCAAGCCCCCATACACATCTTATTTTTCCTTTTGATAATTATCGGAAAATGTCCGTACCTTCTATATATTGTGCAAACTAAACTCACGGCATTTTTATCAAGGAGATCATTTTCATTTTTTTCCGCCCTGAATATTATTTACATCAATTTTCCATTTATTAAGCCTTATCAAATGATATGTCTTTTTATCTTAACTAGCTATTTCACCCGTGCGTTGCACGGGGGATAAAATTTTCAACTAATAACGTTATTAATAGATATTAATAATATTAACATAAAATCTAAAAAAATAATTAAAATAAAGAATGAGTTACAACAATAAACTTAAAAAATTTAACTTGAAACAATTCTATAAAAATTTCGATAAAATTTTCCCTATATTTCATACTAATCCATCGCATTAAATATGTAAGGAAAGAATCATTTAAAAATCCACAATAACTTAATTTACTATTCTCCATGTAATAGTAACTTAATTTGCATTTACACCGTGCTTATGGGATGATAATTAATAAAGAATTGTCATAATAGATTACATTTTGCTCATTGCAAGATTAATCTACTTATGTAAACCCAAAATAAAATGACATTAAATGTTATAGTTATTAAAATAATCATACTAAAATAACGACTCTACTAACATTCGTAGAGCTCATAATTTTTTATTTAAAATTATTTTACATTTTATTATATGCAATTATAAATTTTGAGAGATATTAATTATTATACATCGGTATGATGTATGTTATTAATAATTAATATGTGAATAATGATTTTTAAATTTTAATTATGAAATATAATCAGTATAAAGATATATTATAAAAACAACAATGATATGGAAGATGCTGATCAACATACCCTAAACTATTATCGCTGCGAAACACTTATCCTCGTTCCGACCTATCCTCATTTACTCTGGCGTGAACGCAGATGATATAAGAATTACAAACTTCCATGCCCGTCCCCGGACCGCGTTAGAAAATTCTCATCCGTGTCAATGCGCTATCGTGATAGTTTAATCCAAAACTTTTGTTTCAACATTTTATTTCTTTAATAAATACATTCTAAATATATTAAATACATATATTAACATATTAGGTATAAACTTACTAATTTAACATATTCGACATACTAAATATTGAATGATTTGATATAACATTTAAATTAATTTGGATAAGACAAATAAATTGAAATATATGTGATTAATACTTAAAATATACAATCTAATTGATTATACTTAAAAATAAAATAAAACATTAACAGGGAAAATTCAGTATAAAATAAATAATTAAAGTAAGTAGGATTCTTAATATTTATTTAGGAGACAGAAATTTAGATAAATATTTAATATAGTTGAAAGCCAATTAAAATATTCTAATTGAGTCTTATAATTTCAATAATTGATTGAAATGATAACCAATTGTTTAATAAGAATTCTTAGATTTATTCCCCAACGAAAGCGATATATTGAACCAAAAATTATTATATAATTGTTGGTTCGAGTAGTATCAAAATAAAAAATCATTACTATTTGAATACCCATTTTTGGAGCTTGTTACTTAAAAAAGAAAAAAAATGGAATAGATCCTTTGAAACACCCGTAATTATACAAAAAAAATAGTAGTATTTTGTCGTCAACTGTAACTCAAAAGAAATATCATAGAAAATACAAAAACATATAAGAATAAAAAAAGCATATTTTGCAAAAAAATGATACTGAAAAAATAAATAAAGTGAATTAGGGACTAATGATCACTCGAATTACTTTACAATAAGATATCATACCCCAATTGTAAGAATCCAAAATCTTATAGGCGTTAACTTAACTTTATTTTAAAATGCATAAAAATATAAATTAATTTCGTAAGAACATTTTTCTTTCTGGTAACAACCTAATTAATTTTAATTATTTTTCATTTTTTGAAATAATTATGTTTCCCCATTTTTAGAAATTTAATTAATTTTGATTAATTTTCGTCTAATAAAACTATCTCAATTTTTATCCAATGAAAATATATCCAATAAAATTTGAGAAATATAATTAATTGTAATTAATTATAGTATAATTAATTCTAATAAAATCTTGTTTTTAGCTAATTCTTTATAGAAACAATTTATTATTTCTAAATAATTAGTATTTTAACGGCAATTATAAAAATTATATGAATATAATTTTAAAGATATTTTACAATTAAAAAGATATCTTGCATGTAAAAAAAGATTTCTTTCACTTTTTAGAGAAAATCTAACCAATCATGGAAATGTAACTAATTATAATTATTATTTATCTTTTCATTAATGTTATATTTATGTTTTAGCAATATAATTAATTTTGATTAATTTTTTCCAACGAAATTGTGTCAATTTTTACCAATTGAAACCAAATCCAATTAAATTGTAACAATATTATTAATTTTAATTAATCGTAATATAATTATTTTTAATTAATTTTTATTTTTAGCTAATTATTTATGAAAAGAATTCATTATTTCTGTGATAATCATTTTAATATCGGCCGACTTACTTTATAATAAGATGTAATACCCCAATTCTAAGAATAAAAAATCTTATAGGTGTTAACTTAACTTTACGTTAAAATACATAAAAAGATAAATTTATGTTTCTATTTTAGGAAAATTTGGAAAAATCTAGTCTACAATGGTAGTCTAATTAATTTTAATCGTGATTTATTTTTTAATTAATGTCATTTTTCTATTTTGGAAATATAATTAATTTTTATTACTTTTCGTCCAACGAAACCATGTCTATTTTCGCCTACTAAAACCAAGTTTAATTAAATCTTAACAGTAGTATTAATTTTAATTAATTGTAATAGTATTATTTTTAATTAATTGTAATAGAATTCGTTTTAACTAATTATTATTTTTAGCTAATTATTTACGAAAGGAATTAATTATTTATAAAATAACTATTTTAATATCATCACTTTTAAGAATTGTATGAATTTAATTTTTAAGAATTCTTGTAATTTAAACGATATATTACAATTTAAAGGTTTTTTTTCATTTTTTAGGGAAAAACCCTAGCAATTTAATGATTTCTTGCATTTTTTAAATTAATTATATTTTTATTTTTAACAATGTAATTAATTTTTATCAAATCTTTGCCCACTAAACCCATGTCTAGCTAAATATTGGCAATAGAATTTATTGTTTTAATTAATAATAGTTTAAATAATCATAGTTAATTTTTGTATTTAATTTAATTATTTCTAAGAAATAATTAGTTCCAAAATAATTGGCTTGATAGCCATAATTTTAAGATTTATATGAATCCAATTTAAAAAATATCTTACAATTGAAAAGTTATCTTGGAATTTAAAAGATATAAATATATATTCAATAAATTGATCTTATACATTTATTTTAATATTTTATTTAAAAATTAAATAAATTTTCATTTTTTATCCCATCAAAATTAAATTTTAGTGAAATCACCAATTTTAATTAATTTTCATTCATTAGCTAATTATTTTTAAAAATAATAAATTCTTTCTAAAATTAATAAAAGGTCCAAGCTAAGTTTTTAATTTTCATGTTACATATTTATTTTAATTTTTATGTAAAAATTTAATAAATTGTAATTTTTCATCACACAAAAAATTAAATTTTATAGAAATCGCTAATTTTAATTAACTTTTATTCTTTAGCTTATTATTTATAAAAATAATTGATTTTTCTAAAATTAATTATTGGGTCCAACCTAATTTTTAAATTTTTAAGATCTTGGGGATCATAGTAGTGAATTTTTGCTCAAACTTGAGTGAATTTCAATGATAAGTTTTTTTTTATTTTTGTGTAAAACTTTAATGAATGGTAATTTTGTAGTGTAAAAAAAATTGAATCTTAGTAGGATTGTTAATGTTAATTATTTTTTGTTTCTTAGTTAATTATTTACAAAAATAATTAATTATTTCTGATCTTATTTTTTAATTTTAATGTTAAACCTTTATTTGAATTTTTATGCAAAAATTTAATCAATGGTAATTTTTTATGGCATAAAAATTAAATCTCAGTAAAAACTGTTAATTTTAAATAATTTTATTTTTTAAATACCAAAATTATGAAAAAACAATCAGTTAAAAATTCATTCCAATTCTCGGAACACCCTTATATTGTTCGACACATAGATACATATTAATTGAAGATTTGATAGAAAAAATAGAAAAAAATTTAAAATTTGTAATATTTGAAAGAAAAATATATAATACTTTTCTCAATAAACTAAATTACAACTAATAATAACAGAAGCTAATGAGGTAACAAATTAAATTTGTTATTTGTTATTGAAGTTTGGATGTTAAAGTGTAAAATAATGAAATATCTTATTATATTTGAATTTTACGCACAAACATCACTTAAGCGTCGTAACAAATTATCAAAATTTTTTAATCTTATTACATCAGTAGTCATTAATCTTTATTAATATCAATTTATATTTAAGTTGGGTACTAATTTATATATTTGGGGTAAATTTTAATTTTTTTAAAAATAAAAATTTATATATTGATAATATACTTGTTTTAAAACTTTAATGTCAATGAAATAGAATCACAAATTATTATGTTTTATACGTAGAAAATAAAAAAAAGAGAGAGGAAATGATAGAGAATATTTAGATATTATGAGATGGGGTAAAGTAGGGTAGAAATAATTAAATAAAATCTCTATACATTAATATTAATATATTAGGGAAAAAATAAAAGAGAGTTGGATCTGGATTAAGAAAACAAAAAAAAAAGAGTTTATTTTAAGCGAGGAAAAGCAGTTCTGAGAATAAAAAATATAATAAGAAAAAAGTCTCATTTTCTATATATATAAATATAAATTATTCTATATATAGATAGAAGTTTGTATTAGGCAAATTCAATAGGCGGAAAAAATTAAGAATGTGTTTTGGAGGGAAAAAATGCTGTTTATATATATATATAGATTTTAACAACAAAAATAGAAAGAATAAAGTAAATATATATATATATACATACACTAATATTATTGGGAGAACCTCAAATATGCAAAGAATCCAATTTTCAGAAATTTAATTTAATGGCGTATTTGAGACTCAAAGGTTTGTGTATTTAATACTTTTTGTTAGAAAATATTTACCTTATTCATTTTTTTTTTTGATAAAAATAAAGAGACAAATTTATCATTTTATTAGGCCCCAAAAGAAGAATTGATATATAGAATGTTTAATGTAAATAAATTATTTAGTTTTGGATGAAACTGTAATGATTTTAAAAGTAAGAATGGTTTGTCCAATCTTTATATTAAAAAAAGCGGAGTGCCAACTAGGCACATTGCCATGTTGGCACTCCTTTAATTAATTTATTTTTAAAAAAATCTTATTTAGAAACAAACATTAAATGACATTTAATAATTTTAGTTTCTTATTTAATTTATTTTATTTCCATATTTGCTATTTTTTTATTTATTTCCAACTAGACACTCATTTATTATAAATAGAAAACAAAACCCGATTCGCAAACAAACATTGAATATACATTTAATAATTTTATTTGTCTTATTTAATTTATTTTTCTTTTCTTATTTAGTGTGTGTATATATATCTCACTCTTTCTCTATTAAAAAAATTGAAGTGTCAACTAGGCACTTTGCCACATTGGCAGTGCCTAGCTGGCACACAAATTTTTTTTTAAGAAAAAAAACTAATTAAATGAATTTGTAAGTACGCCAATTGTCCATTTATTTTTTTTTTCAAAATTAAACATCTGTTATGATGTAAATTCTGCATAACTTATACAGGGATTAGTTAAATAAAAAAGAAAGATTTTTCTATTTTCATGACATGCGTCTATTTAAAAAAGAAATTTCAATTGTTCAATACGAATAACTTTTGTATTAAACAAGTGATTTCATTATTTTAATTTAATTACAAAATACGTTTATCTTTTTATTATTATTATCTAACTATATATAAAAATAAATGAGCCATGTCGGATGTGATTTCATTATTTTAATTTAATTATAAATGCACTTATCTTTTTTTATAATTATTATCTAACTATAAATAAAAAAAATGAGCTACGTTGGATAGTTCTAACTTGGTGGAGGTTATTATTTTTTAAAAAAATAAAATATTATTTCATATTCTATTTTTAAAACAAACATTTTTATATTAAAAAAATTATAGTGTCAAATTTGTCTGTATTAGCTGACGTTTATTTAAACTAAAAAAAGAAAGTTTTATTTTGAAAACAAACATTAAATGTACATTTATTATTTTATTTTCCTTATTTGATTTATTTCACTTTCTTTATTTATTATTTTTTTCCTTATTTTATTTTTTATGTTTACTTTAATTTGTTATATAAATTTTAATTTAGGAATTATAAATATAATTTAAAATGAATTATATACAAGCATTAATGAAAATATGATATTATAATGTCAAAATTATAAATTACAATGGTACTTAAATTATTTTAAAAAATAAAAATTAACTTTTTTATATACATTTTAATTTTTGAAATATATATATATATATATATAATTAATAGAAGTTTGAATGTCAACTTAGTATGATATTACTTTAGTGAGTGATTTTTGTTTAAAAATTTTATTTTTACCATGTTGAAATGATAGTTTTAAATAACTTTTACGGGTAACGTGTATTAAGGGTTCGATGATCAGAAAATAAAATTTTTATTTAGTTCAAACTTTAATACATTTCTACAGCCATTTTTAACCTCTGCAAGAGGTTACTCAAGCACAAAGAAACCACACATTAGGTTTATAACAAAAATCACACATATTTATGATAAATTACATGTGATTTTTTTACAAAATATCTTATTTGGATCGAAATATTTTCATTGTCTAATTCGTAATTTTAACATTGTTTTAATTCTTAATTTTAACATTATTTTAAATAAATCATAATTTTCCCGTGCATCGCACGGGTATAATACTAGTATCATTGAAAAGTAAAAAGAGTTTGAGCTAGCTAATTAATAGTGTGTTTCAATGAATTTCTTTTTAATCAAAAATTAATTTGAATAGTGGTTGGAATTCTGATTGTGTGAATAATAATAATAATAATAATAATAATAATAATAATAATAATAATAATAATAATAATAATAATGTGACATATCACATTTGTAATTAATATTAATATTTGATTTTGACTTTTACCAGCAATATATGAGTTTAGATGGTGTTAGCACCTTCATGAAAATGCATTTTAATCTATTTTTTTCAAATTTTAAATTTGGTCAAACAAATCACATTCATATATCTCCCTACTCATTAAATCTCTACTATTCAACTCCACTCATTCTCTCTCTTCCTACTCATAAAAATACATTAAAACTCATCCGCTAACACTTAAACTTTTATTAGACAAAAAAAATTACACTAACTAAACTTTTATTTTAGAAGCTCTATATATTGCACATACAGAGAGAAGAAGTGAGAAAACTGACAGAGAGATTAGAGAGACAAGGCGGAGGCCATTGCTAGTTAAAGTTCTCTCTCTAAACTTCTTGCATTTTAGGAGGAGGAGAGAGAGAGAGATGAGCATGTGGATTCCGTGCTGTACATTCTGTGCAGTTCTTCTTTTCGTCCTCAGAATCAACCAATCAAATGCGAAGAATTGCGATGTGTTCGACGGAAGCTGGGTCGCCGATTCATCGCCTCCTCTCTACAGCTCGAAATCCTGTCCGTTCATTGAGAGAGAGTTCAACTGTGAGAAAAATGGGCGCTCTGATACATCGTACCTCAAATACGAATGGAAACCCCATGCCTGCAACTTACCAAGGTACGTATATATCGTCATTTTCTCGTCTCGTTTATCACATCACATTTTATCGTAACCTTTCCTCAATGAATTCCTACTTTTTTGCTTTGACTTTATCGTGTCAGTACAAAATATACAGCTCATTAGCAATCCTGACATAGATTCTTTGTGTCTTCATGCGCTGGGATGCAATGATTATTTCTTAATTAATTTATCAGAAAATATATGTGGGATGTTTTCTGAGGGCACAGGTCCCAATATACGCTAGTATTGTTTTGTTTTTAGCCAAATTTTGTGCCTTTTTTTTTTATTTCCATTTATCAATACCAATTAAGGTCTTGTTCTATTTGGTGTTAACCAAATCCGCAAGCAATTTCATATACCTCATACTCATTTTCAACCACACACACATTTCCCAAAATAATATTAAACACACATTTTTACACGGAATACCGCGCGGAACAACTAAACCCCCAATCAAACAAGGCCTAAGACTACATGTGCCGCAACATATTTCTTTAATAATTTGTTTTTTTGGATTATTCATTTCATTGATTTAATAATTTTTTTATTTCCTATAAAAATTTTATTTACTTCTCAAGTATTATATATTTAAAAATATTTTTTCAATGACGACTACTATAAATATGTTAATAATAGCTTGTCTTATCTTTTCGTTACGAGGATTACATCAAGGTTTCTTGTCGACATTTATTTCCTGGAATTGCGTTTCTCTTCAGCCTATCGATAAGAGGATTACGTCTAGGTTGATTGTTGATATTTAATTGCACAAACAGAATTCTCTTCGACCCAAAGATGAGTCAAAAATTTCGTTAACTATGGATTGTCACGCAAGCTAGTATGATTCGCTTTCGAAAAATCTACTATAATTTCAGGCCAAATTGAATTAAATTCTTACACATTAACTATCATGGATTTTGATTAATTAGTCAGAAGTGTCGGGTATTCAGTAATTCAACGTTACTAGAAAAATTGCCGATCTCTTAATTGGATTTATTGGTTAATTGCCTAGTTTAATTATTTAATTACAAGAATGTGTGTATAAAATGCAGTCCCAATTTGTTGCTGGGTGGTTTTTATTTTTTTATTTTTTCCTTCTATTTTCTTCAGATTTGATGGCCATGATTTCTTGCAAAGATTCAAAGGGAAAAGCATTATGTTTGTGGGAGATTCTTTAAGCCGCAATCAATGGCAATCATTGACTTGCTTGCTTTACACTGCCCTACCTTCGGTCAAATACAATATTTCTAGAGTCGATGGCATTTCGACCTTCACTTTCGAAGTAAGTATTTATATATACTTTATAACATGTCAAAAGATCTACCGCCAAGAAAGTAGGGTAAGATATGTTCATTGATAAAATCATCTCATGCGATCATGTGGTCGTGCTACATCATTGTCTAAAATAACATGACATGACACTGTATTTTCAGTAATGATATGACTTATGCTATTTCATCGAGGCAAGAGATCATTTCTACTCCTCACAATATGTCTTAAATATAGAGATTGTACATTAATGTAGGACTAGATAAAGAGAAAGATTAGACCATTCTCACATAAAGCACTAAAAAGACAAGACCACTCGCATAAGGGCTTCATTTAGGTGATGACAAGTTTGTCCAGTTTGAGTAAAGTGGTATGGGCCCTTCAATGGCCTTTTAGGACATCAAATGCAACTAAATGCAAATTTAGGAAAGCCAGGCAATGAGTCTATATGCTTAGGCCACATAAAAGAAGAGACCAAAATGGGATGATCATTAGACGAATCAAAAAGTCCATTAATTTGATGCTTGGGATTCTATAATATACTCTTGCTTCAATCTTTGCTTTGAATTAAAAGTTTATTTATGATTTTGTAGGATTTTGACCTTAAGGTGATGCTTGATCGCTCTGTATATTTGGTAGACGTTGTGAGGGAAGCAAAAGGTAGAATCTTGAAATTAGACTCGATCGAGGGGGCAAAACTTTGGAAGGGGATTGACATGCTTATTTTCAATACATGGCATTGGTGGAACCGTAGAGGAGCTACTCAACCGTTAGTTCAAACTGTTATTTCTGAATTCTTACATTTGTTTGGTCGACCTACTTTTTATCAGCACTGTCTCCTCAAACTCATTTTCAACCACACATTTTATAAGACTTACAATTATTACAGCTTGTGACTACATATTCTCTTACTTCAAAAGTAGCTGGACCAAACAAGTCACTTACCACACATTCCAATAATTTCGACAGGGTTAAAGATAAAGAACTTCTTGTGTATACAGATGGGATTACATTCAAGAAGGAGATAGAATATACAAGGACATGGATAGAATAGTTGCCTTTGAAAAGGCACTCTATACGTGGGCAAAATGGGTGGACACCAACATTGATCCTACCAACACCAAGGTTTTCTTCCAAGGAATTTCTCCATCACATTACAAGTAAGTCCTAATAAGACTACAATACTACTCTTTGAGCCCAACATGTTATTGGTTTTACGATGTTATATATTCGTCTTTCAGCGGCAGCATGGGACGAGCCAAGTGCAAAATCTTGCTCGGGGCAAAAGCTGCCACTAGCGGGCTCAACCTACCCTGGAGGACTGCCACTTGCTTTAACTGTGTTGAAGAAAGTTCTCAGTACGATAAAAAAACCCGTCACTTTACTTGATATTACAAATCTTTCGTTGTTGCGCAAAGATGGACATCCTTCTATATATGGGTTGGGAGGAAGAACTGCGATGGACTGCAGTCATTGGTGTTTGCCAGGAGTACCTGATACTTGGAATCAAATTCTTTATAGTCTCATTCTTTAACTATTACAATCGTGATTATATTGTCACATTGAAATATTCGGAATTTTGAATAAAATTACATTTTCAACATTGTTTTTGTGTTCGTGTAGTATTAAGAGAAGTTCGTGGATTGTGTCATACATAGGCTCCGTTTTCATATTGTCGTTAAATGCACATCTTCTACTTAGTCTAAGTGTTCGTAAATTTTAGAAAAATAATTATTGGAGAACAATAAGATCTCACAATATTTTTTTAATAAAAAGTGGAGATCGTTTCTTTTTTCTTTTCTTTTTTTTCCCTTTAATTTTTTTGTTATTTTCAAATTTAGTTTCAATCTGATACAACCTCCTACAAGACAACATGACATCACAAAAAGAAACAAATTTAAAAATAATTTAGTTTAATTTAAGGGGAAAAAAGATTGAAACTTCCCGGCTCCAACAACCGAGAAAACAAAGAAATTACAGATAAAATCGAGGAAAAGTTCGAATAAAGGTGATTAATATTCACATATAGAGAGGGAGAGGGAGACCATTAATTAATTTGAATACAAGTGTGAAAAAAAATTCAAGAAGAATAAAATATAATGGGATTAAGAGGTTGGCCCAGTGGTTAAAGGTTCAACTCTGACCGTGAAGGTCTCAAATTCAAATATCATCTTGGCCTTGTTTTCCCTTGATAAAAAAAAAATAAAAAATCAATGGCTTATTTTTCACTTTTAGTTCCCAACCTTTGTAGTGTTATTCTAATTTGCCCTTACTAAAATTAAAGAAAAAAGATAAATTGGACAAAGTTAAGGATAGAAATGGATGAAATTCATTAGTAGGGACATCCGAACTACAAATTGTGTTAATTTTCAAAAAATTGGGAACCCAACGGGTCAAAAAAAGAATGATAATAAAATTGTTACAAAACGCAAAGGTTAGACACAAAAGTTAACTATTAAAAATGGAAACGAAAAGTTAAATTAACCCTTAAAAAATAAGCTATTCTATACCAAGCTCACTAGTTTAAAATTTACCATTATTTTACGAAAACATTTCGTATACTTTTAAAGTATCTATTCTTATTTATTGTATATCATTCAGAATTAATCACTTGCATATAAAGTGACATTATCATCCATGTATTTTGAAATATATATCAAATATTTGATATTCCAAGAATTAATGCTAAGTTTCTTCCTCGTTTCACCGTCTTAACTTTGCATTTGCAAATATTTTGCGAGAATATTCTCCTCCCTGCGCAAGAGGATAAATTTTTACCCGAACCACTCACAACCCCCCCTGGAGGCTGTGGGGCCCGGGGGGTTGTAGTGTTGCAGGTTGATACCCGCGCGGGGAGGAGAAGGAAGCTCAATATTTTGCACTACTACATAATTTGACATTTTGTTTGTATATGGAGTTAATTAATACTTTATTTGCGGGATTGGGACAGCCTATGTAGACCGACAAAAATTTTTGTGGAAAGCAGCCAAGCTGATGAATCGCATGGCCCAGACACTAGACTATTGTCCTTTTAAAGATGTTTATCGCATCAATTATTGAAATTCTATCACCTAATTAGGCAATGATCCGATACCCACATACCAATACATCCATATCCATGTCCATATGCAAAAAAAAAAAATTATGGGCCTTCCATCACCCCCCATTATTAAGGGGTATGTGTGATTTATCCAATCTAATGTGAAAAAATTTTTAAAATTTTTTTGTATATCAATATGGTGTATTGTGAGTGCGCCACATCGGCGTAATTGGAAACAGATCATTTCCGCACCTAATTAACATTTGGACCCTTCTTCACCTTTAAAACTTAAAAAGTGTGAGACCAACAACCAGTACAAGAATTCCTCCATTATTTATTTATTTATTTATTTATTTTTTATTGAAGAATTCCTCCTTTGCGAAGTTCAGAAGATTAAATAATTTTTTATATTTCTTTCTTCTACTTTTTTCATATTTTTCTTCTTTTCTTCATTCCCTATGATGCACGGAGACGGATAAATTGTCCAATACAATATGTATGGGACACTGAACACGTGATTTTTGAAAAAAGTTATGATATGACACGCATGTAAGTTAATTATTTTTTTAAATAAAGTTATATTTTGTGTTTTGACCACCGGAACAACGTTCCATATCAAATGTGCAAATCGCGTTTTTGCATTTGAAAATTGAAATGAAGGAAATTTTGAATGATAGTCTTCTCCCAAACCCTTCAATTCTCCGTGCCGCATTGAATATCTCTTCAAGAGGCAATTTTGATACAGATTGGAATTTGTCTCCTCCTTTGAGTGATGTGCCTTGCCTGTGGCATAATTTCTTCTTGTTTTCATTTTTTTTTTTTTTTCATTTTCTGGTTTGTTGAAGTACGTGGATACACCCAACATGCAAAAATTCAGGGTTTGCTTTTTCCGCCATCCGACGGGTAGAAATTGAGTCGGCTTTTCGGACACACCACTTGACGTATCCAATAATATTTGTGAGGAGAGTGTCAGTGTCCGATATCCACCGGGATATGGGCATGACGGCTCCGACAAAGTGTTCGTGCTTCATACTCTATTCCTTTAATTGTTGGTAATCCCAATAAAATTATTAAAACAGAATAACATTATAAACTGATGAATCATGTTCATTAAATAAAAGAAAATTATTTTTCTTTGTTTAGAATGTTGTTCGACTGGATTTTATATTCAAAAAACACTATATGAGCACAAGGAGTTATATGTGCACACAATTACATATTAAGTTTTATATAATAATAATAATAATAATAATAATAATAATATCACTTTTAAAACATTTTTTTGGAGCACTTTAAAATACATTAACATCTTAAATAAAAATAATATTGTACATAGAAATAATATCAATCTACATTCAATAATGCAAGATGGGATATTTCATTTTCGAGGGCCAATCAACATGCACGATGATTTGACTTCGAATGTCGCTTTATATCTTATTTTATCTTTGTCAAATTTGTAATTCAGAATACGTGTCAAGCTCCCCCAAACTTGTTACCAATATTCTAAAAGGTAAAAGGTGGGAAAATGCGAGAAAAGGCACTGTCTAAGCGTGAGGCACCATCAAAATGCCTCGTATAGTAGATAGGCATGAAAAAAGTGGCCAAAAGCTTGAAAAGTCGGGTCTAGGCCTGAAAAGGCCGAGCCTTTTAGTTAAAATTAGTTAGCCTTTTTTTATTATAAATACTGGATCATTTGTACTTGTTGTTCTTAAAGTTACACCAGCTTATGAAAAAAATATTTTCTACTTGTATTCATTTTATAATCAAATTGTAGGAATTGATAATAATTTACTAAGTGTTCGAAGTTTTTAATATTTTGAATGCTATATATTTTATTGAAAAAATAATAAATATATTGAAGTTTGTATAAATTAATATCTCAAATATGATTTTTTTATTTATTTATCATTTTAGAATAATTAAAATAAAAAAATGAAAAACGTCATTCTAAGCCTAGGTTTGAATCCGGATCACCACCTTATCGCGCCTGACGTGTTTTAGAACCTTGCCTATCATGTTTAAAAAGTTAAACCTTTCTTTTCAGATTTTACCTAACTTTAAAGGTGTCAATCGCCAATCAAGCCGATATGAATAATTAGAGAAGCCGATTCATAACTTATTAAATACAATGTCTTTTACTCTTTTAGGTTTGTTCTATACACAATAATGTAAATTTATTTAGATGATATATTAAATATGTGATTAAAAATTGAGAAAAATATATTAAAAAATATAAAATAATTGTACGAATAATTAAAAGTAATGTAAAGGTAAAAATTAGTGAAAGTTAATAAAAAATTATTATGTACGGGGCTGCTACAAGGTCTTTTTAAATTTGATTTTTCTTGACTCTATGACTTCTCCATCTATCTTGTACTACAGAGCATAGCATGTGACTTCTCCATCTCTCGTGCTGGACAGAGCCCACCTAACTTCCTTTTTTCTCGTTCAATTTGTTATTATTCTGCGTCTACTTTAACGAAGTTTCTTGGTGTTTGCTGAAATTTACACACACATATATACATATTTATATGCATGTATCTGTAAATGTACTTAGTGGGTTTGTGCTAAAATATCTTCGCCTGGGCTGAACAGAAGTCAGAAGAAGAGTTTTAATGGAGTTTTGTCTTGCCCAGAGCGCTAAAATGAGAACAGATTTTGTCAAAATTATTCTTTTTTGTTTTTATTCGTCTCTGGTTTTGATGTCAGTCGCACAACTGCTGCCTCCAGATGAAGGTTCAGACTACACACCTTTTAATTATTTTCACTAGCACAAGAAAATGTACTGTAACTAATCACCATCTTTTAGTTATTAAGAAAAGATTAGGGTCGGTTCTAATTTGTTCTTTTCAGTTTTTGGGCATTTTATGACACTGAAATCTTGTTTAGTTTTTGGGCATTTTATGACACTGAAATCTTGTTTCAGTTTTTTATGCTAATTGCTAAGCTTGGTTCTGTGGTTTCCAGTGCAAGTTCTCGAAACGATATCGTCGAGATTACATAACAATTTTTGGAACATTACGCGAAGATCTTGCTCGGATGGTACTGGTTTTAACAGGACGATTTTGCAAAGAGAGATCTTCAGCAATATCACCTGTAATTGTACCTTTGTTAGCAACACTGTTTGTCATGTTACACACATGTATGTTTTTACTCCTTTTTGTCATTTCCCCCACTTTTCGTGATCATAGATGATATAGTATTCGGCAGTACTAAAAATAACGATTATAGTTAATATTTGGGACATAATTCCTCTGTTTCGCGGTGCACAGCCAGATGAGAGGTTTTAATTTGACTGGAACCTTGCCTGAAGAATTTGCCAATCTTACTTATTTGAAAGAGATGTAAGTAGCAAAATTCCTGTTCGTTTTGCTTGATAGAGTTGATAGAATATAAAGCAACATACTTGTCTTTTTCTTGTCTCAGAGATCTATCTCTCAATTATATCAATGGGTCGATTCCACCGAGCTTTGGTCGGCTTAGTCTTATTACGTTGTAAGTTCTTGTTAATGGGACCTCGAAAATCTTATCTTTCTATAAAGTGGTTGATTATATTCACTATTACGCTCGTAACAGGGGGCTTACTGGAAACCGTATTAGCGGAAGAATCCCTAATGAAATTGCCAACATTAACACTTTGGAAGAGCTGTGAGTTATGAAAATGAAATGGTGTTTATTACTTAGTATATATATCTAAATAATGCTAGGTACAACTAATTTCTACAACTAGATACACTTTACTCGGAGGATCATGAAAAATATCATTTTTACCCTCCTATATTGGCGGGTTCTAACTCTCTATTAGAGTGTTGTACACTAGTTGTACAAATTAGTTGTACACTTATCATGACTGATTGTATCAATCCTACTTGGTTTTGCTTATGATGTGAACTTTATTGGTAGGATTTTGGAGGATAATCTACTTGAAGGAAATCTTCCACCGAGTCTAGGACGTTTGAGCAATTTAAAAAGACTGTAAGAACGTTTCACGTGATCTTAATGTGGCTTATTTGTTTTGTTATATGGTCGCAAAAGTTATATTTATTATTTTGTTAAAGAACATGATATGTTACAATATTGGACATATTTCTGCAGTCTTCTTTCTGCAAATGATTTCACGGGGATGATACCGGAAGAATATGGCAACTTAAAGAACTTGACAGATTTGTAAGTCATACTAAATTTGCCTTTCTTCGATTTTACCTGCAATTATAGTACTACTCAGTCATAGTAAAACTTCAGTGTTAACACACATAAACGTCAAAGATATGTCTATTTGCAGTAGGATTGATGGTAGCAGATTATCAGGAAGAATACCTAGTTTCATAGGCAACTGGACTGAAATTACGATACTGTAAGTACCCGACTGTTTTTTGTAGTTTTTACTTGATCTCGACGAGTTATTTGTCCTGGCGGTGAGCTGATAGAATGTCGAATTTGTCGCAGAAATTTGCAAGGGACGTCAATGGAGGGCCCCATTCCTTCTACAATATCCTTGTTGAAGAACTTGACAGAATTGTAAGCCGAAATCGTGTCTTAGCAAATGCTTTTTAGAATGGGTTGCTTTCGGTTTTCAATTATTCACAACACTGAAAATTTGTTTACTTTCATACTTCTATCAACGCATTTCCGAAAACAAGAAAAAACAGTGTAAATAACACTCAACACCGTAAATATGCAAAAATATTGGAAAAAGGGGAAAACATACCTTCGTCGTCTCTTTCTACTTCAAAAACGTAAATAACTAGCTATTGAAATACAAAGAGACCGGCATCTAAAGTTTTAATCGGTCCCATTGTTGTTGGCAGGAGGATATCGGATTTGAGTGGACCGAGCATGAGTTTTCCCAATCTGCGAAATATGACAGCCATGCGATACTTGTGAGTATCGTATCATATGAAGAAGGACAAAAAACTTTTGATTAGATGTCTCTTTCTGTCATATACATATCTTAAGTTCTTGTTGTGATACAGGATATTGAAGAATTGCTCAATTACTGGTCCAATCCCAGATTTTATGGGAGACCTGGTGAATTTAAACACATTGTAAGTCTTTCTATTCTTGACACTAAGAAAGAAGCTTATGTTGTTGGATGCAAACACAAACAGTTAACGTTGTTTATCACTGTATTCTCAATTATGTCTATCTGACTTGAGTTTCTATTTTGAAATGTTTATTCTCAGAGATCTGAGTTTCAACAGTTTGAACGGTCCAATCCCAGGCACACTTCAGGGATTGGTGCGAATTGTATTCATGTAAGTATCCTACTCTTCAATACTAAGTTACTTTCCTTAACTTTTCATATTAGTTGATATATTTGTTCTTTACGATGAAGGTTTTTGACACATAACTCACTGAGTGGTGTGGTGCCTCGGTGGATTTTGGATCATAGATACAATATGTAAGCAAAATTACTCGACTTTCGTATAGCAATCTTCAAATTTGGAAAAATAATAATAATAATAATAAGAAAATAGATAAAGCCTTAGAAGAGATCTGCATGTGCAGTGATGTATCCTACAACAACTTTACAGAGGCACAACCAACCAACTGCCAATTTCCTACTGTGTAAGTTTCTCCGTGTTTTACCGGTTACCTTTCACTTGTCATTATCATTGCTCAAAAATTTCTTCTTTAATAGGAATTTAGTTGCCAGTCATTCAAGTTCGACCAATGACTCGTGAGTTCGTCGAAAACTTTATCGATTTCTAATCTTATTTTGTTTGATCATTCGACGGTTCCTTGCTAATACAGTTGAAGTTACAACTTTTTGTAGAACCCCATGGTGTCTGAAGAGAGACCTCCTTTGCTCCAACCCTGAATGTAATATTGCGTTTAAGAAAGAGTGACTATTCAAAAGCAGTGCTGATGTCAGCATTTTACGTTGTAGTTTAACATTAGTTGGTGCAATGATGCTATAAAGCACTACCACGTGGGCTGCAAAACATCACCCAATGCTAATGTTCCACGTAGTCGCTAATTCAATCAGTACTGTTGATAAATATTGTTATTCTTTATGAAAAGGCAGACTGTGTTTTTCAAGCATTGAACACATATGCTTTTATTATACTTGCAGATTATTCATTGTTTATAAATTGTGGAGGAAGAACGGTTACCGTTGATGGAAATGAATACGAGGAGAATTTAAGCACGGCAGGTCCAACGCACTTTGAGTCGAATGATAACGATAGATGGGCTTATAGCAGCACGGGGGTGTATATGTACAACGACAGGGGCCTATTTACTGCTGTAAATAATGCTTCTCTGCCAATGAATGGTCCAGAATTCTATCAAACAGCTCGTCTCACCCCTTCTTCCCTCAAGTATTATGGACGCTGCTTGCGAAGTGGTAGCTATACTGTACGTCTCCATTTTGCCGAAATAATTTTTACCAATGACTCGACCTTTAGTAGCATCGGAAAGCGACTATTCGATGTGGCAATCCAAGTAAGTCGATTCTGTTGGCAATGTCTTTGATTCCCCTACCGTCCATTATACTTATGGAGTTCTGGTCGATGTTCACTTAAATTTTTATGCAGGGAGATGTCGTTTTGACGGAGTTTGATATTGCGAAGGAAGCTAATGGCGTCAGGAAAGGAATTTACAAGGATTTTATCATCCAAGTTAATGGAAGTACCCTTGAGATCCATTTGTACTGGAGAGGGAAGGGCACCACGGCCATCCCTGACCGAGGGGTGTATGGACCCTTGATATCGGCAATAGCTGTGACACCAAGTTAGTATATGCTGTGAATTTGTGGGGTCCATTATATATTTTTCCGCCCTTCTATCACCTCGTAATGAGAGCTTCTCTCGATTCTTGCAGATTTTGATCCTAATACCGGAGGGCTATCCGCTGGAGCTATAGCAGGAATTGTAGTTGCTGCATGTGTGCTCGTGTTTTTGTTTTAGCGACACTTTGGATGAAAGGTTATCTTGGAGGAAAAGACGTCGAAGATCCAGGTTACATACCCCAAAATCTTAATTTCTCTTCTTCATACTTCTTTTCAAAAGCATTCCCAGTGATCCAGGATTACTGGGACTCTGTATCTATAACCAGTCAGCATTGGCGATTTATACGGTTATTTCGATTTTGCCTTGCATTCACATGAAAATTTTATGTTATCTTCTCGAGACAGAGCTTCGAGGCCTTGAACTTCAGACCGGTCACTTTACTCTACGACAAATCAAAGCTGCTACAAACAATTTTGATCGTGCTAACAAGATTGGAGAAGGAGGATTTGGCCCCGTTTACAAGGTAATTTGTCATCATTGTGATCTCTCCGAGTAACGTTTAGAAAATCTAGTAATTAACATCCTTGTAAATAATCTCATCTTGTTTCTCCAGGGGTGCTATCAGACGGGACGATCATTGCCGTTAAGCAACTCTCTTCCAGATCAAAGCAAGGAAACCGTGAATTTATCAATGAAATAGGCATGATATCAGCTCTACAACACCCGAACCTTGTAAAACTCTTTGGGTGCTGTACAGAATCAAATCAGTTGCTGCTTATATATGAATACCTCGAAAATAATTCCCTCGCCCGAGCACTATTTGGTAAATAGTGTGCCAACGTATCTATCTTTCTAAAAAATATCTAGTACTCCCGGAATATTGAACACTTTGTACTACAAGTGACTTTTAAATAGATGCCCATAATTAACTAAATACCGAGTCAGGTATACTAGGAGTAAGAAGAAATTTTTGTTGACCAGTTAGATCGACCTTGATTTCTTCTTGCCTTTCCATTTCACATGGTCTTCTGTTCAGGTGAGCGATGATCAACGGTTAAACCTCGACTGGTCTACAAGAAAGAAAATATGCTTGGGAATAGCTAAAGGTCTAGCATATCTTCACGAGGAATCTCGGTTGAAAATCGTCCATAGAGACATAAAGGCTGCAAATGTGCTTCTCGACAAGGATTTAAATGCTAAGATATCAGACTTTGGTTTGGCTAAGCTCGATGATGAAGAAAACACGCACATAAATACACGAATTGCTGGAACACTGTTAGCTCTCTCCTTGCTTTATTCTTCATCTAATCATCTTATTCATAGTTCCATTGAAGCGGTGGCAATTAAGTTGGGTTTATTTACACATAATCTGTCTAAAAAAATAATACGAGTTTTCTTATTTCTCTAGAGGTTATATGGCTCCCGAGTATGCAATGAGGGGTTATTTGACGGACAAAGCAGACGTCTACAGCTTTGGGATAGTTGCTTTGGAAATTGTTAGCGGCAAAAGCAACACTAATTACCGACCAAAGGAGGAGTTCGTCTACCTTCTCGATTGGGTAATTTTTCATTCATGCCTTTTGATGTAGACTAGATTTTTATGTTTGTTATTCGTTTTGGGTCTGATTCATCTAACTAATGTGCAGTTAAAAATGAGCACTTTCTAATTTTCTCTCTCTGATTGCATTTTGCGAATGTGAAGGCTTACGTCTTACAAGAGCAAGGTAACCTTTTAGACCTTGTGGACCCCATCCTCGGCTCAAAGTATTCTAAAGAAGAGGCAGCCCGAGTGTTAAATATAGCACTATCGTGCACAAATCCATCTCCTTCGCTCAGACCACCCATGTCGTCCGTGGTAAGAATGCTCGAAGGCAAACTTGCGGTTCAACCGTCAAAAATCATGCGCCGTACGCCAAGCGAGGAGATTAGATTTAAAGCCTTTGACAGACTCTCACAAGACAGCCAAATTGCATCATTGTGCTCTCAGGATAGCAAGGAGCAAAGAAGCATCTCAGCTGATGGGCCGTGGATTGATTCGTCGATCTCCTCGTTAAGTAAAGATGAAACTCAGGATTATTCTTCAGCGAGCAGACCTCTTTCTGATGTAAATTTTGATTGAATGGTGCTGCATAGTTAGGAATTGGAAGGCTCCTTTTCTTTGTCATTAGAAGCCTAAATAATCAAAAATACTTTTTAAAATTTTTGTCTCTTGTTAACACTTTTGACAGTTTTCTCAACTCTCTCTCCCTCTTCCCCTTCGTTGAAATCTCCCATTTTTATCTATGGTTTTTATGGGCCAAAATATTCAGTTTCTTTAGTTATTAACGAAATTTCTAGGAGATACTATAGGAACAAGGGTTATGATGTCAACTAAATTTCATTGTTTTTGCACCAGATGTAGTAATTGGAAATCTATTTCCATCATGTAGAAATTTTGTTTTTGAGATAGCATGCTGTTGAGTTTGTATAGTATTAATAGAGAATTTGATCACACAGTGGATGGAAGATAAAAAATGATGGTTTATAAATCTTCTCCATACAATTTGTGATACGTCCCGCACTAAATTATCTCTAAAAACTTGACACGTGACGTGCGCCAACAATGGATGACAACTAAGTGCCGGATCCACGGCTAAGGTAAACTTTAACTGCCCTGTAAGTGCGTGATTTTATCTTAACTTAAATGATGAAAATGATTTTGTATAAATTTTGACAGAATTTTCTCAGTGTATTGAAAATATCCATTGTGTAAGGTCCATTTCAAACTCAAAATATTCAGCCCAACATAACACAAATCTCCTTTCAAATGAAAAGAATATCAAAATCTTTAAAGACAATCACAACCACCGTAATCCAACATCGGTGTGATTTTCCAAAACTTTAATGAGAATAATGTTTGAAAAGAATTAATGAGTAAACTAATTAATAAACTAATGAATAAGCTCTAAAAAGCCTATTCTCAAAATGAATGTAAAATTCCAACTAAACGCTAATGAATGAATAAATAAATGAACCGTACTAATTAAATGAAAAAGTGATGGTGGTGGTGGTCAACAGGCAGTCCAAGCTCACGTTCAACAGTTTTCTGATAAGAAAAATATGAGGAAAGTACACGAGTCTTGTAACCCAGGGAGTGGATAAGTTTGAAAACATATATTTATAACGTATTTCACATCATTTAGTTTTGAGAAAACTACTGAACTCGTTAAAGTATAAGTATAACTGAAAAATACTACAAGAATTGCTAAGTAAGTTTTCAAGTGAAATACTAAAATAAAGTTGAATCACATCAATGAAACTAATGCTACAAGCTGGTATTTGAGACTTGAACGAAGTCCCAAAATTCCAAAGGTATTATAAGCTAAGTTTAAAGTTACCACCATGTAATTAAGGTTTAACCTGAAAATATCACCAAAAGTACCAATGATTAATAACATACATGTGCAGAGAACTCAATGTATAAGGCGAATTACTCAAAGTTGAGCTAATAACCGAATAACTGGTCATACGCACATAGAGCAAGCCCCAATGGCTAAACACCACCATATACAACATCAAACCTATGTGTGTACAGCGATGGGTCCCCAAGACCTATATAAGCTGGTCATACACTGTGAACTGAATCACGACATGGGGAGCGGGTAAAGATCACGAGGGTACTTTGGCGGTTTTAAAAACAATCATATAACTATTTAAAAGGTTGTTTGTTAAAATCCGTGTTTTCTTTCAAAATCACTACTATATACTCATTGTAATGCTAAAATGCATCTAATAGCGACAACATGCTAAAAATAACTTTAAAACATATTTAGCATTAAAGATAATTTTTATCCACTCGCAGAACTATGAACCACTCCTAGTTCGGCTGATAGGCTTTTCCAATCATCTCATCACCATTTGAAATAACAATAGTATTCTAATTAAAATCTATACACTTGAATTCCCAACCAATGGCCACACGTATTACTAAACTTTAAATTTTCTAGCATTCTCTCATATCCCCATTCCCCTGCTTAATTCCTCATCGTCCATTGATTATATAATAATCCATACCATTGAAACTACCCCATTGTACCACATAATAAATCCCTGATTTTTTAGCATCTAAATAGGATGAATTTCAATCAACTTCATCACCCACTACTCAATTGCCATCAATTCCATTTCAAAATAATTAATTTGAACAAGATAACATCTTATTATCATCTGATTAATCCAAATTACAGATAAATTTCAAATCCCCAATATTCGCATGTAAAACCATAAAATTAATTTTACCTCTTATTTCGAATTTAGTGGGCCAAAATTCAAGAAAATACGCTTGTCACGCGAAATCACGGCGAATTCACACTTTCCCTTCCTTTTTTTCCCTTTCTTTTCCCTTTCTTTTTCTCTTTTTCTTTTCCTTCACGCGCGATTTGGCTTTCTTCTCTGGTTTTCACTTGCAGCCCACGGATGGGAAATTAAAGGATTTGGACCAGGGATTGTTTGGTTGGTAAAACTTATAACTTATATGGAATTTACAACTTTAGTCCTCATCCTTATTTAGTTAATATAAATTGGTCCTCACCTTCTAATATTGCACTACTAACCCATGAACTTTTAATTAATTCAATGAAATCTATTAACTTTCTATAGACAAAATTAAATTCCTTTAAGATTATGACTTTGACCCATAATTAATGGCTTTGACCAAGTAGTAGTTAAATTTTAAATATGTGGAAATTCGGGTTGTAACAATTTGAATGGTGAAAATTTGAAGAGGATGAGAGGTAATAAAGAGTATATGTTTTTAAAATTAAAACAATTAAGAACAACGAAAAAAAGATGAAGAAGAGAAAATGATAAGAATAAATACATCAAAAAGTTCTTAAAACGCCTCTTGTTCAAAAAGAAATATGAATAAAATGGTAAAAAACATATACAAACCCAAAAACTTAGTCATTGAAACCTACTAGTATCCAATCCGTGCATTGCACGAGATGAAAGGATTCTAAAAAGCACATTTTATAGATAGGAAAAAATCGTTTTAAGTAATCCCCATTAGTTGAAAATATAATTGAAATGATCAAGCAAATATTGTTGGATAATTAATGTAAAATATTTAAGATATGTCTCACATTAAATATAAAAATATAGTTGAACAATATTGTATGATAATTAAACTAAAATAGTTATAATATAGTTTGCATTAAATAGAAGTACATTTGAATATGAACAATAACATTCTAGCTGCATGCATCTAAACTAAATAAAAAATAGAAATACAGTAATCATTCTAAAATTTGAAACACTTCTTTAAACATCACATTCATTGATTAATTTTTTGGTTCACTTTTTTGTCACAAATCGAAGTCTTCAATTCCCAGCAATAAAAAATATTGAGTAAAATCATTTTTAATTCAAGAACACACAAAAATACAATTATCAATTGTACTTTCTGGACTCTGGAAAGAAAGATTTTGATTTACAGGTATGTTGATATTGCAGAAAATATTGTACAGAGTTTTCTTAAGTTAGAATTCGACAATTTTTCAATCAAGTACATTTATTTAATATTAAAAAAATTAAAAACTTTCTTCTAATTCTCCCAAAAATTAATATATAAAATTTTGGGAAAATAAATAATTATTAAACCCAACTATATATATTATGAGTTTAAGAATGAGATTAAAAAGAAAAATACTCAAGATACAATTAAAAAAAATTGTGATATGTGTTTGTCTTTGAATAAATTTAATGAACAACATGATTTATTTTGATACAAAATGTACATTTATCTTTACTTGAATTTATCATCCGTTTATTATTTAAAATGGTTGATCTTGATAGCAACTTCATCAACCAATATCATTAATTAATCGTCATATTTCAACTTGAAATGATTTAGAATTCTTAGTGTGATTTTCTCTTACCTGATATCATACGGTCATTGATTTCAATTTGTGAACTTAGTTGTTGTTATTATTATTATTATTTTTAAATGTTTAATCAATTGTGTTTGAAGTGTAGAATTGTGCTTATTTTTTATGTGAGCATACTTCAACATAAATCTCCATAGCTTTCAATAAAATTGAAGATAAATAACTTATAACAACCAAATAGCAGCAATGTTCCGGTTCACCCGAGTGTGCCATAGCTTATGGCACACCCGGGTGATTTTCTCCCTCGTCCGAATTCTGTTTTGAAATCCGAAAATTTTGTTGGATTCATTACGACGAGACGGAGTTCCAACAATTTGGAAAAAAAATTTTGGATACCGTGGCGGCCCGTGGTGACCGGTCAAAGATCAGTCAAAGTTTTTGGTTAATTTTGGCCAAAAACTTTGACCGATCTTTGACCGGTCACCACGGGCAGCCACGGTGTCCAAAATTTTTTTTCCAAATTGCTGGAGCTCCGTCTCGTCATGATGAATCCAACAAAATTTTCGAATTTCAAAACTAATCCGACGAGGGAGAATCACGGTGTGCCATGTTTATGACACACCCACCGAACATTATCAAACCAAATAGAATTTGAGCCTTTCAACGTAAGTTGAAAACCAAGATAAGCATATAAATAACATACATTGTGTTATAAAAGTATAGAAATAATAGAGAGAATTTAGAGAGAATGAATTCGAAGGAATTCTCAGGAATGAATTTCATTAATAACTGAAGCCCTATTTATAGGAAAACTTCGAATGGCACAATCGTAATTACATAATTTCATCAAGGGTATAATAGTCATTCACATAAATAATTATTCATAACTACCATATTATTCACCAAATTATTCTCCACCAAACAATTATTCTCCACCAAACAATTATTCATAACACCTAATAATTATTCTTCAATTATTATTCATAACACTCCCCCTTGAATGACTATTAATACAAATGTCTTACGGACTGTTTGGAGAAAAATCAGGTGGGAAAAAACTTCCAAACCGATTGCGGGATAGCTTGGAGTGGTTATATACTGCTTCATCAAAACATTGCTCCCCCTGATGTCTATCAGCCGCATATGAGTATTCACGTGCTGCCTCGTTAAAACCTTGTCAAGAAAACCCAGTGGGAAAAAACTTGATCGAAGGAAAAAGAGTACAGCTGCTCCGTTTGATTTCATATCTTGAGAATCTGATATCTTTACTTACGGTAAATGATTTCAATATCATCATCATTTGGATCTAAAGCATTAACTCCATTATAACTTGATCCAATAGATACATCAGTATCAATTTCTCTATCGTTCTCAATATACCATGAATATGCCTCGTTAAAACCTTATTAGGAAAAACCCGATTAGGAAAAACCTAATGAAGGAAAAAGAGTACATTATTCATGTGAATACGCCTTTAAAGTTGCCTCATTAAAAACCTTGCTAGGAAAACCCAATGGGATAAAACCTCAGTCAAGGGAAAAAGAGTGCAACGCGTATTTTATACAAATATGCTGCAAGCATTTCAAAATCTTTCATACATTTGTATGAGTATCATATATATTGGTTTTATACTATTTATTCATTTAGAGTGCATCAATTTTCTTACACAACTACAAAACATTCACTATGAACACATGTCTCCAAACACACAATTTAAAGCATATAAATTCATCGTAAAAACATGTAAACATATAAGTAAACCTTCATAACTAACTAACACTTAAAATATATCATTTAACATTTAATACTCACTTAATAGGTTATTTCATTCCCAGGGTTTAGCTCACCCTTTAGGGTACTCATAAACACGGGCTTAGCTCACCCGATCCTTTAATTTCCTTTTCGGTACTACACACACGATTGGTAATTTAACTTTCATGAGCATGCAACATATAATGACCACCATGCTTATCTTTAAACTTGAGCACTAGTCATCATCATCTCATCATCTCATAAGTTAAGGATTTCACATTCACCATTTATCATCTTCAATATATCTCAATATTTTCATTATCATTGATCATATGTAGCGCTGCATTTTCATATCGTGTCGACACTTTTCAATTTCATTTCTTTCCCCATATCGACATAACTTATCGAGATATCTCATTATCAATCCTCTTGTAGGATTACACAATATAGTTATGTCTATATACTCTTCAAGAGCATATGCCTCCGTTATTAAGACCATCTTTTATAATTTGCTTTGATATATATGTTTGGGGAAATATCAACGCTTCTGGCGTGCTAACTTATCAAAGCATCGTAGCTGATATATGTAATTGTTCATAGCCTTTCATGCATCTTTGAACTTCAAGTTCGTATTTCAATTTCGAGGATATAACATGATGCATTTCACATATTATTTTAAACCTTTAATACTCTCCCTCATACTGAGAAAATTTAGAACACCAAAACTCATACAGTTGGTATAATTTTAATCATATATGTTCTCATCATTCAGCCTTAATATGGGAATTTAGACCGTTTGCATTCTATTCTCGATATCGGCAATTTATTTGAGGACTTTAAATAATTTGCCATATAATATCCCACTTGTATGCGCATACCCAAATCCTTCAGGGATTTATTCAAATCATTGGGATATATATATATATATTTACTAGCTTTATCATTAAATCTGAAAATCATGCTCATACCGTGAGTAAATATTTCGTAAATTTCAAATGACGAATCATATACACATGTGACTATCTAGTGGATCCATATCATAATATCTAGTAGTCCATATGGAGGATGAGTGGGCCCATACTTCTCATCCTTTATTCCAGATATATTTGGGATTTATTGCCAATATTGGCTAGTAATGATTTCATCATTTATCGAGAACAATCATTGAAGAATTCTTTTAATTCTTCACTTGAAATATTGATTTCAATAATTATTTAAACCAGGAATGGTCGAGTCAGGTTTGCAAGCGAGTATTATTGAACTTCTAGTTGATGAAATTCTTATATCGATTTCACTAGTATCTGTATAGTGCTCAACATGATTTATCATAGAAATAATTCACCGACATATTCCATCATCTTTTGGTGACATTATTGTCTACCACTATTCAAACACGGAGTTACAGCTCATACGCATCACATCTGGCTACTGTTCAACTACGGAGTCTTAGCTCTTACGCTTCATATTATTTATTTAAAATCGGAGTCTTATTTCATACGCGTCGTATTATTCTATAAATAAATCATCAAAATTATTGTAAAATTCATCCTAACAAGGGTCTATACATTATAATGGATCATATGCTCTCAAATCTTCGAAAATACTATCCATCACTACCGATCAAAATCCTAAAAAGGATTTATCGATGTAAATTTGGAAAGATTAAGGATGCTAATGAAAAAGGGTATCCCACAAGATATCCGATGCTTGATTGAAGCAAAGGTTCGATTATCCGTGAGGTTTCAATTCCTCTAAATACATGCCTGGTATGGGTAAAAGTAGTTTTTCAAAGAAAGCGAGAGCAAAAAGATTAGGAGGATGCTACAAGTGTGCTCGGTGGACATGTGACACTTTGGATGTAAATCAGTAGGGTACTTGTCAGTAAATCGAGAAGATAAAATAGCATTCATTAAGGATGGATTGAGTAAGGAGCCTTTGGATGATATTCAACAGCTCTTGATACACATCCTAGTGGACAAGTACAAGGTGAGCTAATGGCCTTATGGGCCAATTCAAAGATCAACAAAGCGTTCTGATGTTGAAAAATTTACTTTAGAAGATCCTGTTTGTAAATTTAGTAGAAAATTTTAGTATAATAATTTTCTCATATTAATATAAGGAAGTTCGGTGTAATAACGAAGATCAATATTTTTCTTGTAATTGTAAATATTGTTTTTCGATTTTAAGATATATATATGTATATATATATATATTATTTTTCAATCACCGACAGGTATATGTCATTTCACTAAAATTTTTCTGCCAGTTTCTCTTTCATATTTGTCAAAAAGTAAATAGTACAATCAATTATTGGTTTGAAAATTTATCTTTAAATAGAGGGATTCATATATCTATCATTCATTCGTTGAAAGAGAGAGATAGAGGTGGAGATAGACATGGAGATATCAGAATCATCTCATGTAAGTCAATCTTTACCTCGCCAGGTAAAAACTATATGTGTTCTTGGTGGCTCCAGGCTAGTAGGTCATATACAATATGTGGATATGGCAGACCAACTTATAAGAGAGTTAGGGAAACAAAATATCAATATACTATATGGAGGGACTAATAACAAACTATTAAGGAGTCTTACAATGGCCGCACAATCATGGGGGATAAGAGTGTCAAGTATAATACCTTTTCTTCGAATTGGAGCGATGTCGAATTGGAGTTAGAAATGTCATTAGTCCAAGCTGGATTGCTGCTACAAACACAATCCATCCATGACTGCCTGATGTACATGATGAGCAATAGTGATGCTTTTATTGTTCTTCCAGGCGGCTATAACACGCTGGAGGAAATATTCAATATAGCGTCATTTGCACAGTGGAATTTTCATACCAAACCCATAGGTTTGTTGAATATTAATTATTTCTTCGATGGTTTGCTAGCATTTCTAGATCGAGTGTAGAACATAAATTTATTTCTCGTTGAAGAAATATACTTGTTTTACGCTAATACGATTCTTTGATCTACTCATCAAGATTCAATCATATGTTCAAAAATCTATGGAAAGTGAAACCCATCGGTCACACAGATCATCGGTGTCACGAAAAATAGATCCTTTGGATCTTTCATTATGAACTCGAATGTTCTGTGGCGAGTTACGTATTTATACTCTCGATACGCATCCTCATTTATGGGTTCAATATATATTTTCTTTTAGTATTTCTATATTTTCAGTGTTTATATTACCATCTTTGATATTCTCAATACGTTCCACTTGGGTTGCTTTGTACTTCTTCCGGAGTAATAATAATAATATCATATTGGCTTTATTCAAATCTGGATATCTAGTGATTTTGCTTCTTCAAGAGCATTTTATTCTCATATTAATACAATCTCATATCATCGATGAGATTACTTCATATAAACTTTCCATGCGATATATTTTCTTTGATTTATCAACATGGGATCTATTCAGCATTTTACTTTCGTCTATTTATCCAATGGTAACTTCAAGTACCACTTGCTCAATTTTCTCCATTCATATTCGGTATATATGGAGAAGTAATTTTATTCTCATTGTCTACTTCTTCGAGAGTATGATTAGAATATTTGATCAACTACTTATTCTGGAGTAGGATTCGTTATAACCAATCGTGTAGTATAACCCACCACATTGGAAATATGCACACCAATCGTGTGGTATTACCCACCACATTGGAAATATATGCGAAATCTAAAGTGCGTAAATTTAAATTGCAGAAATTAAATTTCTTCCAATAGGTGGTCGAACCTACCTTATGGGAATTATTGCAATAAATATAAATTTACGGAATTTAAATAGCAAGAATTAAATTACATAATATTTAACTACTTCTTCAGGAGTAGGATCTGTTTAGTAGAAGGTATTACCCATCACTTAGTATATAAAGTGCAGAAATATATAAAACCTTCCGTTTAGTGATGGTTGAACCCATCATCAAGTAGGAGGTATTGCAGTAATTAAATTGCAGTAAATAAAGTGCGAGAATTAAATATTGACTTAAGGGAGGCGTATTTGTTCTTCTAGAACAAATACTCATTACTTCTACAAGAACATACTTATCCTTCTAGAATAAGTACATTATGTAATTGAACTCTTCGGGAGTTACATTAATATTTCGATCTTTTAACTCAAATGGATTTCAAGCCATTTTATATAATCAATGGATTTAGAATTTCTTCATGAATATTCTATCCATTTTTCACTATCGTCAAAATTAGGTCGGTTTTACCCTAAGGATAAAATTGTCCATTCCAATTCGCAAAGGTAAAATTGTCAAAAATATTTTATCGATGTTTTACGATTGAAAATTATCTCCTTTCTACTTCAATTTATCAATATCAAAATATTCAATGACTATTTTGTAACTTTTTCAAAAGTTAGTGTACTGATTTGTAAATTTTGAAAGTTTGATAATAACATATTTCAAAACGAGTTATTACCCTATCAATGTTGGTGTCAAATCGAAGCTCTTGTTAAATCGAGTATAATGGAGTCGAGAAAATTTGATTTTGATAATGTATGCTCCTTATATCTCGATAAAACGAATGTTATAGTTTAATATATTATTATATTATAAAATCATATGATTTACCTTTTTCCCTTTCTCTAATTATTCCATGGATGAGATTTACTTGCAATCCATTTATGTGATCGGAAAATTCTTTGGACTCCATTCTTCCAATTTTGGGATTTCAGACATCTCCAAGCAGGTTGTGTAGAATGAGGAATTGTGGGAGAGGAATATGAACAAAAGGGAATTTTCAATGATGTATTTGCAAAGAGAGAGTTATTTAGGATTGATGAGGATGAATTAATTCATCGGTAATAATCCAGTTTTTGATACAGAAGATCATCTATAAGATGCAACTGTAGAGCATACTTCTTTCATATTACTCAAAGGGTTAGAGACTCGTGCTGATAACGTGTTATAAAAGTATAGAAATAATAGAGAGAATTTAGAGAGAATGAATTCGAAGGAATTCTCATGAATGAATTTCATTAATAACTGAAGCCCTATTTATAGGAAAACTTCGAATGGCACAATCGTAATTACATAATTTCATCAAGGGTATAATAGTCATTCACATAAATAATTATTCATAACTACCATATTATTCACCAAATTATTCTCCACCAAACAATTATTCTCCACCAAACAATTATTCATAACACCTAATAATTATTCTTCAATTATTATTCATAACACATTGATATTAATGATATTTATAAAGTTAACATATACTCAGAAATGCATATTTCATTATTGGCTGCTTACTTGGTTGCTGTTGCTCGGGATTGTTTATAGCAATATTATAGAAAATAAAAAAATTGGCATATATGGGAAATGCGTTAATTTTTCCATATTGGATGTTGAGTGGTTGGCTTGGCTGTTGTTCACGATTATTTATAACAATGTTATAAGAAAAAAAAGTTGTCATTGTTATAAAAGTATAGAAACAATAGAGAGAATTTAGAGAGAATGAATTCTAAGGAATTCTCAGGAATGAATTTCATTAATAACTGAAGCCCTATTTATAGGAAAACTTCGAATGGCACAATCGTAATTACATAATTTCATCAAGGGTATAATAGTCATTCACATATAATAATTACATCTTTTACCAAATTATTCCTCCACCAAATTATTCCTCATAATTCATAACCACCAAATTATTCTCAATTATTCATAACACCTAATAATTATTCTTCAATTATTATTCATAACACTCCCCCTTGAATGACTATTAATACAAATGTCTTCTGGACCTGTTTGGAGAAAAACCCGAGGTGGGAAAAAACTTCCAAACCGATTGCGGGGATAGCTTGGAGTGGTTATATCTTTGCTTCATCAAAACATTGCTCCCCTAATGTCTCTCGTGGCATATGAGTATTCACGTCTTTGCCTCGTTAAAACCTTGTCAAGAAAACCTAGTGGGAAAAACTTGATCGAAGGAAAAGAGTCACAATTTGCTCAGATTTGATTTCATATCTTGAGAAGCGATATCTTTACTTCGGTAAATGATTTCAATATCATCATCGTTTGGATCTAAAGCATTAGCTCCATTATAACTTGATCCAATAGATACACTGTATCAATTTCTCCTATCGTTCTCAATATACCATGAATATGCCTCGTTAAAACCTTATTAGGAAAAACCCAATTGGGAAAAACCTAATGAAGGAAAAGAGTACATTATTCATGTGAATATGCCTTTAAAGTTGCCTCATTAAAAACCCTTCTAGGAAAACCCAATGGGATAAAATCTCGATCGAGGAAAAAGAGTGCAACGCGTATTTTATACAATTATCTTTGCCAAGCATTTCAAAATCTTTCATACATTTGTATGAGTATCATATACATTGGTTTTATACTCTTCTGTTCATTTAGAGTGTATCAATTTTTAGTACACAACTACAAAACATTCACCATGAACACATGTCTCCAAACACACAATTTAAAGCATATAAATTCATCGTAAAAACATGTAAACATATAAGTAAACCTTCATAACTAATTAACACTTAAAATATATCATTTAACATTTAATACTCACTTAATAGGTTATTTCATTCCCAGGGCTTAGCTCACCCTTTAGGTACTCATAAACACGAGGTTTAGCTCATCCGATCCTTTAATTTCCTTTTAAATTTTACACACACGATCGGTAATTTAACTTTCATGAGCATGCAACATATAATGACCACCATGCTTATCTTTAAACTTGAGCACTAGTCATCATCATCTCAACATCTCATAAGTTAAGGATTTCACATTCACCATTTATCATCTTCAATATATCTCAATATTTTCATTATCATTGATCATATGTAGCGCTACATTTTCATATCGTGTCGACACTTTTCAATTTCATTTCTTTCCCCATATCGACATAACTTATCGAGATATCTCATTATCAATCCTCTTGTAGGATTACACAATATAGTTATGTCTATATACTCTTCAAGAGCATATGCCTCCGTTATTAAGACCATCTTTTATATTTTGCTTTGATATAGATGATTGGGGAAATATCAACGCTTCTGGCGTGCTAACTTATCAAAACATCCTAGCTGATATATGTGATTGTTCATGGCCTTTCATGCATCTTTGAACTTCAAGTTTGTATTTCAATTGCGAGGATATAACATGATGCATTTCCCATATTATTTTCATTGCGAGGATGATGCATTTCACATATTATTTTCAACCTTTAATACTCCCCCTCATGCTGAGAAAATTTAGAACACCAAAACTCATACAGTTGGTATGATTTTAATCATATATGTTCTCATCATTCAACCTTAATATGGGAATTTAGACCGTTTGCATTCTATTCTCGATATCGGCAATTTATTTGAGGACTTTAAATAATTTGCCACATAATATCCCACTTGTATGCGCATACTCAAATCCTCCAGGGATTTATTCAAATCATTGGGATATATATATATTTACTAGCTTTATCATTAAATCTGAAAATCATGCTCATACTGGTGAGCAAATATTTAAATAAATTTCAAATTTCAATCATAGACACATGTGACTATCTAGTGGATCCATATCATAATATCTAGTAGTCCACATGGAGGATGAGTGGGCCCATATTTCTCATCCTTTATTCCGTATATATTTGGGATTTATTTCCAATATTGGCTAGCAATGATTTCATCATTTATCGAGAACAATCATTGAAGAATTCCTTTAATTCTTCACTTGAAATATTGATTTCAATAATTATTTAAACCGGGATGGTCAATCCGGTTTTGCAAACGAGTATTATTGAACTTCTAGTTTAGTAAATTCTTATATCGATTTCACTAGTATCTCAGATAGTGCTCAATATGATTTATCATAGAAACAATTCACCGACATATTCCATCATCTTTTAGTGACATTATTGTCTACTCTTTGTTCAAACACTAGTTACTGACTCATACGCATCATATCCGCTATTATTTAATTCCGAAATCGTAGCTCTTACGCTTCATATTATTTATTTAAAATCGGAGTCTTATTTCATACGCGTCATATTATTCTATAAATAAATCATCAAAATTATTGCAAAATTCATCCTAACAAGGGTCTATACATTATAATGGATCATATGGTCTCAAATCTTGAAAATACTATCCATCACTCTGATCAAAATCCTAAAAAGGATTTATCGATGTAAATTTGGAAAGATTAAGGATGCTAATGAATAAGGGTATCCCACAAGATATCCGATACTTGATTGAAGCAAAGGTTCGATTATCTGGTGAGGTTTCAATTCCTTCTAAATACATGCCCGGTATGGGTAAAAGTAGTTTTTCAAAGAAACGGAGAGCAAAAAGATTAGGAGGATGCTACAAGTGTGCTCGATGGACATGTGACACTCGATGTAAATCTGTGGGGTACTTGTCCAGAAATCGAGAAGATAAAATAGCATTCATTAAGGATGGATTGAGTAAGGAGCCTTTGGATGATATTCAACAGGCTCTTGAGACACATCCTAGTGGACACGTACAAGGTGAGCTAATGGCCTTATGGGCCAAATTCAAAGATCAACAAACGCGTTACAGTCTTGAAAAACTTACTTTAGAAGATCCTGTTTGTAAATTTAGTAGAAAAATTTAGCATAATGATTTTCCCATATTTATGTAAGAAAGCTCGGTGTAATAACAAAGATCAATATATTTCTTTTATTTGTAAATATCGTTTTTCAATTTTAAGATATATATATTATTTTTCAATCTCTGACAGCTATATGTCATATCACTAAAAAATTTTCTGCCTTTTTTTTCTTTTCATATTTGTCAAAAAGTAAATAGTACACTCAATTATTGGTTTGAAAATTTTTCTTTAAATAGAGGGATTCATATATCTCTCATGTTCATACATTAAAAGTATAGTGCAAAAAGAGAGATAGGAGTAGAGATGGATATGGAGATTTTAGAATCATCTCATACAAGTCAGCCTTTACCTCGCCAGATTAAAACCGTATGTATTCTTGGTGGATCTAAACTGGTAGGCCATATCCAATATGTGGATATGGCAAACCGACTTGTAAAAGAGTTAGGGAGACAAGAAATCAATATACTATACGGAGGAACCAACAACAAACTTTTAGCTAGACTTATAATGGCCGCACAATCATGGGGAATAAGAGTTTCGAGTGTAATACCTTTCCATCTAGTTGGATCTAATACTCGAATTGGAGCCAGTTCTACCATGGGTCCAGCAGGGTTGGGGCTACAAGCGCAATCCATCCACAACTGCATGATGTATATGATGAATAATAGTGATGCTTTCATTGTCCTTCCAGGCGGCTACAACACACTGGAAGAAATATTCAATATAGCCTCGTTGGCGCAGTGGAACTTTCATGTCAAACCAATAGGTTTGTTGAATATTAACAATTTCTTTGATGGCGTACTAAGCGTTTCTAGATCGAGTGTAAATAATAAGTTTATCTCTCATTCAATGAGAAAAATACTTATCTCTGCTAGTTGATGAACTACTCATCAAATTTCATGCATATGTTCAAGAATCTGTGGAAGCCTGTCAAGTCCGCTTGGCCATGACCATCGTGGTGCGAAAAAGAAATTCCGGATCATTTAAATATTTCATTATGAATCCTAATGTTGATGGTGGCGAGTTACGGAGTATTTATACTCTCAACGCATCCCTCATTTATGGGTTCAATATATATTTTCTTTTCGTATTTCTATATTTTCGAGTGTTTATTGCCATCTTTGATATTCTCAATATGTTCCACTTCGGCTGTTTTGTACTTTTCCTGAGTAATAATAATAATATCATATTGGCTTTATTCAAATACAGATATCTAGTGATTTTGCTTCTTCAAGAGCATTTTATTCTCATATTAATACAATCTCATATCATCGATGAGATTACTTCATATAAGCTTTCCATGCGATATATTTTCTTTGATTTATCAACATGGGATCTATTCAGCATTTTACTTTCGTCTATTTATCCAATGGTAACTTCAAGTACCACTTGCTCAATTTTCTCCATTCATATTCGGTATATATGGAGAAGTAATTTTATTCTCATCGTCTACTTCTTCGAGAGTATGATTAGAATATTTGATCAACTACTTCTTCTGGAGTAGGATTCGTTATAACCAATTGTGTAGTATAACCCACCACATTGGAAATATGCACACCAATCGTGTGGTATTACCCACCACATTGGAAATATACTCAAACTATAAAGTGCATAAATTTAAATTGCAGAAATTAAATTTCCTCCAATAGGTGGTCGAACCTACCTTATGGGAATTATTGCAATAAATATAAATTTACGGAATTTAAATAGCAACAATTAAATTGCATAATGTTTAACTACTTCTTTAGGAGTAGGATCTGCTTAGTAGAAGGTATTACCCATCACTTAGCATATAAAGTGCAAATATATAAAACCTTCCGCTTAGTGACGGTTGAACCCATCATCAAGTAGGAGGTATTGCGATGAATTAAATTGCAGTAAATAAAGTGCGAGAATTAAATATTGAGCTGCTTACGGAGCAAATTTGTTCTTCTGTAACAAATACTCATTACTTCTACAAGAGCACACTTATCCTTCTAGAATAAGTACATTATGTAATTGAACTCTTGGGAGTTAAAATAATATTCCGATCTTTTAAGCTCAAATGGACTTCAAGCCATTTTATATAATCAATGGATTTAGGATTTCTTCATGAATATTCTATCCATTTTTCTTTGTCGTCAAAATTAGGCTCGGTTTACCCTAAGGGTAAAATTGTCCATTCCAATTGTAAAGGTAAAATTGTCAAAAATATTTTATCAATGTTTTACGATTGGAAAATTATCTCCTTTCTACTTCAATTTATCAATATCAAAATATTCAAGGACTATTTTGTAACTTTTTCAAAAGTTAGTGTCTTGATTTGTAAATTTTGAAAGTTTGATAATAACATATTTCAAAGCGAGTTATTACCCTATCAATGTTGGTGTCAAATCAAGTTCTCGTTAAATCGAGTATAATGGAGTCGAGAAAATTTGATTTTGATAACGTATGCTCCTTATATCTCGAGAAAACGAATATTATAGTTTAATATATTATTATATTATAAAGTAATATAATATATATACATTTCCTTTTTTTAGCAGAAGCGATTGAACATGCAGGTATTTCCTCCATTTGCCAATTCTTGAATTGCCTACAACTCTTTGTCTCTGCATAAATGTTTTACGTGAGTGATTGGGAAGATAGAGAGAGTGAGGCGTGAGAAAGTGGGAAAAAAATAAGAGAGAAAAGAAAGATAAGTATTGATTGGAGATGTATTAGGTTATTTATAATAATTCGATTTCTGATACAGAAGATCATCTATAAGATGCAACTGTAGAGCATACTCCCTTCATATTACTCAAAAGGTTAGAGACTTCGTGCGATAACGCTGCTATAAAGTATGTAAACAATAGAGAGAATTTAGAGAATGAATTCTAAGGAATTCTCGGGAATGAATTTCATTAATAAGCGAGCGCTATTTATAGGAAAACTTCGAATAAGCGCAATCGTAATTACATAATTTCATCAAGGGTATAATAGTCATTCACATATAATAATTACATCTTTTACCAAATTATTCCTCCACCAAATTATTCCTCATAATTCATAACCACCAAATTATTCTCAATTATTCATAACACCTAATAATTATTCTTCAATTATTATTCATAACAGTCATATATGAGAAACGTATTTTTGTCATATTGGATGTTATCTAGTTCATTGTTCCTCAAGGCTATTTATAGCAATGTTTAAAAAAAAAAAAATTAGATGGGAAACTATGTGTAAAAATATGCACCAGTGGAAGAGTTTTATATGGCCATAATAGAATTCAATTTTTTCCTCATTTTTATCAGTTATTTTTAAATTTAAATTTAGTAAAACCTACCATATCCATATATCTCGTGGATTTATGGGGTGATAGCCAATCAATTTTACAAAATTTTCCACTTTTATTAATTTTTATCAATTTTTTCTTAATCATAAATCAATAACATCTATATGTCTCGTAGGACCTATATGTATTATACAAATTTCCACAATTCAACTCTATTCGTTCTCTCTCTCATTTTACATAAAAATCCATAAAAAAATTTAAAAAAACTCAATCCTATCACCATTTATATATATTATACAATTTTTCACAATTTAATTCAATTTATTCTCACTCTTACTTTATATAAAAATTCATACAAAATTATAAAAAATTCAATTGCATATTATGAGAGTGATACGATACAGTATTTATCACTTTTTTGTCCATTCTTTATTTTAATCAAACCAATTATATAGAATTTACATATACTATATAAATCTTTATCATTCAACTCCAGTTATCTTCTCCTATTTTTTTTTTTATATAAAAATTTACAAAAAACCAAAAAAAAATTGAATTGTATCACCCGGTATCAAGAGCGAGATTTCCGCCTAATTTAGGTCTGCGAGACCGTGCTCTTAACCGTGGCCACAGGTATTGACAAGAAAGCCTAAGGACATTAGCTATTTAAGGTTATTGAAACAAAAGGCCCAAAACCCCACCGCCGAGTAGAGGACAATAGTGGAGAAACACCGAAGCCAAATTTACCATCAATAATGGCAGTAGAACCGGCCGTTGCAGTGATGGGAGCAGAACCCGAGCTTGTGGAAAACCAGGAGATGAACAGAATGGTGATGTGTCAGTTGACAGATCCAGAAGGTACATGTCTCGGACCCCATTCCATGTACCTCCCAGAAAGCGTCGGCCCCAAGGAACTACAGCTAATGGTCAATAAGCTCCTCAAGAATGTAAGTACTTGTCTGGGAATTCGATTTATAATCAAGGCGAATTTTATTTTTTATGAACTTCTTATCCTGTAGCAAAATTATCTCTTTCTTCTGGATAATTCTTTTTGCCTTTATAAAAATTCAATATGGTGTTTGCTTTTGCTAGCTCTGCATGTATGATCAAACATATATTGGTTTCGAATCAAATTTCGACTTAATTTTTGGAACAGATTATAGGGTTTTCACAATGTCAAAACACACGGGTATATTCAATTTGGTATTTGACAGACTTTTTAAAGCTTCAATTGATTTTTATGTGCTTTCAGAGCATCTCCAACGCCAGAATAGAATAATTGCTACATTATTATTTTACTATTTCTACTACAACCATCAACTCTAAATTTTACTCCAAATTTACACTATTCAATATTTCCATTTTCTTTCTCATTTATTAAAATACACTTTTATCAACTTAATACAATTAGAATGACACATCTACTCTTTATTTTAAAGAAAATCTAATAATTTACTAAATAAATAGTTAATTAATTGGACACAATGATTTATTTTATCTGTAATTGAAATTCGAAATTGTCATTTTACCATACGCAAACTTAAATTCTCATTTTATGACAAATTGGAAGTACTGAGTAGTGAAAAATTTAATAAAGAAATACACTAAGTGTGATGAAAAGAAAAGACAAAGATAAAATAGCCAAAAAGTAAAAAAGAAAAAAATAAAAATTTAGACTCAGGCCCAAAAGTGGGCCCAATTCTTGACTCTAGAGGAACAGTGCACTGCTAAATGTAGCGTTGCACTATTCAAGGGCACTAAACTAGCATCAGTTTGGTGCCCACGTTGGAGGAGGAATTCCTCTATTTTAAGGCAACATTGGAGTTGCTCTCAGAAATTCTATAGGAATTTATCATAGATTTACTTATTTTCAAAGACTTTTATATGCTTCCATAGAATTCACTGGACTTGACAAATTTTTATTTTACAAATAAAAGTTTGTATATAAATTTTTATTTATTCATTGCTGTATAATTTCCTTGATGAAGGAAAAAAATCTAGTGTTCAACTTATCATTGTGTCCTAACATGTGGCGGTATTGAGTTGAAAACAGCAAAAATATAAAATTCAATGATAAATAAATCTATATTTTTATTTGTAAATAAATTTTTTATTAAAAAGTTTGATCTTTCTTCATAAAACAGGAAAAGAAGTGAGAGAAAAGTTTTATTATGGTATTTAGTTGCAAATTATCTTCAAAGGAAAAAAAGAGAGAAAAAGATAAATGAAAATGTTAAAGAAAATAATAATAATAATAACATGACGTTGAAGAGAGAGAAAATTGTTTGTATCATAACTTTAAGGGTGTGTTTTATTGAGGGTGGAAAATGAGGGTGGAAAATATTTTCCATCTAAATTTTTCCTTGGTGGTGCTTGATTGCAACATTTTCCATGGAAATCATTTTCTTTGCAAGACAAAAAACATGGCTTTTCCTTGAAAACATGGAAAACAACATGGCTTTTCCTTGAAAACGTGGAAAATATTTCTCATGGTATAGGTGAGAAATATTTTCTCAGGAAGACTTTGATAAGCTGACGCCTATATTAAATAGGCTGAACTTAACCTTAGTTCCCTTAAAGGACAAATCTTGCACAAAATCTCTTCACAATAGGAAAAGTTCAGCCTATTCCAAGACAAGGGCTAGTAAAGGGAGAAGAGAACTCAAGAATCTTCAAAGTAATATCAACTATGAGGGACGGAAATCACAGGCATTGGAATGTGGGGGGAAAAAGAGTGTACAATGAAGGTAGTAGCTGGAATGTAGAGGTGGGAGGAGAGACAAGAGGAGATTAGTTAAGGAATTGATATGCAAAGGAAAAACCTGATATTGTGACTTTACAAGAAACCAAGAAAGGCAGAAATTGTGAAAGGCTGCGGTAGAATTGGGAGTGTAGTGGGGCATAAGATTTAAAGAATGGGCTTATTCTACAGTCTTTGGGAAATCGGGGGGATAGTGGTGATATGGGATTCAAGGGTTTTCAAAGGCAAGAGGTAATCTTGGGAAATTTCTCAGTTTCTATCACGGCTAGAAGTAGTAGGGGAGGGAGGAGAATGGTGGTTCTCTGAGAATCTATGAACCATGCAATCCGAAAGAGAGGAAAGATTTTTGGGAGGAGTTAGGGGGTGCAGCCATATGGATTGTGTGGAGAAAGATGGTGCATGGGAGGGAGATTTTTAATGTGGTCGAGATACCATCCCGAAAAACTAAGAGAGTAGATTCACTAGAAGCATGAGAAGCTTCAACTTGAGTTCATACGAGATCAGTTGAGGGATCAAGACTTTTAAATGCACGATTTACATGGTCGATATGAGAGAGAGAGGCGGTGTGCTCTCAGAAATTCAATGATTTTTATTTCTGAGAAGGGTGGGAATGTATGGTAGAGGAGGTTAGGCAGAAGCTTTAGTTAGAATGACTTCGATCATTGTCCTCTATTATTTTGGACACAAGCGAGGTTTAAGTGGGGCCCAACCCCGTTTAGATTCGAAAAATATGGATTTGGAGACATAAGGATTTCAAAAAGAATTGGAAACTATGGTGGGAGAAGTGTGGTGTGATGTGGATGGGTGAAGGTTTGTTTTATGGAAAAATTGAAAAGAATAAAGGAAGAATTGAAGAAGTGGAATAAGGAAGAATTTGGTGATGTAAGACAAGAAAAAATGGCTATTATGAGGAGAATTGAGAGATAGATGAGAAGGAAGCGATGGATAGTATTTGTGAAGAAGAGTGGAAAGAAGAAAACATTAGAAGGAAAATGGAAGAATTGATTATTTAGAGAAGAAATTTAGTGGAACCAAAAAAACCAAAATCGGAGGAGTGAAGGAATGGGATAACAACACAAGGATGTTCCATAGAATTGCTAGTGGAAGAAGACAAACAACATGATCAACAAACTTGAAAGTAGAGATGGAATCATTTTGAATAAGGAGGAAATAGAGAAAGAAATCATTGATTTTTATGAGAATCTATTCAAAAAGAAGAGAGTCGGTTTTGGTATTGAAGGTCCTGAATGAGGTGACCATTAAGCTCGGGATTACCAAGCGGAGAATTGGAGAAACCGTTTGAAGAGAGGAAGTTAGAAGTGCTCTCTTTGAATGTGATGGAGATAAAGCACCAGACTTTGATGGCTTTTCAATGGAGGCTTTGAAAGTGGGGTGGGTAGTTATTAAAGAGGATGTGATCACAGTGTTTAAGGAATTTTATGACAATGGCATTGTGAATGGAAGGGTTAATGAAACACTCATTTGTCTAATTCCAAGAAACTAATTCGATGTCCATTAGAATTTTCATTGTCAATCGCCTTGGTCACATCTTTATATAAAATTGTGTATAAAGGTTTTATCATTGAGATTAAAGAAAATTTTGAGATGTACCATTGATGTGGCTCAGTATGTGCATTTGTCGAAGAAACGACAAATTTTGGACCTAGTTTTGATTGCTAATGAAACCGTGAGGATTATAGAATGAAGAAGAAGGGGTGGTTTTTAAAATTGATTTTGAAAAGGCCTATGATCATATGAGTTAGAATTTCTTGACTTCGTGCTAGAGAAGAAGGGTTTTGGAGAAAGATGGAGAAAGTGGATCGGGGATGCTTGTCGTCAGTTAGTTTCTCGAGTGATGATTAATGGTAAACCGAGAGGTAAGTTTGGAAGGCGTCAAGAGGTTTGAGACAAGGAGACCCTCTTTCACCCCTTCCTTTTCATATTGGTTGGGATATGTTAGTAGATTGATCAATAGAGCATGTGAAAAAGACCTATTGGAGGGTTTCAAGATAGGAAGAAATGGGGTTAGGGTATCTCACCTTCAATTTCTTTGATGATAGCATTTTCTTTTTGGACAACAAGGATGACAGATCAAAATCTCTTGGGGGATATTGGACATTTTCTCAAGAAAGCTGACGAGGTTTAAAGATCAACATGTCAAAAGAAAGCATTGTGGTGGGCATAAACATTCACGAGGAAGGGGAGGAGAATGGAGGGAGATAACTAGATGGCTAGGATGTGTGAAAGGAACATGGCCTCTTAATTACACTTGGACTACCTCTAGGAGGGAATCCTAAGTGCCTTCCTTTTTGGGAACCAGTGGTGGAAAGAATTGCCACTTGAAGATTGCAAGGATGGCACAAGGGGTGCCTATCTAGAGGAGGAAGGTTAGTACTCTACAAGCCTTAGTCCTTGGGAGCATTCCACATATTTCATGTATCGATTTTTAAGATGCCTATGAAGGTTGTTAAGATGATTGAAAAAGATTATGAGGATTTTTTTGGGAAGGCATAGGTGAGGGTGTGTGATCACCTTGTCAAATGGGATTTGGTTACAAGACCGGAAACAATTGGGTGGTTTAGGGATTGGGAATCTACACCTCAAGAATCAGCTTTGTTAGGAAAATGGCTCTGGCGGTTCCCCATCGAATCAGTTCACTTTGGCATTCTCGTTATTCTTAGTAAGTATGGCCTTCATTCAAATGGATTTGGGATTCCAATATCGACGTCAATTCCAATCTTAAAGCACCATGGAAATCCATTGTAGGGTTATGGAATAAATTTGTAGAATGCACCAAATTAGTGGTGGCGGGAAGGGGATAAGATCAGATTTTGGATGGATAAATGGGTGGGTAACCAACCCGTTCGATTATCATTTCCTACCGCCTTTTTAGTTATTGTCAACTCATAAAAACTTCGGTGATTAGTGATTTTCTTCATTTCTGCGCCAAATTCTAACCCGTCTTGGAACATCAATTTAGAGAATTTCGGTGATAGAGATTTGGAAGAGTTTACTCTCTTTTGACCTTGCTGACACATAAAGATTGATCCTCACACATCGGACCAAAGATTTTGGAATGGCCATTCCTCCGGTCTTTTTCATCTGCAAATCATTCTTTAATGCCCTCTACTGACCTCTTTGTCATCAAACTTTCCCACAATTCAAATTCATTTGGAAGAGTGTGGTGCCATCAAAAAGTTAAAGTCTTTGCTTGATTTGGTGACTGCAGAAGGTTAATACTTGTGACTTGTCACAATTGAGAAGACCTTTTTTATACATATCTCTATCATGACCCATTGTGTTATGTCTGCGGGGAAGAGGGAAACCATCGACCATGTGCTCATACATTGTGAATTTGCTAAAGAAATGCGGAACCGAATCACAGATGTTTGATGGTAGAAGTGTGTATTTTACCTTCCACGATGGGCGGGAGTTAATTCTCTTTAAGTGGTCTTTTGAAGGCCGAAAACAAAAATGGGGCTTTGGAAATTGGTAGTGATGGCAGCGGCTTGGGTGATTTGGAATGAGAGGAATAAAAGAATTTTTAACGACATGGAACGATCTTTAGAAGATGTATGGGACAACATTTTATTTTTTGGGATTATGGGCTCGTCAGCGATGAAATATTTTGTGATGTAGAGATTTCTCTGTTTAGACTAAACCCATTTAGTTTACTATGTACTGATAGTGCCAGCAACTCATAAGATTGTTTAGGTTGCTATTTGCTTTTTCTTGTTTTGTGGTCTTGTATTGGTGGATATCTTGTCCACGTTTTTCCTTGATACCATGTGAATAAAATTTCAGTTTCTTATCAAAAAAAAAGATATAGGGAGAAAATATTTTCCATGGCAAAACATTTTGTATGAAATTTTTTTCTTCCAATTAAACGCACCCTAAGGTTTGTATAATTAAAGGTTGAGAGGCAAATATTATTATTTGAAGGGCATATTTCATATAGCTTCTGTTTGATGTATCTAGTTTTGAGATAAAGTAAGAAGTTTAGGAGAATGTGGTTGAAAAGTTATTAAAAAGTGTTAGGGGCTACAGAATGTGTGGTTAAACTTGAATTTGAAGAAAGTAAGAAGTTGAAAATAGATGAATCAAACCGAGGGTTATACATTTCTTTTCTCTCTCTCTCTCTCGTTTGGGTAAAGAAAGGTCTTTCAAAATCTCGAGAGTTGATGAAAGAGTTTTTGAAGAGATTTCATACTTGTACTTTGTGTTTAAAAGTTACGCTGGAGATTTTATAAATGTTTTTAAATGTCATTGACATTTTATATGCCTCAAGACTTTTTAAGACTTTCAAAAGTCCTGATTTGATACCTCATAACTTTTAAGGTCTTTTAAGTAGTAAAAGCCTATTTTGAATACGTCAAGATTCTTAAGGATTTTTAAAAGTCTTGTGGTTAAATAAACCTTAATATTTTAAAATGAGAGCATGGAGGCAACCACAATATTGATAATCTAATTCTCCTCTTTTATGTGCTAGCTCAAAGACAAGAAACTAAAGATCCACCAAAATTTCAAGGATACTTCTGAATTATCTAGTTAGATGTTCTAGTTGCGATGGATTAAGTGCCTTTGGTGTATAAAAAGAAAATGCCTTTTTTATTTGAGGAGGGAAGAAGAAAGGAGGAGAGGGGGTTGTATGATAACCTCCTACCATTGAGAGAATTAAACCCGTAAAATCATAATATATGTATGGTCCCTGTGTAGTGCAGACGGTGAAGATGTGTTGTACATTTCTGTATTAATTTGTTCCACTTTTATTGCGGACATGGCATTGGCTTATTCCCTTAAGACTATAGTAGTTCACAATATAGAATGTCTAATTGGGTTCTAGGCAATGTACAATGCATAATAGAGGTGCTAGGCCTTATTGATGTACAATGTGTAATGTGGATCTTGTACATTGGATTCTATTGTAATTCTTATCTGTTAATAATGCATGAAAACAAAATCTCAGATTTATTGTTCCGAAAAACCTAAGATCATTGCAACCCCAAGGGGTTGCTCAAGCGGTAAGGGCGGTGCTTGGGATCTTACCAATCCCCGGTTCGATTCCCCGTGAGAGCAAAAAAAACTTCTTGGGGCCACTGGGGCGTCTCCCGGTCGATGCGCCAGGGCCTCGTGGGAATAGTGGGGTGACTGTTAAAGCGGGGTCCCCCGACGCCCTCGGTTATCAAAAAAAAAAAAAAAAAAAAAAACCTAAGATCATTGCCTTACTCATTTTATCAAAGGCAAAGGCAAGATTTGGTTAATGGATATTTGATCTATTTCAGGAGGAAAAATTGCCTTACTCATTTTATATATCAAACCATGAGCTTGTTGTACAGCTTGGTTCGTACTTACAGAACAATAAAGGCAAGGATTCCATCTAATCCTTTCTTATTTATTTATGAAGTTAACTTGTTATGGCATTGTATAACAAACAGTTAACTGAGATTTTTTATTTTTTTATTTTTTTTATTTTTTTGGGCAGTGTCTGTTGAGAAGGTATTGAAAATAATTTACCAGCCTCAAGCAGTATTTCGAATACGTCCAGTTACTCGCTGTTCTTCAACTATTGCTGGTATAAATTTTTTCCGCTCTGCATTTATTTCGTTTAGTATGGATATTGCGGCTTTGTGTTATCAGAAATTTGGCAGTTGCACATTGCCACATGTATTTAGGCTTTGGGCTAACTAGGCAGTACCCTCAATGCTGAGTTTCAACTCAACTAGGAAAGACCAGGACACTACTCTCTTGAGGAAAGATATGCAGTCTTTGCCAAAAAGTGAGGATCTCTATTTTCTATGTGATACCAAGGCACTAATGTTTATATGTGAGTAGAGAATTGATGGGCCTTTCACGACATTTGTAATACATGAGAAAATTGAATGAAACAGAGAATTTTGGGACTGTCAATAATGCTTGGGAAGAGTGAGGAATCAATATTGTCACGTAGTTTTGGAAGTGTTTCAATGTCGTGTGACTTTAGGGGGGATTGAAGATGGGAAAGGGACATTGCCGAAGAAATCCAACTTTAGAGGGGGATGGCTACAAACTTTTGAGACTGGATGGTTTGATGGTTTGTTGATATTAAAAATTGAAGATAGAAATGAGAATGCTAGAACTGGAATAGAACTTACTTTTAGCTTTTAGATCTTGCTAGTCAAAACCTTTCTTGAAAATCATTTTTCCCTGGTGTTCGTTTCAACCACATGCTGTGGGACTTCGATTTTTCCCTACCATTCAAATATAAATTTCTCCGGAGAATTCATTTTTCACTTCAAAATTTCTCCACTGAAAAAGCTTTCGGTTAAATATCAAAATAAAGAGACTAAATAAGTGTGTGTTCGGTTTAACTTCGATTTTGGCAAAAAGTTACTTTTCAGTTTGAATAGTGGTGGGGGCTAGTAAGTGTGAGGATAAAAATGAGTTGTAGGTTTGAACACGTGGTTGAAATGATAGACTGACTTTGAGTGGGGAGTGGAAGTAATATTTTAGTTGAAAAAAGTTTAGACAAACACAGGCTGAATTTGCTAATTTGTAATTTTGGAGGACATTAGCAAATTGGTCATTCTCACCATCACAGTGTTTTGAGGAGCACTTGAAGCTTGCACTACGTGAAATTATAATTAGAAGTCTGAAAGCTTACATTTAGTGTATCTTTTCGGAGGGGCTTGACTTACTTAGGCACATGGCTCAAGGCAGCTGCTGCATATGCTCCTTACTCTGCCTTTTTCCTGGCTTTTACTTTCCAGACTATTTTTTCACAGTTTGGAACATCTTAAGAGTTTTCCCTTGCTCTAAACACCAACTGAAACCTATAAAATAGAAATAAAAAGAAATCAAGTAAATGGCCTGCCTCCCATAAATTGAGCTTTGAACTTTATAATAGCGAAGGGGTGTTTCCAATGTGTAACGTCAGTCTTAAACTTATCAATACCGTCTCTCTTTATTTTTTCCCGCATTCTCTCTTGATTTTATTCATTTTATTGTCTAAAGAAGTAACATTCTTAAATAGTTCTTAATATTTACTTATTATTATACCTATCATTCAAATTATGGATTAGTTATATCATTATATAGTTATTGAAACGTTGATCATATCTTAATATATTGTGAGTTTGCTAATATTTGGGGAAGAATTTTATGTTTGTTCGGTGAATCCGGTGGATTGCCCCGAAGATGGGCATATTTGATATTAATTAAATGGTGTTATGTGGGAAATAGGAAACTGATCAAGGATTTATGGAAATTGTTTGTAGTGGCATCAGCTTGGGCAATACGGACTGAGAGGAATAGGAGAATTTTTAACCCTGAATGATCATTAGATGATACATCGGATAGCGTAATATTTTTCACAGGTTTATGGGCAAGCGCAGTTGGAATGTTCAATGAATTTGAGAACTCTTTTCGTCTAGATCCGAATAGTCTATTGTACTCTATGGCCTTAAATAACCAGTAGCTGTGCTTGATATGTTTTATAGCTCCATGGTAGGATGTTTTGTTTGTCCAGTGGATGGCTCATCCACTCTATCATGTTTGTAAATTTTCCAGAGATATTATGATTAATAAAATACTCAGTTTCTTATTATAAAAAAAAAAAATGCATAGTTGACTGAGCTTTGTCCAGGCTTCTGTTACAAAACTGTTCTGGGTATTTTTATTGTGGTATGTTTTTCAGAACTGTTCGAACTTTAATTTTAATGGCACATTTCATGGGACTTGCCTCTTTTACCACACATATCATCAACTGTTGCCAAATCAAAAAATCAAAGCTTTATTACGCAACCCTTAATTCTAGGAGATGCAAATGAAGCGAACTATGTTATCTCCTGACATTTTCTGAGGAAAAATGACTTGGGGAGGAAGAGCCCCCATTTGGAAGCATTCTGCAACAGTGGTTTACCGTTTCTATGTTAATAGCTGATTCCTTTCATTTGCTATAAATCTAGTGCTAATCTCTTACCTTTCCTATTTTTGCTCGTCTTCTTTATGACGGTGCTTCCAGCACTTATATGAGATAAGTTTTGTTGGCAAGAACTGTTTGGAGCATTGACGTATTAATATTTCACATCGACATCTTCTATGGGCTAAAACTTTGTTATGTTCTACTAGTTTATGCCTTCCTTAAGAAGTTTGAGGAGTTCATGGAAAACTTTGGGTTCTAACGGGAAAGGAAACAAAGGAAATGAAATAGTTATGTTTGTGTCTCTTGGAACTTTTGGGTGCTGATGGCATTCTTATCTGGTTCTTATTTATGGTTTTGTCTTCGTTGCCGATTCCATGGCAATTTATTTATTTTTATTTTTATTTTTTTTATTACCTCCACATAATATATAAGGGTGATAGGGAATAGATTTTATTGTTTTTAAAATGTTTTTAATGTAAAAGAGGAGAGAGAATGAGTGGAGTTGAGTGGTTGAGATTTGTGGATGTGATGAAATATGTGGATGTGATTGATTTAGGAGAGAGAAAAAGTTGAAAAAAGTGTTTAAAAGAGTTTTAAAGAGAAGCCTAATGGGCTATATGTCAGCCGCCAGGACACCAAGACGTGTATATACGTACTTTTTTGGGGAGACCTTGGAAGCATTGCATATTATCTGGTCATTGCTTAAAGCGAGCAATTCCATGTACATTCTTACCAGGGCACTGCCTGCTGCTTATTTCCTGACTTGGGGAGACATAAGAAACAAGCAATTCGATATGCATAAGCACTTGTGTTGACTATCTGTATATAGCATGTTGGGGCACCAATACATATACCTTTGCATTAGGTTTATCCCTGTGTGTTAGTGGCCCGTAAGTTAGATCATGCACTTCTTTTTTATGGGTGTCTTATTGCAGGTCATACTGAGGCTGTACTTTCAGTAGTCTTTAGTCCCGATGGACAACATTTAGCAAGCGGATCAGGTGATACAACCGTTCGTTTGTGGGATCTAAATACGCAGACACCCTTATTCACATGTAAAGGTTAGAATTCATTTTCTTCTGTATGAGTTATGGCTCATGCAAATTTGCATTTTGTTTCTTGGTTATCCAATGAAAACTCACGATCTCCATTTCTCCATGTTATGCTTTTTAAGAGCTAAGTTCAGGCTAAGAGATAGGCGTCTCAAATCACATAGCCTTTTAAGGCTTCCCTTTCTTTTTGTTTTTCTTATTTTTTCTTATTGTACACACTTTACTTTATCAAAAAAAAGGAGGAAAAATAGTGATTTTGTAGTTTAATAGTCAGACATATTTTGAAATGGTCAAATGGCCATGTTATTCAGTTTGTTAAAATTACAATTAGGTCCCACATAAAACAGATTTTGTAGTTCAAAAGTCGGACCCATTTGAAATTGTCAAAGGAATGTTATTCACTTTATTAGAATTAGAAGGGTTAGTTTCACTGGTGGTCACTAAAGCTACTGTAAAATAACGAAACGGTTACAAAATTTTCAAAATTGCAAAATTGCACCTGCAGTCATGAAAGTTTAAATTACTTTTACCAATGGTCACTCTCAAATCATTATAAAACTGAGGGACTGAAAGTGAAATTTTATCTCTAAAAATAAAATTGTAAAGGTCTCTTCTTTCTCAATCAGACTACCACTCATGTGCCAGTTGGACATGATTAATAATGCACGGCTACAGAATATTCTGTCATATGGGAAGTGGCATTTGCATGCGCATGTGCCCTTAACATATCTTCCCACTTTCTCTTGCTTCGCCCTTCAATATCTCAAATTGAAAATCCTTGTTATAGTTTCAGTTCTTTGTTCCTTGTGCCTCTAGAGTTATTTGTTTCCCAGTTTTGGCGTTGTATCCATGGCCCTTGCATTCATTACTTGTAAGTAGATATTGCTATGACTTGATATAATAGATGTTTTTGGCGGCATATTTTCCTTTCCTTCAGGCCACAAGAATTGGGTGCTTTGTATTGCATGGTCACCGGATGGAAAACATCTTGTGAGTGGAAGCAAGGCTGGAGAACTTCAGTGCTGGGATCCACAGTCTGGGAATCCATCAGGCATTCCACTTATTGTGAGCTTTTCGTATAATTAGCGTTTAGTAAAATAATATTTCACTATCAGTTGTCCTGATAATCTTATCATTATTGTCTTACCTATGTGCAAGCGAGAACTTTTGTCATCTCTAAGAAAAGAGTATTCTTCTTTTTAAATATTTCCATTCTCAATTGTGTTTATTGGAGAAAATCTCATTTATGATGCAGGCGCCACCATGCATAATTGTATATAGAGTTAGGAGAAGATAATAGACTGAAGCTCTATTTTGTATTAGCTTGCCATTTTCCTACTTCCCTGACTGATTTAATTGCGCAACCAAACCAATCATGCTATTTGTATTTCTAATTGTATTTTAGGATTTAGTTATTCCTCTCTATATATCATTTCCTTTTGAGAAGTTTACGCTATAAAATAATGATGTAATTTATGTCTCAGGGTCACAAGAAATGGATAACTGGGATTTCGTGGGAGCCCTTGCATCTTAATGCTCCATGTCGTCGCTTTGTGAGTGCAAGTAAAGATGGTGATGCAAGGATATGGGATGTGTCACTGAGAAAATGTGTGATGTGTCTTACTGGACACACACTTGCTATAACCTGTGTTAAATGGGGTGGAGATGGAAGGATATATACTGGGTATGTTCTTCTAGTTTAGAATTTATGGGAGTCATTTCTTGCAAAATAATTTTTATTCCAAATAGCTGTCAAATAATCAGAGTTTACTTGAAAAAAAGGGATATCATAATAATCTATCTTAAAGAATAACTCCAAATTTACATAGTATGCTGCAATTTTAATTTCTTTCCTCGTGTATGTGATGCCACAGCTATCTCTTATTTCATGCAGTCACACGCCCAAGGGAAATTGCTTTATGTTCACATTGAAAAACCATGCTGCTACATTATCACTGTTGCAGACAAATGACTTTTTGTGCCAACAAGATATTTCTTCTATACTATCAAGAGACATCTAAGTAATGCATGTTTTGATGTTAAAAGTGTGTCAGCCTTCAAAATTTACTATTCCGGAGGCAATCTTGAAGTATGCAATAGTATTGTCAAAAAAAAAAAAAAAATGCTATGTTGAGTTAGGAGCAAGAACTAGGTTGGTCATTGAAGAATATTTTCTGGTCTCTGTCTCTCTTCTCTGTCCCCTCTTCCTCTTTCCGTGCTGCTATCGTGCTATGGAGCATAGAGAGGAGCACGAGCACAAGTACTTAATCTATTATGTGTTAAGCAGAATTCAATATGTAAAGTATCTTCTCCTTTTACATTTGCAGATCTCAGGATTGTACAATTAAAGTATGGGAAACTTCACAAGGAAAGCTAAAGATGGAATTGAAGGCACGTGCCAAAATGTTTTAGCTACTTGCTCTTTTGGAAATTTCAACTATTTTGCTTCCTGTTAAACTCTTCTACTTCTGACACTTGTCAAAGAGCTTAACCAATCTAGAAACCCATGATGAGTTTTTCTGACTTCAATCCATGCAACTTTGCCGTTTCTGTTGTTTTTTTCTTCCTCAGCCAGCCTATATCATTTTGTACTATATTATACTATATATGATGGTGCTTAACATTGGATGTAGGGCCATGGGCATTGGGTTAATACTCTGGCACTCAGTACGGAACACGTTCTTCGGACTGGTGCCTATGATCACTCTTGTAAGCAATATTCGTTCCCTGAGGAAATGAAGAAGGTAATTGCTTGATCTTTAGAATCTTAAAGAAAAAAAATCATCAATGAAATGACACTTGTTTTTAGCAATAATTGGAAGTTTGCAACTCTATATATTTCTTGTTGTTCAAATCATATGATACACATCTTCACTTGGTACACAGCCATTTTTATATTGTGTACTTCCATATGTTATCTTATCTAGGTTTACCACAATCCCTTTTAGCATGTCCTTGTTCCGTTGTTCGTCTTATAGATAGTCTACAGGGAACCACACGATAAAAGCATGGTAGGTTGAAACTGACCTTCTAACCTTATAGGTATCTTCAAGCGCATTCATTTTCTTGAGTTCTTTGTTTCCTTGTTGATAATCGCACTGATGCACCCTAGCATGTCACCTTTTGGGACCACGTGATCTCCCATAGGACTCCATTTTTACTGTTACTCGTACTATTGTTAAAGTGGCATGCCAGAAACTTGGTGCTTCCTAACCAAAAATATAAGATTCTTGAGCACTTCTTTAGATAACCTATCATTGTTTAATTAATTAGATATATTTTACAGATTTACAGTTTTGGAATTCTCAAGTCTAATGCCGTATACCTTCTGGAAACTCTACTTAAGAGTTGACATATGTGGTAGGGTGGTTAAAACAGGGCGAGGCTTCCAATTAAAATTCTAATAAAATAAAAAATAAATAGAAGAAATTCCAAAGAGCACTGGGCACACGGTAGTTGTATCGAATGCAAAACAAAATCCCCTTCTGTATGTACTCAGGAATATTTGTGATGACTCAAGAACATGATTATTTATTTCTATGCGCTATGGCACCTCGTTCAGAAAGTGAAACTGGGTCCCTGAATTCCAAGAATTGAATTTCAGAAAATCGATGGTTCAGAATCTTCCCATCACATTTTTGGATGGGTGTAAAACAAGCCATGTAAGCACATCAAACTAAAGCATGCTGGTCTTCTACCCTTTTTGTTGCTCGAATATGATGAGTCTTTCAGTTTCCTTCTGTGAATATCTTAGGGCAGCGCATCATTTCAATAGTTTAGTGGAGCATTGCTCCACATACCTAGTTCCATGATGGGTTTCTGTTCAGTTTGTTAAAATTAGGGGAGCAGTAGTTCAGGAAGTCTATCTAATAATGCATGAGTAAATACAAGGGGTGGTAAAACGTTGAGAGAAGGAGATTGAATCGCCCTGCTAATGGTCAACCAGGTCACCTTCGAGGTTTTTGCAAAAAGATGGAGATACAGAGTGGCTAATGTCAGAAAATGAGCCCCCTGAGTGTCTCTTATATTGGGGGAATTTGAAATTCAAACCTGACACAGAATCTGAAGAGACATACTTAACAAAAAATATCATTAACTGTGGCAGTTGGTGGCGCATGCACAGTGCACTTTCCAAACCAATGTCGGCATGAAGTGTGCAAAATATTTTCACGAATGGTTGTGAACCCTATCCTGTCTGCTCGTCGGATAATTTGATAGTCACGCATCACATTGTCTCGTACGCAGAGATTGGTACAACAATATTTCCCCAATCTCTGGAGGACAATTGTTGTGGGCCGATCTGACGTAGGCACCGGGATTATCTGGACCTTAATTTGGCAAAGAGGGACCAGCTAGTTGGCATGGAGATAGCCAAGTTGGGCATGCTGTTTCAGGTAGCAGACGACTTAGGAGGATTGGATGAAACATCTAATAGAGGCTGATGGTCAGAAGGAGGAAAAAATGGGGGCTGCCATCTCTTGCTTTGATGAAGAAGCACGGGTGTGGTCCCAATGGATGGAGAGTTGCCATCCAATTCATTGTTGGAGGGAATTGAAGAGTCAACTGCTGTAGTGATTTGGTCCCTCGCAACAGGAGGAAATCTTGCGCAATCAGTGACGACATTGGAGGGATTTACAGCATGGGAAGGAGGAAACCAATTACATTGGGGAAGAAAAGGCGTTGGATGGGCCAGATCTGGAGTCTCCGAGAGCTGCTGCTTCTGTGAAAATGTTGAAGAACAGTTCAGATGAAGCTCAATTAAGGGGCTGAATGAATGAAGGTTTTCAGTGAAATTTAGGGGTCCGAAATCAGTTACTGAACTCCAAAAAGGTCAGGAACAATTCCATGTACAAGCTCAAAGTTCTTAAATATGTTACTCCAGCAGGCCCTAATTAATTCAGGTCCATAAGTGTAAATTGCGCTCTAAATTGTGATCTAAACCCAACATCCACTTTCTCCTACCAATCATCTTCTCCGATCCCGAACTATTGATAATGGCTTCCATCAACCCACGTCTGATGCTTCCTTCATCCTTGATAACACTGACCCATGGTGCATTTATTGAGGAAATTGGGAGAAGTTTTTACATATCACACACTTACAATGCAGAGCAGCCAATCATTTATAGGCTGAATACAATCTGAACAAAATCAGTAGAAAATCTAGAAAACTAAGGTACTACACTCCTACCAAAAGAAAGAGAGAAGAAATTAAGTCAGACTTATGCTAATAGATGAATAAATATGCCTATAACCAGCACAATATTTTCCTATAATCAACAGTAAACCAAACAGTTAATACTTCCCTAAAGTATCTCACAATCACATATTTCCAACACACTCCCTCACGCTGAGGTGTATACATTCTCTGTTCCTGGCTTGCAAACAATTGTATTGAATGCAGGACTAGGTAACCTTTGGTCAACACATCGGCTAATTTTCCTGTTGATATATGTGGCTTACAAGAAATCTGTTGTCTAGTTTTTCCTTTATGAAGTGTCGATCAACTTCCTCATGTTTTGTGCATATTGATGGCTGATTTGTTATCACAATTTAGCTTCATTGGCTTCTCAATTGAAACTCCAAGATCCTTCAGAATTATTTCCAACTATAATAGCTCACAAATTCCCAAGGCCATGGCTTGAAATTCAGCTTCTGCATTTGATCTGACAACTAGTGGCTGCCTTTTGCTCCTCCATGGAACCAGATTCCAACCTAAAAAGCTACAATAACCTTTTGTAGTCAATTATTGGCTTCCAAAGTGGAGGGAGACAGGAGAACTAAATTGTGGAAAGCAACGACATTGGCAGTCCTATGGGGAGTCTGGCTAGAGAGGAATGGAAGGATATTTGAAGACGAGGAAGAAACATTAGATAGAATGTGGGGAAAAAATCAAGTTTTGGGTTGCAACTTGGATGTACAACACTAAAGACTTTGAGGGACTATCTTTTCTAGACCTTTGTAGAGATTGGAGCAATTTTTGTGTCTAGATCTTGCTAGCTTGTAATTGGTACTGTATACCTCCTGCTATTCTGCCTAAGCATGCTCTATTGTAATTCAATTTTCTATTATATAAAGTTTGTTTCTTTAAAAAAAAAAAGGTACAATAACCTGAGGTTGATCTCCTATCCCATATAGAACTCGCATAGGCAGAATCTGTAGACTTCTAAATTTGTTACTGATCCCTTCCTGGACAGTAGACCTTGTCTTTGACTGGAGATTAAATATTGTAGGATCTTGTATACTGCTTGGAGGTGTATCTTCTTTGGGTTATGCATGAATTAGCTCCCAACGTCAACTGCATAGGCGATGTCAGTTCTAAGTGGTTTACTGTTTATGTGGCAAATAAATTAGTCTACCAACAGTCTTTGATACATTACTTTGTCTATTGGCTCATCGTCAACTGCTTCTCCCAGCTTATGATTTGGCTCGATTGGAGTTTCCACAGGTTTGCAACTTGTCTTTCCCTGCGTCCTTCAATAAATTAGTCATGTACTTTTGTTGTGGCACGAATTTGCATTTCTTGGAATGAGCGACTTCAATTCCCAAGAGGGTTTTTTTGTTTTCCCAACTCTTTTATCTCAAATTCTTCGGTCAACTTATCTTTCAACATTCTAATCCCCGTCTGATCGTTGTTAGTGACAATGATATCATTCACGTACACAATTAGGGCTCTAAATTGACCTAAAGAAGAGTGTTTTATGAAGAGAGTATGATCACTTGGGCTCTGTTTGTAATCTATCGCCAACATTGCTCTTGCAAATCTTCCAAACCAGGCTCTGGGAGACTGCTTCAGCCTATACAACGCCTTTTGTAGTCTGCATACCACATTCTTCTTAGGAACATCGAATCCTAGAGGAACTTCCATATATATATATATATATACACACACACATACATACACACACACACACACATATATATATATATATATATATATATATATATACATACAGATATATAGACACACACACACATAGCCGCATGTAGAAACACGTTTTTAACATCAAGCTGCTGCAAAGTCCAACCAAATGTAGCAGCCAATGATAGGAGGACTCCTATTGTGTTCAATTTTGTCACTGGAGCAAAAGTTTCTTGACAATCAACATCAGAAGTTTGAGTATATCCCTTCGCAACCAGCCTTGCCTTTTCAAGTGACCTGTCAGCATTGGACTTCATTGAAAACACCCACTGGCATCCTACGGGTTTCTTTCCTTTTGGCAATTCAACCATTTCGTAAGTGTTGTTCTTTTCAAGTGCATCCATCTCAACTTTCATGGGCTGCTTCCTCTCCTTCTTGTTTAATGCCTCAGATAATGTTTTGGGAAGAACTATTTAGGTGAGTAAGAGAGGCTTTGTGCGAGGGGGATAAATTTTTAAAGGAAACAAAATGTGAGAGAGGATGTTATGTGCACTTTCTAGTACCTTCTTGAATTGCAATAGGTGACTCTAGCTCATTGTTATCAGACTGGAGGGTAGGATTTTTTACGTGAGAGGTTTTTTCATCTGATTGGTTTCTTTCCCAGCATAGGATCCGAATTTTGGGCTTGCTTTGGGTCAGTCCTGTCTCCCTTTTTTTCCCGAATAGACTTGACTGGTTTAGTGGTTATTGGATTGATTGACGATGCTAGATTGTCAAGGTTGCTGCGGCTGAAAGTTCATGTTGATCGCCAATATCCCAAGGATTGGAAGTAGGGTTTTGAACAGGATCTAGAGAATTTCGTGAAGGAGGATCTGAAGCGTGATCCGGAGTTGGGGGGTAAGCTTTAAGTATGATTCGATGCATTTAAATTAACAATGATAGGGACTTGACTTGATGGTAGCGATGATTTGGGCGTAAAGTCAAAGATGTCAACCTGATCATCATCCTCATCATATTTTCTCCCCCTGAAGAGAAGGATGATGGCTGAAGAAATTCTCATGCTTGGCAAATGCGACATCGATGGAAATGTAGGTTCTTCGTTGGTGGATGATAACATTTGTACCCATTTGTGTAGAGGAATACCCAATAAACATGCACTTAGGTGCACGGGGATCAAGTTTGCTTTGGTTGTGTGCATGAATATGAACAAAGACAATACACCCAAGTACCCGAAGACGCAATCTCTTTGGGGTAAGAAAATCCGAAAAATGATATGAAAGTGTTTCCCATGTGGTTTTGAATTCAAGACCTCAGTGGGTAATTGGTTAATGAGATGTGAGGTTGTTAAGACTGCAACTCCCCGAAAATATTTTGGCACCAGTCTTTGGAAAAGAAGAGCACGTGCAATTTCGAGAAGGTGTGTCGTCTTTATTTCTGTGACACTGTTTTGTTGAGATGTGTCAATGCATTAAGATTCATGAGTTATTTCCTCCTGGCTCAAATAGGATGATAGGGTTTGATTAAAATACTATATTCCATTATCACTTCTCACGCTTTTAATCCTCACCCCAAACTGTGTTTTTATCATTTTATGGAACTTTTGGAAGATGTTGGCTACGTCAGACTTTTGCTTCATAAAAAAAGTCCAGATGACTGATGTACAATCATCTATAAAAATGACAAACTAATGTGCCCCCAAATGATTTACAACTCGTCAAGGACCCCAAACGTTGTTATGTATCAAATGAACAGGAATAGATGATTTATTATCACTCAAAGGAAAAGAAACATGCTTGTGCTTTGCAAGTTCACAAATATCACAATGAAACTGATTCAAATTCACATTTTTAAACAGCAATGGAAACATAAGACTGAGTGTTCTAAAGGCAGGATGACCAAACTGAAAATGGAGGAGAATCTTGTCTTTATTTGTGGAATTCGACAAAAAACCAGATGAATAACCAACTCGAGCATCCACTTCTCAGTTTCAAGGCAGTAGAGACAATCTCTTTCCTTAGGATGCCCAGTCATCTTCCCCGGTGCTCGGTCCTGAAACAAACAAGAATTATTTGAGAAGCTAACATTGCAGTTAATGTCCATGGCGATTTGTTTGACTGATATAAGACTGCTGGTTAGTTTTGGCATGTGCAAAACCCTTTTGAGGAACAGGCCCCAAGGACATACACCAACCCCGGTCCCTCGTGCAACAGGGACTAAATTCCCATCAGCTACTATGATTTTTTTTATTGCTAGGGCATGGTTTTTATGATGAGAAAAACCTGGATGAGTGAGTTGGTCATGCGGTTGGTTGCTCCGGATTCGATTGTCCAAAAATGAGGGTCAATTGAAACATTATCTGATACGCCGAACACATGAGAGTTAGAACACATACCAGAAACTGCCAATGAACAAGCACCTGAGGGTTTCTCTAGACCATCAAGAAGGGAACGAAGGCTATCTATGTCTTATTTATCGAATTCTTTGCTGCCTGATTTGGGTTGATCACTCGTACTTACGGCGTTAGTCTGCATGACATGGGCTTGTCGCTTTTTTTTGCCAATTCCTTCCTTCAAAATTCGGGTTTGACTGATTCATTTTGCAGCCTTCCATGTAGCTTGTTGCAAGTATCTTCAGTGTGGCCTGTTCTCTTGCAATGACTGCATACCAGATTTCCTTTGTTGTCCTACTTTGGTCGGATTCCTTGTAACCTGTGATGATCAAAGAGTTCTCCAAGGATTGTTCACTAGTGGTCTTTGAAAGTGGTGCCAATCCAAGGGCTGTTTGTCAACTGCAAATTTTTCGGTAATGATCAATGGCAAACCAAGGGGTAAATTTGGTGCTTCAAGAGGGTTAAGGCAAGGAGACCCACTATCACCCTTCTTGTTCATTCTAGTGGGAGATGTGCTAAGTAGATTGATTAACAAGGCATGTGATATGAAGGTTTTGGAAGGATTTAAGATAGGTAGCAACAAAGTGAGGGTTTCACTTCTTCAATTTGCGGATGATAGCATTTTTTTTCTTGGAAAATAAGGATGATAGCATTGGATACCTTATGGGAATTCTGGAGATCTTCTCAAAGAGTGCAGGATTAAAACTGAATATGGCAAAGAGTACGGTAGTGGGCCTCAATTTATCAAAGGAAAGAATTGAGAACATCGCCAATCGGGTTGGTTGTGTGAAGGGTGCATGGCTGTTGAACTATCTTGGACTACCTTTAGGAGGGAATCCAAGGACTTCCTCCTTTGGGACCCGTGGTTGAAAGAATTGCTAGAAGACTTGAAGGGTGGCATAAAGGTTATTTATCAAGAGGTGGGAGGTTGGTACTCTTGCAAGCGGTCTTGGGAAGCATACCCACATATTTCATGTCAATTTTTAAAATGCCTATGAAGGTGGCGAAGTTGATTGAAAAGATGATGCGACTTCTTTTGGGAAGGAAAATGTGAGAATCACAGTTATCACTTGGTGGAATGGGAAGTTGTTATAAAACCGAAGCAATATGGTGGTTTGGGGATTGGTAACCTACATTTGAAGAATGTGGCACTGTTAGGCAAATGGCTTCGGCGGTTCCCCATTGAATTAGATTCACTTTGGCGCTCTATCATCGTTAGCAGGTATGGCCTTCTTTCAAATGGATGGGATGCAAACATTGAAGTTAACTCCACTCTTCGGGCACCCTGGAAATCCATTGCAAAAGTTTGGGATGCCTTTCTGAAAAACACCAAAGTTATTGTTGGGAAGGGGGATAAAACTCGGTTTTGGTTAGACAAGTAGGTGGGTGACCATACTCTCCAATAATTGTTCCCCCGTTTATTTTGGTTGTCCAACAAGAAAAACTCGGTTATTTTTGATGTGGTATCCCTTTCATCTCTTTCCAACGCAAATTGGAATCTTGCTTTCTCTAGGAACTTTAGTGACAGAGACATTGAAGAATTCACCTCTTTCTCATACATGCTTGAAACTATTCAAATTGACCCACTTACCTCGGATAAAAGGATTTGGAGTGGTCATCCTTCGGGTTGTTTCTCATGCAAATCCTTTTTGAATCTCCTTTGGCAACCATCCTCTGACTCTAGTTTCCCTCAATTCAATTTCATTTGGAAGGGGTCCCCCGATACCCTCGGTTATCAAAAAAAAAAAAATTTCATTTGGAAGGGCATTGTGCCTTCTAAGATTAAAGTTTTTGCTTGGTTGGTTTTTTTGGGGAAAGTTAACACTTGTGATTTGTTACAATTGAAAAGGCTTTTTTGTATCTTTTTCCCTCATATTGCATCATGTGTAGGAAGGACAATGAAAGCATAGATCATTTATTGATACATTGTGAGTTTGCCAGAGGAATATGGGGCAGAATTTTGAAGATGTTCAGAACATGGGGTGCATTACCAAGAAGATGGGCAGACTTAATACTTATTAAATGGTCTTTTGAGGGCAATAAGAAGCTAAAGAGGGAGTTATGGAAACTGATTCTTATGGCAGCAGCCTGGATACTTTGGACAGAGAGAAACAGAAGGATTTTCAACAATCTACAGAGATCACTCGATGATATTTGGGAAGCTATCATTTTTCTCACAAGTTTATGGGCTAGATCAGCTGGACTGTTTAGTGATTTAGATAACTTCTTGTTTCGTTTAGACCCTATGAATTCTCTTTGTAATATCATACCGAGCAGCCCTTAGGTTCTTCTATTGATCTTTGAATTAGCACAGGTCCATACGGCTTTTGCTGGTGGATGTCTCGTCCACTATTTTGTTGTTGTTCTTTTGGAATCTTTATCTTGATAAAATTTGTCTGTTTCTTATAAAAAAAAAAAAGTAGTGTCAATCCTTCTAGAGGTTGGAGTTCTAACATGACCCCTCTTGTGCTTTCCTCCACTAGAATCATTGCAATTACTTCATCAATCTTTTTCCCAAGATCTGTATTCTTACAGCATCAAATTTTGGATTAAGTGTACCCAAAAAATCATATGTTCAGTCCTTCTCATTAAAAGCCCTTCAGTTCAGAGTTGCAATTTATCTCGAGGACCCGGTAATAGTTCAACTTCGCCACAAGTTCTTCAGAGTGTTAGCATACTTTGTTACAGTTTTATTTCCCTGTTTTGTAACACCTAGTTTCGCATTGACCTTTGGGCTGCGTCGTCCTTTGAATAGATCTAATTGCTTCTTATATTTCTTTTGCCGTTGTCGTGAATACGACAATAGCACTTATTTTAGGTACCAGTGCATTCCAAAACCAAGACTTGACCATCTAATCCTAATTGTCCCAAGCAGGAAACTTCGGATCTCCCTCCTTAGGTCCTGTTCCAAGAAGATGATCAAGTTTTCCCTTTCCTTTCAAAAAAGTTCGAACAAGTGAGACCACTTAAAGTAATTTGATCTGGTCAATCTATATGCAGCTTTTGAATGTTTTGCAAATCTCTTGGATTGTGGAATCCTCGTGTTGGGGACTGGTTTGTGTTACTTTTGACATCACGATTTTTCACTAACGATTAAAATTATTAATGGCTTATAGAGTGTTTGGCGATGAAGTATTTCCCAGAAAGAGCACCTGTGGCTCTGATACCATATCAAGGAAACTGGGAGAAGTTTTTGTATATTTCACACTCTTACAATATAGAGCAGCACAATATCTTCCCATAATCAGCACTAAATCAAGCAGTTGATACTTCCCTAAAATATCTTACGCTGACACATTTCCAACAGTATTCATAGAGGTGAAGCACAAGAAAAAGTAGTTTTTTCTTGTATGATGATTCAATGTGGCTATCACTACATAGACGAAGAACTAGTCAGGATGAGTGAAGATAGAGTAAATCTTTTTGGGAGGAGGCAGGGTAAGTTGCACAGGCAGGGCATTGTACAGCACGGACACTCTGGCGAGTGATTTTTCAAAAAAGTATGGACATGACATGTCGATACACATTTTTCAAAAAAGTATGGACATGACATGTTGATACACTAATTGTATTCTTTAACATTCTCCATTTGTACAGTATAGTTTTAATTTTTCATTTATTATTAATTTTCTTGTTGAATTATTTTAAGAGCTAGCACTTATTTGTCGTTTATAGTCACTTTGACTATACTTTACCATTGCCAAAAGGGAGAGAGACTACAGGTGGATTGTCTGAAGTGTGTCGGTATCAGATGTGGGGACATGCTAGCGTAGTTGAAGTGTCTATTCAACTTTTTTTTTTTTTTTTTTTTTTGGTGGTGGTGGTTTTGGTTTTGGGGGCCAAATCATGCAGCATAGGGTTGGTGAACCTGTGGATCTTTCCGTCTAGTGTTGTCAGCTGTCTCACATAGATGGAGATGAGCGCCAAATCATGCAGCATGGGGTTGGTGAACCTGTGGATCTTTCCATCTACTTTGTCGGTGGTTTCACATTGATGGAGATGGTGGGTCCTTAGGCGGTAGACCGGTAGACTGCCCAAATGAATGGTATTATTGTTGCTAGATCCTAGGGATCCACAATATTATAGCAGATTCACAGTTTGGTAATCTCTTTCTGCATTGACGATGCCCTGGATGCTTGCAGATGACAAGGTGATCCTTTTGGGGCTGTGTAATGATGGGCTTCTATTTAATGAGATAAAGTCGGGGTGGGGTAGTTTCGGGAGTCTGTAATCATGCATCAATAAAGATAAGGGGAGGTGTCGGTGATACTCATTCAGAAAAATTGTAGGGCATTGTTATTTGGGAGAGAAGGTGAACTAGTTGAAAGTCAGCCAAAACTATTGTGTAATTTCCGTTTTCTTTATTGATTTAATGTACAATTTGCATTAATTGATTGAGGATCCTATCAGTAAACTGTGTCCTTAATGCCCCATTTCCTGTTCACCCCAAAATGACAAAGGCAGTTGTCCTTTGTCAGCTGGATAACCTCAAGTAATAATGCCCTTTCTGACTTTAGTTAGTCCTTTTTTAATTCCACTCTTGTACCAGGTAGCTTTAGAAAGGTACAACAAAATGAAAGGCAATGCTCCTGAACGTTTGGTCTCAGGTTCAGATGACTTTACCATGTTCTTGTGGGAGCCTTTTGACAGCAGAGTTCCCAAAACTCGTATGACCGGTCATCAACAGGTATCTATTCATGTGCTTCTGTTTTTGTTGCAATGCATAATTGTTGCCATGATGCCAGACCCCATAGCTCTTTTTTTGGATGGAACTGAAAACACTGGCGGTCTAGAATATTTCTTATGAGTCCACAAACATGTAGTGCAAAACTAGGACCTGCGTTAATGTAGGGAGAATGATAACGATAAGAAGATGTATGGCTTCGTAAAATAGAAAAATATGAACTAGGTGCTCGTAGCCTAGAGTTTTTGTGTTCTCAAGCTTTTCTTTTAGTTGGGAGAATAATGCAAACTTGAAATATTATATAGCCATTATTTTACCTAATAGTAATCAGGAAAAGAGAAATCAGCTACCATTTTTACTGAACCAATTTCTTGCGTTAATTATTCCACGCCCACTTCCTATATGATCCCCTTTTAAATTGCCTGCTACTCGTCTCTCATTTCCACTGTTACCGCACATTCAAAAATTGCTGCTCAACATCATTATTAGAAATAACGATATACATATAGCTTAAATGGCCATGCTTGTATTTTTCTATTTCCGTAGCCAAGATGACTATGCTGCCTTTCTTTGTCTAATGATGAGATGCATAATAAGCAACAGCAGCTTGCCTGCGGCGTCAAGCTCGTTTATATTTCCTTCTTGGGGCCACTGGGGCGTCTCCTGGTCGAAGCACCAGGGCCTCGTGGGATTAGTGGGGGTGGGCCCCGATACCGTTGGTTATATAAAAAAAAAAAAATAATAATAATAATAATAATAATAATAATAATAATAATAATAATAAGCAGCAGCAGCTTGCAAGACCATCCATGCTGTAATTTGTTGGTAATGGTATGGAACTATTTTTTGATCCCTATTACTGCACACATTTAACACTTTACCTGTCTCCTCTTTCTATAGCTTTCTGCAACAGTTATTAACAAAGGCTAGCTGGCGTTGTTCTGAATTTGTGAAGTGAAAATGAAGTCCTATCTACTTGATCAAGATTTTTTCCTTCTTGCTCATGCGTGTGTAATTTGTATTGTTGTAGCTGGTCAATCATGTTAGTTTTTCACCGGATGGACTATGGATTGCAAGTGCCTCATTTGACAAGTCAGTCAAGTTATGGAATGGTGTTACTGGACAGTTTATTACTGCATTTAGGGGACACGTGGGGCCTGTCTATCAAGTGAGGTAAAATTCTTCTCTTCACTTCTATGTTTATCCTGCTGCGCTGCAGGATGTAGTATAATATGTATGGCTAATTAGCGTTTTTCTTGAAACAGTTGGTCAGGAGACTCTAGGCTACTTCTGAGTGGGAGCAAAGACTCAACTTTAAAGGCAAGGAATCGTTGTGTTTTCTTGGTTATATACTTTGGCCTCTGAGTGAAACTCTTCATTATGTGGTTGAGCATGCCGTTTTAAGACGTTATGTTCAATGTAGACTAGGAAACGTTGATTTGTAGCATAAGCATTTGCTCTTACAAGCGTAACTGCCATGTTGACTTCTATTTCTTGTCTAAGAAATTGATCTGCTTCTTTGCCATTTATTATTTCAGTGTTCATGTTAAACATTGTTCATATAGAGACTTAACAATTCTAATTTGATTTTTCCAATGTTGCCAATGTCACAGATCTGGGATATCCGGACTAAGAAGTTGAAACAAGATCTTCCAGGCCATGCAGATGAAGTAATGTTTCATTGTTTAACTTTTCTAATTCATGTCAACTTTTGTGTGGTCGTTTTGTTAAGTTGGTTTCTTTTTCCCACTAGGAAACTTTAATTATATTAATTTTTCGTCCATTGTCTTCAGGTTTTTGCAGTGGATTGGAGTCCGGATGGTGAGAAAGTAGCGTCTGGTGGCAGGGATAGAGTTCTGAAGTTGTGGATGGGCTAGAAATATATTATCAGCACGCATGAGGACGGAAGAGGGATGGCCAAAATCTGATGCGCAGACGTATCGCTGGTGTTTTTTGTTTTCTTTATTTAATTAAGTTTGATTTGATTTTAAGTTGTTGAGCACATTCTATTCCCGCTTTAAGTTATAAAATTTCATCTACATCACATTCAAATTAGGAGCTCAACTAAGGACTTGTCTTTTTGTTGTATAAAGCAATAATTCACACAAATAGTCGTTACAAATCTAAAGTAGCAAAATACCAAGCACAGGACAAGCTCTCTCTATAAATATACTCCACTGCACCGCACTTCCTAGATTCATATATAAAATTTGGAGATTTGATCTCCTTTTACAAAAATTTTTTGTTCTTCGTCATCCACGTATAATCTCCGAGTTTCTTTTGCAGTTTGATGAATGATTTGTACAGACAGCAAGCACATCCAATCAATTAAAAACTATATGAACTTATTAAAAGATTGTAAAAGTGTTAAAAAAAAGTCAACATATTTATAATTTATATATTTAAATGCATAGCAAAAGGATCTTTCTTCCGTAGTCCCATACTCCCATAAAACATCTTTAAAGCATGACATTTTGTTTTGTAAATGGGCATGCTTCTTCATCCATGAGTATAAGCTTCATGATGTCAAACAAGCCATGTTGTGTCTCGGAAGTTTCACTTCTTCCTCTTCTTATCACTTTCACTTTGAGTGTCTATGGTTTCTTATATGGGCTAAGTTCTTTAATGAGGATGTGAGACTTTTTCTCATCCGACATGGTAACTACGAACAACAAATCAATCCTCCGGAAATCATATTGAATTAATTAGGTGTGGTAAGCGAACACAAATCTATTCAAGGAATGTACATTCATCAAATCCGAAAAAGCCACGAAAAATTAATTTACATGGAAAATGATGATTTAACACTAATATTGTACACTTTGCTTCAACATGCATCGGTTTATGCTAGATAAATCTCCATTGCAAAGCCCTTGGAGACTTCCATCAAACTGAGACTATTTCAATTTTAGAATACCATAACTCAAAAAAGATAACATCACTAGATAAATCTCCATTGCAAATCCCCTGGAGACTCACATCAAACTGATACCCCAAAAAAATTCAATTAATTTACGAACCTATGTCTAACAAAATCATTCTTTTTTCTTCTTTGTTTTGAGAGAAGTCGAATAGAATCATTCCAATTAGATAGAACATGGAAGAAATTATCAATTCTTAGATCACGCCCTAAGAGAAAATCCCTACCAAATCAAACCTATAGAGCATTCTTCAGCATAAGAGAAAATATACGTAGAGCATAACATGTAATAATTTGAATAAATTATCAATTCCAAACCTCAATCCACTTAGAAACACAAAGGAAGTTTGGCTCACCTCGTCTTCAATCTGCGTTATCCCACACAAAAATGCTTGCAGACGTACAACAACACAATCGGGTGGCCACAAAATCTAAAGTAAATACTAGACAAAGCCTGGCCGGGAAATTAATTGAACGAATTTGTTCATCTTCAGAACTGAAGCGTGCACCAAGGGCATTTCGTGGTAGAGAGGTAGATTATGTACGAAGGAGTAACGGTTGGGGAAGATGAAACTCCAGACGGATGACAAGGCATTCAATCGGGAATTAGGGATGTCCGGTATCACTTGTGAATAGTTGGGATTTGGAAGGGTAATTTGGGAAGCAAATGTTTTGCAAGCTATATGCACTTTTTAAAGAAGGGAGTGATTATCTTTATATTAAAATAACTGGAGTACCACGTTGACAAAGATGCCAACGTGGCACACATTAAATATTTTTAAAAAATTAAAAAATTAGTTTTGGAAATATTCCAACATTAATTAGTAGTAATTAAAAATAAACCAATATTTCAAGCAATTATTTAATTAGAAAAAATTGATATTGAAAAGACTTTAAATATAACTTCATTTTTTAAAGTTCTAATTCAAAATATTAAATAATAAATAATTTTTATTTATTTTCATATTGTTAAAATTATAGGTTTTGATAGTTTTGCTTGGTTACATGAATTGGAATATTCAAAAATAGTGGGTATTATTTATTTATTTATTTTAAAAATTAAATTGTGAGTAGTTAAAATTATAAGTTTATAACTGGATTTATGTTTAATAATTTATCGATTTTTAAGTAAACAATAATTTATTAATCTTTCTTTACATTAAAAAGATTGGAGTGTCACGTTAGTAAAGATGTCAACGTGACACACATTAAATATTTTTAAAAAATTATAAAATTAGTTTTGGAAATAATCCAATATTAATTAGTAATAATTAAAAACATAATTGAAAATAAACCAATATTTAAAATAAACATTGAATGAGAAAAAATTGGTTTTCGAAAAACTTTGAATATAACTTCATTTTTCAAAGTTCTAATTCAAAATATTAAATAATAAATATTTTTTATTTATTTTCATCGTATTAAAATTCTAGGTTTTGATAGTTTTGCTTGGCTACGTGACTTGAACTATTCAAAAATAGTGGGTATTTTTTATTTTTTTAATTTTTTAAAATCAAATTGTGAATAGTTAAAATTATAACTGGATTCATGTTGAATATTTTATCAATTTTTAAGTAAATAGTAATTTATTAATCTTTATATTAATTACAATTGAAATGCCACGTTTGGCGGATGCCTTATTGGCGGTGCTAACATGACACACTGTTTTTAATTAAAAATTTAATTGATATTTTTTATTTTTAATATAGCTGATATATATACTCACTAACTGGATTTTGCATTGAATGCGTTTTTCATTTTCTAACTATATATAAAATTAAAAATAATTTTTTTTTCTAAATTTAAAATATAGTTTACGTAAATGGAAAGAAATCAAATGAATTATGTAGATGTGAAAAATTATCAATATTACTATAAATTTAAGTTACATAAAATTAAGCATAATACTTCTTATACAATAGAGCTAAAATTAAGTAGCAATTATAGCTAATCATTAAAAAAATGTATAAAATAATAAATTTAGAGTGCGTAATATCAATTTTAGAAATAAAAAGTGTTCAATATAAATTACATTTGCACCAACTAGAAAGACAAGTTTTGATAATTAAAGAATTTGTATATATTTATTCCCAATAGTTCGTTTACAACTAATTAATTTCCACGATCACTGCTGTGCAATGAGATGCACAAAAATTGGAATTAAAGTCACACGTTTTGATAAACTTCTTAATTATGCAATGCACGTGATTTTTTTAATTTACAATTGTGAATTTACTCTGCGTTTTTTGCATTGACTATAATATGCAATATTATATATTTGAATAATTTTTTACAATTATACAATCTCTTATGCAAAAATTACATCAATTATGTGATTCTCATATTCAATATATTTATAATTTATAATATTGATATGTGTTTATTTCGTGGTTATTTCATAGTTTTTATAAGTGTTTGGAGTGTTTTAATATGTTTAATTTTGTTTATTTTTAGGTAAAAGACCAACATTATATCGACGACATTGAAAAGAAGCAAAAAGGACCAAAGTAGAAAACGGGGACCAAAGTGGACCAAAATCAAAGTTGGAGGACTAAAATGGAAAATAAGGAAGAATTTTGCATGGTATGATGTGTTGCGCCCAAGAAAGGTCAACGTGGTTGCGCCCAAGAAAGATTATGTGCGCTCAGACAAGTAAGAGAAAATAGCCCGTGGTCTCTCGTGAGGTCGCAGTCAAGACCGCGTCGCAACACACCTGAGTCAAGGCACAAGACAACAATGACCCGTCCGCCGCATCAGAGGTCCCGCGTCGCAGGGTTGATGCTGCGCCGCAACTCCAGTCACGCCGCACTGACTTAGTTTCGACTCGCTCCTACTTGGACTCTACCATATTCGTGGTACGGCTTTGAGGGTCCTAAGAAGACCTAATGTGGACTTTAAATACTTCCCTTTGAGACACAAAGCAAGAGCTGGGAGGATTTGGAGAGAGCAAAATACAAGACCATCAAGCCGCTTGGAGAGATTTCATATGGTTTATGGAGGAGATTCAAGAAGAAGTTGGAAGTCAGCAAGATCAACTTCATATTCTCGATTTTTCTTGTAATACCTGATGAACTCCCTTTATCGCTATTTTTGTGTTATTTTCATTTAGTATGAACAACTAACTCTATTGGTTGGGATGAACGATGTAATTTAGATATATGATTTGATTTTAACTCTCAATTTCGAGCTTTGATTTATATGTGTTGATTTTACTTACACTTAATGCATGATTTAATTGATTACTAAATCATAGATCCGTGAATTCTAATCAACCGAGAGGCTTAATTAGGTATTTAGACCACGAGTAAAATCCGCAAGTCTTAAAAGCCAGAGATAGACTTTTTTGAAATTGTCGATCCCACGTGATGATGGAGTTATGTATGAGTTCTACGAAGCTTGCATGCATTTAATTGAGGATTATTTTAATCACATAGAGATATGGTAGTTGACTCAATTAGATAGGATTAATTTAAACTCGAGAGAGGCAAATTAAATCAATTTCGTGAATTCGATCTAACACTACTTGAGATTTGGAATTGAGAGGAGAAATCAAATAGGAGATCTAAAGATAAATCGATTTCCAACTTCACTTCCATTGTTTCAATAACCCTTTATAATTTTGCTATTTACTTCTTTGTTAGTTACAATTTCGCTAAAAATCCAATCTTTACTCAAGTATATATTTTTATTTGCTTTGCTAAGATTAGTTTAAACCGATACAAAATAAATTAGTCCTCGTGAACGTATAATCCCACTCTAAAAAGGTCCACTTTACTACTTTTTGTATATATCGCACTTCATATTATTTTCACAACAAATTTTTGGCGCCGTTGCCGGGGACTATTTTTATTGATATCGGTTTATATTAATCATATTTTTAATTTTAGCTTTAGTTTAGTTTTAGTTTTTATTTATAAAAGAATTTTGATACTTGTTTTTGTTTGAGTTTTGTAGAAATTGGCGTCTGGTGTATGACCCGCTCACAAGGGAGCATTTTAGAAGAATTTGACCCCAAAATTGAACGTACATTAAGAGCTCGACGGAAATTGGTCATGGAACGCACAGCTGAGGAAGAAACGAGGCGCCGAGCTGAAACAAAGGAAGAAGCACGTAGACGAATGATTTTGATAAATAGGCACAATGAGGAACATGAAGATGAAGATTACGGTGATGAGGATGACGGTGGAAACCTACCGATGGCGAAATTCTTGACTCCGCCTACGGCCCCATCCCGATCAAACATCGTATACCCTCCATTTTGGAGGAATAAGTTTCAATTAAGAGCTGATCTAATCAACTTGTTCACCAACAACCTACAGTTTTACGGGCACCGCTACGAGAACCCGCACACTCATCTTGCTAGATTTCTGAGAGTGTGCCAGAATTTTAAATTCAAGGTGTAAACGAAGATGCTATCAAACTCGCTCTTCCCATACTTTGAGAGATCTGCCTTTGGAGTGGCTAGACTGAAGCCAGATGCTAGTATCACAACATGGGACGACTTGGTTGAAAATTCAGAATAAGTACTTTCTCACCGCCAAAGTTGCAAAGATGAAGTTAGATATCTCAACCTTCCAACAATTTGATGGTGAGAGTTTCCATGAAGCTTGGGATCGGGTTCAAGGGATTGTTGAGAAGGTGCCCCAACCATGGAATTGACAAGGGAACCCAAGTAAGATTTTATTCCGATTATCTCTCACTGCTCAAACCATAGTGGATTCGCTTTCTAATGGATCTATCACAAATAAACGAGTGAATCAAGCGTGATCTATTGGAATTGATCGCTAAGACACACGCGATGTTCCCATCCGATCGCAAGCATTTTGAAAAAGGGCCCATGACGATGAGAGAACGATTCAATAGCATCCACTCTACACTCAAATTGTTACTTTAACCAAACAAGTGAGTCCGCTAGTACGAGCACAAACTCAAGGTGCATTTAGCTCAAGCAACTCCGATATGTGAAAATTGTGGAGCAAATCATGCAATCTCAGATTGTATGTTGTTGGCGCAAGATAACGAAAGTGTGTAAATTTCATGGGAAATGCCAACCGCCAGCCCAACCCGTATTCACTGCACGTGACAATCCGGGTGGAAATTTCATCCAAATCTCAGATATGGGGAGAGTTTCTAATAACTATTCCCCACCCGAGAACAAGCTAAGTTTGGGGGATATGTTCCAACAAAGACATGCAAAGATGTGATAAGGTATTGGAACGACAGTGAATGCTAAGAACCAATAGGCCTCCATAAAATTTAGAGGTGCAAATTGGGCATGGCTTTACAATTAGCGTAAAGACCTCGGGCACACTCCCGAGTAATATTGAAACAAATCCAAGAGAACATGCCAATGCCATCTACACAAAGGGAGAGAGACACGCCTATAGTTCAACCCATTGAAGAAGAAATGGCCATATGTTCCACCAAAGGCCTTTATACTCCCAATTCCCTTCCTCGTGAGGTTGAGAGCTCTTGCTAAACAAGCCGAGGTGCCAAAGAATCACCACGAGGAGCGGGTTTCAATTGCCGTAATTCAGTCAAGAGGGCGAGAAGGAACCCTAAGGTTCTGGTCGAGGCACAAGAAGGACAAAGAGGAAACTCAATCCCATCGATTGAAGTTAGTTCTCAAAAGGAAGTTGAAGAAGTTGAGAAGAAAGTCTAACTCCACCAAAGCCTACGTGCCACCCATTCCGCTTCCACAGAGGTTACAAAAGAGCAAACTTGACAAGGCCAAGCTAAATTCTGAAATTTTCAAGAAGGTGCACATCAACATTCCATTTGGCATGCTCTTGCTCGATGCCATTATATTTAAAATTCATGAAGGAGATGCTTTCAAGAAGGAAAACCGGAGGAGTTTGAAACACAAGGGCATGGTAAGAATGCAAAGGCAATCCTGCGTAATGTCGCCACCTAAACTAAAAGATCCCTGAATTTTTCTATCCCGCAATATTGGAAATTTAAACTTTGATAGATCTTTATGATTTAGGTGCCAAGATTAATTTAATGCCACCGTCTGCTTACGTAAAATCTGTTTCGGTGAGCCAAGGCAGACGACATAAAGGACATTACAATGAGCGATCGAACAATCAAACGCCCATATGGCATAGTAGAAGATGTTCTGTTAAAGTGGGAAATTCATTTTCCCACAGACTTCACGATCATGGACATTGAAGAGGATAGTGCGCACGCCACTCATTCTTGGATCCACCATTCCTAGCCACCGTGACGGCATTAATTGATGTGGAGAAAGGTGAGCCTAATGTTGCGGGTTGATGAAGACAAAGTCACATTCAACATCCTTCAACGGCAAAGCTCAAGGTGAAAGTTGTCTTAAGCTCGAGGAAGTAAAAAATGAGGATGTTGAACCGAACAAGCCCGGACAAGAAAGCTCGAGCAACCTCGTGATGAGTTGTGGATGCCAAATGGAAGAGGAAAAAATTGGAAAAGGCTAGGGAAGACAACATCAATCAATTCAGGGCTTCCCAAATCCGCTTCAAACCTCCATGACCATACCACCAAGAGTCGAGCTCTAGACTATAAATGAAGCGCTAATTGGGAGGCAACCCAATGTTCCTTTCCTTTTCTTTATTTCTCTCTATGTGTGCCTCGCGTGCTTGACTTTATTTTCCTCATCTTTTTCTTAGTGCGCATGCATGTTTATTTTTTTCAATTAATATAATTTCTTTTTTTATGAGGTGTGTGTTTTGCAGAACTAATATCAAAGCTCAATCTCAAGTTACACAATGACCCAACGCCCTCTAAGACCACAATTCTTCCGCTGGGATGTTCAGTGATAAGTGTGTATTTTGCACACTTATTTATTTCTTCTTTCATTCATTTGGAGCAGACTTCTACTTATATATGTGTGTATTTATTGTGTTTTTAGGTATTTTTCCTCATAGTGGAGGAAACGAGACGAAAAGGAGGAAATGGACTAAAAGTGTCAAGAAAACCCGGCGGGATCAAATGCAACTATTCCAAAGTTGAGGGTCTGGTGCAATATTGGTAAAGATATTCTCGGCCGAAGCTTTGGCTAACATGAAGAGCTTGGAATATGGAGTTCAACGCTTTTTACGATCGCACTCCGAAGTTCCATCAAAAAGTTATGGCTTCTGGCCGAAGATCGTGGACCAAAGTGCAACATTTCGTAAGATGAGGAGTTCTCACAGGCAAATATTGTAACGGCCAGAAGAATCAAAGCTACGCCAGAAAAAGTCACCGTACGGCCAGAACTCCGAAGGCGTATGCACTATTCATGCAGAGAACAAATTACGTCGTGATCATATTGAGATACGTCGCCAGACTCAGAATTACTACCAGAATCCCTAAGGAGTTACTACCTGAATCAGACAAGATCGCCAAAATCCTGAAGCCTCCCTGCTTTTTCTCTTTCTCCCTCACTTTCACACTCCACTTGAGGGTCTTTTGGGCAAGAGTCAAGCACGATTTTGGGGCCTTATAACACCCCTCAATCTCCCCAAATCACATCATCATCATATTATTCCATCCTTAGTTTTAGTTTAGCTAGGTTTCTTTCTTCTTCTTCTCTTCCTTTTTCTTCATTTTCCTTTCTTCTTTCTTTTCTTTCTTCTTCTTTTCTTTTCCTTTACTAGTTTAGGGGTATTGATTGGGGGTTGAATACTTGGAGTTAGAAGCTAAGGAGATCAAGAGGAGGTGGAGAAGAAGTGAAGAACAAGACTTTGCTCTACAAACCGAGATTGTCTTTAATCTTGTTTTGTTCTTTTCATTTCTATTCATTTGTGTATTGATTGTATATGTATCTAAGGATTTCTAACTAATGAGCTAGTATTGTAAGTCAGGGATTTTTGATTGATCTTAATATATGTTTTGTTAATCCATTGTGTTGTTGGAAATTGAATTGGATTGGATTATTTATCTCTTTGTGTGTTTGTTATTGAGCTTGCTAATGTGATTGCTTGATCAACAATTATATGCAATTGTGGCGTTTAGGCTTCGAGAGAGGAATATGCACGTTTAACCAAATAGCATTCACTCTAAGTTCTTGTAGGGGATAGAGATATACCCCTAACCTTAGATGATCCATTGAGTTATTTTCACAAACTTTCATGCGGTTGATTGGTAACACATCAATTACGTAAATGTAGTAGGTTGAACCAATTGGCTAGGTTAGCTTGACATGCGAGAGCGAGTGAGCTATATAAGGAAAATCGATCTAACATCGAAGGTAGATAATATGTTTAGTTCAACAAACGGATTAACGAGACTAGTATTGAGTGGCTTCATTAATCCCGACTATCCATTCATCCAAGTGTATCTCCAATCATGCCCATTTCTTGCTTTCTTGTATTGCTTTCTTAGTATAGATTAGGTTAGTTATTTCTCCTTTCTTTATTTGTGTTTTTGTGCTAGAATAAGTAACTTAACTATAAACACCATTCCTCGTGGGATCGATATCCGGACTCTTAACCGAGTCCCACTTTATTACTTGATTACGGCCCGTGCACTTGCGGTTCAATTTGTGCGTGTGTATAAACGCCTATCATTCAGGTAATTTTTCTCTTCTTTTACCCTAATTTTTGCATTGAGGACAATGTTGGTTTTAAGTTTGGGGGTGATTGTGATGGTGGGATTTTAATTTTTGCATGTGTGTTTGGTTGAGTCGTAATATTTGTGTCGTCTTTTATAAAAAAAACAAAAAAAAAAATCTCTCAAAAAAAAATAAAATAAATTTTTATGTGTTTGTTTAGTGTTGTATCGATGATTGTTTCTTTTGAGCATAATTGCATAGGATGATAGTTGGACCTTGAACATTCACTTGATCTTTAAAATCTTTTTGTCACCTCGACTGCGCGACTAAGTTTATTTTGAGCACATGGTCATTGCAAGTGACTTGGATTTATGTTTGAGTGTAATCTAGATGCCGCTTCCTATCATTACCTAAGAACAACTTGTTTAAACCCTTAGAAATAGGTAATCTTCCCTAATCAATATTAGGCCCAAAACTAGTTTTAAAGGCTAAGTTTGGGGGTGGTAAGACTAGTGATTTATGTCAGGGAACTACAACTTTGATGTTGAAATCTTTGCTTTGTTGAAGGATTTTTGGTTGACGAATTTGTACCGACACGATCGAGGCTATCATTCTCCCTGAAAGACAACACAAAACAAAAGAAGAGAAAAAACAGAAAAAGAAAAAGAGAAAAAAAAAGACATCATTCACATTGCATATATGCCCCATTCTCTTGCCTCTCATTGACTGAGTGATTAAGTCCGAGGGGTATTTTACCTGGTGCCTGAGTGACAGCTGAGTCATCGACCTAAAGTCGCTACACGGTCCTTGAGAAAGCATTATTATTGGAGCATTGCATTTGCATATCATACAAAAAAAAATACAAAAACCTGCAATGAAGAGTGATAGGGTTTGAAGTGTTGGGAAAAGATCTGCCAGAAGTTTGGAAACTTGAGTAGAGATGGATGGATGGATAGCGGTAGTTTCCTTAACATCTAGTCACTTATACTTCACATCCTGTGTGGCAAAATGCAGTGAAATATTTCTAGAACACCACATTGATTAAATACCACCGGGATTGGAGAGAAAAGCATGAGGAGTGAATCCTACGAGTGGGGTGAGGTAAATCTACCACGAGGAATATGGGCATGGTATTGCGCTGTGTATTCTGTGATTACATTCCAAAGATGAATTTGAGTTATGACGATTACCGCACACACACACCGTATGTCGTGCATCTGATAAGTAAATAGTGGGTGATTGTTTAATTGGTCCAGCTAGAATTCTATGGGTATTTTATTTAACATGAGGCGAACAATGCAATACTTGACATGTTTTGAGTCCTCTTTATCGTTTGTGGTTAGTGTTTGAAGCGTGAATGTTATTTTGTTTTTAATTTCTTGTTCGAGGGCGAACAAGGGTTAAGTTTGGGGGTGTTTGATATGTGTTTATTTCGTGATTATTTCATAGTTTTTATAAGTGTTTGGAGTGTTTTAGTATGTTTAATTTTGTTTATTTTTAGGTAAAAGACCAACATTATATCGACGACATTGAAAAGAAGCAAAAAGGACCAGAGTAGAAAACGGGGACCAAAGTGGACCAAAATCAAAGTTGGAGGACTAAAATGGAAAATAAAGAAGAATTTTGCATGGTATGAAGTGTTGCGCCCGCAAAAAGGTCATGTACGCCCGCACAAGTAAGAGAAAATAGCCTAGAAGTCTCAGAGGTCGCAGTCAACATGCGTCGCGCAACACACCTGAGGTCACCGCATTTTCAACAATGACCTCGCGTCGCACCTGCAGGGTCCTCGCGCCACTGTTGATGCAAAAGTGCGTCAAGAACTCCAGTCGTCAAGAATGACTTAGTTTCGGATTTCGTCTCCTACTTGGACTCTACCATATTCATGTGCACGGTTTTGAGGGTCCTAAGAAGACCTAATGTGGACTTTAAATACTTCCTTTTGAGACACAAAGTAAGAGCTTTCGGGGAGGATTTGGAGAGAGCAAAAATACAAGACCATCAACCGTTTGGAGAGATTTACATGGTTTGCGAGGAGGTCCAAGAAGAAGTTGAAGCTTGCAAGATCAACTTCATATTCTCGATTCTTCTTGTAATACCTGATGAACTCCCTTTTTACCGCTATTTTTGTGTTATTTTCATTTAGTATGAACAACTAACTCTATTGGTTGGGATGAACGTAATTTAGATCTATGATTTGATTTTAACTCTCAATTTTCGAGTTTTGATTTATATGTGTTGATTTTACTTCACACTTAATGCATGGTTTAATTGATCACTAAATCATAGATCCGTGAATTCTAATCAACCGAGAGGCTTAATTAGGTATTTAGACCACGTAGTAAAATCCGCAAGTCTTAAAAAGCTAGAGATAGACTTTGAAATTGTCGTGATCCCACGTGATGATGAAGTTATGTATGAGTTCTTACGAGCTGTATGCATTTAATTGAGGATTATTTTAATCACAAGATAGAGATATAGTAGTTGACTCCAATTAGATAGGATTAATTTAAACTCGAGAGAGGCAAATTAAATCAATTTCAGTGAATTCGATCTAACACTACTTGAGATTTGGAATTGAGAGGAGAAATCAAATAGAGATCTAAAGATAAATCGGGATTCCCAACTTCACTCTCCATTGCTTTAACAATCCTTTATAATTTTGCTATTTACTTCTTTGTTAGTTACAATTTCGCTAAAAAAATTCAATCTTTACTCGTTATATATTTTTATTTGCTTTCGTTAAGATTAGTTTAAATCGATATAAAATAAATTAGCCTCATGAACGATAATCCTGACTTCTAAAAAGGTCCACTTTATTACTTTTTATATCGCAGATCATAGATTATTTTCACAACAAATATTATATCAATTATTTATTGTACATAATTTTAATTATTTCCGTGCATCGCACGGGGTGTAGTACTAGTATTATTAAAAGGAGTTAGGTTTCGAGCTCTGCCCTCACTATATATGTAAAAGAAACCCTTGCTTGAGTGATCATAAACGCGTAGAAATAAATGCGTGCATTAAAGGGTCACGCTTGGAAAAGCTGCTATTCAATTTGTTCGCAAAATCTGGAGAACCCCCCAAAGCATTGAAATGGTTCCTCCACATATGTGAAGGAGTATGTCACACACTAGAAGGCTTTGTTTGGGGCAGTGTGTTGGGCATGATTTTTGACTTCGTCACCTAAGGCTTGAGTTACAAACGGAAGCACTTATGGCGTATGTGTTTCATCACGGACCTATTGTTGCTGCCCATTGTGGTGCTTTCAATTTTTTTGCAATAGTGCTTCCCAACCATATGTTACACGCCGCTGCTTTTTGCCATCAGCTTCGGTGTCGTCCACGTCATCCGTACCAAAAGCGTTGAAGATGCTGCACAATCAGCTTTCGTTGGTTTATTTCTCGGTTTGGGTGACCCCTTCAAAGACCTAAAGTATGCTAGCTAGATATTTGACTTATTTCCCTATGGAGACTTATTTTGAATGCTTTACATAATTCCCTTTTCTCTCAATTCTCTATTGCTAAGTTTTAGCTATTTGACTTTGATTTCAAGAACTAGCCATTTTTCATTCAGAAAAAAAAAAAAAGTTTGGTAGCTTGGTAGGTAGGACCAGTTTGTTGCGAGTCAGATGAGGCGGCCAATTTAGGCCCAACACATTTAGGGGCTCATCTTAAAGAGTTTCGACTTTGCGTCTGGTTATAAGGAAGCATATTATATTCTTTTTTTGCTTATTTCTCTACATTTCATATACTGTTACTAGGGCTGTTACTAGGCTCTAGTTGATCTTGTGTGTTGCTATATATTGGGACCCAGCGAACCACATAATCGAGGTAGGTATTGGAGTGTAGGAACTATATATATGCATCAATTCATCAATATATATAAATCATTTGTTTGATTGGTTGATATTCTTGATAGTTAGAAAATGCTCTCGAACTTGCAGAAAATTAAAGCCCATTTTTCTTATGGACTTGTGCCAAAGATTGTCGATCAATGAAAAAAAGGTTGACAACAAACGCACCATTGAAGACGTGATCAACCGAAAAGGAAAAAATGAGCAATAAAGATTTTTTTTAAATGTATAAAGAAAGAAATTTTTTAATACTCGTAATTTCACAATTGGTTTGATGGGTTATATAATATCGCTACTATATATTTCGAGACTTGATCTGCCACTTTCCCACACTTTGGATGACTGCAATGCTATATTATTATATGGTCATTGTGTATGTTTCATTCTCACTTTTCCCCCTTCTTTAATTTCACATCAATTTCATGTTTTGTTGGCATAACTTCTACGTTCAACTCTCACTTTTTCTCTTTTCAACTGTTGAATTTTTGTCATTATATATTCTATCATTAGAGCAGTTACACGATAATGACAATAAATTTTATTTCTAAATAACATAGTTATTAATTACTTGTAAATTTGTCTTCTATTTTCAAATTTTACTGTAAAAAAATATATACCAGCATATTTAGGACTTGTTAGATACAACCTTCATCGAGTTAGGCCTTATTTTTTGTGGTATAAATATCAAATACCATACCTGATAGAGATAATTTTTTTTTTTTTTTTTTAAAAATGTGAGGGCCCCATATTTAGGGGGATTATCTTATTGGGTGTGGTATCCTACACGAGTATCGTATCAAATGGAGAGATAATATATTAAAAATATAAAATAATTTTGTTGGGTGTGGTACTCTACACGAGTACCGTATCAAATGGAGAGATAATATATTAAAAATATAAAATAATTTTGTGTGATTGAAATGGATGAAAAGGAAACTTTTTTTTGAATTAGATTATCTGCCTTGCAGTATCATCCACGCAAGTGATAGAAAATGAGAGAGCGTGACTCGGAAATGAATCATCGCTGATTCTCATTTCCCCATAGCATTCTCACCTTTGAAATCAGTCCATGCCAAAAATCTCCTCAACTACCAGAACTGCCCAAAAGCTGAAGAACGAACAAATCATTTGTAGACAAATCCAGATATTAATCAAATCCATTGAAAAAGTGTGCCCAAATTTACACTCATTCCATGTCAGAATCATATCCTTTCTCCCTATTGGTCAATGGCACAGAAGCAACAACCACCGCTGCCGCCGCCGCCAATTTCTGCCGCCACTAACTCCGTAACCTCATCTTCTTCCGACACCGCTTCCCCCATACCCTATCTTTCACCGTCGCTCATCTCTTCTTCGGCTTCATCGGATATGTGGAACTATCTCTGGGTTGCCCTGTTGATTGTTCTCTCGAAGGAGCTTACTGCTTCAGCTAATGCTCAGTCAGTTGTGCCGCTTCTCTTGCCGAGTGAGACCACCGTGATTCCGAGAAACCCGCGGTGTCCGGCGGCGGATCCTCAGCTCAATTACCGGCCGGTAATCGGGATTCTCAGCCATCCCGGCGATGGTGCCTCTGGCCGCCTGAACAATTCCACAAATGGTTCCTATATTGCTGCGTCGTACGTGAAATTTGTAGAATCTGCTGGTGCTAGAGTAATCCCTCTTATCTACAACGAGCCGCGAGAGATTCTACAGGAAGTAATTCCCCTTTCTTGTTGAACTGTTTGTTTATCCTGTTTGAAGTGATGAATATTATTTGATTGTTATTAGTAATTCATTTGCATTTGTGTTTTGAAATTCGAGATCAGATCCAGCATGACGAGGCGGAGCTCCAGCAATTCGGAAAATTTTCCGGCGACAAATATTCGGAACTGTAGGAGCCTCGCCTCACTGTGTTTGTTGTGGATCTGGTCTCAGTTTTCCCAACGGATGTCGTGTGGGACCGGAAAACACTCGGGCTATGGCACACAAGGGTATTTTCGAACAAAGCTGTTGTATAGTCATACTAACGCAAATGAGTTAAATTTTGCTACATGATGCTAATTTATAATTATAGTAATGGACTAGTAAAATTTTCCATCTTCAAATGAAATGCCAACTGTTAATTCTATAAATTAAATTGCAGAAACTGAATTTGGTTAATGGAATGCTCTTTACTGGAGGATGGGCCAAGAGTGGTCTCTATTTTGAGGTTGTCGAGTCAATTTTCAAGGTACATCTTGATGTAACACACTATGCAAAATCAACATTTTTGCTACCCATAATTATTGCTATACCATATGTGGACTAAGGGCTTGTTTTATACACAATAAATTTCCACTAATTTCTGCTAATTTTTTTGCTCTCATCATTTTAACCACTCATACAATTACTTTACATTTTTTAATATATTTTTCCTAATTTTCACCTACATACAAATACGTCGTTCGAGTAAACTAAAAAACGTGTGTAAAAAACAGCCCTAAGTAAGAAAACATTGGCTTCTGTGAAATTTCCTTCTTGTAAAGTAATAATTATGACTGCCCTTTGACTTGTTTTATGCAGGAAGTTTTGAGCAAGAATGATGCTGGAGACCATTTCCCTTTGCTTGCCATCTGCTTGGGCTTTGAACTATTAACAATGGTGGTCAGCAAGGTAAGGAATTATGGATCAATAATCCCATAAATGATAAAACAAATATAATGTGCATCCATGTGTATATCACACTTCCCTTTAATATTGCTGTTAGCAGGACAACAACGTTCTGGAAAAATTTAGTGCTGTAGATGAAGCGTCCACATTGCAATTCATGAGAAACATAGATATCAATGGAACTGTATTTCAGAGGTATTAATTACCACAGTTAAACTAATGTGAAATTTTTCTTGCTGTGCTGTGCAAACGAATAAAAGTACACCTTCTCTGCTTTAAGATGAATCATTTTAACCCTGGGCTGACTTACTACACATATTTTAGTTGAAAGATATAGGCATTGCTGAATTTTATGTGAAATTTAATGTTGATTTAACGGGCGATGTCAAATGTTTGATTTTGAGCCTTTCGTATAATTCGTTGAGGTGCATTTGCATAGGCATTACCAAAGAATACTTAAAATTTCCTAATTATTCAGTACTAATATCCATCATTTTATTCCCATGGAGTCTTTGAGAAAGATTTTTTTAAGAGATGCGACTTTTTGGTAAGACATGTAATTAAAAAGTAATGGAACTTTTGTCCCGGTTGAAGTGCCAGGACCTTGTGGAGTCGTGGGATTAGTGGTGGGTGGGGCCCCCTGAAACGCTCGGTTATCCAAACAAAAAAAAAAGGGTAATGGAACTTTTTATAGACTATATGATTGGGATGAGTGGAACTGTATAAGTCGAGTGATTAGACAATTTTGACATGGTTTTTATTTATAGACGATATTCACACAGTGACTCTCTTAGTCACATGAGTTGTGAATCAAAGATGATATTTATTTGCTTTGCAGGTTTCCTCCAGCTTTGCTAAAGAAGCTGAGTACTGATTGCCTTGTAATGCAGAATCATCATGTGAGTAGGTTTTCAAACATTTTCATGTTTTCTATTCAATATTCATTTGAGCTTTAAAATCACAAGGGGTGGCTTTTATTTTTGTTTGCACCGAGCTACTTCGCAACGGATATATCTAACCATTGGTTTTCTTGTGAAATAGTATGGAATATCACCAAAGAAGTTTCTAAAAGATGAGAATTTATGCAGTTTCTTTGAGATCTTGACAACCAGTATAGATACTGATAACAAGGTACAGATGGAAGTTTGACTGTGATATATTAATTTTACATCCTCCTTGAAAGTTTTCTGATTTGTGAATGTTGGCTATTTCCTGTTTTTCTTAACTTTATTTCAGGACTACGTCTCCACAGTTAAGGCACACAAATATCCGGTGACTGCTTTCCAATGGCACCCAGAGGTATAATCTTCATTCTGACGATTTTACTTTCCATTGTCATGCCTTATTTTCTGTAGATCGATATATTGTCATGTTTGGCAAAGCCTTTATAAGAACAGTAATTGTTTTGAAGAATGGGTTGTTGAGAGTACCAAAACATCATGGAATAATGCGAAAAATAATTTTTTTAGAGGATGTGGTTGTTATATATATATATATATATATATATATATATATATAAGGAATTATTTTTTCATCATAACTGATGTCACAGTTAGTTGATAATAATTGATTTGCTATCTTTATTTAAATGCTATCTTGAATAAAGTATCATGTCATCAATGATGGATGATCCTTTCTCATGAATAAGCAATGTCGCATTGTTATGGCTAGTATGGATTTGTAAAAAGTTCAATTTTTGGGGGATAAAAGTAGAAATTCGTTTCTTCACTGCAGAAAAATGCTTTTGAATGGGGCTTATCGATGATTCCACACTCAGAAGATGCAATCCAAGTGACTCAGCATGTGGCGAACTTCTTCATTCGGTATGAATCTGGTTGAGTTCGTGGTTATATACAAATACATTTGCTATGTATTTTACCATGAAAATTGATTTCTGTAGGGAGGCTAGGAAGTCAATGAACAGACCATCTGCTCGGAAAGTGCTCGACAACCTTATTTATAATTACGGTCTCACGTATTGTGGGAAGGCTGGGTAAGTGTTGGATTCCCCGCCCCGCCCGCCACCCCAACCCCCCCAAATCACAAATATGTTGTATTTTGGCTAAGGGTATGTTGACAATGTGTTTGTAGAAGAGATTATTTAACATGCATATAAAGGGCATTTGAAATGGTGATATCTTTCACATTAAAATTTTGTAAACTTTGTACCATCTTATTAAGTTATCTTTGACATTCACATCAAAGTTTGCATTACAAAGAAAGTGCGAAATTGGACTAAACAAGTCTTTCCTTCATTGCACCTTCACGAGACAAAAATGGCGTCCCATTTTATTGTTGGATTGGAGGAGTTTGAGACTTCATTTTGGAGAGGGTGGAGATGATCTATAAAGTATTTGAAAAGTGTATATGCATTTATCAATATGTGTTTTTGATATAACCACTTACAATGAAAATGTTGTGTGTCATCTCGTTTATCGCGAGAGTTGTTGCACTAGACACATAAATGATGAAATGATTATTTTATCGTCTGTCTTGTTGTGACGAGCGGTAAATTACATGGTAAACGTAGTGCTATATGTAACATGACCACCTATGCAAGAAAAATTATGCTAACTTGTTTCCTTCTTGTCATACTTGCAGGAAGGGTTACGATGAGGTTTATATTTTCACATAAATGACCCTCAACATTTAACTATGTACATTTGTGAAGCTTATATTAATGTTTATGGAAGAATGGCATTCTCTACTTGTAAAATCCGAAGGACTGAGTCTTAGAAGTCTTTATTGAGGATTTATTTGCGTTCTAATCTTGCTCTCTAATCGAAATGGAACAAAATAAATAGCAAGAACAAGAGCGAAAAAAAGGACCTGTAAATAATTTGTATTTACTTTTTGTGGATTATTCTCTGTAACCAGTGGTGTGAAGGAACTTGATACACTGTTCTTACTAAGGACAAGATAAATCAATAAGATAATTCGAGTGCTTAGAAGTACTTTAAAGAGAATATTAAACATGGATAGTATAAGTTTGAAATTATTATGAAGTAAGATGATATATACAAATTTCGTTCAAATTGTGCCGTTACATGCCGATAAATTGACAAGATAATTCAAGTGCTTAGAACTTAGAAGTACTTTAAAGAGACCGTGAAACATGGATGGTATAAGTTAGAATTTAGAAATTATTCTGAAGTGAGGCGATATGTACAAGTTTGGTTCAAATTGGGCAGTTACATGGCATGAGAATCATTTTATTTCAACTATCTTGAATCAAGTTCTTCGGCTGACTCAAAACGGACTTTGGTAATTCATATCTTGTACCTGCATGATACGAGTGCACAATGTGTAAGAAATTTGTAACGCCCCAACTTCGAAAAGCCGGTGCGCTACGAAATGTTCTAAAGCCTTGACTTAAAAGACGAGATTTCGATAAATTTTTTTTTCTTTAAAATAAAATAAAAATAGTTAATTATTCCCAAATAGATAAATACGTTTCTTGGAAAAATAAACAATTCGATATTCGAAATCCCTACAATGCGGAAAATAAAGATCCAACGATCACTGGCAGTTTAAAACGTTCGAAAGCTAAACAGTTTGAGTAAAATAAATTAGAAGTCTTGATAATGCCACGCTTGCCGCCGCCGCCACATCGAGCTCCTCAATCTAAAAAATGTTTTAAAATAAAGGGGTGAGTACCACGAAGTCATACTCAGTGGGGAGAACATCTAAAAATTTAGCCAACCATATCACGTGCCGTACACGCAGTTACAATCGTATGCATAGCGAGAAGTAAATGTGGGTGTAACTAACGACACCCCATAGAAGATGGAAACTTGGGTCAATCACATAGTTTGGATGCCCCCAACGACATCCCATAGAAGACGGAAACTGGCGTCCATCACATAGGTTGGATGCCCCCAACGACATCCCGTAAAAGTACAACTAGCACACATTTCGCAATTATAAAAGCACGTAGAACACATAACATTGTCAACTAAGAAGAACACTTTGCAAAGTAATCCCCACCTCAATTAGCAGTACTTGTAGAAATCCTTGAGTTAGAGCTGATGTGATAACTTGCGCTTAACGTGCCTCGTAAATCGCGCCTAGCAGAACAATTAACATAATTTAATATTTTATTCTTAAAATTTGCACTTTAATAATTTATTCGGGTCATTAAATAATTATTTAGAAGTTTTAGGGCCTACAAGGTAACTTTGAAAATTTCTTTGAGCTTAATTTAAATAGAAGTATTGATTTGAAGGTGGAAAATGAAGTAATTAGTCTACTCAGTTAATTCGAAACTCAATCGAACCTATAAGGGTTGAAATTGAACTTTTAAAACTTGATTTGGGTCCTGTTGAAAGAAATCAGTGATTTAGGGACTGTTTTGAAGCTAAAAAGGCACTTGGGGACTTCAATTGCAAATTATATAAATTCAATTGGAGTTAATTGAAGTAAAATAATAATTTTAAGGGACCATTTTGAACTTATTTGAAAATGGTTAATAATCTAAGGGACTGAATTAAATAGGGATTGAAATTTGGTGGACTAATGGTGCAAATTCACAACACAAGTCAAAATTGGTTCCAGGCTTTCTTCTTTCTCGTACATACATACACGATACACTCGCAGAGAGAAAGAGGGAGAGAGAGCCGCGGGTTCAACTGGAAAAAGGGGAGGAAGTCCGATCCCGTGGCTATCGGAGGAGGAGCTGCCGCGGCGTGGGGCAGTGGCCGCCGACGGAGGAGGAAGTTAGAATGGAACCAATCGGCTGAAACTTGGTGCGAATTTCCGGCGGAATCGGAGGTTTTCCAGCCAAAATTCATCAACAAACTTCGAGCATCGGGTTCTTCTACACTCCATCATCAACTAGGGAGCGATGTATGGAAGAAAATTTCGAGTATTAGATGAGGATGCCATAGCCGAGTTCTCGGCTCGAGTTCTCGGCCCCGTCTCTCCTCCATACTATCCTCTTTTTTTTTTTTTGTTTTCTTGGATATGAGCAGAGGTGATAAGGATGATGGTTATGATGATGAAGATGATGATGCATATTTGTGTTCGTGTGTTGTTTCGATTTGGCTAAACTTCTATGGACGATTGGTCGAATGGGGTATATTTCGATTACGCTTTAGGGATGATAATAAGATATAGATACAGTGTTTGTGTTTCTATTGTGGGATAAAATAATTTCTGCAGTGAAGTAAGAACTACCATAAGCGATGGAGAAATTGAATTACCTGGTCGGCTCGCTGTGATTTGTGCTGTGTGCTATGAACGTAGGGGTTGATTACTGGGAGTCGAAAGTTGTTGCTTGCTGTTGAATTTTTGAATGATCACTGGGAACTGGGTCTTGCAGATGAAGTCTCCTTAGTTACTGCTAGAGAGAGTTTGAGAGATTATGGGTTGTGATTTTGGCTGTGGAGGTTTCAACGTGAGAGGAAGTAAGTTTAGGGAGTAGGGAGAAGAGACGTGAGTTGTGGAAATTCAGCAGAGAGAGGAGTTCCTATCAGTAAAAAGATTCACGTTTCAAAATTCCTCACAGATTGAGTTCGAGTTTGGGTTGGCCCAAAAAGAAAATATGGTGGGCTTGAAGCCCGATTAACTACTTTGGCCCGTAATAAAAATTTCGACCCGATTAAATCATTAAGTTTCACTTTATTTTGTTCTCCCAAGCTATATATATTAATTGAAATTCTCATTCTAAGCGAGTGGTCGTAACGACGTCCTAAAGTGTTGAACATTTAAAAATTTTCTATTGCGGTCGTTACAATCTCCCCCACTTAAAATAAATTTCGTCATCGAAATTTAAACTTACTTAATTTAGAATATCCGGATACTTGGCCAAAATCTCGTCTTCTTTTTCCCAAGTGGCCTCCTCTTCTCCATGTCTACTCCACTGAACTTTAACAAGTGAAATCTCTCTATTTCTCAGTTTCTGAACTTTCCTCTCGAGGATCACCACTGGGGTTTCTTCGTACGATAAATCTTTTTTGACATCCAGCAAAGCATAGTTGATAATGTGGCTAGGATCATGAAATACTTCCTCAGCATCGAAATATGGAACACGTTGTGAACTGCTGAAAGTTCTGGCGGTAGGGCTAAACGATAGGCCAAATCACCAATCTTTTCAAGAATTTCGAAAGGTCCGATAAACCTAGGCCCGAGTTTCCCTTTCTTTCCAAATCATACAATTCCTTTCATAGGTGCTACCTTAAGGAAAACTTTCTCCCCAATCTGGAAATGTAAGTCATTTCTTCTCTTGTCGGCATAGGATTTTTGTCTATCCTGAGCGACCTTTATTCGTTCTCTGATCTTATCCACAGCTCCAACAGTTCGCTCCACGATTTTTGTCCCCAAAATCCTCTTTTCATCGACTTCGTCCCAGTGGACTGGTGATCTACACTTCCTGCCATATAGCGCTTCATATGGTGCCATTCCAATCGTAGCCTGGAAGCTATTGTTGTAGGCGAACTCAACCAATGGTAAATGTGTCTCCCACCGCCACCAAGGTTCAGCACACACGCTCTTAACATGTCCTCCAAAATCAGATAGTTCTCTCCGATCGACCATCCGTCTGAGGATGATAAGCAGTGCTAAAATTCAACCTGGTACCCATAGCTGTCTGCAGGCTCTTCCAGAATTTGGATGTAAATCTAGTATCCCTGTTGGATACAATAGAGACTGGTACCCCATGAAGTCTCACAATCTCTTTGATATACAATTGAGCGTACTGGTCGAGGCTAAAGGTCATTTTCACTGGGAGAAAATGAGCCGACTTGGTCAAACGGTCAACTATTACCCAAATGGCGTGATGACCTCTTCTCGTCCCCTCGAGTCCCACCACGAAGTCCATCGCGATATGCTCCCATTTCCATTCCGAATCTCAAGGGGATTCAACAACCCCGACGGCCGTTGATGCTCGGCTTTCACCTGTTGGACAAAGTCATACATCTTTCAACGAACGAACCAATTGATCTCTTCATATTTCTCCACCAATATCCCTTTCGCAGGTCCTGGTACATCTTCGTACCTCCCGGATGTGCAGTGTAAGGTGGAGAATGGGCTTCTTCGAGGATTTCATTTCTCAAGGTCTCGTCCATCGGGACACAGAGCCTCCCTTTAAACACGAGAGTGTCATCTATAGCTATCGCGAAATCCTTAATACTGCCTGCCTGTACTCGCCCCCTGATCTTGTCCAAGAACTTGTCATCCTTCTGTGCCTCTCTGATTCTGTCTCTCAACGTGGGCTGTACTACCAGGGCTGCCATAATAGTATCTGTGCGACGCGGATGAGTCACAACTTCAATCCTCATATCAGCAAAATCCCTAATAAGCTGTTCTTGGCCAGTCGGCAAGGCAGCCAACTGACTCCTCGTCTTTCTGCTTAGCGCGTCGGCCACGACATTAGCCTTACCCGGGTGGTAAAGGATCGTACAGTCGTAGTCCTTAACCAACTCTAACCATCTCCTCTGCCTCATGTTCAACTCTTTCTGAGTGAAGAAATACTTGAGGTTCTTATGATCAGTGTATATCTCACACTTGCTGCCATAGAGATAGTGTCGCCAGATCTTTAGAGCATGAACTACTGCGGCCAGTTCCAAATCGTGTGTTGGATAGTTCTGCTCATGATTTTTTAACTGTCTAGAGGCATAGGCGATCACTTTCCCGTGTTGCATCAATACGCAACCCAATCCTTGTTTGGATGCATCGCTGTAGATCACAAATCCCCCGGATCCCTCTGGGATCGTCAACATTGGAGCTGACATCAGTTTCTGTTTAAGCACTTGAAAGCTCTTCTCACATTTGTCTGTCCACTGGAACTCCACTCCCTTCCGAGTCAACTGTGTCAAGGGACTAGCTATCTTAGAAAATCATTCGATGAATCTTCGATAGTAACCAGCCAAGCCTAAGAAACTGCGAATTTCACCCACATTAGTTGGCGTACTCCAATTTGAAACCGCCTCAACCTTTGCTGGGTCGACCTCGATACCATTGGCAGTTACAACGTGCCCCAAGAAGCCAATGCGATCGAGCCAAAACTCGCACTTCTTGAACTTAGCGTATAACCTCTCTTGGCGAAGAGTCTGTAATACCATACTGAGATGCTCCTCATGTTGTGTCTTATCTCTTGAGTACACCAGTATATCATCAATGAAAACTATAACGAACCAATCAAGGTACGGATGGAAGACACTGTTCATCAAGTCCATGAAAACGGCTGGTGCATTAGTCAAACCAAACGGCATTACTGTGAACTCGTAGTGACCATATCGCGTCCGGAACGCGGTCTTGGGTATTTCATTTTCTTTGATCTTGAGCTGGTGATATCCTGACCTCAGATCAATCTTAGAGAATACACTGGAACCCCTGAACTGATCGAACAAATCCTCTATTTGTGGCAACGGGTACTTGTTCTTAACAGTGAGACGGTTCAACTCTCTGTAGTCGATGCACATTCTCATTGACCCATCTTTCTTCTTCACGAAGAGCACTGGTGCTCCCCAAGGGGATACACTGGGTCGGATGAAACCTTTGTCTAGTAGTTCTTGTAGCTGCACTTTCAATTCTTGGAGTTCCTTCGGTGCCATCCTATACGGTGCTTTGGACACCGGTGCAGCTCCAGGTACCAATTCGATTGCAAACTCCACATGTCTATCAGGGGGTATCCCTGGTAGGTCTTCGGGGAATACGTCCACAAAATCCCGCACCACTAGCACGTCCATCGGGGTTAGCTCCGTCGGCTGTGTACCAACCATGTTTACCAAGTACCCCTGGCAGGTACCCTTCTTCAACATCCTTTCCGCCTTCAATGCTGATACAATTCGGGGTATGGTTCCTACCTTCGCCCCAAAGAAAGAGAAATCCTCCTCCCCAGGCTTCTGGAAGAGTATCTCCCTCTCGTGACACTTTATAGTGGCATAGTTACTACTAAGCTAGTCCATTCCTAAGATAACATCAAAATCTTTCATGTCTATCACATACAGGCCAGCCTCTAAGTTCTTTCCTTCAAGGTCAAATTTAACAGCTCTAGCCTTTCGTTGAACACTAATCGTTACTCCTGACGGGATGCTAACTTCTAGGTCATCATTTACATTTTCACATAGACTTCCAAGCTTAGCACGAAAACTAGCGGATATGAATGAATGCATAGCACCAGAGTCAAACAACATGATAGCAGGTATATTAAATACTTGTAACATACCTGTGATCACATCCGTCCCATGCTCAGCCTCCTGCTGAGTCAGCGCAAACACTCTGGCTTTCCCCTTCTTGCGAGTGTCTTCGCTCTTACCCTCGGGGCAATCTCCAATCAGGTGCCCCGGCTTCTTGCATCGATAGCACACCCCTGAACCATATAGACATTCTCCTCCGTGGCGCCTCCCACACTTGGGGCATGTTGGCTTGTCTGTCACGCCAGTGTCGTTCTTTCCCCTAGAGTCTCCTCCTGACTTTCCTCTCTTGTACTGAAACTTACCCTTTCCTTTCTCTTGGCCATTCCACTTTCGTTTTCCAGACGAATCTCCAGTCTGCGGGGCGGTCTGATCCAGTTTCATACGGGAAGCCACAATGTGTGCCTGCCTCACAACCTGGGCATAGGTGGGGAAGCTGTGAGCGGATAGTATGCCCCCAATTTCTGGTCGTAGGCCTCTCTCAAACCTTCTGGCCTTAGTCATGTCAGTATCCACCAACCTGGGGGCCCAACGGGACATCTGTTCAAACTTCCGTTCATACTCCACAAGGGTCATCTCCCCTTGTTTGAGATTAATGAATTCTGCCTCTTTCTCATCACGGAGCTCTTGGGGTAGGTACTTTTCCATCACCACCTCCTTGAAACGCGCCCAGGTCATGGCACGTCGGTCAGCCTCTGTTAAGGAGCGTTGATGAGATTCCCACCAGTGACCGGCATCCTCGGTCAACATAAACTCCGCACACGACACCTTTAGGGCATCCTGGAGAGCCATGTGCTTGAAAATGGGCTCTAGGCCCCGCAGCCACTCTTCCGCTGCCAAGGGACCATCTCTCCCATTGAAGGAAGGAGGCTTATAGCGTCGAAACTCGCTAATAACCTGACTGGTGGCATTAGCACGAGGCGGTGGGTTGTCTACGTTCTGGTTATTGTTGTGCTGGTTCTAATTGTTGTTCTGCTGATTGAGCTCCTGTACAGCTCTCAACAAGTCACGAAGAAGGCCAGCTTGTGTGTTGCTGCGTGCCATTTCCTTAATCAACAAAAATAAGAGTTGATTTAGCATTCATTCAACTTGTTAACAGAGGAATACTATCTCATGGATTTATCAAACACAATGAACCAATCAGAAATTTTTATTATCAACTCAAGTTCGACAAGGAACAAAATAATGAAGCTGCAACAAGGGTTCAAGATTCATAGCCCCAATCTCAAAGGAACCCATATGCATCATAATCCTACTGAATTAAATGAATCAAGCCTACTGAACACCTGACTAAACATCATCCAACAATTGAATAAAATCCTACTAGCTACAGCCTTAAGTGACTCTAATCCTTCCAAAGTTTCTTGTAGAAGTCATCATCTGAGTCTTAGTCGACCGGAGGTGCATCAGAACGTTTGGTCCGCTCTGTGGGCCGAGCAGCTCCCATGGGGTCGTCCTTCGCCAACGCCTGCTCATCATCGAGCCTCTCGACGAATCTCTTGCTGAAACCCCTGTAGGAAAAGGGTAGGGGCGGAGCCCCTAAGGTTTCATACATTTCCGTGAAGACGTCACCAGCAATCTCGTCCCAGTCATCAGGCATCGTCCCAATGAGACTAATGATAGCGTTAAATGGCGTGATCGGATGACCCTTCTTCTTTGCCGCAACCCACAATCTCAGCATCTCCAGGATATGCTGTCTCAGGGTATAGTTCATCGGCCATACATACTTGTCGTAATCACGACATTCCTGCGCAAGGGGTCTTCGGTGAACAGACTTCCTAGCTGTCCGTTGACCAGCAGCCATGTCTGTCGTACCAATTATGGAGAAAGGCCAGTTAGGCGACGTTTCTAATTCATTTTAATCTAAATTCGAGGACTAAGTTTAAAAATTTTCTAAAGGGGTACATAAGCTAACATCACATGCTCGAGCTCAGTTAACGTAGAAAGAGATAAGGTACCATGGATACAACTATAGAAAATATATATACATTCATGTACTGCACAAGGATAAACAACTTTTGACATTTCATAATATTTGTGTGCAGCAAAGTTTCATAGCTTAACTCTTCTTGTCGTATCCAGCCCTCATCTCTCAATGTATAAAACAATGTTCCTTCGAAAATAAATCTTTCTTTACCTTTTCGGAGTCAACGTAGCGTGGCAAAGCGGGCATTCAACTCAAGTAGTTCCTTTAAGTTTCCTTTTTTTTTGCGGGTCTACAGAAAGGTAAACCTGGGCTCTGATACCAAACTGTAACGCCCCAACTTCGAAAAGCCGGTGCGCTACGAAATGTTCTAAAGCCTTGACTTAAAAGACGAGATTTTGATAAATTTTTTTTCTTTAAAATAAAATAAAAAGAGTTAATTATTCCCAAATAGATAAATACGTTTCTTGGAAAAATAAACAATTCGATATTCGAAATCCCTACAATGCGAAAAATAAAGATCCAACGATCACTGGCAGTTTAAAACGTTCGAAAGCTAAACAGTTTGAGTAAAATAAATTAGAAGTCTTGATAATGCCACGCTTGCCGCCGCCACCACATCGAGCTCCTCAATCTGAAAAATGTTTTAAAATAAAGGGGTGAGTACCACGAAGTCATACTCAGTGGGGAGAACATCTAAAAATTCAGCCAACCATATCACGTGCCGTACACGCAGTTACAATCGTGTGCATAGCGAGAAGTAAATGTGGGTGTAACTAACGACACCCCATAGAAGATGGAAACTTGGGTCCATCACATAGTTTGGATGCCCCCAACGACATCCCATAGAAGACGGAAACTGGCGTCCATCACATAGGTTGGATGCCCCCAACGACATCCCGTAAAAGTACAACTAGCACGCATTTTGCAATTATAAAAGCACGTAGAACACATAACATGGTCAACTAAGAAGAACACTTTGCAAAGTAATCCCCACCTCAATTAGCAGTACTTGTAGAAATCCTTGAGCTAGAGCTGATGTGATAACTTGCGCTTAACGTGCCTCGTAAATCGCGCCTAGCAGAAAAATTAACATAATTTAATATTTTATTCTTAAAATTTGCACTTTAATAATTTATTCGGGTCATTAAATAATTATTTAGAAGTTTTAGGGCCTACAAGGTAACTTTGAAAATTTCTTTGAGCTTAATTTAAATAGAAGTATTGATTTGAAGGTGGAAAATGAAGTAATTAGTCTACTCGGGTTAATTCGAAACTCAATCGAACCTATAAGGGTTGAAATTGAACTTTTAAAACTTGATTTGGGTCTGGTTGAAAGAAATCAGTGATTTAGGGACTGTTTTGAAGCTAAAAAGGCACTTGGGGACTTCAATTGCAAATTATATAAATTCAATTGGAGTTAATTGAAGTAAAATAATAATTTTAGGGACCATTTTGAACTTATTTGAAAATGGTTAATAATCTAAGGGACTGAATTAAATAGGGATTGAAATTTGGTGGACTAATGGTGCAAATTCACAACACAAGTCAAAATTGGTTCTAGGCTTTCTTCTTTCTCGTACATACATACACGATACACTCGCAGAGATAAAGAGGGAGAGAGAGCCGCGGGTTCAACTGGAAAAAGGGGAGGAAGTCCGATCCCGTGGCTATCGGAGGAGGAGCCGCCGTGGCGTGGGGCAGTGGCCGCCGACGGAGGAGGAAGTTAGAATGGAACCAATCGGTTGAAACTTGGTGCGAATTTCCGGCGGAATCGGAGGTTTTCCGGCCAAAATTCATCAACAAACTTCGAGCATCGGGTTCTTCTACGCTCCATCATCAACTAGGGAGCGATGTATGGAAGAAAATTTCGAGTATTTGATGAGGATGCCATAGCCGAGTTCTCGGCTCGAGTTCTCGGCCCCGTCTCTCCTCCATACTATCCTCTTTTTTTTGTTTTCTTGGATATGAGCAGAGGTGATAAGGATGATGGTTATGATGATGAAGATGATGATGCATATTTGTGTTCGTGTGTTGTTTCGATTTGGCTAAACTTCTATGGACGATTGGTCGAATGGGGTATATTTCGATTACGCTTTAGGGATGATAATAAGATATAGATACAGTGTTTGTGTTTCTATTGTGGGATAAAATAATTTCTGCAGTGAAGTAAGAACTACCATAAGCGATGGAGAAATTAAATTACCTGGTCGGCTCGCTGTGATTTGTGCTGTGTGCTATGAACGTAGGGGTTGATTACTGGGAGTCGAAAGCTGTTGCTTGCTATTGAATTTTTGAATGATCACTGGGAACTGGATCTTGCAGATGAAGTCTCCTTAGGTACGGCTAGAGAGAGTTTGAGAGATTATGGGTTGTGATTTTGGCTGTGGAGGTTTCAATGTGAGAGGAAGTAAGTTTAGGGAGTAGGGAGAAGAGACATGAGTTGTGGAAATTCAGCAGAGAGAGGAGTTCCTATCAGTAAAAAGATTCACGTTTCAAAATTCCTCACAGATTGAGTTCGAGTTTGGGTTGGCCCAAAAAGAAAATATGGTGGGCTTGAAGCCCGATTAACTACTTTGGCCCGTAATAAAAATTTCGACCCGATTAAATCATTAAGTTTCACTTTATTTTGTTCTGCCAAGCTATATATATTAATTGAAATTCTAGTTCTAAGCGAGTGGTCGTAACGACGTCGTATAGTGTTGAACATTTAAAAATTTTCTATTGCAGTCGTTACAAAATTGTATTGCATGGTTTCGGGAGAATATGTAATTAAAAAGTTAGAAATTTTGTAAATAAACCTGAAATAATAACTAAACAAGAATTCGATGAATTACCTATTTGATCGTAACAAACTGTTAAATCAGCATTATGAATAGTGATCCTAGCATCGTCTAACATTGTTTGTGCAAGAGTCGGATCAGCTTCTACTTCCGCACGTAGTGCATCCCATACTTCTGCTCACAAATGCGTAATAAGATGCATGATTCTTTTGAATAATTAAATTAATGTATAATCAAATACTCTGCTACATATAGGGAAGTCTTATTCTCTTTCTTTGCGATGTAGAGAAACATTATTAATTTGCAGAGAATAAGGTTTTCTCACATAAAAAAAACCTTATTGGTCCAAGGCATGTAATTATACGCTATCTTTTAATAGATGTTTCTTCTCGTATTAACAACGTCACTCCAATGGAGTTCTTCATTTGATACGAGTATTTGAGAAAATTTCTTTCAGGATACAATGGAGTTCTTCATTTGATTCAAACAGTGACAAGTTTGATCAAACCGAAGAGAAACTCGGGTTCATTAATACTGATGATGCCAAATGTAAAGTATGAGATTTGGTGATGTTTTGATTTTCGGATTGATTGAGCGAATGACCAATTTGATACATTTATAAAGGACGTTTGTGTCTATTGGATAGAGATGCGTCTCTTTAAAGAGATGTGTCCCTTCAAAGAGACGTGTTTCTTCAATGAGATATGTCTGTTCATTTAATAGACACATCTTTTAACATAGAATCCCTAAAATAATAAACACAAATTCTACCCCGAGAGGGTGTCCTACCCCCTCGACCCCTGTCGCGAAGTGGCAATCATAAATGGATGCGGCAAGTCATTTGCGAAGATCTAAATGAAAATAAATATGAAAAATGTCTCACAATTTCCAACACAAGCTCTATGAGTGCAAAAATTGGAACAAATGGGTTTCTTCACCGATGAAAGGTGTTTCAGATCTTGATTGGCTGGTGTGGTTATGAAGTTGTATTTCATGTTATTTGCCCATATGCTTGAAGTGTCACCAATAATATTTGACAATACTTACCTTTCTCCACAGCGTATTAGTAGGGGGTGAAGTCGCTCGATAAAGTCAATATAACAAAACATCGTGTACTTTCACATCTAGTCTAGACAATGGCTTTCAAAAACTAATCTCTTTTGTGTTGTCTAGTTGTACAGACAAATTGCACTATTATTAAATCTTGAACAGTTGTTGAGGACCTTCTTTAATCAATTGATTGCACCACCCCAAACTAGCCATCAATTTTCATTTCATGGCCATTTCATCCATGAACTCCTCCCCGTAGTTGCCTTTGAGTCTATAATTTGTCTGAAGAGTTTAAATTTGGAGAGTATTATGATTCGAAATTTTTCAATTTCATTCATATGTAGTGAATGGGAACACAATTCATTTAATTAGTTTAATTGACCCAAACAAGGAACCGAGGGCTTAATTTTGCAACAGAATAACATAGTGCAAAAAGAAGGAAAAAAAAATGCAAAGTAAGCCTTTTGCCATGGAAATAGGGAGGATAACATCCTATGATACTCGGAGTATACAAAATTACGTCAAATTTAGCAATGTTCCCATGAAGTATGCGCATTTTTCATTATTCTCTTTTATGGTCATAGTATATCAGCAAGCCTATTACAAAAAAAAAAAAAAAAAGTGCATCAATAAGCTCAACCTACAGTTTGGAAAAAGTCTCCAACCACCATCAACCACATCAATAGAGATCAAATTTGGCCAATATTTTCAACACTAGAAATCTTCATTAATACCCACATGTTAATCACATCAGCAACATCACACAGAATCAACTAAAATTTGTGGAAGTGGTCTGAAACATTCGCTGCTGAACTCAAATGAGGTTATGGAATTTTTTATATTTGTGTATGATCCAGTATAAGAACCCATTCAAATAGGTACGTAGTACACTCTATTGTTACAAACTTAGAGATTTCCAACTTGTGTGCTGCATTTTCCCCTCGATTTGTCCTCACAAATAAAAGCGAAGCAACTTGTTTCTTATGACTACTAGTCTTCACTAGCTCTTGCACAAGCACCTCCATAAAGGAAAGCTCCAATAACACTTAGAGAGGTTACAACTCTAACACTATATTAGTTAGCAGGATTCTTGGATGGTTTACAAATCAACCTAACATCATATCTATACTTCCACCTCCTTAGAATGTATGGTAGAGATCAACTACATTAGGAATCTAGAATGTCCTACACTACCAAGAATTATCTACACAAAAATCCCGCAAGATATTTACAATAGAGTTCTAGAATTCCATACAAAGCAAGCTCTTAGAATCCTTTAGAATCCCAAATGATTTGCAAACTTCCAGCACTATTTTAGAGGCTTCTCGATATGGAACGTTCTAGAACATATATTCTTGACCAAGTCCTGCATGCTTCCAGAATGTTCCATTGGCTTCAACCTCGATTCTTCTTCTTTTCTTTTCTTTTTTTTTTCTTTGTTTCTTTTTTTTGGCAATACGTGGGTGTGTCCGATACGTAGAAATTTGGGCGTGTTGTCGCAGTACGCCAAAATTTATTTTATTTCCTTACTCGGTTTCAAAACTACAAATTAATGTAGAAGTGGTAAGTAAGGGTCGAACCCAAGAGGAACGGTGTTTGATCTAGTTGTTTTTATCAATTAATATAGAAAAGAGGGTTTTGTGAAGTTGGATGAAATTCGAAAATAAAATGACAAAATAAAAGATATGAAAATGAAACAATTGAAGATATATCTAGTTCTCGGGTTCGGTTGTGTCAACATCTTGTGTTTATCTTTCTCATGCAATGTGTACTATCCCTTCTTCAATTTATCAACTCTCAATTAACCAAGAAGCTCTGATTAACGAATTCTTCTTTAAGTGTATTAAATTAAAGTGAGTTCTTTAACTTAACATCTAGCTATTGGATAATCCTAAACAAGTTCTTAGGATTTAATGCAATGCTAGTGTGAAATGAACAAGAAGAATGAGTTGAATTAGATGATCAATTTCACAAACTTGAATTAATACATCTAAGTTGATTTATTAACAAATATGCACGACATTCGTTAGCTACTGTGGATTGGAATCTAGTGACAATTATGGATCAAAAGTTCCAATCCTAGCACATAACTTGAACTTAAAGATTAATTGATTCAATTGGCCAAAGTGAATGCAATAATCACATAAATTCAAAACGGGTTTAAAAGCATAACAAATCAACAAATTGAAGTAGAGAAATAAATAAAACGTTAGCAAAGAGTTAGAAAAGATAACAACATGATAATTGAACACAACGTCCCCCTCGAACTAGATAGAGAAGTCTAACTACTCATATATGCGGGTTAAATACTTATAACGGCGTAACCGCCATGTATCACCTCTGCAATATATGATAGATTATCTTTCTCAAATATGAAAAATAAAATAAGGAAAGAAACTAGAGAAGAAATACTCCGTTAATCATATTCATGGCCGAAGTATCGTCGATTGATTTTTCGAACCTATATTTAGGTTCTTACTTCCGCTGGAATATGAAAAATTAAGAGCTTTCAAGCTACAACTAAGAACAAATGATGAAGAGAAATTTATTGAGGAGAAAGTTGGAGAGAATCACAAGCTAATTCTCTCTACAAGTTGTGTGATTCAAGCTTGGAAATGCCTCTATTTATAGGCAAAATATTACACCAAAAAATATTAAAAAATCATAAAAGTCTTCCTTCACGAGTCTATTGTGGTGTGCTCAAGTTGTTTTATCTCTAAGAAGTCAAGAAAATACCAACAACACGTTTTATGGTAGGTGGAGTTCGCTGGTCAAAATCTGCAGTGGTGTCGGGTGTGACTCAGTCACCGCCGATCGAGTCACCGCGCGATTCTGCTTAGTCCGCTGCGGAACGAGAGGACCAGGGATGGTTGCAGGCGTGACTCGATCACTTGCGGCGCTGATCGAGCGTGATCGGACGTGACTCGAGTCACTTGCGGCGCTGACTCGATCACGTGCGGCGGTGACTCGAGTCACCCGGAAATTGCACACCAAGTCCATCAACTTTTGAATGTTCTTCATTTTGGTCCTTGACAAATTGCATTTTGGTCCTCCAACTTTTTGAAAAGATTCACTTTGGTCACCATACTTTTGAAAAGTTGCACTTTGGTCCCCAACAGTTTTGGCTTTGACGCTTTTAGTCCTTTTTCTTCAAATGGCCATAACTTTCACTAGAAAACTCCGATTTGAGATCTGGAAAAAGTTTGGGAATCCTCTTTTGATGTTCTTCGACTTTGGAACAAGAAAATTTGTAAAAACAACTTTTCATAAAATTGCATCGGAGGTCCTCCATATTTGATTCGCTTGCCTTTTTGGTCTCGAGTTTCCGTTTTCATTCGATTTTCATCCTTTTTTACTCCTTTTGATTCTTTATGACCCTAAACGCCACAATAAAGGAAAAACACATAAAACGGAACATATAACATTAATAAAACACACAAACACGTAAAATAGAAGAGTTATTTAAGTGCTTTTCTAGCACTTATCAAACTCCCCACACTTAGACATGTTCCCTCGAACAACAACCATACGACACAAAACAATACAACGATTTTACATGAGATAAACAACTTTAAACATTGAAATCCTTCTACAGATAGTGACTTGCTTAATCAACATTCTCCCGAACCATGAAAATTTCACTTCTTCTCAAATACACAATGGCTTGTGAGTGTGTGCATTTAAGGTTATCATCCCATCACTAACTGGAACCAAATGAAAGCTTACGATGTTCTATCCAAATCCTGACCCGAAGTGGTCAAATATTTCCTTTCATCTCTGGTGATCACACTCTTATTTTACAATGATTCCCATGGATCCTAAAAATTACTCAATTCACCAAAAATCATCGACTGTTAGCACTGCAAAGAAAAAAAGGGCATGGCAGGTGTTTTATCGCAAATATGTCTTCAATTTAAAGAGTGTTTAAATTGGGCACTTCAAACCACTGAGGAAATTTATTTATCTTACTTCACACTTGGGTAGCTATCACATTCCTTGCGATTTTCTTTTTTTTTCTCTTTTTTTTTCATGAAGAAGAAGAAGAGTTTTGCAATTTTCTTTTCAGCTTTTACCCCACAGGTAGCTTTCACACTACCCCTTTCATTGGAGGCAGCCTTCTTCACCCATTCGAGGTGACGGCTTCACACTCTGAGGTAGGTAGCTCTTTCCGTGGTCCCTCTCCTTATTTCGAACATAAAAGTAAAATTCATTCTCAAAGATAGGTCAATGCTTTTTCCAAACTTTTTAAACTCACAATAAAAGACACATTCACAAAAAACAGATACCATGCGATTATAACTCCGCCTTGCTAACAATTGATGTTTCCAGGTTACTTTGAGCAGGACGAATGGATAGAAAAAAAAGAAAAGAAAAAGTTAGTTTACTATGGTCTAGAAAGTTAGAAAAAAATCAACATTTTCAACCTTCAATTTGTGTTCCAGAGAATGATAGTAAATTACCTATAAATGTGCTCAGATAAATTTGTCAGCTGTGCTTGGAGAAGAACAGAGCACATTTTTTTTTTCGAGATCTTGTAGTTTCAGCTAAGTCACACAAATTAAGTTCAATCATATTCAAAATTTGCTATCTCATGCAAAATCGTCGACAAAAAAAAAAATCACACGCAGACCACAATATGCCACTCCCCCACACTTAAATTCTACATTGTCCCCAATGTAGAAATATAAATACCACGTAAAAGAGAAGAAATTGAAACTCCCCTATGGTAAGCCATGAGTCGTGCCGAGTGGGGATGGTAGTTGCACAATGTAGCGCTTCGTAGGAACAGGTCAACAATCCAAGAGTAAGAGACCTGCAATCAACATATTTACAGAACAAGAAAAACAACAACTGAATTTTGTTTTTTTTTGCAATGAAGAAGAGAAATATATACAAAGCGACTTTGGGAGTTGACAACCCTCTGAACATCTTGCAGGAGTATTCACATCAAATTAATGATATGATTCCATCAAGTCGATCCGCATGGAAACTATCTCAATCAAGATACTCTCTACAAAACAGTTTGACAACCAACCTTAATGAAAAGGTCCTCCATATCGCCACATGACACATAGGTATGTTTATCATTCAATAAAAAACAGCCCCACAAGAACCAACAAATGGGAGAACGTTTAGAGCAGAACATCCAACTCAGACACTTCTCAAATGAATGAGACGTAGTTTTACATCTTCGGATGGGTGCTAATGATCACGCTCAAAAAGTTGCTGCTCAATGGTTAGGCCATCGAGTTTGGTTTCCAACAGACGTTGTCGTTGTTCCAACAAATTATCAAACTCTCTCACAATGATTGAGAGCTGGCTGTTTCTCCTGATAGACTTTTCGGCCCTGCACCTAATCGGTCCATCCTTGAAGAAAACAACATGTCTATATTGTGAATAAGTTTGATTTCGAGTACAACGAGGTCCCTCTAATAGCTTTCCACATTTAAAGAAACTTTTAAGGCGCTTAGCACGTCGTTTGCGAGCAGATCGGGATGATCCTACGCCAAAAGCGATAACGTTCCAAAGGGAACGCTCATACTTGTCAACAAGTCGAACAATTTGAATCTTGATATCAAGTGGTATAGAGAAAGAGTCGAGTACTTGTAGAAGAGCAACAATACGTAGAGGGGATGACATAGAAAGAAATGAAAATTCAGTGCACTTTGAGGTATCTGCAAAAGACTTGAAAGAAGAAGGTTAATAGAAAAGAATACAGTTCTTTAAGGTCTACTGAAAAAGACCAATTTAACGCATTTGGGCGGGATACATAACCAGTATCCAAGGTGTTTTTTTTTTTTTTTTTGTTTTTGTTTTTGTTTTTTTGTTTTGTTTATTCCAAAGCGTAACACAGATGTGTTTCCAGAGTTAAACTCCGTATTCTACCATCTGAAGTTAGCTATTCCACATTCATAACCTTAACTCTAAATCCAATCCATTCGGATCTCTGTTCCTTTTGCTTAATTCCTCTGGCCAATTGATGACATGCACTTCTATATGCATTTGTGGTACATAAGATTCTAATTTCTCCAATAATTCCTCAATTGATGGTGTAATAAAAATCATTTTCAAAGTATTAGGAGAAATCAGCTTTTGATGAGCTAAAAATCCGAGAAATGCCAATAAACCGTCAAAATGGTTGTCAATGTTTAAAAGACCAATTGGTTTAGAGTGTAGTCTCATCTCGGCCCAAGAAATTATGCAAAAGATTTGTTCCAGAGTTTCGAAACCCCCTGGTATTGCAATGAAAGCATCCGAATACATTATCATTAGTGTTAAGCGTTCAAACAATGATCTAGCATGTACCTCAAAACCAATGGTCTTACCATACGCCTGTTTTAAAGGTGGTACAATAACGCCAACCATCATAGACCTGCGTACATATGTCGACCGAATTGCACATCCTATCGACCCACGACAACCTCCTCCGTAGACTAGCTTATACTTTTGATTTCCAAAGAATGTTCCGGTTGTGACTCTTGGTGAGAGAAGTGTCGGTTTTCCCATATTGATTCCACCAAAAGACTTATGGTTGTCAATTTCCTCTTTGAACTCCCGATTCAGGTAGAAGTAGTAGCCGCCATAGGTTGTCGACTTTGCACACTAAAGCGACACAAGAACACAAAAAACCAATTAAAAATAACAATATGTACACGTAGTTGTGATTGTGGCTCACATCTTCCTCTGGTTTTACGTCGAAAGCTTAAACGCCTTTCTATGAGTCCGGGATAGGCTTCCCATCCAGCTTTCTTATAGACTGGCAAACAGGGATCTTTAAAGTCGATTCCCAAGACTATATCGCTCGTTCCTTTTAAATTCACTCCACAGATTGAGAAGTTCGATTTGCACCATTCCACTAGGATGCGTCTCAAGCGTTTGATGGATATCATCCAAAGACTCCTTACTCATGCCATCCTTAATGAAACATATTTTATCTTCTCGATTTGTGGACACAAATCCAATGGAACGGTTACCTCAGTTGCAGGTCCATCGAGTGCATTTATAAGGCCATCTAGCACATTTATAGCACACATTCATTCTTTTTGCCCTTCGTTTCTTGGCAAAATTACTTTTGCCTAACCCTGGTGCATATTTAGTACTTAAAGCTGGTATTTCACCTCCTAATCGGACCTTTGCTTCAATCAACCAACGAATGTCCTCAGGCATTTCCTTTTCCATCAACATTTTTAACCGTCCCATTCTAGAATAGTAAATCTCTTTCAAAGCATTCAAACGCAGTGACGGATAATACTTGTGGATTTTGGAAAGTTTGGTATCCATTGAAAATGCAAGAGTTTTGAAGAAGTAGAAGAAAAGAGAATGCTTAGGTTGCCTCCTAAGTAGCGCCTTTGTTTATAGTCGTTGGCTCGACTATAAATTTTTTTTTTTTTTTTTTAGTTACGTAATACACGAAAGAAAAAGAAACACTGAAGTAATAAGATTAAAACGATCAAAATCAATAAGCATAGTAGATTACCACACTCTTCCATATTTTCAAAGATACTGAAGAAGAAAAAAAATAAGAAAATTTGAATTACATAATCAATTAATATTAAGAAAAGACATATATATACAAAAATATCACACACGTCCATACTATAAGAAAAACAAAATAAATAGAAAGACGAAGAAGACGGTGAAGAAGAAAGAAATTACCTAATCACTGCTAGAAAGAAATACTCACTGAAAACGAAGATTGTGGTTGTGGTTTCGAGTGGAGAATGATCTCCGATTTATAGTCAAAGTGGGCACTGTTTCAACCGACAATCGTGCATGCAGAGTGTGCTATAAAGAGTACGTTAGAGTGGGCATCCGAGAAAACGCGTTTGACGGATTTGTCCGTTATCAATAATTAACCCCCACTCTTTCCGTAATTGCTGCTAATCACCGAATTATGGGCTATCACGTCTCTTCTCAAATAATTGAGTCTCCTTTCTGCAGTTGTAAAATACTATCTTTCTTAGTACGCTAGATAAAAAAAATTGCGAAATAAAAACAAAAATACGAAAATTCAAAAGAAAAATAAAAATACGAGAAAATGCTTGGGTTGCCTCCCAAGAAGCGTTTTTGTTTAAAGTCGTTAGCTCGACTAATTTTTTTTTTAAATTAACTAATAAAAACAACTAAATTAGTTAACCGTTCCCCAGCAACGGCGCCAAAAACTTGGGCGTGTTGTCGCAGTACGCCAAAATTTATTTTATTTCCTTACTCGGTTTCAAAACTACAAATTAATGTAGAAGTGGTAAATAAGGGTCGAACCCAAGATGAACGGTGTTTGATCTAGTTGTTTTTATAAATTAATATAGAAAAGGGGGTTTTGTGAAGTTGGATGAAATTCGAAAATAAAATGACAAAATAAAAGATATGAAAATGAAACAATTGAAGATATATCTAGTTCTCGAGTTCGGTTGTGTCAACATCTTGTGTTTATCTTTCCCATGCAACGTGTACTATCCATTCTTCAATTTATCAATTCTCAATTAACCAAGAAGCTCTGATTAACGAATTCTTCCTTAAGTGTATTAAATTAAAGTGAGTTCTTTAACTTAACATCTAGCTATTGGATAATCCTAAATAAGTTCTTAGGATTTAATGCAATGCTAGTGTGAAATAAACAAGAAGAATGAGTTGAATTAGATGATCAATTTCACAAACTTGAATTAATACATCTAAGTTGATTTATTAACAAATATGCACGACATTCGTTTGCTACTGTGGATTGGAATCTAGTGACAATTACGGATCAAAAGTTCCAATCCTAGCACATAACTTGAACTTAAAGATTAATTGATTCAATTGGCCAAAGTGAATGCAATAATCACATAAATTCAAAACGGGTTTAAAAGTATAACAAATCAACAAATTGAAGTAGAGAAATAGATAAAATGTTAGCAAAGAGTTAGAAAAGATAACAACATGATAATTGAACACAACGTCCCCCTCGAACTAGATAGAGAAGTCTAACTACTCATATATGCGGGTTAAATACTTATAACGGCGTAACCGCCATGTATCACCTCTGCAATATATGATAGATTATCTTTCTCAAATATGAAAAATAAAATAAGGAAAGAAACTAGAGAAGAAATACTCCGTTAATCATATTCACGGCCGAAGTATCGTCGATTGATTTTTCGAACCTATATTTAGGTTCTTACTTCCACCGGAATATGAAAAACTAAGAGCTTTCAAGCTACAACTAAGAACAAATGATGAAGAGAAATTTATTGAGGAGAAAGTTGGAGAGAATCACAAGCTAATTCTCTCTACAAGTTGTGTGATTCAAGCTTGGAAATGCCTCTATTTATAGGCAAAATATTACACCAAAAAATATTAAAAAATCATAAAAGTCTTCCTTCACGAGTCTATTGTGGTGTGCTCAAATTGTTTTATCTCTAAGAAGTCAAGAAAATACCAAAACACGCTTTATGGTAGGTGGAGTCCGCCGTCAAAATCTGCGGTGGTGTCAGCGTGACTTCGAGTCATCACGTACGATCGAGTCATGCGCGATTTCGCCTTAGTCCGCCGGAACGAGAGGACCAGGGACGGTTGCAGGCGTGACTCGATCACTTGCGGCGCTGATCGAGCGTGATCGGACGTGACTCGAGTCACTTGGCGGTGACTCGATCACGCGTCGGCGACTGAATCACCCGAGTCACCCGGAAGTTGCACACCAAGTCCATCAACTTTTGAATGTTCTTCATTTTGGTCCTTGACAAATTGCATTTTGGTCCCCCAACTTTTTGAAAAGATTCACTTTGGTCACCATACTTTTGAAAAGTTGCACTTTGGTCCCCAACAGTTTTGGCTTTGACGCTTTTAGTCCTTTTTCTTCAAATGGCCATAACTTTCACTAGAAAACTCCGATTTGAGATCTGGAAAAAGTTTGGGAATCCTCTTTTGATGTTCTTCGACTTTGGCACAAGAAAATTTGTAAAAACAACTTTTCATAAAATTGCATCGGAGGTCCTCCATATTTGATTCGCTTGCCTTTTTGGTCTCGAGTTTCCGTTTTCATTCGATTTTCATCCTTTTTTACTCCTTTTGATTCTTTATGACCCTAAACACCACAATAAAGGAAAAACACATAAAACGGAACATATAACATTAATAAAACACACAAACACGTAAAATAGAAGAGTTATTTAAGTGCTTTTCTAGCACTTATCAAAATTGAGAGTTCGTTTTTTCTGACATGTACAAATTGAGTCTTTTTTTGGACATGCCAAGTGTCAGGAGAATTCCGAGAGAATGTTGATGTCAAATACTGGGACACGCCAACTCTGACAAAGTATCCGTGCTTCATCGTCTATTCCTTTGTCGGTAATCCCAATAAAAGTACTAAAACATAACAACATCATAAATTGATGAGTCATGTTCATCAAATAAAAACTATTTTTCTCTGTTTAAAATATACTGTTTATGAAACTCGACCTGACCTGATCGGTCGAATCGGAAAACCCATCACCCAGCTAAAAAACAAGGTCAAATGACCCCTAAAATATTTAATATTATTTTAATCACCGAATCCACTTTTTGATCTAATCCCTCAACCAGGTAGCTGATCGGGCGGAGTTTAAAAACACTGGACTTTAGAACTGAGTCCTTCAATTACAATTGAAAATAATGAATTACCCCTTAAGGACACCATCAGGCAAGGTATTTATAGAAAAGAAAAAGAATTGTCACTATAGGGACTCCTAATGAGTCTTCTAATTGTCGGTCGGAAAGAAAGTTATATCGGTCAATGGATACATACAGTGGCGGAGGCAGGAATTAATTGGACTGGGGGCCAAAAAATTCTAGCGTGAGATGTTGACGGGGGATCGCTCCGCTTCTCAAGATTGGGAAGAATTCATTATCTAATATAATTGAAAAAAAAGAGTTTACATTTGTTTAATTTTAATAGGATTACAAATTTCAAATATGTCCATTTTAATTAAACAAATCTAAGTGTCTAAGGAAGAAAAAAATAGACTATATACAATAAATTTTTCATAATTTCAAGTCAATTACCTTAATTCATAACGTATATATATAAATATTTTCAAATTAAGTATGTCTAACAAACTAGAATAACTAATAATATTTTTTATAAAGACTAATTGGATAAACATTTGTGTGTAAACACCATTGGATTAGTACTGATGAGGTTCAAGCAATTATTCACAAATTATTTATACACAATCACCTAATTACACGAAAGAAAGAGAAGGGAAAAAAAGAATAAAAATGGAAAAAAAGAAAAAAAAAGTGGGGGGTCAGTGGGATCCTAGAACCCCACAGGCCCCCATGTGGCTTCGCCACTGGATACATAGGAGGCCATCTTAAACTATGCTTAAATAGGATTTAAGAATTAAGAGTAATATTATTTATACACACAAAATTACAAAATAATTTACAATCATGTGAAGTGGAATTTCTTCTTTATTTTTATCTCACTTCTCAAGATTTAAAGCATCACAAAAATGTAATATTCTATACACTGGAATCTAGAACACATTCTCTCTCTCTCTCTCTCTCTCTGAGCTTGGTGAAAATGGCGCACTTGCCTAGCCTCTATGCCTTCCCGCTAATCAAGTCACCTCCCTGGGTGCGGTTGAAGGAGCCCTGTCCTGCATCTACAAATAATAAAGTCTGGAGATTTTAAATTTAAGACGATATCTGCACATAAAGGGTTATACATGCACGCAATTGTTTATCAAGTTTTTTTTTTTGAATGAAATTGTTTATCAAGTTTTATTATATAACTAGTATTTTCTCCCGTGCGTTGCACGGGAAGATATATATCCAAGATGATAAAATCAAGAGATTTGTAATGGCGTGAATTCAATTAGAATTCGCTTGAGATTTTTAAAGATTGAGTTCGAATTCTAGAAAAGGAAGGGAAGATTGAGTTGCAGATTTGTGATTATCCGAAATGTGATTTTAAAAATTCAGAAAAATGAAACTTTTGGCGAGAAAAGAACCTCATATTGAGTTCGAATTTTAGAAGAGGAAGGGAAGATTGAGTTGCAGATTTGTGATTATCTAGAAGCATAATTTTATAATTAAATTTTATTTTTTTAATTCAAAAAAATAAAACTTTTAACGGGAAAATGATCTCATATTATATATATATATATATATATATATAGATAATGAGATAATAATGATAAAGAAATATCCTTTTAAAATATTTTAACATCGTACATAAAAATAATATTGTATGTGGAAAAAACATTACTCTAAATTGAATAGTGGAAGATGGGATATTTCATTTTCAATGGTCAATCCACTTGCTCGATGATTTGATTTCGAATTTTGATTTAGATTTTATCTTTGTGAAATGTTTAATTCAGAATACGTGTTAAGTCTTTTCCCTATTACTTGTTATATGTTGAAAAAAATAATTACTTCTTTTCATATTTTCCTATTAATTGTTAAGTTGGGCGTTAGAGCACTAGCACTTTTACTTAACACATTTTTCAAAGATGTCAATCACCAATCAAATTAAAATATGAATATGAATATGAATATGATATGAATAATATGAATAATTTGAGAAGTGGAATATGGAAATTCATAACTTATTAAATACAATGTCTTTTAATTAAGTGAAATAGAAAATTTTAGTTTGCCTTTCTAATTTAAAACTAGGGTCTTTTAATTTTCATTTTTCTTTATCGACTCTCTAAGATTGAAAGTATTTTGTAATTAGAGTGTCATAATAATAATATTTAAAAATATATATATATAATCCTTATGCACCTTCCAGGGGTCGGAGGGGGCTATAGTGGGTTGAAGCCCACTAGTTAAAAAAAAATTGGAAAGTTTTGATGTTTAGTCATTTAGCCGTCCACTAGCTAAGTTCCAAAGCTCATTCAAGAGGTCCAACCAAATAATACAATTATAAGTTTATAACCCATTTATGTCCCCCAAATCCGGCTAATACTTTCACAATAGGTTTTAAATTTTAATTGGTAATTAGTATTAATTTCTTATTCTTATTAATGGTTTTAGGTAAAATGATTCATGATTAGTTTCTAGTTAGGGTTTTTACTTTTTTATTTAGAACTAAATCATTTGCGATTTGAGAATTTCTGTATCATATTTGGATTGAAAATTTGAAATCAAAATTGAAATGATTTAATTAATTGATAGGTCATAAGTTTAATGTTTAATATTTTGCCTAATTAATTTAGTTGTAAAGGGGTAGGGGTTATTATTTGATTTCCTAGTTGATTAAACTGATATGATTTATTAATTTAGTTCTCCAATTTGAAATTGAAATTGTAGTGGAATCGATATAGATTTTATTGTTGACAAGCTTTAGCGTATAGGGAGTAGGAGAGCAATAATTGAATGATTAGTTGTTGTGTATATTGAAAATGATAAATTGAATGAAATTGAAAATGATACCATTTTATGGCATTTTCAATGTATGAGAACTCGTGGGAACCAACTGTAATCAAATATATTGCATTTTGGAATTTCTTTCATAATTTTGCATCGTTTCAATTTAAAAGTGTTCTACTATATCCTCCTTCCGGCCCACTAAAATAGACACCCACTATTTTCACACATATTAAGAAAATATCTTAAATATCATTGGAATTACAAAATATTTCTTTTTTGTTTCTATTTTACCCTTTCATTAAATGACAAAAAAGTAATGTGAATATTGTTCCATCTTTGGGAGATGGAATAACTAGTTGATTTTTAGTATTCTAATAATATTAAATAGGGATACTTTAGTCAATTAGAAAATAAATTATATTCTCAATAAGAAAAGTGGACTATAATTTGGGACGTTTAAAATAGAATACAAACCTCTCTTAGTGGGACAGAGGGAATAGTACATTAGTAGATTTTTTCTAATATAAAATTAATTTTAAAAATGTTTCATAAAAAAATTTTGGGGTGGAAAAAATCCTACCTTCACTCTTCTTCAACATAAATAAGATCGTAATTTTCAATAAAATACTTCATCCATTTAATTATGAACACTAGATATAAAAATTATTGTAATAGAAAATTCAATAAATCAACGGAAAAAAAATTAAATATTGTGAATTTCTGATGCCTTACATTTTTTTCACGTTATATTAGTTCTTATTTTGTAGTCTAAAAGGTTTGGTTTAGTGGTAAAGACATTTCTTTACCCGTATTTGATCCCGATTCGAAACACTACTGCACCACTACGATATGTACTTTGTCCTTCGAAAAGTTCTTATTATATAGATATCTTTGAAAAGATAATTTCTGAATCAATCAAAAAGTATGCAAAATTTTTGTGAAATTATAAAAAATAATCAAATCGTGAAAAATTGTGATCAAGAACAAAGTTAGGGCAATTTTTTTCTTTTTCCAAGAAATATATATTCGATATGAAGCAGATAGGGTGTTTTATTTTATCATTATTTATACTATTGAAATAATTACTCTTATTTATTTATATATCATTCAACACTAGTCAACGATACGTATATTTTTTCTTCTCACGAGAGAAGACCTTATTATCCTTATTATTAATCTAACAATAAAATATTAGTCTTTAGAGAACAAAATCTCTCTGTAATACCCTGTCCATTTTCGTACGTGATTTATGATGATAGGTATGAACTTGGATATGATTGATATGTGGTTGGCGTGTTCATGACTTGGTTATCATGGTACGGAATATGATAGGTATTGAAACGACCTCCTGAGCAAGTAAGGAAAATAAGAAATCCTACAGAATGGGATTTACGGCCTTAAATTTATAGGTGACGCCAGTAAATCTTGGATTACGACTATAAGAAGCTGTGATATGGCCGTAATGAGATGAGTTCAGGACCTCAAAAATTACAGAGAGTTTGATACGGCCGTAAGAGTGATGTTACGGTTGTAAAATTGGTTTACACACTACTCCAGTTTTCGCTGATTGTCACGGTTAAAAACCGTGACCTCGACCGTGGGTCACGGTTTTTGACCGTGGGTCACGGTTTTTAACCGTGACAATATGAGGCGTGACCCACCATCTAGTCACGGCTAAAAACCGTGACAATCACCTTGAGTCATGGCTCCCTTTTGAGCTATAAAACTGTGGCATTTGGACCGTGACTCCATAAATTGTCACGGTTTTTTTCCGTGACCAGTAGTATGTTTGTCGTGGTTATAAACCGTGACAAACTGAGAGAGAGTCACGGTAAAAAATCGTGACCTCCTCAATGAGGATCACGGTTTTGGACCATGACCCCATATATGCAGCCAGACAACAAAAAATTTGGCTGTTTTATTCTATTTCTTGGTAATCAAACCACCAAGTATTAAACATGTTCCATGCAAACAACAATCTCACCAACTATTGTATACAAATCTAGCCAAAAATAAAGATAACAAAATACCAAGATTTTTCCTTAGTTTAGCCGTTGTTCAAACATTCAACTCCATTACCATAAAATAAAAATGTCAATGTTGATGCAAAAGCTTTAAATAAACAACATTATGTCAAGTAATTTGTACACTAATATGAGATAATTATAATATCTCCGATAACAGATATAGAGGCCACGCAATGAATGACCCATTACCAAAATCTCCCAATGCACTCGCACAACCTTGTTGACTAAGATAGACTGTCTCATTTTCCATACCCGGATAGATCGATAACATTATGACTTTTGCTTCAGGAAACTGCAGTGGACGAGAGTGAACAATAGTACCTGGCTCGACAGTTTCAATTTTTACCATTGCAATGTACTTTTCGTTCTTCAGATCTTTCATATAATGGTAACCCTTGTGTGCTTTCGAAGGAAGGTTTTCATCAGTCGTTGCACGCTTTGAAGAGCCTTCTCTAGCAGTAGAACATTTCTTTGGCAAACTCTGCGTGTGCAACATTCGCAGCTTTCCAAACAGTGGAGTCTATAGGATGCTTCAAAAGATCACCCCCTCCTCTGCTCTTGCATGCCACGTCATAGCTTCTGAAATTCATGGCACGGTGTAAAGTCACTTTATTCTCGGTCCCAAAGGGAAATATTTCAAAACCTTCTGCGGTACTCTGTGCGTTCTAAAGCCCTTCTTATGTGGATCTTTCTTTGTGAGAAATTTGGGTTCACTGCATACAGGACATTTCTCCTTCAATTCATGCTCTTTGCGAAACAAAATACAATCATATCTACATGCATGAATGTACCTGTACTTCATCCCTAAGCCTTTCAAAGTACTCTTCATAGATGGGTAGCTTGATGGCAATGAATTATCTGCTGGGAGCAAATCCTTCACCCACAAAGTAATACAAGTCATGCTTTTCCCAGATAATTCAAACTGATTTTTCACATTTTGCAACCCAATCATTGCATACAATGTGGTGTGATCCTTGTTACAATTAGGATACAAAGGTTGCGAGGCAGCCAATTTTAAACGAAGGTACTCATGTCTTTATTGACTTCGACATCAACATTTTGATCGCCTTCAGAATACATAGTTTGATCACCTTCGAAGTGATGAACTCCATAGGCGTCATTGACGAGGTTATTCAACACAGGATGACTCGATGGGCATTCCTCCACATGTACCTCAACTCTTGTTGGTAGTGCTTCTGGGACAAAAGCAGATTTCCTTTCACCATGGAAGAACCAAAATCTATAATCATCTTCCATACCCGGCTTTACTAAGTGTAACTCAACAACTTCAATAGGATGGCGTTTACCATTTCGGCAATGGTTGCACGGACATGGTATGATATCAGCGTCCAGATTTCTCTATGCAAACTTAAGAAATTCCCTCACTCCTTGTACATAGACAAACGACGTTCTTGGAAGCACACCCATCCATTCTTTATAAAGTGGGAACTCCATCGGAAAAACTTTAGTGTTCAAAAGACAAGTTAATAACACATATGCATTGAAGTTATAATTTCTTTTTCACCAACTAACAAGAATGGAAATGGTAAATATGAGACCTTTTTCAAATAGAAGGATAGAGAATCTTCAATGATGGGAGAACACGTGTCATGATAATGTCCTAATATGGCTTATCACTCCAATACTAACCGGTAAGGGTCCTAACCCATTCATCATTCATTTGTAATTTATGCGATGTGCTATCAAAATAAGTTGTACAATCATCTATAATATCACGTGTAAATTTCGACAGCATCTCCCCGTATTCTCCAAAGTGTACAATCTATGTGATATATAGTGTACACCCGGAGAATAACAAGATCACGCTATCGAAACGTTTGCACGCGAGATTGTAGTGATTACATCATATAATTTGATAGCAATCGCAATATTCACAAATGAATGACAAACTGTTCAAAAATGAGACAATTCAAAGATTAGTTTATAAATCTCAAACTATCCAAATGTTTGGAAGTTTGTAAATTATAAACAAATCTTCAAACGGGTACTCTAAGCTTGATGATAAGTGCAGTGACATGTATATAATATAAACTTTGTGAGAAAATATGAGAACAAGCAATTAAAAAAAGGAAATAAAAGAAAGAAGGGAAACATACCTTAGAAAAGCAAGATTAAACTAGCCGATCAAGAGTAGAAATCCAAATGTGAAATCGAAAATCTTCAAAAGCCTGAAAAAAATAGAATACTGAAAGGATTCACATGCAAAGATTGTTGAGAGATCATAATATTTTGTTTCCCATAGAAAATCTCACTTCAACTCTAAGCTCAATGATAAGTGCATTGACATGTGTATAATATAAACTTTGTGAGAAAATATGAGAACAAGCAAATAAAAAAAGGAAATAAAAGAAAGAAGGGAAACATACCTTAGAAAAGCAAGATTAAACTAGCCGATCAAGAGTAGAAATCCAAATGTGAAATCGAAAATCTTCAAAAGCCTGAAAAAAATAGAATACTGAAAGGATTCACATGCAAAGATTGTTGAGAGATCATAATATTTTGTTTCCCATAGAAAATCTCACTTCAACTCTAAGCTCAATGATAAGTGCATTGACATGTGTATAATATAAACTTTGTGAGAAAATATGAGAACAAGCAAATAAAAAAAGGAAATAAAAGAAAGAAGGGAAACATACCTTAGAAAAGTAAGATTAAACTAGCCGGTCAAGAGTAGAAATCCAAATGTGAAATCGAAAATCTTCAAAAGCCTGAAAAAAATAGAATGGTGAAAGGATTCACATGCAAAGATCGTTGAGAGATCATACTATTTTGTTTCCTATAGAAAATCTCACGTGAACTCTAAAGTTTACATCTATTTTATCTTATCGAGTCTTGAGCCTTCACAAGATTATAATTAATTAACCTGAAAATTAAATTAAATTAATTACATTTAAGAAAGAAGATAGAAATTTGATTTAGTATAAACAATTGTCACAAAGAAAGAAAAGAATGTTGACAATGCGTGGTTTAGATAGTATCATTGTGGTTGAAATCCCCAACTACGTTTACAATCGTTGTGGATATATGGGGAGTAATATGAACGTTGATGTACAAATTTATATTAAAAAGTGTACGAACACCTTTATTTATTTGGGGGGAAAAGAAGAAGAGAGGGAGAGGAAGAGAGCTCTAATAAATTAAACAATAAATAAGCAAATAAAAATTGCAAAGTGATGAACTACATAGGGATTATATATTGATTATACTCCTTTCATCCCACAAAGATAACATATTTCCATTTTATAAGATGGCATATAAACAATAGAAGCTGCCTTGCTTGCATGCAAGCTGCTGCAAGGCAGCTACTGCTGCTTAAAATAACAACAGTAAAAAAAAAAAAAAAAATTCATCCAAGCTTTGCAAGTGCTAAGTAAAAAAATGAATCTTAAAAATGGCATATTTCCATTTTTATAAAGATTAAGAAAAGTTCAATTAATATTGTTGCAAGGGTAAAGTCTGAGAGTATTTTTCTAATATACCTCTCCAATTTACTAATTATTTTACTTTAATAATTTTATTTTGTTGATAATAATGAATATTAAATAGAGATATATAAGAAAACTAAGATTTTATTTACATTTTAAAAGAAAAATAGTTTATCTTTGTGGGACGAACAAAAATGTAATATAAGTCTATCTTTTTTAGAAGGACAAAGTATACGCCCAAAGAATTTTCGTAGGTGAGTTAAAATTGTAGAGGCAAATAAAGGCCTGTGCTGTTGTTTTTGAAATGTAGAGGCAAATAAAGAGATAAGAAAATTTAAAATTTAAAGCTATGACAAAAATTTATACTACTGTCACTATGTTCACTAGTAGCACAATAAAACAACACTAGAATATTCCATCAAGCATCATCTGCCTAGTTTTGACATAAATTCCAACGCAAGTTTCATAGGAAACATTTTACAACAAAAAACCATAAACTAATGTACTAACATTTAGTCCTTCCTAACTGCCTATTTGCGCAATTGAATCTTGCTCGGTCTCAGTTCCTTGATAAGAAACTTCTCCATGTAAACCAAAGAATCATTACCGTTCAAATAATGAAAAACTAATACGAAGAAGGAGTTAAAACCAGTAAACATTATTGGGCTAATTATGGCAATCTACACCCCAACTTTGCAACTGATGAGAAAAAATATTTCGTTTCTGATACATTCTAAAAACAGGATCTAAGAGATTACATGAATTTCAGCAGCCTCAAGCCAACACACTGAAGTTCGGGTATGCTCGTCCATCAGAGGCCGCAGACTCCGATGAGCTGAATCAAATGAATGAATTCAGACTATTTTTCTTAGCGAGCGAGTGAGAGAGAGAGAGAATTAACCAATCTGCATTCAACACAAGCAAAACCCACTCAATCGATCTCTAGATACTAGATTTCCATCCGTTATCGAAGCTATAATAGCATATTGAACACTAATTGATTTGGGAAGATGATGATTATTGAAGCTATAATATACTATCATTACTTACCTCAGCCATAGAGATCGATTTGGGAGAACAAATTGATTTGTGAGGATGATTTCGAGTTCTTTGTTCCCTCAACTCAACTTGGCTAGGGTTCTCTGAGTTGGGGATGAATGAAACCGTGAATATGAGATTTGAGGGATATGCTAACTTTTTTTTTTATTTTTTTTAAAATTAATTGGGGGGTCACGGTTAAAAACCGTGACTCAGCTACGCGCTGATTGTCATGGTCCATAACCGTGACCCAACGTTAGAAACTTATTGGTCACGGCTAAAAACCGTGACAATCAGCGCGTAGCTGAGTCACGGTTTTTAACCGTGACTTCGTCAAGTTTCCTACTGTGACAATCTCCTTGTAATGGTGTAGTGTTATACAGCCATAATCCAGAAACTGAAGAAAAGGAGCAAAAAGTTTCAGAGGGTTAGATACGACCATACATTTTGGGTTTGCAGCCGTAAAAGTGTTGTTACAGCCGTAAAAATCTAATTACGGCCGTAAATCTTGAAGTGAAGGAAATGTGCAAAACTTTCAGAGAGTTTTATACGGCCGTATATTTCGGTGATACGACCGTATTATCATTGGTTACGGCCTTGAATTGTGTGGTACGGCCGTAAGATCAGAAGATGGAAGACACCAGATTTACAGAGGCCTTGTTACAGCCGTAAGGTGAATGATTACAGCCGTAAATGTGGTATTTACGGCCGTAAATATAAAGTATACGGCCGTAATTTTAAGTCGGCAAAAACTGTTGGATACGTTTTAAAACTGTTGGCTTGGTCTTTTCCTCCCATTTTCGGCCCCCAACACCCTAACACCCTAAAGATCACTTCCAACCTCAATTCCAAGAATCCCAAGTGTGGTGAGCTTAGTAACCATCTTGATCATCAATTACGCTCGTATTTGGATACCGCGGGAAGTAGAGGAGGAGAAGAAGAAGCTATTTATCCTTTTCCTAACTTGGTTCTCCACATTTGAGGTAGGTTATAGATGTGATTCTTATGTAGAAGGTAAGAAAATGCATGAGAGCTTAGGTAGGAAGTTTGATGTGGCCGTGTATCTACCCAACTTTAGCGCCAAAAATTGATATTCTTTGGTCCCCGGCAACGGCGCCAAAAACTTGTTCGGCGTTTATACACACGCACAAATTGAACCGCAAGTGCACGGGCCGTAATCAAGTAATAAAGTGGGACTCAGTTAAGAGTCCGGATATCGATCCCACGAGGAATGGTGTTTATAGTTAAGTTACTTATTCTAGCGCAAAAACACAAATAAAGAAAGGAAGAATAACTAACCTAATCTATACTACGAAAGCAATAAAGGAAAGCAAGTAAAATGGGCATGATAGGGAATGAAACTCGGGTTAAGTGATAGTTGGGAATCATGAGTTCAATCAACCGTAGCTCAATCAAACCATTGTCTAAACATAACAATGCTCATCCTCTATATTAGACCCGACCTCCTCCTATAGGTAGCTCCGCTCTCGCATGTCAAACTACCCCTAATCAATTGATTCAACCTACTACATCTCTGTGTTGATTGAAGATCAATCAATTGCATTAGGTTTCGTGAGAGTAACTCAAAGGATCACCTAGGGTTAGAGGTATATTTCTATCCTCTACAAGAACCTAGGGCGGTTGTTTCCACGGTCCAAAATGTGCCCCTTCTCTCGAAGAATAACACAAATTGCAAATACATAAATTCGGTGATCAACCGAATCATGGAAATAGCCCAAAAACAACCACACATTGGAATGAACAACAATTCAAAACCATAAATATTTCATTGATTAAAGCTAGGTTAAATTCATCAATCATCCCAACTACAATATTTAGCTCATATGATAGGAAATCATTAATACATATACAATCAATACAAAGGAAAGCAAATGAAAGAGCAAAACAAAGATTATAGACAATCTCCCTTTTGAAGAGTGAAGTCTTGTTCCTCCAAGCTATCCAACTTCTCTTGATTTCCTAGCTTCCAACACCAAGCAATCAATCCCCAATCACACCCCTAACCTAAAGAAGAGAAAGAAAGAAAAGAAAAGAAGAAGAAAAAAAGAAGAAGAAAAGAGAAGAAGAAAGCAAGAAAACCTAAGCTAAAACCTAAAACTAAGGATGAAGATATATGATTATCATGTGATTTGGGGGAGATTGAGAGTGTTATAAGGCCCCAAAATCGTGCTTGACTCTTGCCCAAAAGACCCTCAAGTCGTGTGAAAGTGAGGGAGAGAAAGAGAAAAAGCGAGGGAGAACTCGGATTTTGATGTCGATATAGTTCTGGTAAATGCGCCTTAGGTTCTGGCCAGTAATTCCCGATTCTGACCAGACGCAATATGATCTGGCTGTAATTGTTCTCTGCATGAATAGTGCATACCGCTTTCTGGGTTCAGTAGTAATTACATGGAGTTACGGCGTAACGTGTTTTACGGCCGTAACTTGGATTCTTACGGCCGTACAATATTTGCACGTAGAACTCCCTCATCTTTTGAAATGTTGCACTTTGGTCCCTGATCTTGACCGGTCATAACTTTTGATCCGAACTCGGGTGCGATCCGTAAAAGCGTTGGACTCCATATTCCAAGCTCTTCCATATTAGCCAAGAAACCTCGACCAAGAAGATCTTCACCAATATTGCACCCGAAGTCCTTCAACTTTGATTTGTTGCATTTTAGTCCCGACTTCGGGTTTCTTGACACTTTAAGCTCATTATTCCTCCTTTTCGTCTCATTGCCTCCACAATGAGGAATAGTACCTAAAAACACAATAATTATACATAAATCTCAGTAGAAGTTTGCTCCAATTAACAGTATAAAGATATAAATAAGTATCAATTTGGACACTTATCAAAGTTTATCAAGGCTTTATGTGTTTTCTTCACATATTGATATATATACCATGAACTTGTACTAGGTTATGAAGTTCTTAGCATCCTAGTATGATATAAATGATGTTATGTACCACCTAGCATCGGGTTATGTTACTTGTGACGTGTTTGTGATGCTAAAATGATATGGTATGAACTTCGTTAGCCTACATGAACCGTTTGTCTAGTTATGTCATTCATGTGTGATTGAAGAATTGTCTATCATGTGTTACATATATGTGAAAGTTTTAAATGGCCAATATGGGGGATCTAAGCCGCAATGATGTATGTTGGCCTAATGGGGGACCTAAACCCCAACTACTATTATAGGCCCGGCCAAATGTGATACGACGGCGCCAATACAAACACATGATTCGCAATGGGCCCTATATTTTGGAGTGTGGTAAACATTTGCATTGCATCTATGCCTACTGGGTCCTTGTGACTCATTTGTGTTCGTTTCTATGTTCTAGATGATGCCGCGAGTAGGAGGCATGCTGGAGATGGCGAGGAATCCTCTCGTGCTTGAGCTTCGTTGGTGTGTGGGAAAAGGGAAGGGTTTTGGGGAAAATATGTCTGTAAATCATATTTTGGATCGAACTTCCTTCTATGTATTCAAGTGATGACCGTCTGTACATTAATATAAGTAATCACTTTTGGAACTGTTTGCATGTGTAATTTCATCTCTAGTATCGTGGTTTACATAATTTAGCACATCGTACTAGAGAAGGCGTTACACTCTCGATATACAGAAATCTTATTTGTCCACGTTGGGAAAATTTTTTTTTGCTTCACATAAGGAGCAAACTATAAAATGTGACAATTCTTGATCATGTATGACTTCTCCATCTATCTTGTACTATAGAAAGTGACTTTTTTTTTTTTTTTTTTTATAAAGTAGTAGTTTGTGGTCTGATTAATGGGACAACATGCGTCAACCGACAATAAACTTTTTTGTGGAAAGTAGGGAGATGGATAGCATGGCCCAAACAAACTTTAATTATTGAAAATTTCATCACCTAATAAACATATGGACTCATGAGTCATGCCAATAGGAGACGGGGGGAAATGCACACTTGTTAAATAAAAAATAAAAAAAAGAAAGAAATTACATTGCACATTGTGCAATGCAAACACATTCCTGAAGAATTTAAAAAATAAATAAAAAAATCATCTGCACCCTATTAAATGAAATTTGGGCTAAAAAATGAAGCCTTTACTTCTCTATTATTATATATATATATAGATAGTAGTAATGATTCGTTACCAACGGATTATGCCAACACCCCTATTTTGGGAGGAAAAAAAAAGATGGGGTCCACACGAGCCCCCCACCATCAGGGACAGTTATGTATTATTTATCTCATTTAATGTAGATTTCAAAAAAAATTCAAAAAAAAAAATGATGATGACGTGGCGCCCTCGGGGCGCCACGTCACCCCTATTAACAAGTGGGCAGATGAACACCAACGATATAGATAGATTGTCAATAAATACTTCATCCAGTTGACCAGTTGTTTATCACTTCTTCTTGCAAGGAGTTGTGACAAAGAGAGTCAACAGTAGGTATAAATACATGTTAACGAAAATTCAATAAATCAATAAAAAATAATTAAATATTTTGATCCCTATAAAAAGTTATCAAGTCATGAAAATTTTTGTTCAAGAGCAATGTTAGAGTATATTCTTTTTTCAAAGAAATATCTATTTGATATGAAACAGAGACAATCTATTTTTCATCTAATCATTGTTCTACAAAACATTTATGATACTGTTAAAATATTTACTCTTATTTGTTCATATATCAATTAACACCAATTACTTTTTTTTTGAAAGTATTAACACTAATTACTTAATTATGCATAAAAAGTAACATTGTGAGTTATGAGTTATTGCTAAAATTATTTAGATATTGTGTTATCGAATTTGCAATACTCTGTGTGTATGTGTTCATTTTATTGTCTTGACTTTGTATGACTTTACGTAAATATCTTGTACTACAGAGTGAAAATTTCCTTGTCATTTATATGATCGATGGGACAAACAAGTCAACAAGAAACCTTTTTTTGTTTTTTTTTTGAAACAAAACAACAAACCTTTAAGAGCATTTTTAATGTTGGAGAAAAAAATCAAGGGAATATAAAAAAAATGAAGGGGCAAACATATTCTGAAATAATGTATGGGAGGAAAAAATTTGATATAATCATTCTACACAAAGGGAAAAAAATTATTTTACACCAAATGCATCATTTCCACGAAGTGGCCCATCTTTTAGGTTTTTCACCCCAAATTTGATCTTGTTTCTTTATTTCCCTCTACACTATTTCATCATAAAGGGTGGAAAACCTAGATTTGAGAAAACAAAAATGCTAAGTACATATAAATCAATATCACATATTTGTTACATATAGTTAAAATTTTAAGTTTACCCCTTTGGTGATTTAACATGAAAATTGGGGATAAAATGAAAAATTTTAAGTGTTTGTAGTATTAATTTTTGTTTGCTTATAGAATTACTCAATCAAACAATAGGCTTTTCCCCTCTATTATTTGCGTGAAGTTGAACAAAGGTGATGACTAGAAATGCTCTTACATTATTTGGTTCAAGGGAGAAAAAAAAACTCAAAAATATGATTATTTCTCTTACATTATTTGGTGAAAGTTGAAGAAAAGTGAGGAACCCATATTTGGGTTTTTAACCCCGACATTAGTAATCCTCAGGCATAATTAACATTGGGAAAAAAAATCCAAATTTGGGTTTTTCCACCTTGTTCAACTATATCCAAATAATGTTTGGAGAAAAAATGTAGAAAAAACCACTTTTTGGGTTTAGCCCATCTTTTACATTTTCCACCATTCCTTTTACCCTTTAGATTTTTCCCTACATTAATTATGTTCTCTTAAAGATTCATTTTTCCTCTCCTAAACTCTCATCATGATGTCAATAAATAAATAAATAAATTGTATGTGTGACATCTACAATAGATATGATAAATTTAGTCATCAAAATTCATGTGTCGACATTTCATGAGACTAAAAAGTGATCGAGCAATAAAAATAATTAAAAAAAGTATTTTCCTAGATACAAAGATAGCATACCACATGTTAAAGTGCTATTTAAATTTAACACTGAAGTTCACTTGTAGCTAAAAAGATTCTTTTAATATGTACTTTAACATATCCATTATAGATAGTAAATATAATCTCTTACTAACTTATGACACTAAGAGCTTATTCTTTCCAACATTATACAACAAAAAAATTTTCTCCTTCCTCTTTTCAACCACACACACATTTTTCCAATACAATAATAACCACACATTTTCTACTGGAATATCGTGCCCAGCAAATTACATACCAATCGAACAAGCCCTAAGATGTACTTTAGCCCATCCATAGTGGATTTTGTTATAGTAATTCAAATTTTATGGCATTAATTATCGAAATCTCAGTTTACATAAAAATTTTTAAAAATTATCAAAATTTCCCTGCAACCATAATTTAAAAGTTTGTAACTAAAAATAAAGCCTTTTTTTTTATATTTTTCACAAATCATTTTTTTAAAAAAGGTTTGTTTTTTTTTTTTTAATGGGAATTATGAAGGGATGATAGGGGAGTGGAATTGGATCCATAATTATGAGAGTGGGAAACCCACTCAGATGCCATGACCATAAATCAAGTTTATTCAATAAAATTTAACGTGAACTAGTTTTTTAACATGTATATGTAAGATTCACTTAATATGTTGGGAGGCCCTAGCTGAAAATCAATACTAAAGATCTTTTTCCTTATATGAATTCGATGTCTTGAGCCTTTTTTTTTCTATTAACAAAAAAAAAAAAATCTATTAATAAATAAATAAATAAATCTATTCAATAAATAAATAAATAAATAAATAAAGTGACAGCCCTAGGTGGCTGAATTGGTCACCTAGATAGCCTCAGGCCGACCCTGCATACAAGTCATGCCCCAGCCCCCATCCACATCTAGTATGAAACTCAAACCGTTCTTCCCTATCCAGCCATTCCCTACCCAGACTAGGAAAATTAGTCACATCTCACAATAGAGTTTGAGTATGTTAATCTTCGATTCATGGTTTAAGATTGCAAAAGGATTACCATCGAAAACCGCATGTTGTACGATGATAAAATGGCAAAGTTATCAAAACAATACAATATTATAAAGTATGATTAAATAAAATTGAACTATGAAGAATAATTCTATTTGTGCGCACAGAGTTATATATTACAATCAATATCATATAAGGACATAAGGTGAGACCACTTCTTTATTTTTATCTCATTTCATAGGATTCAATACATTAAAGATTACAATAACATTGTATAATCTTGTATGTCCTTACGAATATATGATATAGTTTAGGATATTGTATTGAAAGAATACTCTGTTTGCTCGTATACAAGTTTATGTAGTAATATCTAACCAATTTTTTTTTTTGAACAAGAATCTAACCAAAATTTTGTGATCAAAAATTACTTTAAAAACATTTTAACACGTTACATAGAAATAATCATGTACGTGGAAATCACATCACACTAACATTTTAACATGGTTCATAGAAATTCAATAATGCATATTTCATTTTCGATATTAATCTACCTGCTTGATGCTTTGATGGGACACTAATTTTGGACCTGTACTTTTCTTTTTCTTTTTTCTTTTTGACTGTGGACCTGGACTTTTCTTGTACCATTATTATTATTATTATTGAGATAAGAAGAACGAAACACCTCCGAGTTTTCTTGGCATACTATTTGTGGAAAAATAATTCACATTATATAATCATTTATTGTAATTTTAATTGCGATAATAATTGTGACTCTTTCCATGGTCTAATACATTTTCTTAACTGCATAGCATAGCATGTAAAGACGAAAAGAGATTTGATTTCTTTCCGAAATTTTAATCTACCTAAGTTAATTTTACTGGCTTGATTGAGATAAAAAGTGATAAAAAATAATAAAAAATATTTAAAAAGATTCCCTATCATGGTAATAATTTGTTGAGGCTATTCTCAATCCACTCTCCAAATATTTCAAAAATTCCAAATGCACCAAAATAGTCTAAAATCCATTTCCAACACTTACCCCAATTTATGGGGTGTGACTCTTTATCACTCCATTTTGACCTTGTTGGTTATTTACATTTTTACCATTGGATTTTAGGGTTTTTGAGTATAGTTGTTGTATTTCTTTTTTTATTATTATTATTATTATTATTATTATTATTATTATTATTATTTTCATTCCTTTTTCCTTTTTACAAATTTTCGGAAGGACATTAATGAAGTATCTTCTCTGTTATTTGTATTGTCTTTTTTTTTTGGAGAATTTTAAAAAAGATAATGAAATTATTTAAATATTTTAAAATTTAAATTAATTGTAAAACATAAAATAAAACAATGACTTAAAAATTAAAAATAGTTGAAAATATACATTAAACTAATAGAAATTAGTTACAGTGCACGTAAATTTTGGTGCAATGGGTTGGAGATGCATTTATAAAAATAGTGTGAGATTGTGAACAAAATTGTGTAAATAGTACAACAAAATAATGCAATGCGTTGGAGATGGGCTAATAGGTTTCTATGTCGAGACGTCACCGCCATTTAGATGATATTTTGAATATTAACTTAGCATGTTAAGGAACAAATTTTTACAATTTTTTATATATTTTAATTCATTCTCAATTTGGTCAAAACCTATCATATTCATATGTCTCGTGGGACTTATATACACTATATAAATCTCCGCTATTTCATTACATTTCAAATAAAAATTTGTATGCGAAGGCCCGACAAATCCACATAAAACATGCCCAAACAAAAGTCTTGAAGACCATTGGTGTTGGGTTTTTCTTTGGGGTGGGGTGGGGGGGGGTTGGTGTTGGTGTTGGCGTGGGGAGGAATCAAAGTCGCCACCAATAAATATGCAGATACTATTGTTTGATGCGTTAAATTTTAATTTTATTTGTTAATATATTATTTTTAAAAATATATTTTAGATTTATGACATTTTTATTAAAAATATTATTATGAAAAGTACATTATGGATAATATCTTTTCAACTTTAATGGGTCTTTTTGCGGGTGTGTAGTTTCCACACAACTTTTCTTAAAATGAAAACTTTTTTGCCCCACGTTTAGGGTATGTTTGGTAGAATAACCTCATAAGCTAGTTGATAGTTGATAAGTTAACTTATAATTGATAAACCAATTGAAAGCTTATAACTTATAACTTATAGTTGATAGTTCAAAAGTTAGCTGATTTAAATATTAATGTTTGGCAAAATTAGTTGAAAATTAGTTGAAAAATATAAACTGACCGAAAATGAAATATTTAAAATAATAATTTTTTTTACAAAAGAAAAATGATAAAAATAGAATAAAAAATGAAAAGCTCATGAGTTCATTCGAAAAGTTACTAAAAAAGCTTTTCAAATAAACTTTACTTTTTCAAATGAGCTCTTCCAGCCAAATAGAGCTTATTTGAATAGGAGAAATTTATAAGGTAGTTAAATAAACTATAAGCTAGTTTATTGTACTTACTAAACATATTTTTAATCAAACAATTTCAACTCTTCTGTTAGTAGATAACACTCATTATTTTTTGTTCATATCTCTATAGATGTAAAAGGAAAATAACATGATATTTAACTAAACAATGGAAGAGAGAGGGAGAGAGGGAGGGGGCAATTTAAAATGTGCCATTGAAGGATTTCATGATGGCAATAAGTGAATTAAATTAGTGTTTTAATTATTTCACTATTACACCATGAGTTACTAATTAAATTAATGATTTCAATTTAGACCATGACAAAATTTTAATATAGTAATACATGAAAATATTACTAAAATTTTTTAAAAATATTTATTATTATGTAACAGAATCTTAAAAAATAAGAATTGAAATCTAACAAAAATAAATTTGTTGAAGATCTGAACTTCAACGTCTAGTTTTCTCCTAGCTATTTTCAATATCTTTTCCCACTGGAGCATTAAACCAACAACTAATTCGTATTTAAAATCAAATTAGAAAGAAAAAGAAAAAGTAAAATATATCAACCTAAATGTGGAGAAATCACCGCAGAAGAGAAATTTGATTTTCCTCTATTTGCACTTTATAAAAATCAAGAGTGGTGCAATTATGTCGCTTTTTTCTTGGTCCTTTAAATTGAATTATTTTTTTAAAAATAATTCAATTTCAAAAAATATATCTATGAACACAAATGCTAAAATTACATGGAGGTGCAAAAATTGATTGTCTCCTACTCGCGTTTATGGTGATTTATAATGCATTTTTTGTCCTTTTAATTTAGTAAATGAAACCTATTACGAAATAGTAATAGGAATGATTTTGACAAAGTTTTACAAATTAAAATGTTATCTTTTGCCAAGCAAACATACTTACTGCTAGCGGTTATACACTGGTCAGCACAAATATTTGAATAATTTTAATTAGATGGATATTATTATAATTTGATATTTTTAATTGACACAGAGATGTGTTAATTTTTGATTGAGTGATGGATATATAAATAGTTATTTTATTATTTTAATGCACTTTTCCGTATCCAATGAAGATATGACATGTATTACTTAAAAATGTCAAAATAGAATGTCCATGTACAATTATTCTAAATATTTTGAAGTATTGTTGGATCTCAAATTAATGTTCTTCATAGCGTGGTGGAGATAATGTTTATGCGATTATATAACAAAATATATTACACATAAATTTTTCTGTAAATGTGAAAAGGGATTCTAAGCCTTAATTCAAATAAGTATATAAGTGTATACTAAAAAAAATATAGTTTTGTTTTCTTGTTTTGTAAAATATCCTTTGGATTTTATTCTCGATTCAACAACCAAAAAAAAAAGGTATAAAGAATTAGCAAAACATTTAGTATGATAATTGAGGTGTGTAGTTTAAAAACATTAATGCAATGATAACATATTTGAAGATATTTAATGACATGGGTAAAACCAGACTTTAAGAGCAAAATCAAGGACAAAATGGGGATGTGAATATTTTACACACATGCATCTCCACTTTTATATATTAGTGATTAGTAATATTTTGGCCTCCGACAAGAAAACCCAAGACACGTGTCCCTGGATTGTTATGGGACTGAGCTAAGACTTACAAGACCGATGAAAGATGCAAAAAAATAGTCACACCAATGAGGGTGCAATTTAATAGAATCTTCTTAAAAGCAATTTAGGCAAGAAAAGCAAAAAAAAAAAAAGTCCCAAATTTTGAACGAATTCGGTGATAGAATTAAAAAAAAAATCTAGAATATCAAGTTTCAGCTAAAACTCACATCATCTCTCAATTTAGTCGTGTCAACCCTATCGATTGCTGAGTTATTCTTATCTTAATTTTAGAATTTCATTTTGAGATTTAACAAAGGAATAACATCATTTCTCAAATAGTGTTCATGTGTTAACGTCTGTGAAGTACGAAAACTCCTAAAAGGAAAGTATTTCGTGTTGAAACGTTTCGGAAACTTAAATTGGAAACTCTTCAGAAATGTTTTGTAACCCTAAAAAAGTTTCATATTTTTTAATAAACCAGAAACTCTATTGAAACTTTATGGATACTCTACGGAAACTTGTAGGAAACTTTATGTTCAAGAAATTTAATTATTGAACTTTTTAAGTTTTTGAATTTGAATATTGCTTCATTCTAGCTGTTAATTTTTTGATGGTAGGGAACTTCAAATTTTAATTAGAATGATTTGATTTTGATATTTTGGTTATCTAATTCATATTATATATGTTTTTTATGTTGAATTTTGGAATTGTTTGATAAAACAAAATAAGGTGTCCATAACGTTTCGTGTCCTAAATTTTTCAAATTAAAATCACGTTTTCCCATTTTGTTTCGTGTCCCATTTCCATTTCCTTGCAACCTATAGGTTAACGAGATACTGACATTAATGAACGAACTAATACTGAATACCGACATTTCACGTAGAAATTGATAAAGGGATTCGAACCAATTAATTTTGTGGCCCTTGATGAAATTGACAAAGATATATACGTATTTATGCACATTGCTATGTCAATGGCGGATCTAAGACTTTTAGTCGGGGGGCTGTACTGCAGAAAAAATTTAATTCGACGAAAATTATTTATAAAAATTTTTTTTTCTATATAAATTTTTTTTTTTCTATAGAAACTTTGCGAATTTTTTTTGGGTCGGGGGGGCTAGCGCCCGTGGGAGCCCCTACATCCGCCTCTGGCTATGTGTATATATATATGCAGGTACTTTGTGGGTTTGTGATAAAATTCCTTTGCGTGGATTGAACACAAGAAGTCAATGGAGTTATTAGTTGCCCAGAAGGCTAAAACAAGAACACATTTTGCGAAAATTATTCTTTTTGGTTTTTATGCATCTCTGGTTTTGACGTCAGTACTTGCACAACTGCTGCCTCAAAATGAAGGTATACTCTTTGCATTTCTCAGTGTTTCTGCTAAGGAAATTGAAGGGTAATATATATATATATATATATATATATATATATATATAGACACACACATGTGTTTGTATTCTTCTACAGGTATCTGTAACAGAAAATTTTTTATTTTTGTAACTGTAACATCTCCAGTTAATCTGAGAATTATTCTGCTTGATTTCAGGCTTTTTCGTTTTTCCTTTTTCTTGGGAATTTATATATAGAGATATAACTTCTAGGCATCGAATTAATTAACTGCTTATTTGATCGTCTTTGGACCATTTTCTTGTTTATAGTTGGGGTTTAATTTTATTTCTCTTATTAATTCTGTATCATAATAATAATAATAATAATAATAATAATAATAATAATAATAGCTAATGGTCCCAAAAAAAGTGCCAACTGCAAGTTTAGTATGAAATAAAAACAAATAAATTCAATAAAGTTAATTATTGACCAAATAATAAATATAGAAAAAAATAAGTGGTCATATTATGCAATTTAAGTAAAATTTTGGACTAAAGTATATGTGTTTCAAACTTTGGTACCTAATTGTAAAAACCTCTAGAGATTGGGACCTTTGTGGAATTTACTCTAAGTCAAATAACTATAATGCACTTTGGGAAGAAAACAAAATAGGAAAAATTGAAGGAATTAATGGCAATATTTGATGGATTCCATCTATTTGGACTAAATTCGCCAAAAAAAAGGACCAATTGAAATATATATATTTTTATTTCCTATTAAACTCACGGTTGGCACACTTTTTTTTGAACCATTTACGCTAGTTTCTCTGATAATAATAATAATAATACATGAAAATAGTTAAGAAATCAAAGTCATGTGACAATTATTTTGTATATAAATAATGGATATCTATTTTCAACTTTTATTTAATATAATTGAAGCCGGGATAAGATAATGTACGTACACTAAATATACAATCAATCAGGTTTCTTTTACAAATCGGATCAGCGGCTACAAACCCGCGTGGGGATTGGGAAATTTCCGAAATAATCAATATTCCTAAAGAATTGGGACCCATGTTTTGATTATTTAGAAAAGATTAGGCCGGAGTTCTCGTTTGTTGTTTTCAAGTTGCTTTGAGTTTTGAATTTTTTATATATGACACTAAAATGCTTGTTCAGTTTCATATTTTTTGAAATGTATTTTAACGTATTTTTAAAAAAGTTTTGTAAAGAAAATTCAAAATTTTTCTGTAAAAATACGTTAAAACGTTGAAATTACTGACAATTCATTCATATATCTTCTTTCTCAACCCTGAGAACACAATACTGAAAAACTAAAGTGCAAAGAGAATAGTACAGTAGATTTTTATGATTTCTCATGTATGCCATGATCATTGGTTTCGTGCTTTGCAGTACAAGTTCTCGAAACAATATCGTCGAGATTACATAACAAAATCTGGAACGTTACGCGAAGATCTTGCATGGATGGCACAGCTGGTCTTAACAGGACCTTTTGGGAAAGAAATGTCATGGTCAATAACAAGATGACTTCGCAAGAAATGGTCTTAAGCAATGTGGCATGTGATTGTACCTTTGCTGGCAACACTGTGTGTCATGTTACGCACATGTATGCTCTTACTGTTTTTTCTCGTTTCCCTCTCTTTTCATGACTATATGCACTTAATCTTAGACACGTGATCAAAAATGGTGATTACAAAATAAAATCTTTGGTCGAGAATGGATATTTAGGTTTTAAAATATTCGGTTACTTTTCTTGATACGTCAAGTTAACAAAACCGGTGTTTGTAACGTGTATGCTCTTGCTCTTTTTTCTCGTTTACCCCTCTTTTACTTATTACGCACTTAATCCGAGACAGGTGGACAACACAGTATTGGACAATACTGAAAAAGGAAGAAAATAAGATAAAATATTCGGTTAAGAAAGAATATTTAACTTTTGAAATATTTGATTACTTTTCTTGGTAGGCCGAGTTAGTGAGTCCGGTTTTATAATTTAATTGATCATTTAGTAGTATCTTATATGGCCGCATTATTAACTCTCTCGCTCTAATTTTCAAAATTTTTACAGTAAAATATGTATTTTGGATTTAATTCTTATGTTTTGCAATGTACAGCAAGATGAAGGGTCTAAATTTGACTGGAACCTTGCCTGAAGAGTTTGCTAATCTTACATATTTGAAAGAGATGTAAGTAACAAAGTGTGTGGCATAATGCTATGTCCATGCCTTAATAGGGTATGGTTATTTACTATTATCTCTATTAAAGTGTGGATTTGTGTAGCCCAATTTTTGCATGGAGACTAAGAATTATCCAAATTTGTGTTCTTTTTACCCGATAGAGTTGATTGAATATAAAGCAAAATACTCAACCTTTTTCTTGTCTCAGAGATCTAGCTCTCAATTATATCAATGGATCGATTCCTCGAAGCTTTGGTCAGCTTCGTCTCATTACATTGTAAGTTCTTTTTAATGGGACCTTGAAAATCCGATCTTTCTGTAAAGCAGTTGATTATATTACGATCATGTTCATGACAGGTCGCTAGTTGGAAACCGTCTTACTGGTAAAATCCCGGATGAAATTGGCGACATCAACACTTTGGAAGAGCTGTGAGTTATATAGTGGTGCATTTGAGTTAGTATGTTATATATATCGTACTCGGTTTTGCTTATGATGCGAACTTAATTTATTAATAGGATTTTGCAAGATAATCTGCTTGAAGGAAATCTTCCGCCAAGTCTAGGACGTTTGAGTAATTTGAGAAGACTGTAAGAACGTGTCACGCGATCTTAACATGGATTATTAGGCCTTGTTCTTTTGAAGGGTTCGCACATTTTTGTGTTAAAATATGTGGTTAGTATTGTATTAAAAAATATGTGTGTTGTTGAAAATATGTGTAAATTGTACAGAAATGCGCGAACTCATGAAAAGAACGAAGCCTTAGTCTTGTTATATGGTTGTAAAAGTTATATATATATATATATATATATATATATATGAGTAATGATCTCCTACCCACAATGGATAGGTGTCACCCATTGATTAGTGGGAGGAGTAGCCCCACCAGCCCTCCCAATCAGGGGAGAACATGTATCCACTGTGGATAGAATATCCTACCCACAGTGGGTAGGAGATCATTTTCCTATATATATATATATATATATATATATATATGTATATATATTACTTATTTAAACAATTTCATATGTTAATATCGGACAAATCACTACAGCCTTCTTGATGCAAACAATTTCATGGGGATGATACCGGAGGAATACAGCAACCTAAAGAACTTGACAGATTTGTAAGTGCAAACTAAATTTGCCTTTTTAGATTTTCCTTCTACTATAGTAGTGCTAAGTCAAAGTCAAACTTAAATATTAACCTACATAAACTTCAAAGATTATTATGTCTATTTGCAGTAGGATTGATGGAAGCAAATTATCAGGAAAAATACCTAGTTTCATCGGCAACTGGACCGAAATTACAATACTGTGAGTACCCTATTGTTTTCATCGATCGGCGACTTATTTTGTCTTGGTGGTGAGCTGATAGAATATCGAATTTGTCGCAGAAATTTGCAAGGAACATCAATGGAAGGCCCCATTCCTTCTACGCTATCCCTGTTGAATAAGTTGAAAGAATTGTAAGCCGAAGTCATGTTGTATTAGCAAACTCTTTTCAGAATGAGCTGCTTCCTGTTTTCAATTGTTATTCAGAACATCGAAAATTTGTTTACTTTCCTAGTTCTAAAAATGCATTTCTGTAAATAATACTGAACGTTGTAAATACGTAATAATATTGAAAACGCAGAAAACATACCCCTTGTGCTCTCTCTCGTTCAAAAACTCAAATAACTAGATATTGAAGTACAAAGAGAACGACATGATCTAAAGTTTTAATCGGTCGAATTTTGGTTGTCAGGAGGGTATCGGATTTGAGCGGACCAAGCATGAGTTTTCCAGATTTGCGAAATATGACGGCCATGAAAAATTTGTGAGTATAGCATCATATAAAAAAATATATTTAAAAAGCTTTCAACTAGATGTATCTTTGTGGCACGTACGTTTCTTTTAAGTTCTTGTCGTGGTACAGGATATTGAAGAATTGCTCGATTACTGGTCCAATCCCAGAGTTTATATCAGAATTGTTGAATCTAAAAATATTGTAAGTCTTTTTTATTGTTGACATTGAGATAGATACATATATTGTTGCTTGTTGGATACAAACACAAACAGCTAATTTTGTTTACCTGAGTAAATTTTCTATCTTGAAATGTTTATTCTCGATCAGGGACCTGAGTTTCAACAATTTGAACGGTCCAATCCAAGATACACTTCAGCGATTGTTGCAAATAAATTTCATGTAAATATCCTACTCTTCGAACACTAAGTTTCTTTCCTTAATTAGCCTACCTTTCATAGAAGTTGATACATTAATTTGTTTGTTCTTTATGATTAGGTTTCTATCGCATAACTCACTAAGTGGTGCGGTACCTCGATGGATTTTGGATAGCAAGGAGAAAATGTAAGCAAAATTACTCGTCCTTTGTGGCAATCTTCATAATTAAAAAAAAAAATGAAAAATAAAAAGAAAATAGGTAAAGCCTTTGAATCTGCGTATGCAGTGATGTATCCTACAACAACTTTACGAAAGCACTACAAACCAGCTGCGAGTTCTCTAATGTGTAAGTTTTTTCTGCATTTTACCGTTTAGTTTCACTTGTGATTATCATTGCTAAAATATTTTTTCTTTAATAGGAATTTAGTCGCAAGTCATTCAAGTTCAACCGGTGACTCGTGAGTCCGTTGAAGCCTTTATCAATTTCTAATCTTATTTTGTTTGATCCTTAGATCGTTTCTTGCTAATATTGTTGATGTTACGACTTTTTGTAGAACTACATGGTGTTTGAAGAGGGGCCTCCCTTGCTCCAACCCTACATGTAATTAATATTCCGTTTGAAAAAGAGTGATTATTCATCAGCATTACTTCTAATGCATTTTACGTGGCTGTTTAACATTAGCTGGTGCACCGAGGCTATAACGCACTAGCATGTGGGTTGCCAAAGCTAAACATCCGTTAATGCCAATGTTTCATATAACCACTGATTGAACCAGTACTATGGATAAATATTATTATTCTTTATGAAAAAAATGTGTTTTACAATCCGATATCGGATTGCATTAAACACAAACGGTTTTATTATACTTGCAGATTATTCATTGTTTATAAATTGTGGAGGACCAACAGTTACCATCGATGGAAATGAATACGAAGAGAATTTAAGCACGGAAGGTCCAGCACACTTTGAGTCGAAGGATAGATGGGCTTGTAGCAGCACGGGGGTGTATATGTACAATACCAATGGCCTATTTACTGCGGTAAATAATGCTTCTCTGCCAATGAATGGTCCAGAATTCTATCGAACAGCTCGTCTCACCCCTTCTTCCCTCAAGTATTACGGACGCTGCTTGCGAAGTGGTAACTATACAGTACGTCTCCATTTTGCCGAAATAATTTTTACCAATGACTCCACCTACAGTAGCCTCGGAAGGCGACTATTCGATGTGGCAATCCAAGTAAGCTGATTCTGTTGGCAATGTCTTTTGATTCCACTACCGTACGTCCATTATATATACTTATGGTTGATGTTCACTTGATTTTTTATGCAGGGGGAGGTTGTATTGACAGACTTTGACATTACGAAGGAAGCAAACGGCGTCAGGAAAGGCATTTATAGGGATTTTAACGTCCAAGTTAACGGAAGTACACTTGAGATCCATTTGTACTGGAGAGGGAAGGGAACCACGGCCATCCCCGACCGAGGGGTGTATGGACCCTTGATATCTGCAATAGCTGTAACACCAAGTTAGTATATCTGCGAATTTTGCGATCCACTAATTTTTTTTTTTTCCTTTTATCGCCTCGGAGTGAGACTTTCTCTCAATCTTGCAGATTTTGACCCTAGTACTGGAGTGCTGTCTGCTGGATCTATTGCAGGAATTGTAGTTGCTTCATGTGTGGTTGTGTTTCTCGTTTTAGCGGCACTTTGGATGAAAGGTTATCTCGGAGGAAAAGACACCGAAGATCCAGGTTAAAAACCCAAAAATCCTAACTTCTCTTCTTCGTACTTTTTTCGAAAGCATTCGTAGTGGTCCAAGATTACTGAGACTCTATATTTGTAACCAATCGGCATTGAGAATCTATATTGTTATTTCATTTTTGCTTATACAAAGCGTATTCACATGAGAACTTTATGTTATTTTTTCGAGACAGAGCTTCGAGGCCTTGAACTTCAGACCGGCCGCTTTACTCTAAGACAAATCAAAGCTGCTACAGACAACTTCGATCGCGCTAACAAGATCGGAGAAGGAGGATTTGGCCCCGTTTACAAGGTAATTTATCATCGATTTGATCTCTCCAAATAACTTTTCAAAAATCTAGAATTAACATCCTTGTACATAATCTCGTCTTGTTTCTGTAGGGTGTGCTGTCAGATGGGACGATCATTGCCGTTAAGCAACTCTCCTCCAGATCAAAGCAAGGAAACCGTGAATTTGTCAATGAAATAGGCATGATATCAGCTCTACAACACCCCAACCTAGTAAAGCTCTTTGGGTGTTGCATAGAATCAAATAACTTGCTGCTCATATATGAATACCTTGAAAATAATTCCCTCGCTCGAGCACTATTCGGTAAATACTACGCCAACATATCTATCAGTCAAAAAAATATCACATCGACCTTAATTTCTTCTTGCCTTTCAATTTCACATGTTCTTCTGTTCAGGTGACGATGATCAACGGTTAAACCTCGACTGGTCTACACGAAAGAAAATATGCTTGGGAATAGCTAAAGGTCTAGCATATCTTCACGAGGAATCTCGGTTGAAAATCATCCATAGAGACATAAAGGCTGCCAATGTGCTTCTCGACAAGAATTTAAATGCTAAGATATCAGACTTTGGTTTGGCTAAGCTTCATGAAGAAGAAAACACCCACATCAATACGCGAATTGCTGGAACAATGTGAGTCGTCCTTTCCTCACTTTATTCTTAATCTGGTACATAGTTCCGTTGAAACTATGGGGACTTGTATTTTAATTTATATACACTTAATCTTTATCTAACAAAATAATCGAAGTTTTCGTATCTTTTCAGAGGTTATATGGCTCCTGAGTATGCAACGAGGGGTTATTTGACAGACAAAGCAGACGTCTATAGCTTTGGGATAGTTGCTTTGGAAATTGTTAGCGGCAAAAGCAATGCTAGCTCCCGACCAAAAGGGGAGTTTGTCTATCTTCTCGATTGGGTAATTCTTCATTTACGCCTTTTGATGTAGACATATATTTATCTTTGTTATTCGTTTTGAGTCTATTTGGTGAGGCTAGTTTAAAACAACGTTGGAGAATATATAGTTCAAAATGCATGCGCACTTATTTGATTTTTAGATTCTAATAATCTATTTCTCTCTTATTGCATTTGCGAATGTGAAGGCTTACGTGTTACAAGAGCAAGGTAACCTTTTAGAGCTCGTGGACCCCATCCTCGGCTCAAAGTATTCTAAAGAAGAGGCGACCCAAATGTTAGATATATCACTATCGTGCGCAAATCCATCTCCTTCGCTCAGACCACCCATGTCGTCCGTGGTAAGAATGCTCGAAGGCAAACTTGAGGTTCCACCATCAAAAATCATTCATCGTACGCCAAGCGACGAGATTAGATTTAAAGCCTTTGAGAGACTCTCGCAAGACAGCCAAACACATACGTCATCACACTCTCAGGATAGCAAGGAGCAAAGGAGCATCTGCATCTCGGCTGATGGGTCGTGGATTGCTTCGTCGATCTCTTTGTTAAGTAAGGATGAAAGACGGGATTACTTTTCAGCAAGTGCGAATGTAAATTTAGATTGAATGGTGATGGATGGTCAGGAATTGGAAGGCTCATTTCCTCTGTCTAGAAGGCTAGATAAGCACAAATGCATTTCTTTGATATTTGTCTCTTGTTAACACTTTTTTAACAGTTTTCTCCACGAGGATTATGATGATTACTAGATTTCGTTGTTTTTGCAACAGATGTAGCAATTGGAAATCAGATTCTAATTTCTTTATGTAGAAAATTTTGTTTTGAGAGAGAGACCTATGGACTTTGTATAGAAATAGAGTATTTGATCTCACGTCGATTTTTTGTAACAAATAAATAAATAAATGAATAAATAAAACAAACAAACCTTTAGTGCAGACAAGATACACTTACTAAAAATGGATAAAAGTTACGCATGGACCTTCGCTATATATATAGCCCAAGTTGTTCGTGATCTTTGTATTCAAGTTGTGATATTTTACACAATTGTTTTAGGTTAATTTGTCCTTAACTCCTGTTCGAAGATTTAATAGTCCAGAATTAATTCCAAGGCGTTTTCCTCCAAGAAAGAGAGATTTGGCATCTTCCTAGAAGTTTAAAGTTGACTGCTGTGGGTTACTATGATTCGAATTTTGTCACGTTCATTCATATGTTGTGAATAGAAAAAAAATTCACTTAGTTAGTTTAGTTATCCAAACAATGGACCAGGGGCTTAATTTTGCAAGATAATAACGTATCCAAACTAGGGGTGGGCATCTGAACTGCCAACCGGCCAACCCCGAGTCCATTCAGGTTAGATTCGCCAATCGGCGGGTCGGTTTTCGGGTTGCCAAAAAAAAAAAAATTAATTGTACAGTCATCAACCCGACCCATCTTGAGTTGGGTAGGTCAATTTTGGGTCATCGAACCATCAGTTCGGTTTCGACTCAAATCGGGTCGATTTTGGGTCGGCCCAAAAACCAACCTGACTAACCCAATACCCCGTCCTAATCGCAACCACAAAAAGTAAAATAAAAAAAAAAAAAAGTAAAAAATAAAAATAAAAATAAAAATAAAGAACTATCAAAGCAAACATTTAGCCATGAAAATAGGGAACTTTGTGCAAACTCAATACTCGGAGTACGCGAAATTACATCAAAGTTTATTGTATCCACATGAAGTATGCGCATTTTCAATTGTTCTCTTCTATGGTCATAATTAATCAGCGAGCCCATACATTGAAACAAAACACATTCCACACATTTTGAACAACCTATAGGTTTGAAAAAGTTTCCCAAACCGACATTATTAGAGATCAGATTTGACCAATATTTTTCAATACTGGAAATCTTCATTCGCCAGTTGTTAATCTTATAAAAAACATTACACAAACACAAATCACTTTTAATGATTCCATGGCGCAGTCTTTCATCATAACGAAGTTTAGCATCGATCTAAATTTGTTAGATTAATATGAAACATTTGCTGCTGAATTGAATTCAAATGAGGATATGAGCTTTTCGCTTTCATATTTGTTAGTGAAGAAATCGAAACCATTCAGATAGGTGATACACTCTATTGTCACGGACTTGGAGATTTCTAACCTCCTTGTTGTCTTTGCCCCACAGTTCATCCTCACAAATACTAGCAAAGCAACTTATCACTACTAGTTCTCACACAAGCACCTCCGTTAATGAAAGCTCCAACAACACTTCGAGTACAATAACACTTCATTACTTGAGAGAGTTCTTGGATGATTTACAAATGAGCTTAATATGCTATCTATACTTCCACCTCCTTATAATGGACAGTAAAGATTATCTTGATCTATGGACCTTATCTATGGGCCTACATTATGCGCCTAAAATGTCATGCACTATCTAGAATTATCGTACAATAAAGTTCTCTAGAATTCCATACAAAGCAAGTTTTTAGAATCCTCTAGAATGAGCTTCCTTTAACGGTCGAACTTGGGACCTTCCAGAATGTATATTCTTGACCACAAGTCTCGCATGCTTCCAGAATGTTCCATTGGCTTCAACCTCGATCTGTATGTGTCGCAAGCCTTCAGCAAGGCCCTCTGTCTATCATTTGGGCATGAACCCTTGGCTTCGATAATTGGTGACTTAGTCCTCCATCCATGCATTTGTATGCCCATCATAACCCACGTCTTACACATCTTTAGTCCTGCGGACATTCACTATAAGAAGGTGATCCAAAATTCAGCCCAAGTGTTGAGGCCCAGTAAAAGGCAAAAGGAAGCTGATGCTATAAAAGCCCAATCAAGAAGCCCAGCTAAGTGGAAGACGGGCCCGAGCCCATTCATAGCAAGCTAAAGGCGTGTTTGTTAAGGAAATCAAGAACACTCTCAAGAAACATCCCAGCAGTTGATCTCTAACAACTTTAGATTAGAGTCATTGGTTGCAGTTGTCTAAAAAGGGTCATACCCTCAATTGTTCAGCATTCATTCATTCAACCTACTCAGTCTCTCTCATTCAAAAAGAACCCTAGTTTTATATCTATTCTCTGAAAATCCTCTTTGTAAGCTTTTAAAGGATAGATTAGATCTAAGGTTTCAGTGTTGTAGTAGCATCTCTTTGTGAGATCTTCTGAGGTTTCTTCATGAAATAATTTTTACAGGTTGTAATTTTTCATTCATCCATGGAAGTAGTGCTTTTTTATTTAGATCTGAGTTGGTTTAACTCTACATTCATTAGCAAAACTAGCAATACAAGAAGACACTATGCTGCCTTGGCAGCAAAGAGTAAAGCCAACGGATCTCTGTGACTTAGTATCAAGTGTTTGCATCTCAACAACCCCACGTGTAAAGAATGTCTTCCCATCAAATGGGCATTGAGCTTCCGCACATATCCCTCGACACAGCAGTCTAAACACCTTATTTTGTTTAGTCTCTACTGGCTGGGAGTTCTACAAGCTCACTTGTGACTGGGTTGTACACAATAGTTAGGTTACCGTATGGGGCTGTTGCCAAACAAATAAAGTCTTTACATGAATTCACTACGGGCATGCTTGACTGAAGGGTGAAAAAGGTGGTGGAATTTCAATTCCATGAGATTCAAATTCCTTGATTTCAAGAAAAATGGCCACTTTTTTTCCCTTGGGTTGAATTTGAATTCCATAGAAAATATAATGTTTGATTGGAAAATGAAATTTTTTTGTGAAAAATGTTTTCTACTATATTTTCCACCCCAATCAAATACAACTGTGAAATCATACTAGTGTAAAAAAATATATGAGATAAAAGATTATGCTAGTTGAAATATAATGCGGAAATATTATTGAAACTGTTGTTGTAAAAATAAGGTTACAATCACTCCTTTATATAGGAGGAGAAACCTATCTCAACTAGGAAAATAAATAATTAGAATCCTAACTAAACTAGGAAAATAACTAAACAAGGAAAGAAATAAATCCTAAACTAATTAGAATTATATTCTAAATAAAACACTTTCCAACACTCCCCCTCAAGTTGATGCATCCACACAGCAGCAACTTGGGCTCCTCCTCAAGTTGATGCATCCACAGAGCAGCAACTTGGACGATAATGTATGGAATGGTGAATTGTAGACTGGTAGGATAGTCGACTACTTATGACCTGTTGTCAACTCTGATTGCACTCCACTTCAAATGGTAGTCAATTCTGATTGCAACTCTAAGTAGCAAAAACTCCACCTTTCTTCCAATTTCAAGTGGTTAAGTCCTCCCCTAGCATAGATCAGAATTGTCTGGTCCTTCCATACTCAAGTAAAGGCCTAGGTCAACCTGAGAAAGCTAGGGTTAAATGTAGAAAACCATGATCTGCCGATTCCCATAAAGCACCAAAAAGACTGAGCCAACTAAACTGAAACGTTGCACAGTTCTACGAGAGGTCATCGGAAGTCTCTGACAGTCACGTAAATCTTCCAACGCACCAAAAAGGCTAGTCAACCGAGAAGGATTGGTTACTTAGCTCTGAGTAGGCCGTTGATCATTAATAAGGCAATTTAAGAGTTTGAACATCACATACAAAAGATCGATCATAAAACACCCCAATAGCAGTCCTGATCAAAGATAGCATCCCAAAACATAATCACAAAGATTGAGACCTTAAAGAGATCATCTAGACAACGAGAGGATGAACTAAAGGGTCATTCGCAAGAATTCTAAATCGAAAAATAATTCTTCAAAACTTCAGAACCAATTTGTCAATTTTAAAGTTTTGAAAAAGGCTAAAGTGATTTAAGCAATCCCAAGAGCAACGAGGACCAAGTCTTCAAATCCTCAACAATTCTTAAGAGAGAATCTGAATTTTAAACCTCCTTCCTTCGTTATTTTACCTGCAGCCCACAAAACATACTAATCAAGACCCAAAATAATGACCTAACAATTTCAATAGCCCAAATAAGAGAAGAAACCCAACCAATAATCGGCAACAAGCGAGCAGCCAAATAGAAACCTCGATTACGGAAAAGAAAAGAAGAGAAAGTAACGAGCCAAAGAACAACCCGAGGTCACGGAGGCTCGCCCTCGAGGTCGGCGAAGGTAGCAGAGAGTCGCCGAGATCAAAGCGACTTGAAATAGGTGCGAAGCCACTAAGAAAAGATAAGACCGGACCCAAAATCGTGAAGTCCATTACCTGGGAAGGGAGTTTCCGTCGATGGTGAAGTCGTCGAGGGTCGGCGGTGGTTGGGCTTGCCGAGAGGTCACTGAATTTGCATGTTACCTTCAATCGCGAGTTTTAGTCACCGATGCTACAAGATGCGAGGGTTTGGGTTTCTCAATTTGGGATTTTTTCGATTTAGGGTTTCAATTTGGAATTCTATTTTTCAAATCCAATCTCGAAACCCTAATTAATGGGTAGAGGGTCATTTCACACGAAAAATTCAGAGACAAGGCGGACGGCTGACGTGACATCGTAGGAGAACCAAGATCTGAAAGCCTTACGCTCTGATACCAAGTTGAAATATAATGCGGAAATATTATTGAAACTATTGTTGTAAAAATAAGATTACAATCACTCCTTTATATAGGAGGAGAAACCTATCTCAACTAGGAAAATAAATAATTAGAATCCTAACTAAATTAGGAAAATAACTAAACAATGAAAGAAATAAATCCTAAACTAATTAGAATTATATTCTAAATAAAACACTTTCCAACAGTCTTCGTGTAAACTTTTTTCCTAGGAAGCAGGATACTTCGTCGAAGCTAGCGTGTCGTGTCGGACACCGACACTCTCCCGACACGTGTCAAATACGCCACCTAGCTTGTCGGAAAAAAACATGCTTGATTGTTACATGTCAGACACATCCAACTACTTCAAGGAATAAAAAACATGAATAGAGAAAGAAGGAGAAGAAATTATCTCGTCAGGCTAGTGTAACTAGTAGCAGTGCAGAATTGTCTTTGAAAGAAACATTTTGTGCATCTTGAAGAGGAACCGTGAGGCTTTAGAGGAATTCTCATTTCGAACCTATCCCCATATCAAATGCAAAAGCAAATGTGCCCGTTTTGATTGATAAGTAACAACATGTTTTAAAAAATTAAATAAAAAATAAAAATATATATTATTTTATTCAATGTGTCGGCAACGTATCGTCTCAGCACTTTTTAAAATTAGGTGTCGGTGTGTCCATGCCGTGTCGTGTCCAACACACGTGTTTGTGTCGGTGCTTCCTAACTTTTTTCTAACTAAAGTTTTACTCCTCTTACTCAAGATCACACAATCAACACTACTAATTATTATCCACACATCACATTGTTCCTATCACTATTCAAACTTAAAATACCTTTTAGCAAAATTAAATTAAATTTTATCCGAACACACGCAAGAAATCAATAAATTTTTAATTGAAATAAGCAAAACAGTGCGTCAAAATAGAGATCATTATTAAAGTGAATAAGAAAATTAACACCCTAAATTTAAAAATACTCTTTGTTCTACTTAAGATGCTCTTTATAAATACAAAGGCTTACTCTTAGCTGATCAACTGCATAACAGACAATCCTTAATTTCATTGACTGAAACCATTCTATTCAATATCCTTCATTAATATCTGAATAAATAATTCATCATCTGTTTTCACAAAGATTATTGAATGTTACACACAATTCCGAAATTGATTTCACTAATTCGTGAAAATATAAAATGAAATACTAGGGGGAAAAAAAAAAGATTTAACTCAAATTCAATAATATGATACCACCTAACAAACACATTTTAAATTTAGCTGCAATACCTTGAAAATTAAACTTTAAAAAATAAAAAATAAAAAAGGGACCGCAATATACTAACCTATCCGTGCTGGTAATATATTTCTAGCCCATCCACAACTTCAAAACTCTATCCCTGCCACCAGACGCCACTTTCTCGCCATCAGGACTCCAATCCACTGCAAAAACCTGAAGACAATGGATGAAAACTTAATAATTAATTAAAGCTTCTCGTTGTGGAAAAAAGAAACTAACATAACTAAAAGGGCCACACAAAAGTAGATATGAATTAGAGAAAAGAAACATTAATTACTTCATCTGCATGGCCTGGAAGATCTTGCTTCAACTGCTTAGTCCGGATATCCCATATCTGTGACATTGAGAATATACCAAAAATGAAATTAAAATTGATAAGTCTCAATGTGAATGATTTTTACCATGAACAGCGAAATAATACATGATAAAGAAGCGGATTGATTCCTTGCCTTTAAAGTTGAGTCTTTGCTCCCACTCACTACTAGCCTAGAGTCTGCTGACCAACTGTTGCAAGAAAGATGCTAATTAGCCATACATACGATATTTATATAAAAGTGAAGAGAAGAATGTAAGCTTATTTGATAGACAGGCCCTACATGGCCCCTAAATGCAGTAATAAACTGTCCAGTAACACCACTCCATAACTTGACCGACTTGTCAAACGAGGCACTTGCTATCCATTGTCCATCCGGTGAAAAACAAACATGATTGACCAGCTGCAATAATACAAATTACACGGCGGATGATCAAGGAGAAAGAATCTTGATCAAGTAGAAATTCCTTCAGTTCCATCCAAAGAAAGAGCTATGGCACCAGCATCATGGCAGCAATTATTTGTTGCAACCAAACCAGAAAAGCACATGAATAGATACCTGTTGATGACCTGTCATGTGAGTTGGAATTGCGCTGCCAAAAGGCTCCCACAAGAACATGGTAAAATCATCTGAACCTGAGACCAAACGTTCGGGAGCATTGCCTTTCATTTTGTTGTACCTTTCTAAAGCTACCTGGTACAATAGTGGAATCAAAAGCAAAAGCAATAAAATATAAATGTGACTAAATTCAGAACATGGCATTATTAATTGAGGTTATCAAGCTGACAGCCTTCGTTGCTTTAAGATCCTAATCAAGCAATTACATTCTTCATTTCCTCAAGAGGACGAATATTGCTTAGAAGTGTGATCATAGGCACCAGTCCTAAGAACATATTCTGTACTCAGTGCTAGAGTATTAACCCAATGCCCATGGCCCTACATCCAATGTGAAGCATCATCATGTACGAATTAACAGAGTATATAAAGTAACATCGTACAGAAAAATATATGCTGGTTGAGGAAGAAAACAGCAAAAACAGCAAAGTCACGAGGATTGAAGTAGTAAAAACTCATCATGGGATTCTTGATTGGCACTAAGCTCTTTGACGAGGGTTCGAAGTAGAAGAGTGCAATAGGAAACAATAAATTGATTGGCACTAAGCTCTTTGACGAGGGTTCGAAGTAGAAGAGTGCAATAGGAAACAATAAATTGAAATTTCAAAAGGAGGAAGTAGCTAAAACATTTTGGTACATGCCTTCAATTCCCTCTCTAGGTTTCCTTGTGAAGTTCCCCATACTTTAATCGTACAGTCCTGAGATCTGCAAACGTAAAATGAGAAGGTACTTGATATATTGAATTCTGCAGAACAAATGTTAGATTAAGTACTTGTGCTCCTCTCTATATACTCCATAGCAGAATAGTAGCACTGAAAGAGGAAGAGGAGACATAGAACTGTAGAAGAGAGACATTAGACAAAGAACAGAAAATATTCTTCAATGACCAGTCTACTTCTTGCTCCTAATTTCCTATAGGATATTTCGAGATTGCCAATGGAATAATAAATTTTGAAGGCTGGCACACTTTTAACATGAAAACATGCATTACTTAAATGTCTCTCAATGGCATCGATGAAATATCTTGGAACAAAGAGTCACTTGTCTGCAACATTGTCAAAGTAGTACCACAGTTTTTCAATGTGAGCATGAAGAACTTTCACGTGGGTATGGTGATTGCATCAGAATAAGAGATCACAGCGGCATCACATACACAAGGGAAGAAATTAAAGTTGCAGCATACTATGTAAATTTGGAGTTATCGTTTAAGATAGATTGACATGACATCCCTTCTTTTCAAGTAAACTCCAATTCTCTGACAGCTATTAGTAATAAAAATTATTTTGCAAGAAATGACTCCCGAAAATTCTAATCTTGAGGGACATACCCAGTATATATCCTTCCATCTCCACCCCATTTAACACAGGTTATAGCAAGTGTGTGTCCAGTAAGACACACGACACATTTTCTCAGTGACACATCCCATATCCTTGCATCACCATCTTTACTTGCACTCACAAAGTGACGACATGGAGCACTAAGATGCAAGGGCTCCCATGACATCCTAGTTATCCATTTCTTGTGACCCTGAGACATAAATTACATCATTATTTTCTAGAGTAAACTTCTCAGAAGGAAATGATATACAGAGAGGATCAGAGGAATAACTACATCCCCAAATACAATTGGAAAATGCAATTAGCACAATTGGTTTAGTTGCACAGTTAAATCAGATTGGGAAATAGGATAATGGCTCAGTGATATAAAATAAAGCTTCAGTTTATTATCTTCTCCTCAGTCTATATGCAATTATACATGGTAGCGCCTGCAGGCTGCATCATAAATGAGATTTCTCCAATAAACACAACTGAGAATGGAAATATTTGAAAACAAGAATTCTCTTTTCTTAGAGATGACAAAAGTTCTCACTTGCACATGGGTAAGACATTAACGATAAGATTATCAGGACAACAATTAATAGTAAATAATTATTATATGATGAGCTCACAATAAGTGGAATGCCCAATGGTTTCCCAGACTGTGGGTCCCAGCACTGAAGTTCTCCAGCCTTGCTACCACTAACAAGATGTTTTCCATCCGGTGACCATGCAATACAAAGCACCCAATTCTTGTGGCCTGAAGGAAAGGAAAATATGCCACCAAAAGCATCTATTACATCAAGTCATAGCAATATCTGTATATGAGTAACAAAAAGAAAGGGCCACAGATGAAAAGGGAAAACCAGGAAAAAAAAACTCTCGAGGCACAGGGAACAAAGAACTGAAACTATAACAACGATTTTCAATCAAATATTGAAGGCAGAGGCACGAAAAAGTAGGAAGATTTGTTTGTGTGCTCATAGACGTGAAAATGTCACTTGCCATGGTCAGGAGGCTTCTAGCAACAGAAGGAGAAACTGATCACTCTCAAAAGAAAAATCAAAAAAACTTATACAGCATACCTACTGGTTGAATAATCTTACAGATAATATACTCAATTCAGAGTGCAAGTAAGAGGAACACTCAGAGAACACTAGTCCACAAGCTAAGAAGCAATGATGGACAAAGGAAAATTCAAAATTCAATGACTGGCTCCAACTAAAAGAATAATACAAGTTTACCTATCTAAATAGCATCCCAAAGGTTGACAAAATTCCAATAGAAGGAAACTAAGCAAATCGCCTGATTTCTAGGATATGACAAAACATTTTGTAGTCATGCATATTATAGATATTAATCATGTCCAAATGGCGGATGAGTGGTGGTCTAATTGAGAAAGAAGAGACCTTTTTTACAATTTTATTTTCAGAGATAAAATTCCACTTCGAGTCTTTTAAGTTTTATTTTGGATGATCTGAACCCTCAGTGACCATTGGTAAAATAACTTGAACTTCAGCAACCGTCGACGCAATTTTGAAACTTCAGTCACAGTTTTGTTATTTTAACATAGCTTTAGTGACCACCAGTGAAATTAACACATTTGACTTTCCAAGTACAAAATCATGTTTTTATGTAGGACTTAGTTGTAAGCCTAATAAACTGAATAACATGACCTTTGACCTTTTCAAAATAGGTCTGACCATTAAAATACAGAATCATCTTTTTTTCCCTCCTCTTTTTATAAGAAGTGAAAAGTGTGTACAATAGAAAACAAAAAGAAATGGAAGCCTTAAAAAGCTATGTGCTACCTCTTAGCCTGAACTTGGCTCTTAAAAATTATAATATAGAGATTGTATGTTTTCATTGAATAACTAAAAAGGCAAATGCAAATTTGCATGAGCCATAACTCATAAATGACAAAATGAATTCTAACCTTTACATGTGAATAGGGGTGTCTGGGTATTTAGATCCCATAGACGAACAGTTGTATCACCTGATCCGCTTGCTAGCTGTCGTCCATCGGGACTAAAGGCTACTGAAAGGACAGCCTCAGTATGACCTGCAAAGAAACCCATAAAAAAGAAGTGAATGATCCAACTGATGGGCCACGATCACGCGGGATAAACCTAATGCATCCAACACACTATATCGAGATAGTCAACAAGCGTGCTTATGCATATCGAATTGCTTGTTTCTTAGGTCTCCCCAAGTTAGGAAATATGAAGCCAGCAGTGACCAGCTAAGAACATACATGGAATTGCTTGCTTCAACCAATGACCAGATAATATGCCATGCTACCTAAGTCTCCCCAGAAAATGTACATATATAGATGTGTTGGTGTCCTGCCATATGTTATGTGGAGGTAATTAATCAAAGGCAAAACAAAACTGGCATGGAATCCGCAACGAAGACAGAAAAACCATAAATAAGATACAAAAACAGGTAAGAATGTCATTAGCCCTTTCAAAAATTCCAAGAGACAGAAACATAACTATTTCTCTTCCTCTGTTTCCTTCCCCGTTAGAACCCAAAGTTTCTCATGAACTCCTCAAACTTCCTTAATCCTGAGGATGATATAAACTAGTAGAACAGAACCCTATTAGCCCATAGAGATGTCAATGCTAAATATCAATACATCAGTGCTCCAAATGGTTCTTGCCGACAAAACTTGTCTCATAAATAGAGGCACCATCATAAGGGAGATGAGAAAAAATAGCGAAGGAAAGAAACCAGATATTAACAAATATAGAAACAGGAAAACACCATTGAAAAATGTTGCTAGTGGGGTATCCTTCCTCCCGAAGTCCTTTTCCCCTATAAAATGTACTAGAGATATATTTGCTTCATTTGCATCTCTTAGAATTAAGATTTGTGTAACAAAGATTTGACAAAAGTTTTGATAACAGTTGATGATATGTGTGGTGGATAAAAGAGGCAAGTCCCATGAAACGTGCCGTTAAAATTAAAAGTTTGAAGAGTTAGGAAGCTGATATCATTTTCGCAAACGAGCTCTTGAAGTAAGTATTAAGAAACAAAACAAGCCAAGATAAAAATACCCACATCAGATTTTGTAACAGAAACCTGGACAAAGCTCAGTCAACTATGTATTTTATGTGGCCTCAAGTAGAAGGCAGATCCAAGTATCCAACAAATGTCTTTATGCAACAAAAATGATTTTATTATTTCCAAAACCACAAAAAACATACATAATTAAACATTCAACAAAGTTAAGGTCCTCGTTGCAACTAGAGATCTAAATAAAACTATGGACGTATCAACAATTATAGAACAAGATAACAAATCCGCAATAAAAATATAAATATTAAGAAATATTTAAGAATGTTGCTTCTTTAGACTATAGTATAAAGGAAATCAAGGGAGACGCGGGGCGCAGGAAGAGGGAGGTCAGACTGAAGTTACATGTTGCAACCATCCATTTGCTGTTATAAAGTTCAAAGCTCAATTTTATGGGAGGCAGGCCCTTTACATGATTTCTTTTTATTTCTAATTGATAGGTTTTATTTGGTATTTAAAGCAAGGGAAAACTCTTAAAATGTTCTAAATTGTGAACAAAATAGCCAAGAAAATAAAATCCCGGAAAAAAGGCAGAGTAAAGAGCACATGCAACCCGTCAAAAAAAAAAACAAGAGCACATGCAACAACCTAAGTCAAAGGCCCTCCGAGACGATACACTGAATGTAAGCTTTCAGATTGCTAATTATAATTTCATGTGGTGTAAGCTTCAAGTGCTCCTCAAAACAGTGTGTGACGGTGAGAGTGATCAATGTGCTAATGTCTACTCCAAAATTACAAATTAGCAAATTCAGCCTGTGTTCGTTTAAACTTTTTCAACTAAAATTTTACATCAACTCCCCACTCAAAGTCAATCTGTCATTTCAACCACACATTCAAAACTACCACTCATTATTGCTCTCACACTTCATGGTGCCCGCCACTATTCAAACTAAAAAGTAAATTTTTGATTTAACAAAATAAAAGTTAAAGCGAACACACATGCATTTAGTCTCAAATTTTTAAAATTTAAATGGAAGCCTTTTCAGTAGAGAATTTTTGAAGTGAAAAATGAGTTTTCTGGAGAAATCCAATTTCCACAGAATGTTTGTTTGAAACGAATAAATGGGGAAATATGATTTTCAAAAAAGTTGTGACTAGCAAGCTCTAAAAGAAAAATGAAAGTTTTATTCACTCCCCTTTCCATCTTTAATTTTTCATATCCACAAACCATCCAACCATCCGTCTCGAAAGTATGTAGCCATCTTCCTCTAAAATTGGTTTTCTTCGGCAATGGACCTTCCCATCTTCAATCCCCCAAAAGTCAGAGGACATTGAAACACTTTGAAAACCATGTCAATATTGATTTCTCACTGTTCACAAGAATTATTGATGGTCACTGTGGAAATAATCGAAATAAGTTATTATTGTAAATATTTAGTTTCCTTTTATATCTAGAGTTCTTATGGTTTAGAATTCCTTGTGTGGTAGAATTCCTTGTGTGGTAGGTTAGTGTATTTTTGGTATCCTTTGTACTATAAATTAACACGTTTGGTGTTGGTGAATAATACTGCACAGAAAATAATTCCTAGTCTCATGTCTTTATGGTATCGAGCTAGGTTCATCTATGACCATGACAGGCGAAGGGAAAAATCTGAGCGCTAAAGAGGTCAGAACACACCACGGCCTTGACTCCTCTTTCCAATTTGTAGTTGAGAAATTCAGCAGGAAAAACTTTCTTGAATGGGCACGATCCATCAAGTTGGTTATCGACGGTAAAGGCGTTTGGGGTACCTTCTGGCGACAAAGAGACCGGTGACAGGGTGCTTGGCACAGCGGCGATGGAAGTCAGAAAGTCGATGGTGATGGCGTGGCTAATCAACTCAATGGTCCCCTCAATCGCGAAAACATACCTATTTCTTCCATGGCGAGAAGGACATACGGGATGCCTTTGAAAGAGCGTGTTCGGACTGAAAATTTCTCCTACCTCTTGATTTGAAGACTTCGTTTGTGGAATGCGAAGCAAGGTGATAGAGATGTCCTTGAATATTACCTGGAGATGAAATCGTTGTGGCGAGGCGGACCTCAAGCTGCGAAGAAACACGGGAGTCACGCCCGAGCAGCGCGAAAGTTCAAGAGCGAGGCTTGAGCGAGCAGTATTCGAGTTTCTTCTTGATGCGAATCGTCACTCGGCGGCGTTAGAGGAGGATCCTCGAGAAGAAAACCATTACCGTCGACTAGAGAACCGCGAGAGGATTAGGCGAAGGAGAAGCGCTCTGATGCATGATGTTGAAGGAGGCGAAAACGGTGGGCCGATGGAGTGCAGGCTTGTGGTCAGCGAAAAGAAGCCTTAATGGACCGAGTGGGCAGGCTAAAGGTGGTACTCAAAGCAGACGCTTTAAATGGGTCTCCTAATGCTTGACCCGGCTAATTGGGCGAGAGGGAATGCGAAGTATCTGAGCCTAATGACCGCGAAAAAGCCGTGGTGCGACCATTGTAAAAAACACGGACATAGAAAGAGCGAGTGTTGGGAGTTATATGGAAACCAAGCCCATTGAAGTCAAGCGGTCAAGGAAAACTTCGTAGCTACCAAGCTTCATTGACAATCGAGCGGCCAAATTGAACAAACAAATTTTATGTTCAATCAAGAACAAATGGAGCGACTTTACAAAGTGTTTGCTTAGCTTCCAAAATTCGATTAAGCCTCAAATGTCTCCTCAGTACATTAGCTCATACAGTAATATTTCTAAAGCCCTCCTCACTTCACAGCGACTCCCTTGGATATTTGACTCCAGGTCGTCGAGATCACATGGCAAGGTCACATAAAAATTTTCCACATATTTCCCTGTCTTTGGTAACATGAAGGTGAAAGTGCGAGATGGGTCCTTCTTATTCTTTGAAAAAGGGAATATTCCCCTCTCCAATTCTATTAGTTTAAATTCTGTACTTCATGTTCCCAATTTAACTTGCAATCTTTTATCTGTTAGTCAATTAACAAAACACCAAAACTGCTCAGTTAATTTCTTCCCCTCTCATTGTGTTATTCAGGACCTATCATCGGGGAAGACGATTGGTCGTGCTAAGGAATATGAAGGGCTCTACTACTTTGATGACGTTTCCAAGAATAAACCTGCCATTTGTGATTCCGTTTTTCTTTCCAGTAATAGTGATATCATGTTGTGGCATTTTCGGATGGGCCATTCTAGTTTTCAATATTTACAACGATTGTTTCACTCATCTTTTTCAATACAGATATTCTCCAGTGCGTTGTGATATTTGTCAATTAAACACCGCATACATCGTATTTGAAGTCTAATTATCAACCATCCAAACCCTTCGCCATAATCACAGTGATGTGTAGGGTCCTTCTCGTACTCCCAATCGTAACCACACACAAAGTGGTTCGTCACCTTTATCGGCGATCACACACACGGATCTGTTGGGTTTATCTGCTCAAAGAAAAACATGAAGTCAAAACATATTTCAAAATTTTCATTCAATGATTCAAACACGCAGTTCAATGCCCAAATACAAATTCTCACGAGCAGGCAGTCTTGAATATTTTAACTCTACCATGGTAGATTACCTCGCCATAAACAGGATAATCCACCAAAGCTCATGTGCTCATACCCCCAACAAAATGGGATAAATTGAGCATAAATCGGCACTACTTGAGGTTGCCCGTTCTCTTATGTTCACCACTAATATGCCAAAAACTTTACGGGTGATGCCATTCTCACGTCGCCTACCTCATCAGCAGGATGCCTAGTCAGTCTTATCTTTTAAAACCCCCTTAGAAACACTATCCAGGTCACTTTCCTCACTCACGGTTGTACTCGAACCTCAGCTAAGAGTCTTTGGTTATGCAGTGTTTGTGCATATACACTCTAATGCTAGGAGCAAACTTGATCCCGGGGGCAACTAAGTCGTCTTCCTTGGGTATTCCCGAGCACGGAAGGGCTACAAATATTCACGATCCCTCGACAAAGCGGGTTATCGTAAATAGCGGTGATATTACCTTTTTCGAGGACACCCCTTTCTTTCCCAAGGCCTCACCTCAAGGGGAGGGGATGCTTGAGATTCTGAGGTTTCACCCTTAGAAGGATTTCACAGTCGCGATCATATCGTTCTGTCCCAAATTGAAACCACCTCTCTGTACACCCAAATGGTTCACATACACGAGATGATTTGCATCTGGGGAGCGATCACAAATGGTGAAAAAACTTATTGTTTATTCCAGGAGGCGAAATCAAAGACAGGGCAGACCTCATGGTGAAGCACCAGAGAGTGGGACCGATGATAGCTCCAGTCTCGATAGAGCCAACCTCTCGGTCAGGTATTCCTTCATCCTCGATAGCGACCTACCAATTGCACTCGGGGAAAGCACCTGGAGTCTGTACTCTTCATCCCATTTCTAAGTTTGTATCATATAATCATCTTTCCTTTGCTTTTACGTGCCTTCACCTCTAACCTTGGCGATGCGAATACCCAAAAGGCGTTCATGATGCTACTGGAAATTCCAAAATGGAAGGCAAGCGTAATGGAGAAATGAGAACGCATTGGAGGAAAATGGGACATGGGAGCTAGTAACACTACCTAGAGGAAAAAGCGGCGTTATTTGTAAGTGGGTATTCACCATAAAGTTTAAAAGCGGATGGGTCGATGAGAGGTATAAAACTGGTGGCTAAGGCTTTACACAAACATATGGGATTGACTACGAAACATTTGCCCGATGTGCAAAGGCTGAACACGGTCCGGGTACTTCTATCTTTGGGCTGCCCAATTTGGATTGGCCTCTCGACACTTGACATTAAACGCCTTTTTAAATGGCAAGTTGGATGAAGAGGGTTTATATGGAAACTCCACCAGGGTTCGTCAAGGGAGATGACGGGTGTGCAAATTGAAAGTCACTCTCTATGGCCTCAGCGATCCCCGAGGGCTTGGTTCGATGGATTTGCTGGGTAATACGGGGACAAGGTTACCCGGCAAAGCTGTCAGACCATACCATGTTCTTCAAACAAGCGAAGGTAGCAAGAGGGCAATTCTAATTGTGTATGTAAGCGATATCATCTTAGCGATGATATGGATGCGATTAGGAGGTGACGCAGCGTGTGTAGCGATTAGTGATAAAGGATTTAGGCGGATGAAATACTTCTTAGGAATGGAGGTTGCGGCGGCTCGAAAGAGATCGGCGTCTCCCGGAGGAAGTACATTATCGATCTCTTGATAGAAGCGGGAATGTTGGGGTGTAGACCAAGTCATACACCTATTGACCCAGAAACGTGGGGCGATGGACAACGATGGACAAGGAGAGGTACCAAAGGTTAGTTGGCAAACTAATCTACTTTATCTCACGCAGACACGATATTGCATTGACCTTTGAGAGCATAGTAAGTCAACATATGCACTCAGTTGGAACCACATCTCGAAGCGGTATATAAAATTCTCGGATATCTCAAAGGCTCTCTGGGAAGGATTGTTTTTAAGAAAACCAATTGCGGGGCGAGTAAAGTGTTCTGAGATCTGAAGGTGGCGGATCAAGTGAGGATAGAGAAAATCCACCACAGGTTATTGCTGGCGTATGGGGAATTTGGTAACTTGAAGCAAGCAAGATGTGGTGGCCCTTGACAGTGAGGCCCGGGGTAGAGATGCGCGAGGGATGTGTGAGACCTGTGGTTAAAGAAGCTACGGGCCAGGCTACAAGTGGTAGTGACACTTAGGTCAAAGCTCTCTTTGTGATAACAAGCGCGATAAGCATCTCACACAACCCGGTCGACACGATAGGACTAAACATGTAAGTGGATAGACACTTCATCAAAGAAGGTGGAGAATGGTACAATCTGCATGATATACATTCCAACCAAGAGCAAGTAGCAGATATCTTCACCAAAGGACTTCCCAAGCAAGATTTCGATTATCTTATCCGCAAGTTGGATCTGATCAATATATACGATCCAACTTGAGGGGGGGTGTGGAAATAATCGAAATAAGTTATTATTGTAAATATTTAGTTTCCTTTTATATCTAGAGTTCTTATGGTTTAGAATTCCTTGTGTGGTAGAATTCCTTGTGTGGTAGGTTAGTGTATTTTTGGTATCCTTTGTACTATAAATTAACACGTTTGGTGTTGGTGAATAATACACAGAAAATAATTCCCTCCGTCTCATGTCTTTAGTCACAAAATTCTCTGTTTCTTTAAATTTTCTCATGCATCACAAATGTTTTGATAGACCCCATAAGTTCTCTACTCACATATAAACATTATTGCCTCGGTATCGCAGAGAGATCCTCACTTTCTGGCCAAGACTGCATATCTATCATCAAAAGCATAATCCCATCCCGGTCTTACCTAGTTGAGTTGAAACTTCGCATTGAGGGTGCTGCCCAGATAGCCCAAAGCATAAATACTTGTGGCAATGTGCAACCGCTGAATTTCTCATAATACAAAGCCGCAACATCTATACTGGACAAAACAAAAGTAGACAGAAAAACATTTATACCAGCAATAGTTGAAGAACAGCGAGTAACTGGGCGTATTCGAAATACTGCTTGAGGCTGGTAAATTATCTTCAATACCTTCTCAACAGACACTGCAAAAAGTCTTTCAAAGAATCTCAATGAACTGTTTCTTATATAATGCCATAACAAGTTAATTTCATAAATAAGTAAGATAGGATTAGCTGGAGTCGTTGCCTCTATTGTTCTGTAAGAATGAACCAAGCTACGCAACAAGCTCATGGTTTGATATATAAAATGAGTAAGGCAGTTTTTCCTCCTGAAATAGATCAAGAATCCATTAACCAAACCTTGCCTTCGCTAATGTAGCTCCAGAGATACATGCATCTACCTATAGTATAACAAGACTTAAGAGAGGTGATCTTAGCTTTTTCTGAACCTTCAATTTGAAGTTTGATTTCATGCATTAACAGATGAGAATTACAATAGAATCCAACGTGCAAGATCCGCACTACACATTACACATTGTACATCGACTAGGCCTAACACCTCTATTACACATTGTACATTGCCTAGAGCCCAATTACTCATTGTATATTGTCAAGTACTAAAGTCTTACAGAAATAAGCCAATGCATACCCGCGAAGGAAAAAAAAAAAAAAAAAAGGAGGCACACAGTAATACAGATACGTCCCACACATCTTCACCATCTGCATACATTTGATCCATACATGTATTACGATTTTTACAGCAGTTGAAGGTTATCGGAAATTGATTCAAAACCAATACATGTTCAATCATATGTTTAAATTGATTCTACATAAACGTTTAATCGCGTGTTTAATCATAAATTGATTTTACAGGTCTCAATTGATTCGAAATCAATATATGTGTTTAATCACACACAGCTACCAAACACCAAATTGAGTATCTTAAAAGGAAAAATAATCATCCAGAAGAAAAGTACTTACATTGTTGAGGAGCTTATTGACGATTTGCTGCAGTTCCTTGGGGCCGACGGTTTCTGGGAGGTACATGGAATGGGGTCCGAGACGTATACCTTCTGGATCTGTCAACTCACAGATCACGATTCTGTTCATCATCTCCTGTTCTACTCCAATCACTGCAACTGCAGATTCTACTTCCATCATGGAGACGCTAAATTTTGTTTCGGTGTTCTCCACTGTTCTTCTGTATTGGGCGAACCGCGGCGTTGAGTTTTGACAGAGATTTAAATTAAAAGGACTTTATAGTGCGCTGGAACTTTGGGCCTATTCGTAAGCTAAGCACAGCAACTGAAGTCCGGATGTCCGCAATGCCCAAGCCCGTAATCCATTTAAAGGCGTCTTCAGCAAACATTAGCAATTTAGCGTTGTAATTTGATACTTCAGAATTTTTTTTTTTATAATATTTTACAAAATATTTATGATACTTACAATATTTTTCATGTAATTCTCATTATTTTATCATCATGAGGTAGAAATCTTTTCTAACAAGTAGGTAGCGCAAGTCATCAAATTTTGAAGTATATAATATGATGAAAATGTTTCAAAATCAGCACTAGCTTTCTTAATACAAAATCAACACAAGAGCCCACATTTGGTTTCGGAAACCACCTGTGATTTGGTTTTGTATTAAAAAATCAACGTTGGTTTTGAAAAAATCCTATAAAATATGTATATTCACACACAAATAAATGAATTTTTATCTTTATCTAATAACGCTCATATGGGTACCGGATCATTTGCATATCTAATAAATAGTAGAAGTCGGGTGTAAAGAAACTTCTATAAATTAAAATTAATTTGTGTTTTTGTTGAGATGTGAATTTGTGTTAATGAATGGCTATGACATTCTAGCATTATCCATATGTTTATTCAACTAGGTTATTAATTAGCTCTTAATTTGGTACTTCAATAGTTCATAAATGTATATTCTACAAGAGAATCAACTAATATTTTTTTTTCTTTCTTTTTTTTTATTGTTAGTATAGTATTATTATTAAAAGGAGCTAGGTTTCGAGCTCTGCCCTCACGATATATGTAAAAGAAACCCTTGATTGAGTCATCATCAACACGTAGAAATAATGGCCTACGTACATTAAAGGGTCACGATTGGAAAATCTGCTATTGGATTTGTTCGCATTAGAAGGCTTTGTTTCGGGCAACTTGTTGAGCCCGGTTTTCGACTTCCTCACCGGAGGTTTGAGTTATGCATGGGAGTACATGGCGTGTTTAATTTCATCACGGACCTATATATTGTTGCTGCATGCCCATATTGGTGCTCTCAATTTTTTTACAAGGATAATATATGCTAGTTATCTAGTATAAAAGTCTGGAATAAATTAAATAATATGAGTTTAAGTACAAAACCATCAAAATCTTCTATTGGAAATGTTTTCAAGCTCGATAAAAGACCGACTAGTGTTATTCATCTTCGTGTCGCATAGGTGAGAAAATAGGAACCAAGAATGATAATGCAACGTAACTCGAAACTCAAAAAACTTAAAACAAGATTATCTACATTTGCCGCCAAACAAAGTATAATTGCATAGGATAATATCGTATCATATATTATCACTCGATTGGAATTTGATCAAATAATTATACTTTTGCACTTCAAGTTCACAAAGATCACAAAATCTTTGAAGAAAAGAAAATTCCAGTAAATATATATTTCATTTTTCCAATTATAATGTGTATAACTTAGATTTTCGATTTTCGTCCCATTACAAGAATGGCATACAACAATTCATTCCAAGTATCTGGGACACCAGCAAGACACCAATGGCTACAATCATTCCCCTTGTGTCCATTAATGCCATATATTGATGGGTGTCCATCTTTTCTAAGCTGTGAAAGTTGAGTTATATCAAGCAATCCCACTGTCGTTGACATGTTGCTTAACACTCCCTTTACCACGGCCACTGCGGGTGGTGGTCCCCCCGAGTATACCGAATTGGTTATAGGTTGAGTTTCCCCCTTGCAGTTGGTTCCTTTCGAAGCATTCCACTCTGTGCCACTATACAAATGTATATACATACAGAGAAAACAAGATAGAAATATATATTTTAATGCGTCAATATAATTAATCACATTTGATCAGTTTAGCTAAATTTTTTTACTATACCCTAAAATTGTTACTTATTATAAGGTGATTTCTTAGTAAAATAAAGGTTTACTGAAATACAAGAAACAAAGAAATTCTTACTTGTAATGGGTAGGAGAGATGCCTTGGAAGAATACTTTGGTGTGGGATGCATCTATATTTGAATCCACCCACTTTGACCAAGTTTTTAATCCCTCGCTAAATGCAATCAAACGATCCATGTCTCTGTATAATTTATCTCCTTTTTGGATGTAATCAAATCTGAAAATGGTTAAAGTTATACAATGGCCAATCAAAATTAATCGACTAATTAACAATATTTATGTTAAACTGTGCATAAGTAAAGTATAGAGACGTGTAATTTGTATCTACACTCATGATCCATTGCCCATTGCCCACATGTTTATCAATTGGCGACACATGCCTCCCATCCACTTGTGGATACATGTCGCCCATTGGAAACATGTAGGCAACTCAAATTCCTCACATATGCATATAACAGATCTTTTACGTTTGTATCTAACTCTTACGTACGGTTTTGCGCTTCCTTTGTGGAGCCACCAATGCCACGTATTGAAAATGAGCATATCCATCCCTTTCCATGAGTTCCCATTTTTTATGGAATCGAGCTTAAGAATTCTACCCGTCTTCTCTTTCACTAAATCTACCAGAAATGCGTTGCGAGATAACATCAAAGAAATGTTGTAATCCTGCATTTTCACAAGATCATACGTACCATTAGTTAATTTATCATATATAATTTCGTTTTGAGAAACTTCTAATATCTATTGACCACTTCGACTATATTAATATTTTAGCAAACTAGTGACGTGAAACCACTTCTCAAATAAAATTAAAAACAAAAAGTTTGGTTAATTCGTAGTATACAATTCCATTTCGAGAATTTTAATTTCTTGTATTTGATGACCGTCTCATCTAAACAGCTGGTATTTTTACCAAACTGCTCCAAAATAACCAACCTTAAAATAAAATGTAGAGACGTCTCGTCTCTTCAACAATGTGTAGTTTGCCTGCGGAACTGCTACATGCAACATGCATGTGAGAGATTGCCATTGATTGAGGCTGAGAGAGTCCCCTACAAACATTATCTTCTTCCCCTTCATTCTCTCCAAGAAGTCTTGCCCATTAAATCTGCAAATTCATTGTTACTTAAATTAAAAATCAATATTGGCAGAACCAAAATTTTTAAGTACAGTGCAAAATATCATTAGTGTTACAATATAAGCATATGTCAAACGATATTGATTTATGAGTCTAATAAAATGATTGTATATTTTAGTGCCTAACTAGATTTATCGATAAAAATCACTTAATGACACAAATGTTACATATATAACATTATTTTCACAATAGAAGCATGTTGTGGTGGCGCAATCGCCACCCCTGTTCCTTCTAACACTAGCGCTTTGCATAGTGACATAACGCAAGATTTACTTGACCCAAAAAGAAAAAAAAAAGTTACTTAGCATAGAGTAGATACAAATTATAATACGTACTTGGGGAGTTGGCAGCCTTGGGGCTTCCATCTATACTTAAGGTAAAGCTTATCAACTCTTCCATTGTCCTCGCAATCAAACTGCTTTTCAATAAATGGACACATTGAAGCATTGTATAGAGGATATGTATCATCATAAATCCAATTTCCTTGGAACAAATCACACCCGCTCAATCTTGGCCCTTGTAACCGATGATCAAAATGCAAGACTAGAGCCCAAGCATTTCTTGATATGCAAACAAATATAAAATAAAATCCATAGGCAAAAGAAAAGAAACTATATGTTAATTTGTGTTCCATTTTGTGAAGGAAAATTATTGAAAGAATTATTTATAAGAGTAGAGTGGGTTGGAGTCTATTGGCAATGGAGTAGGCTTACAAATTAATTTTAAATGCCATCATATTCAAGGACCCATTTCTTGTAATGAAAGGAACGACTTTTTATTTATTTATTTTTTTTCTTTTAATTGAATCATTAAAGTATTTTTATTTGAATATTTTTGCATACTTTCCCTTCTAAGTAAAGATTTGTTTTGTATTGTGAATTTGTTATTTTATGAATATTATCAATTTGTTGTTTACTTTAATCGATGCATCACACCTTTTTTTTTCCTTTTTTAATTGGCCGATGTTTCCAAATACTCTCAAATTCAATTCAATGCGCACCTATTGTCCTACGTACTTTTCTGTCATTTGAAAGGTTTGATAATTTTCAATTGATATTAGAAGCGTGATAGGATTGATTTTTTCATTGGTTTTTTATGAATTTTAATATAAAAGAGGAGAGAGAATGAGTGAAGTTGAATGATGGGAATTTGTGTAGTATATATAAGTCACGAGATATGTGAATGTAATTGGTTTGACTAAAAGAAATAATTGATAAAAATGAATAAAAATTTGGTAAAAATTGTTCCCTATCAAGTGCTAAATTATTGAAAAAACATTAGTGCTAGAATTCCATAGCCATTAACATAATGCTAGAATGTCATAGCCATTAACATAATTAGTGACATAATAATAATAAACTTCCTATCTTGCCATTAATGAATGGCTGAATTGATATTGCTTTAAAAGATATTGAAGTCATTTTATTCTATTATGACATTCTTTATGGCATTTAGTATGTAACCGTAGCGTGATCGTTTTTACAATACTGCTTCCCAAGAACATGCCGCTGCTTTTTGCGGTCAGCTTCGGTGTCATCCACGTCATCCGTACCAAAAGATGCTGGACAATCAGCTTTCCTTGGTTTATTTCACGCTTTCGCGTTCATTGACGCCTTGGGTGACCCCTTCAAAGTATGCTCGCTATTTAGAGTGTGTTAGCATGCATTAAAAAATATATTTTAATATATTTTTTTAAATTTCAAATTTGGTCAAATAAATCACATCCATATATCTCTTCATTCATTAAATCTCCACCATCCAACTCCACTCATTCTCTCTCTTCCTACTCCTCCGTATGGAGACTATTTAGTTATTTTGAATGCCTTACATAAGGTCCCCTTTGTCGTTCAATTCTCTATTACTAAGTTTTAGCCATTTGACTTGATTTCAAGAGCTAGCCATCCCCAGCCACACCCCCACAAAAAAAAAAAAGAACTAGCCATTTTATCATATTACGAGTGATATTATAAGTGTGGTAACTTGGTAGGTAGGGCCAATATGTTGCGAGTGAGATGAGATGGCCAATTCAAACCCAACACATTTAGGGGCTATCTTAAACAATTTTTTATTTTTATTTTTTTTATTTTGCGTCTGGCCATGGCGGAGCCTATTATCTTCTTTTTTGGCCTATTTCTCTACATTTGATTTACTGTTTCTAGGGCTCTAATTGAGTTTGTGTGTCGCTATATATATATTGGGGCCCAACAAACCATAGAATTGCCGCTGCTAGTAGGTATTGGAGCGCAGGAACTATATATGCATCAATTCATCAATATATATATATCATTTGTTTGACTGGTTGATATTCTTGATAGTTAGAAAATGCTCTCGACTTGCAGAAAATTAAAGCCCATTTTTCTTGTGGACTCGTGACCAAAGGTTGTTGACCAATGAAAAAAAGGTTGACAACAAATGCACCATTGCAGACCTGATCTACGGAAAGAGGAAAAAATGAGCAATAAAGAAATTTTTTAATACTTGTAACTTTCTGCAATTGGTTTGATGGGCTATATACTATCACTACTATGTATTTCGAGACTTTATCTTCTACTTTCCCACACTTCGGATGACGACCACAATGCTATACTATTATATGGTAATTGTGTGCGTTATGTACTGGTGTATTTAGGACTTGGTAGATACAACCTTCGTCGAGTTAAATTATTATCCATGCACGTGATAGAAAATGAGACAGCGTGACTCGGAAATGAATCATCACTGACTCTCATTTTCATTTCTTCATAGCAATTCTCAGCCTTAAAATCGGTCCCTGCCAAATATCTCCTCAACAACCGTACCAGAACTGGCCAAAAGCTGAAGAACGTACAAATAATTTGCAGACAAATCCAGATATGAATCAAATCCATTGAAAAAAGTTGCCCAGATATCTCCTGAGCCATGCACATTTAAAACATGTGCATGTCCAACACCACTAACTTCGTAAGCTCATCTTCTTCTTCCGAAGCCAATGCACATTTAAAGCCTCCAACACTACTAACTCCGTAACCTCATCTTCTTCTTCCGACACCGCTTCCCCCATACCCTATGTTTCACCGTCGCTCATCGGATATGTGGAACTATCTCTGGGTACCCCTGTTGATTGTTCTCTCGCACGAGCTTACTGCTTCAGCTAATGCTCACTCAGCTGTGCCGCTTCTCTTGCCGAGTGAGACCACCGCGATTCCGAGAGGCCAGGGGTGTCCCGCGCTGGATCCTCAGCTCAATTACCGGCCGGTGATCGGGATTCTCAGCCATCCCGGCGATGGTGCCTCTGGCCGCCTGGATAATTCCACAAATGCTTCCTATATTGCTGCGTCGTACGTGAAATTTGTAGCATCTGCTGGTGCTAGAGTAATCCCGCTTATCTACAACGAGCCTCGAGAGATTCTACAGGAAGTAATTCCCCTTTCTTGTTGAACTGTTTGTTTATCCTGTTTGAAGTGACGAATATTATTTGACTGTTATTAGTAATTCATCTGCATTTGTCGACAAACCTATTTGTCGGTTCTTATTTCTTCCATTTGTTGAACCTCTGAGATTTTCTTTTGCTCGATATGGGTAGTATAGAGATGTTTAAAAACACTCAGGTGTGCCATAATTACAGCACTTTTGAGTGTTTTCTGGTCATATACAATCTCCGTTGAGAATACTGACATCAGATCAAGAATCGGCACGGCAATGCGAAACTCCGGCAATTTGGAAAATTTTCCAACAACGTGCTTGAAAATTTTTGGAACTGCAAGAGCCTCGCCTTACCATACTTGTTCTGGATCTGACCTTAATTTTCCCAACGGATATCATATGTAACTAGAAAACACTCGTGTGTCATCACTATAGCCCACCAGAGTGTTTTGGTTTGGAACAAAGCTGTTGTGTGGTCATACTAACCCAAATGAAATAAATTTTGCTACATGATGCTAATTTATAGTTATAGTAATGGACTAGTAAAATTTTCCATCATCAAATGAAATGCAAATTGTTAATTATATAAATTAAATTGCAGAAACTGAATTTGGTTAATGGAGTGCTCTTTCACCGGAGGATGGGCCAAGAGGGGTCTCTATTTCGAGGTTGTCGAGTCAATTTTCAAGGTACGTCTTCATGTAACACACGATGCAAAATCGACATTTTTGCTACCCATAATTATTGCTATACCACGTGTGGACTAATAAATAAGAAAACATTGGCTTCTGTGAAATTTCCTTCTTATAAAGTAATACTTGTTTTATGCAGGAAGTTTTGAGCAAGAATGACGCTGGAGACCATTTCCCTTTGCTTGCCATCAACTTAGGCTTTGAACTATTAACAATGTTGGTCAGCAGGGTAAGGAATTATGGATCAATGATCCCATAAATGATGAAACAAATTAAATATAACGCCCATCCATGTGTATATAACACTTCCCTTTTATATTGCTGTTAGCAGGACAACAACGTTCTGGAAAAATTTAGAGTTGCAAATGAACCGTCTACATTGCAATTCACGAAAAACATAGACATCGATGGAACTGTATTTCAGAGGTATTAATTACCACAGCTAAACTGATGTGAAATAATTTCTCTTATTGTGCTGTGCACATGAATAAAAGTGCACCTTCTCCGCTTTAAGATGAATCATTTAGAGCAGCACTGATATTTACTCTCATTTTAGTCCTTTAGAATCTTTTGAGAAAGATTTTTTTAAGAAGAGAAGCGACTTTTTGGAAAAACGTGTAATAATTAAAGAGTAATGGAACTTTTTTCCTGATTAAAGTCCCAAAACCTCGTAGAGTCGTGAGATTACTGGGGGTGGGGCCCTCGATACCCTTAATTATTTAAAAAAAATAATGTAATGGAACTTTTGATAGACTATATGATTGGGATGAGTAGTGGAACTGAATAAGAAGAGTGATTACACAAAGATGATATTTATTTGCTTGGCAGGTTTCCTCCAGCTTTGCTAAAGAAGCTGAGTACTGATTGCCTTGTACTGCAGAATCATCGCGTGAGTAGGCTTTCAAACATTTTTCATGTTTTCTATTCAATATATATTCATTTGAGCTTTAAAATCACAGGGGGTGGCTTTTATTTTTGTTTTCACCAGGCTATTTCGCAAAGGATATATCTAACCATTGGTTTTCTTGTGAAACAGTACGGAATATCACCAGGGAAGTTTCTAAAAGATGAGAATTTATCCAATTTCTTTGAGATCTTGACAACCAGTACAGATACTTATAGCAAGGTATAGATGGAAATTTGACTGTGATATATTAATTTTAAATCCTACTCGAAAGTTTTCTGATTTGTGAATGTTGGCTATTTCGTGTTTTTCTTAACTTTATTTCAGGACTATGTCTCCACAGTTCAGGCACACAAATATCCGGTGACTGGTCTCCAATGGAACCCAGAGGTATTATCTTCATTCTGACGATTTCACTTTCTGTTATCATGGCTTATTTTCTGTAGATCGATATAGAGGGTGATAGGATTGATTTTTTTATCTTGATTTTTTGTGGATTTTTATGTAAAAAAGGATATAGAATGAGTGGAGTTGAATGGTGGAGATTTGTACAGTACATGATATGTGGATGTGATTGATTTAGGGTAAAGAAATAATGAATAAAAAATTGAAAAAAAGTTAAAATTTTCAAACCTAACATGGGCATATTGTCATCGGTTAAGGGCATGTTTGGCAAAGCGTTTATAAGAAGAACAGTTGTTTTGAAGAATGTCTTGTTGAAAGTATCAAAACATCATGGAATAATGAGGAAAAATAATTTTCTAGAGAATAACGGAATTATTTTCCATCATAACTGATGTCACAGTTTGTTGATAACAATTGATTTGCAATCTTTAAAATGTTATCTTGAATAAAGTATCATGTCATCAATGATGGATGATCCTTGCTCATGAATAAGCAATGCTGTATTGTTGTGGCTAGTATGAATTTGCAAAAACTTCAATTTTTGGGGGTTAAAAGTAGAAATTCGTTTCTCCACTGCAGAAAAATGCTTTTGAATGGGGCTTATCGGTGATTCCACACTCGGAAGATGCAATCCAAGTGACTCAGCTTGTGGCGAACTTCTTCATTCAGTATGAATCTGGTTGAGTTTGTGGTTATGTACAAATCCTTTTACCATGTATTTTACCATGAGAATTGATTTTTGCAGGGAGGCTAGGAAGTCAAGGAACAGACCATCCGCTCCGAAAGTGCTCGACAATCTTATATATAATTACAGTCCCACGTACGGTGGGAAGGCCGGGTAAGTGTTAAAATTCCACCCCATCTACAATCGAGTACAAATATGTTGTTTTGGTTGCCTCATCCAATCTATGCTTTCGTATGCAAGTATTTTATTGAATGGAACAAGGAGGAGATAAAAGAATAAGATAATAGATTTGAATTCTCTACAATCGCATCTCTCTGTCCCTCAATCATTATCGACAAATAATGTCGAGGAAAAAAAAATAATTGAATATGGGGGAAAAGATGGAGGTGCGGGGAATTGAACCCCGTGCCTCTCGCATGCGAAGCGAGCGCTCTACCATATGAGCTACACCCCCATTTGTGCATTCACCTCAAAGTTACTATTTTTAATTCCCTTTCTGGAGAAGCATGTATAGTTATTATCACGGGGTTAGGCAAGGGTATGTTAACAATGTGTTTATAGAAGAGGGTGGGTGATCACTTATCAACATGTTGGCATCTTTTGATGCAAACAATTTCATGTATCGCCCTTCTCTTGAATGGATGGGGGCTCGCACCCATGTTGAACTAATACATAGCGTCACATGGCATGTTAGCACCTTATGATGTCAACATGCTGGTAGGAGAACAGGAGCGTATAAAATAGATTATTTAACATGTGTATGAAGGGCATTTGAAATGGCGATATCTTTTACATTAAAATTGTGTAAACTTTGTACCATCTTATTAAGTTATCTTCGACATTCACATCATTACAAAGAAAGTACAAAATTGGAATAAACAAGTCTTTCTTTCATTGCACCTTCACAAGTCACAACACAAACATGGCGTCTCATTTTATTGTTGGATTGGAGGAGTTTGAGACTTCATTTTGGAGGGGGTGGAGATGATCTATAAAGTATTTGAAAAGTGTTTACGCATTTATCAATATGTGTGTTTTGATATAACCAGTTATATAAGGAAAATTTTATGTATATCACCTCTTTTATTGCGAGATTTGTTGCACTAGACATATAAATGATGAAATGCTGATTTTATTCTCTTTCCTGTAGTGACGAGTGGTAAATATAAGAAAAATTATGCTAACTTGTTTCCGTGTTGGCATATTTGCAGGAAGGGTTACGACGAGGTTTATATTTTCACATAAATGGCCACTCAACCTTTAACTATGTTCCATTTGTGAAGCTTATATTAATGTTTATGGAAGAATGGCATTTTCTACTTGTAATAATCCCAAGGACTGCTTCTTCGAAGCCTTTATTGAGGACTTATTTGCGTTCTAATCTTGCTCTCTAATCGAAATGGGACAAAATAAATAGCAAGAAAAAGAGAGAGAAAAAAAAAGACCTATAAATAATTTGTGTTAACTTTTTTGCGGATTATTCTCTGTAACCAGTGGTGTTAAGGAACTTGATACACTATTCTTATTAAGGACAAGATAAATTGACAAGGTAAATTGAGTGCTTAGAAGTACTTTAAAGAGAAGGTGAAACATGGATAGTATAAGTTAGAAATTATTATGAAGTGAGATGATATACACAAGTTTGGTTCAAAATGGGCAGTTACATGGCATGAGAATCATTTTATTTCAACTATCTTGAATCAAGTTCTTTGGCTCACTCAAAACATACTTTGGTAATTCATATCTTGTACCTGCATGATACGATTGCACAATGTGTAAGAAATTGTATTGCACAGTTTTGGGAGAATATGTAATTAAAAAGTGAGAAATTTTGTAAATAAATGTGAAATATTAACTAAACAAGAATTCGAAGAATTACCTGTTTGATCGTAACAAACTGTTAAATCTGCATTACGAATAGTGATCCCAGCATCGTCTAAAATTGTTTGTGCAAGGGTCGGATCAGCTTCTGCTGCCGCACGTAGTGCATCCCATACTTCTGCTCACAGATGTATAATAAGATGTATGATTCTTTTGAATAATTAAATTAATGTATAATCAAACACTACGCTACATGTAGAGAAATTTTATTCTCTTTGCTGCTGATGTGGAGAAAAATTATTAGTTTAGAGAGACTAAGGTTTTCTCACATAGAGAAATCTTATTGGTCCGCATTACTAGTGGAGAGAAACAATGTGCACTAGAATAATTTGGGCTTACCTATCCGGCCGCCGTGATGAGGAGCAGTGTCCCAAAACTCCTCTCTCAGTTGTATGAGTTGACATTTCGTTATCGGTTGAGGATGCTTCCAAGGTTTTGGCTTCCTAAGTTCTCTAACATCTCCTGTAAAACTCTACTCATTATTAGTACCAATGTAATAACATCAAAGCAAATAGAAAACATGTCTCCTGTCTCACCTTTGGCCTGTGAGGATCCAGCACAACCCATATCGTATTCTTCGACGAAAAGAAGTAGACTTAGATCCCGAATCCAAAGTTCGTGTGAGTTGGAGTTGATAAGAAAGAAATGGAAGTCCAGGTTTCTATTAGTCGCTTTACGGGTTGACATTTTTCTCCAAGATCGACCACAAAAATGTAACAAGAATAACCATTCCTTTTCGCCGACTAAAGTTTATCCTTTTCAGATACAGAGTGTTCAATTTGTATTGAAAGTGCAATGAAGTTTCACTTGTAAACTGGCAACTGTTGTTGGAGGGCTGAGAGAAATGGTGTCCACAAGAAAGACCAAAAATTGATGAGTAGTTGGATATCATGTTTCATTCTCGTGATTACGGTTGCAGAGGCTGTAAGAAAAGATTGTGATTGGCTTTAGTACAACTGTGTGATGTTGTGCACCATTTAACATTCGTGTTTAAAGTTTTACTACATATATAGTCCTACAAAGGTACTGAAAATTAGGAAATTATAGCAAAAGAATCTGAAAATCAGCTGAGTTTGTGTTATTGTGCATGAATAAATGGAGAGAAAGAATGACACTTGTACCTCCAATAAATGCTCAATTTGATTCGTTATGTAATAATCACTGATATTAAATTTCTATTTTTAAAGAAGAAAAAGTACATATACATCTTGTCTTTACAATTCTTTCTCCACCTTCATTCTGGTAGGACTATGTTTGTTTCGACTTTTTTCTACCTAAAACTTAATTTCTATCTAAGAGTCAACATCGGACTTCAATATTATTCATATACCTCAAATCACTAATTATTATCCACATATTTAATGGTTCCAATGTTGTTTGACTTAAAAATTAAATTTATCTAAATAAAAATAAAAATTTACTCCAATACAAGGCAGAATTGTCCCTGTCGCTTCAATAGTTCTGCATTTTTCCATCTAATTTCTCATCGCAATCACACCAAAAAGAACCATACAAGAACATCAAGAGTTCGTGCACGTACATCTCAAAACATGTAGTGCACTTTGTTCACTGATACAAAACCAGAAAGAGGTCATCTTAAGTTACTTTCTTCACACTCAGATGTTCTAGTAAAACAGATGTTCGCTAAAGACGTCGATTCACTCATAAACGATATGATTCATACTTGCTCCTAAAATTGTAAGGATCATACTTTAAGTTCTCATAGTCGGCAGCCCTGGTTTCAACAGGTCTCGTCTCCATACCCGATGATTCAAAATTTGAGTCTACATTTTTCTCTCTTGTACGATGCTTACTTCGCTCTTTCTGACTCTTTGGCCTGACTTGGCCAAATGGAGGAACCTCATTGGACCCATAAAATTCAGCATATTCTTGTTGTCGTCTGGAAGACCTATGCTTGCTTGACAAAGAAGGATCCTTTATACTGCTCGATCTAGCCTTAGGTTGTTTCACTTCAGTAAATCTATCAGTGGAAGATGGGTCATTGTTTTGTTTTGTTTCAGCTAGGGGAACTGGAGCTCTCTGCTTTTGAGGTAATGGAGGTTTGGGTTCATCTTCAGGCATGATGAGAGAATCTTTTAGTGGACTAAGGCCCTGTTTGGAACTCCTGCCTCTGAAGTGCGAAGGAATGAATTGAAGGAAAAAGCTAGCTATTGCTTCCATTGCAAACTTGAGTAGATCGATGATGAGCTGTCCAAACGAAGGCCATCCAGCTTCTTGTTCGTCTTTAATGGTCACTGGGGTAAGAGTTGGTTTCTCTTTGCTCACTGGTTGTTCAGGAAATTCAGATCCATTGTGCCCAGGAAATTCAGATCCGTTGTGCCCTTGCTGCAGTTGTAAGTGATGATAGATTCAAAAGAAAATACGACATAGAACAAACAAACAAACAAATGACAAATGTGCGCATCCATCCAGCAAAGAAATAGGCAAATAGCTATCCTATATCAGACCATTGCTTTTTCTTCCGTCTTATTATTTGTTAACTTAATAAACAGATAGAAGATGATAGATCAAACAGAATTTACCATTTTGGAGAAAAATGGAGAACCAAATCCCTGCTGAAGCATGCAGGAAGCATATCCTACCAAAATAGCACCAGCGACCATAAGAAGATCTGCCAGAAATAATATAGATTATCAGAGTCCCCGTCTTGGCAAAAACATATAATGAAACTGCTTTTGTTATAGCAATTGGAATGTATCTTAGGACAGAGAGAATTTCATTTAGCCAACTAATGTGATGACTGATGAATGCCATAGAAAACAGATATCGATTGGCAATTTGAACCTGCAGTAGACACCGAGCTACTTCGATAATCGCAATCTTCTTTGTCAAGAGAAATTTGACGAAGAGCAGCATTGCCTCTGTCAACAACTAATAATGAACAAGTTGCTCTCACATATATCACATCAAAGTCACTTGAGAATTTAGCATCCTCACTTGGCCCATCCCGGTATCCCACAACATTTGATTTTCCTCCAGCAATGGTCGTCACACCTGCATTAATTTTCAAGAACTAATCACTTTGAGAAAACATTTGTACTATGACAATGAATTGAATTTAGATCCCATATATCTATATGGAAATATATAAAATATGGTAAGGAAATAGTATATCTGTTTCCCAATTTAGTATATAATTTGAATTCAATTTTGATTTATCCATCTCTTCTAGTGGCCTTGGAGTATTAGTATTCTTAACCAATAAATATTGGCCACCTGCAAATAAGGGGCCAATTTCAATTGGTACAAATAACGAGTAGGTACTACAAGAGAATTCTGGATAATACAGTACTAGAGGAAAACCTGCTTCTCCTATCTTTCTAATGGCAAGATTTGAAGTATCAGCAACATAAACATTCCCTTTATCATCCATGGCAACCCCTTCGATGATTAAAACGAGCATCACTTGGTTTTCCATCCACGTGCCCAGTGTGACCCTGAAATGATCCAGCAACCAATCTTGCCCTACTATCTGCATATTCGTTAGTGAAGGATTATAAGAACGAGAATCAAACCAATCACATAAACGGTGACACATTTATTAAATTTCTAGAAGCCAACAAACCCCATCTCAAGTAAAATCTGACTTGGCAATCAAGACATTTCCTATCTTATTCATGGATGAAGTATGCAAAAACAGCATTTGATTTATGGCACTATCTTAACGGACACCAACTCCGGCTAACTTTAATTCATTAAACATAAGGACTAACTTTCTATCCAGTTCATCCATGCTATGTTTTCAGTTATTTAAGAGAGGAAGTAAGTAAACAAAACGAAGCCATTCTATCTCTTTACATTTTCCAGAACAAAAGAGAAAAAATAGCAGAGTATCAAATAATAGTGTTCATCACCTATAGTCATCTTAACTAAACACGATATGATATATAATTCAGCAAAAAGGACCGGGAAGCACACATTGGGAGAGCGGCGGAGTAATTCGAACGACGTTGCTGTTCTCAGCATCAACAGCAAATAGCTCCCCATCTTGCGAAACACGAATGGAGTGTGGTATAACCCCAAGATCATTCCCTTGAACAACAGTTTCAACTAGATAGCCATCTTCAAATTGAAGCACATTTCCATCTGGAACAAGGCCAACATAAATTGATAAATAAACATAAACGTGGAGATATAACATCGAACTTTCTCTTGTATTTTGATTTTAACCAATAATTATTGCTCCCCTTGCATCCTCCAAAGTGTAACAACGAATAATATACTGAAAATTATATTATAAAACATAGAAAATGAGAAGCAGAAACAGGTGATAACAGTGGCATTAGTAATACCTGACTGCTGGGATGATTTGGAGGAAGACCTAGTCCATTTGAGAAGAGTGGATAGGTGCTTTATCAATGGCCCTGAATTTAGAAAAGGGGGAAAAGGCAAACACAAGTAATTAAACTCCTGTATATAAATTAAGCATACAAATTCGAGAAAAATCGAATCCGCAATTTCTAGAACCACAGAGATTCTGAGTACTACACTGTTCAGCAAACAAACACTAAGCAGAAATAGGGGAAATTAAGTATGCAGTTACCTGCTGGTGCAGCATGAGCTTCGAACCGAAAAACACGAGTGACAGAGAGGATTAAGAAAACGAGAAAGAAGATGGAAGACCTCATGCCTTTCTCGCAAATTAGAGCTCAAAAAGAGCTTCTAAATAGTTGTGCGTGCAGATCAGAAAAGTTTAATTTGCGATTTCAATGGATAAAATGAAGTTGATTAAGTGAAAATACAGATTCAAGAACGCCGATTACGCACATTGACAGAAGAAAGCTCTTTTCTAACTCCTTTTTCAGCTTTCGATCTTCAGTTTCATTTAATTAAAATTTTATCCGTTTACAGGTTTTGTTGATTCCACCAGAGAAAGTGCATTTTTCGGGGAGTGTGTTTTGGTTATGCTGCTAACTTTTCACACTCAGGCACCCCTAAAAAGTGGTTTTGCCAAGATTATGAGTTGACAATTTTCTCTAAAATTATTTCCAAAACAATAATGATATCTAACATGCTTGTTACCGGTGATCGGAATGAATTAATTGAAACAGGCATATTTGTTGTCTAATTGCAATATTAAATATATAAGATAAGATTTAATTTTTCTCAAAAAAAAATATAAGATTTAATATATCGAACCAATTAATGTCAAATTCATATTAATCATTAACTAGTATAATAATTTTTCGCGGTGAAATTTGACTAAAGAATAAAGATTTAGGTGAGAAAATGACACATTTTGTTGAGTTTTAAAAAAATTTTGGAGAGAAAGATGATTGTAAGGACAGACATAAATCATATTTTTACCCAATAGCACCGATACCTTCACTCTGATCGCGGATAAATGAATTATCAATACCACCGTTTTTTACAAAATTATTTTGAACCACATAATAATATAAATAATAAGTCCTTTATAAAATTATTTACCTCTAATGTGACATTATTATTACTACATCCGTCCCATAATTATAGTCCACTATTTCTTTTTAGGTCGTTTCAAAATATAGGCCACATTACTTTTAAAGATATAATTAAAATATTAGTTATCTTATATGCCCTTATTTAATGTATATAGTTATCACCAAAATAACTCAATTGAAATAAAACATCCAATAAATAAAAAGGGTATAATAGGAAAATAAGTTTAAGTTTTACTTTTCCAACACTATTAATTGCATTTTCTTAATCTTTGTGAAATTGGAAGTGGGTTATATTTATGGGACGGAGGTATTATTATTATTATTATTGTTGTTGTTGTTGTTGTTGTTGTTCTTCTTCTTCTTCTTGAACGGCTCTAGCCAAACATTTAGAGTGTGTTTGATTGGGGGTGGAAAATATTTTCTATTCAAATTTTTTATTTTTTAATCAAACATATTTTATTTTTTTAGAATTTATTTTCCATTGTAAATTAAAAAGTAGAGATTTTCCTTGAAATAAAGGAATTTGAATTCTTTGAGAGAGGAGTAGGAATTTGAATTCCATGAAATTGGAATTCCAAATCATTTTCCAACCTCCAATCAAACACACCCTTAGAGCAATTGCATATTTGCTACAACACCACAAAATTAGAAAAACAAAATCGAGATCATCTTCATCCATTCACTAATAACTAGTATCACGCCCGTGCGATGCACGGGAACAATTAAATTTATGTACGATAAATAATTGATGTAAAATTATAAATATGAATATTGAATTACATAATTGATGTAATTTATGCATATGAGATTGCATAATTGTGAAAAATTATTAAAATCTATAATATTGTATATTATAGTCAATGCAAAAATTGTGGAGTAAATTCACAATTGTAAATTATAAAAATTCACGTGCATCGCATAATTAAGAAGTTTATCAAAACGTGTAACTTTAATTCTAATTACCGTGCCTAGCATTCCACAACAATACTCGTAAATATTAATTAATTGTAAATGAACCATTGGGATTGAATATATAAAAAATTTTGATTATCAAAACGTGTCTTTCTCGTTGGTACATATCAAATTTATATTGAACACATTTTTTGCTTTTTGAAATGGACATTACGCACTCTAAATTTTATGATTTTATGTATTTTTTTTAGTGATTAGCTGTAATTGCTACTTAAGTTTAGCTATATTATATAAGAAGTATTATGCTTAATTTTATGTAACTTAAATTTGTAGTAACACCAATAATTTTCCTCATCTACATAATTCGTTTGATTTCTTTTCATTTACATAAACTGTATGTTAATTGTAGAATGAAAAATTTTTTATTTGAAATTTTATATACTTAGAAAAGGCAAAAAAATATGCAATGCAAAATTCAGTCAGTGAGAATATCACATCAGAAGCATTAAAAACAAAAATATCGTTTAATTTTTTTAATTAGAAATAGTATGTCATGTTGGCACTGCCAATAGGGTGTTCACCAAACGTGACACTTCAATTATAATAATATAAGGATTAATAAATTACTATTTTACTTAAAAATAAATAAATCATTCTACATAAATCCAGTTATAATTTTAACCACTCACTATTTGATTTTCAAAAAGAAAAAAGTAAAAAATTCTCACTATTTTTTAATAGACCAATTCACGTAACCAAGCAAAACTATCAAAGCCTCCAATTTTATCACGATAAAATTAAATAAAAAAATTATTATTTAATATTTTGAATTAGAGCTTTAAAAAATGAAATTATATATAAACTCTTTCCAAAATAAATTTTTTCTCATTAGATGTTTGTTTTAGATATTGGTTATTTTCAATTATATTTTTAATCACTATCAATTAATGCTGGTTTATTTCCAAAACTAATTTTATAATTTTATTAAAATATTTAATGTATGCCACATTTGCATCTTTGCCTATGTGGCACTTCACAAATTATAATATAAAGATTAATAGTATGATAATATAACAATTATTGATATAAAGATAAAAATTAATAAATTACTCTTTATTTAAAAATAAATAAATTATTCATTGCAAATTCAATTATAATTTTAGCACGCCCTATTTTATTTAAGAATAATCGACTATTTGAATAATCCATTGGACATTACAAATCAAAACTATTTAAAACTATAACATTTTTTAATACGGTGAAAATAAAATATTTATTATTTAATGTTTTTAATTAGAAATTTGAAAAATGAATTACATTTAAAGTTTTTCGAAAACTATTTTTTCTTATTAAATTTTATTTATCACATTTAATGATAAATTTATGTTTCATTAAAAAATAATTACATTTAAAGAATTTTTCCTATTTAAATCTACCAATTAATATAGATTTATTTCCAAAAATGGAATTTCCTTTTTTTTTAAACTACAACATTGATTTTTATGTTTTTTTTAATATTAATGAGTGCCACGTTGGCACTCCTGCCAACGTGGCACTCCTGTTTTTATAATATAAAGATTTGACAAACCTTTTTATTTAATTTATTTCTTCAAAATAGAGAATGAAAAATTTATTTTCTCATAAATACCTATGAAAAAACCTTTATTTTCTTGTGAACGATAAATGATTTAAAACATTCTTACTTTAAAAAGTAAAAAATGCAAAAAAAAATTGATCGGACATTCAAAAATTATTTATTAGCAAACTTTTGTGAACAAAAGGTAACTTCGAGTTCCTTTTTTTTTTTTTTTGAGAAAAACTTAGAGCTTGTACATTAAACAGAAAAACTTAGAGCTTGTACATTAAACTTAAATCATATATTGATTTGATTTTTTTTTTTGTTATATATTTTTTTCTTACTTTTCAAATAGTTTCTAAATCCATTTTTTAAATATATTGATATTCACGTTAAAATCTAGGCAAAGTGGAAATGAATCTATAACAGAGATTTTAATTTATTTATATCTATATTTTAGCTTTTATATTTGAACTTAAGTTTTTAGTTTTATTTCGATTGGAATAGGACTGGCGAATCCTTATAAATAAGGGGTATACCTTTGCTTGTCATTTTATCCCGCAAAAAATATCTAAGGTATCGGCGTACCAATCCCGTTCAGGTACCATCGATGGTGCCATAATATCGCACCATCGATCCACGTGTCGCAATGGCGGTGGCGCGTCATTCTTGTTAAAAAAAAAAAACTGAAGACCCGGTGCCATTTTCAACAAGAATAGAAAAACTGAAGGGTTTTCTTGCAATTTCCTTTTCTTCTCCTTTCAACCATTGAAGGGTTTTCAACAAGAATAGATTTGAAACGATTGAAACACAGAAACCTGATCCATTTCTTCTTCTTCAACCACGACCTTCTAGCTCGAACTCGTCCACCGCTGCTGCCACCGGCCGTCGACACATCTGCGTCTCCGATCTTGTCAATTTTAGCCGTCGGTTTCAAAATTCACACAGCCGGATTTCCACTAACTCTTAGGTAGGTACTAAAACTTTATTTCGAGTTGCTCTTCAAGTAATCAAGTGCCTCTTGGATGGTTGACTCTATGTAGCAGTTTTTCCCTTCGAGTTTCAATTCTCAAGCATCCCGAAATTCTTTTTCTCGTTTCGTCTCTATATGGCAGTAAGAAGGAGAATGGCATGCTCTTGTTTGTTTCTTTTATCTCATTTCTATCATTTTTTTAAAAATCGATTTGATTATTTTTTTTATTTTAAAATTTTTAGTGGTTAGGCAGTATGAATTGGTGTTGGGTTAATGACTTAGTGTGCTCTTTTGTAGACTTGTAGTTGCATAAGAAACGAAAATGACAAAAACCCATAGAGATGAAATTTATATGAAGTTGAAGGATATAAGTGTTAGTCAATAATTTAAAGTAATGAAGAATTTCACATAACGAAGCAGGAAAAATGAAACAAGGATGAATTTTGCCTTTCTCTAGCTATTATTTCATCCATTTTTTTACCCTCACTTTGTTTAGCTTGAATTGGTGTACTAAGAATTTTGAATTGGTGTACGTAGAATTAAGTTAATATTTTGATAATTTACTCCCAAAATGACAAAAAAATGGCCGGAATTAGCTTCTCAGTCTCAAATGTGAGTGCGTGGTTGCTTTGATGCATTACTGATGTATTAAGATTATTATATTAAGATGTTAAAGTGGCTTCTCTAGTGAGTGCGTGGTTGCTTTGATCTATCTTGGCTCCTTGTGTCAATAGAGATTTCATGAATACAGACCTATTTAAATGCCTAGAAATGTTATTATATCAGTGTAGGCTATATTAGTGTATTTGGAAAATCTGCTTATGTGACATGCCCATGGAAAGTTGAGGTTCGTTTCTAACTACCCAAATAATACTATGTGTGATGCTAGGTATTATTGATGTTTATGCATTGAAGTCGAATTAGTAGTGGATTTCTTCAAACAGCTCGTGCATACACCATGGCCTCATGGTTATGAGATTAACCAACATTTGATTCAAATGTACACATCGAGCCAACCAAGCAATGGTGCCAAGTTGTCCACCGCCTTCAAATAATGTTGAGACGAGAATATTAGCACAACGGGCAATTTCAATAGTTGATGGCATAACCATAGCGGTTTAGGAAGAACACAACACGTTGGTCTTGAGACGGGGACATTTGTGTATGCAAAATAGCAATTGTAGCATATGTAAACTCGCATACAAGATTGTTTGTAGTTTTATACAAGTTTGGCGACTGGGAAGAAGATAGAGTAATGCTATTTGTAAAAAACTATGTAATGTTATTTACGACTAATAGTGCTAATTAAGGTGGTGTCTATGCATTTAAGTGGTTTGAATTAACTTCTTTTCCCATGATTATTTTAAGGAGAAAATTGACAATTGATAGTTGTCCATTATCTTTTGTCATCAATTTACTTTGAGATAAATTTTTTCAGGTTATTTTATGTGCTATTCGGCTTCAACAGTGCTAATCAAAATTTTACTTCAATCAATAATATCACCTCCCTGACATCAAGGTAGGAAATATTACTAGCTGGACAGATATGATCTTCAGGCTACACATTACACAACCTTTCTAAGTGTGATCTCAAAAGCCATTACCAATTGTGGCAAACTAGTAATATATAGCTTCCCTCTGAGCTAAACTTTACATTTACTATGACATTAAAAAAAATCACATCTCGGCAATGGACAACTATTATGCTCATAAATTCATTATCCCAAGACTCATAGACAACTATTACATTCAAAACTAAGTCGAATTACATGCAGAAACTATTAAAATACAAAATTAACTAAAATATCTAGGATTACGTGAATGTTTTCATTTATAAATACAAATTGATTACATGTGTCTACTTCGCTCCATCCATCCATTTCTCATTGCTCCTATAACCTATTGTCTACATCAAAGTAAACTAAAACCTTGCCATTTTCTTCTTTTGAGACTCTTGCAGTCTTTAGTATCAGCAACAAGCCTCCGATCTCATCATTAGGAACGTGACTTTGTACATCATTCTCAATCATGAAAACGTCAAGATAGGTCAACATTGGAAAAATACTTTATTGTTTATGATTGAGACTCGGTCCTGAGCTATAACAATGACGAGGCGTGTATCAAGCGCACCATGAGCGTTTCTCGCAATTGCAAGTGCTCAATAAAAGGAAAACTCTGCAAATCTTGCTTTCATTGGCTCTGTGATAGACATGATCCTCTATCATTCTCCATGCTAAAAAAAAAAAAAGAAACAAAAAATAACAAAGAGACTTGTAAGTTCTCATTAAGTGGCAGGAGTTCCATAAATCATAGAAAATTTCAAAATAGACAAACAGACTTGAAAGTCCTTGTTAGAAAGCAGGAAGGAAAATCATATAGTTCCATATTCACTTAGTTTATATAAATTTACTCACTTAATTCACTTCTTTGTATCAAATGTTTAAGATATGAGCTATTAGCAAAGCCTCGAATCTAAGCAGCATCTTTGATTTTCATGAAAAGTGTTTCAGAACATTAACTCTCAATTCTAAGTACACCAGTTCAAAATTCTAAGAATCAGTAGCCAATTCGAAATTCTAATCATTATTCTCTTAAACTCTTACTGCTCTTACTACTGGAAAAAACAGATCCCCAAATCCGAATTAAGAAAATAAGCCATTATTTTCTCAAACTTTAATTACTGGGAATGTTTAGCCTTGTAAAATTCAGAACTTAAAATTCTAATGTACACCAATCCAAAATGCTAAATCATCTAAAATCTAAGCAACTGCAAACCAACAAGTGAGCACATTAAGTCATTTACCCAACACCAATTCTTGCTGCCCTAAAAAAAATCGAGAAAAACTGTTAAAAAAAGGCAAAAACAAGATTAAAGACCCAGTCGTAGCTTTTCTTACTGCTGTATTTACTACTCAAACGAGAAACAAAAAATAAATAAAAAAAATAGCAAAGGAACGAATTGCAAAGCGAAAACAGAGAAATTCGAACTGAGAAAAATGCAAGCATGACAACAGGTATATCGTAACCATCACCTTGATGATACATTCTTTCGACATAGACCGAAAAAAGAAAAATACAAAAAAAAGACCTATTCTCTACGCGTGAGAAAGAAGCCAAAAAACTCACAAAAAAACAATTTTGTACGTCTTGCAAATTGTGGGATCTGAGGTTGGCCGGCGTCGGCGAGCTGCGGTGGACGGTGGCGGCAGACGACGGTGGTGGAATGCGGTGATGGACTGAAATCGACCCCTGTTGTTTCACGGACGAGATTGAGTTCCAATTAGGGCATCGGGTTCAAGTTGGGGGAAAAATTGTGGAAATTGCACAGCAGTCCCTGAACATCTCGGCTCTTGTTAAAAAATGGCGGGTCTTGATTTTTAAATGCGGTGACGCGGCCAACTGCTGTTGCGACACGTGGATCGATGGTGCCATATTATGGCACCATCGATGGTACCAGAACAGGACTGATCGACGTACTGTTAAAGTAGTGTTCAAATATATTAATTAATTACAAAAACAAATGCTCAAACTAGGCAAGCCCAGATTGTTTCGAAATCCACGTGTCGCTTGCCTATTGGTTAACTGACGTAGCTCGTGAAAGCCTCTTCCCCAGCCCCATTTATACGAGCTCAAACAGATTTACCGATTTTATAAATTAAAAAATAAAATAAAAATTAAAGACACATCTTTGAAGAGATCTACCCGTGATTAGGGTTCCATCTTCCAGGTCGATTTGGAGGTTCATACAATTCTCCCTTGATACTCGCTTTCCTTTCAGTTATATGTCGGATCTGTGATATGAATTGTATTTGTTATGTGGTTTAAGTTTTTGATAGCGATTCGAGTTTTTTTTGGCCTCTTTAGAGCATAATGAATCTAGAAACATAAGAAACTGAGCAATGGATCTTGTTTGAAACCATAGATCGTATCGGTTTTGCATCGATGCTTCAGATTTGGTCAAGGGTTTGCTTGATTGAATACATTTTGTTCTACGGAAATGTTTTCCAAGTGTTGACCTAAGGTCGATTTTCAACGAAGTTTATCTGTAGAATTTTTTAGATGCCATGGTAGTTTATGTATCTCGATGATTAATGTATTCCAAATTCGTATCTGTTTTTCTTTTTGTCCTGTTTAGTGGTATGATTTTAGTTTGTGCTTGCTGATTTTTGTTGATTGTTTAGTCTTCTTGTAATAGATTACTTAAGCAATGAGATCCTTCTCATAACATATGTAGGATCTGATTTATGATAATATAGATCTAAGATTCTCCAATTATGCTGCCTGTGGATATAATGCAACTGACGCAGCCTCAAAAGTCTTTTCTTGGCAGAAAAGGAGTGATATAATGTCAGTTTAGTTTTTTTTAGACATATATTTTTAGTTGCTCTATTTTGAATAGGTTTTTAGTTCGTGTTTCATTGTTTGTTGGACACTCTTGATCATCGAATAAAGCCTAAGTGTATGCTTGGGTCACCTAATTATCTCTAGTCTTGTTCTCTTCTTCTTCCTTCACTGCTTAATTGTTTGATTATTTTCAAATCTCAATCATTCTAAGTCAACAACCCAAGAAGCTTTTCAGCTGCCACTTTAATGAAGTCTAAGGCAATCCCATTGAGGTAAAACCATTGAATTAGTTTTGCAGTTTTACTGTTATGTCCATGGTGAGTTTGGCTATGAATTTGAAATTTCACTTATGTTCCTTGTTATTTGAATTCACAACCACCCTACGAGAGCTAGCATAAATCAATTTGTAAACATTCTAATGTTTGGCAAATCAGTGAATAACATTATATGCTGTCCTTAGTCTCCTGACAGTTTCTTTTGTGCTGTGATTGTGCAGGGTTTGATTCACTAAAAAAGGATGGGAGGTGGATTTAGAGTGCTCCATCTGGTTCGGCCTTTTCTTTCTTTCTTGCCCGAGGTTCAGAGTGCTGACAGGAAAATTCCATTCAGAGAGAAGGTCATCTACACTGTGATATCTCTTTTCATTTTCCTGGTTTGCAGTCAGCTGCCTTTGTATGGCATACACTCTACGACAGGTGCCGATCCCTTCTACTGGATGCGTGTAATTCTTGCCTCAAACCGAGGAACTGTTATGGAGCTGGGTATCACCCCTATAGTGACTTCGGGACTGGTCATGCAACTTTTGGCGGGTTCAAAGATCATTGAGGTTGATAACAATGTGCGAGAAGATAGAGCCCTTCTAAATGGTGCACAGAAATTGCTAGGCATCTTGATAGCAGTTGGTGAGGCTGTTGCATATGTTCTTTCAGGAATGTATGGCAGTGTTGGCCAACTTGGAGTTGGAAATGCAATCCTAATCATTCTTCAACTCTGCTTTGCTGGTATCATTGTAATTTGTCTGGATGAACTTCTCCAAAAAGGATATGGTCTGGGGTCCGGAATTTCACTCTTCATAGCAACCAATATTTGGTAAGCTGTTATCCTTTAATTTTATTCGTGCCTCTCTGTTTTGCATACAAGAAACAGTATTCATTAGATTGTTTTCTTTATTGACAGCGAAAGCATCATCTGGAAAGCTTTTAGCCCGACCACTATCAACAGTGGGCGTGGAGCTGAATTTGAAGGTGCTGTTATTGCGTTGTTCCATCTGTTGATAACTCGAACAGACAAAGTTCGTGCTTTGCGAGAGGCATTCTACAGGCAGAACCTTCCAAACGTGACGAACTTGCTTGCTACTGTCTTGGTCTTCCTCATTGTCATCTACTTCCAAGGGTTTCGTGTGGTTTTGCCTGTGAGGTCTAAGAATGCTCGTGGGCAACAGGGTTCATATCCAATTAAGCTCTTCTACACTTCCAATATGCCCATCATTTTGCAGTCTGCACTTGTATCGAATCTTTACTTCATTTCCCAGGTACCCTGTCATATAAACAAATTTTGAATAACACTACTCTTTCATATTGACACAATCTAATCTCAATTGTTCGTACGCATACAGTTACTCTACAGGAAATATGGTGGAAACTTTCTGGTTAATCTTTTGGGGAAGTGGAAGGAATCTGAATATTCTGGTCAGTCTGTCCCCGTCGGTGGTCTCGCTTATTACATAACTGCTCCATCCAGGTAATGAATAATTTTCCCCATCTCCATACTTGCAAATGCCCATTTTAATTACTCCTCTTCCCCCTTTTCTGTGGCTTTTACTCATTCTCTACTAATGATTCATGCTGCTGTTTTCCAGCTTGTCGGATATATTGGCCAATCCATTCCATGGACTGTTCTACATTGTATTTATGCTATCCGCATGTGCTTTGTTCTCAAAAACATGGATTGAGGTCTCAGGATCCTCGGCTAGAGATGTTGCTAAGCAGCTCAAGGTACACATACTATTGATGTCCAATTCAAAATCATCCCAATTATATATCATGTTCATCGTTTACTGCAGAAAACCAGTGATCAAACTGCACAAAAGTAACGTGTTTTTTGGTGAAATCTATAGGAACAACAAATGGTGATGCCTGGACATAGGGAGTCAAATCTACAGAAGGAGCTGAACCGCTACATTCCAACCGCAGCAGCCTTTGGTGGCATGTGCATTGGCGCACTAACCGTATTGGCCGACCTCATGGGTGCAATTGGTTCAGGGACCGGAATTCTGCTTGCTGTCACTATCATATATCAGTACTTCGAGACATTTGAGAAGGAGAAGACCAGTGAGCTTGGCTTCTTTGGTTTCTAAGGAACTCTTCAGCTCTGAGCCATGGGTGACTCGCTTCTGGGCTAGCTTAGAGATTGACCAGATGTTGCCCTTATCATACCACAGGTTCCAAAACTAAGAATTTAGATGAGTAAGTTGTAATTTGTTGACAGACATGTATTTTATACTGTGGAGTTTTCAGCAGTCGTCTTTTGATAATCAAGTTATGAAACAGATTGAGGAGCACTTTTATGTTTTAACAGCAAATCTAGAATCCAGTGATGCATTAGCTTTCTTTGCTTTTTAGATATTTTAAATTTTACATTATGCAATTTCACCAGACAAGCGTGGTTAACAGCACAGTGCCTACACATGATGTGTGATAGTCAATGCATTTGTGTTGTTGTGTTTGCATTAAGAGACAGTCTTGTCACTTGATAGGAACACGGTTGTTAGGAAACATTGTTGCTGGAACATGTCGTCTCTTTTCATATATAGTGGGAAATAAGACATCAATGATTAGAGACAGCAACCACATATTTTATATCATTCCGCCCATTTTATTATTCATACATCCAGTAATCTTCAATACTGTTTTATCTCAAACAGTTGTTTTTAATTGAAAAAAGTTTTCGTCAACTTGCTATAATCTACATTATTGGTTGTCAGTCATGAATATTGAATAACATTTTTCCATTATGGAAAATCATCTATCATTTTCGATCATTCCAACTGGCTCATTTTAGGCTGTGGACCAATGAGGCCATTTCTCCTGGAACAGCTGGCGCAAAATGTATCCATATTATAGGATTCCTCTAGAGTAGAGCCCATCAACCAGGCAATAAATGTACAAATCCCAGATCCTGACCCAATCAATCAGGGTCAGGATGCACATTTACTTGAACCTTTTCAATTATTGCAATGGGTAGAAAGAGGGTTGAAGCTACGGAGTTGGTGTTAATGGAGAATCACTTTTAAGATTTTTATTTATTTATTTATTTATTTATTATTATTATTATTATTATTATTAGTTTTAAGACAAGGTGTCATTCACCCAAGCATCTCATATTTCTTTCAACATTCTAAATGTCCCAATCACTTAGGTATGGAAATAGAGATAACGTATCTCTCTCTCTCTCTCAAAAAATATATATATATATATATATATATATATATATATATTAGAAATTAGGAAATTATGTAATTGATAAACTGGAAACCATCGTTTATGTATCGATATTCTTCAAAACATGCAAATACAAGTGCGGGTTAGTCTATATATATATATATATATATATATATATTATATATATATCTTATAAAAAACTTAAACGGACGAGAAAAAATATAAATTAGTTATCTTTAACAATTTTGATATAGAATGTCACCCAACTATCTAAACCATGACGACTTAGGACAACGAAAGAAAACATTATGAAATCGCGCCCAAAGCTATATTTGTAGAGAAATAAATCAATTGGGAAGCTAAAAAAATGAAAGAATCAAATTGAAGATTTTACGTTGAATTTTTTTGTGAAATTACATTTTCGTAATAATAAGTTAATAATGAGAAGTGTTGTAAATATACTTTGGATACTATATATATATATATATATATATATATATAATATCTACTATGTGAATGCCTATTTTACCCCCTAAGTGTATTGTAATTTACACATTTGTCATTTTGTAACTCTATAAATAGGGGTGTTCTTTCCCCCACTTAATACAATAAAATTCTCTCAAAAAAAAAAAAAAAAAAAAAAATTCTCTCATTCTCCTCTCTAAATATTCATCTTACTTCCTCTATCTTCATAAATTTTATATCATCCCATCAAATCTGTTATTCCATAACACGTTATCAGCACGACTGCTCTGCCCGGAATATACATCCAACTAAAGGGTAATATAACAACTTATTTTGAACAAAGATATGTAGAACATCCTTGTAATTTAATTCAAGTTGTGGGATGAAACACCAAATGAAGAACACACACTCTGTATATTAGATAAATAGTTTTACCGCCATGTTGGATGGTTTAGGAAATTCTTTATTGATGACCGCCATGTTGGATGGTTTAGGAGATGGTTTAAAAGATTCTTTATTGATGACCGCCATGTTGGATGGTTTAGGAGATTTTTTTATATTGATTTATTAAATGGTATACCAAGCCACCAAATAGTCTAATTATTTTACAATTCAAATACTGAAAATACTCATTTTCGTGATGAGTACAACTATCACAAATTGGGAGGATACACGAATTCCTACATTTTTTGTGTACTCCTAGTTACCACACTCAAAGGAGGCACTGCCACCTAGTGGAGGTTTAACTAGTTATACAGTTTATATTAGTTAAATTCCCCTACATTTTTTTTTTGTACTCCTAGTTACCACACTCAAAGGAGCACCTGTAGCTAGTGGAGGTTTTACTAGTTATCTAGTTTATATTAAATTTAAATTTATTGAAAGCTAATCTATACTATACTATTTGCATTACATGTTTTTTTGTATCCTACCACATGATTGATAAAGAATTAATTATACTTAAAAATTTTCTCAAGAGAATATTTCTCCTTCAAAACCCACTATTAATTCACCCAACTTTTATTTTTTTACACTTGCTTTAATTATTACCAAACAACATCATATCAACCCACTATTAATTCACCCAACTTTTATATTTTTACACTTGCTTTAATTATCACCAAACAACATCATATCAACCTACTTTTCTTATAAATTTAACAATAATTAAATATATAATGGCAATTATCTTGTCTAGTTAGTTGATGTAAAAGTAATAATTTTGTCTAGTTAATTAATGTTCTAACTTGTTTTTTTTGTTATTTTATAGTATGGCATCAAATATCACAAAATTAGAGTTCATGACTCTCGATATTCTTGGAAAGAATTATCTATCATGGATTCTTGATGCCAAAATGCATTTAAATGCAAAAGGCCTCGGAGATACAATTAAAGAAAAAAAATGAAACATCAGAAAAGGACCAAGCCAATGCTATGATTTTTCTTCGTCATCATCTCGACGAAGCACTAAAAATGAATATCTTACAGCTTGAAGATCCTTCTAACTTTGGAACAATTTAAAGGAAAGATATGATCATCAGAAAACAGTAATCCTCCCCAAAGCTCGTTTCGATTGGTTACATTTAAGGCTACAAGATTTTAAATCAGTAAATGAATATAACTCCGCTATGTTCAAAATTACTTCGACACTAAAATTATGCGGAGAAACAATTACGGAGAATGATATGTTAGAGAAAACATTCTCCACTTTTCATGCCTCAAATGTTGTCCTGCAACAACAATATAGGGAGCGAGGCTTTAAAAAATATTCAGAGTTGATATCTTGTCTACTTGTAGCGGAACAAAATAACGAGTAATGAAAAATCATGAATCTCGTCCAACGGGATCTTTACCAATGCTCAAGTGAACAATATAGCATCTACAAGTCGTGGACGAGGATACAACCGCGAGGATACGCTTTTGGCATTAATCGAGGCAGAGGTCGAGGCCGCGGGCCGTGGACGAAATTTTTCATGGCATCGAAATAGTCATGACAGTTTCCCGAAATTTAAGAAAGTAAATAATCATGGTGAAAGAAGGGGAAATCTCTATAAAAGAAATGTGAAGGAATCGATAAGAGAGCCAGATAATTCATGCCATAGATGCGGCATGAAAGGACACTGGCAAAAGTCCTGTTGAATCGCTAAACATCTTGTTGATTTATATCAAGCATCTAAAAGGGAGAAAGTAAATAACATTGAGACAAACTTCTCATATAAAGAAGACACTCCACTCTTGGAGCCATCAAAAGCGACACATCTTGAGATTGCAGATTTTTACGAACATAATGAGAATTGATGTTTACTATGGTATCTATATATGTATGAAACCTACTTATGTGTGTCTGTATAATAAATAATGATGTATAATATGTGTGTATCTGAGTATGTATGTGTGTAAGCATTATATTACGTTTTATATATAAATAAAATATTATATTCTAAAATTCATCATTTCTTTTGAAGGAAAAAGAATATTGATCGCCTATTGATTGACTCCAAGGTCATGGATGAAGAAATTTGTTTAGCGGATAGTGCTTGACACATTCTATATTAAGAAACAAAAGTATTTTTCAAGTTTGGCTATGATAAAGAATGATGTAATAACGATCGTGTCGAAGACAATTATTGAAGGCTCTAGGAAGAGCAAATATCATATTGAAAGGGGGAACACGAATCATTATCAATAATGCTTTGTTTGCCCCAAAATCAAAAGAAATCTATTGAGTTTTAAAGACATACGGAGTAATGGGTACCATATTGAGACAGCGAAAGAAAATAATGCGGAATATCTATATATAACTTCTATGATTTCCGAAAGGAAACATGTGTTGGAAAAGTTGCCCGCATACGCTTCAGGTTTATACTATACCAATATTAATACAATTGAAGTACATATTACATCTAGCCGGAAGATTGAAAATCCAAAAGATTTCAATATTTGGCATGACCGTTTAGGTCATCCTGGTTCGACAATGATGAGAAGAATAATTGAAAATTCAAGTGGGCATTCTCGAAAAGTCAAGATTCTTCAATCTAACGAATTTTCATGTCTTTGCATGTTCTCAAGGAAAATTGATAGCGAGACCATCACTAGCTAAGGTCGGAAATGAATCTCCGTATTTCTAGAACGGATACAAGGTGATATATGTGGGCCCATTCACCCATCATGTGGACCATTCAGATATTTTATGGTTTTAATAGATGCATCTACAAGATGGTCCCACGTATGCTTATTATCCACTCGAAACATGGCATTTGCGAGATTGCTAGCACAAATTATAAGATTACGAGCACATTTTCCGATTATCCAATCAAAACGATCCGACTAGATAATGCTAGTGAATTTACATCACGTGCTTTTAATGATTATTGTATATCAGTTGGAATAAAAGTTGAACATCCAGATTCCTTATGTTCATACTCAAAATGGCCTAGTGAATCATTTATTAAAAGCCTCCAATTGATTGCCAGGCCACTACTCATGAGAACAAAACTCCACTTTCTCGCATGGGGATATGCTATTTTACATGCAATGAACTTATAAGGTTAAGGCCAACATCCAACAATAAATTCTCCCCATTACAATTAGTCTCGAAAAATGAGCCTAATATTTCTCATTTGAGGATATTTGGTTGTGCAAAGATATGTACCCATTACTCCTCCACAACGCACTAAGATGGGGCCTCAAAGAAGGTTGGGAATATATATTGGTTTGAATCTCCGTCTATAATTAGATATCTTGAACCCCAAACAGGCAATATCTTCAATGCACGTTTGCCGATCGCCAATTTGATGAAACATTATTCCCACCTTTAGGAGAGAAGATAAAAAGTTGGAAAATGATGTGACACGCAAAAGGTTGGAAAAGGAAGTGATATGGAATACTACAACATTATCCAACCTAGATCCTCGCACTGGGCAATGCGAGCAAGAAGTTCAAAAGATAATTTACTTACAAGGAACAGCAGATCGACACGTAAGCTTTTACAGATGCCAAAGGGATAACTAAGTCACATATTCCACCGAGAATGCCCTATGAGAATTGAGATTCCAAAACAAACTAAAATTGCAAATGAATCGAGAATACAACAAAAACGTGGTAGACCTATTGGATCAAAAGACAAAAATCCTCGAAAAGAAGGGGAGCAAATGCGCAAAATAATCGCATTAAAGAAACAGAAGGTCTTAATGAATCAAAGATGAAATCAAGCAAGAACCCCCTGAGAAAGTTCAGGTACCTGAAAGCGATGAAATTAAAGAGATCTCTATAAACTATGCTTTCACAAAGAAGAAATGGAATAGAAAAGAAACAATTATCAATAATGCATTTGCATATAATGTTGCACTTGATATAATCAATGAAGTTGAAGATGTTGAACCAAAATCTATTGATGAATGCCGACGAAGAGATGATTGGTTGAAATGGAAAGATGCCATTCAAGCAGAGCTAGACTCGTTAGAAAAACGAAATGTTTTCGGACCTATAATGCGAACACCAAAAGAGGTTAAACCAGTAGGGTACAAATGGGTGTTCGTGCGAAAACGAAATGAGAAAAATGAAGTGGTGAGATATAAAGCACGACTGGTGGCACAGGGATTTTCGCAAAGGCCCGGCATTGATTATGAAGCAACATACTCCCCTGTAATGGATGCAATCACCTTTCGATATCTTGTCAGCTTAACTGCACATGAGAAGCTCAATATGAGACTAATGGATGTGGTTACTGCATATTTATATGGTATAATTGACAATGATATCTATATGAAAATCCCTGAAGGATTGAAGTTGCCTGAAGTATACAATTCGAATGATCGTGAAATTTATTCGATAAAACTTCAGAGATCATTATATGGGTTGAAACAATCTGGACGCATGTGGTATAATCGTCTAAGCGAATATCTTCTCAAAGAAGGGTATAAAAATAATCTTATATGCCCATGCGTCTTTATAAAAAGGTCACCTTCAGGATTTGTTATTATTGTCAGATATGTAGATGATCTAAATATTATCTGAATCACAAGATATTCCAAAAACAGCTTAATTATTTAAAAGCGATTTGAGATGAAAGATCTTGGGAGAACTAAGTTTTGTCTTGGCTTACAAATTGAACATTTCAAAGATGGGATATTCTTACACCACCCACATATACAGAAAAGGTCCTTAAGCGATTTTATATGGATAAAGCTCACCCACTAAGTACCCCAATGAGTGTTCGGTCACTTGATGTGAAAAAGGATCCTTTTAGACCCCGAGAAGATGATGAAGTGGTCCTTGGACCCGAAGTACCATATCTTAGTGCAATCGGTGCACTATTATATCTTGCTAATAATACAAGACCGGATATAGCCTTTGCAGTAAATCTATTAGCAAGATATAGTTCTGCTCCTACACAAAGACACTGGAATGGAATCAAACATGTGTTTCGCTACCTTCGAGGAACAGTAGATATGGGCCTATTTTACTCAAATAAAACTAAACCTGAATTAGTTGGTTATGCTGATGCAGGATATTTATCTGACCCACATAAAGCAAAATCCTGCAGGTTATCTATTTACATGCGGTGGAACTGCAATATCTTGTGCCGATCAAACAGACACTCACAGCCACATCTTCAAACCATGCAGAACTGATAGCAATATATGAAGCAAGTCGAGAATGCGTATGGTTGAAGACGATGATACAACATATTCGAAAAGAGTGTGGTTTATCCTCTACTACAACCAATCCAATTATATTGTATGAGGACAATACTGCTTGCATAACCCAACTAAAGGATGGATTCATTAAAGGCGACCGGACGAAACACATTTCACCAAAGTTCTTCTTCACTCATGAACTTGATAGGAATAACGAAATTGATGTACAAATGTATCCGTTTCTAGTGATAATCTTGCACACTGTTGACGAAGGCACTACCGACCGCAACATTTGAAGGATTGATACGCAAAATCGGGATGCGCAGTAATTAAAGATATCAAGTGATATTATATTGAGGGGGAGAAATTTGAGTCAGACTCTTTTTCCTTCGTCCGTGTTTTATCCCACCTGGGTTTTTCTTGGCAAGGTTTTAACGAGCGTTTCTAAAATTTTAGTATTCTGTTTTTCACTTAATAAAATAGTCATTCGAAAGTGTTGTAAATATACTTTGGATACTATATATATATATATATAATATCTACTATGTGAATGCCTATTTTACCCCCTAAGTGTATTGTAATTTACACATTTGCCATTTTGTAACTCTATAAATAGGGGTGTTCTTTCCCCCACTTAATACAATAAAATTCTCTCAAAAAAAAAAAAAAAAAATTCTCTCATTCTCCTCTTTAAATATTCATCTTACTTCCTCTATCTTCATAAATTTTATATCATCCCATCAAATCTGTTATTCCATAACAAGAAGAAAGTACTTTTAGTGAGTCAAGCCGTAATAATATTTATTGCTAGGTCAGAATACTATTGCTAGGTAGGCATCACTATCTCAGGAAGGGTAAATTAATTTGATTACTGTTCAAAAAGGGGAAAGAAATTAATCTGATTAATAAATATTACTTTGGCACTCTTCCTACGCCATTGAAGATTATTATCTCCGTGTTAATATTTAATATAACCAAAAAGAAAAAGTCATTAATTATTTGAATATACGAAAGAGTCAACATTTTTGAATGGTAGTTTTTAAGAAGTATATTCAGCCTTAAAAGTGCCATGGTCACAAATGCTAACAATATCAACAATATTCGATTATTATAATATTTTACCACTTGCTCGTGAGAGGTCACAATTTATTCAATAATATGTATTTTATGTATAAATTGTCATACTGATTGATTTGCATGATTGAGACTCAATACTTTAAAATACTATTTAAAAGATTTTCCAGTTTTGAGAACGACAAATATTTTTTGTAGTTTGTTTCACAGATTTTTTTTTAGACTATAGTAATAATCATATAGTCATGTTACTGATTGCCCTTTTTCTTTCTTTTTTATTTTTTTATTTTTTAATTGTCTATTTTTGGGCGATCAATTTATTGATTTCTTGTGGTCTGTAATTGTCCATGTTTATGGTTAAACATTTATGTCATGATGTTATAGTAAAATATTAATTACTCTTTCAGATAAGTGGCCGTGATTATGACTAATAACAACTATGAAAGCATTACATTATAATGTTCGTTTTATGTTGTGACTTTTCAAGGAAAGAAATATCTTTAAAACATCAAAATCAAATTGTGTCGCTCTATAATGAGTTGGCAAATTTATTTTTGAAACCTAACTATGTCACGCATTTGGTCTCTTCATCATTTCTAAAGGGTTCTTATGTATGCGTCAAAATGAGTCATGACTTGATTTTTATTTGTTTAAAATTGAAAAGGTTACACAATCTCACAGAATTAGCGTGTATTCGCTTTTAGTATAATTTTTTTTATTTTATAGAAGACATTTAAAAAAGAGCATTACGCTAATATGTTTATATTGATATAAGATCTTGTTTTTAATAAAGTCTCGTTTATAAGAAAAAAGTTATTTCCAAAGAAATGTATGGTTAAAAATTGATTCTCTTGGCCACACAAAAATATTTTCCTTTTCTTTTTTTACATGTGAATTGAAATATTTTAATCAATATTATCAAAAGAGTAATATTTAATTTTATTTTTTGCAAAAATGTTTTATGTTATTAATGATAGTTAATTTTGATGGGTAATGATACTCATTAAATAAACATAGATTAGAAAATGAAAAGCTTTAATATATACCATTAATTGAAAAAAATTGGGCTTAGTTGAAAGCGATTGTTCTATGTATGAGCATATTAAAATATTTATATATTAATATAATAGTTTGTAAGTAATTCATAGCATTCATCACACATTGATATGAAAACACTTAAAAATTATCAAATTAACAAATTAATAATATTTTAATATTAATAAAAAATGAATAACGGACTATATATTTGCGGCATTCGCGCTCTAGGCGGGAATTGCACCGACCCTCGCACCACCTCGGGCCCGTCGGGTGGGCCCTAGTAGACCTCTCAACACACACAGCCCAAAAAGAACTACAGGACATGTTTGTCTTGCTTTTCTTACGCATTCTACTTTCCACCATTCCAACTGTGTGAACCCGCGTCATACAGACCAGCTTTGCGAACTTATGCAATTACCCTCCAACATTTCATAAATTCCACCGCACGAAAACGTTAAACTTTGACAAAACAGAGGATAATTGTGTCCAAACACACTGACACAGGAAATCATCCCCACACTATTGTCGTCGTGTGTTTAAGTCCCAATAACTTTGCTGTTCAACATTTCTCTCTCTCTCTCTCCCCCTCTCTTCTCTCAAGCTATTTTCCAAAACCCACAAAATCCCTTTAATTTTCTTGATTTCTTCTGTTTGAAACCGCCACTGGAGAGCAAAATTCCAGGTCAAAATCAAGACTTTTCCGTCTAAAACACGAGGAAGTTTCCATTTAAGGTCCGTGTTTCAGTTTGGTGAGAAAAAAATAATTTTCCAGAAAGATCCTAAATTCCAACTTTCTGTAAAACAACCAAACAGACTTTCTTAACTGACTTTGACATCATTCAAAGATTGGATTTTTCCTGTTTTTGATACCAAAACACACTCATACGCGTATCGATATGATGAAGCTTTGATTTATGGCCCTTTTTTTGTTTTTTTGTTTTTTATTTTTTTTTTGTTACAGCGGGCGATAATGGTGTAAAAGATCAACGAAGCTGAAATTCTGCAACTTTTGCCGGTGTTTTGGAAGGTAACTGTAAATTTTCTTGATTGTGAAAATCGACGGTGAGTTTTTTCTTATTACAGTCAAATGTTGTTTACAGAGGACCATTGCCTCTGGAATTCTCTATATTTGTCAACGTGTGACCTTTTTTTATTTTATTTGCCATGTGAGGTCCGTGTGCTCGAGAATGTCTTCATGTTTTTGTGACGTGATTAAATGTGGGTCCACATCGTCATCAGGTTTTTTCTTGTTTTTAACCATTATTGATGTTGTTTGTTTGTTAAGGAGATTGATATTTGTGGACCCTTATGTGCAATCAAAATCAAGATCATGAATCATGAGAGTTTTCCAATTGAGAACACTTATGGGATTGATTTAGGGGTTTTGTTTTGTGTGATCCTTTTAAACATGTCTTTTGTTTGATAATATAAGACTGAGTCTCAAGATCCTTAGACTAAAGAATGTGGTCACTCTGAGTGTGTGTGTAGTGGCTTATTTGATTGGTCGAGGTTGTTGGTTGCATTCTTGTTTGTCATTGTGTATTGTTTTAACCGTAGGATTCACAGTGTGAGCATTGGGCCTTTTAGGGAGTTGCACTATGTAGAGAATGTGCAGTTAAAAAGTAAAAAAGTTTACAAAGCAAGTTGAAAAACATTTGTTTTAGAGAATGTGCGATTGGAAATGAGCACAAGAAAAATTGGTTTCCGAAAAAGGTTCATCAAACAAGCCCTTAATGCCTATGCTGTGAGTCAAAAAGCGCACATTTGACTAGGTCGAAACTACTATATAATGAGGGGCGTTCGAGAGATTCGTCTGTGATTATTGTGAATGGAGGATAAGAGTCACCCCACAAGAGTGTACGATCGTTAGAATAAAGTATTTAAAAGAATCTACACGGTATAATTGTCACCCCAGTTATCGTCTTTAATAGGATTCGGTCAAATATTTATGAAGTCGACATCGGTTGTATCACAATATCCAGCTGCCAAGAAGACAAGTAAAGAAACTAAATTCCCCTTTTGTTGTTATTGGATTCAATCACATACCATTATTATATGGATTCGATATATTTAAAAATGTCTGGTCCCCTCGCGCCATGATATTCTCCAGCTTTCAAATCTTTAAAGGCAAAGAAAAACGATATTCCATATACCTTTAATGTTTCCACAAACGAAGAATTATAACTTGTTTACTTTCTCTTTATGTTTGGACATGCTTATGAAATCATATGCTATTTGATTATCTTGCTTCAGATGGTTTCAGTCGAGCGCTCTGCAGTTACCCCAAGCAAAAGCCGGTGGGCCCGCACGTTCTCCAAGATTTTGTGGACGACCGGGTCCAACAGTCAAGCCCAAAAGACGATATCCAAATCCGATAAAGCCCAACTTCAGTCCAATGGTGAAGACGAAATGAGTCGAGATAGGGCAGTAGAAGAAGCTTTTCTTTCCAAACTGTTTGCTAGTCTCTCTACCATTAAAGCTGCCTATGCCCAGTTACAATTTTCACAATCTCCGTATGACCCTGATGGGATTCAATCAGCCGATCAGATTATCGTCTCCGAGCTTAAGAACTTGTCTGAATTGAAGCAGTGTTACACAAAGAATCAGTTAAACGAGACATCTCCTGAGACTACTCAGATTTTGGCTGAAATTCAAGAACAGAAGGGTGTGTTAACAACTTATGAAATTATGAGCAAGAAACTGGATTATCAGCTTAAACTAAAAGATTCAGAAATAATGTTTCTCAAAGAGAAATTGGACGAAGCTAATAGAGATAACAAGTCAACTGAGAAGAGATTACATTCAAGTGGACAGTTTGCTTTGCCTAATGATATTAGTTTATCTGGATTACGGGCCAGCCATTTTGTTGCACATCTCGGGCAGGTGGTAAAATCCGTTCGGAGTTTTGTGCGGTTATTAATTAGTGAAATGGGGTCCGCGGGCTGGGATTTGGAGGCTGCAGCTCATTCGGTCAGGCCAGGAGTTGTTTTCTTGAAGCCTAGGGATAAATGTTTTGCATTTGAGTCATTTGTTTGCAGAGAAATGTTTGATGGTTTTAACTGCCCGAATTTCTTGGTCGAGCAAGAGGGGCTACCCGAGAGGGAAAAAAGACGAGAGCTTTTCTTTGCTAAATTCATGGAGTTGAAATCTGTTCGACCGGCTGATTACTTAGCTTGGAAGCCTAAATCCACATTTGCTACTTACTGTCGTACTAAATACTTACAACTCATTCATCCGAAGATCGTGGAGTCTCTTATTGGAATTTCTAGGGAGTGGAAATTGGTGAATTCAGGTGAATTTCCGGAAACACCCTTCTTCGTGTCGTTTGCTGAGATGGCAAAGCGTATATGGCTTCTACACTGCCTGGCTTTATCTTTTGATCCTGAAGTTTCAATCTTTCAAGTGGGGAAGAATAGTCGTTTTTCTGAAGTTTATATGGAGAGCTTAAACGATGAGGCTTTCTCGTCATCGGATGGAAAACCTGAAAACGATCCTCGTGTTGCTTTTGTGGTGGTCCCGGGGTTCATGATCGGGAAGACCGTCATTCAGTGTCAGGTCTATCTTCAAGGTAAATATCACAGTACTCTTCAAGGTAGATTTAGATTTGATAGTACTTGAATAGAATTAATTAAACAAGGCGGCGTTTTAATCTTGTACAGACATGTTGAGTAGTCATGAGACAGTACGATGAACAAGATTTTAGCCTTTGTTTCTAGTGTAGTACATTGAGGTAGGAGTCATCCACCTGGAAACATGCTGGGAACATCATGGATTTTGAAATCTTTTTGCTCCTCAATCATCATGGAGAATGATACCCATAGCTTGATTGGTATGGAACTTTTTGTTTACTTTTTGACCTTTTGGAGAGGAAGGTTGAAGCTTCTGTAACATTAAGATTGCCATTTTTGTTAATTGCTGGCTCTGGCTGGAGGATATATAATATAATATAGCTGTATGTTGTAGAACTTTTTATGAGCAGGTATATGATATAAATTAAGGAGACCTTTTTTCCCCCTTTTTAATGATCTAAACAATTGCCCCAAAGATCCGATACTTACGTGTGAGCACTTTTGACCGATAATTGATACCTGGTCACTCTCCTGGTGGTGAGAGGGTGGACACGTGTCAATCATCGGCTTACATGTAGGCATAAAGTATCCATATATGAGTATCGGATCATTAGCCATGGCCCCTGAAAATTGTTATATTCTTTCCGCAATTTTCATTATATCATGAGGAATGTTAGTTATAGGTACAGGGTACTCATCAATCAGTAATTAATTTGTCATTTTGGCCTTATAAAGAAAGTCAGTTGTTGTCATGGTCTTGTAATTATCAAGACCTTTTATGCATTTTTTTCACACTCATTTTTCATAACAAATTTTGAAAAAATAAAAGAAGAAAGATCGATCTATATTTTAGCTTTGCATTTTGACTACATATTCACCCAAGGAAGATCTTAAATGGCTATTGCACAATGTAAACTACTGTCATGCACAAGAAAAGGTAGATAAACCTTTATGATGTTGTTGGAATTGACCTTGCAGTTGTTGAATTGAAAATGAGAATACAGAGCCGTACCCACGATGTTGCAATTTTTGTTTTTGGTTTTTATTAAGTTCCTTTAAGTACAGATTGTTCAACCCATTGCTTTAAAGCATGTTCCTTGTTGACTTGTTCAAAAAAAAGAACAAAAAGAACAAAAGAACAAAAAGAACAAAAAGAACAAAAAAAAAAAAAGAAAAGTTTTAAATCAGTTAAATTTTTATTTTTATTTTATCCCATTTGGTTTGTGGGTCTATTAAAATTTCAGTGTACACTATTTGGGGATCATGATATAGGCTAATACACAGTTCGCTTTGAGCTCTAAATAACTTAGGTCCAGCTTTGATGATAAAGCATAAAAAAAAATAATGTCCCCCACAAAAAAATAATAATAAAAAAAGAATATTAGCCTTCCAAATTCAGTATAACCGTTTTTACTTGTTTTCGAAAAGAAAACCACGAGTTAGATCAAACTCGCCACTTGACAACGATTTAGGAGCGTTTCTAGATTTAGAAAAACATCTCTATTGTTGTCAATTTCACTTTTATGGGGTACTTTAGTCCGTTGAGACACACTCATCACAGTCAAGTTGGCTAAAAAAGGAGTACAATGGTCCAACGTTGATCCAATACATACCCGAAGAATATGACGACACTCATATATATATATACACTTATTTCACCCACACAAGTAGTGAATTCCTCCCCCTTAACGATAAGATAAGTCATTTCTACAACTGTCATGACAGGTCACATCATTATTTATTTATCGAAAATAGACTGATAGTTCACGTTAGCTATGGCCTATGGGGACGATTTATCTTGCCCACATTGGGAGCAATATAATCACTCTCGACGAGTCTATTGTATGTTACAGAAAATATAACCGAGTATAAAATACGACAAATTGATTTTAGAAGCGGTGAAGTGGAGCTAGTCAAGAGTAAGAAAAAGTAATTTAATAAAAGTCGTGGAACAAGCACCAATCATTCACTAACAAAGTAGCAATCAGCTGACTTCGTGGCTTAACAAGCAATTAGTGTATTAATTGCATTTGTTTCTCCTATTTTTCTCCACTGATGGAGAACATATATAGAACCATATAAGTGGATTCTCTCATATAGTATAGTTTGATTAACATATATGGATATGTAAATCCACCTTCAAAGAAGTATATGTATATTTCACAAAATTGTCAGGAATGTCTAGAAGAGGAAATTAACTCCAACCCCTTTGAGAACTTCAATGACCATCACCCGGGCTAGGGACAGAGTATAAATTGCGGTCGACGGCATGTTCTACTTGAACCTTAAAGAGCTTTCCACCGGTAGTCACTACATTACCTCTTTTACTTGGAGAAGAAGATAGGGTAGTGCCCTTTGGAAGGGCACTCATTATTAAACTTCCCTCCAAATAATTAGACGCCGTAGGGAAATTCCGTGCTTCTGAAGATTGTGTAGAACACGTCGCTATGAGAATCATAGCGAGCCCAAATCCTGTGTAACGTGCCATGTAATGATGTGCGTATTCAGCTCGATGAGAAACAAATTGATAAAGCTTGGGAAATGTATTGAAGCTGTGGAATGCCAAGATGGTGAGGATGAGTGGCATGCTTGTTTATAGATATATATATATATATATAGCTAGCCAAGTCAGAGAGTTGAAATTGAAGAAGTAACGACTTTTACAAGTATAACTTTATTTGGAAAAATTGGTTAGGTATAGATGAACTAAGCCGCCCGCTTTTGTGCTTCTTCGTGGGTTCTAAGATGTGGCCTCCAATTATTTTGGCGTGTGTTCATTTCACCTTTGATGAACCTTTAATATGAGGGCGATGCTTATGGGGTCCTATATGCACATATATTCTATAGTCACTTCTAGCCAAACTTTGGCCACATAATTGAGTCCCTTTTCGCTTGAGGGGTCTTAATGAGGGTCACACGATGGGTTTTGATAGAGCTATTTGTATTTGATGTATTGTACTTTGTGCCAGAAAAGTTCGACTAAGATAAGCACAAGTATTGTACTGCTCTTGATCGACCTCCTTCATTAGTTGATTGCATTTTGAAAGTGGACATTACAACTTTTTTTTGACAATAGAAATTGTATTCATTCGATTATGAAAAGAAGCTTCATCACCTAACAGTGACGACAAAAGGATTGGCAAACAATTGAGCCAATGAAAGCTAGGGGTTGAAACCACAGCAAAGCTAGCAAGATTGTGCGCTACTCTCTATTCCTATCTCTAACAACAAGAGTATACATTGAACCACATTACAACTTGATCAAGTATCACACTTTTTATTAATAATAAATTGTTTCATGGAATTTTGGACGCGATTGAACTACTAATATGTTTTTTGTATGAACCATTACTAATTAAAGGGTTTCAAGAAAATTATGCTATATTAAAATAAATAGAAGTGTGACCAATTAAGTTTTACTAAATTATGGAAGTACTATTTAATTTAATTTATGCAATATAAAAACAACAGAGGAAATGGGTTTGACTTTATGCATGCACAAGACTTGCAAGACACGACAATCAAAAGGGACAAAAAGGTAGGCACAATTACAACAATTTGATGGTACTCCAAACGATGCTAACACATATATAATTTGGTTGACATTCCATTATTATATTACTGGATTCTTGCATAACTATGTAACAATTAATTGACCTCCACGCCTCAAAACAAATGTAAGTGCATTGCTGATGAATTAATAATTATGTGACATGTTAATTTTAGCGATATTATGAATGCCTGTATAACACTAATACATGAATTTCAATTTCATTCTTCTAAATGGTTTTACACGTTTTTACATATTTTTATACATTTTTTTCAATCCCACTAATTCTCTCTCCTATTTCACATGTACATCCACATATCTCGTGGGACCTACCTGTACTACACAAATCTTCACCATTCAACTCCACTCATTCTCTCTCCTATATCACATAAAAACACATAAAAATTCATTTTTATACACATCCTAACACCATTTGAATCTCAGCTCTAAAGAGTTCATTTCAATTTCACTTAAGCGACTGTTGGGTGTAAAGTTTGGTTTAGTTAGACTTTACACTTATACTTGTCTTAGCTTATACTAATACTTGCTTAAACTTGTTAAAATGTGAAACTTGGATTGGATGCTTAGTCATGCCTTTATGCTTTTTACAATGTACACTTACTTCGACTATAGCTTAAGTGTTATATTACTATTGAATATTGATATACTCGGAACCGTTGAAAAATAGTATTATTAATATATAAAGGATGTTGAAGGAGACTTGTCATTATCAAAGTTTACATGGATTCGGTCCTAAAGATCAGACGTGAAGGAGTTAGGTACATATATATGTTAATTAACTAGTTAGCGTAATTAAAATAAACATTGGAATGCAGAACTGAGATTTTATATAACTTACTATTAATAAATAGCTAATACTATCACTGTTGTAAACGCTTATTTAGACAATGTCTAAGTGGTGCCTATATTTAATGTTTGGATTCTACGCTTCATCAAGCTTTACGTTTTATCACATATAGATCATGCTTTATCGTGCATAGATACACTTAAGCGCCTTGAAGCCCATTGCTTGGGATTATCGTTTTTGCGGGTCAGATGCTTTTTAAAAGCTTGACTATTATCTTAATCATCCAAAACGGATCTTTAAAAATGGCGCATTTGTCTTTATTGAGAAGAACCGGCAAGTGAAGGCTGATGTATGCATTGCTTAAGAAGTATGAGAGAAGAAGAAAAAAGGAAAAAAAAAAAAGGAAGAAGAAGAAGTTGACTTTTTTTCTTTTGACCAGGGGAGTGGAGCGGAGGGATATTATATGTGATTCAAACCTTCGCCTATTACCAAATAAGGGGTTTCCCTAAGCACTGGGGAACTGGCCATGATCCCAAAGTTGACTTTTGTTAGATGTAGTAATATATTTCTTTTATTAACAAATCATTAAGTTATCACGAGACATGTGATATCGTTATTTCGCAAGATATATATTCTTAAAATATAGACAATCAGACTTTTACTACTTTGAGAAATTGACTATACGCTCCTACAAAATTTTTAAAAGGAAAAGAAATATAAAAAAAAATAAAGAAGGCCTTTTTACATGATGTACCAAAAAAATCAAATTATTTCCATATTTATTTGCTATATAAAATTATTTCAACAAATATTGTATTAACAATCAATAACAATTTAACAATTGAATTATCAATTTAATAATCAAATTAACAAATTAGTGCAAAATCTAAAAATTAAAAATTAAAAAAATCAGACTTTTACAATCAGACTTTTACACAAATCTCCATCATTTAACTCTACTCATTCTCTTTCATTTTTTACACAAAAATCCATAAAAATCAAATCCTATCACCCCAACATCGTCTAGTCTAATACAAGTTTAAACTAAGATCGTTGGCCTCTTTTATTATTTTCATTTTTTTAAAGATTCTTTAATCATTTTCAATCACTTATTATATTTATTTGATATTTTTTTCTATTTTCAATATGTTTTCTTTATATATGTTCGCCGCACATCTAAAAATTATTTTTACAATAATGATCTCTATCAAACGTACTCTTCATTGGATATGAATTGAACATTATTTCTATATTTTGCTTAGAAGATAAAGGAAAAGCAAAATGAAAGGAACATATATACTTGAAGAAAGGCAAGGAACTACATTCAACAAGTCACAACTGTATATTGTTGTGACTAATTAATAATTATCAATACAAATAGTTATTATATATAATAGAAACTTTAAATGGGAAAGTTACATTAGACAGGAGGGGGGGGGGGGTTGGGGGCGAAGTTACATATTTGTTAATTATTTTTATTACTAAATGGACATTTTTGGGTGTTTGCGTCTGTGTTTTGAAGTCCGCCAGGAACTAACGGGCCCTTAAGCAGCCCAGCAAAAAGCTCAGCCGGATCATAGTAAATCTCCACATCTTCGGCCCTCAGTGATTCATCAACCTGCAAAGACAAAATTAATTAATAGAATTTCATTACAAAATTAAATCACAAAAAACTGTCATTCATAAACAGTACCAACAAATCAACGATTACGTAACATAATAATACTAATAAATAAATAAAAGTGTTTTAATTAATGTGTTGTTAAAAAGTGAAATTTCTCGACCGACCTTGAGAACTCCAATCCCGTAAAATTGAACTAGTTCTCCGGTAGGAGCATGTCCTTTAAAAGGGCCTTCAAAGTAACCCCAATGCCTAAACTTAAAGGCAATAACCGGTGGACCTGAATAAACACTAATCACTTCCCATGCAAAGCCACGGGGAAGTGCCGCCCGAAAAATATCGTGGGACGACTCGAAACTCTCTTCGTCTGCTTTGTAATATTTGAACTCTTCAGGCATTGAACTCTTCAAAAGTGCATTGTAACTCCCCAGTTTCAGTGTTTCTTCCGCCGATAGTCCTTCCCTTCCTGTGTTTCAATTAATTATTATTTGTTCAAACAAGAATATTCAAGTTCGCGAATAATGCCTATTTAGTTGTTTGATAGAACTTTTTCGACGATCATTTTTTATATATTACAACAAGAGAAATTTTCTTGAAAGTCGCGAATTATCGACACTCAATGTTTCATGTCAACTAAATAATAGACCTTATATTATTTAATTAGTCGTAATTTCCTACAAATAGGTAGCAAGTTACCAAAAATATTGATCATCCCCGTCGTCTCAATTTATAGCTTCTTGATTATTTTATCTAATTAAAACATTCCGTATCATCAAATTAGTACACATATAAATAGTCAAACGCTGTGACAAATTAACAATACTATGTAGGAGTTCCTCACAAAAATCCTATATATTTTCCCAACAAACCCAGAAGCAAAGTATAATTAACATTCACAAAAAGTGCGCCAATATTTACCTTGTGATTTTCCACGTGTTGGCTCCTATAGGGTACTCAACAATAATACAGTGGAAGTCTTTAATGCATTTATTAAAAATCAAACTATTATCGCAAAGGTCCAATTATAACTCCGAGCAGTGCCGTACTTTGGGTTTCGGGGGCCTGAGTCGAGATCTGAAAATTGGGCCCTTGTTGGCCCATTTAGTCATTAAATTCCCTTGCAGGTCCGGTTAGTCACTAAAATCACTTTGAAAAAATACACAATAGTTGGCACTGAGGGCGTTTCGAACCTGGGTGGGTAATGAAACGTGGCAACTACTCATCCACCACACCACCAGGCTTTATGTTATTAAATTCTATGTACTTTAATATATATAAAAAAACATCTTGGAAATTCTGGGCCCCCAAAAAATTTCTAAATTTCGGGCCCCGAGACGGAGGCCTCTCGAGCCTCGTGGAAAGTCCGGCTCTGACTCCGAGAAAATTAGAGATGGGCCCCTATTTTTATCGAGTATTGTAAAGACATGTACATCCTCTCTATTTTCATAACTCGATCAAATTTCATGATATTATTTTTTTTTTTTTTAAAAAAGAAAGGGATTTAATAAAGAACTAGTGCAAGAAATAAAAAGAGTTGCAGTGATTTGTATTTATTTGGTTACCATTAACGATGAGCTTGAATTTTTCAGGATTTATAGTCTTGAAGTCTTGAATTCGAGTCTTGTGTGATAACTCCATCTCCCACGACTTCAATGCGTTTTGAACTACCTCTTCAAATGATCCTTTAGGCCATTCCTAAATCACCCCATAGAAACAAACGAAACGAAACGAAACGAAACACATATTATTTTTATGAGTTATAATCTGCCGTCTTAAAAAAAATTACTTTTTGATAGGTTTGACGACGTCAACAAAATAACGTCTTGAAATATAAATATAATATTGAAAAACACTTAATTTTAAGATTGTAAAAATGAGATTTAAGATAGCAGATATAGACTCAAGATTAGGTACTATATAATAAATTGAAAGAAGATGCGCACCTTAGTTCGGCCTTCTTCGAAGAGCTTATTGACAGCATCATAGATAGGAGGGCCACCATGTCTCCACTCAGTGTTTTGTGCTTCTTCGTGCAAGAAAGACCTATACTTATCTGTTGCTATTTGAATGGGATCTTGATTTTCAGTTGCCATGTTTAAGAGCTTTTTAGTTTCTTCAAGAATTTTAGAGAAGGAAAACGATGGTGGTTGGGTTGAAGTGACAAGCCAGACAAGGGTCGTGCTATATTTATATAGGCAAAGCAAACATGTACGTACTAACTCGATTAGTAAATGCCGGGCCAAATATGATGGTGTTACATAACAATATGCACCTAACATCAAACGTTATTTTATAAATACATGTTATATTGTATTCAATGTAGATAAAAATATCCTATCTACCGAATAACTAGAAATAATACGTGAATTGTTGACTAAAAACAAAACACCATCCAGACTCCACAGCCATGTCCCTACAGGCAACCTCTTGGGTCCTCTATAGAGGATTGATTTTATGCTTTATGCCTGCGAGGATACAATTTATACAATTTGCTTTGGATCGTATATAAAGTAGGTCTGATTCTATTCCAACCATTCAATTCAATCCCACGTAAACTTATAATATATGAATTACGATGGTGGATTGAATAATTTCGGCAATAATTTAGAACCATCGGTGGCACCATGGCGTGTTTTCTGATTACATACGATCTCCGTTGGGAAAACGAAAATCAAATCTAGAACCAGCACCGCGAAGTAGAGCTCCAACAGTTTGGAAAATTTTTCGATAATGTTATTTGCTCAAAGTCAAACTTTTTTGGTGAGAGGTAAAAATCTTGCAAAAACTTTGACTTTTGAGTAAATAGTGTTGTCGGAAAATTTTCTGAATTTTTAAAGCTTCGCCTAGCCGTGCTAATTCTGGATCTCATTTTGATTTTTTCAATAGAGATCGTATATGATCAGAAAATATCCAATAATATTACAATTATGGCACCACCAATGATTTTGGATCATTATTAGTATTGCAGACACCGGAAAATGAGACAAGTGCACATTTAATAGATACGAAATTTTAGGAATTAAACAAGTGCCTAGTGGTTGAGATCCACGCATTCCCGGCCATCTGCTGGGGGTTAGATTCCTACCCTGCCCCTACAATCCCCCCTCCCCGATTTCCCCGGTTAAAAAAAAAAAAAAAAAATGGACACGAAATTTCGGACATTGCAATCCATCACGTTGATGGTGCATGCATCTTATTAATTGTTGTGTGTATGTCTCCACGTCGTAACCGGATAGGTACAGAATTTCTAGTATTTGTTTTTCCCGTTTATTATTCTAGTCAGACGTACTATGTATGAAGTTAATGAGAACCATATAAAATATTACATTGAAAACAGCTTGTCCATGTGCACCAGTAATAGTACCATTGGTTATCTCTTATCTTAATGTTAATTTTCTTTGTTCGTCGATTATAAATAAGCCTAATGGCATCGCTACATCGAAAACGAATAGTAAATGATAGCAATGTTTTGACTTCTTCAATGGAGTGAAGATATACTATTTTAATTCATATCTTTTTCACAATTTCGCCCACTCAAAACAATCTACGTGCACAATTAAGTATATTGACCAATGTAGGTTTTTTTAAGATTTCCTCACATTAAACAACTACAATAGTATTCCTAACCTGGCCAATTTTTTCTACAATGCATCAACGAGCTGTCTAACGATTCCATCGAAAGACAAAACAAACCTCATCGTTTTAGCGAAGATCAAGAATGAAAGTACATATTCTTCTTCGTTAAAAGCCTATCTCATTCTCTCTTTCCTCGTGCTGTGTCAACAAGATATGCATCCAGACGCTGGCCGAATATCTGGGTAGAGAACGACACTGTCACATGTTTTTGGGCTTCTCTGCCCATTGTCTCCGACATTTGAGGATCACTGATAAATTTGGCCATAGCCGTAGAGAACTCTTGTGGGCTAGGATCACATAGAAAACCTGTCACTCCATTCTTTACCGTCTCGACTGGACCCCCACTATTGCATGCGATGACAGGTTTATACGCTGCCATTGCTTCTAGAGGAACAATTCCAAAATGTTCGTCCTACATCCATCAATAGTTATTAAAAAGAAATAAATTATTATTTAAAACCAATCCAATTGAACTAATTTGTTCAACTAAGTGTACAACTCTCTAATAGAGACTGACCCCACCAATACGGGGGGACGGGAGGGGGTGGTAAAAATGATATATTTCATGGTCCTCTATTAGACGGTTGTATACCTAGTTGCACATCTAGCATTATTCATCAGATAATGGCATACCTTGGGTGTATAAAGAACACATAGACATTCGGAGAGAAGAGTGTTTCGTTCAGAAGTAGTACAAGATGTGATAAACCTGACCCGGTGAGACACACCTTCCCTGTGTGCCAGGTTTTTCAGTTCGTCCAGATACTCAACGTTTTCTCTTAGGCGTTTATCAAAACCACCTGATAGAGAAAGAGAAAAACGAACATTGAAAGAAACCAGTTTGATACTACCATTTTGGTAGATGTGCTTCACAAAAAACCTGGAAGAAATGGAAGAAGTATGCTTATATCAAGAAACACATAAAGCTTACCTGCAATAACTAAGGAAACTCCATTTTCATTGTCACCTTCAATGATATTTTGCTGATTGGTGAACATTAGAGCGAAGGCAGATATAGCTAACTCTATGTTCTTTTTCCTTTCAAACCGATTGATGGAGAGAAAGTTCAACCTAAAACAAAGTGCACAAGAACTTAAGACTGCTAAAATCGTAGACCCTTTTTTGCATTATTTGTCTGCTTAATTTTTCAAGCTATATTTGTTTTAACTTTTTTCCGGCTAAAAATTAACTTATTGTTGATTCATCCGAAGTGAAAAATAATTTCAACCACACAGTAAAACTATTGCGCGATATCGTCATCACATTTTGTGTTCCCACCATTATTGAAACTAAAAAGCAACTTCATCACAAAATAAAAGGTTATCCAAACTCAAGCTTAGTCATTTCTTAGTCAAACATAGAACTGGAAGACACCGAGAGATAAAATAACTGACTTTACTTGGTAGTAGAAGGTTGCACAAACTGATCCACATTGACGGCAGGGTACAGCACAGCAGGCCGAATTCCTCGAGCATGTAGATGCTTGAAAGTCTTGGCAAAAGTAGATGCAGTAAATTTACTGTTAACAAGAATTAAATCAGCCATACCTACAGTTTTCCAGAAAGTTTTTCAAGCAATCAGAATTAATAATGAGCAAAAGGGTAAATTGGGGTAAAAAATGAACATGTAAATGAAGCTCGAGGAGACCTGTTGTTATTTCTTCTACATAGTCTATAGGTTTGCGATAAATTTTCCTAAGAACAGTTGTGTGTTGAGCAAGCAAAAGATCTGGAAAATGGCAATAGAATACCACCTAAATAAAGAAAAATTAAACGCAAATTACAGCATTATAAGATAACAATGAACTTAAAAATCAGTTTGAAATGTTCCAAACCTTTGATGACCTTTTCAACTTCATGAGTGGGTTAACGACAGAGACCTGATCCGCAAGTACAATGTCGAATGTAGGATGCATAAACAAAACACACAGTGCAACAAAAATACACCGAAGATACGCACACACTGCGTGAAGTCGATAGAAAATGTGACGTGGTAGGAAGGCACCATAGACTGTAACTGGAAACATTCCTACACAAAGGGTTCAAAATGCTATTAGAATGATCTACTTTGACTGAAACAGAAAAAATATCAACACAAAATAAAAAATAAAAAATAAATGAAGAAGAAACTAATACCAGACACAGTCTCCTCAAAACAGCGTGTTTTGTCATGGTGAGATGTGAAGACATGAACGCTATGCCCACGTGATGAAAGTTCTACAGCAGCATCAACAATTAACCTTTCTGCTCCACCTGATTATCATGCAAAGGTAAGCAGTAGTTAACGTTTACCAATCAGTTTAAAAGATGAACTAAATGGCACAGACAAAGATATATGTTTGTGCAGATTTGTAGATTAATGAGAACGTAAGTTCTTAGACAAGAATGCAAATTCTCAGACATTGTACACATTCCACTATCTTCATGCCAGGAGGGGGGGCGAAGCCAATACCTTCTGTTGGGACGTATAAGGATACCGAACAGAATTTGAAATGAGGGCAAAAAACAATTGCAGGTCTATCTTCACCCTCCACAAGAAACTCTTCTTCCTCCCTGTTTTACCAAACAACTTATGAACCGTCTCCTTTGTTGATGAAATTTTAGGTTTCAACTCTCAATCCTCATATCGCCACTTGCTGCATTCTTGGATTCGCAGATTCTTTCAGGTATTGTTATTAATTCCTAATGTCTCTAAACCCTATCCAAAGATCAGATTCCGCCATAAAAAGCATTACACTTAGTATAGAAAAATGATCATCTTCAGTTCTTCACATTAAAATCCAATACTTATCCTACTCGTCATTGTCCATAGTTTAGGCTCATAATCTGCACTCGCTTCTCAAACTTTCTACCCCATACAGACATAAAACTAAAAATAGAAAATACAATTTATACACGCATACAGTTAACTCTGCATCTCTGATTCTACTTTTTCTTTAAAAAAAAAAAAAGAAAAGAGCTCCCTACAACACTTTATCAAATTGTTGAAGCCTTCATCTCAATCACTAACGCAATAAGATAAAACTAGGGCTTAGAAATTTTGACAGTTATGATCCTATGATAAAATCCGAAATTTAATATGCTATCCAACAAAAATAAAATCCAGAAACCTAAGTAAGCATTTTCATTTAGAAAAGCATCGAGATTGTCTTTCCAAGGTCAGCATCAAGAAACAAGTGAATCAATTAAAAATTAAAAATAATTTAATTAAACGAATTGAAAGAGCAAAATAATGATTTTGGATTAGATATAAAGGGGTTTTATATAAAAGAAGAATCAATTACCGATTCCGAGATCTGGGTGAATAATCGCAATATTCAATTTTGAGCTTTCTTTTCTCTCCATTGATGATGCCTTTCAGCTTGAGTTTGGAGAAAGGACTGAGCGGGTTTTATTTTCGGTAAGTTGGCGAGAATCGCCCCAAACTTTATATTTGTTGATGAAGTGGTCTCTGACATTTTCTATTGTGGCGCAAATGGTCCTTTTCAGAGAATTGGGCCAGCTAACAACCATCGTCTTCACGTAACATAACTGTTTGTTACTTTTTAGCCTTTCTTCGCTCCTGCAAGACTGCAACAATGGCGAGCATAAACATAGGAAACAAAGGCACCAGATTCTTCCCTTCGCACCCTCACCACAGCGCTACTTTCTGCAGCCGCAGCCACCAGATCGCCGCCCTAGCATTAGTCGTCACGACTTTCTTCCTCACTAGACTCTTCGACCACTCTTTGGGGCCTTGCTCTTCGTCGGACCGCAGCTCATTCGCCGATGTGAATCGACAATACGACGGCGTTATGCGATTTGGGGATTCCGGTGAGTGGCCTGAAAGAGGATATGGAACTCACTTGGATTTGAAGATCTATGTGTATGATGAGAACGAAATTGACGGTCTCAAGCTGCTGCTGTATGGACGTGACGGGAAGATTTCCCCTGAGGCTTGCATGAAAGGCCAGTGGGGCACCCAGGTAGGTAGTTTAATCTGATCATTTGCACTTCCTTTTGGTGGTAATTAGAGATGTATATTTATACTCAACCATGCAGTTGTTAATGAACTGGGAAAAGATGAGTATTTATGAAATGCTTAAATTTTCTCAGTAATCTGCATAATTTTTTATGCATTTGGGATTAATCAACATTGTTGAGAAACCAGCTGAGATCATGTATGGCCTTTCTTGAATTGGAGCAAATGATTAAAGTCTGTTCAATTCTGGTGTTATTGAATCCTAAGCCTTCCAGAGTGGAGGAGAAAATGAAGAGCAATTGCCTAGAGTCCAGTAGAGGGGCATAGGTTGCATACCAGACACTAGTGTGTCATGTGGGAACAAGAATCAATTCATGTTAACAATACATCCATTAGTAGGTTGCTATTGTCATAGGTTGTTGGTGAATTATGAGCCATAGTGTAATTGAGTTTATAGAGGATTTTTATGGAGTTATGCAAATACATGACATTGAACAGTAGTTTCATAAAACCAGTTATGAGCAGGATAATGAGATATAATTTCTACATGTTCGCGTAGGTCAAAATACACAGGTTGCTTTTGCAGTCGAGGTATAGGACAAGAAAGAAGGAAGAGGCAGATCTGTTTTTTGTGCCAACTTATGTTAAATGTGTTCGAATGATGGGTGGCCTGAGTGATAAAGAGATCAACCAAACTTATGTCAAGGTACATTGACTTCTGATATGAGGCTGGGATGTCGAGACAAATTTTGGTGCTGTACAGTATAATTCACTTGGAGACTAATTTGTTTCAGGTTTTAGGTCAAATGACATATTTTAGGTTGTCTGGTGGGCGAAACCACATTTTTGTTTTCCCAAGGTATTATCTTTTGGTTCTTGTTGATTGTAGTTACTCGAGTATCAATATTCCTGTGTGATCAAAATGCATTTATAAAATGACTTAGGAGTTAGGAATTTATGTGTTACTTATATATGGTCGGTTGATTGGGTGTGTTTCTTCCATTGTACTTCATGCTTGTTTGGTTTAGATCATTGAACATTAAAATTGATTTTTCAGGTGGGATAGAGTTGAAGAAATAGTTGAAAAGTGAGAAATGCAAAAAAAATGTATGTTGAAAATGAGTTGGGAAACATAGTTTTGAGAAAAAATTACTCCAAACAAGCTGCAGTCTTATAAATAAATTGATAGTGTATTATTCTTCAACAAAGTTCTTTGAAACTTTAATTTTTATCTACCTTTATGAGTCACTGTCACGAGATCAAAATTGCATCCCCTTATAAACATGAAAAGAAAGAGAACACAGACTCAACTTTAAGGAGAAGATACCAAGTTAATTCTAGTAGAAAGTTTCCAATTAGTTCCAAACTTCTGTCTATCAAAATGGAGCATATATCTCTACATTCTTCAAAGCTGATTTATGAAGTAGGTTAAAGCATTTTCATTGAACCATTTGTGATATGCGCTGCTCTCTAAATTGCAGTGGTGCTGGAGCTCACTTGTTCAAGTCTTGGGCAACATATTTGAACCGTTCAATAATCCTAACTCCAGAGGTATAGTGTTATTACAATGTCTTCCATTTGTTACCATGATGAAGCTAGAAGGCATTTTGCTTCTTCACTTGATTATTCTAGAGTGCAACAATACGAAGGTTAGCAGTGCTAGCAGTGCTTCAGTTTTAGCTAATAGGTTTTGATTTTAACAAGGAAATATTTTTGGGATCAGTTTTGAAGAATGTTTGTCGCTGTGAATGCAGGGAGACCGCACAGATAAACGAGGCACTAGTGCCTTCGGTACATGGAAAGACATCATCATACCTGGAAATGTTAATGATGGGATGACAGCTGACAGGTCTAGGTTGGTTGATCCTTTGCCTTTATCAAAGAGGAAATATTTGGCAATCTTTTTAGGTCGAGCACAAGGAAAAGTTGGTCGTCTACAATTGATAGAGCTTGCAAAACAATTCCCTGACAAGGTATGCATCTTTCTTTTTTCATTTGCATTGTGATATTCATAGTCATCTTTGCCTTCGATTATTCTTTTAACTGATAGACACGCGTCAAATTCTCCCAAAGGATAAAAAGTCATTTGAATGTGAATTCATTGAGGATTACAAGCAGTTGAGTTTGTGTTCAGAAATCTCTATCCACGCCCCCCATTATTTTATATATTTAGACAGAAGATTGCTCCTAAATAGCAAATTAGACCCAAGATAATGCTGTTAAGGCATAAAAGTATTTTATCCTTCGTAAGGAAATTTCTTGATGCACAACATTCAACCCAATTTCTTGGTGTTAGATAAATGATACATATATGGTGGGTTAAGTAATAATCTGGATGTAGCTCTAACAATTGAAATGGCAAGATGTTTTTCAGGTCTTTGCAGTTAGATAAATGATACATATATGGTGGGTTAAGTAATAATCTGTAAAGTAGCTCTAAGAATTGAAATGGCAAGATGTTTTTCAGGTCTTTGCACTGGTGATCCAAATACTTAAACCTGGTCACCTACCCTAGTTATGCTACATATCATTATTGAAACCACCGAGTAGAAATTGATAAATTCCATTATTTATCTTGTTTGTCATTTTGAAAAATGGTACTTATAAGTACTCATAAGCTCAGTCAAACATAGGTGTGGATGTTTCAAATGTATAATCTACATACTGAATATTTCGAAAGAATATGCATGTTGATTATGGGAACAGTTGGAATCCCCAGAGTTGAAGTTCAGTGGCCCAAACAAACTTGGAAGAACAGAATACTTCAAGCACCTGCAAAATGCAAAGTTCTGTCTGGCCCCACGTGGGGAATCCTCGTGGACTCTTCGTTTTTACGAGTCATTTTTTGTGGTACGTATCTTACTTTTTACATCTATCTTTATCTTACGTACACGGATACACCCACCATAAGTACTCTTTCTTGAACTCTTTGCTGCTATTTGGTCACACTGAACAGGAGTGTGTCCCAGTTATCTTATCAGATCAAGTAGAATTGCCTTTTCAGAATGTAGTAGATTACACACCGATATCAATCAAATGGCCATCCACTCGGATAGGACCTGAACTTTTGGACTACCTTGAGTCAATTCCAGGTCAGGTTGATGACTGGTTTTACATCTTCTTGCTTAATGTAATCCTAAACCCTTTACTGAATTGTGGCTAAAATTCTCTTCACTTTCTCTCAGATGAAGATGTTGAGGGCATGATAGTTGAGGGTAGGAAGGTAAGATGCTTATGGGTTTACGCCTCTGAAACTGAGTTGTGCTCTGCGTTCACTGGAATATTGTGGGAACTTCAGAAGAAAGTTAGGCAATTCCATCAGTCAACAGAGACATTTTGGCTGCACAATGGAACTATAGTAAACAGAGATTTGGTGGAATTTAGTAAATGGAAACCACCCATGCCATTGCCTTGAATCTGGAAGCAGCAAAGCCACAGAGAAGCTTTCTCTTCTTGAGCCCAAAAGAGAAACCACTGCAATAGTTGGAAATATAGCAAGAACGGAAGTTGACAAAGGACCAAGATTTTTTTGCCTTCTAATTATTGGGTGCAAGAATAGTCGGCATGACCTTTACTGCCACCCCAAGTCTGTGTTTAACACCAGTTGTGCTATATAGCGTTACTTAAGTTCGTCTCCCCGTTACTTCTCATTCAATGATGAAAAACAAAAGCGACACTCAAAAGTGATGAAAGGAACCATGGCAACCAGGCTCGCCAATGTTGAAATAGTTTTGTGTTTGTTAGTTGGGAGAAGTTACAATGTAGTTAATTAACAGTGTCTTAAATGGACAAATCAAGAAATGATGAAACCTCTCTCTCAAATTATAATCTATAAATACTTGTGACTTGGTTCAGCTTTCACGTGGATTCGAACTTTTTTTAAATAGGGATTTTCATATGAAGCCAAACATGGCAAAGTTTTGAGCCGTGTGACGGGAATGATGGAAAGCGCGCCATGTTTCTGTCACCATGACTCAATCCAAAGTTGGTTATGATTTCAAGGCATATAATATATTAATTAATTCTCCTTGTAGAACACAAAATTTTTCGAGAAGAGAAATGTAATAATACTCTCCCTCTGTCTCATTAAGATATGCTTGTATTTCATTTTCGTTTGTTCCAAATTATAACTCACTTTCCTCATTGAAAATATGGTTTATTTTTTAATTGACTAAAGTACCCATATTTAATATTATTGGAATATTAAAAATTAACTGGCTATTTCATCTCCCAAAAATATTAACAATATTCACACTACTTTTTTGTCATTTAATGCAAGGGTGAGATAGGAACAATATAGAAATATTTTGTAATTCCAACAATATTTAAGATGTTTCTTCAATATGTGTGAAAAATAATGGTTCCTATCTTAGTAGGACGGGGGTACCGCTGGCATCACTGCATGGATCATGGGCTAAAGAACCTTCTCCCCCCTTACACAAGAATTTGAAATTGCATGTTAGCATAGTTATTAAAATATATTTTTTCTCATATTTTTTAAAATTCAAATTTGATCAAACAAATCATATCCATATATCTCGTAGGGCCCACTTGTAGCCTGTTAGCATAGTAATTTTAATTCATTTTTTCTCAAAATTCAAATTTGGCCAAACAAATCGCATCCACATATCAATTATACTTTTAAATTTCTATCATCCAACTCCACTAATTCTCTCACTTCCTACTCATAAAAATACATGTTAATTTATACACTAATACACACTTAAATCTCCACCATCTAGCTTCACTAATTTTCTCTCTTTCTACTCATAAAAATACATTATAAGAAAAAATTGTTGAAATACCTTCAAGCAGCCAAGTCCTCCTTCCCTATCCCACGAGGCCAAAATTTGTTGCATATAACTGATTATCCTCGGCTTTTCAGCCATTTTATTGATTTATTTTAACACGTCGACAAATTATTCGTACATAGTGCTCCTACAAAAATTACAATTAATGTAAAAGCATCAATTGTCAACAATTGTATTGAGATAATTTGTCTAATTTCCTATGAAAATGTAAATACGTGTATCAATTAGATATAATATCAAAGGAACATCGACTTCCAGATAGCAGATCTGACCTATTATTTCGTGACATACAAAGATGAGCGGCTTAAAAAATGTTACTTTTAAGTAACTTCTTGTACATTTTTATTAGATTCTCCACAGGGATATAACTTTTAAGCCAAATTTCAGTTTTTTTTTTCCTCTAACAAATTAAAAGCAACTTTTTGATCATGAACTTTTCCACGCATGCATGTTATTATAAAACCCACATTCAATTTCCAATGCAAAACCATCATTCAATTCTACAACAACAATGTTTCCTACCTAGCTATCCAGTACACAACTCAATTCCGGATCTCCCACCCTACGAACTCCAAATGGCAACCTATGATCAATCCCAATGTTGTTTCTTGAACAGGATGAACCAACGAGAACAAGACCTCGAAGGACTTCTTCAAGCACTTGAAACAAACCCTGGAAATGAAAAACTTGAGATTCTCACTGAGACGGGTATCAAACACTTTGAAGAGTACAACGAACTTTGAGCTCGTATGATGGAACACAACGCACGTTCTTTTCTTTCGCCTTCGTGGTGCAAATCTATTGAGAATGCTTTCTTGTGGATTGGTAATTGTAGGCCTTCGCTATCCACTTGTCTTGTTTACTCCGTTTGTGGGTCCAAAATAGATGAGCGCGCAACTCGATGGTTTCCTTCGTCGTGAGAAGGGAAATTTAGCTGAGATATCCGCTCGTCAGCTTAATTTGATCAACTTGTTGCATTGTGAAACTATTAGAGAGGAGGAAAAATTGACCAACACAATTGCAAGTTTGTAGGCAAACGTTCTCTTATTTTCTTTTCTAAGCTTCTAGCTAGCTAGTCTATTTGCTATGCTGTAGTCGATGTTTTAATCAATCAATACTGGTCATCTACACATAAACTACAAGTCTAATCTTGTTTGGTCTACTCAACACATTGCGAGCAGTTGATCTTCTTGTGGCTACAAAGAAACTTCATCTCTTCATTCATGAATGGGGAAAAAGAAGGGATCAACTCATCAGCAAATGGAAAAAGCCTAAGAACAGACATCTTGAGAGAAATTCTAGTATATATCAATGTTCAGAAAACCGAATCGATGAAGGATAAGCCAACCAGTTCAAGGTCAAGCGGTCGAGCAAGGGCCAAAGTCGAACCTGCTTTAATTAAAAATATAAAAAATAAATTAAAACTAATAAATTTATAAAAATAATTTTAAAAAATTAGAAAAACCGGTTTAACCGGTTCAACCGGCCGGTTCAACCGGTTGAACCGCCAGTTCAACACCGTTCAACCGGTTGAACCGGTCGGTTGACCGATTTTTGACCGGTTTTTCTAAAAGCGGGTTTTTCTAATGACCCGACCGGTTTCCGGACCGGTTCGCGGTTGAACCGGTCGAACAGGCCGGTCCGGTCCGGTTTCCTAAACATTGGTATATATACCTACCTATCTATAAGTATTTGTGGGAGCAAGCACATCAATCTAAAAATAAGCACATCAAGCTAAAATGAAGTTGCTTAGTTGGCTTAATTTTTATTTTAGTCGTTGTTTTTTCTGGATTTTCTAATTTTGGTGTCGTATTTTTTTGTGTATTTGTTTCAACTCTTTGTTTTTTCTTTGTTTTTCTTTTAAATTAAATAAAAGGTCAAAGCAGTATATCAATCATGCTCACAACTCGTAAAGTCATGGGGAACTTAATTGAGTAGTACTATGATATCTTCTTCACTTTTTGTCAAACAAGGTGAGCTTACCAACTTGATTGTAACTTTGAAAGTTGACTCTGGGCCATACAATTATGTACTCTAATCTCTAAGATTATATAAATAATAATATTTATTAGTGACGTGGCACAAAAATATTGATTAGCATTATAATGCTTGATTTAAGATCTGTAATATTATTTTATATTTCATATAATTATAATAGTTTATATCATCAAACTATTAAATTTGACGGTTAATTTGGTGGAACAATTAAAGAAATAGAAAATGAGACAATGAATTTTTATTAATGGAGCCAATATATTTGCTCAAATATAAGAGAAATTTACAGTAGTAGTCCTGGTTAATCGAAAATTCCTTCCCATAAAATCATTATTTTTCTCTCTCGAACGAGGCTGCTCACCAATAGACGATGGACACTATTAAGTAAGTAATGTGATTCATTACATATAAGTGAATACTTTTATTAATTCCAAATAGAGTAATCCCCGATGACCAATGGGGTATTCGACATAGCAGCTCATGTTCGTTTGCGCTGCTGCTCCCACTAGTCTGGACACATTTTAGCTAGAGCTATAGGAAGTGACTTCGGTTCGCCAGTTCATGCTCAACTCCTCGCTTTGTATAGAGTATAGGAGGAGTTTGACCATTATCTTTAGGCATTCGTAGACTAATTAATTATGACTTATAAAACGGTTTAACTATTTAAATTTATCCAAATACTAATTAAATTACCTAATTAATTTAAAAGTGACTTAAAATAATCGTACGATTTCAAAGTCGTCGTTTTGTGGATCAAAACGACATCGTGACCGAGTCAATTTGTCAACGAAGAAACAGCTCCCCCAATCTCAGGTAAACACAAACCAACCAATTCTAATACCACGATACTGTGATATACTGAGAAACTACAGTCAACTTATATTTCTACACGTGGCTAAGCATAGAAAATTCAAAATCCTATTCGTCTGTGATTTTCAAATCATAGAAAGAGCGTCACTGTATCCAAACATTCATTCAAGCAATTTCTTTCTTTATTCATGAGTCTATTTCTCTACAGAGATCTCCCACTCATCTCTGTTCACAATGTCACTGCGACGCTCCTTTCTGGCAAGGAGAATCAATCATCGTTCGTTCACACTGTCGAAATCGTTTAAAGAATTCAGGTTTCAAGAAAATCAATCAGTTAACAGTAATTTTAATGGCGAAATCCAGGAAGAGAATGGTGAAAACAGGCATCAGAACGGCGTCGTTGTGGAATCGGCCCCTAGTGGATCGGGTTCGTTGAACCCTTCGTGGGCAAATATGCTGCCGGAGATACTGGGGGAGATTATACAGAGGGTGGAAGAAAGCCAAGACAAATGGCCGCAGCGTCAAAACGTCGTCGCATGTGGGTGCGTCTGCAAGCGATGGAGAGATGTGACGAAAGAGGTGGTGGAGAAGGCCTCTGTTCATCAATCTGGGAATATTACCTTCCCTCCTTCGCTGAAAAAGGTTCAATTTTTAAATATAATTCGGGGTCCAAATTAGGGTTTTTTTCTTTATCTGATCTGATATTTGGTATTGATCCTTGCATTGGAATGTGAATCGATTTGTATCTGATAGATGCGAGATTGAATATTTGGATCTTTTGATGAATTCCATCAATTGAAATTTTAACGTTTGGTATGGTGTTGAAGATTTAAATCTGGGCATTGTTCTATAAGATAGAATGGTGAGTTCTTCTTAAACCTAATCACTACTGTAAATGCTGTGAAGCATTTTCCGAGATTAAAGTTGTAATTTTGTTATGTAACACTCGAAAATAGCCAATAGGATTAATAAAAAATGAACTATTTCAAAATCTTATTTGTGATCTTTCTAATACTGTGTATCAAACATGTCCATTTAGACGAGTTTTAGGCAGATGGCCAACTTCTTCAACAGTTTTGATCTATGTTTTCATGTTAGATCGGATATGATTGACTTGATAGTACCAGATACATTTACACATTTAGTGTCGTGTACTGTAAAGATCTATATTGATGAATTTCTGGGAGAATGATGAAATTTTCTCGATTTCTTTGATAGTTCTGCTTTTCGTTTTCCATGTTATATTTGAGCAATGAGCATTAATTATTATGGTTAAGAATGTCTGTTGCAATGGCAAAATGAATGGTTCTTGGATTTCGAGGAAGGTGAGTTTGATGTTCTGCTTTAATGTTTTACGTACTGCAGCCTGGCCCAAGTGACTCTCCTCATCAATGTCTTGTAAAACGTGACAAGAAAAGCGGGACATTCCACCTTTATCTCGCGCTTTCACCTTGTAAGTCCACATTCTATGGATATGTTTGAAGATAACGTGCCATGAATGATTGATACTAGCTTCTCTACTGCAAAATTCGTCCTTTTGCTGTCACATTCACTTAACTTGATGAGTTGTTGCATTTCAACCTTCATTCACCCTTTTTTTGCGTGTTAGATTAACTTATCGAGGCGCATATTGGCGACCAAGATGTGGATTATCAAACTACAAACAATATATGATAAAATATTCTAATTTAAGTGAAGCTATATTTATTACAGGATCAGATACGTTATAGAATTCCTTTTGTTCCTATCTTCATTGTCAGTTGCTGAGTACATTCATTACAGGATTATATTCATTAAAGTATTTATGGGTTTTGTCCTTAAAGTACAGATTCATTGATCGATGTGCTATATTTGTCATTCATCATAACATCACCCAACCTATTATTCGCGTATATTGTCGTGTATTTCCTTTTTTGGCTTTTTGTGGTTTAAGTGTTTAATATTTTCTCATTTCTGTGACAGCATTTCAGGATGAAGGGAAGTTTCTCTTAGCAGCACGAAGATACAGAAATGGTACTCACATAGAGTATATCATATCACTTGACGCTGATGATCTCTCTCAACGAAGTAATGCATACGTTGGGAAATTGAGGTACGTGTTTCAAATCATGCAATGCGTACCAGACTATGGTAAATATAAGGCACGATGACAAGTTTCATTTTATTTTTTATTTTATTTTATCTATTTATTATTTTTTTTCTCGGAGGAGATGGCAACTAGAATGTTCATCTGATATTTGAGGAAAGTTGGGGCATGTTCTCTTTGTTGTTTCAAGTTGTTTTCTGTTTTCCATTCCAAAACCCTAAAATCTCATTCACTTCCATATTTCTGAAAACTTACACTTGAAAATAGGAAAAAATTTGTTGTAAGTTTTTTTGATCAAAATATCAAAATGCAATGAAAATATAGCTTTTTTGGTTTCTCCGCCCCAAAACAGGAAACCTAAAATGAAACTAAAACTCAAAACTGAAGTCTAAGCATAAAGAGAATGACCCCTTATTTTCAGCATTTTTTCTCTCTTTGTTAACGTACAAGGTGTGTGAGATATTTCTCACAATCACTTTAACAAGCGTGTCTTTTTCTACCACACAGGTCAGATTTCCTTGGCACTAATTTCACAATCTACGATAGCCAACCACCCCACGGTGGAGCAAAACCATCAAGCAGCAAAGCTGATCGCCGTGTAGCCACCAAGCAGATAAGCCCCCAAGTTCCATCTGCCAACTTTGAAGTAGGCCAAGTCTCCTACAAGTTCAATTTCTTGAAGTCTAGAGGTCCAAGGAGGATGATATGCTCACTCAAGTGCCCCTCTTTTGAGGGACCACTATCCCCCAACACCTCCCAAAATGACCTGAAAATGAAAAATCCCGACCACCCCGACCCCTCTTGCACAGTCTTGAAAAACAAAGCCCCAAGGTGGCATGAGCACTTGGAGTGTTGGTGCTTGAATTTTCACGGTCGGGTCACAGTTGCATCAGTCAAGAATTTTCAACTGGTTGCCACTGTGGACCCCAGTCGGCCTGGTGGGAAGGGGGACGAGGAGACGGTGCTCCTCCAGTTTGGGAAGGTAGGAGATGATACTTTCACGATGGATTATAGGCAGCCGCTTTCGGCCTTCCAGGCTTTTGCTATATGCTTAACAAGTTTTGGGACTAAACTGGCTTGTGAGTGACTTCTTTAGAAGTGTATGTGCAGATTCTGCTAAGGTTGTGGAAATATGCTATGTACATTATTATCATTTTATGAATTGTTGCATAATTTCATTTTTGGTTGATGATGGAAAAAATGCTAAAATATGGAAAAAAGTTATGCAGAATGGCGGATTGAGGGAAGCTGTAATTTGTTACCATGAACTGCTGTTTTCTTTATTTTATTTAGTAACTAGTGTTTTCACCCGCGCGTTGCACGGGGAAGCTTATACCCAATTGTCTCAAATGGCGCTGATTTATGAAGATTTGATCAGCTCAATATTTGGATTAGTGATGCGAATGGATCTAAAACATGTTAATTTTCGGAATTTTTGGATTTATTGAGGAATTAAGAAAGGAGTTGTGAAGATACCAAATTCCAATGGTAAGATTTGAGACGCATTCATTGGTGTTGATAAGGAAAGACATGTGTGAACTGTTAGTAATAAAGATGAGAAGGAAAGACGCGTCTAAGATTTCTTTGATAAAAGATTTAGACTTATCTCAAAATATATCATTTAATCTTAAAAAAGAATATATAGGGAGATTTCTTTGATAAAAGATTTGCGCTTATCTCAAAATATGTCATTTAATCTTAAAAAATAAATATACAGGGATTGGGTGGGAAATGAAGTTTTGTAATTAATTTTTTAATTCTAAAAATTAATAGTTTGAGCGGGAAAATGTGCTCATTTTATTAATATATAGATATAGATTTTATAGTTATTATTTTCTCAAGGTTCGCAAGTTATTTTATTTTCTTAGTAAAAATAATTATTACTATGGTAAATTATTACCCATTTTATAATGTTTTTGTTTTATTTATTATTTATTTATTTTGGAATACAAGATGGAATCGTAGAGGTGGGAGTGGTATTTCGAACCCGAATCAATCACCAGTAAGGGATTGTCTTTTTCACAAGGCGAATCTCCTTGGACTAGCATTTTGTCGGTTGGATGCTACCTATTGTGATTAACTAAAAGATCATAGTTGTTCAATTTCTCTTATATTTCTTTTCTTTTTTTTTTTTAAGAATGTAACTCTTCTATTTCTTATTCAGTGCATAATAATAAATCCATGCTCGTATAGACATTAGATCAATTTTCTTTACTCATTTAGTATTTTAGGGTTTTTAGTGCGAGATAAAAAGTGATGCAAGTGATTTGGTGTGCGGAGTGATAAGTGATTTTTATAGTGTCTTTGATCTTACCAAAATTGTTATGAACTTGAAACTGTTATTTGATCTTACCAAAATTTGAATGTTGTGTGTTACGTTCTCTTTTAAAAAGTCACAAAAGATGTAATAATAATAATAATAATAATAATAATAATAATAAAAGACGATGACACACGTAGAAAATTTTTAATTTGGTGCACTTCTTCACGACAACTCTTACAAACGGCTTTGGGCTTGCATAGACGAGTTGAGATCTAATGTCTCAATTCATACATTCTAAATTGTTATATCTAATCAAAATAATTTACATTATTGAATTAATATATTTAATTGTATGTCATATATGTGAATTGTTTTAAATTTTTAATTGAACAAGGAACATGAGCTAAACCATGTTTAGAGGGTAAGAAACAAACAAGATGATAAAACTTCAACACACTATGGAATTCACAAGAAACTTCATATAATAACACCAATAAATTTAAGAGCAGTGTTGCTAGTATTTCAATGGACCAAGAGAATAGGCAAGCAGAGTTAATCTACATACAACAGAAGATCCAATGATAGAAGGGATACGTCTACGAGAAAATGGAAGAAGACAGTACAGATGGTCAGTATCACAAGGTAAACAGCAATGTCTTAAAAAGTCTCATCTGAAAACCCCCCCTTACGAACAGCTGACAAGAGTCGCCCACAGACGAGAAACCCAATGGAGCCGCAAGGAGAAGTCGACCCAAGTTTACTCTGTTAACGGATTCCATTCAAGTATCTTCCAACATCATCTGCATAGACAAGCAAAGGATATGGGCCATATGGCTAACAAGTATAAAACAAATGTTTAGTGTTCATCTGCATGATAACAACATAAATAAACATTGTCCATTTCTCACCATGCAAGTCTCGGGCGTCTTGATAATTTACATCGACAGAAAGGGTTGACTGTCAGCTCGGAATGTTATCTTCCTTTAGGCCATCAAGAACATCACTCTCCTTGTGGGAATCTTGTAGTTCGTTTTCAACAGCGTTGTTATCTTTGAGAAGCTCCTACACCACGTAGTAGTGTAATAAAAATTACAGTTGAAACATATGACACAAGATCACATCTTGAAAACTTTCAGTTCATATTCCTACAAAAAGAATCTGATAATGCATAGATAATTCGCCATTTTGATCATTTTCTTCCTCAATTTGAGTTCTTCCAAATCATCATCTCCTTCAGCTGATTCGTCTTCAAAATGAGACTTCAATTTCCTCCTCTTCCTTGTAATAATCCATTTGGTCATCCTCATGAATTTGGATCTAAGAGGATGACTCTTGGCGGCATCGGATCAACCACCGCCGCGGTGGAGGAGGAGGAAGGGGGGATATGGGTGTCTGACAGTGACAGCGTTCTGTGGCCATATTCATATGCAATGTCTGAAATTGATCAACCAACGTCGCCATTCAAAATCAAGGCAATGGGGAATATGTGCATAGAGAAGGCAACTTTTCTTGTGTTAATTTTAACTATTTTCTACCATTCGATCAAAATAAAATTTAAATATTCAGCATACATCTCAAATCCCCACTCACTATTATCCACATATTTCGTGACTGGACCACCATCCAACAAAAAAGGTTAATTTTGAGCAAACTAAAAAGTTTATCCTGACACAGATTAATTTCTTACTTTTTTCACATTTCCCCCCTCCCCTTTTCATTTTTGGTTCCCATTTATTTTAAATTGAATGACATATTGAAGGACAAGTGAATGGAGTGTCTTACCATTTGAAAATTGAGGATCAAAGGTGCAGAAGCAAAGTTAACAGTCAAATTTTACAGAAAGGACTATTGTTGCACCAAAACTGCAGGCCCTCTTAGCTTGAGGACAATGTGTGCAAATTTCCTTATATAGCATTATGCACTTCTCTGTCGTTACATTTTCCTGATTTCCTTATTTTACTGCTACAATTGCGTTGACAGTTCTTTTCCGTCCCTCTTGTTTCATGGTTCTTAACATCTATGGTTACATTCATAGGCCCTTTCTAGTTATTGTTATTGACTCCCCTACATAATTATAATACTCCAGAAAAACAGCGAAACAGGTTAGTGGGATGAAATATTACAATTTACAAAAGTAGTCTCCAACATCAATGGGACCAAAGATTTGCAGATTATCTGCTAACATCCTTAAAAAGTGTTGGCTATTATATGATAAGCTCCTTAAACATTGATCCTGCAAAAATTTCTAGCACTCCCAGTGGACTATACCTGATACCCAGCCCTAGTCAACACTGGTCACCTAAACATAGGGGACCACATCCTTTAGTGAATTGTGACCCCATGTGCAAGTAATTAGTATTTATTCATCAACAGTACGGAATAATCAGCACTAGAAGTACTACAAATATTTCCTTCCATCAAGAAAGCATGTGCTACAAGAACGGGGAACAATACTGTAACTGATAAAACGTAAGTTCGATGGAATGGGACAGGCATTAAGAATCTTACATTTGTAGACCCCTTTTTTGTAGGCACGTCAACAGTATCTGCAACCACTTTTGCAAGATCTTCCATAGGCTTGACCACGTTATCTGCAACCTCCTTGCTAAGATCCTCCACACTTTCATTTGCTTGAGAGGATGTCAAAGAACTCTAACGCAGATAAAAAAATAAGTCACATACTGCACACTTACTTGTTCTTACAGAGTTACCATCATAAAATAAATTAACATGGCAGAACGCCAATACAACAGAGACCTGAAAATAGACTAAAAAACCTCCAACTTCACATACCATGTTTTGTTGGCCATTGTCCAGAGAAATTTCAAGTGCAGTGGATTCGTGTTCTCGCAAAATTTCGACATTTTTGGCAGGAACAGTTGAACTATTGTTGCCATTGGCAAAGTTCCCTGCCGAAGTTTCAAAATAAAACCAATAAGAGAAACAACTCCACAAACATTTCAAACCGGCATCATCCATAGGAAGCCTAATTTACCAAGACTCAAAAATGATTCTTGCTTTTGCTTCTTCATCCTAGCAATGGCCCTACGGATAGTTTATAGTAACATTGCTTAAATAAAATCAAGTAAAATATTATTTTGCTATCTCATCCAAATCATAGCTTAAGTAAGAGTGAAAAAAACCAGCCATATCAATTTTGACATACTTCTCTTTCCTGAAAATTTCCATCATTCCTTTTAAAACTGACTTAAAACAAGTCAGTCTCAACTTTTGAATGACGTATAAATCTAACTTTGCTCATACTCAATACTTTCTTGCCTATTGGTGGGACGATGTCAAAGAATTATGCCACAGATAGAAACTAATTCTAAGACCACACATCAACTTGTTTCACAACCATCTTTAAACTCACCTAATCTACTAGTCAATCAAAGCCAAACTTGACCATTAACTAACATGTCTCAAATCACTGCTCATTATTCTCCTTGTGATCCCACCACTGTTTAACCCAAAATATTAGATTTTAACAAAACAAAGGTTCAGCTGGACATACACCCAGTAGAACTTAGAATGCCAATGCAAAAACCTCAAAAATAACCTTAAACAACTCCAATTTGACATACCATCTTTTGTTGGCCATTGAGCGGAGGCAGTTCATGAGCGACAGGTCCTGCTTCTGGCACAATTTCGGCATTGTCAACAAGAAAACTCAAACTATTATCACCATTAGTCGAATTTGCCTGCAGAAGTTCATAACAAATCCATTTAAAACAAAACAAATTCACAAACATTTCAATATGGCATCATACATGAGAAGAGGCTAACATACCTGCACTTCAACTGATTTCTCCGCCAATGCCGAAGTGATTGAAGGAAGTTGGTCAATATCCCAACCAAGAATCTTGCAAATAGCTTGAGAATAGGCTCTATGAACATGTCTCTTTATCCTAGCTACTGTAATAGAATGCTGAACAAGAGCCACGCAGTTCTTAAACATCTTGCTAGTCTTCTTGCCGCCTACTGCTCCACACACCAAGCAGCTAAACTCGCCATTGGCGTAATTGTTTGAGTAATATTCTCTCAATTCATTGTCCTCCATAAGCAACTTGACGAAGAAACTGTACTCAACAAGCCGATCATCATCCCCCATCAAGTCACCTTCCTCGTCGCTAGTATCAATGACGTCACCATCATCGTCCACATTTCTGCTTCTGATGAATTCAGTTACAGCTCCCAAGGCCTTCTGCTGCGCTTGCTTGGCCAAATATCTCTGTTGCACTTCGGGAGAGACTGAATTAGGGTTTTGTTTGGGCGGTGTTTCGAAACTACCCCAGTCGGTGGGTGGTCGGGGTGGTGTAGGGCATGGCCATTCGATCCCCTTTGATTCTGGGATAGGGGTTTTGGATTTATCTTTGTTTTTTGGGCCTCTTGGACGTCTGGGGTTTTTCTCTTTCTTGAATTGCACGGTGTTGAAAGGCTGAAGGCCGTTCCAGATGGGGGAAGCGGTGGTGGCGGCTCTCGCGGAGCTTGGTGGGCCCCGGTGCCAGAGAGAATGGAGGTAAATTACCTCGTTTCTGAGAATTTGTTCGTAATGGGGATCCATTGGATTGATAGCCATTGACGGTAAAGAACTCAACCTTCAAGGCTGCAACATTCGAGGATTTTTCTGAAGGTAGGGCAGTACTGGGATGGCAAAACGGGTCGAGAAACGCGAGAGCCGACGTTACCTGAACCGAGCGGGTCGAAAAAATCCGAACCGATGGATCGACGGATCGGATATGATTTTTCATAGTAAATTCGAGACGGATATGATTCAGATATGATTCGTAGCGTCATAACCGAACCCGAACCAATAACCGATATTTTTTTCCTAAAAAAATTTAAAATTAATTATCAATTCAAAAATCAAAAGTTGAAAATCTAAAATTTATAATGATTTAGATGAGGCCTTGGATTTGATGAGGCCTCTCTGTCTCTGAAAGATACGGAGCTTTGCCCTTATCTTTCCCCGTGGCATTTTTCCACCGTTTTTAGCTCATGGAAAATTTACTGCTAGAGGAATTTCAAGAAGAAATCCATATTACTTGTCTTCATCGTATGAGTGAAGGGTTTATGAATTAAAACATTTGGCATGAGAGATTGCAGCAAAGCATCACCTGAGAATAGAGAGATATCCGAAAATGAAATTTCAAACATTATCCATTGTTATTGGACACAAATTTGTAAAATAAAACTGCTGTATATTTCTTAGAAGAACCATTAAAGAAAGAATTTAAAAAGGATTTATAAATCAATTCGAAAATCAAAATTTGAGAATCTATAACCAACATGACTTAAAAAAAAAAGAAGAAAAAAATGGTTTTGAAAACGGTTTGGAACTTCCAACCGAACCGAACCGAAACCCGAACCGAACCGAAACACCAACGGTTCGATTCGATTTTGGTTATGGTTTCGGTTCACGGTTCGAGCCGAACCGAACCCAAACCGAACCGTTGCTATCCCTGGCGCAGTAGTTGAGAAAAGATGAAGATTGGTAAAATTTTTGTCTCAGTCCCAAATATTTACTGATGGTATCCTCAACCAACCAAATGTTGCGTCTTGGTCTACACAATTTTTCAACATGTGCATTATTGATTATCGATTTTTAAAAGGAAAATGTATTTACAAATAGAAAAAAATTATCAAATTAATGTAACTAGTATTTTCTCCGGTACGTTGCGCGGGGAGATATATAAAAGTTCGAATTCTAGAAGAGGAAGGGAAGATTGAGTTGCATATTTGTGATTATCCAATGCGTGCTTTTACAATTAAATTTTATTTTTTTAATTCAGAAAATGAAACTTTTCATGGCAAAATGACCTCATATTATATGGGAGATATATAAGAGTTCGAATTCTAGAAGAGGAAGGAAAGATTGAATTGCAAATTTGTGATTATCCATTTACAATTAAATTTTATTTTTTTAATTCATAAAAATAAAATTTTTGGTTGGAAAATGATCTCACCTCATATTATATGGGAGATATATAAGAGTTCAAATTCTAGTTCTAGAAGAGAAAGGAAAGATTGAGTTGCAAATTTGTGATTATCCTTTTATAATTAAATTTTATTTTTTTAATTCATAAAAATTAAACTTTTGGCGGGAAAATGATCTCATTTTATTAATATATAGATAGATATAGATATAGATGAGTGTTTAAAATAATGAAATAAAAAATAAATTTTTATTTAAAATTGTATTAAATAAGCCTTTTTTTTGGGAGCTATTTCTATTCGAAAATTCAAATCGAAGATAGAGTCTTAATATAATAATAGAGGAGTGCCACCTAGACAAAGTGTCTAGGAGGCAGTGCCATGTTTGGTTTAATTTTTAGGATTAATTATTTTTCTTATTCAATTTATTTTGCTTTCCTTATTTAGTATTGCTTTCCTTATTTAATTTTTTATATATTTTATTATTTTCATATGTAGTCTGTTTTTCAAATTAATTTATAAATTCTTTTACTTCTTCTATATTTAGTGTTGCATCATTCATGTAAATGTGATATAAGATAAAAGTTGTAATTTACAATACTTATTAAATTAATTCTGAAAATGAGAATTATCATTTTCTATATATATTTTAATTTTTGGATATTACATTTGAGTTATTTTATACACATTTGGGTTTTGAAACCTATATATTATAAGACTGAAATGCCAACTGATACTTTGTCTTGTAGTATTTTTAAAAAAGAATATTCTTTAGGTTTTATCGATTCACCAAGTGATATTACTTATTTATTTTTTTTTCTAAATCTAAAGATATTCAGATAATCCCTTTGAGCCTTATTTGGATCGCTCTCTCTCTCTCTCTATATATATATATATCATTTATATGTATGTATAAAATTTAAAGATTATTTTTACCTTATTTGAAATAACTTTGATCATTTTTATTGAAATAAGTATATTATCTAAATTTTGTTCCCAAATATTACATTCTTACTTAAAATCATTAATTATGATAATTGATATGATATTTTTTCTTACAAGATAATAATTCGGGCAAAAATATATAGATCGTTAGTGAAATCTAAAATATTAGATATTTTTTTATTAAATATTCATAAAAAATAATTTTCTTATTTTATAATATTATTTTATGTAAATATACCATTTAAATCGTCACGTGCATCGCACGTGGGTAATGCTAGTTAGAATTAAATAAGCCCCAAATTTATGTAGATCTATTTATAAAAAAATGAAATTAATTTTATTAACAATATAATTATAATTTTTTAATAATTTATTATTGTAACAAATATTATTATAATTTTAATTTGTGTGAAATTTAAAATGTGTCTATATTTATGAGATGGATTATAAACCCAATTTCTAAAACATGCTGATCAGAAAGTATTATCTTTAATAATTCTTTTAATATTTTATTATCTTTTAGGTGTTCGGGTAAATTGTTTTTATAGTTCTAATAGCAGTGACCATATGAAATGCGTAAATAATAATAAAAATAATTTTATTTTAAATATACAATTGAGATTTTGAATAAAATAAAAATAATGGAAAAATGGCCCAAGCGGTTGGAAATAAGAAACTTACCAAATATGGCGGGAAAATAGCCTAACATTCCATAAGGACCATAAACGCCATGGGTGGGGCTAAATACACCCCTTTTTTATTTTTATTTTTTTTAACACACCTCTTTTAAATAAATAAATAAATAAATAAAGAAGATGCTAGAATTTACGACCAAAACGAAAAATGTGTCTTTTGTTTGGCGGCTTCTTTTGCTGTAATTTCAACGGCAACGGCAAATATATTGGTAATTTCTTTTTATTCAAAGATTGTACGGCAATCGGCCATTGCCGGCTGAAGCAAGGCACATTTTTTTTTTTTTTTGTATTGAGGGTAAAATAAGAATATGTGGAAATTGGTGTGCTTAAACTAGAGAAGGGGGATAGGAGGTTTGCATTTATTAGCGGAAAAGTCTTAGTGTGTACACAAATAAGTTATCACACATGATCGCATCCAAATATATCAAATATGAAAAGATCATAATGTCCCCCGAAAGTAGGGGGTTCACCCTCTATTAGAGTGTGGCAAAAATGTGATAAAATATTGTGTGCACGCCAGGATGATCCCTTTATTAGCCAACCAGTCCCTATTTCCTAACAAAAGCAAAACCCTACGAAAAAAAAAAAAAAAAAAAGGAATTTGCACTTTCAACTTCCATGCCAAATGTCTCCAATTGTTTCTCAAAATTCCCACATATCCAGAATCTCAGCATTCTAAACCTCAATGCTGTGCTAAGTCCCAATTTATTCCAAAAACCGCTGAGTCCTATTAACAGTCGTTTACCTCTGTTCATTGCTTCAGCAGCAATGTCGTCATCATCCCCAGCGTCCGTTAAAATCGTGGCAGAGTATGCGAAATCAGGTCGATCTTCTTGTAAAAAATGCTCGAAAAGCATCGCTTCCAGTTCGCTGAGGCTGGGATTGATCAGCAAAGATCCCCGAGGGTTTGACATGACCAAGTGGCATCACTTGGATTGCTTTCCGTTTGCCAATTCCAGTGCCGTTTCCTCAGCTGAAGCCATTACAGGCTTCTCATCACTAAAGGTGAACGTTTCATGTTATGTTAATTGGAACCTTTGACCTGAATGCAAAATTAGCCTGGTAGTTGCATGGGCATTCTTAAGGGATTTTTCTGGGTGCATGCTGACAATTGAAAAGTTGGGATTTTGCACATTTTACTGTATGGTTTCTTTCTGTTGGGTGGGCATTGCGGGGAGAAGTTTGGATTTTTTCGTGTATTATTGCCCAAAATTTGTTTAATTCTAATTTAGCATTTTGTATCCTTCATTTTGTCTACTTTGGAATTGCAGGCCGGTGATCAGGAGGCGCTAAAGAAATTAGCAAATGAAGGAGCTCAGACTTCACCGAAGGTATGACAGTTGTGGAGAACGAACATAGCCAAATTTTGTCTTTTGGGTAATGATCATCATGAAATTGGTGGACGGATCAATTTGAAGTAATTAACTGGATCTAGTTCTGAATTGGTAAACAATGAGGATATACAATTCTTCAACTTGGTTTCCTCTGCTGGTATACAGAAGTTATGGCAAGTTAAGAACGTGTGAATTTATGTTCTTGACTCTCGATTGATTAATTAATCCGTTTGCAGATGGTTGGGTGGGGTGACTATATCTTCTTGTAAGATGCTTGTCACTTGTCTTAGCGTTTCTCTCCTGTCCATTTTCGTGGATATGTCGCACTATGTACATTTTACCGTTTGCAACTAATAAACTATTGGTGTGTCACATCATACATGCATATGCAATAAGTAGTAGAAACATGCTGTGAAATTTATGGATGATATACTATAAGGGCAAAGGAAGTAATTGCATAACCTTCACAGATAAGAGTAAAATATCTAATTGGTGGTTATGGAATATTTATATGAGTGAGTGGGGCTTTAAATGTTTTGCAATTGTTCACCCGTAATTTGGTTAAAGATTCACATGCTAGAGAATAGGTTATATAGTTTAGATGGCACTAAGCCGAATGACACCTCAATTGTGGATGCAGATGTACCTTTTGCAGCTTATCATTTGGTTTGTCATTTATCAATGTTCAACTAAATTTTCCATTTTGTGTTTTTTGAAATCTAATGTTTCAAAAATGCCTCTCTGTCATTTGGATCAAATAATTGTCTCCATCGCATTTATACCCTGTGACAGCATTTATGTGATGCAATGCCATGTTAATGAGTTTCTTTTTCTTCTGGAATTGTCATTTGTCAATCTAATTCAAGTTCACTAGTAGTGCCCAAATAGAACTAGTGCATTTTGTAATTGTTATGTGTTATGCCAGCATCTAATTGGGCAATATTCTACGGTTTTAGATATCTAGCAGGAAGAAAGGTGTAGCTGATGAAAGTGTAGAAAAGGATCCTGAAGGGCTGAAGGTGGGTAATCTTGATTAATTCTCCTTCAGTCTTAACTTTATCTCAAATAATTCATGATCATTCCTATTGTTTGACATGTCATAGATCACTCAAACAGATGATGTGGAGCCTAATAATCCTGAGCAGGGGAACTCAAAGAAACAAAAGGTATGGCCATATGGGTACTGCAGTCTTGTGTCCAGTATAGACCCAAATTGCTGATATGCTAATCATATAACTTGATTCCCTGTAATTTCTTGTCGTAATGATTTGTCTCTCTTTGTTTAAGAACAAAGCATTATGTATATTTATTTCTAATTATCAATTGAGGTAGTTGACTATGGAGTCTATAATACTTTCAATATCAAGTGGCACTACAGTTTTCCTTGCATGAAATTATCAGGAGATTAAATTTATAACCAGCACATTTCTAATCCTTCCATTTGCACCCAAATTTTCTACAGTTGTCTACATCTAGTGAAGGGCAAGAGGTGGAGATGGCGTTCTCTGCTTTTGATATCAAGGAGAAGTACAAGGTACAGAGATATGGTCTATAATTAATGTGTCGTCTCTTATAATATCGCATGTCTACTCTTCTATTCTCCGGATATATATTTCAGATTTTTGACAAGTCTCTTCATGAAATATTACTTTCTGATTTCAGGACTCTATGCTGTTGCCTAAATGGAAGGCTTTCCAGACTGTTATATTTCTTGAACGGGTGAGTATTTGTTATTTATTAATGCTAGTTTATATTTCTTAATTATGCATTATTTATTAACGGTAGTTTATGTTGCCTGCTTTACGCTGTGAATCGTCAAGAAGGAACCTAATGAGTCGTGCTCTTATACTGAAAAATAAAAAATGTTGCTGATAATACTGATGTTTTATTCTTCGTCTCCCTAAAGTTGTTTTGGTATTAAAGCTTGACATGGCACGTGACGGAACACAACCTTTTCAAATAGCAATCCTTGGTACCTTAATTCTTTTATCTTCAATGCTCACAGGCTCATGGAGTTGTGTGATTGTGTCTTATTTATGGATTTCTTGGTTTTTCATTCATTGGCATCTCTGATTTAATTTTTTGAACTCTACCTGTGTGGTCTTCACAAATTTTTTTATTTTCTTTTATTGTTTTTTTTTTTTTTTCTCTTTGAAGGATGATGGTCTTCGTGATTCGAGCAAAATTGCAGCATTTGACTTTGATGGGTGTCTGGCAAAGACATCTGTGAAAAGGTATTATTCTTTACCTTCTTAAAGGCACTCTTGCAATAAATTGAGCTCCTTTGTAGGATTTTAATTATAATTGTCTTCTTTATCTTTAGAACTGGTGCTGATGCATGGTCCCTTATGTATCCTTCCATACCAGAGAAGCTCCAGAGTTTGTATAGTGATGACTACAAGCTGGTTTGTTCCATTTTCTTCTTAGCTCCATGTGTCTTTTAGTATTAATGATAAATTATTTTAGCTTGGTCATTGAATGATTCGTCGACTGAATAATGCTGACATCTCATCTCTATTGTAGCTATCATCTTTTTTCTGTTTTAATAGCATATCAGTTTCATCATAATGTAGGTTATCTTCACTAATGAATCCAATATTGAGCGCTGGAAGAATAAGAGACAGACTGCTATAGATTCAAAAATTGGACGACTTGAAAATTTCATTAAGCTTGTAAAAGTCCCGATTCAGGTTGGTTTGCTTATTTTAGTCTGCAGCCTTTTTCTATATTTTTTGCAAAACGTTAATTTTTAACTAGAGAAAAGTAACACATAGCTAAGTTGATAGTCACTCTGAATATGCAGGTTTTCATTGCCTGTGGGCTGAGTTCTGGGCAACCAGAGGATCCATTTCGCAAGCCAAAACCTGGGATGTGGAAAATCATGGAGAAACATTTCAATTCTGGTCTCCCAATTGACGTGGACAGGTTACTCTTCTTTGCGCTTGTTCACTGCATTGTCTAGAGATTTTGGCTAGTTCATTGTTTCCTCGCATTTGTTATAATGAAGTGAAACTGGCTAATAATATATCAAAAGTCGAGGTAGTCAGTTCAACTATCCTTGTTTGTTCGATGTAGATCATTTTATGTTGGCGATGCAGCTGGAAGACCTAATGACCACGGTGATGCTGACATAAAATTTGCACAGGTTTCTCTCTCTATCATGCTTGCCTCATACTATTATGATCCATTTTTTCGCCACAAGTTCATTGTTTGAAGGCGATTGAATTACTGAAGCACTTTTTTTTTGGGGGGGGGGGGGGGGGGGTGGTGATCAAACTATTGAAGCACTTAATTGGCTTAGTACTGTCGTTTGTCATTGTTTCACATCAAACTCGTGGTTAGAATATTGCTACAGTGATTTCAAACTCATAGTTGATGAAAATTTTATTTTCAATGTGGTTATTGCAGGCTATTGGAATAAAATTTTACATCCCCGAGGAGTACTTCGAGTAGTGTTTGGTTTCTATCACTTTGAAATTCAATTCCAACAATCTGTGGCTATTGTACAGTGTTTATTGGTAGACGAAAATGTGACTACACAATGTATTGGAATCTATTGGAAAATCTCTCTTGAACATAAGTCATCTCCATCTTTGTAATTCTGTTGAAACTTTTGTCGCCATCAATAAGATTAACCCTCAAGAAATAGATGGGGATTTAGAAAATACGACCAATAGAGAATCACATCTATCATTATTAAACAAATAACTAACAATCCGAGTACATCTTTTCTTAAAGACATCTCATTTTCCCATTCACTGTGGGAAGGATCCCAAGTAAATCTCACAGTGAAACCTTGGCTTAGACAAAATTGCTAAGGTACATCATACATGTCAATTTTGCCAGAGTTTATACAACTAACAAATTGGTACTTGTTGCCGGGCCCCCAAAGACAAGTAAATGCTTCATTTCTTCCTACCAATCTCACCTTCCACTATTGCATGCCTTGTCAAAACAATCTCCTTCACAATATTCCTGTAACTGAAAGGTCTTACAGCTGCTCGTAAGAACAACTCCGGAGGAATCTTGCTCTTCTTCACCTTCCTCTTATATGGACCATAACCTAGCAACTTCCATTCTTCTTGACTCACTTTAGCCCTTTTACCTCGCATTGCCAGTTCATCTCCATCTCCATCCACTGAACTTCCTCTTCTTCCCTTCTCCATTGCCTTCATCCGTTTCTCATAAAACTTATCAGATATCTCCATGCTTTTCTTTGCAAGCTTCTCCATTGCTTCATTGCTACTAATTGCCTTCTTGAACTCCTTATCCCAATACTCAGCATCTTCTTCTGGACTCAAATCCTCGTCATCATCCTCCTTGATTCCTAGTTCATCATCACCATTGACATCAGCATCCAAAACGCTGTCATCTTGTTCATCAACATCATCATCATGATCCTCCTCTTCATCACTATCATTGCCATCATCCTCAATCCAATCCACTACTTGATTATCACCATGATTGTCATCATCATCAGGTGCATCACAACCTAACTCCATTTCTTCAAGCTTCACCTTCCACTCCTTTGTATACGGATGCAACAACAAAACAGGATGGTTTTCAAATAGAAACCCCAAACACTTCACCTTCTTTTCATCACTCAACTTCTCAAATGCTTTCACCACATCATCAACAAAAGCCTTAGGATTCACCTTCAAAATCTTGCACAACCCACCAAAATACGTGCACAACTCCACCCTCCCATCATCCATCTCTAGCTCAAGCAAGAAATCAGACTCAGTTTCAGGGTCTAGCAATGGTACCATAGCACGAAAAAACTCATCTTGAGGCTCAAACCTACATTGATACACTGGTCTCCTCACATATATAATATCTGGTCTCATCCAAGCTGCACATTGTGTGATCTTCGATCTAGCTGAATTCCCGAGCCTCCCCATCAATGTCCATTTATCCAGCCTCTGATCGCCAGCCTCGACTGCAACCTCACAGACCAGAGTCCACTGCTGCCATGGCAGATCAGAGACCGTCCATTTCGGGTGTCGAACGAACACCCAAAAGTACCTTAATTTAGTTCTATCCATAGCATCTAATTTAGTCTGAAAATCTGCAGCCATTTCATGCTGTTCGATCTTTTCCCACTCTTCTTGATCTCTAACTTCACCGATCATGGAAACACGTTCATCGGAAAAGCTCCCACGAATTGGGTCACCCAAAACCACCCCACGCCAAGAGTAGGGTCCAAATTCGCCATATTTGTACCAATCATACGGGTGCTTCAAATTCGGGTCATCTTTTTCCATGAATCTCACCAGTCTATCATAGCCCAAACCAATCATCTGCAGCTCCTCTTCAGTGAAATTATCCGGGTAATTCTTGTGGGGATTTTTGAGCCTGTAAAATAGACTCTCCGCCAGCTTCTTACTTTTCCGGCGAGCATTTCGCTTGGCCTCCCGACGGAGCTCGGCGTTTCCTTCTATACGTCCGGTGGAGGAGCCTCCAGGCTTGCCCTTGCTCCGCCCGGCAAATGCACGGAGGTCCGGCTGGTGGTTCGCTTTCTGGCTGGGAAGTTGAAAATCTGGAGCTATCGATTTGATTTTGAGGGGCTTGTGGGTTTTGGGAAAATGGCAAATTGGGATTAGGGTTTTAAGAAATGGGTTTGGGAATTTGTGGAGAAGGGTAGAATGTGAGGAGAGGTTGGGGTTCAGGGTTTTAGGGAGGGAGAGGTTTTGGTTCTGCATTTTGAATTGAACACAGAGGGAGAGAAACTGGGTGAAGATTAAAAAGATAAGGTTTAATGACGATAACAAATAGTAATGGATTATTATTTGAGATACCGTATATTGATATATCTTCAGCCTTGTTTTTCTTATGATAAATTTTTATTAATTTTCTCTCTTATTATTTTCAATAATTTATATAATTATTTTATAATTTTTCTAATTTTTAATCATATATCTAATACGCAATTCGAATAAATCAATAATATTTGGGGAGCAACATTGCCCTCTTTTTCTTAATTAATTTTTTCTCTCTCTCTATTTTTTTTTTCAATTTTTTTCATTTAATTTTCAGTCCCACATCTGTATTATCATTTCTATTCTCTACGTTATTATTCAATTCACATTTACATTGGAAATGCTCTTAAATAATCACGATAAATATTACTACTATGATGTGAATCCATTACTTTTTGTCCCACAAAAATAATATTACTTTTATGTCCATATTTACCAAGGGCGTTTAAATGAAGGTGGAAAATATTTTTCATTCAAAATTTTCTGTGTTTGATTACAATAGAGAATATAGAAAATATTTTCTCGTGGTATAGGAAAGAAAACATTTTTCATGGAAAATATTTTTTACTTCTATTTTTTTTTCTCAATCAAACACATCCTAAGAAATCTTTTTTTTTTTTCCAAAACTAGAGAACAATATTTTTTCGACCAAAACTAGAAAACATATTAATAGTGTTAAAATTTTAAATTTACTTGTGTATTACTAGTGTGTTTGTTTGGAAGAATTTTTTTTTATGACAAATATGGGAAATATTTTCTCACCTATAGTGTGAGAAAATATTTTTCATGTTTTTAAAGAAAAAAAACCATATTTTTTGTTTTGCAAGGAAAATAATTTCTATGGAAAATGTTGTAATTAAATACCATAAAGGAAAAATTTAGATGAAAAATATTTTTCGCTCTCAATCAAATACACTCTAAATATACTGCTATATTACAAAATTATAGTTTATTCTTATTAATAACGACAATGCACATTATAAAATAGGTATCATGAAAGTATATTGAAAAGTGAAGACATTTTGCCTAAAGAGAATGGACTAAACTTTAATGTATAGATAAGGAAATTGAGTCTATATATGTAGACTAGATGAAGTATTAATTTAGCATATAAATTATAATGACTTTTTATGAGTAGGAAGAGAGAAAACTAATGAAATTAGATGGTGGAGATTTAATACTACACGTGAATTTATAAAATATGTGGATATGATTTACTTGACCAAATTTAAATTTTAAAAAAATTATTAAAAAATTATTTTTATAAATACGATAACATACCGTTGACACTCTCATTTACAAAGATGAATCGATAAATACACACTAACACGTACTACTACGATATACACGTCACTAGATAATGTGATGCATACGTCCGTCCGAACTCTATCAGAAATACCATATCGCTCTCCAATGTCAATCATTTATTGGGTCACCTTTACGCGAAAGAATAAGCTGTCGTGCACCTCAAAACCTCGAGAGGAGTCCTGTGTTTTGCCTTGAGCAAGACGGACAAATTTCTACTAATTTCTTGGAGAAATCAAAGCCCATAAAACTAGAATTCTTGTATTCTCCGATTCATTTCACTCTCTTCAGCATTTTGGTTCATAGTGTTTCAAATCCAACAAACCCAACACAATTGACTCTTTCTGTCTCTCAAATGTCTTTCACTCTCCTCTTCCTCCTCTCCCTGTCTCTCCTCCACCACCCGCCGCTTCTTGCCGCCGCCAACCTCCACTCCACCTCCACCCTTTTCCGGTCACAACTCATCTCAGAGCCCACCTCTCAAAACACCACTCCCATCACTTACTTTGAAGTCACCAAACCCATAAATCTCCCCAAAACAAAACCCTGCTCATATCTCCTCCTCCAACACGACTTTGGCTACACATATGGAAAACCCCAATTCTTGCAGATTACACTCCCCCTCTCGATTGCCCATCTCAGAATTTCGCCAAAATTGTTCTTCAATGGACTGCAACCTGTAAAGGCAGGCAATTTGATCGAATATTTGGGATCTGGATTGGTGGAGTTGAGGTTCTTAGAAGCTGCACTGCTGAGCCAAAACCTAATGGGATTGTTTGGACAGTTGAAAAGGATATTACTAGGTATTATTCTTTACTCATGACTAATCAAACTCTTGCTGTATATATGGGCAATCTTGTTGATTCTACTTACACTGGTGTGTACCATGTTGATCTTAGTATTCATTTTTATCCTGCTGAGGAAAAATCTGGTAAATCTGAGGTTGATGATGGTGAATTAGGTTATGGGTTTGATAATGGGGCTGATTTGATATTGCCCATTTCAAGAAACTTGCCATTGAATGATGGGTTGTGGTTTGAGATCGAGAATTCTACCGATATCCACTCGAAAGAACTCAAGATTCCAGTTAATGTATATAGGGCTGTGCTAGAGGTCTACATTTCGTTTCATGAGAATGATGAGTTTTGGTATGGTAATTACCCCAACGAGTATATCGAAGCAAATAACCTTACCGGGGTACCGGGTAACGGCCCTTTTAGAGAAGTTATCGTTAGTTTGGACGATATTGTAATTGGTGCAATTTGGCCTTTTACGGTGATCTACACTGGGGGTGTTAATCCCCTCTTATGGCGACCAATCACAGCCATTGGCTCATTCAATCTCCCTTCTTATGATATTGAGATCACCCCATTGTTAGCAAAGATCTTGGACGGAAAGGTCCATTCTTTCCGGTTTAGTGTTACAAATGCCCTAAACGTTTGGTATATCGATGCAAATTTACATCTTTGGGTCGATAAGAAGAGTCGAAAGACGGATGGCAAGGTGTTAGGTTACAATATCAGTCCTCCAACCATTTCCCTTACATCAAATTTCACCGGTCTTGATGGATCATTTACTACTAACGTCAGTCGGTCAATGGTATATAGCGGGTGGGTTAATTCATCTCATGGAAAGATAATTACCAAATTCTCCCAAGAATTCCGCTACGGGAATGTTATGGTGATGGGCAATGATGGGAATTTGCAGATCATTAACCAGACGATACATTTCAATAGTAGTGTGGATGCCAAGAAGCCATCATCGTCGGTCATCCACTTTCTCAGATCATCCAAGAAGTTTGACTTCGACGATTATTCTGATAATGTTGATAAAGGGAATGATACGTATGCCTCTGTAGCTAATCTAACATTGGGGTTCAATGTGAAGAACGAAAAAAGTTCCAATCTTGGAGTCTCTACGAGTACTCTAAATAATGTACAAAACGCGAATGGTTATATGCTTGTAAAGGGTAACTTAGTGGTGAGTGGATTGGGAAGCACTGAACAAGAATATCGATATCATGATGATAAGTCGTGTTATTTTAGGAGCGTAAGTAGCTCAAACTACACTGTTGTTCATGACAAAGAGAGCAATACTTGTGGAAAGAAACTGGGGCTCGGCCGTGGGTGGTCTGTTCCTGCTCGGACGGCCTTTTTGGCGCCACATTTTCGCGGTAAATACAAATTAGTTTGATTTCAGTTCATTTGGTTGGTTATTCCTTCTGCTTGAAAGTAGTCTGTTTTTTGGACATATAATAAGGATTCATTAGGATTGTTTCTTGTATTCTAATGATTATTGTGTGAATATATTCTAACTCATTTTTGGTGTGGTTATGCTTTGAACTTGTGATTTTTCGTGAATGTTGGGTTGCTATTCACTTTGTTATTGAATTACTTAGTTACATTTTCAGGCTGTTTCGGATTACCTAATTACATTTTCAGGCTGTTTCAGATTTTTGCTGTTTGAAAAAAAAAAGGAAAATTGTGGAAAACACTCCATTATTTTCTTTCTCACAGACAATTAGAAATGAATTCAAAATTTGAAACCGAAGATTAAGGCCTTGGTTTTTTTTTTAAGATTTCACACAATTCCGTATAATCTGATCCATTTTCAACCCCATACACATTTTTCAATACAATATTAATCACACATTTTACACGAAATAGTATGAACGCTTCAAAAGAATAAGCCCTAAAATTAAAAAAATATGTACGGCTAAATATTTATGTTGTGTATCCTATCTTTGTAAGTTTTCATTCATCATTTTGAAAATTCATTAAGGGTGTGTTTGATTGTAAAGTTGGAAAATGATTGGAAGGAAAACGTTTTCAGGGTAAATAAATTCGGGGAAAAGGTTTTCCAAGAAAAATAGTAGTTGTAGATGTTTAATTGTATTAATTTGCAAGTTGAAAAATAGTGTTGTTTTATTTGTTTTTGTATTTTTTTTAATAACATTTGATCATTTTCCTTATCGTTATGGTTAAAGCAAATTGTCTATTCAAACAAACAAAAAAAAAGAGGCAACATTTTCCGAAAAATAAAACCACCCACTCTAAGCAAAACGTTTTCCACCAAAATAAGGAAAAGAATCGGATTTCGAGAAAAGTTGGAAAACGTTTTTAAAAAAAAATTTGCGATCAAACAGCCAGAAAAAATGATTTTTTCCTGGAAAACTCTCCCAATCAAACACACCCTAAAAGTTAACAAATAGCATGATCCACATAAATGAATGGTATGATTATTCATTGATGACAATTTTTATAACTTATTTTCACTCCAATGGTTGGAGCATCTCCAATGCAAATATGGATTGGAAGATATGTGGATGGAAGATACGTGGATTGGAAGAGATATAGAGAATATGATTATTTTAATTGATAATGACCGAAAAGATGTGCAGAGAAAAATAGAGGGAAGTTTGAGAAAGAGGAGAGAGACATAGATAACTTCAAAAATAATAATAAAATAATAGTGGAAGACATGTAGATAGATATGTATTTTTAAATATGACATGGAAATTTAGGAAAAGAGTAGAGAAAATGTAAAGTAAAAGTAAGAAAAGTGATTAAAACTAGGGATGGGGGTTGCGCCGGTCACCTGACTCGATTTGAGTTGGTTTGCCATTTTGCAAATTGAAATCGAACTAGCGGTTCAGTTTGGTGGCCCGAAACCTATCCGACCCGACTCCAGTCGGCTTGGTTATTGTACATTTTTTTCTTCAACCAGATTGGTTTTTTAGATTGACAAACCTACCTAACTACGGGGCCAAATTGACCTGAATCAACTTGGGTCGGTTCTGGTCAGCGAGTCGACGATCCGAATGCCTACCCCTAATTGAAACAACAGGAAAATATTGGACCCAATAAAAATTTAGGACTTGTTCTATACACAATGTATTTTATTTATTTGAACAACACGTTAGATATGTGATTGAAAATTGAGAAAAATATAATAAAAAAATATTAAGCAATTGTATGAATAGTTGAAAATAATGAGAGAAAAAAGTTTGTGAAAATTAATAAAAATTTATTGTTTATAGAAACAAATCCTTAGTGTCTTTCTCTCACTTAATTAGACATCCACACAAAATATGAGCATAGGAGATGCGCTTACCATTTTACCTTTTCCAAGAGTGAAGGCAACGCCTTTTACACTAGTGAGCAGACAAAAAGTGTTATTAGTGTTATGAATAATTAAGGGAATAAGTTGGTGAATAAAGACAAAAATGATGATATATGCGATGACGCAATTGTCAATAATTATTTTATGTGAATGACTATTATACCCTCGATTAAATTACGAATTACGATCAAGCTTATTCAAGCTTTCCTATAAATAGCGCTCAGCTTATTAACTAAATTCATTCCCTGGTAATTCCTTAATTCATTCTCTCTAAATTCTCTCTATTGTTTCTATACTTTTATAACACGTTATCAGCACGAGTCTCTACCATAAAATACACACACATTCCTTAATTACATCCGACCTTAATCATTTGATTAGCTTTTAATTTGTTTCAATCCTCTGTCAAATTGGATCTAGATGCTCTCTCTCTATCTCTCACACACACACACACTGCTGCAGCTCCTTGGCAGAAGGATGTAATTGAACATTGCTCTTTCTTTCTTCAGATTTTTCCATAATCCTCACTGGAGTAATTATATTCTTCTTTCTTCTTCGCCAATACCTTTTATCAATGTCGGTAGATCCAAGACTCAAAGCTCTCTGCTAGCTTTCACAATTTCAACTCAGACCCATTAGTTGACTTTGCATAACAAACTTACCTTCTCTCTCCGTATCCGCTTTATGACTCATTTTTCCTAAATCAGATTCAGTTAACTCCCTAATCCTAATATAAATCCCCAATAAACATCAAATCAAATCAATTCTTCTGCCCCATTTTCATTATTCGCACTCCATAAGATTCTCCAGTTACAGCTATATTACGAGAATTGATTCTTCCAGGCAGGGAAAACGGAAAAGGACAGGTATATATATATTATATTATATTACTTTATAATATAATAATATATTAAACTATAACATTCGCTTTATCGAGATATATGAAAGCATACATTATCAAAATCAAATTTTCTCGACTCCATTATACTGATTTAACGAGCCTTCAATTGACACCAATATCGATAAAGAAACTTTCAAAAAAAAATTGCAAAACAAGACTTCAACTTTAAAAAGCTTACAAAATAGTCCTCGAACATTTTGATATCGATAAATCAAGTAGAAAGGAGATAATTTTCAATCGTGAAACATCGATAAAATATTTTTGACAATTTTACCTTTGCGAATTGGAATGGACAATTTTACCCTTAGGATAAACCGACCTAATTTTGACGACAATGAAAAATGGATAGAATATTCATGAAGAAATTCTAAATCCATCGATTATATAAAATGGCAAAGTCCATTTGAGCTTAAAAGATCTAATATTATTTTAACTCCCAAGAGTTCAATTACATAACGACTTATTCTGTAAGGATAAAGCATTTCAGTAAGAATGAAGATTTGCTCTGAAGAACAAATGCCTCCCGTAGCGAGCTCAATATTTAATTCTCGTGACTTTATTTATCGCAATTTAATTATCGCAATACCTCCTACTTGATGATGGGTTCAACCGTCACTAAACCAAGGTTTTATATATTTGCACTTTATATGCTAAGTGATTTAATACCTTCTACTAGTTGCATCCTACTCCCAAGAAGTAGTTAAATATTATGCAATTTAATTCTTGCTATTTAAATTCGTAGATTTATATTTATTGCAATAATTCCCATAAGGTAGGTTCGACCACCTATTGGAGGAAATTTAATTTCTGCAATTTAAATTTACGCACTTTATAGTTTGAGTATATTTCCAACGATGTGGTGGGTAATACCACACGATTGGTGTGCATATTTCCAATGTGGTGGGTTATACTACACGATTGGTTATAACTAATCCTACTCCGTAAGAAGTAGTTGATCAAATATTCTAATCATACTCTCAAGTAGTAGACGATGAGAATAAAATTACTTCCCATATATACCTAATATTAATGGAGAAAATTGAGTAAGTGGTACTTGAAGTCACCATTGGATAAATAGATGAAAATAAAATGCTCAATAGATCCCATGTTGATAAATCAAAGATAATATATCGCATGGAGAAATTATATGAAGTAATCTCATCGATGATATGAGATTGTATTAATATGAGAATAAATGCTCTTGAAGATAATCACTAGATTTCAGATTTGAATAAAGTCAATATGATATTATTATTATTACTCCGTAAGAAGTACAAAACAAATAAGTGAAACATATTGAGAATATCAAAGATGGCAATAAACACTTGAAAATATATATTGAACCCGTAAATGAGGATGCGCCTCGAGAGTATAAATACTCTAACTCGCCACCTCAACATTCGGGTTCATAATGAAAGATCCAAAGGATCTCTTTTTCGCTGACACCGATGATCTGCGGACCGATGGGTTTCAAATTTTCCATAGATTTTTGAACATATGATTGAATCTTGATGAGTAGATCAAAGAATCAGATTAGCGTAAACAAGTATATTTCTTCTTTAACGAGAAATAAATTTATGTTTCTACACTCGATCTAGAAATGCTAGCAAACCATCAAGAAATAATTAATATTCAACAAACCTATGGGTTTGGTATGAAAATTCCATCGCAAATGACGCTATATTGAATATTTCCTCCAAATGTTATAGCCACCTGGAAGAACAATAAAAGCATCACTATTGCTCATCATATACATCGTACAATCATGGATGGATTGTGTTTGTAGCATCAATCCGGCTGGACTAATGACATTTCTAACTCCAATTCGATTCGCCTCCAATTCGATGAAAAGGTATTATACTTGACACTCTTATCCCCCATAATTGTGCGGCCATCGTAAGACTCCTTAATAGTTTGTTATTAGTCCCTCCATATAGTATATTGATATTTTGTTTCCCTAACTCCCTTACAAGTTGGTCTGCCATATCCACATATTGGATATGACCTACTAGTCTGGAGCCACCAAGAACACATATAGTTTTTACCTGGCGAGGTAAAGATTGACTTACATGAGATGATTTTGATATCTCCATCTCCATCTCCACCTCTATTTTTCTCTTTCAACGAATGAATGATAGATATATGAATCTCTCTATTTAAAGAAAAATTTTCAAACCAATAATTGAGTGCACTATTTACTTTTTGACAAATATGAAAGAGAAAAATGTAGAAAAATTTTAAGTGAAAATGACATATATCTATCGGTGATTGAAAAATAATATATATATACATATATATATCTTAAAATCGAAAAACAATATTTACAATTACAAGAAAAACATTGATCTTCGTTATTACACCGAACTTCCTTATATTAATATGAGAAAATTATTATACTAAAATTTTCTACTAAATTTACAAACAGGATCTTCTAAAGTAAGTTTTTCAAAACTGTAACGCGTTTGTTGATCTTTGAATTTGGCACATAAGGCCATTAGCTCACCTTGTACGTGTCCACTAGGATGTGTCTCAAGAGCCTGTTGAATAACATCCAAAGGCTCCTTACTCAATCCATCCTTAATGAACGCTATTTTATCTTCTCGATTTCTGGACAAGTACCCCACAGATTTACATCGAGTGTCACATGTCCATCGAGCACACTTGTAGCATCCTCCTAATCTTTTGCTCTCCGCTTTGAAAAACTACTTTACCCATACCGCACATGTATTTAGAAGGAATTGAAACTCACCAGATAATCGAACCTTTGCTTCAATCAAGCATCGGATATCTTGTGGATACCCTTATTCATTAGCATCCTTAATCTTTCCAAATTTACATCGATAAATCCTTTTTAGGATTTCGATCAGTAGTGATGGATAGTATTTTCAAGATTTGAGAGCATATGATCCATTATAATGTATAGACCCTTGTTAGGATGAATTTTGAAATAATTTTGATGATTTATTTATAGAATAATACGACGCTGTATGAAATAAGACTCATTTTAAATAAATAATATGAAGCGTAAGAGCTACGATTTCTAATTAAATAATAGCCTGATGTGATGCGTATGAGTCAGAACTCTGTTTGAACAAAGAGTAGACAATAATGTCACTAAAAGATGATGGAATATGTCGGTGAATTGTTTCTATGATAAATCATATTGAGCACTATACGTATACTAGTGAAATCGATATAAGAATTTCTTGAACTAGAAGTTCAATAATACTGCTTGCAAACCGGACTGACCATCCCGGTTTAAATAATTATTGAAATCAATATTTCAAGTGAAGAATTAAAAGAATTCTTCAATTATTGTTCTCGATAAATGATGAAATCATTACTAGCCAATATTGGAAATAAATCCCAAATATATCTGGAATAAAGGATGAGAAATATGGGCCCACTCATCCTCCATGTGGACTACTAGATATTATGATATGGATCCACTAGATAGTCACATGTGTATATGATTCGTAATTTGAAATTTACGAAATATTTGCTCATGGTATGAGCATGATTTTCAGATTTAATGATAAAGCTAGTAAACATATATATCCCAATGATTTGAATAAATCCCTGAAGGATTTGAGTATGCGCATACAAGTGGGATATTATGTGGCAAATTATTTAAAGTCCTCAAATAAATTGCCGATATCGAGAATAGAATGCAAACGGTCTAAATTCCCATATTAAGGCTAAATGATGAGAACATATATGATTAAAATCATACCAACTGTATGAGTTTTGGTGTTCTAAATTTTCTCAACATGAGGGGGAGTATTAAAGGTTGAAAATAATATGTGAAATGCATCATGTTATATCCTCGAAATTGAAATACGAACTTGAAGTTCAAAGATGCATGAAAGGCTATGAACAATCACATATATCAGCTACGATGCTTTGATAAGTTAGCGGAAAGCGTTGATATTTCCCAAACATATATATCAAAGCAAATTATAAAAGATGGTCTTAATAACGGAGGCATATGTTTGAAGAGTATATAGACATAACTATATTGTGTAATCCTACAAGAGGATTGATAATGAGATATCTCGATAAGTTATGTCGATATGGGGAAAGAAATGAAATTGAAAAGTGTCGACACGATATGAAAATGTAGCGCTACATATGATCAATGATAATGAAAATATTGAGATATATTGAAGATGATAAATGGTGAATGTGAAATCCTTAACTTATGAGATGATGAGATGATCATGACTAATGCTCAAGTTTAAAGATAAGCATGGTGGTCATTATATGTTGCATGCTCATGAAAGTTAAATTACCGATCGTGTGTGTAGTGCGTAAAAGGAAATTAAAGGATCGGATGAGCTAAACCCGTGTTTATGAGTACCCTAAAGGGTGAGCTAAGCCCCTGGAATGAAATAACCTATTAAGTGAGTATTAAATGTTAAATGATATATTTTAAGTGTTAGTTAGTTATGAAGGTTTACTTATATGTTTACATGTTTTTACTATGAATTTATATGCTTTAAATTGTGTGTTTGGAGACATGTGTTCATGGTGAATGTTTTGTAGTTGTGTAAGAAAATTGATGCACTCTAAATGAACGAAGAGTATAAAACCAATGTATATGATACTCATACAAATGTATGAAAGATTTTGAAATGCTTGCAAGATACTTGTATAAAATACGCGTTGCACTCTTTTTCCCTCGATCGAGGTTTTACCCATTGGGTTTTCCTAGCAAGGTTTTTAATGAGGCAACTTTAAAGGCGATTCACATGAATAATGTACTCTTTTCCTTCATTAGGGTTTTTCCCACTGGGTTTTTCCTAATAAGGTTTTAACGAGGCATATTCATGGTATATTGAGAACGATAGGAGAAATTGATACAAAGGTATCTATTGGATCAAGTTATAATGGAGCTAATGCTTTAGATCCAAACGATGATGATATTGAAATCATTTACCGTAAGTAAAGATATCAGTTCTTCAAGATATGAAATCAAACTGAGCATTACTCTTTTTCCTTCGATCAAGTTTTTTCCCACTGGGTTTTCTTGACAAGGTTTTAACGAGGCAGCACGTGAATACTCATATGCCGCTGATAGACATCAGGGGGAGCAATGTTTTGATGAAGCAGTATATAACCACTCCAAGCTATCCTGCAATCGGTTTGGAAGTTTTTTCCCATTGGGTTTTTCTCCAAACAGGTCTAGAAGACATTTGTATTAATAGTCATTCAAGGGGGAGTGTTATGAATAATTAAGGGAATAAGTTGGTGAATAAAGACAAAAATGATGATACATGCGATGACGCAATTGTCAATAATTATTTTATGTGAATGACTATTATACCCTTGATGAAATTATGTAATTACGATTGTGCCATTCGAAGTTTCCCTATAAATAGGGCTTCAGTTATTAATGAAATTCATTCCTGAGAATTCCTTAGAATTCATTCTCTCTAAATTCTCTCTATTGTTTCTATACTTTTATAACAATTAGAAGTATTTTAAAAGTAGAAGAAAGAACAAAGGCATCAAAATGGAAGCATAGGAGCATCTCCAATGTTACTTTCTATATTGTAATATCTATTAAGAGAAAAAAAGATATATATTTTTCTCTTGTGGGTCTCATATATTTTTTTATTTTTTAAAATCACTTTTCTCTCAATTATCCCACTTTTTATTATTTTTTCATTGTTTCTCGTGCCATTTCTAAAATACAATTTATTTACACATCATCCGCTATTATATTATTATTATTATTATTATTTTTAAATTTACTTCTATTTCTCTCATCATTTTCACTTTTCCCTCCCTTTTTTTTCTCTATTTTACTTTCTGTCTCATTCTAATTAAAATAATTATCTTTTCACTACTCCTCTCCTCTATATCATTTTGGATATCCACTTTAGTATTGGAGAAACTCTAATACACCCATTATTCACAAAGATAGATTTACGCCTATTTTTACGGGGACTAAAAAAATCAATTAATGTTGTTGGAAAAGTAAAATTTAAGAATATTTTTCTAATATACTTTTTAGTTTACTAATTATTTTACTTTAATAATTCTATTTTATTGACAATAATGCACATGAATAGGGACATATAAGTAATTTAATATTTTAATTTTTAACCAAGAAATGAATGATATATTCACAACGCTGAAATTTTGTTAAAGTTTCAGTGTTTATGTTATACATTTGGCTTTGCCGCGTAATTATAGAGGGGCTGGTAAGTGGATCCTACTGTCATATGACAGTAAGGAATAACCGCCACATCAAATATTGAAATTTTAATAAAGTTCCGGCCTTGCGAATGTATTATTTTTAATATTTTAACAACTCTTTTTAAAAAAAGTTATTTATTTTATGGGATGGAATAGAATTAAATACAAACTGTTATAAAAGTATGAAAACAATAGAGAGAATTTAGAGAGAATGAATTCGAATGAATTCTCAGGAATGAATTTCATTAATAACTGAAGCCCTATTTATAGGAAAACTTCGAATGGTACAACCGTAATTACATAATTTCATCAAGGGTATAATAGTCATTCACATATAATAATTACATCTTTTACCAAATTATTCCTCCACCAAATTATTCCTCCACCAAATTATTCCTCATAATTCATAACCACCAAATTATTCTCAATTATTCATAACACTCCCTTGAATGACTATTAATACAAATGTCTTACAGGCTTGTTTGAGAAAAACCCGGTGGGAAAAAACTTCCAAACCGATTGCAGTGATAGCTTGGAGTGGTTATATACCGCTTCATCAAAACATTGCTCCCCCGATGTCTTCCAAATGTATAGGAGTATTCATGTCTTTGCCTCGTTAAAACCTTGTCAAGAAAACCCGGTGGGAAAAAACTTGATCGAAGGAAAAAGAGTACAATTTCTCCGTTTGATTTCATATCTTGAGAATCGATATCTTTACTTCGGTAAATGATTTCAATATCATCATCGCTTGGATCTAAAGCATTAGCTCCATTATAACTTGATCCAATAGATACTGATCAATTTCTCCTATCGTTCTCAATATACCATGAATATGCCTCGTTAAAACCTTATTAGGAAAAACCCAAAGGAAAAACCTAATGAAGGAAAAAGAGTACATTATTCATGTGAATACGCTTTTAAAGTTGCCTCATTAAAAACCTTGTTAGGAAAACCCAATGGGATAAAACCTCACTAAGGAAAAAGAGTGCAACGCGTATTTTATACAAGTATGTTTCGCAAGCATTTCAAAATCTTTCATACATTTGTATGAGTATCATATACATTGATTTTATACTCTTCTGTTCATTTAGAGTGCATCAATTTTCTTACACAACTACAAAACATTCACCATGAACACATGTCTCCAAACACACAATTTAAAGCATATAAATTCATAGTAAAAACATGTAAACATATAAGTAAACCTTCATAACTAACTAACACTTAAAATATATCATTTAACATTTAATACTCACTTAATAGGTTATTTCATTCCCAGGGCTTAGCTCACCCTTTAGGGTACTCATAAACACTGGGTTTAGCTCATCCGATCCTTTAATTTCCTTTTCATTACTACACACACGATCGGGTAATTTAACTTTCATGAGCATGCAACATATAATGACCACCATGCTTATCTTTAAACTTGAGCACTAGTCATCATCATCTCATCATCTCATAAGTTAAGGATTTCACATTCACCATTTATCATCTTCAATATATCTCAATATTTTCATTATCATTGATCATATGTAGCGCTACATTTTCATATCGTGGTCGACACTTTTCAATTTCATTTCTTTCCCCATATCGACATAACTTATCGAGATATCTCATTATCAATCCTCTTGTAGGATTATACAATATAGTTATGTCTATATACTCTTCAAGAGTATATGCCTCCGTTATTAAGACCATCTTTATAATTTGCTTTGATATATATGATTGGGGAAATATCAACGCTTCTAGCGTGCTAACTTATCAAAGTATCGTAGCCGATATATGTGATTGTTCATAGCCTTTCATGCATCTTTGAACTTCAAGTTCGATTTCAATTCGAGGATATAACATGATGCATTTCACATATTATTTTCAACCTTTAATACTCCCTATCTTTGAGAAAATTTAGAACACCAAAACTCATACAGTTGGTATGATTTTAATCATATATGTTCTCATCATTCAAACTTAATATAGGAATTTAGACCGCTTGTATTCTATTCTCGATATCGGCAATTTATTTGAGGACTTTAAATAATTTGCCATATAATATCCCACTTGTATGCATACTCAAATCCTTCGCGATTTATTCAAGTATTGGGATATACATTTACTAGCTTTATCATTAAATCAAAATCATGCTCATACTGAGCAAATATTTCAGAAATTTCAAATTACTTAATCATATACACATGTGACTATCTAGTGGATCCATATCATAATATCTAGTAGTCCACATGGAGGATGAGGGGCCCATACTTCTCATCCTTTATTTCAGATATATTTGGGATTTATTCCCTAATATTGGCTAGTAATGATTTCATCATTTATCGAGAACAATCATTGAAGAATTCTTTAATTCTTCACTTGAAATATTGATTTCAATAATTATTTAAACCGATGGTCATCCGGTTTTGCAAACGAGTATTATTGAACTTCTAGTTCAAGAAATTCTTATATCGATTTCACTAGTATCAGATAGTGCTCAATATGATTTATCATAGAAACAATTCACCGACATATTCCATCATCTTTGGTGACATTATTGTCTACTATGCTCAAACACTGAGTTACTCATACGCATCACATCCGGCTATTATTTAATTCCTAAATCGTAGTTTTACGCTTCATATTATTTATTTAAAATCTGAGTCTTATTTCATACGCTGGCTGTATTATTCTATAAATAAATCATCAAAATTATTGCAAAATTCATCCTAACAAGGGTTTATACATTATATTGGATCATATGCTCTCAAATCTTCGAAAATACTATCCATCACTATCGATCAAAATCCTAAAAAGGATTTATCGATGTAGGTTGGAAAGATTAAGGATGCTAATGAATAAGGGTATCCCACAAGATATCCGATGCTTGATTGAAGCAAAGGTTCGATTATCCGTGAGGTTTCAATTCCTTCTAAATACATGTCCGTATGGGTAAAAGTAGTTTTTCAAAGAAACGGAGAGCAAAAAGATTAGGAGGATGCTACAAGTGTGCTCGATGGACATGTGACACTGATGTAAATCTATGGGGTACTTGTCCGTAAATCGAGAAGATAAAATAGCGCTCATTAAGGATGGATTGAGTAAGGAGCCTTTGGATGATATTCAACAGCTCTTGAGACACATCCTAGTGGACACGCATAAGGTGAGCTAATGGCCTTATGGGCCAAATTCAAAGATCAACAAATGTGTTACGCCTTTGAAAACTTACTTTAGAAGATCCTGTTTGTAAATTTAGTAGAAAAATTTAGCATAATGATTTTCCCATATTTATGTAAGAAAGCTCGTGTAATAACAAAGATCAATATATTTCTTTTATTTGTAAATATCGCTTTTTCAATTTTAAGATATATATTATTTTTCAATCATCGACAAATTATATGTCATATCACTACAGTAAAAATTTCTCGCTTTTTCTCTTTCATATTTGTCAAAAAGTAAATAGTGCACTCAATTATTGGTTTGAAAATTTTTCTTTAAATAGAGGGATTCATATATCTCTCATGTTCATACATTAAAAGTATAGTGCAAAAGAGAGATATGAGTAGAGATGGATGTGGAGATTTTAGAATCATCTCATACAAGTTTACTTTTTACTCTCGCCATATTAAAAACCGTATGTATTCTTGGTGGATCTAACTGTAGGCCATATCCAATATGTGGATATGGCAAACCGACTTATAAAAGAGTTAGGAGACAAGAAATCAATATACTATACGGAGGAACCAACAACAAACTTTTAGCTAGACTTATAATGGCCGCACAATCATGGGGAATAAGAGTTTCGAGCGTAATACCTTTCCATCTAGTTGGATCTAATACTCGAATTGGAGCCGCTTCTACCATGGGTCCAAAGCAGGTTGGGGCTACAAGCGCAATCCATCCACAACCGCATGATGTATATGATGAATAATAGTGATGCTTTCATTGTCCTTCCAGCGCTACAACACACCTGAGGAAATATTCAATATAGCATCGCTGCACAAAGTAATTTTCATGTCAAACCAATAGGTTTGTTGAATATTAATAATTTCTTTGATGGCTTACTAGCGTTTCTAGATCAGGTGTAAATAATAAGTTTATCTCTCATTCAATGAGAAAAATACTTATTTCGCTAGTATCGCTGATGAACTACTCATCAAATTTCATGCATATGTTCAAGAATCTGGAAGCCCAGTCCGCTTGGCTGCACCATCGTGTCAGCTTAAAAAGAAATTGATCCTTTAAGTATTTCATTATGAATCCTAATGTTGATGGTGGCAGAGTTACTGAGTATTTATACTCGAGACGCATCCCTCATTTATGGATTCAAAGATGTATATTCTTTTGCATTTCTATATTTTCGAAGTGTTTAATGCCGCTCTTTGATATTCTCAATATGTTCCACTTCTACTGCTTTGTACTTCTTCCTGAGTAATAATAATATCATATTGGCTTTATTCAAATACGTAAATCTAGTGATTATGCTTCTTCAAGAGCATTTTATTCTCATATTAATACAATCTCATATCATCGATAAGATTACTTCATGTAAGCTTTTCATGCGATATATTTTCTTTGATTTATCAACATGAGATCTATTCAAGACTTTACTTTCGCCTATTTATCAAATGGTAACTTCAAGTACCACTTGCTCAATTTTCTCCATTCATATTCGTATATATAAAGAAGTAATTTTATTCTCATCGCCTACTTCTTCGAGAGTATGATTAGAATATTTGATCAACTACTTCTTCCTGGAGTAGGATTCGTTATAACCAATCGTAGTATAATCCACCACATTGGAAATATGCACACCAATCGTGTGGTATTACCCACCACATTGGAAATATACTCAAACTATAAAGTGCATAAATTTAAATTGTAGAAATTAAATTTCCTCCAATAGGTGGTCGAACCTACCTTATGGGAATTATTGCAATAAATATAAATTTACTAATTTAAATAGCAAGAATTAAATTGCATAATATTTAACTACTTCTTCATGAGTAGGATCTCGCTTAGTAGAGGGTATTACCCATCACTTAGCATATAAAGTGTAAATATATAAAACCTTCCGCTTAGTGACAGAACCCATCATCAAGTAGGAGGTATTGCAGAATTAAATTGCAAGAAATAAAGTAGAATTAAATATTGAATCGCTTTACGGAGCATTTGTTCTTCTGTAACAAATACTCATTACTTACAAGAAAGACACTTATCCTTCTGTAATAAGACATTATGTAATTGAACTATTCGGAGTTACATTAATATTTCGATCTTTTAACTCAAATGGATTTCAAACCATTTTATATAATCAATGGATTTAGAATTTCTTCATGAATATTCTATCCATTTTTCACTGTCACAAAATTAGGTCGGTTTTACCCTAAGGGTAAAATTGTCCATTCCACCGCAAAGGTAAAATTGTCAAAAATATTTTATCAATGTTTTACGATTGGAAAATTATCTCCTTTCTACTTAATTTATCAATATCAAAATATTCAAGGACTATTTTGTAACTTTTTCAAAAGTTGGTGTACTAATTTGTAAATTTTGAAAGTTTGATAATAACATATTTCAAACAACGAGTTATTACCCTATCAACGTGTCACAAATCAAGCTCGTTAAATCGAGTATAATGGAGTCGAGAAAATTTGATTTTGATAATGTATGCTCCTTATATCTCGAGAAACGAATATTATAGTTTAATATATTATTATAAAGATAAAGTAATATAATATATATACCTTTTCCTTTTTCTTAGGGAGAAGCGAATCAACATGCACGATTTCCTCCATTCGCTAATTCTCAATCGCTTCACAACTCTTTGTCTCTGCATAAATGTTTTGTGAGTGATTGGTAAGATAGAGAGAGTGAGACGTGAGAAAGTGGGGAAAAGATAAGAGAAAAGAAAGATAAGTGTTGATTGGAGATGGATTAGGTTATTTATAATAATTGGTTCGACATGTAAGATCATCTATAAGATGCAACTGTAGAAAGATACTCCCTTCATATTACCTTTCAAATGTAGAGGCTCGTCAAGATAACGCATATAAAAGTATGAAACAATAGAGAGAATTTAGAGAATGAATTGAATGAATTCTCGTGAATGAATTTCATTAATAACTGCCTCTATTTATATGAAACTTCGAATTGCATACAACCGTAATTACATAATTTCATCGCAGTATAATACCATTCACATATAATAATTACATCTTTTACCAAATTATTCCTCCACCAAATTATTCCTCCACCAAATTATTCCTCATAATTCATAACCACCAAATTATTCTCAATTATTCATAACACAAACCTATTTAAAAGACAAAAACTAATATATATAGCCATAACATTATTATAAACATTCATTTAAATATCAATATCTTGAAGACAAAAATCATGAAAGTACTATTTTTGGGCGTCTTATTCTTTGAAAGAGATATTGAACGGTTGCATTTGAAGTAGAAATTTCGAGAACATTTTAATCTCTTCGATGATTGATATTTTTTTCCATATATTTTAGATTTAGATATTTATTTATTTATTTTTATATAATAGCGAGAGGGGTTTGCATTTTCTGTTATTAATTAAACCCCCCCCCAACCCCCAAACACCCACACAACAAAAAAAGGTATTATCTACAGGAAAGATACACTGTTATGAATCATTTGATTCTGATTCAAGATACCATCTCATACCTGTTATAATACTCTAATTAACAAATTTTTTATTTTTTTAGGAAATCAATTTCTAACAAACAAATTAAAATTTACTACAGAATTAGTTGACAAAGAGCATCAGAGTAGTCGCGTGTCACAAGAAAAAGAGCATCAGAGTAGGCCTACTCTATTGCAAAACCCTAACTCGGAGAGAGCTCATTGTCCTTCAACAATGGCGCTCTGTTACTCATCGCCCTCGTCGCTAGGGTTTGAATCTCTGCACAGACCGCGCAATTGCTATAAAGTATCTGTTGTAGTCAGGGTCATTAAACCCATAGGGCATGGCCTTAATCTGGTTCCGTTACGGGGACGGAATTTTCGACGACCTTCTTTTATCTCGTTCGCGGCTTCTCAAGAGGAATCGGTGAGCTTAAATTTTGTTTGTCTGCGACAAATCTTTTATGGGATTTGAGAAAGAGCTTAATTTTCATTAGCGTTTGCATTTTTTAGCTTCAGTGATTATCATTATAAAAATTATTTTTGTGAGCTAATATTGATCTTCGGGTTTTATGAAGTACCCTATGAGAGAAGAGAGGATTTAGAAACTTATTTTTTGCAAGTTTTTATAGTTTTTCAATCGGCAAATGTGATTGTAGATAGGATGTACGACAATGCCTCTTGAAATTATTTCATTCGGTGGCTGATACATAAATTTTGTAATCCACTTTTCAGAAGCCTTCTGATATTGACAATGTGAAGGAGGAGGATCTGAAAGCGAGATCTGAAGAACTCCAAGAATCATCGGAAAGATTAATAGATACTCTTAAAGAACAGAAGTTGAAGCTGCAAAATATGGTAAAGGAAGCATATGATGCTGTGTATTCTGAGAAGGATGTAACTATTTTAAAAGAAACTTTAGAAAAATTGAAAATTCAAGCAGATAAGGCAAGACAGTATCTGAGCATTAGTGAAAAAGAAGTTGCTGAGATTAAAGAATATTTAGCCAAAGCTGCAGAGAATTCCCCTGAAGAAGTGAAGGATATTGTTCAAACCTTTGCATCCTCGACTGATGAGCTGAATGATGTCTCTAAAGTACGGGACTTTTATGTTGGAATACCTTATGGTATGCATACAACTTCAAAAACTATAAGTGTGTAATATTATTGTTACTCGATTGACAAGCAGTTTCTCTTCAAATGAGATATAGAAGAACCAATGGCAATCTCATTACATTGCTCATGCTTTCCAGGTGCTATTCTTTGTGCTGGTGGCTTTCTCTCCTTCATGTTAACTGGAAGTCTTTCTGCAGTAAGATTTGGTATTATACTTGGTGGTATTCTCTTAGCCATCAGTATATCAAGTTTAAGATCATGGAGAAAAGGAGAGTCATCACCTTTTGCCTTGGAAGGACAGACTGGTATATATTATACTGATGCTTGACACTAATACCATGTTTTCTATATGGCTATCTAGTATCGGTTACATATTGGTTCACAAAAAGTTTCAAGTTCAACAAGAAAAAAAATCCATGTTAGGCCATGCTTTATGACTTGTGAATATACTAAATGACCTTTAGGATATTCACGTGAAAGTAATTGAATTTTAAGTTGCTGCCAAAATGTATCGATTGATGCGTGCTAATGACATGATGGAGTTTTGTTTATTGCTTCACTTTAAAAGATGTTGCATTAGATTTGTAGGTCAAATTCGTAATTACAGGTCTATGATACACGAAGTGCAACAAAACATGGCAGGTCATAGTTTATGACTTGTGAATCCATACCTTATGACTTTGTGAATCTACTGGATGACATTTAAGATGTTCAAGTGAAAGTAATTGAGCTTTGAGTTGCTGCTGAAATGTGTTGATTGAAGCATGCACATCGCACAGGGTAGAATTATTATTAACTTTGAAGTAGTAGCGTGTCGTGCAAATTGTGTGGATAGTAAATAGGTTGTAATCATAGATGTGCAGATGAATTAATGTGTCTTTGACCAGAAATCACAAGTTACTAACACAAAAGCTTGGTTTGATGATGATTCTCTAACTTCTCTTTTAACTTAACATTAACATGTAGTTATTATTTGTTAGAATCATTATAGCATTTACCTATTCATTTTTCTTCCTCATCTTCATTCTTACTTTGACTACAGAAAATCATTTCATGTATTTCTTGGTTCTAGAAAACCAGTTAGCTTGCGATCAATTTGGTATACTGTTTGTTTCAACATCGGAATATTACCACCGTATTGCATCCCTAATGTATTTTATGAATTTTGTATTGCTTTTGCAGCAATCACTACCATATTGTTTCTCAGAGACTTGCGCCTGTGGTCCATGGTGATATCTCCTTTTCTGCAACTCTGAATCATTATTCTCTCATCTAGTATCTGATCGATAATGGCACATTCTTCTTCTTGTGGCTGAACATCTTCATTTTTTTCGCTTGCTATGCAGCGCCCATTTATTGCCAAACTTGCCACAACTATCATAAGGTCTGTATGTCTCTGACATCTCAAATTACGGTCGGGATAGTTCATTTCTTCAACAAATTTTGTTTGTCTTCTTTACTTCATTGAAAATTTTCCACGAGTCAGTGGCAGAAGTTTGTTTCATATATAGAGCTAGGAGAAGTATAAAACAATAAAAGTTGTGCAGTGAGCTAGCAGACTGCCAAATATTTACACATTAAGGAGACACAAATGAACATAATAAGAGTGATAATTCAATTAAGGTAGGACATAAGATGACAAATGTAATATTTTTAAATTCTTGTCAGGATTTTCTTCTTAATTATTAGTGTTCATAAGCCTGTTTGTCTGTCCTCTGCTCGAGGATTACAACAAGAAAAAAAAAAAAAAAACAAAAAACCCTATTGTTGGCTTTATCTGGATTCTAAGAGTTTTCTTGCAACCTGCAGTGGTGCAGTGGTGGCATTCTTCGTGTATAGGCTCCTTAGAGACCGTGGGCACACAAAAGGTTCAAATTTGGAAGCTGGGCCTGAAAATTAATCCTTTGTGTAAAAGGTCTATGAAGCTTTTTAACATAGATCATTGCACAATTTCGTTATAGATTGCTGAATTTTGGGTATAATCTCCTGTAATTTTTGAACTGATGTTTAATCTTAAAACTTTTCTCATCAGGGTTGCCTTCTTGTAGTCGATGAGCTCCAGTGAAGAGTGAACAGGCTTGTCGAAAGTCATGGCTTGGCTTAAGCACCCAAAATAACGGAATATGGTAGAGGTAGATTTGAGAAGTCTCAATGTGAAGTTTCGGTGTGATTCGGAAGAGCATAAAATGTTTTAGGAAATAAATTTACATGGGCAAGTGCGAATCTTTATGCTTTAATCAATTGTTGCCTATGATTGACAAACATCTCTTTTATTGAGAATAGTAGTTTGTTCGTCACTTACGATTTGGTGTTGGCGTGTTGCACCTATATTGGTTTCGCGTTTTTCTTCATAAAATTTTTCTTCTGATACATAGGAGTCTGATTTTCCTTCATTGGTTTGGTTATTCCTTCCATTGTAAAGTAGTTTGTTTTCTGGACATATAGTAAGGATTCATTAGGCCACTAAAATATTCGAGTTCCTCTCTTTTTCTTCTTTCTTTCTTTTTCTTTATAATAATAATAATAATAATAATAATAATATATTATTATTATTATTATTATTATTATTATTATTATTATTTAAGAGTGTGGTTCCAAGTTGTGATTTTTCGTGAACGTGAGGGTTCTCATGCTGTTTCTGTTTTTGCTTTCTCAAAGATATCGAAACCTTGTTTGGTTCTGTATTTTTGAAAACGCATTTTCCAAAAGAAAGGAATTTTATTTTATTTTATTTTATATTTTGTGAAGAAGCAAAAACATGCAAAGTTGTGCTACTATTTCCTCTCTCTGTTTCGTCTCGAAAACAGAAACTTTCTTCATCTGAGAAAGAAATAAATAGAAATGAGTTCAAATTTCAAAACTAAAATAAAAATTGAAATGTAAGGATTTTGGCAGCTAAATATTTATGCTTTTTAAGCACAGAAACATCAAGGACAACTTGACATCGACTAAAGTATTCATTTGTGTCTCTTGTGGGCATCATGCACGGGGCCTCCACTATGCCTGATCATGGAGTACCTGATTTACCTCCTTCACGATGCCTGTGGGGTCAGGGCGGTGAAGACCGGTTGGGGTGTCCGGAATTACACCTTTTGGTACCAAGTATTCATTTGTGGTTTCAACAATCATTTGGAAGTCAAAAAGCAGCATAAACAAACGTAGCATTCTACAAGGGAATGTATTAAAATTTTACTGAAATTGATGTACTTATGAAAATCTGAGAAAAATATGTGTTCTTAGATGGGCCAACCGGTGTTCTTAGAAAGCTTCTGCAGTCGGGCTAAGTCTCGGCCCAAATATCACTTAAATGGGCCAACCGGTGTTCTAAGACTTACTGACTTACCCCCACACGGCCCAACAAACTCTGACCAGTGACAAACTCCGAGTTTGATTCTGAAGAATAGTATTGAAAGTTGACGATTTTCAATTTTGACTCGGCCAGTAGCAACGGAGACTCGGGGAGATAAGAAGAAAACGGTGAAGAAACATAGAGAAAACGAATCACAGAATCTCGTCACCTGCCCGAAATGGGAGTCTCCACATTGCCCAGGTTAGCTTTCTTCCTCTCTGTGCGTGTGAATTGCTTATTGAATGAATTAAGTGTGTTTAATTCCTGCAATTTAAGTGTATTTTTGGTGTTCATCAGTGCGTGCAGCAGTTGCTCCAAATTGGGTCTAGGTTGGAAATCGTCGAGCTGGTTTCTCAGCTTGAATTTTTGTCCCAACGCTAATTCTAATGGGCTTCTGTTGTCGCCCAAATCGCGGAAGCTCAATTCCCCTCGCGCTTGTGCTTCTCCTTCAGGTATACTTTCTCGTGCTTAGAAATGTATTGGGTTCGGAATATAAATTTTGTGTCGTTGAATCACTTTACGCTGCTGAGGCAAATCCCTTTTGATATTACACAATTGATGAACTCCCATGTTAATTTTTGAATTTTGGGAACTTGGAATGATAATGGAAAGGGGAACTTGAAGGTGGCTACTTTTTCCTTTTCTCGAGATGTGCTGTAACAATTGTAATGTGAAGTAGTTGTAACTTCTACTGTAATTGCTTTGAATTAGATTATAGAAATGGCTTCTGAAATAAAATATGGGATGGGTTAAAACTAATATAAATGATGTCCTAGCATACTGCCTTTTTAGGTGGAATCCGACTCTATAGGAGTCAAATTTTTCTGCAGGAGATCGATGAGCTTTGTGGTGAATTAAGGAAGAATAAGGTTTTTTTGAACAGTGAAAACAGGCGCATGTTTGACATTTCCCTCTGCAGTGAAAACTTTATGCAGTTGTGATTATCCCCATCTGAAATTTTTTCAACTTGGAGCTGTCATTATTTGAACATTTCCTCATCTAGCATTCAATTGTTACTAGTTCATAATTTACATTCTTGGAGATCATATTTGATTTTCAAACCTGAAGTTTTCTCATTTCATTTGCCCAAAAACATTTTGTGGACATCAGATCCACTTTTGGTCAAGGCTGCAAGAGGTGATCGAGTTAACCGACCTCCAGCCTGGATGATGCGTCAAGCAGGAAGGTACATGGCTGTTTATAGAAAGCTTGCAGAGAAATACCCATCCTTCCGGGAGAGGTCAGAGACAACTGATCTTATTGTGGAAATTTCATTGCAGCCTTGGGAAGCTTTTCAACCCGATGGAGTTATCATTTTCTCTGATATACTAACTCCATTACCTGCATTTGGTGTCTCGTTTGACATTGAAGAGGTTCGTGGTCCAGTTATTCAGTCTCCCATTCGGTCAGAGGAGGACTTGAAAACTTTGCACCCCATTGACTTTGAAAAACTTCACTTTGTTGGAGACTCTCTTAGGATATTGAGGAAAGAGGTAATTCCACAGTTCTTACCACCTGGGGTTTGGGTTGAACAAGCTTTCTAGGGGTGTTAGCCAACAAATTCAAATTTGAAATAGGATTTAAATTTTTGAAATGAGTGGTAGAGATTTGTGTACTACATGTGGGTCCTATCGATATGTGGACGCAATTAGTTTAATCCAAATTCTATTTCAAATTTGAATGTGTTGGCTAATATGGCTAATTCTTTCCAAGTCAGGTTGGCGAACGAGCAGCAGTTTTGGGGTTCGTGGGAGCTCCTTGGACGATTGCTACATATATAGTAGAAGGGGGAACTACACGTACCTATACAACGATAAAGAGCATGTGCCATACAGCACCGCATGTATTAAGGGCTCTTCTTTCTCATTTGGCCAGTGTGATAGCTGAATATATTGTTTTCCAAGTTGAAGCTGGAGCTCATTGCATACAAATTTTCGATTCTTGGGGTGGGCAATTGCCACCTGATATGTGGGAACGCTGGTCAAAGCCTTACATTGATGAGGTAACTCAGAATTACTTTCTTTTTTTTCTTTTATTTATTACCTTTTCTGGGTTGTCATTAGTCGAATGCAATCTAGCCATTTGCAGATAGTAAGCGTGGTTAAAAATAAGTGCCCTCAAGCTCCGATTGTGCTCTACATAAATGGAAATGGTGGACTGCTTGAACGGATGAAGGGAACTGGAGTTGATGTCATTGGGCTCGACTGGACAGTGGATATGGCAGATGGAAGGAAGCGCCTTGGAAGTGACATTAGCATACAAGGAAATGTCGACCCCGCTTACCTATTTTCTCCTCTTCCCGCCTTGGAGGATGAAATCAAAAGGTTTGTAGTAAAACTTAGCCTGTTTTTCTACTAAAAATTTAACTTTCACTACCGAGTCAATGTCAAACTTCAACACATGGTCACCACCTTATTCAACTTAAAAAGTTAGTTTTAGGAGAAATAAAACTTTACCTGTACACATACTTGGTTCTTGTTTGGCAGGGTTGATTGATCATGAACTACAACGAAAATAGTTTCTTTAGTGCTGAATTTGAATACTGAAAATGTTTATGTTGCAGGGTTGTACAATGTGCTGGACCAACGGGCCACATTCTCAATCTGGGCCATGGAGTTCTTGTTGGTACGCCTGAGGAAGCTGTGGCCCACTTTTTCAATGTCGCAAGAAGCTTAGAGTACGATACAGAGGTTGACAGTTACACGGTAGGGGCATCCAAATTGGTGGCTTGAAAGCTTAAATTTTGTAGAAGTTTTATTGTACAAATAGTGAGAAATTCTCCAGCTAACTAACAGATCCTTGCAGCATATTCTTTTAGTGAATGTTTCTCTCTCAATGCCATGAGGTCTTTTTACATGCTCATGATTAGGATGAAAATCATGAAAACTCTGTGTGTTTGAGTAAACTTTTATTTGTATGAAGAGTTTTTTTTTTTTTTTGTTTGAACAGTGTTGGTTATTATGAAATTCGTCGATAATGATGAGTATTAGGTATGGATATGCATTAACAAGAAAGAAAAAGTTGAAACGAAAACAAGCTATATGCTTGGGATTTTCTTATTGGTTTGTCCAATTCAATTATAGCGTTCGTTGTTCGAATATTACAACATAACAGCCTTAAGCATTAAGGTTATCAAAGCAATGTATAGCGGTTAAAAATAATGGAGGAAAATAAATTTTTTTGAATAAATTGTATCAAACAAACTCTTAGTGTTCTTGTTACGCCGCCTCTGGTGAGGGACTGATCCACAGGTGCTCACATGTGAATATTTGATCATTTGCAAGTTTGCTTAATAGTGGCAAATGAAAGGATGATGAAAGGCACCATCAAGAATGACACATAGTGAGTGACTAGTTTTATATCCCTCCCAAATCCTGCTAGCTACAACAATAATAATGATAATAAGATTAAATTTATTCTAGCACTCGGATTAGGTGGGGAGACAACTCCTGCGCAAAGAGGAAGGCACTACGCGGAACAGGCAAAAATGAGCAAAACTACCAATTATGATGTGAAAATCCTGGCAGACTTGTAAATCTAATAATAATTTAATAAAGTGATCCAATAAAATTGTTTTTGGCATCTTAATATATCTTTTTTTTTTGAAGGGGCATCTTAATATATCACAAAAGATCAAATGCCAACATATGGGTAACTTATCTGTATGTGAATCGATGATTGACATGTGGTCACTCCTTGATTTGGGGGGCACGTGTCAATGAACGACCCACATGTGAACCACTAGTCGGATCATTAGTGCTTATTATATTTATGTTGGAAGATGACTAATATTAATATTAAAAAAGTTGTCAAAATTCAATAATAAGGATAGATTTAGACGGATTAGTAGTGGATTTGAATGATGATTACTACTACTAATCAGTAGTCCCATAACTAAGATAAATTGGGGTGATGTTGTAGTACGATAACTCATTAAATATTATATTTAATTAACGGCTTAATAGCGCAATCAAGACTCAACATTTATACTCGCTATGCGCTTAGGACCTGAACTTTTTTTCTTGGCATTTTCGTCGCCAAACTGGTGTTTCTTTGTTTCACAGGGACTTTTCATGGTAAAACGACACCACTGCTCTTTTAATTAAATAAAATTAATTGCAATTAAAACCCTGTTAGGGAACCTTTTTTAAAGATTTTTTTCATCTTTTTTTTAAAACTTTTTTATACATTCTTTCTTTTCCATAAATCAATCACATCCACATATCTCATTACATTCACAAATCTTCACCACTCAACTCCACTCATTCTCTCTCATCTCTTACATTAAAAACCATTAAAATTCATTATAAATGGTTCCCTAACATGGGCTAAGTATATAAGCCTTTGAAAACATATAACTTAGTCCTCATCTTCATGGAATTGTGCCACCACCATCACCGCTAACTGCATATCTACCATCCCCACCACGTCACCACTACCCCTGAGTCGTCGACCACCCCCCAGGCCTCGCGTGCCACCACAGTCGCCGCAGACAGTGGCAAAATCTGTCGCCAAGGCAAAACCAAAAAAGAGAAAACAAAAAAAAAAAAAAAAAAAAGAAGAAGCCATTTTCGTCCCCAAACACCAACTCTATGATTCCGGCCACTTCCACTTAATTTCTTACCCTAGAAATGAGCGCCTATGACCGTATTAATCATCCCCAAACTCAATTTTGTATGGGTATTCATAGATTGAGGACAATCACAAATAATTACATAAAACCGTAGTTTTCGATCTAACAACGAATTCATTTTCCCCCAAATTGGCGGCTCAAAATAGATCTGTAGCATCCTCTGATGATGTCTCACAACCCCAAGAAAGTCAATTTACAAAATCGTTTCCAGATCAAAAAGCCCCAAATTTGCACAAGATCCGAAATTTAGGTCTCGATTTGGACACTTTAAGAGCTGAATTAGATGTTGGCCCAGTTGACAAAATTGTTCCCCATGACGAGGGGCACCCGACGGTAGTGGTGTGTGACCGAGACGCGTCGGCAAGTGGACCCTCGTCCTAGCAGCGCGTGAAATTGAAGGGTATAAATGTCAAAAGTCCTTATAACGCAAAGAAACATTAGTTTGGGGATGAAAATGGCAAGCAAAAAAGTTCAGACACTGAGTGTGGTGCAAGTATAAATGTTGGCTCCCGATTGCGCTATTAAGTCTTTAATTAACATTTTAATTATGCTAACATAAATATTTTGAGAAACTCACCAATCTAGATGCAACAAACAAAACTGGGTGAAACTGTTTGGTGGATTGTTGAATTGGAAAGAATTTGGTCAAATTAATGACCTGATGCGCTCAAAGAATGCAGAACTTAAGAACCTTGAAAACCGAAATAGAATTGTTAGATACCTATCGTGCAAAATATCACTATCGAGGGACTAACTATGCAAATTTTATATTAGGGCACCCAAAACCCATAAAATATTACTGGTCCAGACCATGAAATTATCAAAATCATCACCAACACCTTTTCATTTGAATCTTTTCAAGAAATTACCTAATTGGCGCTGTCTTATAAATGTTGTTACCCCTGTAGTATGAACTTTATCCCAGGTTGGGTACACAAAAGATAAAGTTATTATCACAATTTAATCTTTTGTTGGCATATTAGTGGCAAAAGAAAAGATGGTGACAGGCATACAACCAAGAATCAAGAATGAGACAAAAAGTGTGACTAGGTACATGTCCCTCCAAAATCTAGCTAGCTACAAAAAAAAAAAAATGTGACTAGGTAAATATTAATTAATAGGGATTAAACTTACCTTATTAATTAGACCTCTTTCATGGCCCAACAATTTTCACCAGCTCAGTAATGTAATATTCACAAAAGACACATGAGCTTATTGTGCATTTGTGCTTACATAATTTGTGGTACTACAAGATTAGCTGATATTAAGTAATCATCTTTAATATCGAAGTGATATGTATAATATTATAAGCAAAATAAATATATATCTATGTAAATATTAAATCAGCATTGATAAATCTTCATTCTCGTTGAAACCTTTGTAATTATTTGGGTGATAGGGGTTTGTTTTTAATGATTTTTAATGTAAAAGATGAGAGAGAATGAGTGGAGTTGAATGATGGAGATTTGTGGATGTGATGAGATGTGTGGATATGATTGATTTAGGGTAAAGAAAAAATTGATAAAAAAAATGGTAAAAGTGGTAAAAATTGGAAAAAGTTATTTCCTATCATGCTTTATAACTATTTGGCTCATTCTTTTCTCGACCATCCTTGGCAAATATAGTTGCATATATATTATTATTGGATCCTAGACTAGAGGATTAGTTTCATGAATATTTCAATTGATTAGTATGAATTTGTTGGTAGAGTGCCTCGCTTTCTAAGTATATGCATATACATAGACGGAAAGAGAGGGAAGTAGAAATTCTTTTGAGGGTTACCACAAATAGGACCTTTAGAGACGGTTTATTGCCTTTGTAATCTCATTCATGTAGAGCAATAGCAGCGAATGTAGAGCAACAATATCAACATACTCTTCAGATGCAAGGCTACAAGGACAGTAGGCCCTAAAGATTCAGCTTCTTATAGTAGGACTTGGGCTTGTTTCACACAATAAATTTTTATTAACTTTTTTTCTCTTTCATTATTTTCAATCACTTATACAATTATTTTATATTTTTTAATATTTTCTCCAATTTTTCAATCACATATTTAACACGTCGTTCGAATAAATAAAAAATATTATGTATAGAATATGCCCTAATTATGAACTCTATGATTAGTGATAGAAAAGTTGAAAATTTACTAATAAAAGATGAATACCAAATTAAGTGGGGTCTCCATGATAATAAATTTTTAGATATTATATTCAATAGTTAATTGGCAAAGATTTTATGGTACCCATCAATGTGAACCCTGACTAATATAGCACATAATATATCATCATAGTTGATGTGCTACATCAACTCTCAGTGCACCATAATATGAACTCTCGTGGGCACTATCAAATTTTTACAACTTTTTATTGGATCCGATATTGTTTATTTTAGTTTTACGGTTACTATTTTCAAAGCAAAAATATATAATTTTTAGCCTCCTTCCTGTGGCCCTTGAATAGATAGTTCTTGTTCCAATAAATGGTAAAAATAATTCAAGAATTTTAGGTAATAATTCATATTTGTATTTTTCAAATAATATTTAATGAATTATATATTTTTAGAAAAGGATAATATTATTTTTACTTATGAACGTCAACAAGTAGCTGGCATAGTCCATATATATCAATTAACATGATTTATTAATTTATCGGGGCTTGAAATTTTAATAAGACTTGAAATTTTAATAAGATTGTGGCCACTTATTGTTTTCAACAAATGTATGTTAGAATTCTACGTCAAGGTATAATAGCAATTTTATTATAAAGAGAATATTTACTAAAAGTTTGACGATGGAAAAGACATACGAGTGGTAAAGACATACGAGTGTTTTAAAAAGTGTACGTAGAGCGTGACTAATTAAGTGGTAAATTAAGTTTCGGATTGCCAGCAATAATTTTGATTCGTACGTAGAAAATTACCGATGACATTCTTGATCACAATTTTTTCGTGTTGATGTAAATTTTGAAAATCAATGTTGGTGAGAACTTGCCCTCTAAATCAATCCAAAACTCAAAGAGTACTGTGCAAACTTGTTAACCCTCATTGCACTAGGCGTATAGTGGGTGCGTAACTAGACAAGATCAAAAAGAAAAAAATATATTTGTCTCTCTAAATTCAAACCCTAAAATAAGTTTTTCTTTCAATGAAATGAAGTACATATACAATCAAATCATATATAATAATTTGATATGGCCTAGAGGCTAGAAGGAATCCAATGGTCCTGAGTGTTGGTCACAATTATGTGTCGGACATATTACTTAATTTCCATTCATATTGTAAGCATAAAAGTATAATATCATAATTTATAAATTAAGAAATAAAATGCTGCAATTAGATAAACACGATGTTGCTTATCAGCATTGGTGAAACACTGAAATTAGTATATATATTCATGACGTCAATGTAATGTTTATAAGACTCACTATAACACCGGTTGTATATATAATACAACAATAAATACCCAATAAATATTAATTAAATCGCCAATAGTGATAAATTATATTAAAATATTTTATAAGGTTACTAAACTTTTGATTATCACCAATACTAATGAAACCATCGAGTAAATATTGATTAAATCATCAATATCTGCAGAAAAATATTGGTCATGCATGAAAATATTTTAGAAGGTTCCTGAAATTTCAAAAATGTAAAGAAACACTAATTAATTAATCCCATGAAAAGATGTGATTAGACATGAATTATGAATAGATATTTTGATTAAATCCTTGCTAATTCTAATTAATCAACCCGTGGGTCCACCACCTAAGCATTTAGATATATTTGCTAACCTATATAAGTAGATAGCTCCAATTATGTGTATACAAGCAAAATTTCAATCAAGTTACAAGGTGAAGAAACATGCACATATATATAATTTTACAACTATATACTATGCAAAAGCAAATACCAAGAGAAATCAGATTAATTTGGTGAAATTAATGCTAAAAGTTTTATACACCGCACGCGCACGATTACGTTCATATCATATACTAAAATTCTGTAATTTTAATATCTTTTTATAGGATTTTAATACATATATAATCATAAGTGTAACCTTGTATCATATATATACCTTTTGAATTATATCATCAACAGTTTCAAGCAAGAATCCTAGGTTTTTTATTGAGCCTATTTCAGTTTCAGAAATGTCAAAAATCTGTAAAAGCAAATTGCTGTTAAGATATATGTGATCAAGAGCAAGAAATTTAATTAGAAATGCCTCATTGAAGAAGACAGTTTCCTCATCTCATGGAAGAGACAAAAGAAGCATTTAAATACTTTTTTAATTCGATTTTTAAATGAAACACAGAAATAAATAAACAACTATGGGACAATGTAAATGAATATATAAAATATATACATAAAAAAAATTAATGATGCATATATTTATTTATATTTTTGTTAGATATTATGCTTCATAACATATATATTTGAAAATGAGATGATACTTAAGAAACATCCATGGCGAGCACAAGATGGTGCAGAATCCCAAAAGACAAAACATTGGACAAAAGTAAACAATAATTTAAATATATATCTCACAATCAATATTAAATTCCAAAAAATTAAAAATTAAAAATTAAAAAAAATAAAAAATAAAAATCTATGGTCTATGATGAACACAGTATATATATATCTTGAACGTTAAAAGTGTGTAACTACTGATAATCCTTGCTGAAGGTATGCAAATTAGGGTTTTCAAGGACAGGATTAGGGTTCAAGAAAGTTAAATATACCCTAAATGGGATTATTGAATAAATTTTCATTTTTTTTTTGTGGGAATTCTTTATTTTAAATGATGATGTATGATCATCTGAATATATATATCACATAAGAAAAATGAGTATATACATCAAATATCTTGATTTCTCTGCATTAATAAAAAGTGAAAAATACTAAATTCATATATATATGTAGTAGAAGTTCAGGATAAAAGGCAGCAAACTAAAATATGAAAATTTAATCAATTCTTGAAATAAAAGACAGTATGTAAGAGGACAATTACATCTGAAAGCTTGATGATGTGCTTCCTTCATTAATGTTACCCTTCGTCTGATTCCTCTTCTTCTTCTTCTTCTTGTATGGGATTCCCCGAGCCTTCGCCTGAGAATCCCTAACCTCACGTAGGTATACGCGTATGGCACCACTAGCGAACGGGTTTGTTTCGGGCAGGCCACCGTTCTCTTCGTAAGCTGCCCGGAGTCGACCGATAAGGGCGTCAAGGCTGCCCCAAGCTTGCCTAAGGGGACAAGTACACGGTCCCGCGGGCTCAACCTGTCCAAAAAAGACACAACCTTGTATATGTACCTTAGTTTTTCCGAATTGATCGAGGTATCGAAGGAAATCTAGTACATGATTGTAGCTGCACTGTGATAAGGCCACTGGAGGTCTTTGGTTCCTGAGATACTGTCCAAAAGTGTTCCAATCACGACGCTTTTGCGACTCATATCGACTCAGTTGGGCTGGTTGTTGCTGCTGATCTTGCTGTTGTTGTTGTTGATGATCAGTCGATAAAGAAGTTGATCCTTCGCCTTGATCGTTCGACGATGACATCGTCTCTCGGATTTTTCTTTTCCCTATGGTGAAATCTTGTTCTTGCAAGAGAGAAAGAAAATAATTTAGAATATTGAGTTGAGATATAGTTGAAAAATGGGGAAATTTTTTTAGTGGAAAATCAAATCAAATCATGAAAATGGGGTATTGAGGAGACATGATATGGACCAAGGAAAGTGCTTTAGCTCCATCTTTTTCTCCCTTGACAACACTATTTTCTTCCTTTAAATGGTACTATCAGTATATTTAAGTATGCTTTATAATTTATATATTTCATGTTTTTTTTTAATTTTAAATTGTGCTAGCATCATTCATGAAAAGCAATCATTATCAAGCATATCAACAAAAAAATTATTTAAGGTTTTAATCCCTATTGACTAGGTAGCTAATTAAAATATTCAATAATTAACCAAGTTAATTACAGCCTAAATACGGGGTTAATATGAAAAGGTGAGAGCACAAAATCATAATTTTATTCCTAATGTTTAAAGTGAATCTTAGGTTGTCTCCCATGAAATCTTAGTTGAGGCTTGATTAGTAAGTAATTAACAATCTTGTTTTTATTAACAGTATAATTACAGAAAAGCTTATTTCTAGAACATATGTGAATATTTTATTATCAAATTAAAACATATAAGTGCAAAAAGAAAAATATAAGTTATTAAAAACAAAGTAAAATGATCATTTATCAATTATATGTAAGTCTTTCAATAATGATATTGGTAAGTACTATTGTTGTAATTAATTAGCCTTAGCTTTAGAAGGGTCACTTATACATGATATGCTAACTTCATTTCGTCAAAATAATAGATTGCTGCTATTCATCCGCAGTGCTCGTCGATGAGTGGTGATATCTCATTGATATTGCAGACACAAGTGTATGAAAACCATAAAACTAGTCATATCATCACTGATCATTCAATCAACAATATTGCTAAATAATAATAATATTATTATTACAATTATGTAAATTACGTACCCGTAATCCCATAATTTTAAATGGGAAATTATTAGAATATGTCTAGACAAGAGTCATCTTTCATTATAGAACATTCTTTGAATAGAAGAAGTCCGAGTTCTTTGGGAACTTGTGGCTTATAGTAAATTTTGGCATTTGTTATGTTCTTTAAGAACCTAATTACTGATAATTGACAAAGGAATTAGTCAGATTGACATCCCACTAGATAGAACCACTTCATGAAAGTTGAAACTAATATTTCGAATCGCCTAATGATTTTAATTTATTTATATTTTAATTAGTTATGTCATAAATAATTGATTAATTAACTTCATTACTTAATTATAATATCTTTATATTATAAAAACTGGAGTGCCACGTTGGCAGTAATGCCAACGTGGCACTCATCTATATCTATATCTATATATTAATAAAATGAGATCATTTTCCCGTCAAAAGTTTCATTTTTATGAATTAAAAAAATAAAATTTAATTGTAAAATCACGCTTCGGATAATCACAAATTTGCAACTCAATCGTTCCTTCCTCTTCTAGAATTCGAACTCTTATATATCTCCCATATAATATGAGGTCATTTTTTCGCCAAAAGTTTTATTTTCTAAATTAAAAAAATAAAATTTAATTGTAAAATCACGCCGGATAATCACAAATTTGCAACTCAATCGTTCCTTCCTCTTCTAGAATTCGAACTCTTATATATCTCCCATATAATATGAGGTCATTTTTTCGCCAAAAGTTTTATTTTCTAAATTAAAAAAATAAAATTTAATTGTAAAATCACGCTTCGGATAATCACAAATCTGCAACTCAATCGTTCCTTCCTCTTCTAGAATTCGAACTCTTATATATCTCCCAGTGCAACGCACGGGAGAAAATACTAGTTAATATTAAAAAAAACATAAAAATCAATTTTGTAGTTAAAAAAAAAGGAAATTCTATTTTTGGAAATAAACCAATATTAATTGATAGATATAAATAGGGAAAATTCTTTAAATATAATTATTTTTTAATGAAACATAAATTTATCATTAAATGTGATAAATAAAATTTAATAAGAAAAAAATAGTTTTCGAAAAACTTTAAATGTGATTTCATTTTTCAAATTTTTAATTAAAAACATTAAATAATAAGTATTTTATTTTCACCGCATTAAAAAAATATTATAGTTTTAGATAGTTTTGATTGTAATGCGCAATGGATTATTCAAATAGTGGATTATTCTTAAATAAAATAGGGCGTGCTAAAATTATAATTGAATTTGCATTGAATAATTTATTATTTTTAAATAAAGAGTAATTTATTAATCTTTATCTTTATATTTATATTTTGAATTGTTATATTATCATACCATCTTAATATAATAATAAGACAAGTGCCACCTAGGCAAAGTGCCTAGGTGGCAAGGCCATGTTTGGCATTAGCTTTTTAAGATTAATTACTTTCCTTATTTAATTTATTTTGCTTTCCTTATTTGATTTTATTTTTCTTATTTTACTTTTTTATAAATATTTTATTTTTTATACATATTTTATAATTTTATAATTAATTTATATAATTTTTCAATTCTTTTATATAATTTAGTATTGCATGCATTAATGAAAATATGATAACTGATAAGAGATCAAGATTAAAACTTACACCTATTAAATTAATTCTGAAAATGAAGATTAACATTTTCTGTATACATTTTAATCTTTAAATTAATTATATCTTAATCTTCATCTTAATATTCTAATAAGAGAACTGTGAACTAGGCATTGCGTTATGTTAGCAAAGACTAAGTTGGAACTCATTTACTTAAAATTAAAAAAAGGAAAATCTCATTTTGTAAATAAATATTAAATACACACTTTATTATTTTATTTTCCTTATTTAATTTATTTTTTATTTATTTAGTATTTTTTTCCTCATTTTAATTTTTTATATAAATTTTAATTTTTGAATTATGGATATAATTGAAAATGAAGCAAATGCAAATATTAATGAAAATGTGATATGATGTCAAAGTTATAAACTACAATGACAATTGGATTATTTTTAAAAATGAGAATTACATTTTTTATATATTTTTAATCTTTCAATATTAAATTTTAATTGTTTATATACATTTTAGTTTTTTAATTACAGTGTCAACATGGTACAGTGGTTGATTGATAGCTCTTTTCTATTTAAAATTTTTTTACTTATCTAAAAAAATTAAATAAGAAAAATATTTTTTTATTTACTTAAGGTAGAAAATCAATTCAATATTTAGAATTCAATTCGAGCTAAATGTAGTATAAAATCAATTCAATATTCATAGAATTTATATATATATATAAGCCAACTATAAGATGATTATTAATCATATTTAAAATACCTTTTTACAGTCATGTATATGACTCATAAAATATGTTATTTATATTTTTTATTCAAAAAAGTATATAACATAAATTTTGTTCGCAAATATTATGCTCTTACCTAAAATTAATAATTACGATAATTGATATGATATTTTTCTTATAAGACAATATTTTGCACCAAAATTTATAAACTACTGTCCATAACTATAATATTATATGTTTCGTTATTTTTATATATATATTTATAATACTTTATGCCTTATTTTATAATATTATTTTATATAAATATACCATCTTACTTATCCCGTGCAACGCACGGGAGTAATACTAGTTAATCTTTATATTATAATTTGTGAAGTGCCACGTAGGCAAAGATGCAAATGTGGCATATATTAAATATTTTAAGAAAATTATAAAATTAGTTTTGGAAATAAACCAACATTAATTAGTAGTAATTAAAAATATAACTAAAAATAATCAATATCTAAAACAAACATCTAATGAAAAAAAAATTTATGTTGGAAAGACTTTATATATAATTTCATTTTTTAAAGTTATAATTCAAAATATTAAATAATAATTTTTTATATTTTATTTTATTTTATCTTGATAAAATTGTAGGTTTTGATATTTTTGCTTGGTTACGTGAACTGGTTTATTAAAAAATAGTGAGAATTTTTTACTTTTTTCTTTTTGAAAATCAAATAGTGAGTAGTTAAAATTATAACTAGATTTATGTAGAATAATTTATTTATTTTTAAGTAAAATAGTAATTTATTAATCCTTATATTATTATAATTGAAGTGTCACATTTGGTGAACACCCTATTGGCAGCGCCAATATGACATACTATTTCTAATTAAAAAAATTAAATAATATTTTTTGTTTTTAATGCTTCTGATGTGATATGCTCACTAATTGAATTTTGTAGTGCATATTTTTTGCCTTTTCTAAGTATATAAAATTACAAATAAAAAGTTTTTTATTCTACAATTAACATACAGTTTATGTAATTGAAAAGAAATCAAATGAATTATATAGATGAGGAAAATTGTCGGTGTTACTACAAATTTAAGTTACATAAAATTAAGTATAATACTTCTTATACAATGGAGTTAAAATTAAATAGCAATTACAGCTTATCACTAAAAGAATGCATAAAATCATAAAATTTAGAGTGTGTAATGTCCATTTCAGAAGGAAAAAAGGTGTTCAATATAAATTTGATATGTACCAACGAAAAAGATACGTTTTGATAATCAAAGAATTTTTATATATTCATTCCCAATGGTTCATTTACAATTAATTAATCTTCACGAGCATTGTTGTGCAATGCTAGGAACGATAATTAGAATTAAAGTTACATGTTTTGATCAACTTCTTAATTATGCGATGCACGTGAATTTTTAAAATTTACAATTGTGAATTTACTCCGCAATTTTTGCATTGTCTATAATATACAATATTATAGATTTTAATAATTTTTTACAATTATTCAATCTCTTATGCACAAATTGCATAAATTATGTAATTCAACATTCATATTTATAATTTTATATCAATTATTTATCGTACATAAATTTAATTGTTCCTGTGCATTGCACGGCGCGTGATACTAGTACATGTTAATATTGCTGGCTTCTTCCTTCATACCCTCCTATGATTAATTAGTTCAATATTTTATATTTTTCAGGATCAATAAAATATTATCACTTATTGTGATGAATTTGTCCCTCAACACAGGGACATTAAAATCATGAAAATTATACTTCCAGAATTATGTTGAAAATGATGTTTTTAATTAATTAACTAAAAAAGCTATAATTATTAAAAAAAAAAAAAGAAAGAAAGAAAAGAAAGAAAGTTAAATAATTGGCCCATTAATACTTTGACCCCTTGGAGAAGAAGGGTAGGCATATTTCATAATCGTTGATGATCATTTGGTTGACTTTTAGAGATTATATATGCTGATGCCAATAGCATAGGGAATTAGGTCACACAGCTTGGGGCGAAAATTAAAGTAAAGAATACTATTACATTACTTAATATCTTTGATAGATCAGCGGTTATGTGACATTTAATTTATTGATTGGTATTCTTGTGCCTATAAGATATTAATACATATATAGCTAGAAACAAACATTAATCTAAGTAATTAATGTCGAAGTGTCACATACTTACATAATTAGTGGTGAATCAACATTGTTGATGAATTATATTATTCTAAAGATACGGTAAAAATTTTAAATCATAAGTGAGATCGTTATAATTTTGACACACATAGTGCTTAGATTTAATTAATCATTCTTTTTCTAGCATTAATAAAATTGCAGGATTAGTAGTTTTCCAAATTGATATATATATATAATTGTACGTCACCGCAGTCGCTGCCATGACAAATATTGTTGATAATGCTTTATTTAAATATAAATTTTAAATTATTAGTTTATCCAATTGTACTGTTGTTAGTGACGTTTTTGTTGTTGCTCGTCGGCTTACTTTTATATTTTCTCGTGACTTTTTAAGCTTTTCCTATAACAACATATGAAATCTTGAATTTTATGATTTTATGAATTGAAATTCCAAGCAAATAAAATGATAATGAAGTGGATTTGTTTTCGCAAATACTAACCATCCCTTTACGATCGATCTGATTAGGTGGAACTCGTGATCGCGCGCGATCGCATGGCCCAGCGCCGTGACTCGAGAAAATGAACCATGCGATTGCACACTTGACTCGGCGCAATTGCATGGCTTTGTCGAGCAGAAATTCTGCAATTGGAAAGTTTTTCTTTCCTACTTTCATTGGGACTTGTTAAGGGTCTTTAAAAGACACGAATTCTAGACGTTTTGGGACTTTTGGAGGACGAAAATCACACCTTTGCACTTGGATTTTCTTGGAGAATTAAAGAGCAAGCTTAACTTTGAAGATTAATTAAAGTTAAGATTTCGTCTTTCTTAATTCAGTGATGGATTTCTTTTCTTCTTTTTATTGTTTTAATTAGAGCATGTTAGGCTAGACTCTTTGAAGTGCTAGGGTTGGGATGAAGCTTTGATATTTATTTATTCTTGGATCGTTGGATCAACTTCTAAGACAACTATTCGATTTTCAGCTATCTATACTATTCTCTTTAGTTTCTACAGTCTTTAGGGCTATGATTGTATGATTATTTGTGGCTTATTTCTTGAATTGAAGAATCAGATCTAAGTTAGACTTGTATTTTTAGCCGTAGAGTCCGATAGGGGATGAGAATACCCTATGCTCTACGTGATCGTTGTGAAATTCTTGTGCCTTTAAATGCGTTCTTATTTGTCATAATTATCATAGAGATATAGTGATTCACATGCAAGAATAGATTGAATTTTATTCTAGAGGGATTATTCATTAAAATTGGAATTTCAATTGTTGAAACCTGGTGTTGTTGTTGATTTAATAATCTGAGGATGAATAGGTAGAGAAGTGGATTCAAAACCTTAGTACTTACTTCTAGTATCATATTTTCATAAACAAGCTTTTGCAAATTGTTTTAGTTTAATCTATTGTCCTTACTTCCAAGTTCTTACTTTTAGTTAATTTTTAGTGTTAATTATTAATTTAGCTTTAGTATAAAAACTCCACCCTTTTTATTTGTTTCAGTTAAGGTTGGTTAATTAAACGTGAAAATAATTCGATCCTCATAGGTAATATACTCAAACTATAAAAAGTTCACTTTATTGCTTGCGCGATCCGTACACGTGCGATGTGAGAATTTATTACAACAACAGGTTTATATTTTATTTTCATATGTCCTCGTAAAAATAAACCATTTTCTTGAAAAGGAATAGTTGAAATATTAAGTTTCGTATATATCATTATCTAGCACTATTTAATATGTATTGTTATCAATCAAATATAATTATTAATTAAACTGAAATCCATAGTAAATAAAAAAATATATTAAGAAAATACTCTTAAATTTGACTTTTCTAACAATATTAAATAATGTTTTTAATCTTTATGATGAAAATGGAAGTAAACCAATATATCTATGTAGGATAGGTGGGAATATTAGTTTGTTAGTATGTTTTAGCATATGGTTTCTAAATTCAACTACAAGTCAAGACTACTAGAATCTAGTCAATCAATACATGTAGCTGTGTTCTATTTTAGGGATAATGCTCTACCAAAGGCCATAGCTTATGGCACGAACGAGCAAACATTCGTAATAGATTTATAGGGATCTAATTTATTTTTAAGTCTAAAACATGTATTTTGGTATGTTAGTTAAAATAGGTAAGCTTGTTGCGTTTAGATTTCTCTAAATTCTAACTATGTACACACTAATTACATTCTGTTTCTAAATTTCTTGTATAATTTTAGTATGAGAGTGTATACTCCCAAATATCTATGACACGATGGTGAAAGATCGATTATAACAACAATTTTTGGGTATGCTTGAGATTATTGAAAAAATGATACTTAAATGTGTGGTGGAAATATAAAAAAAAATTTTAAAATTATGAAAAAAATATCAAACCAATGCAATGAGTGATAGAAAATAATGCTAACGGGAAATAATTTTTGTTTGATTAAAATATTATCAAACAAGCTTGAGTGTTTGTCCAACATTTTTACAATGAAAAGTATTATATGCACACTTAGTGTACCATACTACACGCAAGGGGTGAAATTACTATATATTATGTCCTCCCTTATTGTGAGAGGGCAAATTAATATAAAATATAAGACATTTTGGGCTAGTTTGTTACCACTATAGCCTCGCGTGTCTGTAGATTTTTAAGAGGCGAGATACTATTATATCGCCCCTAAAGGTCTACAAGCACGAGATTGTAAGAGTGAATTTGTTGTAGGTACCTGATAACACACAAAGTGTGTATGACATTGACCTTTCACAGTAGTTAAACATTTTATTCTAATTTCCATCGTTAATCACTGTGAAAAAAATATAGCTGTAATAGATTTTTTGAGTTGTGAGTAATTAATGCAAAAAATCTCATTGTTATATTTTTTTTGGGTTAAATCATTGTTATTTTTTTTTGGGTTAAATTCTTCACCAACCCACTCTTTAACTGGTGTAAGGAAGATTTAAGACCCTCTCATCAAAATGATGATATCCAAGAATCTCAATCAAATTTCAGCTTTATTTTATTGGACCAAAAACGCAATTGTCGAAGAAAACCTCAAAGAATTTGGAAAAGAAAATGAATAAAATTATTCTTAACGTTTGTTTGAAAATTAAATTAAGAAATAAATTACTCTCCAATTGTTGAATGTTGACTGGTATTGGTGACTGGTCATAAAGATAAAAGAAAAAAAAAAGGAAAAGAAAAGAAAAGGAAGACACGTCAATGAGAAAATGATAAAAGGTTCCCTTCGATTCTCTGCTCTTATATTGCATTAATGATGGTTGAATATTAGAATTTTGTTGATCGATTCGATGAATATTTACACAAGATAATGACAAGAAATCTAACGCAATGCCATGTGTGATTCCTTTCTTTCTTTCTTTCTTTTTTTTTTTTCAATTCGATTCTTCAACTAGATTTCTATAATAATATTAACCCAAAAAGTAAAAAACTTATGGGTGTGTTTGATAGTCCCTTTTTTTCCTCGCAAATGGGGGTGGCCCACACATTCTATACCAAAATGGATTGTTTGATAGAAATCTTTTACTTGGTAAATATTTGTAAGGAGAATGGTCACATGACATATTTTACAACCAAATAAGGAAAACATTTTCCTAAGTAAAAGCCAAGTTTTCATTTTCCTGCAATTGAAAAGGTGGGCTAACCAAATTCCAAACAAGGATTGCAAGGAAAAGCCACTGAATTCCATGTAAAATTACCAATCAAATACAAAAAGTAAGAAAATGACATATTTTCCGGGTAAAAAACTAATGCAATCGAACACCTACAATTATCAATTCCTATAAAACGAATTCCTAAAATTCAATTACCTACAATTTGTTTTCTTTACAACCAAATTCCAACTTTGCAATCAAACACATTGTAAATTAATTATCAATTTCATCTTCTATTAAGTTTTGATAAGATCATTTTATTTGACCAATATTGCTCCCAAAAGGTAACAAATAAAATGATAGGGCACTTTTTGTAGAGAGTGAATCTGTATTATGTTATTGGATATTGCACTAGAGGGACCCATAATTCCAATGATTCCAAATATGGTCCCTCATGCACTGGTTGTTCATGTTTACTATTTCCAAAAGTCTCTATCAACTCACTTATAGATTTGTTGTGAAGCCTTAATCAAAACTATGGTCCATTGATTGGACAGCATAATCAACGGTGATCTGGTCCATCCCTTTCCAATTTGAATTTTCTTCTTTTAAACTGAAAAATTAGAAAAATATAACTAAATAAATAAATAGTATAATAAATAGACGCAGACATACGTTCCATAGGACTCTATGCCCCAGTCGGTTAAAAATTAAGGGTATACTTTTTTTTTTTTTTTTGAATAAATTAAGGTTATACTTAAGAAAGATATATGGTCTAATATAAAAAAAAAAAGAAAAAGTAAATGGTAGAACCAATCGAACAAATGGTTAAATATGAAAACTAAAAAACAACATTTGCTTAACGTTGTAACCAACAGGCTCTAATGCCTGCTAACTTTTGTTGCAGCCAAAATCATTTGTACATATAAAATATACATATTGGTTTACAGAAAAGATTGACAAATTTATGATAGTGGGATGATATGATCTCTAGAAGTACTGAATCTTGTCCAGGTGTATGTTTGTCACTTGTCTAAACAAAATATTTGTACAAGTACTATGCTTCCTTTTTTTATATATATGTGCGAAAAGGTTCACACACCTGCGCGGGGATGAATTTTTTTTCTCGCACCACTCATAACCCCCCCAAACGGGGTGCTGTGGGGTCCGGATTTTTGGGGGAGGGAGGGGGGGTGGAGAACCCATTCCAGCGCGAGACCGATCTTCCCGTATATATATATGCTATTCTTATATCTTTCAATCACGCATTCCTCGAGAAAAAAAAACTATTTTTACACTTAAAAAACTGACGTTAAATAAAGTCATAACATTGAAAAGTAATTTTTTGCGATACAATTAATAAAAATGAAAAAATAAAGAAAGGTTAAGGGAAAATACAAAATTTAATTTTGTTAAAAGTAGATTGTATGACTAAACGTGAATTTAAGAAAACTAAATTTTTATTTTACGTCGTGGCATTGCTAAAAGTATTACTTTTTTTTTTATTTTTTATTTTTATAGAAAGCAATTACGTATGAAAAGAGTTTTTACTATGCATAGTTTGTATTTTAAGTGTATGTTTCCAAGAGATTCCTTATATGGTTTTTCGAAGGTGTGGTTTAAAAATGAGAATAAATTTAGAAAATAAAAACATTTCATTATATATCAATGAATTTCAAGTTAAACATAATTGTATCGAAAAATAATTTTTTTCAATAATTTCCCCCAAGCAAACCCTAAATAACGTACTGCACGAAGTTAATTGTCAATACTTGTAAACGTAAATACTAGTACCCAGCGTGGTGCAATTTTCGTTTATTAATTATTTAAGGGTTGTAACGAATCTTAGCGGAAGATGTCTAAAATCTAAATCTAATCTAACAATATAAATTAAATAAATATATGATTTCAAAATCCAATAAAAATGTTTTCTGGGTCTCATTAGCCACCGTTGGACAATGTCTAATGCACAAGTTGATATATAAAAGAGGTCAAAATCCAATAATAAGGGTTAGGTTTTAATGGATTTGAATGATAATTGCTATCACTATAATCAGTAATCCATGATTAATATAAATTAGTACTATACCCGTGTGATGCACAGAGAAATTACAATTTATTTAAAACAAAATTAAAACTATGAATTAGACAATATAAATGTATTAAGAATTCAAGTAAATTTCCAATAAAACCTTATTCGATTGGTTAGGGGGACAAAGGCCGCGGCCCCAATACCTAGAGGTCTTAGGTTCGAGTCTTACTAACCATGTGTTATGTTACGTAGCTTCAATCACCACCATAGGGGCCTTAGTTACCAGTTGTAATTACAATTGAAGTTGTAATATATTAGTATGACTATAATTCTTCCATCGGCAAGATGGCTATAGGTCTCGTTTCAGTAGGATTTCAATCAAGTTTGGATCATTACGTATGGATATGGATTTAATTTAATTTTTATCCTAAAAATAAAGAGAATTGAATTAAATAAAAATTACAAAATTTGAAAAATTTCTCTGGAAAAAACAATTACCATCGATTTCGTTGGTTTTTTATCTATGTCACATAAGAACTTTTAAACATGCACGACTTGCAACTCTAGATATTATGACATACAACTAATCATGACTAAATACTTGTTTTATTAACAAGAGACTGACATGCGAAAGCAATTGCCATTGACTTTTGTTATTATGATATATTGATATAGAATATTAAATTGAATTCGAGCCATATCTAATTTAGGTTTTTTTTTTTTAATTTCTGCCGCTATTAGTTAATTTTTTTCCGTTATTATAATAGATGGATACTGAATATTACCATATCCAAGTTGTGTTTTCTTTTTTATTTATGCCACTATTATTCTAAATTAATTAGTCAAACCCAAGCAATTGATATTTTTTTTTCTAAATTGAAAATAAATTTTTTAAAATTTGTATCAAACAAAGCTTTTTTAATATGACCGAATTTAAAAAGGAAATCATATTTAAGATTTATTTCTAAATTCGATTTTAGTTTTTTTTTTAACACGTTCCATAGGTACTTCAAAAATTAAAATATATATTAAAAATTAAATATTATTTTCAAAATTAATTTAATTAGTATTGTAAGTTGTAACTTTGACCTCTTACAAAAAAATTTTTAAAAAAATTAATTTTTGATACTTGTAATTTTAAAAAAAATATATAAAAACATGATTAAATGATAATTTTAATAATTATTTTCAAATGGCATGCGAAATGATGAAATGGGACGTAGAAAGTTGTCGTTTTCGTTTCTTTTCTAAATAAGTAATTACTCTTTTAATAAATTTAATTATTTAACTACTCCTTATTTGACCTAAAAAAAATTATCCACTATCCGAACAGCTCAATACGCATTACACAAAAAAAATATTTAAAATTATCCTTTTAATATGATAAAAGTAAAAAAAGATGATTTTTATTTCTTTATTAAATATGTAAAAATGTTTTTTTAGCAAAATAGAAGACCGCTATATCTATATAATTAATTAAAAAACTAAAATGCATATAAAATAATAAAAATATAAATCGAAAATGTTCATTCTCATTTTCAGAATAAATTTAATAGATATTATAAATTGTAACTTTTATCTGCATATTTTTATTAATACATGCTATACTAAATATAACAGAATTAAAAAATTATGTAAATTAATTTATAAATTAGAATGGATACAAAGAAATTATATACATATATATATATATATATATATATATAGGTAAAATAATGAAAACAATTCAAATAAGGAAAGCATAATAAATTGAATAAAGAAAATAATTAATTCTTAAAAAGTAGCCGAACATGGCACTGCCACTTAGGTACTTGACCTAGGTGGCACTTCAAAATTTATAATATAACTAGAATTACCCCTGTACATTATACGGGACGAATAAGATGATATATTTACATAAAATAATATTATAAAATAAGAAAATAAATTATTATGAATATATATAAAAAACAATGAAGCACATGTAATATTATAGATTTCAGCAACAGTTTACAAATTTTATTGCAAAATATTATCTTGTAAGAAAAAATATCATATCAATTATCGTAATTGATGGTTTTAGGTGAGAATATAATATTTGGAAAGAAAATTTAGATAATATAATTATTTGAAAAAATCAACGTAAATAACACGTTTTATGAGTCACGTATAACTGTTCAAACGTATTTCAAATACAATTAACAATGATTTTACGATCGGCCCACACAGACATATATAAATTTTATTAAGATTGAATTGATTTTGTACAACATTTAACTCGAATTGAATTTTGAATTTTGAATTGATTTTGTATCACATTTAGCTCGAACCGAATAAAAATGTGGTTAGTTGATGTCATTCTCCTTAATGTGACAGCTATAAAAAAAGCGGTTTTTTAAATGTGTTAATTTTTTTTTAAAAACAGATTGTTGCTGCCAATGTCGCACTATGCTAAATTGATACTTCAAGCATATAATTACTTCAAAAATTAAAATGTATATAAAATAACTAAAATGCAATATCCAAAAATTGAAATATAGATAAAAAATGATAATTCTCATTTTCAGGCTTAATTTCATATGTATTATAAGTTGTAACTTTTATGTATTATTACATGTACATTAATGCACGTAGCACTAAATATAAAAGAATTAAAAAATTTATAAATTAATTTGAAAATTAGAATTAGAATATATATAAAAAAGATAAAATCTATATCTATATATTAATAAAACCAAGACATTTTTCCGCCACTTTTATCTATTTTTCTGAATTAAAAAATTAATTTTTAATTATGACAATGAGTTTCACCGCTTCTACATGTCTTTTCCAACTCGGCTTCTATATTAATAAAAGCAGGACATTTTCCCGCCACTTTCACCTATTTTTCTGAATTACAAAATCAATTTTTAATTATGGCAACGAGTTTTACCGCTTCTACATATCTTTTCCAACTCGGCTTCTATATTAATAAAACCAGGACATTTTTCCTGTACTATGCTTTGTTTTAATTTTTGATTCGATTTGCAGGTAGTGGATGAAATATTATTCGAGACGACTGCGAGGAGGGACAAGACGACTACAGAGGCATAACTTCAAAATACATAATGGTTAGGTTAGTAAATGAAGTGAAGGGATATATGAAAGAAACCCAATTGTTTGCTGTAAAAAACGGTGATAGAAATTATTAGACATACTGTGGTCGGTCAAGTGTATATACGATTATTTAATTGTTACAAAATTTGATGTCATTTATATATTCTATAATTTGGTTGAGTGGCGGAGAATAGTGGATTTTATCGGTCTTAGAATGTTATTGAATATAAGCTGTTTCAACACAATATAAAATTATGTGAAATTTTTTGGTTTTTAGCCTTGCTATTTACTATAATAGGATGTATTTATGCAAAATATATGCGAAAGTCTACTGAAAATTTTAGAAATTCTATGGCACTTATCCCCTTATGTGGATTCTAATTTATTACATGTGCATATGTCTCCCGGTGCAATGCACGGGTAAAAACGCTAGTATATATAAAAATAAAATAAAGAAAACAACACTAAATAAGGAAAATAGCATAAATTAAATAAGAAAAATAATTAATCTCTAAAAACTAATGCTACTTCTCTTGTTATAAATATTAAGATTAAGATAAGATAAAGATTGTGATTGAATTCATATTTTTCAAGATGTTCTTGATGTTGGACTACTGTTGAAACTATTCATCATAGGCTCATAATTGAGCAATAAAGTCCAATGGAATCTCACAAAATATGATCCTAATAAATCGGTCCATGGTGTGTCATTTGACCCGTTGGACCCAACTACAACAATCCAACAAATTGTCAAATCATCACTGTGATACACCCGTAAAACTTTCAGGACTTAATTGGGAATTTGTAGAAAATATTGTCCTTAATTGCATAATCTTTAAAAGTTGAGGAACTAAAGTTATAAATGAAATGTTGCAAAAATTAGTCGTGAACATACTTGATTATTCTAAACGATAAACTGAGACAATTTCATAACTAGACATTCGACTCAAGATGACTAGAATTTTTAAACAAATTTATTCTCCAAAGCGAGTAATAAGTAAATAACCCTAACCGTGCGATTGATTTTGTAATCAATCCTACGAAATGTGCAAAGCTCCGAATCAAGATCCGTAGATTGAGCAAGTACATCATTCTGAGAGCTACAACGCGACGTTGAGAATTGTGATTTCGTGACTTATATTGCACGTATAGAATTCTTATGTTGAGATTTCAAGACCGCGTCAAATTTAAAACGCATTCACCACTTTCGTAATTGATATGAAAGATCATAACTGAGTTAAATGTAAGCATTCCAGACAATCAACCAAGTCAAAATTCTAGCAAGTCTTTCTGGAAATACATCATACTCACACTGTAAAAACTCATGCTTCTTTACATCATCAATATGATAGTGTAACATGTTTTTTTTATTCTACCTCTCTCTCTATTAATACATGCATCTAAATATTTTGTTTAAAAATTAAAATTACATTTCCATGGGACATACAAAACTAAGCACAACATGGCAACACCCTTCATAAAAATATCTACAAATAACGTGCAATGCACATTTATTGTGACTAGTTGATTAACAGCCCGTTCTTTTATAATTTTTAACAAATTTTTACACATTTTAACACATTTATATCAAAAGTCAAACCAATTACATCCACATATTTTCTGGGACCCACTGTATTACATAAATCTCCACCACTCAATCACATTCATTCTCTCTCCTATTTCACATCAAAACTCATAAATATTCATAAATACACATACACTAACGGGGGCTAAATTTACCTAGGCCTGCAAATTAACAACCATTATTATTTTTTTAATATTAAAATGAATTGGTTTTGTTTTCAAATGATTGTTTTAATTTGGCTAAAACTTCATCTCAATGCACATTGCTTTGAGTTGAATCTACTTTGTCATGCGAACAAACCTAGTTCAATTTTTGCGTAGGTTAGAAATACTCGATATTTTTGCATCGAACCATTTGTACATCATGCATTACACCTTGTTACATAGAAGAGAAAATTAAATAAATATCCGAAAAAATAATTAAGCATGGAGTTAGTAATTAAAAATCAAGGTAATAAATATTCTAGTTAAATATGTGGATTAAAATGCTCGCAATTGAAGCAAGTACATTATCTTCAAACATAGAGACGATGGCTAAAAAGCAAAGTCTTGGTTATATAAGGGAGAAGCTGTGTGTTTTTGTTTTTTCTAGTTCTTGACATTTCATTCAAGTCTTGAGGATAACAGTTAAATAATATGAATTTAAATTAAAGTTTTCCGTTTTAAGTAAGTAAAGAAAAAATCACAATACGACCTAAAACTTATAAATATCAAGGCCGATATTTTAACTTAATTGGTTTTCATTCTTACATGTCCAAATAAAATCAATGAACATTGAGATGAGAGAAAGTCGCTAGGGAAGAAAAATGCAGATGGATTGATGCAACAATATATATATATATATATATATATATATATATATATATATAAGTTAGGCAATGTCTTGGTGGATGACAACAAAACCCACAAATCATGCAAAGCCATACACTGGAATAAAACTGAACCTTTAGAGGCGGCATGTTGTGGACGAAGGTATAGGACGACAGACCACCCCTAAATGCTCAGTTTTTAGTAGCGAGATTAGAAATCGAAAGCTTTTTGACGTGGATGCATGGGGAAGCTAATTGCTCTTAATTTAATTGTGTAGGTGCCAACTATTTTAAGAGATACAAGCTGATCAGCAAGGGAGATTGATTTTCTGATCCATCATATGCAATGCACAAAGCTCGGAATCAAGATCCACAAATTGGAGCAAATAGTGAAGATTTGCAAATTGCAATAATTGATTCCAAAGGAGTTGGAAGTAATCTGTGTATTTCTCCTGAAAACGACGCATAATTAATGCCTTCATCATCACATTTAATTAATACGAAATTAAGATCATACTAGTAATAGAACAACTGCAGACAATCACCTGAGGGAGAATTCTACCAAGTTTCATCTCCGGCAATTAGCTCACACTGAAACACAAACTCCTTTCCCTACACTCTTTAGATTGAAAGATTTAATAATATAAAAATATGAAACCAATTAAACTTTAAGCAGTTGGTTTATAATTTGTATATATACATACATGTAGGAATTTTAACAGCTGGTCTCTTTGTTTACTCGTCCTCATCCTCGTCCCGTTCCCCGTCCATATCCTCGTCCTGTTCCCGGTCCTTGTCCTTGTCCTTGTCCCAGTCCTCGTCCCCATCCCCGTACTCGTCCTCATTCCCGTGCCTGTATATACCAAAGATGCTGATTTTAAGCAGCTCGTTTCCTTGTGCTTCTTGTTCTTCCTGAATATTCTTGGCAGAGTATCTTATTTCTTTTGTACAATAAAGCACCTCAATTATCTGCAGCGTTGGAATATATCCCAAATCAGATGGGATTAGTTCCAGACCCGAGCATTCTTCCAACACTAAATGCTCAAGCACGGGAAAATGATCTCCTGACGTATTCCACTCGAAGTGTAGCCAATACAATTTCAAGAATTTGAGTGTCTGGAACCCACCGTCGTTTGTGTTCCATATCATTTTCTCAAATCTAACACAATCTAATTTGAAAATCTCTAAGTGGGGCATTCTCCCGATGGATGACAACACTTCGCAACTCAAAAACATTGTAGAAATGGAAAGCTTTCTGATATGGGTGGGAAAGCTATTGGCGTTAAATTTAGTCCGCTTGAGCCCATGTACGCGTAAAGATACTAACTGGGTAAGAGATATCAATTCAAGACCGTCCTTCCCAATACCGCCTTCATCGTAGCATCCCAAGTGACGGAGTTGGAAAAGCTGTCTTAATCTTTCTACGTCTCCCAAATTATGTATAGAAATGCCAAAAAGAGTTTGTAGGCTAGGTAATTTTGAGATATCCATTATGTTATTATCTGTATAACGAAAATATAGATATCTCAACTTGGGCATATCCAATTGGGTGTTGTTTCTTAGCAATATTGCTTCTCTTATGGTAAGAAATTCGAGATTCATGTGACTTGCAAAATTACATAACGACCCCTCACATTCCAGATGCCTTAATCGAACGAGTAACCTCAATGCACTTCCTTCATATATCCTTTCACCGTCTAACAATTTTAAGACCTGAAGACTTTTCATACTTGAGGTAATGGTATGAAGATCCTTAAAAGCACAAAACAACGAGCGAATACAGAGTCCAAGTTGTCTTGAAGTGAAATCACACAAATCAGAGTGAATGCAAATATGATGATGTTGCCCATATGTTGAAGATTTCCTAAAAAGTGAGGGATTCAAAATTTGATCATCAGCAACATCATTACCTCATGGACAGTCAACATTGTCATAAGATGTCACAAGTTATCAAAACAAGAAAAAAAAAGGAAAATAAAATCAAAAGGACTAAAAAGAAATGCAATAAGTAAAAGAACTTAACTTACTTGTTCATCACCTTCGTAAGGTTTTCTATGTCGCCTAATTTCAAGCACATATCACGAATCAAATCATGCATGATAAAAGTTTTGACTCCATTGTCCGACCTTCGTTTGACAACTTGTACCATGCTCCGATTAATTAGCTCCAACAGATAATTTTCTGCAATAACCTCTGCGATTTTGTGTTCATTTTGGGGTATTAATCCCTCGGAAACCCATAGATGTAACAATTCTTTCACTCGAATTTCCTTATCTTCCTCGAACATGCCAAGGAAAAGGAAGCATGGCTTCAAATGCGACGGTAAATGCCAGTAACTAAGTTCCAATATGTCCTGGTGTTGGGAAACATAGGTCATTAAATCTGTTGCAACTTCTTGCCAAAAACTCTCTTTCTTATTTATGTTTACAAGAACCGCAGCTATCCCAACAATTGCAAGTGGCAGCCCTTACAATTTCTTGCAATTTCTTTTCCAACACCCTGAAGTTCTCCAGGACAAAATGAATTTCGAAACACTGTCTTTTGCAATAAATCCCAACTTTCATTCGCTGATAGCAAAGGCAAAGCATGGATAATAGTTTCAGATGAACATTGTGATACAACATCCTTGTTGCGACTAGTAAATAGTATTCTACTTCCATTTTTGTCATCTGGAAAATACCTCTTCAAATCATCCCATACTTCTTTTTCCCATATATCATCCACAACAAGGAGGTATCTAATCCTTTTCAAGTTCTTGTAAACATGCTCAGCCAATTGATGATCTTCCATGTTTGAGATTGTATCTTTGTTAAAGGCTGATACAGAGCTCAAAATGTCCCTCAATAGCTTTGTCTTTTGGTAAGTTTGAGAAACAACACACCAACAACGTCTGTCGAAATGAAGGAGAACCTTGGAGTCATTGTACAACTTCCTTGCTATAGTTGTCTTACCTAATCCACCCATCCCGATGATGGCGATAATTTGCAAGCGCTTTTGTCCTCCAATAAGATCGCTTGCAATTTGTTGTCTTGTCTGCTTGAAGCCCACGATAATCTCATCACTCATGGGAATGTTTTGGGCAACAACTTGGGATGAAAAACCTTCACTGGAACGTTGCGTGATTGTACAATATGTAAGGCCCGAATCTGGCTTGAATTTTGTGAGTGAAGCCCGTATGGTGTTACTCTTCTGGATGAAACTATTTAGTCTGAAAGAAAGATACCAATCAGGAACCTGTCCAGCCACAAAATAGCCAATGATGTACTCAGCTTGATATGCCAGGTCAATGAGTTGTATTTCATCTTTAATCAATTCTTTCTTCTGCTGCAACCTTGTATCTCCAAGAATCCATCTCCACGAATACAGTTCCTCGTAGAGTATTGTAATTTGATCCATGACTTCAACACGGAGATTAGCCTTTTGATCCAATAGATGATGGAGATCACCAAGCAAAGAATCAACTATGAATATTGAAGCAGAAGTGAAGTTTGGATTTGTAAATTTTGATAGTTCGATTACCGTGGCACAGTGCGTTTTGATCTTTTCTTCCAACACCTCAAGCTTTGAGAGCACAGTAGAAAGTTCGAAATCCATCGCCGTGATGGTGACATGATCTGTGGTGATAAAGAAGGAATAGAAGAAATTTCCAGCTTGGTTGGATACAGATTGTATCTCAGCCAAAACATTGTTGCTTTCTTCTTGTTCAGTGCACTGGAATGGTGTATCCGAAAGAAAGACATTCAGAAACTTGAGTCTCTTGCAAAGAATATTGGTTCGACTGGGAATGATAATCCAAGAATATGAAGAAGTTGATAATCTTTCAAGAGCGTCGATCAGAAAATCAATAAATCTTGCGACGGTATCAACTGTCTTAGGAGCAATGTCCAATGAATATTGGTGAAGCTCGTGAACTCCTAAGACCTTTATAGTCTCTATCATAATATCGAGTACCATTTTTACCTTTTCTCCGGGAGATAAGTCTCTAAGGCTTAGGCTGGAATCTTCAAGGCTAGACAATGCATTGCCAAATGTGGCAAGCTTGCTGTTGTAGGTCCAATTGAAAGCACAACGGATGACTGCCGAAAAGTGAAGTCCCAAGTACTGATGTTCTCCCGGTGGAGGCGGGTCGCAGCCATCAAAGAGAAAATATGTTAGATCGCTTAATATGATCGACAGAGTATTGAACGAGGGAGCCATTTGTAGCCGGCCAACGAGAAGAGATGTGGTTTTAGTGAGTGGGCAGAAGAAATATGTTTTCACAATGTACAAGCTTCTTGACATGTTGGATCTGAATAAAAATTTTTCAGATCCACCAACTAAACATCGACTTTTCGAAAAGAAACAATTGGCTTTGTATTTACAGGACAAGTTGGAGTATTTTAACTTAAAAGAGGCCGTCAATATGTATAATAAATAAACATAGCACAAACATTAACTTTATTCATACAATTTATAAATATATGACGCACCGTGACCGTAAATTATGTATTTATTTATCTATAAATATTCTAAATGAACAAAAAGATTATAAGTAAATATAATTTCTATAAATTCGATGCTGGACAGATTATATTTTTAATATTTTTTAACTGAATTCCAATTATAATTTTAAATTTATCATATAAGTTTGAAATTCATGATCTTTGATGGTATTGATGCACAAACTAATTGTAACACAAATGGTGTGTTTAAAGACATTTTTCAACATTAGTGATTTTTGCCAGTGTCTATATTAGACCAACCTATTAACGTGTTATACATGTTTAATTTTCTGTAAATTTTTTTTTATCACGTGTAATAAATTATAGATTATCAGTGTTAGTTATTCCCCAGCATAGTTTTCGAGGTTACTTATAAACATCGTTGACTATATTCTGATAATATTTCTAAGGCTCAGTAGAAGTCTCGTCGACCATATTTTGATCACATATTTCCGAGGCTCACTCAAAAGCCTTGTCGACCACATCTTTTACAAAATTCTCTAAGGCTATTTGCAGGCCGTTCGGCTATATATTGGAGTCGACATTGTATTCTAGAACCCTTACCACCGGCAACTTACACTTCAAACTTTGATCCGTACATAAATGAACTCGGATTTAGGGGACTATTGTTATGCTCCAAAATTACGAGGCACAAAAGTAGCAGATGAGAGACCCCCTATAGGCAACTAGGACATCGCCTAACTCAATTGGATCAGGTTTCATTAGTCAAACAAAGCTTATTGGGCTTCAACTTAACCCGCTACTGATCCAGTCCCATCACAACCCATTTCCGCACGTTCTATATCTAAGTAAAGTCTCTCATTTGCATAAAACCCCAATCTCTATTATATTTCTCACACTTTCTGCTGTTGACTTGGTTGCCGGAGTTCCCGCAGTTGACGAAAGGGATTGAACTGGGATGATGCTGATGTTCATTTTTTGAGGTCCATGGTAATCAAAAATTTCAATAATTTTCGTTTTATAGATAAAATTATGAACAGATCACTTTTGAGTCTTTGACAGGTTGGCTCTGCAATAAATAAACACAATATAGTTTTTTCATATAATATTATATAATTGCTTTAGGAGAAAAACTAACGCAGGGTTTTTTTCCCACCTTGTTCAACTATAGCCAATTAATGTTGGGGTCAATAAGGGTGAAAAAACTCAATTTAGACCATCTTTTACATTTGCCACCCTTCCTTTGGCCTTACCTTTTCCCCCATATATATATATATATATATATATATATATATATCGATTTCCAATAAGTCAAATTTCAGACACCTTAACGCGCTCAAATTATAACAGCGAATATGTATCACGCTTATTTAATCCACAAACAAAGACGCCAAATCACGGATGACACATGCTCCACGCATGATTCAAAGACGCTCGCGCCTAATTTCAAGACTTGATCAAAACGATATATATATATATATATATATATGTTATGAAATGAGGCATGAGGCACCCGAGGAAATATTATATATTATTTCTTTAATGTGAATGACTATTACGTCCCTGGATTTAAATTACGCTGTGAATTACGATTGCTTATTCAAGCTTTCCCTATAAATAGTGCTCGCTTATTAATGAAATTAAATTCCTCAAGTGAATTAGCCAGAATTCATTCTCTAAACTTCTACTCTATTATTTACATACTTTTTATAACACGTTATCAAGACGTAGTCTCTAACCTTTGAGAATAAGAAAGATGCTTCTACAACAGATCTTATAGATGATCTTCTCAGATCGTAAACCAGATTATTACACCAAAATTATTTTGCATAAAAATATACACGAGAAGAAATAATTCATTTATATTTATATATTCATTTCACAACCATCGCTTCAACTCCATTTTCCTCGCCAAACAAGTTGACGAAGCGTAAACGACACCACATCAAGTTCTCATTTATAAGTAGTCCATTGATACCAAAAAATGACATGAAAAGATTACCATAAGGGGGAGAAAAACAAGTTCAAAGATCGCCTTTCATGAAATAATAAAATTAGTTTTGAGGACCAAATTTTGTGGAGAAGATGGAATTGTGGCTAATTTCTACGCATTACAAACCAAAAAAGGACGAAGGTATATATACATTACTTTATTAAATATATTATATTATATTATAATATATTATAATATATATTATATGAAAAGTTAAGATATATATTATATATATTATATACAAAAATTATATATGTATTATATACGAAAAAATAATATATAATATAATAATATATTAAACTATAGCATTCGTTTTATCGAGATATAAGGAGTATACATTATCAAAATCAAATTTTCTCGACTCCATTATACTCGATTTAACGAGATCTTCGATTTGACACCAATATTGATAAGGTAAACTTTTAAAATTTACAAATCAAGACCCCAACTTTTGAAAAAGTTACAAAAGGGTCCTTGGACTTGTGAATATTTACGTATTAGTGCTTATAATGTCAAAACTTTATAAAGAGACATGTGCAGAAACCACGACTTGCTAGGCGGCCAAGATCGCCACTGAACGTAGCTAAGTAGCAGCTGAGTATGTATTAATGTTTTATAAAGAAATATGTGTAGCGCCACGCACACTAAAGCAAGATCGCCAACAGAATCGGTAGCGGTTCAAAAGAATGTATATTTCGATTTACATTGCTGCTTACTTTGACAATAATTATATTTTAAAGAAATAGTTAGAACAAATTTGATTCTATAGATATTTAAGTCTCGCACTTTATTTATTGCAATTTAAATACTGCAATACCTCCTACCTGATGATGGGTTCAACCATCACTAAACGGAAGATTTTATATATTTATGCAATTTATATGCTAAGTGAAGGTAATACCTTCTACTAAGTAGACCCTACTCCTGAAGAAGTAGTTAATCATTATGCATTTTAATTCGGCAATTTAAATTCGTAAATTTATATTTGTTGCAATAATTCCTATAAGGTAGGTTCGACCACCTATTGGAGGAAATTTAATTTCTGCAATTTAAATTTACGCACTTTAAATTTCAATATATTTCCAATGTGGTGAGTTATATCACACGATTGGTATGCATATTTTCAATGTGGTGGGTTATACCACACGTTACTTAATGCTTATTACAAATGTGGTTGGATTAAACCCCACGATTGAATAAGTGATTTATATATATTTGATATGAGTATTCTATTGATATTAAAGAAGAGATTTGAGCAAGTGATGCCAGAATTTACCGTTGTATGTATTGATGAAATGAAATTGCTCAAAGAATCCCATTGTGATAAAAGAGAAAGAAAATATACCGTGGTGAAAAATCTCATTATGAGATTAGTATATTGTGATATGATGAGAAATGCTCTTAAAGAAGCATTTAATAAAGGAATGTTCACTTTCCACGTCTATTGAATATTGATGGAGAAAATTGAGTAAGTGGTACCTGAAGTTACCATTGGATAAATAAAATGCTCAATAGATCCCATCTTGATAAATCAAAGAAAATATATCGCATGGAGAGATTATATGAAGTAATCTCATCGATGATATGAGATTGTATTAATATGAGAATAAAATACTCTTAAAGAAGTATAATCACTAGATTTCTGTATTTGAATAAAGCCAATATGATATTATTATTATTACTCTAGAAGAAGTACAAAACAGCCGAAGTGGAACATATTGAGAATATAAAAAAAAGTGGCAATAAATACTCGAAAATATAGAAATGCGAAAAGAAAATACATACTGAATCCATAAATGAGGGATGCGTCTCGAGAGTATAAATACTCCGTAACTCTGCCACCCCGAACATTCGGGTTCATAATGAAAGATCTAAAGGATCTCTTTTTCGCTTGACACCGATGGTCTGTGACCGATGGGTTTCAGCTTCCAAATATTTTTGAACATACGATTGAATCTTGATGAGTAGATCAAAGAATCAGATTAGCGAAACAAGTATATTTCTCAATGAACGAAATAAATTTATGTTCTACACCCTGATTTAGAAATGCTAGCAAACCATCAAAGAAATAATTAATATTCAACAAACCTATGGGTTTGTTATGAAAGTTCCACTGTGCAAATGACGCTATATTGAATATTTCCTCCAGCGTGTTATAGCGCTTTGGAAGAATAATAAAAGCATCACTATTGCTCATCATGTACATCAGCAATCGTTGATGGATTGTGTTTGTAGCATCAATCCACCGACTAATAACATTTCTAACTCCAATTCGACATCGCTCCAATTCGATGAAAAGGTATTACACTTGACACTCTTATCCCCATGATTGTGCGGCCATCATAAAGACTCTTTAATAGTTTGTTATTAGTCCCTCCATATAGTATATTGATATTTTGTTTCCCTAACGCCCTTACAGCTGGGTTCGCTTATATCCACATATTGGATATGACCTACTAGTCTGGAGCCACCAAGAACACATATGGTTTTAATCATCGAGGTAAAGGTCGACTTGTATGAGATGATTCTAAAATCTCCATATCCATCTCTACTCCTATCTCTCTTTTGCACTATACTTTTAATGTATGAATATGAGAGATATATGAATCCTCTATTTAAAGAAAAATTTTCAAACCAATAATTGATTGTACTATTTACTTTTTGACAAATATGAAAGAGAAAAATGCAGAAAAATTTTAGTGAAATGACATATACCTGTCAGTGATTGAAAAATAATATATATATATACATATATATATCTTAAAAATTGAAAAATAATATTTACAACTACAAGAAAAACATTGATCTTCGTTATTACACCGAGCTTCCTTACATTAATATGAGAAAATTATTATACTAAAATTTTCTACTAAATTTACAAACCTGGATCTTTTAAAATAAGTGATTTCAAGACTATAAAGTGCTTGTTGATCTTTGAATTTGGCCCATAGGCCATCAACTCACCTCAGACGTGTCCACTAGTGATGTGTCTCAAGGGCCTGCTGAATATCATCCAAAGGCTCCTTACTCAATCCATCCTTAATGAATGCTATTTTTATCTTCTCGCTTTACGGACAAGTACCCCACGATTTACATCGAGTGTCACATGTCCACCGAGCACATTTGTAGCACCCTCCTAATCTTTTTGCTCTCCGCTTTGAAAAACTACTTTTACCCATACCAAGCATGTATGTAGAAGGAATTGAAACCTCACCGGATAATCGAACCTTTGCTTCAATCAACCATCTGGATATCTTGTGGGATACCTTTATTCATTAGCATCCTCAACCTTTCAAGCCTACTTCGATAAATCCTTTTTAGGATTTTGATCGGTAGTGATGGATAGTATTTCTCCGAAGATTTGAAAGCAAAATATCCATTATTATATCCGACCATTATTATGGTGAATCTTTGTAAGTGCCCTGATAATTTATAAACGCCAGATGAGGTAAGGCTCCGCGTTGGAACAAAAGATTTCGAAACATGAAGCGTATGTGCTAAGATTCCACGCTTGAACAGTGATGTGTAATAATGTTACCGAAACATGATGGAATATGTCGGTGAGCTATACATATGATGAAAGTAATAAATCATGTTGAGCACTATACGATACTAGTGAAATCGATATAAGAATTTCATCAACTAAAAGTTCCATAATACTGCTTTCATAGAACCGGACTGACCATCCCGGTTTAAATAATTATTGAAATCAATATTTCAAGTAAAGAATTAAAAGAATTCTTCAATGATTGTTCTCGATAAATGATGAAATCATTACTAGCCAATATTGGAAATAAATTCCAAATATATCTGGAATAAAGGATGAGAAATATGGGCCCACTCATCCTCCATGTGGACTACTAGATATTATAATATGGATCCACTAGATAGTCATATGTGTATATGATTCGTAATTTAAAATTTACTTAAATATTTGCTCACTTGATGAGCATGATTTGATTTAATGATAAAGCTAGTAAATGTATATCCCAATACTTGAATAAATCCCTGAAGGATTGAGTATGCGCATACAAGTGAGATATTATGTGACAAATTATTTAAAGTCCTCCAATAAATTGCCAATATCGAGAATAGAATGCAAACTATATAAATTCTCATATTAAATGAATGATGAGAACATATATGAGTTTTAGTGTTCTAAATTTTCTTAGCATGATGGGGAGTATTAAGGGTTGAAAATGATATGTGAAATGCATCATACTATATCCTCACAATTAAAATATGAACTTGAAGTTCAAAGATGTATAAAAGATGCTATGAACAATCACATATATCAGTTAAGATGCTTTGATAAGTTAGACACTGTAAGCGTTGATATTATGAGATTTCCCCAATCATATATATCGAAGCAAATTATTAAAGATGGTCTTAATAACGGAGGCATATACTCTTGAAGAGTATATAGACATAACTATATTATGTAATCCTACAAGAGGATTGATAATGAGATATCTCGATAAGTTATGTCGATATGGGGAAAGAAATAAAATTGAAAGTGTCGACACACTATGAAAAGATAGCGCTACATACTATCAATAATAGTGAGGATATTAAAATCCATCGAAAATGCCGATGCTGAAATATATGCCCTTATAATTAAAGTGTTCATGCACGGGTTTAATGAGAAATGAGAACGAAACTCTTGAAGATGTTTCAAACGTATTATTGTATCAGTACATGCAACGGCTCAAAATATCTACATTGATATTGTTGAGAAATTCATATGTCAGACTCTTTTCCTTGATTGATGTTTTTGTCCCAAAGGGTTTTTCTCAAATAAGGTTTTTAATTGAGGCAGCCCAATCTCAATTCAATATGAAATCTCCAGAAGAGATTTAGGTATATATCTCGATATAGTGAGAAAATGAGATCGAAGCTATTGATTGCATATATGCACTGAATATAACATGATATTGTATAACATCTAAAATTTCATTCACGTGGAGATGAATGAAGAATATCAACCAATGTATATGATACTCATACAAATCTATGAAAGATTTTGAAATGCTTGCGACATACTCAGATAAAATACGCGTTGCACTCTTTTTCCCTTAGTGAGGTTTTATCCCATTGGGTTTTCCTAGCGAGGTTTTTAATGAGGCAACATTAAAGGCGTATTCACATGAATAATGTACTCTTTTTCCTTCATTAGGATTTTTCCCATTGGGTTTTTCCTAATAAGGTTTTAACGAGGCATATTCATGGTATATTGAGGACGACAAGAGAAATCGACACAGTGTATCTATTGGATCAAGTTATAATAGAGATAATGATTTAAGATCCAAATAATGATGATATTAAAATCCTTTACCAGAAGTAAGGATATCCGTCCTCAAGATATGAAATCAGATAGAGTAGCTGTACTCTTTTTCCTTCGATCAAGTTTTTTCCCACTGGGTTTTCTTGACAAGGTTTTAATGAGGTAGCACGTGAATACTCCTATACCGCTGATAGACATCAGGGGGAGCAATGTTTTTGATGAAGCAGTATACAACCACTCCAAGCTTTTCTACAATCAATTTGGAAGTTTTTTCCCATTGGGTTTTTCTCCAAACAAGTTTAGAAGACATTTGTATTAATAGTCATTCAAGGGGGAGTGTTATGAAATGAGGCATGAGGCACCCGAGGAAATATTATATATTATTTCTTTAATGTGAATGACTATTATGTCCCTGATGAAATTATGTAATTACGATTGTTCCATTCGAAATTTCCCTATAAATAAGGCTTCAGTTATTAATGAAATTCATTCCTGTGAATTCCTTAGAATTCATTCTCTCTAAACTCTCTCTATTATTTCTATACTTTTATAACAATATATATATATATTTATAAATTTTTGCTCTAAAGCCTACAAGGAGCAGTTGGAATATATTTATATATTTAAATGAATTTCTTTGCTTTAAGAATTCAAATGGTCCCTAAAAGATTTTTTTCTTTGTTTGATCCCATTCTTCTAGACTCCAATCTTGTCATTTTCCCATCTTCAACTACCTGCTGATGGACTCTTCTCGCTTTACACCAATAATAATGTATTTTTAAATCTAAAATCATTAATTGATCCTATTATTATAATTAAAAAGATTGCTAATTGACTTGGGCTAACCAGGCAAGATTTTAGACCTAGGATATCTTTTAATTGGATAATATTACTCATTGCCATCGTTTGTTCATAAGCACTGCTTAAACAACTTGAACTATAGCCTACGTGGTATTGGTGCTCAATGCATAGCATTTTAGGTATGTCCAACTTAAATATTTGACATTCCGACTTGTCGAATTGGAAAAATTTGGTGTCAGCGCAAGTTTCACACTTATGTTCAAGTACTTATAAACACTGAATTTTATATTACAAATAAAAGAACTATGTTGGAATAACAATAAAGAACATTTTGTACCAAATGAACATTATTGTACGTACGAAATACGATTCGCTGGGTCAGAGGAGTTTCGGACTCCATAAGAAAATGGCGTCTAGATTGGAAATTGTCGCAAGTTAACAGGAGAACAAGAGTTGATGAATTAGTATGTTCACAAATAGCAAACTCTTTGATTGTTAAACTTTGCATATGATAAAAAAGAAAATTAAAAAAATCATGATCAACTTGCTTGAGAGAGGTTGGCTATATATTATATAATAAACACACATGTATGAGATGGGCTAACGAAATAAAGAAGAAAATGATGGCATTTTCTAATAATAAAAAAAAAAATGATGGGTGGTTTCATATTTGATTAAATTAAATTTATAAACCCAGCAATTAACAACCATTATTTTTTTAAAAAAAATTTGTTTTGAGTCCCTTTTATTAAAACTTCATAACAATGCTTGTGGTGGCAACTGTTATAGTGTGAACAGCGAATGTATTACATAAAAAAGGACAAGCATTGTTGGCAGGGCGGCAGCTGGCTGGAACTAACCGCCCTACGACAACTACTAATTAAAGTAAGGACCTTGCTACATCACCATAATAGATGTCATAATGGTTGACATAATGGATATGTGGCATGATCCTACAAGTTCAACTACTCCATCACTTTTAGATGGATGGTTATTAAATATGCCAACTGTTATTATGTCAACCATTATGACATTCATTATGGCAGTCTAGCATTTCCCTTAAAGTAAAGCTACTGCCACCAACTAATTAAGGCCGCGTTTATGTTGATCCAGTTGATGAGATAATTATTAATCCAGTTGGAATTATCAAAACAACTAACATAATCGAATTAGTGTTGATCCTTTTTATTTGATGAGACAGTTATGAAAAAAGTAAATATTTCACCATTTCACGTATGTGGGATGTTTTGGTTAATATTTTAATTCGATGAATTCTTGAATTATTATATATCTAAACTATTAACCCAAAGAAGTGGATAAAATATTATTTTCAATTGATTCTTCCATCCAACTTTATATTTGTCATTTTCTTTGACAAATATTAGGGGTACCTTTGTCCCAAAATATACTAGATAAAAGGGTGATATAATACTACGCTTTTGTTATGAATAATAATTGAAGTGTTATGAATAATTGAGAATAATTTGGTGGTTATGAATTATGAGGAATAATTTGATGGAGGAATAATTTGGTGGAGGAATAATTTGGTAAAAGATGTAATTATTATATGTGAATGACTATTATACCCTTGATGAAATTATGTAATTACGATTGCGCTATTCAAGCTTTCCTATAAATAGGGCTTGATTATTAATGAAATTCATTCCCGAGAATTCCTTCAATTCATTCTCTCTAAATTCTCTCTATCGTTTCTATACTTTTATAACACGTTATCAAGACGAGTCTCAGCCACTAATTAATATGAAGGGAATATCTTTCTATACAGATCTTATAGATGATCTTCCGTCAGACGTAAACCTTAATATTAGTTAGATTATAAACTTCATCACTTCTCTTCTCATTCTTTCGATTTGATATCAAAATCGCTTGGTCGATTCTATTGTTTGGTATGCCGACAAGATTGGTTACGTGGAAAACACGATCAACCCTTCCGTGTTGATACCTGGCGTAGATTAACGCTGTTGCTTATGGGAGAAGATGATTGTCTCGTGGCTTGATTCAATGGAGCATTGAAATATCTATACAAATCAAATTGATATGAACGCAATGTTCTGCATCTTCTGGTAAGCAAAAACAATTTCAGAGCACAAATATATATATATATTATATTATATTATATTATATTATATTATATTATAATAATATATTAAACTATTACATTCGTTTTCTCGAGGTATAAGGAGCATACATTATCAAAATCAAATTTTCTCGACTCCATTATACTCGATTTAACGAGAGCTTCGATTTGACACCAATATTGATAGGGTAATAACTCGTTTTGAAATATGTTATTATCAAACTTTCAAAATTTACAAATTAGTACACCAATTTTTGAAATGTTACAAAATAGTCATTAAATATTTTGATATTTATAAATGGAAGTGAAAAGGAGACGATTTTCCAATCGTATAATATTGATAGAATATGTTTGATAATTTAACCATTATGGATTGGAATGGACAATTTTACCCTTATGTAACTGTAAAAGGACCGACCTAATTTTGACGACAATAAACAAAAATTGATAGAATATTCCAAGAAATTCTAAATCCATTAATTACGACTCAAGTCCATTTGAGTTAATAGATCGAAATATTAATGTAACTCTCAAGAGTTCAATTACATAATATACTTATTCTGAAGGATAAGTGTGCTCTTGTAGAAGTAATGAGTATTTGTTCTAGAAGAACAAATTTGCTCCTCGTAGAAGCTAGCTCAATATTTAATTCTCGCACTTTATTTACCGCAATTTAATTCATCGCAATACCTCCTACTTGATGATGGGTTCAACCGTCACTAAACGGAAGTTTTATATATTTCTCACTTTATATGCTAAGTGATAGGTAATACCTTCTACTAGGCATCCTACTCAAGAAGTAGTTAAATATTATGCAATTTAATTCTTGCTATTTAAATTCGTAGATTTATATTTATTGCAATAATTCCCATAAGGTAGGTTCGACCACCTATTGGAGGAAATTTAATTTCTGCAATTTAAATTTATGCACTTTATAGTTTGAGTATATTTCCAATGTGGTGGGTAATACCACACGATTGGTGTGCATATTTCCAATGTGGTGGGTTATACTACACGATTGGTTATAACTAATCCTACTCCGGAAGAAGTAGTTGATCAAATATTCTAATCATACTCTCAAGTAGTAGACGATGAGAATAAAATTACTTCCCATATATACCCAATATTAATGGAGAAAATTGAGTAAGTGGTACTTGAAGTCACCATTGGATAAATAGATGAAAATAAAATGCTCAATAGATCCCATGTTGATAAATCAAAGATAATATATCGCATGGAGAAATTATATGAAGTAATCTCATCAATGATATGAGATTGTATTAATATGAGAATAAAATGCTCTTGAAGAAGCATAATCACTAGATTTACTGTATTTGAATAAAGCCAATATGATATTATTATTACTCCGTAAGAAGTACAAAACAAATAAATGGAACATATTGAGAATATCAAAAGATGGCATTAAACACTCGAAAATATAGAAATGTAAAAAGAATATACATATCAATCCATAAATGAGGGATGCGTCTCGAGAGTATAAATACTCCGTAACTTTGCCACCATCAACATTAGGATTCATAATGAAATATTTAAAGGATCCGAATTTCTTTTTCGCTGACACCAGTGGTCCGTGACCGACGGACTGGGCTTCCACAGATTCTTGAACATATGCATGAAATTTGATGAGTAGCTCATCAACAAGATTTCAGCGTAAATAAGTATTTTTCTCATTGAATGAGAGATAAACTTATTATTTACACCCGATCTAGAAACGCTAGTAAGCCATCAAAGAAATTATTAATATTCAACAAACCTATTGGTTTGACATGAAAATTCCATCGTACAACGAGGCTATATTGAATATTTCCTCCAGGTGTGTTGTAGCCGCTGGAAGGACAATGAAAGCATCACTATTATTCATCATATACATCATGCGCTTGTGGATGGATTGCGCTTTGTAGCCCCAACCTCGCTGGACCCATGGTAGAACTAGCTCCACCCGAGTATTAGATCCAACTAGATGGAAAGGCATTACACTCAAACTCTTATTCCCCATGATTGTGCGGCCATTATAAGTCTAGCTAAAAGTTTGTTGTTGGTTCCTCCGTATAGTATATTGATTTCTTTGTCTCCCTAACTCTTTATTTAGTCGGTTTGCCATATCCACATATTGGATATGGCCTACCGCTTTAGATCCACCAAGAATACATACGGTTTTAATCAAGCGAGGTAAAGGTGACTTGTATGAGATGATTCTAAAATCTCCATATCCATCTCTACTCCTATCTCTCTTTTTGCACTCTACTTTTAATGTATGAACATGAGAGATATATGAATCCTCTATTTAAAGAAAAATTTTCAAACCAATAATTGAGTGCACTATTTACTTTTTGACAAATATGAAAGAGAAAAAAATGCGTAAATTTTTTTTAAGTGAAAATGACATATATCTGTTTATGATTGAAAAATAATATATATATACATATATATATATATCTTAAAATCGAAAAACAATATTTACAATTACAAGAAAAACATTGATCTTCGTTATTACACCGAGCTTCCTTATATTAATATGAGAAAATTATTATACTAAAATTTTCTACTAAATTTACAAACAGGATCTTCTAAAGTAAGTTTTTCAAAACTGTAACGCGTTTGTTGATCTTTGAATTTGGCCCATAAGGCCATTAGCTCACCTTGTACGTGTCCACTAGGATGTGTCTCAAGAGCCTATTGAATATCATCCAAAGGCTCTTTACTCAATCCATCCTTAATGAATGCTATTTTATCTTCTCGGTTTCTGGACAAGTACCCCACAGATTTACATCGAGTGTCACATGTCCATCGAGCACACTTGTAGCATCCTCCTAATCTTTTTGCTCTCCGTTTCTTTGAAAAACTACTTTTACCCATACCAGGCATGTATTTAGAGGGAATTGAAACCTCACCAGATAATCGAACCTTTGCTTCAATCAAGCATCGGATATCTTGTGGGATACCCTTATTCATTAGCATCCTTAATCTTTACAGCCTACATCGATAAATCCTTTTTAGGATTTTGATCGGTAGTGATGGATAGTATTTTCGAAGATTTGAGAGCATATGATCCATTATAATGTATAGACCCTTGTTAGGATGAATTTTGCAATAATTTTGATGATTTATTTATAGAATAATACGACACAGATGAAATAAGACTCGATTTTAAATAAATAATATGAAGCGTAAGAGCTACGATTTCGAATTAAATAATAGCCGGATGTGATGCGTATGAAGTCAGAACTCCAGTTTGAACAAAGAGTAGACAATAATGTCACCAAAAGATGATGGAATATGTCGGTGAATTATTTCTATGATAAATCATATTGAGCACTATACAGATACTAGTGAAATCGATATAAGAATTTCTTCGAACTAGAAGTTCAATAATACTGTCATAAAATCTGACCGACCATCCCGGTTTAAATAATTATTGAAATCAATATTTCAAGTGAAGAATTAAAAGAATTCTTCAATGATTGTTCTCGATAAATGATGAAATCATTACTAGCCAATATTGGGAATAAATCCCAAATATATCCGGGAATAAAGGATGAGAAATATGGGCCCACTCATCCTCCATGTGGACTACTAGATATTATGATATGGATCCACTAGATAGTCACATGTGTATATGATTCGTAATTTGAAATTTATTTAAATATTTGCTCACTAGATGAGCATGATTTTCAGATTTAATGATAAAGCTAGTAAATGTATATCCCAATACTTGAATAAATCCCTGAAGGATTTGAGTATGCGCATACAAGTGGGATATTATATGGCAAATTATTTAAAGTCCTCAAATAAATTGCCGATATCGAGAATAGAATGCAAACGGTCTAAATTCCCATATTAAGGTGAATGATGAGAACATATATGATTAAAATCATACCAACTGTATGAGTTTTGGTGTTCTAAATTTTCTCAAAGATGAGGGGAGTATTAAAAGTTGAAAATAATATGTGAAATGCATCATGTTATATCCTCAAAATTGAAATACGAACTTGAAGTTCAAAGATGCATGAAAGGCTATGAACAATCACATATATCAGCTACGATGCTTTGATAAGTTAGTGCGTAAGCGTTGATATTTCCCCAAACATATATATCAAAGCAAATTATAAAGATGGTCTTAATAACGGAGGCATATGCTCTTGAAGAGTATATAGATATAACTATATTGTGTAATCCTACAAGAGGATTGATAATGAGATATCTCGATAAATTATGTCGATATGGGGAAAGAAATGAAATTGAAAAGTGTCGACCACGATATGAAAATGTAGCGCTACATATGATCAATGATAATGAAAATATTGAGATATATTGAAGATGATAAATGGTGAATGTGAAATCTTTAACTTATGAGATGATGAGATGATGATGACTAATGCTCAAGTTTAAAGATAAGCATGGTGGTCATTATATGTTGCATGCTCATGAAAGTTAAATTACCGATCGTGTGTGTAGTACGGAAAAGGAAATTAAAGGATCGGATGAGCTAAATCCGTGTTTATGAGTACCTTAAAGGGTGAGCTAAGCCCCTGGGAATGAAATAACCTATTAAGTGAGTATTAAATGTTAAATGATATATTTTAAATGTTAGTTAGTTATGAAGGTTTACTTATATGTTTACATGTTTTTACGATGAATTTATATGCTTTAAATTGTGTGTTTGGAGACATGTGTTCATGGTGAGTGTTTTGTAGTTGTGTAAGAAAATTGATGCACTCTAAATGAACGAAGAGTATAAAACCAATGTATATGATACTCATACAAATGTATGAAAGATTTTGAAATGCTTGCAGCATACTTGTATAAAATACGCGTTGCACTCTTTTTCCTCGATCGAGGTTTTATCCCATTGGGTTTTCCTAGCAAGGTTTTTAATGAGGCAACTTTAAAGGCGTATTCACATGAATAATGTACTCTTTTCCTTCATTAGGTTTTTCCCAATCGGGTTTTTCCTAATAAGGTTTTAACGAGGCATATTCATGGTATATTGAGAACAATAGGAGAAATTGATACAAATGTATCTATTGGATCAAGTTATAATGGAGCTAATGCTTTAGATCCAAACGATGATGATATTGAAATCATTTACCGTAAGTAAAGATATCAGCTTCAAGATATGAAATCGAATCTGAGCAACTGCATTTCTTTTTCCTTCGATCAAGTTTTTTCCCACCGGGTTTTCTTGACAAGGTTTTAACGAGCAAGACGTGAATACTCATATCCGCCGATAGACATCGGGGAGCAATGTTTTGATGAAGCAAGATATAACCACTCCAAGCTATCCTGCAATCGGTTTGGAAGTTTTTTCCCACTGGGTTTTTCTCCAAACAGGTCCAGAAGACATTTGTATTAATAGTCATTCAAGGGGGAGTGTTATGAATAATAATTGAAGTGTTATGAATAATTGAGAATAATTTGGTGGTTATGAATTATGAGGAATAATTTGATGGAGGAATAATTTGGTGGAGGAATAATTTGGTAAAAGATGTAATTATTATATGTGAATGACTATTATACCCTTGATGAAATTATGTAATTACGATTGTGCCATTCGAAGTTTTCCTATAAATAGGGCTTCAGTTATTAATGAAATTCATTCCTGAGAATTCCTTCGAATTCATTCTCTCTAAATTCTCTCTATTGTTTCTATACTTTTATAACAGCTTTTTTATATTAGCGCCACATTTTAACTGCTTTAGAGGTTCTCTATCTTTGTTTATTGTAAAATTCAAGTCTAACAAATTTTTTTATTCATTTTTTCAAACGTAACCTATTTTTACACAATAGATCTAATCCATAATAATGATTTTTGTTCAATTTATGTGCTTGAATTTAAGATAAAATATTTTCTTGGATTTATCTATTAATTATAATTCTTACGTATGCGATACAAATAAGCTTTTCGATGTTTTCTTGGGAAAAATTTTAACGTTAATCCATTATTAGAGAATATATGCTACTATATAATAGAATTAGATACAAAAATTTTGATTCAAAATAATTTTAGATCACAATCGCCAAAATAGGCAAAGTACATGATCTTTAGTGATATTTAAATGTGGTGTCATTATAAAATAATGTAGTGTGAATATAATTAACCTGGACAAAATGTCAGGGCACCGTTTTTACGGGCTTTTGTTCAATGGACCATCGTTCATTGAGTTATTCATTTTTTACCATTTCCAAAAGCCTCTATCAACTCACTTTTATATATACAGAGAATCATCGAAAGGATTTTCTACAAAGCTTATGAAAGTATGGTCCATTGATTGTTGAATCAATACTGATCTGGTCACTGGTCTGTCTCTTTCAAATTACTAATTTTCTACTATTAAACTGAAAAATAGTTTCATTTACTTTTTTGAGAAAATTTATATTTTGATATATATTTTGGTTAAAAAAAAAAGATAAGATAAATGAAAAGGTAAAAATAAATTTAATCAGAAATGTATAGTTGATAACGGATGTCATAAAAGTTATTTTTAACGTATGCTCTGATATTATTGAACATATTACTTCATTTTTTTCCCTTTCTTTTTTGTATAGAAAATAATTAAGAAAGAGTTTTGACCGATAACTCGTAATTACATAATTATAATGAATTGTATGAAGTTAGTTTAAATATGTACCTCTTAGAGGTTGTTGGCATATAAATTATACGGTAATGATATCCTCCCCACAGTGGGGAGGATATCATACCCACAACATACACACTGTGATTGGTGGGGGCCATTGTGGAAACTACACACATGGCCTCCCACCAGTAGAATGATTTTTAGCATTTGATCTCCTCCCCATTGTGGGAGGAGATCATTACCGATAAATTATAATGTATTTTTATGAGTAGAAGAGAGAAAATTAGTGGAGTTGGATGGTGGATATTTAATAATACAAGTGGACCATACGAAATATGTTGATATAATTTGTTTGACCAAAATTGTATTTTAAAAAGGAGGAGAAAAAAAATGTATTTTGATGGGGATGATAACATGTTCTAAGTTTTAGAAAACATTGTGCTTAATTGCATAATCTCTAAAAGTATAAGAACTGAAGTTACAAATAAAGTAAAAAGTCACAAACATTAGTACCAAGACATACCAAAATATCCTAAACAATAAAAGACAGTTTTATTACTAGACCTTCCTCTGGCAGTGGCTATAATTTTCACAGTAAATTTATTCTTGAACCCAAGTAAATAAATAACCTAGACCACGCGATTGATTTCCTAGTCAATAGTAAATAAATGTTAGGTTCAGTAAATTTTAATTATAAACATAGTGATTACATTTTTTTTTCAATTACTTAAATTATAATTTTAGTATATACTAGTGTTTCTACCAGTGCGTTGCACGGGAAGACATATACACATATAATAAATTAGAATCCACATAAGAAGATAAGTGCAAAAAAATTTCTAAAATTTTTAGTAGACTTTCGACTTATATTTTACACAAATACATCCTATTATAGTAAATAGAGGGACTAAAAACAAAAAAATTTCACATAATTTTATATTGTATTGATCCAACTTACACATGGATTGGCTTATTTTAACAGTGTGATTTTTTTAATTCAGAAAAATAGGTCGACCCGATGCGTGTATATATATATAAATCTTTGAAGAAGACATACGTAGTTAGAAGAAACTCGGCCGCCATAATTAAAAATTGATTTTTTAATTCAGAAAAATAGGTAAAAGTGGCGTTAGGAAAATGTGCTGATTTTATTAATATATAGATAGATAATAGACGAATTTTGAAGTTGTAGATTTATCTACAAAACTAATGGGCTTCAACTAGTAATAGAGCAATAAAATCCAATTTCACTAACATATCAAGGACCGTGACGCCCCTAAGACTTTTCAGACTTGATTGGGAAATTTTAGACAATATTGGTGTTGATGGCATAATCTTTAAAAGTTTAAGAACTAAAATTACAAATAAAGTACGAAGTCACAGAAATTAGTCCGGCATACGCCATAACATTCTAAACAATAAAATAAGACAATTACATAACTAGACATTCGTCACGAAATGGCTAGAGTTTTTACAAGGAATTTATTCCCAAAAGCAAGTAAAATAAATAACTCGGGATGCGTTGTTGATTTTCTTATCCATCATATGCAATGCATGAAGCTCGAAATGAAGATCCACAAATTGGAGAGAGTAGATCATCCAAAGACCTACACCCCATGGTGTTGACAAATTGTAATTCTGCAATTTATATGGCATGTAAGAATTCTTATGTCGAGATTGAATGAAGCCACTTCAAATATTATTACAAGATTTCAAAATACATCACAACAGATTATATCTCAATACACGGTGAACTATTTTGGACATAGTACCTTTAGTTCTCGATTTTGTCGACTGGAGATTTGCCGAAATTGAGTCCAAAGCAGTCGGTTGCATGCACCGGGCCATCAACTTTTTGGAGCTTGAATAGATTGACAGGTAAATTATAGCTTAATCAATATCAAAACATTGAAGTAATCTGTGTATTTCTCCTGAAAATGACACATAATACCTTCATCGCGACAGTGAATTAATAAGAAAGATCATTTAGCTTATTCACAGTTAGCAAATTGTAGGTTAAAAGATTCAACAATATAAAGAATATGAAATCAAATTGAACTCGAAGCAATTACCGTTTATACACGCAGCAACAGGGGGTCTATTTGTTTAACTTGTCCTCGTATGCACCAGAAATTATGATTTTAAGCTGTTCGTTTCCGGCTTCTTCTTGTTCTTCCCGAATATTCTCAGCAGAGTTTCTTACATCTTCTTGACAACAAAGCACCTCAATCCTCTGCAGCGTTGGAATGTATCCCAAATCAGAAGGGATGATTTTCAGATTCTGGCATCTTTCCAACACTAAATTTTCAAGCACGGGGAAATGATCTTCTGAGGTATTCCACTCTTCACAGCGTACCCAACTTAGTTTCAAGAATTTGAGTGTTTGGAACTCACCATCATTGGTGTTCCATACATCTTCCCTAAATACGACAAATGATAATTTGAAAACCTCTAAGTGGGGCATTGTCCCGATGGATGACAATAATTTGCCACTCAAAAACATTGTACTGATGGAAAGCTTTCTGATATGGACGGGGAAGTTAATCACCTTAAATCCAACATGATAGCTGCCACGTACATTAAGAGATACAAGCTGTGTAAGGCAGATTAGATCAAGGGGGCGATCTTCCCTACTACTTTCATATTTGTATTTCAGGCGACGAAGTTGTGAAAGCTGTTTCAGTCTTTCTTCGTCTTCCGAGTTATGTATGGGAATGCCTGAAAGAGTCTGTAGACTAGGAGATTGTGTGATATCCAGTTTGTTGGAATATAAATAACCCAAATGTAGATGTCTCAACTTAGGCATATTCAATTGGATGTCTCTTGGCAATGGTTTTTCAATGCTAAGAAATTCGAGGTTCATGTGACTCTCAAAATTATATAAACCCCCGGCACACTCCAAGTGCCTCAATTGAACTAGGAACCTCAATGTACTTCCATTAGATACCATGTTATCGTCTAACAACTTCAAGACCTGAAGACATTTCATACTTGAGGTAATGGGAGAAAGATCCTTGAAACCACAAAACAACAAGCGAATACGGAGTCCAAATTTTCTTGAGGTAAAATCATAAGAATGAGGATGTATACAAATGTGATGATGTTGCTCATATGTTGAAGATTTCCTACAAAATTACGTGATTAAAAATTGGGTCATCAATAACAATAAAATCACATCGACCTTCAACATTACTACAAAATGTCACAAGTTAGAACAAAAAAATAATAGAAAATAAAATCAAAAGGGCTAATGGAGCAAGTCAAAGAATTCAACTTACTTATTGATCACCTTCGTAAAGTTTTCCTTGTCGCCTAATCTCAAGCACATATCACGAATCAAATCATGCATGATAAGAGTTTTGACTCCATTGTCGGACCTTCGTTTAACAACTTGTACCATGCACCGATTAATTAGCTCCAACAAATAATTCTCTGCAATGTCCTCAGAGATTTTGTGCACATTTCTGGGTATTAATCCCTCGGAAACCCATAGAGATAACAGTTCTCTCACCGCGATTTCCTTGTCTTCCTCGAACATGCCAAGGAAAAGGAAGCATGGCTTTAAATGCGATGGTAAATTTGTGTAACTGATTTCTAGTATATCCTGGTCCTTGGAAATGTAAGAAATTAAATTTGTTGCAATTTCTTTCCATAAACTCTCTTTTTTACCTATATTTGCAAGAACTGCAGCTATCCCAACAACTGCAAGCGGTAGTCCCTTGCAATTTCTTGCAATATCCTTTCCAACATCTTGGAGTTCTTGAGGACAAAATGAATTCGGAAACACCGTCTTCTGCAATAACTCCCAACATTCATCCGTTGATAGTAAAGGCAAAGCATGGATAATAGGTTCCGATGAACATTGCAATGCAACATCATTGTTGCGACTGGTAAATAGTATTCTACTTCCATTTCCATCATCTGGAAAGTATCTCTTTAGATCATCCCACACTTCTTTCTTCCATATATCATCCACAACAAGGAGGTACCTTGTCCTTTTCAAGCTTTTGTAAATACGATCAGCCAATTGATGATCTTCCATCAATTGATGATCTTCCATCTGTGAGATTTCATCTTTGTTAAGGGCCAACAGGGAACTCAAAATGTCCCTCAACAACTTCCCCTTTTGGTATGTTAGAGAAACAACACACCAACAGCGCCTATCAAAATGAAGCTGAACATTGGAGTCATTGTATAACTTCCTTGCTATAGTTGTCTTGCCCAGTCCACCCATCCCGATGATGTTGATAATTTGTAAGCGGTTTGGTCCTCCAAGGAGCTCATTTGCAATTTGTCTTCTTGTCTCCTCGAACCCCACGATAATCTCTTTAGTCGGAGTTCTTTTAGTGACAACTTGGGATGAGTACACTTCACTAGAACCTTCTATGACCCGTACATCTGTAAGGCTTGAACTTAGATTGAACTTTGTCAGTGAAGCTCGTATAGGGTTACTCTTCTTGATAAAACTATGAAGCCTGAATGCAAGATACCAAACAGGAACCTCTCCGACCGCAAAGCAGGCAATGATGTAGCCGGCCTCCGGCCTCATACGCCAGGTCTATGAGTTGCATTTCACATTTAATTGATTCTTTATTCTTTGGGAACTCTATGTCCGTGAGCATCAATCTACACGAATATAGTTCCTCGTGGAGTGTTGTAAGCTGATCCTTTACTTCAACAAGGAGATTAGTATTGTGATTCAATAGATTATTGAGATCATCAAGTAAAGAATCAACGAGGCCTATTGAAGCAGAAGTCAAGTTTGGAGTTGTAAATTTTGGCTGCTCGGAGACCGTGGCGCAGTGCTTTTTGATCTTTTCTTCCACTGCCTCAACCTTTGATAACAGAATAGAAAGTTCCAGATCCATTGCCGTGATGGTGACACAATCTGTGGTGAGAAAGAAAGAATAGAAGAAATTTCCTGCTTTGTTGACTACAGATCCTATCTCAGCCAAAATGCTGTTGCTTTCTTCTTGTTCAACGCACTGAAATGGCGTATCCCAAAGAAAGATATTCAGAAACTTGAGTCTGTTGCAAAGAATATTGGTTCGACTAGGAATGATAATCCAAGAGCAAGAAGAAGTTGATAATTTTTCAAGAGAATCGACCAGAATTTCAATAAAGCTTGCGACCATATCAACTGTCTTAGGAGCAATAACATTCAATGAATATTGGTGCAGCATGTGAACTCCTAAGACCTTTATAGTCTGTATCAGAAAAGAGGGTATCAAGGCTATATTTTTGCTGGAATTTTTATTTGAATCGGTAAACATGGAATCGTTAAGGTTAGCCAATACATTGCGAAAGGTGGCATCCTTCTTGTTGTTGTCGGTCCAATTTATAGCATAACGGACGACTCCCAAAAAGTGAGGTCCCAAGTACTGAAGTTCTCCGGGAGGAGGAGGGTCAGACTCAGCAAAGAAACAAGCTTCTGTATGACTTAGGAAGGTTTGCAGAGAGCGGAAAGAGGGAGCCATTTCTAGCCGATTTTGAGCAATATTAATTATGTATTCAACTGGATAAGAACTCAGATGGGATGAGGGAGGAGATGTGGTTTTAGAAATTTTCGTTTCACGATGTTGACAGCTGGGAAGTGCATCTATGGTAAGAATCACCCCACACCATGTGAAGGGAAGATTTTAATATATAAAATTTCAGATATCTATAAACCGAATGGGTCCTAAGTCACGATTCAGCAATAAAGTCCAATCTCACCAACCACAGGCGCGATAAATTGACATTTGGCCCATTTGACCCCAACCACCTGCAACAATCTCACAAATCACGGAACGTGCACCCCTGTAACCTTTTACGCTGTACTCCCTCCGTCCCAGACTCTAACTAACATATGCTTCTATCTTATTTTTATTTTTTTTAAATTATACTTTATTTTGCTTATTGAGAATATATTTTATTTTTTAATAGGCTAAAAAAGTATCCTTATTTAATATTATTAGAATATTAAAAATTAATTAATTATTTTATATTTCAAAAATAGTAATAATATTCACATTACTTTTTTTTGTTCATGAATGAATGTAATGATAAAATAGGAATAATATATAAATATTTTATAATTCCAAAAATATTTAAGATATTTCCTTAAAATGTATGAAAAATAGCAGGTGTCTATCTTAGTGGGATGGAGGGAATAATTGTGAAATTTTTACACAATATTGGCTTTAATCGAATAATCTTTAAAAGTTAAAAAACTAAAAGTATAAATCACTATCACTACTATATAAAAGAGGTAATGAGTGTAAAATATTTATTATCCCATTTTGCCCCTACAAATTTTGCCATTTATCAAAAATGTCCTTCACGAATGCCATTAAGTCAACTCCATTAAGTATCTTGAATGTCACTAAATATTTTAAATGTGGATGATTTAATTATATTTTCATAATATATTTATGTTGTTTTTATTGTATCCAATTAATGCTGTTTTTAACTACTATTATAATTTTAATTTTAATGTAGTCTATAATTTTGTACCAACTAAGTTTAAAAGCTTTAATTTCTTAGGCAACATCTATGATTTTACTTTAAAAAATCACTGACCAACACATAGATTATTTTAAAAAATACAATTTCTAGATTTTTAAAAACTTTATAAGATAATATATAATTCACAAATTTATTCATAAAATTAAGCATTTGTCAGTACTAATCATACAGAATTATTTGAAAAATAAGCGAGATCTTTTTTTTTAATACAAATTAAGGATCATAGGGGTGGGGTGGTGTCTTGATCCCGGTCCAACTATCGGTAAGGGAATTCCTCTACCATTGGACTAAATTCCTTAGACAAATAAAGGAGATCTTTTGAACGTTAGGAATTAAATACAAATGTATTTATAATTTTTTCACATCGTGATATAATAAGTCTACTATTACAATAAAATTGTTGCATGTTATTGTCATCGTAGTAGAAAAAATAATGTGTTAAGGTCTGTGGATTAAGTTAATGATATCAAACAATATTTGTTGAACACCGAACTATACTCTATTTAGGCATATAATCAATTCTGTGCATTTGTTCTTTTTAGCAAGTCAATTTTATGTTGTTGATTGAGTTATGTTTGTGGTTGTTATATATAAGCAATTTTTAATTAACACTTTATTTGAAATATTTATTACATATTAAAGTAAGTTTTTGTGTTATTACTAATTTTAAAGTTATCAATTTTAGTAACAAGTTACTTCATTTTAAAAAAAATAAATATAATACTCCCTCCGTCCTATAAAGATAGTCTCATTTTAACTTTCACACAGTTTTAAAAAAATGTAATTAATATTATTGGAAAAATAAAGTTTTATTGTACTTTTTAAAATATGCTCATATATTTAATAATGTTAATATATCTTCATTAATTAATAATAATAATACATATTTAATAAGAGTATAATAGGAAAAATGAAAAAACTAAATATACATAAATAGAAAGTAATATATAGTTTGGGACTGATGAAAAACGAAAATGAGACTATCTTTATGGGACGGAGGAAGTAGTAGGTTACTAATATGCAATAAATGATTGTTAATATTTTTATTAATTATTTAGTTGTTAATGATTTAATACATGAATGATTGTTCAAACATTTGTGACAAATTGTAGCTATGCGATATATATTGAAAGAGAAAAATATAATAATATTTTCATGCATGTTCAAGCATAATATATCAATTTTATATATTTTTGTTTTACATTATTTTTCAATTTTACTTTAAAAATCATTTACAAAATAGTTTTTATATCACGAAGCAAGCGCGTGTTACTTACTAGTTAAGTACTAAAAAGTCAAAGTAATTAGTCCTCAACATACTAGAGAGCATTCTATACAATGCACTGAGGGGATTTCACAACTAGACATTCGTCTCAAATTTGCCAGAGTTTTACAAGGAATTTATTCTCAAAAGCAAGTAAAAAAATAAACCCGATCGATTTTCTAATCAGTCGTATGTGACACCAAGCTCCAAATCAAGATTCAAGCAAGTAGACATTCCAATAGCTACACGGCTACACCGTGACGTTTAGATATCATAATTCTGCAACCTATAGTTCACGTGTGAAATTCTTATGCGGATACGTCGAAACCACTTTGAATATAATCAAAGGATTTTAAAATGCACCACCCTTGACAAACTAAATTTACATACAGAGTGACCCCTTTTGACATACAAATTAAACCACCTTTGGAAAACTTATACCACGAGCTTCGACATAGTACCTTTAGTTCTCAATTCTGCGAACCACAAAATTCGCCGAAATTGAATCCAAAGAACTCCGTTCCATGTAGGCCGGGCCATCAAGGAATCAACTTTGAGGAGCTTGAATTGATAGACAGGTTACAATAGCCTAATCAATATCACAGCAGTTGAGTAATTTGTGTATTTTTACTGAAAATGAAACCGAATACCTTCATCATGACATGCATTTAACTAAAAACAATGATCATAATAGAAGAACTCCAGATTGTCACCTGAGGCGAAACTCCAGCAAGTCCTCGCTCAGGGAAACACAAACTCCTTCTCCCTAAAGTAAAGCGAAGTGTTCCCTGTAAGTTTGTTAACTGTTAGCAAGCTGTAGATTGGAAGATTTAACAATATAAAGAAGATGCACTTTAAGCGATTACTGTCTGCTCACTCGTCCGTGTCTGAACTTGAGATGATGACTTTAAGCTGTTCATTTCCTGCTTCTTCTTGTTCTTCTCGAATATGCTTAGCGCAGTTCGTTACATCTTCTTTACAATACAGCACCTCAATGCTCTGTAGCGTTGGAATGTTTCCCAAATCAGAAGGGAGATGTTTTAATTTGAAGCACCCTTTCAACACCAATCTTTCAAGCACGGGAAAATGATCTTCTGATGTGTTCCATTCTTCAAACATTACCCACTCCAGTTTCAAGAATTTGAGTGTTTGGAATTCATTGTCGTTGGTGTTCCAGCTCATCTCCTCAAATCTAACAGTATCTAATTTGAAAATCTCTAAGTGGGGCAATGTCCCAATGGATGACAACAATCTTCCACTCAAAACCTTAAAAGAAAAGGTAAGCTTTTTGATATGGATGGGAAAGTTAATCGCCTTAAATTTAGCCCCTTTTCCACAGTATATATTAAGAGATACAAGCCGAGTAAGGGAGGCCAAATCAGGAGAGCACTCATCGCAACCTCCTCCATAACTACATTTCAGGTTACGGAGTTGGGAAAGACTTCTCAATCTTTCTTCGTCTTCCAAATCAACTATGGTAATACCCGAAAGAGTTTCTAGGCTATGGGCAGGTAAGATGTCCAGTTCCTTCAAAGGGACATCTGAAGGTAACCTACCCAAATGTAGATGTCTCAACTTAGGCATATTCAATTGGGTTTCTCTTCGCCATGAACTTCTTATGCTAAGAAATTCTAGGTTCATATGATTGCTAAAAGTTAAATATCTCCCAACACATTCCAAGTGTGTCAACTGAATGAGGAACTCCAATGGCGTTCCATCATAAGCTCTGTATGTCATGGTACGGCCTGCGGACAACTTCAAGACCCGGAGACGTTTCATACTTGAGGTAATGGCAGAAAGATCCATGAAACAACAGAACAACGAGCGAATATGTGGTCCGAATAGTCTTGAAGTAGAATCATAAGAATATGAGTCGAACAAAATGTGATGATGTTGTTCATATGTTGAAGATTTCCTAAAAATGATGGGATAAAAATTGGATGATCAATAACGGCATGATCACATCACGAATCAACATTAAAATAAAATGCCACAAATTATTCCCCCTCCTCCCCCGGCAACCAAAAAAAACACGCCCGCACACACACACACACACAAACATAATGGAAAATAAAATGAAAAGAACGGAAAAGAAATGGAACAAGTCAAAAAATTTAAACTTACTCGTTGATCACCTTGATAAAGTTTTCTTTGTCGGCTACTCTCAAACACATATCACGCATTAGATCATGGATGGTACAAGTTTTGACTCCGTTGTCTGATCTTCTTTTTGTAACCTGTATCATGCTCCGATTGATTAGCTCGAACAAATAATCTTCTGCCGTATCCTCTGAGATTTTGTGTTCATTTTTGGGTATTAGTCCCTCAGAAACCCATAGTGATAACAACTCTTTCACTGGAATTTCCTTGTCTTCCTCAAACATGCCAAGGTAAAGGAAGCAAGGCTTTAAATGCAATGGCAAATGACAGTAACTAAGTTCCAATATATCCCGATCCTTGGAAATGTAAGAAGTTAAATTGGTTGAGACTTCTTGCCATAAGTTCTTTTTATTATCCATGCTTGCAAGAATTGCAGCTATCCCTACCACCGCAAGCGGTAGCCCCTTACAATTTCTCGCAATTTCCTTTCCAACATCTTGAAGTTCAAGAGGACAAATGGAATTCGGGAACACCTTCTTCTGCAATAAATCCCAACATTCATCTTCCAATAGCAAAGGAAGATCATGGATGGAAGCTTCTGATGAGGCTTCCAATGCAACATCTTTGTTCCGTGTAGTGAATAGTATTCTACTTCCATTTCTGTCATCTGGAAAGTACCTTTTCAAATCATCCCATACTTCTATGTTCCATATATCATCTACAACAAGGAGGTACCTAATTCTTTTCAAACTCTTATAAACACGATCAGCCAACTCATCATCTTTCAAGCTTGAGATTTCATCTTTTTTAAGGACCGATATAGAATTCAAAATATCAGTCAACAGCTTTCTCTTTTGGTATGTTTGTGAAACAACACACCAAGATCGCCTATCAAAACGAAGGAGAACATTGGATTCATTATACAACTCTCTTGCTAAAGTAGTCTTACCTAATCCACCCATTCCGATACGATACGATACGATAATCTTTCAATTATGTGGACCAGAAATTCAATGAAGCTTGCAATAATATCAACTCTGTTAGGATTGTTGCCTGACAAATATTTGTACAGCGTCTGTACCACGAACAACTCTCTAATCTGGGTCAGAGAAGAGGCTATCAAATTTAAAAATTTCTGGTCTTCAGACACAGATCTGTGAAAGCTTTCATATGCTGATTCCTCAAGGATAGTGAATCCATCATTTTTCTTGGAGTCCAATTTTACTGCAAAACGGATAGCTGCCAGAAAGTGAGGTCCGCAATATTGAAGTTCTCCTGGAGGCGGTTTTTTAAAACCAAAGAAACAGTTTGTAGTAGATGTTGGACTGTGTAGAATACCTGACAGGTAGTTGAAAGAGGGAGCCATTTCTATGTGTCTTTAAGCAAAGTATTTATTTGGATAGAAATTCAGAAAGGAGCAGATAGCTTTTCAGTAAATGAAAAGGAAGGAAAGTGGAAGAATATAATTAATCGCAATGTACAAGCTTTGTATTGTTTGATCTTAATCCTCTTTCTTCTGGGCCCCAATCATTTCATTTTCCCAGCTTCAACTACCTGCTGATGGACACCACATCAATAATGTACTTTTTAATCTAAAACCTTTAGTTCACTTTAACTCAAAAGATTGTTAATTGATGACTTGGATTAACCAGGGGAGATGATCATCTAGTCGTTTATTCATACGCAATGCTTAAACAACCAGAATAGTAGTCTACCTGGTATTGATGTTTAATACATAGAATTTTAGGGCATCTCCAAGTTAGTACTTGATAGTTTGAACCCGAATTTAAAAAATTGGGTGCGCAAGTTTCGCACCATCTTATTATCAAGTTATGTTTAACTCGTCAACACGAAATTTTATATTACAAGTAAAAGAACTATGTGGGAATAACTAAAAAGAATATTTCCTGTACCAAATGAACAAATATTGTACCAAAGAGGAGTTTCAGACTCCACACAAATATGGCGTCTGAGTTGGAAATAGTCGTAAGTTCACAGGATGTTCACGAATAATAAACTCTTTGCTTGCGAAATTTTTCATTTGATAAAAGTAAACGAATAATAAATAAATTATGATCAACATGCTGTAGACATGTTTGGTATATATCGCAACCAAAAATGTATGAGATGAGTTAACTAAGCAAAGAAGAAAATGACATGATGGATGGTTCCATACGTGCCCGATCAGTTGCCCACATGTTGGAGCCCAATTTTATGGCATATAACAGATGGCTGCTAGAAAGTGAAAGAATGTAATCACAAGTCACAGACTTGCACTAACGATCACCCGCCAATATAATTGGCGCAATAAGGTGCCAGCTATATCCGGATCATCTACACTTGTTCACAAACCCACCTAGCTCCTTGATGGTGGGGGCACGTGGCACCAACACTTTTGACTATGTGCAATCACTTTTGACAGGCAGGCTATATATGATAATTGAACATAAGAGATTTGTTTATTATATATGTGTGGGCTGTTAGAGTATATTTATTTAAAGGAATTGGTTTCATTTGCTTTGAGAATTCAAACGGTCCCTAAAAATATTTTACTTTAAAGATTTCGAATTGTTTGATCCTAACCCTCTTTCTTAAGTGCTTTCACAACACAACCCACCCCCAAAAAAAGTGTATCACTCCATCTTTAACTCATCATCAACACCAAATGTTATAATATATTCCTTGTTCAATAAAGTGCTAAGACAAAACATCTTGCTTTTGGCAAAGTTAAAGATTCTGAGATTAATTATTGAAAATTGCGTGCATGCTTCCGGGGTTTTTTATTCATAGTTAATGAACACTTGCAATTTTTTTGAAGTAAAGCACCAGTTGGTGCCCTCTTGAGGCTTTTATTGCCTCGAAAAGTTTACATAACCAAGTTCAGTTCCCATTCATTTTCATACATTAGACGTGCAACACACATACTTACAGACTAGCTAGCTAGTCTTTAAAAGTTTAAGAAATTATTTTATAAATAACGTAATTAAAAGGTCTCAAGAATTAGTGATGAACATACTAGAATTAATATCGTAAACGATAAACTCACACAATTTCACATCTAGACCATCATCTAGAAATGGCTAGAACTTTTACATTGAATTTATTTTTGGAAACAAGTAAATAATTAACTCTAAACTCGTTATTAATTTTCTAACCAATCGTATGCAATGCAAGAAGATCGAAATCAAGATTTGCAAATCCGAACAAGTAGCTTACCAAAAGCTGCATAGTGGATTTCCAATATCGCGATTCTATATCTTGTATTGCAAATATAGAATTATTATGCCGAAAGCTTGCATGATGAGCTTCAACAGAGTCTTTAATTCTCAATTCAATCAACTTCAAAAAAAAAAAAAAAAACACCCGGTTGCATGTAGGGCCATCAACTTTGAGGAGCTTGAATTGATTGACAGTTGATGGTAATATATAGCCTAATCATCAATGTCAAAACAGCTGAATACTAGTTTCTCTGTGGAAATACGTTTATGCTGTGAAACAAAAACTCCTTTCCACTAAAGTCAAAATAACACGTTCCTCGTAATTTTGTTGACTTTTAGCAAGCTGTAGATTGAAATTAAGATTCAACAACACAAACAAGATTAACGGGCCGAAAGCAATTAAACTTTAAAAAATTACAGTGTATACATGTAGGAACAGGTGGACTACCCGTTTTGCTCGAATGAACCAGAGATGATGACTTTAAGCTGTTCGTTGCCTTCTTCTTGTTCTTCTTGAATAAACTTTAAGAATTTTTACAACAAATTTATTCTCAAAAGCAAGTAAATAAATAATCCTAACCACGCGATTGATATTGTTATCAATTGTACACAATGTACGAAGCTCCAAATCAAGATCCGCAGGTTTGAGCAAGTAGATCATTCCAAGAGCTACACAATGACGTTGAGAATCTTGATTCGTGAACTTATATTGTACGTGTGGAATTCTTATGTTGAGAGATCGTAAATAAGTCGAATTTTAAAATGCCCCATTTTTGAACTGATTAACATGCAAAATCCTAATCAACATCAAACAACTGAGTAATAAATTCCTCCACGTCAATTTTTTTTACAAGACCAAGGGGAGTATAGGAGAGGGGAATTGAACTCGATACCTGGGGGTAGGAGAAGAACCCAGATGCCATTAGACCACATGGGTCTTAGCTTCATCATGCCATTTAATTAATATGAAAGATCATAATTGAGTTGAAGGTAAGCATTCCAGGCAATCACCCGAGGCAAAATTCTAGTAAGTCCCCTTTGTGGAAATAATACCAGATACTCATACTATGTAAAAGGAAAGCACCTTCCCTAGAGTGAAAACAATTGCGAGAAAAGTTGTAGATTGAAAAATACAATAGTATAAACTTTCGGCAATTAGTTTTAATACACACCTGTAGGAACGGGTGGTCTGTTTGTTTACTAGTCTTCAAATGCACCAGATATGACAATTTGAAGATGTTCGTTTCCTATTTCTTCTTGTTCTTCTTGAATATTCTTAGCAGAGTTTCTTAAATCTTCTCTACAATTAAGAACCTCAATCCTCTGCAGCGTTGGAATGTTTCCCAAGTCAGATGGGAGAAGTTTGAGATCCGGGCATGCTCTCAACACCAATATTTCAAGGACGGGGAAATGATCTTCCGAGGTAATATTCCACTCTTCGAACTCTACCCAAACTAGTTTCAAGAATTTAAGTGTCTTGAACTCGTCATCGTTTGTGTTCCATCTTCTTTCCTCAAATTTAACATCTTTTAATTTGAGAATCTTTAAGTGGGGCAATGTCCCAATAGATGACAACAATCCACAACTCAAAGATATAAATGTAATGGAGAGCTTTTTGATATTGGTGGGGAAGTTGATGGCCTTGAATTTAGTTATAGATCCACGGAGGCTACCACGTATGTTAAGAGATACAAGCTGAGTCAAGCAGCTAAGATTAGGAGAGCTCAGCTTCCAATTGTTTCCATATTTACATTTTAGGCGGCGAAGATTGAAAAAGCATCTGAATCTTTCTTCATCTTCAAAATTTTCAACAATGATACCAGAAAGAGTTTGCAGGCTATTGCTTTGTGATATGTGCAGGTACTTCAAAGGGAAATCTAAATGATCACCCAAATGTAGATGCCTCAACTTAGGCATATTCAATTGGATGTCTTTATATGATGGATTTTCTATGCTAAGAAATTCAAGGTTCATATGATTCTCAAAATCTAGTAACCTCCCAACACATTCCAAGTGCCTCAACTGAACAACGAACTCCAATGTCGAATTTCGATATACTCCACGTTTTGACAACTTCAACACTCGGAGGTGTTTCATACTTGATGTAATGGGAGTAAGATCCACAAAATCCCAAAACAACGAGCGAATATGTAGTCCAAATGGTGTTGAAGCAATATCATATGAACGAGAGCTAATACAAATGTGATGATGTGGCTCACACGTTAACGTTTCCCTGAAAATTAAATGACCGGATTAAAAATTGGATCATCAATATAATCAGATCAACAATCAACATCAACATCAACACAAAACGTCACAAGTTATAAGGAAAAAAAATCGGAAAATAAATCAAAAGGATGGAAAAGAAATGAACAAGTAATAGAATTTAACTTACTCATTGACGACCTTCACAATTTTTTCTTTGTCGCCTAATCTCAAGCACATATCACGCATTAGATCATGCATGGTAAGAGTTTTGACTCCATTATCTGATCTTCTTTTGGAAACTTGTACCATGTTTCGATTAATTAGCTCAAAGAGGTATTTTTCTGCAATATCCTCTGAGATGTCGTGTTCATTTTTGGGTATTAATCCCTCGGAAACCCATAGATGTAACAACTTTCTCACTTCAACTTCCTTGTCTGCCTCGAACACACCAAGGAAAAGAAAGCATGGCTTCAAATGTGATGGTAAATGCCAGTAACTAAGTTCTAGTATGTCCTGGTCTTTGGAAATGTAAGAACTTAAATTTGTTGCAACTTCTTGCCATAAACTCTCTTTCTTATCTTTGTTTGCAAGAATTGCAGCTATCCCGACAACTGCAAGTGGTAGCCCATTACAATTTCTTGCAATTTCTTTTCCAACATCTTGAAGTTCTTGAGGGCAAATTGAATCAGAAAACACCTTCTTTTGCAATAAATCCCAACATTCGTGTGTCGATAGTAAAGGTAGATCATGGATAATAGGTTCATATAAACCTAGCAATACGACATCCTTGTTGCGACTTGTGAATAATATTCTACTTCCATTTCTATCATCTGGAAAGTACCTCTTCAAATCATCCCACACTTCTTTCTTCCATATATCATCCACAACTAGGAGATACCTAGTCCCTTTCAAACTTTTGTGAAGTTGTTCAGCCAACAGATGATCTTCCATGCTCGAGGCTTTATCTTCATTTAGGTCCGATAGAGAACTCAAGATGTCGATCAATAGCTTTCTTTTTTGGTATGTTTGAGAAACAACACACCAAGAACGCCTATCAAAATGTAGGAAAACATTATAGTCATTGTACAAATTTCTTGCTAGAGTTGTCTTACCTGATCCACCCATCCCAATGATAGCGATAATTTGTAAGCGGTTTGGTCCTCCAATAAGATCGATCATAATTTGTCTTCTCATCTCCTCGAAGCCGACGATAATCTCCTCACTCACGGGAATGCTTTCAGCTGAAAGTTGGGATGAAGATACTTCACTAGAACTTTTTGCGGCCTGTACACCTCTGAGGCCCAAATCTTGCTTGAATTTTGTGAGTGAAGCCCGTATGGGATTACTTTTTTCGATGAAACTTTTAAGCCTGAAAGTAAGATACCAAACAGAAACCTGTCCAGCTGCAAAACAGGCAATGATGTATTCAGCTTGGTATGCCAGGTCTAAAAGTTGCATTTCATATTCTTTTAATTCTTCATTCAAGGGCAACTCTGTATCCCTGAGCATCGACCTACACGAATATAGTCTCTCGTGGAGTGATGTAATTTGTTTCTTGACTTCGAGAACGAGATCAGTCTTGTGATTCAATAGATAATTGAGATCATCAAGCAAAGAATCAATTATGTATGTATAACTAGAAGTCAAGTTGGAAGTGGTAAATTCTGGGTGCTCAGAGATCATTTCAAAGTGCTTCTTGATCGTTTCTTCCACCATCTCAAGCTTTAACAACAGTAAATGGAGTTCCAGATCCATTTCCGTAGAGGAGACATGGTTTCTAGTAAAAAAGAAGGAATATATGAACATTCCAGCTTCGTTAGCGGCCGACTCTAACTCTGCCAAAATATTCTTTCTGTTTTCCAGTTCAGCGCACTGCAACGGCGCATCCCGAATAATGATGAGCAGAAAATTGAGTCTGTGGTGAAGGATATTGATTTCACGGGGAATGATAATCGAAGAAAATGAATGACTGGATAGTTTTTCAAGGACGTGGACCAGGAATTCAATGAAGCTTGCAACAATATCAACTATGTCTGTGTTAAGATCGATGTCAGACGAATACTTATGCAGCTTCCGCACCGTGAAGGACTCTCTGATCAGTATCAGAACAGATTCCAGCGAGTCGAAAATATGATCTGCGCTCATATCCTCTTCTTGCAACCTGTAATACTTTGCTTGTATCTCAAGGGCACGGATGTTGCTGTTGTCGCCCAATTTTGCATAATCGATAGCTGCTAGAATGTGAGGTCCGAAGTACTGCATTTTTCCCAGATATTGGTCTTGGTCAAGCCCCATTTCAGATTGTGGACTTCCTAGAATCTTTCTCAGGTACTTGAGAGACGGAGCCATTTCTAGCTGTGTTTCAGTAATATTAGTATGCGGATAAAAATTCAGAAAGGAGTAGAGATCTTTTCCGTCACTGAAGAGAAGGAAGAAATAAAATACAATTTTCCAGTAATTTTCATTTTGTTTAATATAATGGCTCAAAAGTCTTAAAGGAGCAGTTGGAATATATTTATATTTAAATGAATTGGTTTGCTTTTAGGATTCGGATGGTCCCTAAAAGATTTTTTTTCCTTAAGTTTTTCGAATTGTTTGATTCTATTCCTCTTTCTTTTGGACTCCAATCTTGTCATTTTCCCTTCTTCAACTACACTGCTGATGGACTATTTACACCAATAATAATATTTTTTTCTTTTTTGAAATCTAAAACCTTTAATTGGTTATAATAAAGAAGATTGTTAATAGACTTGGGCTAATCAGTTAAGATTTTAGACCCATGGTATTTTTTTTTAAAATTTTTGTATTGGGACCCATGATTTTTTTAAAAATTAGATCTGATGATTCATTACGGTGCTTTATTCATACTAGTATTTTCTCTCGTGCATTGTACGGGGAAATTTATGGTTAAATTATAATTTAAAATATGTGTAAAATAAAAATTATAATAACATATTTTTATTTTTTATGGTAAATAGCATAAGAAACAAAATAATAAAACTAAGAACTGGATCAGAAATAATATGTGATATAACATTTTTAAAGGAGATGACGAAGCTATATAAAAGCACATTCGGTCAAAAAATATAAAAGCACATTATTTTGTCCCCGTTTGGTTATAAATTTTTCCTTGATTTTGCGTGATTTAATGGGAGAGATATGGATGAGAGATTTAAAAGGATGACACGATAATACTTGATTTGGAGGGATAAAGAGTGATTCTCAAAAGATTGAGGTGATAAAGATAGGTATTTGTGTTTGAGTGAGAAATATAAATAAAATATTATTTTTTAATTCTGAAAATTATAAGATTAAGGGGGAAACTGACCTCATTTTATTAAATTATTATTATTATTATTATTAGGTATAAATTAGGTATTATGTATTTGTGTTTGAGTGGGAAATATAAATAAAATATTATTTTTTAATTCTAAAAATTATAAGATTGAGTGGGAAACTTGCCTCATTTTATTAATATATAGATGCCATGCTTAAACAATATGAATTGTAGTCTACGCGGTCTTAGTGGATCGAACCCAAGCGGGAAAATTTGGGTGCCTTTGGGCCATTTCCAAATGGATGTATCAATTGTGAATTTCAATTCTGGAGAGATATATTCATAAAAATTATGAGCGAGTCCCATATTTTTTCAATTTTCTCTCATTTACCTTATTTTTTCCCACTTTTCTCTTATTATTATTATTATAGTGCAAGGTTCGCGCTATCTTATTAAGTCATGTTTAACTCATCAACACCAAATCTTATATCATAAATAAAAGCATAATAATAATAAAAAAATTATGATCATGCCAAGGTAAAGGAAGCATGACTTTAAATGCCAGGGTAAATGCCAGTAACTGAGTTCCAGTATATCCTGATCGATCTTTGGAAACATAAGAAGTTAAAAATTGATTGCAACTTCTTCCCATATACCTTTTTCTTTTACCAATGTTTGCAAGACCTGCAGCTATTCCAATCGAATAATCTTTCAAAGTTCAAGAACTAAAATTATAAATCTATACCACTATTAAAAGTGTGAATAGGTGGAGAAATATTTTATACCCATATCGCCTCCACATCTTTCCTAAATTTACAAGTTTATCACGATCTATTATTATTCTTATTTATTCTTTATTAAATGTTTGTAATTATTTTATTATCCTTCAATAATGATAACGATGTTTATGAATGATAACATAAAATTAAACTATTTATCTTCTAATTATTATGAAATTATAACGTCTTTACATATTGTATTTAAGATATGGTTTTTTTTTTATGAATTATCGAAAAAATAAATTTAGGTTATGTGGTTGAAAAACAAAAAAAAATGCATTGTATCTTATATTTGTCTTTTATATAAGAATATATTTCGGATAGATTTTTTGAGAATGAGTATGGTTTTTGTTGTAATATATGATTACAAAGTTAGAAGTATGAGAAAAAATGAAAACAGTATTTGTTTTGAAGAGCATGTTTATTTCAAATGAAAGCTAAAAAAATGTTTAAATATTAAGTTTACAATTATCGAATTATAAAGTTTTCATGATTGTATATTAATATAATTTTCCCTAAGAAATATAAATTTCAATTATAATGAGAACATAAATTTCAATTATGTTATTAATAAATTAATTTACATATAATCTAAATCACACTAACTTATAAAATCATGTGCACGTGCAAGGCAAAAAGTCAAAACAATTAGTCCTCAACATACTAGAGGCGATTTCATACTAGACATTCGTCTCAAATTTGCTAGAGTTTTACAAGGAATTTATTCTCAAAAGCAAGTAAAAAAAATAACCCCGATCGATTTTCTAATCACTCGTATGTGACACCAAGCTCCAAATCAAGATTCAAGCAAATAGACCCCACCAAAGTGCGTTAGTAGCCAGAAAGTATCAGCGGAGGTCGGTGGTTCGAATCCTCCCGGGGGTTTAATAAGGCCGCATTTATTGGGGTTTAATAAGGCACACTTGTGGGTAAAGAGAGCGTGCGAGATCTCTTGCGTGATGTGAGATCTTCTTGCAGGTTGAGTTCTGGGCGAGGACCGGCCCGGTGTGCTGGTATCATTGGATTTAACCTTGGCGGGTGAACCATGGGGAAAGCCACTTTGTCGGATTAGTCGGCAGCGGTGGAGTTATCAAAAAAAAAAAAAAAAAAAAAGATTCAAGCAAATAGACATTCCAATAGCTACACATGCAGTAAAGTTGAGATATCATAATTCCGCAACTTATATTTCACCTTTCAAATTCTTATGCAGATACGTCGAAACCACGTTGAATATGGTCAAAAGATTCTAAAATGCACCACCTTTGACAAATTATATTTACATACACAGTGACCCTTTTGACATACAAATTAAGCCACCATTGGAAAACTCATACCACGAGCTTTGACATAGTACGTTTTGTTCTCAAGTCCGCGAACCAGAAAATTCGCGAAATTGAGTCCAAAGAACTCCGTTACATGTCGGCCGAGCCATCAAGGAATCAACTTTGAGGAGCTTGAATTGATAGACAGGTTACAATAGCCTAATCAATATCAAAGCAGTTGAGCAATTTGTGTATTTTTACTGAAAATGAAACCGAATACCTTCATCATGACATGCATTTAACTAAAAACAATGATCATAATAGAAGAACTCCAGATTATCACCTGAGGCAAAATTCCAGCAAGTCACAGCTCAGGAAACACAAACTCCTTCCCCTAAAGTAAAAACGAAGTGTTCCCTGTAAGTTTTGTTAACTGTTAACAAGCTGCAGATTGAAAGATTTAATAATGTCAAGAAGAGGAACAGGGTGAAAGTAGTTAAACTTTAAGCCACTACTCTTTCTTCACTTGGCCGTGTCTGCACTTGAGATGATGACTTTAAGCTGTTCATTTCCTGCTTCTTCTTGTTCTTCCCGAATATGCTTAGCGAAGTTTGTTACATCTTCTTCACAATAAAGCACCTCAATGCTCTGCAGTGTTGGAATGTTTCCCAAATCAGAAGGGAGATGTTTTAATTCGAAGCACCCCTTCAACACCAATCTTTCAAGCACGGGAAAATGATCTTCTGATGTGTTCCATTCTTCAAGGATTACCCACTCCAGTTTCAAGAATTTGAGTGTTTGGAATTCATTGTCGTTCGTGTTCCAGCTCATCTCCTCAAATCTAACGTTATCTAATTTGAGAATCTCTAAGTGGGGCAATGTCCTAATGGATGACAACAATCTTCCACTCAAAGCCATCCAAGAAAAGGTAAGCTTTTTGATATGGATGGGAAAGTTAATAGCCTTAAATTTAGCCCCTGTTCCACAGTATATATTAAGAGACACAAGCCGAGTAAGGGAGGCCAAATGTGGAGACCACTCATCGCAACCTCCTCCATATCTACATTTCAGGTTACGGAGTTGGGAAAGACTTCTCAATCTTTCTTCGTCTTCCAAATCAACTATGGTAATACCCGAAAGAGTTTCTAGGCTATGGGCAGGTAAGATGTCCAGTTCCTTCAAAGGGACATCTGAAGGTAACCTACCCAAATGTAGATGTCTCAACTTAGGCATATTCAATTGGGTTTCTCTTCGCCATGAACTTCTTATGCTAAGAAATTCTAGGTTCATATGATTGCTAAAAGTTAAATATCTCCCAACACATTCCAAGTGTGTCAACTGAATGAGGAACTCCAATGGCGTTCCATCATAAGCTCTGTATGTCATGGTACGGCCTGCTGACAACTTCAAGACCCGGAGACGTTTCATACTTGAGGTAATGGCAGAAAGATCCATGAAATAACAGAACAACGAGCGAATATGTGGTCCGAATAGTCTTGAAGTAGAATCATAAGAATATGAGTCGAACAAAATGTGATGATGTTGTTCATATGTTGAAGATTTCCTAAAAATGATGGGATTAAAAATTGGATTATCAATAACGGCATGATCACATCACCAATCAACATTAAAATAAAATGCCACAAATTATTCCTCCCCGCCCAACCAAAAAAAAACACGCCCGCTCACACAGACACACACACAAAGATAATGGAAAATAAAATGAAAAGAACAGAAAAGAAATGGAACAAGTCAAAAAAGTTAAACTTACTCGTTGATCACCTTGATAAAGTTTTCTTTGTCGGCTACTCTCAAACACATATCACGCATTAGATCATGGATGGTACAAGTTTTGACTCCGTTGTCTGATCTTCTTTTTGTAACCTGTATCATGCTCCGATTGATTAGCTCGAACAAATAATCTTCTGCCGTATCCTCTGAGATTTTGTGTTCATTGTTGGATATTAGTCCTTCAGAAACCCATAGTGATAACAACTCTTTCACTGGAATTTCCTTGTCTTCCTCAAACATGCCAAGGTAAAGGAAGCAAGGCTTTAAATGCAATGGCAAATGCCAGTAACTAAGTTCCAATATATCCCGATCCTTGGAAATGTAAGAACTTAAATTGGTTGAGACTTCTTGCCATAAGTTCTTTTTATTATCCACGCTTGCAAGAATTGCAGCTATCCCTACCACCGCAAGCGGTAGCCCCTTACAATTTCTTGCAATTTCCTTTCCAACATCTTGAAGTTCAAGAGGACAAATGGAATTCGGGAACACCTTCTTCTGCAATAAATCCCAACATTCATCTTCCAATAGCAAAGGAAGATCATGGATGGAAGCTTCTGATGAGGCGTCTGATGCAACATCTTTGTTCCGTGTAGTGAATAGTATTCTACTTCCATTTCTGTCATCTGGAAAGTACCTCTTCAAATCATCCCATACTTCTATGTTCCATATATCATCCACAACAAGGAGGTACCTAATTCTTTTCAAACTCTTATAAACACGATCAGCCAACTCATCATCTTTCAAAATATAGATTTCATCTTTTTTAAGGACCGATATAGAATTCAAAATATCAGTCAACAGCTTTCTCTTTTGGTATGTTTGTGAAACAACACACCAAGATCGCCTATCAAAACGAAGGAGAACATTGGATTCATTATACAACTCTCTTGCTAAAGTAGTCTTACCTAATCCACCCATTCCGATGATAGCAATAATTTGTAAGCGGTCTGGTCCACCAATAAGCTCACTTTCCATTTTCCTTCTCGTCTGCTTGAAGCCAACGGTAATGTCATGCGTCATTGAAATGCTTTGAGTTGCTTCTTGGGTTGAAGATACTTTAGTGGAACTTTGTGAGACTTGTAGATCACTAATGCCCAAATTTAGCTTTAAATTAAAGAGTCAATCCTGTATGTGTTTACTCCTCAGGATAAAACTAGGAAGCTTGAGTGCAAGATACCAAATGGGAACTTCTCCAGCCACAAAACAGGCAATCAAGTGTTCAGCTTGGTAAGCCAGGTCTATGAGTTGCATTTCACATTCTTCCAATTCTTTATTTTGTTGCAACTCTTTATCCGTGAGCATGGATCTACACGAATATAATTCCTCTTGAAGTGTCGCAATTTGATCCTTCACCTGGGGAACAAGATCAGCCTTGCAATCCAATAGATGATTGAGATCACCGAGCAAAGAATCAACAATGTACATTGAAGTAGAAGTCAAGTCCGAACTTGTAAATTCTGGCTGCTCCGCAAACATTTCGAGGTGATTCTTGATTATTTCTTCCACCGCGTCAATCTTGGATAACAGTGCACTGAGTTCCAGATCCATTTTCGTTATAGAGATGTGATTTGCGGTGAAAAAGAAGGAATACAAGAACATTCCAACTTCGTTGACTACACACTCTATCTCTGCCAAAATATTCTTTCTTCCTTCTTGTTTAGTGCACTGCAATGGCATATCCCGAATAACGAAAAGCAGAAACTTGAGTCTCTGGCACACAATATTGATTCCACCTGGGATGATAATCCAATAAAATGAACGATACGATAATCTTTCAATTATGTCGACCAGAAATTCAATGAAGCTTGCAATAATATCAACTCTGTTAGGATTGTTGCCTGACAAATATTTGTACAGCGTCTGTACCACGAACAGCTCTCTAATCTGGGTCAGAGACGAGGCTATCAAATTTAAAAATTTCTGGTCTTCAGACACGGATCTGTGAAAGCTTTCATATGCTGATTCCTCAAGGATAGTGAATCCATCATTTTCTTGGAGTCTTGGAGTCCAATTTTACTGCAAAACGGATAGCTGCCAGAAAGTGAGGTCCGCAATATTGAAATTCTCCTGGAGGCGGTTTTTTAAAACCAAAGAAATAGTTTGTAGTAGATGTTGGACTGTGTAGAATCCCTGACAGGTAGTTGAAAGAGGGAGCCATTTCTATGTGTCTTTAAGCAAAGTATTTATTTGGATAGAAATTCAGAAAGGAGCAGATAGCTTTTCAGTAAATGAAGAGGAAGGAAAGTGGAAGAATATAATTAATCGCATTGTACAAGCTTGTATTCTTTGATCTTAATCCTCTTTCTTCTGGGCCCCAGTCATTTCATTTTCCCAGCTTCAACTACCTGCTGATGGACACCACATCAATAATGTACTTTTTAATCTAAAACCTTTAGTTCACTTTAACTAAAAAGATTGTTAATTGATGACTTGGATTAACCAGGGGAGATGATCATCTAGTCGTTTATTCATACGCAATGCTTAAACAACCAGAATAGTAGTCTACCTGGTATTGATGTTTAATACATAGAATTTTAGGGCATCTCCAAGTTAGTACTTGATAGTTTGAACCCGAATTTAAAAAATTGGGTGCGCAAGTTTCGCACCATCTTATTATCAAGTTATGTTTAACTCGTCAACACGAAATTTTATATTACAAGTAAAAGAACTATGTGGGAACAACTAAAAAGAATATTTCCTGTACCAAATGAACACATATTGTACCAAAGAGGAGTTTCAGACTCCACACAAATATGACGTCCGAGTTGGAAATAGTCGTAAGTTCACAGGATGTTCACAAATAATAAACTCTTTGCTTGCGAAATTTTTCATTTGATAAAAGTAAACGAATAATAAATAAATTATGATCAACATGCTGTAGACATGTTTGGTATATATCGCAACCAAAAATGTATGAGATGAGTTAACTAAGCAAAGAAGAAAATGACATGATGGATGGTTCCATACGTGCCCGATCAGTTGCCCACATGTTGGAGCCCAATTTTACAGCATATAACAGATGGCTGCTAGAAAGTGAAAGAATGTAACCACAAGTCACAGACTTGCACTAACGATCACCCGCCAATATAATTTGCGTAATAATGTGCCAGCTATATCCGGATCATCTACACTTGTTCACACACCCACCTAGCTCCTTGATGGTGGGGGCACGTGGCACCAACACTTTTGACTATGTGCAATCACTTTTGACACGCAGGCTATATATGATAATTGAACATAAGAGATTTGTTTATTCTATATGTGTGGGCTGTTAGAGTATATTTATTTAAAGGAATTTGTTTCATTTGCTTTGAGAATTCAAACGGTCCCTTAAAATATTTTACTTTAAAGATTTCGAATTGTTTGATCCTAACCCTCTTTCTTAATTGCTTTCACAACCCCACCCCCCTGATAAGTGCGTTTTGCGCACTTATTTAAGACCTTTGAACTCGTAATATTTATGTTTTTTATATTTAATTCCTACTTAATTTGATTTTTTATTGTGTTTTAGGAGAAAATTTGGAATAAGAAGGAGTTTGACCAAAAAGAAAGGAAAAATGATCAAAAGAAAGAAAGATATATCAAAAGAAGAAAAGTTTCCAAGTTCGGGGACGAGAATGTAAAGATGATAAAGATTGAGGATGAATTTTGACCCAGATAAAAGTGGAATTTCGATGTGACTATTTCCGAAGAAATTGTAGATCTTTTCGTATATTTTCCATAGGAATTTGAATCACCTTAATCGGATATCGGGAGCAAAGTTATCACTAAAGCGGTAAATTCGGCAGTCTTTGTATATTTAACCATGCGATCGCACGTAGCGATAGCATGGTTCAATCGGCGAATCGTCGATTTTTCCTTTTTCGACATGGACTCCAATTCTTGGGCTTTCTTGCACCTATAAAAAGCTAAAGTCGACCTAAAGCGAGAGAGAGGGCGATGCTGGAGTAGCTTTGGACAGAAAAGTGAAGGCAAATCGAGTTTCAAGCGTGAGGATTTCACAACAAACACCTAATTCATCGTTCGGTTATGGAATTCTTCTCCTTTTCGTATTTTCTTTTTTTTTAATATGTTAGGCTAAGTTTATTGCTGCGTTGAGGTGTAGATGAACCGTTTTATTTGATTGTTATTCATGAATTGTTGAATTGAACCAACAACTTATGTTGGATTTAAGTTTTTAATATTGATCTGCTTTCTTCATATGTTGAGTGCACGCAATTATATGATATTTGTGGTTTAATTTTGAATCGAGATATCTAAATTAAACTAGACATATATTAAAAAGTGGAGTTCGATAAGCGGATAGAGATATACCGCTATGCTACATGTGATCTTTTAATGTTTTCATAAATCATTAATGCGTTCTTGTGTATTTATATTTACCATAGAGATATAGGTAAATTGTGCATAAGAATAGTTCGAATATTACTCGAGAGAGAATATTTGATAAATTTGGAATTCGATCTTTAAATTTAACCAAGTTGTCAATTCGATAATCGAAATAATAATCGGGTAAAATGGGGATTAAAACCTCTACGCCACTTTGCTCATCGATTTTTCTCCAAACAATTTCACAAATTGCTTTCTAGTTTTAGCTTAAATTTTAGCCTTAGTTTTCACATTTAATTTTAGTTGTTATTTGTTAATTTGTTTTTAGTATAAAAATCCCACATTTTTATTAGTTCGGTTAAGGCTAGTAGGAATTAAACGATATACTACGATCATAAGTGGAGTGCGATATCCAGGACTCCGGCAGTCCACTTTATTACATTTGCGATCCGTACACTTGCGGTCGGGTTTTAACATAACACCCCCAAAGTTGTATCACTCCATCTTTAACTCATCATCAACACCAAATGTTATAATATATTCCTTGTTCAATAAAGTGCTAAGACAAAACATCTTGCTTTTGGCAAAGTTAAAGATTCTGAGATTAATTATTGAAAATTGCGTGCATGCTTCCGGGGTTTTTTATTCATAGTTAATGAACACTTGCAATTTTTTTGAAGTAAAGCACCAGTTGGTGCCCTCTTGAGGCTTTTATTGCCTCGAAAAGTTTACATAACCAAGTTCAGTTCCCATTCATTTTCATACATTAGACGTGCAACACACATACTTACAGACTAGCTAGCTAGTCTTTAAAAGTTTAATAAATTATTTTATAAATAACGTAAAAAGTCTCAAGAATTAGTGATGAACATACTAGAATTAATATCGTAAACGATAAACTCACACAATTTCATATCTAGACATCATCTGGAAATGGCTAGAACTTTTACAATGAATTTATTTTTGGAAACAAGTATATAATTAACTCTAAACTCGTTATTAATTTTCTAACCAATCGTATGCAATGCAAGAAGATCGAAATCAAGATTTGCAAATCCGAACAAGTAGCTTACCAAAAGCTGCATAGTGGATTTCCAATATCGCGATTCTATATCTTGTATTGCAAATATAGAATTATTATGCCGAAAGCTTACATGATGAGCTTCAACAGAGTCTTTAATTCTCAATTCAATCAACTTAAAAAAAAAAAAACACCCGGTTGCATGTAGGGCCATCAACTTTGAGGAGCTTGAATTGATTGACAGTTGATGGTAATATATAGCCTAATCATCAATGTCAAAACAGCTGAATACTAGTTTCTCTGTGGAAATACGTTTATGCTGTGAACCAAAAACTCCTTTCCACTAAAGTCAAAATAACATGTTCCTCGTAATTTTGTTGACTTTTAGCAAGCTGTAGATTGAAATTAAGATTCAACAACACAAACAAGATTAACGGGCCGAAAGCAATTAAACTTTAAGAAATTACAGTGTATACATGTAGGAACAGGTGGACTACACGTTTTGCTCGAATGAACCAGAGATGATGACTTTAAGCTGTTCGTTGCCTTCTTCTTCTTGTTCTTCTTGAATAAACTTTAAGAATTTTTACAACAAATTTATTCTCAAAAGCAAGTAAATAAATAATCCTAACCACGCGATTGATATTGTTATCAATCGTACACAATGTACGAAGCTCCAAACCAAGATCCGCAGGTTTGAGCAAGTAGATCATTCCAAGAGCTACACAATGACGTTGAGAATCTTGATTCGTGAACTTATATTGAACGTATGGAATTCTTATGTTGAGAGATCGTAATAAGTCGAATTTAAAAATGCCCCATTTTTGAACTGATTTACATGCAAAATCCTAATCAACATCAAACAACTGACTAATAAATTCCTCCACGTCATTTTTTTTACAAGACCAAGGAGAGTATAGGAGAGGGGAATTGAACTCGATACCTGGGGGTAGGAAAAGAACCCAGATGCCATTAGACCACACGGGTCTTAGCTTCATCATGCCATTTAATTAATATGAAAGATCATAATTGAGTTGAAGGTAAGCATTCCAGGCAATCACCCGAGGCAAAATTCTAGTAAGTCCCCTTTGTGGAAATAATACCAGATACTCATACCATGTAAAAGGAAAGTTCCTTCCCTAGAGTGAAAACAATTGTGAGAAAAGTTGTAGATTGAAAAATACAATAGTATAAACTTTCGGCAATTAGTTTTAATACACACCTGTAGGAACGGGTGGTCTGTTTGTTTACTAGTCTTCAAATGCACCAGATATGACAATTTGAAGATGGTCGTTTCCTATTTCTTCTTGTTCTTCTTGAATATTCTTAGCAGAGTTTCTTAAATCTTCTCTACAATTAAGAACCTCAATCCTCTGCAGCGTCGGAATGTTTCCCAAGTCAGATGGGAGAAGTTTGAGATCCGGGCATGCTCTCAACACCAATATTTCAAGGACGGGGAAATGATCTTCCGAGGTAATATTCCACTCTTCAAACTCTACCCAAACTAGTTTCAAGAATTTAAGTGTCTTGAACTCGTCATCGTTTGTGTTCCATCTTCTTTCCTCAAATTTAACATCTTTTAATTTGAGAATCTTTAAGTGGGGCAATGTCCCAATAGATGACAACAATCCACAACTCAAAGATATAAATGTAATGGAGAGCTTTTTGATATTGGTGGGGAAGTTGATGGCCTTGAATTTAGTTATAGATCCACGGAGGCTACCACGTATGTTAAGAGATACAAGCTGAGTCAAGCAGCTAAGATTAGGAGAGCTCACCTTCCAATTGTTTCCATATTTACATTTTAGTGAAGATTGAAAAAGCATCTGAATCTTTCTTCATCTTCAAAATTTTCAACAATGATACCAGAAAGAGTTTGCAGGCTATTGCTTTGTGATATGTGCAGGTACTTCAAAGGGAAATCTAAATGATCACCCAAATGTAGATGCCTCAACTTAGGCATATTCAATTGGATGTCTTTATATGATGGATTTTCTATGCTAAGAAATTCAAGGTTCATATGATTCTCAAAATCTAGTAACCTCCCAACACATTCCAAGTGCCTCAACTGAACAACGAACTCCAATGTCGAATTTCGATATACTCCACGTTTTGACAACTTCAACACTCGGAGGTGTTTCATACTTGATGTAATGGGAGTAAGATCCACAAAATCCCAAAACAACGAGCGAATATGTAGTCCAAATGGTGTTGAAGCAATATCATATGAACGAGAGCTAATACAAATGTGATGATGTGGCTCACACGTTAACGTTTCCCTGAAAATTAAATGATCGGATTAAAAATTGGATCATCAATATAATCAGATCAACAATCAACATCAACATCAACACAAAACGTCACAAGTTATAAGGAAAAAAAATCGGAAAATAAATCAAAAAGGATGGAAAAGAAATGAACAAGTAATAGAATTTAACTTACTCATTGGCGACCTTCACAATTTTTTCTTTGTCGCCTAATCTCAAGCACATATCACGCATTAGATCATGCATGGTAGAGTTTTGACTCCATTATCTGATCTTCTTTTGGAAACTTGTACCATGTTTCGATTAATTAGCTCAAAGAGGTATTTTTCTGCAATATCCTCTGAGATGTCGTGTTCATTTTTGGGTATTAATCCCTCGGAAACCCATAGATGTAACAACTTTCTCACTTCAACTTCCTTGTCTGCCTCGAACACACCAAGGAAAAGAAAGCATGGCTTCAAATGTGATGGTAAATGCCAGTAACTAAGTTCTAGTATGTCCTGATCTTTGGAAATGTAAGAACTTAAATTTGTTGCAACTTCTTGCCATAAACTCTCTTTCTTATCTTTGTTTGCAAGAATTGCAGCTATCCCGACAACTGCAAGTGGTAGCCCATTACAATTTCTTGCAATTTCTTTTCCAACATCTTGAAGTTCTTGAGGGCAAATTGAATCAGAAAACACCTTCTTTTGCAATAAATCCCAACATTCGTGTGTCGATAGTAAAGGCAGATCATGGATAATAGGTTCATATAAACCTAGCAATACGACATCCTTGTTGCGACTTGTGAATAATATTCTACTTCCATTTCTATCATCTGGAAAGTACCTCTTCAAATCATCCCACACTTCTTTCTTCCATATATCATCCACAACTAGGAGATACCTAGTCTCTTTCAAACTTTTGTGAAGTTGTTCAGCCAACAGATGATCTTCCATGCTCGAGGCTTTATCTTCATTTAGGTCCGATAGAGAACTCAAGATGTCGATCAATAGCTTTCTTTTTTGGTATGTTTGAGAAACAACACACCAAGAACGCCTATCAAAATGTAGGAAAACATTATAGTCATTGTACAAATTTCTTGCTAGAGTTGTCTTACCTAATCCACCCATCCCAATGATAGCGATAATTTGTAAGCGGTTTGGTCCTCCAATAAGATCGATCATAATTTGTCTTCTCATCTCCTCGAAGCCGACGATAATCCCCTCACTCACGGGAATGCTTTCAGCTGAAAGTTGGGATGAAGATACTTCACTAGAACTTTTTGCGGCCTGTACACCTCTGAGGCCCAAATCTTGCTTGAATTTTGTGAGTGAAGCCCGTATGGGATTACTTTTTTCGATGAAACTTTTAAGCCTGAAAGTAAGATACCAAACAGAAACCTGTCCAGCTGCAAAACAGGCAATGATGTATTCAGCTTGGTATGCCAGGTCTAAAAGTTGCATTTCATATTCTTTTAATTCTTCATTCAAGGGCAACTCTGTATCCCTGAGCATCGACCTACACGAATATAGTCTCTCGTGGAGTGATGTAATTTGTTTCTTGACTTCGAGAACGAGATCAGTCTTGTGATTCAATAGATAATTGAGATCATCAAGCAAAGAATCAATTATGTATGTATAACTAGAAGTCAAGTTGGAAGTGGTAAATTCTGGGTGCTCAGAGATCATTTCAAAGTGCTTCTTGATCGTTTCTTCCACCATCTCAAGCTTTAACAACAGTAAATGGAGTTCCAGATCCATTTCCGTAGAGGAGACATGGTTTCTAGTAAAAAAGAAGGAATATATGAACATTCCAGCTTCGTTAGCGGCCGACTCTAACTCTGCCAAAATATTCTTTCTGTTTTCCAGTTCAGCGCACTGCAACGGCGCATCCCGAATAATGATGAGCAGAAAATTGAGTCTGTGGTGAAGGATATTGATTTCACGGGAATGATAATCAGAAGAAAATGAATGACTGGATAGTTTTTCAAGGACGTGGACCAGGAATTCAATGAAGCTTGCAACAATATCAACTATGTCTGTGTTAAGATCGATGTCAGACGAATACTTATGCAGCTTCCGCACCGTGAAGGACTCTCTGATCAGTATCAGAACAGATTCCAGCGAGTCGAAAATATGATCTGCGCTCATATCCTCTTCTTGCAACCTGTAATACTTTGCTTGTATCTCAAGGGCACGGATGTTGCTGTTGTCGCCCAATTTTGCATAATCGATAGCTGCTAGAATGTGAGGTCCGAAGTACTGCATTTTCCCAGATATTGGTCTTGGTCAAGCCCCATTTCAGATTGTGGACTTCCTAGAATCTTTCTCAGGTACTTGAGAGACGGAGCCATTTCTAGCTGTGTTTCAGTAATATTAGTATGCGGATAAAAATTCAGAAAGGAGTAGAGATCTTTTCCGTCACTGAAGAGAAGGAAGAAATAAAATACAATTTTCCAGTAATTTTCATTTTGTTTAATATAATGGCTCAAAAGTCTTAAAGGAGCAGTTGGAATATATTTATATTTAAATGAATTGGTTTGCTTTTAGGATTCGGATGGTCCCTAAAAGATTTTTTTTCCTTAAGTTTTTCGAATTGTTTGATTCTATTCCTCTTTCTTTTGGACTCCAATCTTGTCATTTTCCCTTCTTCAACTACACTGCTGATGGACTATTTACACCAATAATAATATTTTTTTCCTTTTTGAAATCTAAAACCTTTAATTGGTTATAATAAAGAAGATTGTTAATAGACTTGGGCTAATCAGTTAAGATTTTAGACCCATGGTATTTTTAAAATTTTTGTATTGGGACCCATGATTTTTTTAAAAAAAATTAGATCTGATGATTCATTACTGTGCTTTATTCATACTAGTATTTTCTCTCGTGCATTGTACGGGGAGATTTATGGTTAAGTTATAATTTAAAATATGTGTAAAATAAAAATTATAATAACATATTTTTATTTTTTATGGTAAATAGCATAAGAAATAAAATAATAAAACTAAGAACCTGGATCGAAATAATATGTGATATAACATTTTTAAAGGAGATGACGAAGCTATATAAAAGCACATTCGGTCAAAAAATATAAAAGCACATTATTTTGTCCCCGTTTGGTTATAAATTTTTGCTTGATTTTGCGTGATTTAATGGGAGAGATATGGATGAGAGATTTAAAAGGATCACACACGATAATAACACGGATTGGAGGGATAAAGAGTGATTCTGTCAAAAGATTGAGGGTGATAAAGATAGGTATTTGTGTTTGAGTGAGAAATATAAATAAAATATTATTTTTTAATTCTGAAAATTATAAGATTAAGGGGGAAACTGACCTCATTTTATTAAATTATTATTATTATTATTATTAGGTATAAATTAGGTATTATGTATTTGTATTTGAATGGGAAATATAAATAAAATATTATTTTTTAATTCTAAAAATTATAAGATTGAGTGGGAAACTTGACTCATTTTATTAATATATAGATATAGATGCCATGCTTAAACAATATGAATTGTAGTCTACGCGGTCTTAGTGGATCGAACCCGGAAAATTTGGGTGCCTTTGGGCCCATTTCCAAATGGATGTATCAATTGTGAATTTCAGTGCTGGAGAGATATATTCATAAAAATTATGAGCGAGTCCCATATTTTTTCAATTTTCTCTCATTTACCTTATTTTTTCCCACTTTTCTCTTATTATTATTATTATAGTGCAAGGTTCGCGCTATCTTATTAAGTCATGTTTAACTCATCAACACCAAATCTTATATCATAAATAAAAGCATAATAATAATAAAAAAAGTATGATCATGCCAAGGTAAAGGAAGCATGACTTTAAATGCGAGGGTAAATGCCAGTAACTGAGTTCCAGTATATCCTGATCGATCTTTGGAAACATAAGAAGTTAAAAATTGATTGCAACTTCTTCCCATATACCTTTTTCTTTTACCAATGTTTGCAAGAACTGCAGCTATTCCAATCGAATAATCTTTCAAAGTTCAAGAACTAAAATTATAAATCTATACCACTATTAAAAGTGTGAATAGGTGGAGAAATATTTTATACCCATATCGCCTCCACATCTTTCCTAAATTTACAAGTTTATCACGATCTATTATTATTCTTATTTATTCTTTATTAAATGTTTGTAATTATTTTATTATCCTTCAATAATGATAACGATGTTTATGAATGATAACATAAAATTAAACTATTTATCTTCTAATTATTACGAAATTATAACGTCTTTACATATTGTATTTAAGATATGGTTTTTTTTTTTTTATGAATTATCGAAAAAATAAATTTAGGTTATGTGGTTGAAAAACAAAAAAAAATGCATTGTATCTTATATTTGTCTTTTATATAAGAATATATTTCGGATAGATTTTTTGAGAATGCGTATGGTTTTTGTTGTAATATATGATTACAAAGTTAGAAGTATGAGAAAAAATGAAAACAGTATTTGTTTTGAAGAGCATGTTTATTTCAAATGAAAGCTAAAAAAATGTTTAAATATTAAGTTTACAATTATCGAATTATAAAGTTTTCATGATTGTATATTAATATAATTTTCCCTAAGAAATATAAATTTCAATTATAATGAGAACATAAATTTCAATTATGTTATTAATAAATTAATTTACATATAATCTAAATCACACTAACTTATAAAATCATGTGCACGTGCAAGGCAAAAAGTCAAAACAATTAGTCCTCAACATACTAGAGGCGATTTCATACTAGACATTCGTCTCAAATTTGCTAGAGTTTTACAAGGAATTTATTCTCAAAAGCAAGTAAAAAAAATAACCCCGATCGATTTTCTAATCACTCGTATGTGACACCAAGCTCCAAATCAAGATTCAAGCAAATAGACATTCCAATAGCTACACATGCAGTAAAGTTGAGATATCATAATTCCGCAACTTATATTTCACCTTTCAAATTCTTATGCAGATACGTCGAAACCACGTTGAATATGGTCAAAAGATTCTAAAATGCACCACCTTTGACAAATTATATTTACATACACAGTGACCCTTTTTGACATACAAATTAAGCCACCATTGGAAAACTCATACCACGAGCTTTGACATAGTACGTTTTGTTCTCAAGTCCGCGAACCAGAAAATTCGCCGAAATTGAGTCCAAAGAACTCCGTTACATGTCGGCCGAGCCATCAAGGAATCAACTTTGAGGAGCTTGAATTGATAGACAGGTTACAATAGCCTAATCAATATCAAAGCAGTTGAGCAATTTGTGTATTTTTACTGAAAATGAAACCGAATACCTTCATCATGACATGCATTTAACTAAAAACAATGATCATAATAGAAGAACTCCAGATTATCACCTGAGGCAAAATTCCAGCAAGTCACAGCTCAGGGAAACACAAACTCCTTCCCCCTAAAGTAAAAACGAAGTGTTCCCTGTAAGTTTTGTTAACTGTTAACAAGCTGCAGATTGAAAGATTTAATAATGTAAAGAAGAGGAACAGGGTGAAAGTAGTTAAACTTTAAGCCACTACTCTTTCTTCACTTGTCCGTGTCTGCACTTGAGATGATGACTTTAAGCTGTTCATTTCCTGCTTCTTCTTGTTCTTCCCGAATATGCTTAGCGCAGTTTGTTACATCTTCTTCACAATAAAGCACCTCAATGCTCTGCAGTGTTGGAATGTTTCCCAAATCAGAAGGGAGATGTTTTAATTCGAAGCACCCCTTCAACACCAATCTTTCAAGCACGGGAAAATGATCTTCTGATGTGTTCCATTCTTCAAGGATTACCCACTCCAGTTTCAAGAATTTGAGTGTTTGGAATTCATTGTCGTTCGTGTTCCAGCTCATCTCCTCAAATCTAACGTTATCTAATTTGAGAATCTCTAAGTGGGGCAATGTCCCAATGGATGACAACAATCTTCCACTCAAAGCCATCCAAGAAAAGGTAAGCTTTTTGATATGGATGGGAAAGTTAATTGTTGGGGAACTAGGCGCTGCTAATTCCGCCCAAGATCAGTGGGACACAAAAATAATATGCGACTGAGAAAATAATGGACACTAAAATAAGCAAAAATATGGAACACCGAGATTTAACGTGGTTCGGCCAAACTGCCTACGTCCACGGACCCACACCAATATATTTCACTATCTCAAAAATGAGGAGTACAAAAATACCACACTGTATTTTCTCTGCCTACGCAAAGGCTTTATCACTCCACTCACTTTTATCTCTCGTGTATAGCTTCTACACTGAAGCTCTCTCTCTACACAAGATACTCTGTGTTGTTTGGTGGTAAGATGGATACTGAAGCTGCAAACATGTCTCGTATTTATAGGGAAAATTTCCAACAACTCTCTTCAATTGTCAACCACTCTCCATGTCATTTTTCTTCCACCGAGAAAATTTGCATGTCATTTGCCTTCCTTTGTTGACAATTGAATTCAATGAGCCACCTAATTCTTGACTTTCTTTTTCTTCCTTGACAATTGTGGGCATGTCTCCACAAGCCCATTCTTTTTGACTTCATCTCCTACCACCAAACTCACTAACATTAATAGCCTTAAATTTAGCCCCTGTTCCACAGTATATATTAAGAGACACAAGCCGAGTAAGGGAGGCCAAATGTGGAGACCACTCATCGCAACCTCCTCCATATCTACATTTCAGGTTACGGAGTTGGGAAAGACTTCTCAATCTTTCTTCGTCTTCCAAATCAACTATGGTAATACCCGAAAGAGTTTCTAGGCTATGGGCAGGTAAGATGTCCAGTTCCTTCAAAGGGACATCTGAAGGTAACCTCGCAAATGTAGATGCCTCAACTTAGGCATATTCAATTGGGTTTCTCTTAGCCATGAACTTCTTATGCTAAGAAATTCTAGGTTCATATGATTGCTAAAGTTAAATATCTCCCAACACATTCCAAGTGTGTCAAGCTGAATGAGGAACTCCAATGGCGTTCCATCATAAGCTCTGTATGTCATGAGTGCGGCTGTGACAACTTCAAGACCAGTAGGCGTTTCATACTTGAGGTAATGGCGAGAAAGATCCATGAAATAACGAACAACGGCGAATATGTGGTCCGAATAGTCTTGAAGTAGAATCATAAGAATATGAGTCGAACAAAATGTGATGATGTTGTTCATATGTTGAAGATTTCCTAAAAATGATGGGATTAAAAATTGGATTATCAATAACTTGGCATGATCACATCACCAATCAACGATGAAATAAAATGCCACAAATTATTCCTCCCCGCCCAACCAAAAAAAACAGCCCGCTCACACAGACACACACACAAACATAATGGAAAATAAAATGAAAAGAACGAGAAAAGAAATGGAACAAGTCAAAAGTTAAACTTACTCGTCGATCACCTTGATAAAGTTTTCTTTGTCGGCTACTCTCAAACACATATCACGCATTAGATCATGGATGGTACAAGTTTTGACTCCGTTATGCGATCTTCTTTTTGTAACTTTGTATCATGCTCCGATTGATTAGCTCGAACAAATAATCTTCTGCCGTATCCTCTGAGATTTTGTGTTCATTTTTGGATATTAGTCCTTCAGAAACCCATAGTGATAACAACTCTTTCACTGGAATTTCCTTGTCTTCCTCAAACATGCCAAGGTAAAGGAAGCAAGGCTTTAAATGCAATGGCAAATGCCAGTAACTAAGTTCCAATATATCCCGATCCTTGGAAATGTAAGAACTTAAATTGGTTGAGACTTCTTGCCATAAGTTCTTTTTATTATCCACGCTTGCAAGAATTGCAGCTATCCCTACCACCGCAAGCGGTAGCCCCTTACAACCCCACCAAAAAAAGTGTATCACTCCATCTTTAACTCATCATCAACAGCAAATGTTATAATATATTCCTTGTTCAATAAAGTGCTAAGACAAAACATCTTGCTTTTGGCAAAGTTAAAGATTCTGAGATTAATTATTGAAAATTGTGTGCATGCTTCCGGGGTTTTTTATTCATAGTTAAGGAACACTTGCAATTTTTTTGAAGTAAAGAACCAGTTGGTGCGCTCTTGAGGCTGTTATTGCCTCGAAAAGTTTGCATAACCAAGTTCGGTTCCCATTCATTTTCATACATTAGATGCCCAACACACATACTTACAGACTAGCTAGCTAGTCTTTAAAAGTTTAAGAAATTATTTTATAAATAATGTAAAAAGTCGCAAGAATTAGTGATGAAGATACTAGAATTAATATCCTAAACGATAAAGTCACACAATTTCATATCTAGACCATCATCTGGAAATGGCTAGAACTTTTACACAGAATTTATTTTTGAAAACAAGTAAATAATTAACTCTAAACGCGTTATCAATTTTCTAACAAATCGTATGCAATGCAAGAAGCTCAAAATCAAGATTTGCAAATCCGAACAAGTAGCTTACCAAAAGCAACATAGTGGATTTCAAATATCGAGATTCTCTATCTTGTATTGCAAATATATATAGAATTATTATGCCGAAAGCTTACGTGATGAGCTTAAACAGAGTCTTTAATTCTCAATTCAATCAACTTCAAAAAAAAAAAAAAACACCCTGTTGCATGTAGGGCCATCAACTTTGAGTAGCTTGAATTGATTGACAGTTGATGGTAATATATAGCCTAATCATCAATATCAAAACAGCTGAATACTAGTTTCTCTGTGGAAATAGGTTTGTGCTGTGAAACAAAAACTCCTTTCCACTAAAGTCAAAATAACATGTTCTTCGTAATTTTGTTGACTTTTAGCAAGCTGTAGATTGAAATTAAGATTCAACAACACAAACAAGAATAACGGGCCGAAAGCAATTAAACTTTAAGAAATTACAGTGTATACATGTAGGAACAGGTGGACTACACGTTTTGCTCGAATGAACCAGAGATGATGACTTTAAGCTGTTCATTGCCTTCTTCTTCTTGTTCTTCTTGAATAAGCTTTGCAGAGTTTCTCATCTCTTTTGTACAATAAAGCAGCTCAATCCTCCGTAACGTTGGAATGTAACCCAAATCAGAAGCGAAAAGTTGTAGATGAGAGCATTGTCTTAACACCAATTTTTCAAGCATGGGGAAATGATCTTCTGACGTATTCCATTCTTTAAGGACCATCCAATCTAGCTGCAAGAATTTGAGCGCCTGAAACTCATCGTCATTTGTGCTCCATCTTCTTTCCTCAAATTTAACATCATGTAATTTGAGAATCTCCAAGTTCGGCAATCTCCCAATGGATGACAACGATCCACAACTCAAGTGCATACTCCTAAGAGAAAGCTTTTTTATATGAATGGGGAGGTTAATCTCCTCGAGTCTTGTACCATAGGAGCCTTGTATATTAAGAGATGCAAGTTGAGTAAGAGAGCTAAAATCAGGAGAGATCTTCTCCCAACTTTCTCCCCATTTGCATTTCAAACGACAGAGTTGGGAAAGACGTCTCAATCTTTCTTCATCCTCCAAATCAGCTATGGCAACACCTGAAAGATTTTGTAGGCTGTGGGCCTGCGAAAGATCCAATCCCTTCAAAGGGAAAAAAGCTCAACTCGCACATAGATATCTCAACTTAGGCATATTCAATTGGATTTCAGTTTTCAATGAACCTCTAACACTAAGAAATTCTAGGTTCATGTGACTGCTAAAATTTATCAATCTCACACCACATTCAAAGTGCCTCAACTGAACAAGGAACTCCAATGTTGTTCCATCATATACCATGCCACTGCCTGACAGCTTCAAGACCCGAAGATGCTTCATACTCGAGGTAATCAAAGAAAGTTCATCAAAATCACCTAATAGCGAGTGAATGTGTATTCCGACAGGTCTTGAAGTAAAATCATATGAATTAGAGTTGATACAAATGTGATGATGTTGCTCATATGTTGAAGATTCCCTGAAAATGATAGGATTAAAAGTGGATCATCAATAATAACATTCTCACATCAAAGCTCAACACTATGACAAGTTTCCGGAAAAACACAATGGAAAATAAAATCAAAAGGACGGAAAAGAAATGGAAGAAGTCGGAGAATTAACTTACTCATTAATCACCTTCACAAAGTTTTCTTTGTCGCCTAATCGCAAGCACATATCACGCATCAGATCATGCACGATAAAAGTTTTTACTCCATCATCTGATCTTCTTTTAGCAACTTGTACCATGCATCGATTAATTAGTTCTGCTAGATAGTCCTCTGCGACATCCTCTGAGCTTTTGTGTTCAGTTTTCTGAATTAATCCCAAGGAAATCCATAGTGATAACAATGCTTTCACTGGAATTTCCTCGTCTTCCTTGAACATGCCAAGATAAAGAAAGCATGACTTTAAATGTGATGGTAAATGCCAGTAACTTAGTTCTAGGATGTCCTGATTTTTGGAAATGTAAGAAGTTAAATTAATTGCAACTTCTTGCCACGAACTCTCTTCTTTATCAATGTTTGCAAGAACGGCAGCTATTCCCATTACTACAAGTGGTAGGCCCTTACAATTTCTTGCAATTTCCTTTCCAACATCTTGAAGTTCATCTGGGCAAACTGAAACTGGAAACACCGTCTTCTGTAGTAGATCCCAACATTCATGTGCCGATAGTAATGGCAAATCATGAATAATAGGTTCTGATGAACCTTGGAATGCAACATCCTTGTTCCGACTCGTGAATAGTATTCTACTTCCATTTCTATCATCTGGAAAGTACCTCCTCACATCATCCCATACTTCCTTCTTCCATATATCATCTACAACAAGAAAATACCTAGTCCCTTTCAAACTCTTGTAAACACGATCAGCCAGCTGGTGATCTTCCATCTTTGAGATTTTGTCTTTCTTAAGACCAGATATAGAACTCAAAATGTCCATCAACACCTTTCTCTTTTGGTACGCTTGAGAAACAACACACCAACAACGTTTGTCAAAACGAAGGAGAACATTAGAGTCATTGTACAACTTCTTTGCTATAGTTGTCTTACCTAATCCACCCATCCCGATGATAGAGATGATTTGTAACCGGTCCGGTCCTTCAATAAGTTCACTTGCAACTTGTCTTCTGATCTCCTTGAAGCCGACAATAATCTCATCATTATTGATGGGAGCAACTACTTGGGATGAAGGTACTTCATCGGAACTTTCTGCAACTCGTACACCTCTAATGCCAGAATTCAGTGTGAATTTTGTGAGTGAAGTCCGTATGGGATTAGTCATTTGGATGAAACTATGAAGCCTGAAAGCAAGGTACCAAATAGGAACCTCACCAACCGCAAAACAAGCAATGATGTATTCAGCTTGATATGCGAGGTGTGTGAGTTGCATATCACATTCAATCAATTCTTTATTTTGCTGCAACTCTACATCCTTGAGCATTGATCTACATGAAAATAGTTCGTTGTGGAATGTTGTGATTTGATCCTTGACTTCAACAATGAGATTGGGCTTGCCATTCAATAGATGATTGAGATCATCAAGCAAAGAATCGACTTTGTATATTGAAGCAGAAGTCAAGTTTGGAGTTACAAATTTTGGTTGCTGGAAGACCGTGGCATAGTGCTCTTTCATCTTCTCTTCCATCACCTCAAACTTTGATAACATAGCTGAAAGTTCTAGATCCATTTTCGCCATGGTGACATGATCTGTTGTGAAAAAGAAGGAATACAAGAAAATTCCAGCTTCATTGGCTATAGACTCAATCTCTTCCAAAATATTATTTCCTCCTCCAGGTTTACTGCATCAGTACGGTGTATCTTGAAGAAAAACGATAAGAAACTTGAGTCTATCGCGAAGAATATTGATACGACGAGGAATGATAATCCAAGTGCATGGAGTACTTGACGATAATCCTTCAAGGACTTCGACTAGAAATTCAATAAAGCTTCCCAAAATGTCAACTTTTTTAGGAGTCATGTCCGACGAATAACTCTCCAACTTTTGAACTGTGAACAATTCTCTCATCTTTGTCAAAGCAGAGGTCATCACACTTGAGATTATTTTGATATCCTCACTAGTTTGGTTATCAAACCAGGAATCGTCGAGGCTAGTCAATCCATCGCTAATTAATGTGGGATCATTGTTGTTTGAGGCCAATTTTATAGCATAATAGATAGCTGACAAAAAGTGAGGTCCAAAGTATTGAAGTTTTCCTAGAGGAGGGTCATATTTAGCTAGTGCAAGAGCATCTCGACGACTTAGGGTACATGACAGATCTTTGAAAGAGGGAGTCATTTCTAGCCGTTGAACTCAAATAGATGAGAGGGGGCAAATGTCGATTGAATAAATGAAGGTTGGTTCCATGTCGATTGAATCACTTCGTATATCAACTACATAAATAGACGATGTCTTTCTTTTTTCTTTTTTTCTTTTTTTATTTTTATAAAACAAATCTTTCTTAATGCCTTGATAGACATTATTTGTATTATTTATATTTAATTAGAATCGAATTTTAAAAATTCATACAAAACATATCGTGGTACGAAATTTTTTTTAAAAAAAATGGTATTCTTGTCAGTATTGTGTGGTCTTAGAAACCTTTGACCAAATATTTCAATAGGTCTCAATGCTTGTTATATACCGCAGGTGATAGGAAGAACATGTTCTACTTTTCACGTAAATGTTGGTAATGAATTTGGCCATTTTAAAAGCCGCTTCAAAGCATGTTTAGCTACACATTTAAACCACTTTAAATTTAAATTTCTATACCCTTATATTGCCCAAGGGTGTTACTTGAACTTTGGCCTCAAGAGAATCGCAAGTCTTTGGAGAGTGAATGAGTAGAACTGATAAGGTTTGGTTCAAAGGCCCACACGTGTGCCGCCGGCTGGCGGTCGATTGGCTGGCCGAGCAGGGTCGATCGATACTCGACCGCATGCTAGAAAAATAAAAAAGTGTATTTAATTTATTTTGACATTTTAATTAATTCTTCTGAATCAATTAACATGGAAATTAATTGATTATTTTAATTATCAAAATTAAGGTCTACAAAGCCATCCATTAAGTTTGAATGGGCATATTGCGAGTTGTGACTCTTTGAAATGCAACTGTTGGGGTCAAAGGGACATATTTCAGGAGTTGTGACTCTTTGGAATATAATGCACGTTTTCACAGCTTACTTGTCATTAGCATGTGCTTTGGATTTCTTTTATTTATAATGTTTTTAGTTAACACTTTATAAATTAAAATAGTTTATAAACTGTGTATATATATAATATAATATCATTTCATTTCATTTGGGGCGATTAAGGGGAAAAAATAGACTTAGAACTTATTTATAGTAGTTCTTGAAATACGAAAATTCGATTTAATTGATTTTTTTTTAAAAGTAGGGTTAATAATTTAATTTTAATTTAAAAATAAAAAAATAAATTAAAATAAATTAAGAAGGATTATATTGAGATAAATTAATAAATAGCAAATATAACTGGGCTCAATCGAATGAAATATTAATTAGAGATTGAATTATTGGTAAAATAAAAAATTAAAAATCAAAAAACTAAAACTTTTGCAAATAGCTACTGAAAGTTAGCCCTTATTAAACTTCAAGTTGAGGTCTTTGATTTGTATCCCATAAATAAAAGACTTATTATTAACAATAACTCATCATCATTCGTGTTCCAGATTTTCCCCTCAATTTCAACACAACGTAATTTGAGAATTCCTAAGTTGGGCAGTGTCCCAATGGATGACAACAGTGTGCAAGTCAATTCTATGCCGACAAGAGAAAGCTTTTTGATATTAATGGGGAAGTTAATCCTCTCGAATTTGGACGGCTTAGAATTACGATAGCTGCCTCGTATAGTAAGAGAGATAAGTTGAGTAAGAGTGCCAAGATTAGGAGAGCCGTTCCAATATTTGTCGTACTTGCATTTCAAGCGACCAAGATGGGAAAACCGTCTCAATCTTTCTTCGTCCGCCAAATCTTCAATAATAACACGGGAAAGAGTTTGTAGGCTATTTGTTTCTAGTTTAACTCGATATAAAGGAATATATCGTGACCGAAAATATAGATGCCTCAACTTAGGTATATCCAATGGGATGGCACTTTCTAAACAAAGAAATTCTAGGTTCCTGTGACTATTAAAATTTCTTAAATGCCCAGCAGATTCCAAGTGCCTCAACTGAACCAAGAATCGCAATGTTGTTCCATCATATACATGATCTTTTGACAACTTCACGACCCTAAGACGTTTCATACTTGAGGTAATGAACGAAAGATCTGAAAAATTACCCAACAGTGAACGAATATGAAGTCCCACAAGTGTTGAAGTAAAGGCATCAGAATTGGAGTGGATGCAAATGAGCTCATGCTTGTCGAGTACTGAAGATTTCCTGAAAATGATTGGATAAAAAATCAGATTATCATCAGTTGTAATGGCATAACCACATCAAAGGTTGTCAGTGACTAAGACCATAACAAGTTATGAACAAAAGACAGTCGAAAATAAAATTAAAAAAATAAAAAATAAAAAAGAATAAAAAGGAAAAGTTATATAACTGAGTCATAGAATTTAACTTACTCATTGATCATGTTGAGAAATTTTTCTTTTTCTGCTATTCTCAAGCACATATCACGGATTAGATCATGAATGATACATGTTTTTATTCCATTGCCTAGTCTTCTTTTAGCGACTTGTACCATGCTCCTATCAACTAGCTCCATCAGATAATCTTCTGCAACTTCCTCTGGGCTCTTGTCTTCATTTTTGGTATAAATCCATGAGAAACCCATAGCGATGCCAACTTTCTACCTAAAATTTCCTTGTCTTCCTCGAAGGTTCCAAGGGAAAGGAAGCATGACTTTAGACGAGATGGCAAATGCATGTAACTAAGTTCCAATATGTCTTGGCCTTTAAGAATGTAAGAACTCAAGCTGGTTGCAACTTCTTGCCATAAGGTCTCTTCCTTTTTCATGTTTGCAAGAACTGCAGCTATCCCCACTACTGCAAGAGGTAACCCCTTACAATTTGTTGCAATTCTTTTTCCAACATCTTCAAGTTTTGGAGGGCAAATAGAGTTTGGAAAGACCTTTTTCTGCAATAGATCCCAACATTCGTATGTTGATAGTAAAGGAAGATCATGGAAAATAGGTTCTGATGAAACTTGTGACGTGACATCCTTGTTCCGACTGGTGAATAGTATTCTGCTTCCATTTGTGTCATCTGGAAAATACCTCTTCAAATCGTCCCATGCTTCTTTCTCCCAGATATCATCTACAACAAGGAGATACTTTCAAACTTTTGTAAACACGATCAGCCAACTGATAATCTTCCATCTCCAAGATTTGATCTTTATCAAGGGAGGATATAGAACTCAAAATGTCAATCAACAGCTTTCTCTTTTGATATGTTTGAGAAACAACACACCAAGAGCGCCTATCGAAACGACGCAGAACATTGGGAAGATTGAACAATTTTCGCGCTAAAGTTGTCTTTCCTAATCCACCCATCCCAACAATAGAAATAATCTGTAGGCAGACTGGTCCTCCAAGTAGCTGCCTAGCAATTTCTGTTATCTTCTTCTCAAAGCCCACAATAATCTCATCAACCTTTGGAATGCTTCTACCGACAGCTTGGGATGAAGATGCTTCACTGGAACTTTTTCCAACTTGTATCCTTGAATTTTGCTTTGTATTTTTGAGTGAAACGCTTATGGAATTATTCCACTGGATGAAACTAGGAAGCCTGAGAGAAACATACCAAGCAGGAGCCTCTCTAGCCGCAAAACACGCAATAATGTATTCAACTTCATATGCCAGGTCTATGAGTTGCATTTCACATTCTTTCAATTCTTTATTCTGTTGCAACTCTACATTCTTGAGCATCGATCTAGAAGAATGTAGTTCCTGATGGAGTGTTGTAATTTGGTTTAATAGATGATTGAGATCATCAAGCAATGAATCAACGATGTATATTGAAGCAGAAGTCAGGTTTGGACTTGTGATTTTTGGTTGCTGGAATAACGTGGCAGAGTTCTCTTTGAACTTCTCTTCGACCGCATCGAGTTTTGTTAAAAGAACAGAGAGTTCCAGATCCATTTCGGCCATGGTGACTTGATCTGCGGTGAAAAAAAAAGAATACAAGAAAATTCCAACTGCATTAGCTACAGACTCTTTCTCTGCCAAAATATTCTTGCTTTCTTCTTGTACAGTGCACTGGAGTTGTGTATCTCGAAGAAAGACAATCAGAAACTTGAGCCTCTTGCAAAGAACATCGGTTTGACCAATATTCTTTGCAATCCAAGGACACGAAGGACTTGATGATTTTTCAAGAGCATCGACAAGAAATTCAATAAAGCTTGCTACAATATCAACTGTGGTAGGAGTGAGATCCCACGAATATTGGTGCAACTTTTGAATTTGGAAGAACTCTCTAATCTCTGTCAAAAAAGAGGTCATCGCACTTAACATTATTTCAGCATGTGCGAAATCAAACCAGGGATGGAACATATTTCGGTACGGATCAAACCAGCAATCATGAGCTGTCAAAAACTGCAACCCCAGGAGCTGAAGTTCTCCAGGAGAAGGATCTTCATAATCATAAAACAGAAAGATGGCTGGATTATTTAGGATTGTCGACAGAAATCGAAAGGATGGAGCCATTTTTTTGTTGTCTTTCAGCAATCTTTATTTACTGGGATAAAAACTCAGAAGGGAGGAGATGTGTTTTCAGTAACTAAGCAGAAGAATGAGAATGGAAAAAATGTAAAAACAAAATCAATTATTAATGCAATCAACAAACATGGCAGACATGGAATATGATTTATTTCATGTAATAATGACTCAAAAGTCTTGAATGAGCAAGTTGGAGTATATTTTATATTTCAACTTGGCAGACATGGGCCATGGCAGTTTTATTCTTGACTTAGTCCTCTGTTTTTCTGTTTTAATTATACAGTGAACAATATATTCATCTTTCTTGTGGTCCAGTCTTGTAAATTTCCCACCTTGGGCAGTTTATTGTGGGAATCTTTTCCCCAATAATGTACTTTTTAATCTAAACTATTAAATAAATTATAATTAACATAAAATGATGGATGGATCCATATTGATTAAATTTATCAAATCCTGCCATCAACCATCATCCTGTTTACATTAAAACTTCATCTCAATGAATGTCCTTCTGAGCAGAATTAACTTTATCAATTGAACAAACCGATTATGGTTTCGATTGTAGTTTCGTTTTCGTTTCTGTTTCCTCATTTTCCCATCAAGCCGATTATAGTTTCAAATTATTTGTTATTAAACAAGAGCTCAACGAAGCCTTACGGAGGGATGTTTCAATTCTACTCGTCTCTTATTAGCTCACGTTTTGCAGTTCTTATTCTTGTTGTTTTAATATGTATATACTAGTATACCACTTTATCACGGTGAATTCAACCGAAGGATTTGGGAAGAACAAGAAAATGAAGAAGATATGAACAATTTTGTAGATTAGTGGGAGATTTCGAAGAAATTTTGCACGAATTTTGTGGCTTTTAGTTTTGGTGAAGATGGACAGCCATGTGACATTTTTATCTCACAAAGAGAGTCCCCTTAGTCGTGATGACGAGCTTAAACTTTTTTATTGTTTATTTATGTAAAACATCAGTTAAGAAGTTGCGCAAGATGAATATAATGGGAAAGTAATTAAACTTGCTTCACACTTACAAATAAACAAATAAAACTAGAAAAATATTAAAGAGATAGAAGTCACTGATCATCATACAAATCAAACCACTTGTCACATTAATCATTACAAAATTTATGATCACAATTGGCATCCAGGCCTTTATTTTATTTTCACTGTCAACAAGGAAACAAGCAACTTAGGACTAAACAAACACAAGAAGAAGAAAAAGAAACTGATACAACACTGATTTGAGGAAGCACAACAACTCGCAATGAACAGAAATACATTGAACTTCTTTCTTGTCATGTGTTGTAACAGGGAAACTCCTGCCAGGAAAAAGGGCAAAAAAAAAAAAAAAAGGCAAAATGATTAGATAAACAATCGAGAAGTTTTGCTTTATCTAACAGTCAAAAAGTCAGATGGGCAGGGGAGATGCTCTGTTTACGGGTCAGCCAAAGGGCTGGAGATGATGATCATAAGCAGTTCGTTTCCTGCTTCTTCTTGTTCTTTGTGCAAATCCATAGCAGAATTTCTGAGATCCTCATGGTAATTGTTAGACACCTCAATCATCTGGGGCGTCAGAATGTATCCCGACTCAGAAGGGAGAAGTTTGAGAGACGTGCAACTTCTCAACACCTAATGCTCAACAGCTCAAGCACAGGGAAATGATCTACTGAGATATTCCACACTTGAATTTCTACATAATGTAGTTTCAAGAATTTGAGCTTCTGAAACTCACCGTTGTTTGTGTTCCATCTCCTTTCCATAAATTCAGCATCATATATTCTGAGAATCTCTAAGTGGGCAATTTTCCTGTGGATGACCACAATCTACAACTCAAATCAATCTACAATTTTCCTGTGGATGACCACATTTGATACGGATGGGGAAATTAATCGCCTTTTTTTCAGTATATCTCTAGGTCCCACATATATTAAGAAATATAAGCTCAGTAAGGAAGATCAAATTAGGAGAGTACTCTTTCCAACTTTTTGCATATTTGCATTTGAGGTGACGGAGATGGGAAAAGCATCTCAATCTTTCTTTGTCTTCCAAATTTTGTATAGTATGAGACATATGCAGGTACTTCAAATGAAAATATGAATAAAAACTATGCAGACGTTAGATGTTTCCGATAGTTTTCCCATGGGACGAACTTCGAATTCGTCTTCCAAATTTTGTATAATGATATCATGTATTTAGTTTAATAACTAAGCCCAATTTCCGCTTACGAAACATGTCATGTACTTCGTTTCTACATATAAAGAAAATGAACATTGTTAAAGCAATTGTTCAATTGCAGCTACCCAAAGCCAATTATGCACTCCACTCTTTCAAGCCTGCTCCTGCTTGTAGTCTCAAGAATTAATTTGAGTTTCTTGAACTCATCATTGCTTGTGCTCCATGTCGTTTAGGACACGTAACATTTAATAATTTGAGAACACCCGGAAAAACTTTAAGGACGTAATTGGGAATTTTTAGAACATATTGTCCTTAATTTAAAAGTCCAGAAACTAATGTTGTAAATAAAGTAAAAAGGTATCGGACGTACTAGAATATTCTAAATGATAACTGAGATTATTTTATAATAAGACCTTAATCTCGTGGAAATAGAGAAAAAATTCTAGTACTCCTGAAGTACCAAACGCTCAGTACTCCAAGCCAATGAAAACTGTTCATTTACACATAGAGAATCATATTATTTATTAAATTGTAGCCTCCTATGTGCGAGTGGGGTAGCTCTCATTGGTTTGGATTACCGAATTGAATATTCAAAGAATACTATAATTTTTCCCTGGAAATGCCGAAATGGCTAGATCGAGAATTTATTTGGAGTAAATAAATAACCGTAAACATTTCATTCAATAAATAAATAAATAAATAAATATCCCTAAACGTGTGATGTCACAAGAAACTCGAAACCAAGAATCGTGATTCCGTAAATTATATTGCAAATTTGGAATTTTTATGTCAAAACATCAAAACCACTTCAAATTTGACGAATTATATCACCATGGTTGGAAAGTTGTCAATTCCGTCAACTTGAATTTTGCCGAAATTAAGTCCAAATCACTCGGTTGCAGGTACCAGGCCGTTAACTCTGAGGATCGAGCTTGAATTGATTTACATTGACAGGTAATTTCCTCATTGATATCGATTATACATGTACCAAGAGGTGGGGGTGAAAGCGGTTCAGGCGGTATTAAAGCTAACCGAACCAAATACACCACTTTTTACGATTTGGTTCGATTTTAAACCACGATTTGTGCATCGATAAATGAAACGCCTCGAAACTAGAATCTAAAGTTTGGACAAAGTGAGAGACCGAAAGAAAGAATTCTCAATTCTCAATTAATTTGAAAAATAAAGCATTCTAAAGTATTGTAATTTAAAGATGTTATCCAACCCTGTTACAGTCCCGACTTGAACAATCTCTTGACGGAGTCTTTTCACATTGCACTAGGGGCGGCACATGCAAAGCATGTGCATTACTGTCTTTTATGTATACATATGTTTTAGCGTGTTACTATATATATACTATATATTATAATAAACGTTCATCCAAGGATAACCAACAAAGAACGAGATGAGTAATAATCTAATAAACTACTACATAGGTATAGTAGAGATATACAATGAGATGGTGAAAACCTATACGACTTAATTAGCAGCAATATTTTTTAAATAATAATAATAATTCGATTCCTGAACTGCGTGCTACTTTGCTGCAACATATATATATATACACACAAAAAGCGAATTTTGAAATTAGACTTAAAGCACCATGCATTATTTTTTAAAAAAATAAAAAATATAAAAGGAAAACTCAAGCCCAAAATTTGCAATCAAATACTCTGGGAAACATATATGCACGTTGCTTATAGGATGAAAAATTAATATTAAAGCAATAAGACCAAAAAGGGATGAGATTTAAAATGTCATAGAAAAATACTTGCAGTTATTTATTATATATTGATGCTAAATTTCTTAGTTTAGTTAAAGTTTTCATTTGCATGATTGTCTTTGAAGTAGTTCATATTTTTTCAATGAAGCACAGAACACTCTTTTTTTTTTTTTTTTTTTTTCCTCAAGAACAAAATTGTGCATGTTGAAACAATTAGCAAAGAAATCAGTCTTTGTAATTAAGAATTGGAGAAGCTAAGCTGTGTGTTTTTGTTTCTTTCTAATTATTATTCTCAACATGGAATATATGTTTACAAGTTGTAGATTGGAAAACAAGATGAACAATTCAGGGGATATAAGTCACTGATCATCATATATATATATATATATATATATATATATATATATATCAAACCATTTGTCACATTAATCATTACAAAATTGACGATCATGCACAATTGGCATACAAAAATCCTGCCAGGAAAAAAGGGAAAGCAAAAATGATTAGATAAGCAATAGGGAAGTTTTCCGGTCTCTTAACAGTTAAAAAAGTCAGATGGGTGGTTTTAACTTACACGTACGAAGAGGTGCTCTGTTTACCAGTCAAGCCAAGTGCCGGAGACGATGATTTTAAGGAGTTCATTCCCCGCTTCATCTTGTTTCTTTATCAAATCCATGGCAGAATTTCGCAGATTCTTGTTACAATGATTCACCTCAATCTTCTGCAGCGTCGGAATGTAACCCAACTCAGAAGGGAGAGGTTTTGGAGTATGGCATCTTTTCAACACCAAATGCTCGAGCACAGGGAAATGGTCTTCTAAGGTATTCCACTCTCCCATGTATACCTCTTCTAGTTTCAAGAATTTGAGTTTCTGTAACTCGCCATCGTTCGTGTTCCATCCCCCTTCCGGTTCCCCGATATGAAGCTTATGTAGTTTTAGAATCTCCAAGTGCGGCAATGTCCCAATGGATGACAACAATTCACAATTCAAATCCATGGATGAAATGGACAGCTTTTTGATATGGATGGGGAAGTTAATCGCCTTTGGTTTAGTAGATAGTGAGCTGCCACGTATATTAAGAGATACAAGCTCAGTAAGGAAGATCAAATTAGCAGACCGGTGCTCCACCCAATTTTTTATATATGTGCATTTGATGCGACGGAGATGGGAAAAGCACCTCAATCTTTCTTCATCTTCCAAATTTGTTATAACCACACCACAAAGAGTTTGTAGGCTATTGGTTTGAGACATGTGCAGGTACTTCAAAGGAAAACGTGAATAAAAATTAGTAGCTCCTCTATACAAATGTAGATGTCTTAACTTAGGCATATTTAGTTGGATGTCTCCTGTTGATAGTTCTTGTCCCATGCGAAGAACTTCAAGGTTCATGTGACTCACAGAATTTGATAAACTCCTATGAGATTTCACAGAATTTGAAAAACACCCATGAGATTCCAAGTACCTCAATTGACCCAGGGATTTTAATGTCCTCTCATTAAATGATTTTGGAAACTTCAAGACCCTAAGGCGTTTCATACTCGAGGTGGCAGAGAAAAATGGAGTGCTTTCGTCTAAAAATGATCGAAAATGCCGCCCGATTAGCCTTGATCTAAAATCAGATGAACCAAAGCGGAAGCAGATGTGGTGATGTTGCCCAAATGTTGAAAATCCGCTGTTGCATTCATGAGTAACAACAGCAACATCATTACATAAAAAAACAATAATAATAACTATCAACATTACCAGAAAATGTCCCAAGTTATCAACAAAACATAATAAAAAATAAAAAGAAATAGAACAAGTTAGAGAGTTTATCTTACTCGTTGATTATCGTGAGAAACTTTTCTTTCTCGGCCAATCTCACGCACATATCACGGATCAGATCATGCATAGTACAAGTTTTGACTCCATTGTCTGATCTTCTTACAGTGACTTGTACCATGCTCCTGTTAATTAACTCCATTAGATAATCCTCAGCAGTATCCTCTAGGTCTTTGTGCTCATTTTTAGGTATAAATCCATTAGAAACCCATAGTGAGAACAACTTCCTAGCTGGGATTTCCTCATCTTCCTTGAACACGCCAAGGTAAAGGAAGCATGGCTTTAGATGAGATGGCAAATGAGTGTAAGAAAGTTCCAGTATGTCCACCCTTTTGGAAAGGTAAGAGCTTAAGCTTGTGGCAACTTCTTGCCATAAGCTCTCATTCTTTATATTTGCAAGAATTGCAGCTATCCCAACAACTGCAAGCGGTAGCCCATTACAATCTCTTGCAATTTTCTTTCCAACGTCTTCAAACTCTGGAGGGCAAATAGAATTTGGGAACACCTTTTTCTGCAATAAATCCCAACTCTCGTCCACTGATAGTAATGGAAGTTCATGGATAATAGGTTCGAGTGAAGTTTCCAATGCAACATCCTTGTTCCGACTAGTAAATAGTACTCTACTTCCATTTTTATCATCGGGGAAGTACCTCTTTAAATCATAGTCCCATGCTTCTTTCTTCCATATGTCATCCACGATAAGGAGATACCTATTCCCTTTCAAGCTCTTATAGACACAATCGGCCAACTCATGATCTTCCATTTTCAAGAGTTCATCTTCCCCAAGTGTAGAGGTAGAACTCAAGATGTCAATCAGTAGCTTAGCCTTTTGATATGTTTGAGAAACAACACACCAAGAACGCCTATCAAAATGTCGAATGATATTGGAATCATTATACAATCTTTTTGCTAAAGTTGTCTTACCTAATCCACCCATTCCAATGATAGAGATAATTTGCAAGTTCTTTGGCCCTCCACAAAGTTGTTCTACAATTTGTTTTCTCGTCTCTTTGAAACCCACGATAATTTCATCAACAGCGAGATTGCTTTTGGCGTCAACTTGGGATGAAGACACTACACTGGAACGTTCTGCTACTGGTAAACCTCTTAATCTTGATTTTAGCGGGAATTTTGTGAGTGAATCTTCTATGGGATTACTCTTTTCGATCAAACTATGAAGCCTAAAAGCAAGATACCAAACAGGAATCTCTTCCGCTACAAAACACGCAATAAGATATTCAACTTGATATGCCAGATCTATGAGTTGCATTTCACATTCTTTCAATTCTTTATCCTGTAGCAACTCTATATCCCTGAGCATTGATCTACATGAATATAGTTTCTCATAGAGTGTTGTAACTTCATCCTTCACTTCAACAAAGAGATTAGTGTTGTGGTGTAGTAGATGATTGAGATCATCAAGCAAAGAATCAACGAGATACATTGAAGTAGAAGTCAAGTCTGGAGTTGTAATCTTTGGCTTCTGGACGACCTTGGCACATTGCTCTTTGATATTTTCCTCGGCCACATCGAGCTTTGATAATAGAGCGGAGAGTTCCAGTTCAACTTCGCTCATAGTGACGCGATCTGTGGTGAAAAAGAAGGTACACAAGAAAATTCCAACTTGGTCGGCTATGGGCAAAATCGCTACCAAAATATTCTCAATTTCTTCCAGATCTGGGCATTGGAATGGTGTATCGCCAAGAATGGCAAGCAGAAACGTGAGTTTGTTGCACAATCTATTGATTTCTGTAGGAATAATAATCCAAGAACATGAAGGACTTGATGATTTTTCAAGAGCATCCACCAAAAACTCAATAAATCCTGCCATAACATCAACTTTATTATCATTAGGAGCCTTGTCACCCAAACACCGGTGCAGCTTTTGGACTGCAAAGACCACTCTAAACTCTGGCAGAAAAGAAGCCATTGCGTTCAACAATTTTTTTCTTGCACTTTTTGATGGGTGAGACCAGAGATCACGAGCTAATTCCTCAAATGTAGACAATCCATTTCTAAATGTGGCATCACTGCGATTGGAGGTCGATTTTACGGCGTATTGGATAGCTGCTAAAAAGTGACGTCCGTAGTACTGAAGCTCTCCAGGAGGAGACAGTTCTTGGTCATCATAAAAAAGCCTATGTGAGTGTTTTAGAATCTTTGATAGATAGTCGGAAGAGAAAGCCATCCCCTTTGGTCTTTCAGTAATATTTATTTGGCTCAAGACTCTTGTGTTGTGTTTTTAGTAAGTCCACAGAAGATTGAGAGTGGAAGAATATTTCCACAAGTCGAAGAAAATGAGTCCAATGGTGTTTAGGGTTTTGAGCTTGGATCTGAAAGAGGATGAAGTTAGAAGATGATGGGTCACAGCTGTAAGTCAAGATGCAAGGACGTGTTTGGCTTGTGGAAGTGCTGTTTTGCCAAAACACGTTTTCAGCATTACAAATGGATTTTTTTTATTCATTTTGCAAATTCTAAACATTAAGAAACTATACAATTGATTATAACAAAAATTATCTGGTGTCAGACGAAGTGCACTTATGGTGTACAAGTAATGGCGTATCGTGTATGATATCACGATTGTCTTCACATCACGTTAAGTCTGTAATATAGTGCACCGGTGAAATAGAGATAATTTTGTTGATTATAAACCATTTTTATGATTGATGCGGATGAATAACTAAGCGTGTAGTGATTCTTCCTCTTCAAAGGAGAAGAAAAATTAAAATAATAAAAGATAATAATAATAATAATAATAATAATAATAATAATAATAATAATAATAATAATAACTAAGCGTGTAGTAAATAAAATATAAGGTATCATTATTTGTGGATGCCAATTTCAGAGCATAACAGATAAGTGCTAAAAAGTGAGGTCCAATATACTGATGTTCTCCAGGAGGCGGTTCGTTGGAATCGAACAAATTCAGTAGATCATTGAGTTTCATTGACAGATATCCGAAAGAGGGAGCCATTTTTCAATAATATTTATTTGGATAAAAACTCATATGGGAGGAGAAAATATAAGACTGGAAGAAAATATGCTCCCTCAGTCTTTGCTAGAGTTATTAATGGAGTCATTTTTCAATAATATTCATTATGTGCAACTTGCTGTAGTAAATAAAATTATATTAGAACTATTCGCTAAACAAAGAGGAAAATGATGGTATTTTTTAAATAAAAGGAAAAATAATGCTGGATGACTCCATATTGATTAAATTAATCAATGCCTGCAATTAGCAACCATTATTTCTACACTAACTAAATGAATTGGTTTTGTTTTTAGGTGACAAGTTGGAGTGTTTTGATTGGAACCTTAATGTCATTTTTTGTATTTTGATGCAAGATTCCTTGCAATTTAGAAACAACAAAAAGATAAGTCCAGAGAGCAGGTGACCTTTTATTTGTGGAACAATTAGAGAGGAAAGGAACTTGATATTATCATACTAAAAGATTTTGTTGATTTTATTTGACTTCATTTTTTTGGGGGCTTAATGAAATAATAAACAAAGCATGCCCTGAAAAAGATCTATATATATAAAAATAGAAGTCTCTTTTCAAATAAAAGAGGTCAATATATTCTCCCTCTTTTTCATTTGTATTATTTTTAATTTTTTACTTTTTTTCGATTGATTAGATCATTTTTTTATTTACATTTTTTTATTTTTCCAGCTCACTAGATTAAATAAAACTCTACTTATTCATGTTTATCCTAAATCTAATATAATCGTAATTTCAATTCATTAATTATGCAATTAGATTTATTTGTAGATACATTTCCATACAATTCAAAAATTATTCAATTAAAATTTGAATTATAAGACAAGATATGATAGATTTGAATTAAAAAAAATCTGATTTTTTTACCCATTATTTTTTCATATAATTTTTAAATTATTTATTAAATACCTAGTTCAATTCAAAATCTGATTTGAATTATGGTATACCATATCATAATATGATCCATATATACAATCTCCATTTCTTAATATTCAATTTTATCAAATCCTAATTTCTTTGAAATTTCAATTTTGTTATATATATTAATTAGATATTTAATTTTATTTCTTAATAATAGTATGATTAAATTTTGTCTAAAATACTCTCGTGATTCCTGTGCATCGGGAGTAAAGCTAGACTAGTTTTATTTTAAACCTGTCGAATTGTTAGAACCGCCCGTTTATGTCTCTTTTTCCTTTCTCCAATTTTTTTTTAGCATCTGAACTCGACAACCTGTGGATGGAACCTTTTAACCCATCATGTATTTGTTTAGCATCAAATCATTAGTTAATTATAATTCAAAATTTTGGTAATGAGTTCCAGCTAAGCTCACCAACTTTCTTACGGACCATATTAATTTTTTAGTTGAATAATATTATTCATCGCTAATCCTCGTACGGCCTCTTTATTATTATTATTATTTTGAGTGTTGATCTTCACACCCACCATTTTAATCCTTACACCCACATTTTTTTTCAATTTTTTTAAATTCCAATTTTACCCTCACGTGATAAAAGGTCGGTGGGTGTGGGGAGGAATTTTGGATGCTCGGCCGAGGACGGCCGAGCATCCAAAAATGGGCTCGGCCATAAAATAAAATAAAAAATAAATAAAAAAAATTAAATTATTCGAAAAATAGAAAAACGCTGATTTCGCTATCTAAACGCGCTCGAATGGCCAAAATCCACCATACATCACCCCAAAGGAGTGAGTTCACTGTATGGCGTCATTTACCCCAAATCGGTATATTATTTGTCCAAAACGAAATTCGGACACTAAATCTGCAAAATACGATTTCGTCCCGCTCGATCTAACTCATACATCATATGTTCGTTCCCAAATCAAAAAATAATATCAAAAAAAATATTAATTACATTATAAATCAATCAATTTTAAAAAAAAAAAAAACATTTTGGATGCTCGGCCGTCCTCGGCCGAGCATCCAAAATTCCTCCCCACACCCACCGACCTTTTATCACGTGAGGGTAAAATTGGAATTTAAAAAAATTGAAAAAAAATGTGGGTGTAAGGATTAAAATGGTGGGTGTGAAGATCAACACTCTATTATTTTTTTTTGGTAGTGGAATCCTCGAAAGTTCAAGCATAGGATAGGAATTTTTTTTTATTAACGTCAGACATTATGTACAAGAGAGGGGACATAAAGCCAAACCTCCCCAAAAAGAAATAAAATGATTAAGAGTTTGCATGGGCCCTTCCTCTATCAAAAAGATGTTCCAAAGGTAATGTAAGAAAGCTCAATGTTGAACATATGTCATTTTACGGTGTCAATTTCTTCCACGTGTCACCTTCCCCCTAAATGAAGGGGGTCCGCACCAACCTTAACCAATATCTACGCTTCACATAACATATTGGCACCTTACGGTATCAATATGTTGACACCTTACGGTATCAATATGTTGGCATTGGAACGGGAGCGTGTAAGAAAGATCCCAAAAATTATTAAACAAGTAACGGACACGCAAAATAATGAGACTAGAAAAAGAAAGAAAATGATATGACGGTGAGAGAGATGCATGGGAAAGGCATTTCAATCTCTCGTCGTCTTCCAAATTTTGTATAACAATAACGGAAAGAGTCGGAAGGCTATTGGTGTGTAAATAAAGAATTACTTCAAGGTTCATGAGACCTTTCACACTCGAGGTGATGGAATAAAGATCCTTGAAATCATGCACCCCAAAATAAACGAGCAGTTGGAGTATATTTCTATGCTTGGGAAAGAAACTCCTCTTTTCTAAGCGATAATCAAAATTGCTCAAACAGACTTGCTCTATGCAGTTAAGAAGCATATATATATCATGTACAGGTATACTTAGTTTAGCTTCTACTTTCTATATATAAAAAAGATGAATTTTAACAATTTCGAGATGCAGAGATGTTTCATACTCGAGGCAATGGAATAAAGGTCCTTGAAATCACCCAACAATGTACTCCAATCGGTCTTGACGTAAAATCATAAGAAATGGGGATGATACAAATGTGCTTGTGTAGTGAAAGGCTGTAAAGCCACTTGCAAGAAAAAAAATTTTGGAAAAGTCAAAAATGAAGGCTGCCAACTTTGTCCTCCACCGCCTGGCGCCGATTAAGTTGAACAAAAAGACAAGAAAAATCAAGAATGGATTGCTACCTACCATTACCCACCGTCAAACATTTATCTATAAATAGGCAATCCCATGTCTTGAATTTCTATCCCACAAACGAGAGATAGAGAGAAATAGAGAGAAAAATTAGAAAGAGAAAGATAGTGAGTTTCTCCTAAATTTTTCAAGTGTTATTCACTTAATTCATGTAGTGTGTTTTCCTATTATAAGAGAGGTTATCGCCAATCGTACTCTCCTTATATTGAGAGAAAGTTGTTGTAATCCTTTGTCGATAGTGAAACTTCATCAGCCTACGCTGTGGTTTTTTACCCCTAATTAATTTGGGGTTTCCACGTAAAATCTGGCTTATTTTTCTCATTTATATTTCAGATTGTAATTGTCTGGGGCCCACAACCGATCCTAACAAGTGGTATCGAGCTTTGGTTGTGATTTTCATTAAATTCTTAGTATGCCTGTAGTTTTGCAGCATAGACTGATCTTCCACATCGTAAAGCGATTTTTGAGAAAATCACTAGATCTATAGCCGAGTTCGTGCTAAGATCGAGATCCGATTAGTGGAAAAGAGGCACCTATAAAAATGGCGACTTAAATATGAAATAGAAATTCAATGGGAATAATTTCTCATTGTGGAAAAATGAGAATAAAAGCAGCGATTGAAAAGATAACCGTCAGCATGCAATTGGAGAAAGGCCTGACGATATCATTGATGATAAATGGAGGCGAGATGGATGGCAATGCTATTGCTAATCTACATCTAGCACTATTAGCCAACGGAGTATTGTCAAGTGTAGCGGAGAAAAAGACTGAAAAGAGATTTGGGATACTCTCACAAAATTGTACGAGGCCAAATTACTACACAACAAGATCTTCTTGAAGAGGAAGTTATACACCCCTTCGGATGATGGAGTCAATTTCGGTGGCGAACTACATCAACACCCTGAACACTCTATTTTCACTCACAACAATGGGACATAATATAGAGCGGGTGAACGTCTTTGAAATTCTACTTCAAAGTCTACGATTCAGTATGATCAACTCATCATCAATTTGACCAACAATTTGGAGATACTAGTCTTTGATGATATTGCAACTTGATGGTTCTTGAAGAAGAAAGTCGGGCATAAAAATAAAGAAGATGCACTGGGGAGCTCCACAGTAGAAGCTCTAATGGTGACGCAGAGGTAGATCAATCCAACGCGGGCTCCAGTGGGAGTCAAAATCGAGAGTAGATCAAAGTCGAAGTAAGAAAAATGTCAAGTGTCATCACCGGCAAAAGGGGCACTACAAAAGGGAGTGTCGGGCACCAAGAAGATTGAGGAAGCAAAAGGAAAACGGCCGAGACATCAAATGCTCGTTGTGTGCGAATACATCGGATGAGGGCGAGATATTATACAAATGGGCTAAACGCAGTTGTTGAAGGTAGAAGAAGGTTCACCGAGCGTGTGGCTTTTGGATTCGAGCTACATGGCATATGACCTCTAGAGAGAATGGTTCCACCAATATGAACCTATCTCGGGAGGATCTGTGTTTATGGGTAACGATCATGCCTTGGAGATTGCCGGGTATTGGTACCATCAAATTGGTGATGTATGATGGCAATCGCTCGCACCATCCGTGAGGTACGACATGTGAAAGGTTCAAGAAAATCTATTGTCACCGGGACAATTAGATAGTATTGGGTGTAAGTCTGCCATGTTCGAGAGCGGGATCATGAAGATTGTTAAAGCGCTTGTGGTGATGAAAGCGTAAAAGATAGCAAATACTACATGCTCAAAGCGAAACACAACAAGAAGGAGAAGCGTCAAGCTGCGACGGTGAATTCGGAGAAGGCGTGGCGATGATGTGGCAACCGTAAACTTGGCCACATGCGAGCGAGGTTTGAAAATTCTCGGAAAGAAAGCTTCTTCCAGGGCTCAAAAGGTATCTTTACCATTTTGTGAGCATTGTGTTACTAGTAAGCAAAGACAGATTGAAATTCGTGCCAGCTTCAAATCAAGCAGAAGTAAAGCTATACTTGAGTTGGTTCACTCGGACGTTTGGCAACGCAGGTTGTGTCCCTAGAGGTGCCGATACTTTGTATCATTTATTGACGACATTCCAGGAGATGTTGGGTGTATCCAATTAGAAAGAAGTCGATGTGTTTGAAGTTTTCAAAATCTTCAAGCGCGGGTTGAACTTGAATCGAGAAAAAGATCAAGTGTTTGAGGACACAATGGAGGAGAATATATCGGCGATGAATTTGATAACTTCAAACAAGAAAGGTATCAAAAGGCAATTTACGGGTGGCACACACTCCACAACAAAATGGAGTAGCAGAGCGGATGAGCAGAACCTTGTTAGAAAGGACAAGAGCAATGTTGAAGCTGCCAGGGTCGGGCTAAATCATTTTGGGCTTCAAGCGATTAAGATCGCCGTTATGTGATCAATCGGTCACCATCAACCGCACTGATCTAAAGACTCCTATGGAGATGTGGACTGAAGCCACCGGTGATTATTCTCGCTTGCATCGTTTGGAAGTTCACAGATGCTATGTACAACGCCCAAGAAACATCGAAGTTGGATTCAAATCCAGAAATGCATTTTCTTGGGGTATCTTTGATGGTGTTAAGGGGTATACTGTGGGATCCCACTTGCCCATAAGGTTATAATCGGCGAGGACGTTGTATTTGCGAGAAGATAAGGTGCAAAGTGATGATAGCATTTCAAAGGATAAACCAGAGACTCACGTAGTTCAAGTTGAAGATCAACTAGAACAAGAAGTTCTAGATTCTTGAGCAAGTGCGAGCACGAAGAACAAGAGCAAGTGAGCTTGTGACTCCACAAGTTAGGACGGTCAATCCTTCGGGAGAGAAGAGGACCACTGGCACTCAGTTATATTATGGAGGGTAACATTGCATCGTCTACTAACAGAGGATGGGGAGCCATCAACTTTCATGGAGGCTATAAAGAGTCAAGATGTTTCTCTGTGGATGCGACAATGCAAGAAGAAGTGGAAGCTCTTCATAAAAATAAAACTTAGGATCTTGTTCCACTACCACATGGAAGGAAAGCCATCGGAAATAAATGGGTCTACAAGATCAAACGAGATGGCAATGACCAAGTGGAGCGATATCGTGCTGGGATTGGTGGTGAAAAGGATTTGCTCGTAAAGAAGGTATTGATTTCAACGAAATATTTTCTCCTGTTGTTCGATGACAGCGATTGAGTGGTTTTGGCGATGTGTGCTACATTTGATTTGTACTTGGAGCGAGCTTGGATGTGAAAACCGCATTTCTTCATGGAGAACTTGAAGAAGAAATTTATATGCTCCAACCAGATGGTTTGAAGAAAAAGGAAAAGAGAACTTGGTTTGTAGGTTGAACAAATCTCTATACGGTCTCAACAGGCGCCGAGATGTTGGTATAAGAGATTTGATTCCCTTCATCATGAGCCTTGGATACAACAGTTGAATGCAGATCCTTGTGTCTATAACAAGAGATTTGGTGATGGTGATTTCATTATTTTCATTGTTGTGTTGATCGACATGTTGGTAGCGAGCCCCAACAAAGATCGTATTACAATTGAAGGCTCAATTGGCTATGGAGTTTGAAATGAAGGACTTGGGACCAAGCAAACAAGATTCTAGGGATGCAAATTACTGAGGCGAAATAATAGGAAGATTTGGCTTTCTCGAAGAATTACTTGAAGAAAATCTTGCGGCGCTTCAATATGCAAGATTGTAAGCCAATCTCTACCCCTCTTCCTATTAATTTCAAGTTATCCTCAAGTATGAGTCCTAGCAAAGAAGCCGGAGAGGATTGAGATGTCTCGAAGTGCGATGCATCGCTAGTGGGTAGTTTAATGTTCGCCATGGTTTGTACAAGGCGGACATTGCACAAGCAAAGGGGAGTGGTTAGTCGGTACATGGCGAATCCTGGTAGAGAGCATTGGAATATCAGTGAAGAGGATCCCGAGATATATCAAGGGTACCTCAGATCTTTGCATTATGTTATGGAGGATCGACTTTATTGTCGAGGCTATGTTGATTCGGATTACGCAGGTGATCTTGATAAAAGCAAATCCACCACAGGTTATGTGTTTACTCTTCTTTGGAGGAGCGATGAGTTGGGTTTCGAACCGCAGCTATCGTGGCTACGCCAACGTCAGCGGCGCACGCGGCAGCTACACAAGCCAAAGAAAGAGGCAATATGGTTGCAAATGTTATTGGAAGAGCTTGAGCACAAACATGAAGATTACTCTATTTTGTGGCGATCGAGCGCTTTGCATTTGGCAAAGAATCCAAAGATTTCATTCAAGGACTAAACACATTCGGGTTCAAAAGATCACTTTGTTCGTGAGAAGGTGGGAAGAAGGAAGTGTGGATATTGAAAATCCATACGAAAGACAACCTAGCGGATATGTTTACAAAGCAGTCAACAATGACAAGTTTGTATTGTGTCGATCCTCTATTGGCACTAGCGAAGCGTAGCGCGATGGATATGGCAAACGAGAAAGGAGAGAAGGATTACTACAAAAGTGGCTTTAAGTGGAGAATGAAAGGGTAAAGCCACTTGCAAGAAAAAAATTTTTGGAAAAGTCAAATGAAGGTGCCAACTGTCCTCCACCGCCTTTGGCTAGATTAAGTTGAACAAAAAGACAAGAAAATCAAGAATGGATTGCTACCTACCATTACCCAATCAAACATTTATCTATAAATAGGCAATCCCATGTCTTGAATTTCTATCCCACAAACGAGAGATAGAGAGAAATAGAGAGAAAAATTAGAGAGAAAGATAGAGTTTCTCCTAAATTTTTCGTGTTATTTCCTTAATTTGTGAGGGTGTGTTTTCTCCTATTATAAGAGAGAGGTTATCGTCAATTGTACTCTCCTTATATTAGAGAGAAGTTGTTGTAATCCTTTTGTCGATAGTGAAATCCTTCTACCGTTTGCACGTGGTTTTTACCCCGAATTAATTTGGGGGTTTTCCACGTAAAATCTGGTGTTTCTTATTTTTCTCATTTATATTTCAGTTGTAATTGTGTGTCCAGTTCCACAACCGATCCTAACATGTAGCTCATATATTATATGTAGAAAATCTCTGAAAATTACTGACAGGATTCAAAATTGGATCATCAGTAACAATGTAATCCCATCAACAATTATTGTAACAACAACAATAAACATTACTGATAAGTGCTAGAAAAGCACTTAAATAACTCTTCTATTTAACGTATTTGTGTGTTTTATTAGTATTATATGTTTATTTTTATGTGTTTTCCTTTTATTGTGTGTTTAGAGTTACAAGAAATCAAAAGGAGCCAAAATGGATAAAAACGGAGCGAAAACGAAACTTGGGACCGAAATACAAGCAAATTCAAAGATGGAGGGCCTGCGATGCAATTTTATGAAAAGTTGTTTTTACAATTTTTCTTATGCCAATATCAAAGAATATCAAAAGAGGATCTCCACATTTTTGTCGAATCCCAAATCGGAGTTTCCTAGTGAAAGTTATGGTCATTTGAAGAGAAAGGACAAAGCGTAAAAAATCAGCAGCTCGAATTTATTGTCGCAGTTCAGTAATTTGACCATAACTTTTGCTACAAAATTCGGATTGACCTACACTTTATATTGTTGAAAAGGACACTCAGAGGGCTACAACTTTGATGTTGACGTCTTCAAATGATTCGGATTATATCATGGTCAAAAATGGGCAAAATTGAGAGTGATGTGAATTGAGGATTTCTTTGGCCATGTTTTGGTAGAAAAATCATAACTTTCTATTAAAATATCCAAAAGAGGAAATTCCAATTGCACAATTCAGCCAAGATGCTTACCTATACCATGATACAATATTGGAACTAATGGAGCAATTTAAGATCATGATTTGGTAGTTACCAATTAGTGGAATCATAATGGAATAGTTGTATAATTTTTTATCATATTTTCTTGTGAAATTTTGCCTATAAATAGAGGCATTTGTAAGGAAGGAAAGACACAACTTAGTAGAAGAGAATTAGCTAGTAGTTCTCTCCAACTTTCTCTCCAATAAAATTTTCTTCTTCATTTGTTCTTAGTTTTAGTTTGAAGCTCTTAGCTTTCCATATTCCTAATGGATCAATTCTTCTAAGTTCTCTTTTCCCTTTTATTTCTCTATTTATTTCTTAGTATTTATTTACTTGTTTATTATATTTTGCATAATCTATCATATAGTGGTGGTGATACAAGGCGAACACTCGCTAAAAAGTATGAAACCCCGCAAATATGAGTAGTTAGAATTTTCTATCTAGTTCGAGGGGGACATTGTGTTCAACTAACATGTTGTTATCTTTTCTAACTCTTTACTAACGTTTTATCTATTCCTCTACTTCAATTTGTTGATTTGTTATGCTTGTAAACCCCTTTTTGAGTTTATGTGATTATTGCATTCACTTTGGCCAATTGAATCAATTAATCTTTAAATTCAAATTACTTGCTAGGATTGAAACTTTTGATCCGTAATTGTCATTAGATTCCAATCCAAAGTAGCAAATGAATATCGTGCATATTTATAAACAAATCAACTTAGATGCATTAATTCGAGCTTGTGAAATTATTCATCTAATTCAACTCATTCTTCTCGTTCATTTCATACTAGCTTTGCATTAAATCCTAAGAGCTTGTTTAGGGTTATCCAATAGCTAGATGTTAAGTTAAAGAGCGTACTTTTAACTTAATATACTTAAGGAAGAATTCGTTAATCAGAGCTTCTCGGTTAATTGAGAGTTGATAAATTGAAGAAGGAATAGTAACACGTTGCATGGGAAAGATAAACACAAGTTGTTGACACAACCGAACCCAGGAACTAGATATTTATTTCAATTGTTTTATTTGATCTTATCTTTTGTCATTTGAATTTCATTCAACTTCACAAACCCCCCTTTCTATATTAATTGATAAAGACAACTAGATTAAGACTGCCTCTCTTGGGTTCGACTCCTTACTTACCACTTCTACATTAATTTGTAGTTTTGAAACCTAGTAAGGAAATAAAACAAACTTTGGTGCGACAACACCCAATTACCACAATACCACTTAATGATTGCAAAATAACCCCCCCAAAATTTTTTTTTAAATTTATTTATTAAGTAGTTCTCAAGAAAATGGGAGGAGATATGTTTTATGTGAGGGAATCATGTAATCACAATTCAACAACTCGGTGAAATTTTCGTTTTTATAGAGAAGATTATGAGCAAATCATTCTTGACAGGTTGCCTCGATAATAATAATAATAAATACACAGATTTTGAGTGATAATTTGTATCTTTTGTATTTCACTATTTCTCCTTGAATTGTTCAATATAATATTACAATAAGAGCACCAGTTAATTAACTTCTATATAGACATGGTGCCTTACATGTTAAATAGAAAAAATGACAGGTGGTCCTAGGGAAGTTCTAATACAGTTACATCATGAGACATCCACTAAGTGTTAACAATGACTCCAAGTAGAATGATGCATACTAAGCAGGCCCAATATCCACAGTCTCACACGTGGCCCAATAATGTTACCAACGCATCAGCCCACTAGAATCTTCCTCTTGTGTCTTCTGTATTCGAGCACCCCTTCTCGGACAAACTAAACAACCTACTCTGTTAGTGTACTCTCATTTCCTCATTTTTGTTCTTCCTCAATTTTCTTAGCAGCATTTCTTGCACATGGTCCACAATTATGCACTTTAATCCTCTCCGTCGATATTCTCTATATTGCATTTTAAGCAACGGAGACGGGAAAAGCATCTCAATCTTTCTTCGTCTTCCAAATTGTGTATAAAGACAATGAACAGAGTAGAAGCAATTAAACTTAATCTGCATAAAACTAAAACTAGAAAAATATATAGAAGCCATTGTTTACATCAGATGTTTCACCAAGAGTCACATTATGATCTATTCTCTGTCACCCTTTTTATTTTGCAATTGGCAATAAGGCCTTCGCTTTATTTCTGGCTGGAAAAAAAAATGAAAAATGAAAACTTAGTACCCAAAAAAAAATGTGGCTTGACAATGAATAATACAATACATAAATAGTTAGAAAAAGTTTTTCTATAAACTATGAAAAACTTTTGAAAAGACTTTCATCTGAGATGATGACTTGAAGTTGTTCATTTCCTGCTTCTTCTTGTTCTTCCTCGATATGCTTAGCGGAGTTTCTCAGCCTTTCCATACCACCATACACTTCAATTCTCTGCAGCGTCGGAATGTATCCCAATTCAGAAGGGAGAAGTCTTAAGGGATAGCATCGTATCAACACCAATTGCTCCAGCGAAGGGAAATGATCTAATGCAATATTCCACTCTCGAAGGCCTACGAAACTTAGTCTCAAGTATTTGAGTTTCTGGAACTCATCATAGTTCGTATTCCAACTCATTTCCTCAAATGTAACAAAATGTAATTTCAGAATCTCTAAGTGTTGCAATGTCCCAATGGATGACAATGATCCACAAGCAAAATTAATACTCAAAAGTGTAAGCTTTATTATATGCAAGGGGAAGTTAATGGCCTTCAATGCAATATTGTGGCAACGTATATTAAGAGATACAAGCTGAGTAAGGGAGCTAAGATCAAGATAGTCTTCATTCCAACTCTCTCCATAGTTGAATTTCAAGTAACGAAGATTGGAAAAGGATCTCAATCTTTCCTCCTGTTCCAAATCATCTATCTTTATTCCAGAAAGAGTTTGTAGGCTAGTTGTTTGTGAAATATTAAGGTAGTTGAAAGGGAGGACGATATATGGAAATTTACCCAAATATAGATGTCTCAACTTCGGCATATTCAATAGGACTTGTCCGAATGGATCACCAATGCTAAGAAATTCAAGCTCCGTGTGACTCCTAATATTGGGCAAACTCTTATCACACTCCAAGTGCCTCAAACATTGATGACTTCAAGATTCGGAGACGTTTCATGCTCGAGGTAATGGGAGACCGCTTTGAAAACAACGATCGAATACATAGTCCAACCAGGTTTGAAATAAAATCATGTAAATCGGACCGGATACACATGTGGTGATGTTGCTCAATTGTTGAAAATTCACTGAGAGATTCAAGTTTAGATCGCCGGTTAGCATAATTGCATCCACATTTGAAGTAAACCATCAACATTAACATAAAATGTCACAAGTTATAAACAAAAAATATTATAAAATTAATAAAATCGAAAGGACGAAAAATAAATGGAACAAGTTAGAGGATTTATCTTACTCCTTGATCACCTTGAGAAAGTTTTCTTCGTTGGCGAGTCTCACACACATATCACGTATCAGATCATGCATAGTGAAAGTTTTGACTCGATTGTCTGATCTTCTTTTGGTGACTTGTACCATGCTACGGTTAATTAGCTGCAACAAATAATCCTCTGCAACATCCTCTAAGATCTTATCTTCATTTTTTGGTACAAACCCCTGAGAAACCCATAGTGATAACAACTGCCTAGCTCGAATTTCCTCATCTTCCCCGAACATGGCAAGGTAAAGGAAGCATGGCTTTAGATGAGATGGTAAATGCTCATAAGAAAGTTCTAGTATGTCATGGTCTTTAGAAACATAAGAACTTAAATTGATTGCGCGCAACATTTTTCCATGAGCTCACTTTCTTATCCATGTTTGCAAGAACGGTAGCTATCCCAACTACCACAAGCGGTAGCCCCTTGCAATTACTTGCAATTTCCTTTCCAATATTTTCAAGTTCTTGAGGGCAGTAAGAATTCGGAAAGACCTTTCTCTGCAATAAATCCCAACATTCCTCGGCACATAGTAACGGGAGATCATGGATAATAGGTTCAAATGAATCTTGCAAGGCGACATCCTTGTTCCAACTGGTGAATAGTATTCTACTTCCATTTCTGTCATCTAGAAAGCATCTCTTCAAATCATCCCATGCTTCTTTCTCCCATATATCATCCACAACAATGAGATACCTGGTCCATTTCAAGCTTTTGTGAACACTATCAGCCAAATGATGATCTTCCATCTTGGAGAGTTCTTTTTTGTTAAGGGAAGATATAGAAGTCAAGATGTCAATCAGGAGCTTTCTCTTTTCATATGAATTGGAAACAGCACACCAAGAACGCTTGTCAAAACGATGGAGCACATTGGAATCATTGTACAACTTTATTACCAAAGTTGTATTGCCTATTCCACCCATCCCAATGATAGAGATAATTTGTAGGCGACCTGGTCCTCCAAGAAGGTGGTTGGCAATTTCTCTTTTTTGCTTCTCGAAGCCCACAATAATCTCATCAGTCATGAGAATGCTTTTAGGCACAACTTGAGATAAAACTTCATAAGTATTTTCTGCAACTTGTACACCTCTGATGTTTGAAATGGGCTTGATATTTGCACGTAAATCTTGTATGGATAAACTCTTCCAGATGAAATTGGGAAGCCTTATAGCAAGATACCAAACAGGAATTTCTTCAGTCATAAAACATGCAATTATATATTCAGCTTGATATGCGAGATCTATGAGTTGCATTTCATGACATTCAATCAATTCTTTATTCTTGTGCAACTCTATATCTCTTAGCATCGATCTAGACGAATATAGTATTTTGTGGAGTGTTGTAATTTGGCCCTCCACTTCAATAGTGATATCAACCTTGTTATTCAATAGATGATTGAGATCATCAAGTAAAGAATCAATGATGTATATTGAAGCAGAAGTCAAGTTCGGAGTCGTAGATTTTTTATGCTCGAAGACCTCAATCATAACACAATGCTCTTTGATTTTTTCTTCCAAAGCTTTGATAACAAAAGAGAAAGTTCCAGATCAATTTTCGTCGCAGTGATGTCATCTGCAGTGAAAAAGAGGGAATGCAAGAAAATTCCAGTTTCGTTGGCTATAGACTGGATCTCTACTGAGATATTATTGCTTTCTTCTAGTTGAGTGCATCTAAATGGAGTATCCCGAAGAAAAACAATCAGAAACTGGAGTCCCTTGCGAAGATTATTGATTTGATGAGGAATGATAATACAAGAACATGAAGTATTTGATGATAATGCTTCAAGGACGTCGACCAGAAAATTTATAAAGCTTTCCACCACGTCGACTGTTGTATCGGAGGAATATTGGTGGATCTTTTGAATTGTGAACAACTCTTTGATCCCTATCAGAGAAGCGGCATCAAGTTTAGTAAGTGTTCCTTGTAACGCTCAAATGGCATATTCGCTGCATATGAATCATCAAGCCCAATTATAAATGCAACGCTCAATATGGCGTCTTTGTTTCTTGAGGACCATTTTAGAGCATAAGCTCCCAAGTATTGAAGTTTTTCAGGAGGCGGCGGCGGTTCTCCATGGAACACATAGTAAGCTAAATCGGTTAGAATATCATTTACATATTTGAAAGAGGGAGTCATTTACCTGGACAAAAACTCAAATAGAAGCGAAGAGATATGTAAGTGGAGGATGTAATCACAATGAGCAAACTTTAAGATATTGCAAGAAGACTTGTTCCAAAGTATTGAAGGATGATGGGGAAGAGAGAAGTAGAGAGAATATGACTATTTTGATTGAAAAGAAAACAGAAGACGTGTAACGAAAAAAAAGAGGAAAAAGTGAAAAAATGGGAGAGGTGTAGAAATAAATTTAAAAATAATAATAACAAAGTAGTAGAGAATGTAAAGTTAGATATGAGAATATAGAAGTGGCACGAGAATTTATATAAAAAAAGTGAGAAAATGGGAAAAAATGAGGAAACTGAAAAAAAAAAAAAAGAAGAAATGGTGAGATTCACAATTTTTTTCCCTCTCACCTCTCTCCACCATATGAGATGCCCAATTAAGGCGTGCAATGGAGATGCTCTCATGAGTCTGCTAACTCTTGATTTCCCCGTTCGCGGACAGAGCTCCATTTTTCTACACCATGTCAAGCTTTTAATGTGTTGTGAGCCATGTGAGATTCCTTATCAACGGTGGAAAAAACGTTTTCTGTCGGACCCCATTGATTTTTCAATTGCCAACTGATGACTTCCATTTTTCTATTTTATTATTTCTTCCGTCCCACAAAAATAAATTTGGTTATTATTTTAATTTATCCCACAAAGATATTTTTGTTTCTTATTGAATTATTAATTTTCTTATATATCTTTATTTAATATTCATTATTATTAACAAAATAAAATTATTAAAGTGTAAAAATTAGTAAATTAAAAAATATTTTAATTGATACTTTAAAAAAACATATTTTAGGAAAATATTCATAAGTTTTACTTTCCCAATAATATTAATTAATTTTTTTTAAGTGTGAAAAAAAAATCAACACGTTTATCTTTATGAGAGGGAGAGAGTATTATTTTCATTTTTATTTTTTGGGGTGGCACTGGCACAAACCAATTTAGAAAGCTTAGTATGCTCCCTAATATTTGTAAATTATCAATTAATTGATTCTCGTCGTGAATAATTATATAATCAGTGAATGACTATTATATTCGCAATCCTAGATCTGTATCTATAAATAAAGACATTTGGCCCTCATAATGATACACACAATTTTATGATTTTCTTTCCAATTTTTCTCCATTTATATTTATATTCTCTTTTTTTTCTTCTAATTTATAACACGTTATCAGCATAAAACATTCAATAATTTTTTTCACTTTTATATCCCTCTTTGTCCGTAGTAGAGATTCTAATAGAAATTCTTCCATGAAAACCTTTTTTTCCAAATCTTTTCTTTTATCGCTTGGACCTTAATTAAAGAGAAGAGGGAAAAAATAAAAATAAAAATAAAATAAAAATAATGAAAAAACTAAAAATAAAAATAAAAAATAAAAAAAGAAAAGGAGATTGATGGGCCCTTGGCAGCCACGTTTTCCCGCTCAAATCCTTTGAATCTTTTTCTTGAATCGGTCAAATCCTTTGAATCTAAAAAGGGTGAATGGGAGTAACTTTTAATGATTTTTAATGGATTTTAATGTGAAAGAAGAGAGAGAATGAGTAAAGGTGAGTGGTTGAGATTTATGGATGTGATGAGATATGTGGATGTGATTGATTTAGGAGAGAGAAAAAAATGGAAAAAAGTGGCAAAAAGTGATAAAAAGTGATAAAATTTGATAAAAGTTACTCCCATTCGGCCTTTAAATCCTTTTGACCAAAAGATCTTGATTTGCACCAACTGATCCCTTTCTTTTTTTCTTTTCTACATAAATTCGGCCCCATTTTTTGTTTTTGGTACAAATTAGGAATCATAAGAGTGGGGTGTGATATCTCGAATTCAAAATAAACGGGTAAGAGATGCCTTATCACTAAATCAAATCATTAGACTTAGGTCCCTTTCGTTAATTCTTATATTTGGGAAGTTTTATATCTTGTACGTATCACAATTGAGCCTTTCGATTCTGTTGTTTGTTTTTCTTATTTTTTTTTATTAATCAAAATTTTGTATAAATATCTTTGTAATTTGATTTCTAATATTATCATATATAAATAATATATATAATGAACATGAAATCAATTTAACAAGTCAAATAATTTATCAATTTAGGCCTTGTTCTATTTGGTGTTAACCAAATCCGCACGCAATTCCGTATACCTCATACTCATTTTCAACCACACACACATTTCCCAAAATAATATTAACCATACATTTTTACACGGAATACCGCGAGGAACAACTAAACCCCCAATCAAACAAGGCCTTAATGATGGATGGTTCCATATTGACTAAATTTTTCAATGCCTGCTACCAACAACCGTTATTTTCATTCTCATATATTAAATTAAAATGAATATTGGTATTGTTCTTAAATGACAAACACTTCGTTTCAATGCATGTCGTTTTGTATACAATATATATATTCCTTGTTCACACTAGAACATACAAAGATATATAGAGCCTCTTGCTCTTGCTAAAGATTTTGAGCTTATTGAAAATTGCCTACCAGCCTTGTTCGTTGTGAAATGTGTCAAATAAATGCCGCAAGTGTACGGGTCGAACAAGTAGTAAAATGGATTTTTGAGTCCAAATATCGATCCCACAAGGACTTGATTTAACTACCAAAATTATCAATTTTATACTCTATTTGAAAAGACAATTCAAGGTTGCTTTGTTTTTTCAATGAAAATAAGTTCTACAAATTAAATATAAAAACTAAATAATATCTAACTAACAAGAATTAATATTACAAATATAAATAAACAAAGATGGGAATTATGAGACTTGGGACTTACAATTTCACCACTTTGATCCCTCTAGTACGTTATTGGATTCAATAGTGATTTTATTGTCATTAACGATCAATTTACTAAATCAATTATTTATATCTCTCGATAATAAATAAATCTATTCTATTAGGCCAATTTATTTATCTCTAAATAAATTCATATCAACCCTCTAGAATGCATTCCAACAATAATTCAAATAGGTTACGTCGAAACTTCACCTAAGATCGCACTAACCACAAGTTTATCTCTAAATCTCATCTAAATTAGTGTTCTATGTTGTTTATTCTAATTTATGTTTTCATTTCTCAAATCCAACACAAACCAATTTATAATTTATCAATTGATCAAAAAGATAAATTTATAAGCTTAACAACATAAAAATTAACGACAAATCAATCATGTAATATTAAATCTAATAACAAAATACTAGAGTTCACAAAGAGGATTCATTGTTGGTCCAAGTATAGAAAATTAGCTACACATAAATTTAAATACAAGAGTTTCAATAGAGAAAATAAAGAGATACATAACCAGATTTTTAAGGGTAGAAACAAGTATTTGGCCTCCGGTGTTATCTCCCTTCCTGTGCTCCTCAATTGTGTATGTGTTCAATTCTCTCCACTCGTATTTATCTCTCAATTTTCTTGTGTTGAAAGTCTTGCATGTGCTCCCTCCAACTCTCTGTGCATATGCTATATGTTCATCGCAAATTCACTCTGCTTCCCCCTCTCTCTTCTACGTAACTCCCTTTCATATATAACATCCACGTTTTATTCTCCAAAATGCAAGTCAAAAGAAGAAAAAGAGGTGTGATGATTATGTCCTAATGATGTGCCATGATGATGTTTTTCTTTTCTTTTTCTCTTTGTCTCCACTAAAGACTTGCTCCATCATTATCTCCACTCCAAAATATTCCCACTAGCCATTGATTTCACGAGCCAATTTATCATCCGAAATGCCAATACAGAGAAATGTTGTAGAAGTATTGTAGAAGTCGCTTTCAGAACTCCTAACACAAAAGAAATAATAACCAGAAAAATATATAAAAACATAATAAAAACATTATCAAAATGCGAGAATTAAAACATTAAAAATATAACTTATCAAGCCTATAAAAATAACCAATTCGGGATTATAAATGGACACTAACGTACAAATCATCCATGTAGGTATACAGTTGAAGAAATTATCTTCAAAATATTTTATCAAATATTAATAAACGAAAGAATCAAGCAATAAAATAATAAATTTAACAAAGAAGAAAATCGTATTAAACAAACACTGTGTTTATGCATACAATAATGACTCATGTCCCAAATTAATGAGCAGTAGTTGGAGTATATTTTTTCTTCTTCGGTTTTTTTTTTTTTTGGACATGAATTGGTTCTGTTTTTACCTTTCAGACGTCAGGTTTGAATATTTCGATTGAGCAAACATGACTGTTCTACTTGGAACATTTAACAAATTGACCCAGTGAATAGTGATGGAACCTTTCACCAATTATGCATTTTTTTAAAAAAAAATCTAAAATCTCTAATTTACTCCAAATTGTTAATTAAAATGATGGGTACGGTTTTTGAATAAAAATAAAATGATGGGTGGTTCCGTATTAATTAAACTTATCAACGCCAGCCTGCAACGTAACTAACAATGCATGTCGTTTTGTATGAAATATATATTCCTTGTTCATACTAGAGATTAAGCCTCTTGCTTTCTGTAAAGTTAAAGATTATGCGTTGTAATTAGTGAAAATTGCTTACCTAATTAAAAGGATCCATTCTTCTTGTCTGAAAATCCGATGGAAACTGAGACAAAACGAGATAATGAAATGTCGATTATAAGTTCTTTCTGAAAAAGCACTGCTCCTTCTCCACATGCATTTCTTTATCAGGTCGATTATTGTTTCAAACTATGTAATTGTGCATCAAACTATTTGCACATCATGCATTACATAATTAAATCTCTTACAGAAACTATTAAAAACAAAAAATAAAAATAAATAAATAAATAAAGGAGCTATATATCTGTAAGTAACCCATCGCCATGATGTGTTACAAATGGATTATTATTTGATTCATTTAGCAAATTGTAGACATTACCAAGCTGTTCAATTCATTATAAACCATTTTTCTGATTGATGCCGATGCCAAGGAATAAACTAAGCATGTAATGAATAAAAATGCGCGGTAAATAAATTAATATTCTAGCTAGTTTAACTGATTGAGTACTGGATTAAAAAGTTACCAACTGAATTCACAATATAATTGAAGCACTTGGAGCATGGTTATCTTTCAACACAAAGCAAAGTCTTGACATTGGTTAAGGGAGAAGCTGTGTATTTTGGTTTCTTTCTAATTCTTGACATTACATTCAAAACTTGAAAGAGCTTGGAAATGTTGTCCCAAGTTTGGACACAAAATTAAGCCTATATATCACTAAAAGATCTTTATTTAACTTAAAGCAAGCAAGCAAGAAGCATATTATTTACTTAATTTACATAACTAAGTTCGATTTCCAATAATTTAATTAAGCTCGAACTGACTTGCTCTATGCAGTGACGCAGCACATCATGTTAAAGCAATTTAACTTAATTCACGCGTACAATGCTAAAACTAGAAAAATGTATACAAGTCATTGTTTATGCAGATTCAACCACGCAGATACCAATTATTAATTTTAGCATTACTGACAAGAAGAAGGAAAAGGGACAAGTGATGTAGTACTTAACACCAGGAGAAGAAAAAGAAGCAGCAAATGCAACATCAGTGACACAAGAATATAATCGACTATTGGAAGCACTCTTTGTCTGTTTGGTCCTTCCAGTGAGTGCCATATATGATAACATGAAGCAGTTCATTTCCTTCTTCCTCTTGTTCTTCCTTGATATGCTTAGCAGAATTTCTGACACTTTTTCCACAACGATCCACTTCAATCTTCTGCAACGTTGGAATGTAGCCCAACTCGGAAGGGAGTAAATCGAGGCCCTTGCAATTGCTCAACACCAGTTGTTCAAGTGCGGGGAAATGATCATCCGAGGTATTCCATTCCTTCAAGCGTACGTAGTTTAGTCTCAAGAACTTCAGTGTCTGGAACTCTTTGTCGTTCGTATTCCACCTCTTTTCCTCAAATCTAACACCATCTAATTTGAGAATCTCTAAACGGGGCAGCATCCCAATTGATGACAACAATCCGCAGCTCAAATCTGCCAAAGAAATAGAAAGCTTTTGGATGTGGATGGGCCAGTTAATCGTCTTGCATTCAGTCGAGAATGGGATAGATATGTTAAGAGATACAAGCTGAGTAAGAGAACTCAGATCAAGAGAGGATTCCTCCCAATTTTCCTCATATTGGCATTTCAAGCGACAAAGATGGGAAAAGCATCTAAATCTTTCTTCATCTTCCAAATTCTGTATAAGGATACCGGAAAGAGATTGTAGGCTATTGGTGTGTGTGATATCCAGCTTCCTCAATGGCACATATCCACCCAAATGTAGATGCCTCAACTTAGGCATATTCAGTTGGATATGCCTTTCCGGTGGTGTTATGCTAAGAAATTCAAGATTCGTGTGACTCCTAAAATTCAATAAATCCCAAGCACAGTCCAAGTGCCTCAACTGGACTAGGAATTTCAATGCCGTACCGTCACAATATTCCTCGTGATCTGATATCTTTAACACCCTAAGGCGTTTCAAGATCGAGGTAATATTAGGAGAAAGATCCAACAAGTCACTCAACGAACTAATATGTAGTTCAATTGATCTTGAAGTTAAACCATACCAATCATAATATGTACAAATGTGCTGCTGCTGCACATCTGTTGAAAATTCCCTGAAAGTGACGGAATAATAAATTGGATCATCATTGGTCTAAGCACAATGACCGTAAAAACAATTGTCACTAATAACAACCACAAGAAGTAATCAAAAAAATATCTTATCAAATAAATAATAAAAATGTAATCAACAAAATGTCACAAGCTATCCAAAAAAAAAAAAAAACACATAACGAAAATAAACCCAAAATGAGGAAAAGATATAAAATCAGAGAATTTCACTTACTTGCAATCAAGAAAGTTTTCTTTGCCAGCCAACCGCACGCACATATCATGTATCAAATCGTGCATGGTAAAAGTTTTGACTCCATCGTCGGATCTCCTTTTGCTGACTTGTACCATACTTCGATTAATTAACTCCAGCAAATAATCCTCTGCAACATCTTCTGGGATCTTGTGTTCATTTTTGGGAATGAATCCATGAGAAACCCACAGCGATAACAACCGCCTAACTGGAATTTCCTCATCTTCCCCGAACACACTAAGATAAAGGAAGCATGGCTTTAGATGAGATGGTAAATGCTTGTAAGAAAGTTCTAGTATGTCCCTGTCTTTGGAAATGTAAGAAGTCAAATTGTTTGCAATGTCTTGCCATACGATCGCTTTCTTATCCATATTTGAAAGAATTGCAGCTATCCCGACTACCGAAAGTGGTAGCCCTTTACAGTTTCTTGCAATTTCCTTTCCAACATTTTGAAGTTCTTGAGGGCAAACAGAATTCGGAAACACCTTCTTCTGCAATAAATCCCAACATTCGTCTGCTGACAGTAAAGAAAGATCATGGACAATCGGTTCAGATGAAATTTGCAATGCAACATCTTTGTTCCGACTGGTGAACAGGATTCTACTTCCATTTGTATCATTAGGAAAGTACCTCTTCAAATCGTAATCCCATACTTCATTCTTCCATATATCATCTAAAACAAGAAGGTACCTAGTCCCTTTCAAACTCTTGTAAACACGATCAGCCAACTCGTGATCTTTCATACTTGAGATTTCATTTCGATTACATCCAGATACAGAACTCAGAACATCAATTAGGAGCTTTCTCTTATCATATGTTTGGGAAACAATACACCAAGCACGATGGTCAAAACGAAGGAGAGCATTGGAATGATTGTACAGTTTTCTTGCTAAAGTTGTCTTACCTAATCCACCCATCCCAATAATAAAAATAATTTGTAGGGTGTCTGGTCCTCCAAAAAGCTGGTGTGCAAGTTTTCTTGTCGTGTCCTCAAAGCCCATGATAATCTCATCAACCATGGGAATGCTTTTAGCGGCAGCTCTGGATGAAGATATTTCAATGGAACTTTCTGCAAGTTGTATGCTTCTAATGCTTGGATTTAGCTTGATTTCGGCGAGTGAAACCCGTAGGGGAATACTCCTCTTAATGAAATAAGAAAGCTTTAAAGCAAGATACCAAATAGGAACCTCTCCAATTGGAAAACAGGAAATGATATATTCAACTTCATATGACATGTCTATGAGTTGTGTTTCATATTGAATCAATTCTTTGTTTCCGTGCAACTCCATGTCCCTGAGCATTGATCTAGATGAATATAGTTCCTCATGGAGTGTTGCAATTTGGTCCTTCACTTCAACAAAGAGAGTGATGTTCTGATTCAAAAGATAAGTGAGATCAGTGAGCAAAGAATCAACGACAAATAGTGAAGCAGGAGACCGGTATGGAGTAGTGAATTTTTGCTGCTCGAAGAGTGTGACACAGTGCCCTTTGATCTTTTCTTCGACCATCTCGAACTTTGATAACAGAAGAGAAAGTTCCACCTCCACTGTCATCATGGTGACGTGATTTGTGGTGAAGAAGAAGGAATACAAGAACATTCCAGCTTCATTGGTTATAGACTCCATCTCTGCCAAAATATTCTTGATTTCCTCTACGTCAGTGCATTGGAACGGTGCATCTCGAACAATAGCAAGCAGAAACTTCAATTTCTTGCACAGATAATCAATTTGGCTTGGAATGATAATCCAAGAACAGAAAGTACTTGATGATAATCCTTCAAGGACGTCGATCAAAAATTCAATAAAGCTTATCACAATATTGACCGCCTTAGGAGTGACCCCTGACGAGTATTGATGCGGCTGTGGAACTGCAAAGAACTCTCTACTGGTCTCTTTCACAGAAGAGGCCATCAAGTTTAAAAAAAATTTTGCATCTCTTGGGCGATTTGGTAGAGGCGTTGAATCGTCAAGGCTAGTTAATCCAGTGCCAAGTGCGAAATGATTGTTTGTGGAGGCCAATTTTTTAGCATAACGGATAACATCTAAAAGGTGAGGTCCAAAGTACTGATGTTCTCCAGGAGGCAGTTTGTTTGAGTCGAACAAATGCTTCAGTGAATAATTTAGATGTATTGATAGATTTCTGAAAGAGGGAGCCATTTAAGACAATTTTTTCAATAATATGTACTTGGATAAAAACTCAGGTGGGACGACATGACTGGGAAAAAATATATATGCTCCCTCTGTCTTTGCTAGAATTGTTGTTAATAATGGTTTGGGCTAATAACGCAAGAGAGTTTAAGTGAACAAAGGAATATATGAGAGCGACGGATTAACATATTCAAAATTAAGAGACACTTTGTGAAAATTTTCCTCTGATAATGTGTATTATATTGTGAGCAACTTGCTATCGATCGGTTGGTTATACATTAAATAAACATGTACGAGAAGGGCTCACAAATTAAATAAAGAAGAAAATGACAGTATTTTTTAGTGAAAGGAAAAAAGATGATGGTTCCATATTGATTAAATTAATCAACTCACTCCTGCAAATGACAGCTATTATTTCTCTAATCAAATGAATTGGTTTTGTTTTTAGATGACAAGTTGGAGTAATTTGATAGGAACCTTCATTTGAAGGCATGTCTTTTCTTGATGTAAGATTCCTCGCATTCATATACTACGATGTACAAATGAGAAGATAAGTTCTCGACAGTATCTGAATGACTTTTCTGTAATAGAATTTTAGATTATCATATATTCACACTGTAAATTTGCCGATTTTAACAAAATGACTTACAAAAATTAAGAAAATATATAAAAGACAAATGTACATTTGACATTTTTTTCATATTGAGAAAACTCTATACAGTTAACATAACATATTTTAGATCAGTTGACTAACTTATTAATAAAATTCTACCTCATGCTTGGAATTTCGAGCCGGGATAGTTTTCAAAAAAAAAAAATCAGCTGACTAAATAAAAGACAGAAACCTAGTATTTTCCAATGAAAATGATATGATGGCCGGCCGTTTCCATATTGATTGAATAACTTTCATCAGCTCAACTAACAAAATTATATTTATTGGTACTGTAACTTAAATGAACATTATTACATTATTATATTTCAATGAAATCGTCTTGTTTGTAGAGGAAAAGTTGGGATACATTTTAAGTAAAACCTTCATTTCCAATATGTGAAGTTTCACACATAAACTTCGAATGAAGGGAAGAGAAATCTGGACAGTTTTTTCCCTGTTAGAAACATTAATTTGTCTAATGAAGAAGATAAACATCCAGTTAGTACAAATCTACTAATTCGTTAATAAATCAATTCAAAAAATTGAATTTCAATCTCAACTCTACTGTTCAATATAGCGTCGATCGATAAAGTATGGTACAATACCAATGTCTTATCATTTTTGCAAATCAATTTCGTACTAATTCATTGGTACAACTCGCAATTGATCGAAATACTCGCCATGTGTTATAACAAGGAAAACCTACCATAAAAAAAAAAAAAAAAAGAAAATGATTAGATAAGCAATCCTCTTAAGTCTTAACAATTAAAAAAGTCCGATGAAGTGCACTATTTCGAGGACGTTGATCAGAAATTCAACAAAGCTCGCGAAAGTATCAACTCGCTTAGGAGTGATGCCCAGTGAATATTGTTGCAGCTTCGGAACTGCAAAGAACTCTCTATTCTCTGTTATAGAATTGGCCATCAAGTTTGATATTCTTTTGTGTCACATACTTACTATTTATGTTGATATAGCATCAACAAAGACATATATCTTACTACTCATAAAAAATATGTTTCTTTTTCCATTTTTTCCAATTCCAGGAGAATAGTCTCTTCCAAATTTACAGTAAATAATGGCATAAGAGGCAAATTTAGTAAAAGAAAAAAAAAGAGACAATGAATTTCAACTAAGCTCACCAACTTACGGACCACATTATATTTTCTACTGATTGAATTGAATAATATAATTCATTATCATCATTTATTCATTAATATTTTCCTTTTTTTTTCCTTAAGGAACTATCTTAACTCAAAAATCCAAAAATTAGAGTTTTATTAATACGACAAATTATGTACGTACAAAGGGGCACATAAAGCCAAACCTTCCACGGAATAAAATGAGACTTTGTATGAGCCTTTCGTCTATTACAAAGACAGTCAATTAGCAAGCTAAACCTGCTCATACCTCAACGTAAAAGCTAGGAAACTAACCAGCATCTATACAGGCATGACAAGAAAAAACCTGCCAAGAAGCTCAAGCATATGATATGATGAATAAAATAGTAGAGAAGTTTTTCCTTATATTCTAACAATGGGAAAAATGAGATTGCTTTCACTTACTTGTGTGTGCATACAAGTAAAAACTAGTGCTCTGTTTTTTTTACTTGCCAAGGTAAGTGCCATTGATGATGACCTTAAGCTGTTCATTTCCTACCTCTTCTTGTTCTTCCTCAATGCACTTTGCAAAGTTTCTTACGTCTTCTGTGAAAAATCACCACCGACTTGAAAAGAAGATTCCAGAATTATGTGAAGCATTGCCAATAATCAAGCTCTTTGGAAGAATCTAGAAGTGACATGAATTGCATCCGCTCTAGAACCTTCCACCACCTCCATACTAGAACTTTCCCACCGTCATACTAGAATGTTCTAATGGAGTCTATAAATATGTATGTTGTGTATTGTGGATGTGTGAGGTAGAATAAGTGAGAAGTGAGAGTGAGTGAGCTAGTGAAGTCACTTAGTGTAGTAAGAGTGAAATACTCAAAGTGTCTTGGTGTGTGTATCAACAAAGCTTGTACAAATTCATATTCTAATAAAAGAATATTTTTTGCGTCCAACAATTCAACAAGTGGTATCAGAGCTTGGTCGAGCGAGGGCCTAGTATTTCCAAAGCGAGGCGTTTAAGGGGAGATTATTTTGAGTTTCAAGAAGGTCGTGCACACATTGAGGTTGTGAAGCTATTATAGCTTACTTGGTAACGTGGAGGTTATCTAAGTCACGATGACGGACCTACAAGCGGTAGGTGGAATGAAGAAACTCAATAATCAAAACTACACCACATGGAAGACGTGCATGGAATCATATCTCCAAGGTCACGATCTATGGGGTGTAATTGGTGAAGATGAGGTGACGCCACCGGAAGATGCCGGAGCTTTGAGAAAATGGAAAATTAAGGCAGGAAAGGCCTTGTTTGCACTCAAAACAACAATTGACGAAGAGTTGTTGGAGCACGTGAGAGATGCAGACACACCTAAGAAAGCATGGGACACCCTTGCTGCATTATTTTCAAAGAAGAATGAATTCAAGCTGCAGCTTCTCGAGAACGAATTACTTTCATTCACTCAAGGGGAGATGACGATAAATCAATACTTCAACAAGGTAAAGTCTCTTTGTCGTGAAATCTCTGAATTAGATGATACTAGTAAAGTCTCGGATTCTAAAATGAGAAGAATAATTATACATGGATTGAGACCCGAGTTTAGAGGCTTTATTGCTGCAATACAAGGTTGGCCAGAGCAACCTTCACTGGTCAATCTTGAAAATTTGTTGGCCGACCAAGAAGCGTTGACCAAACAAATGTTAGGGGTCTCATTAAAGAAAGAAGAGGAGGCATTATTTATTCACAAGAAAAAGGGGAAGATGCGCCAACAAGAAAAACAAGAAATAAATAAAAATAAATTTAAAGGAAGAGATTAAAGAGGATTTAAATCAAAGGGAGCCCAACAAAATCATGATAAGAAATGAGATTTGTCTAAGGGATATAAAAATGACCCGTGTTTCGTATGTGGAAAACGAGGTCATTATGCTAGAGATTGCTGGTTTAAGAAAACGTCAGCAAAAGGAAATATTGCGACATCCAAAGAGAAAGAAAAATACAACAGTGAAGAAGAATGGGACCTTGAGGCATCCACTGCAATAATTGAAGAGGCTTGTAAGGAAGAATTTATATCAAGCTCAGAAGCAGAAACAGCTCTAGCAGTGGTCGTCCCTGGACGAATAAACTATGAAAATGATTGGATCGTCGATTCGGGTTGTTCCAATCATATGACAGGCGATAGGGAAAAGCTACAAAACACGACAGAATACAAGGGTGGCCGAATGGTGGTGACTGCTAATAACTCAAGATTGCCAATAGCTCATATTGGAAAAACAGTCATCACACCACGATTCACCCTAGTCGAGTCTGACTCAAGATGTTTATCACGTGCCGTGAATGAAGAAAAATCTACTATCTGCGGCGCGACTAACGTCTTCAGGTAACTATGTATTGTTTGGACCGCAAGACGTGAAAGTGTATCGAAATATTAAGATCTCAGGAACTCCTGTAATGGCAGGTCAGAGATTAGAGTCTATCTACGTAATGTCGGCTGAATTTCCTTACGTAGATAAAACTCGAAAGAGCGAGACAGCTGATTTATGGCATGCAAGACTAGGACATGTAAGCTATCACAAGTTGAAGGTGATGATGAAGAAGTCGATGCTCAAAGGTCTCCCTCAACTTGAGATTAGAGATGACACGATATGTCTTTGGTCATCAATATGGCAAAGCACATCAACTCCCATATGAAGAGTCAAATTATAGAGCGAAGCATCCATTGGAGATGATACACTCGGACGTGTTTGGACCGGTCAAGCAACCATCAATTCAAGGAATGCGCTACATGGTGACATTCATTGATGACTTCTCAAGGTACGTCTGGGTTTTCTTTATGAAAGAAAAGTCAAGGGTATTTACAAAGTTTAGGGAATTTAAAGAAAAAGTCGAGGGAGAAGTTGGACAAAGGATTCGGTGTATGCGCATTAGCGATAATGGGGAGAGTATATTTCAAGAGAATTCTCCCAATATCTAAAAAGAACATAAGGTGCACCATCAATTGACATGTCCAAACACGCCACAACAAAATGGTGTGGCCAGAAAGGAAGAACCGAGCACCTTGCAGAGGCGTGCGAAGCATGCTTCACTCAAAGAATGTGCGGCCAGATTTTGGGCGAGTGTATGAACACAAAGAAGACATGTGATAAATAGGCTTCCTCAGCCAAAGATAGGATTCGTATCACCCTTCGAGAAGCTGTGGAAAACTAAACCCACAGTTAGCCACTTTAAAGTTTTTGGCTGTGTTTGCTATGTGTTCGTGCCTAATCACTTGAGGAGCAAGTTCGATAAAAAGGCGATTAGGTGTATATTCGTGGGATATGATAGCCAAAGAAAGGGATGGAGATGTTGTGATCCAACTACGGATAAATGTTACACGTCACGTAATGTGATATTCGATGAAGCATCTTCTTGGTGGACACCGCAGATGGTGGAATTACCAAACTCAAAAGAGATTGAGCATAAACTTCAAGAAAGTGAAGAGAAAGTTTCAGAGACACGAGATCGAAGAAGAGATTGACGAAGTGCAAGAACACCAGAGGTGGATAGACCGAGCCAACAAGAAGAGAATGAGGCACAACAAAGTTCTCAACCACAGGTAAGAAGATCCACAAGACAAAGAAGACCAAATCCCAAGTATGCTAATGTGGCAGTCGAGAAAGAAATTAAAGAGCCAGAGACATTTGAAAAGGCAATCCAGCACAATGAATGGAGAAAAGCAATGGACGAAGAGATGATGGCTCTGAGGCAAAATGAGACGTGAGACTTGGTACCCAAACCTGATGGAATAAAGCCAATCTCGTGCAAGTGGGTGTACAAAGTAAAAAAACGACTGACGGATCGGTCGAAAGGTGCAAAGCTCGGTTGGTGGCTCGAGGATTCGCAACAATATGGGTCGGACTATGATGAAACATTTAGCCCAAAGAGCCAAGATTACTACAGTTAGAGTGTTGATTGCACTGGCTGCTAGCAAATCATGGAAAATGTGGCAGATGGACGTGAAAAATGCCTTTCTGCATAGTGAACTCGATCGAGCGATATATATAGAACAGCCTAAGGGACATGAAGATAAAGAGAATCCAAACCACGTCTGCAGATTAAAGAAAGCTCTATACGGGTTGAAGCAGGCACCACGAGCATGGTATGGTAAGATAGCAGAATTCCTAGTTCAATGTGAATACTCAGTTGCACCAGCAGATTCAAGCCTCTTCGTCAAGATACGAGATGGGAAACTAGCAATAGTGCTAGTATATGTGGATGATCTCATCATCACTGGAGACGACGAAAAAGAAACCCAGCGCACTAGGAGGAATCTTTCAATACGATTTCAAATGAAAGATCTTGGAGAATTAAAACACTTTCTGGGGCTCGAGCTGGAAAGAACAGCAAATGGGGCCTTTCTTTGCCAGCAAAAGTATGCCAGAGATTTGCTGCAGAAGTTTAGGATGGGCGATTGTAAGCCTATATCGACCCCAATAGAAGTGAACTCTAAGCTATGTGCTGAAGAAGGTAAGGAATTGGAGAACCCAACCATGTATAGGCAGCTCGTTGGAAGCCTAATCTACTTGACACTGACACGACCTGAAATAGCATATGCGGTGGGAATTGCAAGCCGCTTTATGGAAAAGCCAAGGAAGCCACACTTTGAAGTAGTGCGGCGCATACTCAGGTATGTAAAAGGAACTATTGACTATGGTCTCTTTTATAAGAAAACCAAAGATTGCAAGATTGTTGGCTACTGTGATGCGGACTATGCTGGATGTCAAGATACAAGAAGGTCGACTACGTGGTATGTGTTCAATCTTGGAGCTGGCGCAGATATCATGGTGTAGCAAAAGGCAACCCACTGTGTCTTTATCAACAGCAGAGGCGGAGTATAGAGCAGCAGCAATGGCAGCTCAAGAGAATACGTGGCTAATGCAATTACTGACGGATCTACACCAACCAACAAGCTATGCAGTCCAATTATATTGTGATAATCAATCTGCCATTCGTATAGCAGAGAATCCAGTGTGCCATGCAAGGACGAAGCACGTTGAAGTACATTACCACTTTGTCAGAGAAAAAGTTCTTAAAGGAACGATCGAATTGAAGCATATCAATACTGAAGAACAGGTAGCTGACGTGCTGACAAAAGGACTGAGTGCTCCAAAATTTGAGGCGTTCCGAAGACAGCTTGGAATGATAACAAAAGAAAGTTTAACTCAAGGAAGTCGGTGCTGAAGGGGAGAATTGAAAAATCACCACCGACTTGAAAAGAAGATTCCAGAATTATGTGGAGCATTGCCAATAATCAAGCTCTTTGGAAGAATCTAGAAGTGACATGAATTGCATCCGCTCTAGAACCTTCCACCACCTCCATACTAGAACTTTCCCACCGTCATACTAGAATGTTTTAATGGGGTCTATAAATATGTATGTTGTGTATTGTAGATGTGTGAGGTAGAATAAGTGAGAAGTGAGAGTGAGTGAGCTAGTGAAATCACTTAGTGTAGTAAGAGTGAAATACTCAAAGTGTCTTGGTGTGTGGTGGGGCGTGTCGTCGCGGCGCGCCAAAGTTTAATTTTTATTTCCTTACTCGGTTTCAAAACTACAAATTAATGTAGTAGTGGTAAGTAAGGGTCGAACCCAAGAGGAACGGTGCTTGATCTAGTTGATTTTATCAATTAATATAGAAAGGGGGGTTTGTGAAGTTGAATGAAAATCAAATGACAAAAGATAAGATCAAATAAAACAATTGAAATAAATATCTAGTTCTCGGGTTCGGTTGTGTCAACAACTCGTTTTTATCTTTCCCATGCAACGTGTTACTATTCCTTCTTCAATTTATCAACTCTCAATTAACCGAGACACTCTGATTAACAAATTCTTCCTTAAGTATATTAAGTTAAAAGTACGCTCTTTAACTTAACATCTAGCTATTGGATAACCCTAAACAAGCTCTTAAGATTTAATGCAAAGCTAGTATGAAATGAACGAGAAGAATGAGTTGAATTAGATGAATAATTTCACAAGCTCGAATTAATGCATCTAAGTTGATTTGTTAATAAATATGCACGATATTCATTTGCTACTTTGGATTGGAATCTAATGACAATTACGGATCAAAAGTTCCAATCCTAGCAAGTAACTTGAATTTAAAGATTAATTGATTCAATTGGCCAAAGTGAATGCAATAATCACATAAACTCAAAGACGGGTTTATAAGCATAACAAATCAACAAATTGAAGTAAGCGGAATAGATAAAAGCGTTACTAAAGAGTTAGAAAAGATAACAACATGTTAGTTGAACACAACGTCCCCTCGAACTAGATAGAAAGGTCTTAACTACTCATAATTGCGGGGTTTCATACTTTTAGCGAGTGTTACTTGTATCACCACCACAATATGATAGATTATACAAGTAATTTATGCAAAATATAGAAAACAAGTAAATAAATGCTAAGAAATAAATAGAGAAATAAAAGGGAAAGAGAAACTTAGCGAAGAATTGATCCGCCGGAATATGGAAAGCTAAGAGCTTCAAACTAAAACTAAGAATAAATTAAGAAGAAAATTTTATTGGAGAGAAAGTTGGAGAGAACTACTAGCTAATTCTCTTCTACTGTGTCTTCCTTCCTTACAAATGCCTCTATTTATAGGCAAAATTTCACAAGAAAACATGATAAAAAATTGTACAACTACTCCATTATAAATCCACTAATTGGTAACCATCAAATCATGATCTTAAATTGCTCCATTAGTTCAAATATTGTATCATGGTATAGGTAAGCATCTTGGATGAATTGTGCAATTGGAATTTCCTCTTTTGGATATTTTAATAGAAAGTTATGAATTTTCTACCAAAACATGACCCAAAAAATCATCCATTCACATCACTCTCGGTTTTGCCCATTTTTGACCATGATATGATCCGATTCATTTGAAGACATCAACATCAAAGTTGTAGCCCTCTGAGTGTCCTTTCCAACAATATAAAGTGCACATCAATCCGAATTTTGTAGCAAAAGTTATGGTCAACTTACTGAACTGCGGCGAGTAGAATTCGAAATCTTGATTTTTTACGCTTTGTCCTTTTTCTTCGAATGGCCATAACTTTCACTAGGAAACTCCGATTTGGGATCCGACAAAAATGTGGAAATCCTCTTTTGATATTCTTTGATATTGGAACAAGAAAAATTGTAAAAACAACTTTTCATAAAATTGCATCGGAGGCCCTCCATCTTTGAATTTGCTTGCATTTCGGTCCCAAGTTTCATTTTCGCTCCATTTTTATCTATTTTGGCTCCTTTTGATTTCTTGTGACTCTAAACACACAATAAAAGGAAAACACATAAAAATAAACATATAATACTAATAAAACACACAAATACGTAAAATAGAAGAGTTATTTAAGTGCTTTTCTAGCACTTATCAGTGTGTGTATCAACAAAGCTTGTACAAATTCATATTCTAATAAAAGAATATTTTTTGCATCCAACAATTCAACATTCTGAACAACGATGAACCTCAATTCTCTGCAGCGTCGGGATGTACCCCAAATCCAAAGAGGAAAAACCCAATTTCGAACATCTTGCAAACACCAATTTTTCAAGTGTGGGAAAATGATCTGCTGAGGTATTCACTGAAAATTGTTTGAGCGACCTAGTTTCAAGAATTTGAGATTCTGAAACTCATCGTCGTTCGTGTTCCATTCCATTTCGTCAAAAAAAATTCCATATAATTTGAGAATCTCAAGATTGGGCAACTTCCCAATTGATGACATCATTCTGCAAGTCAGTCCCATTGTATAAAGGCAAAGCTTCTTGATATGACTGGGGAAGTAAATCACATTGAATTTAGGAAAGTCGGCGCCCTGTATAATAAGAGAGACAAGCTGAGAAAGGGAGCTAAAATCTGGATAGCCCTTCCAACTTTCTTCATACCTGCACTTCAGGCGACGAAGCCTCGAAAAACATCTCAATTTTTCTTCATCTTCAACATCATGTATAATAATACCAGAAAGAGTTTGTAGGCAATTGGTTATTGAGGTATCCCAATTCTTGGGGATTGCCCGAAAACTTTTGCATTGTAGATGTCTCAATTTAGGCATATCCAACCGCATGTCACCTCCCAATTCTCCGGTACTAAGGAATTCTAGGTTTATGTGGCTACTAAAATTTGATAAATTCCCAGCACATTCCAAGTGCCTCAATTGAACCAAGAATCCAAATATGGTTCCGTCATATCCTACGCTGTTTGACAACTTCAAGGCCTTAAGACGTTTCATACTTGAGGTAATGTAAGAAAGATCCCAAAAATTACTAAACAATGAACGAATATGTACTCCAAACGGTATTGAATAAAAATCAGTAGAATCGGAGTAGATACATATGTGTTGATGTTGATCGTATGTCAAAAATTCCCTAAAAAATGATGGGATCAGAAAATGGGATTGTCATCAGTTCTAACAGCATTGTAGCATCAAAAAGAGCAAAACAACACCATAACTTGTTACCGAGAAAGGATAATGAAAGATAAAATCAAAAGAAATTGTGCAAGTGAGAGAATTAACTTACTTGTTGACAAACTTTTCTCTGTCGGCTAATCTCAAACACATATCACGCATCATATCATGCATGGTAAAAGTTTTTAATCCATTGTCTGATCTTCTTTCCCCTACTTGTACCATGCTCCTATTAATTAGAGCTAATAGATAATCTTCCGCAACACCCTCTGGGATCTTGTCTTTAGTCTTGGGTATAAATCCTTCAGAAACCCACAGTGATAATAACTGTTTAACTGAAATTTCCTCATCTTCCTCGAACATGCAAAGGTAAAGGAAGTATGGCTTTAGATGAGATGGTAAATGTTTGTAACTGAGTTCTAGTATGTCCTGGTTTTTTGAAATGAAAGAACTTAAACTCGTCGCTACTTCTTTCCACAAACTCTCATTTTTCTCCATGTTCGCAAGAATTGAAGCTATCCCTACTACTGCAAGTGGTAGGCCTTTACAATTTTCTGCAATTTCCATTCCAACCTCTTGAAGTTCTGGGGGGAGACAAGAATCTCCAAACACTTTCTTGTGCAATAAATCCCAAGATTCATATGGCGTTAGTAAAGGGAGTTCATTGATAATACTAGCAAATGCCACATCTTTGTTCCGACTGGTAAAGAGTATTCTACTTCCGTTTTTGTCATCGGGAAAGTACCGCTTCAAATCATCCCATGCTTCGTCGCTCCATATATCATCTACAACAAGAAGATACCTATTCCCTTTCAAACTCTTGTAAATACGATCAGCCAACTGATAAACTTCCATGTCAGAAAATGCATCTTTATTTAGGTCAGATAGAGAACTCAAGATGTCAATCAATAGCTTTTCCTTTTGATATGATTGAGAAACAACACACCAAGAACGCCGATCAAAACAATGTACAACATTCAAATCGTTGTACAATTTTCTTGCTAAGGTTGTCTTACCTAATCCACCCATTCCAACTATAGAAACAATTTGCAAATGATCTGGTCCTCCAAAATGTTGGTCTACAATTTGTCTTGTTGTCTCCTTGAAGCCCACAATAGTCTCATCAACTTTGGGAATGTTTTTAGTGACAACTTGGGATGAAGATACATCTTGGCAACTTTCTACAACTTGCACATCTCTAATGCCTGAATTTAGCTTGGTTTTTGTGAGCGAAGTCCATATAGATTTATTCTTCTTGATGAAACTAGGGAGCCGGAAAGAAAGATACCAAATAGGAACTTCCCAGGCTGCAAAACAGTCGAAGATATATTCAGCTTGATATGCTAGGTCTATAAGTTGCATTTTATATTCAACCAATTCTTTATTTTGTTGCAACTCTATATCCCTTAGCATTGATCTAGATGAATATAGTTCCTCGTGAAGTGTCGTAATTTGGTCTTTAACTTCAACAATGAGATCAGCCTTGTGGTTCAAGAGATGATTGAGATCATCAATCAAAGAATCAACAATGAATATTGAAGCAGAAGTTAGGCTCGAACTTGTAAATTTTTGCGGCTCGATAACAACAAGGCAATGCTCTTTGATCTTTCCTTCCACCACCTCAAGCTTTGATAACAAAAGAGAGAGTTCCAGATCCATTGTCATGGTGGTGACGTGATCTGTGGTGAAAAAGAAAGAATACAAGAAAATCCCAACTTCATTGGCTATCGATTCAATCACAGCGAAAATACTCTTCCTTCCTTCCAGTTGAGTGCACCAAAATGGTGTATCCCGAAGAAGGAAAATCAGAAACTTGAGTCTCTTGCAAAGAATATTGATTTTACCAGGAATGATAATCCAAAAACATGAAGGACTCGATGATTTTTCAAAAGCGTCGACAAGAAACTCAATAAAGCTTGCTATAACATCAACTACCTTAGGAGTTATGTCCGAGGAGGAAAATTGCTGTAGTTGTTGAACTGCAAAGATCCCTTTAATCTCTGTCAAAAAAGAGACCATCAAGTCTAAAATTTTTTGTCGTCCTTCAAGTTTTGCTGAATCAAACGAGTGCTTGACAGCTAATTCCTCAAGGGTAGTCAATCCATCGCTAAATGTGTCACCGTTGTGGTCGGCGGCCAATTTGACAGCATAACGGATAGCTGCTAAAAAGTGAGGCCCGCAATATTGATGTTCTCCGGGAAGCGGCTTTTCAGAACGAAAGAAATGCCAAATTGGATTTTTCAAAAAGATTGAGAAATCTTTTAAAGCATGAGCCATTTCTGCAATAATATTTATCTGGAGGAAATTCAGATGGGAGGGGAGGAGGATTTATGTTTTCAGTAAGTGCAGAGAAGAATGAAAGCGCAGGAGTGTAATAATTAACAGTTCACAAACTATAGATCATATTTACTGGTGAAATTTTGGGCAAATCACTTTAGACAAGTTGGCTCTGTGAAGGCTTTTTTAAGTGCAAGATAAGATTCCTTGTCTCACACTGGAATCAGAACGACAAGAAGATTAGTCCCAATAGAGAAAAGGAATTTTATAACCTCTTTATTGTGTTGAAGACTATGAAGACGAATGGGGAGTCCATTTTTATTACCCTGAAATCTCGCAAGAGTAACAAAGGTGAAATTCTTTAATTTGGCTAGAAAAATTATGAGCAGATCACTTTTGACTGTAATAAATAAACAAGACAGATGACTTTTTAGACAAAAAGTTGGAGTAAAAAAAAAAATTTGCGATAATTATTGGCGCAAGAGTGCTATGAGCTTTTCAGTCGAGTACAAATAGCATGTAGTTTTATGTATCAGGAAAAAGTGAAAATTGAGATGTTACGTTGATGATGTTCTCAAACGCACATGTTTCTTAGAATTTTTGCTAGTTAACTGCTGAACATTGGCAAGTCTCAGATTGAAAGATTCGACAAGAAAATGAACAAGTTGGGAGCAATCAAACTTAGAAATATTTATATTAATCATTACAAAGTCAATTATCAAAATGGACATCCATGCCTTCTTTTTTATTTGCAGGAATAGACACTGTATTACTAAACACAAGAAAAAGAAGAAAAAGAAAATGATGCAATATACATAAGAGCCAGCAATGAGTGGAACTCGTACAATATTTTTGTCACCAGATGGTATGACAAGAAAACACCTGCCACCAAAAAAAAAATATATGTCGTAGAAAAATATTTCCTTTTTTAGAAAGGAAAAAGTTAAGATCGTTTTCGCATACTCGTCCATGTGTACTTGTATGAATCTGTCCTCTATTAGTTTCAGCCTCGTTAAGTGCTGGAGATGAGAACCTTGAGTTGTTCTTTCCTGCTTCTTCTTGTTCTTTCTCTATAACCTTAGCAGAGTTTCTAATGTTTCTTGAGCAATCATAAACCTCAATCCTCCGCAGTGTTGGAGAATAACCCAAAATAGATGGGAGTGTCAGTTGCGAGCATTTTCTCAACACCAATTGTTCAAGTGTGGGAAAATGATCTTCAAAGATATTCCACTCTTTCAAGCGTAGGTTATGCAGTTTCAAGAATTTGAGTTTCTGAAACTCATCATCACTCGTATTCCACCTCTTTTGCTCAAACCTAAGAGAATGTAATTTAAGAATCTCTAGGTTAGGCAATGTCCCTATGGATGACAACAATTGGCAAGTCACATTTAGGAAATGAAGGGAAAGTTTTTTTATATAAATCGGAAAGTTGATATCCCTGAATTTATGAGAGTTGCCATGTATCTTAAGAGATACAAGCTGATTGAGGGAGCCAAAATCAGCAGAGCACGTGTAACTTGTTTTCCCTTCAGTATCAAACACATATTGCCCCAACCAACTTTCTCCAAATTGGCATTTTAGGCGACGAAGATGGGAAAAACTTCTCAATCTTTCTTCATCTTTCAAGTCATCTATAATAATACCATAAAGAGTCTGTAGCCTATTTGTTTGTGAAATATCCCACTTAAGGATTGCTTGGAATTTGCTAATGTATAGATGTCTCAACTTTGGCATATTCAACACGACGTTACTTTCGAATTCAAAAATGCTAAGAAGTTCTATGTTCACATGGCTGCTAAAATTTAATAATGTCGTGTCACATTCCAAGTGCCTCAATTGACCCAGGAATCCCAACATCGTTCCATCATATCCTAGGAAAGTTTGGGACAGCTTCAAGACACGAAGGCGTTTCATACTTGATGTAATGAAAGAAAGATCTGAGAAATCACTCAACAACGAGCGAATATGTACTTCAATAGGTCTTGACAGCATAACCGTAACAAAACAACAAACATGACAGGTTATCAACAAAATCATGATGGCAAATAAAAAAAATCAAAAGGAAGAAAGAGAACTGGAACTAATCAAAGAATTTAACTTACTCGTTCTTCATCATGAGAAAGTTTTCTTTATGGGCAACTCTCAAGCACATATCACGTATAAGATCATGAATGATGCAAGTTTTTACTCCATTGTCTGATCTTCTTCTTTCCACTTGTACCATGCTTCGATTAATTAGCTCCAAGAGATAATCTTCTGCAATATCCTCTGAGATCTTGTGTCCATTTTTGGGTATAAATCCCTCAGAAACCCATAGTGATAGCAACTTTCTAACTGAAATTTCATCATCTTCCTCAAACATGCCAAGGTAAAGGAAGCATGGCTTTAGATGAGATGGTAAATGCTCGTAACTGAGTTCTAGTATGTCCTGCCCTCTCAAAAGGTAAGAATTTAAGCTAGTTGCAACTTCTTGCCATAACCTTTCTCTCTGTTCCATGTTTGCAAGGATAGCAGCTATCCCGACTACTGCAAGCGGTAGCCCTTTACAATTTCTTACAATTTCCTTTCCAACATATTGAAGTTCCAGAGGGCAAACAGAATTTGGAAACACCTTCTTCTGCAATAAATCCCAACAATCATCTATCTTCAGTAAAGGAAGATCATGGATGAAAGCTTCAGATGAAGCTTGCAATGCAACATCTTTGTTCCGACTGGTAAATAGTATTCTACTTCCGTTATTGTCATTTGGAAAGTACCTCTTCAAGTCATCCCATATTTCTATATCCCATATATCATCCACAACAAGGAGGTACCTAGTCCCTTTCAAGCTCTTGTAAACGCGATCAACCAACTGATGATCTTCCATCATGGAGGCTTCATCTTTATTAAAAGAGGATAACGAACTAAGAATATCAGTCAACAACTTTGTCTTTTGATATAATTGAGAAACGGCACACCAAGCACGGTTGTCAAAATGAAGGAGAACATGAGAATCATTGTATAACTTTCTTGCCAAAGTTGTCTTACCTAAACCACCCATCCCGATGATAGAAATAATTTCCAAGCGATCAGGTTCTCCAATAAGCTGCCTTGCAATTTGTGTTGTTATCGCTGTGAAGCCCACGATAATCTCATCAACCATAGGAACGCTTTTAGCAGCAACTTGGGTTGACGATACTGCAACAGAAGTTTCTGCAAGTTTTATGCTTCTAATGGCTGAATTTAGCTTGATTTCTACAAGTGAAGCGTTGATGAGTTTATGTTTCTGGATAAAATTAGGAAGCCTAAGAGCAAGATACCAAATAGGAACCTCTCCAGTTGCAAAACAAGCAATGATGTATTCAGCTTGATATGCAAGGTCTATGAGTTGCATTTCACATTCCCTAAATTCTTTATTTTGCTGCAACTCTGCATCCCTGAGCATCGATCTCGACAAATATAGTTCGTCGTGGAGGTTTGTAATTTCATCTTTGACTTTAACAATCAGATTTGCCTTGTGATTTAATAGATGACTGAGATCATCAAGCAAAGAATCAACAATGAATATCGAAGCACAAGTCAACTCCAGAGTTGTAACTTTTTGCTGCTTGAAAACCATGATGCATTGCTCTTTAATCTTTCCTTCCACCACATTGAGCTTTGATAACAGGGCAAAGAGTTCAAGATCCATTGTCGGGATGGTGACGTGAACTGTGGTGAAAAAGAAGGAGCACAAGAAAATTCCAATTTCATTGGCTACAGATTCAATCTCAACCAAAATATTCTTGATTTCTTCTAAGTCGGCGCATTGGAATGGTGTATCTCGAAGAATGGCAAGCAGAAACTTGAGTTTTTGCACAATATATTGATTTGTGTAGGGACGATAACCCAAGAACATGGAGGGCTTGATGATTTTTCAAGAGCGTCGACCAGAAACTCAATAAATCCTGCCATAATATCAACTGTTTTAGGAGCATTGTGTGACGAACACTGGTGTAGCTTCTGAACTGCAAAGAACACTTTAACCTCTGACAGCAAAGAAGCCATTGTGTTTAACAAATTTTGTGCTGCACCTTTTGATGGGTGAAACCAGTGCTCCCTGGCTAATTCCTCAAGGTTAGACAATCCATCACTAAATCTGGCTTCATTGTGGTAGGGTGCTAATTTTACAGCATAGTGAATAAGTGCTAGAAAGTGAGGTCCACAATACTGAAGCTCTCCGGGAAGAGGCAGTTCTTGTAAATCTGAAAATGAATCAGAAAATAAGTACCTGTGTGAGTGGTTTAGAATCTCTGATAAATATTCGAAAGAGGGAATCATCTCTTTAGTGTGTTTTTAGTAACTTGGCAGAAGACTGAGAGTGGAAAAATGTTTTCAGTTTTCACAATTCACAAACTCTTGTGAAATTTTTTGTTTCAGAGAAAAGAATTTGGAGCAAAAAACAAAATATCAGAGAAAGAAGAAATGGGCAAATATATTTGACTTCTTTGTTTTTGCCTTTTTAATTAATCAAATAATGAAGGATATATTCATGTTTCTTCTGGTCCACAATCTTGTCACCTTACCACACCACCGACAACCCACTAATTGAACCTTTTCACCAATTATTATCTATTTTTTTAATCTAAAATCTTTAATTAATAAACTCCAAATTGTTAATGAAAATGATGGGATATTTTTTAGTAAGATAAGAATGTGATGATAAATGGTTCCATATTGATTGAATTTATCAAGCCCTGCAAATAACAAGTATCTTTATATTATAATGAACTAGTTTTGTTTTTCATTTTTGCGTTTCCCCATCAGGCTGATTATAGTTTCACACTCTATATAATATATTTGTGCATCAGGCATCACATAATTGGCATTAGGGCCTTTATTTTATTTCTGGCATAGGAATGGCAAAATAACTCAACCTGACCCGAACCCACTGGCGACACGCCCCAAATGGGCTGGAATTTTGCCGACCCGCTGGGAGGGTCCCATGACCTGCGGAGGGTCTGGTTCAGGTTGGTGGTGACCTAACCGGAGCTGGCCGATTTTCTTTTTTTTTTTTTTTGGCTCTATCTAATTTAAAAAATCAAGGGTCCAAATTGTTACATTTATTGTATAATAATAGATTTGGAGAAAGTAGCTATTAGGAGGAAAAATTAAACATTGTTCTTGTAGAATTGCCTAATAAGACTCTCGAAATGTTAGTTGAGTTGAAAGATGAATCTTTGAATATGTCCATGCTTCCAAGTCACATTTTAGTTAGGTGGAGCGTGTGAGTTTTGACAAATATACATGTATTTTTTATTATTATTTTGTCTTTTATACTGTATTATTTACTCTTACGTATATATTTATTTTTAATAACACAATATGCCTTTATTGTGTATGGAGAAGTGTATATTCTACCAAAATAAATTTATTCGGGTCAACAGGCTGACTTGCGCCAACCTGACCCGAACCCGATTGTTCGCGGGTCGTGTTCGGGTCTGGAAAATTCCCACGGTTCGGCCACAGAATCGATTGACCCAACCCGTATCCATCCCTATTCTGGCAAAAACAAAAACGGAAAAAATGATAAATAAAAACTTAGTACCAAAAACGACCAAAAAAAATAAATTGTAGCAACAGCACAAGAGCTGGCAATGAACACAATGCATGAATTTTTGTAACCATGTGTGTATACATGCGGGAACCGGCTCTATCACTTTTTTTCTATTTTTTTATCCACTTCTATTCATTCTTTCTTTTAGTCAAACTAAACACATCCAGATATCTCGTGGGACCTATATGTATTACACAAATCATCATCATTCAACTCCACTCATTTCTTACACACACACAAAATCTATATTAAATATAAATGCATCTATAAATACCATACATATAAAGACAATAGATGTATCCCTTAATAGTAAAAACAATTACCTCTCTATCAATTAAGATTATTTTCAAAATATCAATCTTTCATTTGTCATCAGAATAAGTTTTCCTTGAATTCTTTCGAGCTACTGTCACTTTGATGGACCATTCATCTTTATATGGTAATAACTCTCATATTCCCTTGGCTTGTATAACATCAAATCTTATCTTATCTTAAAAACTAAAATATGTGATGAAGAAAGCAGTGGGTACTTCATACAAAATGATTTGAAATATGGAGTTTAAATAGTGGAGCTTCACGTCATATTTAATTGGATATTAACTCAATTGTTAAATTGTTAGGGAACACACGAAATCCTTTACTACATGCATGGACCAATATTGGGACTTCAAATTGGTGCATGGAATAAAAAGGTCCATCTAATTCGTACACGCCAATAAGATTTCATGACATTCACCAATTAATTTGTTAATGTCCGCAAAACTTGAAAAGTATACACATGCATGAATTCTTCGTAGAGTGAATGAACCATTTTCATTGTTTCATTATCCTCTAAATGTTAAGTGAATGAACCCGTTTCAACGCCCCGGTTGTCTTCCAAAGATGCACGGAGAGATTTAACAATTAATAGGTTCTGGAATTTTAAAAATATGATCATCCGAGGGAATGTTCTTAACCAATTAATTGTAGCAACGGTAAAATGGTCCAAAAAATGATTCTCACCAAAAGTGACGTTATTATTATTATTATTATTATTATTATTATTATTATTATTATTATCATCATCTAATTTTTTTTTTTAATTTGAAAATGTAGTTCAAATTTATTGTCTAACCAACGGATATAAAGACAGGGTCCAATCTAAGATATTGGAAGTTCTAGACTAAATTTGATATCGAATGTTCTTTTAAAAAAAAAAAATTATATCGAATGTTTTTCTACCAGGTTGATATTTGGAGAGTTTTTTTTTTTTTTTTTTTGAAGAAAATTAAATTAGGATCCTTCAATGATCGTCTAATTTCATGACCGCGCGCTACTGGAGATAAGATGGCCACTCTTTTTTTTTTTTTTTTTTTTTAATGGAGATGGCCACTCTTATTCATATTAAGATTTGTGATTCATTTTAAAATGTACACATTCAAAGAATAGTCAAAATACTTATACGTTAACTACTTATTTTATAATAATCTTTTAATATTAAATATGTTCCCTGATAATTCATTGAATTGAATACCTCTATCATCAACTCCAATAAGTAACAAATATTATATTGATAACTCAAATCAGTAGTATATTAAAATTAAATAAATTCATTTTTATTAACCATTTAGCCTTCATTTCTATTTAAATGCATGTGAAGATTTAATGTGAGATTGCTTGTGAGCTTGTCCACTCCCATAAAGTTCAGATGAGGGGAAGATAAATCAATCAATTTAATGTGGAAAAGTTTATTTGTAAATTTATATGCACTTCTTACGGTTGGTGTGTATGTAAATGAAATTATTGTTGATTCCTTCAATTCCGTATAATCATTTCCATTTATTAAAGTGTATAAATGTCGCAAGGAATGTTAATTTAACTAGTATTTTCTCCCGTGCAAGATATATAAGAGTTCGAATTTTAGAAGAGAAATAGAAGATTGAGTTGCAGATTTGTGATTATCCGAAACGTGATTTTACAATTAAATTTTATTTTTTTAATTCATAAAAATAAGATATATAAGAGTTCAAATTTTAGAAGAGGCATAGAAGATTGAGTTGCAGATTTGTGATTATCTGAAGCGTGATTTTACAATTAAATTTTATTTTTTTAATTCATAAAAATAAAAATTTTGACGGAAAAATAATCTCATTTTATATATATATATATATATATATATATATATATATATATAGATTAGAAGAATATCTAGTAAGACAAAATAAAGTACCATACTTGTATTCAATAATGTGTCTATCTTTCACGAAAATCACAAGAAACACATTACCTTTTAATTATTATTTTAATTTTGATTTTACTCATAACGTTTTTTTCGCCTTCTTAAATTTAATTTTTCATGGATTACACTTTGACTCTATCGATGGTTTTTTCGGATGATTGTTTCAATGATCTTAATTCCTAAAGCTAGTTAATTTGTTCCGAAATGTTTTTCAACTTGCTTTGAATTGGAGATCAAATGTTGATTGAACATTCCGTCTTTATTATCTTGTTTACCTTATTCTAAAATATGAATGTTGAATTATTTTTTAATGATATTCTAATGGATTTTCAGGACGAGTTATATTAGTCAATAGAAGATTAATCAAAATAATAATGAGACGAAAAACGTTGGAGACATAATTGTAATTATGAAAAGGTCAATAAAATACAATTAAAAAGTGGGGCAAATAAAAATATGAAGTGTGAGATATAATCATTCGTTAACTCTTTGATTACCGCCCATATCTATTTTTTGCTTATGAACTTTTGGTAATGTTTCCTAACGATGTGGAGGTGAGAAGTAAAGAAAATGAATTAAAAATATAAATAATTGTCAAATTAAAGTAATGATTAACTAAAAATGATAGTGAAAAAAATTATTTTATGTATAAATTGTAACAAACAAGCTTTTGAAGTCAAATAATCTATTTCGAAAAATTGAAGCACATTTTTTTTTCGAAGAAATGTGCAATTGAAAGTTAAAACTGAGTGAAACAAAATTGTTTTTATTTTAATTTAATCAAACAAGCGCTAGCTATACTACGACAAGTAGATGCTTGTTTGAGACAATTTTCTATCCTATTATTTTTAACATATAATCTCATTGATTTGATAATTTTTTATTACAACCGTAGAGAATCTCTATATGAAATCAAAATATTAGATATTCATCCATCATAAAAACATTCAATGCAATAAATCCTCCAAAATTTGCAAAATTCTTTCGGGTTCTTCTTTGTAATCGACCATAATGAAGCCCTATGGTCGAATATATTCACCGCAAAAAGCCGGTATACTAATAGTTTTTAATTCAATTTCTTTACTCCATGACTATACATCTAAGAGATTTGTTCAATTGTACAACTTTAAATCAAAAACTATTTTTTCTCTAATTATATTTTGTACTATTCATTATATTCATTTAACAATTATTATAGATTTCTAATCACCTTTCGTCCGAGAAGTTTGACTAGCGGTAAAGTACTCTCTTATCGACGTATTCCAGGTTCGAAATACTACGTCCTACCCTTATAATCCCCAATTTATATTAAAAATATATGTATATCACTTTACTCATCGAGCATCTCAATACATCATTTTTTTCACTAAGACCTTATTTGATTGGGGACAATTTTATTACACACGATATTCCGTATAAAATATATGATTAATATTGTATTGAAAAGCGTGTGTATAATTAAAAAGAGGAGATAAACCTTTGGGATAACTTTTATACCCAATCAATCAAATAAGGCCTAAAGCATACCCAACAAAACATCTCTTTTTAGGCCTTGTTCTATCCGGAATAATTTTTATCCCATACTCTTCTCTCTCCTCTTTTCAACCACATACACATTTTTCAATACAATATCAACCACAAATTTTACACGAAATATCACACGGATAACTTTTATCCCCAATCAAACAACCCCTTAATAATCTCCATCAAAACGCAAACCCTTAAAAGCAATAAATTAGTCAATTATTTTTCCGATCAAGAGCAGTGACGAAGAAGCCCACCCCAACCAATCCAAGAAAAGCCCTTTTATTAGCGTAGACTCTCCGACAGGAAGCCGAAGAGAAAAAAATTTGCAAAATTCAATGGCAAACAGCAATTTACCCCGGAGAATCATCAAGGTAAGACGCACGATCTTCTTGTTAGACACTCGATCCCTCTCCCAATTTCAGTCGGTGCCTCTGATTTTACAATCTGGGTTGAATTGTTTTGTTTATTGTTTCCTTTGATTTTAATGGGTTTTTGTTTCTGTGATCTGACAGGAGACTCAACGTCTTCTCAGCGAACCAGGTGAATCCTGTGGCGCGATTATAATTATGTTTATTTTTTCTTCTTTCGTATTTTATATATAAATTCAATATTCGAGCTCAATTACATATATTCATTTGGGCATGCTGGTTTTATTTATTTATTTATTTTTACTTGTAAAGAATTGAGGTAATTCAGTTATTTGTTTTTTTAACTTTCAGTTCTACTTTCCTCCATGTTCAGTGTTCCTTGAATTTGTTCTGCATTATGGATTTGACATATAAGAACGTTTTATGTGTACGTTCAGCCATATGAGTTTGGGTTTTAGCAACATCTTTTTGTGTATAATTGATCTGTGGTGTATAAAATCTACTTATTTATCTTTCACTTTTCTTCTAAAATATGAGCAGGGGTTGTTTTCAGCTGTTAACATGTGACTGTCAGTTTAGTGATAGGATCAGAAGATTCCATATTAGTTTCTGAGATATGTGCATGTTTCTGTGGAAACTTAGTGAGGATTTCCAAATCCAACAATGACCTAATTCTTGCGAAGGCTAGCCTCAAGTAATTAGAGTTTGATTTAATGTTTTTATGCAGCACCGGGGATAAGTGCATCTCCATCGGAAGAAAATATGCGGTATTTCAATGTAATGATTCTTGGTCCAACACAGTCACCTTATGAAGGTAACTAGAGATGACATTTTCTTATACTAAATAGTTGTGTGGGAAAGAATCATTTTTCATTCTGCTTTCATGATTTACATATAATGTTCTATTTTGAACTTTCTGGTATTCAGTTATTTCATTCTCATTCAAATTTTCTCTATTTGGTTACGTAAAGTTATCCATGTACTCTTCTACTTTTCTACTATATACACATCAAAAATTGAAACTTTTAGAAGCTTTTGAGACCTTTCAAGTTATGAATGGCCATAGAAGCTTTTTTTTTTTAAATGATTATTATATACCAACACACTTCTATACCATCCAAGTTTTTCTTTTCTTATTAAGGTTAGTAATTGGTTTTGTCATCGTAGAAAATCACTTTCCTTGCATGTTAAGCAGTTACAGCTGCAGACCAAAAAAATATTTTGTTATGTACAGTATGCTGGGATGGACGGCCTATCAGAGAGTGCTAAAATTTTTATTATTCTGATTAAATTTCTAGTTTCAGTTTCTCCTTTTAATCTTTCTTTGCAGGAGGTGTCTTCAAGCTGGAATTATTTTTGCCGGAGGAGTACCCAATGGCTGCCCCCAAGGTACTTTAAAATTACTTCATATGATGGCATGCTTATTCATGCAATTGTTTGTTTTGGGAAAGAAAAAAAGAAAAAAAAAGTCTGCTTGTAGGGATGCTAAGTTTCTTGTACATCACGCTATTGTCTTCTACTCGTCTTTTGTTTTCCTACAGTAACAAGTCTACAACTTGGGGTTCAAGAATAATATTTCGTATTATCTCTCTCATAAGAAAACATAGCCACCAACTAAGTGATTAACAAGTTGTATATTTCTTAGAATTAATAGGAATTTCAAGTGATAGTTGAGGAAACTACTATAGGGGTGTCTCATTCCTAAAACAAACTATGGGGGCATTTCACACAAGTCTTAAAGGCATATGCCTGCTGCGCAGTCCATAAATTTGCTGATATTTTCTGTAATTAACATGCTTTTTGATGGGGTCATCGTGCTTGTTAGTTCTGGTGCATCACCCTCGCCATTGTATTAGTTTTTACCCCCAATCCGACCTGCAGAGAAAAATAGGGAAAAAATAAAAAAGTTGTGATGAGAGACCAAGGGCTAGAGACAAATTATAAGTCATACTATGCCTGAGTAGTGTGATGCTTAGTTCCTTGGTTAGTAACATGAGGTGTGAATTTCTGCTTTCCTTATTTAAGCTATTCTAGAGTTGAACGGTTGCACTTTCTGCGTGGTTCTTAAGCCTCCATTCAGTGGCAGAATCATTTGATAACATCTGGATTCATCAAAGTCTGTGACTCTATTCACCACCCAAATGAATATTTGTACGAACCTAAATTATATGAGTGTCATTGGTTGAAACATTATACTTTGGTATTTTGGCATCACTAAGTACGGGTAAACATGGTTTGGTTTTGGCCATTTGGTACTAAGTTTCAAACCGAACCACTTGAAGCGGCTTGAAAGTCTTCAAACCACCAAACTACTTTTTTCAATTTAGTTCGGTTGAAACGATGGTTTTTCAATAACATATTAACAATGTATTTAAATTTTAGAAAAGGCAGTAAGTATGATATGTATACTAAAATCTGATCTCCAAACTTCATAACAAATAATTGGATGAATGAATCATAGTATAAAGTTTCCCAATATATAATTCTGTTGATTTCTCTTTATTAAAGATGCAATGTATACTGTCACATTCTTTTTAAAAAATGAAACTTGTCTAAAATTCTTTCAACCACTCACTATATTGATTTGATAACTTTTTTGTATTCTTTGGGAATTCTTTCTTTCCTTCTCAGCCACATATCAAAAATCATTTCTTGAATAATCTCTATCAAACAAACACCTTTTTATTTTTTACAGATATTATAGAAAGAATGATTTCTGGATGTGTGGTTGAGAAGTAAAGAAAAATGTTTAAAAAATATAAAAAAGTTATCAAGTCAATGTAATGAGTGGTTGAATATGATGGTAGATAAATATGATTTTTTTAATTTTAAAAAATATATATGTAAAATGTTATAAATCAATATAATCATTGCCTGACAATAATGGTAGAAAGAAATGATTTTTTTAAACAACATTCCACTGGATTTTCGTGATGGCTGGCCATTCAGTGTTGGTGTTAGGTCTTCCGTGGCATAATTGGCACAACATTTTGGCTACACCGCTACAGTGGTCTGTAAGAAACTCTGTCTGGCCGGAAAATTGTGCTAGTCTCAACGATTATGCATGCATGACTCTCAATCACAACATATGCTCCAGAGTCTGATTAGAGATGTTATTTTAAGTTGTGAGATTTAAAAACCCAACTGTTTGTAATTGAGCCCCTTTTCACATTATTTTGTGCCTTGATTGCCTTTGTTTACATTCGACACTGTCAAAGTCGCTATAAAATGACATTTTAAAATTAAATTATACAGTACTTCATGGAGTAGTTAATCCTGTTGAGACCATTGAATAACCTGAATTCATGTTAAAGGGATGATTAAAATTGCACTGAAAGGGTAATTTTATCTTTTTTAGTCATGTCATCTTGATGGAAATTAAATTCAAGTAATTTTTTCTACAAATCTCAATGTTTGAGATTAGTCAACAAGGCAGATGGGATGAGTAAAAGGTAATTGCATTAGATAGAAGAAGATTCCTAGCTGACTCTTTGTTGTTAACATCCTGTAACAGGTTCGGTTCCTCACCAAAATATACCATCCTAACATTGACAAGGTTTGTCAACGCCATCTTCAAAATTGTCTATCTAGATGTTGTGTCCAATATTCAAGTGTGTTACTTGTTTGATTTTCTAAGCAGCTTGGAAGAATATGCCTTGATATTCTTAAAGACAAGTGGAGTCCTGCTCTTCAGATTCGAACGGTTCTTTTGAGGTATTGTAATATATATGGCAATTTATCTAACAAAAGCTTTTCCAACTGTCAACTTGCAATATTGTTATGTTTCTACCTGCATTGTTAACCTAGGAGGAAAGATATTATATAATAATCATTTAACTCCTTGGCAAATCTCCCTCCAATACATTTTTTATATTCCATAAATACCCATAAATTTACTTTTATATTATCTTGGTTTAGCATTCAAGCACTTTTGAGCGCTCCGAATCCAGATGATCCACTCTCTGAAAACATTGCTAAACACTGGAAATCAAACGAGGCTGAGGCCGTCGAAACAGGTAGGCTGTTAGCATGTTTAACATAACCTACTTATGAGCCGAAAACCAGTGCCCTTGTCATCACCATTAAAGCTTATGGAAGTTCATATTTTCTGGAATTATGCAGCCAAAGAATGGACGCGTTTATATGCGAGTGGCGCGTGAAGTATGTGGGACCCGGGGCTTTGATATAACTAAAACATGTATTTGATTGACTGAAAAATGAATATGGAGGACTTTTGAAGAATTGATGATGCTCTAACCAATGGGAACCTAAGTTGATGTTCTCGGAGGCCAGCATTGGTATAAGATTGTTACTGCTTTTGAACTTTGTAATTGAAATTTTTAACGAGCTGAGATATTCATGCTCTTCTTGTGTCTTCTCTTCGTCAGTGTCTCAAATTTTAACTTGAAATTGCAAACTATGTTGTTTATTGGAGTTTTGAATTAGTGCACGATTAGTGCTTTAGTAGCAGTATTAGCTTTCAGATTTTGGTTCTAAAATTGACTAGCAATTCAGGCTGATTAAGTGGTAAGGCCAGGTTTCAAGTTTAAACAAGTTTAAGCGTATGCTGCATGAATTAAAATTGTAAACTGGCAAAGTCAAATTTCGAGCTTAAACATTGTTCAACTGAAGTTACTCCGACTCACCAAATGTCCAATCAAAAATAGTAAATGAAAAAAATCACGTGATGTAGTTTTGAATTTTTGTTGGCATTATATTTTCCGTCTTATATATAGTCAACTAAAAATTTATTTTATTTTATTTTAGAAAGAAATTGAAATTTAATTGTCATGATTTATTATTTAACTCTGTTTATGATATATTAACTAAGTATGAAAAGTAAAGGAAATACACCCGGATGTCACGAGCTTGCGTGACAAAAGAATTCTACGTGTTTCGCTTAGAACTATAAGATGTGTAATGAAGCTTCATCCTCTTATAAATAAGGGACTTCGTTATTTTGGTCAAATCATTGAATCCCTAACATAATAAAAGTTCCAAATTTTGTGTTCATGTTTGGCTTTCTAAATTTCCTTTCATTGTCGTGCTTGCATCCTGAAAACTTGTTATGAAATGGTTATGATCAACAAGCCAGATAGTATCAAAAGCATATCATGCTATTGAGGATTCTTAGCAGCCAAACTTGTTCTGCATATTAAATGGTCTAACTAAATGACTATCAATTCCTAAGAATCAATCCCTTGATTTTATTACACTTTTCAAATTTGTGTTATTTTTGAGGTTATAATAGCTGAGTTAACTATGTCGCCCAATTGGTATCAGAGCCTTGCAATGTCAGAGTTTGATCATAATAGTATGTTGTTGTAACTAGGAAAAATAATTGTAAGAGGAGAATACTCTAGATATTGTGGTCATCGAAAATAGCAACAAGAGTTCAAGTTCAAATATAATTTACAATTACCTTGAGCTGGGGGGTTAGGAATATTGCTGGAGGAAACTATCTTAAAACCTTTTACTATTGCCAACATCTTTAGAGAGAGAATGTGTGTTTATTCTACCTCAAGAGAAAGAGAGAGAGAGCGAGAGATTTTTTTACTCAACTCTCTACAAACCATGCTCATCTCTCTTGTTCGGGCTAAGATTCATATGATCTAATAGCATTTAAGTGGATTTTTTGCATCCGTAGTTATGGGTTCGATTCTTTGCCCTACAATTTATTTGTAATTGAAAAAAAATAAATAAATAATTCTCCCTTGTCAGGAACTACAAAGGATGAAAATACAAATTAATAAAAAGACTGAGGATGATTACACAATTTACCCTTTGGAGAATGATTACAAAACATCATTATTGAAACATCTTAGAAAAGGTCTTTGCATGATAATTAAAATCTTAAATTCTATTTGTCCATATCTCCCTCCTTACCGACACGACCTCTCAATATGTTGACCAGACAGTCAATATTTCAAATCCCCCCATTTTCCGTTGTGTTGAGGACTTCACATTACAAGCCGTTGCATGTCTTTGACATTTTTCTTAATAATGTGGCTTCTTGTGAATAAGATGCCACTTCACGAGAAGTCTATTGCAAAATCGAATCATACAAGACAAATCGACTTTTATAGGTCATTTTATTTAATGTAGCTTTTCCACGGTGTTATATGTATGCTCGTCTATGAACTTTGGTTAATCAGCGTAGAGTGTTGTTTCGTATCTCGTCTAATACATTCTTTTCGTCAAAATTCTTTACATGTCTCTATTAAATACATTATACATGTGTGGTGCTCATATGTGAAAGCACCAATTTACCCTTCTATCAGTGCTTCGCATGTGAGCATTTATGGAGATGTATAACAAAACTTGATGAAAATGACATTAGGCAAAAAAGCGTAAAGGTGAGGATGTAGTAAAAAAAATAAAATAAAATTATAAAATATGAAGGTCGGATAACTTTCACAAGGCCGTTGCAAGGTAAGGATGTTGTCCATCAATTTATCTTTTATATTTGTAAAATGTTCACAAGTTCTACCCGACTATCTAATAAGCCCCTTCTTTTTTTTGAATGAGACTATCTCATGAGTTAAATGTTAGATAATGCAACTCAATACTCGATGTAACTTTGCTATACGAGATAATCGGGAGTGTGTGAGACGAAATTCCATGAGCAACGTCATCTAAATTGATCTCTATTTACTCATCAATAATATAGCATTACTAGATATTTTTTCAATGAGTGGTATAAAAATAATTTGTGAATGTATGTGTACGAATGCTAAAAGATACAAATGCACTTATCAATAGTAGATAGAACGCAACAATTTGAAAAATTAATATAGATTTGTTCAAATACCCTACACAGGAATTGGGGCGGGGCGGGGGGGGGGTTGGGGAGAGGGGCACAACTTTACTTTCCCTCTCACTCGGGTGTACATCCGAGAGGGTATACTTAGAAGTGTTAGCGGATGAGTTTTAATGTATTTTTATGAGTAGGAAGAGAGAGAATTAGTGGAGTTGAGTGGTGGAGATTTAAAAGTAGAGTTGATATGTGGATGTGATTTGTTTGATCAAATTTAAATTTTGAAAAGAATGCATTAAAATGAGAAAAAATGTGCATGCCAAGCTCAAATTAACAAACATGAAATGACCACATACTTATTTATAAAGTGTTGTAAATATAATTTGGATACTATATATATATATATATATATATATATATATATATATAATATCTACTATGTGAATGCCTATTTTACCCCCTAAGTGTATTGTAATTTACACATTTGTAATTTGTAAGCTACATAAATAAGTGTTCTTTCCCCCACTTAACACAATAAAATTCTCTCATTCTCCTCTCTAAATATTCATCTTACTTCCTCTATCTTCATAAATTTTATATCATCCCATCAAATCTGTTGTTATCATCCCATCAAATCTGTTATTCCATAACACGTTATCAGCACGACTGCTCTGCCCGGAATATACATCCAACTAAAGGGTAATATAACAACTTATTTTGAACAAAGGTATGTAGAACATCCTTGTAATTTAATTCAAGTTGTGGGATGAAACACCAAATGAAGAACACACACTGTATATTAGATAAATAGTTTCTGCCATGTTGGATGGTTTAGGAAATTCTTTATTGATGACCGCCATGTTGGATGGTTTAGGAGATTTTTTTTTATATTGATTTATGAATTATTAAATGGTATACCAAGCCACCAAATAGTCTAATTATTTTACAATTCAAATACTGAAAATATCCATTTTTAGTGATGAGTACAACTATCACAAATTGGGAGGATACACTAATTTCTACATTTTTTTGTGTACTCCTAGTTACCACACTCAAAGGAGATCGCCACTAGTGGAGGTTTAAGCTATACAGTTTATATTAGTTAAATTCCCCTACATTTTTTTTTGTACTCCTAGTTACCACACTCAAATGACTGCCACCTAAAGTGGAGGTTTTACTAGTTATCTGTTTATATTAGCTAAATTTATTGAAAGCTAATCTATACTATACTATTTGCATTACATTTTTTTGGTATCCTACCACATGATTGATAAAGAATTAATTATACTTAAAAATTTTCTCAAGAGAATATTTCTCCTTCAAAACCCACTATTAATTCACCCAACTTTTATTTTTTACACTTGCTTTAATTATTACCAAACAACATCATATCAACCCACTATTAATTCACCCAACTTTTATATTTTTACACTTGCTTTAATTATCACCAAACAACATCATATCAACCCACTATTAATTCACCCAACTTTTATATTTTTACACTTGCTTTAATTATCACCAAACAACATCATATCAACCTACTTTTCTTATAAATTTAACAATAATTAAATATATAATGGCAATTATCTTGTCTAGTTAGTTGATGTAAAAGTAATAATTTTGTCTAGTTAATTAATGTTCTAACTTGTTTTTTCTTGTTATTTTATAGTATGGCATCAAATATCACAAAATTAGAGTTCGCGACTCTCGATATTACTGGAAAGAATTATCTATCATGGATTCTTGATGCCAAAATGCATTTAAATGCAAAAGGCCTCGGAGATACAATTAAAGAAAAAAATGAAACATCAGAAAAGGACCAAGCCAATGCTATGATTTTTCTTCGTCATCATCTCGACGAAGCACTAAAAAATGAATATCTTACAGTTGAAGATCCTTGAACTTTGGAACAATTTAAAGGAAAGATATGATCATCGAAAACAAAGAATCCTCCCCAAAGCTCGTTTCGATTGGTTACATTTAAGGCTACAAGATTTTAAATCGATAAATGAATATAACTCCGCTATGTTCAAAATTACTTGACACTAAAATTATGCGGAGAAATAATTACGGAGAATGATATGTTAGAAAACATTCTCCACTTTTCATGCCTCAAATGTTGTCCTGCAACAACAATATAGGAGCGAGGCTTTAAAAATATTGAGTTGATATCTTGTCTACTTGTAGCGGAACAAAATAACGAGTGTTAATGAAAAATCATGAATCTCGTCCAACGGATCTTTACCAATGCCCGAAGTGAACAATATAGCATCTACAAGTCGTGGGCGAGGATACAGCGAGCGAGGATACAGCTTTTGGCATTAATCGAGGCAGTAGGTCGAGGCGTGGCCGTGGGCGAAATTTTCATGGCATCGAAATAGTCATGGCTTCGAAATTTAAGAAAGTAAATAATCATGGTGAAAGAAGGAAATCTCTATAAAAGAAATGTGAAGGAATCGATAAGAGAGCGAGATAATTCATGCCATAGATGCGGCATGAAAGGACACGGCAAAGTCTGAAGCTAAACATCTTGTTGATTTATATCAAGCATCTAAAAGGGAGAAAGTAAATAACATTGAGACAAACTTCTCATATAAAGAAGACAGTCCACTCTTGGAGCCATCAAAAGCGACACATCTTGAGATTGCAGATTTTTACGAACATAATGAGAATTGATATTTACTATGGAGAAAGAATATTGATCGCCTATTGATTGACTCCAAGGTCATGGATGAAGAAATTTGTTTAGCGGATAGTGCTTCGACACATTCTATATTAAGAAACAAAAAGTATTTTTCAAGTTTGGCTATGATAAAGAATGATGTAATAACAGTATCAGGTTCGGAAGCAATTATTGAAGGCTCCGGAAGAGCAAATATCATATTGAAAGGGGGAACACGAATCATTATCAATAATGCTTTGTTTGCCCCAAAATCAAAAAGAAATCTATTGAGTTTTAAAGACATACGGAGTAATGGGTACCATATTGAGACAGCGAAAGAAAATAATGCGGAATATTTATATATAACTTCTATGATTTAGAAAGGAAACATGTGTTGGAAAAAGTTGCCCATACGCTTCCTGGTTTATACTATACCAATATTAATACAATTGAAGTACATATTACATCTAGCCAGGAAGATTGAAAATCCAAAAGATTTCAATATTTGGCATGACCGTTTAGGTCATCCTGGTTCGACAATGATGAGAAGAATAATTGAAAATTCAAGTGGGCATTCTCTGAAAAGTCAGAAGATTCTTCAATCTAACGAATTTTCATGTGCTGCATGTTCTCAAGGAAAATTGATAGCGAGACCATCACTAGCTAAGGTCGGAAATGAATCTCCAAAGATTTCTAGAACGGATACAAGGTGATATATGTGGGCCCATTCACCCATCATGTGGACCATTCGGATATTTTATGGTTTTAATAGATGCATCTACAAGATGGTCCCACGTATGCTTATTATCCACTAAACATGGCATTTGCGATTGCTAGCACAAATTATAAGATTACGAGCACATTTTCCAGATTATCCAATCAAAACGATCCGACTAGATAATGCTAGTGAATTTACATCACAGGCTTTTAATGATTATTGTATATCAGTTGGAATAAAAGTTGAACATCCAGTTCCTTATGTTCATACTCAAAATGGCCTAGCTGAATCATTTATTAAAAGCCTCCAATTGATTGCCAGGCCACTACTCATGAGAACAAAACTCCCACTTTCTGCATGGGGATATGCTATTTTACATGCAGAGGAACTTGTAAGGTTAAGGCCAACATCCAACAATAAATTCTCCCCATTACAATTAGTCTCGAAAAATGAGCCTAATATTTCTCATTTGAGGATATTTGGTTGTGCAAAGATATGTACCCATTACTCCTCCACAACGCACTAAGATGGGGCCTCAAAGAAGGTTGGGAATATATATTGGTTTCGAATCTCCGTCTATAATTAGATATCTTGAACCCCAAACAGGCAATATCTTCAATGCACGTTTTGCCGACTGCCAATTTGATGAAACATTATTCCCACCTTTAGGGGGAGAAGATAAAAAGTTGGAAAATGATGTGACACGCAAAAGGTTGGAAAAGGAAGTGATATGGAATACTACAACATTATCCAACCTAGATCCTCGCACTGGGCAATGCGAGCAAGAAGTTCAAAAGATAATTTACTTACAAGGAATGCCAGATCGATTACGTAAACTTTACAGATGCCAAAGGGATAACTAAGTCACATATTCCAGCTGAGAATGCCCCTATGAGAATTGAGATTCCAAAACAAACTAAAATTGCAAATGAATCGAGAATACAACAAAAACGTGGTAGACCTATTGGATCAAAAGACAAAAATCCTCGAAAAAGAAGGGGAGCAAATGCGCAAAATAATCGCATTAAAGAAACAGAAGGTCTTAATGAATCAAGATGAAATCAAGCAAGAACCCCGAGAAAGTTCGGTACACAGCGATGAAATTAAAGAGATCTCTATAAACTATGCTTTCACAAAGAAGAAATGGAATAGAAAAGAAACAATTATCAATAATGCATTTGCATATAATGTTGCACTTGATATAATCAATGAAGTTGAAGATGTTGAACCAAAATCTGTTGATGAATGCCGACGAAGAGATGATTGGTTGAAATGGAAAGATGCCATTCAAGCAGAGCTAGACTCGTTAGAAAAACGAAATGTTTTCGGACCTATAATGCGAACACCAAAAGAGGTTAAACCAGTAGGGTACAAATGGGTGTTCGTGCAGCGAAATGAGAAAAATGAAGTGGTGAGATATAAAGCACGACCGGTGGCACAGGATTTTCGCAAAGGCGGCATTGATTATGAAGCAACATACTCCTGTAATGGATGCAATCACCTTTCGATATCTTGTCACTAATCGCACATGAGAAGCTCAATATGAGACTAATGGATGTAGTTCTTTGCATATTTATATGGTATAATTGACAATGATATCTATATGAAAATCCCTGAAGGATTGAAGTTGCCTGAAGTATACAATTCGAATGATCGTGAAATTTATTCGATAAAACTTCAGAGATCATTATATGGGTTGAAACAATCTGGACGCATGTGGTATAATCGTCTAAGCGAATATCTTCTGAAAGAAGGGTATAAAAATAATCTTATATGCCCATGCGTCTTTATAAAAAGGTCACCTTCAGGATTTGTTATTATTGCTGTATATGTAGATGATCTAAATATTATCGGAACTGCTGAAGATATTCCAAAAACAGTTAATTATTTAAAAGCAGAATTTGAGATGAAAGATCTTGGGAGAACTAAGTTTTGTCTTGGCTTACAAATTGAACATTTCAAAGATGGGATATTCTTACACCAGTCCACATATACAGAAAAGGTCCTTAAGCGATTTTATATGGATAAAGCTCACCCACTAAGTACCCCAATGAGTGTTCGGTCACTTGATGTGAAAAAGGATCCTTTTAGACCCCGAGAAGATGATGAAGTGGTCCTTGGACCCGAAGTACCATATCTTAGTGCAATCGGTGCACTATTATATCTTGCTAATAATACAAGACCGGATATAGCCTTTGCAGTAAATCTATTAGCAAGATATAGTTACGCTTCCTACACAAAGACACTGGAATGGAATCAAACATGTGTTTCGCTACCTTCGAGGAACAGTAGATATGGGCCTATTTTACTCAAATAAAACTAAACCTGAATTAGTTGGTTATGCTGATGCAGGATATTTATCTGACCCACATAAAGCAAAATCCCAGACAGGTTATCTATTTACATGCGGTGGAACTGCAATATCTTGTGATCGATCAAACAGACACTCACAGCCACATCTTCAAACCATGCAGAACTGATAGCAATATATGAAGCAAGTCGAGAATGCGTATGGTTGAAGACGATGATACAACATATTCGAAAAGAGTGTGGTTTATCCTCTACTACAACCAATCCAATTATATTGTATGAGGACAATACTGCTTGCATAACCCAACTAAAGGACGGATTCATTAAAGGCGACCGGACGAAACACATTTCACCAAAGTTCTTCTTCACTCATGAACTTGATAGGAGTAACGAAATTGATGTACAATGATCCGTTCTAGTGATAATCTTGCAGACCTGTTGACGAAGGCACTACCGACTGCAACATTTGAAGGATTGATACGCAAAATCGGGATGCGCAGAATTAAAGATATCAAGTGATATTATATTGAGGGGGAGAAATTTGAGCTGTACTCTTTTTTCTTCGCCCGCGCTTTATCCCACCTGCTTTACTCTGAGCGTTTTAACGGCGCAATGTTTCTAAAATTTTAGATATCAAGCTTCACTTAATAAAATAGTCGATTCAAGGAGTGTTGTAATATACTTTGATACTATATATATATATAATATCTACTATGTGAACGCTATTTTACCCCTAAGTGTATTGTAATTTACACATTTGCCATTTTGTAACTCTATAAATAGGGGTGTTCTTTCCCCCACTTAACACAATAAAATTCTCTCATTCTCCTCTCTAAATATTCATCTTACTTCCTCTATCTTCATAAATTTTATATCATCCCATCAAATCTGTTGTTATCATCCCATCAAATCTGTTATTCCATAACATAAAGCTATTTGTATATTTTATTACTAGTGTAAGAAAAATGGCTTTTTCCGTATATAAGACGTGGCTTTGTCATCGGTGGGAAATTATTAGAAGCATCCATTTGTAACGGCTATATTTTCTGCAGAAGTGTTGGATTATCATTCTGTGGTTAAAAATGTACATTTCGTACACTGCACACTGCAGGGACTTTTATTATTAACTTCTGCCATTATTGACTTTTGTCTTTTTTGAAAACTTTTTAATTACTATTTAATTTTCAGTTTCATTTATTTTTTTCACGCCCCAAAATCCATTATTTTCCCTAGTCCTTTTCAATTCCCCTTCTTCATTGTTCTGACGTTGTTGGCTTTATTACCATCATAATGCCCTGTTTATTACATCAGATATACTTTCTACTTTGTTTGGACAAAAATGCTTAAACCTCATTACTTATTTTGGTACGGCGGACTGCATAGAGTTGCAACGACACGTAAAATAATTACTCATTTATCGCTTATAATGTATGTCAAACATGTCCTCACTATATTCTTGCTCGTTTGGATATTAAGGCCTTGTTTTTTTTGAAAGTGTTGTTGATTTACTCGAATTGTGTGTTAAATATGCAATTGAAAATTAGAAAAAATATATTAAAAAATATAAATTAATTATATGAATAATTAAAAATAATGAGAAAAAAATAATAAAAATTAGTAGAAATTAATAAAAAATTTATTATAGAAAGAACGAGGCCTAAACTGCGAAGGGACAATAAAGTCGGCTTCAAATGAATGGGAGCATGGTCATCACTAGTTGTTTGGGACAGTTTTGCCCTTGATTATGGTTTATGTGTGTGGGGACTGTTTGGAAGCTAGCTAACTTTAATGAACTGTAGTGAACCCCTTAAACAAGAGGCCCTTTGATAGTAACATCGCAAATATCGGTGTTCGATAGCCAATTAGAAGACGAGAAACAACGAACGATAAAATTAACCAAATAAAAGAGAATATCCCTCAGTTCAGAGATGTGTTAAGAGAGAATTAACCAAATGATGATGCCTTCCAACATTTATAATGGAAATGATACATCCTCAATGTTGAAATTTTATTAAAATTTTAGTATTTGATGTATCGGCTATCCTTTACTGTCATATAATAATAGAGTCCACTTACTAGCCTCTATTGCTGCGTAACAACATTAGGATGTCCCACATCAGCGTTAAACTTTAACAAAATTTTAATATTGGGAATGTATCATTTCTGTTATAACTTGTATGCTTTCAATAAATAAATAATGGCATGATATTATCATATTATCGACTAATATATTTTAAGAGATCGTTATGTGATATATTTTCAATAAATAAATGGTGACGTAATAGTGTCATATTACCGTCTGATCTGATAGATTGCTGGAGCTCATTAAGAGGCATGACTTATCTTCCGGCTGAGATCATTGCTCAAATTGCAGATATGTTAAGGTATAATGACTCATTCAAAGTACTCTTTTGAGTTTTTCCTTTTTGTGGGGAAGGTGTGGAAAGGGGCGGGGGGTTAGGGAACAGCTAAGTCAGACACTTATTAATTGCACCAACTGCTCATTTAATAAGAGACCAACAATAAATTAAAATGAAAAAGTCATTTGTAATTGGTCTTACCGCGACTACTAATATCAGATACAATGTGATGTGTGAAATAATAAATTCCTGTCAAATATGCATTTGTACGTCTAACATGATTGCTATAAAAACCGAGTGCTGCCTAATCCAATAAGGAGAAAAATAAAACCCATGCGCAATTTCCATCCATGGTAGAACAAAGAAAAAGAGGGTCTCAAATTATATTGAAATAAATGTATCAATACACTAAAGATCAATGATGAAAAAATTGACAGAATTTATTGATCAAATAATTGAGCAAATGAGCATCAAATATCAATGGATATCATATTTATGTCTCCTTTCACTAACCCAATAAATCCCCACCAAACATCCATTTTCCTCCCCAATGATGTATACAATGTACAGAGATCCTCAGTGCAAAAGCCACACAGCCAGCCAGCCAGCCAGAAATCCATCTCTCTATATCGAAATTTTCAGCTATAGAGAACTTATAATGATATATACTAATAGAGTACGACAATGGAGAAATGGAAAATGGTAATAAGAAACAAGGGTTCAAAATGGGATGTGACGAATGAATGAATAAATAGGAGCAAAAGGGAACTAAGCTGTGTCTTCTAACTCGGCTGGCATTAGGCCAATATGGCTTTGTATTGAGAATTATTATGTGGTAGGTAACTAATGATCCTCGAAATGGTGAGATGAAAAGGTTAAAAAAAGAGGATATGTAAGAACGTACATTTGATCTTAAACACTATAATGTTTCACTGAGGATTCGAGTAGTTCTGGACTCGGGCACACCATTTCCTTCACTCGGGTGCCCTTCTTGTATATCTTGAATGTAGGTACGATTCTGATGTTCTCAGCGTGAATGATTGTTGGACTCTCGTCTACATCCACCTTCAATCATGTAAAATACATACATTACATTTATTGAAGAGAAAATTGATTCTTTTTTAGAATGTGTAGTTAAAAAAAAAAAAAAAAAAAAAAAAAGCGGTACACAAAGGAGCAAAAATAAAATTCGTTTTGAGAATTTTTGTTTTTTGATTTATTTCTACCCAAAAATCAACTTCTATTACACAGTCAAAACTAAACTTTAATCTAAGCCATATACCATTACAGTCATCCACACATTTCATATCCAAGACACTATCTGACTTAAGCAAGTTACTCCATCCGTTCTACAAAGATAAACTTGTTTTAATTATTTATCCATCCAAAAATATAGATCACTGTGCTAGTATATATTTAATTTCTTTATTTCCTTGAGGTACCATTATTTAATGCAAGTAAAATTTAATTTGCATGACGGGTGACTAGATTTTAGCAAAATAAAAGTCCTCCTAAACACATTGAATGCAAGCATAAATTACCTCCAATAGAGGCCCAAGTTGGAAATAAAATGCTTCCGATAACATACCTTGAGAAAATTTATGGATGGATACCGAGTGCACAAAGTATCGAGAAATGGAGAAATCTGCTGGCATTGAAGATTTGTTGCTGCTTTAAAGTGGACAACAGATACACCTAAATTATCAATTACAATCATTAGATCAATCCAAGACAACCGTGAACATGTAAAAAGACATCCACATCCTCTTGCTTACCAGGTGAAGAAATCGCAGCTCGGAACTGCTCAAGATCTGAAACTGACTCAACTTCTCCACCGAATTTCATGTTATAAACATCCTCTCCCCGGGATTTTTTCAATGCAATTTGTGCATGGAACAAAGATTCGGCAACCTCATTATTGTCAGGCAGTTCTCTTCTTAGAACCTCATAATCCCTCACAGCTTCAACCCATCTTTCGAGCTGAAACAAACTATGTGCGGTTATATGGATAGAATTTCCAAATAAAATTTAAATACATGGTTGAAAAATAAGTTCGGTGAAATACAACTCTTGAAAACACTCTACTAACCAAGCTCTCAGTTTCATCTTGAAAGGTCAACCTGCTAAGAGGAGTAATCCAAGAACTTATATGTTGGTTCTTTAGATATGTGATTTATGCCTTGACACCAAGCCGGTTTTGACTTTTGATTTACCCGTTTTCTACCAAAAAACTAACTCTATCACCCATCAAAATCGAACTTCTATGTTAATTGACACTTAAAGCTTATCCACACATCTCCCAATTCATACCAGTATTCCACTTAACAAGTATTTTAAGGGAAATGCTATACCTTGCTGTTTGAGGCGGCCCTTCGAAGTAGAGCTTTAACATAATTGGGCTGAATACGGAGAGCTATGTTGCAGTCGTCAACAGACAGTTCCCACCGCCCAAGCTTAAACCAACAAGCTGCCCTATTGCAGTAGAGAACTGAATTCAAAGGGTCGTGCCTAAGCCCTTCAGCATAGGCTGAGCAGGCTTCGGTGTACCTTTCTGACTTGAAGAGATCATTCCCATGCGCACGAGCTCGAGCCACCAGCTTCACACTGTTAAGTAGGGACGAGATTTCAACATTCAAAGGATCTACTTGTCTTGCATTCTCTATGGCTGCAAGTGAATTGTCACACCTGTATGCAATCACCATCCATTCATAATCAGAACTATAACCTTTTCGTTTCTTTCTTTTCTTCTTTTGTGTGTGTGTGTGTGGGGCACGAGGGAAGTGAAATTTAGTATATGAGAGTAGAGACTCACCTTCCCTTTGCCAACTCAATTTGAGCTCTGACATAGGATGGGTATGCCTCAAGAAGCATCCCAAAAATTTTCGACTGAGAAGTGGAAATGTTAGATCGTTCAAATTTGAGAATATTTGATAACTCCAAAACCGCATCATCTAGCTGGTTAAGCTTCAATAGAGCTTCCGCCCGACACGCACACAGCTGTGAAATCAAATTCAAACGCTTCGGTTAAAGCATATTTGACTACAATTCTAAGACCTTGTTTGGTACTACTGCCATGATTTTCAACCACTCATTTTATTACTTTGACAGCTTTTTCATATTTCTAAAAACTTGTCTTCACTTTCCAATCATACATTCAAAAATCAATTTTCAAATAATCTAAATCCCTTTTTGAATAATCTCTACCAAACAAACACCAAAACATTTCATAGAGAGATTTACAAAGCACCTGAGGCGACATGCCAGCTCCCGAAGCAATGGCAGCATCGACTTCCTTCAACACGCATTTCCAATCCCCAACTATGCGACCATCAGCACATTTGCTTAGGTGCTTCTCAACCACCTGCAACTTCTGCAACTCAACCGGATCCGGGTGATGCCCTGAAAAACAAAGGTGCTTCCGCGCATTCTCAACCTGTCCTAAGCTGCAACCGTTAAGTGGGATTAGATTGCTTAAAAGGTTCGTTCGAAATAACTCACGTAAAAGTAAGAGTACTGTTATTCATAAGAAGAAGACTAGCACATGAACATTATGGCATCGACCAATGCCGACATGCCACATCAATGCTCAAGAATTGACATTGCCGATAAATAGCATTATTCGAAAGCAACCATTTGTCCTATAAAATCAACATGGTCCTCTAGCCTATGAATAGCTATATAACCAAGAGGAGAAACATACAGTGAACAGAGTAAAAGATCAACCAAATCCAAATCACAATAGGAAACAGACAGAATATATAACAGTGACATCAACCACAAGAAAACAAAAGAGTCAAAATCCACCAAGAACTGAAATCATATCAAATCGGATCTATACACAACTCATCATCAACAATCTAGATTAGTAACTAATTCCCAACTATACGAACTCTAAACTAATCAACAAGAAAGTAAAGACTCATTAAATTCATAAGAAGAACTCAATACGTAGATCTGATCTTTATTCATAGGCTCACCTAAGAAGCAAAGATCCTAAACGATGATGGGCGCGAATGTAGCCTGGATCCAGCCTAATTGCCTCCTCACATTCCCTCACAGCTGCCGGAAAATGCCGCAAGCCCATCAAAGCCGCGGCGCGGTTGCAATGGTAGGCTGCATTGGCCGGAGAAATTGCTATGGCTTTGTCATAGTAGCTTAATGCCTCAGAGAAATTGCCTCTTTTATAGTTTTCATTTCCTATTCTCTTCAAGTCCTCTGGATCACTACTATTGTGCATTCCCATTTTCTTTACCGGTTCACCGCCGACCATTAATCCTTTGGAATAATTTGGTGGCGGTGGTGGTGGATTAGATGCAACACCGCCTCTCATTATACTGCCGTGGCCGTAATTTCCAGTACCAGAACCCAAAACGTCGGTTTTGGTGGACCGGGTAGACATGCCGGTTTTCAGAATCCGACCGGAAGGGCAGATATTACCAGTTGGGAGGACGTTGACCGACGGAGAATTGACTGACCCACCACCACCGCCACCACCGGAGTGAATTAGCGGGATTGTGCCACTGGAATAGGAGCGGGTATGGCGAGGTCTAAGGTTACGGGCAGTGGAAGGGGAACTCTCAATGGAGCAGCCGGAGAGCTCGCCGGAATGGCTTTTTTGGGAATCGGTTATTCTCGCAACGGTCAGGCTGGGCACGCCGGAATTCTGGCCCGACACCGATCCGGAGGAGCTGGAACTGCTGCTCGTGGCGGTGGCGGTGGCGGTGGGTCCCCCCTGACGAGTTCTCAGCGGCGAAACAGGGGAACCTAGATCGAGTTCACGAAAATCCGGTTTATTAACATTGACATCGGAATCTTCTTCGTCAAAGGGTAGTCTCAACCGATCTGTAAGCTCTTCTAACCCTAACTCCGACATTGGTTTACCTGAATGCGACATTTTCAGACTTCGTCAGTCTCTCCCTCTCTGTAAACAAAAAAAAGAAGCAGACAACAGAGTTTTCTGTTCTCTATCTAGGGTTACGATAGTTTCGTGTAATTTCGTCAATGTAACTTCGCCAATGTGAAATGCGAGAAGAACAGCAGTTGAGAGAAGATAGAGAGATACAGAGACGACATGAATTGAGGGAGTGGGAAACAGGGAGAGAGATGGGGATCTCGTGATTTTAAAGAGTGAAGCAACGAATGAATGTGAATTTTAGAGAGAGAAAACTAAACATATTTTCTTCTCCATAAAAATGAAGGAAAATAAAGGGATTTTACAGGAGCATTTGTAGATAGATAGATATAGAGAGAGAAAATGGAGAAGAAGAAAAGAAAAAGAAAAGAATTTTATTAAGGAAGAGATAGAGTGAGAGAGCGTTGGCTAGTTTCTCTCTCTATGCATGCATAGTTATATATACATAATTTTGGTACATTTTCTCTGTCTATACGTATTTCCATATTATTGATTTATTATTTATCAATTATGTACATCATCAAATCTATAAATATGGTAATCAGTAGTTTATGGTAAGTTGGTAACTAGCCGGATCGAATCGGCTCCCCAACGCAACCTTAAAACTTGGGCTTGGCTCGTTCTCTAAGGGCTTTTTTGTAAGTTCGAATTAGTGATGTCAGAAAAATTCAATCGGATTTGATAGTATGAATTTTTTTTTAATTTTAATTTTAAGACACTAACATAAAAATGAGATAACACTTAACAGATTAATCATTATCTATTAAACACAAAAGAACAAAAAAGTAAAGAATACAAATTATCTAAAAGGTCCAATATTGTCATATTGGAACTTTAATGAACTTGAATTGAAGTTTAAAAGCTCAACAAATACGGATCGTACACGGATCTTTTCTCGATCCAAATCCAATTCGACCCTATCCGATTCGAGGAATGGTGAATTTGGATTTGAATTTTTTATTCGGATCTAAATGATGAATTTAGACCAGGCTAATCCGATCTAAACCCGATCCATTAATTGCCATCACTAGTTCAAATCCAATCCGGCTCATCTTGCTTGCAAAAATTGGAACTCGGTGCAGACTTGATATGGGCCGAGCTGGGTCGGGCCAACTCGGGTTTGTCCTCTTTTTTCCCATTTTTCTACGTATAAAATGTATGAAAACTAGTTAAAATATCTATATTTATAGGCTAGTTGTTTGTGTTCAACGTTTAAATTTTGTACATAACGGTATGTTTTATCTTTATAAAAGAAATCAATGAAATTTATATTATAGTTAAAAATAAAGATCGATACAAAATTTAAAATTTAATACATTTATTTTAAAAAATAATCAACAAAATACAATCCCCAGCGAGCTGGTAGTTCGAGCCCACTTAGTTCCTATTTTTAAAGTCCGACTCAACTCGTAACACGCTTAAAGTGAGACACCAGCCAAACCTAGAGCCTTTTCCAAATCTAGGTTGAAGTCATCTATCCGACTCAATTCATTGGCATCCCTAAGGGCTAGTGTATAACATGTATTTTTATTTATTGTCGATACTAAAAGCATTTCCGATATAATTATTGGATTAGAGAAATTGATCTTCACATTTAGACAATCTGTGAGGCTTTATAATTTTTAATTAATTAGATTTAGATATGTGAGATAAATTAAACAAATTATTTTTGACAAAAAAAATTAAACAATTTATTAACAAGTCATATCCAAATCAAACAAAAAGGACATATGAACTTTGGGAAATATCTCATCAAATATTGCTATCTAATTTATCATAATTGGACTTGTTAGTAGTTGTTACGGGGTTATAGGATTGAATTTTTTATGAATTTTTATATAAAATATAAGAGAAAATAAGTGGAAATTGAACGGTGGAAATTTGTGTAATATATGTAAGTCTTATGAGATGTGTGAATGTGATTGATTTAGACAAAAGAAAGAATGACAAAAAAAGGGAAACATGTGGGGGAAAAAATGGAGACTATCATGAACTAGCCTACCTAGTAAAATTCTTACATTGAATTATAGAGGGAAAAAAAGGAAAAGTCAAGAAGCAAAGAAAACATCGGACTAGCCACTAATTTTTGAACCACGTGTTTATTTAATTTACAGTACAATATGTTAAAAATGTAGATCATGGTAAGTGTTACATACTTGGAGTATGGAGATGCAAATTGCACATACTTGCAATTTGCAAATACCTAGTATCTTGTTTGATAATTTAATTTAATTTTTATCGATTATTCACAATTTTATTATTGCATCACTATTTAAACTAAAAGCTAAAATTTTTAGTCAAAAAATTACCCAGACATGATAAAAAAATGTAAGAGTTAATCATATTGACTTCAAGTAAATATTTTCATTTGAAGGGTTTATTTTAAGTTTGAAGGGGACCATGACATTATATAGATGTTTCAATTCTGAGAAATGTTTTTTTTTTTTGAAAAGAAAATTTTATTACGAAACATCAACGATCGAAGCGTCTTACATAAGAATATTTTCCCACATCGTGGGCAAATCATCAAAGCAATGGATTAGAATAAAGTAACGAATTCCTATTTAACTCATGTGCAGCTCTATTCACCTGACAACGAGCAAATCTAACAGTATGATATCCACATTCCTGGAGGAGAGACTTGCAATCACGAGCTAGAATCCCAAACTCAGAGGGGTTCGTTTTGTACTGCATTAACATCATCCGCCACTCCCTTAGCATCAACTTCATACACAACGTTCGGGAAATCTAAGGATATCACTCATCGAATTGCCTCATGTAGCACTAGGATTTCGGTTTCCTAGGCATCACATCTTCCTTTAAAGTATCTTGATGAGCAGCAAAGAAAATCTCCTGCTTCATTGACTCTTACAATCATTCCCACACTGATAACACATTGCATGCTAAAAGGGGTAGCGATCAACGCATAAATTATTAGAATCTAACATTGAAATATAAATTAATTCCTCATTTTTCAAATTTTGCATTGTGGGTTGCACGGTCGTAGACAAAATGTGTTCTTTGTTTTTGTTCTTTACAAATTAAGAATTTTTTTGCATCGAATGAAACTTTTACATATGTATTTAAGGAATAAGGTGTCAATATTGTGTTGTATATTGCAAAATCAAAACTTTCTCCCAAAGAACTGTAAAAAAAGGGCAAAAAGCATAAAGCAAAAAGAAAAAATAGATAATTTAGATTTTGACATTAAACATAACCAAGGCAATATATGTATTTTTTTTCTTCCCCGTTAATATTTCATACGAAAATTCTTAGGATGATACTAAGTTTCTTTTCCCAATTTAGAAATTTTTGCATAGAAATAAACCTTTACATATTTAAAATGTCAATATTGTGGAATCCATTACATAATTAAAATTTTCCCCGGTAAATGATAGACAAGTACTCAAATATTTTTTCTACTATGTGTCTTTTTAGGGATAACAATTTGTATAGATTGGACCAAATCCATATAATTAGGAAACACACATTGTTTTATTCATTATACATTTAGAAACTTCAAAACTTTCTATATGGGACACTGAAAAATGGAATCACATTCAAATATTCTAACGAATTTGAAAATTTATATAGATAAGATTTTCGAATACTCATTGTGAACTAACTACATTGAGAAACCAACATCACAACAATAAACAAACTCGATTTACCATCTTTTCTAAATTCTAATGCAACATTGACCTAATACAATCATATATATTTGTATTTAAAAGTACGTCAAGGTAGTTGCTTTAGCAACATTAAGCCGTCGCTCCTCCTGTTCTAAAACTTTTTATACTTATGTCACCAATTTCTCAAATATTGAAGATTTAAATGTTTTTTAACTGTCAAGTCAAAGAAAAAAAAAAGTTAAATTGGAGATGCAAAAAAGAATGAAAAGGTTGAAAACTTTTGCTGCAATTTTCCCATTATTATAAAATTGCACAATTGCTAAATTGTATAGTGTTTTTTTTTTTTTTTTACTAACTAAATATGTATGTCTCCACTTGTGCATGTGACAGTCAAGATCAACCAATAGATTATACAAGTTAATCCCACTAGAGCTTTATTTTTGGCTAGCTGTCTTTGGATTTGGCCTCTCTCTAACATTAAATATATATTAGGACACTTTTCTTATGATAGCAAATTAGAGATTATTATTTATTACCCATCTAAACATAAGATGCCTTAAAGGAATGTTTGGTTGTCATAACACATCCTTAGGTATATATATAGTTGCTAAAAATAAAAAGTGAAAACAGGTAGCTGAGGTTTTTTTTTTTTATTTTCTTATTTGATCGTAATAAATCTTATCGAATGAAATATACAACAAAAACGATAGTTCCAACATGTTGTTGAAATTAAAATTTAACTTCAACTGAACACTTAAAATAACTATCAAATTATTAATTAATTATATTAACGGAAGACAAGTGATATTTCACAAATGAAATAGTTGTATCAGTAAATTTACTTTAAATTACTTTTGAGGAGGATTATGATGAAGGATTGAAAACCAAAAAATTAGTATGTTGTACTCTCTCTCTCTTCTCCCCCCCCCCCCGGTTTATATAAGTTACATTTATTTTTCTTTGTTCCATTTTAATATGGCCTTTGTTTTTATGTGGAATGATGTTTTTACTTCATTTACTGTTATATCTTTATTTACTTTAATTTTGCAAGAACATTCTTACTTAATATACTCATATTAATGAAGGATAAACTACAAAATTTGTTTGAATAATTTGTTTCTCAATAATATTCTTAATCCAGATGAAAAATAAGTGAGTCTATATAAATGAGATGGAGGGAGTAGTAAGTAGTAATAGTTTTCAATATATATATATATATATATATATATATTTGAAGTATCTTTGAAATTTTATTGATATATTTGCCAAACTAACTGCAATGCTTCAACAAAAAATGTAGCTGAAATAAATCTACTTTCTATTATATTTTTTTTGAAGTATCAATTATATTATTGTTAAGCACAACTAAACATATTGATTAGTCATTTTAATTAGCAACTATTTGCATCCTTAGATCACCTCTAATGCTAATGTCGATTGCATTTAAAAAGTCATCGCATAAAGTCAAAATAGCGAATGCCTCCAACATGATCCTTGCTAACGCATCATTTTGACTATATCAAAGCTAATGTAACAAAAATAAATGTTGACATTATAAATAAGACCGTGTAGATGTTGACACCCTTCTAGGTAGCCTGAAATGTGATGCTTTACTTTTATATCCTTCTTGTTTAGAGATGCAATTTGAGTTGTGTACCATAATTTTGAGTACTGATCTCTTAATTTTATGGAGAAAAGATTATATATATTTTTAGATTTTTAGATGACGTAACACTATCACATAAGTCGACTGAAAGAAGGAAATCCTTATTCCTTTAAGATATATTGAATATGCCCTATTTTAGAAAATTATCAGAGTCGATATTTCAAATATATATATTTGTTTGAATTTGGAGGGAATGTACCATTTCTTCATCCCAATCTACCACTTTTAGAGTAATTAACTAGTCATTAATCATTAAATTATCAAAATACTCCCACTTTCAATATATAGTAAAGTAATTCACCATATAGATCAATGATCAAAGAAAGAAATATTACCCCCGTTATAATTAATGAGTATATTGAGGCATGGAGTGAAACCTTCCTTTACTAAAATCGACTAAGAAAACATACTTGATCTTTCATGTTCCAAAAGTCACTCATTTAGGATCAAATCCTAAACTCGTTTGTGAATTGTTTATGAATTATCATATATATATATATAGAGAGAGAGAGAGAAGTAAAAGAAGGCGTTGTTCTCTCAGAATCAATATTCATACATTCTTTTTTAGGATTCTTTAAGTGGTTATCTATCTCCAATCTAGCACTCAATTATTCCAAAACCATCCCTGGTAAACCTTAATTAGAAACATTAACCTTTCTTAGCCCGCAGATTAACCCAAACCCACCAAAAGTAACTTTAATTGAAGTACAAATTAGTACGTGCAATTTTTGAGTAATGTAGCCACGTGGGTGCCATGAAGAAAAGGAAATATAAACATAGAATGTATCGAAGTTTGCAATTTCAGTGGTTGCAGAGTACGGATTTATTAAAGTTTAAGAATTGTTCAGTCCCTATGATCATGGCCTCAGAACCCACCATGTTCCTCACATGCAACTTCCCTCCCATTTGGAAATATACTTCTCTTATAAATAAATAAATAAATAATATATATAATTTTTCCCCCTTGGGAAGAATACTGCACTAGAAGGCTTCGCCCGCTGATCTTAATTTGTTTCTCTCTTATCTCTAGTGTGTTGCGACTTAAGTAGATGGCATACAATGCCAAGGACGAAGCCAGTTGTAGTCAAGTGCAAGGACACATGAGTAATTTTCCAAACTTTTCGACAGGAAAATATTTTTACTGGGAGTAATTTTTTGAATCAGCAAGGCAAGACGTCAGGTTCAAGATTTCGCAGAAACTATCTATAGAGAGAAACTTCTTCATGAATTCGAGGAATGTCCAAGAAACTTTTAACATTATGTTACATTATAGATTCAAGGGTCCTCCAGACAATTTCTGCATGGGCAAAATAATGCATGCATGCTAACTTGGGTATACTAAATCTGAAACCCTATTGGGCAATTTTAGTGGATAAGGGACTTTGTCAAATAGGCTGCAAAGGCACGTGATGACCACATGGCCAAATATGAAATACCATAATTCCTTCTCTGGGTTGTGGGGGTGGGGATGGGGATGAGGTGGGAAGGCAGTGTGGAATCCTTTTCATGGCTAAGTGTGTGTGTGTGTGTGTGTGTGTGTGATAATTTTTGGCCATCTTTATGGATTCTATCCTTATCTTTCTTCTACTCAAGAACATGAGCCAACATATCTTCCAATCTTCTTCAATTGTAGTTGCATTTGAAGGGTCCCCATTATTATAAATAATAATATATAATACAAGAGAAAAGAAACATGATTAGAAATAGAAAGGGTATAAATATCACAAAAAATTCTAAGGAAAAATAATTTAAATGTCGGAGTTTTCATGTACAATACATTTGACTGATAAATATCACTTCTTCCAAAAAATGCCTTCATTTTGGGATTATGGACAACTCTCCATTCAATATGTGCCAGCAATTTGTTTAGTCCTTGTTTTCTTTATATCATATCACTGTTCTAGCTTTACAATGCATATACAAAACACAAGTGTGGCAAATTATTATGCAGTTCCTGTCTGATCCAAGGACACATAGGATTCCCCACGCAAGCATACTCTGGGTTCATAATGGTAGTAATAAGTTAAAATACTCTTCCACACTTACAGCCTATGAGTAATTCAATCAACATTAACAATATCAGTTTCTTTTTCCTTGTTATTTTATGCATAAATGTATTTCCAAGGTGGTTCTGTTGGATCTGAGTTAATTGGAGACAGAAATAGAAAACTATTACTCCTTTTGTTTCTTTCATGTGCATGTTTATGTAGAATGGGGAAAAGCAGTACATAAACGAGGTCCAAACGTGCGCCATTAATGAACCTGTAAGAGTTATCAAGATACCAGTGCACACAGGTTTCTAAAGGGCGTTTATGAAAGTTTTAAGTGGAGGTGAATTAAAGTTTTTTAAAGTCCAGTGGTTTATGGGCCCCCAAGTCCCTACATGCCAAAAAGGCCACAGCCCAGGTCTATACAACGCATGTGATCCGTGAACCAATGCCTTTTATAGTGGGCTCTCACCATGGAGCCTCGCGTGATGAATCACTGTATCAGTTGAATAACATGACAGAGTCCTTAAAAAAAAAAAAAAAAAAAAAAAAAAGGAAGGACATGACGTAGTCTTGCTCTGAGGTACACCTATATAATCCTCATTGATTTTGTGCTTTTTATATTCTGCTTTTAGTTATTGCCCATATAATTCCAAACATCGCCGGCTAGACTTATTACTCAAAACATGATGGTCTTCTAAGTGCAACACAGCAAGTCCAACAAATCCCTACCCTTTTTGATCCATTCACTCTGAGTTGGCCTGCTTATATAACACAGTATTTTGTTAGCATTTTTTACATAAGTTTTTCTATGTTTTCCCTTATTTTCTTTCCCTGTGATGAGAGACAGATGGACACTCCTGGAAATATATTCGGCTGCAAAATCAACTCAACTACCCAATATTTGTTCATGTATCATTAACATGTAAACTCAATAAACACAAGATCAGAATTCAGAAATAAGATTTGTAGAGAAGCGAACCAAGAGTATCTACTGTTGTATCCGTAGGAAGCAAAGAGAATATAGTTACAAAGAATGCAAATTGAGATATCTTGCAAGTATTTAACATCCAACTATTTGCTATCATCTGTAGAGGGGGTTAAATGTCACAGTAAAATTGGGTTAAAATTCAGAACCATGTAAAAATTTCCTTTAGATGAATTTAGTGATGTGATAAGGTACAAGGAGATAATAAGCACTCATGTGATATATACCGCAACGGCAGCTCACTTCATCGGAGAAACCACTACTGGAGACTCGGTTTCAGTTACCTGAATCTTGATGGAAGCAGCAAGAGAGTTAATCATCATCAGAAGGTAGAGTTGGTGTTTTTGAACAACTGGCTTTCGCATGAAGTTCCAACATCTTTTTCTCCGGGTTGCAAAGCCCTAGAATAAATATTACCAAAGATTGTCAGCTATAGCTACGAGCATTGTTTGGCGAACTGTTTATAAACGTGTTTATTAACATGCGCTTATAAGAAGAATAAAATAAGTGGCAAAGTCAAGGTTTGAGAAATGTGTCTGGATAAGAAGTGGTTCCAGAGAATGTACAGTGTGTTTATGAGTTTTTGGAACATAAATTATTTGTGAAACGTATTCAAAGAAATACACTAGCACCTATAACAAAGTTTACCGTACAGTTATAATGTAGAAAAACAATGTGTTCTGAACCACCTTAAATACACACTAGAATACTATATATCATTTAATTCATTTAAATGGGTGGTAAATGGGTGGCAGTCAGAGATCTTTATGTGCTTTGTTATCGTGTTGAACCACTTAATCAAAAAAACTTAAAAAGATGTTCGAGATGTGGCCAAATGTACATCATTTAGCCTCTGTTAGCAGATGAATTTTAATTCATTTTAATTTATTCTTTTTAAAATTAAAATTAGGTCAAACAAATCACATCCATGTATATCTCCACTCATTAAATCTCCACCATCCAACTCCACTCATTCTCTTTCTTCTTGCTCATAAAAATATATTAAAATTTTTCCCCTAACACCCTCTACTATCCTCAACTTCCTTCCATGTAGGCACGATTTATTTTTTTATGATCAAAGCCTAACATGTGACACGAGGATAATTCATTTAAATGGAAGGCAGTGATATTCAAACTCAATGCAGTGATACTATGTTGATGTCAGATCAGGGAAAATATATATCATTTATATTCTTCAACAAAACCATTCACAACTAACTACAATTAAGCATCAGGAGCAATATTTATCCCAAACAGTGTTTGAACTACTAGAAAAAGACATACCTGAACACTTTGGAATATCCCAAACAGCTATAGAAGATGGTGTACACTGTGGTTCACATAGCTGCCGATTATCCTCATGATTGACGTTCATTGCAAGCATCCATGAGCCAATGGTAACATCCTCATTGCTAAACATCCTGAAACTGTGTATCAAACAGAATTATTTGAATCAGTGGCTTATGGTCAAGAAATTCCAAAGCAGCCCTATGGTATCATCCTGCATGCATATAAGGATATTTGAAATAGTAAAACATGAACATCGTATGAATACTGTTCAGTTCAGCATCAAAAAGGGTGTTACAATTTTAACTTCAACCTTGTTTGCCACAACTTTCCCATCAATCATTTTTCCCAAACATCATTTTTTAACCACACATTTCAATGACTTCACATTTTTTTTTTTCATATTTTTTGAAACTTCTCTTTAATTTTCAATGGTCAAAAACACATTCAAAATCTATTTTCTCCAAGATCTCTCCCAAACACGTGCTTAACCTGGCTCTATCCATTTCTTGATCAGTCTGCTACTTTCCACTGCACTCTTTTCCAAGCTCATTTTCAACCACATATTCTTATAGGATACATATTTAGCACACTTTTCGACTACATTTTCAATGATACCTTCTTTGGAAACATAATTTCCCTAAAACATAGTTAAACCAAACATGCACTTATTTTGTCTTTCTACTCGACATTTATAGAATTTTGTTGTAGGCATATTTATTCTTTAAAGCTCAGAATTATATACTCAACTTATTTTTCTTTGTGGGTTGAATTTGACATTGATAAATAAATTTTGAGATCAGTGCTTCTGTTTTCTTGTGTTGCCCAAAAAAAAAAAAAGGATTAGTTTACGGCCATGTTATTCTTCTCATTTTAATTCATTCTCTTTCAAATTTGAATTTAGTCAAACAAATCACATCCACATATCTCAAGTCGTGGGACCTACATGTTCTACGTAAATCTCCACCAGTCACTCATTCTCTCTCCTATTTCACATAAAAATGCATAAAAATGTGAATACTAATGACCGCTAAGTAGTAGTTCATCTAAGGAATGTTTAGGTTGTAGTTGGTCAAAATTACACGCAGATGCAGTTGGCCATTAATAGAAGAATGCTATTAGTCTCAGGGTAGTCTAAGTCACGGAAGACCACAACTGTAATCTGTTTGGTCAACAATAAAAGATGACCATTCAATCCATGGAACACAGCTTGCAAAATACTGACCGTATCCATGAAGAGGCATGAGCTTTGATTCTTTGAAGATCAAAGCCTGTCTGCTAAGTATCGAAATGATATGTGACTGAATTTCCCATTTCCACTGTCAATATGCTTTACTGCCCCCTAAGGCCCTAATATCAATTGGTCCCATCACTAAAGCCATTCCTAATGGATCACCAGAGCTATAATATGCCACTTCTTAAGTTTAATTAAAGCTTCCTCACATGGAACAATACAGTTCCATTCAGGTCAGAATAAGGAGAAGAATGACATCCAATCCACAGGATTATACCATGTTCAACACAATAGGCAAGTCATGAGAAACAAAGTGACTGCTTAATATTGTCAAAATCAGCCTCAGAAGAAGTATAAATAATTCCCAACCCCAATGGTCTCAAGCAAGCTCCAATTCCTCCCCAAAACGTAGAATTAAGCTATTAGGACACAACCACAATCTATAATAAAGAGGCGCCACTATGTAATTCTTGGATAACTAGCTGAACAGGGGCATTGGTTGGAAACAGGGTATTGGTTGGAAACAGAATAAAAAGATACTAACCTGTCGTTTCTTAAAGCAACCAAGCTTACCACAACATCAGCAGAAAGAGCATATATAGGACCATAAGCATGCATAAAATACTCCGTCCCAAGTAAATGCGACAAAGGCTCATACCTGTATGAATACAAGTGAATCAAACTAAACCAATACTTCATACTGGAAAAACAAAAATGCATAGAACCAGTCACTTCCGGCTTTCCTCTTTATTTAGGTGAGCTATTTATTAAATTTCATTATAAAGTTTTTTTTCTTCGGCGGAGGGGGTGGAGTGCCTTCATCTCTCGAACCTGTGCAATATGGTCTATCCCCACTTTGTACACAGACTCCACCACTTGCCATTTTTACGAATATGTGAAATATTTAACATAATAGGTAAATGAAGTGAAGCCACTCCCTGGGATACTTACCATTTCTAAGAAGCCGATGGGGCCTCAATATACTAGTTTATAATTTTTTTATTTTTTATTTTTCCTTTCTCTTTTCCAGTATCTCCTCAAACCTCACCAACAATGCCTATGTTTGGACATAAATTCTAAACTGGTTATAAATTATTATAAACTTAGTCAAACTCAAACATTAATTTTAACCACATATATAAAAAAAATACTAATACATTATTCAAACATTCGTTGAACCCATTGCAATTATTTTCCTATTCCTCTACTTATATATTTTCCATATTGAGGCTAAACCTTTACCTGAAATTAACAAATTAGGTAGAGAAATCTTTGTTCCACTAATCTACGAAGCCAATTAAAGGACATCGTTTATTTAGGGTTAAAATGGAAAGGGGCAAGATATATATTTCTCTTTCAAACACTAAGGGTGTGTTTGATTGCAAAGCCAGAAAATGGTTGGAAGGAAAACGTTTTCCGGGTAAATGAATTCCGGGAAAAGGTTTTCTAGGGAAAATGGTAGTTGTAGGTGTTTGATTGGATTAATTTGAAAGTTGGAAAATAGTGTTGTTTTCCTTCTTTTCGTGATTTTTTTTATTGAAATTTGATCATTTTTCTTATCTTTATGGTTAAAGCAAATTATCCGTAATAAAAAAATAAAAATAAAAAAAAGAAGCAAACTTTTCCCTAAAAACCAAAGCCACCTCCCTCCTAGGAAAATGTTTTCCTCCAAAGCAAGGAAAAGTGCGAATTTCAAGAAAAGTTGGAAAACGTTTTCCGAGAAAACAAAGGGCAATCAAACAGCCAACCAATGGAAAAAAACTGGAAAATAACTTTTTCCTGGAAAAAAAAACATGAATCAAACACACCCTAATAGAGGAATTTACTCATACAGCAGATAGCCAAAAATTACTAGTGGATTTGAAATATGCCACTTTCAGAAACTTTGCAAAATTTTATTTATACTCTTCAATCCTATTTTTCAAGGAAAATCTGCAACAAAATTATCATCCACACCTAGCCTACCCTTCATCCCACCACCATTGCAGAACTAGTGGTGCTGACAGACCTCTACAGTGGTTGTTCAGCAGAAGAGGATTTTTTTCCCACTCATGCTTATGTAGCGGTAGAACTGTGACCAGTGGGGAAAAAAAGCAGTGCCATTTATGGTGGTGGTAGTTTGAGGTGTCCAGGGTTAGTGGTTAGGTGGGGGCGACGTGGCAAAACAGAATTGCAATTTAGATTGTGGGGATAACTTTGTAACTTAAGATGGACCATTTTGCAAATGTTATAAACTTCGGAAATTTCTTAACAGCTAAAAAGTGGACAGTCATGTAATTTTCTTTCTTGTAACGTGATGGATACAATGTTCAGTACCAAGAGAAACATTAATTGCATGACCTAAACTACTTAAGTTTGCCAAGTTAAATGATGTATAACAAGTAAGTGACAAATATCAGAATAAAGGAAAACCATCAAGTTAAATGACAAACGACAAGTAAAATTCCAAATAAATATAATATACTGATTTTGCACTAACCATTTCAATTTGGGGTCAGTGAAAACTGGTCCCTTTTTCATGCAGCCAATATACGTTTGTGGATGAGGACGTTCTTTAGCCAAGAGCAATGAAAGACGATCTGCTTAGGAAGAAAATATATCCAAAAGATTGTAATGAGAGGACAACACGAGCGGATAGTTTAAAAAAGGAAAACTAGTGCCCATACAAATATAAATCTGAAGTCCAGACATAATTCCTAAAATGACTCACCTGGCCGTAAGTATATGTCATCATCAGCCTTTACATAGAAATCAGAATCATAAAGGGCGTAAGCAGCTTTGAAAAATGCTAATCTGTAAAAGAACAAAGGTCAGTGAAAATCACAAAGTGAATGCATAGCATTCTTTTATAATATGTCAGTACTCACGTTTTATATGGGAGCTTACTGTATTCCTCTTCAATGTCTATTGGTAGGAAATCATCATATTCTGCAACTTCCTTCATAAGCTCTGACATCTTTGATCTATTGCGGGTTCTACCAATTACAAATCTAAAAACCAAGCCAGTAGATTCTTCCAACCTACATGTCATTCCAAGCAAGTAATTAAGGAAACAGCTTATACTTTATTCCATTAACACAAATCAACACACATTTACTAAGTTTTTTCATCTCTATGTTATACAGGCACAGAAAAATGTATCAAGCAGAAAAATGTATCAAAGTTAAAATTGCAAAGGAGATGATAAAGGCTTTAACGACTACCGTTTAAGACCTCCTTTATCAGAGGGAAACCAAGTCTTCCGCAATGACTGTCGTCGACCAGCGGATCCAAACCCTGTTTGTATGCCTACAAAACCCATCGCTTTGTACCTTTTTTGCCCCCCATCAGAAACACCATCTCCACGACCACCATTACTACTGCTAGCAGACCTATCCCATCTCACAGACACCGATAGCGGCTTATTATGCTCACATTTATACCCCGAATCCTGCCGCGAAATCAGAATAAAGCCAATCAAAAAACCCGAAAGTCCAATGAGCAGACAGAAGATTGAGAGCTTCGATCTGCTGCTGTAGTTAGATGGACGCGCATAAAATAATTTTGGTGGCATTTCTCCAGCTCACTGATAATCGATTGTTTCACTAACTTAACGAAGAAGAATGGATCACAATTAGATCATCAACCTGCGGGATGAGGGTTATCGTCGAGATTCTTCTAATTGAAGTTTCCTTCAGTTAGGCAAAATCGACAGGGCATTGAGTAGAACAACTCGAATGCATATAAAAAGTCGATATAGAAACAAGGATTTGTACAGAAAAATGAAAAACCGAAGCTTTCCTCACAGAGAGGAGAGTGAGTAAGGAAGCATGGCGTTTCTGTAACGTTTCAATTTTTTCGTCAAAGCTAATCTGCGAACAGTTCACAGTGAAATCGCGCACCTAAAATGATGCATTAATCGCTTTGGTGCGACAACAGTTCAAAAGAGAAGAGGCTGGAGATTTGGTAGCCACTTTGTACAAACAAGTAGGCAAATCGCAGCAGCAGCAGCAGCATCATCATCATGATCATCATTAGTACACTGTAATAACAGGAATGAGCAAGTGGTGGAATGGTAAAGCTGCCCACATGCGTCTTGGTCCTGGGTTCGATTTCTACCTATATTCGGAATTATTATTATTATTATTATTTTAAAATCTTGAAAATGGGAAAAAAAAAAGAAGAAAAGAAATCCGGGATAAAAAAATTATGAAATTTTTTTTTAAGTCAAATGCACTATTTTCCTTGTAAGTTTTTAAAAGTCTCAATTAAATACATGCATGTAATTGCACTATATGCCTTTTTCTTTTTTCCCCTTTTTTGTTATTTTCACACTTATAAGTTAGAATTTTTATACATAATATTCTTGTTCGACCTTATTTCAATTCGTACATACTGTTAAAATGAATGTTGGTTTTTGCAAATTCGTTGACCACTCACAAAAATAATTTCTTGCCTATTGTAATTTCAAGTAAGAAAAATATTAACAAAATAAAATTTTGGTAAAATACATATCCATCATTTCACTGTATGTTAGGAAATTATATAGAAAAAAAATGTTCACCTAATGGGCGTATAACAAAAGCCACCGCCGTGACAATCAGGGGCGGATATACATGGGGGCACTGGAGGCAGTTGCCCCCACTGTAAATCTAGAAATTTTATATGTTATTGGGATGATTTTATATATAAATTGAACTTATAAGAGAATATATGCAAGCATTTATTATAAAAGGCAAATAAAGATTCTCCAGCCTAGTGGTAGGAGTTTTAGGCCTTGTTCTATTTGGTGTTAACCAAATCTGCACGCAATTTCGTATATCTCATACTCATTTTCAACCACACACATTTCCCAAAATAATATTAACCACACATTTTTACACGGAATACCGCACGGAACAACTAAACCCCCAATCAAACAAGGCCTTAATATCATATCTAAGATCATGGATTTGACTCTCCAACATTACATATTTTATTTTTTTTATTATAATTATTATAACATTGTTCAACTACTACTTAATCTTTGTTATCTTAACAAATTAGTCTCAATATTTTAGAAATCAATTTTTTCAATCATTGACTATACTAAAAATGAATAAAATTATATGTTTCCTTCACTTAATATTAATAAAAGGGATTTTGGCGCAAATAGTCCCAAAAAACTAGCCATATTGTAGATTTAGTCCCAAATAATAAAAGGTAGCGCAAATGGTCCCAAAAAAAAAAACTTTGGTGCGCAAATGGTCCATTTGGATGGAATCCGTCCGTTTAACCGTTAGTCAAAGTCAACTGCTGAAAACTTGGGTGCGTATTTGGTCCATTTCATTTGAAATAAATTGCACAAAAGGTCCTAACTTTAGATATTGTTATAATCAAGTCCAAAAGTTTGAAAAATGTATACTTTAGTCCCAAATTTAGTTAAATTGTATAATCTTTTATATTTTATTTTTTCTATGGGTGCTTATTTTTTTCTATGGGTGCTTATTTGGTCCGTAATTAATTTTATTGAATTAATTTGATACCGATTAAATGGTTTTTATCAAAAAATTTCAACACAGTAGCATTTGTTCGTATTAATATAGTATCACAACTTGTGAAATTTTTCTTTAGCATTAGAGATGCGCACATTTTGATTTTAACCAATAGCTAATAATAAATATAATAATTTTATATTCACTCTAATAATTATTTTATATAGGTACAATAATTATATTTATTATAAATCATTATACAATTTAACTAAATTTGGGACTAATTCTAATTCAATAAAATTAATTAAGAACCAAATAATCACCCATAGAAAAAATAAAATATAAAAGATTATACAATTTAACTAAATTTGGGACTAAAGTATACATTTTTCAAACTTTTGGACTTGATTGTAACAATATCTAAAGTTAGGACCTTTTGTGCAATTTATTTCAAATGAAATGGACCAAATGCGCACCCAAGTTTTCAGCAGTTGACTTTGACTAACGGTTAAATGGACGGATTCCATCCAAATTGACCATTTGCACCAAAGTTTTTTTTTGGAACCATTTGCGCTACCTTTTATTATTTGGGACTAAATCTGCAATATAGCTAGTTTTTTGGGACTATTTACGCCAAAATCCCTTAATAAAATAATTAATTTCAACTATTAAAAAGGAAAATTTTTGTGTCATCGTGCTTGCCTTTAAGCCTCGGAAATGGATACTACCATTCCCTTTCCAATCCAGCGCATTAATGTCCATTTTTTGAAAATTTTTCTATCCCCACTTGACCAAAATCCTGACTCCGCCCATAGTGACAATGAGTGGACAATATATCAATTTCCAACCATCACAAAGCCAATTATAAACAATTACCCTTTTTATCAGGAATGTTCTAAAACACCCCTGGGGTGCCGTAGTTACGGGACACCCGAAGTATTTTTCAGACCCATACGACCTCCGTTTTGAAATCTGAGATTAGATCCAGATTCAGCACTGCGAGATAGAGTTCTAGCAATTCGGAAAATTTTCAAATGCTCGTGGTGGCTGTGGCGGCCAATCAAAGTTTTTGACTATAATTTGGGCTAAATTATGATAAAAAACTTTGGCCGGCCGATACGAGTGTCGCCAGAAAATTTTCCAAATTGCTTGAATTCTGTCTCACCGCGTTGAATCTAGATCTGATTTCGAATTTTAAAACAGATCTCGTATGGGTTCGAAAAATACTGAAAGTGTACCGTAACTATGGCACCTCGGGTGTTTTAGAATACTAGGGCACTTTACGTGCGATGCACGTTATGTTTGATCTTGTATATGCTAGCGTAGATTTTATGTAAATATAGGGAATCACAAGATAGGCTTATTTTATAATCTTTTCCTCCTTTAGCTAATGAAACCATGCCTACAATTCACACATAAAAGTAGATTCGTTAATAAAGACATAGTGAACAAAGAACACTTTTATGTGCCAGGTTACTATTGTAATGCTTCACATATTAGAAAAATAAATAAACAAATAAATAGCTTCAAAAACAATATCTTTTTCCTTATTTAACATTTTATTTTTGTCAATCTATCTCCCATGCATCGCAGGTTCGGTTGCATTTTGCGTATTCTAGTGTTAATTGCTTCCCATTGTAAGTTGTACCATTAGCATTGCTTCCCTTACCTCTCGAGATTACAATCCAAAAAAAACTTAGCATACATGAAGGTGGGGAGTACCACTCAAGTTACAAGTGCAAAGACTAACCAGAAAACTAAGCACAAGACTTTCGAAGATAGCATATAGCCTCTCTACCTGTGAATAATGCCCACAGTTAACCCACGAAACGCAGAAAGCTCATCGACAGTTAAACCTGACTTTTCATGCCCAAGACTCGCAAACCAATCTACTGCCCGGTTTGTTTCTCTCCATACATGTTTTATAGACCATCCTTCTACCATAAGTTGGTATTTAACGAAGGAAAGATCATATTGCAGGCCGCATGGACCAGATTTTCCACTACAAAATTGAATCACATTGAGAGAATCAGGTTCAACATCAACATACTTGATTCCAATCATACTTTATAAATTCGTACTTATTTGAATTTCCCCAATTTTTTCTTGCCATTTGTTAAATTCTATAGGCTGCGACTTATTCAGGAGGGGAAACCAAAGAAAAAAGAAAAACAGGTAAAAGCGAATTAAAGGGATTCAAAACCTATGTATGTGCATTATATTGTTGCAAAGTTGACCAAAAAACACAAGGCATAAAGAGAAAAAAAAAACACCAGTACTTCAGCAGCTAGAGGACACTGCAATACAAAAAGGTTCAAATCGGCGTGTTTCGTGAAAGTATTGTCATGCTTATTGCCTTTCTCTTGTTGATTCTGATTAAACATCAATTTAATAAAATACTTGTCCATGTCAGATGTCCACTCTGTCCTCGAACTACCTGAAGGCGCTATACCACTATTTCCGTTGCTTGTCAAGAAAGCCTTTTGCCAACTTTATCTTGAAATATCATCTCTCACAAATTAGGAAAAAGTCACAATCCTAATAAAAATCAAATTAAGAAAAGGCGAACAAACCAAACACGATGCCCTGAATTTCATCTTCTTGATATCATTAAATTGCTTCCACAAGTTTGTGTAGCGGCTTTTCAACTCATATTCGTCATATTGAAATCCAAATTTTGTATTAAATACAGCCAGCAAATCAGCCCATGCTTGCTTCTTGAAGGCATGCCCAGTTCTATTCCCTCTATGAATATGCTCTAGCATGAGATCGCCAAAATATCTTCCCATTGTTGGCCCAATATGTTCTTTATCCATGGCTATTTGCAAGGGTTTGGCTATTCATTCTACTCTAAAAATTAAGACTAATAAATCAAGCTATCTGTAAAAATGAGATTATAGAACTTATGAAGATATCTGTTACAACGGCACAACCGTAGATTTATCAACAAAAAAATGAAACGCAATAAATTGCAAAATTTCGTGTTGATATGCAATCAATTGCAAAATTTCGGGTTTGCACATATAAAAGTTCATTAGAGATAAAAATAATATATAACACACAATAATCAACTATGAGAATAATAAATCAAACTCATTGTTTCCACATTTATGATGCTCTGTCTATGGTGACTATCATCCTCGCTGCTAAAACTAAAAATGTAGTCTCTGCATTTTATCATCTACAAAAAGAGATAATATTAATAAAGCGCTTATCATCATAATAACAGAAACAAAATCATTTCTTTTTAGAATCTTATCCATTTGATCTAACTGAGATTTAGCCAACCTTGATTGCTTAACACAATCGACTAACCTTTCTTCTAACTCTTTCAATTTTAGTTAAATGAATGGACAATAGAAAGAACAATTAAATTAATTCCAAACTAATTTCAATTTCAAGGTCCTATAAATACTGACTGTTTGATTCAATTTCAAATTAAGCATTCCCCAACAACTAACAATTGACAGACAATTTAATTAATTTCAATCTCACTGTAAAAGCAGAAACTTATGTCACAGAAGGCGAATTTGGAGCAATGGAAAGAGAGTAGGTGTAGAATGGCAAGAGCAGGGGTGTAGAGGCCCGAATTTCCGTAAAAGTTTTTCAGGGTCTGCTTGGTACTTGAGCAGTTCGATCAGGAAAGTTAAGAAACGAAGATGGTTAAAACCAAAGAAAATTTCACTGAAAAGTAATAGTACAATACAGAATGCAAACAACCCAATATCAAGCTAAGAACCAAACCTTAAAGGCAAGGTGAAATTGTACTAAAAGCATACTTGATTCGAATTTCCCCATTTTTCTTGCCATTTGTTAAATTGCATAGGCTGTGACTTATTCAATCTAGAAATAAAGGTTAATTTCAGCAATGGGTAAGGCTGTACATGTACCATTATTCAGTTCGCAGTATATTTCAAACTGAATAATTAGAGAAAAAGATGAAAACCATCCTCCAAATGGAGGGGAAACCCCATAAAAAGGAAAGAATGGTAAAAGAGAATTAAAGGATTCAAAACCTAAGTATGTGCATTATATTTGTTGCAAAGTTGACCAAAAAACATAAGGCATGAAAAAAAAGGAAAAAAAATCAGTACTTCAGCAGCTCAAGAACACTGAACACTGCAATACAAAAAGGCTCAAATCGGCATAGACGATGACAAGACAACCCACAGTGCGGTAAACTAAATAGAAACTGCAATAAAGGCAAAAATAATGTCTAAAAGCTAATTTCGAGCTTACGAAGATATCGGAACCGAAATGTAGGGCACAGATCAGAAAAATTATTTATTTTGCCCGTCTCTCAAAAAGTCCGGATCTGAAATCCTTAGGGGATGATATCTGAAATCCCCCAACCAAAACGTAGAAAAGTGTAGCAAGAACGATCCATGGATTTTCTTCGGTGGAGGAAGATATGGTGGAGAAGGAGAGGGAGAGGGAGAGGGAGAGGGTGAGAAAATTACGAAGGTACAGAGAGAAACGGAGAAACACGAATGTGCTGTGAAAATGGGTGCAAAACAGGGTATTCCGGAGTTAGGGTCGGGCAAAGTCCGCGAGAATGGAAACAGGTCGAATATTAACGCGGAATAATAACGACGTCGTTTATACGTCTCCATGTACCAAACGACGTCGTTTTTGACATGGTCGTCCACAACATTCACACTTTTAAGATGGTAGTGATTTGCACCCTTTTTATTCGTCTTGATAACTTGAACAGTGAGAGCGATTTTCTTTCATTCCATTCTCGTGACTAGAAGATCTGTTCTGTTGCCAATCATTGACAGGTTATACCACTAAGTGGGGTCCACACTACATGCCTTGGAAAAAATGATCTCATTACAATGCTTGCATAACACTCAATCACTAGTAATCAAACCATTTTTGGCATCCAACCTCAGTTTTCAAATTCCATAACCAGCCACCCATCATTTAGCCAAACAACAGAAACTTGCTGCATGTTCGGCGAAGCTTGTAATTTCCTTATATTGGTAAAACTCTACCTATCGACATAATCCACGCGACCTACTTTGACAGTTTGACTCACATACCATTAACACTTTTTGAACAAGAGGGCCACATCAACCGATAGTTCGCATGTAAAAGACTTAGGCCTTGTTTGATTGGGAGTTCAGTTTTGTTTGATTGGGTTTAGTTGTTCCGCGCGATATTCCGTGTAAAAATGTGTGTTTAATATTATTTTGGAAAATGTGTGTGTAGTTGAAAATGAGTATGAGGTATACGGAATTGCGTGCGGATTTGATTAACACCAAATAGAACAAGACCTTAATCCCAAAAATATAATAATAATAATAATAATAATAATAATAATAATAATAATAATAATAATAAAAGAGCAATACAACTTGTTAAGACGCTTGCGTAGTAATAAAACCAATGAGCTAACAAGGATAAGATAGTTCGAGATTAAGAAGGGACCATTGCTATTAAATTCTTTACGTTCTTGTTAAGGCTCCTTACAAGTAATCTAGAATTGCCTTTTTGTTCCTCATGCTCCCTCAGAGGCTTGGATTTCAGGTTAGAAACTTTGATTTCACATTCTGGTCTGCGCTAATACACTGCTCCCTGCATTTACAAAACAAATGCTTCTCTGTGTAGGTCTAAATCTCCTTATGCTCTGTACAAGCAACTACTTCAAGTTCATTTTAGTCTTCTTCAAATTGAATACGACACGTGCCACGATATTGCTTTTCACTGGCTTCTTCAACAGACCAATCATGATCGCACAGATCTTCTCCATCTGGTGAAATATCGGGATCTTGTTTTTCACTTGATTGAGCATTCTCAGAGCAATCACCTCCAGACCCTGTCTTGGTATGGATTTCTTGAACAAACAGATGATGATAGAATAATCGGTCGAGCTCTTGTTCATCAGATGGGATGTTAACCTCTTGTATTCTAAGTGACTCCAAACTTTTGGGGCTAGGGAGTACAGATCCTATCTCAGTGTGCACTTCTTGAACAGGCAGATAATAATGACAGCATTCATCCGATGAAATCTTGATTTCTCGTTTTTCATGAGATTGAGAATTCTCCAAGTTTTGAAGTTCTGTTTCTCCTGTCTCAGTGTTGGCCTCTTGATCAAACAAATTATTCCCAGAACCTTGTTGAGGCTTCATGGTTGAAAATCCTCCATCAGAAGTTCTCATTTCTCCAAGGTCGTTAGCTCCTGTATAGTTGAAAATGAGGGTAAGAAAAATGCAATTTTGAAAGTAGTGATTCCAATATGCTATACTATTAAACTTGACGAAAGGTTTAATAAAGAAATATCCAAAACAGAATTATCACCATTTTCTTGATCCATCGTATTATTCTGATACAAATTCTTCTTCAACCAAACGGAACCTGGAAACACCATGAGGTTAATTCTGCTCAAGCTTTGTCTCTCGTCGTCATCTAGGGGTTCAAATCCAAAACCCTTTGTCCACGTCTCCACTACACTGGGAATGGCAGATACAACGAGCTTCTCGACTTTCAAAGACTTTAGCATCTAAGGCCACAATTGAAGTTAAAATACAGAGCATGCTAGGAGCAGTAGACAGAGAAACATAATTTCAAAAAGGTTCACTCTCATTTAGAAAAGAACGAGGGCGAAAATGTTTTAGGCATGATGCTAGCAAACTTTAAGAAAACAGATTCAATTTCTGTCGTTGTGTTCCCAGCAATAAAAATAAAAAAGTTGTCGAGTAAATGATTATAGCAAACACCATAGATAAATTACCTCTTCTATAGAATTTACAAGGAGCCGACACAGTCCCTGTCGACGATAATTGCTGCAAGTTGCCACCAGAGGCAGCTCGGCTACAATAACTCCGTGGATTCTGCATCAAGACCAAATGTCACATCATAAATAATATTGTCAACTCACACATAATCAAATAAGGAAATATTGCATTTACAATTCCTAAAAGAACCAATACATAGAAACCCAGAAAGTAGGAGGGCGAGGAGATGACCTAGAGTACTAAATTAATATCAAATTGGCAATGAAAAGTTGATGCATAAATAATGTTTGGTTTAGCCAATATGGGCTTAGGAACTTTTCTGACGGAAACAAGTTGATTATATATCTTTCAACACCCACAAGGACGATGCACCAAGCAGCATGTGATATTAGATGTAGGAACAGAACAGTCTACTACATAATCTTTGAGACGCGAGATGATATCGCGACCAAAGGAATAGTATATTGCACAAATGTGAACAAAATTATAAATCAGAAGTTACCTGATGGATGCGACAGACAACACTGCATCGTCTTTCTCCAACACAACAGTATAAAAACCACTGTAGTCTAGACGTGCTAATTCTGATCTGAAAGAAATAAAGGTGACTGTCTTCAGTTCAAGAATTAAGTTACTGAAATGCACAGTGGAGTATGCTAACTCAAAATCACTAGGCACAATGGAATCTCTCTCTCTTACTGCTCAAGCTTTTATATGAGACATTAACATTTAACACAACAACACGGTGTCACATGCCTTAGTACAGTAGTCTTATACTACCTCAGCATGCTTTGCCTGGAGAAAACCTATCTAGTTTAATAGATGTGCTGAAGCCCATCAATAGAGATGTCTACTTCATACAGAGTGCAAGATTTAGCTATCCTTTGTAAGGGAGTCAGTCATCGAGATATAAACCAACAAAACTTCAGCGGACTGCATGAACTAAATTCTGAAGAACATAAAACAATATGCAGTGAATTACACAAAACTTCCCCAACATTTTGGATTCATTTGCAATTTTATCCTCAATCGTTTGTTTATTTATTTTTTCCCCCCGGGGAAATAGAGTGCCCAACCTTGGAAAAATAAGCATCATCTATCTAAATGGACGGTTTATATTAAAATTTGTGCTAATATTTTTTTAAATGACATTATATTTCCAATTTTGATAACCAAAAAGGCATAATAAAGGTGATAGGGAATAAATTATAATGGTTTTTAAAGGTTTTTAATGTAAAAAAAAAAGAGAGAATGAGTGGAGTTGAGTGATGGAGATTTGTGGATATGATAAAGAAAGAATAGATAAAAAAATGGTAAAAATTGGTAAAAAGGGTTAGCTAACGGGGTAAATATGTGTAAAAAGAAAAGAAAATGAGAATAAAGATTAAAAAATTCATTTTTTCACCCTAAACCTCACACTCAACGCCTACAATTGGTGCCTCAGAGTGAGGTTGTCGGTCGGGGAGAAAGTACCTTCCAAAATTTAAGTTTTTCTTTCTTTCTTGTTTTTTTCCCATATAAATTCCCAGCTTTTAGTTTAAGGGAAACAATTTTTTTTTTATAGAAACCATCCATTTGGATTGATGCCTTACATTTTCAAGGTTGGGGACCCCAAAAGATGGAGATGAAAGTGCAAACGAACATAAAGAATAGCTATGTTTAATGTAATTTACCTAATAGTATGTGAAGAGGAAACAAAGGGCAGAGTTTGAACTTGCAGTACTTTGCTAGATGCAGCCCCAGTTTACAGATGAAGACGAACTAATTATTGGATAACTTCTAAGTTGATTTCCAGAACCATTAAAACAGTCGGTCTAATAGCTCAGATAGTGAATCTAAACCCAGAAACAAATAATGTACAATGGCAGAACCAGTGCAATAAGAACAAGGTAAGGTATGTATAATTGCAGAAAACAAGAGGAGATTATATAATATTAGTACCCCCAGCTGTACATGACTTGAGGTATCATGTTTATCCCTGTTTTTGGGTCCACCATTGGAAGAAAGCATTCCTCCAAAATTGAGATTGCAACAGCTAGCTTTGAGTTGCATTCTGCCTTCAAAGCAAAGCAATCATCAGAATTAACTTTCGGCTCGTCATTAATGCACTGAAGAAGTGTCCAAGAGTAGTCCTCAGAAAGACGATTTATCAACCCAATATGCGACCGAAGACCTGAGTATACCTGCACATGGAATTAAACAAAACGTAATCGGGGTACCCAATGTGAAAAGTTTATCCCAAAAAGCTCTAAAGCTCATTTGAGAGAGGAAAAGTTCTTAACGACTCATAAAGCAACAACTTAAAATGCAACATTTATCATCCAGAGTCTGTGTCACCAAAACCACCTGGCAACAAGAGATGAGAAGGGATACTTCAGATTATACCACCCAGTTCCAGAACTTATATATTAAGAGCTTGTTGTATACACATTAAATTTCATCAAATCAAATTTAATTTTTCTCTCTCATCTTTTTCAACCACTCATACATTGATTTAACAATTACTTTATTTATTTTAATACGTCTCTAATTCTCAACCACACACCTAAAACCAACTTTAACTTTATCAAATTTAATGTGTAGAGAACAAGCTCTACGTGTTCTGTGTGTGATGATGCTGAATGGAACCCCAGAAAGTGCATTTAGTACCAAATTACTTCATTCAAAAGTTATGATGCATGCATTGCATATAATATGTGAATAATCCACAAACTGTAGCAAAATGGTAAACAAACAAGAAAAGAAAGAGTGGCTGATTTCATATTAGACGGAAGCCGCACGAAGAAAATATGTTTGACTTTTTACCTTCACTCGCTATATGCAACTTGTATAATTTTTCTTAACAACGTTGTCAGACATTACTGAACTGAACCGGTTAGAAGAACCCAATGACTTACCTCCTGACAGTATTCTCCACAGAACGAGGTATCAGATGCCATTTTGATTTTCATGTCCTTCCCTTGCATGCATCTCTCATGATCTGTTTTCAAGAATTGAAAAGTAAGTTTATTTCGATTTAATAACCCCTGGTCCCTCAACACAGGCACATGGGGCACCAAGCAAGAAGCAAAGCAGGAATAAGCACTATTAACCTTAAAAAAAATAATAATAAATAAATAAATAAATAAAACCACTCATATCTCATACATGTTAAAATGTTCATAAAAGCAAGCACTGGCCATTATTCATACCCTTCAGTTGCATGAAATCCAACAAAAAAGTCCCTCATAGAGTCAGGAAAATTACATTTATACTCGCACTGTGAGCATTTAAAGGAGCTACAAGATTGTGACGCATCTTTATCATTGACCACATCCTCACAAATCAAGCAACGACATTGCGGACAATACCAGTTTCCATCAGGAAGCTCCTGGATAAAAGAATAAAGCAAGTCAAGAAAAAGAGGTCTGAAAACAGTAAATTATCCTAGAACTTCTTAGGCCTACTATGTGGAACATGTGATTTTCTCCAACACTAATCTTCTGGAAGTGTTTAAACAGAAAGAAATGAGTGCAGAAGTGGCAATATTATACTTATTGGTCCGGTGAAATTTGCACATAAAATGTGGTTTCAAAACCTATAAATGACTTCCCAAACATATGGTGATTCCCCAACTCAGAAAATGCTTCTATAAAAGGAATAGTGTGAATCTTCCATATGACTAAATCACTGTCCGTGAAGTGAGTAAATTGTAATTGAAACAGACCAGCATACTTTTTAGCTCCAAAATTTCATAGAAACCACGACTAGCTCCCACTTATTATCCACATATTCTGTAGAGCCACTACTACTAATCATTTTAATTAAATGTTAATTTACTCACTTCCCAAATACGCATCAAATTGAAACAAGTTTTAGAACTGTTTGGACTAAATACTGAGTTCAAAATCTCAAATATGAAAGCAATTTTCATTCTGGACCAAACCAATCACTCAACACAAATGCTCATTGACCACCAGATTACGGAACTGTTTCTATCCATATCCAGAATTTTATGGTAACATTTAGCAGTTGTGCTCACTCCACTGGATGAACACTGTGAAAGCATAACCAGAAGATCTTCAAACCACTGAATAGAAAGAAAGCAAAGACAAACCTGTTCAAACAAGCATGCCTGATGAAACGCAGATGGACAGTTATCGCAGCATATCAATTCACCACCATCACCACAGCGCCCACAACTATCATCATTTTGATCTGTCTCCTCAACACGACCAGACTGAGGAGCTACTTTTCTGGCCTTGTATTCAGCTGACCAAGCTTCAAGCTGGCATGTCGTCAATGGTTTACCAGATTCCATGAAAAGATCGACACATTGATGCTTCAATCCAATACCAGCATGATTCTTAAACGCTGATATGGAAAGCACTGTATCACAACATTTGCATAATATCCCGCTCCTTGTAATCAAACCATCTTTCACCACAGCGCCATTTTTCAAATTCCTTAACTGGACCCCTTCATTTAATGAAACAACGCCCGAATGAATTAACCAGGCTAACACAGTTCTGAATTCAGAAGCCGACCACTTTCCTTCCATCAAATGCTTTGCACCCTTGGTAAGACTCCTTACAAGCAATCTGCAACTTCCTTTTCGTTTCTTGGGCTTCCTCAATGGCTTGGATTTCAAGGTGAACCGTTTCTTGGAAGATCTGATGGTTTTGTTTTTTATGACAGCTGAAATCAAGGGATCTTTATCATTAAGATCGCAAGCCTTTGATTTCTTTAATCCAATTCCACCACTATTTATTTCCTCCACATGAAACTCCTGACCATATGAATGACATTGATACAAGCTAGTCACTTTTATTTCAGACATCTTTCTGGATTTTTTGTGAAGCCTCCTATCATATCGAGAACAACCTTCCTCCTCAGGTTTGTGTTTGCTGAAACTTTGGGAACTCGTATTGCTATCTTGATGGGCCTTTGCTCCTCTAAGCAGACCACATGTATTTTCTGACATGATGGGAACCTCAAACAGAACATCAGTTTGGTCATTTTCCAAAATTTTGCGGTATTTGGCAGCACGTTGACCATCCTTTGCACATGCCAAACTTCTCTCTGCTTCAACGGAAATTCCTTTTTTGAGCAAGCGGATCGTTTTGTCAATGAACACTACCTTCGCAAAGGGATCCAGAAGAGACCACAACTGCGCCATACAAGATGTAGTTTCCAAAATATTGTGTTTCTCTTCGATCTCCTTAAATGCATTTGATAAATCTGTCCATAACTCAGACACATCATTCCACATATTAGAATCATATCTCTGCACAAAGTTAATGGCGTCGGTCAACAAACTCTTGCCACACATAGACCAAGCTCTGTGAAATTCACGAATTGGCCTTCCTCCTGGGGACTTGTAAACATATTCTCCAATCCCGTTGGATTTACTTTTCCTCCTGCGCCTCCCAATCACCCATCCTGCAGCTCTAAGTAAGCGATTAATGTGATACCGGAGAAGAGGACGAAGGTCATTTTTAATGTCCCTCGGCATTGATAATTCATCGTCGTCGAGTTTCAAAAAGCAGGAATCCTTCCATCTAGGCTTCGTGGGTAGATTGTTTCCTGACTTGTTTTGAACGGACATAACTGGATCCATCGCTAGATGCTTGCTTGCGTAACTCTCTTGAGAAGCAGGTGAAGGAATTGCTAAAATTACATCCTGGTCATGTCCGTCAAAAGATAGTCTACTCTTGAATGCATCTATCTCACTAATTTCATAACCTCGGTCCACGTCAACATGTCCCTTCAGTTGATGCTGACAATTCTCTTGAGAAGCAGGCAACGGAATTGCTAAAATTATATCCTTCTGGTCATGTCTATCTAAGGATTGTCGACTCTTAGATGCATCCATTTCACTAATTTCATAACCTTGGTCCACATCAACATGTCCCTTCAGTTGATAGTGACGATATATAACGCCTTCGGCAGATGATTCAAGTAAATGATGCGATATAGTGCACCAATCAGTGCAAGGATCTTGTTGGGACATACCTGTAACAACTCTTTTGCATACAGATATATTCAATATATCCCCTAGATCTGCTTTTACATTTGGAAGGTTTTCAGCAACTAACTTTACTCCGTGATTACTTTTGGTTGATGATGTCAAATCTTCTGAGAGACATTCTAGTGTAGGTTTCCCCATATATTCCACATTCGCTTCCACGCAATCATCCTGACTCGTTAAGGATGAGTAACCACTAATGGAGCAGGGGGATACGTCCATTTGCTTAGTATAGTCACAACCAGCAACAACGCAGCCTTTGCCACTGCTAACAACACATCCTTTACCACTGCCACCGTCATTTCCAAAGAACACCTTTGCGAAAATTCTGTACTCATCAGCTGACCCAACAAAACCATCGTCGTGCAGATCGTCGAACTCCTTGCTGAATAACATTTTTGTTGACCCCACCATTACAGTGTCTCAGGTATTCTTTCAATAGCTATTAGACCATCATAAATGAAATGTTGACTCGCTGCAGAAAATAGATACACTTGAACTGTCAACAAACAGAATCTACAACTGTTACACAACTTATCCATAAAAGAACTGCCAAAATCAGTGAATAATGTAGATTATATGCGAGAGAAACCAAATTATCTAATATTGCACTAGAAAGCAAATTATCTAATGTAGAATCCTGTACAATGCTAAAAGGAGTACAATCAGAGAGCTAATATTGCACTAGAAGTGGTAGTTAAGACCCTAACTTGCCTTTTCAGAATGCTACCGAAATTATTTGGCTAGTAACGAGCACAATGGCCGCATGGTTCAGCAGTTCTTTATCATTGGGGAAAAAACACGAAAACAAAAAACTAAGCCTGTGCTCAACAAAATTATAGTGTTATGAATAGAAAAGTGGTCGTTCGCTCAAAATGAATAAAAAGGTAATAGTTATGAATGAGTGGTTGAAATTAAATTCATATTTGACTTGACTTGAAAATTATAATGGTACTCCCTCCGTTCCACAAAGATAGGCCTAATTTGACTTTTACAAGTATTAAGAAACTACAATTAATATTTGTTGGAGAAGTAAACTTTCGTTGTATTTTTTCAATTATACCCCTATATTAAACAATGACAATGCAAGTTCATTAATAACGATACATATTAAATTAGGGCATAATAGTAACACTTAAAAAAATTAAATAGATATAAATAGAAAATGACCTATATTCTAGGACGGATGAAAAGGGAAAACACACCTATCTTTATGGGACAGAGGGAGTACTATAATTCCGAGGGGAACACGGCCTTAAACCTTCACAATTTGCTTATTTACCAAGAAATCGACATTTAATTAGGGAGTCATGTCATTCGTCTAGATTGTTTATCATCCTCAGTCTAGGCGGCATAACATATCGCCAATGGGACTCACTTTCTGGCAAATCAATTAATGCCATTTAAAAGGTATACAGCTGATATCAGCAGCTTAGGTAGATAGAATTATTCCTCATTAGGCTGCAGAATATACACTGATCTTCACCATTCATGTGGAACATTGGGCAGGAGTCAAATCTATATTGTTAAAATGTAATAATTTTTTTGCATTGCATGAATCTTAAGAAGTTCATAAAAACAACAGGTGCTTTATATCACCAGTTCACCACTACTACACTTTTGACTTTCCATTTCGTATCACCAGTATACTTTCCATTTATATCACCAGTAGGTAAGGGATAAACATAACAGTAAATCGAGTGCATAATCTAAATTTATAAATGTACATACGCCTGAATCTACAAACGTAAATCTCAAGGCCAAGATCGGGATATTAGGCAAACGATAAACAAAAAGTAAAGCTACACAAAATTCTATTTCCCAATTCAAAAAATTCCAGTTCAAAATCTCCCATCTTTCAAATCATACCCAAAATTAAAACAATATTCCCGTTAAATTCCAAGCTCCCGCCGCCAGATTCAATAACCCTCGGCAAATGCATTAGCAGAAAAAATAAAATTAAAACAAAATCACCTCCCCTCGCATTTGCACTCAACTGCAGAAAAATTAGGGTTTCACCGATTCCGAAATTAGAGACTTGAATTGTGTACTCTTTGAATGCTGAGGTAGCGGTAATCTGTGGGCAGCTCAAAGGGAAGAAGCCGTGGCTTATCTCACTTTTTCAAAGGCTCAAAACCTCACGAGGAAGAGGCATTTGTGATGACCAAATAAGGCTGGAAACGAGAAACAGGTGTCAAGGATGAACCCAATCTGCCATGGTTCTTCTCCATGTGCAGTTGTGCACACTATGACATTTGCATTCAATGTCACCTCTGCACCCACTATCGTGTACTCCTTTGTCTCTTTCTTTCATTTTCTTCAAGAGTTTTTCTTTTTAATATAATCCAATCCGCCTCCATTATGGGTTTCTGTTCCCATTTTCCTTGTTTTCCTAATAAATTTAAGCTGGAAGGGTGGATATGGTTTGTTGGATAAATCCGCCATGGAAAATAATACCGTGGTAATTTCTTTCCATCATTTCTTTCCCCTTTATTTATTTTCTTATTTCATACTATGTTTTTTCCTTTGATTGGGGCTATTTACAACTTTCTTTTTTTTTTCTAGCTAAATATACCCCCACTTTTGTTTTACAAAAGTACTCTCAAGTAAAATTACCAAATTAATTTTTTTTTAATAGTACCTAGTTGGACCACCAACAACAAATGGTTTCGACCACCTGTTGGTGGCAGTGGTTTCGACCACCATAAATGGTGGTGATGATAGGCCACCATTTGACCAGCTTTTTTTATTTTTATTTTGTTAAACGGTAAAACGGGGAAATAGGTAGGATATATTAAGTAGTGCATATTAGGCACCAAATTTTTATACATTTTAATTCAATTTTTTTCTAAATTTAAATTTGGTTAAATCAATCGCATCCATATATCTCCTAAACTTATGTGTACTACACAAATCTCAACTAATCAACTTCATTCATTATCTCTTATATTTCACACCAAAATTTATAAAAATGCATAAAAAATAAAACCCTAACACACATTAAATTAGGTTTGATTAAAAAAAAAAAAAATTGGGGATTGATCGATTAAACAAGTGGGGTGTATTTTTCACATCTATTAAATTTTAAGTTTTGATTTTAATTGCGTTTTCTGATTTTTAGAAAACTGTTCGCAGATATTGTTTGATTTTAGCAATTATCATTTTAGTTGCGGATGTCATCATATATTTTAGTTTGAAGATAAAATTCAATACCCTTTTTCTCAGTTTTTATCTTTCTATTTTGTCATTATATAACTTTGGTCAATTTTTGAAAGAAAAGAAACTTTGGTCACCTTTTACTCTTTCAAAAATCTATTTTTCTTCTAAAAATCCTTTATCAAATAAAGTCGCAAATTTGAATCCAATATTGGCAATGAATTTAACATTTTACTTTGCATTGTAGATGACTTTACCCAATTTGTGCACCAAACTTTAATCCAAAGGTTACAAATAAAAACCGGCACGTTATCAGCATAAGAATAAGCAAATATCGAGAAGCTTATATCACAACCAAAATCCGTATCAACGAAAGAACAAACTGCAGCATCATTACACTAGATTTTCTGCACCTCTCAAATTTCCTTTTACGATGTTCTTAATGTCTGGCAGAGTTGCTCAGGCGCACAAATGAACCCCGTTGATGGCCAGCAAAGATCACATCTTTAAATCGAGATATGGGACCAAGTATTCGACCAATCTTCTGTAAAAGAAATATCAATTAAAACAGGGAGTTATAATACAAAAATGAGCATAATGCATATACGATAGAAGCGCAAATAACTGGAAACAAAATTTCAGTTGAATTTACATTCTAACAACAGAGTTTTCAGTCTAAAAACAAGAATTTATCTCAGTCACAATCTGTGAAACCTCTGTAACCATGAGAACAAGCATTGAGTTGATTAAATAAGATAAAATCACAATCTTTTGGCGTATTTATGTACTTCAGAGAGTCTGCACGACACCATCAAATGCAGCACATGAAAACAAAATCCAATCTACCATTCTAAATGAGCCCACACTAAAAATTGTCTATGTTTAAAAATTCTTACCTCGTCGTTAATACTGAAGTGATGCTTAAGCTGCAAAACTTGCCACCTTTCTTGCTGCCACTTGTTTCCAATAAGTAGAAGCCCTGTGACAGCTGCAGCAATAAGAACAGACCAAATTGTGTTTGCTTCTTTTGCATGGACATACAATGAAAGAGCTCGCCTTTTCCACCAAGCTTCACAAGGAAGATTAGCCCCATCGTACTTGTCTTCCTCGACAGGATTATGGATATTTGGCGTGTTTGAAGCTAAAGTATGTTCAAAAGGTTCAGCCATATCATCTGCAGTACCAGAAATGAACCGCTCTTTTTCAAAAGTCGAATCTTTTTGTACATCTGTACCACTGACTGATAGCTTGCTATCATTCTCATCAAAAACTTGATCTCCAGGATATTCATCAGACATAAGTTCTTCGATGCTAACTTCTTCATCTTTCACATCCAATTTACCCCTTTCTTCAGCACTCAAATGAGGAAGATTGCTTTCATCTACCTTTTCATCTTGTATTTCGTTGTGTTGAGATTCCAGCGGTAAATTTTCGTGCTGACTTGGAGGAAAAATAAAATGGCCTGACATAAACATAGCACGAGAAATTTCAGCTTCAGTTTCTTTATCTAAACTTCCCTGGCTATCTTCACTCTGATCAACCTGCTTGGGACCAGGTGCAGCAGAATATGCAGATGCCGTGAGAGATACGACCTCCCATTCGTTTCTTTTGGGGGCAGTTTCCATCATGTCCTCGTTATCCGCCATCTGTAGAGAACTCAAAATTTAAAGACTTCCCATTTGCATGGCATCACAAGAAGTGGTGGCAAAAGACAAATGTGGTTATATCACAACAGAACTGCTAGAAAGCACAAAACATACAAATCTCATGATACCATCATAGAAATCAGAAAAGGAGAGGTGTAGACAGACAACTCATTAATATTAACATCTAATGCGATGCGATCCTGGAGTAGCTTACCAAGTTGAACAAACATATTACTCGATACATGATGAAATAAGAAAATCCAATATTATATGTCTCCAAAGTGGACGATGTCGATTCTGGAGTTCATACACATATAATTGCAAAATTAAACAAATCATTATAGCAAATAAGAAAATGAAAACACCTGCTTAACTTGTACCAATTAATTATCTATTCAACTAAAAATCAATAACCAGTAAACTTACCGAGTTGAACAAATATATTACTCAATACATGATGAAATAAGAAAATCCAATATCAATTAGATGTCTCCGAGGCGGACGATGTAGATTCTGGAGTTCGCACTTATAATTGCAAAATTAAATAAATCATTATAACAAATAAGAAATGAACATACCTGCTTAACTTCTACCAATTAGTTATCTAGTCAACTAAAAATCAATAACCAGTAACCACAACATGAATCTCACCCGCCGAGGTAGGCATGCACAGCCGAAAAAGTATATAAACAGGGAGGGAAGGCTACATAGAAGCAATACATACATATGCAAGTTTATATACAAAAAGGTGAAAAATAACACATAGGATTCCAAATTCTAATGGATATAGCATCCAGAACAAACAAGAATAGATCCAAAAACACAAATCCATAGCAGACGAATGTAGCAAACGAAATCCAAACACGAATCAAAGTTAAACAGTCGGATCATGCCATATAAATTAATAAATTAATTCAATATAATCACTTCATAATTCGAGGATACTTACAGACTAAGAGATAATCAACGGCGGTGAACTTACACAGCTCCGGCGAGGAATGATTGACCGCGTTTGGGGAACTTAAAAATAATGTGAGAGACTATTTATACAGCAGATTTTTAGGGGAGGAGATAAGGCACCGGGATAGCCGGTGATGGGCTAGTGGGATATACGGGCTGTTAGACGGCGTCGTTTAGAGGGTTGCGTGCGCTGAGGACAAAAGTATATTGGGAACTTTAATTTTAAAGACAACCAAATATTTCTTATTTATTAGCAAGGCAAAAAAAAAAAAAAAAAGAGTTGGAATATATTCAACATATTAATAATTAAGTTATTAACTACACGCATAAAATTATGATTCACTAAATAATTTGGTTTATTAGCTAGCTAGTTGGTGCAGGATTGTGAAGAGCACTACGAAATTCTTTATTGCCATTTTCTCATCATTTCATTATCGAATACTTTTAACACTACATATGTTTATTGATATGGTAAAAATATTGAGAATTTGAATATTACATAAACAAAAAAAAAAAAATTCTGATTTGTTTGTTAATGTAATATTGGGAAATTGGCATAACTGGTCTTAAAAAAAAAGTATATTTTGTTATGAATATAAAAACTCACCGAGGGAATCGAGGAAATAATTTATATATATTTTAATGATGTGAATGACTATTATGTCCTGATGAAATTATGTAATTACGATTGTGTAATTCGAAGTTCGCATAAATAGAGCACGATTATTAATGAAATTAAATTCGCGAATTCTGAATTCATTCTCTCTAAACTCTCTCTATTATTTCTATCTTTTTTATAGCGTTATCGTAGTCTACAGTAATAAGAAGGGAGTATCTTTCTACGCATCTAACGATGATCCTCAGATTGTAAACTGGATTAAACATTTCTCAAATAAGAATTGTTTTTAATAAACTTCTCACCACGCATCTTCTCTTCAATTGTAATTGAAACCAGAAAGACTTCACTTAAATCACAGTGTTACTTCATGTCTTTAATTCTAATCAGAAATATCTGAAACGAATTCGGCAGAAGGAAAATCAAAGACGGAAAGGTATATATATTATTATTTTATAATATAATAATATATTAAACTATAACATTCGTTTTCTCGAGATATAAAGACATACATTATCAAAATTAAATTTTCGACTCCATTATACTCGATTTAACGAGATCTTCGATTTGACACCAATATTGATAAGGTAAACTTTCAAAATTTACAAATCAAGATCTGACTTTTAAAAAGTTACAAAGGGTCCTCGAACTTGTGAATATTCACGTATTAATCCTTATACTATTAAAATTTTATAAAGAAATATGTGTAGCATCACTCTTAGGCTGCTACTTATGACTTGATTGGTAGCGGTAGTATGTATTAATATTTTATAAAGAAATATGTGGCCACGCGACTGCTTGCCGCATCGCTACAAACGAGCTAGTGGTATGGACGATCGTTAGACCTCGACCTCGTTTACTTTGACGACAATAAACAAAAATGGATAGAATATTCCGAAGAAATTCTAAATCCATTAATTACGACTGAAAGTCCATTTGAGTTAAAAGATCGGAATTTTATTTTAACTCAAGAGTTTAAATACATAATATACTTATTCTAAAAGGATAAGTGAACTTGTAAGTAATGAATTTGTTCTAGAAGAACAAATCTGCTCAATAAAGCAGTTCAATATTTAATTCTCGTACTTTATTTCTTTATGACTTAAATCTTTGCAATACTCCTACCTATGATGGGTTCAACCATCAGCTTGAGCGAAGGTTTTATATATTTATGCAATTTATATGCTAAGTGATGGGTGATCGCCTGCTAAAAGCGAATCCTACCGAAGAAGTAGTTAATCATTATGCATTTTAATTACGGCAATTTAAATTCGTAAATTTATATTTATTGCAATAATTCCCATAAGGTAGGATTAGACCACCTATTGGAGGAAATTTAATTTCTCGCAATTTAAATTTACGCACCTTTAAATTTAGCATATATTTCCAATGTGGTGAGTTATATCACACGATTGGTATGCATATTTTCAATGTGGTGGGTTATACCACACGTTATTTAATGCTTATTACAAATGTGGTTGGATTAAACCCACAATTGGATAAGCTTGATTTATATATGTTCGATATGAATATTCTATTGATATTAAAGAAGAGATTTGAGCAAGTGAAATTGCTCGAGAATCCATTGTGATAAAGAAAAGAAAATATACCGTGGTGAAAAATCTCATTATGAGATTAGTATATTGTGATATGATGAAATGCTCTTAAAGAAGATTTAATAAAGGAATGTTCACTTTCACGTCTATTGAATATTGATGGAGAAAATTGAGTAAGTGGTACCGTGGAGTTACCATTGGATAAATAGATGAAAGTAAAATGCTCAATAGATCCCATGTTGATAAATCAAAGAAAATATATCGCATGGAAAGATTATATGAAGTAATCTCATCGATATGAGATTGTATTAATATGAGAATAAAATGCTCTTGAAGAAGCATAATCACTAGATTTACGTATTTGAATAAAGCGATATGATATTATTATTATTACTCGAGGAAGAAGTACAAAGCGGTGAAGTGGAACATATTGAGAATATCAAAGATGGCAATAGACACTGAAATATAAAAATGCGAAAAGAAAATACATATTGAACCCATAAATGAAGGGTGCGTTTGAGAGTATAAATCGTAATTACGCCACCTCAGCATCGGAGTTCATAATGAGATATTTAAAGGATTGAATTTCTTTTAAGACACGATGATCTGTGACCGGATGCGGCTTCCGCAGATTCTTGAACATATGCATGAAATTTGATGAGTAGTTCATCACTTGATACTAGCGAGAAATAAGTATTTTTCTCATTGAATGAGAGATAAACTTATTATCTACACTACGATCTAGGAGCGGCTAGTAAGCCATCAAAGAAATGGTTAATATTCAACAAACCTATTGGTTTTGACATGAAAGTTCCATTGTGCCAGCGAGGCTATATTGAATATTTCCTCCGGTGTGTTGTAGCGCGGAAGGAACGATAAGCATCACTATTATTCATCATATACATCATGCGGTTGTGGATGGTTATGCTAGCATGGCAACCCCTGCCGACCCATGGTAGAACCGGCTCCCGGGTATTAGATCAACTAAATGGAAAGGTATTACACTCGAAACTCTTATTCCCCATGATGATGCGGCCATTATAAGTCTAGCTAAAAGTTTGTTGTTGGTTCCTCATATAGTATATTGATTTCTTGTCTCCCTAACTCTTTTTACAAGTGGTTTGCCATATCCACGTATTGGATATGGCCTACCAATTTAGATCCACCAAGAACACATACGGTTTTAATCTGGCGAGGTAAAGGTAGCTTGTATGAGATGATTCTAAAATCTCCATATCCATCTCTACTCCTATCTCTCTTTTGCACTATACTTTTAATGTATGAACATGAGAGATATATGAATCCTCTATTTAAAGAAAAATTTTCAAACCAATAATTGATTTGTACTATTTACTTTTTGACAAATATGAAAGAAAAAGCGAAAAAATTTTAGTGAAATTACATATACCTATCGGTGATTGAAAAATAATATATATATACATATATATCTTAAAAATTAAAAAATAATAATAATATTTACAATTACAAAAAAAATATTGATCTTCGTTATTACACGAACTTCCTTACATTAATATGAGAAAATTATTATACTAAATTTTTATACTAAATTTACAAACAGGATCTTCTAAAGTAAGTTTTTCAAGACTATAACGTGATTGTTCATCTTTGAATTTGGCCCATAAGACCATCACTCACCAGCGTGTCCACTAGGATGTGCCTCAAGAGCACAGTGAATATCATCCAAAGGCTCCTTTACTCAATCCATCCTTAATGAATGCTATCTTATCTTCTCGGTTACTAGACCGCATTACACGACTCACATTTACATCGAGTGTCACATGTCCACCAAAGCACATTTAGTAACACCCTCTAATCTTTTTGCTCTCGTTTCTTTGAAAAACTACTTTTACCCATACCAGGCATGTATTTAGAAGGAATCGAAACCTCACCAGATAATCGAACCTTTGCTTCAATTAAACATCGAACATCTCCTGGGATGCCCTTATTCATTAGCATCCTCAACCTTTCAAGCTACTACGATAAATCCTTTTAGGATTTTGATCGTAGTGATGGATAGTATTTTCAAGATTTGAGAGCAAATTATCCATTATTATATATGGACCATTATTATGGTGAATCTTGTAAAATGCAGGATAATTTATAACGCAGCATGAGGTAAGACTCGCGTTGGAGTATTGAAACATGAAGCGTATGTGCTAGATTCCACGGCGAGCAGTGATGTGTAATAATGCTACGAAACATGATGGAATATGTCGGTGAAGCTATACATATGATGAAAGTAATAAATCATGTTGAGCACTATACAGAATCTTAGTGAAATCGATATAAGAATTTCTTGAACTAAAAGTTCAATAATACTTGTTTGAGCAGGACGTTGACCATCGGTTTAAATAATTATTGAAATCAATATTTCAAGTGAAGAATTAAAGAATTGCTTCAATGATTGTTCTCGATAAATGATTTAAATCATTACTAGCAATATTGAATAAATCCCAAATATATCCGGAATAAATGATGAGAAATATGAAATTTTTCTCCATATGTACTGCGATATTATGATGGATCCACTAGATAGTCACATGTATATGATTAAGTACGATTTGAAATTCTGAAATATTTGCTCACCGGTATGAGCATGATTTCCATTTAATGATAAAGTTTAAAATGTATATCACGATACTTGAATAAATCCACGAAGGATTGAGTATCGCATACAAGTGGGATATTATGTGGCAAAATATTTAAAATCCTCCAATAAATTGCCAATATCGAGAATAGAATGCAAACTATATAAATTCTCATATTAAGGCTAAATGATGAGAACATATATGAGTTTTAGTGTTCTAAATTTTCTTAGCATGAGGAGTATTAAAGTGAAAATGATATGTGAAATGCATCATACTATATCCTCACAATTAAAATATGAACTTGAAGTTCAAAGATGTATAAAAGATGCTATGAACAATCACATATATCGGTTAAGATGTTTTGATAAGTTAGCACTTGAAGCGTTGATATTATGAAGATTTCCCCAATCATATATATCAAGCAAATTATTAAAGATGGTCTTAATAGCGGAGGCATATACTCTTGAAGAAAGTATATAGACATAACTATATTGTGTAATCCTGCTACAAAGAGGATTGATAAATGAGATATCTCGATAAGTTATGTCGATATGGGGAAAGAAATAAAATTGAAAGTGTCGACACACTATGAAAGATAGCGCTACATACTATCAATAATAGTGAGATATTAAAATCCATCGAAAATGCCCTGTCTTGAAATATATGCCCTTATGATTAAAGTGTTCATGCACGGGTTTAATGAGAAATGAGAATGAAACTCTTGAAGAGGCTTTCAAATGTATTATTGTATCAGTGCATGCAACGACTCAAATATCTATATTGATATTGTTGAAATTTATATGTACTCTTTTTCATGATTGATGTTTTTATCCCAAAAAGGTTTTCTCAAACAAGGTTTTTAATGAAAGACCCAATCTCAAATAGAAATCTCCAAGAGATTTAGGTATTTATCTCGATATAGTGAGAAAAATGAGATCGAAAAGCTGTTGATTGCGTATATATTGAATATAACATGATATTGTATAACATCTAAAATTTCATTCACGTGGAGATGAATGAAGAGTATGAACCAATGTATATGATACTCATACAAATCTATGAAAGATTTTGAAATGCTACTGACATACTTGTATAAAATACGCGTTGCACTCTTTTTCCCTTGTGAGGTTTATCCCACCTTTGGGTTTTCAAAGAAGTTTTTAATGAAGAAACATTAAAGCCGCGTATTCACACGAATAATGTACTTTTTTTCCTTCATTGCGATTTTTATTTGGGTTTTTCCTAAGGTTTTAACGGCGATATTCATGGTATATTGAGGGCGACGAAATCAACACAAATGTATATATTGGATCGAGTTATAATAGAGACAATGTTTTAGATCCAAACAATGATGATATTGAAATCCTTTGCGAAGTAAATATTTCGGTCCTCAAGATATGAAATCAGATGAATCTTGTCTTTCTTTTCCTTGATCGAGTTTTTCCCATTGGGTTTCTTGACAAGGTTTTAACGGAGGACCGTACTCTATATTGGTGATCGACATCGGGAGAAATGTTTCGTAGCGAACGATATGACCAATTCTAAACTTTCCTACAATCGGTTTGGAAGCTTTGTTGGGTTTCTCCAAACAAGTCCCAGAAGAACCAACAAATAATAGTCGTTCATATGAATATAATAAAACTCACGAGGGAATCGAGGAAATAATTTATATATATTTTAATGATGTGAATATTATATTATGTCCCTGATAAATTATGTAATTACGATTGTCTTATTCAAGTTTCCCTATAAATAGAGCGATTATTAATGAAATTCATTCACTTTAATTCGCTTAGAATTCTCTAAACTCTCTCTATTATTTCTATCTTTTATACTTGTATGTTCTTTGTATTTTTAGCCCAAAAAAGTATAGCTCTTTTGTTCCCAAAAAAAAAAAAAAAAAATCTCCAACTTTAGTCTAAACTAATGAAATCCATCAATTCTTAATTACCTCAAGTTTTGCTATTTTATCTTTTTTCCAGATGATATTTTGGTCATTAAACTTAAAGTAAATTCAAAAAAGGTCCCAATCTTTTGGAATTATTAAAATCATGACCCAAAATTTAAAATATATTTACATTAGTCCAACATTTTAACTAAATTGTATAATTTTACCTTTTCTCTTGTCATATATATTTATTTGGTCCAGAATTAATTTCATACAAATTAGATAGTTTTTATCAAACATTTTCAACATAACAACATTTATTTGCAATACTATCATTTAAAAAATTTCTTTTACATTATATACACACACATTTTAATTTTGATTTTAATTAATAGTTAACAATAAATATCCTTATTATATCTTCACAATATCTATTATTATCTAAGTGTAATCACTCATTAATTCATTGAAATTATAAAATGCCTTTATGCAATCTGTGCGCTAAAATTTAACCCAAAGCTAACAAATACAAAACCCACATGTTATCAGCACAAGAATAAGCAAATATAAACAAGCTTATGTCACACAAAAAATCTGTATAAACGAAAAACAAACCACAGTCAATTACACTAGATTTTTCCTCTCTGAAAATTTTTTCGTCATCATCTTAATGTTTTGCAGAATGGGTCCCACGGACAAATGAACCCCGTCGTTGGCCAGCAACAATCACATCTTTAAATCGAGATAAGGGACCAAGTATTCTACCCATCTTCTGTAAAAGAAAAAAAAAATTATAATAGGTAGTTATCACATGAAAATAAGCTTTAATGCACACATGATGCAGTGCAAATCACTGGATCCTTGTTTTTCAGTCAAAACAAGAATTTATCGGTGCCACAATCTGCACATCTCTGCAACCATGAGAATATGCAGTAAGTTGATTAGTTGAGATTTGAGCTAAATGCAAGTCAAGCTTAGTCTCAAAGAATTGAACCTTAGAAACCATTAGTAAGTCGTCGCTATAGTCCAGCAAAACATCATAACGTTGACCAAACTAAAACACACTGAAAACTGGTCAGCATGAACACTGAGATGATAAGAGGAGTTGTGCATTTTATGAATTGTTTCAAAGAGTGAAAATTATATGCTCATGCGCTTGTTTGGGGTGGAAGATACTTTGAATGTGTGGGCAAAAGGCAAAGAAGAATCTTAAAAAGTATGGAAAATCTGTCAAATATATGGAAAAGTGAACTTGCAAGACAATGACATTTGAAAAATCAAAACCAAACAAGTTCTAAGAAAGTATGCATGTGTTAGGATTCAAATTTTTACAAATTTTTATGTAAAATAGGAGAGAGGACGAGTGGAACTGAATGGTGGAAATTTGTGTAGTACATGTATGTCCCACGAGATATGTGGATGTGATTAGTTTGACCAAATTCAAATTTAAAAGGGAATGAATTAACATGTGTAAAAATTTGTAAAAAATTAAATCCTAACACATGCTATATTGCGTTGATCAACTTGTTACTACAAGGACCAGAACACATTTGTAGTGGCCAGGCCTTGTTCGGTTTGGTTCAGGAAGAACGAGGAATTTACAGAGAAAGTAAATAATTACCAGTCTATCACATTACTACCACCCCACAAAGTTGATATATTTTCTATTTGCCATCAAGTCAACATGCTTGTCCACATAAATCCACTATGTTCTTTCTAAACAAATACCAACTTTCTAAAGAAATACCAACTGCAAATTGCATGCAATCATGTGTGATCTTACACAGAAATAAAGCTTATATGTGACACACCGAATAAGCATAATCATATTATATAACCCTTTTCCATTGTTTCTCCTTCTAACTCTCTCTTGAGGTGTAAAATTGCAAAACCATGACTGTTAACCATCTCCACTTTTTTAACAGGCCTTAGTCAAGCTACACTACTTTAACTTTCGAATAGTTGTCCACCTTCTTTTATATTATTTATTCTGGTTCTCTCTTCACGGGGAAGGAAACTATGCAATCAGAGACAAATGGCAGCAGGAAATGGATTCAGAGAGGCCAACCAATGGGCTCGTAGAATATTTGTATAACCTATTCGGTAGAAAGCAGTCAAACATTCCCATATTGGCAACTCAATATACTGGGTATCTTATCAAGACGTGAACTGCCATACGCATACTGAATTTCACTAGCATGCGTGTTCCTCCCCTCTCTCCAGCCCGATTTTACAGAAAAAATAGCAAAGACTTCTAAAATTGAAAACAAACAAGGCATTAGCAAAATCTGCATGCACAATAAGACGGAACACGTGACAATAAAATCCAAACTACCAATGCAATTGAGCCCAAACTGAAAAGAGTCTATGTTTAAAATTTCTTACCTCATCGTTAATACCAATCTGTCGTTTAAGCTGAAAAACTTGCCACCTTTCTTGCTGCCACTTGTGTCCAATAAATAGAAGCCCTGTAACGGCTGCAGCAATGAGAACAGACCAAATTGTGTTGGCTTCTTTTGCATGAGCATACAAGGAAAGAGCCCGCCTTTTCCACCAAGCTTCACAAGGAAGGTTAGCCCCATCATCCTTGTTTTCGTCGACAGGGTTCTGGAAATTTGGCACACTTGAAGCTAAAGTATGTTCAACAGGTTCAGCCATATCATCTGTCAATGCGTCCTCCTCAACAGTGCTGGACCTACCCATTGTTGATATGCTCTCAAACGCACTATATTCTGCACTACCAGAAATGAACTGCTCTTTGTCAAAGGCCAAGTCTTTTTGCAGATCCGTACCACTGACTGATAGCTTGCTATCCTTCTCATCAAAAACCTGATCTCCAAGATATTCATCAGTTGTTAGTTTTTCCATGCTAACTTTTTCTTTGTCTTTCAGATCCAATTCACCACTTTCTTCCACAAACAAATGTGGAAGATCGCATTCATCTCCTTTTTCATTTGGTATCTCACTGCGAGATTCCAATGGCAAATTTTCGTGCTGACTTGGAGGGAAAACAAAGTGGCTTGACATAAACATAGCACGAGATGTTTCAGCTTCACTTTCTCCAACTAAATTTCCCTGCCTATCTTCACTCAGATCAACCTGCTCTGGACCAGGTGCAGCAGCATAAGTGGAAGCAGTGAGAGATACGACTTCCCATTCGTTTCCTTTTGGAGCAGTTTCCGAAATTTTCTCCTTATCCACCTCGTTTCCTTCGGGGGCACTTCCCGTTATGTTCTCATTATCCGCCATCTGTAGGTACTTAAAGTTTAAAGACTTCCATATGCATCACAACAGAATTGCTAGAAGCACAAAATGAATAAATCTCATGATTTCATCACACAAATCAGAAATTTTTCATTGGACCAGTTAGAAACTCTCTTTCTGAAATTATGACACGCGAAAGGGAAAAATACAGTCTACATTCAAGAAAACATTGAGAACGAACAAATGTTTCCTCAAAAAATGTATATTTGATGCAGATATAGCACACTCAACACAGTTTTATTACACCTCCCTCTGGAATGTATGATTGGATAAATCTCCGCATTAAAGAATACTGCTAGCTAACTTCAAATGCAATGTACAAAATGCTCAAAGAGATTCATTCTCCCAACTTATTTCCAGAATCCCTTCAAATGAGAAGGAGAGTTATAGACAGAAAACTCTTTGACATTAGCGTCTAATGTAATGAGGTCCCAAAATCAAGAACAAAGTCGAATCAGTGCAACCTCACCCAGTTGAACGCCAGAGGACTACTCAAGGCTGCACAAAACTGGCCTTCCCACTAATGGTGTTAGATAATCTCTTGATTTGATGCACTGTATGTTGAGTGCCTTCTACTTTAGCTCCATAAAGTATACGACATATTCTTCGAGTTTCTTTTGTTATTCCCCATAAATACCAATTGTATAGCCACAGGATTTAATTTTGATATTGTATTGATTGAGGTAAGGTTATCTCCCCCTTCTTGTACTTGATCTTAGGCTCGGATGGTAATTTTAAAATATAATTAACAAATAAAAATAACTACATAATACTCTAAATTCTAAATGATGTATCATCCAAAAGAAACACGAATAGATCGAAAAACACAAAACCAAAGAAGAAACCCAATCACAGATAACAGTCGGATCATTCAATATAAACGAATAAATTAGTTCAGTATAACCACCGCATAATTCGAGAGTACTTACAGAATTAAGAGACAACAGTCGACGGCAAATCAACACGACTCCGGCGAGATGATGATTAAACGCGTCTTGGGAAACTGAACTTAAACAATCATGCGAGAGACTATTTATACAGCTAGAGTTTTACGTGAGGAGATAAGGCACCGGGATAGCCGGTGATGGGGCTAGTGGGATATACCGGCTGCTACGACGGCGTCGTTTTGCCGGTTGCGTGGAAGTTGCATATTAGCAATTTACTTTGTATATAGACAATTAAGGCCTTGTTTGATTGGGGGTTTAGTTGTTCCGCGCGATATTCTGTGTAAAAATGTGTGGTTAATATTATTTTGGAAAATGTGTGTGTGGTTGAAAATGAGTATGAGGTATACGAAATTACGTGCAGATTTGGTTAACACCAAATAGAACAAGGCCTAAAATTAAAATTTTCTTACTATTTATTAAGTTTACCAAAGATTTATTGTCAATATATTAATAATTTAAATTGCTAATATATTGATCGATAATTGATACGTGATCATTTCCCACTTGAAGAGGCATAAGGGACCACGTATTAACCATCGATTAATATACTAGTATACTGCTACTTCTCGCGGTGGTGTTCGAACGGTCCGACAGAGGTGGTGACGGCGTGGAGGAGGTTGAAAAAGGAGAGGAAGTGGTTGGATTTACAGAGAAAGAAGTGGAAGAAGGAAGAAGAGACCGGGTGAAGACGGAAGGACAAATGAAGACAGAACACGGACAAGTGTTTGTTTTAGTCCTTTAAGTAGTGGAGAAAACCCCTCCATTCGATCATTAACAATTTAAGTTATCAAAATATTAATATTGAATCATTAGTATTATTATTAAGCTAACACAAAAAGAGAGTTGAAATTTTTCTTACCAATCTAGATTCTTTTAAAAAGTTGGGTTATTTTCGCATTACACCCCCAATCTATTGAATTTGATATAATTTCAACTCCATTCTTTTTCTACTCCAACCCCCCCAAACCTATGAGAAATTGTCACGCACCATCTAACGTTTTCCATCCACTTTTTCCGTTAGAATCTTCTATTTTGTCTTTTGTCTTTTTATTTTGTCTTTTAGTTAAGGGTAAAATTGTCTTAAGTTATCGATGAAATAATGGGGCTAGTGTGTATTTGATATTTTGGGGTCGTGTTGTGAAAATCTTAATAATTAACTTTAATTTAATCCAATATTAATTAAATTAATTTTAATTCGATTTTTAGTGTGTCATTTGCACTTTTAGTCAAAATAATAATAATAATAATAATAATAATAATAATAATAATAATAATAATAAAGTAGTTCAAATGATCAAAAAATTTTAGTGTGCCTTTGATCCCAAATTTTAATTAAATTTTATATTTTATATTTTATATGAATCTTTATTTAAATCAGTAATTAATTTTATTGAATTAGTTTTATATTGGTTAAATAGTTTTTACAATATATATCGTAACTAATAAATATATATATATTAATAAATATAATTGTTGTCTTTAAATAAAATTTTATTAGGAATATATCACTCTACAAAATATCTAGAATGCAAATAATAATTACTCAAAAAGGATTTTCAACAGTAGCATTTAGTATGAATATATCACTATAAAAATTTACCAAATAGTCTTTGTACCTTATATGTGTGTGTTCATCCAAAAAACTTATCTAATATAAATAAATAATAAAATAACAAATTCAAAAAGATTAAAAAAATTAAAAATATCTAAACCCGCCCCCATCCAACCCCATCCCACCCACTCTAAATTAAGCAGAAAATAGGAAAATGATTAAGAAATACGAAAATCTGAAAATATTATTATTTTATTGGAGATTCCATCGCCCGCTAAGAAAAATGACCTAAAAGTTGAGTTTTAAATACCAATATATCGTCGGAATTTTTTAAAATACCAAATCGTCAAAAGTATTTTTTTAATACTATTTTCGTATTTTGGCCATTTATTAATATATATATATATTCGTTACTGTATATATTGTAAAAAACTATTTAACCAATATGAAACTAATTCAATAAAATTAATTACGGACGAAATAAGCATCAATATAAAAAATATATAAAATATAAAATTTAATTAAAATTTGGGACTAAACGCACACTAAATTATTTTTGATAATTTGAACTACTTTTTTATTATTATTATTATTATTATTATTATTATTATTATTATTATTATTATTATTATTATTATTATTATTTTAGATTAAAAGTGCAGTCGACACACTAAAAAAATTGAATTAAAATTAATTTAATTAATATTAGATTAAATTAAAGTAAATTATTAGTATTTTTCACAAAGTATCGGTTTCATTTCTGGTTCTTTCATTGATAACTTAGGACAATTTTACCCCTTAACTAAAAGACAATAGGGGCACAAAAAGACAAAATAGAAGATTCTAACGGAAAAAGTGGATGGAAAATGTTAGTGGGATCCTGTGGCGACAATTTCTCATAGGTTGGGGGTAGGAGGCCGAAAAAAAAGAATGGGATTGGAATTATATCAAATTCAATAGGTTGGGGGTGTAATGCGAAAATAACCCTAAAAAGTTTTAGGTTCGTTGTACTCCCTCCGTCCCATTTTGATAGGCATGGTTTGACTTTCACACGGATTAAGAATTTGAAATTAATATTTATTGGAAAGGTAAATTTTACTTGTATATTTCTCAATATACCCCTATATTAAATATGACAACTTACTTTTATTAATAACCATGCATAATAAATAGCGGTAGATTAGGAAATGAAGAAATTAAATTTATACCAATAAGGAAAGTAGCTTATATTTTGGAACGGATGAAAAAGGAAAATAAGCCTATCAAAATGGGCCGGAGGGAGTAACAGTTTTTGGTATTTTTCAAACAACAAACATTGATGACTGGTTAGAAATTATCATTCATTGTGATTCACGCCCATCTAGTTAGATACCAATTGATTCAATAAAAACTATAAATTTCGTCGCTTGCCAAACATCCAAATAATGTCAACTTCCACATAAAAGTGGTCGTACCCATCAAAATGGTCAATGTTCCATTGATAGTGCTTATGCATAATATTTATCAATCTTTAAGGTATTAAAGGAAAAAAATTGATATTATATGTGAATAAGAATAAATAAGTATATATTATGGTAATCATTATATACTTGACATTCAAATATAGATATTACTCTCAACATTATTATCTATTTTTCAATTTGCCCTACCAATTCGAAGTTGTACACTTCCTAAGGATCATTAATTTCGTAACTTTTTCTTAGAATGGAACATAGAAATAGCCATTGGAGATTTTCACTTAAAGAATGGTAAAAGGTAAAACCCACACTAATATGATGTTCTAATCAATTCGAAATTGATTTATTTACTCTGCTGGAAAATTATTATTTCTTACCATTTTTACTGCCAACATATGAATTTACCTATTGTGTTTTATATTTAATAATCAACAAAACATATGTATCTTGAATACTAGTGCAGATGCGTGAACTATTTTTCACTTTTGGATTCATTGCGGTGAAAATTCGTATTATTGAACATTAGAATTGCAAAATAAACTTAAAGTCACACACGATCGAACATTAAGGAGAGTGATGTCAAATTCTAAATAATACAAAATGCTACCAAGGAAAGCATTTCACCGCATGATGGATTATTTGAACTAAAGTTTAATTCGAACTTCAAATCTGGAGGTAATATGTTTAAGACAGCTGCATTTATAGAGAACCAAAGGTGCAAAATTGATTTGATCGCCTAAAGATGATCGATTGTACATATCAAAATCTCAACCTCAACGTTACATTATTAGAACGGAATAGTTGACATTTATGTAATGTATCAAAATCATATGACTTGAATGTATCCATTACTGCTATTTCATTGTACAGGATTTTGACACATCACATTATGTCAACTAATGTGATGTTGCAGTGAAGTAGTACTACCATATGAATAATAGTAAAGATCACGGTATAAAACACGCTTTCATTTCTATAAATGCAGGCGCATCAGTTTATAGCAGAATAAAGTATTTATAATTTCTCATAATAACTGTATAGTTATTCGACTCCGATAATTATGAACTAATGAAGTTTCACTAGGCAACATAGCAAAAAAGATTATTTACTCTATAAACATGACATGAAGAGCCTCAAAATTTACTTACACTCTGCATATCAGCCATAGGTTTCGATTTACAGAAGCTCCCAATCAGACTCGGACGCGGCGTGTGATGGCAATCTTGGCAAGTGCGAAGATGAAGTGAGAGACGAGGGCAAGGAACTTGGTTCAAAATGTTGCCACAATTCTTCATCGATATCTCCATACAATATGCCCAAGTGCTCATATTCCTTTGTTATTCTCTTGTGTGAACCAAAAGCATCCTTGATCAAGTTCTACAAGGAAAACAAACAAACACATCTCTAAGACTATTCAAATTTTGCCGATGATAGATGCAAAGAATGGCATATAAGTCAACGAGGCAGAATATTTTATGCGATAATCGATCGGGAACATAGACTGCAAAAAAAGGGTACCTTATAGTATCTGAAATTACGTCCTCCACAAGAAGCGCGATAGGAAGGGTTGCCATTCACAATGGCACCATGTCCATCATGCTCTACTCTGTTGGAAAGATCAACTGTTTCCATGTTGGGGTCGGAAATAACACCACCGACTCTGCCAACGCTACCTGTTCACAATGTCTTCATCAGTAAAACCAGGCGAGTAACTTCAATATTGAGCTAAAATGAACTTTCATCATCCTCATAACAACATGCTATTGCAAAACTAGCAAAATTTTAGCAGACAGCAGATAAAGACTTAAAGTAATAAGCATCTGCAAAATATACCATATTCAGTAGGAGAAATGAGCGTATTGGACGGAGAAATGTCAGAGCATGTTTGTCCCTTAACTCCAGAAGATCCAGCAAGAGAAACTGATCCATGAGTGGTGGGAGTTTCAACATCTGAAAAATCAAAAAAGTTGAAGAAAAGGAAACTATAATTCAGTACAAAGGAAGGAAGTTGAAAATAGGAGATACCCACCATTTGTAAAGTCGTCGGATTTATCATCAATGCAATCAACAGAACTAACACGACAGGTGGATGTATCTTCAGCCGTATGAACAAACTTAGCAAATGTTAACTCCCATAAATTTGAAGATGCAGAACAACCTGAAGAAATAACACTATTGTCTGCTTCTTCTGGTGACTGGACACTGCTCAACCTATTTAAGCACTCGTCTTCAGTCAAAATGCTATCAATAAGAGACACATCTTTTTCACTTTTGTTAACTGCTTCTTCACATGACTGTACATGGCTCGACCCATTTAAACACTTGTGTTCAGTCAAAATGCTATCAATAAGAGACACATCTTTTTCACTTTTGTCATCTGCTTCTTCACCTGACTGTACATTACTCAACCCATTTAAACGCTCATCTTCAGTCGAAATTCTATCAGAAAGAGACACATCTTTTTCACTTTTGTTATCTGCTTCTTCAGGTGACTGTACATGGCTCAACCCATTTAAACACTCGTCTTGAGTTGAAAAGTTATCAGAAAGAGGCACATCTTTTTCACTTTTGTCAACTAAAATTACTGGCTGTAAAGATGAACTTCTATCATCATCAAAATTCGACTCTTCAACTTCTGGTAAGTTGAGTTCACATTCCCAGCCATTGCTTGATATATCAGAATTGCACTCTGTGTAATCTGAAAATCTTTTACTTAAGTTTCCTTCTTCTGGTAGAGCCATAAATCCAACCTCATCAACTAAAGGTGCTTGTGAAGAATCTATGTCCTGCATATCATTGTTATGATTTATATCATCACTTTGAGATGGCATCAAATCCCTTTCAGTATTCTCAAAAACCACTTTATCTGAATTATTGGACATTATACAGTCATCATCTTGTAACAAAGGCATATCAGTTTCTTCTTCACAGTCATCATCTTGTTCCAAAGGCATATCAGTTTCTTCTTCTTCCAGAGGATCTTCACCAAGTGGAGTAGTACATTGCCCAGAAAGGCCGAGTTCACTTGGCATCAATGTATTACTGTTTCTCTGAATATCAATAGAATCCTGCTCTACAGAAAGTGCTTTTTCATGCATATCAACAGGCTTTTCTTTGACACCCATTGTCAAGTTAAGAGAATATTCTGCGTGTACTTTTTTATCAGTTATAGCAGATTCTTCAGATTTTATATTATCCTCGAGCATTGGTAGTATATCTTCGACGACTCCAGAGTAAAACTGCGTGACATTTAAACTGACATTTTGCACTTGATCCTCAACGTATTTAACTGTTTTCTGTAAAAATAATCAATTCAGACCACAAGAAAGGTATTCAACACCTGGAATGTAAGTGGTGGTTTTTAATATACGAGATAGCTCGTCCAACCTTTCTATGTGCAGATGTGTACTATGTGAGTATGACAGAGATTAAAACAAAGCGGAAAAAGTACCTTGCTTATGAAATCATCAACATCTTGACATATGGACTCGAATCTGTTACATATGTTCCCAACCCACTTATTACTTTTGAATTTGAAGTCCATGGGAACATAGACTACGTGGTGCCAAATTGAATGACTCTCAAATGAAACACAATGGTTGATGTTCCAAGATTATTAACCCTGCACACATTCACATTCACATTAGATTATATATTAGAATAGCTCCCACATGAACTGTTCTTTTCTAGTAAAGAAAAATCAGCTCTTTTTAGAAACTACTTATGAAGTGGCATGCTTAGCTTCAGTAAATTTTCACTTATTTTCTTGAGTGATAAGAATAGGTTCCAAGGAAATTGGCATGTAGAACTTGGAATAACATGAAATTCCAGGTTACACGGATGCAACGAAAAATGAGAAACCATTATAATGTCGCATTCAAACTTTACTACCCCTTCTAAATGAAGGGAAAGATAATAATTTGTATCTAAATTGCGGAAGAATGAACGCATAGTCAGATAACGAAAGACTTTGGTTTTAGGATAAAAATGAACTAAAAATCTTGTTATTAACTATAACTTCTCTCTTTCAGAAAAACCATAACTTCTCAAAAAACAGGGAAATTTTGATAAGGATGATAACTTCCAAAGCTCAGCCAGTTATGCTTTGTCACCCAGATATCAAATGGCAAAAATATTTGTCACTTCAAACCTCATAAGAATAAATTCATAATCCACATTCAAGGGCGAAACAAGGACATATCCAAATATAGTTAAATCCGATTGCTACAATCAAAGTAAACCAGATCATAGAATTTAAAAATCTAAATTAGTAGTCACGAAATTCTAAGCTTCCGAGCTGATACATATGCAAGGACTTGTTCTGTTCATCATAAACAAGTTTCAGAAGAAAGAGCAAGTTAACGAAATTATTTACTGCTACCTACTCAATTTCCTCAAAAATTTTCTTCACTTTTAAGTTCAAAATTCATCGTTTACATCGAAGAAAAGAAACCACCTGTTCCAACCACAAGTTTTTAGATGATCACAAACAAAAATAATAATAATAATAATAACAATAATTAAACAAAATAAAAACACTAGAATTTTGAAGAAAACTGCAAAAATTAGAGCTTTTGACTAAACAGGACGTTTAACTCTGATCGGGAAGTAGGAAGAGAGGCAAGTCTTACCGGCGAGGCGCGGGGATAACCAGTTCAGGCGGAGCGAGTGCACAAAGATTCTTTTCTATTGTAGAAGTATGCGCCAAGAGCAGAGGGCACTCGCTATAATACGCAGGGTGCATTATTTTCCGCGCGTGACAGGTTCATGTTGGGTTTATGGCAAGCATTAAACTTTTTCAGTGAAATAGAGGAATTAGGATTCAATGAAACGAAGGAGTGAAGGACCGAAGGAGAATCTAGACTGCTATTACGTGTATTCAAACAAATAACCATGCGATCGTTTTAAATTATACTATATTTCTTACCGAAGTTTTTAATTTTAATTCTTTTAATTTTGATAGTGTATTTCACACTACTATTTGTTTTTATGCACGCATATGATAAATTGGAGGAAGGATCGGTACCCAAGTGGGTACCATATCCATGTCGGAAAAAAATTTGTGCGAATCCCACCGCTCCTCCACCATCAGAGAACAGTTATACATTATTATCTGACCTAACGTAAATAGTTAAAAAAAAAAATTGGGTGACATAACATCCGATGAAGGTGTCACGTGATGTAAGTTCGGTACCCATGTGAGTATCCAAACAAGACCATGATAAATTGATAATCTCCACCATTATTCAACATAAAATTTTAACTTTTAATCCGAATAACAATTTACGTACAAATGGACTAAATTTCCAATCATACATACATATTAATTTTTAATCAACTACAAATTTTACTTAAGAATGTACTAAATTTCCAATCATGCATAGCAATATGTGTGCTGATATCGAAATTGATATGTCCATCAAATAGATGGTAACGTTTTACCTAAATATGGCATTTTATCTTGCATACTTTTTCTCTCTCTATTTTGTTTTTTCTTTTTTTCCCCCCTTTTTGTTCTTATCGCACAAGCTTTTTTTTTTTTATCATTATTAAGAGGTTATGACAACGAAATTGAAAAATAACAAGATTTATATTTCCGGAGACCATAAATAAAATTTATTACAATCAGCAGCCTTTTATTACCATACCGACCTGATAGAAGAGTCCTCGTTACAGAATAATTACAGTTTGTCTAAATACGTTTTTTGTTTTCATGTGCAGACAATGTGCTTCAACTATTCTACCACCCATCGAGTTAGATTTTGGTTTGGCAAAATGCTAAGTTCAATTTCACTTGATATAGGAAAAAGAAACGCAGATTTTTCGTTTTGTTTCCATTTGCTTTAATTCAAAGATTGCTTAAATCATCGATCATAAGTTGACTACTTGCCAAAATAAAATGCTTCTGCCGATATTAGATTCAACTCAACTCGTATTCCCCAATATTAGCTTAAATGGCGAAGGCATAAGTCAGCTAACACTTGAGCTTGTTCTTTCTAAATTTTTACAACAAAAAAATTATCTCCCCTCTTTTCAACCACACACACATTCTCCAATACAATATTAACCACACATTTTCTACAGAATATCATGCCCCAACAAATTACCAACCAACCAAACAAGAAATTGCACTCTTTTGTTGTTCTGAAGGGAAGAAAAGTTGCTTCTTAAATGCATTCATATTTGAGAAAGGTAAAGAACAATTGAAAATGCATAGAAAAGGACTGATATTGGTCCGCTTGGGCTGTTTAATTTAAATAGCCACACAAGACGCTGGTGACGTTAACAACCAGTCAACAGCACAAGGAAAATGTCACATAAATACCAACTAATAGTAGGATTTGTCTGATTAGGATTTTTGATAAAATAAATTTAAAATAAACAATCAAATATTAAATTAAGATATCGACAAAATCATCGAATTGACTTGCTAAAAAAATACTGCAGAATAACGTTTAATCTCGAACCGCTTATCTTTGTTCAATTTGGTTTCAAGACAAGACAAGCAAACTGTTTTATCTCATCACCGCCGCCGCCGCCGCCCCAGGGCCCCAACGAAAAAAACACAAAAACCCACCCCGATTTAACAACTTTTGTTGATGATAATCTTGTTCTAAGCATTATATTTTGGAGAAACAACCATTTAGCTGACTAGAGAACCTACCATGACGTAACATTTTGCAGCTACACAGTTGTTTTTATAACATTTTCACGAAGTTTTAGCAGTGTTACTAATTGATAAAAGATTAACAAAAGCAATTTGAAGAAGACGATAGTTACAACAACGGGCCAAGATCAATGACTGAATCCAATAAAAAAGCATTCTACATACGTGTGGTGTAAATATCATAAACCACACGTGCAATCCTGTTGAACATTTTACCCTTTGACCTCCACATCATGAACCTACTCAACTTTCAATTGGCAGCATATGCTTACAAGAATTCGTTCAGTCACACCATATGCCTCTAAGAAAACCAGCAAAACCATTTGAAAATTACATGCAAAGATTCTTCAAAGAAAATAACACAACTCCAAAAGCGCCACAACAAACAATAACACGAGAGAGAGAGAGAGAGAGAGAGAGAGAGAGAGCACTGAAATGTAAGCTCAACTACACACATCATATGTTCATCCCCTGTTAAAACACATTCATAAACAGTTGTACCACCTTCTAACCACACATTTCATGAGAACCACAAGTCGGTAAAAAATTGTTTACATCAGTATATGTAAATTTAAAACTCTCACCAAGAACAGATCACAAAATAGAGGATATAGAATTTTAGCTAATATCTCCAACAGCGATTACCAGGTTAAGTTTCACGGAGCATATACATAAAATGATAAAAAGAAAGGAAAGCTCCCAAAGCAAGCATGTAAACAAGTATGCTAATCCTGTGCTCCTTTAAACCTTTTTCTATCTAAGCAACTTCTACAACTCATAGACAAACATCAATATCAAAACCATACATCTAACACCATCACCTAAAAATCAATTTTCGGTAAAATAAAAATTTTACCCTACATACCACAAAAAGTAGCAGAATCTTTAAGTTTTGGAAGGAAGTAAGACAACCTGAATGTAAAACTTTACAATAAGATAAAATGGTACACAGGCAAAAGGGCACTGAAACAAGTCACACCAAATTGCACACCAAACGAAGATCATCACACGCAGGGCTCAATTTATCGAGTAATATTTCCGCGACAAAGTGATGCAATCAATAGATTCAACTCACAACAATACACGTCCACAAACATGGTCACTAAACGAGTTCAGAATGTTGCTTCCACGCGGCAGTTTAGAAGCTAGAAGCAGCTTCAGTGTATAGTAATAATGCTACCCCATGGTTTTAACAACATATCATCAGGGACGGACAAGGAGTTCGAAAGTTAAGGTGTCATTTTTCATTTGAGAAAAAAAGAAAAATAAGACATGCTTTGTTCGGAAAACATTGTTGTTTTTAAACACTTATGTCAAATCGACTCGCGTGTAGGATCCACCATCCACCACTTAATAATGTACTTATAAACAAAAACGTCCATTGAAACTTAAATGTCCGGCTCAAGTTCATAAATTGCTTCTAGACACTAGAACTACTTCTTATGCTCACAGTTTGTGAGACCCACAGGCTACAAGCACCACTGCCTTATCCACCACTTATTTTCTAACTATTTAGTTGCAAACATACTCTAAGCCTGGACTTATCTCAGCTTTTTCCGACTTAAAATGTAGCTTCTACTACCCAGCTTAAGAGCTTGTTCTATTTTGGGGAAAATATATTAAAAAATGTAAAGTAATTATATGAGTAGCTAAAAATGACGAGATAGAAAAAGTTAGTGAAAAGTTATGGTGTATAGAACAAGCCCTAAATCAAACTTCAATGTTAAGACACATAGCTCAAATCTTAACTCATTATTGTTCACAAATCTCACCACGACTATTCAACTAAAAAGGTAGTTTTTAGCAAAATAAAGCCAACCTCAACACATGCTAAGAGTCATGTTCTCAACATGGTAACTAGAGAAATTTTTCATCAATGGAAGTGTGTGAAATGTCATAGTCAATTTTTCCAGCAGATCGTACTGAAAAATCATCTCTACCTGTAACAATGTATAGCCATTCCATCTAAAGTTTCACAGTCACACTTCCAAACGTACCCTCCGAAAGAGAGAACGTGTCCAAAGCTGGCTCTGCATTCCAAGGAGAAATTGTTCCTGTCTTCCTGAAACAACATAGAATCTACCAACCCCCCCGGGGGGAGCGAGGGAGTAGCCAGCAGACATAATGCATACAGAGAATTATACCTACACTTAATAATGTAATATTTTGGACTCACATCCACGGGAGATGTGAAGAATAAACACAAACAAAAGTTGCACCGGAGATGTGAAGAATAAACACAAACAAAAGTTGCAAGCAAAAGAAGCAACCAGAAACATACATAAAAATTTAATGTATGCCACTGTCAGAGCCAGTGGCTACGATACTGCTGTCATACATAAAGCCAGGAAAATTGTTGATTCCTCAGAAAAAGGAAAAATAGGTAGCCAAACACAACTTCTCTCTTTCTTTAGCTTTTCTAGCTAGATAATCTAACACACTTTAACTACCATAAATTAAAGAGGAGGACATCTCAAGGCACATATCAAGCGAAGAAGAGGCCAATGTACACAGCAAATCAAAGCCATCAGGCCAGAGTTCATATTGTCTGCATGAGATCACCAGAACCACTAACGCAACTGCGCCAACAAGCTGTTACAAACCTGAATCAAACATCCATTCACAACTAAATATATCATTCCACATCCAACAGACACAGACGGCTCGGACTAACTAGAAACGAACATAATACAAAGGGACATAACAAACTTGAGCTACATTCTTCACCAATCAACAAAATTAGAGTTCACAAAAATTATTTTAAAATAGAAACTACCAAAACCATATATACGGAAACAAAAAAAAAAAAAAAGGTGGGGGAAGAAGAAAATATCCAAATTGCTTGACCAGCTAAGCTAAACTTCATTGGCACAGGGATAGAATGACTCAGACATCTCAACGTGACAAACAAAAAATATTTTATCAATTTTCAACATTCCATTAGTTCAGCCTAACTCCCAAACAGCATCTCCAGAAAAGGATGGCAGTAAGTTATTATGACTTCATAAAAAATGTGCGTAGGAGGCAATAACTCAAATATGTGCTTAAAAAATAAAAAAGTAGAAATAACAATAACATCAAATGACAATGAATGGAAATTTTCGAACTGGATACCTAGAGTTTTCAGCATCAATTGTTAGAAGGTAAAGTTTCCCATATGATGCAGTTCTACCATAAAAGTACATACCATTAATTTCAAACTTCAGCAGCTCAAACAGTAGTAATTTCTACTTCATGGTGATGCATGTGTAGCACACAAAAATATATATAGAAGCCCAACCTCAGCAGCAAGAGTCAAGAGTCACTCATTCCCACATATTTTCAACTTTGTACCAAATGAAGATTAGGAAAGACGGTCCAATTATAAATGCACAAACACCAGAAGTTAAGAGCCGCTGCGCAAAGGCTGCAGATAATGTACACACATAAATTCTCTTACCTGGCCACATCAATTCTATCAATGAAATTCTCGCTACCCATAAAATTAGACTTGCTTTCCTTGGTTGTCCGTCCCAAGTTAGCCGTCTTGAAATGTTAATGTAGTGGTGTTTAAATATTTTCAATTCCTAATATGTCCATATTAAATCTGTACTGGCAGCCCAAATGAATTCCATCATCTGATGTCGCGGTACATTTGGAAAAGTGCAAATAAATTACACTTCTACAACAATATTTGTTACAATTTCTTAGACCATGTGAAGATGGAAGGTTCTATCTTCATGCGCCAGGTTCAATAAGACTTTGCTAACCCGGTACATAATCACATCTAAGCTTGCCCAAACATGTCAGATCTACCACCATTTCCCGTTCCTTTAGAGATTCCTGGTTTCCTCAAATATGTGGGTCTCAGTAAGATAAGGCTGCGATAGAATTTTAGTAATTCCAGGTGGCAGTTTATTAGCAAGTATGTTTGCCATCTAATAAGTTAAAATAACCCAACACTAAAACCTGTCCCATATAGAGAACAGGTTTTGCTCAAATCTCCATCTTCAAATGCACAAGAAAGAAAGAGGAAGAGGTGGGAGTACTTGACAAGTAGCTGGCCTTGAAATAAGCATAATTGAAGAGATTTCGATTGTAGAGCTCATGGTTATGACGAACTCCCTCGATTTCCATAACTCTTGAAGTTCTATTTTAAAACATGTAAAAGGCTATATTCTAGAAGGTTACAAAGGTCAGCATATCTGGCTTTGACTAAAAACAGCATAGCTCATAGTTTACGCCCAAGAGAAAAACAATGTCTAATCCAAGTTGACATTTTGCAATAACAAAGGCATTTTCATACTGGAGAAATACCCACCTCTCTTTCCAAATGTTAATTGAAGTGGTTTCACCACAAAGAGTTCAATAAATGAAGAAAACTGCAGAGATTGACATGATGAAGCCATAACATACACGCTACCAGACCCAAAACACAAACACACAAACACGAATTTCATTTGAGTTCTGTGAAATGTTTGTATGCACATGTTCTACAGCAGTAAAAAGAAATGACAAATTTATCCATCCTGGTTAACACAGGAGATAACAAAAGTATGCACCAACAAAGAGACAGCAATTTAGTTTCGCATTCAAACAAATCGTTAACTGATACAGTTGGTACACAAAATGACACAGAAAGAATCAAAATGCTTTTGCCAGTCCCCAGATAAAACAGAGATAGTACAAAGGGAAGAACAAATTATAACCAATAACATTTCAGTGATACCTCGAGATTACTTTGCATCATAAAAATTATAATCTTGTATCCTGACAGAGTCCAGAGGTTTTTACTCTAATTGCAAATTAAACTTCATATGAGACCACAGAAACTGAACTAAGTATTGCAAAGAAGCCTAACATATAGTTGTAACAAAGAAAACACATATTTTTGCAGATAAAACCCAAAGGCAAAAGTCAGCAGCATGTGGATGAAGCCATAAAATCACTGAGGTGTCAGTTCCCAGTAGAATCTATAACCATGAAGATGCATCATGCAAATCCAAAGTCATGTTCACACAAGAAAACAGCAGACAAGATTATTGAAATAACACGTTCAGTTAATCCAGCACAAAACACAATTGCAAATAACATAATCTACCACACCAATTATATGAATAGAATGACAATAAGAGGCATAGAGGCTACCTTAGTAGTAAGGATGCATTCCCTGGTACATTCCTCCAGGTGGAACCCTAGGGGCTGGTGATGTTCCTGCTGGCTGATTATGCTGGTTTTGATACCCACCGGATGACAAGCTGTACTGTGCACTCCGTGGATAATCTCCCGAACCCATCCCTGCAGAGTTTGGTGGCATACCATACATGGATGACCCACGACCTGGACCACCCATACCACCTCCAACTCCACCAGGTCCACCACCCATACCACCTCCAATTCCACCTGGTCCACCACCCATTCCACCACCAACACCACCCGGTCCACCACCAGAACCCCCCATTCCAGCTCTAACCCCGCCATATCCATCACCACTACCACCTAACCCGCCACCTGCAATGCCTATCCCATTATATCCAGTTGCACCAGGCCCAACAGGATTGGTTCCACCAGCATATGGCCCACCAACTGCAGATCCATATCCACTACCAGCCCCCATACTCAACCCTGCAGCTTGGTTTCCAACTGCTGGCATTGCCTGACCACCTACACTGCCGCCAGCGGCCAAAGGCCCAGAAAACCCAGTATACTGTCCATCCATCCCACCGTATTGTCCACCTGGCTGAGCTCCCACTGGCCCAATCCCTTCTGTAGTGGCCCCCTGCTGAGCTCCCATTGGCCCAACAGCCATGGCTGCTGGAGGCTTCCCTCTTTTCCCATCAATGGCCAACTTACAATTTAGCTGATACCCATCAATATTCTTAATTGGATCCACAAGGGATGACCTAGCTGCCTCAGCTGTCTTATACACAAATAAAGCAAATCCCTTTGACTTGCCTGTTGCCTTATCAAAACCCAAAGGGCCCTCCTCTATCTCACCGTACATGGAAAAGTGCTGCAATAACCGCTCACCAGGCATATCATAAGGCACATTTGCTACATAAATCTTCCTCGACGATACATCCACGTGATTGTTATTTCCTCCCCCCACACTACCCACCCCAGGCCCACTTCCCCCAGACATACCAGCAGCCGCGAGCTGAGTAACCGTCATCCTACCATCAATTTTCTTACTTGGCTCCTTCAAAGCCAACATAGCACCATCGACATGCTTAAAAGTAATAAACCCATAACCTTTAGACTTACCCGTAGCCTTGTCAAGGATAACCACCGCCTCGTCTAACTCGCCATAGCCGGAGAACAGAGCGCGCAGCTTCTCGTTGGTGGTCTCCCATCCAAGTCCACGGATGAACAGCTTACGCTGGGTCATATCCCTGTCCGCGATTGACCTAACAGCGTCAAGGACGTCCGGGTGACGGAGAACGGCGTTTTGCAAAATTTCCAACAACTGCTCGTGGGAAAAGGGCTCGATAATTTTGCGAGCATCTTCGATGGTGAGTTTGTAAGGGATGAAAGCATCTGTGTCGACTGTTATGACACCGTTATCGTCAATCTTTCGCTTCTTGATCGGATCCATTGGAAGAGAAAACCCTAGGAATCCTGCTGAAAGGCAAGTGAGAACTAAGCGAAAGGGAGAGATTTGTGTCCGAAAATTGGGAAGGCCGGAAGGGTGAGGCTAAAATACAACCATGTCATTACTTTATACACCAATTTTATCTAGTATCCCAATTCTACCCCCACCCTCTCATGTAACTTAAAATATAGTACCTCCATCCCATAATTATAATCCACTATTCCTTTTTAGGCCGTCCCAAAATATAGGCCACCTTCCTTTAAAAATATTATTAAAATATTAATTGTCTTATATGCCCCCATTTAATATACATAGTTATTATCAAAATAATTTAATTGAAATAAAACATCCAATAAATGAAGGGGTATAATAGAAAAATAAATTTAAATTTTACTTTTCCAACACTATTAATTACAGTTTTCTTAATCTTTGTAAAATTAAAAGTGGATTATAATTATGGGACGGAGATAGTATATATATATATTCGCGCACTCAAAAAGCGAACACCCGTTTCTGGTGTTCGCCCCGTTTTGGGAGAACATTATATAATTTTAAAAAATAATTAAAAAATAAAAAATTACTGGTAAAAAAAATTTTATTATTATTTTTTATTCAAATTTTTTGCAATCATTCAAAGATTTTTTAATAATTATATTCAATATTAATTTGATAAAATTAATTATTCTATCATCAAAAAAATTCGAAATTCGTAGTCAAAATAGTTGTAAAAATTTATACTAATCGAATAAAATTACTATATCATAAAAAAAATATCGAAATTCATTATCAAAGTAGTTGTAAAAAATTTAAAAGAAATTTCAAAATTACTTATCAAAATAGTCGAAAAAAATTATAGTAAAAATATATCTACCAAAAAATTCAGATAAAAATTCTATTTTTTTGCCAATTTTTTTTGGTCTTGTTCGCTGCATTTAGAGCAAACAAGTAAAAGCTTGTTTGCTCTGAATGTAGCGAACAAGCGTTTAGCATGTCCGTTGCATTTGCAGCGAACAAGCTAAAAGCCTATTCGTTGCATTTGCAGCGAACAAGAAAGAAGAAAAAAAAAAAAAAGAATATGGGTGCACTTAGTATGGGTAATTTGGTCTTCAAATTTTTTTTTTCCAATTCAATGGGTGCATTTAGTAAAGGGGTGGGTGTATTTAGCCCAACCCAATTGGGAATTGTAACCTTGTGGCTTTTAAGGGTGGGACCCACCGAATATATATCTGAGTTTGGGAAAATTTTATTGGGTTATTTTCGGTCCCCTCCTACCCCCACCCCACCCCACCCCAACCCAAAATTCAACCATATTCTTGTTTTGTGCTCTGCCCTCCAAATTATGAGAAATTATCGCTATAAGACCCCATTCACATTTTTCATCTAATTTCCCGCTAGATTCCCATTTTTTGTCTTCTAGTGGCCCCCTTTTTGTCTTGTAGTGAAATGGTAAAATAATCCGGGGGATCATGTGAAAGTGATACTTTAGGGTCCTATAGTGAAAATACCGAATATTAACTTTAATTTAATAGTAAATTAGTTGAATTAATTTTAATTCGAAAATATCAAATTAATATAATATGCAAATTGGTCCTAAATTTCTCCGGTTTATCGACTGCACTTCTAGACCAAAATAATAATAATAATAAGTAGTTCAAATTGTAAAAAAAAAATATTGTGTGCATTTGGCCCCAATTTTTAATAAAATTTTACCTTTTATTTTTTATATGAGTTCTCATTTTGTCCGTAGTTAATTTTATTGAATTAATTTGATACTAATTAAATAGTTTGTATCAAAAAATTTTAACACAATACCATTTGTTCGCCTAATATCATAATATTCTAAATCTTTTTTAGCATTAAATGTTCAAAAATTCATTGTAATAAGCCCTCATCTTCCTTGTGATAACTCTTTTTACCAATAAAATTTTTTCACGAGCATGAATTTTCCAGTCCGAATATTTCTAAAAAAGAAAAAAATAATAAAAAAATATGTCAAATCACCACCAACAGGTTGGCGGTGGTGGCGGTGCTAACCACTGTGGTGGCACCCACCACTATTGTGGCGAAACCACCACAACAATGGTGATTTCGAACCACCACCAGGTGGTGGTGGTGGGAGTGGGAGTGGTTTGATATATTTTTAAAATTTTTTTTATGAATGTCCTAATTCGAAAATCCAAGCACGTGAAAAAAATTTGATTGATAAAAAAAGTTATCACAAGGAAGATGCATGTTTATTATAGCAAAATTTTTAACATTTAATGCTAAAGAAAGTTTTAGAACATTATGATATTAAGGCGAATAAATGCTACTGTGTTAAAATTTTTTAGTACAAACTATTTAATTAGTATCAAATTAATTCAATAAAATTAATTACGGACAAAATGAGCACCCATATAAAAAACAAAAGGTAAAATTTAATTAAAATTTGGGGATAAACACACACCAAAATTTTTTGACCATTTGAGCTACTTATTATTATTATTTTGGTTTAGAAGGGCAGTCGACACATTGGAAAAATTTAGAACTAATTTGCACATTATATTAACTTGGTAATTTCGAATTAAAATTAATTCAACTAATTTACTATTAAATTAAAAGTAACATTCGGTATTTTCACTATAGGATCCCAAAATATTAGTTTCACATTACCCCCGGACCATTTTACCTTTTCACTACAAGACAAAAAGGGGGGCCACTAATAGGAAAAAATAGAAATCTAACGGAGAAATTGGATGGAAAATATGAATGGGGTCCTGCAATGATAATTTCTCAAAGTTTTGGGATAGGATGACGAAAAAAATAGGATTGGAATTGTATAAAAAATGTATGGGGTGGGGGGGTGGAGGGTAATGCGAAAATAACCCAAGTATATTTTGCCAAAAATAAATAAATAAATTTCTTAAAAGATACTAATCTTCCCTCCTTTAAAAGGCACAATAGGTTGTAAAACATTTGGTTCCGAAAATGCCCCCAAACAATAAACAATTTCCCTTCGTTAATAATTTTTAGTGGCTAGCCTAAATGCCCCCAAACACCATACAATTACCCTACATCAATAATTAACTATGGACCGCTACTTTTTCTTATTTTCTTTCTTACCCAACGTACGTAAATGGCATTTCTTCCCTTTATCATTGCCGATTTTCCACCGCCCTCTCACATTAAACTCAGTTTGTATCTAACAAGCATTTGCTATCGTTCTTATTTTTTGTGAAGATTAAAGTTGAAAGAATTGATTAATTTGGTCGACCAAAAATATACTATACCTATTTTACATGAATAATTTATTTTAGCTTTTCTCTTTATGTCGAAATAATATATTAGTAATTCAGCATAAGAAAGATATTGGGATGCCAAATTAGGTTTGTCCGTGCAAACATCTTCTGAATAGGGAATAGAAGTGCCACCTAAGCAAAGTACCTGTGGCAGTGCCATATTTGACATCAGTTATTAGGAATTATGTATTTTTTTTCATTTAATTTATGTAGCTTTTCTTATTTGGTGTTGTTTTTCTTTTTTTATTTTTTGATACGTGTTTTATCTTTTTTATATGTATTCTATTTTTTGAATTAATTTATCAATTCTTCTAATTCTTTTATATTTAGTCTTGTATTTTAATTTTTGGATATTATATTTTAGTTATTTTATATACATCTTAATTTTTAAATTAATTATGTAGTTGAAGTGCCAACTTGGCATAGTGTCACGCTGGTAGCGGTAATCTATTTTTAAAAAAATTCAAATATTTAAAAAAATAAATAATCATCTTTTTTATATAGTTACCACATTAAGGAAAATGAAATTAGTTAATTTCATTTTTAATTCAGTTGGAGCTAAATGTGGTACAAAATTAATTCAATGTTCATAAAAGTTTATATATATCTATGTATGCCAACTATAAGATCATTGTTAATTATATTGGCAATACGTTTGAACAATTATATATGACTCATAATTAAACATGTTATTTATGTTGATTTTTTTCTTCAAATAAGTATATTATCTAGATTTTGTTTTCAAATATTATGTTCTAACCTTAAATAATTAATTACGACAATTGATATAATATTTTTCTTGCAAGCTAATATTTCGCACAAAAATGTATAAATTATTATTGAATTCTCTAATATTACATATGTTTTGTTATTTTTATTATATATTTATAACAATTTATTATCTTATTTTATAATATTGTTTTATATATACCATCTTAATTGTTCCGTACAACGCACGCGGGTAATACTAGTAAATATTAAATTAGTATACCACTACTTCTTTGTGATAAATCTGACCTTTGCCGATTGGAGGAGGAGAAAACGGGCGGCGATGTTGATGACAACGAAAATAGAAGCAGAGCTTGAGCGACTTTGGAGATGGAATGATAGAATGGGACATATATAATTTTTTTTTGTATTTTGAGCGGGGGAAAAATCCTCCGAAAGAAAATATCCAAAAATTTTAGACAAAAATTAATTTATATTAGTGGATCGCCTTTTTTTTTCAGGGGTAAAATCTAATGGTATGAGATTATTTTTATGCAAGGTTAGATAACAGCACCAATTGAGAACATATTAACGATCGAAATATGAATGCTGTGGTGGAAATAGAATATGTGATACCAAGAATTCAACCCGTAGATGTAAGAGAACTGAAACTTAAGTTGTGCAATTTAGTTTCGATTCTCCTGTCTTCTCCTATTAAATTATTGATGTTGTAGATTTTATAACAGTTCTATAATCTTCACTGTTAGTCTATTTCTAAATTTCCACTGTTAGTTTAATTTTAAATAAAATATTACCGACTTGAGTATGAAAAATATACTGCTATTAAATTAAATAATAAAATATGGATGAACTTCTGTCACTAAACAAATAATTAACACAGCATATTACTTGAAAGTAATTATCAATGTCATTTATACTGATTATTTTATTCATTTCTTGTAAATAAATATTGGATTCACCAGTGGTACGACATTAACTCCTGCCGAAAAATCCATAGGGGGTAAAACAAGCTAACATGAACCTTGGTTTGAATGTCCGGTGGGCATCGTCTGGTGCGTATCCAAGTGCTCGAAGGAGGGAAGCAAGTACAAAACCCACTCTCTCAGTCATGTGAGCTCTCTCTCCGTGCATATGTTTGTATATTTTGGGGTATGCTGAAAATTATTTGAGCCGATTGATGTCTGTAATTTGTGCTAAATATACAATGGTTTGATGCTGAGTATGTCAGTTTGTGGATATGACAATTTGGAGAATCGAATTTCAATTTGAATTCTCATGTTCAATTTTCAATGACTCTGCTCTATTCGATGATGGCTTCCTGTTGAATTTCTTCCAGTTCTATGGAAAGGAAAATGTCATGGATGTTGGATTTTTTCGAATTCCTAAATTAGGTTTATTGCAATTTCACTTTTTGTTGACAAGACAGAAGATGAATTTCTTTTGTCGAGCATAAAAATGATGGTGCATACTGTGTTTCTTGCTAGGAAAATTTTGGCTTCTCAGCTTCCTATCAATACCACAAGTCGACCTCTTCTGCCAACTCGTAGTCATGTGATTGAATGTGCACATATTAAAGCAGGCACCACTTACATAACTGCCAGTGCATTTCTTCTGCAGAGTGTATCTTCATCTCTTTTTGTTGGTCTAGCTAGTTCCTCAAAGGGACCATATTCCTGTAAAGTAATGCATAAAGGTACAATGACACCTAGGGTAGGTACAGAGGGTTGTAATGAAGAGCAAGCAATGTGTGATTTGCCCATCGAGCAAGTTTTAAGTGCAGAGATTCGAGTAGACAATAATGTCGATTCAGTTGAAATTTCTGTTTGTGAGGATGACAAAGAAATGGAAAGAAGAAGGAAAATTAGTCTAGCAAACAAAGGAAGAGTGCCATGGAACAAAGGAAGGAAACACAGTGAAGGTAAATCTTTCTGTAGTCTAAACTTACAACAGGAGATATTCTTGATTCTAATTGGTACTTTATATACATATATGCAGAGACTCGTGAAAGAATCAAACAGAGAACAAGAGAAGCCTTGAAAGACCCCAAGGTGAAGTACTGAAGTCATGTAAGAAGCAGATAATTTGGATACATCTGTATTGCACTTAACTGATTTTGAAGTTTGTTCATGTCTCGTATTCTTTTCTTTAATTCAATGGAAAACTATTCACAGTTCAGGAAGATAATTTGTTGGACTGGTTAGTTTACGTTTTAATATTAACTTACAAGATGTGACTGTATAATTCTCTAGCTATCATTGCATTGTTTTCTTCTTGACACCTATTTTTCACAGGTTAAACAGAAGATGTCTGAATGGCCACATACTCGCAGGTATTCTTTGTTTCTGCTATTCCTTTGTTGATCATGAATCCTCAGAACAATAATTTTACTCGCCTTTTGGCCTAATTCATTATTCTGTATCTATGAAGTTTGAAGCTGATAAAAGTTCTGGTTGCATTCCGGGAGTAGTCATTGAAGTATAGATACGTCTCCTAGACCATTTAAAGTTAACTATATATTTTAAACAGCTGCAACCTGTCACTTGTGGGTTCTACGAAATATGTACACAAGAAATGGTATTGACTTTTGGAGTTGTTTGTAGACATGTTCATCGGCGTTGATAAACACTTGCCAAATAGAATGATGGTTGTAGAGGGATTTCTACACTGTTTCATTTCATTAGGGCATACCTAGAAACACAGCGATTTGTGAGTGAAATGTAAAGTATGTTTAGATGCTACACACTTTAGGGGGTTTGATTTGTCTGCCATTTATCACAGATCTTGGACGGTTAGTATGCCAAGAAAAGTGTAACAGCTACACCCTTTTTTTTTCCCTGTTGTTCTTAAAAGATAATCAAGGTATTATGCCTCAATACATCTTAACCGAACTGTTTTCATTCTAGCATTTAGTTCATTTCCTTGAGACCGTGACTGACCTCCATGGAGCCAATTCTGAAACCAATTGCCTTCTTGATCTGCAAAGGCATAAAACTGATGAAGCTCGCCCAACAGAGCAACATTAACCAGTAAAATCAACTTCTTGTGCTTAATGGCATAAATAAAGCCAAGTTCTTTTTTGCAGCGACCAAACCAAAGGAAGAATAAGCTCATCAATGAGAAAGCTATGGGCAAAACGTTTACATTGGAAAAGGTCGAGGGAGAAATTTTTGCAAGCATGGGCTGAAAGTATAGCTAATGCCGCTAGGATTGGTGGGATTGAACAACAAGAACTAGATTGGGATAGCTATGACAAGATTAAAAGAGAGATTGCCCTCGAGCAGCTTCAACATGCTTCAGAACAAGAAAATGCCAAATTACGAGCTCGAGCAGAGAGAAAATCACAAGCAAAAGCAGAAAAGATGGCAAACCTTGCTCAGAAGAAAAAAGAGCGAGAAGCAAAGGCAAAACTTAGAGCAGAGTTGAGAAGGAAGAAAAACAAAAAATTGAAGGAAGAAAAGGAACAGCTGGCAGTTCCCGAGGAGCCGGGACTCAGGGAAAGACTCGTGAAGGTAACCCTAATAGAACTTTTGAAGCCAAATATTTGCCATAGGTGTATTGCTGAATGCTGGTGATGATCGTCTTATAAGTGCATACTGTAGGGCTAAGATGACATTTAAAAGATGATCCTATAATATATGCTGGTAAACTGATTTGTTTGAACATAACATAATGATTACTACTTATTCATTTGAGAGGATGACAAAGAAAACTCAGATCAATCGACTATTTCGTGGATTAAACTTTTTGCGGTCTGTGTACTTCATAGACGCGATTTTACTTGTTCTGAAGATAAATCCTTATGTATTTTCTAAAACTGCATCTCATTTCATTTGCTATTGTGATTATAGTCCCATTTCTTGGCTGTCAACAGATTCACAGGAAAAAATCCACAGTTACTCAAGTAACCAGTCAACGTCAACGACCTTGGGAAAAATTTGACATGGATGTTGTTGAAAGAGAAAAGTTGCAGAAGGAAATCTCATTGGCAGATCAGATTCGTTTTGCTAAGAATAGAAGAGCAGAATATCCAAAACACGAGAGTAAATCAAATCAAAGCTAATGCTGTTGCCAATGAAATGCCAAGTTAATCAACGCTCACACTAAGTGCCTTGAAGGGAACATGCATCATTTGTCCATCTCAGGTGCTTGTTGGATTAAATGCATTGATTAGAAACTCGATTGTAACAACTAAATTTAGATGGTAAAATTTTTGAGCTGTTTAATTTAACACCCCTGTTTATTTTCGCCTTCTTAACTTGCACTTTTCAATAAACACAATGCACACTCTCTTTTCAGTTTTTCGAGGTTTGAAATTTGCTAGTTTTCATCTCTTCGAAAATAAAGAAAAACACTACAATCTGGTCCGAAAGTTAATGAATGTTAAACGCAACACGGAAGGGACGACGCCCTGGTCTTAACTTACGCTTAATCAAAAGACATTCTCTTAATTGTTTTTATGAAGTTTTCATTCTTTTTAAGTTTGAAAATTTCTTCATTTCATATTTTCGAAAACCCAACAAAGTGAAATGTAATGGAAAAGGCATTTAAGTGAAACTTAAAAGAAAAGGCATCATGTGGTCTGCTAGTCAAGTTCTTTTTTGCATTTCTAAGAAATCAAAATTACTACTGACAAAGATATTCATTCATGGTTTACCAAAATAGACCGTTGACACCAGCAGTTCCATAAGAGGGGAGCTCCAAAACTCCACTTTCAAATTTCAATGAAGGCAAAGTAAAGAGTTCTCGTTCGCTCAGCTACAGATAACTCCCTTAATTTGAGGGGTAGATAGCTTCAAACTACACTTCGAGACCCCATTCTATGGAAATTACGTGAATAAGGAAAGACCCAGAGAAAATATTCGTGCATAATTTCAGGTATCAAGAAACCAGACACAAGGTCTTGAAGATGCTAGTAGACTTCAAGAAGTAAAAAATCATACAAATTCCATCGAACAAGATCAAAATATTAGAACTACGTCATTTGCACATTCAAAAATAAAAGCAACAGTGTCACAACTCGAAACGGCATAATTCATAAATAGATAACATCTCAAATTCTATAACATAGCTCTTGCCAGTTCAGAAAACTCATCCTTAATATCTACATCCTCTCTGACTGATTCGAACGGGGTGGCATGTCTCTTCCCGGGATATTCTGGTTCTGGTAAGGATTCCCACCATTAAAATTTGGAGAGTAGTTCTGATTTTGACCAGGAGCAGGCCCCATGTTCGGAGGATAGCCACCTTGGTTATGTCCATGAACGGGTCCCATGTTCGGACCATAGCCACCGCCTTGATTATGTCCAGGAGCAGGTCCCATGTTCGGACCATAGCCACCGCCTTGATTATGTCCGGGAGTAGGTCCCACGTTGGGGCCATAACCACCACCTTGACTAGGGCCTGGACCTGACTGATAAGGTACTCCAGGGTAATTAGCTGCATTGTTGTGGGGTGGTGCCACGTTATTTGGTGGGTAACCACCCATGTTATTTTGTGGGCCTCCGGCATAATTTGGTGGTGGGCCCATGTTGGCCTGCTGTTGTGGTGCACCTCCGACGTAGTTTGGTGGCGGTCCTCCCATGTTGGGCTGCTGCTGCATTCCTCCTGGGTGGCTGTGCTGCCGAACGCCCCCCATATTAGGTGGTGCCACAGAGTTTGGTTGGCCTCCCATATTAGGTGGTGCACCAGAGTTTTGTGGGCCTCCAATGCGGCCACCTGGAGGGCCTCCAGAGTTTTGCATATCCCTCCTCCTATCAAAATTTCTTGATCTGTCAAAGTTTCGAGGTCTATCATTGCGCCTATTTCTTTCGTTTGCCCGAGCATTGTTTCTCACCCATTCCTCGTGGTATTTAGGGTCATAAGGCACAGCTTGTCCATTTATAAAAGGTTCCCCTGCAAAGTACATATGAAGGCGTAGAGGTGTTGAAAGAAATCTGTCCGAGCAGAATGCACACATGCAAAAAGGTCTCTAGAACATAACACAGAGCACAAAGTAGCAATTAAGGGAAAGAAAGTTCCCCTCTAACAGATGATCTACATAGTCCACGGAAAAGAGGTGCAATAAGTAAAGAAACAAACTTCATTGGTTCAGAATCTTTTTTGCAATTATTTGTCTCCAAAATCAAGTTCAACCATGAACTTAATTAGTGTCAAAAATCACTCATCTTTTGACCACATTTACCATTAAAAGAACTTTACTTTCCAAAATTTACCCCAAAACCAGAAAAAATTGATTATTTGTGGCTGAGAATGAATTGTTATCAACGATATTAACCCTTTCTCAGTAAATTCATTCAATCTACCGGTATATCTACCTCTAAAAAAATGCTACACTGGTCTATAATCAGCACAAGCAGTAGGATCCTCATATTTAGTAAAAACAATTACATTGAACAACAGATAATGTAACAAAAAAAAAACCCAAAGGTTGATAGACACAGCATGGAAAATGTAAAGACTGCTTCTCAATCAAATATGTATACATATCACTTTTTAAGTGAAGGACAAACCAACTTTAAGTAACAAAAAACAAATTGAATGGCCAAGTTGATGAATGTAGAATTCAAAAGAAGGTGAGCTTAGGTATGGTAGAGTAAAATAAATTCAAGGAACAACATAGACAATGCTAATCATAACGATGTTGTTCATCCAGAAGACAAGGGAATTTAACATTAAGGACCAATCCCAAGTAAAAAGGAAAGGGCAGGATGGTTTATACCTCCATAGTCCTTATTCTTGACATCCAAGTAGGAATCAGGAAGCACCCATCTAACTCTTGGCAACTCTGCAACACATGTTAACTAATCAAAATTGAATCTTTTTGACTCCTAACAACCAATCAGGAAAATAAAAAATACCCTTCATTTTATAAGAAAGTTCCTCTGACACAAGAGCTCCAAATGCATAGTAATGCCGAGTAGAGACGGAATATATTTTCATTCTTGCCTCTTCCTCGCTGGAAAAAATCCCCCAAAAAAAAAATAAATAATAAATAACCCAAGATACAAAAATAGTAAAAACTGTTGCAGTCATAACCGAGATATACACGCTTCCACATAATTAAAAATCTATGGACTACGAGTGAAGAATAATCATTTAAAGGTCAGAACTAGCATGACCGGAATCACACCAGAGAAGCTTCATTGGCAAGCCCAAATAATAAACTACAAATTGATCCTCGCATTTAACGCAGCCATGTCTAGAATGTATATATATCTCTCAACAAGAGGTACAACAGAAAATTAAACTAAAAAACCTATCTTTGTTGATTCTGTTATCTGAACAAAATGCAATGTCACAAAGTACCTTTAACACAGAACTAGTGCTGAGGGACCATTCAAACTTAGTGTTCATTAGAGAGATATTTGGTATTATAGGAATGTTATATTTCTCGTCAATTAGTGCACAGTTAAATCCATTCAGCACAAACAATAAAACTAATAGCGAAAAAGTAGAATCATAGAGTAAATCCCCAAACCTTCCGACAACCATGGCTAGGGTTTTGATGTAGCTGTCAATAATTTCATCTCGAGTGGGATCACCTTCGGGGGTTTCCATGACAACGAGCCAGTGCTCAAAGTCACACCCATCGAGAAGAATCGTCTCCTTCGGGGGTCGATTCGTCCAGTTTGGACTCGGATCGTTGAGCGACGACGACGTAGAACGTGTCGATAGTCCCCTGGTAGCGAACGCCGGTGTTAGGCGGCGGAAATAAGAACCGGAGGCCGCAGCAAAGAGCGGACGGAGGCGGAGGACATAGGATGAGCTTGGTGGTACAGCAGATGACACGGCGGTGTAGGAGCGAGAGACGGTGGATGCTAGGGTTTGCCTGGTGGTGAGGAGCAGAGAGCGAGTTAGGCACCTGGTCGCCATTTTCCCCAAGGATAAGGACTGAGACCACAGAAGGGTTTAGGGTTTTACTAATATAGATGACATATATATTGTTTTTGAGGGTCAGAAATGTCCCTGGAGTTGCGAAAAAATTACATAAAATATCTTCTTTTTATCGGGTTGGAATTGTAATGTAGTCGCGGGTTGGACAATCCGGATTAATATTGACGGCCCGTTTAACCAGTCGTATGTCCTATTCTGAAAATAATAATTCGTTCATAAAAAAATTGCATTGCAGTCCCATAGCAAGCATTATGTTTTATAAAGCACTTGAAAGTTCAAATATTTACGTTTTATCTGAATCTGAATTTACTAAATAATAAGAGTTTTGATCCGGTATTTATGCCGGTACTGTATAAAGAATTCGCAATTTTTATTGTTAATATGAAATTATACATAGTTTTATGAAATCATGTGTGATTTCTTCGTAACATGTAATGTGGAATTTTTATGCAGTATCGGAGGAAATACTTGATTAAAACAATTATTAATAAAATCATATCAATAAGCATTCGGATTAAGTGTAGATGATAAAACATTGAGAAGACTTAAAATACGAGTGTTTTATTGTTTTGCGTAATTGCATTGTGCTCTTACTGATCATTAGAGACGGCCTAAGCTCGCCATTAAAGAAAATGATAAGTTGGGTTTAAGTTGAAAAAAGTGATAAGCTCCAAAGCTATAAGCAAAGGAAAATATGATTCAACAAATATTACTTCTAAAGAATGCAAATTCACCATTCAATTGAAATGGCTTACAATTATACATAATTAGATCCATGAAGCTTTAACAACTATATTCTATTTCAATTTCATTTCTATGCCTAGAAGGTCTGTAATCAACGTTGAATCTGCTTTTGCCTACAAGTTTTTCATTCAATTACAGATGACACCATCTCATCATTCAAAGCCAAATGTACATCAAAGCATATCTGTTTAGCAAGTAATTTTTGCTGTACAAAATCATTTATAAATATTCTATATGTTTCCTCAAACTACCTGTTACATGTTTATAAGCACATATTCAATAGAATGTTTATAAACAATATGTTACACATGCTTTAAAACACCAGCCAACTACAACTCCAACGCCAACGCAAACAATAGTGCCGTTAAACACTAGAAATGTATTGTAGAGGATAGCACCAGTGCAACATCCTCTGCAACCCTCTCCTTCACAGCTCAAGGGGATAACAAATAAAGCACTCTCTTCCACCTTCATCTTGCAAAATTTCTACCGGATTCCACCGGCGGTGAGGAAAATGTACTTAAGCTCACAAAATTTGAGTTTAAAATATCAATGTCACCGGAGATATTAAAAATACCAAATTGCCAAAAGTCTAATTTTTTAAATACCAATGTGGTATTTTGGTCTTTTTTAAAGGAAGAAATCAATTGGGGTATAGTTGGGTTGGATACGATATGCAACCTGACAGGTACCCGCGATCCATATCTGACTCCACTTGTGAGTACCCTGGGTATTTTGGGTTGGGTTAAGTTGATATAGTACAAATGTCCAAATTAGAGAAGAAGCAAAAAAAAAAAAAAAAGATGTCAAAGATAAAAATGGCACAGGCTCTATTTAGATTGTTTTATCAACTTGAGAAGGAAAAAAAATAAAAGAAAAGAAAATGATTTAATACACTTTTTTTTTTGATAGAGAATGAAATATAATACTTTTTTAGACCATTCATTTGGATCAATGACTTCAAATTTTCTAAAGTCGAGAATGAAAATACAATTGATTATAAGAGTTAAGAATGTTGCACTTTATTATTCAAAAAATAATTCATTTTAAAAGTACTGTTTACACTCATCTTACCAAATACATAGACGGTATTAACTTCGTTAAGCCAATAAGAATATCTCTAATAGTACAATGTGTTAATAAAGAAAAAAAAAATCTCCAGTGATAAGTGAAGATGAAAAACATAATGAATTACATATATAAATATTATTAAAACAGTATCTAACGTATTGTGTAAATGTTGACATTGCATATATAAATTGCCTAGTATTTTTATATAACAATTTAGCACTAAGTGAAGCTACATAGGGCTACCCGGTACAGAAAATGAATACTTTTCAGTTGAACCAAGTGATGCGCTAGAAAGCTATAAGTAAATGGAGGAGGTATGGATTCGACCAAAAGTACTACCTTCTCCAAGAGAAATGAAAAGCAATATTCAATAGAAATGGCTTACAAGTACAAAAAATTAGATCAAAGCAGCTAAAACTTCTGCCAAAATGCCAAGACCTTCCAATCAAAGTCACATCTACTTTTATATAAATGTCTTTCCTTCTATTAGAGACTTAAACTATCTCACCCAATGCTGAATGTACGTCAAAGCATCTCTTTAGCAAGTAGTTTCTGTGGTAAACATTCTGTACGTTTTCTCAAACCACTCATAACCACATATTCATTAACATGTTTATAAAAACTTTGTTAGACATGCTTTAAAACACCAGCCAACAACAACAAAGCCAAAATTGCACCATTAAATACTAGAACTATAGCGTAGACTATATCATACGTGCAACATCCTTTGCATCCATCTTCTTCTAGGCTCAGCTGGCAAACAAATAAAACATTCTCCTTCGCCTTCATCCCGCAAAATGTCAAAAGCATCTGAGGACATCTCACTCGACCATATGATATCATCCATTTCATTCAAACACCTGATAGCAGCTGCTATCGAGTAATCAAGAGCACAAACATGCGCCGCCATAAGGGATCCAGTTGGGACCCTTGCATTTGTAAGGTCAGAAAGTTTAGCCACACAAGCCCTTAACTCATTCATCCATTGCTATCCTTTCGGTTGAGATTTTGAAGCAGATTGCAGAGGTAGTTTTACATGAAAAGGTGTTAGCTTTTGAACCTCACTGACATCCTATATTTCTTTTGCGGACTGATGTTCAAGATCAGATAACCCCCTGGGGTAGTAGCTCAACCTCAACATCTGCTGGTTGTTGGGCTTGGGCGGGTAGCTCTCCAGGCCCTAGATTATACTTCCATGGGCGAGATAAACCGTTTGATCTGTGCAATTTACCATTGCGGGTGAATTCTTTTTATCTTGTTTAAATACTTGACAAATCCCATCACTTACATGACGGAGTAATGGCCCGTCCCACTTCTGCTTCAACAAGTAAATAGCTTCTCACGGTGATTGCATCGACATTTATCACATCTTCCATCCTCATTTATGACCTCTGTGAACTGTCCGCAAACTTTTGATCTTACCTTCCCTTCTCTTTTGCGTTTCTCAACAACGATTGGCTTTGATTGATAGTTGGGCTCCACATCAATTTCCTTGTTACCATCTGCCGTCTGTTCAACATGCAAATTACAAATTCATAGAGCCTGTTTAGTTTAAATATTTAGAAGAATAATTTTTATTAATGCCATTTTTAATCCTCCATTTGAATGATTTGACATTTTTCTTCTATATTGCTATATTCTTGAAATTTCTATACGTTGGACCATTTTCCTGAAAATCTCTCCTGAGAAGCATTAATTGGGTAATGGGTAGCAAATCATTTTACCGACCAAGCTTTGAACCAAACCAATAGAATAATTCCAAAGAAGAGATATATACAAAAATATTCTCATATTAAGCCACTAACAGACCTAGAAGTCCTCACACAAGTGTGAAAATTTTAAATAATGGGTAGCACATTTCAAGTTATCAAAATGCGTAAACAGTTTCGAAAAGTATAAATTATCGCATAAGGCTCTCATACCGTCGTAACCAACACAATCTTAGGATCTTTAAGAGAATCATAAATATATTGGATTCTTTTATCATCCTCCTCAGCACTATGAACCGTTTATCATTCTGTGTTATCCTTCTCTAGTTGAAAAATTGCCTTCTCCTCCCCTTGATCTTTCATGTAAAGAGAAAAATCTGATAAAACGTCAGAAGGTTTCATAAACTAGCCAGCAAATCATCCATTGCACTAGAACATCAACGTGCAAATCTTGATTTTTCTTCAATTCATGGTAAAATCAGATACCGTAAATCAATTGTTGAAAAACGTTACTTACCAAAATGTATATTCACTAACCAGAGAACATAAAGGATCCACTCCAGCATTCATCGCTTACTTCAAAAACAAATTCATTCATCTTCTCAGATGATGAATAATAGTCCACTTCAGATCAAAACTAAGTGAAGACAACTAACCTAAAACAACATCAATTTTTTTACTTCAAAGTAAATTTGATATTACTTCTCTACATGTATGATTGATCACAACAACGACAATTTCACAACAAACAATGTATATGGCATATCCTCACTCTCAGTCAACACCTTCTCCACTCAGAAATAGTCAGTTCAATGGCAGCACACTTTACGGCAAACCGCACATTAATTGAGAAATGCAGATGTATGATAACTTAGTTTAAGGAAAATTACACATGATCAGCAGCAACGACAAGATAAAACGTCCAAGCACGTATATGGCTTCGCCTTCTCCTCAAGCTCTTGAGCAGATGGTATTGGTTCCATCTGCAGAATGCTGTTTTGGGCACAACAGAAGACGTACAAATTTCTGCAAACTCCTTTGCTAAATGGATAAACTCTCTGAGGAATCCCCCTTAAATATGGAACACGCCGCCTTCTTACAAGTTCATATGTGGTTTGATTAGTCAAAATGAGGTAGCTGTGAAAAAGGAGTAGCAGTAGTAGAAAGATCAAACACATTGACAAGGTACCCAAAAGCATGATCATGATTACATCAATCCACCATGATTTTGATATATTAGACTTAAGGGAGACAATGTACAAGACGCAAGTCCAAAGACACAAGGCTGTTTCCTCAAGAATGTACCACCAAAACTGGCAATGGTTTCTCTGTCCTACGCACGTCCCAAGCCAAACACAATGATGATCAAATTGAAGAACACATTTGTCACAATCATGACAATGCTTCGCTCGTGGAGGCTGCACAACATTGCAGTAAGAACACGTCCAATTTCTAATAGATGATGATCCTGGAGGATACATATCCATCACAAGTTTTGCCCAAGCTGTTAAATTACTACTGCTATGATAAGATTGGTTCTGGTCCACTGTTATAACAACACTCCCATTTTTGCTTGAAGCTGGTTGTTTCGGATCTAGTGACGACCTTCTAACGATAGCATCTCTCTCATCAACAGCCTTCTGCTCATCAAGTACATATCCAGGAGACGTTCCACAGGTGATGAAATACAGAGCCAGTGTAGAAATCACTAATAACACATAAATTGCAGTGTACCATGGGTCTTCTCTAGTTTTCTCAATAAAATCGTTATCAAAAGCAAGTAAAACCCCGGGAAAAATCAGATGGAGGGTCACCAAAGCGACCTTCAAACATAAAGTAGATCTCCGAGCCGGATCAGAAAGACATGGAAACAAACGGAAGCAACGATCAGTGACACGAGCCCATGTGTCGCGGAGGAAGCCACCGCAGAATACGCCCATTATTTTCTCACAAATTCATCACTCAAGCACAATTGTTGTCTATGCCCGATTATGATGTAAATCTATTGAAGTAACTTCAAAATCTTCACTTGTTTCCGAGATACAGCCGGATTCTGTGGGAGTTGAAATTTCTTCCTGTAGTTATTCTATTACAGCTACAATTTTTTTCCCCCTAAAAGTAGCATACGAATAATAATCGGATATTTATACATACAAAAACGGCAATGATATCATGATGAACAAAATCAATCACCTTTTCCATAGCGGAATCCGGACAACGCAAATCGATTTTCAACGGAGAAACCCTAGCAGAAAATGGCTAAACGGGCCGGGCCCCAATTGGGCCGAGTGTTGTTTGCGAGAATTGTCCCACGAGTTGTACAAATTTGCATAAAACATCGCGCTTTTATTGGGTTGTAATTGTAGATGCAATCGAGCGTTGGACAATCCGCGGCTTATTTATTTATTTTAAAGTACCTTCTACGAAAGTGTATGCCACTAAACAATAATTTTTCTATTTGCTTTTATAGAAAATGAAATATAAATTTTAGATTTGATGCACATTGTTTGCATCAGATATGATGCAAGCAAATGAATAATTGATGTGATACAATCTGAATCATACTGTATGTTAGAAAGAGTTGATGTGGTATATTTAAATCGCATCACATCAACTACGTGCACACTAGATCGGGATTGATGAAATATCATACCTTTTTTAGACCATTCATTTGGGCAAATGATGCCAAATTTTCAAAAGTTGAGGACGAAAATACAAATGATTCTAAAAGTTAATAATGTTCGTAGCATTTGATTCAAAACTCACATTCATTGTCCTAAAGTGGTGTTAACTTCATTAAACCAATAAAAGTACCTCTAATAGTACAATATGTGTCAATTAAGAGAAAATATCCACAATAGGTATAAATGAAAAATATAATGAATCCCCTCTAAACATATTATTATTGAATATTGTCCACCACACGCTCTAAATATAGACAATGTATAAGTATATTATATATTATCTGTTATAAAAGTATTGAAACAATAGAGAGAATTTAGAGAGAATGAATTCGAAGGAATTCTCAGGAATGAATTTCATTAATAACTGAAGCCTTATTTATAGGAAAACTTCGAATGGCACAATCGTAATTACATAATTTTATCAAGGGTATAATAGTCATTCACATATAATAATTACACATTTTACCAAATTATTCCTCCACCAAATTATTCATCCACCAAATTATTCCTCATAATTCATAACCACCAAATTATTCTCAATTATTCATAACACCTAATAATTATTCTTCAATTATTATTCATAACACTCCTTGAATGACTATTAATACAAATGTCTTCCTGACTGCTTTGGAGAAAAACCCAGTGGGAAAAAACTTCCAAACCGATGCGGGATAGCTTTGAGTGGTTATATACCGCTTCATCAAAACATTGCTCCCCGATGTCTATCACAAGATATGAGTATTCACGCGTCTTCGTTAAAACCTTGTCAAGAAAACCCAAAGGTGGAAAAACTTGATTGAAGGAAAGAGTATACCGCTCAGATTCGATTTCATATCTTGAGAAGCGATATCTTTACTTCTGGTAAATGATTTCAATATCATCATCGTTTGGATCTAAAGCATTAGCTCCATTATAACTTGATCCAATAGATACACTGTATCAATTTCTCCTATCGTTCTCAATATACCATGAATATGCCTCGTTAAAACCTTATTAGGAAAAACCCAGTGGGAAAAATCCTAATGAAGGAAAAAGAGTACATTATTCATGTGAATACGCCTTTAAAGTTGCCTCATTAAAAACTTACTAGGAAAACCCAATGGGATAAAACCTCAGCTAAGGGAAAAAGAGTGCAATGCGTATTTTATACAAGTATGCGGCAGGCATTTCAAAAATCTTTCATACATTTGTATGAGTATCATATACATTGGTTTTATACTCTTCGTTCATTTAGAGTGCATCAATTTTCTTACACAACTATAAAACATTCACCATGAACACATGTCTCCAAACACACAATTTAAAGCATATAAATTCATTGTAAAAACATGTAAACATATAAGTAAACCTTCATAACTAACTAACACTTAAAATATATCATTTAACATTTAATACTCACTTAATAGGTTATTTCATTCCCAGGGGCTTAGCTCACCCTTTAAGGTACTCATAAACAAGGGCTTAGCTCACCCGATCATTTAATTTCCTTTTCGGTACTACACACACGATCGGTAATTTAACTTTCATGAGCATGCAACATATAATGACCACCATGCTTATCTTTAAACTTGAGCATTAGTCATCATCATCCCATCATCTCATAAGTTAAGGATTTCACATTCACCATTTATCATCTTCAATATATCTCAATATTTTCATTATCATTGATCATATGTAGCGCTACATTTTCATATCGTGTCGATACTTTTCAATTTCATTTCTTTCCCCATATCGACATAACTTATCGAGATATCTCATTATCAATCCTCCTGTAGGATTACACAATATAGTTATGTCTATATACTTTTCAAGAGTATATGCCTCCGTTATTAAGACCATCTTTTATAATTTGCTTTGATATAGATGATTGAGAAAATATCAACGCTTCTGGCGTGCTAACTTATCAAAGCATCGTAGCTGATATATGTGATTGTTCATAGCCTTTCATGCATCTTTGAACTTCAAGTTCGTATTTCAATTTCGAGGATATAACATGATGCATTTCACATATTATTTTCAACCTTTAATACTCCCCCTCATGCTGAGAAAATTTAGAACACCAAAACTCATACAGTTGGTATGATTTTAATCATATATGTTCTCATCATTCAGCCTTAATATGGGAATTTAGACCGTTTGCATTCTATTCTCGATATCGGCAATTTATTTGAGGACTTTAAATAATTTGCCATATAATATCCCAGTTGTATGCGCATACTCAAATCCTTCAGGGATTTATTCAAGTATTGGGATATACATTTACTAGCTTTATCATTAAATCTGAAAATCATGCTCATACTGGTGAGCAAATATTTAAATAAATTTCAAATTACGAATCATATACACATGTGACTATCTAGTGGATCCATATCATAATATCTAGTAGTCCACATGGAGGATGAGTGGGCTCATACTTCTCATCCTTTATTCCAGATATATTTGGGATTTATTCCCAATATTGGCTAGTAATGATTTCATCATTTATCGAGAACAATCATTGAAGAATTCTTTTAATTCTTCACTTGAAATATTGATTTCAATAATTATTTAAACCGGGATGGTCAGTCCGGTTTTGCAAACGAGTATTATTGAACTTCTAGTTAAGTAAATTCTTATATCGATTTCACTAGTATCTGTATAGTGCTCAATATGATTTATCATAGAAACAATTCACCGACATATTCCATTATCTTTTAGTGACATTATTGTCTACTACTGTTCAAAAACGGAGTTACAGCTCATACGCATCACATCCGGCTATTATTTAATTCCGAAATCGTAGCTCTTACGCTTCATATTATTTATTTAAAATCGGAGTCTTATTTCATACGCATCGTATTATTCTATAAATAAATCATCAAAATTATTGCAAAATTCATCATAACAAGGGTCTATACATTATAATGGATCATATGCTCTCAAATCTTCGAAAATACTATCCATCACTACCGATCAAAATCCTAAAAAGGATTTATCGATGTAGGCTGGAAAGATTAAGGATGCTAATGAATAAGGGTATCCCATAAGATATCCGATGCTTGATTGAAGCAAAGGTTCGATTATCTGGTGAGGTTTCAATTCCTTCTAAATACATGCCTGGTATGGGTAAAAGTAGTTTTTCAAAGAAACGGAGAGCAAAAAGATTAGGAGGATGCTACAAGTGTGCTCGGTGGACATGTGACACTCGATGTAAATCTGTGGGGTACTTGTCCAGAAATCGAGAAGATAAAATAGCATTCATTAAGGATGGATTGAGTAAGGAGCCTTTGGATGATATTCAACAGGCTCTTGAGACACATCCTAGTGGACACGTACAAGGTGAGCTAATGGCCTTATAGGCCAAATTCAAAGATCAACAAACGCGTTACAGTCTTGAAAAACTTACTTTAGAAGATCCTGTTTGTAAATTTAGTAGAAAATTTTAGTATACTAATTTTCTCATATTTATGTAAGGCAAATTTATGTAATATAGAAGATCAATATTTTTCTTTTATTTGTAAATATCGTTTTTCGATTTTCGATTTTTTTTATTTTCTATCACCGACAGATATATGTCATTTTCACTTAATTTTTTTTTTGCTTTTTTCTCTTTCATATTTGTCAAAAAGTAAATAGTGCACTCAATTATTGGTTTGAAAATTTTTCTTTAAATAGAGGGATTCATATATCTATCATTCATTCGTTGAAAGAGAAAAATAGAGGTGGAGATGGAGATGGAGATATCAAAATCATCTCATGTAAGTCAATCTTTACCTCGCCAGGTAAAAACTATATGTGTTCTTGGTGGCTCCAGACTAGTAGGTCATATCCAATATGTGGATATGGCAGACCAACTTGTAAGGGAGTTAGGGAAACAAAATATCAATATACTATATGGAGGGACTAATAACAAACTATTAAGGAGTCTTACGATGGCCGCACAATTATGGGGATAAGAGTGTCAAGTATAATACCTTTTCATCGAATTGGAGGCGATGTCGAATTGGCGTTAGAAATGTCATTAGTCCAAGCTGGATTGATGCTACAAACACAATCCATCCATGACTGCACGATGTATATGATGAGCAATAGTGATGCTTTTATTGTTCTTCCAGCGCTATAACACGTTGGAGGAAATATTCAATATAGCGTCATTTGCACGTGGAATTTTCATACCAAACCCATAGGTTTGTTGAATATTAATTATTTCTTCGATGGTTTGCTAGCATTTCTAGATCGAGGTGTAGAACATAAATTTATTTCGCTCAAAGAAGAAATATACTTGTTTACGCTAATACGATTGTTGATCTACTCATCAAGATTCAATCATATGTTCAAAAATCTATGGAAGTTTGAAACCCATCGGTCACAGATCATCGGTGTCAAGCGAAAAAGAGATCCTTTGGATCTTTCATTATGAACCCGAATGTTCTGGGGTGGCGAGTTACGGAGTATTTATACTCTCGAGACGCATCCCTCATTTATGGGTTCAATATATATTTTCTTTTCGTATTTCTATATTTTCGAGTGTTTATTGCCATCTTTGATATTCTCAATATGTTCCACTTCGACTGTTTTGTACTTCTTCTGGAGTAATAATAATAATATCATATTGGCTTTATTCAAATACAGATATCTAGTGATTTTGCTTCTTCAAGAGCATTTTATTCTCATATTAATACAATCTCATATCATCGATGAGATTACTTCATATAAGCTTTCCATGCGATATATTTTCTTTGATTTATCAACATGGGATCTATTGAGCATTTTACTTTCATCTATTTATCCAATGGTGACTTCAAGTACCACTTACTCAAATTTCTCCATTAATATTCGGTATATATGGGGAAGTAATTTTATTCTCATCGTCTACTACTTCGAGAGTATGATTAGAATATTTGATCAACTACTTCTTCCTGAGTAGGATTAGTTATAACCAATCGTGTAGTATAACCCACCACATTGGAAATATGCACACCAATCGTGTGGTATTACCCACCACATTAGAAATATACTCAAAATATAAAGTGCATAAATTTAAATTGCAGAAATTAAATTTCCTCCAATAGGTGGTCGAACCTACCTTATGGGAATTATTGCAATAAATATAAATTTATGGAATTTAAATTGCGAGAATTAAATTGCATAATGTTTAACTACTTCTTCAGATAGGATCTGCTAGTAGAAGGTATTACCCATCACTTAGCATATAAAGTGCAGAAATATATAAAACCTTCCGTTTAGTGACAGTTGAACCCATCATCAAGTAGGAGGTATTGCAGTAATTAAATTACACTAAATAAAGTGCGAGAATTAAATATTGAACTGCTTCTACGGGAGCAAATTTGTTCTTCTAGAACAAATACTCATTACTTCTACAAGAGCACATTTATCCTTTTAGAATAAGTACATTATGTAATTGAACTCTTCGGGAGTTAAAATAATATTCCGATCTTTTAACTCAAATGGACTTCAAGCCATTTTATATAATCAATGGATTTAGAATTTCTTCATGAATATTCTATCCATTTTTCACTGTCGTCAAAATTAGGTCGGTTTTACCCTAAAGGTAAAATTGTCCATTCCAATCCGCAAAGGTAAAATTGTCAAAAATATTTTATCAATGTTTTACGATTGGAAAATTATCTCCTTTCTATTTCAATTTATCAATATCAAAATGTTCAAGGACTATTTTGTAACTTTTTCAAAAGTTGGTGTACTGATTTGTAAATTTTGAAAGTTTGATAATAACATATTTCAAAACGAGTTATTACCCTATCAATGTTGGTGTCAAATCGAAACTCTCGTTAAATCGAGTATAATGGGGTCGAGAAAATTTGATTTTGATAATGTATGCTCCTTATATCTCGATAAAACGAATGTTATAATTTAATATATTATTATATTATAAAATCATATGATTTACCTTTTTCCCTTTCTCTAATTATTCCATGGATGAGATTTACTTGCAATGCATTTACGTGATCGGAAAATTCTTTGGACTCCATTCTTCCAATTTTGGGATTTCAACATCTCACGCGAGGTTGTGTAGAATGAAGAATTGTGGGAGAGGAATATGAACAAAAGGGAAGTTTTAATGATGTATTTGCAAAGAGAGAGAGTTATTTAGGATTGATGAGGATGAATTAATTCATTGGTAATAATCCAGGTTTCGATACTGAAGATCATCTATAAGATGCAACTGTAGAAAGATACTTCTTTCATATTACTCAAAGGTTAGAGACTGTACGATAACGTGTTATAAAAGTATTAAACAATAGAGAGAATTTAGAGAATGAATTGAATTCGTGAATAATTTCATTAATAATCAGCTCTATTTATAGGAAACTTCGAATTCAAGACAATCGTAATTACATAATTTCATCAAGGGTATAATAGTCATTCACATATAATAATTACACATTTTACCAAATTATTCCTCCACCAAATTATTCCTCCACCAAATTATTCCTCATAATTCATAACCACCAAATTATTCTCAATTATTCATAACACCTAATAATTATTCTTCAATTATTATTCATAACATTATCTATATTTTTTAAAGCGTTGTACGACAATTTAGCATCAGGTGAAGCTACATAAGCTTGCCATTAAAGAAAATGCAACTTTTGAGTTGACGTGTTGAACCAAGTGATAAGCCACAAAGCTTTATGCAAAGGAAGGAGGTGTATATTAGACCAAAAATACTACCCTTCTCCTAAGGAATGCAAATTCATCATTTCATTCAATAGAAATGGCTTGGGGATCTCCAAATCAAAGTCACGTCTACTTTTACGCGTTTTTCCCTCTATAACAGACATAAATCATCTCACCCAATGACAAATGTACATCAAAGCATCACTTCTGTACATTCTCCCAAACCACTTGTTCCATGTTTATAAGCACATATTCATAAACATGTTCATGAGCACTTGTTAGACATGCTTTAAAACACAAACCAACAACAACAAAGCCAAAAATAGCTCCGTCAAATACTAAAACTGCAGCATAGAGGATGGCGCCTGTGCAACATCCTTTGCATCCATCTTCTTCTAGGCTCAATTGGCAAACAAATAAAACATTCTCCTTCGACTTCATCCTGCAAAATGTCAAAAGCAACTGAGGACATCTCACTCGACTGTGGGATATCATCCATTTCATTCAAACACCTGATAGCATCTGCTATCGAGTAATCAAGAGCACAAACATCCGCCGCCATAAGGGATCCAGTTGGGACCCTCGCATTTGTAAGGTCAGAAAGTTTAGCCACACAAGCCCTTAACTCATTCATCCATTGCTGTCCTTTCGGTTGAGATTTTGAAGCAGATTGCAGAGGTAGTTTTACATGTAAAGGTGTTAGCCTTTGAACTCCACTGACATTGTATATTTCTCTTACTGACTAATGTTCAAGATCAGATAACGCCTCGGGTAGTAGCTCAACCTCAACATCTGCTGGTTGTTGGGCTTGGGCGGGTAGCTGACCAGGCCCTAGATTATATTTCCATGCCATTTGATCTGTGTAATTTACCATTGCAGGTGACCTCTTTCTATCTTGTTTAAATACTTGACAAATCCCATCACTTACATGACAGAGGAACGGGCCGTCACACTTCTGCTTCAACAAGTAAATAGCTTCTAATGGTGATTGCATCGACATTTATCACATCTTCCATCCTCCTTTTTGACCTTTGTGAAATGTCCACAAACCTTTGATCTCAACCTCCCTTCTCTTTTGCGTTTCTCAACAACGCTTGGCTCTGATTGATAGTTGGGCACATCAATTTCCTTGTCACCATCTGCCATTTGTTCAACATGAAAATTACAAATTTATAGAGCCTGTTTAATTTAAATATTTATATGAACAATTTTTATTAACGCCATTTTTAATCCTCCATTTTGAATGATTCAACATTTTTCTTCTATATTGTTCTATTCTTGAAATTTCTATACGTTGAAGAACCATTTTCCTGAAAATCTCCCCTGAGCAAGCATTAATTGGGTAATGGGTACCAAATCATTTTACCAACCAAGCTTTTGAACAAAACCAACAAAATAATTCCAGAGAAGAGATATATACGAAAATATTCTCATATTAAGCTACTAACAAATCTAGAAGTCCTCACACCAGTGTGAAAATTTTTAATAATGGGTAGCACATTTCAAGTTATCAAATGAGTAAACAGTTTCGAAAATTATAAACTATAGACTAAGGCTCTCATATCGTCGTAGCTAATTCTCCTCAGCACTATGAACTGTTTATCATTCTGTATTATCCTTCTCTAGTTGCAAAATTGCCTTCCCCTTCCCTTGATCTTTCATGTAAAGAAAAAAATATGATAAAATGACACAAGGTTTCATAAACTAGCCAGCAAATCATCCATTGCACTAGAACATCAATGTGCAAATTTTGATTTTTCTTCAATTCAGAGTAAAATCAAATACCGTAAATCAAATGTTGAAAAACATTACTTGCCAAAATGTATAATTCACTATCCAAAGAACATAAAGGATCCACTCCACCATTCATCGCTTACTTCAAAAACAAATTCATTCATCTTCTCAGATGATGAATAATAGTCCACTTCAGATCAAAACTAAGTGAAGACAACTAACCTAAAACAACATCAATTTTTTTTGCTTCAAAGTAAATTTGATATTACTTCTCTACATGTATGATTGATCACAACAACGTCGATTTCACGACAAACAATGTATATGGCATATCCTCACTCTCAGTCAATACCTTCCAACTCAGAAATAGTCAGTTCAATGGCAGTACACTTGACGGCAAACTGCACATGAATTGAGAAATGCAGATGTATGATAACTAAGTTTAAGGAAAATTACGCTTGATCAGCAGCAACGACAAGATAAAACGTCCAAGCACGTATATGGCTTCGCCTTCTCCTCGAGCTCTTGAGCAGATGGTATTGGTTCCATCTGCAGAATGCTGTTTTGGGCACAACAGAAGACGTACAAATTTCTGCAAACTCCTTTGCTGAATGGATACACTCTCTGAGGAATCCCCCTTAAATATGGAACACGCCGCCTTCTTACAAGTTCATATGTGGTTTGATTAGTCAAAATGAGGTAGCTATGAAAAAGGAGCAGCAGTAGTAGAAAGATCAAACACATTGACAATGTACCCAAAAGCAAGATCATGATTACATCAATCCACCATGATTTTGATATATTAGACTTAAGGGAGACAACGTACAAGATGCAAGTCCAAAGACACAAGGCTGTTTCCTCAAGAATGTACCACCAAAACCGGCAATGGTTTCTTTGTCCTACGCACGTCCCAAGCCAAACACAGTGATGATCAAATTGAAGAACGCATTTCTCACAATCAAGACAATGCTTCGCTCGTGGAGGCTGCACAACATTGCAGTAAGAACACGTCCAATTTCTAATAGATGATGATCCTGGAGGATACATATCCATCACAAGTTTTGTCCACGCTGTTAAATTGCTACTCCTCAGATAAGACTGGTTCTGGTCCACTGTGATAACAACACTTCCATTTTTGCTTGAAGCATCTATCTCATCAACAGCCTTCTGTGCCTCAAGTACATATCCAGGAGACGTTCCACAGGTGATGAAATACTGAACCAGTGTAGAAATCAATAATAACACATAAATTGCAGTGTAGCTAGTTATCTCAATAAAATCCTCATCAAAAGCAAGTAAAGCCCCGGGAAAAATCAGATGAAGCGTCACCAGAGCCACCTTCAAACATAAAGTAGATCTCCGAGCCGGATCAGAAAGACATGGAAACAACCGGAAGCAACGATCAGTGACACGAGCCCATGTGTCGCGGAGGAAGCCAGCGCAGAATACGCCCATTATTTCTCACAAATTCATCACTCAAACACAATTGTCGTCTCTGCCCGATTATGATGTAAATCTATTAAAGTAACTTCAAAATCTTCAATTGTTTCCGAGATACGGCAGGATTCTGTGGGAGTTGAAACTTTTTCCTGTAGTTATCCTATCACAACTACAATTTTTTTTTCCTCCTAAAACTGGTATACGAATAATAATTGGATATTTATACATACAAAAACGGCAATGATATCATAATGAATAAAATCAATCACCTTTTCCATAGCGGAATCCGGACAACGCAAATCGATTTTCAACGGAGAAACCCTAGCAGAAAGTCGTTGGAGTTTTGCTGCAATGGAAACGGGCCGGCCCCAAATTGGGCCGAGTGCTGTTTATGAGACATGTCCTACGAGTTGTAAAAATTTGCAAAAAACATCTCGCTTTTATCGGGTTGTAATTGTAGATGCAATCGCTGCTCGGACAATCCAATTTTTTTTTTTTTTTTTTTAAAGTAATTTCTCCGAAAGAATATGCGATTAAACAATAAATTTTATATTTTGTTTTTATAAAAAATGAAATATAAATTCTAGATTTGATGCAAGCTGTTTGCATCATATATGATACAAGCAATTGATGTAGTGCGATTTTGATCATACTATAAGTTGAGAAGGAGTTGATGTGACATATTTAAGCTGGATGAATGATGACAATTTTTCAAGAGTTGAGAACGAAAATATAAATGATTCCAAAGGCTAATAATATCGGTTGCATTTTATTTAAAAATATTTCATTTAAAATGTATTGCTCACACTCATTGTACCGAACACGGTGTTAACTTCATTAAGCCAATAAGATCACCTCTAATAGTATAATGGGTGTCGATAAAGAGAAGAACCCCAATAAATGTAAATGAAAACATAATGAATCACCTATAAAAATATTATTATCAAAACATTGTCCAACATACCGTCTAAATATAAATAGTGTACTATATATTATCTATATTTTTTAAAGCATGGTACAACAATTTAGCATCAATTGAAGCTACATAAGTTTGCCTTTAAAGAAAATGATAACTTTTGAGTTGAAGTGTCGAACCAAGTGATATGCTAGAAAGTTTTAGGCAAAGGAAGGAGGTATGTACTCGACCTAAAATACCACCTTCTCCTAAAGAACGCAAATTCATAATGTCATTCAATAGAAATGGCTCGGTGATCTCCGAATCAAAGTCAATCTACTTTTACACGTTTTTCCCGCTATAACGGACATACACCATCTCACCCAATGACAAATGTACATCAAAGCATCACTTTTGCACATTCTCTCAAACCACTTGTTACAAGTTCATGAGCACTTTGTTAGACATGCTTTAAAACGCCGGCCAACAACAACGAAGCCAAAAATAGCGGTGTTAAATGCTAGAACTATAGCGTAGAGGATAACGCCTGTGCAACATCCTTTGCATCCATCTCCTTCGCGTCTCAGGTGACAAACAAATGAAACTCTCTCTTTCACCTTCATCCCGCAAAATGTCAAAAGCATCCAAGTACATCTCACTCGATTGTGGGATATCATCCATTTCATTCAGACATTTGATAGCAGCTGCTATCGAGTAATCAAGAGCACAAACAGGCATTGCTGTAAGGGATCCTGTTGGGGTCCTTACATTTGTAAGCTCAGAGAGTTTAGCCACACAAGCCCTTAACTCATTCATCCATTGCTCTCCTTTTGGTTGAGACTTTAAAGCAGATTGCTGAGGAAGTTTTACACGTAAAGGCGTTAGTTTTTGAACTCCATCGACGTCTTGTGTTTCTTTTACTGACTGATGTTCAAGATCAGATAACCCCTCGGGTAGTAGCTCAACCTCAACATCTGCCGGTTGTTGGGCTTGGGGCTGTAACTGACCAGTTCCAAGATTATATTTCCATGGGAGAGATAAACCGTTCGATCTTGTGTAGTTTAGCGTTGTTGGTGACTTCTTTTTGTCTTGTTTAAATACCTGACAAATCCCATCACTTACGTGACGGAGTAAATGGGTCGTCCCACTTCTGCTTGAACAAGTAAATAGTTTCCCACAGTGATCACATTGACATTTATCACATGTTCCATCCTCCTTTATGACCTTTGTGAAATGTTCCCATACCTTAGATCTTAACTTCCCTTCTCTTTTGCGTTTCTCGCCAACGCTTGGCTCTGATTGATAATTGGACTCCACATCAATTTCCTTGTCAGCATCTCCCATCTATTCAAAATGAAAATTACAAATTGTTAAGGTTTAAGTTAATACCTCTGTCCAAATGTGGTTCAACTTACAATTTCAGTGCTGTTACAAATTAAACTTATCACCTCAAACGAAAGAACATGGTGCCTGCTTGGTTTGAATATTATGGGGAAGAACAAAAGAAAAACAAAAAAAAAAATCGAACGCCATTTTCAATCCTTCGTTTCCATGATTTGACATTTTTCTTCTGCTTGTCTTGAGATTTATGCACATCTAAAAACCATTTTCATAAAAATCTCTCCCGAGTAAGCACTAATTGGGTACCAAAATCATGTTACCGACCAAGCCTTGACACAAACTAATAAAACAATTCCAAAGATCTCATATTAAGCTACTAACAGTCTTGAACTTTCACAGATGAACAAAACTAGAAGTCCTCACACGAGTGTGAAAAGTTTTCTGTCTTAATAAGGTAGCTTACAGGTTGCCAAAATTAGTAACTGGTTTTGAAAAATTATGAACTAGCGACTATGGCTCTCATATCAACATAACTAATACAATCTCAGGACCTATAAGAGAGTCATAAATCTTTTTGAGTCTTTTTATCATCCTCCTCAGCAGTCTGAACTGTTTATCATTCTCTGTTATCCTTCTCTAGTTGCAGAATTGCATTCTCCTTCCCTTAATCTCTCATGTAAAGAGAAAAATCTGATAAAACGTCCCAAGGTTTCATAAACTAGCCTCCAAATCATCTATTACACTAGAAAATCAATGCGCAAATTTTTATTTTTCTTCAATTCATAGTACAATCAACACACTGTAAATCAATTGTTGAAAAATTTTACTGGCCAAAATGTATAATTCGCCATCCAGAGAGCATAAAGTATCCACTCTAGCATTCATCGCTTACTTCAAAAAACAAATTCACTCATCTACTCTGATGATGAATAATAGTCCGCTTCAGATCAAAACCAAGTGAAGTCAATTAACCTAGCTAAACAAAATCAACCGGCATATTTTCCTGTACTTATTCTATCACTACTTCAATTTTTTCCCTAAAACTAGTCTACGAATAGTAATCGCATACTCATACAAACAAAAACGGCAAGCATATCATAATGAACAAAATCAATCACCTTTTCCATCGGTTGCAGCCAGAGGTGGAAGTGGAATCTGGGCAATGCAAATAGATTTTCAACACCGAAACCCTAGTAGAAAAATGGCTGGAGTTTTCCCTGCCATCGGAACGGGCCGGGCCCAAAGTGGGCCGAGTCTGGCTTATGAGAAGGTCATTTTGGGCTTGAACAAACGTCGGGCTTGAGTTTTTTGCTATAATCAGCCCGGTTCGATCCAATATACTTCCTCTTTCCTCTTCATCGTTTTTGACCTTCCAATTTTTGTCTGTTCTTTCTATTTTGTACTCAGCTCGCTTCTCTAGTATTTCTTTCGCACAAAAGTCCCTGTAATTTGGACACTTTTGCACAACAGTGTGTTGCATTTTTACTTCTAGCAATTTCACCCTCACCCAATAACGTCACTCATCACTTGTTTATTATTTATAAGAGTAATTTTGTGGATTCCCATATTATGTTAAGACCTTGTTTGTCATGTGTTCAAAAAAAAAGACCTTGTTTGTCATAGTTTCCTCAAATTTTATTTTCCTGAAAACACCCTGATGATTTTCTCTCTTTTAATTTTTTTTCCCATTTTTCAACTACATATTTAAGATTGTTGCCACTTCAAATAAATATACTAATTACTCAACCTTGTTTAGATTTAGTATATCGAAACCCGATGCATAAAAAAAAAAACTGAAAAAGTTCATTTACATTTAGCATGACATGATATCCGATATTGACATAAAATTGATAAATTGTTTATAAATACATTGAAATTGAATATCAATTTCAATAGTATATTCAAAATTTTATTTTATTTTTTTTAATAATTATCGGCTTATTGTGTGGGTATGTATTAACTTTTTGTAACAAGGAGCTTTGGGCTATGTGGGCCGAGGTAATGTCAAAATTTATTCTTCAAATAGGCCTTTGGCTCATATGAAGTGGTAAATGGAGTAAGAGAAGGGAAAATTTAACAACATTTATGGTTGTAATTAGTTCATGTTTTACTAATTCAATTTGTTTTACATAACACCATTAGGCATTAGTTAAAAGCGCATAAATTCTCTTCAAATCTTGAAACAGACTCCACATTAATACTACATATTTCTTTAACCTCAACAAACCTAAATAAAAAGAAGCATATGACTCAAAAGGATGTAATAGACTGCAGAGAGATGGCAAAAACCAACTTCCCATAGTCAATATACAGGTCACCTGCAAAACACTTCACAACCCAGATTTGTATTTTCCATTTTTTTTTTTTTGATTTCTTGAGAAAAGAGAAAAACCCAACTAGATTCTCTAAGTCAAGCCAATGTTAAACCTCCAAAGCTCTACATGCAAATTATCTATTGGATTCTCAACAAACTTGAAGTATACCAAAATTTATCAAGAGGTTGGTGTGTTAGCTCATCCCCTTGGAAGAATTTTCCTTTTTCCCTTCTTCCTACAAAGAAAACTCTTTTTCTTGATCTCACTATTCTAATCGTTCCATCTTTTGAGTTGAACTCCATGGATTTGCAGGTCGAGAGTCGAGCCGACGAGACGAAAACCTGTTATGTTCTTAAAACCAAGAAGCTCTCATACAATTTCCAGACTTTATACGATGATTACAACCATTTCCTGATTTGGAAGAGTGTTAAGGTCTCACCTAGATTCATCATCAAGAATGTGAATTTTGAGGCTAGGCCAGGGGAGATCACAGCCATTGCTGGTCCAAGTGGAGCTGGAAAAACAACACTGTTAGAGATTCTAGCTGGCAAAATCTCACCAAGAAAGGTCTCCGGTGAGGTTTTGGTCAATGATCATCCAATGCAGATTGATAGCTTTCGAAGGCTATCGGGCTATGTCACGCAAGATGACGTCTTGTTCCCGCTTCTCACAGTCGAGGAAAGCCTGACGTATGCAGCACTTTTGAGGGTCCCGGGTGGGAAAATGGTGGCTAAGCATATTGCGCATATGCTGATGAAGGAGCTTGGACTTGAGCACATAGCTGGCTCAAGAATTGGTGAAGGGTCGAGCCATGGAATCTCGGGGGGTGAAAGGAGACGAGTGTCGATCGGGATGGAACTAGTCCACAACCCTGCAGTTTTGCTCTTGGACGAGCCCACCTCAGGATTGGACTCTGCTTCAGCTTTTCAAGTCATCTCCTTGCTAAAATCAATGGCTATAAATCAAGGTAAAACGATAATCTTGACCATCCATCAACCGGGATTTCGAATTCTTGAGTTGTTTGATAGACTTGTGCTTCTATCTGATGGCTATGTTATGCACAATGGGTCATTGGGATTGCTAGAAGAACGACTCAAGAGAGCTGGTCATAACATACCTCTGCATATAAATGTGCTTGAATTTGCCATTGATATTGCTAGTAGCCTAATCATACAAACATCAGAAGCTCCGGATAATAAGTCAGTGTTTGGAACTGATGAAAGTGAAGCAAGCTTAGATAATGCTTATACCAGTTTAGTGACTTCGAAAAATGTCCTATCTTATTCTTACCCAAATTCTCATTTCGGGGAGGTTCTAATTCTAGGGGAAAGATTCTTTAAGAACATTTTTCGAACCAAAGAGCTATTTGCTACGAGGGTAATACAAGCATTGCTTGTGGGGTTCATACTCGGGACGATTTACATGAATGTTACTGATAATATAGGCAAGGTTGCTTTACAAACCCGTCTTGGCTTCTTTGCTTTTAGCCTCAGTTTCTTGCTATCCTCCACAACCGAAGGGCTTCCCATTTTCCTGCAAGAGAGAAGGATACTAACGAGAGAGACATCAAGGGGGGCATATAGGGTATTATCCTATGTTTTAGCAAACACCATTGTGTTCTTACCATTTCTGCTATTGATCAGTCTACTGTTTAGTACCCCAGTCTACTGGCTAATCGGCCTGAGGCGCGAGTTGGATGGATTTCTCTATTTTTCCCTTGTGGTATGGGTGGTTGTGCTGATGTCAAACTCCTTCACAGCATGCTGTAGTGCCCTTGTGCCTAACTTCATCATGGGTACTTCAGTAATTGCAGGGCTAATGGGGGCTTTCTTTCTCTTTTCTGGGTATTTTATAGCTCAAGAGAATATACCAAGTTACTGGATCTTCATGCATTACTTGAGCTTGTTTAAGTACCCATTTGAAAGCTTGGTGATCAATGAGTATGGAGGAAAGGGGAGAAATAAGTGCTTGGAGCTCGTACAAGGTCACTGCAATTTGTATGGGGATGGATATTTGAAACAGCAGGGGTTGAAGGAGTCATTGAAGTGGAGCAACATGGTTGTTATGTTTGGGTTTATCCTGGGTTACAGAGTACTATGTTTTCTGATTTTGTGGGTCAGATGTTATAAGACCAAACATTGAAGCATAAGTTTCCCAGAGAAGAAGACACATAGCTCAGCTTTCTAACTTTCGTAGTAGACCGGGAAGATCATATTTTTTTTTATACTGATTCAAACATAAAGATTATATGAAAGATTATTCTTTTGAAAAGTGTTATTGGTATTGGTAATCATGTTCCTCCATCCTCATCGTGTGTCGAGTCAAACTGTCTTTATTATTGCAAACAATTCACTTACACTGCATATTTCTCTCACGAAAAAGGACCCATTTATTTATATTACACTCTGTAATAGCTTAAAAGATTACACAGCAAACTCGGACTAGCTTGATTTAGAACACACACTAGTAAGTTTCTCTTCAGAGCATCGAGTTGGCGCAAGAGACCTGAGAGTCGAGTGTTACTATGGGCTTCAGTGTGTTACAAAAAGCATTGTCTTAGCGACCTCTAGTGCTTTATTTTGTCCAAAAAACTTCTCTGCAATTACCAAAGCAAACTCCATAGTGGTTCCTGGCCCTCTGCTAGTGATGAGGTTGCCATCGACCACAACTCGATTTTCTGCTTCACTTGGATCAGACAGTTTGTCGGACATTGCTGGAAAAGCAGTTGCCTTTTTGCCCTGTGTAGACATAGGGACACCCATGTCAGTAGATAGAAAGATGTTACGAGACAATTGACGAGAGAAGGATTGAAGAGGCATAATACCTTGAGCAAGCCATGAGGCTCAAGGACTAAAGCTGGGGATGCACAAATTGCCCCATACGGTTTATTTGCCTCCCTCTGCTTCTTCAGAGAATTTACTAGCTTCTCTGATTTGGCGAAGGCTTGTGCACCACCTAATCCACCCTGTGGTAAAGGAGCGCGCGATGGTAATTATTGCTGGGATTATTGGGTTCTGAAATTGATTTACGAATTACAACCACGATGATGTCACTTACAGGCAAGACAATAAGGTCAAAAGAATGTTTTAGAGCCTCGTCTAGACGAACATCTGCAACTAGTTTAACTTTCCTGGAAGCCAGGATTTCTAGTTTATCTTCGACAGATGCAACCACCACTTCTGCTTTTGCTCGTCGTAGAACATCTATTATTACAACAGCCTCCATCTCCTCAGTTCCATTGGCAATGGGTACTAGAATCTGCAGAGACAAACGATCTTACTCTAATATTATGTAAAATTTAGTTGAGCTTTCTTTAAGGTCCCCTACGGATAAAATGGTCAAAGTCAGATTACCTGTGGACTATCCCCTGATGTCCACTTGACTGGGTTTAGCTCAGCATATGTATACTTGTCCCCATGATTTGAGCGCATAACCTGATTACAAATATAAACTATTAGAATTTTTCTCGATATAAAAAATTCAAACATGGCATGAAGAGAAAGCCGATCATGCCCCCGCAAAGTAGGGTAAGAAAAGCAAAGCTGAGTTATATTTATGAGAAATATACAAGAAAATTAGAAATAATGCGCATAGAAAAGTAAAGTTAGCACTGTAAACTTGGAATATTTAACATATGGGCCAATATTTGATGCCTAAGCAATTGAAGATCCGGAGTTTGAACATAGAGCTGGCACTGTGCTTCTCAAGCACTGAAGCCATTTACACACCCATAAGAAAATATTAACAGATGACTTGCAGATTCTTTACAAATCTGTAGGCAAAAATGTGCAAGGAATCTATCACTGACGCAGATAACTTGTTTCCAAAAAAAAATTGCGTCAAGGTGTTCCAGTAGACAACTCTTTCCCTTTTGGATATTGTCTATGGGAAAGAAAAAATCCAACTATGTTTTTTGGCTCATCTGAGCATGTAATTTGTTTGCAATGGCCTCAACATCTCTATTGCTCGTCAATCTAAGCATAGAGATGGTAATGTGTCCCTTGGAATGCCTACGTGCATTACAGCTATTGGTGTGATGATATATGCAGTTTCAGTGAGTGCATCAGTGTAGACAAAAACTGTCCTTGGCAATTCAGATTAATTAATACACGTGTATGTTAGTCAGATATATTATTTACATCATTCACGCTAGAATGGATTGGAGAATGTGGACTCTTGACTATCCCTACTACTAAAGAGATGAACAGTCAGATACAGCAGTTCATGAAATTAAACTGAAGGAGGCGGCAACAATACCAATGGTCCAGAAACTTCATCAGCTTTTTCCTTCCCATAGAGTAGTTCGACCAGGCTAACAGCATATTCCATAGCTGTCCCTGGCCCTCGACTAGTCACCACTTTTCCATCCTGCTGGACTCTCGATTCGACAGCAGTAGCAGAAGACAGCAGCTGTTCCGCAAATGATGGGTAACAAGTTGCCTGTCAAGGATAGGTACCGCTTCAGAAAATATGTTAAAAAAGTTCTACAAAAGAAAATACTAGCAATTAAACAAGTAGTGTAGCCATTCTAGCTTACTTTCAACCCCTTAAGAACACCCCATGATCCAAGTGCAACGGCAGGAGCTGCACATATTGCAGCATATGGAAGGCCATCAGCAGCCTGCTTCTTCACCATGCTTTCCAAAGTTTTGCAATCCCTAAGAGTGGCTGCGCCAGGCATTCCTCCCTGGAATATCAGCAAATAATCCATTTCAAACACTGCTGGTTTTCCTAAAACATCATACTTCAAAGATATTCTTATTAGATATCAGCACATAGCTACTAGGTGCAACTTGCGCCGACAGCATCAGCTTGTAGTTGTATAAAATAAAATAAAATAAAAATAGCAATGGTTCTTTTTGGGAAAATCACTATTCACAGTAGCAGATAAAATCACAGATGCTAGCCATATAAGCAGAGAATTCCAGAGGTAATGTGCCCGACTAAACTACCCAAAACAAAGATCAAATCATCAGCTTCATTCAATTTCCTCGCACATAGGTAAAAGCTTGCTCTTCTCTCAAGTTACTGGAATCAACAATTGCTGGCAGAGTCTGTAAAAAGATGCTGATTTTCGGAAGAAAAAACGATTCCAGATTGTTGACTGACAGTAAAAATATTAGTAGTCAAGCACGATTGTTTACACTATTATAGAATTTTGCAGTGTTCCAAAAAGTGCAAAGCTTGACTAAACAGCAAGGGCACCAAGCTAAGGTGATATAACTACAAATTGGTAAATTTACCAGGCCAGAACGACAGAATCCGGTAGGAAATCCGTCATCAACCAATGAAATCGAAAAAAGGTCAGGGTCATAGAGAACCAGAAACGGACACTACTCAGAACGATAAGCATGTGACTGTTTTATCCAGGGATCATACCGGAAGCGAAATAAGATCGTATGCAGAATCAGCGCAATCCGAAATGAGAGCATCAGCGACGATTTTAACTCCGTGACAAGCATCAACACGTAGCTGCTTCTCCACCGATGCCACTGTAACATCAGCGCCAGCTCTCCGCAACACATCGATAGTTATCACAGCCTCCAGTGGCTCCGTTCCATTCGCAACAGGCACCAAAACCTAGACAAAACGAAATAGACAAATAGTAGCCAACAATTGAAGTATAATGGCATGGAATCGCCAATAATCGATCACAACATTCATGCTACAGCTGATCACCTTCCTAGCAGCAGAAGCCATAACCGAGAACGAGAAACGTTTGATTGTACTGTGGGAAATGGCGAGAGACTGTAAATTAGACGCCTTTGGAGTCCATTTGGTGAGGGATATAAAGGGGGAGGGGGAGAGTGAGGTGAGGTGGCGTGAATTTAGTGCTGCCATTTTTTATTTTGTGAAGTGTAAAGATGGCTCGAGTTCTCTAGAGAGTGGATAGAATCATAGTCTGATAGTCATAAATCAATAAAGGGGGCTTGTGCCATTTGCGTAAAGCTCGTTTGAGACACAAGTTCGAGTGAACACCAATCCACAGTCAGATTGATAGAGCCCAACAATTGCTTTTTTTTAATTTTTACTGTTGACATTTTTTCGCATAAATGCCTGTTAATTTACATGTTTTTATAAATTTTCACACATTGTTATACATTTTTTTTCAATTTCACTCATTCTATCTCCTATTTCGCATCCACATCTCTGATAAAACATACTTGTAGTACACAAACCTCCATCATTCATCTCAACTAATTATCTCTCCTATATCACATCAAAATCCATAAAAATCCATTTTTACACAGGCTGACATGCGCTAGTGCTCATTTTCAGTCAAGATTTCACCTCAAATGAATGTAGTGGCAGCCGTATTAAAAGAATCATTTTGTAATGTATATTATTAGTTTGCTAGTTAAAGTTAACATGAAGTTAAATGGCACTTGATATAAAAATGTTAAACTACACTAAGGCCTTGTTCTATTTGGTATTTACCAAATCCGCACGCAATTCCGTATACCTCATATTCATTTTCAACCACACACATTTCTCAAAATAATATTAACCACACATTTTTACACGGAATACCGCGCGGAACAACTAAACCCCAACCAAACAAGACCTAAATTTAACATTTTGATGTATCAATTAAAAAAATTGTGAGAAAAAAAAAAGTTCTATTCACACCGACAAAGTGGATTTAGACATGTCATCTGTGCGTTTTCATTTAATAAAAATAATCCATATACACAATAAAATGCAAACATACATCACTCTGATTGGATGAAACAACGAACAAAAGAGCAAATCTAGACTCCTAAAAGGTATTGAGAAAACCAACCACCAAACCCAACATGGAGAAACCTAAACGTATTTAGCTAATGGAGAAAATCTCAAAGTGAAGCAAGAAATGTACAAAGAAACTTATAGCCAAGGGCCAGATTTACAACTCAGCTACTCCTACCATACTTACATTTTTTTTCATCATTTAGCTCCACTGTAAAACGAAGAAGATCCTACCACAAACCTTCTATAACTGGAACTAGTACAGTGGCAATTTACATTTGCAACGTTCTGATCATAACCAATCAAAATTACACGTTCTTTTCTTTGCGGGAAAAAATCCACCATAATTATGAGACCTACAAGTTCAAATAACGCTACAAATGACAATGAGCTCCAAGCGATACACCACCTAATCAGTCAAACGAGATATCTCCGAAACTCTTCATATAGATACACCCTGCAATAATGCAACATGCAGCATAATTCTGATTGGCCTCATCATCCTCAGAAAGCTAAATTGAACAAAATCCAGAATAGAGAATATCATGATATAAATAACATAGTTCAACAATTCAACTTTCCAACTTAGGACAATAAACATTACATTTTTTAAGATTTACATCGATCATTTTGACACCCATTCTCGTAACTTTTGTTTCTCTGGTAAACATGTTCAACATAAAAGAAATTCACCGAGATTTTCCATGACGCATCATATTTTATGTATATCAACTTCTGCATTAATTCAACAAAAGGAGGCTGAAGGATCACCTAATGTGGAAAAATATTAAAAATATGCAGATTAACTCGAACCAAAAGAATCTTCGTTGACAACAGTGAAACACGCTATAACTTATCAATTACTGTTTTCCCTGCTCAAGTTCCATCAGATACAATAGCAAGTCATATTCAACTTCTTGACCCAGCTCTGAACATGGAAACAATTTGTATGATGTCCAGTGTTTAGGAAGTCGCAAGGATTTAAAAAAATAAACATATCTTTGACACTTCATATAACTGTGCAAGTAACAAAGCCGATAATATTTCCAAAAAAGAGAACTAGAAACAGAGAAATATAATGCAAGATTGGTTAAATGTAGTAAGCTCAAGAAGTTCTAAACTCAGAGGCATAGTGAAATATGAATAGAGGAAAAACCTAATGATAATCCAAGAAACAACTTTCACTTACCTTATGCATATCCATTAATGTACTAGATCAATGCCCTTCGTCTGATCCATCTGCAGAGGAGCTGTCACTATCAGAGTCTACAAGTTAATAACAGAGCAGGTCAGTAAGCATGCGATAGAACAATGATCATGGAGAAGATATCAGCATGACCTTCTAGCATGTTGGATGGCCTTATGAAGTTCTCTTATAGGAGACAGGAAAGGCGTGAATTCTAATAAGCCCACCCAAACATGCACCATATACATAATAACTGTACAAACATTAACCACATGCAAAGGAAAATCATTTACCACTTGATGACGATCCAGAATCACTACTAGAACTGCTTGAACTACTGGATCTACTCGAATTATTCCCTGTTTTCCAACCTTGAGCAGGAGGGCGGGCAGGACTTTTTCTACTGCCTACAAAGAGTAGAAAATTCATATGGAAATCAAATGTTTCATCTATATATACGAGATAACACATCTAGAATATCGATGTCCTAAAAGTATATTGGCACCTGGTCCGCTTTCTATTGGAACCTCCGCCAAAGCCGGAGATGTACCCTGCAATTAGATTATTTCCAGCAACTTAGAATTCCAAAAAGTTTGACAACAGAAAAAATAAATAAAACTCTTACCACCGCTTGAACAGTAGAAATAGCCTCAGCGCTAGCTTGAAGAGCAAGTTCCGCTTTTCTTTTGTACTTGCTCAAGCTCTTCTTGAAATTTGTGACGAACCTATCAAGCTCCCACAAGGTTTCTGCATCAACAGTGTCAATGTCCACCTCAATCTCATCATCATTTTGACTAAGAGCTGTGTTTCTCTTCTTAATGATTTGAACAACTGCATCAAGCTTTTCGGGAGGTAAGTTCTGAAGATTTTTGCTAAGTCTTTGTTTCTCCTCATAAGTCATGTCCCTTTTATGAGGATCCTTCGCCTTAGGCTTCTTAGGAACAGGCATCCTGCCTATATGTGTATGCTGAAATTTCGGATCAAGGGACGCAGGAGCGGCAACCATCTCGGATCTATCCAAAGCCATCATTTGTGGGGCAGATGGAACATGGGCAGGAAAAGCGGCTGCAACAGGAGGGGGAGCAAAATGAAGCCGAGGAGGAGCAAAATGAGGCTGAGAGGGAGCCTTCCTTGAAGTGGGTGTAGGCAACCCTGCATCATGATACATTTGGTATTTCCAATAGTGATTATATTCTGCCTCTATAACCGCCCATCGCTCTTCAAAAATTTCAGATAACTGCTCAGCCATGAGGTGGACATCTTGCCCTTTTGGATTATACGTCATCGCATTCCGAAACACAAGTCTCACATCCTCTGCGAACTCCCCAGGGGACTTGTACCAATTTTGCGACAACCTATTCTTAATTGTACCTAAATCCATAGGATGCTTAATGATATCATGGTAATCATGCAATCCCAGTGCCTTAGCATTCACTGGCTCATTGAACACCCATCCATGCTTGTGCTTCATCAACCTCTGAAGCAAGTTGCTGCAACTCCTAAACACCTGATTTGAGTTCTTATCCATCGGGAAACCATAGCCGAATCCATGTCTACCAAATTTCCTCTTATTATTTGTCTTTCCTCTCTTATTGCTTTCAGGAGGCAGTCTATCCTTCCCTAAAAGAAACTCCGAATTCCTGTAATACTGATTTGCCTTGGGGGTTCCTTTTTTCCTTCTCAGTAAATTCACCACCTGTGTGGTTGTTTTCCATTACTGCAACACTTAATTGCCTATTGTACAGCCTCGGTTGCATAGACCGCATGGTACCCACGTCAGAATTCACTCTTGCTAACCCTATTGGCCTGTTCACAACATGCCCTGCGGAACCCACTTCTGAATTCAGTCTCACGAGCACTCTCTTCTCTACTGAGTCATTTCTCCCATACTGAGGTTGAGGCTGAGGTTCAGGTTGAATATACCCATCCAAATTACCACCAAAGTTGGCCGTAAGAACATTATCACTGCTAATAATATTACTGTTGACATTAGCATCCTTGGCTTCGAGCTGTTTAAATAGCATCTTAACCCGCTTAAGTTCGCTCTCTAGCCTCTTCTTAAGCTCTGTAATCTCGTCCCTTGGTGTGGATTCAGATAAATTAAATCTAACCCTGTCATCAATCCTGGTTACCAAGGGTTTCACGTTTCCATTAACATTTGCTGGCTCTGTGCGACTGAGCAAGGAAGAAGGAACTGTAGTTGGTTCTCCACAATTCTGTAGCTCACATCCGCTGGATGTCTGTGCTACTGAAGCCCCCTTGCCATTTGGCAGCTGGTTCACACTCGCCTGTGGTGATGTCGCTCGCATAATCCCCTGCACATGCCCACTTCCCTGAGGCAGCTCATTTGTGCTGACCTGTGGTGACCTATCTTTCAGGTTATGGATATCATTCCTGTTGGCTGATAATGATAATTCTTTTAGATTCTGTGGCTCAGCAGTTGGAATGCCTCCTTGCACACCATCTTCTGATATATGTTCTTCATGAGGCAATTGTTCTTGCTGCCGCTGGGAAATATCATCATTTTTGGACCATGGAAATTGTGAATACTTCTGCCCTGGATCAGGGTCCTTTTCTTTCAGCCTCTGTGCTGTAGATATAACCTCACCACCCGAAGTCCCCGAAAATTCTTTCACAGCATTCTCATTGTTCTTGTAATTGTCAGTTGTTGTCGTGGGACTGCTGGCAATAACGGCGTGACAGGTGGCGGCATCCGATTTGGTGGTGTTCTTGGCAGCGGCAACGGCGGATAGGGGACCTCAGCAGAAGTGGAGAGCGGGACCTTGGTGGCAGTGGAGGAGGAGACCGAAGCGTTGGCAGCTGGGGGACTCTTGGTGGTGTAAGTGGTGGGATTCCCGGTGGCGGTGGCAGTGGCAGAGTCGTTATTTATGCTGATTTTTGGAGCTTTTTTGTTTGATCTTCGGGTATACACTTTGCTAGTTTCGTTCCATCGAACTTTCAGTCTCGACTCCAATCCATTACCCAAATCCCCTAAAGTCCCCGACTCCATACATGTAATTACCAATTCAAAACATATAAACCCTAATTCAACCAAAACAGCCCTCAAGAACCTTAAAATAACACATATTCCCAACTGTGCAAAAACCCTGAAGTTGGAAAACAGAAATCCAAACCTAGGGTTGCAGTAAACACAGTTTACGATTAGAAAATACACAGAGTAGCTCAATTAATAAAATTTTAAAAGGAAAAACACAATATACAGATCTACTTCCAAAGAGTGGGGAAAATCAAATCAATCACAACAGAAGGCACAGATCTAAAGATTATGAAGCTACAGGAATATCAACAAAAGAAATTAATAAACATAAAAACGAAATTACAAAGTCCAGGATTGTTTAGGGTTAGGATGGCGGAGACAAGAAGCGGCCTTTCTGTTCTTCGATCCGAAGTCCACTCGGTTTCTCTCTCTAAAAATAATTTTCTCTCTCTAAAAGTTCGTCGTTTGATATTTTCGGAACCTGATTAGTTTTAATCACACGCGCTCGTCGATCAAGTGCCAAAGGCGGTCAGAGACTGCCCGCGTCACTGGGGATTGGAGTTGACTGGTCGCTTGAGCCTTACGTGCAGGCGTATCATTGGTGGATGATATCACGCGCTGATTGGAGAATTGGTATTTTATTTTCCATTTTCCGTTTTATAGAATTTTTTTCTTTTTTTTTTTGGAACAACCGTTTTATCTTATAGGATTGATTATGCGATGGATAAACTTTTATTTTGTTAAATTTTTATTTTTTTTGAGTGATTTACATGATTAGTAAGGTCTTGTTTTATATACAATATATATTTTCATTATTTCACTGATTTTTTTAATCTCTTATTTTTTCAATTACTCATATAATTATTTTATATTTTTTAATATATTTTCCTTAATTTTCAACCACATATCTAACACATGACATAGTGTATAAAATAAACCCTCAATTTAAACATACTAATTACAAATAAATCAGTTGTAAATTCAATTTTCAAAAATAACAATATTTTCAAGTTGAGTGGATTAGTTTACCCTCGTATTCTTCCCTTCACTTTATTCCTCCGATCACCTTCTTTGCCCACCAAAGTCAGGCTACATTCCGACCATTACTTAGACGACATTTCATCTTCTTCGATAAAAATTCCGGCCACACTTAGTTTTCGAAACCAAATCTTAGCAAATGGTTGGTTCACCGGCCGACGAACTAACCTCCAACAATGGCTATTAGTTTGCAACCCTCATTGACATGGTTGGTGGTTGCTAGTTGCAAACAAGCAACCAGATCTAGTCATTGGTTTGCAACCAGCAACCACCATATCAAATATGGTTGCTGGTTCACAACTAGCAACCTGGTTTGAACCAAATTGGAGGGGGCGGAGGATAGGGGTGAGGTAGGGGAGTGTTTGAATATTGTTTTTTGGCCCCCCCTCCTCTTTTTTCTATGGGGTATTTTAGACCACAAATTTGAAAAATATTGACAAATCTATAGTTCGATAATTAATTCTGATTTTTTCAATAAATCAATATTTAAGTTTGTATAATCATGTAATTTTTTTCTATTTTTTTAAGCCTAAGAGCAAATCCAATTTTGCTTTTTCCCCCCACCATATACCAAATAATGTATAAACTTAAGGACAAAAAACCCAAATTTGGAGAATAACCCCACCGAATATAAACAATAAAGTTTGATATTAACCAATAATCAAATGCCAGATGGACGAGAAAAAATATTATTATTTCAACTTTGGTAATGAATTCATTTATTCATTCATTTATTATTTTTTGAGAATTAACTAATCTAACAAATTGGTCCACTCTTCCCTAGTTTTCCCCTAAATATTATTTGGGAATGACTTTTTTTCTTTAGCATTTTTTCCTTTTTTAAAAACTTTTTTTATTTAGCATATTAAAACTTGTGATCATTAAATTATAGAGAATAAGATTTGGCTCTTTACATTTGGAAAGTCAAACCAACTCTCTAAATTAAAATGTTAATATAAAAACTTCTTGGAGTCAAATTTTAAGATTTGATTGTTTGAATTAAAGAACATATCATATAAAGAGTTTATTGGCTTGGCCATGTTTAAGCACTCCAAAGTGTGTCATAGTTTTGGTATTTTTGGGATATTTTCCGATTACATATAATTTTTGTTTTAAAATCCGAGACCAGATTCACATCCATCATTGGGAAATAGAGTTTCAGCAATTTGGAAAATTTTCTGACGACACCGTTAACCGTCGGTCACAGTTTTTTGCCATAATTTGGCGGCCACCAGAGGCTAGCAGTGTCGCCGAAAATTTGCTAAAATTCTGCTTCGTCGTGCTGAATCTTGATCTGATTTCGATTTTCAAAATGAATATTACATATGATCGAAAAAAACACCTTGGGAGTGTCATAACTACGACATACCCAAAAGTGTTTGAACATCACCACTCACTAGGAGATGCTGTAACATTCGACCGTATAGAAGTAATGAGCACATCAAACAAAAAGAACTTTAACCCAATCCTAATCTCATCCAGAAAATACTTCTTATTGCAAGCCTAGCAGTAAGCAATCGGGGAACATGTATTGTAATACCCCAGAATGCCAGACCGATTAGTAGAGGTTAAAAGGATTGATTCGTACTACTCATACCAATAAGGTGCACATTCTTTTCCGGAAGCCCATCGTTAGAACTCCACGCATTAAGCGTCTTGTGCTGGAAGCGGTCTATGATAGGTGACCCCCTGAGAAGTTTTCTCGGGGAACATGCGAGTGAGGACAAAACATGCTGAAAAGACTCGTATTGGTATAATGGGGACAGTACGAGTCATTACAAATGGTATCAGAGCATTCGCCGGCCGGAAATCGGGAACTAAGTGCTATGCGGGACAAAGTGCTACACCATAGGGTGGAAGCCACCTCTTGAACCCGTAGGAGCCACCTCTAGAATCCCAACGCGCTTACGGCAGATCCCTGAGATAGTTTTCGATAGCGACGAGGACGTCGCGAATCCAACGGGGGGTGATTGTAATAGCCCAGAATGCCTGACCGATTAGGAGAGGTTAAAAGGATTGATTCGTACAACTCATACCAATAAGGTGCACCTTCTTTTCCGGAAACCCATCGTTAGAAATTCCACAATTAAAGCGTCGACTTGGCGCAACAATTTACATGATGGGTGGCCAGGAAGTTTTCGGGGAGCGTGTGAATGGGGACAAAACACGTCTAAAAACACGTGTTGGTGCATTAAGCGATGCAGATCATTACATGTATAGTAGCTAAAATGCAGCACCAAAAATGGTGATACCCTTAAGTGCGCCCCCCAAAAACCCAAACCACCCACCCCAAACCCTTATTTAAAATCGCACGATGACAAACAGTAATGTAAGAGAATTTTTTAGACATATTACTTGTACGCTGACCCCGTATTTATAGTTGCACAATTATACTCGTACGGTCATAATCCGACATCATTATTATCTAATTGAAAACATTATGGTGCTTGGTAAATAAATGCTAGTATAAACGCTGTGTGTGTGTCTATATGTATATTAAAACAAAAATGAATTCACAACATTAAGGTGCTTGGTAAATAATAAATGCTAGTATAAAAAGGGTGTGTGTGTGTGTGTGTATAAAAAAAAAAATAGCCCTTAAATCAAACTCTGTGTGTGTGTGTGTAATAAAAAAAAAATAGCCCTTAAATCAAACATTGTATTAAAGACAAAAGCTCTGTTCTGTACACATACTACTCTACTTTTCCCCTTTTGACATGCCCTATTGTACAATGGGAAATGAAACTCCAAATAAATAGCATTACAACTCCACTACTCCTACGCGCTACTTGCATCTACACCACTCAAGACTAGGTCATTCTACCACCCTCAAAGCCTTTCTATCACCGTCAGTATTACTAAGAAAATCCTACCACAAGCCTTCTATCACTAGATTTGGTACACATAATGGCAGTCAACATTTGCTTTGTAGTTCTTTCTATTCATAAATAATCAAAAACACATTCATCTCCAGAAAAGATGCTGCCTTAAATGTAAGGCCTACAACTACTGTAGTGTTCACCTACAAGTTCTCTAGCTCAAATAACGTTACGTATGAGTGAGCTCCAAAACGTACACCTAAGAAATTACACAATGCATCCCGACCTGCATTCCCAGTCTCCCTGGAACATTCTGGAAGCCAGTATCTGCTGAGGCATTACGAAAATCTCTCTCAGGCCCGATAAAGCTCATCAGATTGAAACACGAATACCCTGCTACATTACAATAAGAAATGTGACTCAATTGTTGGTCTCTTTCTATTTAGTAAAGCATAACCAAATCTAAATAGAACAAATACGGAGTCCAGCATATAAGTAGGTAAAGTTCTTATTTTGCTGAGAAAGTACTTATAGTTTTAATGGTTGTGATAGTAGCCACCAAAAGTGTACGTAATTAAGAGTAGTTAGTGTTTTAAGTGTGCATGAGTAGTAGCAACGAAGTTTAATTAGAGAGATTGAAATGAACACAAGCGAAGTCAAGCAAGACATGTTTTGCCCAAATGGATCATAAAAGCACTACATTGACAAATCCTCAATCCAACATCATATTTTCTGCAAGACATGCAACTCTTGCATTAATTCAACAAAACTGGACAGATGACCACTGAGTATGTAGATTCACAAGCAGAGTAAAAACAACCTTGCTGCTCTAACAGTCAAACCTCACATGAAGTAAATCTAACTGTAACAACCCACGTCAAGGGAAATAAAAAGGAAGACAACATTCTCCGCACACAATAAGCGAACACATCACCCGATTACAATATGAACTCTTGATTTTTCCTCTTAAAAGACTTTATTTGGTCATAAAAGTGAATATTCCAATGGTCAATTTTAACACACTTTAAAAAATTCAATTTCAATATTTTCCTATTACTTTTCACCAATTTTATCAAGAATCTCATAGATTTTCCCTACTTTTCCACTGTTCCTCATTCAAATAATTTTGCAGAAGTTTTTTTTTTTTTTTTCGGAGTAAAAATAATTTTGCAGAAGTTACTTCTAAAACAACTCTATCACAGAAGCACTTAATTCTCCCGCCTTTCTTCTCTATTCCTTTCATTCCCTCAAGTCTCATAAATTGCTTCTTGTTCATTTCAAGTAAAGAGCATTTCTACGTCAATTTTGGTATTACGGCCTCTGGTTTACTATCTCCAATTTCTACAGTTGAAGGTCGTCGTCCATCCCCTCTAGCTCTAGCTGCCAAGTTTTCTCCTCAAGATATTATCCTGACATACCTGAGAATCAAGATGCTTCAAGAGATGAGAGTGGCGATCTTCCAAAGTTTCTAGCACATTCTAAAGGTTACCCACCAAAAGATGCTACTCGGATCAATAAAATCAATTTTGCCAACTGCATGGCAAGCTATTAGGTCCCTATCTGGACTATAACCCACCAGAGTCAGATGCTGAGGAGAAATGATGCAACCAAATGTCTAGTTAAGTCAGAAAAGAAATGGCATGGGAATTGACTCTTTCGAAGAATGGGTGATAGGAAGAGTAATAATATTTGTTTGAACTGTTTGCCACGTGAGTGATGTAAACTGATGATGTAAACTGATGAGGGCCATAAAAGTCATTTCGGAGTTGGATTTTAAATTTGAGTATCAACTACCACTTCAACTATAATTGCTTAACAAAGGACAAAAAAGAAAGAGTGATGTCTAGCACACCTCAAATTCTTTCTTCCGCATACCAAAGTCATTGCATATAGGCTATAAATTTGGGATCATCTTATATCCCTACTGGAGATGGTCTTCTCTCCATCTTTCAATTTAGGCCACATGTAACAATCTACGTTGTTGCATTCAGGATTCCCTTCAGACAAGATAATGAGCGTGTATACACAGTAAATATTGGGCTTGATATCATTATTGAATAGGCATTCTGATAACTCGAATTTTATTAGAGTCATTTATGCATTTTATTGGTTTATAATCTTAAATAACTCTCATCCGATGAGCTGAAAAGCCACTTTAATGCTCTTAATTTTGGAAAATATGGTGTGAATGTCTTATTGATGTTAATATGTGTTTTAGATGGTGATTTATTTGCATATTGAAATTTGAAATGTGGCTTAACAAAGGTTAAACATATAGGGACTGTATTTGGAATTTGAAGGAATGCTATGAAAATGCTATAGCAAAGCTGTGCAGATTTTCTTAACGTGAATCGAGTCAATAGCCAACTACAAGACCACTTAAAAAGAGGGGCAAAGATGGAAAAGAGCTAAAGAAATGTGACATATCATTTGTACAATCCTAAGAGGGCTAAATAGTCAAAAAGGACAATACCTAATTAGCGTAAAAATGGAAGCTTACTTTTAGATCTAGAATTCTCAACTCACCAAAAGGGGAAAAAGGAGGCTAAAGAAAGAACAAGAGGCTACGAGATTCAAGAAAAGAAATGGATTCTTGGAGTGCAAAATTGGAGGAGAAAAAGACAAGCATCTATAAATAGAGTTTTCTCTTTCCTTTTTCTGCTCTCTCTTTATTTGTATTTTGAGATTATGACAATTTTATTTCTAGAATTTGTAATGAATTTTAAGATGTTATTAGGCTAAACTCTTTTAGTTAGAATTGTTGATGGGATGATTATGACATAATTATATCTATAGCTATTATTTTGTTACTTTTGCTCAGTGATTATTCTTGTTATTCAAGTTGTGTGAAACTTCATACTTTCTATTATTGATTGATCACCAATTTTAGAAAATTAAAACCTAAATTAGCTTCGGAAGAAGTAATTAAGGTTGAATAGTGCTTGAATGATATGGGTTTGACTTAATCTAAGTTAAAGTTCAAATCTTGCAACTAATATAAGAATATATAGTTGGCCCATACAACAAAAGTAAAATTCAGACCTTTTATTGGAAGCTTTGGGGTTAGATTAACATAAGAATATGTTTAGTCAACCTTCAAGTTTGATTAATTTTGACCGATTTGGAAAAATCATTTCATTTGAGAATTCTAATTGCTAGAACATTTTACTATAGTAAAATCATAGTAAAGCAATAGCAATGTAGGTATAGTGTCATAATTATCCCTGAAGCAATCCTTGCTAATTTTGTCGTATTTGTCGCATTTTAGCAATTTCTCTCCACTTCTTTAAACATCATTTTACCACCTTTGAACTTCTCTTTCTTATTTTAGTTTTTAATTTATTTTAGCACTAAGAAAGCAACACAAAATCCACTCTTTTTAAACTTTAATTTCCATTAATCTCTACAATATTTTTCTAATGCACAATCCTCGTGGGAACGATACTCTCTCATCACTTTATTACTTGTTTGTGATACGTGCACTTGCGTGTTGATTTTAGTCAACACCCTCCCACTTTCTCACTCTTAACTCCCTTTGTACCACAAGCCCGCCAGCCAAAAACTAAAAACTAAAAAATAAAATAAATAAATAAATAAAAATGGAAGAACCTCTCCCGCTCTTTCTCCCATGTCCGATGAACTTTGTGGACATATTGCACATCATTTTTTTTGTCTTCCACACAAATAACATAAAACAGCCTGTGAGCCAACTACACAAATTTCTAGGAACCACACTAAGCACACTACAAGAACAACAGGCACTTAAAAGGGAAGTAAAAGAATCAAATTCAAGCAGATCAAATAAAGCTGTGAGCCAACTACACAAACTTCTAGGTACCACGCTAAGCACACTGCTAGAACAATAGGCACTTAAAACGGGAGTAAAAGAATAATATTCAAGCAGATCGAATGAAGCTGGCAGACTATGGTAGTTGCAAGTGAAAGATTTTTGGAGGCAATGTAGATCATTATCCGTTAGCCAACCCTTTTTATAACTTTTTACCACTTTTATATTCATTCTTTCTTTACGCTAAATCAATCACATCCACATATCTCATCACATCCACAAATCTCCACCACTCAACGCCACTCATTCTCTCTACTCTTTTACATTAAAAACCTTTAAAAACCATTATAATTTATTCCCTATCACCCTACATAGCATGTAAGACAGAACAAAAAATTCAATATTAATTCAAACACCTTTTTCTTACCTTAATCATATCCATTCGCATACTAAATCAATTCCCCTCATCTGATCCATCTGCGGACGAACTATCGCTATCGGAATCTGTAAGTTAAATAACGGGGCAAGCAAATCAGAAAAAGGCAGCGGAATAATCAAGGCAACTATACAAACATGGCCTATAATGTCTGAGTTTGCTTATAAGGTTATTTAGAAGGAGAGAGAATTAGTGAAAAGGTGCTTGCAATTCTATAAGCCAGTGTAACATGCACAATATAACCCCATACATACAAAAGAACATCAAAGGGCAGTGTAAGGAGCAGAACAACATGGTACATATGATGTTAGGAAAATAATTTACCACTCGAAGATGATCCAGAATCACTGCTAGAACTGCTTGAACTACTGGACCTGCTACCATTATACCCCTGCTTTCCATCTTGAACAGAAAGAGGCGCTGGATTCTTTCCACCTGATTCAAATCAAGAATTTAAAAACACATCGTGGTCATGAAGTGATTATCTAGGCATAGAAGACAACAACAATAGAATATTAATATCTTAAAACTACGTAGCCACCTGGTCCACTTTCTACTGGAACCTCTGACAATGCCGGAGTCGTAGTCTGCGATAAGAGTAAAAACAATCACTGTATTTTCAAAGAAGTGGTAATGTGTGCAGTCAAATATAGTTCAAAAACTATGACTCTGGAAAATCTATATCAAAAAAATCAAACTCTTACTGTCACTGGAACAGCCGAATTAGCTCCTGCCCTAGCTTGAAGAGCAAGTTCCGCTTTTCTTTTGTACTTGCTCAAGCTCTTCTTGAAATTAGTCACAAACCGATCAAGTTCCCACAATGTTTCTGCGTCAACTGCATCAATGTCAACCTCAATCTCATTATCATTTTGACAAAGAGCAGTGTTTCGCTTCTTAATGATTTGAACAATTGCATCAAGTTTTTCAGAAGGTAAGCCCTGAAGGTTTTTGCTGAGCCTTTGTTTCTCATCGTAAGTCATGTCCCGTTTATGGGGATCCTTTGCCTTCGGTTTCTTAGGAACAGGCATCCGACCAACATGCGTACGTTGAATTTTGGGATCAAGCAAAGCAGGTGCAGCCACAGATTCCAACCTATCCATAGGCATCATCTGTGGTGCAGAGTGGGCAGGAAAAGAGGCAGAAGCAGGGGCAGCAAAATGAGGCAGAGGGGGTGCATTCCTGGAAGTGGGCGTTGGCAAACCTGCATCATGATACATTTGGTACTTCCAATAGGGATTATATTCTGTCTCTATGACCGCCCAGCTCTCTTCAAAGATTTCAGATAATATTTCAGCCATGACATGGACATCTTGCCCTTTTGGATTATATGTCATCGCATTACGAAACACAAGTCTCACATCCTCAGCAAAATCCCTTGGCGACTTGTACCAATTCTGCGACAACCTATTCTTAATTGTGCCCAAATCCATAGGATACTTAATAATATCATGGTAATCATGCAGTCCCATTTCCTGCGCATTAACCGGCTTATTAAAAACCCAACTATGCTTGTGTCTCATCAACCTCAGAAGCAAATTGTTGCAGCTCCTAAAAACCTGAGTTAAGTTCTTATCTACCGGGAAACCAAAGCCATATCCATGTCTACCAAATTTCCTCTTATTATTTGTCTTCAATCTCTTATGGTTTTCAGGAGGAAGTCTATCCTTTCCTAGAAGAAACTCTGAATTCCTATAATACTGATTTGCTTTGGGGGTCCTTTTCTCCTTCTCAGTATATTCACCAACCATGTGATTGTTTTCCACCACCGAAACACTTAGCTGCCTACCGTATGGCCTCGGTTCCATATATCTTGTGGCACCAACATCAGAATTCACTCTTGGTAACCCCATTGGCCTAGGTGCTAGATGTCCTGTGGAACCCATCTCTGAATTCACTCTCACCAGCATTCTATTCTCTACCGAGTCATTTCTCACATACTGAGGCTGAGGCTGAGGCTGAGGCTGAATATATCCACCAAAATTACCACCAAGAACGCCTGTCAAATCATTATCGCTGCTAATAATACTACTGTTAGCAATAGCATTTTTGGCTTCAAGCTGTTTAAATAACACCCTAACCCGCTCAAGCTCACTCTCTAGCTTCTTCTTAAGATCTCTAACCTCATTCCGTGGTGTTGCTTTGGACAAGTTAAATCTAACCCTGTCATCAACCCTGGTTATCACTAGGGGTCTCACATCTCCATTCACAGTATCTGGCTCATTTCCACTGGGCAGAGGAGAGGGCACAGAGGTTGCTTCTCCATCATTCTGTAGCTCATACCCACTCGCCAATTGTGGTGTAGTAGTTTCCCTACCATTTGGAAGGTCATTCGCACTGGGCTGTGGTGATGATAGTTGGCCAATAACTGGCGCATGCCCACTTTTCTTTGATGAATCCTTCAAGTAATTGATCTTAAGATGATGCGCGTCTGCAGGTTGAATGCCACTGCCTTCTTGCACTCCGTTCTGATCAGAACAACGTTTGGTCGCTATGTTTTCCACATAAGTTTTTTCTTGGTGAAGGTATTGTTCTGTCTCGACATTTTCAGTTGCTGTAGCAGCAGGACTGCCCGCAATATCCGTCCGAGAGGTGTTGACGGCAGGCTTAACGGGTTTCTGGGCAACCGAGGAGGCGGGGGACTGGGTGGAGGTGGTGGCGGCGGCAGCAACAGTGGAGAACGGAACCTGGGTAGCGGCGCCACCAGCGAAGGAGGGAACCTGCGATTGGGGGTTCTCGGTGGTGGAAGTTGAGGTTAGGGGATTCGCTGTGGATGTCGCAGAATCGTTAGTGATGCTGATTTTTGCGGCTTTCTTGTTGACTCTTCGGGTATAAACTTTGCAATTTTCGTTCCACCGCACCCTCAATCTCGACTCCAAATCATTACCTGCATCCCCTGTGGTCCCCGACTCCATACATGTAATTGCGAATTAAAGAAATATAAACCCTAATTTCACCAATTCAAACCTCAAGAACCCTAAATCAGCACATATGCTCCTAAGCTAGGGTTTCAAAAACCCTAGAGTTATAAAACTAAAAATCCAAATCCCGCGCTCTAATAACCACAAATTACGAAAATAAAACACACACCACAGCTCAATGAAATCAAAAGGAACCCAAAGAACACAGATCTACTTTTCTTTCTTTCTTTTTTTTCCGATAAACAGAAAAACGAAGCAGAAACAGAGGAGAAAGACCTAAGGATTACGAAACCTCAAAAAAAGAAAAAAAAATTAAATTAAATTAAATTAAATGAAAAATAATAAAAATAAAAAGGACAAGAAAAAGTCTAAAGATTTTTAGGGTTTGGGTGGCGGAGAGAAGAAGGGGCCGTTCGATACGAAGTCCACACGGTTTCTCTCTCTAAAAGGGTTTTTTGTTGTTTATTTCTCTCTCTAAATTTCTGTCGTTTGATTTTATCGGCCTCATCGATTTTCATGACACACGCTGGTTCATGACAATGGCGGTGAGGACTGCCACGTCATTAGCGAATAAGGGACTGCCACGTCATTTATATATAACTCTAAATAAAAATTACTTTGCTAATTATCACTTTCAACCAAATATTTTATTAATTTCACAATTTTTTTTAACTTCTAATACTATTTTTCCATACATTTCAACTATAATAAATTTTTAAAAACAATATATTAAACATGCATTAGATTTTCTATTTTTTAAAAAGATATGTGTGATTGAACATAAAATTTAATTGATCGATTAATTTTGAAGTTAGAGTGTAACTCCAGCAAATAAGTTCGTAGAATATGTGATCACTAAGCTTATATATAATGATGTTTATAATTGTAACGCCCCCTCTAGGACTTCAATCAGTTGTTATAATACATCGTCTAGCACATACTTAGCACGACAACTTATGTCTTATGTTGTGAGCACGTGTTAATTTTAAGGTCACATTTCTATAAAATGTGGATAGAGTCGGCGTCACATCTTGATAATATTATCAAGCACACGAGTTCATTTTTAAATCATGACTAATCATAAGAAATTACTTCATTAACTTGCAGCATTTAACATATACATAATAACTCGAGTAGATTTGGATCAAGTACAAAACATTTATACAAGATCATTAGCTCCTTCCTTTCTCCCACACACATCAGTTTCTGAAGAACTCTCCGCCATCTCCCACATTCTTCATGTCATAACTGTGCAAACATCCACTTTCAAGTCTTGATATCATATAAAAGATTTATAACACAATTCTAAGTCTCACAATCATGTAGGCATTCTATTATACTCATGAGCTCTTCATATACATCATCATATGATCATCTAAATGTATTATGTAAGCATATACCTCAAGTCATCCCTCTCTAGCTTCCAAACATAGAAAATTTTCTTAACAATCACATACTTGAAAATAATTCACATATATACATATACTGATCACCTTCTTGGATAACTAATACACCTATTACCCACATTTGAATAGATGAAAACAAGCTAAAGGATGCTTTGTGACTTCCTCCTTTTCCCTTCTTCTTCATCTCCTATCTTCTTTAATGCCAAAATGAAGAGAAATTGATGAATATTGATAGAGAAATTATCAATTCAACTTTGGGAATGCTTAGAGGTGTTTAGAAATGGTCTTGAGTGTTTTTGCCAAGTTAAGGACGAGATTTACCCATTTAAACCTTCCCAATTTGTTAGAAATATCTAAAAAAAATTTCTGCCGACTAAGAATTATGACTGTAACTTTTACCTTTACGGCCGTAAATTTTGATATTACTATCATGTCTACATAATATACGATCGTATAAAAGTTTTTGAAAATTTTCTTCATCTCTTCATCTTTTCAATTTTACGGTGGTATATCTTATCTTACGGCGTATTTTAAAAATATAACGACCGTAATTTATAATCTGAAAAATTTTGAAAAGTCCTTCATGAATTGTACGACCGTATCATATACCTGTATGGCGATAAATTCCAATATGTTGAAATACGCAAAATCTCGCACGAAATCAAACGGGGCATTACAATAATCACAGTAAAAGAGTCATGAAATGATTATAATGTCCATAACTTATTTATAGTGCTTAGGTCAAAATAGTTAAACATAAAGGTTATTTTGCCACCAGCGTATCCCTTTTTTTTTTTAAGGTGTGTGTTTTTCAATAGTTACATACATTTATATAGACCTAGATATTTTCTATTGATATATTGATTGTCCGTGATTATTATATTACTTTGAGAATAAAATCCCTATATAAAAGGTTGTAGATATATTTTAGTGAAATGTGAACATTTGTAAACATTTTTATTGAAATAATATCATCGATCAAAAATGCAGTTTGTGTATAATCTTGGCTCAATTTTAGACACTTGTATACGAGTTTGTGGACGAAGCATTTAGTTCGATTCAATATAAAATAAAGACTTATACAGACAAAATATTTTACACAGAGACGTATATATATGATATGATTTTCAAAGATGTGCGGCCACCCAAGTCCAAATACGCAAAATAAATGAGACAAAGAACAATCGCGGTGCCTAACCTTTCATTTAGATTTTTTCCCCTTTTTCTTGACTGTGTCATAAATTATTGATTTAATTAAAGGTAATTTGATAAAGATTATTGAAAAAGAAATTGAATATGTGTTCCAAAAGTAAAGAAAATGATTTAAAAAATTTAAAAGAGTTGTCAAACTATATAACAAGTATTAAAAACCCTAGAAGGCAAAAAAATGATTTTTCAATATAAGAAGCTCTAAGTTTGATAATGAGTGCGGCTCGGGCTTAATTGTCTTATTGGGTCTATTGTCTTGTGTTATCCTTCAATCAAGAACTTGAGTTGATATGCAAGAGCTAATTTTCCCTTAAGTTGTATCATCATTCATCAATACATACGTAAAACTTAAAAGTACGTAAATTGAAAGCTACCAAAACGGATTTAAAAGCTTCGGAGAAGAAGCAATTCTCAACTATAACACACAAGTTGTCATGCCATCTTGTTTGGGCAATGTTGGTGATTTGAAATGGTGTTGAGGATCCGGTCCTCCTGGAGCCACTCTCATTGTCCCTACGTCCAGCATTAACATTTCACTTCTTTTGTAATACTCGAATTTTGATTCCTCAATTCCAAAATCTCACAACGTAAAATGAGGCGTCCTTTTATAATACTCTAATTTTGATTTCTTAATCCCAAAATCATGTAGTGTAAGATAAGACATGCTATTAACAACACGTATTTTCTCTGTGAAGAATTTGAGAGAAAGTTGAGCACTTACACTAGATTTAAATGTCGATGCAATTATCAAAAATCATCAGCAAGATTGTTGCATTAATCCGATATGCAGCCATAATTTATGGTTGAAGAACGATAATACTGGATTTATTATTTATCATCTTCCTCGTATTTGTGTTAGAATGAAGTAGAGATGCTAGAACTCTAAGTATACATAGACAGAGTAGACAAGCGACCAAATGCGACTTGTCTACTCTGTCTATGTATACTTAGAGTTCCAAAGTATTAGAACTTTTTCTTTCCATTTGTTTTTAAATTTAATTCTAATCAAGATTTCGCATCTATGTCAAGATCCATGTGGTATAGTTGCATTCGAGTCCATCTCCCACTCCCTAGGTTTAACTCCCCACTCCTCACTAGCCTTGTAATTCAAGAAAAAAAAAGGAAAGAAAAAAAAAAGAAGAAGATTTCGCATATATTTAAAAAGACATTTCTCCGCAAAGATGGATATTTGTAAATAAAGAAATTTTTTTTATAAATTATTTTTTAACTATATATATTTGTCAAAATCACTTGTAGACAACCTTCGATCTGTTGCCTCTTCATATATCTTTAATTGTCATTTATAATGAATAAGAATAGTTTACATCATTGAACACTTGATTGTGTATATATGGATATATAAACTACTTTAATTAGATGAAACAGTAAAAAGACATGAATTAAAATATAAACTCCTTATTTACACTTATATAGCTGTCTGTAAACACCTCGTCAAATGAACAATTTTGGAGTTTTTCTTTGCACAATCTCTGAGGTGTTAAAAACTCAAAGAACAAGTTTTAATGTTTCATATGTGTATCAGAGTAAAGAATTAATTGGCGTATATTGTTCTTTGTGAGAAAAAAATGTCTGCATATTGTTCTTAGTTAATTATCTAGTCATAATTTGTTCTCTAGTTTGCAATAAAACAAATAAACTCATCCACACATGCATAAAGACAAATTAAGTAACCTTTACTCTACCAATAAACATTGTTGAAATATTGTTTAGAGAAAATTTTGAAACAGCTGCAAAAAAAGTTTAGTGCATTCTTATCATATTTTCTTTACCGACATCTTTCATTAGTTCACATTTAATCATTTGTAAATGTGCTTTTGAATTAAAAAGGTGAAAACTTTTTCATGTTGTTAGCCCTTACTAGTCCTTCGTGTGTGATGAATATAATAGGAAGGTGCGGTAAAAAAAAAAAAAAAAATTTAATACTTTGCATGACTCAATTACAACGGAGATTAGAAAAAAACAAAAGCAATAATAATAAAGAAATAAATAAAAAATATTCTGAAATATAGAGACAATTTGATGAAATGAGTAAAGCGTTGAATCAAATATTCAAATCCAGTGCTCAATTCAGAGGCATTAAGGATCAAAATTTTTATCCATTCTCTTCTAAATTTGAATTTGTTCAAATCAATCATACTCACATATTTTATGTGATCTACGTATACTATATAAATCTTCATCACTCCACTCATTTTCTTTTTTATTTCACACGAAAATCCACAGAAATTTATAAAAATTTCAATCCTAACATGGAGCTACCAAATACAAAATTCAATCCGATGAGTTGCAATGTTAGTAAGAAATAAGGAAAGAAACCAACTAGAAAAACGAAAAAAGAGTGATGCTAGGTATTACCCTTTATTAGGGTGTGGATATCTTCACACGCTTTTGTGTGTGGAGACTTAGTTTTATTCCTAAAAATATGAACGCTCTGTGCGCATTCATTTTTAAAACTATTTTAAACTTGTACTATTATCCATCCCCTGCATATAACACATATAAATGAACGTATTCATTGCTAGGGCTACCGATCCGTTGCCCACTGTGGGCAACATAAGAGAAAACCCACGCTAAGAGACCAAATTTTTTTTTAAAATATTTTTTTTGTATCTACGTTAGGTTAGATGAATAACACATAACTGTCCCCACAAGTGCTTGCGATTTTTTTTTTCTCAAAATATGGGCATTATAAGGTACCCACTGTGAGCATTAGGTCATTACTCTCATTGCTAGTAGCTAAAGTGGTTTTAGAAATTGAATGCGGACATCATATTCATTTATTTATTTTTTCTGACATATCTCTGTCCCTATGTCTTTATCACTAGTAATTAAAAGTGGTTTCAAAAATTTGTGCATGTTGGATGTTTAATTAAAAGTGGTTTCAAAAATTTGTGCATTCATTTATTTATTTTTTCTGACATATCTCTGTCCCTATGTCTTTATCACTAGTAATTAAAAGTGGTTTCAAAAATTTGTGCATGTTGGATGTTTAATTAACTTGTTTAATTTTTTTTGGCAAATCTCTCTCTGGTTGTTAATTTAAAGTTATGTTGTGTATTGACGGTTGAAGTAGTTGAGATTGTTATTGGAAAAATTGAAATTGATAAAAGAAAGAGTTATTTTCGCATTATCCCCCAACCTTTCTGATTTGATACAATTTCAACCCCATTCTTTTTTTTTCATCCTATTACACTCCCAACCTATCATAAATTGTCACCACAGGCCCCTAATGACATTTTCCATCCAAATAAACCATTGACTTGCCCTTTTTTGTCTTTTAGTACAGGGGCAAAATGGTCAAGTAAAAATCCATGAAAGGTTGGGGTCTTGTAATGACAATGTCAATAACTAACTGATCGGTTGAAAGGTTGGGGTCTGTAATGAAAATATCAATAATTAGCTTTAATTTAATACTAAATATTTCCAAATTTGATATTTTTAATCTTAATTTTTAATATATTTCCATTTATTCGTATTTTCACACAGTAGTATTTGTTCGTATTTCCACACAGTAGTATTTCTTTAGCATTAGAGATGCACACACTTTATTTTAACCCATATTTAATAATAAATATAATTATTCTTTTAAAAATAATAATAAATATAATTATTGTACCTAAATTTGTTCGTATTTTCACACAGTAGTATTTCTTTGGCATTAGAGACGCGCACACTTTATTTTAACCAACATTCAATAATAAATATAATTATTCTTTCAAAAAATAATAAATATAATTATTGTACCTAAATTTGTACGTATTTCCGCACAGTAGCATTTATTTAGCATTAGAGACGTACACACTTTATTTTAACCAATATTTAATAATAAATATAATTATTCTTCCAAAAAAATAATAAATATAATTATTGTACCTAAATAAAATTTTATTAGAAATATATCAGTGTAAAAATTTTATCAAATACAAAGAATTAATAAAATCGAATCAGAATATTAAAAAATTCGTTGTACTAAGCATGCATCTTCCTTGTAATAACTCTTTTTATCAATAAAATTTATTTTACAAGATTGAATTTTTGAATGCGGATATTTCTAAAAAATATAAAATTTGACCGCCATATATCTGAGTTTCTAAAAAATAAAAAAATATCAATATTCCCACCGACCCACCCACCCCCACCCCCACGCCCACCCCCACCTTGAACCACCACCACCACCAAGCTGCAGTGGTGGTTTCAACCACCTCAGATATGAGATATGTGGCAGTCGAATTTTTCATTTTTTGGAAATATCCGCATTCAAAAATTCAAGCTTGTAAAATAAATTTTATTGATAAAAAGAGTTATTACAAGGAAGATGCGACCTTAGTACAATGAATTTTTTAATTTTTTGATTCGATTTTATTAATTCTTTGTATTCAATAAATTTTTTACAATGATAATTTTATTAAGGTAAAATAATTATATTTATTGTTTTTTTGGAAGAATAATTATATTTATCATTAAATATTGGTTAAAATAAAGTGTGCGTGTCTCTAATGCTAAAGAAATGCTACTGTGTGGAAATACAAACAAATTTAGGTACAATAATTATATTTATTATTTTTCGAAAAAATAATTATATCTATTATTGAATGTTGGTTAAAATAAAGTCTGCGCGTCTTTAATGCCAAAGAAATGCTACTGTGTGAAAATCCAAACAGATTTAGGTACAATAATTATATTTATTATTATTTTTAAAAGAATAATTATATTTATTATTAAATATCGGTTAAAATAAAGTGTGTGCATCTCTAATGCTAAAGAAATACTACTGTGTGAAAATACGAATAAATGGAAATATATTAAAAATTAAGATTAAAAATATCAAATTTGGAAGTATTTAGTATTAAATTAAAGCTAATTATTGATATTTTCATTACAATACTCCAACCTTTCAGCAATTAGTTAATTATTGACATTTTCATTACAGGACCCCAACCTTTCATAGATTTTTACTTGACCATTTTGCCCCTGCACTAAAAGACAAAAAGGGCAAGTTAACGGTTTATTTGAATGGAAAACGTCATTAGGGGCCTGTGGTGATAATTTATGATAGGTTGGGGGTGTAGGAGGACAAAAAAAAGAATGGGGTTGGAATTGTATCAAATCAGAAAGGTTGGGGGGTAATGCGAAAATAACCCTAAAAGAAATTATATGAACCAAACTATCGGTATCACTATTGTTGATGTTGTTGTTTAGATTGTACATCAACAATTTAACTAAATTAAATTTTTAGATATATAATTTCTGAAAATGTAAGTGGAATTTAAGACCCATTCATTAAATTAAATCTCCTTAAGTATTATCACTTTTTCTTATCGGATATCCCCAAAGGGACAAATAATATCACCTTTTTCAGTCTTAATTCATTTTTAATAATTTTAGTTACTAATATTCATTCAATATATATATATATATATATATATATAATTTTAGTTAGTAATATTATTTAAGAATTAATGAAGACTGAGACAATCAATTAAGGGCATTGTTGATGTATAGCAAATATATAAGTGCTACACTTAAAAATTAAGGGTTTGTTCTATACACAATAAATTTTCACTAACTTTTTCTCTCTCATTATTTTCAACCACTCATACAATTATTGTATATTTTTAATATATTTTCTAATTTTCAACTACACATCTAACACGTCGTTGGAGTAAATCTTCAATATTGTGTATAGAACAAGCCCTAAAAGATTGTCTGACATATACATCTTTTTTTTTCAATTTTATATATACATTGAAGAATATTGTAGGTAGATAAATAATAACAACTGGCTCCAAAAAGATGAAGAAAATAGAAAATATAAACTTTCATCAAACATTATGCTATTGCACAATCTCATTGCAAGATTACTCATGACATACATATTTGTCATAATATCCTTAATTTACTTCAGCACAGAATTAGATAAAGCCTATCTCTAAACTAATCCTCAAATTAATTAGCTCAATATGTGATTTTTTACATAGTGGATTATGACAACACAAAGAGAAAAATAATCTACGAAGATCCAGTTTGCCGCAACCTTTCTCAAAAATTATTTGTACTTTTGACATCGTGTCTCGAACATATTGCAATGTTTCTATACTATAGATGTATGTTGTCTTGTCTTATAATAAAAGAAAGAGGCCCAAATTACATAAAATTGAATAACAGTTCCAAGAACAAATTATTATCATTACAAAACATAGCATTGCAATGTAATGTTCTTGGAATATTAGAATATCCGGATAACAATACCAATGCGTCATAGAGCATAAAGTATTGTAACTCACAAAGGTGATACCCTTCCCTTTTGCCTCATATACTAAACAAAGAAAAGTAACTAGAAAATTTAAATTAGGTACTAATGCCGAGTTAATTAAAACTAATCTCGGCCTAACCATAAGTGCAGAAGGGAGAGAAAATTCAACTAGTTAAGTTCTCATATCCAGTTTTACAGCCTCTAATGATGTTTTGGGTCTGGCCCTCCTGGACTAAGTCGATCAAGATTATATCGACTTTGAGCAATACTGTCATATCTTCTTGAACTCGCTTTGAACATTTCTTCGGCAATCTCAATCAAAGAATGTCTCTTGTTACGAATTGAAGGAGTCAACCAAAGAGGGCGCGTTTCAGAAGGGTTTAGGAAAAGTGCCACCAAGATTAAGTAGAACAAGAAAGTACTTAATCTAGCCATTAATGCAAGTATTGAAATGAAATGTGGAGAAATGATAAGGTAGAAGGGTTGGATTTATATAGGCACAAGAGAATGAATCAAATGGATTCCACTAGGGTTCTCAAGTGGGTGCACATTTGCGTTTCCATGCAATTTAGATGCTTAGAAAAGTGAAACCTATTTAAAGTAAAAAAAAATAACTATGACTTATGAGTCTATATAAGGTTCTTTTTATTGCTATGCCTATTTGACCCTCAAAAGTGAAAATATATTCAATGGCCGACTTGGATTAATTTAACGAGGCCGTTTTGTTTGTTTCACATAATGTGCCATTTTGGGCGTTTCTTGTCGTGTGTCACTTAAGAGAAAGTAACACAATCATACTCTTCCAATGCATCTATTGAAATGTGGTGTATATACTCATGCATCATAGTTGACAAATCAAAAGTAGGGTAATTTATATATGAATAATGCATACATGACACACAGTATATATGACAGTTGATTATTGATTATTGCTGACGTGTTTTTTGTTCAAGGGATCCAACGAATAGAAGGAGATGAGTTTTGCTTAAGGGATCCAACTTCCTTAACATTAAGGTAGTACAAAGCGCCAAATGATACGAGCTATAACTCACTTCATTAATTTCTTATTTTTATTCACATTACTCACGCTCACACTTGATTTCATTCTTGACTTGGAGTTCACATATTCTGACATTAATGCTTATGGAAGTGTTAGCGTATGAATTAAAATGTATTTTTATGAGTAAGAAGAGAGAGAATTAGTGGAGTTTGATGGTGAATATTTAAAAGTACAGAGTTGATATGTGGATGTGATTTGTTTGATCAAATTTGAATTTTAAAAAAAAAATAAATTAAAATGAGAAAGAATTTGGATGGTAACAGGCTCTATATATACTTCTGATTTATATAATCACGAGTGACGATTGACAAAACGAATTATGCTCATATGTTGAAATCCTGAAGGTGAGAAGGGATACATTGATTATACAATTGGTTGATTAATTAGGTAGCATCTTACCTAATATAAGTTCGGTTTCCTATCTATGTTTATTAGCTTTTACAATGTGTACACTATGCAACCAAAAAGCACCTCAACAATCCACCTCTTTTTGAGCCGCAAACAATTGGAAAACTAAAATTGACAACCTAAATACAGGTAACTTCTCTGTAAGATGTAAAACTAGCGGGTGTACACACTAGCTAGCTACTTTTTGATTTTTGTAAAAAATTATATGCGATTAAAAAACCGTTACAAGTAATAAATAATTATAAAATTCAAACGAAAATGAATTTAGGAAAAAGTGATACAAAAAACAGCGAAACTAAGCGCGTGTTCGTGTACTTTTTTTGTCTAAAATTTTCCTAAATGAACTTTTGTATGGACAGTGGTAGGGACCACAAAATATGTGGATAATAATGAGTGATGATTTGAAATGTATGGTTAATATTAATGTTTGACTTTGACTTTTAGTAATAGATAATTTTTAGGTAAAAATAAGTGGGGACGAATACATGCTAAAAGTACTAACCTAGCTAACATTTTCCATAGAGCACTGCTTTATATCTGGATTTTCTATGGTGGTGATATATCTTTTCTCGTGTATTATTATTCATTCATAATCCATTTCCTCCTTTTTTTCTTTTTTTTTTTTTGTAATTCTCATCAGAAGTGTAGAAATCGTGAACTCTCAATCAATGACATATTGTTAAACGTCAGTGGTGTCAAAGTTTGAATTAGTTAATTAACCTCGTAAGGTATGGAATTAAAAGTTAAAAGTAAATTTAAGAAATCATGCAAAACAAAACTATAAAGTGAAAAGGTTTACAAGGAAAAGAATTATTTATTAGTTGAATAATTATACCGGGTGCCAGCTATAAAGTTAACTACATTTCAAGCTTTTATATATAAAAAAAAAAAAAAAAAGTTGATCCACTTCTTAATTTGACTAGTGATAATTTAAGCCATCTTCTAAGTGAAATTTGTAAAGATTGAGTGCTTTACATATAGAATTGAACAAAAATTATACTTGTGCGAGTTAATGCTAAACGGGGGATGGATGAGTTCATTTCTGATGCATTCAAGAAATTATATGTAAATGAATTATAAATAAAAGGATGGATTTTTATTCTATATATTAATTGAATGGATACTTTCGTCTGAAAATTACTCTTTGATTGGTTATAGTTGTAACATGTTTATAACTTTAAAAAAAATAAAAAATAAAAAATTACTATCATTTAACTTCTGACGCATGCATGCTTAAAACAATATAATTATGGAGGAAAAATTTTAAAAGGTATGGTCATAAATTTTCATATTCTATATATATATATATATATATATATATATATATATTTCAAAATCTACCCAAATTTTGAAATGCCATTTAATTATATAGGTAAATGTAGTTAAAATTGCCCCTAGCCCCCTCAGAGTAATTTTTGGGCCACTCATTAACATCAGTCTCACATAATACATCACATATCGATTGCATAAAGAATTTTCAATAAATGTAATATATTTGAGTTTGACCTTTATCTTCTCCAATTCATTGAGCGCACGGAGAAGCTCTAATATATATCACCTTGTACTAGCCAACAAAAATAGCAAAAAGTACATAATCAAACAAAAATTTCTAGTTAATTGGGACATTATTAGTATTTTTGTGTTTGACCTTTATCTTCTTCAATTCATTGAGTGCATTGGTAAAGCTCCAAATATATATATATATATCACCTTGATGTGGCCAAATGTTTTAAAAGTAAAATTAAAAAAGGAAAAAAAAACTAGCAAAAAGTGCAGAATCAAACAAAAATTTCAAGTGGAACATTTTTAGTATTTAATTGGTCACTTTCGATAATATTCTGACTCAATGGAAGTCGACTTAATTCAACGCAACGAGTTTTTCGATTTTTCCTAAAAAATATGTGGACTAAAATGCTATATAGATAAAGATTTGTGTTTAAAGAATGATTAAATTAAAAAGTAAAGTGAATATTGAATACTTTGTGGGATCTTCCATCAACGTTATTTCCCGTACGGGAAATGATTTGGATGCATAATGCATGTCACATACCAACTCACCCAAATAAAAAAGGAAGCTTGAAAATATTATATATATATATATATATATATATATATATATATATGTGTGTGTGTGTGTGTGTGTGTAAGGCAATGCAAAAAGAATATAAAACAAGAGCAAAAACATTAATAATTTTTATTTTTTACTCTTTTAATTCGTGAGTTGAGAGAATTTTCAATAATAATGTGAGTTAAAATCTATGTGGTAATTAAATAGATGGAATTATAATTTATTATGTGACATCAAATTTAGAGAATAAGTGGTCAAGATCAAAAATCACATCTAATAGTTCTAAATATAATCTAAATTTAAAATTTACATATTTAACATATATTTGATCGGACTTCAAACACAAAAGCTCAAATACAATAAAGAAAAAATAAGAAACAAAAGAGAGGTAGAGAAGGATCAAGGATGTATAAACATTGGATTATGGTAATTCACTCCGTTTAGACAGTCTTCTACATCCATATAGAATTTTTTATAATGTCTATATTGACTCTTGCTCTATCAATATGCAATTATAGACATCATACACTGAGATGAATTTTTTGAGACCTCATTTACTTTAACCTATCTGACAATGTTCCAAATGCAATTCACCTTAGCATTAAAGATGCTCTAAATGTATAGCCTTTAGTTGGCATTAACATTGATCCAAACTTATCTCATACAAACAACAGGTGGAAATATTATGCAAATTCTCTAAGTTCACGGCTAAAAAACAGTATAAGAAAACGTTATTCTTAGAAAATATTAACGAGCGTTATATTTAATAGCTTTTTGACATAGATTTTTTTAAGTCATTTAATTTCAATCCTCAATCTTATTGATGCGGTAATTTTTTGTATGTCTTTTACAATTATTTTTATGAGAGGATTTGTGCTTGTGGGACAAAGTATGCATACCAACTTAGCGGGCCGGTCCGCCCCTATGTCTTAAATATATGCTAATGCTATTAATCTCCTTTAGATCACATAATGATTTGTTAAAGTTGAGCCACGCTGTAATCACTATCCTATTTAAAAGATTTGCGATTTTGCGAGTTTTCCAATTCATCATGTTAGACTTCTCATAAAAAAAAAAAAAAAATCATTTTTTGTTATTTTTGTATTAAATATATAAACACCTTGTTCATCAAACTATTATTCTTGAAGAAAATTACATGTCTTCAAGGATATCAGAGGAATGAAAACCATGGCAAGTAGAAAAAGATGATGAAAAATATGTATGTCTGATAGCTAGTTGTGGATAAGAATTTTAAAAAGAATTTGATAATTATATTAAAATCTTGTTATTACCGACATTAGAAAGGTGTTGACTATAAAAATTTCGGATAAGCACTCTAACAAACATGATTAGTCAAACACTAACCAGCATTTGGGTTAGCATTATTTATTTTAGAATGAAACAAATCAAATAGAAATTATCTTAAGAGATAAACATTATTTTACAATTATTTCGGCTGTTAAATTAATTTAGAAATAACATACTTCCTTGGTCCCACAAAGATAGACTTATATTTCATTTTTGTACGTCTCACAAAAATAAACAATTGTCTTTAAAAGGTGTGTCGAAATATCAGGTTCCCCATATGTTCCAATTTAATATGTATTATTATCAATAAAATAAAATTAATAAAGTGAAATAATGAGTAAATTAAAGAGTATATTACAAAAATACTATTAAATTTTACTTTTTCAACAATATTAATTGATATTTTTCTAATCTATATCTATATTATTATTATTATTATTATTATTATTATTATATAAAGAAAAGTATGAAATTTTCTACCTATTTTTAATTAAATTAATTAGTTTTCCTGCCTAAAACTATACCCTTTTTGTCTTTTAATTTTTCATTTTGTTATTTTTATTAATTAATAATCAATCCTTAATAAATAAATTAGCTAATCATTATCCTCACCAAAATAAGGAAATATGTAGTCAAAACTAAAATTTTTATAAATTTCCACTTATTCGAACTTATCTTCTACAAAAAAAATTTCTTTTGATTTTTTCCTTTTTTATTAATTAATAATCAATCCGAACAAATAACATTTATCAAAACTTCTATTTATTGGAAAATTACAGGTGTTAGAATGTATATAAAAATGGATTTTTATATATTTTTATGTGATGTGTGAGAGATAACAAGTGGAGTTGAATGGTGGAGATTTGTATAGTACATGTATATCCCACGAGATATGTGGATGTGAAATAGGAGAAAGAATGAGTGAAGTTAAAAAAATTGTATAAAAATATGTGAAAACATGTAGAAAAACACACGCTTAGCCTCCTGTGCAATGCACAGGTGAAAAGCTAGTCCTTGTGAAAATAAGTGTAAACCTACTTTTTTAGGATGGGTGAAGTATCAATTTTCTGATACTCATGAATAATCTTTGTTTAACTTTATTGGTTTATGTACAACTGTATTATAGAAGGAATTTGGAAGTAATTGGAACAAAAATAGGTGAAAAATTACTAATATACAAAATCATAAAGAAATTAGACTTGTGTTACAAATGGAGGGTCAAGAATAATGGCTACAAAAGTTGAGGTGCAAAAAATGAAGGAAACAAATTTTTGATAACTGAAAGAACAAACAAAATTGTTGGGGGAATCTCGGTCCGGTTAAGAAGAGAGACCAATGTATTGGAAATCTCTCCTTCTCTTTTTGAGGCATAAAGAAATTTCATTAATGCATATCGAAGGTCATCGCATTGCATAAGAATAATGGTAGATTTCGAGAAACCTAATAATATATAATTTTCACAATTTGAAGGGGTACTTACTACACTGAAGAAATTTTGAGAAAATAATCTAATGGTTCATTTAAAAAGAAAAAAAAAATTTGTTAGCACAATTGTTGAACTGCACATAAATTTTTTGTTGAATACTAAACTCTCTCTTCTAGTTGAGATGCTTCAAAATTTTTCCATTAATTTTTTGTTTGTTTCGTAGGTTTTTTTTTTTTTTGGGGTGGGGAGGGGTGGTTATCCCACTCGAATATCTAAACTCGAAATACAATTTTATTGATCAAAGAAAAAGCTAGAAAAATAAGAGGGGGACGTGATGAGCATTACCTCTGAAAATTACAATCCAACAAAGATTTAGCTAAAAGCCATGCATGATGCAATGAGACAAACATATCAGTACTACTCTATAAGTGCCACTTCGATTTTTACTATTCATACGACGATTTCAAAACAACGTCGTTTTGCTTACATGAAACCAAAAACAACGTCGTTTTGGACAATACGGCATCGTCTGTTTGCCACTTACTTATTCGACCCGATAAGAAAATCGCGGACCTACCAGCCCCAGTGTGCCTAGCCCAATTCGATTTCTTATTTCCATCATCTTTTTCGTTCGACTTCATTTTACTTTCCTTTCAATGACTTTTTCTTAGCCCTCGTGCCAGACTTTCTTCTTCGCCAGATCTCTTTCTGAGGAGTTGATCGACCTTCATCGACCGGATCTAGCTTTTACCTACCGGATTCACCTTACATTTTTAGTTTGGAGGCGAATTTTCTTTGCATATGAAGAGATTTAGGGTTGGAGGTTCTAATCGAGTTTTTGATTAGTTCTTTGACTATACTTTTAGTTGAGTTTTGTGTTGTTTTAACCATATTTGTTTCTCAACTTTCCCTTTCGTGAATAGGTACCAAACGGCCGCCTCTCATGTCTGAGCTTTTTCTTGCCCAGTTGCTTTTTATAGTAGGCGATGCATGTTTCCGCACTTTACCATCCCGAAGCTTCTACTTAGGTGTTTCAAGGTGAATTTTCTACCAGGGAAGAAATTTGGGGTTAGGTTCTAATATTTGGCTTTGATTCGTTCTTTTCTTTTGTAATTTTTTTGAATTCTTGTTGTTTTAACCATTTTTCAACTTTCTGTTGAAATGACAAGGTACCAAACAAACCGGAAAAAATGATTGCATTGGTTCTTTTGCGAGAGTGCTATTTTATTGGTTCTTTGAAGACAGTGAGCATGCTTTCATGGAGGTTAATTTAATCTCAACATCTTCTTGTTTTCATCATGTTTTTTTAAGATTATTTAAATATTTGGGTTCCAATGTTCTTTAGATGTTTGACGCCTTAAAATTAATTAGATTGTCCGTCTATTGTTGGATTAATGTGCTAAATTGCATAAAGTTTGAAGATTAACTAGATTATAGTATATAGACAACACTATACTAACTTTTTAAAATTTTACATTGTTAATACGACAATTTCTGAAATTGGGTTGTTTTGACATTCTTTAGGATGGTTGTTGATTCAGTTTGTTTGATGCATTATGTATCTTTGTGGCGTTTTTATTGTTTTGGTTCAATACAACTGTAATACGGATGAAATTCAAGCTTGTTGAACAAAGGTCCTATTGGTAATTTTATGAAAATCTATTTTTGTATTGTGATGTTTGCCTTCTTGTCTTTTATTCTTTATTGGCTTCAGTGAAATACTACATGGGTTTATTCCCTCATTTATATTCTCATTCCTAAAGATTTTTAATTAGTTTACCATACGGGTGAACATGTTTTTAGAGTTCCAATATCACCATAGTTATCGATTATTCTTGGATAATATTCTTGTCTTGAGGGTGAGATAAAATCATTTTGGAAATATTGAAAATTAGCAACAGAGAAAAGTCCATTGGATGAATAAATGTCTCCTTGCATTTTTTTGTTTCATTTCACTGTTTTATCCACATCTTCTTCTTTACTATCTCTTTCTGAGTTTCATTTTTATTTTAATTTTCTTCTTCTTTAGTTCTTAAACATTTTTAGTTCTTTGCATATGATTTTCAGTTTTTCAACTCTATACAAAATTTTAATTATACCATCAATTTCTATCTTCTCTTTAGACTATCTCAGATCATGAAAATTTTAGTTTCCTACAATCTTGCTCGTATGAAATTATATTTATTTTCCCCAAAGATTTTCTTTTTCTTTTTTTTGGTTGAATATTTAGTAGCAGCACAAATTTGTTTGATATGTATTAAGATTCTAATTCAAACTTTAATGGAGCACCAAGGTTTAGGCATTGGTCATTGGTGTTGTAAAGTAAATAATAATTATATTTAATCATTTTAATTCTAGCTAATGTATCTGATTATGTCCACCACATCTTAAAATTTTCAGCTGCTGTAATCTTGAATCATATTCATCTCTATGTATTTCAACACATTTTAATTTTATTCATTACATTCTTTGATAACACTTGCATTTTGAACATTTTTCTCACAATTCACAACTAATTATTTTCCCCCGTTTGTACAGTTTGTCACCCTCGAACGCTAGCAGCATTGCGGCTTTAATCCTCTTGACATTGCTGTTGAAAGAGCAATACAGGTTTGAATAGTTAAATCCCCAATCTTTAATTAATTTTCAAGTTTTCAAGTTTTTTAAAAGAATTATTTCTATATGTACATGGATTGATAGATATGTAGTTGACTTCATACATACACTCATTAGGTTAAGCACCCCTAATTGTTGGTCATATTTGTCATTTGTTAATGGTGTCACACAGAGTTGGTACCAATTTGACAATTGGAGACAATTCTTTCCAACAAAATCAAGGAGATTAATGAGGTTTGTTCTTTCTTTTATTAATTAATTAATTAATTAATTCATTATTATTATTATTATTATTAGTATTATGAAAGAGGGAAGAAGAGCTTTTGTAGACATTTAGGTGTTTCCTTGAGAGAAAACTCACTCTTGCAATCAAGGTTATTTGTATAAGAGTTTCTAGCTTTAGCTGAGTCACATTATTTCAAGAGATATTGTATTATTCTTACCTTTCTCGATTGCAAATTGCCGTTAAGTTATATGATTTTTTTTATTAAGTTCGTCTTGGATTTGCTTTCCTTTCTTCCTTTTAGTTTAACAGTAGAATTTGATCGCTGCAAAGCCCTCTTTTCATTAATGTTGATTCCATTGTAATTTAGCTGCGCAAATTGTGATTTGTAGCCAAAGTCTTGTCTTGACCAATTAAGCGTATCGGACACGGATGTTCATCCATTGCCATATGGATTAGCTGAGGAAATTGAACCTTTTCATGTCGACAAAGATGGAAAGACCCTTTATTTGAACTCTTACTCTAGGCATAAAGTTATGCTCTTTTACCGTCCTCAGAAATTGGATGTATCGAATTTGTATATAGAGTGGCTTACGATTGGTTTTAAACATTTTTGTTTGTAAACTTTGCTCATTCAAATAATCAGGTAGCAACCAAACTGACAAAGATTTTACATAGATTGGGGCTTCTACACCTCTGCTTTGTTGCCATTGCTCAGCTGGATTTCTCAAGGTCGGAAACCTTAGCACTTGTGAGGACCCTCTTTGTAGTTTTGTTTGCTTATATGTTAGTGAAAAATGGGTGGTGCAGTTGCCAACTAATAATCAAACTAATTTTACTAACAATCACGAAAACTTCATAGAACTTCAAAATGATCATTGAAGTGCCATTTTTATGCCGATGGCCTCATAGTAAAAAAGTGTCACCAGTTAGGTAAATTAGGCTATTGTTTACCATTCTAATCTAAACATTTTGTTGAATATAACCTCAATCATTACTATTCCTTTCCATTTTAGGTGCAATTTTCTTGACTTTAGAGTTTGTCCTTTTAGTTTTTTTTCATTTCCTCTTGTTTTTATTCACAAATCTTAAAAAGCTGCATTAGCATTTGCAACTCTAAGTCTTCTTTGGTGGTTGGTGGATCTTGTATACTTGTTGACGACTTAGGTTTACTTGGATATTTTCTTCATTTTCGTTTTTACATTTTTAATTTTTTTAAATCACGAGGAAGTTCAAGAAATTACATTATGATTAAGCCAAGTGGGGTTCAATGTGACTTTGTAAATTCATTAGCTGTATAAATTGGGTGAATATGATTGAATTAGAGGGATGCATTAGGGTTCTTGAAGAGTGTTTAGACTTTTACTGTTGTTGATTTTATTTTCCATTGTGGATTTGTAGGTTGAACAAATAATTTTGAGACTTGAAAAAGGGGTTTAAGTTAAAAAAAGGGTTTAAGTTAAAAAAGTTGAAGCTTTTCAAATGCCTTGAAGAACTAGCTCGAGTTAGTTTATAAAAGACTTCTACTTTCACTTATAATTTTCAATTTATCGCTGAAGAAAAAGGGTTTTTTTGCATTATTAGTCAAATATATTGCAGCAAATCTTTAGACTTGTGTTCAACCTTTACATTCTGACCTTGATTGCTTAATACTTATTCTTTGTTTTTTTTTGAAAATGGTTAAATTTATCAACCATTTTGTGGTATTGAGTTCAGTATTAAATTCTTTGAAAATTTGAATACTCAGTGGTAAAAATTCCATGTGAAAGCGGCAAATCTTTAAAGAAATGTCTTTGTTTCCTGTGATTAGTCGTTTTCTGATTCAAATTATGAAAATTGTTTTTGTGAATTAGCATTTTCTAAAAAAAAGCGCGATGCTTTGCTAAATTGTTCCGATTATATATGAATCTATAGATGGTGAGGCAATGGCGAGAGTTCAAATTCTAAAACCAAACATGGACATACAATTTGTGGTTTTCCTTGTGTTGATTTGGTCGCGTGTATCGCTCATTTTTAGGTTTTGCTAAATTAGTGTGGGGATGAAAATTAGGAATGAATCTGCAAATGTCAATTTCCATTTAAACTTGGTTGAGATGGTTTAATCCATTTGATGTTTTTGAGAAGCATTGTAGCGATATTTTTGGTTCAATAATCGGCCTCCCAAGTATTTAAGGGTATAATACAGAGCCACTTGTTGGTAGTGTAAGATATAATTTCATTGTATAGACAACACTTTATTATCGCATGCTACTATGACACAGGTTAGTGTTAATGCAAGCTTCTTTTTATGTATAATATAGCTTTGTTATTTAGACAACTCTTTCTTGTCTTTGTATTTCCCTATACTAAGAAAATCCGCGACGTATACAAAATCAAACCTAACGTGCATTGCACGTTTACTACCCTAGTATATAGAAAACTAAGAGAACTTAAAAATGAAAAGAACTAAACTCTAATTCGTTTGATGTAAGGGATAGCTTGCACATCACCGTGAGTATGCTTTTGATCGAGCCCTCGAGATGAGCAAGAGTGTATATAGCTACACTGTGTGTTCATGGCCCTTAGCGACAAACCAATCGTGATTTGTTGGTTTCTCTCCAAACATGTCAAATGGAAATAGTTAGAAAGCTAGGCTCATATAACCAACTTTGATATGGTAAATTCCAAGGCTTATCCTTATGCTATGATTTTGAATAATTTGCACTACACTCAATCGAGGGACAGATCCAAGATTTTTAATAAAGGAAATTTGCAATAAAGAAAAAAATTTAATTCGACTAATAGTATATGCAAAGAAAATTCTATTTAAAATTTTGAATTTTTTTTGGGTTGGGAGGGCTACGACCCTTGTGAGCCCTCTAAATCCCCCATTGATTCGTTCCATCAGTTTCAAGCATGATGTTACTTTCACGAAGGAAGCGATTTTCAGACCACTACCCAAAGTATGTACCTTATCAGTCAACTCTTTTTTTTTTTTTTTTCCATTAGTTGAATTTTACTAAAACATCAAAATTTAGTACTTTTAAAAATATTTCAGTATCATACGTTTCAATTTTTTTGATCTAAATATATAAAATCTGATATTTAAAAAAATTATAAATTTTGATTATTTTACATTTTTATTAAATTTTTCTTGCCAAAATTTCAATCCCCCCTTTTTTATTGTTTTGCAATTTCGTATTCTACTTTTAGAAACTTTGATTTTATTGGTTTTGTTTTTAAAAATTTTGATTTCGAAAATGGCTTTTATATTCTAGTTTTCATCCATTAGATTCTCTTAGGTTCAATTTTTATTAGATTAGACATTATTATTAATCTCTCCAACATATTAGTATGAAAAATCCCGTTCTTTGTAAATTTTCATAAATCTCTTGATTGTAGTCCCATTCTCCTACTCACTTATCGGTATGGTAAAATATTCACAAGTTGGTAGATTGGGCACATGTCTCTGAGCCATCATGGGAGACATGTGTCACAAATCTACCCACTTGTGAATATTTTACCATACTCACAAGTGTGTAAGAGAGCACTAGTGCTCTTAATTGATAGACATTTTGACAGACAGTGATTTCTATAGATTATGTGCAGTGGTGCTCTGTTCCCTATCGTGGGGGTCCCATCGATCTCCCTATCATCAGGGGGCAGTTATGCATTATTCATTTGATCTAATGTAGATACCAAAAAAATTTTGAAAAAAAAAATTTGGTCAATGACATAGCGCCATTTCGTTGGCATGGAAACGGCCCTTACGGTGCCTACGTTGGAAACAGAGCGCTAGTGAGATTATGTGAGTGGTTGAAAAGACCTCAACTTAAATTTTGGATCCCATGGAATTATTTAAATTGATAATCATAATTGTAAATTGTAATCTTTCTTGGATTCAATTGAATTTTTGCTCAACTTAAATTCTTCATGCATATGTCCATATTATCTCACAAAACGCGCAAATTCCTTTTTTGCCCCTTTCTTCCCTCCAAAATCAAATATAATCACTTCGATAAATTGTATTTCAATTATTATAAATAATAATTATTAAAATTTTTTACGCGATTGGGTACACTCAATGTACTTCCATCGTTACATTTTGGATTGATACTTTCATCCCCTACATGTTGGGTCAAAAAACTGTTACGTGACCTTTTTTAAACTAATTAGTTAAGAAAAGTGCACTTTGTGATAATTTATCAAATATGTTTTGACTATCATAATTATAACATGATAAAGTATACGTATATTCAATAATCATAACACAATGAGTGTAATATGTACATCAGATCAAATAAATATTATCTTTTGAGTAAACCATAAACCTAATATGCTTCTTCCATATCTTTGTGATATTTCAAAAGAACAATCCTCGTAATTTTAAGTGCCATATATTTTTGACATACAATATTCCATAAAATCATTTTATGTAACGTTATTTTCAACAATCCATTCAAAATGATAACCTTTTCAACATTCAATATTACCTTTCCTTCACTTCTCAATAATGAATTAACACTTTTTTTTTTCAAAACTCTATGAAAAATATACTCATCTACCCTTTCATAGAAGTTATAAATCTCCTACTCAAAAAAAAAAACATAATAAATCTATTGAGGCAATCATGTTTCAATAATATTCTTTAATTATTATGTCTCAAATAAATTTTGTTTACCAAGTCATAAACAAGTAATTGTTTTTCCAATTCTAGAAGCAAATTGACTCATGAAACTTTTATAATCAAAATATTAAACCTTTGTTATTAAATAACAAAATTGTGACATTGACCTTAACGTAATAACAATAATAGAATTTTCATATTTTAAAATTAGTACATATGTAAAAACCTGCAAGGTTTACTAAAAATACATTAGCTTGACCCACTGCCAAAATTGTGTTGCTCGATTTATTCTAGTGGAGTTCTATTATTACCCTTATGTATTCCCTCATTCTACATTGTAATTTTAGAAATTCAATTCCATATTCAATTAACAATTATTATACATGACATGCCTGGTCGACATCTTCATTTTCATCTTCCTTTCTTTCATTTTCTTCTGTGGTTGTTGATACCCTTAACTCAAATCATACAATGCTACACAATGCGTGCAAGTAATAATTCTTATTAGCAATATGGTAGTGCACAACCATTTCTTTACATTTTTCAGAATTAAATAATTTATTTTTTATTCCCATTTCTCACCCTTCCTTATTTCATAAAGTCTCTCACCTAAATCTCTATCAATCTTTATAATATATGAATAAATTTAATATATAAATAAATTTAATATTCAATTCTACTTTGTCTTTCTTAAATGAATTATATTTATGTCATCATTATTATTGTTAGTATACGAAAATAGAAGCACTAAATTAATCAATAAATTATTTATTTATATATAATTAAATCAAGGTCATTTTTCGGTTCAAATTTAAAATTTTCAGAATTAAATAACTCATTTTTATTCCCATTTCACATCCTTCCTTATTTCATAAAATCTCTCATCTAAATCTGGATTAATCCAAAAATCTCTTAGCTAAATCCTTATTAATCTTAAAATCTCTTACCTAAATCTCTATCGATCTCTATAATATATAAATAAATTTAATATTCGATTCTACTTAGGGTGTGTTTGATTGACACCATTTTCCATGGAAAATGTCCCATCATGGAAAAAATTTTCTCACTTGGTTGTTTGATTGACAAATTTTCCACAAATATTTTCTATACAATAGTTCAAAGCATGTTTTGGCCATTTTCCATGAAAAAGAAAATCCATCTCCCCCCAAGAAAAAATTTTCCATGAAAGTGGGAAAATATTTTCTTTTCCACCATGTGCAATCAAACACACCCTTATATCTTTTTTTTAATGAATTCTATTTATATCTTCATTATTATAGTTAGTATGAGAAAATAAAAGTATGAAATTAATCAATAAATTATAATAAATATTAATAATAACAATTATTGTAGTAGGGGCATGAATATTATTTCAGTAGATAAAATATCTATTACGATAACAAAAATCTTTGTCTTAGACAAAGATATTGTGATGACGGATGTAGTTACAAAAACATAGGGTTTTCAATCTATTGCAACGACATTTGTCATCAAAATATCATTAATTCTTGCGACAAAAAATTCTTACAATAAATGGAAAATCCTATTACGACGATAAAATTTAATCGCAATAGAATTACAGATATGAGTCTATTATAACGATACGTTATAACGGTATTGTAGGTGTATTACGATTAAAAAAATTATCAAAGTAATTTTATATTGATGTATTTTCCCATGCAACGCTAGGGTGACATAACAAGAAAATATAGGGAAAATTTGCCATGAAATTTAGAAAATCTTTTGCATATTTTCTTTTACACAGGTCCTAAATTATATTTTGGATATATATCTTCTCATGCAACGCACGCGGTAAAAATACTAGTATAAGTAACAGAAATAACTATGGAAGTTTTTTTGAAAGTTAAAAGTGAATGGAATTTAAAAGGTATTATTAAGATTATGTATTTAACAAATTTTATACTATGCATACTGAAGTTCAATTTTTTTGTTAGAAGACGAAAAGGTGGAATTTTCATACGTTAGTGCTATATCATTTAATTGAATTAATAAAACAAAACTAATGCTAAATTTGTAAAAAGGATGTACGTAATTATATAAGATTTGTAAAGGCAAGATGGTCATAAAATATTTTTTACATGTTAGGCGCTTTTAGAAGGAGGAGGATTCTTCCACTATTACTATTATTATTTTGGAATTTGTTTCTATATCTCTTATTTTTTCCGCTTGTCGCTCTATTTTCCCTTATACTTCTTTCCATTTATCTCCAATTAAAATAATTATATTCTTTCTATTTTTCTCATTTATATCATCATGCAATTCACATCCCCATTGGAGATGGCAGAGGATGTTAAAAATGATTTTGAATGATACTTTGAATTTGACATATTATTTTTTTGTTTTCGGGACAAGTTTTTGACATTGTTTTCTTTCTTATGCTAATTTTGTTTACTAAATTATTTAAATGTTATTTTTAGTTTACTTTTGTATTTAATTTAATTTAGCAATCTATGAATTCTTATAAAAATTAGAATCACAAATAAAACTCTCGTGTATCGCACGGGTAAAAATCTATTACTAATAATACTTTTCATAAATTTTATTTTTTATTATATAAATTGAAAATCAATGTCGACAAGTAAACTAGTTATGTAATTAATCAGAGCAAGAAAATTTTTGAATATTATTGTTGGGCCTTATTCTTTAAAGTCCATTTTGTTCCGAACTTCTAGTTTTCTCAGAATTGGGCAGCATAAACTTTAGAGGGCAGCGGAATACGACACTGGGCTCGAAGAAGAGTAACAGATATAGTAATGGGCCCGTTAATCCAATTGATGTCTATTTAATTTTTTTCACTTCTTTAAAGCATAATTCTATAGGAATATTTTTCACTAACATCCACATGTCCTTTTTTTATTAGATGATAAAACAGTATCAATATACTTTATCATTAAGAGCATCCACATTGGATGTGTTTAACCACATATTAAAATCACCACGACAAATAGAGCGTATGAGTAACTTAAGTTGTCACGTGTGGCGGCGTTACGCCACTATCGGGAAGTCCACATGTGGATACGTGTCGTCCATCGGATTATATTTGGGCAACATATTTTTTGCTTTAAAGTCACATATTAGTTAGGGTTAGAATTTTATCCACAATAGTGTGTGTGTGTGTGTGTAAATATATTGAAATTTCCACAATAGATATGTTAGTGGGTGTAATAAATGAGTCTTTTGTAAAGCATGTTATCTAGCTAGTCAAATGTAACAATAAAGTTTAATAGTGATATGTAACTTGTTATAAAAGATGCTTTTCTGATTGTTACTTTTTTTAGTCTAATAAAATGCCGAGATGTAGCTTTGTGATGGCTACATTTAATACATAGTAGTTAAATCCAATATAAATATAAAACTAACTAAATGTAGCAGGTTAACATGTCAATTAACAATTTAATATCTTATTTTCTATCAATGTAACCAGGTAAATTTGACAAATCTATTTTTAGAAATATCAATATAAAATTACACTAGATAGAAATAAAATTTACTATCTGAACAATATTAATTAATTGAATTTTTTATCTTCTTAAAATTAAAGTAAACATATATTTGTGGGCTTAACAGGTATCATCACTAACATATAGAAGTATGGATACTGTGTAAAATATTTTAAAACTCCAATGCCTTTGCTAGTTTTACATTAATCATAATTTATCCTTCAATTGATATTGTAACTTAAGCCATTTTACTGCCTATCATTCAATGTTATTATTAAATTATCATCAAAACACCATTCACTCCCCACCCATTTATTTTCCTATACATCAACTCATTGGTATCTCAAAACATGGCGATGTTCTCTTTTATATTTACAAGATTAAATAAAAGTACAATATTTATTTCTTTTCTAACTTGCTTTGGGAAATGTTTCTAAAATAAAAGATAAAACACCCACTCGTAAATTCTTTAAGTAAAGAAGTTGTTGTTTAACAATACTCAATTTACATTATTTTACATTAGCAAAATCTTAACGTTATTGTCTAATCAAAAGTTGAGGAACTTATGTAACTCATTAGAAATGTAAGCTTCTATGCATATGTATGAGGAAATATCGATCATTTAAGATAGATTTTGATTTCATTTTGCCCGAGTTTATTTGTTTATAACTATATTTACATTTCAAATTTTATAAATATTTGACAATTGAATTTTTTATATAAGAGAATGGAGGTAAATTATGACTAGTGGCATTGACATTTTTAGTATTCGCAAGATAATAAAAGAGATTTGATTAAGAAAACACTAATTTTTGCCTCATTGGCAAGATAAAAATTTTTTTTGTGCAACCTTGATTTATGTAGTGATATTATTCAATATAAGTAATTTAGAAGATTTTTTGAGCATTTTTAGCTGTATAATTACAATAATAATTAATTTTGTGAATTGTGACATTCATTATTTTGTTTCTTTTATATGTAAATTGTAAACATAAAAAATGTAACCAACATTATAGTATATCATATAGCATCACGTATAATGCACGTATTATATACTAGCTATTATAGGTGTCTCTTGACCATCTCCAAAAGATCGAAAATGAAAGGGAAAGCAAATTGACAAAACCTAGTTGGTAGTTTGGTAAGCAAGGACTTCATTGTCTGTATGGTTAAGATATCTCTCTAATTAAACTGTTGAGAAAATATATTTTACATGCTTCTTAAATTGTAGAAAGCGACCACAAAAACTGGGTACAATTTTTCAGCTAAAAAATTACTCTTTATTTTGAAAAATCCAAAAATCACAAAACTTGTACATCATAAAAATAATGTTATTTATCACACTTGCTTATTGTGGCATTCTCGTGGCATCCATTATTAAACTGGGCTTGTTTGATACACATTAATTTAATTTACTTTTTATTTCTCAATATTTTTAATTATTTATATATTAATTTGATAATTTTTTATATTTCTAATACATTTTTATTTTTTAATTATATATTTAAAATTTAATTTTCAACGATTCATATCAAATATATCTTAAGTTAACTATTTTTAATATTGTGGCATCCTTGTGCACTAGTTGTGCTGTTACTCAGTAAATTGAAGTTTTAGTTTACTAAGTAAACAGTGCATGTTAAGATCTAAATTTTTATCTATTTTAATTCATTTTCATTTAATTTTGAATTTGGTCAAACAAATCATATTTACTTATCTCTTGGAAGCTACATGTATTACACAAATTTTTACTATTCAACTCTACTCATTTTTTCTTCTAGTTCATATAAAAATGCGTAAAAAAAAAAATTACACTCCTAACATGGGCTAAAATTAATAATGGAAACACTACATTCGTCACATAAATATGGTGTATTGCTATTTTTACAAAGATTGAGAAAAATACAATTAATAGTCTTGGAAAAATAAAATTTAAGATTATTTTCCTAATATGCAATTTTATTTATTTGATATTTTATTTCAACTAATTTATTTTAGCGATAATAACGTATATTAAATGAGAGCATATAAGACAACTAATATTTTCATTATATTTTTAAGAAGAACGTGGTCTATATTTTGGAACGACCGAAAAAAGAAAAGTGGACTAATCCCCCTGTTTCGATTATATGGTCCATCTTTCGTTTTTTGTTTGTCCCAATTATATGGTCTTGTTTCCATATTACGAAATTTATTTTGTGTTACTTTATAATTATGTCCATATTTAATGTTATAGTTGTAACTATTATTTTAAAAATTAATCATTTAATAAGGATAAATTAAGAACACAATTCACAAAATTTATTTTTCTAATTATATTTTAATTCTTATGAAAAAATAAAATGAATCATGTCATTGGAATAGAGGAAATATATTTTTGGAACGAAAGTAGTAATTAAGTTAAATGTCGGCTCCCACATAATGGGAAATTTTTTATACTAGAAATACCAATTACTTTCCGCACGTTACAGTCATTATACTTCTCTGATATCAACAAGACTCACTAATTAAATACATGTCGGCCGTCGCCTAGTAAAAAATTCAAAGTAAATAAAAGAACCCCTTTAAAGTGCATATTAAACTATTTACAATTCCATATAAGCGACCAATAAAGTCATCTCATGTCTGATTGTCTTTTTCTTCTTCTTTTTCTTTTTTCCTTTTTTTGTTTTGTTGTCAAATAAAATATATTTAACCTAAGAACGTGCAAAACTAGTTTAGACCCAAAAATTAGAGCTGAGTACACATGGAACAAAATAGGTAACCGTTTAATGGCTTGAAAATAATTATATAAAAATCTTACAAATAAAAGAAAGACAGGTATGCTTAATTTTCATCACATTCATGTAAACTATCAAAATTCTGTAAAGTAAAATATCAACATAATTGACATCACAAAAATTAACGAAATAATTCTCATTTGCTCCAAGCTGGCATTTTCTGGAATGTATGTATTGTGTGTAAGGTTTTGAGGTTGTATCATATTATTTATTACTAGTGTTTTCACCCGTGCGTTGCACGGAAAGACGTATGCCCAATATATAACTTACAACTTGCGTAAGATTAAAAAAATGGAAAAGATTTCACCCGTACGTTGCATGGGATAACAATTAATGGAGCCTTTACGTTATTCCGTGTAAAATGTGTGGATCTTTGATCTTGACGCCAAGAATCTAGCACAAAGGAAAGGTATAAGCTATTAATTAATTAAGTGAAACAAACCATGGAGATAGATTTGGGGAGAGGGAAGAAATCTTGCGTAGATGGATCATAATTTTGGAAAGAATGGACTCGGCGTGGATGATGATGATAATTATTGACAGTTATTATTAATTGTTAATTAATTAAAGAAATATGATTATGATTATTATCAACTACCTTTTTAGGTGTGATTTGGGGAATAATTGGAAAGAGTGAACTGTGAAGAATTCTTGTGACCGGATAAGGACAAAATTTAATTAATTAACTCAAATATAGAAAAAGGAAATGAGGTGGGGTTGGGATGTGGAAATAAAAAAATAATTTTTTAATTCAGAAAAAATAAAAAATGATCGGGAAAACTTCTTTGTTTTATTAATATATATATATATATATATATATCTATATATATAGATTAGAACAAATAAACATTTTAATTAAAAACCCTTTTATGTGAAAAACTAGAAATATTTAGAATTTATCGGGCAAAACTCAAAATCTAGTCATCCACTTTTATTTTTATCTAAATTCTTTTTAAAAAATTATTGTTTTCCATAACCTCTATCTTTTAACAATACTTAAGATTTTTCATTTTTTTAAAAATTTTTTCCTCTTTCAAACTTTTACTGGACAAAACTAGTGCTTGTCTCGCCAATCTTTGTAAAAAGAAAAAGGATTTTCTAAAAATGTATAACTAACAAGTAAATAATGCTATCAAAACACGTCAAAAGAAATTTTCTTCTAATTATGCAATGCCTGGTTGAAAATGAGCAGAAGAAAAAAATAATTAATTTTGCAAAATGTTTAATCAACCGTACTCTTAACTAGCTTGTTCTGTCTAGGCGGACAAGTACGTATGAGAAGACAAATGGAAATGGGTTGTGAAGAGTGGGGACATATAATCAAGAATTGAGAGACAAATTGGAGAAATTAGAGAATACAACACATGCAAATGGATCATAGGCAAAGGCATTATCCAAAGGGGGACAATAGCTATCAAAAGCAACAAGCCTCATAATTATTTTGACATCACCATCCCACACAGCACATGAAAATGACTTAGGACTCCTCGCATGCCCTTTTCACACAAACACTCATCATATCCCATAAAGCTTCACTAATGTAAGTCATGTTTTAGCATCCCTTTTATCTACAATATTCCATCTATTGTGTACCTTCTTGAGTGGTTGAGTAAATATACTAGCTACATGGAACGATTATGTATATATGCGGCCATCAAGATGTGATACATTAATGGTTCGTATCTTTAAGTGGATTCGACATGCCTTGAGTATATGTTACTTTGATCGTGCATGGCCTCGATAGGTAATGGACCTATATTGTTAGGTGCCATACATGAGTGCATTTCACTATTTCATTCATTGTTATATTGATGTGCGGTGAACAAATGCTTTCTATTGTGATCTCCTTCATCTACTCATATGAAAATCATGATTGTGTGTATGGAACTATTTCTACGAGGTGTAATGTGTTGAGCTGCATATGATAAATATTTGATCTATATTAATGATTGCTGATGACAATATTTGGTTGGTGAAATTCCTTTATTGAGATGATTTAGACCTCGATTGGAACTTGTATAAGAATAAAGAGCTTCTTCGGTTGTCGATTATTGTGTCATTACTTCAGTGACAATCCCTTTGTATTATATACGTTATTCTAGAAGTGTAAGCGTCTACGATTTTCATTATGGTTCTATAAGTTGATTTTTTATATTTTTTTTTGAAGCGCAATAAGTTGATTTTAAAAGATTAAAATCATTCTCTTTACATTTCATATTCTCAGATTTTATTTTTCAATTTGTTGTCACTTTTTGTTTTTGGGATTGAGAGAAAAGATAATGATGCATTGTCTTATTTTTAGTACAAGCATTACACCCGTGCGATATATAGGAAGATTACGATCTATTTAAAATAATATTAAACTACGAATTAGAAAATTGAAATATATGATAATGTTACAATCTCTGTGCAAGTTTACAACCCCGAATATTTTTGTAAAAGAAACTAGGTGTGTTTTTATTATAAATATGTGTGATTTTCGTTGTAAACCATATGTGGTTTACTGTGTGGGTTCTAAAAATGGTTGCGAAAATGTAATAAGAATTGAACTAAATAAAAAATTACAAATTTTGAAATACTTCTTTGTAAACAACATTCATTGATGATTTTGTTAGCTTTTCATCTCTATCACATAACAGAACGTTCAAACCTGCATGAATTATAACTCTGGATATTGCGACGTATAACTAACCATGGCTGAATACCAACTTTTTAAAAAAAGGCTTATATGCAAAAATAATTGCCTTTGACTTTTGTTAATAGTCATAGCATATAACACAATCCATGGAATTGTCGTTTCAAAATTGAAAGGTAGTCTCAGATCGATAGAGTTAGAGATATTTTTAAGATAATAACTTTCTCACCAATATTTATACAGACAAAACCACATGGATAAATCAATTATAATAATAAGCTACGGTTATTAGGTTCATAAAAAGAAAAAAACTTGCATCTCATATGTCCATATGTTCTACAAATTTAAAGACAATACTTATATGTGTAACGCGCATCTCCCATCTCCATATATTATACAAATTTAAAGACAAATCAATTCAAATAATGAGCAATAATTATTAGGTTCTTAAGAAAAAAAAATACATTTTTCTAATAAATAAGCAAAAAAACACAGGTATATTATAAATAACACACGTAATATAGCCAAAGAAAAACAAAATATCAACGCGATTAATAAAAATATGATGTGAGATAAATTTGGATTTTTAACTACTATAAGGAACTTATTCTTAAACTAATAATAAGATAAACCACAACATTATTTTTTTAAAACAAAAAAGCTGTTGGAAAGAGTTATTCAATTTTTATTTGTAAGGGTTGATATAGAGATTTATATGAAGTGAAACAATTAATTAAATTATCTCTTATTTCCAAAACTAATTTTTATAACTTTCTTTTAAGTATTAATACTTGTCACGTTGGCACTGCAAATATGATATTTACCAATGTGACACTATAAGATTTATAATATAGAAATTTTGGTATGCTATTACCTAAGACACTTAGACGACAAACTTCATTTATGTTTTATTTCCATTTTTCCTCTTTATTGTGAAATCTTGTTATAAAAAACTAGTTTTTACGCCCGTGCGTTGCACGGTAGTAAAACTATGTTAAATAAATAATAAATTATTTCAGACGTGATTTAAAATTGCGTTTAATTGCTAGTAGCATAACGTCTGTTACAATTTAGTAGTATATATTATTACAATATTTCTATATTAGGTTTACAATGTGTTCACAATTAAAATGATTAAAAATAAATGGTGAGAGATTAATTTAATAAATTGTGTGATGTGTGAAAGATAAATAATATAAACTGCAATAATTAAAGTTACAATCCAATAAGTATTTAAATGACATTAGTTTTAAATGAATTACAATGTAATACAATAAATTATAGTTTTCAAGTTCTAATAATGCTTTAACAATGTCAAATATGTACATATCAACAAATTAGTGCAATATACAGCTAAAAATTAAATAATTTAAAAATAATGTCAAGACAATGCTGAATTAAAACTCAAACGTAATTCAAAATAAACACATAAAATACGTTAACCACAATGGTGATCATGTAACATAGAAGAAATATAGATCAAAGTAGAAACATATGTAAAATTAAAAATTATTTAAAATCAATGTCAATTTACAATTTTATTGCATCGTCATCCACTAATAATTATGGCGAATCTGCAAAAGAGATAATATGTAATGTATTACAACACACACCATTTTCGTACACCATATGCACCAACCCAAGGCATTACATCTCATACCCAATTTAAATTTCATGATTTTATTTTTTATTTTTCAATTAATTGGACTTATAATTCATTGTTTTATTGTCTCTTTTACAATTAACTTAAATTATGCATTATTTTTCCCTATATGAGGTCATGTGCCAAAAGCCATAAAATTAATTTCATAAACCTTTTGCTTAATTTTGACAAAAAAAGTCACTACAAAAAAAAAGCGAATTTTCACCATTAACTTTTTTTCCCAAAAACTCAAAAAAAAAAAAAAGAGAACTAAAGAAAAAACAGAGGGTAAATGTTTAAAAGTCTAGGCCTTCCAATCTCCAAAAAACAAAGAGGATGATCAAACTATCATTTTCGATAAAATATTGGTCGCTACATGACAATTTTGCAAGGACGAAATCGGCAAAAGTAAAAATTTTTATGACGCATTAATTCTGAAGCAACAATGTAAAGAATCTACATGAACTAAATAGTAAGCAAACTCAGTAGTAGCTAATAAGCGCAAACAATCTCATATATTTTTACTTCCAATATTCTAAAATTATTTTAGCATCAACTTAGTTTGAACTTTTTATTTCCTTTTCCACACTCCTGCAATACACGGGCAGTAATCACTAACAAAAAATAATAAGATATGAAAAATATAGCTTGATTCCAGTTGAATCAAGAAAGTTTGTGATTTAAATGTGAAAAATCAGTAGATATTTTAAATTTTTAAAAGATCTATAATGTATATAGTTTTTAGAGATGCTAAAAAGAAAGTAAAACATTATAAAACACGTAAAAATAAAAAGACTTGTTGATAAATTTTTGCCACCAAAAGAGCAACTAATATAATAGATCATTAAAAAAAATTAAATTACAATGATCAATTATTAATGCGTAATGCTAACATTGTTTGTGTACACCATTAATTCAACTTATTTAAGAACTATAATAATGTCCTAAATTAATTAATAGACATTTCATTACTGGTCACTATTTAGAGTACTATAATAATTTAAATTTATAATAATCGATTAAAAAACATTTAAGTAACATAATAATTTTATCTTGTAATAATTGATTTATATAACTCATACCATAATTAGTTTCTATTCATCAGATCATCTATAAGTACTTTAATTAAATTGTAGTAAGGAAATTTACAAATTAGTAGCGACATTGTTAAAACATTTTCTCCACAATAAATTTATTTTATTTTTCAATATTTATTGTGTAGAATTTATGAATTAATCCAGCCGAAAATGAAAAATATTGTTTCCATCTTCGGATATTTGTTAAAGATATTTATTGTATCATTTTATTCATTTGTGTAATTATTATTGATTAAGATTATACTAAAATAAAATGCTATTTGACTTGTTCAAATGAAGAAGTTAGAGCAAAAAATTAGGATATATTTGTTAAAGTAAATTAGAAAACCGTTTGAAAAATCAACCATTCCCATTATCTACTGACATTTAAAACTACCTGGACACGTGGCATCCAATTATAGGGACATCAATATAAAAACAATTTTTTTGTATATTTTTAATATATTTTTTAATTTTCAACTACACATCTAACACGTCGTTGGAGTAAATCTTCAATATTGTGTATAGAACAAGCCCTAAAAGATTGTCTGACATATACATCTTTTTTTTTTTAATTTTATATATACATTGAAGAATATTGTAGGTAGATAAATAATAACAACTGGCTCCAAAAAGATAAAGAAAATAGAAAATATAAACTTTCATCAAACATTATGCTATTGCACAATCTCATTGCAAGATTACTCATGACATACATATTTGTCATAATATCCTTAATTTACTTCAGCACATAATTAGATAAAGCCTATCTCTAAACTAATCCTCAAATTAATTAGCTCAATATGTGATTTTTTACATAGTGGATTATGACAACACAAAGAGAAAAATAATCTACGAAGATCCAGTTTGCCGCAACCTTTCTCAAAAATTATTTGTACTTTTGACATCGTGTCTCGAACATATTGCAATGTTTCTATACTATAGATGTATGTTGTCTTGTCTTATAATAAAAGAAAGAGGCCCAAATTACATAAAATTGAATAACAGTTCCAAGAACAAATTATTATCATTACAAAACATAGCATTGCAATGTAATGTTCTTGGAATAGAATATCCGGATAACAATACCAATGCGTCATAGAACATTAAGTATTGTAACTTGCAAAGGTGATACCCTTCCCTTTTGCCTCATATACAAAACAAAGAAAAGTAACTAGAAAATTTAAATTAGGTACTAATGCCGAGTTAATTAAAACTAATCTCGGCCTAACCATAAGTGCAGAAGGGAGAGAAAATTCAACTAGTTAAGTTCTCATATCCAGTTTTACAGCCTCTAATGATGTTTTGGGTCTGGCCCTCCTGGACTAAGTCGATCAAGATTATATCGACTTTGAGCAATACTGTCATATCTTCTTGAACTCGCTTTGAACATTTCTTCGGCAATCTCAATCAAAGAATGTCTCTTGTTACGAATTGAAGGAGTCAACCAAAGAGGGCGCGTTTCAGAAGGGTTTAGGAAAAGTGCCACCAAGATTAAGTAGAACAAGAAAGTACTTAATCTAGCCATTAATGCAAGTATTGAAATGAAATGTGGAGAAATGATAAGGTAGAAGGGTTGGATTTATATAGGCACAAGAGAATGAATCAAATGGATTCCACTAGGGTTCTCAAGTGGGTGCACATTTGCGTTTCCATGCAATTTAGATGCTTAGAAAAGTGAAACCTATTTAAAGTAAAAAAAAATAACTATGACTTATGAGTCTATATAAGGTTCTTTTTATTGCTATGCCTATTTGACCCTCAAAAGTGAAAATATATTCAATGGCCGACTTGGATTAATTTAACGAGGCCGTTTTGTTTGTTTCACATAATGTGCCATTTTGGGCGTTTCTTGTCGTGTGTCACTTAAGAGAAAGTAACACAATCATACTCTTCCAATGCATCTATTGAAATGTGGTGCATGTATATACTCATGCATCATAGTTGACAAATCAAAAGTAGGGTAATTTATATATGAATAATGCATACATGACACACAGTATATATGACAGTTGATTATTGATTGTTGCTGACGTGTTTTTTGTTCAAGGGATCCAACGAATAGAAGGAGATGAGTTTTGCTTAAGGGATCCAACTTCCTTAACATTAAGGTAGTACAAAGCAGCGCAAATGATACGAGAGCTATAACTCACTTCATTAATTTCTTATTTTTATTCACATTACTCACGCTCACACTTGATTTCATTACTGACTTGGAGTTCACATATTCTGACATTAATGCTTATGGAAGTGTTAGCGTATGAATTAAAATGTATTTTTATGAGTAAGAAGAGAGAGAATTAGTGGAGTTTGATGGTGAATATTTAAAAGTACAGTTGATATGTGGATGTGATTTGTTTGATCAAATTTGAATTTTAAAAAAAAAATAAATTAAAATGAGAAAGAATTTGGATGGTAACAGGCTCTATATATACTTCTGATTTATATAATCACGAGTGACGATTGACAAAACGAATTATGCTCATATGTTGAAATCCTGAAGGTGAGAAGGGATACATTGATTATACAATTGGTTGATTAATTAGGTAGCATCTTACCTAATATAAGTTCGGTTTCCTATCTATGTTTATTAGCTTTTACAATGTGTACACTATGCAACCAAAAAGCACCTCAACAATCCACCTCTTTTTGAGCCGCAAACAATTGGAAAACTAAAATTGACAACCTAAATACAGGTAACTTCTCTGTAAGATGTAAAACTAGCGGGTGTACACACTAGCTAGCTACTTTTTGATTTTTTGTAAAAATTATATGCGATTAAAAAACCGTTACAAGTAATAAATAATTATAAAATTCAAACGAAAATGAATTTAGGAAAAAGTGATACAAAAACAAGCGAAACCTAAGCGGCGTGTTAGGTATCTTTTTGTCTAAAATTTTCCTAAATGAACTTTTGTATGACAGAGTAGGAATACAAAATATGTGATAATAATGAGTGATGATTTGAAATGTATGGTTAATATTAATGTTTGAGTGACTTTTAGTAGTAGATAATTTTTAGGTAAAAATAAGTGGGGACGAATACATGCTAAAAGTACTAACCTAACATTTTCCATAGAGCACTGCTTTATATCTGGATTTTCTATGGTGGTGATATATCTTTTCTCGTGTATTATTATTCATTCATAATCCATTTCCTCTTTTTTTTCTTTTTTTTTTTTGTAATTCTCATCAGAAGTGTAGAAATCGTGAACTCTCAATCAATGACATATTGTTAAACGTCAGTGGTGTCAAAGTTTGAATTAGTTAATTAACCTCGTAAGGTATGGAATTAAAAGTTAAAAGTAAATTTAAGAAATCATGCAAAACAAAACTATAAAGTGAAAAGGTTTACAAGGAAAAGAATTATTTATTAGTTGAATAATTATACCGGGTGCCAGCTATAAAGTTAACTACATTTCAAGCTTTTATATATATAAAAAAAAAAAAGTTGATCCACTTCTTAATTTGACTAGTGATAATTTAAGCCATCTTCTAAGTGAAATTTGTAAAGATTGAGTGCTTTACATATAGAATTGAACAAAAATTATACTTGTGCGAGTTAATGCTAAACGGGGGATGGATGAGTTCATTTCTGATGCATTCAAGAAATTATATGTAAATGAATTATAAATAAAAGGATGGATTTTTATTCTATATATTAATTGAATGGATACTTTCGTCTGAAAATTACTCTTTGATTGGTTATAGTTGTAACATGTTTATAACTTTAAAAAAAATAAAAAATAAAAAATTACTATCATTTAACTTATGACGCATGCATGCTTAAAACAATATAATATATATATATATATATATATATATATTTCAAAATCTACCCAAATTTTGAAATGCCATTTAATTATATAGGTAAATGTAGTTAAAATTGCCCCTAGCCCCCTCAGAGTAATTTTTGGGCCACTCATTAACATCAGTCTCACATAATACATCACATATCGATTGCATAAAGAATTTTCAATAAATGTAATATATTTGAGTTTGACCTTTATCTTCTCCAATTCATTGAGCGCACGGAGAAGCTCTAATATATATCACCTTGTACTAGCCAAAAAAAATAGCAAAAAGTACATAATCAAACAAAAATTTCTAGTTAATTGGGACATTATTAGTATTTTTGTGTTTGACCTTTATCTTCTTCAATTCATTGAGTGCATTGGTAAAGCTCCAATATATATACATATATATATATATATATATCACCTTGATGTGGCCAAATGTTTTAAAAGTAAAATTAAAAAAGGAAAAAAAAACTAGCAAAAAGTGCAGAATCAAACAAAAATTTCAAGTGGAACATTTTTAGTATTTAATTGGTCACTTTCGATAATATTCTGACTCAATGGAAGTCGACTTAATTCAACGCAACGAGTTTTTCGATTTTTCCTAAAAAATATGTGGACTAAAATGCTATATAGATAAAGATTTGTGTTTAAAGAATGATTAAATTAAAAAGTAAAGTGAATATTGAATACTTTGTGGGATCTTCCATCAACGTTATTTCCCGTACGGGAAATGATTTGGATGCATAATGCATGTCACATACCAACTCACCCAAATAAAAAAGGAAGCTTGAAAATATTTATATATATATATATATATATATATATGTGTGTGTGTGTGTGTGTGTGTGTAAGGCAATGCAAAAAGAATATAAAACAAGAGCAAAAACATTAATAATTTTTATTTTTTACTCTTTTAATTCGTGAGTTGAGAGAATTTTCAATAATAATGTGAGTTAAAATCTATGTGGTAATTAAATAGATGGAATTATAATTTATTATGTGACATCAAATTTAGAGAATAAGTGGTCAAGATCAAAAATCACATCTAATAGTTCTAAATATAATCTAAATTTAAAATTTACATATTTAACATATATTTGATCGGACTTCAAACACAAAAGCTCAAATACAATAAAGAAAAAATAAGAAACAAAAGAGAGGTAGAGAAGGATCAAGGATGTATAAACATTGGATTATGGTAATTCACTCCGTTTAGACAGTCTTCTACATCCATATAGAATTTTTTATAATGTCTATATTGACTCTTGCTCTATCAATATGCAATTATAGACATCATACACTGAGATGAATTTTTTGAGACCTCATTTACTTTAACCTATCTGACAATGTTCCAAATGCAATTCACCTTAGCATTAAAGATGCTCTAAATGTATAGCCTTTAGTTGGCATTAACATTGATCCAAAGTTATCTCATACAAACAACAGGTGGAAATATTATGCAAATAATTCTCTGAGTTCACAGCTAAAAAACAGTATAAGAAAACGTTATTCTTAGAAAATATTAACGAGCGTTATATTTAATAGCTTTTTGACATAGATTTTTTTAAGTCATTTAATTTCAACCCTCAATCTTATTGATGCGGTAATTTTTTGTATGTCTTTTACAATTATTTTTATGAGAGGATTTGTGCTTGTGGGACAAAGTATGCATACCAACTTAGCGGGCCGGTCCGCCCCTATGTCTTAAATATATGCTAATGCTATTAATCTCCTTTAGATCATATAATGATTTGTTAAAGTTGAGCCATGCTGTAATCACTATCCTATTTAAAAGATTTGCCATTTGCGAGTTTTCCAATTCATCATGTTAGACTTCTCATCAAAAAACAAATCATTTTTTGTTATTTTTGTATTAAATATATAAACACCTTGTTCATCAAACTATTATTCTTGAAGAAAATTGCATGTCTTTAAGGATATTAGAGGAATGAAACCATGGCAAGTAGAAAAAGATGATGAAAAATATGTATGTCTGGTAGCTAGTTGTGGATAAGAATTTTAATTTTAAAAAGAATTTGATAATTATATTAAAATCTTGTTATTACCGACATTAGAAAGGTGTTGACTATAAAAATTTCGGATAAGCACTCTAACAAACATGATTAGTCAAACACTAACCAGCATTTGGGTTAGCATTATTTATTTTAGAATGAAACAAATCAAATAGAAATTATCTTAAGAGATAAACATTATTTTACAATTATTTCGGCTGTTAAATTTAGAAATAACATACTTCCTTGGTCCCACAAAGATAGACTTATATTTCATTTTTGTACGTCTTAAAAGGTGTGTCGAAATATCAGGTTCCCCATATGTTCCAATTTAATATGTATTATTATCAATAAAATAAAATTAATAAAGTGAAATAATGAGTAAATTAAAGAGTATATTACAAAAATACTATTAAATTTTACTTTTTCAACAATATTAATTGATATTTTTCTAATCTATATCTATATTATTACTATTATTATTATTATTATTATTATTATTATATAAAGAAAAGTAGGAAATTTTCTACCTATTTTTAATTAAATTAATTAGTTTTCCTGCCTAAAACTATACCCTTTTTGTCTTTTAATTTTTCCTTTTTTTATTTTTATTAATTAATAATCAATCCTTAATAAATAAATTAGCTATTCATTATCCTCACCAAAATAAGGAAATATGTAGTCAAAACTAAAAAATTTTTAAATCTCCACTTATTCGAACTTATCTTCTACAAAAAAAATTTCTTTTGATTTTTTCCTTTTTTATTAATTAATAATCAATCCGAACAAATAACATTTATCAAAACTTCTATTTATTTGAAAATTACGTGTTAGAATATATATAAAAATGGATTTTTATGTATTTTTATGTGATGTGGGAGAGATAACAAGTAGAGTTGAATGGTGGAGATTTGTATAGTACATGTATATCCCACGAGATATGTGGATGTGAAATAGGAGAGAGAATGAGTGAAGTTAAAAAAGTGTATAAAAATGTGTGAAAACATGTAGAAAAACACACGCTTAACCTCATGTGCAATGCACAGGTAAAAAGCTAGTCCTTGTGAAAATAAGTGTAAACCTACTTTTTTAGGATGGGCGAAGTATCAATTTTCTGATACTCATGAATAATCTTTGTTTAACTTTATTGGTTTATGTACAACTGTATTATAGAAGGAATTTGGAAGTAATTGGAACAAAAATAGGTGAAAAATTACTAATATACAAAATCATAAAGAAATTAGACTTGTGTTACAAATGGAGGGTCAAGAATAATGGCTACAAAAGTTGAGGTGCAAAAATGAAGGAAACAAATTTTTGATAACTGAAAGAACAAACAAAATTGTTGGGGAATCTCGGTCCGGTTAAGAAGAGAGACCAATGTATTGAAATCTCTCCTTCTCTTTTGAGGCATAAAGAAATTTCATTAATGCATATCGAAGGTCATCGCATTGCATAAGAATAATGGTAGATTTCGAGAAACCTAATAATATATAATTTTCACAATTTGAAGGGTACTTACTACACTGAAGAAATTTTGAGAAAATAATCTAATGGTTCATTTAAAAGAAAAAAAATTGTTAGCACAATTGTTGAACTGCACATAAATTTTTGTTGAATACTAAACTCTCTCTTCTAGTGGAGATGCTTCAAAAAATTTTTTCCATTAATTTTTTTGTTTGTTTGTAGGTTTTTTTTTTTTTTGGGGGTGGGGAGGGGTGGTTATCCCAAATTTCGAATATCTAAACTCGAAATACAATTTTATTGATCAAAGAAAAAACTAGAAAAATAAGAGGGGGACGTGATGAGCATTACCTCTGAAAATTACAATCCAATAAAGATTTAGCTAAAAGCAATGCATGATGCAATGAGACAAACATATATATAGAAAACTAAGAGAACTTAAAAATGAAAAAACTAAACTCTAATTCGTTTGATGTAGGGGATAGCTTGCACATCAGCTGTGAGTATGCTTTTGATCGAGCCCTCGAGATGAGCAAGAGTGTACATAGCTACACCTGTGTGTTCATGGCCCTTAGCAGCAAACCAATCAGCAGTTTTGTTGGTTTCTCTCCAAACATGTCAAATGGAAATAGTTCGAGAAAGCTAGGCTCTGATATAACCAACCTGATATGGTAAATTCCAAGGCTTATCCTTATGCTATGATTTTGAATAAGCTGCACTACACTCAATCGAGGGACAGATCCAAGATTTTTAATAAAGGGGGCTGCAATAAATAAAAAAATTTAATTTGACTAATAGTATATGCAAAGAAAATTCTATTTAAAATTTTGAATTTTTTTTGGGTTGGGAGGGGGCTACGACCCTTGTGAGCCCCTCTAAATCCCCCATTGATTCGTTCCATCAGTTTCAAGCATGATGTTACTTTCACCGTGAAGGCAGATTTTCAGACCACTACCCAAAGTATGTACCTTATCAGTCAACTCTTTTTTTTTTTTTTTTCCATTAGTTGAATTTTACTAAAACATCAAAATTTAGTACTTTTAAAAATATTTCAGTATCATACGTTTCAATTTTTTTGATCTAAATATATAAAATCTGATATTTAAAAAAATTATAAATTTTGATTATTTTACATTTTTATTAAATTTTTCTTGCCAAAATTTCAATCCCCCCTTTTTTATTGTTTTGCAATTTCGTATTCTACTTTTAGAAACTTTGATTTTATTGGTTTTGTTTTTAAAAATTTTGATTTCGAAAATGGCTTTTATATTCTAGTTTTCATCCATTAGATTCTCTTAGGTTCAATTTTTATTAGATTAGACATTATTATTAATCTCTCCAACATATTAGTATGAAAAATCCTGTTCTTTGTAAATTTTCATAAATCTCTTGATTGTAGTCCCGTTCTCCTACTCACTTATCGGTATGGTAAAATATTCACAAGTTGGAAGATTGAGCACATGTCTCTGAGCCATCATGGGAGACATGTGTCACAAATCTACCCACTTGTGAATATTTTACCATACTCACAAGTGTGTAAGAGAGCACTAGTGCTCTTAATTGATAGACATTTTGACAGACAGTGATTTCTATATATTATGTGCAGTGGTGCTCTGTTCCCTATCGTGGGTGCCTTACGGTACCCAAAATCCAGGAAAAAAATTCGTGGGGGTCCCATCGATCTCCCTATCATCAGGGGGTAGTTATGCATTATTCATTTGACCTAACGTAGATACCAAAAAAAATTTGAAAAAAAAAATTTTTGGTCGATGACATGGCGCCATTTCGTTGGCGTGGAAATGGCCCTTACGGTGCCTACGTTGGAAACAGAGCGCTAGTGAGATTATGTGAATGGTTGAAAAGACCTCAACTTAAATTTTGGATCCCATGGAATTATTTAAATTGATAATCATAATTGTAAATTGTAATCTTTCTTGGATTCAATTGAATTTTTGCTCAACTTAAATTCTTCATGCATATGTCCATATTATCTCACAAAACGCGCAAATTCCTTTTTTTCCCTTTTCTTCCCTCCAAAATCAAATATAATCACTTCGATAAATTGTATTTCAATTATTATAAATAATAATTATTAATTTTTTTACGCGATTGGGTACACTCAATGTACTTCCATCGTTACATTTTGGATTGATACTTTCATCCCCTACATGTTGGGTCAAAAAACTGTTACGTGACCTTTTTTAAACTAATTAGTTAAGAAAAGTGCACTTTGTGATAATTTATCAAATATGTTTTGACTATCATAATTATAACATGATAAAGTATACGTATATTCAATAATCATAACACAATGAGTGTAATATGTACATCAGATCAAATAAATATTATCTTTTGAGTAAACCATAAACCTAATATGCTTCTTCCATATCTTTGTGATATTTCAAAAAGAACAATCCTCGTAATTTTAAGTGCCATATATTTTTGACATACAATATTCCATAAAATCATTTTATGTAACGTTATTTTCAACAATCCATTCAAAATGATAACCTTTTCAACATTCAATATTACCTTTCCTTCACTTCTCAATAATGAATTAACACTTTTTTTTTTCAAAACTCTATGAAAAATATACTCATCTACCCTTTCATAGAAGTTATAAATCTCCTACTAAAAAAAAAACATAATAAATCTATTGAGGCAATCATGTTTCAATAATATTCTTTAATTATTATGTCTCAAATAAATTTTGTTTACCAAGTCATAAACAAGTCATTGTTTTTCCATTTCAAGAAGCAAATTGACTCATGAAACTTTTATAATCAAAATATTAAACCCTTGTTATTAAATAACAAAATTGTGACATTGACCTTAACGTAATAACAATAATAGAATTTTCATATTTTAAAATTAGTACATATGTAAAAACCTGCAAGGTTTACTAAAAATACATTAGCTGGACCCACTGCCAAAATTGTGTTGCTCGATTTATTCTAGTGGAGTTCTATTATTACCCTTATGTATTCCCTCATTCTACATTGTAATTTTAGAAATTCAATTCCATATTCAATTAACAATTATTATACATGACATGCCTAGTCGACATCTTCATTTTCATCTTCCTTTCTTTCATTTTCTTCTGTGGTTGTTGATACCCTTAACTCAAATCATACAATGCTACACAATGCGTGCAAGTAATAATTCTTATTAGCAATATGGTAGTGCACAACCATTTCTTTACATTTTTCAGAATTAAATAATTTATTTTTTATTCCCATTTCTCACCCTTCCTTATTTCATAAAGTCTCTCACCTAAATCTCTATCAATCTTTATAATATATGAATAAATTTAATATATAAATAAATTTAATATTCAATTCTACTTTGTCTTTCTTAAATGAATTATATTTATGTCATCATTATTATTGTTAGTATACGAAAATAGAAGCACTAAATTAATCAATAAATTATTTATTTATATATAATTAAATCAAGGTCATTTTTCGGTTCAAATTTAAAATTTTCAGAATTAAATAACTCATTTTTATTCCCATTTCACATCCTTCCTTATTTCATAAAATCTCTCATCTAAATCTGGATTAATCCAAAAATCTCTTAGCTAAATCCTTATTAATCTTAAAATCTCTTACCTAAATCTCTATCGATCTCTATAATATATAAATAAATTTAATATTCGATTCTACTTAGGGTGTGTTTGATTGACACCATTTTCCATGGAAAATGTCCCATCATGGAAAAAATTTTCTCACTTGGTTGTTTGATTGACAAATTTTCCATGACAAATATTTTCTAGGTACAATAGTTCAAAGCATGTTTTGGCCATTTTCCATGAAAAAGAAAATCCATCTCCCCCCAAGAAAAATTTTTCCATGAAAGTGGGAAAATATTTTCTTTTCCACCATGTGCAATCAAACACACCCTTATATCTTTTTTTTAATGAATTCTATTTATATCTTCATTATTATAGTTAGTATGAGAAAATAAAAGTATGAAATTAATCAATAAATTATAATAAATATTAATAATAACAATTATTGTAGTAGGGGCATGAATATTATTTCAGTAGATAAAATATCTATTACGATAACAAAAATCTTTGTGCTAGACAAAGATATTGTGATGACGGATGTAGTTACAAAAGACGTCGTCGTCATAGGGTTTTCAATCTATTGCAACGACATTTGTCATCAAAATATCATTAATTACTGCGACAAAAAAATTCTTACAATAAATGGAAAATCCTATTACGACGATAAAATTTAATCGCAATAGAATTACAGATATGAGTCTATTATAACGATACGTTATAACGGTATTGTAGGTGTATTACGATTAAAAAAATTATCAAAGTAATTTTATATTGGATGTATTTTCCCATGCAACGCTAGGGTGACATAACAAGAAAATATAGGGAAAATTCTGTCGCAAAATTTAGAAAATCTTTTGCATATTTTCTTTTACATAGGTCCTAAATTATATTTTGGATATATATCTTCTCATGCAACGCACATGGTAAAAGTACTAGTATAAGTAACAGAAATAACTATGGAAGTTTTTTTGAAAGTTAAAAGTGAATGGAATTTAAAAGGTATTATTAAGATTATGTATTTAACAAATTTTATACTATGCATACTGAAGTTCAATTTTTTTGGTAGAAGACGAAAAGGTGGAATTTTCATACGTTAGTGCTATATCATTTAATTGAATTAATAAAACAAAACTAATGCTAAATTTGTAAAAATGATGTACGTAAATTATATAAGATTTGTAAAGGCAAGATGGTCATAAAATATTTTTTACATGTTAGGCGCTTTTATAAGGAGGAGGATTCTTCCACTATTGCTATTATTATTTTGGAATTTGTTTCTATATCTCTTATTTTTTCCGCTTGTCGTTCTATTTTCCCTTATACTTCTTTCCATTTATCTCCAATTAAAATAATTATATTCTTTCTATTTTTCTCATTTATATCATCATGCAATTCACATCCCCATTGGAGATGGCAGAGGATGTTAAAAATGATTTTGAATGATACTTTGAATTTGACATATTATTTTTTTTGTTTTCGGGACAAGTTTTTGACATTGTTTTCTTTCTTATGCTAATTTTGTTTACTAAATTATTTAAATGTTATTTTTAGTTTACTTTTGTATTTAATTTAATTTAGCAATCTATGAATTCTTATAAAAATTAGAATCACAAATAAAACTCTCTATGTATCGTGACGGGTAAAAATCTATTACTAATAATACTTTTCATAAATTTTATTTTTTATTATATAAATTGAAAATCAATGTCGACAAGTAAACTAGTTATGTAATTAATCAGAGCAAGAAAATTTTTGAATATTATTGTTGGGCCTTATTCTTTAAAGTCCATTTTGTTCCGAACTTCTAGTTTTCTCAGAATTGGGCAGCATAAACTTTAGAGGGCAGCGGAATACGACACTGGGCTCGAAGAAGAGTAACAGATATAGTAATGGGCCCGTTAATCCAATTGATGTCTATTTAATTTTTTTCACTTCTTTAAAGCATAATTCTATAGGAATATTTTTCACTAACATCCACATGTCCTTTTTTTATTAGATGATAAAACAGTATCAATATACTTTATCATTAAGAGCATCCACATTGGATGTGTTTAACCACATATTAAAATCACCACGACAAATAGAACATATGTGAGTAACTTAAGTTGTCCACGTGTGGCGGATTGCCCGCCACTATCAGGAAGTCCACATGTGGATACGTATCGGTCCATCGGATTATATTTGGGCAACATATTTTTTTGCTTTAAAGTCACATATTAGTTAGGGGTTAGAATTTTATCCACAATAGTGTGTGTGTGTGTGTGTAAATATATTGAAATTTCCACAATAGATATGTTAGTGGGTGTAATAAATGAGTCTTTTTGTAAAGCATGTTATCTAGCTAGTCAAATGTAACAATAAAGTTTAATAGTGATATGTAACTTGTTATAAAAAGATGCTTTTCTGATTGTTACTTTTTTTTTAGTCTAATAAAATGCCGAGATGTAGCTTTGTGATGGCTACATTTAATACATAGTAGTTAAATCCAATATAAATATAAAAACTAACTAAATGTAGCAGGTTAACATGTCAATTAACAATTTAATATCTTATTTTCTATCAATGTAACCAGGTAAATTTGACAAATCTATTTTTAGAAATATCAATATAAAATTACACTAGATAGAAATAAAATTTACTATCTGAACAATATTAATTAATTGAATTTTTTTTTATCTTCTTAAAATTAAAGTAAACATATATTTGTGGGCGCAACAGGTATCATCACTAACATATAGAAGTATGGATACTGTGTAAAATATTTTAAAACTCCAATGCCTTTGCTAGTTTTACATTAATCATAATTTATCCTTCAATTGATATTGTAACTTAAGCCATTTTACTGCCTATCATTCAATGTTATTATTAAATTATCATCAAAACACCATTCACTCCCCACCCATTTATTTTCCTATACATCAACTCATTGGTATCTCAAAACATGGCGATGTTCTCTTTTATATTTACAAGATTAAATAAAAAGTACAATATTTATTTCTTTTCTAACTTGCTTTGGGAAATGTTTCTAAAATAAAAGATAAAACACCCACTCGTAAATTCTTTAAGTAAAGAAGTTGTTGTTTAACAATACTCAATTTACATTATTTTACATTAGCAAAATCTTAACGTTATTGTCTAATCAAAAAGTTGAGGAACTTATGTAACTCATTAGAAATGTAAGCTTCTATGCATATGTATGAGGAAATATCGATCATTTAAGATAGATTTTGATTTCATTTTGCCCGAGTTTATTTGTTTATAACTATATTTACATTTCAAATTTTATAAATATTTGACAATTGAATTTTTTATATAAGAGAATGGAGGTAAATTATGACTAGTGGCATTGACATTTTTAGTATTCGCAAGATAATAAAAGAGATTTGATTAAGAAAACACTAATTTTTGCCTCATTGGCAAGATAAAAATTTTTTTTGTGCAACCTTGATTTATGTAGTGATATTATTCAATATAAGTAATTTAGAAGATTTTTTGAGCATTTTTAGCTGTATAATTACAATAATAATTAATTTTGTGAATTGTGACATTCATTATTTTGTTTCTTTTATATGTAAATTGTAAACATAAAAAATGTAACCAACATTATAGTATATCATATAGCATCACGTATAATGCACGTATTATATACTAGCTATTATAGGTGTCTCTTGACCATCTCCAAAAGATCGAAAATGAAAGGGAAAGCAAATTGACAAAACCTAGTTGGTAGTTTGGTAAGCAAGGACTTCATTGTCTGTATGGTTAAGATATCTCTCTAATTAAACTGTTGAGAAAATATATTTTACATGCTTCTTAAATTGTAAGCGACCACAAAAACTGGGTACAATTTTTCAGCTAAAAATTACTCTTTATTTTGAAAAATCCAAAATCACAAAACTTGTACATCATAAAAATAATGTTATTTATCACACTTGCTTATTGTGGCATTCTCGTGGCATCCATTATTAAACTGGGCTTGTTTGATACACATTAATTTAATTTACTTTTTATTTCTCAATATTTTTAATTATTTATATATTAATTTGATAATTTTTTATATTTCTAATACATTTTTATTTTTTAATTATATATTTAAAATTTAATTTTCAACGATTCATATCAAATATATCTTAAGTTAACTATTTTTAATATTGTGGCATCCTTGTGCACTAGTTGTGCTGTTACTCAGTAAATTGAAGTTTTAGTTTACTAAGTAAACAGTGCATGTTAAGATCTAAATTTTTATCTATTTTAATTCATTTTCATTTAAATTTGAATTTGGTCAAACAAATCATATTTACTTATCTCTTGGAAGCTACATGTATTACACAAATTTTTACTATTCAACTCTACTCATTTTCTCTTCTAGTTCATATAAAAATGCGTAAAAAAAATATTACACTCCTAACATAGGCTAAAATTAATAATGGAAACACTACATTCGTTCCATAAATATGGTCTATTGCCATTTTTACAAAGATTGAGAAAAATACAATTAATAGTCCTGGAAAAGTAAAATTTAAGATTATTTTCCTAATATGCAATTTTATTTATTAGATATTTTATTTCAACTAATTTATTTTAGCGATAATAATGTATATTAAATGAGAGCATATAAGACAACTAATATTTTCATTATATTTTTAAGAAGAACGTGGTCTATATTTTGGAACGACCGAAAAAAGAAAAGTGGACTAATCCCTCTGTTTCGATTATATGGTCCATCTTTCCTTTTTTGTTTGTCCCAATTATATGGTCTTGTTTTCATATTTAATATTATAGTTGTAACTACTATTTTAAAAATTAATTATTTAATAAAGATAAATTAAGAACACAATTCACAAAATTTACTTTTCTAATTATATTTTAATTCTTATGAAAAAATAAAATGAATCATGTCATTGGAATAGAGGAAATATATTTTTGGAACGGAAGTAGTAATTAAGTTAGATGTCGGCTCCCACATAATGGGAAATTTTTTATACTAGAAATACTAATTACTTTCCGCACGTTACAGTCATTATACTTCTCTGATATCAACAAGACTCACTAATTAAATACATGTCGGCCGTCGCCTAGTAAAAAATTCAAAGTAAATAAAAGAACCCCTTTAAAGTGCATATTAAACTATTTACAATTCCATATAAGCGACCAATAAAGTCATCTCATGTCTGATTGTCTTTTTCTTCTTCTTTTTCTTTTTTTCCTTTTTTTTTTTGTTTTGTTGTCAAATAAAATATATTTAACCTAAGAACGTGCAAAACTAGTTTAGACCCAAAAATTAGAGCTGAGTACACATGGAACAAAATAGGTAACCGTTTAATGGCTTGAAAATAATTATATAAAAATCTTACAAATAAAAGAAAGACAGGTATGCTTAATTTTCATCACATTCATGTAAACTATCAAAATTCTGTAAAGTAAAATATCAACATAATTGACATCACAAAAATTAACGAAATAATTCTCATTTGCTCCAAGCTGGCATTTTCTGGAATGTATGTATTGTGTGTAAGGTTTTGAGGTTGTATCATATTATTTATTACTAGTGTTTACTGCGTTCCAGACTGAAAGACGATGCCCAATATATATAACTTACAACTTGCGTAAGATTAAAAATGGAAAAGATTTCACCGTCGTTGCATGGGATAACAATTAATGGAGCCTTTACGTTATTAAAATCCGTGTAAAATGTGTGGATCTTTGATCTTGACGCCAAGAATCTAGCACAAAGGAAAGGTATAAGCTATTAATTAATTAAGTGAAACAAACCATGGAGATAGATTTGGGGAGAGGGAAGAAATCTTGCGTAGATGGATCATAATTTTGGAAAGAATGGACTCGGCGTGGATGATGATGATAATTATTGACAGTTATTATTAATTGTTAATTAATTAAAGAAATATGATTATGATTATTATCAACCACCTTTTTAGGTGTGATTTGGGGAATAATTGGAAAGAGTGAACTGTGAAGAATTCTTGTGACCGGATAAGGACAAAATTTAATTAATTAACTCAAATATAGAAAAAGGAAATGAGGTGGGGTTGGGATGTGGAAATAAAAAAATAATTTTTTAATTCAGAAAAAATAAAAAATGATCGGGAAAACTTCTTTGTTTTATTAATATATATATATATATATATATCTATATATATAGATTAGAACAAATAAACATTTTAATTAAAAAAACCCTTTTTATGTGAAAAACTAGAAATATTTAGAATTTATCGGGCAAAACTCAAAATCTAGTCATCCACTTTTATTTTTATCTAAATTCTTTTAAAAAATTATTGTTTTCCATAACCTCTATCTTTTAACAATACTTAAGATTTTTCATTTTTTTAAAAATTTTTTCCTCTTTCAAACTTTTACTGGACAAAACTAGTGCTTGTCTCGCCAATCTTTGTAAAAAGAAAAAGGATTTTCTAAAAATGTATAACTAACAAGTAAATAATGCTATCAAAACACGTCAAAAGAAATTTTCTTCTAATTATGCAATGCCTGGTTGAAAATGAGCAGAAGAAAAAAATAATTAATTTTGCAAAATGTTTAATCAACCGTACTCTTAACTAGCTTGTTCTGTCTAGGCGGACAAGTACGTATGAGAAGACAAATGGAAATGGGTTGTGAAGAGTGGGGACATATAATCAAGAATTGAGAGACAAATTGGAGAAATTAGAGAATACAACACATGCAAATGGATCATAGGCAAAGGCATTATCCAAAGGGGGACAATAGCTATCAAAAGCAACAAGCCTCATAATTATTTTGACATCACCATCCCACACAGCACATGAAAATGACTTAGGACTCCTCGCATGCCCTTTTCACACAAACACTAATCATATCCCATAAAGCTTCACTAATGTAAGTCATGTTTTAGCATCCCTTTTATCTACAATATTCCATCTATTGTGTACCTTCTTGAGTGGTTGAGTAAATATGCTAGCTACATGAAACGATTATGTATATATGCGGCCATCAAGATGTGATACATTAATGAGTTCGTATCTTTAAGTGGATTCGACATGCCTTGAGTATATGTTACTTTGATCGTGCATGGCCTCGATAGGTAATGGACCTATATTGTTAGGTGCCATACATGAGTGCATTTCACTATTTCATTCATTGTTACATTGATGTGCAGTGAACAAATGCTTTCTATTGTGATCTCCTTCATCTACTCATCTGAAAATCATGATTGTGTGTATGGAACTATTTCTACGAGGTGTAATGTGTTGAGCTGCGTATGATAAATATTTGATCTATATTAATGATTGCTGATGACAATATTTGGTTGGTGAAATTCCCTTATTGAGATGATTTAGACCTCGATTGGAACTTGTATAAGAATAAAGAGCTTCTTTGGTTGTCGATTATTGTGTCATTACTTCAGTGACAATCCCTTCGTATTATATACGTTATTCTAGAAGTGTAAGCGTCTATGATTTTCATTATGGTTCTGTAAGTTGATTTTTTATATTTTTTTTGAAGCGCAATAAGTTGATTTTAAAAGACTAAGGTTTCATCATTCTCTTTACATTTCATATTCTCAGATTTTATTTTTCAATTTGTTGTCACTTTTTGTTTTTGGGATTGAGAGAAAAGATAATGATGCATTGTCTTATTTTTAGTACAAGCATTACACCCATGCGATATATAGGAAGATTACGATCTATTTAAAATAATATTAAACTACGAATTAGAAAATTGAAATATATGATAATGTTACAATCCCTGTGCGAGTTTACAACCCCGAATATTTTTGTAAAAGAAACTAGGTGTGTTTTTATTATAAATATGTGTGATTTTCATTGTAAACCATATGTGGTTTACTGTGTGGGTTCTAAAAATGGTTGCGAAAATGTAATAAGAATTGAACTAAATAAAAAATTACAAATTTTGAAATATTTCTTTGTAAACAACATTCATTGATGATTTTGTTAGCTTTTCATCTCTATCACATAAAAGAACGTTCAAACCTGCATGAATTATAACTCTGGATATTGCGACGTATAACTAACCATGGCTGAATACCAACTTTTTAAAAAAAGGCTTATATGCAAAAATAATTGCCTTTGACTTTTGTTAATAGTCATAGCATATAACACAATCCATAGGAATTGTCGTTTCTGAAAATTGAAAGGTAGTCTCGCATCAGATAGAGTTAGAGATATTTTTAAGATAATAACTTTCTCACCAATATTTATACAGACAAAACCACATGGATAAATCAATTATAATAATAAGCTACGGTTATTAGGTTCATAAAAAAGAAAAAAAAACTTGCATCTCATATGTCCATATGTTCTACAAATTTAAAGACAATACTTATATGTGTAACGCGCATCTCCCATCTCCATATATTATACAAATTTAAAGACAAATCAATTCAAATAATGAGCAATAATTATTAGGTTCTTAAGAAAAAAAATACATTTTTCTAATAAATAAGCAAAAAAACACAGGTATAATTATAAATAACACACGTAATATAGCCAAAGAAAAACAAAATATCAACGCGATTAATAAAAATATGATGTGAGATAAATTTGGATTTTTAACTACTATAAGGAACTTATTCTTAAACTAATAATAAGATAAACCACAACATTATTTTTTTAAAACAAAAAAGCTGTTGGAAAGAGTTATTCAATTTTTATTTGTAAGGGTTGATATAGAGATTTATATGAAGTGAAACAATTAATTAAATTATCTCTTATTTCCAAAACTAATTTTTATAACTTTCTTTTAAGTATTAATACTTGTCACGTTGGCACTGCAAATATGATATTTACCAATGTGATACTATAAGATTTATAATATAGAAATTTTGGTATGCTATTACCTAAGACACTTAGACGACAAACTTCATTTATGTTTTATTTCCATTTTTCCTCTTTATTGTGAAATCTTGTTATAAAAAATATGACAATAAATAGATTTTAAATATTTTAAAAGATTGAAAATAACATGAAAGCTACATAGAGAGCATGCCCTAATCTTCCCTACTGATAATAATTTCTCTTCGATTGACAGCGACTGTTGTATCGAATTATTAAGCTAAACTTGAACTTCTTAGAATGTCTTAAGTTGCCTGATTAGAAGCCTAATAAAATCTGCTTTTTTATTATTCTTTTTTAGCGTAACGCAACTATCATGAGAGAGACCCGTTTCAAGTTAGTTGGGCCTACACAGCTCATGCGCCTCAAGTCCATCTAAAAATCTGTCTCTTGGACCCATTTTCATCTAAAAATATCTCCAATTTAGTATAATCAGAATTTTAATTAATTATATAATACAAAAATTTTATTTTTACTTTTACGGCGGCAAAAATAATATTCCCAAGTCCACAAGGACGAATCAGTAAAATGATTAGTTTCAATAGTATCAATCATTAATAATAGATTGATATATGATAAAAAAAATTTCTTTTTTTCATCATATATCAATCTAGTTTTCGTAATTGACATATTAATACCTGCTCATTAATTATATATTATTATTTTCTGTATGTAATATAAACCATATGCATTAGGATCAAATGTCCTACAGACACTGGGCACTATAAAGTCGATATCAATTATTTATATAACATTATCTGTCTATATACTACCTATCACAACACGATGCTCGTTTTCATTCATAAATATAGGTCTGGAATGTTATGAAACTCATAATTTCGAAGTAGCAAGCACGAATTTTAAGATTTTGCTAACTTCAATAAATAAGCATGCTAACATAGTGAGTACGAATTACAAATATGCTAAAACGTTAAGCTTCACAAAATAATAAAAAATTTTATGTTCAAACATCACATAAGAAAGTTCAAATTGAACTTTGTTAGGTGGAGTTAGATGTTAACTTTTGTTGACAACTCGAGGTGTTTCAAGGATAACATTTTATGTTTAGTAAAGATTTTTTTTTTTTTGAAACATGTTTAGTAAAGATTGTTTGTAGCTGTAAAAAACTAAAAATTGAAATAGGTCCAATGCTCTAAACAAAATGGAGGAATAAAGGGTCTCAAAATTTGTACTTTTAATTCTTAATTTCTAGATTGGGCAAATGAAATCTGTACACCACAAATCTGATTGTCTCCCAATTCAAGAATTTTGTCAAATTTTAGCAACACGTGACTCCTTTAAGGTAGACATTTTCATTGGGAAAAGTTTTGGGAATTTTCCTATTTTTCCTCTTACTACTTTTTTCCTTTCTGCGGGTTCACATTATTCAATAATTAACAACTTGTCAACTTCCATTGTTTGGAACAATTTCGTTTGTATTCGAGGTTGTTAATGGAGTATTGGAGTAATAATTTCGTTTAATCAATTAACACAATTGTCATTTAAGACTTGTTTGGAAGTAGTAATTTACAAATTACTAGACATTTACAATAGAGATGCTCTAAGTTCCTCTATTTTCTAGCTAAACAATGACGTTAAGATTTTGTCAAAGTAAAACAATATCATTTGAACAATGTTAAAGCAACTTCTTTACTTAAAGAATTTACACATGGATGCTTTATTTTTTATTTTTAAGAAATTGTGCATAAGGTGAGCTAGAAAATAAATAAATCTCGTACTTTTTATTTAATCTTGTAATTATAAAAAAGGATGTCATCATATTTTGAGATACCAATGAGTTTACTAAATATTATGTATACTAAGAAAATGAATGGGTTTATTCCACCCCCCAAAAAAAAGGGTGTGGAGGAAATGGTCCTACGAATTGTGATGATAATTGAATAACATTGAATAGTGGGCATTGAAATGACTTAAGTTACAATATCAAATCGAGGGTAAATTAGGATTAATGTAAAAATAGCAAGAATAAAAATATTTTACACAATATCGACACTTTTATATACTAGTCTTGAGTATGTGCGTTGCATGTCGGATGTTAACAATGTAGGATATGGATAATATTTTTCAAACAGTAAGGTTAAGTTCGCATTATATTTAATTTTCAGCTTGTAAATTTCAAAATGTTTTTAGTTTTCTTTTTTGAGTGGTTATTTTGACATATTTATAATGTTGATCATGATATAAATTTTCAAAGTTTTTTTTCAACAAATTATATTAAAATATTACAAAATTTTTGTCTTGGGTACTTTTCAAGTTAAAAATTCTTGATTTGTCATGTTTTTTTATGAATATTCTTACTTATGTGAGAACTGTGATTTATTTTTATGATCTTTGATCATTTAATTGATATATATAAATTCACAACAGAATAATGCGGCTAAGAAATAAGTAATTTAATGATTTCACAGGTAATATTTAATTATTTTGTAAAACTAAAACTTATAATATGGAATGAGTTCTACACAAATCTATAAAAGTTCTGGAGTAAAGTTTGTTTAAATATTCATAGACGACTACAACAAATTAGGTGGAAATCTATAAAAGTCAATAAAAATAAAGTTCATAAAAGTCCTTATACTAAGTCCAAATTAAATAGACTCTTAAACACAATTGTGAAGATTGTGGGCCCATTTGCATAGTCATTAAGATTCATACTTTCTTATACTTTTTAAAATTCAAATTCGGTCAAACAAATCATATCCACATATCTCGTAGGGTTCATATATATTATTAAATCTCCATCGTTCAACCCTATTTATTCTCTCTCTTCCTACTCATAAAAATATATAAAAATTAGTATGCAAACACCCACTGTGATAAGTGAAAGAACTAACTAATATTTTTTAAGTCATAAATTGAAAAAAGAAAGATAAAGAGGACAGCCACCTCCTAAAAAACTTAATGAAAGTGACACATTTTCAATTTTGTATAATCGCTTTTTTCTGTTTACTTTTTCCAATTAAATTATACTTTCAGGGGATTTATTGTTTGAGAGCATAATTGACTTCAATTTTTATGATGATAAAGCCACAATCAATTCCTATGGATCTAGATTCTATCTTAGTTTCATCTTTGTGGGTTTTTTTTCCCTCTATTCCCTTTTGGGTGAATTGATGAAGTAGTTTGATTGTAATTCAAATTCATATACAAGGGTAAAAATGGAACAAAATATTTTTCTTCACTTAGCCACTTTTAATAGAAGGAAGACTGGTGATTAGTGATAAAGCACGCGGTTTTGAAAAGTGAACGAAAAAAAAATTAAAAGTTCCTTCAATATGGTTTGCAAAAGACAATAATGATCTTCTCCCCATGTGGGGAAGAGTTATTCTTCCCATCTGTCATGTGTTAGCAGATGTGGAAAACACATCAGCAAGAATTGGGCTCCACTGCTGATCTGTTCTCCCCATATGAGGAGGAGATCACCATTGTTGCAAAAGAAAGGCACAAATGTCACATTTTTATGTCAACTCTCAGTACAAGTTGACATGCTATTTTTCTCGTTTTTAGAAAGATAATAATATCTTTATATTTTTATTCTCTACAAATTGGTAAAAATGAAGAAATTAATAAACATTGTCATATGATAATTAGGATATGGTAGCAAAATTTTGTATTATTGTAAGAATTTTTCATAATCATCAACGAAATTAATTGTTATTCTAACTTAGAGGTAATGATCTCCTTCCCACAGTGGAGAGGATATCATATCCACAAGCACATATAGTTCCCTGATTGGTGGGGAGCCGTATGTTGGAACCCACATACATGGCCTCCCACCAATCAGGAAGGCCATGTGTGTTTTGTGAGTATGCATGATATCATTTCCATTGTGGGGAGAGATCATTTTCCTCTAACTTGGAAGGTAGGCGTAGATACTATTAAGGAGCAATTGTTCTAAATAAATCAATGAAGTTCATTTTTCAAAATTATTATCATGATTTGTTGTTTAGCCCCTTTAATACTTTGTCATTTTGATGGAAAGAGACTTTGGTTCTAAAGAACCTAACCATCCTTTCTCCTTCACATGAGACAAACAAAGAATGGAATCCTGTTGAGTTTTCCAATTTCATGTTTACAACTCGGTTCATTCGATACTACATGCATGAACCCAATTCGAAAGGAAAATAATCGTATCTTTTCTTGTAGGGAAATTAGAGCAAATGATCCAAAAAAGTGTGGCGTTCTCGAGTTTAGTATGAAACTTTAAAAAAATATAGCTCGATTGGTCCAAAAAAAGTTTAAGGTACGAATTTAGTCCAAATGGATAGAATCCGTCCAATTTTTGCAATTAATTACCTCAAAATTTGATATTTTATCATTTTTTGGGTATTTTGGTCATTCAACTTAGGATAAATTACCCAAAAGGTCCTAGTTTTTGGGAGTTTTTACAGTAAGGTCCCAAAGTTTGAAACATGTATAAGTTAGTTCAAAATTTTAGTTAAATCAAATAAATTTACCTTTTATTAATATATATATATATATATTTATTTATTTTTATCGAATTAATTTAATGCTAATTCAATAATTTGCATAAAAATTATTCGACACTGCACCATTTGTTTGCATTAATATCGTAATATTTAAAAATTTTATGTAATATTAAAAAAACTCAAATTTTGATTTTAACATATAGTTAATAATAAGTATAATTATTGTACATACATAAATACTTAGTAGAAATATATCACTGTAAAAAATATACATAATGTAAAGAAATAATATTATAACGAAATAAAAAATCAAAAACCCTAACCCCCCCAACCAACCCCACCGCCCCAAACCCTAACCACCAACTGCTGCTAGGGGTGGTGGTTTTCGAAAACCACTAGAATTTCTAGTGGTGTTTCAAAATACCACCAAATCTGGTAGTTTTTGAAAACCACTATCACCACCAGCTGCTGGTGGTTCTTAGGGGGGATGGGGGTTTTTGCAATTTTTATTTATTTACATTCAATATATTTTTTACAGTGATATATTCACAATAAAATTTTATATATGTATAATAATTACATTTATTATTAACTGCTGGTAAAAATCAATGTGTGCGCATCACTAATACTAAAGAAAATTATAGAAAATTATAATATTAATGCAAACAAATGCTACGGTGTTAAATATTTTCGATAAAAACTAATGAGTTAGTATTAAATTAATTCGAGAAAGTTAATTATTGACTAAATAAGTATATAAAATTAAAAATAAATAATTAAATTATGCAATTTAACTAAAAATTTGGACTAAAATATATGTGTTTCAAACTTTGAAACCTGATTGTAAAACCTTCAGAGATTGGGACCTTTGTAGAAATTCACCATAAGTGAAATGACCACCATGCCCCTTGAGAAAAAGACAAAATAGCAAAAATTGGAAGAATTAACAACAAGATTGGACATATTCCATCCATTTGGACTAAATTTGCATCTCAAACTTTTTTTTGGGACCAATCAAGCTATATTTTTAATTTCGTACTAAACTCGTCAACGCCACACTTTTTTTGACCACTTGCGCTATTGTCTCTTTCTTTTAATATATTTTTATACTTTTCTTACCTATTGTACTTTTATAATCTAATCAAGGGTCACCAAAATCATATATAATAATGAATCTCTTCAAAATAATAATATTATTACTAATCAAATAATCGATAAAATAAATAAGTCTAGCGCATGTTTGACAAAGAACTCTTTAAAAATTATATTTTTATAGTCAATTTAACCATCCAATTCCATATAAGAATTCGTTGCACCATTTTTTACCAGGCCTTTCTTCATCGTCTTCTATATTTTTGACACTATACTTTTAGAAAAGTCTTTCTTCGTAAAAAATGAGGGAAAAAAAGACTTCTCAAATAAACACTTAACTGAAATATAGTTTCTCTTATTTACAAGAAGAATAAATACAAATATTTTTTGATAAAAAAATGCATATTATCGTGACATTAGAAAAATCAAATAATTATGTCATGTAAATACCATAAACATGGCAGACATGACATTAACTCAGCTCTAATTCAATTTAATATTTTTTGTGGAGAAGAAAGTAGTTAAGCACCGTGAATTCATCACACTGAGTTCACTCATGCGTCATACTTTTTTCACTGGTACAATCTTTTTCAGCGAGTTAGTGTACTTACATCTTCATCATCGTGGTCATGGTCAAATGTAGCTTTTGGATTAAACTCTGGGTAATCAACAACCCATTTTAGACAAGCAATTGTCCAGCCTCACTATGTAGTAAAATGGAACGAGTTGATGGACTGGAGAATAATTTGTGACAAAGATATTTACGTGTCAAAAAAGTTAGACTTATGAATATTTTCTAGTTTTAAGTGTTTTTTTTTTTAAAACTCAAATGACTTGGACATAAACTTAATTATTGAAGTCTAAATTTTTGAAAAACTTAAAATAACGAGACGAGAAGTTTACACTTTAGGCATAATCGTCGTTTACATATGAACTTTTTAGAACGTAGTTATTTTAATATGACTATATTATGATTTGGTGTAGTAAATTAATAATGAATCTTATGAAGTACTAGGTTTATTGATAGAGATTGTTTTATTTTTTATTGTTTCTTTTTCCTCATTTTGTGGTGTGGGGGCTAGCTAAACACTATTTACAATAAAATTACTCCATGTATTCTATAGTTAAAAGATATTCTACTATACTATTAATAACTTTTGTAAATATATTTTACATAGCTTATTTCTACCTTAGGCATTTTAAAATAATTAATTACATCAAGCCAAAGGTGATGTAGTCCGACGATACGTATGTGAGCTTCCCACCTCTTGGTTAAGGGTTTAATTCTCCTATTTTTCACTCATATTGTAATAATAATAATAATAATAATAATAATAATAATAATGAAGCACGGCCAGTGGCCAGCTTCCGTTCATAATGAACCACATCGACACCTGATCTATACTACTTCAACCGTTGTAGGTTCTTTAACTTCAATTATAATTTTAAAATATTAGAAAAGGTTTAGTTAAGATTAATGAAACTAACCAATTTGAAAAAGAGTAATCTATGAGATGATTAGATGTTGAAAATCTGTAGTAAAAATACATGTAAGATTTTGACTTAATTTTTGAGCTCTTTAACATTAACTTATACTAATTTATTTCCTAACATAGGCATGGAATTATAAAAAGGTATATATGGCTTTACTTTGACAACCTTAAAGTTAAAAATGATATGAACAGATACCATGCACACTAATCAAACAGACAAGAAAAAGTTGGTCTGGAGAGGGAAATTTGAGGGAAAGATGATAGTTTTGTTTCTTTTAAGTGAAGCAATAGAGAAAGAGAGAGAATTCAATAAAGATGAAAAAAAAAAAAAGAAAAAAGAAGGAAAAAACCCCCGAAAAAGAAAAAAAGCTGTAAAAAGGTCATTTTCTGAGGGATGGTGGTGGAATTTTTGGGGTATCTATCTATCCATTTATCATCCCCACTCTACAAACACCCACCCCCACCCCACCCCACCCCGCGGCTCCCCACACCCAAAACCCACCCCACCCCAGGTCATGACTCAGCAGGAAAAAATTTCCAATATTCAAAAAGACGCTATATATACACACACAAATATATACATATAAATGTCTAATACAATTATAAATGGATGGATGGATAGGATAGTAATTAACTCATTTCACCCATATTGATTTATGTGTACCTAAAGCGTTTTTTATTCTAAAGTATGAGTATTGAATAAGAAGTGCACTTCGTCAATAAAAACAATCCATTGACACATAAAAAGGATTCATAATTAATTAAAAGTAGATAATTTCATTGGTACAAATAAACGACAGTAGATAGTAGATACGCATACATAAATATATACATATAAATGTCTAATACAATTATAAATGGGCGGATAGAATAATAAATTCATTTTACTCTCTATTAGTGTATGGATACATTTATGTGTACCTTAAGCGTTTTCCTTTTTAGATTGTGAGTACCAAGTACTAAGTATACTTTGTCAATAAAAAACAATCCATTTTCACATAAAAGGGAGGCACAATTAATTAAAAATAGATAATTTTAATTGATACAAATAAACAATAGTAGATAGTAGGAACTTGAGGACTATCACAAATGCTTTTCATAACTAGATGTTATATTTAAAAAAAAAAAACTAGACGTTATCCCTAAGAAGTTGAAATTAAATAAAAAAGTAAAATCTTGAGAGAACCCCAACGGGGAAGGAATTTTATTGAAGAAAATTTGAACACAATAGGCAATTATTCGTTGGTGGTCACCTGTCAATATAATTGGTATCATAAAATGTTAATTATATTCAAATTATCGATATATATTCACATATCCCCCGATGGTAGGAGTATATGATACCATTCAAATATAGTTGATATTTTATAGTGTCAATTATACTAGTATTGGATCGAGAGTAGGCAATTATTAGTTAAGGATGGATGGAGTAGAGAAATATAGAGTATTAAATGGTGTTAATGTTTTTTGTAGGCTGTACCAAACAGCAGCAGCACAGAGGCCCAGCTATGAGATCACAGTAATTGCATATATATAGAGTGAGAGAGTGAGACAGAGAGAGAGAGAGAGAGAGAGAGAGAAATTTGAAAAAAATAAAAATAAAATAAAAAATTTGTGGGATTGTACTGAAAGGGATTCTTGATTTTAGCCTCAGTAAAATCAAGAATTCTCTTTTATAATTCCTGTAGATTTTGTAACAGTACGATAGCGCTATTATTAAAAAGCTGTGGAAAAGTGATAAGGGAGGAAGAAGATGATGGGTTAGGCTGAAGGATTAGGCTCAGTTCATAGGCTTTTTTGGCCCTTCGGTCTCTGTTTAAAGTGATAATGGAATTTGGAAGCTTGAATGGCAGAGACTTTTGGGATAGAAGAGAGATATTATTGCTGTTACAGAAAAAGGGGAAAGAAGAGCTCTGTTGAAGAAGCTACTTATTATTACTGAAAATAAGTAAAAGCTGTTTTGGAAAAAAAGCTGGAAAAGGAAAAGAAGAAGGAGAAACAGGGTCTGAGTCTGGATCCTCTGAGGAATCCTCATCTTTATCCAAACCAGAATCAGAGCCCGAGCCATAATCAAGCTGTTCGAATCTCGAGAAATGTAGAAGAAAACGACGAAGAGGATAACGATAACCAGTTTCACCACCACCATAGCCACCAGGATGAAGAACAACCACAATCAGTAGCTCCGCCGCCGCCGTCGTCTCATGGCCATCACCAGCAGCAGCAGCAGAGTCTTCAGAACTCGGTAGAATTTTTTCAACAAAATCAGCCGTCGATCTTCGTTAGTTTAGATTCTCGTCACCAATTAGAGGAAATATCAACTCAGCAACAACCACCACCCGAGCAACCGAAGAAGCGTTCGTACCATCCATCGACATCGTCATCGCTGGAGGAACATGCACGATTGCGAGAGAAGATGGGAGAAAATTCTCATCACCACCGCCAAATGTCGTCGTCAAGATTGAGGAACACCGGCGGCGAGATAGTGGAAGTACAAGGCGGCCATATTATCAGGTCCACCGGACGGAAAGATCGCCACAGTAAAGTCTGTACCTCGAAAGGACCAAGGGACCGCCGTGTACGCCTCGCTGCACATACCGCCATTCAGTTCTACGATGTACAGGACCGCCTTGGGTATGACCGGCCAAGCAAGGCGGTGGATTGGTTGATAAAGAAGGCTCAAGGCGCGATTGATGAGCTTGCACAACTGCCCGCCTGGAAGCCAACCGCCGGTTCAACAGCGGATGCAGGGTTCGAGCAAGAAGATGCACACAAACTGTTCGATGAAAATCCCCAGCAACAATCACACCACCAGATGGATGCTGACATCGCAGGGCCTTCGAGTAAAAGGGCAATGACAATGCTGGGAGGTGAAAATGAGCAACAAGGCTTGCATCAAAGAGGCCATGTGAATCAAAACCCTAATTCAAACACCAGCTTTCTTCCCCCATCGTTGGACTCAGACGCCATTGCTGATACTATCAAGTCCTTTTTCCCGATGGGCGCTTCGGCCGAGTCGAGTTCTTCAGCTATGCAGTTTCAGAGCTTTGGAACTTCTGATTTGCTGTCAAGAGCTAATAGCCATAGCCAAGATCTAAGACTCTCATTGCAGTCATTTCAAGATCCAATCATGCTCCACCACCATAACCAGCAACAACCTCAGCAGCATCATCATCAAAACCCCATTCACCACAATGAACAAACCCATGTTCAATCACAACCACCAGTTCTTCTAAGTGGCACCCCATTAGGGTTTGATGGAACTGCTGGCTGGGCTGAGCACCACCAGCAGATGACAGAACTCAGCCGGTTCCAGAGGTTTGCAGCTTGGAATTCCGGTGGTGGAGATACCGGAGCTGGTAGTGGTGGAGCAACGGCAGGATACTTGTTCAATTCTCCATCTTCAATGCCTCAGCCACTATTGCAGCAGCTGTTAGGTCAAAACCAGTTTCTTTCTCAGAGGGGACCCCTTCAGTCCAGTAACTCACCTTCGGTTCGTGCGTGGATGGACCCATCATCCGCCATTTCTGTTGCTTCGGATGATCACAATCAGCAGCAAAATCATCCTGCATTGTTCCCCATTTATCCATCGTCACTCCCTGGCATTGGATTTGCCTCGGGAGTGGGTGGATTCTCTGGGTTCCACATTCCTGCACGAATTCGGGGTGATGAAGAGGAGCATGATGGCTATTCCGACAAGCCATCCTCTGCTTCCTCTGATTCTCGCCATTGAGTTAAGCACACCTCACAAAAAATCCTCCCTTGCAATAGCCAGGTAATATCCTCGACCCTTGTTCTCTTTTTTCATCTTTAACCCTTGTTCTCTTTTTTCATCTTTATCAGTTATTTTTCAGTCCATTTTAGTCAAGAATTGTGATATTTTGTTACATTGAAATGGATTTTCAGGAATTTATCCAGTTTGTTCCTCCTGGTTCCGAACAAGCAAAGGGGAGGTACTTTGGTGAGTTTAATCCGATGGCTAAAGCCGTGGAAAGAAGAATTTTGAGTGCGGTTTCAGGTTTTTCAATCCCGGTTTACTATTCTGCTTAGTTGTTTAATGCTAGTGTTTAGTGTCACGTGTTTACTGCCTGAGTGAGCTAGTAGCTCAACTTTGTTTCAAGCCATTCGATTACTTTCTGTTTTTGTTGGTAGACTTGTTCTGCTGCTACTCTGTTTGTTTTGTTGCTACTCTTTTGATGCATTCCCAGGTAATGAATTTAGGATTTTTAAGGAAGATGTGTTTTTAACATCATTTCTATTTCATTTCGACCAAATGTGGTTATCAAATGGGATGTTGTTTGTCTGTGGTGATGATTCTTATCATAGCTGGTTGTTGCTTTCTTGATTTAATCTATAACCTCTTACTTCATTTCCATTGATTGAAAATGCATTTAAACCTAACTTGATAGAGTGTAGTATGGTTGTATGAATGCATATGGTTCGTTCGCTAATTAAATTTTGCGGTAGTAATGGAAAATGATCACCCATCCACAGTTCGTTGAGTAGATGTTAATATGTCCTTCACCAATAGTGAGCTGACATATGGCACAGTTCGATAGGTAGATGCTGATATGCCCTCCAATGGTGGGTTGACATATGGCAGAAAAATTTTTGAAATTTAGACTGAACAATGTGTTATCTCACTGTTACGGGATTATAGTTGTTAGTCATATCGGTTTGAATTGGATTAGGGTCGTAACTAGGGTTGAGCAGTACATGATTAGGTTAACCCCAAACTCAGAGCTCTTGCTCAAGATTGGTTTGAGAAGGCAAATGGGTGTCTGTTTGAGAATGACTAATGTTTGATTGGTTCCTGAGAGATAGAATGAAGACGCATGTCGAGATGACATAAATGGCCCTCGTTTTCGAAGTAGATGTAGCGGATGATTAATCGAAGTCTGAAAATATTAAAAAAAAAAAATTGAAAAAATAATAATAAGATATCTATGAATGGCGCCAACTGTGAAACTTGGCCATCAGTTAATGGTCCCTACCCTGCAAATCTTCAGTGTATCTTAAAATTTAGTATAGCTGGAAATTGTTAAAACACCTTTCCCAAAAAAAAAAAAACCACAAAGAAAAGCATTTGGCTTATATTGAGATGGTGACAACTGCTTGGTGGTTGTTGATACTTCTTAATGGCTGAAGAGTATCCAACCCAAAAGGTAAAAGAATAATACTCCAGCTCAGTCTTTCAAGTCATTCCTTACACAGCCATAACTCATAACAGAGGCTCTGAGACTAGGAAATTTCTTCAATGCTATATTTAGGGCATTTATAGTGACAGTGGTTAGTCTTGAGAAGAGGGCAAGATCCTCGAATAGCGAAACCCGGTTGAAGTGTCAAAGTGTATGGTTGAGTCGAACCATGTCATATTCTCGTCTGAAAGCTTATCCACTAATCTTCGTTATATTTTGACTGTGTTTTGATCTCAAGTTGTGGTCCATTAGCTATTTATGGACAGCATTAGACAAACGTTGAGAGAAGGTCGATTGGAAATCTTGTTCATGGAGCATGTTTGTCATAGCTTAAAAGTCGAAGAATTGCTTATTTGGGGCTTTGGGCTGAGTCAAACAAGCTCAATGCTCAAGTTTTACTCAATTCGTGTCTAATACTGCATGCAGGTCAAGTACTTGCTTAAAGTTTCTAGAGTGATGAGTTTCCTGCCCGAATTCAATGTGGAAGAACCATGCGGTTTTATACAATGTATGGTTGAACAGCAAAAGATGTTATGTAACTATATGAAAGACAGCACTTTCTTTAAAGGGTGCATAATTGCAAATTAAAAAGAAAAAAAAAAAAGAAAAAAAGAAAAGAGGATTAAATAATAAGTTTTCCCAAACAATCCCCAGTTTTTACATTATTTAAAGGCGACACACCATCTGTTGAATGTATGTACTCGACTGGAATGGTATGCAATATGCATGAAGTCATACCACATTGATCCACATACTAAAGGAAGCTCATTTTCCTCTGGTTCGCCAAACCTTGCTCTTATTGATCATGTGACAAAGCCTTTTTGGAAGGAAAATTTTGGTTAGAAAATGAGAAAGACGAAAATAATGTTTCTTTTAAGCGTAACTGAAACTGAGCGTAAGATAAAATGATTGTTAAATACCGTTTTTCCAAAACAAGTACCAGATATCTTTATTTGAATACTCTCACACCTATTTAGTGGGTCTCAGTTGATTATTCCCATCGCCAAGTGTGCCTATTTAATTTGCATTTCGACCAACAAAAAGCTTGAGCTTCTATGCTCGACGTCAAGGTAATTGAATCCAGGGCTTGATGGAACAGCTTCGTGATTCAAATGTTCAAAGTCTCTGGGTGAAGGATATTACCGTAAACCAAAGCATTTATGACTTGTCTTCACTTATTGGTCATCTGAAATTAAGTTATAATTTGCAATAGAAACATATTCGATGTTGATTCAATAAGAGATTTTGATTTCTCAAGGAAGGACGCTTGTAGAAAAACTTTGTAGTTGAGTTTTCCAACCCAAATCCAAAATGAATAAGTTCTAGTTTAGGGAAACGCAGAAAAAAAGAAAAGAGAATGGTCCCGGCGGGGCTCGAACCCGCGACCTTCGGCTCATAAGACCAACGCTCTAACCAACTGAGCTACGGGACCTTGTGTCTTAAAATTTTGAATGATCTACTAATTATATATCTTCACATAATTTTTCTTAATTAAAGATAAATGTTCGGTAGTTTCAAATTTTGCATTCTAATTGCAACTCTTGTAAAGTTCTTATATATTGAGTAACATTAGACATAGAAACATTGGAATATAGTTAGCATACTGCACAAATGAGGAAACTGACCTTCTCGTCTATGAGTACATGACAAGTGGGAATTTATGAGATTACATGAGAAAGGGGTTAAAAAGGAATTTGAGCAACAAAATCAACATGGATGTAGCAAAAGGCTTGTGCTATCTCCATTAAAATTGATCACCATCGATTGTGTATCAAGATATGAGATAGAGTAGTAGATTGTTGAATTCAAGTTCTGAATCTCAAATTGCAGATCTTGGGCGACTCAAATAGATGGTATCATGGTAGAGCCGCCAAGTGCATTTCGGCAATTGCTAGATCCTAGGGATAGATAGTTCCATGTAAACTTTGTGGTAATCCTAAAATACCCTTAGACTTCCATTGCCATTGACGATGAACTTCTATAGAAGTAATGTTTTTGAGGTGAAAATTAGTAACCTTGAGTTATAATTGCCTACATGGACTTAAAGGGCAAAAAGGGATGGATTTCGTGGACGAATTTGAAGATTTTGGAAAAAGTTGGGACCTAGCTCGACGCAAAAAAAGATGAGGACAAAACTATGTGAAAGTCAAAGGTTGGGTGGCCTAAAGTTAAATTTGTCTGAGCTTCTACTTTTATAAGTTTGAACTTGTATATTTGAGAATTTCTCAGTTATGTATTGTATGTGAAAAAGTGTGTTCAATAACAGCTAGTGAGAAATCAATTGGTAAGAGTAATAATAATACAATAATAAAAGTCTAAAAAGAGAGCATTCTTGTACTCATTACATTTAGAAATGCTCTTTCAAATACCTAAAATGCTTTTTATACTTGCATAATCTCTTTATTATGCTTGTTCAATAACATTTGATTAGGTGAAAAAGGTTAGAAAATATAATAAAAAATATTAAAAAATCAATTTCAAGTAGAAAAAAATTGATTATTACTAAGAATATGTGGCTGGAAATAAGTATTAGTAAATTTTATTTTCCCTAAAGTTTTATAAACCAAACACTTATTTATATTTTTAAGGAAATTGTAGCTAATTCTAAACGAGAGATGTCTATAGACCTAATTCGTAAATAATATTACTTATTTGTTGATTGTCAATGAGAGGACAAACTTTGTTGAATAGTATTATTCAAAAGTGAGTTTACCCTTACTCAAAAAAAAAAAAAAAGTGAGTTTACCCAATTATCGATGATTTGACATTTTTTTTATTTACTAACAATTGAAATAACAAATAAGTTATATAGGACTGTTGCATCATCCATGAGACTCGTTATTCTTTGAAACAATTATAATTGCTGAATTTTAATAACACAAACATGCCGTAAGAGAATCTTGTGGATGGTCAGATAGATGTTTTTATTGCGTAATAATTTGTGTCTCTTTTACATATAGAAATACCGTTGAATGTTAACGGCAAAAGACGTGGTGTCACGGTTGCTCCACCGTCCTTGCGGCGAAGTTGTGGCTGCCCTCTATGAGAAAAAATCTTTGTTTTCTTTCGGTATGGTATCGGGTATTTGTGGGCCCATTTTGAAAGGCAAAATCCATAGGCATTATATTTCAAGATTTGATGATGCAATATGCTCATCTTCGTGATCTCCCCACTTTCTTTTCTTTTTTCGTGAATGACTGTGTTTTGTATGTTGTTGACTAGAAAAAAATGTTATTTGCACAGTGATCGACATCGTGGTTGATATGAATATAATGTCTTAAAACTTTATATGAAGTGAGAGAATTTGACTTTTTCAAAATTTTGATAAATTTGTGTCAATTGCTCGGAATATATTTTAATACTCTTCGACACACATGAGACCAGATTATAGTTAAGTGACACCGCATGAACCGCAACTTTATTCTTCCGCCTTCCATTATGTTGTTGTAGCTGTTGAAGTTTAAAATTTTCGCAGATCGAAATGTGCGAGGCAAGAGTGTTTTACCGGACGGTTCAATAATTTTTATGTCTAAGTAGTTTATGTTGATTGATTATAGTAGATATTTTTTTTAAGGATAAAAAATGCTTTCGTTCAATGGACTATCCCAACTTGCTATATTTTACAATTTTTCATTTTGTGGATTAATTGTTTACAATCGATAATATGCAATAACATAGTATTACCTGACTTGGCATTACGCCTCACGTAGATATAAGGTTCGCCAACCAGAAAGTTAAAAGATAGAGAATAATATTTTTCATACATGATTATTATTAATTAAGATACATAGATTACACTTGCACGATTTAATTAACTCGACATCCTCCAATGTCAATCTATCACGTGTCTTTGGGATGGTTTATAGCCGTAATTATTAGTCGGTAGAAAATTTTTCTGGACTTTTCTGGCCAATTGGGATGGTTTATATGGCCAAATCTCGTCCCTAGCTTGGCAAAATACACTCAAGACCCTTCCTAAACACCTCTAAGCATTTCCAAACTTGATTTGATAATTTCTCTATCAATATTCATTATATTTCTTCATTTTGGCACTAAAGAAGAAGAGGAAAGGAAGAAGGAGAGAAAGAAGAAGTGACCAAAGTCTTTGTGCTTACTTTTCTTCTATGTACAGGTGGATAATAGATGTATTAATTATCCAAGAATGTAAGTATATGTATGTATGTGAATTGTTTTCAAGTATATGATTGTTAATCAAATTTTCTATGTTTGGAACCTTAATATGGATTACATAATATATTTAGATGATTATATAATGATGAATGTAACGAGTTCATGATTAGAATAGAATGCCTACACATTGTAAGACTTGGAATTGTGTTATAAATCCTTTATATGATATCAAGGCTTGAAAGTGGATGTTTGCACAAGTATGACATGAAGAAATGTGAGTGTGATGTTGCTTATCATGTGTTTACATATACATAAAGGTAATAGTTGGCCATTGGGGGCTTTAAATCTCATAACCGGGAATTTAATTCGAATGAGAAATGAGGCTTGGCCAAATATAAATTGTTATACGTTAATGCTATTGTAAGCATATAATTTGCAACTGGGCCCAATTTTATGATTGTGACATGCATTGCACCTGCATCTATTCCCAATGAGTCTTTATGACTCATTATATTCCTTTTCATCTGTTTTAAATGATACAGGACGTGGTAAGAATGTGGGAGATGACGGAGAATCATCCAGTAACTGATGCGTGAGGAGGTGTATATGTGGGAAACGAAGAAGGTAAAAACCATGTATAAATGTTTTGTACTTGAACCAAATCCACTCGATTATTATGTATATGTTAAATGTTGCAAGTTCATGAAATAATTTCTTATGATCAGTCATGATTTAAAAATGAACTCGTGGACTTGGTAATGTTATTAAAGTGTGACTCCTGCTCTAGCCACATTTTATAGAAAGGTGATCTAAAAACTAGCAAGTGCTCACCACATGATCCATAAGTTGCCATGCTAAGTATGCGTTAGACGATGTATTATAACAATGGATTGAGGTACTAGACGGGACGTCACAAGGGAATTGCGTTTTAAATTTCCCAACAATAATTGTTTTTGCACAATTAAATTTTTACTTATAAGTAGACCCAAACATGCCCTCATCACGAAAATGATGTGGAGGAACGCCGAAAGAAGATTGGAAAAGACTTTTTCAATGTTGAAATACATGCAGTAAGATTAATGATCCATATCATGCGTTGTTTTCCAGATGGTGCAACAATCAATCAAAATCACATCCCATGAAACTTCTTTAAGAACATTCATAGTGTAGAATCGTCTCCGCTTTTAGTCATTACTTAAACACTTTCCACGAGTCGATCATTGCTTTGATTCCAAGTGTCATGTAGTTGTAGTTTTTGCAAGTGACGTACGACCTCAACGGCTTCCAAATTCTGTCCTTCACGATGATCAGCAAAGCAAGAATAGGTTTTAGTGAATGTGATCAAATGTTTGAGAGCTTTATTGCTTGGGAGCTTCTTGAATGTTACAGATGAATAACAAGAACCTTATTTATAGGGAAAATGCTAGACTACCATAATAAATGTCATAATGGTTGACATAATGGTAGTTGGCATATTTAATAACCGTCCATCTAAAAGTGATGGAATGGTTGAAATTGTAGGATCATGCCACATATACATTATGTCAATTATTATGGCATCTATTATGGTATTATAGCATGGTCCAATTTATAGTTCCACCTTACTTGAAATAGACGTCGGTGATCAATTCGATTTAACGATCTACAATCCTCATCTAGAATTTTCTACAAGAATATTTAAGATATTTACAAGCGATGATTCTCAATAAGTTAGCGCGTACTAGTGTATGTGTAAAAATAACTTTTGATGGATTTTGATGTGATTTGTGTAGTACGGGTAGGTTCCACGAGATAGAGAATGAATGGAGTTGAACATAATATGTAAAAATATGTAAAAATTTATTAAAATCTATAGGCTAACACACGCTTGGTATTTTCTCATAGAAATTTCTAGTATTTATCCTAGAAGATTCTAGCAAAAGATTAAACAAACGCAACTCTAGAATCTTTCGTATGGTCATGACACTTGCACAATGTAATGAGTTCAACATCATCCAATACCCATCTGACATGTATGCAATAAAATACGACCATGTCAGCATTACTGTAATTTTAAAAAAAAATACTTAGTTGTTTGGTACAAAATACACATACTCCTTCCATCCTATAAAGATAGGTTTAGTTTAACTTTCACACGGATTAAGAAAAGTATAATTAATATTATTTAAAAAGTAAAATTTAATTATATTTTTTCAAATATGCCTTTATATTAAATGATGATAATGTATTTTCATTAATATTAATGCATATTAAATAATTGCATAATATGAAAAATAAAAAAATTAAATACTTATAAATAAATAGTGGATTATGTTTTGGGACATATGAAAAAGGAGAATAGGCTTAGGGCATCTCCAATGTAATATGCATGTCTTGGGTGATGTGGAGGATAAATGTAGAAAGAAGATAATTCTTTTAATTGAAGAGGAATGAAAATGAGCGTAGGGGAAAACAAAAGGGAAAAAAGGGGGAAAAACGAGAGAAATAGAAATAAATTAAAAAATAATAATAAAATATAATATTAGAAAATGTATAGATGGATATTTAATTTTGGACTTAGCACGGGAAGCGGAGAAAAAAAGTAAGGACAAAGTAGGATAAATGAAATAAAAGTAATTTTAAAAAAGTGAAAAATAAAAATAAAATAAAAAATGCATGGGAGCCACAAAAACTTGCCCCCTCTCTCTCCACTTCTAGACATTTTCTAGATATTGAAGATTGGAGATGCTCTTATCTTTGCAGGATGGAGGAAGTAGCATTAATAATTATTTGCTACTCTTGTCTCGTAAATATATTTTATTTTCATTTTCACAAAGATTAAGGAAAATATAATTAATAGTATTGAAAAAGTAAAATTTAAAATTATTTTTCTAATATACTCTTTTATTTATTAGATGCTTTATTTTAACTAATTTATTTTGGTGATAGTAATGTATATTAAATGATGGTATATAAGACGACTAATATTTTAACTATGTCTTTAAATAGAATGTAATCTATATTTTGGGACAAAAAAAATAAATTATATTTTTGAGATGGAGGTAGTAATTATTTTTGCACAATTATATTTTTAGTTTTTACTCTTCAAGGAAGCCCTACCTTCCTATGCCAACACTACCAGCTTTCTTAAACTGCCCGCAAGACTCAACCCCCGCCTACTACAATTAGAAGGGCTTGTGAGTGCTGGCATATTGACAGCGCTCGGCACATAAAATTCTCACTTCGAGGAATGCTGGAAGAATGCTTTTTCGATGGTGAAATACATGCACAAGGATGAGTGGGCCCCAAATTTTCAAAAAGCTGCAAAACCCAACGAAAACAGCATTCCATGAAGTGGACGATCCTTGTTGTCTGTCACATTTCGCTACTTTAGGAGAAACCTCATCAATCTTTCTTTCCTAAGCAAAATTCAAATGCCTAAAATGGAGAGAGAGTCGGTCTAGAAGCGAAAGGTTTGGAGCGAAAATTTGGGCGTAAAATTAGATTTTATTAGTGAAGGGTCAAACCATTCAAATCGGTTGCTTTGGATTCGCATTCAATAATTTTTATGATTTTTTTCGTAATTTAGTACATAAATGATCTCATCTGTCGCTCAGACAATTTTTTCTAACAACAAGGTTTCAGAAAAATCCGATGCTCTCAGATTCTCTCCCATTTATTTCTCTCTTTAATGGCATTTTCCATTTTTCTTTTTTGGGGGGTTTTCTTTAACAATTTTCGCTAGATTATGATTCTGGCGATTTTAAGTCAAGATTTCTGTATAATCTACTGAATTGATATTTAGTTGTTTAAATCCTTTAATAGATTTTTCGAATTGGGTTCATTTCAAAACCCTCAGATTTTGTATTTTTCCAGATTTTGGGTATCTCAAGAATATGGTAGAAGATACGGTGGATAGTTTGCCATATATAATACCCCATTTGTGCTATCCTTTAAATCCCAAGATTTACTGTTAAACTTTGATGGCCGAGAGAGAAAATGGAGAACATCCAGAGGAGCGGTTATACTAGCAGTGGTGGTGGTGGTGCCGCTGGTGGAGCTGGTGGTAGTAACAGTTGTGGTAGATCCAAAAAGGTGAAGCAAAGAAAAGTCCCACAGAGGGGATTAGGTGTGGCTCAACTTGAGAAGATTAGACTAGAAGAACAGCAAAAGAAAGATGCAGCTTTACAAGCAGCTAATCTTCTGGCCAAATCCATTATTTCACCATCATCAAACTCAATCCCATTAGCCCCAACTTCACCAAATGATCTTCCTTCACGTAATTCTTCCTCCAATCTTGCGCAATCTATCCCAAATGTTGAATTCTTGAATCCCAATTCAGTTCAATTCTCAAAGCCATTGCATGTAGATGGAGGAGAAGTGGGCTTGGCTTGGCCTAGATTAAGGAATGGCGAGTTAAATTTTGAAGGTAGTGATCTTCGAGGTTTCACAATTAGGCCTCATATGAATTTTCTGTATGAGACAAACCCCAACACTACTGGGTTTTTGCCTCTTCATCATTTTCAGCCGCCCCCTCGTTCATCAATGGTTAGTTGAATTTGAATGCTCCATTGGTTGATTTGATCGGTTTAAGCAAGTATATGAGATGTTTGTGGCTCTGTGTTGATGAAAATTCTTGATTTGCAGGTGAATGCCTCTACTGGGATTTCACCATCATCATCTCTGCTAAATTTTCAGACAGAGCCCCCTTCAAACCAAAGTTATCTAGGAAGCAATTACAGACTATTTTGGCCCGAGGAGGAGAAGGTATACTGATTAAGATGACCCATTGTTTTTCTTCGTGTTTGCAAATGAAATCTAGCTTAATGTGGTTAGTTCTTACTAGAGATGGTTTTGTTTTAGCTAATTGGAGTATGAAAATTGCCACATTTTGTGAAGTTTGTAGTTAAACTAGTTGGTTTTCGTTGTTCTTAGTGGGATGAAAGTTAACTTGGCTGTGATTGAAATGTAGATGGTTGGCATAAAGAGGTCATATCCCTTCTCTATGGAAACTCCAACTCCTCCTGCCCCTTCTTTCCAGGGCAAATTACATCCTGCCCATCTAACGACCATCTCGGGGTCAGACGAGTCTGGTTCGTGTAGCAATGGATGCACCATTCAAATGGAACCAAGTGTAAAAAAATACAGCAGGTTTCCTTCAACATCAAGTACCCTCATCTAAGTCCCCACATGTACGCAGTTATGCTAATGGTGTTTTTTTAATGACTTTTTCAGAGAGGGCCCTTCGACCTCGAAGCCAAGGCCTCAAAGAAATGCAAGTGAAATAACTGCAGAAAATCGAGTGCTAAATGGGGATTTTCTCACGTTGGCTCCTCCTGTGGCTACATCCACTTCGTCTCCTCTTGGCTCAAAGCATAAGCATGCATTTGCTTATCCAGGCCTGCATGGGCAAGAATTGTCTGATCTCGATTACGCTCATTGTCAGGTGAGTAACAAACTTGTACTATGCAATTAAAGTCAAACTTTTCTTCCTCGGCCTTCGTTTTTGCTTACCGTCTTTTTCTTTTTTCAACATCCGTGTAATTGCTAGGAAAGCGGTAAAGACGGACAACAAAGGTCAATTCAACAACCGGTTTTCACCTTTTTCCGGTCCAAGGTACAACTTGGACAAGGAACAACAACCTATGCTGACAATGGCAATGGCGAAAAACATGAAACGATTGATCTCAATCTAAAGCTATAGAAACTGGGTCAAGACTTACAGGTAATCTTACCCGTACAAGTGTAAAGGGTTTGTACAAGGTCGCCATTAAACAGCTAGTGTTTCTTCATTTTTAAGTTTTCGCGTATATAGATTTGTAATATTGGAGATGGATCTGTAAGATTCAGCTTGAAATGATGAAATGCTGGCTTTAATAGGAAAGAGAGAGAGAGAGCAAATGAAGAGTAAATTTTGTTTGTTTGAAGCTTTATGTATAAGCAATTTGGTGGTGGCTTGTACCAAACCTTTTGATGATTTCAGTTTCATTTGCTTGGTTGGTAGTATTGGCAACAAACTAGCATGTGACTTGTGTACATTTGATTATGATTTTGTCTTGTCTTTGCTTCAAATGTGGCCTTAAATTTTCCATTTATGCATGTGGCTTTCTTTGCTCATGAGACATTGTTGTCACATCATTGGTGGAAACTATATTATGTATGACTAGAGGTACCTTATTATCGCCTAGAGTGTATGGTAAGTGGTTTATAAACTAGGTAAACAAGTGCTCAGTGGATTTATGAACATATGTATGGAACAAAGTAGCTCAAGAAACAATTTTTTGTTTATGAACGAATTGTGAAACACTCTACTATGTTTAGAGAAGATGATGGTGATGGACGAATATGTGATATGGATATGGATATTATAAACTTCAATATTACTTAACGTTGAAACTTACTGCTGAAAAATGGAGGTCAATATTGTGCAATTACCGAATTGCCCCTCCTATTTTGGGTATTAGTTCGAAACCCAGTTGGAACTTGGAGGAGGTAAACCGTAAACCAACCGAAACTGACCAAAATACAATTATTGGATGGATATTACCTATTTCAGAGAAGATAGAGTCTTTGTCGTCTATATTTGAAAGTTTGGGACTGAAGTATAAATGATTTGAAAGATTGGAGACTATTTGCATAATTTACCAAAGTCGAAATCGAGGGATCGCGAAGAGTTATCCTATGATTCCTATCTCCTCATCTCTTCAATATCTGCGACGGCTTTTGCTCAGAGCTTCTCATAGCACCAAAACAATGGCGACTTCCCTAATCTCCTCCGCATCCACAGTTCCCAAATTACCTCACAATTACTCTCAATCGTCTTCCCATTCATCAGTCTCAATTTCTAGCAGAGCTCAGTGTTTCCTCAGAACGAAACCTCCTCAGTCTCTGCACTACACCAGGCCAAGAGCAATGATGGTTAAAGCCGGATTTGACATCTCATTATTCGAACGAGGAATTCCAGACAATGAAGATGGGGATTTCTCCTTATTTGGACGAAATGGTTTGGACGACGACGACGATGGAACGCTGCCTAACATACCCGGGTCGGGTTTCCTATCGGGTTTCCCTCCAATAAAGGACAAAGAGGATCCGCCGTGTCCACCGGGCCTCCGCAAGTACCGGACGTTGGTGGCGCTAAGGCCCGACATGTCTGAGGAGGAACGCCTCGCCTTTACCCAGGAGTATGAGGAGGTATAGTTCCTATTTATGAACTGAAATTAGCAATTATAGATCTCGAATTGAAGTAATGGATTGGGAATTGGGATATTTAATGAAAATGTTGAATACATTATGAAATTTAGGAATTGAATTGTACAGGGAACTGTTGGGTGCGTATATTTGAGCTATTCAAGTTTCATGGATTGGGGCAGTATGAACTCAGTGTTTAGTGTTGCAGATAAAGGAATACAAAATAGACTTTAAGACCGCGTTTTGCTTAGGCTAAAGTAAACGTAAGTTTACTTAAAATTAACTTTTAAAAGCTTAGTTCACGGTTATCTGCTGGCTTAGCCAAACATGCTCTAAGCTAGTTGTTTCCTGGATTGGGTCTGGTATTGTTGAAGAATTCAGTGTTCAGCAGTACATTAAAGGGGCTGAAAGGAAAAAATAAACAAAGATTTAAACTGAGCATTGAGTTTAAACATGATTTGGAGGTTCAAGTTACTGTAATTTCATGATTTGGTTCGTGAAAAATAAAGGAAACCTTACTGTTGGAGAGATCGGTGACAATGTACCTGAGAGTGTAAAATGGTCTATCAAACTATGAAGCAGCATTTCTTCTTTATGTCTTATTTACTGTGAATGCTGATAATGGGTTGTCAAAAGAGTGAACTAGCTTAGCTTAGCTATGTTGTTGAGGTAAGGCTGTGATGTCTGCGTCACTTATATCTGAGGCATGGAGAACCTAAAACTAGGACTAACTGAATTTCTTGAAGAAGAAAACTTAAGGCATTGAGTTTGGTTGATCTCCTCCGAGCTAGGTCGATGTTATTTTATGAAAATGTAGCTTTGATGCTGCTAATGGCTGGTGACATGGATATAATTAGTTCTTTCGCCTTTGATTTCTTATGTATCATAAGGCTGCATGAGGACTTTTGAGTAAAACTAGGATTTTCATTTTGGACATGTTACTAGCAGTTACTGCTAAATAAAGAATAAAAGAGTAATGACTTTTTTAGGATACCATCTCTATGCTTTTCCCTTTCTCAATGCCTTTCTTTAGATAAAGACTCCATTTTTAACTCTTTTTAGGCGCATACAAATTAAAGAAAATGGGGCAGTTGGAGTTCTGTTGATAAGTTGAGAACGAGCAAACACTAAAATGGTTTTTATATGCCAGTTGAAACAAGGATAATTTTCTCTGCAATTATTGGGACCATATTTGTCCAAAGATGAGTTTTGGTTTTTGTAGATTGATTTTGCTTTTGTTTTTTTTTCCTTTTTGCCTCATCAAATATGTTGTTGCAGTTGCTTGTTGCTGGTGGTGCCATGTATGTAGACGTGTTCAACAGAGGGGTGATTCCGCTTGCCTACGAGATCAGAAAAAAGAACAGAAAAGGAGAAACTAACATTTACCTAGACGGTATCTACCTTCTATTCACCTACTTCACCAAACCCGAATCCATGGGCATTCTTACGGAAACATTACAAGCAGATTTCAATGTTATTCGATCAGGCAGTTTTAAGCACAAGAAGAGGAGGGTGTATTAGAAGCTATATCTTCCATCCCGGGTTTTACTGGATTTACTTGGTCAGAGTCCTCAGTTATTGTGAGATTTAGACGTAAATTGTATTACTGTTTGTTCATTAGAGCAGTAAAATTGGTCTTGGTCAGGCAGGTGACTGATGAAGTCGAATTTGAATCACGGAGAAGGGGCAAAAGAATCAACCAGTGCGTTGTAGGTTCATCCTTATTCATTTCTCTTGTAAAACCATATTGGATAACTATCGAGAGTAACCCTTTCAATGATAGTTTCAGTGTAATTGTTTTTTCCACAATATTGTTCTTAGTGATGAGTAATACTATTTGTAAACATTATTTGGTCATCATCAGCGGGGTGGTATTAATTAATTTCCCATTTTAAAGAGATTGAAAATGAGTCATGCTAAAGTTATAACTCAATTATCTGGACACATTTGGCTGTGGAGGTAAAGTTTCATTGCTTCTGTTGTGTTAGCAAATGGGTTTATTTTCATCAATACCAAAAGTTCGGTGCCAGTGTTAATGTGCTAGCCCCAACTATTCAAACTTGTCCCAGTATCGCTGTGTTACTCGTGTTAGCACAACTGCTAACAAGGAGAGAATAATGGGGAGGCGTAACTCACCAACTCTTCCCATCCGCTAGTGTGTTAGATTATAATTTTTACATCTGCTAATATAAATATAGACGTCAAATAAATATTGCCATTAGTACTAGTGCAAACAAATGCAAAATCATTTCTATAATCAAACATAGTCAACAACAGTCGCATAGATGTTAAAATACGTACTGTTATTAGTACAAAGAGCCAATAAAATGCGGGGTGTCACATTCATCAACACTTACACCTATGAGTCATAACAACATTAAGACAACTTGGAGGGATTCGCCTTCAATAGTGTACCTCGAATCATATATCTGAAATAGGAAGAGTCTGGGGAAGATGGTCATCAAGCTGCCCAATCTATGACCAACCAAAGACATGGTCAAGAACATAAACGAGTGCCAGAGAAAATGGATAGAGGAAGAAAGCTAAAAATGAAGTCCACAAGGGTAAAGTCGTGTGAATGCTGGCAAAAACTCCCATCACAATGCACACGATCAATATAACTAAAACTTCAGACGAGAAGTTCCACTCCAACCCTCTTATATAAACGAGCGACAAGAAGACCGTTAGGCACAAGGTATTGTTCATAGTTACTGCTCCATATAACTGCAACAAGAGAGGTCAAGTATTAAACAAATGATTTTCAACACTCATGGTTACTATATAAAGATTAAAGAATATGCAAGAATTGAGAAGGCAGCAAACCTCTGAAAATGTCAACGAAGCAGATCTTAATTTTTTTCGGCTGGCAAATATGATTGCCGAAACTGCCTCACTGGAATTGGTAGCCAATGGGAGAGCGATAAATGAGATGAAGAACGTAGGAATGCTTGTGGCACTTGAGAAATTATCAACAGCATCTACAAGGGGATCAGCAAATACAGCTGCAATTATAGTTCCCAGCAGCAATAACAAACCGGCTTTTATTGAGGTTGATCTGGGATTCTCAACGCCCTCAACAATCTCATCACTTTGTTCACCTAAACTTTGGTCACCTAACAAAGCGTGTTCCCTCCTCGTTTGCTGTTGCAAGATTCCCATGATCACAATCTTAGAGCTTAAAGAAAATTTTGAAAAAGAATATGAAAAGGCATATTAATAAAATTGATGGTTGCTTTATTCTTCTTTATTTTTTAATTTATTTTTAATTTTATTGGTTGATGGTTGAAATGATTTTGGGACGAACCTCTTGGAAATTATCCAAATACTTGATTGTATCAGGACCAGCGTGCTTTATAACTTTGGCATTCCTGGCCTCATCAAGCCATTTTTGAATTCCATCCATGAACTCGGGGAAATCAACTTGAGAGTCAAGAGTTTTATCAAAATCCTTAATTACTTTATCAACGGCATCACTTGCATCCAAACTAATCTCATTGAACTGGATTCCCACAATTAACGCTCTTAATTCACTTCGTGAAAGGTACCCATCTCCATTTTCATCAATTGCCTTAAACAGCCTGTAATATTAGAGTACAGATGTCAACAAACAAACCAAAAGTAAAAGATATAACTAATGCTCGATATTGATGACTTGATGTAGACAACAAAAAACTTACTTCTTCAACACTTCTTCATTAGGCTTGCCATCATCAGTTGAAAGCCTTCCCAAAGCACGTTTTTTCAAATGCTTCAAGATTCCTGATATGACATGCTTATGCTTTGCAAAAGCAAGCCGTCTCCTCTGTACCCAGGGTTGAAAAACCTGCAAAAATTGTTTGAAAGAAATGAAGGTAATAAGAAATTTCCTGAAAACTATATAAAATTTCCCAATATTATTATGAGAAATTTGTCTCAATATATTCCTGACACACCACCACGAAGTTGGATACCACAAACCTTGATACCACAATCTAAAGAAGCTTCTGATTTTCAACTGAATTGCAATTTTAGAATATAAAATTGAAATGTTCAAATACCTGGTAAAGGCAATAAGAGACCAGAAATGAGAAAGAAATAATAAGACCAATCAGGACAGCCAAATGTCTTCCAGAATTTGAATGAAGAATTTGCGGTAATTGGACAATTATAAATGGTATCACACTTATAGCCATCATAATGGCAGCATAACTTGTCCAGATATCAGTACAAACACCAGAACCTGCATGAACCAGTAAACTGTAAGGTACACCTTAATAATAATAATAATAATAATAATAATAATAATAATAATATAATAATAATAATAAAAGAAAAAAGGAACCTTCCCAAGCTCATTTGTACCAATCAATAGGAATGAATGGCTGGCTACTAGAAGAGGAAATAAATCTAATGAAAAATGTCGATCTGAACAACGCTAATCATGTCTTCCATTATAATTGGGGGCTGTTGGATTTCCATTATAATTGGGGACTGTTGGCCCCTGCTTGAAATGGGAAAGATGTAGAATCACATAAGGATTCTAGAATAGAAATCAATAAGGGTTGTAGTATGAAACACAACAAGATGATGAAGGTGTGATCAGGAAAAAATAGATAGATATTAAGATACAAAAAGGAAAACGTGATGAGGGAAAGGAGAATGTCAAAGTTACTCAAATAAACCTCTGAGCTTGTAATGCAAAAATGACAGGGAACAACGTTAAAGCACTTGGAATTATGATTACCTCCTCCCTCAAAAAGAACAATCTCCCCCTCCCAGTAACGTTGGCAGAAATAACAAATTAAGGCTTGTGATAACTCAACCCTTCAGTGCACTAAGAAAACAACTCATTGGCATGTGCCACATTTTCCAGCAGTATCATGTAAACTTTACAACCTCGTGCCCGACAATAATTTATTTATAACATATTTGGGGATCATATACGTTATTAAAGGAGATTTATGTACTTAATTCAATCACACCCCATGCACGTCTGCAGTTTTAGCGTTCAGGCAGAAATAAACTTCAAAATGAATGAAACAATTACTTCAAAATGAATGAAACAATTCATAGCGAAAAAATTAAAAAAAAAAAAAAAAAAAACTGATACTGACAAGCAAGAAAGATGCATACAATACATAACAAGACAAGAAACATAAAGCACATGACATAGGAAATGAGCATATATACAAACCAGTTAAACTGAAGTCTCTTGTATCTTGTGAGTCTATGGAAATATAGTTCTGAATATCGCACTTCCCAACAACAACACAGGTGCCCCATATAACAGTAAGAAGCATGACGGTTGACCCAGCAAGTAGACCCATTCCAACTGAGACCTGGGTTTGAGCAGTTTCTTTACTTCCCGATATCCCAGAGACTGAAAACATGACATCGTAACCAATAAGCATTTATAGCACTTTTGCGGAAACATGTGGTGATGGACAGGTGATGGGTGCAAAATTTGGGAAAAAAGAACGGAAAAAAATATATGAACTGTCGACATCAATAAATTATATAGTGTGTATATATATATATATATATATATATATATATATAATGGATTGTGAGTTGTAAATTCTAAGAACCAGAACGAGGGAAGAAAAAGGTAAGTTGTAAATAAAGAGAGGGATCGGAAATGCTGGACTCTGAGTAAGAGAATGTCGCGCTGAGGTTGCAAATCGGATTTAAAGTGTTATTGTCGAGGAGTTAGAGGGACACTTTTAACATCTTTAACCATATAATATTTTAGGATCATCCTTCACGATTTACAACTTAATACACAAGTTCATAACAGCAAGCATAAAAGAGAGTATATCAGATTTGAAACACAGAAATAAACACTGTGTATATTCAGAGTTTCAACATGAAAATTTCAGAACTCCTCGTGAAAATATTATAACAACGTGGAACTTTAATTTTGCAAATATCCTGATCTAATTTAGCACATCATACAATTTATGTATCCTAATCTAACAGTATATCAAATTGGAAAATGTCCTAAATCTTCCTTCTGTGCCTTATCAAGTGGTTCCCAGTGGAACTGATTATTGGTTGGGCGGTTAGAGACTAATAAAGAAGAAGAAAAAGAAGAAGAAGAAGTCAAAGTCAAATAATTAATTTTATACAATAATTAACACAAAATAAGAAATTCAGAAATTCAGAGAACGGTGAATGCTCGATCAAACAGTGAAAAACGGTTAATTAGTACCGAATATAAGCATAGCGTCAGGAAGCGCTCCGAGAATAGGGAGAAAAAGGCCACCAATAAGTCCAGGACCTAGAATCTCAAGCAAAAGCTCACTACCAGACGAGAGATAAGTAGCGGCTTGGTACATCAAGAAACCATAGACCATAATTAGGAACAAATTTCCCAGCGCCGTCGAGGTGCACGGCATGAATCCGTACGTCTGTTCACAGGTCTCCTCCGCCGCGTAGAGCCGGAGGAAGGTAGGCAACTTGGCGGCGCGTGCATTAACCCCATCGGAGACAAGATCTGGACTGTCGGAGATGAAGCGACCGTAGCTGAATCCACAGAGGATAAGGAAGAAGATGAGAGTGAATATTGGATTCGGCTTCGGCTTGGATCGGCGAGCCATGGCTTCAGGAGTGGAGTAATCAGTGGACTCTCGGATAAAAAAGGTCTAATATCTATAGATACATATATAAATAATATTATCTATAGATATATTTCTTCTGTATCTACATATATGTGTGAAGAACTGCGTGTCTAAGTGCGTGTTAATGGATGAAAGAGCGTGTGTAAGACGTGTATGGTATTCCCCCTTTAAAATTAGAATGAAAGAACGTCAGAAATTAGAATGGTGGGGGACAAGAAACTTTAAAATATTGTGTTATTCCCCCTTGTAGAATCTAATATTTCGGATCTGGTCCCATGCTTTTCACATTCTTTTCTATTGAAGGAATTTACTATTTTAGCATACTTTATTTTGAATTATTTTGACATGAACTAAAGGTGTGTTTGTTTGCAATACATAGAAAAAGAAATTTCGGAAAATCAATTATATGAAAGTAGGAAAATATTTTCTTATCACCCCATAAGAAAAGCATTACATATAATTTAAAAGAAATGTGCTTTAAATAGTTGTACCTAAAACAAGGTTTGCTTGAAAAAATTTTCTATCAAATACCACATCAGAAAAATTTACATATAAAATATACATCTTACATGCAAAACTAATCAATCAAACACGCCCTAAGCCTTTGTGCCCATTCATAACCCTTTTCACATGGGCTTGATTTAATTCAATTGGACCAAGAAGGATATATAATTACAAATAAACTTTTTATGGGATTGCAGGTAAATTAACAATCATGATAAATTAACTTTGGATAGTTTACATTTAGATATTTTCATACATTTATGTCATATTATCATTTTCAATATGTATTTACTTTTTACTGTTTTGGTACACGTCGCAAGTTTTGTTTATAGGATATATATATTATGTAAAAGCAAATGAAACATTTGAGATAAAAATTCATGGAGAAATATCCTCAATTGAGATCTTCATTGACAAAATCCAATCCAAAAATCTCATGATTGATTGAAAACTTATAGTGGGGATTTTGGTCATAAAATCCAAGAGATCTCCTATAATTGATCCAAGATCCAGTTTTTATCATTGATTGAAAACTTGTAGTTGGGATTTTGGTCATAAAATCCAAGAGATCTCGTATAATTGAACAAAGATGGAGTTTTTATAACTATTCGAACTTTTCTGTAATTGTATTTATAAGAAAGATTATTTTGTTTAGAATTAATATATATATATATATATATATATATTTGTTTCTTCAAATATAGAAAATACATTATTCCAATGTTATATTTAAAATATAATATAATTTTCTCTTTAGAGGATATGTATTGGTTGATGAATTTTATTCTTTCCTATCTAAGTAATAAACTTAGGGTATGTTTTTCATAGATTTAATAATCCCATTGAATCTAAAACACTTTTTTCAACCATTATTTTCATTGATTTGATTGTTTTTAAAAAATTTTTATGCAATTTTTCTCCACTTTTCATCAAATATTCAAATCACTTTAATTTCACTCATAAATTTAATCTCTATAGACCCATGTGAAAATTTCTCCTCCCTGCGAGGGGGAGGAGAACCTGGCTAGTGGGGCCCCTCACCAATCACAGCCCCCTTACATGCAATGGGGGCCAAGGGGGGGATGTGAGTTAATTCGTCTCCGCGCCCATCCTCGCACAGGGAGGAGAACATGGCCGATAAATGCTAATTGATTGTTAACAATAATAGTAATAATCGTGGCTATTTGTACTACGTGCGAACATAAGCAGAGTTGGAATTGGATCTTGTAATATGTTAGGGATTAAAATAAAATAAATCAAAACATGAGGGCCATGAAACAACTACTTGGCCGTTGTCATCATTTAACTAACGGTCTGGTCATTTGGATTTGGATGGGGTCAATCATCATACCATAGTGCTTTAGTACTTCCAAAAAATCATAGTGCGTTGCTAGTTAGTTGGTGAAGTCGGCCGAACGCAAGATGTTGGAAAAGTAACCCTATTGTCCCAATATGCGACATCAAATGATTGGATGCATTAAACTCAATTTAAGATAATACTACTCCTTCTGTCTCACAAAGATACTAATATAATTTACTATTTCCTCCGTCCTATAAGGAATTAATATTTATTGTTGGAAAAAATAATATCCAATAATATTTTCTAATATATCCTTTAATTTCTTAATTATTTCACTTTAATAATTATAATTTATTGATAACAATGCACATTTAATATGTGTATATTATGGAACTTAATATTTTAATTCTTCTTTTTAAAGAAAGTGGCATATTTTTGTGGGACGGACGAAAATAGACTATAAGGCTATCTTTTTTGGACGGAGGGAGTATTTCTTTTTTATCCATCCCAAAATAATAATTTATTTTTTCATTAATGTGTATTATAATCAACAAATAATAAGTAATAAAATTAAATAATAATTAAATATTCCCTTTATCCCATTAAAATAGGCACCCACTATTTTTCAAACATATTAAGAAAACATCTTAAATATTATTGAAATTATAAAATATTTTTATATTGTTCATATTTTACCATTGCATTAATTGACAAAAAAGTAGTGTGAACATTATTAATATTTTTTAAAGATAGAATGGCTAGTTGATTTTTAGTATTTCAATAATATTAAATAGATGCACTTTAGTCAACTAAAAAATAAACCATATTCTCAATGAAGAAAGTGGACTATAATTTGGGATAAACGAAAATGGAATACAAGCCTATCTTAGTAGGACAGAGGAGTATAAGGGTACTTAAATTGTAATTTTCTAGTAATATTAATGGAGTTTTCTAAATATATGTGAAATAAGAAGTGGAATATCTTTGTAGGACGGAGGAAATATATCAAAGATGATAGAGTTATTAACAGATACATCAATGATGATCGATAAATAGTCATGAATAATAAATGTTCACGTAATTGTTTATTGATCATCAATGACGTAATAGTTAGTTGATAATAGTTGATTTGTTACCTAAAAAAAGTATACCCTATAAAACATAAACATGTGTACAACACGAATGCATCAGTTTATTGTATAACATTAGAATGCATCAGTTTATTGTATAACATACTTAGCATTAATAAGAAAAAAGGAATTAGTAAATAGTACTATGTCCGTCCCAAAAATATAGTCCACTTTTCTTTTTTTGTCTGTGACAAAATATAGGTTATATTTCTTTTAAAGATGTAGTTAAAATGTTAGTTGTATTACTCCCCCCGTTCCTCAAAGATAGCCCTATTTTCCTTTTTTATTTGTCTCAAATTATAATTCCATTTTCTTAGTCAATTTATTAGTTGTCATATATATCCCTATTTAATGTGCATCATTATCAACATATGAGAATAATTAAAATGAAATACTACATCCGTTCCATAAATATAGTCCACTTTTAATTTTAACAAAGATTAAGAAAAATGCAATTAATAATGTTGGAAAAGTAAAACTTAAACTTATTTTAATTTCACAAAAGATTTTTAAAAAAAGGCAATTAATTGATCTTTATTAATTCATGTAAAAGTCAAAATGGGACATCTTTATGCGACAGATGGAGTATATTATCTTTTGAAGGGTTCGCGCATTTCGTAAAATATGTGATTAGTATTGTATTGGAAAATGTGTGTGTAGTTGAAAATGTGTGTAAGTTGCACGGAAATGCGCGAACTCATGAAAAGAACAAGGCCTATATTGTTATCATCAAAATAGATTAGTTGAAATAAAACATCTAATAAATGAAATGACATATTAGGAAAATAATCTTAAATTTTACTTTTCCAACACTATCAATTCCATTTTTTTTAATCTTTGTGAAAATGGAAATGGATTATATTTATAGGACCAATGTGATAACAGTGTAATTAATTGTACATTGTAGAATGCCCATAACTTCTTCCACTTAGTCACTGATTGTAAGAAGATTTTCTTTCCACTTATTCACTAATTGTAAGAAGGTTTTCTTTCTTTTTTTCAATGACAAAAAGGAACGAATTGCTATTTGACCTTCCATTTGTTCATCTTCTTTATCATTTGTGTTCTTCAATTGTTTCTTTCCAAACCTCGTAATCAGTTTCTACTGCCAAAAAAAAAAAAAAAAAAGGTCTCAAGACCTTTCGCGTATAAATAGTGATATGAAGAATTGTAAAGAGAGAATCATGCTACATTGCTCAATAGGCGGCCTAATCATCATGTAGCGCCCCGAGTTCCAACTACTCGGAATGCCACGTCATTTTTCTAACTAACTTTTGAAAATCAAGCAGCGGTAATAAATAGAATTTAATTGTGCGGAATATTATTTAAACTTTAAAATTAAACAATCACGGTTTTAAACATGATATTTTAAATGATAAGACTAATCATAAATAAATTGAGTCTCAAACTAAATAAATAAAATGAGTTTAAAATAACGATCCATCGCCACTTGCCACGCTAGCACCCCTCAGTCTGCAAATAATTAGTTAAGGAAAATATGAGTATTTCGTAGAAATACTCAGTAGATCTCGCGCAAGATAACAATTCAATATTACATATAATACACGTGGTCATGTAATCCAAGTAATTCTCATGAACAAGTAATAAATACAGGTTCAAGTCTAGTCTCATGCAATTAAGCAAGAAATTCTCTTCATCTGATTGCATTAAAGCAATAATAATTCTCATGTCTGGGCTTGATCAAGCAAATTATATGCTATAAATAGCAAATAGTCTCATGGAAATACGCACCACATATAAACACATAATAAGAATAAATTATCTATGCGCCTTTGAAAGTAAAAATGTTTGTAGATAGAGATCTACCTTAAATCTGGGAGTTGAGCTTTAATTCTGCAAGTCTCTAAGGTTGTCGCGTCTCGTCTAGTTCTAAAAATAGTTTAAATAACTAAAATTAGTTCGTGGATGAATTAAGGTCGCTAAATAAAAGAGAAAGTAATAAAATAGGGTTTAAATCGGTAAAGTAGAAGTTTAGGGATTGAAATTGCTAAGTTTGAAAGGTTGGGGACTAATTTGCAAAAATTAGAGAATTCTAGGGACTAATTTGAAAGTCAAAACGATAGTTGAAGGGTCAAACTTGCAATTGACCGAATTTGAAAACTATTGGACTAAATCGAAAATAATTTAAAACTTTGGGACTCGTGGAATAAATAAAATATAGGGACTAAGTTGCAAGTCAACTGAAAGTCACGTGTCTTGACTACAGTTGACCAGATCTGAAAATTGAAGGACTTGATTGAAAATAGATTGGAACTTCGGGATCTCTAAATAAATAAAGTATAAGGACTAAAACGGAAGTCAACTGAAAGTCACGGGGTTTGACTGCAGTTGACCGGATCTTAAAATCTAGGGACCTTATTGAAAGAACTAAAAACCTTTGGACTAAGAAAATAAATAGAATAATAGACCAACTTAAATCTTTAAAAGGACTTGGGGACCAGGGATGCAAATAAGAAAATAAAACCAGAAAACAAACTCCATTCATTCTCGGCTCTGCAACTCGACGGGAAGAAGGAGAAGAAAACTTCGGCGTTGTCTCCGTTTTCTCCCGAGGTCGCCGGCTTGGCGTGAGTGGCACCGCTATCGGTGGCCACTACTGCCAAGAGAGGTGGAGGAAGCAACGACGAAGAAAAGGGAGAGAGCGAGGAACGAGCGAGAGAATGCGAGAACTCGAGATGGAAGATTTCTTACAAGTGAGTTCTCCAACGATTTGTGTTTGTGTGAATGAATTTGGGGTATTTAGAGGTGTTTATATAGGAGTAGTAGGAGGGTTTAATTAAGGTAGTTCTTGGAGAGAAATTCATTCCTAAAATACGAAACCCTAAGTTAATTTTGGAAATTCTTATGTAGCAAGAATAGGGTTCGTGTTCTTGAATTTTGGGGGCTGCAAAACACGAAAATTAGGGTTCGAATTAGATCCGAATTAGGGCTTAGAATTTAGGGATAAATAAAAATTAGGGTTAAGAATTTTAGGGCTAGACGAGATTTGGGGGAAAAATTCGTTAAAACGAACTTTTCTGATTCAAATTTTTTGTATCGCTACACATCATGCTGAATAGGAACGACATTGCTCAATAGGAACTTCAACACATGCAGTAATGAATAATATAGTGCTGCTTCACATGTGAATGGAAAACCAATTAAATAAAAAATAAACTCCATTATTTATCCAAAAACTTCGTCACAATCCGTATCTCAGTTCGTCATCCAGCCAATTTGATCATTTAAATGCACCACTATATTGCATAATGAAACAAGTCTTATTATAATCAACGGTTTCATCATCCAGCAAGCATCAACTAAACATGAAGCAGCATCACTGGTGTGAATATTCTGCATACAATCGGTTGAATGGTCTAAAACATTTATGTTTACAAATAAAAAAATATATATATATAAAAAGGGACAAAAGGAGAGGAAAAGAAAAGGGAAAAATGTAAAAACAGTCAACCTCCCAGCCCCAAACAATTAGGTAAATCTGTTTGTGTTTACAGTACTAAAGCTCTAAAAAGCGTAATACGTGAAAAAGTACCGAGGTCAAACGTCGAACGTAGGCGTCCGTAAGGGCACCAACGCATGATAAAAACGCGATCAATATATAATAAAGAGCAAACCGTGGCGAAACATGATACTTAAGTTTCGAACATAGGCGCTGCCTAGGCAAGGTTTTGAAGAATACTTTCACACATTATTTTTCGAAAGAAACAAAATTGAGGTATTAGACAAGACAATTCTCCCCATTTTTCTCGTGCCTTTGGGCCTTTGGGGTCATTGGGTCTTCTTGTCGTCATTGTGAGCTGTGAGCTTCTACATGTACAGCGTCCACCGATGTTTAGCTACAAGTACCATCCCCGTAATTCATTCGTACTACAAAAGAAATATTAGATGTCATTCCATATGGACCTACATGTTTGTTTCTAGGTAAGGATCTTCAAAAGTGGTTGGTCGACATCCCACACGTCATTTCGATAATATATTATTTAATATCGAAATAAATTATGCCGCCATATTAAAAAATTTGATCACTCATGATGCTATAAAGTTTTTTCAAGTATAGTGTAGGCCACTACATAAATCTGTCAATGATCATAGTACACGTGGGCATGACTTGAAAGATAAAAAACTAAAAGTGAAAAAAATAATAATTACTTTTCTAAGTACAATGAAACAAATTCTGAAGTGTAAAATGCATCGATGGGGTGACGTGCTCTAAACTTCACAACGTGGGCAAGTGGTGCGTAGCCTTCATCATTTACCAAATGACAAAAATAGAATAATATATTCATTCAAAATAATAAAATAATAAATATCTTCACAATTTTATTCCACTGGGAAAATAATTAACTATAGCTCAATATCTTTTCTACGATTAATCAAATTCAATGATACAATATGGGATTGATCTCTCATTCGGAAGAGGTAAGAATATTTTGCCATGTAAGATGCGGACTATTGACTACAAATATACCATCTCTCAATCAATCAACACATGTTCCATGTAAACTTACCACATAGAACAGTGAGCGTGATAATTCTATTAGACCTTGAATAAGAATCGATTTTGTCATACAATATTAATCAGCACATTAACAAATTAGTAACGTGAGATACCTACTCCAACCATTCAATAAGGTAAATGAACGTCTTTTCCTTGAAGAATTCTTCTACTGCCAAATGTAAACTTAGTTAAGAAAAGGGAGCATTCAGAGACATTTAGAGAGATCATTTCCGCAAGGCTTGAACGAGGGAGAAAACTTGGAAGCAGTTACAGGTGCAGGATAAAATCTTCTCATGACGACTGAAATTTGAAATTTATTCTCATTCTAAATAAATTAACCAGCTCTACAAATTCTTGTTTACACTGACCAAAATAACAAAATCAAAAAATAAATAAATAAATAAATAAATTATCCATTATTACAAATATGACCCTTTAAAAACTACAGAGCTCCAAGTTTTAGTTCAAGGACAACTAGTTAAAATGGCCAAGAACATAAACCAGGACCAAAGACATTGGGTACAACAAATAAGCCACAAATGATGTCCACACAGGGAAAACTGTCCTAAAACTTGCAAGGCATCCCATAATAGCAGAAACAAGGAGAACTATCAAAACCTCGGCAGAGAAATTCCAAGCAAACCCGCGAAAATAGATCAGAGAAAGAAGCACAGAAAAGCCCAGAATGTTGTTCATGAAAACAGTACCGTATATCTGCATTATTTGAACCAGATTTAAATCCGATAAGCATTATCCAATGGCAGTAAATTGTATATTATATATAATAGAGAGCTGAGACGAACCTCTGAAAATGTCAAGGAAGTAATCTTTTGCTTCTTCTCACTGGCTTCAGTGATGAGAGATATTGCAATACGAGCATTTGAAGCCAACGGGACGAAGATGAAGGCAATGAAGAACGAAGAGACGTTGGCCGATTTGGATAAATTGCTAACACTATCAACAAGAGGTTCAGCTAGAAGACTTAATATGGCAATTCCAAGCACCACAAGAGTTATAGCCTTCACCCAAGCAAGTGGCGATTTATCAATGTGCTTATCCTCCATCAGCGTGTCCATTTGTTCCCATATTTTCTGCTCAATATATTTCAAGATTCCATAAAGATAAAAACTAGAAGAATTGAGAAGCAGAGTCTTGCTACTCTAACATAGAGTTTGACATACAGCCAACAGGTTGTATATATATATATATATACAAAATTTATATATATATATATATATATATACAAAATTTCTTGTTAACTTCTGTGTCATCTTGTATGTTAAAGTAGCATTAATCTAAAAAGCACTCTCCAATAGCAAAACTTGTAAAGGTAGTACGTACTTGGTAGTCAACATCTTCACTTTTGTCGGAGTGAGTAGCTTGACTGGAAGTTATATTTAGCCATTTGGACAATCCCGTGACAAATTCTTCCTCGTCAATGAACTTATCTTTGCTTATGTCGAGTTTGTCCATTATTTTGGCTGCTGCTACATCCAAGTCAAAAGGTAATACGCCACTCTTAATATTACTCATCAGGCGTCTTAACTCACGATATGATATGGTGTTATCTTTGTCTAGGTCCACATCCTTGAACAACCTGGAATTTAGAGTTAGTTATTCATTAGTTGAAATATTCGATTTAGAGAAAGATAATCTTCCAAAGTGATCAAATAGTTTACATAAAGTTTACCTTTTTATAGCAGATTCATCGGGAGTTCCATCTTCTGTCAAAAGACTGCCATACACTGAGCTTTGTAGATGTTCTAAAATTTTTGGAATTAGAATTTTCATTGTGTCGCGTTCTTCCCTTTTCTTATCAATCCAAGGTTTAAGAACCTGTAGCAGATCATTTGAGGGGTTTCAAAAATGAACAAGGAAAAATAATTGGAATTAATTCAGAATATCAAAACGCTCATGAATTATACTTCTTCCACTTGATGATGAAAATAAAAATAAAATAAAAGTGAGAGTGGAAAATCCAAAAATGTATAGTTTGAGATTCACTTTTTCAATTACCATTAAGATGTCTAAAGATTAATTACCTCGTACATGTCTCTCAGAGATTTAGTGGAGTGATATCTTTTATTCATAGCATCTTTCATCAACTCAAGCCATTTTGTCATTCCGTTGATGAATTCATCCTGGGTTATTTTCTTGTCATTGTTACTATCAAACTCATTCATTATCTCAGCCATTCCATTTTCCCCATCCGATTGTAGTCTCTTTGATTGGATTTCCTCTAGAAATTTTTTCAATTCAGGGTAAGAGATGAACTTGTCTCCATCAGTGTCTGTAACTTCAAATAGCCTGCAGCAAAAAATAACACAAATTAGCAAGGATTATGTAACTAAATACATTAAAACAGAGAAATTAAAATTCTCAATGGTACCTTTTAATAGCTGACACATTTGGTGAACCGTTGTCAGTAAGGAGATTTCCCATTGTACAATTTTGAAAGTATTTTAGAACGTCCAAAACTAAATGCTCGTGCTTTATGTATAACAAGTGTCTCTTTTGAATCCATGGCTCAAAGAACTGCTCAATCAGCGAAAGAGAAAATCAGAATGTGAGATAAAAATCGAAGTGGAAAACGTGAAAAAAACCACACACATTCTCGTATGAAAATTTACCAAGGATGATCATTGATCAGATAGCCTAAGTAGAAAATACTTCCATGTAAAACAATTGATGGTATAGATACATTTATTTTAACTGTATCCTTTTATCAACCACATGGTGTGCGTAGTTCGAATTACCTGATAGAAGAAGTAACAGAGAAGGAAAAGGACCGAAACCAGAAGCATAATCAGTACAACAATTCTTTCCCCAAAATAAGATAAGTTAAAACTCATCGGAATTTGGATCATCACTAATGGTATCACTGAACCAAGCATGATCCAAGCAGCACGGCATGCTTCCGAATCCGTCACTGCGCCATAACCTGTGCGCAAAATGAAGATATTTAAACAACAAAGTAAAACAACAAATAACAGCGATTTTTACAACATCGATTGGAGAAAATGAAGACAAACCGATTGATTTTGATAACAATTTCTCGACGTGATTTGTAGTTAGAGGATTAGGTTTCGTCGGATTTGAATAATGTTGACTGCCAACGATGACGCAAGTTCCCCAAATTAGAGTCAGAAGCAAAATCGTCGAACCGGCGAGCAAGCCGACTCCGGTTAAGACGCATTCTTCGGCGGTTTCTTTGCTGTTCAGAAGCCCAGAGGCTGACGAGTGTGTAGAAATGGGGAAGAAGAGATTAGCAACAATTTGTTAAATTTAATTAATGTTTAAAATTTACCATAAAGATATTAAGGCCCGGCGATTTCTTTGCTGTTCAGAAGCCCAGAGGCTGACGAGTGTTTATTTTTTCGATTTACATCTTTAAGGTGTAATTGAAATTTAGGAAAAATATGTTAAATTATTAAATAAATTATTAAAAATAAAAGAAAGAAAAAATTAATAAATTTTGTATTGGATTGAAGAAGACCTAAATTTAATTATGAAAAATTATATGTTAATGTTAATATTTTATTAGATAAAAAATGAACAATTAAAGTAATAATAAAATAAAGTATTTTCTATAGATATAAATGAATCATGTCATATATTAAAATATTAACTAAAATTAACAAAAATATTAATATATGACTAAAATTTTCTTTTAGTATATATATTAACACATTCATTATAAATATAAATTGTGATATTTAACTAACGATTCTATCATATCAGTTGGCATATTCACTGTGCATGCTCTAATTATGCTATGATCATTAATGTGCTAAGAAAATGGACAGATTATACCCTTTGTTTCTCTCTACACCCCCTTTACTCAATATTAAGGTGCTAAGAAAATATAGGTGCAAAGTGAGTTGCTCATTGCTTTTTCACTTGGATTTTTCCACGGGTTCGACTAAACACAACCCCTTTGTTTCTCTCTACACCCCCTTTACTCAATATACCCTCTTGACTCTCCGGACCCCTCCCCATTGACATAACACACAACCCACCCACCCCCAAACCCCCCTGGCCCTTCCCTTATTATCCTTAACTTAAAAAAAAAAAAATAAATTTCTCTTTACACCCCCTTTTCCTTTTTCTTTCCTTCCTTTGTTACTGAGTGGTGGACGAAAATGGTGGTTTGTGGTTTCATCCACCATTGTTGGTTGTCCACAGCTTCTTCTTCTCCTCTTTCTTTCTTTCTTTCTTTTTTTTTTTTTTAGTCCAAATCATTACAATTTCAGAAAAGAAAGATATAAAAATTTTTTAAAAATATGGGTGTTTCAATAATTATGGATCGAAAGAACCACCCCCTCCTTTATGGTTTTTTTGGTTTTCTACTCTTCACCTTCACCAAGTCAAAAAAAATGGAGACAAAAAAAGATGGAGGAAAAGAGAGAGAGACTAAGGAAAAAGCTTCTGCTGCTATTAATGGTAGCTGAAGCTTCATCTGTTGCTTCTTCCTTGACCATCAATTTTTTTCTTCCTCCCGGTTTGTTGGAGGGGGGTGTGAAGAGTAGGAAAAAGGGAAAAAAATGAAGATAGAATAAAGGAAGAAGAAGAGAATATATTAGTAATTAGTAATTGTAGGAGGTTTTTTTCTGAAGGGGGTGTAGAGACTAGGTCCACCTTTTCCTTAGAATTGGCTTTTGCTATAAATTTGGCTCATTTTATGTACTATCAATGAATTGTACATAAAAAATATTTTTATAAAAAAAATTCCAATCAAACAATAAAGTTGGAAATTTTTTTCTTAATTTAATATTTTCCTAGGAAATCTAGTGAATCAATCCACTTATTTTATCATCTTAGTTATTATTTTTATTAAAAAATTATTTTTTACCCAAATAAAAATTGAAAACATCAACAAATGGTCTTGAACTTGAGAAGGAACCCACAAATAGTGTTTTCCCCCCTTTTTTTGGTTAGAAAGCCACACAATGGGGGTTCGTGGTTTCATCCACCATTGTTGGTCGTCCATAGCTTCTTCTTCTTCTCTTTCTTTCTTTCTTTCCTTTTTTTTCCTTTTTTTAAATTTTTTTTAGTCCAAATCATTACAAATTCAAAAAAATAAAAAGATATAAAAATAAAAATGGGCGTTTCAACCATTATGGGTTGAAAACACCCCCCCCTTTTTTTATGTGTTTTTCATTTTTGGTTTTCTACTCTTCACCTTCACGGCTTCACCCAATGAAAATAAAATGGAGACAGAAAAAGATGGAGAAAAAAGAGAGAGACAAAGGAAAAGCTTTGGCTGCCATTAATGGCAGCTGAAGCTTCGTCTACTGCTTCTTCCTTGACCATCAGTTTTTTCCTTTTTTTTTTTTTTTTTTTTGCCCCACTGTTGGAGGGGGGTGTGAAGGGTAGGAAAAAGGAAAAAAATGAAGAAAGAAGAAAGGAAGAAGAAGAGGATATATTAGTAATTGTAGGAGTTTTTTTAGAAGGGGGTGTAGAGAGTAGGTCAACCGAAGGGGGTATCTTTAGCCATACCCTTTTCCACCTTTTCCTTAGAATTGGATTTTACTATAAAATTGGCTCATTTTATGTACTATCAATGAATTGTACATAAAAAATATTTTTATAAAAAAATTTCCAATCAAACAATAAAGTTGGAAATTTTTTTTCTCAATTTGATATTTTCCTAGAAAATCTAGTGAATCAAACACACCCTCCAGTGGATTTTCCTAGAAAATCTAGTGAATCAATCCACCTATTTTATCATCTTAGTTATTATTTTTATTAAAAAATTATTTTTTAGCCAAATAAAATTGACTCAGCACATGCTCATGTGTTGAAAGAAATGTAAATGGAAAGATATAAAACAACTACGTAAGCTAGCTTACATGATTTTTTTCTTTTGACAAAAATTCCACATTGATATTCTCAATGACGTTTCTTCACCAAATTGATAGTGTGTTATACGTAAATTATGTGTCAACTAGGCGATAGACATAGTGGGAGTTTTGTCACGAATTACCTATTACCAACTAATACACGATTATGTGTGTTAGTTCCATCTTGTAAAAACATCAAGAAATGGTCTTGAACTTATTAAGAAGGAACCCACAAATAGTGTTTTTCCCCAAGGGTCTTACCAAGAAGGATCACAGCTTCAGGAAGAGAACCAATAACTTGAAAAGCACTAGCACCAAAAATACCCGGGCCAAGAATCTTGAAAATCATTTTGCCTCCAGAGGCAACATAGGATTCTCCATGAAACAAAAGATATTCGTAAACAAGAATCAAGAACAAATGTCCCCACATGTTCTTCGAGCACGGTAAAAATCCATACATTTGCTCGCAGTATTCTCCCTCTTCTACACCAGAATCCATGCTTTTAAGACGAAGAAATGAAGAGTCGTGACGATCATCTTCTTGAAAACCATCATTAATCCCATCAGAAATCAAATCAGAATTGTCATGTATCGGTCGACAAATCACCTCGACCGGCAATAATATTATGAAGAAAAGAAAGAGCAAAAGATAGAGGGTTTTCATGGTGGATTACGAGAAATTAAAATTATAATTTATGAACATTGTTGTTCCAAATTTATAGTATTGGGGTTATGCTTAGCAGCCATTGAAACGTCATCGTATTATCGTTTGCTGATTGACCAGTTAACAAAATGTCGTGCCTTGAAGTTTGAAAGGTTCCATGTCGCCAACTTGTTTGCACCTTCCATAAGAAAAGGTTTCTTGCAAGTTGATGCAATAAATTGACTTATTATCTAATTATTATCCAAACACGTGGCTAAACTAATGCAACTTATCATTTTCTATTTATGTCTTTGCTTTTCAGATTAATTAATTGACTTGTCATTGTCTCCCTCCGCTTAGAGTACTTCTTGACTCGGTATTTCTTTCAAGAAATATATTTCAAATTGCGGTTTCTTTAAAACCTAAGCATGGTGGTCAAAGTCTCAATCTAATCCACCATCTCCAATGTATAATAATGTGGATTAGAGATGTCGTGTAGGAGAGACAAGAGGAAAATATATAATTATTTTAATTGAAAATGAATGAAAAATGTGTAGAAAAAAGAGAATAAATGGTGAATATATTGTCAGAATTTGAAAAAAAATCCGACCCTAAGACAAGGGTATTAGAGACATTCTTATATCGAGGGTTTCGATCATCGAAAATAGACTTTAAAAATCTAAAATTATGTTATCTTTTCCTAGTTTTGGCTGACTTTTTGGGTTTTTAGTCCGATTTCTATATTTTTTGGCTCAACGTTTTGAATTTTAACTTAAAATTTAAAATTTTCATCCTTATTTCTCTTATCTTTTCTCAATGCAGAGACATCGGTTTCTTTGGTTAACTTAGATACCAAAAAAAAATTACAAAAATGTTTAAAAAATTTTTTTTTTTTTAAATTTTTCTCGGCCACGTGGCACCACCAGGTAGAGCCATGTGGCATGGGTTTTGTACCCATGTGGGCGCTTGATCAAAACCATCGGTTTCTTTCCCCTAAAATCAAGACTAGCTATGAGTACAATATTTAAGCTCTCGTAGAGGATGAGGACTAAATTAGTATTTCTTTACATTGTCATAAACAAATTGATTAATGGAAACACTATTTAAAATATTTGTACATTTCTTCGCATCACCACGCACACTGTTTAAAAGAATAATATTATTCTTCCTTGTGTAGTGATTTAATTTTCTACAATTTATTTATCAAAGTTGATAAATATTATTTTTCTTATAATTACCGTGTTATTTGACATTTTCTTCTAACTATCGTTCTCCACACATTCTTACTCTAAAAATAATTGATATTTTTCTCTTTCTATAACGAAGGTCAAACTTGAAACTTGGAGGTCTTTCCCTGTGAAAAATATGGGAGTGAAAATATGTATATAATAAGGGTGCATGTTAGGGCCACTTTTAAAAGGTATACCAGTAAATCATTTTGACTTTAAGAGCAATCGACCAGTTCTACCTAAGATTATTTTAGGATATATTATTGTTGGAATCCTAAATTTTTAAAGGTTGTAATGTTAGACCTCAACCCAAGGACTTCTAAACCTCATTACTACCAATAGGGCAATATATAAAAATTACACTGCTCTCTATCAAATCACACAGACAATTTAAACAACAGACCCGTTTGACAAATTTATATCCCATGATCACAGCGAATTTAAATCGAGGGGAGATTGATTGGAATTTACAGATTCTTGAAGACGTTGCTCGAGAAGATCATTTTCTTTTCTGATGGCATCAAGATCTGCTTGTAACTTGTCCACATTCAAGCCTCTAGAAGTCATGGTTGCAAGTTTCACCTCATAATCAGCCACATTTCTTTTGCATCCATCAGTGGCGAGAATACTTTCACGGTTTCACCAATCTGTTCAAAGCTCTCGTGGATGCTCGGAAGAAGCCTATATGCTTGTCGAGCGACGGAGTCTCTCTCTCTCCTAGCCTCCCTGCAGAAAATGAATTTTCAAAATCACAAGAAGTGTTGGGTTGTGCATGGATGTGGGGTCCACTGTTGACCCTATATCCATCATGCACACTACAGAATTCAAAACTACATGCTTCAACTGATGTGGCAGTGTCATGTCATCATGTATTTGTTGGAAATCTTCGATGTGACAGTGCCTCGAAATGTCAAACTCGAGGCACGAGAAATGTTCAACATGTTGTACCTGAAAATGGTTTCATCAACCAAAGCATAAGTTCGATTAAGGCATTCCTGGATGGAGTTACTACCCAACTGAAGATCCCTTGTATCTTTTAAGATCCGCTCTATGTCAATGTCCAGTTTCACTCTATTTTTCGTGATCTTTTCTATCCATTGTATGTGTGATCTCCTAGATGCCAACTTGGGTTGCTTCTCAAGATCTGCTGTCAACTTAGAAAGTTCTTCGTCTCTGTAGAGTGACAGAAGACGAGTATGGATATAAATTATAATTGTAATTAACATCTCAACATGTGAAGATAGAATTTCCTTGTATAACAGCAAACAATATAAGCTGATAATGGAGTACCTTTCTTTGATCGCAGCTGAGATGCCTTCTGTTTCAAGTTCAATTGCTTTCAGTTTTGTAAGCTTTTCATGAGCCTCGGGATTTTGTGCACAGAGTGAATGCCCAAGATTTCTCTTTTTCTCTTCCAGAGGTTTTCTTATGGATTCCCTGCATTGGATGGATGCGGTAAAAGTTCATTACAAGATTTAAGACTAATGGCGTGTTTGGAAGCAAATTGCAACATTTATCTGCAGTTGATATTGAAGTTTGACTTTGGTCGAGTTGTAAAAGATAATTTTTAACCCGAAGAAACCTAAAACGAACATAGGCTAAATGTTAATTGTTAAGATGAAATGAAGCATACTAAGAATGAAACCGGAGACAACGTACAAAATATCCACTAAAATTTAAGTCCAATACAATTTGAAAAGATCAACAATACCTTACCATTGAGACTTAAGTTCAGCAACCTTCTGTTTCTTTGCTTCCACTTGGTCATTGAGGTGTTCAATGTAAAACTGAATAGGGCGTTGGTCGTCAAATATCATTTCTTCTGCTGCTTTCAAGCTCCTCCTCGAGAGGTTGTAATTCTGATGACTTTGCAGACAACTCTTTAACAGAATCATCTTTACGGGAACCTAGTTCTTTTGCTTCAGATTTTTCAATCATAATTCCTTTTCTATTTTGTAAACTTAAATCAGGTTCATTAGAACTTTGGGTGGAGTCGGATTTCATCTGAGAAAACCTTAAGCTACTCAATCCTGTTAAACACAACACAGTAAGCAAGATTTTAACCAACAAGAATTATAAAATAGGAATTATAATGTCTTTGGTAGATGATAGTGAGGAGTAAAGCCTCCCACAACAATGTAAAATGTAAACTGTAAACAGAACAAGCTGAGAGAATTCAATCAAAACTTGCAAAATTGTAAACAAGATCAGAGGGTAAAAAATACCTTTAAACTTCAACACATTAAAGAAATGCACCTTGTCTAAGATATTTGGTTCTTAACAAGTACTCCCTCTGTCCCATAAAAATAGGCTTGGTTACTATTTTCGTCCGTCCCAAAAAGATAGTCTACTTTCCATATTGAGCATGCCTTTAATTTTTCATTTCCATAGGTACCCCTCATTAATATACTTTGCTATTACTCCACATTAATTACCTATGCATAACAATTAATGATACATAAGGGTATATATGGAAAAATAAGGTAAAATTTAATATTTCAACTAAGCTAACCACCATTTTCTTAATCTGTGTGAAAATAACTATATGACTATCTTATTGAGACGGAGGGAGTAATAAAATTTATGACATGAACAAGGGATTTGTATGCATAATGGATATCAAGACAAGCACTGCTATATTGCTGCTTAATTATCGGTGGTGCCATTAGCAATTTGTCATATTGAACGTAAAATAACAATTAAGATAGCAAATCAATTAGCGGTGACTGTGAATAGCAGCTAAACGAGATGTCAATAGACAATAGTTACCGATAATTTAAGAGCTCTTCAGGTCAGATCTCTTGCTCCTTGGATTGAATTACCGGTCTGCAAATAACAGCAAAACCTCAGGAATTAGAGAGGAATACTAAAGGGAAAAATCGAAACCACCTGATTTTACTTCGATTGAACGTAATAGATTTGGGATAAAGAGCACAAGGCAAATCATCATAATCTGTCTCAGTTTGATTCGAAAACAATGAAAATGTTTGCTTGTTAACTAGAAGTGAACATGATTAACACCTAAATTACGGAATAAATACACAAAATCATAACTCAAGTACAATCTCAGAAACCCTTAATCTGCTGACATCAATAATTTATTAATTTACCTTCAACTTAGGAAGCAAGAGCCCATCGGGTCCAATCTCTTCGAAGCCGAATTCGTAATTTTTGGATATCTGTTGAAATTTTGAACATTGAAAGGGAACAACCGGGAAAGATTGCACACGCTAAGTTTGATTAGTGAACTACCACTACGACTGTAAAATATGTTTCATTTTAGAAAATCCGAGTCCGAACTTTGATGCAATGTGGACCATTTATTAGCATTAAATTTCAAAATCAAACTTCAATTAGTTTTTCTTTTCCAAATTCTATTTCTTTTTCTTTTTTTTTAAGTATTTTTTCCCCAAATTTTAATATCACCATCATTTTACATTTTTTTCTCTTCCTACCATTCAAAATAAATAGGTTTTTATTGGAATAAAAATTTATTTGAACACATCTGACTTATCGAGTCTTTTAATTGTTTGAGAAAATTAATTTGACCTAATATTCAAGACATCATGATAATATCGACTTACCATGAATGTGTAATACTCTATGCATCCTAATATCGAGACATGACTAGCAATGATTATTATCATTGCTAGTGCTAGTTGGAGACATCACGATAATATCAACTCACTATGAATATGCAGACTTTATGCATCCTCGCATCGAGACTTTAGAGCTTGTTCAATTGCACGAGTGAGAAGAAAAAATTGGATTAATTTCATTTAAGTTAAAAGATAGTTAATCATCAGAGTATCTCCAATGCATGGTGTGGCCATAATGTCAAGGTAAGGCGAAAGAGTGATCCATATTTTTAGGTCCCATGCATGTTTTTTTTCTTTTATACATCATTTTCAATTTTTAAAAATCACTTTTATCTCATTACCCCACTTTTCCTCACTTTTTCTTCATCGTGTCCCGTGTCAAATCTAAAATCACACATCCATATGCACATCTTTCACTATTATTTTATTATTATTTTTAAATTTCTTTCTACATCTCTCCTACTTTTCACTTTTCCCTCTTCCCTCTTTTTTTTTCTACACAACCTTCTATTCATTTTCTATTAAAATAATCATCTTATCTCTATCTCTTTCCTTCACATCGTTTACACATCGACACCTCCGTTGGAGATGCTCTCACTGCTCTTAAAGAATTCACTATCTAGAAATTAACAAAAAATAAGTTTAACAAACCAGAATCAAACTAAGCGAAAGCCGGTCAATATTTTTTAAAAAAATATAGAACCGAAATTGAACAAGAATCAAAAACCGAATACATCCTTTTTAATACCCAAATAACCGAATAATCTTAATTTAAAAATTTAGTGCATAAATTTTCTCTAATAAATTAGTTGTCATGATGAAAAAATTTTCATTGTAAATGTAAATTCAAAAGTGTCAAAGCAATGCACATAGTAGTGAATATTTCCAAAAAAATAAAATAAATGAACTATTGTACTAAGAGTTTACACTATAATAATCTAAAGATATAATGAAAACTCTTAGATGTTATAAGAAAATAAGTAGAATAAAAATTGAATTCAATGAGTAATTAGTTTTTTTTTTTTTTTTTTTGAAAAGAGTAATGAGTAATTAGTTAATTACTTAAATAATATATCGAAAACCACCAACAAAAAATTCAATTAAGATCCATTACTATATATAATAACTTAGGCATTTAGCAACGTCACATTTTTTAACGAAAAACAGAACAAAATTTGAAAAAAAAAAACCAAAATCAAGTCAGAATTGAAACATTCGATTTTTGAGATTGAAGAACCGAAACCGAAAGTTTTGGTTCGGTTTTGATTCTTTTAATAATCAAACCGAACCGATAAACGTCCACCTTAATAAAAAGAATCAAGACAGGTTAAACCAAAGCCACAATAAACAATTAATTACATACAATAAAAATCTATCCAGCTGACGACAACCATCCCAATACATAAGCTCATTATCCCATGAGCCAATTATAAGTAATTATAAGCCTTCCACATGATTGACTTTGTTAATCCTAATACACAAACAAACAATGAATTAATGACAATGAATGAAACAAATCCTAAACACAGTTTGAAGGAAAAAAGAGCCAAATTTTGTTGTTTCTCTTTCCACCTTCCTTGTCAACATTATATTTCGAGAAAAACTGAAACCCTAATTCCAAGATTTATAAACTCATGGAAAATAATGGGCACGACACCACTACGAACATATTAGAGTAGAAAGAGACCGACGATTTTATTATTGTTCGTAGGTGGCGGCCACTGGTGGTTGTGATGGCGGTGGTGGTGATGCTTCTGCGGTAGCTTTTTCAACCATCTTCTTCATGTTTTGTTCGTGATATATTTTTCTCAATCTTTCTATCTCCTTCCTCAATGCTTCTTGATGAGCTATCATAAAAAAATAAATAAGTTTTTTTATTATCAAATAATGCTATCTGTATAGATTATCAAATTAAATAACTAATCTCAAAATAATCATAGACAAACATGTTCTAAAAGAAAAATAAGTTTCAAGTAACTTTTACGCTAGCCTAACATGCACTCTAAATAGTGTCTTTATGTCCCTGTTAAGTAACTTTCAAGAATATATATATCTTAATTGTCACCTTTAATTAATTAATTAATTTGGGATTAGGGTACTTACCATCTTTGAAAATTTTATCTTGAGCCAAAGCTGCAATCCGCTGCTTAAGAGCACTGTTATCAACATTAAGAAGCAGCCTTTGATGGTCTAAGAATGCGACCCTTGGGGACAATACTGATACTTCATTCTGCATTAATTATTAATTAATACAGATAATCACTAATTTAATTGATACAAATATCAAAACTAATTAAGTAAATTAAAGTTTATAGTGAAATTATTCTATACATAAAATAATATTTTTACCTGCAAAGTTGTTACACTCCTCTCGAGCTCAGATATGTATTGCAATTTTCTCACTCTTGATCTCTGAGCTGATTGTCGATTGGCCAGAATCCTAGTAATTTAATGAACAAATTGATTTAAAAAATAAAATAAAATAAACTTACTTTGTTAATTAGAGAATTTTATTAAGAAACGTATTATTCTTATTACTCAACATGTAATATACCAAAAAAAAACGCATATAATATTAAAAAAAATCCTTCTTCGACAAAATTTTTGACAAAAGGTGATTTTAAAAAATGTCTTTAAAAAGTAATAAAAGATTATGATAATATGTAATAAGAAAATAATTTTCTTGATGAAACAATGTGAAATAAGAAATGAGTGTAAAAAAATGCTATAACCATTTTCTTGAAAGTTGAAACTTGGTGTGAAAAAGAAATTTTTAAAACACAAGTTCGTAAATTATATATGCTGAGGAAAAATGGATAAAATCATGAGAAATGTTATTTGTATGCTTTGGCATACTCCCGAGTGCATTGTGTTAGACACAAGAAAGGGCAAAGTTTATCCTCTTATTATGTAAGAAGATAGTACACCTACTCAGATGATTGATCCCCTCCCCATGTAGGGAAGCTCCCACGCCAGTATGTTCACTGGTGGAGGGTCAAGTCTTGCGATTTGAGGCCCTCCAATCAGGGAGGATATGTGGCGTGGGGAGGGGATCACTTGTGCACCCAACCATAGACCAAAAAAAAAAAAAAATCCTTGAAAGTTACCCAATTGTTTGCAACTTTGGATGAACCTTTAATTTCTACATAAAAACATGTAAATTTACCTTTTGATCCTCTTTGGATCAGCAATGGCATCTCCAGAAGCATTATTATCAGAAGCCTTAGCAGGAGGCTGCGTTTCAACCGGTGGCATGCATGAGCTATCCACCTCTCCAGGCTCATCCTTCGGCCGCTGCACACGGTGGCGCTTCGCCTCCCCCTCCACCTCCCCCACCGCCGTGGCAGTTTTCTTCTCCTCCACATTATCCAACCCATTCTGATCGGTCGAAGGAGACGAAGGAGTAGACGACGATCTCGTGGTGGGCCCCACATCCGCCATGTCATCACAAAACATGTCTCTCAACTGCTCATCATCCAATCTCTCAAACCCATTGTTACTCCCACCACTACGATTATTGTTGTTGCCGGATTCTTCCATGAAACGAGGCGCCTCGACGAAGGCGACGGGGTCGCTGGCGGTGCGGCGGTGCATGCTCCGCCGGGCTGCGGAGAAGTCGAGGAACTCATCGACCCATGAGTTTTGCATCATTTGGAATGGGAATGAAGGCCAATTCTGTGTAGCCATTGATGGGACTTTTGGCGGTAATTGCTCCATGCATTAATGAGATTAATTGGATTGTGAGTAAATCCTAAGCTTATAGATATGCAAATTCAAGAAAATCTTGAAATTGGATGATGAGTGATGTATGGAATATATGATATGTCAACTAGTGTGTCAATGTGTGTAGGGTATCATCAAGATTGTAGGGCATTGGTCTTATTTTGAAGGGTGAGATGTTTTGGAGGGAGGGAGGGGGGGGGGGGGGTAGGGGGTCTGGTCACATGGGGAGGAGGATTAGGACAGCTAGCAACAGCTGTGTTTTGGAAGAGGGGTCATCCAAATCCAACGGTTTGCATTGAGAAAAGTAGGACTAGTTTAATAACTGGGGAATCAGGCACCACGTGCAGATGTGACCTTGCCCTCTCGCCTTCTCAAACACATCCTTGTTATTATAAATATGGGAATCAAAGATTCATTCTTTTTTTGCGCTTCAATCCTCTGCGTTACATCCCATTACACCGTTAGAACAAACAGAAGCAGACTCCGTTCTCCTACATATTTGTACATATTTTTACACACAAATCTCGTGGGACCTACATGTACTCCACAAATCTCCACAATTCAATTCCACTTTTTCTCTCTCATATATCACATCAAAATATATAAAAACGCATAAAAACACATACCCTAACACACGCGCAATCTAATGTTACAATAATTGTGTCTCTATGTGAACATTAGATTATCATTGTTAGTCGATGATCATTGATGATGATGTTTCTTAGTTTAAGATTTCATCTTGGGGCATGTTCTTGAGTGAGTTGTTTGTATCTCGTTCTTAAATGATAACTCTCATGGGTTGTTTGATTGGTGATAAAAGTTATTCGCACGGTATTCCGTATAAAATGTGTGGTTACTATTGTATTGAAAAGTGTGTATGTGGTTGAAAAGAGGAGAAAGAAGAGTGTGGGATAAAAATTATTCTAGATAGAACAAGGCCTCAATGTTATATAATGTAGAGCGTGAAATATTAACTAGCATATATAAGCAATCATGATGGCAAAGAGTTAGCTTTACATTCGTGCCTGATATTTTAAAAAGGAAAAATAACGTCCAAAATAGTTGTAAAATAGATCATACAACTGTCATAAAATGAAATAAATTTCAAAGCACATAGCTCAGGTCGTGAATTTACAATACACCAATTAAAAGATTACTAATGTAGTACGTGATATATCTCTTGTTTCGATTTTAATTTTGCACTATGAGGAAAATAAAAATAAAAAATAATGAATGGTGGCATAGTGGGACGTTGAGACTTGAGAGGATGAGTTGTGAAGGAAAAGAGGCTGCAGAATAACGTCTTCTTCTCACCCCATGTGAAATGTTTCTGTGCCCCACCTTCATTCTGCTTTCTTCCTTACTCCCTCACATGGAGGGCCTCTCTCTCTCTCTCACACACACACACACTCTATGTAGCAACACACATGTCGGAGGTCTCTTTCTTGGTAGATTCCAAGATTGATCCAATAGTGCCATTTATGTTTACCATTATTTTGTTAGTTAAAAGTAGTTAAAGGACGCTAAGAATGATTACTGAAAAAGTTCGAAGTCAGTTACGACGTCAGAAATGATGGTTGTCCAACTGCACTCCATTATCCGATTTGAAAGAACACAAAAAATGGGAGACTTTAAAAATATAAAGACTTTGTTCGCAACTTACGAGGACACCAATGACATAATTTTCAACTTGCACGGACCAAAATATCCTTTGGTGAGTTGGACTTAGTGGACCTACTATCCGGGATGACGTCGCTTCATTTGTTTATCACCATCACCCCTCTTCTCTTTTCAAATTCAGAAGTTCATTGTTCCTACACTCCTTCATCGCCAACCTCTCAATTAACCGGTGCAATCATCCATAATTGGCCATTCTTTTGGTGGTATATTTATTGCGGTCGCTGGAGAGCTTCACAATGTGGCGGTTGCTGGAATTTTTTACTAAAACTTCAGAAAATACATATATTCTATATTACAGGATAAAAAATATTGTGACTTTTTCTCTGGCAACTGGTCCAACTCCAGATCTACTCCATCCACTTTTCAAAGTTCATAAAAGATGGGGTGAATTAATTATAGATGGGAGTGTCAATAAATGTAGAAAATTTCATGCCCCTCTTCAAGAGTTTCCACCAGTGTTGTTGAGTTGGTGTGTAAGGATATTTGCAGAAATTTCATGCTATTCTTCAATAATTCTATCGGTGGCGTTGAGTGTGGTTGGAGAGGAAGAAGAACGGCCTTTGCAAGGAGGAGGAATTAATTGTGCTGATGTCGACAAGCAGGAAAAGCAAAGAGTGGGTTCAATTGTGCAGAATTCGGGTCACTCAGCAATAGTAGCAAGACGGGCAGTTTGGGCACTACAATATGAAACTTATGTTGTATTTGTCATTTGCAAATATAAATCGACATGAATGAGATTATAAAACGGAGCTATGCAAATTTTGTCCTTCCTTCTATTGATTTTCATTTGCAAAATGGCATGTCTACATTTTATTGTCCTTGCATTTAACATAGGTCACGTCATGTTCCTTTCTTTGCAAGATGGATAGTTACATTTATCATCTCGTTTTTTACCGTGAGTAATGTTCTTTTTTTACATGGGTATGCACATGGGAATGCGTTATTTTTCCCACAGCTAATATATCAGTAGTTGGGAGCTAATATATTAACAGTGAGGTCCAATAATAATAAATCTATTTACTGACACATTAGTAGGTGTAAAGAATAATTCCTCCCCATTTGAAGAGAAGAACATTTATTTTTTACCATTATATAAAACTTCACACTTTTTAACAATTTGTTTTCTCTATATCTTTTGCAATCTAATAATTTTAATCAATCTCATTGTAACTTTGACTTTTTACTCTTGCATTTAGGACAAATTAGAACATCATAATTAACAGACTCGTAAAAGAAATTTTTTTGTAAAGAACACGACGTCAAGGAAGAGAGAGGGTCTAAGATAAAGCTTTTAGCTATACACTTTTCAAAAAATTCTTACTTCTGAATATCTTAATGTAAATAAATATGCCCCACGCAGAACAGATACACGTCAAACGAATTTACTTGTTTCTTGCCTCGGCAAATAAGGGGTTAATATATTTACATTACAATCATGTTGCGAGTACTGACAATTTGAACAGATAAACACTTGGATAAAAATCTATTTTTTCACTATTATTTCCAACATCAGTTGCATTCATTTCTACAAACTTATCTACGCGAAATATCTATACAAATAACTTCTTTCACGTTAAATAATCTACAAAGTCAGATATTTATCGTGCTTTGGACCTTAAAGCAACCATGAAGTTCAAAATCACCATCAATCACCGTTTGATTACAAAGAATCTTCGATTGATATGCAATTTTCAGTAACATGCGGCACTAAATATGCAAGCATGTGCAATGTAGGAAAAAGTCGACTTCAATGAAGATGCTCACATCTCAAATTCATAAACAACAAAGATTCCAACATGATTACATCCAAACCGTGTCTCCCTCGTCAATCATAATTACAATTTTCTAAGGTTAATTACAATCCCCAAAAATTCTAAAGAATCCGTACAGGATTGGGGGACAGACTGTGGGACCCTCCTTACCATAAATTTGAATGAGAACTTGAGCAAATGGCATTATTGCACGCGGGAGTAGCCAACAAGATGACCCTACTTATTATGAAGGGAAATAATAAGAAAAATAGAAACAAATTTCATACACTGTAAAATCTTACTGCTAAGTTTCTGATAAGTAAAATTTATGAAGAAGCAAAGTAACATCTAGTGAGAAAGCGAGTAAGAGCTGATCAACTACAAACTATGAATCGAAAGTACTAAGCGAGCGGAAAAAAAATAATAATAAAATAACAACAATCTCATAATGCGAATAGGTTAATACCATGAATTATACAGCTACATTGCTACGGTAAGGCAGTGGAAACCAGTTTCAGCGATAACTCCTCCCTCTACCACGTCCGCGCCATCCACCGCCTCTCCCGCCAGTTCTTCCAGCACCTCGACCACCACCCCTGCCGCCATTTAAACCTTCAAATGCCTTGTTAAGAAGTTGGTTTTGTATGCCCGCCATGCCCCTGCCACTGCCACTTGCACCACCCCTGCCCCTTTTGGCTGCATTGCCGCCAGATCCATTAGCGGCGGCATTTCTTTTTTGACTGCAAAGGCAAAATCGAGAAGGTTAACGAGAAAAGTGTGTAGCGATGATGATAAGTTAAGGAGGTGTTTTGTGTCAGTTACCCAGCAGCAGTGGCAGTTGCCAGAGTTGAAGGTTTAGTTGCTTCTTTCCACGACGGAATAATTTTCTGATCACTGATGAATGACGGCACTTTTGCATGCAATGGCTGAATAGAATAGCAGATCACAGTTAACGTAAGACCAAGTAGGACAAATATTTGTAAAGACTCGAAAAGACCAAATTTCTCCACTATTTCACTCACACATTACATAAGCAACAATTTTATTGAGGAAAAGGAAACACGAAAGCATGAACTGAAAAGCCAAACAAATGAGTAAGAGCATGAATGGTGCATTCAGGTAAACTTCTACTTAAGCTAAAAACTAACTTTTAAAGTTGAATGGTAGTGAGGACCACAAGATATGTACATAATAATGAATGATGATGTGAGATGCATGATTGATATTGATGCTTGACTATGATTAATAGTAGAAATTTATTTTTAGGTCGAAAAAAGGTTAATGCGAACAAAGCCTAAGAATGAGTTAAGCCATTGGCCAAAAAATTCACCTGGGCCATGGCCAATATGTTGTTGCATGTTCGAAGAGCAGTTGTAGCATTCTGCTTTTGCTTTTTCTGCAGGTTAAGGCAAAACGAGAAGGTTATGTAAGTTCGATTAGATAGACTGATAATGCTTTTGCCATTGGAAGACAGGAAAATGGTTATGAGATTACAAAAGATGCCACTAGGAACGAAACTCACAACGGCTTCTTTTTCTTCTTCTGTTTTGGCTGCTGCCATGGCTTTGTTGTGCTCAGCCATCCCTTGGGTCAACTTCTTATTCATAGACTTTGCTAAATCCTCAATAGTAGTCAATCTGTTTCATCATAGATCCCAATCAAGTTTAATTTACACCTGATTCTTTAGAATGCATGATTTGGAATCAAGAATCAAGCTAATGCTCAAGGAAGCATGATTAAAAAGGGTCACGACTGAATCTACTGCATTAGCTAAGACAGTAGAAGTTTGAACACCTGCCTCAAAAGCAAAATTTGAGGATAAGAAGTTTGAGTGCAGCGAATATGATTTGCCACTTACTGTTTGTCTACAAGATTTCTTCCTTTCATTTCTCAAGCAATTCTAGCTCTTAAAATTCATAATTAACATATCTCATGAAATTTATGGATTCTATCCAAAATACTTCTTGTTCAACCACTCAAAAACATCAAACTGATTCCGCAAAGGAGAAAGGAGTAACAATTATCACATTTATTGCTACAATAGATTTCACTAGTGGTTGAAAATGATTATGTTCTTCTCCTAGTCTACCTTTCTCTGTTTTATCCAATAAGGCCACAAATTACCACCTCCAGCCTCCCTCCATCATGTATTTTCTAAAAGAAAGATACTTCAGTAACATACATGAGGTTTCTGTGTGTCAAGTTAGATGCAATAAAATCCATAAGGCCACAAATAACCACCCCCCATCCCCCCTCCACTACTTAGTTTCTGAAGGAAAAACACTTCAGCACAGCCACGAGGTTTTAACTTCTAAGCATCAACATTTGAGTTTTTTTATTTCATTTATCCTGTATCAATGATGCGTATAAATTGACAAAATACAAGCCACAAAACTGTTGCAGAAAGTACCTCTCTGTGAAATCCTTGTATAGGTCTGAAAAATCTTCTCCAAGTCTGTCTGACGGCTGTCCAGTTACAATCTTGTAGCCACACAGGCTATTCGTGGCATTTGGAGTCTAAATATATCAAACAGAAATCTAAAGTCAAATTCAAAGCAAATCATAAATATATTGACAGGTAAAATATGTCCCACTTTTACCTTGTAAGCTAAATGGTGAAATGTATATAGCAGACACTCAACACATGGGAAGTTTATCTCTTCGATCTTCCTTCGAACCATATATTTCTGAGAGAAAAATTGAGAAAGTAGACAGCATCTTAGAAAGACTTCACAGCATGGCACAGGTTATATCAAGTGTCCAATTGTAGATTGAAGTAATTTTCTAGCCACCTCATGGCAGTGCAAATTGTCATTGACGACATGCACGCTAACTAAACGAGCAGTGTTGATTTTTTTAGTAAGTTCTAACAGTTTGTATCTGTAAAGGATATTATTCATCTTTAATCAATTTTCATTCATTAACAAAAATTATGTAAAAACATTAATATCCAGCTGAGGACTGGAACAGGATAAAGGATGAGCCCACCCTGCAAATAGAAATATCTGAGTGGCCGTATTCCATTTGCCTAAAGTTTGTCTAGTGTGCTTGTGGGTTTTCTTTTCTTTTCCCCCTTTTTTGGGTGTGGGGTGGTGGGGGTTGCAATCAAGGAAAACAGATAGATCATATGTTTCAGAAAGATAACGATTCGCAGTTACAAATTAAGGGATTACAATTGATAATATGCAGGTAACATAAAGCACGATTTCCATTTCTCCAAAAGAAATACCTTTAAAAGTTGAACAATTGACGGAAGAATCTGTCTTGCATCCTGTGATCTTGCATAAGGTGAACATTCAGCAAGGTTCTTTAGTAGGTCTAATTTTCTCTCTTCAGGAAGCTGCAGGGAAGAGATATACCATTCATCAGATAATTGCTATACAAATTTTCAATGTGAAGCAGCAAAAGTCACGACTAGAATTAAAATATGAGATGGTCCATTGATAGGTTGATAGCTTCAATTAAATCAATCATTTGCATTATTGTTGGTAACTCAGTTCAGATAGGAAGAACTACCTTGTCAAAGACTGGTAGAATTTGCTTGTTCAGATAGCTGAGAAAGTTACTGCTTGATGCACCCCTCTGGAACCAAGTAGAGTAAGATTAGCAGATTGAAACTACAATTTTTGAATTTTCAAGTTAGTGTGATGAAATATACCATGAAAAATGGGAGGGCCATGCACAGACAGGATATAAACCGCTCGATGTGCTCAGCATCTGTGACCTGATAGAGGCAAGAGGTGAAAGCTTGTCAGTTGGGAGAACTATCAAAATATGTCATAATAACTGATAAATTCCATTTTAGTTGTTGGCTTAGTGCATACTACCACCATGAAGAAACAAAGCAATAGTTTTAAAAGGTGTAACATGAGGACATGCCAAAGAGTCATTTATCGTATGAACTTATCTTAGAAGATGGCTAGAATCGGATGAAGCATGAACATAAAGCTAACAGTTTGGATGGAACATCTAAGGAAGCAAGAAAGAATTTTCTATGCTTGACAAAAAGAATGACGAGTCTAGTAATTATAAAGTACACAAAGATTCACAAAATATAAAGGTTTCAAGTGTTTCTTCTTTTATTAAGATTTTCCCAATATGAGGCCCAGAACCCACTTCTTTGCCTTGCATTCTCCGAAAAAATCAATTTTATTTGGAACATTCAAATTTCAATACCAAAGAAGCAAAGAATTCGTAAGTCATATTGTACAGCTACAGGACCATGGGAGTGTTGTATATGAAGCGTTACAGACCTAGATAACCAGTCCCATATAGCATTAGTACCTACTTCAGAGATAGATCAACAAATATAGGAAGGAAACAAGATATACATAGGGTGACCAAGAAAGTGTAATGGCGAATTCTAAGGAATATGATTTCCTCTCAACTATATAAACTTATTAGCGCATATCTAGCCTCAAATGGTTTTTTCAATAGGGGCTTACATCAAAATTTGACCTATGTTTTTATCTTTAGCTCCAGTCACATATGAGCTCAGAGTCCAGTAATCAGTGGTGTATGTTGTTTGTAGGTGACACAATCAGTGAGAAACTAGGAGGGGAACAAACTATAACATTTGGGAGCACTCCGAGATCTCAAAGCTATAGGCTAACTGTGGAGCAGAATTATCATGGAGTCCATCTAATGTTTTTAATAAGAGTAGGAACAAAGGCAATATTGTAGTTAAACACACATCATGTTGTTCAAAAGACGGGTTGTCAGAATTTAGGTTTGATAATTACCAATGAATGAGGAAGTTAGGATGATGAGCTTGTTTGATTCACATTAAATTTGATGAATTTAAATTTACTTTTACACTCGTGTGGTTGAAAATTCGAGAAGTAGTATTAAAAAATATGAAGAAAATGTCAAATCAATGTATGAGTGGTTGAAAAGGATGAGAGAGAAAACATAAATTTAATTTAACGAAATTTACGACTTGTTCTACACACAATAAATTTCCACTATCTTAACAAACTTTTTTACTCTCATCATTTTCAACCACTCATACAATTACTTCACATTTTTTAATAGATTTTCCCCAATTTTCAACCACACATCTAACACATCGTTCGATTAAATCAAAAATATTATGTATAGAATAAGCCCTTAATGCGAATAGAACAAGCAATGACAAAATGGAGAAAGAAGTTGTCATGGCTGAAAGATGACTAATAAGCTAAAAGGCAATATCTGTAGAACAACAGCCAGGGCACTGTGCCCTTAGGCAGTAAAAAGTAGATCATTAAAAAATAAATAAAATTAAACAACTATTAATGGACTCCCGAAAGACAAAATGTCCATATGATGGACTTAGCAATAATAGGAAACTAAGATTTGATGTCCACAAATTAAAATGGATGCAAGAAATTACGCTGTAAGCCAATAAGTGGAAGTGATCGCGACTGAGAAAATACATGAGGAATAACAATTTATTTTGCTGAGGGCCTGAGGCATATTTTGTACAGAATTAGAGCAGCTTCCTTCCACAAGAGTAAATGGCCAGTACAAGTCGAATGAGAGAGAGAGAAAAGAAACAACTATTGTGATTGCAAGACATTATATCTTTTGACAAATATAAGGATGATTCAACATGGTCGTGAAAACATGCATAAAGTCCACTCCAGTTTATTAGGAGTAGCAGACAGGACTATCCCAAATTAGACCAGTGTTCTTTCTGGGGAAGGACATAATGAAATGAAGGCCAATCATGCAACAACTTGTTCAGCCAAAATTGAACTGACCTTTGTACAGTTTCATAAAAATGTGCCCCAAAATGGAAAGAGAAAACGAGGGAGGAAAAAGAAATTCCAAAACAAATACTTTAGACCAATTTCTTTTATTCATAACAGAAGTGGAAAAATGTTCATGATACGGAAATCAAATAGTGATGAAGGAAAGGATAATTGAACCTGATATCCTGCATTATTTTTGAGAAAATGGGTGATAAAAAATGAAATGACATATAAACAAAGTCAGCAGCTAACCAAAAGGAAAATAAAGCCCACGAATCATATGGTGGAAAAGCAACATACATTGAATTGGGTATCAAGATCAGCCTGGCCTTCAATGATCTCAACTAGTTCCTCAACTCGCTCCACAGGAGCCTTTTGTCCGAATAAGCTCAAGCTCTTTAGAAAGTCAATGAACATTTTAAATTCAGCGTCTGTCACATCTTGCAACTGCAACACGAAAATATGGGAATCAACAAGCTGTCACACAACAAGTGTAAAAATTCTATGTCGAAACTGTATAACTAAAAAGCAGTGGACAATTTAGCAGAACGAATGAGCCATTAATAGGAAAGATCACAGGAGCTACAACTACCATATTAAACATGACATACCTGCTTTATCAAATTAGTTAAATGTCTCTCCATTTCATCCTGTGGCTCTAGTAGCTCTCCCTTCAAAGGAAACACCTACCACAGGCCCTCATTCATAATTCATGCATGCCATAAGAATGAGTTGGATTAAAGAATCGTCATAAAAACAAAGCATCCCTTACCTTATCTCTAATAAAGCACAGAACCTTCTCACGTATGGCCTCGTCGTCGGCACTTCGATCATCCGTACTTCCAATGTGCTTAAATAAAGCTGTTAAAGAAGCTGCAGCAAACATACTGAACAGCTTTAGAATACTAACAGATGCAGAAACTTGAAGCATAAATGCCGCAAACATAGTTTAGATCGGCACAGTCTTGACTAGTTCTGCCCTTGGGTGTTCTACAATAAAAGTCGCACAGAAGTATGTTCACGGCACCGAAAAAATCAATATCAGAGACTGATACTATATATTTTGTAAGATGTCAAATGAACTCCCACAAATAACATTTACACCTAGGAATTAGGATACCAACTGATGAAGCGTGCCTTCAAATAGAGCCGTGGCATTTGACATAAAACTGAATGCAGATTAACCAGCATTAAGATTCTGTCAAGACTTTTCTATTAAATATTGGGTGGCATATTAACGAGATTATGTGACTGAAAGATTTAACCATTAAAATGACTATGTTGGAACATGATAGAGATTGTGACCGACATGAAATTAAGAGAAACGTCCAATAATTTTTTTTTAATTTTTTTTTTGGGATACTGGAAAAAGAAATTATGGCTCTGCACGAGTGACCAAAGGGTCATTATTGTCCTCAAGTTATGTAATGCAACCAGCTGGATTTACAGCAGCAGTATTACCTTTGTTGTGTCCATATAAAGGATGTACAACTCTTCCGACTTCACTTAGAAAATATACCAAGTCCCATATCATCCTTTTAATTGAATGGAAAATGGGTTCCTTAATTCCAAAACTTTAAGCACTGATGAAATTGCTGACTTTACAGAGTAATTCTCAATTGGATGCTAAACAACCCAAACTTCAGCCATGCAAATTTTTTAACTAACAGGGCATTGATCTACCAATCCAGCTAAAATTTCAGAACACCACTTATCATTCAAACCTTAGCATCCAAAACAACCCCACCCACGTTTATTATACCTACACAGCAAATAATTACATTCAATGTAGCAAAATTTACACCAAAAAAAAAAAGGAAAAAAAAAGAGAGTAGCAGCGATATTAGTTCATGCGCCTGCCACGTATAACAAGTGCATTTGATTGAGAGCTTGTATAGGTCCAAAATTTGAGGGGGCAACACCTTATTTTGTGGAGATATTTTTCCTAAACCTAAAAAAATTTAAAAGAAAGTTTGAAAGGCAGGAAACTTCATGAATCCTCCCACCTCAAAACTGGGGAAAACAAAAGATAAATGGGAATGCAAGAAATTGCTACAGCCTCTGCAACTTACTTTTAACATCCTGCCGCACTAAAGATAAAAGTGCTTTATGCACCGCATCACGCTCCACATTATCTCCTACAATCACCAAGAATGTTATTGCTATCTAATCAAGAAACTTAAATTATTAAGAATCTGAAAACTGATACCAAAAGTTAAATTACCTGCTATAAGGAACTGAACAAGGATGTCAACAATTTTAGCCAGATGTTCAGGAGTATCCTTGCAAAAAAGAGGAAGCCCGCGTATAGCTTGTACTCGTACCTTTGAAAACAAACAAAAAATTAGGTATAGATCCCACAAGGGATTAATTTATCATAACTGCATAACGGAACATGCGTCAACCCTGCTTTCTGGACGCAGAACCCATGGTGTCAAGTGTCAACCCATGTGTACAATGCCCAAAATTATGTATTAAAAAGGTTCTTTCAATACAAATAGAGTACTATTGCATTCTGATTACCATGAAAGCAATCAGAATGTTATGGGAAGTCATGGTCTGTAAGGCAGTCACGAAGTTCTCCTATAGTGCCTTGACGCGCTAATTTTCGTGCTATTTTTCCGATGAAGGTGCCTCACTGCTCAAGCATCTGGGTATGTGGCCTGTGCCTCAGTTTTTCCCTGACACGGCCTTTTTTCCCCTTCTTTCCTTTCTTGTATGTAAGGGTGAATGCGAAGCTTAAAGGATTTTGGTTTCAAATAAAGCAACAACGTCTTGGATCCATAAATCCTCTTGCTTCTTTGACCTAATCAGCCCATGTCTCACCACTATCCCAAGACATGCAAAGCTTATTCAATAAGATATCAAGGCAGCAAACTCCGGCAGCAGGAAAAATTTTCTTTGTTTTAGTTTTAGTTCTATGGAAAAATTTTAAGATAATTATTGGTAGATTATATGTTTATTTTTGTATTACTTATATTTTCTGATTTCACTTTTGGTTTGCCTCACGTCTCATGCATCTCACAAAGGCATCTTAGCACCTAGCTCAGCCTTTTTAAACACTGTGGAAGTTAATTGTAGTAGTAGGAAATGGCAACAAGATCATTACACCCCGTCATATATAAATGAGTATATATCATTTATTAATTGATCTTTATGTAAGTATTTAAGAGGTGGTTATGCTATTGTTCTCTATGAAATTGAATAATTGTTGGATTTTCATTAGATCCTTGATCCTTTCTTGGTAATACATTACAAATCAGTGAATTAGTTGATCTTTCTCTTGCATTCTTCCAAATGTCCCCTATCACATATAATGAAATGGAACATAGGATTCTTAGAAGAAAAACCCTGCAATGGGCAGAAATAGCGGTTCTTTTAGGGTGCTCATTTGATTTTATTGTCACGCTGCTTGAGGGAGCAGAGCGAAGCCATATGATCTACTCTCATGGTCCATGAAACCAGATACATCGTTCTTGATATTGAACTCAGGCGAGAAACTCCTCCCGACATCTAGCTTGAGCAGAACAAAATAAGCCCAGATACAGTGTAAATTACTCTCGACAGGCTTACAGCATCTTTGCAAGCACAGATTCAGGCTTATAAATTGAAACAGCAGTGACCATTCAACTAACTATTGAATAAACTTTTTTTTGTTATAATTTCAACTATCAGTCCCTCTTTCCATACTCACCATAGCATCAATTTTGAGTTATCTATTGTAAATCATATTGAAGTATCAATAAAACACACAAAAGAAGGCATCCAACTGAGAATAGAATCCTAACCGCAAGTTCCTCCTCCACGCACAGATACAAATGCTGGTCAAGAGCTTGCTCCGAGAGCTCCGGAAAGTACTTGAAAAACCTCGGTATTAGCTGCGCGGCCAATTGCTTCGCCTTCACGCTGCCATTCGCTGCCGCAATTATTCCTTCATAATCCCCCTTATTCTGCTCCGAAATTGAATACAATAAAATAATCACAGAGCTTCTCAAAGTCGCAGAAACGCCAAAATAGGTAATGAATCAGACAAAAAAGCATTTACTAACTTGAGACTTGTCTTTCGCCTCATTGAGTTTTTCCCCCAACTCGTAGAGCTTCTCGATGTCTGTAGAATCATCCGCCATTGCTGTAACAGTTAAATTGATGTATTTGAGTGTCCGATTGGGTAGTAGGGGTTAGGGTTTTGGAGAAACAAGGAGTCAGTAAGATTTGTGCAAAAGGGAGACAGTATTTGTATTAGAATTTGGAGGGGTTTAACGAAACGAGTTCAATGGCGGTGTTTCGACGCTCCATGCGACCATGGTCCCTCAAATTGTTGAAAATTGCTCGTTTGGACTTCGGAGTTGAGGTTTCGCATAAATCATCATGTAACGTTCCATAAGGCGTTCCATGAGGGCGTGTTTGGTTGGCCAAATTTTTTCAGAAAAAAACAAGTTTTCACCTTTTTTCCGGCTTTTAGTATGTTTGATTGTATTTTTTTCGAGAAAAATATTTTTTAATTTTTCTCGAAATCCATTATTATCCTTGTTTTAATGAAAAATATTTTCTTTGGAGAATGTGATTTTTGTTTTTCAGAAAAAGTTTGTTTTTAATGGATAATTTGTTTTAATCATAAATATAAGAACAATATTCAAATTTTATGAAAAAACAAGGAAACCAATACTATTTTCCAATTTATAAATTAATTCAATTAAACACCTACCATTATCATTCACTTGGAAAACCTTTTCCCAAAATTTATTTACTCGAAAAATATTTTCTTTCCAATCGTTTTTGGGTTTTGCAATCAAACACATCTTAAGGGTGTGTTTGATTGGCCACTCTTTTCCAGGAAAACACTCTTTTTCAACCTTTTTGCATGTTTGATTGGTTTTGTTTTCAATGAAAAAGACTTTCTAGTTTTTTTCAAAATCCGCATCTTTCCTTATTTTGGAGGAAAACGTTTTTCTTGGGGGAAAAATAATTTTTATTTTATGGGAAAAGTTTGTCTCTTTTTTTTTTTTTTAATGAACAATTTGTTTTAACCATAAAGATAAAGAAAATATTCGAATTTCATAAAAAAAAAAAAAGAAAAGAAAACAAGGAAAACAACATTCTTTTTCAACTTCCAAATTAATGCAATCAAACACTTTCAACTACCATTTTTCCTGAAAAACTTTTTCTCGGAATTTATTTATCGGAAAACGTTTTCCTTCCAACAATTTTCCAACTTTACAATCAAACACACCCCAAGAGTATTTCTAATATGGGCCGAAAAAATATTGGGAAAAAACAAAGAAGCAGAGCGTAAAGTCAAAAAAAGCGTCAAATGAGGCATCATGCCTTTTTTGCACTTAAGCGCGCCTTTCCATCCTTTTTCACACTTTTTAGTGCTTTTACTCACTTTTCTTCAAAGCTTTTGATTTCACGCTCAGTCTTAATTGTGTTTAAGTTTAACGCGAACATCGGAAAAAATAATAAGGGAAAAGAGTTATTTGGTATTGTAGAAGGGGTTAAAAACTCAACTCTATAATTAATATTAGAAATGCCCTAAACATTGGATACAGCGAGGGGTTGGCAGTCACATTTTTATGTGTCTTATTATTATGTAAAATAAGAGATAATTATTAGAGTTGAATGGGGAAATTTATCTAATATATATTAAATTAAGATATGCACAACTCAATTCAAATAGTCAATTTGAAATTTGAAAGAGAATAAATTATAATGATAACAGGATCATAGTTTCGTGTTTGTTTGGCATTACCTTTTGCTCGAGAAAATTAAATTTTATCAGAAACTATGTCGAAAAAATAGAAGTAGAACGAATTTTGTAGACTGTGGAAGAAAAATAAAAGAGATGATGTAAATTTTTGAAGATTTGCTGCCTATAAAATATGTGAGAGGAGAACTTATAGAAACTCCCTGTAATCGTGATAATTTCTTTTGACATAGAATGGGATAAAAATTGGATAATAAAATTTTCTTCAAGCATTGAATGTCAATTGGTATGAGCTATAGGTCGCAATACTAATCTCTAGTCATGATCCGTTACCCACAATAGGTACCGTAACGGTGCCTACAATGAGCTGAATCAATGATACGTATCCCCAATTCTGAGACCCCCCTTACCATAAGGGAGTACATCACTGATCCGACTCACTATAGGCATCGCGTGGGCAACGGATCAAATCCCTACTAACCTCCACTGCTATTTAAATTTAAAATTAACTTTTTAGCAAGTACCACCCTTTGTCCAAACACAGTCTGAACATTCTACGTCATCTTGTACAAAATGGAAGAGTAATATACACACTGCTCATCATCTATATATACACACATGTCGATTCCAAGGAATATCTACTTCTCATAATGTACAAGCTACACGCGACTCCAGGAGCATGTTGTGTTTCATACCTTATAATTAACACCATCGCGGGTTCAAACGCCTTCATTTTCTCTCTCCATGCCCAGTTTGTAAGTTATGTTCCTCACTGAGTTCAGATGTGAAATGGGACTTCAAACCAATCCAACACTGGTAATAATCATGATCCATGTAGGGAGATTCAAGTGCCCATTGGCAAACCCGGGGAATTAAGCATGACTCGAACATGAAGGCAAGAGTATTAGCAATTCTATAAGGCCCGACTTCATTTCCAAGTGCAATCGTTGCCTGTTACACAAGTACATCTTTGAGAAATCAAACACTTCATGCTCATGAAACAACTCTTCATCAGAAGTCGAAATTATGAAAATAAGCCTTTTGTTCATTTGAACTTTTTTCTACTTGAAATTATCTTTTACTGTTTGGTCAGAGACAAACCGTTAATAACACACACCACAAATCTCCAACAATTACTCAGCATTACTCATAATTATCCATACATCTTGTTGTCACCACTATTCAACGTAACAAAATAAAAGTTTAGCCAAACACATTCTAAAAGGATGCCAACAGGCAAAAGGACATTGCGTTTTTATTTGAGCTGCAAGCAGATACTACCTCATATGTTTTTGTATCTGGACCATGGGGGGTCATGCAGCTATGAAGGCTTGCGCCTCCTGGAACAAAGCCATCAGCTTTTGCCTGAAAGAGGATTGAATGTTTATAAAATATAATCAAAGAGCAAAAAGTAGAGAAAAACTTCTGATTTCAAACATCCCAAATCTCGAACATGAAATTTAGATCTATACCTCATATCCTCCATAAATTAGACCCATGAATTCGCTCATACAGTTGCGGTGATAATATGGAGGACGAAATGTATGTTCGGCAACCAACCATCGGGGAGGGAAAATGACAAAATCGAGCAAAGCCACTCCAGGCTTATCAGTAGGTGCTGTTAGCACTGTACTTAACAGAAAAGTGAACCAAATAAAAATTCCATTCCAACTTCCCAGTATTCGTGATCGTAGCAAACTGGGACAGGTTAGCTGGACAGTGTGTCCGTGTCATAAAATGTAATCAGATAGAAAATAGTTAAGATACACCTTGTAAAGAAAGCAACCTGTATTTATTGATGGATCACCATGATCAATCAAGACTGTGTTGTATGGGCAAAACTTGCTTAGATCATACTGAAACAACAAACAATCGGGTTCAAAAGGCATGAAATATTGACACTCCATTTTATCTTAATATAAAGTTAGATAAAGAAAGTTGGCTGGAAAGTTCAAAATTCTTTTCCACAAGGTTTTAACATCTAAAACCACTCACCTTATAAGGGACATAATTTCCATGCCATGCTATCACATTAAATGGGGAGAAATCTTGTTTTGCAGTAAAGAGTTCACCGCCGAATTTCTGAACAATAACATAACCAGGATGGGAGCCCTGGTCAAGCCATGCCACAGGAACAAGAAAATCCCTTGCAGAGGCAAGGCCATTAGAACCTATAAACAAAATATGCGCCATGATTACAGTAAATTATTGGTTTTGTAACCTGATGAAATACGCCTGAGCAAAATAAAGAACTAAAACTTCTCAACACACCAATAGGTCCAAGATCAGGGAGTTGAAAATGAGTTCCAAATATTTCAGCAACATAGCCGCGTGATGGTCCATCTGGTGGTTCAACAGCAAACCGCACCCCTTGAGGTAAAACTACAATTTCACCAGGAGATACTTGAAATTTTCCAAATTCCGTTGTTATCCACAGCCCTAAACAAGCACAAGGGATAGAAGGAATTTCCAAATTGGTATATCGTAAAAAAGAGATAATCATAGAATTAAAAATGGTGCTTATACAATGGTTTTGCAAAATTCCAGGTGTAAAGCAAAACAAAATATTCCATGAGGTGAACTCTTAAAGATGAGAAGAATAAGAAATTAACATGGTTCTGAAATTGGTAAAACATATAAGATGAAGAATAAGAAATTAACATGGTTCTGAAATTGGTAAAACATATAAGATGGCAGAGGAGTTAATTCCGAACACCAAAATATTTCCTTCCACACCACTAGCAACCTTCTAAACATTGCATTATTGCAACATCCAATATGCTTAGGCAGATTCTAGAGTTGAATAGCCATCTTTAAGCTCAATAAAATGGCAAACACAACCAATTACGAAATGGTGAATTTGCATACACTGGGCACCACTTACGTCCTTCTTGGGGAACAATCAAAAAGTCACCGTCAGCACTGCAGAAGGCACAATTTTCCATTGATTTATTAGCAGCATACCTGCATTAATAGAGATGATTGTCGAGTTAAAGATTGCATATATCCATTATCCACAATTTCATTCAATGCCGTTAAGAATCTGACATCTCATTCAAAGGGGCTCAATTAAGCCAACAGATGGATAGCAAATTCAGTAGGCAAAATTAATTCCCCATCAACGAAACAGACGAAGGTCAAGTAAGTGCGTCGAGCTACAGTAAAGTAACCCAAGCAATACAAATTACATGTGAATTGCAAAACCATGCCGAAGATACGAGCTGCCAGCGCCACAGACAGTGTACAATCCATCGATGAAATCGATGGGCGCCTCAGGAATTTGCACTGGTTTCCACCGTAGCTGAGTCGGTGTGGCAGAACTATTCGATTCATTAAACTCGCTTACAAGCTTCCCGTGACTGGGGACTCTAGGTTTAAACGGTTCATGAGTAACCGAAGGCTTGACGCGATACAACCAACTGCCAAAACTAAAATTCCTCAGCACAAATCGCACATAAGATGATAAAAATTTACACAATCTGCTTCTTCCAAGCAATCACCTGCGCTGGTTGACTTTGCGCGGCGAAGTGAAGGAGGTGCCGGAGATTTGCTCGGCGTAGAGGCCGTAAGGACAGACAAGGGGATTATTTTGATCACGCGGAAGAGCTCCGGCGATAGCCTCCGACGAGAAATGGTTCCCGAAACCTGACTGGTACACCAAATCCACCGGAAAATCGGAGCTCCGGCACACACTGTTGCCCTCCATCGTTGGTTGTCCAACACTTCGACAAAGCACAGGAGCAAGCAAATTGGATTATGCTAGTTGAAGCATCAATTTCAATTGCAGTCATCACGTAGACTATAAAGTTTTACTCTACGCTGAAGAAATATCATTAAAAAATTGAAAACGAACGTGATCTGACGTTGGGAAGTGTTATAAATAAAATAAAATAAAACTAATATACCGTTGCTTCTTGCGGTGGCGTCCGAACGGAGTCCGACAGATGAGGTGACAGTGTAGAGAAGATTGAAGAAGGAGATGAAGTGGTTGGATTTGCAGAGAAAGAAGTGGAAGAAGGAAGAAGATACCAGATGAAGACGGAATGACAAATGAAGGCGAACAAGATAAGTCTTTGTTTTGGTCGCAAGTAGTGGAAAAGCCTCCATTTCAGTAGTAATATATCTTGGGATATTATATCAGTCTTACTCCCATGACCACTAAGTGGCATGGAGTATGTCCACACATGGTAAATTTTGGGGGAAAATAAATGTGGGGCTTACATGAACCTCCTGCCATTATGGGGGCTGTTATGTATTATTTATCTTACTTAACGTAGATTTCAAAAAAACAAAATTTTTTGGGCGACGTGACGCCCCCACAGCGCGCTACGTCGCCATGTGGCCATGCTCCCTGCCCACTGAGTGCTCAGGGGAGCAATAGCGGATATTGTAGACTCATTTTCTTCTTACACCCATATTTTTTTAAAAAATAACTTTCAAATCTACTTTTTATGCACACATTCTTTCAATATTTACCGTCCACTATTTTTATACAAATTTACACTCTACCCACCCACACACCGCCGTATCCTACCACCACTTTCAGCAAGAAGAGAATGTCTTCACTGCAAACTCTTCCATCACCACTTTCAGCAAATTTAGAGCTTCTCTTCAAATTTGGAAATGGCATATGGATAGACTAGTATACCGCGGTTTCTTACGGTGGATCCGACAATCGGTAGGTGGAGAAAGAGAATGGCCGATGGCGGGTGGAGAAGGACGTGGCCATATTAAAGATAGTTGGTTTAGTTTGAGAGAGGAGACGAGAGCGAGGTTGAGGAAAAGAATGAGATTGAAGACTGAATAACGGAAATGTGACAGACATTTCCCTTTTTTTGTGAATGGTGGAAAAAATCGACGTCCGATAGGTATTAGAAATAGTATATGGATGGATTGGTGTTGTAGGAGTTAATCAAATCTGAAAATGCACAAACTTGACTCACCAATATAGGAATCGACATGCAATGGCCGACATTCCCTTATAGGGGCTCGGCTAGCTTTTGCCAACCCCCACAATGGGGATTGGCCAACGTAGACCCCTATAATGGGGATCGACATACGTTGACCGATCCCCATATTAGGGGCTCGGCTAGCTTTGGCCGACCCCTTTAAGGGGGTCTTTGCCACCTTCGGTCGACTCCCATATTGGGCCAAATTTCTTCAAACCTATGTCCCCCAATATTAATTTTTTAGATTTATTTCCCATTAATAATAAAATTAAGTAAGTGAATTAAACTATTAAATATGAATTAGTTTTGAAATATTATTGGATTAGCTATGTATTATTTTATTTTTGTTTTGTTGGTTGTTTAATAGTTTGTTAAATATTTACGTTGCTTTGTAGTGATTCAAATATTATATGTTAATTAATAATCTATCATTTCATATTGTAGTACATGCGGTGTAGTAGCCGGCCAATTGGTTCGGAGAGAAGACGATGTGGAGTCGAACTTGCTATTCATAACGATGACTTATATTATTTTAGAAATTATTATGTTTTATATGAATATTAGATAAAGTGGCATTTTCGATTTTAACCAATTATCTAAAATTAATATTATTATCAGATGTATAAAAAATATTAATTGTAATAAAATATATATATGATCATCTATATCTATATATTAATAAAACCAGCACATTTTCCCACCACTTTCATTTATTTTTCTGAATTCTGAATTAAAAAATCAATTTTTAATTATAGCAACGAGTTTTATCGCTTCTACATGTCTTTTCCAACTTGATTTCTTCTTCAGCGTGTATACATATAAACACGCATCGGATCCACCTATTTTTCTGAATTAAAAAATCAATTTTTAATTATGGCAACGAGTTTTACCGCTTCTACATGTCTCCACGTGCTACGTACGGGTAGAAACACTAGTTAGAATTAAAACACTAATGTGACTATATGCTAATATTTTAGCCTAATATATTTGATTCTCCAATTGTCTAATTCTTTTATTTTGAGTTAAAATATTATTGTTTTTGAGAAAAGTACATCAAAATAATTTTTATAGTAACTATAAATATAAATTCTATTAATATATATAAATAATTATTACTATTAAATATAAATTATTATTATCATACACAAATAATTAATATTAGTAATATATGATTTGTTAACGGTAGGATTGTCATCCGTACGCGTCCAACTCATGATTTTGCGCATGAGTCTGGTGGTACCAGGACTTGCAATGAACCCCCATATATCCCTGGATGCGGGGTTCGAGTCCTGGGAAGGGCAAAAAGCCTCGATTAAATTTGGCGAAATCATGAGTTGGACGAGTACGGATCACAATCCTACCGTCAACATGATTATTATTAAATATAAACTAATTGTATTATTAATGAATTAAAAAAAAAAAAAGAAGAACTAATTTGGCCAAACATGATCTTGTGGTTTTGGCCATGTTAGGCCGAGTATCCCAGTTAGATACTTGGCCAAGGATGGCCGAGTATCAAAGGATGGGCGAGCTCAGACTTGAGACTAGTCCACCCTTGGTCGAGTATACAACTGAGATCCTCGTCCTAGTTTGGCCGAGATAATAGTTTGGATTTTCGTCTGTACTTCATTGATCATTTAACATGCTAGCAAGGGTATACGAGTACTTGTAAGTAAGAGTATTTTTGTCTCGAAAAATTATGGGTGTAAGGATTAAATTTTGGGGTGGTGCTCCCTAAAAGAAATTTTTCCTTTTGAATTGGACGTGGAACTTCACTACACTATGAACAATTTGGAGAAAATGAAAGAAGATATCAATAATTTTGGTAGAGTACATAGGAGAATTTTAGGAGATTTTGTAAATTTTGAATGAACTTTTGATTATTTGATTTTGTTAAAGATCGAGCATATCTTACATTTTGATTTCTCTAGTTGTGGCGTGATTATGATATATATTAAACTAAACTAAGAGACTTTAACAAAAGATAAAAACAAAAGCATAGTTTTAATATTCTTCGTCGGCTTTATAAATATGGTGCCTTAAAAAAAAAAAAAGAAACACTCATTATTACCACATATTTTGTGATCTCTGTTGCTCTTCAGTCTAAAAAATTAGTTTTTAGTTAAAAAAAAAATTACCCTCACTCTTTTTTTCCATTATTATTATTTTCACCCACTCATATATTAATTTGACCAATTTCATATTTTTAATATATTTTATTTACTTCTCAATAATACTATAAAAATAAATTAAATTTACTTTGATTTAATTGGTATCAAACAAGTCTTATTATTTATTTTTATTTAATCACCTATGGTGAGAGATTTTATTTTTTTTAAGGAATGAAGAAATAAAATGGCTATCATGTTCACTTTTTTAGAAAAGAACTCGCATTTTCTTTGATTTTTTTTATATTATTAGGAAAATTATTTATATGGTCAGGCTTTAGAACAAACTAGGGTCAAAATTTATTTGCTATCAAGATTTTACTAGTTTTATTTTATGTTCTATAGCTGGTAGGACTCGTGCCTAAATATATTGATGTTCTTTTTATGAATGCCAAGTATTAAGTCTCCCTTTATGATTATAATTTAAATTTTTGTTTCTAATAAATCCTATCTCCAAACGTGGATTGTTGGGTTTAAATACTTCCTAAAAAGTTTTTTATTATAAATTTAATTATTTAATTACTCACTATTTGATCTCAAAAAATTACTCATTATTTGAATCGCTTATTGCACATTACCCATAAAAATTATATAAAACTGCTATCTTAACATTGTAAAAATAAAAAAGAGATTTTTTATTTAATTTTTAAATATGTAAAAATATTTTTTCTAAAATTGAAAACTACAACCTACGTGACACTGTACTAAGTGGGCAATTCAACTTTTGTCAATAAGAAGATATATATATATATATATATATATATAATTTGAAAATAAATAATTGAGATGTAATATTCAAAAATTTAAACATATATAGAAACTATTATTTCTCATTTCTAGAATTTATTTAAGAGGTATTGTAAATTATAACTTTGACCTCTTATCACATTTTCATCAATGCATCTAAGATTAAATATAAAAGAATTTTAAAAATTAGATAAAATTCATTCCAAAATTAGAATATACATATATAAAATACATATAAAAACTAAAATAAGAAAAACAATACCGAATATATATATATATATAATAATGAAAGTCAAACAAATTAAATAACAAAAACAATTAATCACTGAAAAATAATATCAAACGTGGCACTGCCATATAAGCACTTTACCTAGATGTCTTTTTTATTTTTATATATGTAGTTAGATAAGCTGTAATACTAATTTAAAAGTTATAATTCTTTAGAATCGAGTAATTTATTTTGACATTGAAAGATGAGTTTTTTGTACATTTTTAATTTTCAACTAAACTAGTTTTCACCCCCAAAGTGCGTTGCAGGAAATCACTTCATTATAGATTTATCTAAAATTTATTTAGATTGATTTTGTGATAAAGAATAATGCAAATAATTTTTAACAAATAAATGTGAGTTGTATTTGTCGATAACGCACCCGATCACGTAATATAAAATGTAAATAATGTTAATAATAACGAAATATTATAGAAAAGAAAATTTAAGTTTTCATTTTATCTTGTACTCATAATTCAATAAATTTATCTATAGTAGAAATTTATTATCATAGATTAAATTATAAAAAGATTTTACAATAAAAATCCATAAAATATAAAATATATAATCAATTAAATACTATTGAAATAATAATTTCTTAGCTCGAAATGTATACAATTCAAGGATATTAGCATTAACAAAGTCTTGTCTCACGATCTCGCGTCTATTAAGCGAGTGCTTTTTTGTAAATCAATAATATACAATGTATTAAACTTACTTTTTTTGTGCGAATAGAAAAATAATAATTGAAAATGATGTATATAAAAAATTTCAATTCAATATCATTCAAACTTTGAACTCGACAAAGGAATAATATAATCACAATAAACTAATTTCAAACCGATTCATAAAAATTATTCATCTAAGTAGCACGACACTATGTAAGAGTGCAATGCAGTTCTTCACTGTTGAAACACATTGTAATTGCACAAATGAGTAGGGGTGGGCGTTTGGGTTGATTAGGGTAGTTCATTACCAGAACGAGAAAATAAGTCGGTTCCTTGAAAATTGGAACCGTTCGGTTCTTTTCAAATGAAGTACCCGTCAAATTCAGGTTAGAGTTCGGTTCAGGTTAGGATTCGATTATTTTATGATACATTTTTTATTCTTCGAAAAACACTAGAAAAAATAAAAATTTTAATTCAAACATAAATGTAACCAAAAAAATGCTTATGAAAAAAAAATCTCACTGTTTGCTTGGATTGCGTATTTCACAATAGCGGCGCGCTAGCAACTAGCGACGCAATCTTCTTCTTTATAACTAAGCGGCGGCGGTGCTATACTATTCTTTGCAAGTTGCGGCCGGCTTCTTCTGCTTAGGGGCAAACACTGCTGGCTGGCGAGCGGCGACACTCTTGCTTCTTTCTTTCTTGACTAGCGGCGGCTCATTCTTTAACAGCATATCTTTTCTTTAGTTGCGGCCGATTTTCTTCTTCTTAGGGCGGCCGGCGGCTCTTGAAGCGGCGACAACGAGGGAAAAAATAGTGCTATATTTTTTCAATTAGGATTCAGTTCGATTTTTAGAAAGGACCCGTTCGGTTTTCAATCTTTTCATTTAGGTTCTAGGTTAGGTTCGGTTCCTAATTTTTAGAAACTAGATTCGGTTAGGGTTCTTTCAGTTAGGTTAGGTTCTACCCGTCAAGGTTCGATTTTTTATGCCCCTCCTACAAATGAGAATAATAAAAAAAATAGCAGCGTAGAAACAAATAAAGTAACATAACATAATCGGACTATATATTACACAATAAAATAAATTTAGTGAATAACTAATGATATACTCTTCATCTAGAGGACTCATTTGTAGCATATAATTAATAATAGAAGATAATCTACATCATTATGGGTTGGCGTAAATAAAAAGCATCATGTTATGGCTCAAGCGGTTTTGCACTGAAAGTAATTCGTTTCATTAAATGCTTATATAGTAAATCAGCTTTAGATAGCGGAGATATCCCTCATTAAATTAGGCTTCGGTCACTTGCCCTTACATACAACACAATGGAAATTTTCTCTATCAGCGTCTTTCATAGCAGCATGTATTTTTTTATCATACTAATATATGTGTATTCTGAAGTTGATAATATAGGTGAATTTATAAATATGTATATCATTCACACCTAGGAAAAAGTCTGAATCTTACAAAAAAGAAACATAGAAATCAAAATTATTATGTAATATTTTTATTTAATAAGTAAGTTCTCTTTACATATTTGTCAAATCATTGTGATTCTTTGTATTTTTAAATTTATAGGTAGAATACAATGTCTGCACTAATTGCTTAAGAGAGGAAATTTCTCTACTACTTTTAGAAACTAATTAGAAAATATTGATATCCCTTTTGCAGTTTTGTGAAAATTATGGCAAATGAAGAAAATCTTCTTGCTGATTAGGAAATTTTCTACTCTGCACACTAAAAATTTAAAGATATAATTAAAAATACTTGAAGTATAAATTAGATATAATAAAAATATTTAAAGTAAAAAAATTTAAGATATAATCTTGTTATGTTAGGAAATTTTCTACTCTAAATAAAAATTAAAGATATAATAAAAAATATTTCCTTTCTTTAATAAGTACAAATTCAAGATATGTTGAGAATATTTCAATTAAAACTTAAGGTAAAGTATAATTTTCTTTGTACTAAAAATATTAGGGGAAAAAATATTAAATTTTTCATTTGAGAGTATACAAATATTCTAAAAGTATAAACATAAGTTAGAAAATAACAGATAAATTGTTAGAATAAAAATTAATTTAAACATTTATTCTTGAAAAAATTTGAAACTTATACTTAAAAGATTAAACAAATATTCTTAATTTATTTGAACATAATTTAACCATAGAGGATTTAAATAGTACTTTAAAAAAATTAAAAAAATACACACATTGGGGGATTAAATAAATACATTTTTAAAAAAATGAATTATTATTAGCTAGCAATTTTATTCACCATGCTAAAAAAGAAGGATGAATATTATCCTCAATTTGGAGGATCGACATAAGTGGGTAAAAATTAAAATTAATTTTTTCATATTATTCTATTCATCGAGAGCTTAAAAAATAGTATCTATATATAATTTTTGTTATTTCAAAGTTACTTATTTCACCAGAGTAAATAAGTAATTTATAAAAGCTAAAAATAAAATGAGTAACTTTTAAAATAGTAAAATTTATACATCAAAACTATACTCATATTAAACTTTAGATAAATATATATATATATAATAATATGGAGCAAAAAATTTAAAATTTTCAGTTATTTACCCCTCAAATTGATCTTCCAAAATGAGGTTAATGTTCACCCTCTTTTAGAACAAATTTGTTCACCCTTTTTGTGGAGTTGATTTGAGGGTTAAAAAGCCAAAAAATTTTTGGTTCCATATTATTTTATTAGTCGAGAGCTTTAATATGAGTATAATATTGATATATAATTTTTATTATTTTAAAGTTACTTATTTTACTTGTAAATAAGTAACTTATCACTAAAAATAAGTAATTTTTAAATCAATAAAAATAATATATATAAATTGTACTCATATTTGAAGGCTCTCAGCAACCTAGAATATCTGAACAAAAAATTAAAAATTTTTAATATTTTATCATTGAAATCGACCCCAAAAAGAGTAATGTTCACCACCACTTTTAGGGGAGCAAAATTGATTATCAATGATTTATGACCTTGGCGAGAAAATAATTGGTCGACAAATTCTAGCCCCAAATCTTTGTCTGTGCAATGGCTTGTTTTGTAATTGAGCAGTCTAATCAAATCAGCCTTATTTTATATATTATATAGATTTGATAAAATGGTAAAAGATGGACCAATGTAAAAGTATGCCCAAATAATAACCAATTCCAAAAGCCCAATCCAGAATACCCAACCCAATGGGAATACATGGGGCTACCCCCAGCCCAATCCATCTACTCAACGTCTCAAACTATAAAATCACACACTGCTCCAGCACTCCCACTCTCACGCCCGAGGTCCAATTATTTATTAGGACCATACTACAACACCATAATAAATACCATAATGGTTGACATAATAGATATATGGTATGATCCTACAATTTCATAGAAATACTGAACAGATCTCGCGCATAAATAATATTTCAAATTATATATCTACACGAATACATGCAATCCAAGTAATCTAATGAACAATTAAGTTAAGTCTGGTGAGCAAGTAATTAAACAAGTTCAAGTCTAATCTTAGTCTGGAGAATGTGTAATTAAACAAGTTCAAGTCTGATATGATGCATTAAAGCATATAATCTCATGTCTGTGCTTGATCAAGCAATTTTCTAATTTACATGCTAAATATAACACATAGTCTCATGGGATGACAAGTAACATGCAACATATAATAAAAAATAATCATTTAAGCGCATCTTTGAAAAATAAAAGTCTTGTGGATGGAGATCTACCTCTAGCTTGAGAGTTTGAGCCTTAATACCGTAAATCTCTAGATTGTCACGTCTTGTTTAGTCCTAAAATAATTAAAATAACTCTAATTAGTCTCGTGGACGCCTCTAAAATGAAGGGAAAGTAATTAAATAAGGTTTAAATCGGATAAATATAAACTTTAGGGGTCGATTTGTAAAAGTCGAGAATTCTAGAGACTATTTTTAAAGTCAAATGATAGTTGATCGGTCAAATCTGCAATTGACCGCATTTAAAAACTGTTGGACTTGATCGGAAATAAATTAGGACTTGATCGGAAATAAATTAGAACTTTAGGGCTCGTTAAATAAATAAAATATAGAGACTAATTTAAAGTCAAATAAAAGTTGTAGGGTCAAATAAGCAATTGACCAGATTTTGAAAGCTATTGGACTCAATTGGAAATCAATAAAAACTTCGGGACCTCTTGCGTAAATAAAGTATGGGGATTAAATTGAAAGTCATAGGATTTGACTGCAGTTGACTGGATCTGAAAATTTGGGAACTCGATTGAAAGAAATCAAAACCTTTGAACCATCGAAATAAATACCACAAAGACATCCGTGCGGATGGAAAATTTACATGTTAATTGCCAATTCCGAGGGACATGATGCTCTTGAAGCTGGAGTAGCCAAAACCTCTTTACGACGTGATTCAATCAAACAGTTCCATTGCCACCGCCAAAGAACTGCAGGAAGATGTTGGCAACCACCTCAAAGAACCCATGGACATCGATGATGATAAACTGAAGGAATCCACCCACAGCAGTTTTCAGCCACAAGATCTCTACATGACTTCCTCTGATGAAAGTGGATGTGAAAAATGTTCTAACAATAGCGATGATCCACCTCAAGCATCTATTTTCTTCACCCGCGGTGAGCTTCAGATTCTATTTCTCTTTCCTTCTTCCTTTTGAACTTCTCATAGGGTAATGCTAAACTAATTTATTTCAGTTCATAATTGCGATTTTGGGGGAAACCTACCTTGATTTATTTTTTCGGACAACAAAAATTTTGCATTGTGTCATGGCGTATGTGTTTACTACAGAGCGCTGGGAGCCTACTATAGGCTCCCAGCGCAGGGAAATGGCCTAGACACCCCACCCCCCTCACCCCGCATTCAGGGGGGGTCTGTGTGGTGGGAGCCTAGGAAAGGCTCCCAGCGCTGGGAACCCATCATTTTCGATGTTTACTAATAGTTTGAGATGAATGCAAACTTGATTATGATTACAACACCTATGTTTCCCCTTTATGGTATTAAAGTATTCGGTATTTCATTTTCGGCTGCTCCATCTTACTCTCAGAATGTTTATATTTATTTTGTATTATACATAAAGTCTGCTGCTGTAGTTACACTTTTGTCTCTTTTTTATATCACGTTAATCAAGATGTTAATAAATTAGATATTTAGTCAACCTCATAGACATTTCCTAGCAAATAATTGTCTAATGTTTATAACTAAGTACATCTTGGCTTTGTCTATCTTGTCCGCTGGTTTTCAAAACAAGCATTAACAATTTGCTTTAATTTAAATATCGAAGTTTTATCTCTCCATTCCCTAGTTCTGTATGCTTAGGTGTAAACAGAGCAGTCACGTAATTCCAGTAGATTATTTGTGCTGTATCTAAACCTCTTCATCAGGAGCAAAGTCTGGTTTAAGTTCTAATTCCCAATATTTTCAATCGTCATGTGTCGAATTCATGCTAATTGTTAGGAATAGATCATAGTTTATTCAGTTTCCCGAGTCGGAGTAGACACAGCTTCTCTCCGTTATTGTCCAATTAGGTAGCGGCGACCTTTTCTATTTATTTATTTATTTTAAAGACAGGCTACGATTTAATCACGCATCCTTTTTCTGGGTTTTTAGCCCTTTTTGTTTACTAATTCATTAAGTTAGCGGAAAGTAAGTAAATTACTCGTTGGATGTGATCCTTTATGACATGCTTGTAACTAGTTTCGTGGACATATCAATGAGCAACACATCTTCAAAAATGAAGGTCTACCTCCATGGCTACTCCCTTTAAATTTGCCTGACTTTCATGAAAATTTGGAGGATACCTTATACAATCAAAGGAAATTGCGCAATGACTACTATAAGAATGCACTGAAGCACTTGCGTGTCGCCCTTTACTCCATTCCACCAGTAATTGAGGCATTTCACCATTTGATACAGGTACTGCTGTTACAATGTTTGGTATGACAATTTGCCATCATATCCATCAAGTAATTTAGTGTTTGAAAGAGGAGAATTTTGTTTGTTTTGCTTTTGGAAAACCATCACGGGTTTTAGACTCCAACACTTCAATTTCTTTTACATCTATATATCGTCTTACAACAACCATTGAAGCTAATATTTAAACAATGCAAGTGTCCTCTTTCAAATGGCTCGAGCAATGAGATGGTTAATGTGTTATCATGGCTGAGCAGTAGAGCTGAATTCGAGTTTCTCCAGATCTGTTTATTAAAAATTGTGCATACAGCACACAACAACTGGAAAAAATGAACCCAAGTTCCATGTGAGGAGGCCAGGCATGTTAAAGTTAAAGACAAAGTTTAGCCAAATTATTGTGTTCCTTCTTTATACAAGATGGTTAACAGCAAATCCATAGTAGTAACAAACGCTGTCTTTTTCTTAATAAACTTGAGGTCCACCACTTAATCTTTCTCACCGGTTTCTGTTAAATGGTACATGTGCTCAAAGGTTCAACAAAACAGAACAAATTTTGTCCGCATACAACATACAAGGATATGCTAATTCTGAAGCGGTTGGACTTTTACATGAATGATTCTTTATGCAATAGAGTTTTGGTCATATAAAATGTTACGGAAATGTATAGTTCTCCACGTTGCATGGTAGAATTAGTGGGTAGATTGTCATAGGAAAAACCATAGCAAAGAGGAGGATAAAAATCAGCTGTTGCGGTTGTGTTTGACATAACAAATAGCTGCATTGCCTTTTACGTTGGCAGATGCTGCTTCTGGGGGATCTGGTGCGTGAGGCCTTCGATGAACTTGAGAAATTTCAAGTTTCAGACACGGGACTCCATTCAAGGTAATGGTTTCTATTCCAAACCATTAATTTTGGGAGCTCGGATGTGAAACGAACTGCCAGGGCTAGGGAGTGTTTTAACAGTAGTATGATACAGTTTGATATGTGAAATTGATTCTTCATTTAAATCTCTGTGCTGTTACGTAGATAGATGGATACACTAGCAGTGCTGGTGTTTTTGCTTAACCAGGAAATCTGTAAAATGGACATTATGGTAGTAATGGTGCCCATAAATGGCAGGTGTGTAAATCATCAAATTCCATTATCTCGGGGAATTTTTGTAGGGGAGAGTGACTTAGCTTGGATAACTTGAAGTTTCAATGAGTTCATTTCAAACTCATCAACTATTTTTCTCCGCATAAAATGTTCTCATTATCTGTTGAATACAATGCTCGAGAGGTTTCAGTTCCAACACTACTCAACGGTAGTGAGATATTAGGTCTTCCCTCATTGTTGACTATCGATGAGAATATTTATTTGATTCCATTTTTTAATCAATAGAAAGGTCTTCAATCAGGTTCCTTTTCTTGCAAGTCTTTCTTCCACGCTCTTGTTCACAGAATCCTATTAAATTTCACATAGAAATCCTGTAGCCCAATACATTAAGGCGTTCCTATGGCTGGTCTCTTGCAAGAAAAACTAGTACGTCTGAATTAATTTTAAAGGCATTGCTCTTGTTTATGTCTTTCGCTTAGGATGTGCAAGGCGTTTTGGCTTTCTTTTTGGTGATTTGGTCAGACAGAACGCTTCGTGATTTTTGGAGAGAGAGGGAAAAGTTGGGAGTTATAAAAGTGTTCGTTTCTCTAATTTATTTGTAGTCGATCGTCTACATTTTGTTGTCGATTTTCTTTATGCTAGAGGATTTCTTATCCTCCGAATAGTTGTATGCCAGTTTAATTAGAACATATTGGTTTCATTTTATTGCAGACTGAAAGCTGCTCTCGTGGAGCATTTTTATGGCATAAACAATGTGGAACTCTCTGCATGCTTTGAGGACATCTTGAGGAATGATCCAACATGTTGCAACTCATTGACGAGACTTATTGTCATGCGTCAACAGGGTATGCTATTAATTTCTACTTGTATCTTTTCTCATAATGTTTAATTTGTTATCCAAGCTACTTTTAATAAGATTAGCGGTGAATACTTTAGACCTCCTATGTCATGTCAGTCTTCTTAAGGGACAACCCCACATTGAAAGACCATGAAATGAAATAACTAAACAACGTACAAGTCATTGGGTGGCTCCTCTTGAAAATGTTGACTAGATAGAACACAGAGTTTTAATATGGGATCAAAAGCTTCAAGGAGTTTCTCAATATGATTAAGACTGAGAAATCAGAAATGAGCAACAGATTTCTATTCTCAACTAAATTGCAGGAGCTTGCAGTGCGGATAAACTGGCAGAAATGATATCGTTACACTTAGATGCTACATATGCAAAAAGTGATGTGTGGAAAGAGCTAGCATCTTGCTTCTTGAGTCTCTGTCATTGTGGAGAAGATCGGGTGTCGGCGTGTGTTAATGGCAAAGATGGGCATGATCAAATTTATTTACCTGGACAACTCTAACCAGATTCCAGAAATTTTTACCACCAGTGAATCCAGGAAGGAATGGAGGCTCCATTGCAGATGGTGGCTCGGTCGTCATTTCAGCCACAACATCCTCATGTCGGATATTGCGTCTGGTAATCAAATTTCCTTCATTTCTAAATGTGTGGTTGACACTGATGTTTGACTTTTATTGAGTAGTAAAAGTTAATTTCTATGTGGGAAGAAAAGTTAAAACTAGTAGAGGGTAACTTTGTGGTTTCATATTGGAACAGGTGATTTGGAGCTTTTGACTTATAAAGCAGCAGCAGCCTCACATCTTTACGGACGAGAAATGAAGTATGTTATGAAGACAGCTGAGTGCTTGGAGAAGGCAAATAATATGGAACTGTATGCATTCTTACAGAAGCACATTTTGAATTCTCTTGGTTTTAATACAAGCGCAAAAAGAAATAATTTACTGTAAACTATTATTTTCTTAATACATGTGAAAAAATCTATATAGACCATCTTCAGTAGGATCAATAGAGTTACGTCACTAGTATGAGGTTCAGTTGATGTAACTGTTGTGATGAACAAAAGTTGATTAATATATGCAAGCGTGTATGTTGGACTGTTATTTTAATATAATATAATTATAATTATTATAATAAAAATTAAAAATATCATATGAAGACGAGATTTTGAAATGTATTTGACGAGAATCGAGAAAGATTCTCTGCGCCTGGCAAATCTTAGAAATTCTGATGAGTTTTTGAAAAATAATAATTATAATAAGGACATATACAACAACTGGAACAATGACTTCGGGCATTCTACCGTTAAGTTGTTTGGTACATAGAAGTTAGTTTTTCACTATTAAATTAAAATTAAACATTAAAAGCAATTAAGATATCGTAAATTTTCCTATTGTTCATAAATCTCCTAATTGTTGCTGCTATTCAATTTTTTTTTTATTTTTTATTTTGCCTGTTTGAAAGTCACTGCTATTCAATTTAAGTAATCAATCAATTTAGCAAAAATGTTTTTTTTTTTTGGGGTCAAAATTTGGGGACATTTTACACAATACTTGGTACAAATTTGGAACTATAAAGGTGGGGTGGTGTAAACTCAAATAAAATGCCAGTAAAGTAATAATTCTACCATTATTATTATTATTATTATTATTATTATTGAATATAGACTTTATATAATAACTAAACTATACCTTTTTTTTTTAATCAAAACGTACCGTAAAAAATCAAAAAAGTTATAGAAATGAAAAGGTAATATTTTTATTTAGTACCATTGAATGAATGTAAAAGAATAATTGTGAAAATATTGTTGTCAAACAAGCACTAAGCCCCCGTTCGTCTACAACTTTTAACAAATTTTTATACATTTTAACTCATTCTTATCTAAAGTCAAACCAATTATATCCACATATTTTCTGGGACCCACTATACTACACAAATTTCCACCACTCAATCCCACTAATTCTCTCTCCTATTTCACATCAAAACTCATAAATACACATAAATACACATACACTAACACCCACTAAATGAACATTTCAAGCAAAATTAGGAGTACTATGGCGGTGATGGGACTAAATTTTTTATGAATTTCTATGTAAAATATGATAGAGAATTAGTAGAGTTGAATGGTATAAATGGTGTAGATTTGTATAGTACATGTAGATAGGGGTGGGCCGACGTCCCGATCGGTTTTGGCCCAAAACCAACCGATTGGTCGGTTTGGAAAATTTGAACCGAACGGCGAAGCACCACCCAAGTCGGTTGGTCGATTTCATTGTTTTTTCGGTTTTTTTTATTACAAACCGACGGTTTTGGGTTGGTTTTTCCAACCCGAACCACTGACCAACCGAACCGACCCAAACCGACTCGGGTTGGTTTGGGTTAGCGGTTTGCTTAAATGCCACTTCCTGCATGTAAATCCCATGAGATATCACGAATGTGATTAGTTTGATTAAAAGAAATAATAAATAAAAATATATTTTAAAAAAAGGGTAGAAAAAGAGGAAGGATATCATGGCATATATGAGGAAGAAATATCCATCTTAAAAATTAAAAAAAAAGAAAAAAGGAAAAAGGAAAAAGTTAAATTAAAATTTAAAACTTAGCTTATAATCTATTATTAGTGCTTAGCCAAACATGTCTCTCATTTCATGTGAGCCTGCAATAAATTGACAGCCCATAGAAGCATTACTTGCAGTATATCTACCTCCTCAAGTCTCTTTTGCCTCCTTCCAGATTTGCTCCAACCCTTACCACCCACCCACCCCGCACCCTATCCCCACCTCACCGCCACACGAAAAACGCACATTTCTGCGCTCCATTTCTTCGCATATAACTAGAGAAGAATGCGCTTATACACGGTTTGAATGAAAAAAAAAATGGCGGGGGGATACAGAGCGGAAGACGATTACGATTACTTGTTCAAGGTGGTTCTGATCGGCGATTCAGGTGTCGGAAAATCCAATTTGCTATCGAGATTTGCACGGAATGAGTTCAACTTGGAGTCTAAATCAACAATCGGCGTGGAATTCGCTACTCGCAGTATCCACGTCGAGGATAAGATCATCAAAGCTCAGATTTGGGACACCGCCGGCCAGGAACGGTACCGTTTTACTGCTATTGACTAGTTCTTTTACTCTGGTTACTTGATTATTTTCAATTTATTGTTCCTTTTAGAAGTTTGCTATTCTAGAGTTTGTGAATCGCGATAGGAATTAAGAATTACTTTATGTGTCAGTATAACTGTGTGCTTGATATGGTTTTCTGGCTGCAAATTGAACTTTATTTCAAAGTTAAATCCAAACTTTAGGCAATCTGCATATCTGTTATTCAATAGAGTGATGCTCCTTTTGTGTTGAGAACTTGTTTGATATTAAGATCTTTTAGGGGTTAAAATTGAAAGATTTAGAAGAGCCTTTGGTTGGCTGTTGAAAATGAATTTGAGGATTACTGATGTTCTAAAAAAGCTGGGCCAAACATGTCCTAATAGTCTTCAGCAGGGGTGGCAACAGAGATGGATGTAAACTAATATGGCCTCCCATCCCCTGCCCCACTGGAGCTGGGGCGGGGAATAGCTACCATGAGATGTCAGTGGCATTGGACGGAACTTGTTATTTGAGGTTTTTTCTTCAAGTCTAATTTGTTAGATATTTAGGGCTTTAGACTGCAAACTCTTAACTAGTGAGAAGAGAAATCTTTTAGTTACACAAATTGCCATTTCTCCATTGAATTTATAGGTTCGTAATATGAGGGAGGGTTAAGGTTTTCACTTTTAGACGTGTGTTTGATTACTTTAATTTCCATGAGAAATGTCACATGCGGAGAATTGAATTCCAGTATTCCACCTTTGCTGTTTGGCACAATATTGTCTAGTTAATTCAATTCTAGGTACAACTCTTTAACTCTTGCTTTGACTCATTTTCCATGAAAAATTGATTCTACCTGGTTGTTATTGCTTTTATTGTACCTTTGCCAATCGAACACACCCTAACTTTCAAGTCTACTTTTGTACCTACTTTCTTGTTTCTCCATGTCTTCTCTCTCCCAAGATACCGAGCAATCACAAGTGCTTACTACCGTGGGGCCGTGGGGGCATTACTTGTCTACGACGTCACACGTCATGTCACATTCGAAAACATAGAACGATGGTTAAAGGAGCTCCGAGATCATACCGACCAAAACATTGTGATCATGCTCGTGGGCAACAAGGCAGATTTACGTCACCTACGTGCAGTCTCCACAGACGATGGCACGGCCTTTGCTGAAAGAGAAAAGACATACTTCATGGAGACATCTGCCCTTGAGTCTATGAATGTGGAGAGTGCTTTCACAGAACTACTCACACAAATATATCATGTCGTTCGTCGTAAAGCGATTGAGATTGGAAATGATCCTTCGGCCTTGCCGAAGGGGCAAACGTTGAAGGTTGATAACAAGGAGGATTCTTCAAAGGTGTCTTGCTGCTCTGTTTAGTGCTTTTGTCCCATGCTGTGGATCCTATGTCCTATTACAGTTTGTTGTTGTGTCTGTTGTCACTATATGTTCAATTATTGCATGTGATCTTTGGACAACAGTTAAAAGCAGAAGTTGTGTTTCTTTTTTTCAGAGAATTGAAAGAGGTTTATTGATCATCAAAACAGATATTACAATAACATGTTCGGAGTGTAATGAAACATATGTAGACTATGTAGTCTGAATTTTCTACAGTTTAAGGAATGCCACCACCAGATCCTCCACCAAATCCAAATCCATATCCTGCACCATATCCACCCCCACTACTGCCACCGCCGCCTCCTCCACCACCGCCTCCGCCACCTCCTCCGTGAGAACCGCCCCCATACCCCATACCAAATCCTTCTCCAAAACCAGATCCACCCCCTATTCCTCCACCTCCACCTCCGCCAAACCCTCCACCGCCACCTCCACCTCCTAAGTTCCAGTTATCCAACGTGAACTTTTCATCATTGAAAGAGCCATCTGAGCCAGCTAGTTCTCTTGCGGTGGTAGTACAGATAAGAACACCAAAAAGAATCAAGAAAACGGAGTTGGAAGTCATTTTCATGTACAAAGAAAAGATAGATCTCTTGATTGATGAAAATCTAGGACACAAAAATGAGGTTTTATAATGCCTCAAGATCAGTTTTTTTCATTGAAATTAAATTCATATATTAATGCTTGAGATAGTGAGGCTTTTATTAATTTGACGTTTATTGCATTTATACAAGTGGTTTAGTTCTTAATTGCTTTAGGAGACTAATCTATTCTTTAATGCAGATGGTCGTTTATTTACCTTCTTATGCACATGACCTATACAGGTAGTTCTATTCATTTAGATGATGTCGTCTAAAAGTTCTCATCTACTAGGTTAGGTCTAAAACTTACAGAATTGAAATTGATTGAAGATAAACAATCTGATGAATCATAAAATCGCAAATAATTTCCAAATTTAGATTGGACATAGTGTCTCACAACGTCTATGTTTATTGAAGCCCATTCAATCTCGCATAATTGATTATACTTCACATATTGCCTTTTAGTTAAATACTCTTAGTATTATTTAGTACTTTGTATTTTCTAATCAATAGAATAAATTGAAAATGCTCTAGAAAATCATTTTCAATTTTATAGGCTATATTCAGGGGTTACATTCAATTTGTGTTTGGACAAACTTTTATTTTGTCGAAAGCTAATATTTTCACATGTGAATATACTTTCGAATCACTTCGGGCGTGTACTTGATACGGTTTTGTAGTTGTAGAAGTGAACATCAAAAGACAAAATAATTTGTAATTGGAAAAGTGAGAGTGTCACATAATTTATTATCAAAAATCTGTTTGAGGATAAATGATGCTGAAAAGGCTGGACCAATCGAGACCATTGAATCTTGAGTAGGAGCAACAACAAAGCATGAGCAAGACGGAGCCGGGAGGGCCTCTCCATTCCCTGCCCACCATAATTGGGTGGCCGGGTGGGGACCACGGGAACCACGGTCATCTCCCTCACTAATTCAGGCCGTGTTCTATAAACATTAATTTGAGTTTATTCGAATTTCGTGTAGAATATTGAAATTTGGAGAAAATGTATTAAAATGTAAATAAATTGTCAAATCAATATTTGGGTGGTTGAGAAAAATGAGAAATAAAAAATAGATTCAAATTTTTGAAATTTAATGTGTATAGAACGAGCCCTCAGTGACTAATAACTTGTGAACCTTCGCATGATTTGGGGTGAGACAATGCAAGATAGCATTTATTTTAATATTGTTATTCACTTATTCTTAGCAAATCGAGGATGAGGTGTAAGAATCTTGGACTAAACTTGATATTGAGGTTTTACATGACTTGGTAAAGTTATTGGATGGTTTGGGTCAACATTTTCTTTTACGACGAAGCTAGAATAATGATGTATTTTGGAGAATGTAGTTATAATATTAGAAATTGTTATATAGCATGAAAAGTAATAGTTATTTAACGTGACGTTGTTGAGAATGAATGTGAAAATAAGTGACTTTTGATTCAGTTTTGATGAACAAGACATGTAGAGAGCAGCACAAAATTTGACAAGACCGTGTGTAATAATTTTATTCATTGTGGACTTAGAACTAGTGCTAGAGGCGGTTTATGAACTTAATTAGTGTGTTGAAAAAGTGAAAATGCTATTTGTACGTATTGTAAATCTATCAACAACCATGCATCTCTATTAGAAATCCATCTATAGCATGCAATTTAAAAAAACACAAAAAAATTCGAATGTATATTTATGTTGAAATGAAATCTTTATCTTGAAGTATACTACAAGAGTATTAAGTCATACTGACTCATACGCAACATATTCAACAACTATTATTTTCTAAATATGATATTTAAAATTCTCACGAAAGTGTTGAATTTTGTACCATTATATTTCAAAATTTTGACATGTGAAATATAATTGACCTTTTTAATTTGTGCAAATTATGATAATAACAAACCAATGTGAACCATATAGCCGTAAAATTTGCATGAAAGAAATGAAGAAAGAGGTTCATTAATCACCCAAACAAATATTACATTAATATGTTTTGATTAATTGAGTAAATAAAACGCATGCATTCTACGTATTGTAGAAGCCATGAAAATGATGATCAATTAAGGGATTCCACCACCAGATCCGCCACCAAATCCAGCACCATATCCTGCACCATATCCGCCCTCACCGCCGCCGCCTCCACCACCTCCTCCCCCACCTCCTCCTTGAGCACCACCCCCATACCCAATACCAAATCCGGATCCAAAACCAGAACCACCCCCTATTCCCCCGCCTCCACCTCCTCCAAATCCTCCACCACCACCTCCACCAAGGCCTACACCTCCAAAGTTCCAGTGATCAAACGTGAACTTCTCATCGTTAAAAGAACTCTCTGGGGCAACTAGCTCTCTTGCAGTGGTAGTACAAATAAGAATACCAAGAATCAAGGAAACAGATTTGAAAGTCATTTTAATGCGCAAAGAAAAGATAGCTAGGTATCTTTGTTGATGAGAATCTAGCACACCAACAAAGAAATTTTATAATTTCCAAAAATCAGCTATTTCCCTTGGCGTTTAATTCATGAATTAATGAGTTTAACATGCATTAATTGTAATTTAAGGCATATGTTCATTTGCGTTAGCTTTTTATGCACGTTTTTCATCCATCTTTAATGCACCCAACGAATTCTGTAAAGAGTTCTGAGTCTAGCTAATACTAAAAATAAATTCGAATTGACTCTCCAATTGAACTTTTATATATATAGTTTTGTTATCCCGTTCGCAGAGCAATCCTCCTCTCTGCATGGAGGTGAGAGACTCACAAACCACCTCGAAATCATTAAAATTGACAAATGAAACGCAGCCGATTAAGATGAGTAAGCGAACTTCACATTCCAAACCTTTTCAACAAGATTTGATTCAACATTCAACTGCAACTGCAGCATATATCCTGAGCAAGATAACTACAAAAAAACAAGTCTGTACATTTCATGAGACAGAGGCGGCATTCAAGGCATAATGTTTCAAACATGTTGACATGACTATCCCTGAAAAGTATGTACATAAATATGATACATTCAGGAAAAAAGTTTTTTCTCCAAAATGGGATTGTTATGTTTCTAAGGCTTGCCTTTCAAATGCCATCTTCTTCTTGATTTTACAACTCCTCCTTCCCAGTTGTTAACGCTGTCGATTTGCATATGGGACAAGTATTTTTCACCAGCAACCATTTCTTTACACAGTCTCCATGATATCCATGCCCACAGTTAAGTGCTGCGATATTTTCTTGATCCTCGAAATCATTCTACAAGAAAGGACAACAAAACCAAATATGCAAGTCATAGTCCCCTAGTTAGCATAGTCCCATGTCACTTCATGTCCATATGCAAGAATATAAAGCCCTTCTCGATTTTTCAAATGGCACCCAATTTCACCAAGAATCACAGCCGATATCTCATGAACAGAAACACTGTTCCTCATTAGGCCTTAATAAAAGCTGACTACCCACCTACCCGTAGGTCACATATTTAGTTAAATATGTCATCTATGAGTAAGTTGCCAGTATTTAATAGTAATACTAAATTTTTTCCTGTAATTATAGGAATAAAGGATAGATTTCTCTACCTGGCAGATAACACAGAAATTACTTTGTTGATCCACCTCCGCTGCCTCTTCATGATCTGAACATGCGTCAGACAAGGAGAAAGTTTTTGTTTTCAAGCTATTTCGAATTTCTTCTTCAGAAAGTCCGGTGCTAACCATGCCAATACGTTCACCTAGCACTAGAAGCTCCTGTAACTAATAAAATATCATAACAAAGAAAAATGCCTTCTCGGGAGACAGAGATATTTCCTATGCAATAGACCAGACCATACGTAAAAACATAGCTTCATCACCTCATAAGTCATATGATCTACATCAAGACGCATATCCCAGTGCTGATCGATGAACACTCCTGCTTCATGATACCCAGGAATATTTACCATCGCCATCCCCTGCAGAAGCCATACGATGGCAGATGGCCAAATAAGCATCGCGATTTTTTTGGGGGCGGGTTTAAAGCGGAAGAAGAAGAATTACATTTTCTGGAATAAGTCTAGCATTTGGGAGGTTTGGTTGCCTTGCAGTTGAACCAAGAATGACGTCTCTTTGTTGTGGTCCATAAAACTGAAAGCCTGTGGGTAGAACAGGTCCTAGCAACTCCCCACCGAAAACACCGGGATAAGGACTGCTATTGGTATGTGAAGATGTGGCCACTTGTGAAGGGAAGTTAATGTTATATCCTGTAATTCCTTGCATATGCAGAGGAAGAGAATGCAGAATGGGGTGGACTAGAGGAATAGAAGGACGAGAACTAGAGGCATTTCTGCTGCCAGCTGTCACTTGATAACCTTGAACACCCACATTCAACGATTCAACAGGAGTCCCATTCACACTTGCTGAAGAAGAAATCAGAAACAGGGATCATCATGAAGACGAAAGTTCAAAATGGGTCAAGGACAAAAATGAAAAACACTTGACGTCTGCTCTTACCATGCGTGTAGGGGATACTGAGAGCCTGGGTCCACGTTAAAGTGCCAGGAGCTTGAATGGGTACAGGGAAGTAACTGCCTAAATGGTTTTGGCTATTTATCACACCAGATCTATTCATCACACTTCTCTGTAATTCATTCTCCACCATTGATGTCATTGGTTCATTCCCTCCATGATCATGTTCTGTGGGTCCAGTCACAGGAGCAACAGAAGAGCTAGAGCCTGCTGAAGCATTGTGATACTGGTAATTTATAGGAACCCCTTCAGCAATTTTTCTGTCCATGTGTGGGATGTTGCTTCCATAGCCGACTATAGGAATACCAACCATTCCTTGGGGGCATGCCATATATGGATAATAGGGACCAGATGGCGCTCCAATAGCTAAATTGATGTTCAATGGATGTTGATGTTGAGCACCATTGTACTGTGTCATCCCATAGTATGGAGCACTGTTTTGAGGTTCTCGCATAGGGTAAATGATAAAATTAGAAGTTGCTCGTCGATCGGGGATCACCGAGGGGACAGTGGGTTGACGAAAATTTGGTACACTCCCATAATAGATGCCAGGTTCAGGATGTAATTGGCTATGGCCAGAGAACTCTGTGCTCCTTTGTCCCATGTGCAAGAAGGACTGCAACAGATGTAACATGCATAAACCAAAAAAATTCAAGCCATACTAACTAAGAATTATTTGTTGTTGAACTACAAGCAAAGTCAGAAAAGAAAAGATCATTAATCGACTCAAAAAGTGACCGACCATTAGAGTCGGACAATAAATTCGTTCCAACTTGTTATGGTAAAACAATAGAGTATCTGATCCAAAGTGCTTGTGAAAATAACCTATGCATGATAAATTAGAAAATATGAAATTACGGGATGATTTCTTTCCACTAAAGATACAGATCTATTTCAGGGTGTCAAGCATCTATAAATAGAATGTAAACAAACACCTACAATAGGCCACATGTGGTATGACCAAGACTGCTAAAGGAGATGTATTAAAAAGTGAGACCACAGCTTGAAATTATAACATTCTAACCAAAATCTGACGCGACAAGACTTGTTAAAGTGGTGGATTAAGAAGTCACAACTTATACCCTTGTTCTAATAATCAATTGACACATTACATTAATTAAATGCTTATTAATAATTTAATATGCAAGTCCCACTAAATCGTATTGGGGTTGATAACAATGCATACTATTGATACTAAATAAAGGTATATTAGTAATTGAAAATTTTAAATGCACCCCCAAATGAGTAAGTTGCCTATAATTTAAAACTGAATAATAAGCAAAGGAAGTTTATCTTTGTGGTGAAATGTCTAATTGACAGAACCCAGAGAATAGTTCACTTTCCTCTTGTGCTTGTAAACAACTACTGAGTAGCATGACTGTCTATATTTCGACCAAATCATAAATACAATTACCAGATTGAAATGTGGGTATTATTTTGCAAAGATGCATGGAACAGTTACATATTCAACGTCATCTTGAACACTTAAGAGGTCGTGGAATTGAACATGCTATGAGAGTAGTAGAAGGTCCAACAATCAAGTCTATATACTGAATCCAGCTACTATGTGATGTGAGATTCAATGAAGTAAACTGCAAAATAGGCTCAAAAAGCTCGAGACTGAGTGGGCTAGAGCTTGTTCAAAACATATTGAACTTGGATGCACAGAAATCCAAGCTCAAACATTTCTATAGGTTGGACTCGTTGAGCTAATACATACAGAGTATGGTTTTAATAATTAATTAATGGAATTGCTCTAGCTCAACCCAGGTCCAAACTAAGGATATCTTATTGAACTCAGCCAGAAAGGTTAAACGACTTGAACTCGAGCAATTCCAGGCTCTTTGATGATACCAACGCCAAGCTTGGACAGTCCATGGCTAGGCTGGACCTGGCTCATTTACACCTTAAGCAAAGCCCCAAGAAAATTAAAATATGTCAGATGTTAACAAATTACTGACATTTGCATCCATGGAATTCAGTCCTTGTGATTTCTGACATAGGCTGCTCGCTTCCCTTTTCTAAAAACAACGGAAGAGTGGAAGCGTGTTTCGCATATTTCAAAGAATAAATAACCTTGCCATGTTACTTCTGGAATTACATCGATAAACTCCCAAAAACAGCCTCATATTCCACAGAAACGCATACTGTCTAGCGGTTCAAAGATTTTTTCCGGCTTGAACATCAAATCAGAGTTCCCAAGCTAAAAGATAAAAAACAAACAAAAGAAGAAAAGTAATATTTAAAAGTGGAAGATACAGACCCGAGAAAGAAAAACAGCTGTCGAAAACAAATTGTTTGACTTTTGCTCTATGAGCTTCCTCTCCTTCGCCATTAGTAATAGATTCAGATAATGCTGTCCCACTTGTGCGATATTTGAATCATAGATGTACAAAAATGGAGATCCGAAGAAATAAATACAATTACCATTGACTTTCACCGAATTCAAATGGCAAGACAAAGTCCAAAACAGCCCAGCATAACATAATGACCAACGTGGCAACAATTGAAAGCACAAACTCAAAAGGAAAGACAGCTGTCCAAAATAAAACTTGGCTTGTCCAGTGTATCTTCCTCTCATATAGGACAACAAATACATTCCAATAACTGTTAAAACCACATTTATAAAAACTACACCCTCCAAAGTCCATTAATATAGAAGGCAAACATAAACAAAGGAAGTTGTATGATTAAAATACTGTTGAACACAACTACTACAGTAACCACCACGGCAAGCCTCTGTACTTCCATAGTTCTAATCATTTCGGAAATTTCTTCAATGTGCCTAAAGCAACAACAATTTAAAGAATTCTCACGCATTTCAACCAAATGAAGCAATAAAACAACCTGCAGAACAATTTCTGACCAAAAACACATAGTATGATAGTACATTATTATTGAAATTGCAATGACATTTCTAGTATACGAGGTGATATTGTTTTTTAGACTTGTACAAAAAAAAGTGTAGCACACAAGACAGGGCGCTATGTATTTAAAAAAATGTTCTAGCAATGAAGAGAGAATGATATGACTCAAAAACAAGCAGAGGAGATTAAGGGATAATCACAAACTCTCTGTGCAATGGTATGAGTTAAAACACCAAACAAGGAAACAAAACTAAAAACACTGACCTTATACTAGTATACCACTTGTACGCGGGAATAAAATGGATTGAGACGAAGAAAATGATTTACCAATTTGCTTCAGAAATGGTTGAATTTGGTGGAGTTTTGAGAGAATATTAGAAGAAGGGTTGAGAGATTTTGCGAGGACACAGGTAAGTCTATTTTCTCAAGACCGGCGGAGGAATCCTCCCTCCGGTCGGAGATAACAAAGATATGTTCTAAGCTCCCCAAAGTTTCTACCTCCAATAATTAAACAGCAACAAGCCGCTACAAATAACCTGACACAGATAAAAAGAAGGGACAAAACCCTAATCCAGAGGCATGCATTTTAAACTCATCAATGATTATCAAACTACATTCTAAATTAAAACCAACGAGATTATGTCCTGAACAAAGAAACTCATGCATTGCACGCTAGTTGGCACAAAAATATGGCAACAATTACAAAATTTGAAGAGAAAGAAGACACAATTGGGGAAATTTTGAAACAATCGGGAATTAACCAAAAATCAAAAATTACAAAGCTAACCAAATTGAAGGACGATCACCGGGGAGAGGAAGATTGAAATGTTGCAAAACAAGAGCGCAGAAAGATGAACTTCTGTTGCAATTTATAGCAAGAACACCGAGAGCGACAAAAGAGAGAATTGAAATGGAAAATCACCTTATTGATATTCTCTCGATTATTATTGCAATTCCAATTGTATTTTGGTGGGTCGGTTTTATAAATTTTCTTTGGATTATGATACGTGGCAATTTCATTTTATCTTTAACGGCCCCGATTGTTTGCAGAGATTCCTTACATACCCTCCGTTTCATAATCTTATCGAGGGTAATATTGTAAATTCAAAGCCTTGAGTCAAGCAAAGATAAAAGAGGGTGTTAACGGATAAATTTTAGGGGTTGTTTGATTGAGGATAAAAGTTATTCACGAGGTATTCCGTATAAAATGGTGGTTAATATTGTATTGAAAATTGTGTATGTAGTTGAAAAGAGGAGAGAGAAGAGTGTAGGATAAAAATTATCCTGAATAGAACAAGTTAATGTATTTTTATGAGTAGGAAGAGAGAGAATGAGTGGAGTTGGATGGTGAAGATTTAATGACTGGAGAGATATATGAATATGATTTGTTTGATCAAATTTGAAATTTGAAAGGAATGCATTAAAATGCATTTAGATTTGTTTGCTAACGGGCATAGATTCGCTTTAGAAGAATTTTGTTCACCAGTTTTTTTTCAATATTCTAAAAAGCGCGAGGCATGCAAAAGCATTAAGGTCAAACTTTAAGCCTAAACGTGCTTAAGTGTGACAATACATGATAAAAGTGCAATAAAGCACAGGGTGTGATGAAGCATGAACCCCAAACTTCAAATTTAGGAGTGCCTAAGCGCATTTTTTAGAACAAAACTTATTTTTCCTACTCGCACGGGATGTAACTTACACAAGATTAACTCATTGCCCCCTCCCTCAAGCCCCACTGCATTCAGGGGGGCTCTGAGGTGGGATGGGGTGCGGGTAGGAGAAAATCCTCATTTTGTTCACCCCCTCCCCCCCAAAGAAATGTGTATTTATTTACCCTCGACAAATAAAGATTATAGGGACCTTTATTTTCATGGGTGAATTTTATATTTAAATAGTCAAAAAATTAAAAATTTTCATTTGGGGTATGCTATTAAAGGTTTAAAATTCTACTTTCCGGATTTTTGGAGGGGAGGGGAGGGCGGGGTTGTAACAGGAAGTGGGCACCTCTTTCATCTTTTCCCCCCCTTCTCTTTTTCCCTACATTTTTCACTCTAACACTAGATATTCTTTGACTTTGAATGTAAATCTTGATATATAATTTTTGTTATTTTAAAAGTAATGCTTTATTTATTTATTATTAAAATAAATGACTTTCAATAACAAAAATTACTATATATTAATATTATACTCATGTTAGAGGGGCTAGATTAATTAGTAGTTTAATATAAAATGAAAAAAAAATCTTTAAATTATAAAAAAAGAAGTGTCACGTTAATAGCAGTGCGAATGTGATACTCATTAATATTTTTTAAAAAATAAAAAAATAGTTTTGTAGTTAAAAAAAAAGAAAAATCTATTTTTGGAAATAAACCAACTTTAATTGATAGTTTTAACTAAGAAAATTTCTTTAAATATAATTATTTTTAATGAAACATAAATTTATCATTAAATGTGATAAATAAAATTTAATAAGAAATAATTAGTTTTGGAAAAAACTTTTAATGTAATTTCATTTTTCAAATTTCTAATTAAAAACGTTAAATAATAAGTATTTTATTTATTTATTTCCATTGAGTTAAAAAATATTATAGTTTTAGATAATTTTGATTTGTAATGTGCATGGGATTGTTCAAATAGTGGATTATTCTTAAATCAAATAGTGAATGCTAAAATTATAATTGAATTTGTACTGAATAATTTATTTATTTTTAAATAAAGAGTAATTTATTAATCTTTATCTTTATATTTTGAATTGTTATATTATCATATCATTAATCTTTATATTATAATTTGTGATGCGCCATGTAGGCAAAGATGCCAACGTGGTATACATTAAATATTTTAAGAAAATTATAAAATTAGTTTTGAAAATAAACCAACATTACTTAGTAGTAATTAAAAATATAATTGAAAATAAACCAATATTTAAAACAAATATTTAATGAAAGAAAAATCTATTTTTGGAAATAAACCAACTTTAATTGATAGTTTTAAATAAGAAAATTTCTTTAAATATAATTATTTTTAATGAAACATAAATTTATCATTAAATGTGACAAATAAAATTTAATAAGAAATAATTAGTTTTGGAAAAAACTTTTAATGTAATTTCATTTTTCAAATTTCTAATTAAAAACGTTAAATAATAAGTATTTTATTTATTTATTTCCATTGAGTTAAAAAAATATTATAGTTTTAGATAATCTTGATTTGTAATGTGCATGGGATTGTTCAAATATTGGATTATTCTTAAATCAAATAGTGAGTACTAAAATTATAGTTGAATTTGTACTGAATAATTTATTTATTTTTAAATAAAGAGTAATTTATTAATCTTTATCTTTATATTTTGAATTGTTATATTATCATATCATTAATCTTTATATTATAATTTGTGATGCTCCATGTAGGCAAAGATACCAATGTGGTATGCATTAAATATTTTAAGAAAATTATAAAATTATTTTTGAAAATAAACCAACATTACTTAGTACTGATTAAAAATATAATTGAAAATAAACAAATATTTAAAACAAATATTTAATGAGAAAAAAATTGTTTTGGAAAGACAACTGTAAATATAACTTCATTATTTAAGGTTCTAATTCAAAATATTAAATACTAAATATTTTTTATTTAATTTTATAGTGAAAAAATCGTGGGTTTTGATAGTTTTGTGTGGTTACGTGAATTGATCTGTTAAAAATAGTGAGTATTTTTTTTCTTTTTTTAAAATCAACTAGTGAGTGATTAAAATTATAATTGGGTTTATGTTGAATAATTTATTTATTTTTAAGTAAAATAGTAATTTATTAATCCCTATATTATTATAATTGAAATATCACGTTTGACAGACGTCCTATTGGCAGTGCCAATGTGACATACGGTTTCTAATTAAAAGAATTAATTGATATTTTTCGTTTTTAATACAGCTGATGTGATATGCTCACTAATTGGATTCTGCATTGCACGTTTTTTTGCCTTTTCTAAGTATATAAAATTAAAAATAAAAAGTTTTTCTTCCTACAATTAATATACAATTTACGTAAATAAAAATAAATCAAATAAATTACATAGATACAAAAAGTTATCGAAACTACTATAAATTTAAATTACATAAAATTAAGCATAATACTTTGTATACAATAGAGCTAAAATTAAGTAACAATTATAGATAATCACTAAAAGAACGCATAAAATTATAAAATTTATAGTGCGAAATGTTCACTTCAGAAAGAAGAAAGGTGTTCAATATAAATTTGATATGTACCAATAAAAAAAACTCGTTTTGATAATCAAATTTTTTTTATATATTCATTCTCAATAGTTCGTTTACAATTAATTAATCTCAACGAGTATTATTGTGCAATGTTATGCATGACAATTAGAATTAAGATTATATGTTTTGATAAACTTCTTAATTATGCGATGCATGTGAATTTTTATAATTTGTAATTGTGAATTTACTCCACATTTTTTTCATTAATTATAATATACAATATTATAGATTTCAATAATTGTTTACAATTATACAATCTCTTATGCATAAATTATATTAATTATGTAATTCAACATTTATATTTATAATCCTATATCAATTATTTATCGTACATAAATTTAATTGTTCTCGTACATTGCACGGGCGTGATACTATTTATATTTAAATGTAAAGTTTACCATAAAAAATGAAGGTTGCCATATCCCTTATTTTCTTTAAAGTGAACAAATTCACACTTAAAAATGTTATGTTACTTGTTTGCGGGTTTATACCTACAAATAAATTTGTGAAACCATATGTGGTTTATGATAAATCACATATACTTTATTGCTATGTGATAGATCATGTGTGATTTCTTTCACAAATTAATTTACAGGTATAAGGCAAAGTTTGGCATTGCTATTAGGGTTATGCTTTTGTTTTTCAATGAATCAAAAACAGTTTTAGGTGTTTGGTAAATTTGAAATTTTTTTTTATAGAATAATCTGCTTATTCTAGTTCTAGTAGCAGAATTTGACAAGCAACAAAAATGTGGCTTTTAAAATATGCTTTTACCTTTTCAATTATGTTTCTTTATGAAATTTCAATTCTAGCCCGTTTAAATGTTAAAAATTTCATGTTATCTAATTTTTCTTATATTCACATATAAAATATACTTTATATTTATTTATTATTAGAATGCTAAAAATTGAGAAATTAAATAAATATTTTACATTGATAATGTACATAAAATAAAATAAATTTATTTAGTTCCAAATATCGTACTTTTAATTTGTATTTGTAATTTATGAAATTTAAATTGTTAAAAAAAAATTGAATAATGAAATTGTATATTATTGCTAATATAAAAAAAAACTATACATTTGTTTTGCTCAGATGAAAGTCAATTGAGCATAAATTAAATAATATAATAACTGATTTCTACATTATTAAAGTAATTGTTCTTTTGGGTAATTGTATATTAATACAACAACAATATATTTATTATTGTCAAATATTTAAATATAGTTTTAATATAGTACTCAATTTGGACATCTTGAAATAGACAATACTTTTAAAAAATAAATTACTAAATAGTTAATTGATTCTTCCAATAGTTACTTCTCTATTCAACACAACAAAAATTGATTCTCCAATAAACATAGCAGTACTAAACTAAGCCCTAATTCACGTAAGTACTGAAAAATGGCTAATTCACACTCATGTAGCCTGTAGGGAGCACATTCATAGCATAATTCATACATAATTGTGATGTCTTTCATTAGGCATTTTTTAGTACCTGCGTGGATTATAATTGCAAATTTGTTTTTCAAAATAGACCATATGTGGTTTATGATGTTTCATTTGTGGGTATAATGCCCACGCGAGAGGCAGAACATTTTCATGTCTTTCATATTCAAGCTAAAAAATTATTTTTAATAATAAAATGAAAAATTTGCTCCAACATTTTGTAGGAGCATCTCCAATGGAGATGTGGACTATGAATGTGTATTGGAGGAGAGGGATAAAGAAAAAAATTATTATTTTAATTAAAGAGAAATAAAAAGATGTATAGAGAAAAATAAGAGGGAGATGTGAAAAAAAAACGAGAGATAGAAATAAATTCAATAATAATAATAAAATACTAGTAGGGGATGTTGTAGGCAGTATTTGTAGACATGATATGAGAATCGAGAAGGAAAAAACTGGTAAAAAGTGAGGTGGGAGTGAGAAAGGTAATTTAAAAAAAATGGAAAAAATTAGAAAATAAGCGGGATCTAAGCAAAAGATTGTCTTTGGGCTTATTCTATAATACGCAATTTTATTTATTTATTCAAATAAATGATGTAATAGATGTGTGATTGAAAATTGAGAAAAATATATTAAAAAATATAAAATAATTATATAAGTAATTGAAAATTATGAGCGAGAAAATATGAATGAAAATTTATTATGTATAAAACAACTGCCTTACCTCTGGAGTAAACAATGTTCCCAAAAGCGCATGAGATCCCTGACCTAATTGACCAGCGACTTTGGTTTGCCGGTTCTGCAGCCCCCTTCAAGTTCAAAGTAGGCGCCGAATAGGACGAAGGTCGAAGGAGCATGGTTACCAATCGGAAAAACCCTAAAAATAATCTGAATCCTAATTGGGCTCAGCTCCTCCAGGCACTAGCTCTTAATTGTCTCCTATGTAAAAACGTCGCAGTGATATCAGGTTCTGTAGTTCATAATCTGTTAGCTTATTCATTGTATTGTTTTGCAGACAATTAAATGCGGTTCTAAGCAACATTTTTCAAAAAATTCTCAGAGATTAGATGGAGCAAACGAAAAGACTACGTTGGGTAAAGTTCAATTCGTCGTTCTTCTATTTTCGATTTTGAATTTGTTGTGGTAAAATGTTTCTTTATTTGTGTCCTGTTTTTAAATTTTACAGGTAAGCAGAATGAGAGGTCGAATGAGGATACAGTAATGAAACCTGATCCATTGGTTCCCACTTCCTCCGATTGCAGGTGTGTCACTTCCCTTGATAATTTTGTTTGTTTGTGTTGAGTTTTTGACAATAAAATGGAACTTGTTCAGCAAAGTGATCACTAGAAAAGTTGTAGCAACCAAGCTCAAAAGCCTTCTCTCGCCTGATTGTAATCTGTAATTGAATGGAATGCAACTGAAAGAGGAGGTGAGGTCTGGCTGACCTCAATTTCTTGTTCTGGATTTACAATTAATTGATGTGATAAATAAGTTGAATGTTGAAATGTTAACTAATCGCCAATCCTAAGGAGGTTTTAACAGGAAAGAAAAATATATGTATGTTTGCATCATAAACTCTCTCCCTGCCTTAGGTGTCAGGAAATTTCTCTCCTTTACTTTTTCTTTCTAAAATTCTGCAGCCTCTAGGTTGAAAACCTCAGGTGGTACTGCATACCTCTCAAACTAGCTCAAATCTTGACTGCCTATCATGGAGCATTTTTCTCTGTGCATCCTTCGATATTTAATGCTTCCGTGGATAGAAATTGCTTCATCATGCTTGATCCTTATCAACTATATGGCAGTCTCACAGATGCAGTGGCCATGGATTGTGAAATGGTTGGCGTTAGCTCTCTGGGGAACAAGAGTGCTCTTGGACGAGTCACCCTGGTAGTTCTCATATTCATCTTTTTTCCCGTCATTTCTTAACCGTAATGTGACATTTGAACACATCGAGCATTATGCTTTAGAAATATAATATATTTCGTCTCACTTCTAGGTGTTTTACTTAGTTTTTCAGAGTTGTCAGTCGTTAATGACTTCGATATGTTGCAGGTAAACAAATGGGGAAATGTCATATATGATGAGTATGTTCGTCCAGTGGAGCTTGTAACTGACTACCGCACGAAAATTAGTGGAATTCGACCACGTGATTTGAAGAAAGGTAGGGTAGCCTTTGTTGATATTGATAAAAATGAACAAACAGAAAATCTATTGCCTCTTCAGAGCTTCCTTGGCAAAGCCATTTTTTGAAGAAGGAAGTGAATTGTTCATAGAATTTATGGTTAAAGAGTAAAGAGAATTATGTCGAAATATGAAAAACCTGCAGCGTTTTCTTACTTGAGCTTTCTGGTATTACTTGCAGCAAAGAAGTTCAACGTAGCTCAGAAGGAAGTAGCAGACTTGATAAAGGGAAGGATTCTTGTTGGTCATGCATTGCACAATGATCTTAAGGTGAGTACTTGTGGTACCAATGAAATTTGCTTCTCTGAAATGCTTTCAGTGAAGGCATTTAATCTAAAATCAAAATTTGGATTATCTTTTTGCTTTTAGGCTCTGCTGTTAAGCCACGTGAAGAAGGATATACGAGATACATCAGAGTACACACCTTTTTTAAAGTAATGCTTGTCTCCTGACTTGATTATAGTAACTAGTTATACTTTTAGCGCTTGATCAATAACTATCACTCTGTTGATTTTGGTATGTGGTTGATAATATAGAGAAGGACGGAGTCGCTCTCTAAAGCATCTTGCATCTGAGCTTCTTGGTGTTGAGATTCAAAATGGTGAACACTGCCCTGTAAGTACCTTTGTGCATATTTCTCCAATCCACTGTTCTAATGTGCAACGTTGACACAATTTATGATGCTCATCTCCCATGTGCAGCACATCATTGCATATGTGGTGCAGCAATGATCATTTTAGGAGCCCCACATATGCAGTGACATGCTGCCACATAGATAGACATGGGTGCTGCTTTTGAACATGTTTAGCAGCCTTTGTGTCATGTCTGAGGACTGAGGTTAAAGCACAAGACATTTGGTTGATTGAATTTTCATGCTCATGTTTATTCTTTTCGTGTATGTCATATTCAGGTACAAGATGCCAGAGCTGCAATGCTACTCTATCTGAAAAACAGAAAACAATGGGAACGGGGCGTTAAGGATTTCATCAGGCTGAAGGAAAAACAGAAGAAACGGAAACGTAAGAAGTCTAAACATGAAGAACCAGAGAACGTGGTAGCTGCTTTATAGCTTCCATGCTTCGTGCTACCATAGAGCATCCCTATGTGTTTAAATGATTATCAAACATATCAAAAGCATGACGTCACAATTTTCAATCTCTTTCACAACATGAGCATGGTTGTCCTGTCTGTCTCAACTCATGAGAGACCGTATGTGGACCCCACCCGCCAACTTGTGACGGGCAGGTGTTATATTGCCCTACTAATGCTAATTACCAGTCTAAGTGTTCATTAATTACTCGTTGTGAGTCAAATATCTGTATTTAAAGTGTATTGTCCTTTGAGAAAAAAATTTCTAATACTTTTAAAATACCGAACTCATATCCAAGGCCAACAAAAACTGTCTACTTATATAATAATCACAATTAAGTTAATAATCCAATCTTCTATGCACAATTTTATTTGGCATGTGTATGTAGCAGTAGGTAATAATGTTATAAATGTTTTCGTACCATGAACTCATAAATATAGTGCAGGAGATGGAGCTACTCATTTGATTGTTGATGTCAGAATAAGGGAAAGTGAGGTTACAAAAAACTGACTATTAAATTTCCACATATGGGTCTTTTTTACCAAAATCTACCAATAAATTGGACTCCTCCAATTTGATGCTATCACGGTTCTTCACAATCCCATTGTTGTTTACCAATTTGGTACTCTGCAAAATCCCCATGGACCTTGATTTACTCAACCTTGCAATTGTAATCTGCCTTCCCAATCCCACCTTCCAAACTACCTGATTATTGCCAAAATCGGACGGTGAAAATTGAGTCTCCCTAGAACTACCAATTGACTTTGACCTTGCAATCCGGTTACCAATCTTTCTGTTCCCTGTATCTACACCAATCACATTGGATACTTTCCCATTCCTCCTGATCCCCACGCGACTAGTCTTCATCAATTCCGTACTCTCATCCAATAGTTCATATCTCACCACGCGAGAAGATTCTCCCACGCGGCCAACGCGCCGTCCAAACTTGTTCCAAAATTGTATGTTCGCCGCCTTCAACCTTTTGTATGCAGTGTTTAAACACTCCACCACCTCCGCCATCCCCGGCCTCTTTGCCGCCGTCGATCTCACGCATCGCGCTGCCATGACCGCTATCAGCCTCAGCGCTTCCGCGTCCTCCGGCGGTCCAATCCGGGGATCGCAGATCCCGGAGAAGTCGCCGGACTTTATCGCCGGTACCGCCCAGTCTACAACAGACCATGGACTGTAATTCACGTCGATAGCATTACGGCCACTGATTATCTCCAGCAATAAAATCCCAAAGCTGAAGACATCGGACTTGGTGCTGAGATCTCCCGGCGCAAGATAGCCGGGATCGAGATAACCTAAAGTTCCCGCCGGCGGCGTACTCTTGACCTTCACATCCTCCACGTGTCCTCTCAGAGCCAATCCGAAGTCACTTAACCGAGCATCGAAATTTGAGTCGATGAGAATGTTTGAAGACTTTATATCGCGATGAATCACCGGCGGATTTGATGCGTGTAAGAACTGAACCGCCCTCGCAATTTGCGCAACGAACCTGACTCGTTTCACCCAACCCGGCGGTTTACTCGACCCGTGGACCATCTCGTGCAACGTGCCATTTGCCATGTACTCAACGACGATCAATTTCCGATCGTCAGGATCGTTAGCAAAACCGAGCAAGTTCACAATCCGAGGGTGATAAACCTGTGAAAGGATCTCCACCTCGTTATCGGCGACGCTGGTGGCATTACTTCCACCGCCGCCCCCGCCGGCCTCCTGCTGTGTTTGTTTGGTCTTCTTAACCGCGGCGATGACCTTATCCTGGCTAAGATGCACTTTATAGACGGATCCATGGCTGCCTTTACCAAGCAGATGGTGATCGGAGAACCCGCTAGTAGCCGAATGAAGTTCAGTGTAATCAAATTCTTCGATTTGGTACGGTCTTCTGTGTTGCTTAAGCTTTCTTTTAGATTTCGAATTTCTGGTTAACAATTCACAATCCAAGGAATTGCAGGTCGCGATAGCAGATTCTGCATTGCATGAAAGATAACCCATGGAGAAAAGAGATTGACAGAGTAACAGCTTAATTGATATGCAAATACAAAGTCCATAACTCGAAATTAAAGCGAAAGGTTGAGCAAAGGCAAAAGATATAAAGTGAAGACAGAGAGGTAAAGTTTCTACTGCATTCTTGAGATTAGAGCGGTGGGGTGGGTGAGGGGGAAATCCAAGAAGAGGGATTTGGAATATTGAATTGGAGAGGTGAAGAGTGGTTATTTGTTTAATGCTTAAATTTTGAACAAAGCGTGCAGAGGTGGTTTAATATATGGGGTCAACATGCTCCCCACAACCTTGGACCAATCTTAACTTTTCTTTAAAATGTAGATTGTTTGTTTTCCCAATTTAGCATGTCGTAACCGCTCGATGGTTTTGGAACGGTTCCGTGTCTTTGTGTACACTTTTTTCACCTAAAATTTATCTATTATTAAAAATTAAAGTCAAACATCAATATCAACCACACATTTCACATCATCATTCATTATTATCCACACATCTCGTGGTGTCCACTACTATCTATCCCAAAAGTTCGCTTTTAGGCAATATTTAGAGAAAAAAATGTATGCGAATTCACGCTTAATCTACTCAAATATTAGTAATTGTTTGGATGATGATCTTGTGAGATAAATTCCATCTAAGTTCACGCAATCAATTAACACGTAAAACCGACGTATGGGTCTAATTGGCGCTTTGGGTGATAAATTCCTCTTTTGCTAGGAGGTGTTGTCAATATTTTTTTTTTTTAAGCAAAGCGTCAACTAGATGTACGTCGGTTTTACGCGTCCGCCGAGCCCTAGTTGGTGGGGGGTTTGGAATCTCCTTACCTTTTTATTAATATAAAAAAATTAACTACAAAATGAGAGAGCATAAACCTGACCTCCAAACAATGAAACACAACGAGTATATCAAAAACAGTAAATGAGCTAGAAGGTGTTGTCAATTATTGATAAAGATAGAGAGAATAAGGTTGCTTAAATCAATTGCGTATGCATATACGAGTGACCTAAACTCCACTTTGTAGATTTTGACATGACAAAAAAGACTTGAGCATGTTCAAATCCAATTAACATGTTTGTCTTTAATTTTAGGGATTTGACAACTATTTTGTTATTACAGAATTCACAATCTACAAAAGTTACAGCCTGTTTGACTAGGTTATTTTTAAGATCAAGTGGTTTTTTAGATAATATGTGATAAAATGCAAATACAGATGTGCACTGATCGGGGGAAAATATCATAAAGGTATTTTATCAAAAAGGGTGAAAAAATGATTTTAAGAATAATTTTGTGAAGACACTCTTGTTTATAAATATAAATTCATTTTCAATTTCAGGCTTTCTTCTCCTTATAATAATTTTTCACTAATTTTCTCTCTCTTATTATTTTTAATAATAATTTATATAATTATTTTATATTTTTAATATAATTTTTTTAATTTTCAATCACACATCTAATATACAATCCGAATAAATCAATCACATCTTCAAAACAACGGGCTTCAATCAATACTAAACAATTATGCCCCGTTCTTTTGACAATAAATTTGATATGTATGATATTTTATGTAAAATATGTAATTAATATTATATTAAAAAATATGCGTGCAATTGAAAAAAAGAGAAAAAAAGTATTTTTTTGGGGTGAAATTATGAAGGAAAGAAGGCCAATCTCTGTAAGTTTGAAAATCAGGAAATATCACTTTAGCAAGGGTTGTTATTTTTTTTATTTATTCAAAATTATTCCAGTTGCAAGGATTGACTTCTGACACCCAACCTTTGAATGTTTTTGGCAAGATTTGACTTTGAAGTCTCGAATTTGCCTAATAAGCCAGACAAACCAGTAAAGCCATAAATTTCAAATTAATCCAAGAGAGACGCTATTCATACCTACTATTTTTATTTTTACACCCATATTTTTATCCATCAAAATAAATATACTCTTACAAGTTGGCTACGGGTGTGCGAGGGCGGAAGTGTAACATCGGTCATCTTTGGCCGAGCAAGCATTTGAATGCTCGGCCAAAGATGGTCAAGCAGTCATTTGGAAGCTCGACCATAGATGGCTGAGCATGGCCATTGCACACTCGACTTTCCATGGCCGAGCATGCCATTCCCCCTTTTTAAATTTTTTTTTTAATTCGTGATTTGATTAATAATAATTATGTGTTAATAATATTAATTCATGTAGAATTAATAATCATGTGTTAAAAAACTTGTAGAATAGGAAAATTAATTGATAAATTAATGAAAAACTAATAACAAACAAAAAAAATTAATTCTAACCAAGTTAAATAAGGAAAACTACTAAAATTAAAAACAAATAAACGAAAATGATAAATTACTTCAAAAGTAGAAAAATATTGATTTCGCTATCTAAACGCGCTTGAATGCCCAAAATCCATCGTACATCACTGCAAAGTAGTGATTTCAACTCGTGATATTGAGCTACCCCAAATCGGTATATTATTTGTCCAAAACGAAGTTCGGACACCAAATCTGCAAATTGCGATTTCGTCCCTTTCGATTCAACTCATACATCATATGTTCCTTCCCCAAATAAAAAAATAATATAAAAAAATGTTAATTACATTATGAATTAAAAAAAAAAAAAAAGGAGACGCGGCAATGGATGCTCGGCCATGGATGGCCGGGCACCCAACATGGCTTTCGCTCGTCCTTGGCCTATATTCCGTTTGCATGTTTGGCTCCGATTAGAAAAACGGGTGTGTTCGGTATTGAAGAAAAAGATGGGTGTAATGATTAAAAAAGTGGGTGTAAATAGAAAGTGGGTGTAAATAGCACTCCTCTAAATCCAATCTCTCTTTTTTCTTTCGTTTTGTCCCCTACGTCTATTAATTTAGATGACATAACATAATTGGTGAAAATAGTGGTTGTAACACAAAATGTTAATTGATTTTGTTATTAATAAAAATGATATGTTGTAAGTACTGGGATCATTTTTAGCGTCTCAACATCAATGTGGTGCACCACCTAATAGGTTATGTGACTACTGGTGGAGCCAATGTGAGCCCAGGGAGGTCATGTGACCTCACTGGAATTTTTGCAATTTTTTTTCTGCAAATGAAATTTCAAAGTGAAGTTTGCATGTTTGATCCCAAATAGAAAGAACAACGTTGGCTGATCAATAGGAAATAAGGTCATTTTCTTCAACGTGTGCCATTTTATTTAGAAAGCTCAAATCAAATAGAAAGTCTAAATTTAGTGTGAACATCATAAATCATAACCTAACACATAAATAAAAATTTCAATTCTTTAATTAATTAATTTTTTTTTAAATGGAAAAAAATATTCTATGTGTCTCCTTAGTCTTACATTTTTTAGATAAACCAACTCCATATCATGGACATGATTGGGAGATTTTATGACGGACATCTCTACCCATTTTTATAACCCACTATCACCCCAATTCTAGTGCATGTTTTCCAATTGCCGACTTCTCTGATTTTCTCCCTGTCGTCCCGTTCTCGTCTTCTCTGGCTCCCGTCTCTCGTTCTCGGCTAATCGGCTTCTCCTTCTCACCGAAAGTTGACCTTGGATCTTCGCTCTCACCGGCGACTTCCGTCGACTCTAGTGCACTCACGGCCGACGGCTTCCTTTGGTATTGCTTCTATTGCTTATTTTTGCTGGGAAAGTGAAATTCAATTTAGCCATAGCTTTTGGTTAATTTGGTGTATCTATTATCATACTATGTCTATTTATAATTGTTTGAATGTACATTTGTAATTGTTTGAAAATTAGATACCCAATGTGAGAGAACGGAATATTTTTGGCGGGCTTCCTAGAATTAGCTACCACCATTCTAGAGAACAACTCTAGAGAACCTAATTAGCTACCTTGGCTCTTAATTTGGTAAATTTTTTATACAACAATGGGCCTCACCTAAAAATATTTTTGCCATTGCGAGGAGCTATCATAAGTGATTCCCTAACTATTAATGTCTGGATCTGGTACTGCCCATACTGAACCAAATTCCTGGCTACGCCACTGCATGTGATGCACGACATACATTATCTCAACCCTTATAACATATTAATCCTCTTGTTATCAAATTGTGTTTTAATTTTTATATTTTCTAGATTTATCATATTTGTACCTAGAGATATTCAATCAACACTGAGATCAAGCAAAACACATATAAACCTTTATTGGAGTGACGTGTACTGGGAGGCTCTTGCACCTTTATCGCAAAGACATAAGATGTTCTTTCATCACCACAATCATTGTTGCGCATGTTGAATGTCATTTGATAGAATTCTATGCTAGCATAACCATGAACTTAGGGTGTGTTTGAATGGGCAATGTTTTCTAGGAAAAAATCACTTTTCTACATTTTTCAGGATTTTGGTGTGTTTGATTGCATTTTCTTTTCCTGGAAAAGGTTTTCCAACTTATCTCGAAATCCGTTCTTTTCCTTATTTTGGAGGAAAACGTTTTCCTTGAGGGGGAGGTGGTTTTTATTTTCAAGGAAAATTTTGACACTTGTTTTCTTTTTTTTTTTAATGGATAATTTATTTTAACCATAAAGATAAGGAAAATGATCAAATTTCATTAAAAAAACTGAAAAACAAGGAAAGTAACATTATTTTTCAACTTTCAAATTAACCAAATCAAACACCTACAACTACTATTTTCCTGGAAAACCCTTTCTCATAATTCATTTACCCGGAAAACGTTTTCCTTCTAATCATTTTCCGGCTTTGCAATCAAACACACCCTTATAGATTATCTTTTCGTTTATAATTTTCATTCAGGTAAAGAAATCAACATCAGTAGTTAGAAAGAATTAGTCGATTAATGAGTTTGCGATCAATTAGTCATAAGTTGCCATATATGCTAATTGTGACCATTTGAGGGGAAGTTCACTTTCTTTAGACTCATAAGACAAGATGAATGTGTGCTTATATTCATATATTGATTGGGAACCCATTTTTCAAAATTTTATCACTTTTTTTCACTTTTTTATATATTCTTTTTTTATCCTAAATCAATCATACCCACATATCACATCACATCAACAAATCTCCACCATTCAACTCCACTCATTCTCTCTCTTCCTTTACATTAAAAATCATTAAAAACCATTAAAAAAACACTCCTAATCACTCTTATTGTATACATTCTAAACTTAAGTCAAATTGTTAGAAAGAATTAGTTGTTTAATTAGGTTGCGATCAAATTAGCCATAAGTTGCCATAAATGCTAATTGTGACCGCTTGAGGGGTAGGTCACCCTTTTGTAGCTTCAGATAAGATAAGATGAACGGGTGTTTATATTCATACATTGTCTACATCCTAAACTTAAGTCAGATTGTATTCTATTCTTTTTCTCCAAATTTTAAAATCCATTTACTTGTTATTTCATAATAACTGTTGATTTGATTGTTGAAGTACCAATGTCGTGATTTTCGTACCTAATAGTACTTTATCTTAACATGCAATATAGTGAAAATAGCCTATGGTTGAAACATAAATATAAGGATATGTTTGATAGAGATTTAAATTTTAAATAGTTCTTTTCTCAAAAAAAAAATTAAAAAAAAAATTTAAATAGTTCAAATGTATTGTAGAAAGTAGTATAAATATTAAAAATAATGATCAAATCAATCGAAATGAGTAGTTGAAATGAAAGTTGAAAAATATGTTTCGAGTTTTAAAGAAATATCTATATAATCTACCCTAAAATTAATCTTCTTTTTCAAGGAAAGATACTATGTAGAGTCTGTGTAAGTTGTTTAAAATATAGATATTTAAAAACCATATTTTTTTATTTATTGAATCAACAATTTAAATGTAAAAAAAAGTAAATAAATGGTTGTGGTTTTAATGAAAGTTTAATATATTATAATAATCACCAACTGAAAGAGATAGAAAGAATATATTGTTATTTGTTTGTCTGTCGTTCCTTATTCATTATTGTTTTTTCAAACCTTATAGTCAATTTCCACAGCACAGAAGTGGTTTAATAGTATATACTATTATACCGTGCACCGGTGGATCGAGCGAACGCGGCGGTAGCGGCAGCAGTGGAGGAGGATAAGGGAGGTTGAGGGAGGGTAGAGGAAGAGAAGGAGAGGAAGAGAAGCAGAGAAAACGGAGAACCAGAGAGAGCGGAGCGAGCGTGATGGTGAAGACGGAACCATGGACACTCAGACAATCAGTTCTTTTTTTTATGCCAGTAGGGGAGAAAGACTCGCTTCGCTCGTGATAATATAATGGTATATAATATAACATAATATGATAATATAATAATCTATATATATTAATAAAATGAGGCCGATTTCCCGCCTATTTCACCAATTTTGTAAATATAAAAATTATTATTTTAATCTTTAATTATTTTTAGTATCTTCAGTACAATCTATAATTCACACGCCTTTAATTTTATCTCATTTTCTACCATTCCCAATCTGATAAGGAAACGTAGTATTTGCCTAAATTTCAAATTCTTCAAAAATCCTCAATTACCGTGATTATTACATCTCTAATTGATTTATTATCATCATCTTCTCTTTCAATCCAATAAACACAAATTCCATCGTGTGACCCGCCCATCAAATTCTTCTTTACTACCCGTTTCTTTTCTTCTCCCTTTCACAATTGGTATGGATTGGTCACAGATAGGCGTTGCACATCTCTTCTCCACAATCAAGGTCCATTTTGTAACCATGGATGATTATATTCACACAAGTTATTGGGTATACGTCTCCCCGCACAATGCACGGGTGAAAACGCTAGTAATATAATAATAAAAGAACTAATTTCCGTTTTTTATAATTATTTTAAAACAATTTTATAAACTTGTCCAAAAGAATAGCGGGTGTTAGGATGTGTGTTTTTATGTATTTTTATATAATTTGATGTGATATAAGAAAGAGAATGAGTAAAATTAAATGATTGAGATTTATATAATATAGGTAAATTCTACGAGATTTGTATGTAAAAATATATTAAAACTTGTAGAAGAACACGCACTATACAATTCTTGCTAAGCCATGACTTTGGGCTTACTTGCAGAGACCCATCTAGAAACGGATTAAATTACCACGCCATCCCATCTACCTATATAAACCTAGGCCCGCTTTAAGCCTTGTTCACAACCAAATTGGGGAAAAATCCTAGTGCGAAGGAGGAGGAGAGAGAGGCGTATTCGTCACAGCCTTTGCACCATTTTTTCTATATACGCCAGCTGTTTCTGAGATTTCTAATCGAGTTTGTTCGTCGCCAAGCTTGGAAGAAGGTGTGATCTGATTTATTGTTGAATTTATTTATTTTACACAGTTTTTGTCTTTTGGTGGTAATTAATCGTCTTATAGAACAGCTATTTGATTTGCCCTAAAATATTATTTTTGCTGTCGGTTATGGTTTTATCTTCGTCTCGAGTTTAATCCGTGAAATCCACAACCCGATCTCAGGTGGCTCCGTTTTTTATCGGTGTTATGGCGCTCTTAGTTTGTTAGAATTAGCGAAAACTGAGTATATTATGAATATATTTCGTGTTTGTTTGCAAAGATTTTGAAGGCGCTTTCACTACAATCATATTTTTTCGTCTTAATATGTTTAGGGTTCCTGGATTATGTTTATAGGATTTGAGTATTGGATACAAAATTTTGAGTTGAAAGCTGTGAATAATAAACTTTAAAAGCGCAGGCTTAATAAAAATTGATGTTTAGTTTAGTACACTACCGTCTATGCGAATGGGACGGTGGTTAGGGTTTTGATTTTGCTGTCAAATTTTGAGAAATAAGGAATTGTAGGATAGTTGTATAAGTAAATACCAACAATACCCTTATTTCATGGTAGATAATATGTGACGCTGTGTATCTTATTTTAGAAATGTTAATGCTTTACTCTGTCGGATAATGAACTGTCAGAATGCCCTATCTGATTTGAAATACAATTAGAACAGGACATGTTTGTCTTGTATGAGTACTGATGTGAAATATTGTGTTTTGCATACTGGACTTGATACTTGACCACATTAAGAATAAACATGATGTTATAACCTTGAGCATAGTGAAATGTAGTACTATCTTGCATGCCAAGTATGTTGATTATGTGTCTTTCATATCTTCTACATTACTGCTGTATGTGAATCGATATTAACTTTCTGAATAATTTATATTTGACCCGAGTTATTGTCTGATTTTTCAACAGTACTTGCAGAAAATATTTCAACTGAGAGATGGGTAAGAGGAAGTCCAAGGCAAAGCCCCCACCCAAGAAGAGAATGGACAAACTCGATACTGTTTTTACATGTCCCTTCTGTAATCATGGTGGCAGTGTGGAATGCAAAATGTAAGTGTTCCACAATGCTATATCCTTTTTATTTTTTTCCTTGTTTCTGACCGTATGACAATGTCAGGCTGTCAGCCGATGTGCAAAGATAATGAGGACACGATATTTCATTCCGAATATTAACAGCAATCTATGTGGACCACAAATCATTTAATAGATTGTGAAATCATTTGACCGCAGATAAAATAAAATAAGAAAATACTTGTAGGATTATGGAACTGGAAAGAGTATGTACTATATTCGTATGTTTGTTTGCAATGGAACTGGCAGGATGTGATGTTCTACATTTATCAGCATGTTTTCAGCCCTTCTGATGTGGTCCACTCCGGTAACTTGATTTTGGTTCTGAAACACCATACTTACTATTGTTTCAGTGATATGAAGGAGTTGTTTGGTGAAGTGGCATGCAGGATCTGCCAAGAGAGCTATAGCACCACCGTTACAGGTACGTAACTTCATTCATTTTGGTTGAGTTAGCACTATGAGTTATGCCAAAATGGTTTGTGTTGATTGATTAGAGGAGATGGTGTGCTTCATATGTTAGATGTATATTGGGATAGGCGTATAAACGATTAGGTACTTGCAGTAAAAATGTATTGCATCTCTTGAATGTCAGACACTCAGCTCGAACCAGCTAAAAATACTTACACGATTTTAGCCTTGAGCATTCCATACTAGATGTGGAATTAAGGAGATAGTTGGCTCAAAATACTGAAATCGTGAAGATTAGAGTACTCAGAGGAGAATTTGGAAATTCTTTTGAGTAAGGATCTTGTAGAAAAAGAGAGGAAGAAAGCTAACGGTGTGTTCTCTTTGTGGCGGTGGCGGCGGCGGCGGCGGAGGCGGAGTTGGTGGTGGTGGTACGATGGCGGAGGTGGTGGAGGCGGAGGCGGAGGCGGACGTGGCAATGGGGGTGGATGGTAGTGGGGTGGAGGCGACTTTGGTGGGTGTGGTTGGTGACGGAGGTGGTGCCCGGGGTAGGGTGGAGGCGGCCGTGGTGGTGGTGGAGCGCCCATCGGTGGGGGTGGGGTTGTGGGTTTGTTATGCAGCGGTACCGATGGTAATGGTGATGGGGGTGGGTTGGTTGTGGTGGTGATGGAGGGGGCGGTGGTGGACTAAAATGTACAAGAAATAAAAATGGAGGATTTAAATATAAGTGAAGTTTGAAATCCGAAATCCTAAATAGTTGGTTTTGGGGTGGCTGGTGGCTCATTAGATATGTATATATGCTAGTTCATTCATTTATTTATTGCTTTCCATTGTATCTCTGGTCTAAACTGACTTTTTAATTTTCTCGTCTTGTTTTCTGTCTTGCAGCTCTAACTGAGCCTATTGACATGTAAGTCAGAGAAGGAACATCAATGTAACTTTGTATTTAACTCTCCCTTTCTTCACTTACTTTTTTATCTTTACCAAAATTGTTGTGTGGCTACAGATACAGCGAGTGGATAGATGAGTGTGAGCGCGTCAATAACTTGGAAGACGATGGAGAATAGGGAGGATCTTCAAATTTGGCAAACCATTCCAAGCTTGTGCCATTTGACGGCTACTTAAAGTGTTACTAATAAGTTCCTAAGACATCATCATGTGTGTGTTAACAAAACTTTCTACCGTTGTCATGTGATATATGAGGTGATGTATTAATGTAAAGAAAAAGAATATGTATGCATTCTAGTTTGCATCTACTGCTATGTCGTGTTAATGGTTTTCATCAGTGAAATAAATTGCTTTCTTATAAGCACATTGTGATCCTACATGTATTATCGGTAGGCAAATGGTTGCTGGTGTTCCCGGATCCTACATGTATTAGCGGTAGGTGAATGTTTGCTGGTGTTGCCGGATAAAAATAGCTCCACAAAAATTGTTTCTATAGTTTGATAGTGAGTGCTATTTTTTGAGATGGTGTGTGGTTGAAAAGTAAAAAATTTTTATATACAAGGAATGTCAAAGATAATACTAATTATTAGTGAATGCGTACGGTATGTGCATATGGCCTATGGTATATGCATATCTTTTTATTGAAGGATGCAAAGAATACGTAATTTATTCAGGAAAAAATAAAATAAATACATTTTTTTCCAAAATTTGAAATTAAATTGAAAAATATACCAAAAAAAGAGTATAATATATGTGTGTAAATTATGTTCATATTTATGTGCAATTATTAAGTTTTATTACTCCGGCCGTTCTAAAATAATAGATCCATTTAAGAAATATCAATTAATGATATTGGAAAAATAAAATATTCACATAATATTTTTAATATGTTTTTACATAATTATAAACTTCTATAGCCTAATTTATGAGAAAATTGATATATATTACCTTCTCAATGTAAATAGTTGAGAATTCTAAAAGTTATTTACTAAGTTAGTCAAATTGATTAAGGGCGTAATAGAAATATAGAAAATTAAGAACACTTTTAATTTAGTAAGTGTGCTATATTTTGGAAAAAATAAAACGGAAAAGTAAGTCTATTATTTTGGAATGAACGGAGTACATAATGTCGCTGTACTAAATTCAAGAAAACAATGTTATATAAACAACATAGAAAAGACTTGTCTTATATTATCATCCTATTAAGAAAAATGGATATATAGGATTTTCACAAAAATTGTATAATGAAATTATAGACGGCCTGTGTTGGAAAACGTTTGACAAATTAAATCCGAACAAAATTGCAATGCAATCAAAATTCATAAAAATGTCAAATAATAATAATAATAATAATAATAATAATAATAATAATAATAATAATAAAATGCATGCCAGAGATAAAATGTTATAATATAACATAGAGTAGTATAAAAAGTAGAGGAGAAGATATCGAATGGATTTACAAAATACAGAAATGTTCCCTTATCCACCCGAAGGTAGGTAGGATAATATGTCTACAAAAATTTATTTATACAAAATCAAAGTTTGATAATAGCATACTTGTAGATATAAGGGAAAATTGTGCATTCTTAAATTTCTAATATCGCATTACAAACTACCACTTCCTCCTTTCAGTGCGCGGCGCGATTTTTATTTGTCGCAATGAACAAAACTATGCATTGAAGCGATTCCCAACAGACAAAGCTCGAATTTACCCTCGTCGTAGACAGCTCTTTCTTCTTCCCCTTCAGTTTTTCTGATTTTTGTGAAAAATAATCGGTCGATTTGCCGCAATAACTGATGGGACGACCGGCGAGCAACGGGGCCCCATCCTTCCGGTTCAACCAAGCCGAGGTTTTACGCAATATCCTTCTCAGTTCTCAGTCCGTCTAGATACTCACACGAATCTGTAATTTCTATGTCATGTTGAGATATTATTCTCCGAGGAACTGATTTTGTTTATCTAAATTTGTTTGATGAATATTTTTCTTCGATCTTTATTAGAACTTTGCATCTCTTGTTTCTGGGAAATGCTGGGGACACAATTGTCAATAAATTTGTAGGGTAGAAAGTACAGTCGAGCAATTTATAGAGGGTGTGAAAACTGTTGTTCTAGCTGACCGAATAGACCGAGTAAATAAAATGCTTTAGTGGTATTCATGAAGTTGTCTTGTTGGTAATAGATGCATAAACATGGATTTATCTAATGAATTAATCATTGGCTATGAATGTGAAAAGTTTTAAATGCTCATGAATGCTGTTAATGTTTCATTTCTTCTAGAAATTATCCTTTTAAATTCCAACAATCAACCATAGCCTCTTGCTGTTAACAATTGAATCCTTGCCACTTCAGGTGTATGGGAACTAGTTGGTATGATTACAACTTAGTGTGTGTAGAACACATAACATCCATGTTAAAAGAGACTCCGATTATGTTGCGTAGCCATCCATGCATTTACACATTTTGTTCTGCAATATTTGCTGAACTTTTTAACAAGTTCAGCAATTTTGATTTCACTGTAGTTTGTATTTGATTCCTGTGGATTAGTTTTTGCTGTAACCTGTTACATCAATGTAATGTTCACTGTTCACCATGGTTTTCTGGCTTGCAAAGTACCTAATTTCTTTTCAATGTCTGGATTATTCTTTTTCATCAAAGGTTACCGAGATGGAAGCTGTTCTTCAGGCGCACAACTGCGCTGTCCCTGCACGTGAAATTCTTGAAGGTCTTGCTCAGAAGTTTAGGTATGTGGTTCATATTGTTTGTAAACAACCTAAATACTTGAAATCTGCTTATGAATATCTTAAAGTTTGGTTGTTGTGTAATTGCTATTGATGTAGTGCCTCAGCTGAGAGATCCGGAGTGGTTGAAGTTACAGCGAAACAAGTAACTTTTTCCGCCTATTCACATGCTTAATTTGTTTTTCTTATCTAATCTTCCTGCGAATTAAATTATTTGCAAAAGGTGTGGAATTGGTTTCAAAATAGGCGATATGCCATTAGAGCAAAAGCATCGAAGACTATTCATCCTTCACAGACGAATATGGCTCCCATGCCTCGAGATAGTCCAACTACAACTGGAAACTCGCCTCAGACCCCTCAAACTCAGCCCGCTCCTTCAGGTAATGTTGAACAGTCATTTGATTATAAATCAAGTTTTTACTGTCATCAATATACAGCAAACTTTTCGAGGCATTGTGCTTCTTCTAGTTTTGTTCTAATTTGAATCGTACTCTTGTCCAGCTCCAGTGACAAACATGCCTCAAGTACCCCATCCTGTTGTTACTTCTTCAGGTAGATATTAATCTCTTGATGACGATAATTTATTTTGTTATTTTTGCAACATCGTAATATCAATGGATCAAGTTCATATATTCTGTGGAGTTACATTTTCTTTCTCTCCTACATATTTTCTGCAATATTTTGTCATGGACTTGGTGGGCAGATTTACCCATAGCAACCTAATCGAACAGGAACTGGCAAGTACTTGATGGTTCTTGTCGGCTTGTTGGTTCTTAGTGTAATACCAAAGTTGTGAATGGTTTGCTACCTCTTTATGAATATTTAGTCACACGAATTTGCTGGATGAGAATTTGAGGTACAAATTTCTACAAGGACATATTTGTTTAGTGCTTTTCTCAGTGCATCACTTGTTGTTCCAAGATTTAATTGTTTATCTCCAGAACTTCTATTTCTACCCATTCAAAAGTCACCAATTAGTTATTGATGATAACTGGATATTAAGTTTGGTGCATTGTGTGGTTTTTAGCCTATTTTCTTGTCGTAATGCGTAAATGTAGGTGCATAGGCCCATGTATTTTGCCCATGTATTTTTCCATGATGTTTTGAATTCTACTGATGACTTCAGAAGGACCTGGGTTCCCATATTCTCCGTATCATTTATCATATTAGTTTTGCCCCATTTAGAGCAGGAGAGAAGAGGAAGATTTGGCTTGACTTTTGTAATTATTCCTCTTGTATGTATGTTTAATGGTCAAGTTGGGTGGGAATTTTCTTGTCTACTTGGCTTTTGCCAAACTGATTTGGTTTGGTTGGATTCACTTTCTGGGCACAGCAACCGCTGTTGGCTGTGAATATGCCTAGGTGTACTGCAAAATAGAATACACTGTGATGATTGATTTGTTAGCTTGTATTCATTTCAACTTTATTCTAAGTAAACATTAAGTTATCATATGGCCAAGGTCAAACATCAATTTCAAAACACATTCAAACATCCTATTTTTTATCACCTATACATTTTGTGGCCCCTATCATTTTTTATTAAATTCATTTCAGTCTTACACAGTGAAAAATATTATGTATCACGTTTTTTCCACAAAGTGCCCTTCTTTTTATCACACCCTCTCCCAAGAAACCTCTTCTCTTTCCAAATAGTTTTATCAAATAAGCTATCAAACTAGAGTTATCTTGCAGTAAAAAATTAGTTTGCCCCAACACAGGCTTAGAGTTGAGTTGGGATATATCTATAGGTTCATCCAGGGAGGTTGAGTTGGGACTAAGATTGTTTTGTTGGATTTGCATGTATTGGCTTTCATCTGAAAGAAATCTGCATTTGTTTGTGATCTTTTTGTTTCATGGCCAATCCCAAGCACGTTGGATATGCATTTGTTTGTTTTCATCTGCAAGTTCCTTTTTGTTCTTTTTCATTTTGTTCCATTAAATGGCCAATACCCAAGAGGGCTTGACACTGTTAATTAAAATTCACCATTCAAATCTTCTTTCTCTGCTGCTGATCTATTTTATGATAATCGTTTGCCTTACAGGACAAAGTACAGGCAAGGATGCTCCAGATAATGCTCAGATGGAGTTTGAAGCTAAATCTGCCCGGGATGGTGCATGGTTAGTCTTCTAGGCCATTCCATGTATAATTTTGACTGTCTTCTTTTTGAGTATTGCTATATGTAAACTGGGTCTACACATACACTCTCTAATACAGAGGTGGGTCCTACTTCCAGCGGAGCAGTAAAACTGAGAATTTTCTGCACCTCTCTCTATTAGACAGTGTATGTACACCCGGTCTACAAATAGAATTTTCCCTGCTTCTTTGCCACCTTTTACCTGATATAAAACGTGGGTCCATTTAAGTGAATGATGGTGACTATTAAGTATTCTTTTTTCTCGTGTTCCAGGTACGATGTTGCAGTTTTCTTATCACACAGATCTTTAGAGACTGCTGATCCGGTACTTTGAGCATATTTTCCCTCTTAAAGTCCATAGAAGAAAGCTTCTAGCTTATTGCATTTTATTACTTTTTAATCTTCTGTTACCTTTTTTATAAATTGAATTATTCTGTCCACTTCAGGAAGTTCTGGTTCGTTTTTCTGGTTTTGGACCTGAAGAGGACGAATGGGTCAACATCCACAAGAATGTGAGGCAACGTTCCCTCCCATGTGAATCATCAGAGTGTTCAGCAGTGCTTCAGGGAGACTTAATCCTCTGCTTTCAGGTTCATTTTCTATTAGCAATATCAAGAAAGGAAAACCATACATGCAATTTACCATATACCATGGTATCCATTTTCTTAAGTATTGTTCATATATTATAGGAAGGCAAAGAACAGGCCCTCTACTTTGATGCACGTGTTCTGGATGCACAAAGGCGGAGGCATGATGTACGAGGATGTCGTTGTAGATTTCTCGTGCGCTATGACCATGATCAATCTGAGGTATTTATAATCTCACTTACATAAATTTGTGAATCTCAAATTCATATAACATCTTTGTGATACAATAGTGTGCCTGTAAATACTTGTTTGGAAGAGAGATTTATAAAGTAAAAAATTGATTGTTAAAAAAGTGGTTTTGAAAAATGTGTGTGGATAAAAAATAGGTTGGTAAATTGACAGAATCAGTAAGAAACAGTTCAAGAAACTCTTGGCCAGACGGTATGACAGTTACTCTTTTATATTCAAGGAAATTGTTCCCTTGAGGAAGATTTGTCGTAGGCCTGAAACCGATTACAGGTTACAGCAACCTAGTTCTGGATCTGCAACTATGGATGCAACACAGAAAACCACCACAGATCCATTAGCAACAACACCTCAGAAACTTAGCACACCTGTCACCAGTGAAGCTCAAGCCGCATCAGTGAAAACTGCCTAGGCCGCATGTTTACTTCCAGTCATACATTTGTAACGTTAAGGTTAGTTCCTAATGGTGGATTCACCCTCCCCAAATATCTAGGCCTTGTCCCTTGCATGCGCCTTCCTTTAGATCTGCACCTCTTGTGGGTGTGAAATTGGCGTTCGAAGAATGATGTGTACGCGCAAATTACAATGTGTCTATATATAATTGAAATTACTATTCTACCTTTTGTGTTGTGAGACATACACCGTTCTATTTATGGCAGGTCACTGCCCAGGGGCATTTAATTTAGATAGTCTTGAGCTCTGAAAGTCATGGGACTGACACTGTTTCTTGTAGTCTGTAAGCAATACGTGCATAATTTGTGTATTTACAGCTTCTTTGAGTAATGTCAAGGTTCAAAAAAGGTATGACATAGGCAAATCATTATTAGTGGGTTATTTCACTGCCATTTTTTGGGTTGTGATGATATTGTCGGAGTACTGGATATTTTTCACACGTAGAAAAGTACACAATTAAATAATCGTATGATCTTTCCTTTAAATATAAATAAATAATTAGTCCTAATTGACATATGGTGCTTGTAATTATACAAGGATTTGGAAATGGAAAACAATTTTTTGTCTTTGTCACTCCCTAAAACGTTTCATTTTTAGTTTTATTTTTTAATGTCAAGTCTCATTTTTCATGGAATTGATGTTAAATTGCGTTTTATTGTCATATATACTTGGAAAACAATTTTCATAAAAAATCTTACACCAAACACACTTTTTTTTTTTGGAATAAAACATATCATTAGTGAATAATATTACACCGAAGTTCAAATAATCGACAATGAAATTAGGTACATCAAAAAATTAAATAGGACTAGCGTGGAAACGCGCCCCTAGTCAGGAACTCAGGATATGGGCGACGACATTGGCTTTCCTTTGCACATATTGGATTGAAAACCCATCTTCCAATTTGAGTAGATTCTTACACTCCTTAACCAAAGAGCCAAATTCCGAACCGTTGTCATCGTTTCTCTTAATAGCCACAACAACTAGTTGTGCATCCATCTCAAATATAACCTTCTTTAAACCCAAATTTCGAACCCGATTAATCACATGCACCAATCCTAAAACTTCAGCTTCCTTAATAGGTAGAGAACGGCAATAGAGACCTGCTGGCATCCCAAGAAAACTCCATTAGCATCCCTAACCCAACAACCCTAGGCGAGACAGGGGCATCACCGCATCAATATTACTTTTGACAAATTCAGCCGGAGGTTTGTGCCACTTAGAGCAAGACTTATCTTGAGAACGCCATTGAGCATCAACCGATGCAACCCTTCTAGGTTGAAGCCACTCATAAAGACTCTCCATAGCCAAGAAACAGATTTGCGAAGCAGGAATAATCGTGTTATGCCAAAGCTTCTCATTTCTCGCTTTCCAGATACCCCACATAATCATGGCGATTTTATTTTGCACCTCCACCAGTGTTTTCTTAACAATATGAAACCAACATTCCACAAAACTTTCATACATATTCATGCAATTCTCCAAAAAGAGATTTTAATCCACATGGCAAAATTTTAAAAATTATTTACCAAGGCAATTTTGGAAAAAAATTGAACCAAGCATTCTAGAGATAAGTGATTATTAAAGAAAATTAAAAAAATAAAAAAATATGGACCTATCTATAATTTTTGTATCTATTTCTGTCTGGAATGTGAAAATTGCACAATGGTGATAAATTCACATGTACAACGCACATCTCCCATTCGAGATGCCCTAAACAACCGGTCTCCAAATGGTCTTAGGTTGTCTGTAGTCTTGACCAACTCTCGACTCACGCACGTGTGCATAACCGACTTGTAGTGAGCGCTTTTTGTGGGAGTCTGATTTACACAAAGTGAAACGCGCGTGAGGAATACATACTGCCTCGTTGTCACGTGCACTAGCATCTCGCTTATCGATTTCATAACGGGTCTTTTCAGCTTTTGTAAAATTTGTGTTGGCAGCTAATCACACGTTTGATCATCTTAAAATTAAAAAAAAAAAAGCTTTAGGGTATAATTTTTTTTTTCAAGTAAATCACAAAACATGAAGTGCAGATTTGATCTCCTATCCACGTGAGCATATACCCACACCAATGTGGAGCTCTGTGGTGGCACTACATCATCCTTAAATTTTTTAAAAATTTTTTATAATATCTACGTTGGATCGAATAAATAATATATACTCTATAATGATGGAAGGCTCATAGGGGCTCACAATTTTTTTTCGGGCATGGGTACCTACCCATGTGGGTAGGTGATCATATGAAGTGTCTGTATTTTGAGGTGTGATTTTTACACTTCCTTTATGTCTCATATCTGTATGAAGTGTTAAGAGTCCACTTGACGAAAATAAGAATGGTGTTGAAATTTTACTTCACAAAATTTATTTGTTAATTTTATATTGTAGTTTAACATTATTCAATGAGACGAGAATATTGATTTTGATCAGGTGCCCCCGCTTGTGTGGCAGCACCCGTCAGTGACCCATTTATTTTTATGGATTTATGATGTGGCGCTAACATGACGCTGCATGTCACTTGATCAAACCTGACGAAAGAGTATGTTTCTTTCGTAGAATTATTTTATAATTCTAAATTCATGTTTCTTAAATCTTTGGCTGATTATCTAATCAAAACAGTTCATATCGAATCAATACACTTAATTATATATATAGACCATATTGATAGGATGAAACAACTATGGGAATAGAAAATGAGATATCGAATCTAAACTCCTCTCGATATTTTAAAAAATGTTAGGAGAGTAACATATGTCAATAGTTACTAATTTGACTTCTTACATTTATTATTATTATTATTATTATTATTATTATTATTATTATTATTATTATTATTTGGACTGACCCTTTTGTTAATTGCGAGTTTAGTTAAAAATGATTTAAATGAATGTTATTAAAAAAAATGATTATAAATTATTGTCAAAAAGCACTGAAGCATTTAAACCCTCTCTAAATGAGAGTCAATCCATGGGACAAGCAATCGGTTAAGTTGAAAGTCCCAAGACAAATATGAATGTGAGATATCTATCATTTTCTTGAATTGGTCCCTTTGTTACTGTCCATATTATCTGGCCATGTTCGAAATATCACATTCTGAGATGACCACGATACAATACAAGATAATATTGCCTTATTGCTTCTGTCAGATGGAGATAGTCGTGCAAATAATTTACCTGTTTTCTGACTCTGTAGAACAAAATTTTGTGCTAATTATTTACAAGAAAATTATATTTTGAACCAACGATTATTTCGTGAGTGGTTCTAAATGCTCCCAATTTTTTTTTTTTTACTAAACACACCTGAGCCCTTTTTAGGCTCTTCCCAGTTTCTTTAAGTTGCCATGGTATGGCAACTTAAAGAATGATAGCTCCGTCCCCCTTTTTCTTTTATTTATTTATTTATTTTAAGTTGTTGGGGCATGCATAGGCTGAACAGCCTTGCAACTGTTCGGCCATCAATAGTGTTCAGCCTGTGCAAGCCGAATACACAAAAAAGGGGGCAAAATTGAAATAATTTTATGGGTGGGTATACTCAATAAAATTTATTGGTACATTTAGAATCACCCTTATTTTATTCTAAATCTCATAAAGAACCAATATTTAGAGCTCAAGAATTAATTTTTCTTTCAAACTAAGGTTATCGAATATTGAACGAGCATTAACATCTGAGTTTACTAAACCCGTAGACTCTACTAGCAACACTAGCTAGTAATTACTTATGAGAGAGCAAACTAATGCAGGCCACAATGCGATTTGAGCCAAGGATTTAGAGTATAAAATAGGTAGAGTCCTTGTTACACAATGTCTGATCATGTCTAATACAACATTTGAAAGAGCTTCAAAAACATTCGATTATCAGTTATAAAAAGAAATTTCTTTCAGTACAAAAATGCAACCCTTGTTAAGGAGAATACTCGCCTAAGTATAAGCCGGTGAAAGAACTACTACATTTATTCTTGAATTACAAAAGGAGAACCCCACCAAAAATAAAATTAGTTTAAAGATAACAGTCGAGCTTATCATCTAACTATGTTTAACGCTTTTGAGAATACTGATACCGATAAACTAACAAATAGTAGTGCATGTTGACATAAGATTCCAATACCATCAAGAAAAGAAGCAGGAAAAGGATAGGGAGATTTCTTCATAGTAAATAAAAGTAACAATAATACTTTCCCTCTTTTCATAACTTGATAGATGGTCCCCTTGTTGCCCCTCCATCAGAACTAACTTCCAAGCAAACAATCCATCCCCTGCAAATTTCAACCAAACCCTAAAAACCCATTACCACTGCAGTAAAAAAAATTTCAATCCAAATTCCAAACAGTAAGAAAATTAAAAATGGAGTTGGATTATAAACCCCATTTTCGCAGTGCAAGCACTAACAGTAGTACTGAGCTTCTCATTTGCTTCGCTTCTCATTTACCTTCTTCCCCGTCAATGAGATTTTCTAAGTCAATACTCAGTCCCGCACGCCGCCGCCGGCGCAGCGGTGGAGGTGGCGGGGAGGGTTTAATTTCTCTCTCCACCTCTCTCAGCCGCCGTCTCCGGCCGAGTGGCAGCCTGAAAGGTGGTAGCAGCCAAGCCTCGCCGTTTCTTGCTAACAGAAAGAAAGGCTCTGGTTTTGAAAACCCAGAGCCATCTTCTCCGAAAGTCACTTGCATTGGGCAAGTGAGAGTGAAGACGAAGAAGAAGGTGCAGCAGATTAGAAAGGATAAAGATAGAATCGGCAGTGGACATTTTCAGCACCACCACCGCTGGCGGGATAGAAGCCAGAGATGGGTGCATTTTCCAGTGACGATTTGCGAGTCCTTGAGCTGCTTTTTCCCCTGTAAATCCCCCTGTCAGAGGGAGAAATCTGACAGATCAAGAAGTCTTGAGAATGGGTGTGGGGGGTGTGGTTCGTGTGGGGCGGTGTTTACGAGATGGTTTGTGTATGAGAGTCGCGGAGGAGGGCGGAGGAGGGAAATTGAGCTGGTGGTTGGCGGCGGAGACGAGGCGGAGAAAATGTCTATGAGGAGTTCAAGAAGACATGTTTTTGAGGATATTGAGATTAAGGATGATAGAATTGAAGGTCAAGTTCTTGATGGAGAAGATGAAAATGGTAGAGTTAGCGTTTGTTTACCCCCCAAAAACGCTCTTCTGTTAATGAGATGTCGATCTGATCCTGTAAAAATGGCTACTCTTGCTAATCGTTTCAGCTGGGACTCCAAACCCGATGAAGATGAAGATGAAGATCAGTACGAGGAAGAGGAGAACCACCAGTACGACGATGTTCAAATTCAAGAACAAGAAAACGAACAAGAAGATGACATAAAGATCTCACTTTCACTCGAACAAGAAATTCTTGATTTAGTAATGCAAATGACAGAAGAAACAGAGAAAGATCCACCACTGTTACCAGAACATGAAGCTGAAGAAGATGAAGATGAAGATAAAGATGAGGTTGAGTCAAATATGTCATCATTTGAAGCTCTATTAGATCAAGAAAACACAGTGAAGCAAATCCAACAAGAAATTGAAGATAGCCCAATTTCACCATCATCTCCATCAACACAATCAGAATCCCAATCAGAGACTCCAACCACTGAAGAAGAAGCAAAACCCATCAAAGACGAAGATCAAAAGCAATCATTACCAGAAATATCATCAGAAAAGGAAAATCAAGAAACCACAAAAGAAGATGAAAACCCAGGAGTATCCCAATGCTTACTGCTAATGATGTGTGAGCCCAAGTTATCAATGGAGGTTTCAAAGGAAACTTGGGTGTGCAAAAGGGATTTCATCCGTTGGACCCCGGAGCGGCCTCCCAGAAAATCGGTGGCAGGAAATTACTACTCCGATCATGATCCGGCCTCGACGCAGCCTGTTAGGAAGAGAGTGAGTATTGATTTGAAGCGGCGGTTTATAGCCCCCCGGTGGCAGAGAAGAACGGCGAGAATAATCTGCAGCCGCGGCGGTCATCGTGTTCTCTGCCGTCTACCGCGGCTGCGGCGGCGGTTGCGGGAAGTGTGGTTGAGCGGAAATTGGAGTCGAACGAGCCACATGAGCTCACCAGGTGCAAGTCTGAGCCGGTGGAAACTGCGGCGGCTAAGCTCATGCCGGAGTCGTGTTACTGGAAGAAGGCCGTTGAGAAACTTGAGCCTCACAGAAGAGCAACAGTTGGCGCGGCTGGAGTCGAGTACTGAGCCGATCTAATCGTTAAGCTGCTAGCTGCGCTGGTCAGAAACTTAGAATATAGATAAATAATTAAATAAAAAAAATTACTACAGCCGTAAGATTTTGCACATTATTTTTGATAACGGGTCCTATGTGAATTGTGATGCATATCCTGCCCCTGTAAATTTTTTAGGCAATATTTTTTATCTTTTACTTTTATTATTACGCATCCCCCTCCTTTATTTCCCCTGCCCTATCTGTGACATTATAGTTTTGAACGGTTTAAGAAAGGCTATTATTTCTGTTAGATAGAAGGTAATGTTTACTGCTTGCAGAACTATTGTGACTTTCTCCGAAGATATCTCTCATGTTTTTCTACACATTTTTACATATTTTTTTCAACTCTACTAATTCTATCTCTATCTCTATTTTACATCCACATATCTCGTGGGACCTATTTGTACTGTATAAATCTCCACCATTCAATTCCACTCATTCTCTCTCCTATCTCATATAAAAACACATAAAAATTTATTTTTACACATATCCTAACACCCGCTAAGGTATTAGTTTTCCTCCCATGGATTTTTTCTTCATATTAAAAAACAAAAAAAGTTTGAAATTTGGATTTTCAAACTGAGATTACTCGACCAGCCATTTCCATGCTGAAGGACCATTTTTTATCCTCTAAATTAGTGAGCACCATATGGCTGCACGCAATGAAAATATTTAAAAATTGGAAAAAATTTAAGTTGCTTCATTAAAATAATCAAAGTTGTTGGCCATTAGCTGTCGACACTATATTTTTTTTTCTGGTGTAAAAATAGTTAATTCAGTTTTTTTTTTTTGAATGAAAATAGTTAATTCAGTTGGGAAATAAAAATAATAAAATTTACAAATGGATGGACATGTTTGGACATGTTGTATAGTGAATTTGATGCTTTAACGAAGTTAAAAATGGGTACGTACGAACGCGATGGGGCCATTACCATTAAAGCACCATTTCATGATACAAATTCTTGATTTGAGGCTTTTTGGACACTTCTTGCAAGTGTTTATCGAGGGGTTCAGTAGCCATATAAAGGAGTCGAGTCGATTTGTGAGCCACTGATCAAAGTTTTCATTGTTTAGGTCAGTACAGAGAGAGACTCGGCTGGTAAAAAGAGGGCCAATGAACAAGGCTAAAGCCCAACAATCTACTTTCACATGAGCACATAATTAGGGTAGTGCTAGATTATCTGATCACATAATACTATCACTAGTTATGATCACCTACACACATGTGAGTAGGCTAATATGTCAACATACTGATGTGTTAATTTATTAATGGTTCATAGTAATAAACTAGCACATCAATATGTGGACATATTAACCTACTCATATATTGGTAGGTGTTCATAACTAATACTGTCACATTATTATTTAAATAAACAATGATATTTTCATAGGATATGATATTACTCCATCATTTGGGTTATGTCTTATGGTATCCCATGAAAACAAGAGATCGTAAAAGTATGAGATCATTTTTCATGTGTAGCGTAGACTCATTCTTTTACATCTAGATCAATGGAGTCATAGGAAAACTACATTACATCTAACAATGTATTACGTAGGCGCACTTGCAATTAGAAACCCAAAATAACCATTGTCTAGCAGCCTTGCTGAGACCACATTATTGTCAGCCAACATTTTAATAACCAAAACCAAGATAAATAAATAAAATAATGAGAGACTTTTTAGGATTATAAACCTACCCTCATTACCATTTTAGCCAATTACTTACAATTGCATAAAAGAACTCTCCACACAAATAGAGAGGAACAAGGAGATGGGGCTTACATTTAAGGAGGCATACTTGGATTTTTTTCTAGTCCCGAGTGGCTTACTTATCATGTTCGGGTACCACCTATTTCATCTCCACAGATACCTCAATTTCCCACATACCACTTCCATCGGCTACGAAAATCATAGCAAGAAAGCTTGGATTCGGAAAAATCTCGAGGTAAAGCACTAAGCCCATGTTCATTTGAACTATTTTAACTTTTTCCCAGTTAAAAATTAACTTCTGCTACTCATTCACTTCACACAGTTAGTTTTTCGCAAAATAAAAGTTTACCTGAAAATACGGATATGGTGATTTGCAGCTCGAAATGAAGGAAAGAGGGCAAGCGATAACTGTGATTGACAACAACATATCAGCAGCAACTTCACTGGCTTCAATGTCACTAGCTTTGAGTTCTCTGATAGGAGCATGGATTGGAAGTGCCTCTGACAATGTTTTCATAAGAAGTAATATCTATGGCAACAAAAGCTCAACCGCTGCTTACATCAAATACATAGCACTTCTGGCATGTTTTCTGGTGGCTTTCGCCTGTTTTGTACAGACAGTAAGGTGTTTTGTCAATGCCAATTTCCTCATAAGCATGCCAAACTGTGCTGTTCCGGTTAGCCATGTTGAGAATGCAGTTTTGAGTGGAAGTAATTACTGGGTGATCGGGCTGAGATCTCTGTTCTTCGCTGGAAATTTGCTTCTGTGGATTTTTGGTCCAATCCCAATGTTTGCGTGCTCTGTGATAACAGTAATCATGTTGAATTTTCTGGATAGAAATACAACCCCGTTGCCTGATTTTAAGAAGACACGAGCAGGTCATCACTCGGGGAAGAATGGCAAGGAAATGACTGACATTATAGATCGTGATGATCGATGGGAGAGATTCGATACAGGTGAAGGAGAGAGTCAAGCATGTAGTTATGATCAAGGTTTATGTGAAGCAAGTCAGCAATATATAAAAGAAAACCATTAACAGGGATGATAGAGGATTAGCTCACTTCCCTGCAGTTACAATGTAAAAACTAACAATCCACTGCTGGACACGTATGTTTGCGCTCCACAAAACAAGCAGATGTTTTTGAACTTTGGTTTATGATATTATTCTTTAATTCCATCAGATGTGTTTGGCTTCCCTTAAAAAGTAGCTTATAAGTTCACCACATTTCAGAAAAAGACATTTAAATATACATCATGAAGCTATAAACATGTCAAGAAATGATATGATGGTGGAACAAATACTGGTAACTATAATCAAGAAATTTTATGAAAATATCATTTAATGTGCAATACAAAACAGCGAATGTGACTATAGCTGGTAACTATTAGATTCTTATCTTCCATTATTGCATTTTCTCTGAACTTTGATCCTCGTCATTACCAGCAATCCCAGAGCTATCTGTACTACCCGAATTCGAACTTAATGGTGCTTCATCTTGACCAGGAGACTCCCCCATTGCAGAGTTGAAAGCAAGCTGGCCTGAGTAAAGTAATAAACCTACGGCATTTGTCCCAAAAACAAATGTAGCAAGGTAACACATTCCATTCACGATAGTCCTTCAAAGAATAGACAAAAAGTGATCAAAAGTCAAATTTCATCACAGAGGAAAGATAATTTCACCACGAGTTGCTAAATTTACCTTATAGTTATCGTTATTTGGCGGACCTGCAGAGCAAGAGAAATATGTAGCATTAGTATAGTAAATGTAGAGAGAATATGGGATAAATGACTCATATGATACTTAATGTGGCTAAATTGGAAAAAAGACCGAGAAGTTATCCGAAAGTGTCTGTCGATTGAGTGAAGCCTCAATGGTAGTGGTAAATTTGTAAAGAATTACAGCGATGACTCCAGCTGTTAACCCTCCCAACAGTGCCTGAACGGGTGAAGGTGGAGCCTTAGCTGTATCTGGTGACAGTGAAACTGCTTTCAACCTTTCCATGGCCTCTTCTTTTAATGATTTCTTTGCTCCTGATGACCTCAATTTCTAATCAGAGAAGATAAACAAATATTGAGAATGTGGATATTAGAACTCGATAACATTAACAAGGTACTTTACACTCGGATTCATGGCAGCAAATGTGGAGTACTAGCCTAAAAATTGCATGTTTCAAGTAGAGATGAACAAATATACAAATCTAGAACCTAAATCCATCAATTGAACCTTGTCTACTAAATATACATATCATCAACTAATTTTAATAACAGAAATAAACCATAGAAAATGCTACACAAGCAAACAACTCTACGAGCCAATAAAATGCACATCATTGTAATGAAAATGCACAAAGGATTTTCAGTCCATCAATACCATTTCTTTGGCCCGCTTGGCACGGCGGCGAAGGGACCTGAAAAGGAAGACACCGATGGCGCCGGTGAGGAGAACACTGGTGGCCGTTTGGAGAGGAGTAGGGTCGTCGGAGCCGGAGAAAATTGGGGGAATCGATGGTGAGAGTTCAATCGGTCCCTCTTGCGGCGGTGCATCGGCGGAGGAGTTGCCGGTGGGTGAAATTGCGGTGGTCGGCTCTTCTGAAACTTGCGCAACCGGATATTTTGTTGGCGGAGGAGGTGAAGCACAGACTGGAAGCGGTGGAGCTTCTGAAGGAGAATTGCTTGGAATGGGGAATGAAAAGCCGAGATAAAGAAGGGAAAAGGTAGTTCGAAGGGAGAAGTAAATTGTTGTGCAATTGCAACATTTGATGAGGTTTTCGTTTACAGTGAGAAGATTTCGAAGGGGTTTTATGGCAGTTGATCGATTTTCAGTGAAGAATATCTGTGGCAACTGATAAGAGTATATTTGTTATGGAGAACTTACATTTGGAGCCTCTAATCTTTGTGTGTTTGCATTTGAGCGCCCCAACCTTTGAAGCGGTTCATCTTAGACTTCAATCTTTCACCTCAATTTTTGCAAACTTCCTTAGTATTTCTAAGCGCGTATTCGTTTCTACTTTTTTTTTTTCTAAAAATTTATTAAAAGTTGAGTTTTGAATGGATAGTGGCGGGGACTACGAGATGTGTGGATAATAATGAGTGATGATGTAAAATGTGTAGTTGATATTGATATTTGACTTTGACTTTTAATAGTATGTAATTTTTAGGTGGAAAATAAGTAGAAACGAACACACGCTAAATTATTGATAATAATAGTTCAATATCATGAATATTAACCATTTACATATAAAAACCAATAAGCAAATGTGGTCTTCTATATGTAAACAGAAAGTATTGATTCATACGTATTTACAAGAGTTGATGTTCTAGAAGTAATATAATTTTTTTCCTATTATGCTAAGATTTGCATGATGGGCCAACATGATGCGTTTGGGGGGACTGATCTGGTACCAGCGGAAGTTGGTACCAACTTGTCCTAGCAACTCACATGAGGGAGGTCCACCCTGCCCCCGCCCCACATTTAGGGGGGTTGTGAGTGTTGGGAAATTCTTCCAATCCCAGCAGCTGATACTGGAACATTTCTGGTGGGTTTGGACGTATGTTCAGATGGGTGTCTTATATAAGACACTGGGTGATTCGTCGGATTAGTTTTGAAATCGAAAATTTTGTTGGATTAAATGCGACGAGGCATTTCTAGCATTTGGAAAAAAATTTGGGCCATGGCGGCGTGGTGACGGTCAAAGATCAGTCAAAGTTTTGGTTAATTTTGGCCAAAAATTTGACCGATCTTTGACCCATCACCACTAGCCACGGTGTCCAAAATTTTTTCCAAATTCTTTAACTCCGTCGTGATAATCCAACAAAATGATTTCAAATAACTGACGGAAAATCACCCGGGTGTCTTAAGTGCACACGGTCTTAACATTATCAGGGTTTGGACCTCCACTTGTTTCATCCATGCTTCATTCTAGTCATGAACAGATGTCCTAGGTTCAAGTTCATTAGCAAAGCCAATTGCCCTCTGAAGATTCGTTTTAGCAGTGGGTTCTCCTAAACAAGTCACTGTCTAATTAGACTTGTATGTATGATGTAAGACGATATGTAAGACGATAGATAGGAAACTTATACATGTACTAGCTGTCGATATGAGATTAGTATGTAAAGTTTATTAGCAGAATAAAAAATCCAAATAAAGATTGACATAAAGAAAAATGGGTAAGATCGACATTGATGCATTTCACCAGTGTCTTATTCTTTGGAAACTTGAAATCATGAGCTCTTTTCAAGAAGAAAAGTGATCATAATGAAATTGCCACAGCAATTTAGTACAAAGAATGATTCCATCTAAGCCCAACATGTTAGAATCATTCTGTGACATTAAATTTCCATATAAATATGCATCCAATCAGTACTTCCTTGCTGAGGCTAATGCATCATGGGTGGCTAATTTTCAACATTCTTGCCGCACGTTAGACGCCACGGCCCGTGCCCAAAATTTGAGTTGGGCTTTCATGTCTTCGTTCGGCCTCTTCCCGACCCATTTTGGGATTGGAGGGGCAGAGCTCGTCCCATGTGACGCCTCATACATGTACGGGGTCCTCTTTGTATTCTTTTCCTCGTATTCTTCGTACGTGCTAACAAAATTTGTGTTAGAGTATGTTCTGTTGTTACTAAGATTTGAATCCTTAAAACCTCGTCTATTGTCAATCTTGAGATCACTAAAGCTCTTTTGCATCTTTATCATCTGGTCTTTTAGGTATTTTGGTTTCATATCTGAATGGCTATCTGTGCTAGTGGTTTCACTATCTAGCTTCTTTTGTGGAGAATGCTTTGGTATGGTGGATCTTTGTACCGTACTCTGCAAAAGCAATCAAAGTGATGTAACATTAGTACAAAATCCTAGTACACTAGACATTTCTTGGATGTTATTTGTACAAGGTTGTTAATTTAATTTGATGTCTTTAATGACTCGATTTCACGATTGGACCCTACAAAAAGACGTAAATAAAGTTGAGAGAAAATACCTTTGGGGTAGACTTTATAGGAGTCCCTCTATCTGAATGGTTCAGAGAAGCTTGCCTAATCAACTTCCCCATAGAGAACTCACTCTCTTCATCTTGAAATTCATCGTCTCCCAGGAAGCTCGGCAAAGATGGGGCCCGTTGCAAATCGGTCCGTTTTGCATGTCCGCTCGATTTCTTCGTCCGACAATCTCTCCCCTTTTCGGGCAATGACGGTGTCCTAATCAAGCTCGGCCGATCAGGTTCCGTCTTGGCCGAGAGTTTCTTGATCGACTCGTAGGTTTCTTCGTATGACTTTTCGGTCGAAATCTCGTGGCTAGTGTTTGAGGAAGTACAAGGATCAGAATAACTTCTTAACATCCTCTTTTTTTGGTGTAGCAAATTGCCAAAGAACCAACCTTCGTCTAGCAATTCTTGAGGCTCAAGATTTTCATCTTTGTTTGAAAAGGGCTCTAAAGATTCATAAAAAAGGCTCATATTTGGGAGGAAGTTAATTGATAGGGGGTATTGAATTGATAAACTCTTTTATGGTTTTGAAGAAACAAGTTGCTTAAAACTATGGTTGTCTACAAAAGCTGTCAAAGATGGATGATTGGAGAGGGCATGTGCTTTCAGAAGATTGCTACACATTTAATACTAAGTTGGACATTGCACCATGAGGTGTTCTAATTATTAAGCTTCCTCTATAAATTGGGAGATTTCACATCTCATTATCACAATAATAATCCACATCATTGAATAAATACAATGATTTGTATAGGAAAAAAAAATATTGGATCAAACAAATAAAATATATAAAACGGGACGGTAAATCTAAACTCAAAGTGGAACAGGCGTTAATAATGGTAAAGTATAATATAGTGTCATTGTTCAGTAAGGCGGTGCCACCCTCGACGTGGGTTCCACATCTAACTAATCAAGTGAAAAATATCGTCAACTGAGTTGTTAATAAATTTCTTTATTTATCTAAAGGTCTAAGTCATCGAAGATATTTACGCGCTAAGAAAACAATCTTGTGCGTGTTAAGTAAATCCTTAAACTACTGTACAAAAGACTGGCTATCATTATCAATCTTAATTACGTGTTTTATCAAATGATTTGTTTGTCAATGGGGGTTTAGCGTATTCCACAGGGAGACAGAGATTTACAAATATTAAATTAATTAATAATAGTAAATTAATTAAAAATAATAATTGAGAGGGCACAGGTGTGTGCATTTAATTGGAACCAAGGAACATGGGCAAGGTTAATAGGTTTGGAGGTAGGGAAGGAGGGCCAAATTTAATGCCAGCTCACCCCCATGTGCTTGTTGGCATCATATGAATATTGAACAAAAAACAGAAATTAGACTTCTCTGCCATGATTAGTATTACTTTTTATTTTTGTTCTTATTAGGTGACAGCTACTGAAAAATGTTAATTTATTTGTACAAATAACTGTTAATTAAATCTGTTTCATTTCATGGTTTCACATCTTATGACATATAGTTAAAAGAGTTTGTTTGGTACCTATAATATGGAAATGAAAATATCCAATATTTACGTGACATCTCTTTGACGCAATAATATATGGCCATGTGATCTTTAGATAAATAGTAAGCTTGATTGGGGATGGATTTTTCAAAATTTTTTCATTTTTTTTTACTTTTTATATATTCTTTCTTTACTCTAAATCAATCACATCCACATATCACGTCACATCCACAAATCTCCACCATTTTTTCTCTCTCATTCTCTCATCATTTATATTAAAAATCATTAAAAACCATTAAAAAACACTCCCAATCACCCTTAGTGTTTGATGCAGTTATTTGTAAGGTGAAAATTGATTTATTATTTGTTAAAGTAATTATAGTAATTGAAGTGGACGAAGAATTATGAGTTTTACACATCGTATGATTGAAAATGAGTTGTAAAATAGTTAGACGAAATTAGCTATTACTGCTGGTTTGTTGAGAGTAAGCATGACATTTGATAGAATAAGTATTAAATTTCCCTGAATCACATTTTGCTCAAAAAATAATTGTGTTAAGACTATTTATTACAACAAATTATAATCATTAAAATAAAATTATAAATCAGTCATAACTCTTTAAAAAAAAAAAAAATTCCTGTCTATATTAAAAAGGAATATGTCTTAATTTGAAACTCCATTGCTAACGCAAGACATGAGAAAGTGGATACGATACAAATTACATTGACAAAAGAATTTAATTATGATATATATACACACCTATCACAGTCTAACTTATTCGATTTAACAAGATTACGTTGCGGATTAAAAAACAATAAGCATTTATAGAGACGTGAATCATGTGAAATGGGGAATTTTCAAGTATGGAGTGGACTTGAATAAGCATACGTAGCCTATAAACGTCCCTTTCTTTTTCTTCTTTTGAGGAAAAGGTTCACCTTATGACCCTTTTCTCTTTAAGAGAGAGGAATATAGGATAAACACACAGTGTTTACCATAACTAGATAAAGAGATGTGAAGTAACGTGAACATGCCCAAATGATTGCCAATTGACTACACAACATTGTAGAATAGTGGCCACGTTGACTACAACAATAATTGGTCGGGACTCAGGCCGTGGATTAAGGATAGCTTTAATTGTATCAGTGCATTGTTGGTGTACTGTATATTTTGAATATAAAAGAATATAAAAGAGATAAAAACGAAAATTTTATCTTTCTTTCATTAGAAGGTGGCGATATATTCTGTTGGACATGGGTTGACTATGTAGTACATTGCAGTTCACTAATTATCACAAACTAATTTTCTTTGTTAAAATACACCATGTTTTATGAAATGAAAAAGTGTGCTTATCTACTAGACTTGTATTTTATTTTATTTTATTTTATTTTTGAATGGATTTAATAGAAAGTTAAGCGGAAGATTTGGGGGAAAAAGTTACGGCTGTAAATGCAAAAATGGACAAACAATATTGAGAACTACACCATAACAATTAAAATGTGGTGAGAATATTGAAATTTCACGCGATGATACATAACAAGCATGCGTGTACACACACATGTATTAAAAACAAATGGAAAAAGATTTTTTACAATATCCTATAAAAATGACTTAGTTTCTTTGTTTAATGTATACTGGGCTATGGTTATTATCCAATGATAAATTATTTGATCGTCATTTCTTGAAATGTGTCTCAATCTAACAGACTTAATTATGAAGCAATGACAAAAATGGTAGACCAGAAAATGCAAATTTCATGAGTGTCAATTTATTTTGATAAAAGTCAGATATAGTAGCATTTTTCAAGTTGACGTTCCCATTTTGCCACGACTTTTAAAATTCTATACTCTATATTATAATTTCTAAGTTTTTGGTTATCTTCTTTGGCGAACCTCTGATCATCTTCTACGGTGAATCCGATCTTCTCTTTGACCGCCGACCTCCAACTCTCTACTTCTGACCCGTTTTCAAGTTTGTTGAGAACTGGCATTTGTAGATCTCCACTTCCAATCTCCAATTCTCCACTATCCACTCTCCACTCTCCACCTTTGTAGATCTTGTTAAAAAGCAACTGATGAGGGGTATAGGTATGAGGAAGAACCATGGTTGTAGTTGGATTTGTTGGGGTTAGATCGAAAAACACAAGCAAATTCTAACCAATAAATCGGCAAATAATCAACGAAAACAATAAAATAAAGAACACAAGAAAACACAAGAATTTTTCAGCCTAAGCCCCGGAGGTTCGGATCTCTCCTACGTCCCCCGTTGAGCATCCACAATCAAGGATGTTACTCAATCCACTAGCACACGCAAAAACGTCGGTAGCAAGGTTTACAATGAGATTTACAGCCTTTCACTCTCTCGATCTCACACTCTGTCACTCTTTCGTTTCACAAACGAATACACAATCAAAGCAACTCTAAGATCAACTCTAATGACAAATCAGGAATTTGCCCTCTCTAGAATCAATCCTACCACTAAGATTATACAGAGATATCGCTCGAGATCTAAGCAAGAACACGTAGCCACCAACAAGCTCTTAACCCTAATCGTATTGTGTATCTCAACAGAAAAGGGAAGACGCAGGCTCTTATAGTCAAGCCCTAAAATGGATCAACGGCTAGGATCACCTCTGGTTAAAGATGGGCTTCACGGGTAATGGGCCTAAAAAACAGCAGCCTTCAAACAGCAGTCAAGGCCCAACTGCTCGGCCCAAAGACTCAAAGGCAGCATCAACCCAACAGCTCCACCTTGCTGCCTGGGTCTTTGCTTCAGTGTGCTAATGGAAGAACTGCCACTCCCAGATTGTTTCATCACTCATGTACCTGCAAGAACACACAAGTCAATGCACTGTTCTCAACTCAAACAGTTAATAACTCAACTTAAACTTAGAGCAGAATTTAAAACTTTTAACACAACTGTAAACAGCCCGATACAGTAGGCCATTTACTACTCTTTTACCTTCATTACCATGGCAACCTTTTAATCATTTCTTACCTCTAAAGTAAACTCGACTCCCATGAAGAAATAAAAATCAGCCATGATAAAAGAAGCTACAACACTCGCAAACTAGTTAAACCCTTCCAAAATCACACTTTTGAAAAACCAGTAATGCCTTTATTCAAGACACACAAAGATGAACTAGAACTCAAACGCAAATAAGTTTCACTTGTAGCAATTAACTCCAATTAACTACAACCACAAACTCAAATGCAAAGAGCACAAAGAACATCAAAACTCTCAGTTTGAAACACAAACTCTTGTTAAAAACTGAAACAGCTCTCCTTTTGAAATCCATACTCTTTGAAAAATCTCTTTTCAAACAAAACTCAAAAGGCACACGGGATAGCCTCCACCTTGAGAAATAGAATAAGCAAACCATGTAATATGGTATACAAAAATAGTCATCTCTTCGAAACACCTCTCTCTGATCTAACTCTTCGTTCCACGAACGACTATATTCTAAGCACTCACCTCTGTATCACTCAATACAAAAGAGGCTTAGAACAGCACAGAAAGCAAGCATCAAAGATACTCTCAACCATAAATGCAACCGTCTCATTACCCCCTCTGTTGCTACCTCTATTCTATCTCTCATAGAGACAACCTCAACTCCACCCGAGATTCACAATCTCAAGAAACACATGCATAAAACCACTCAGTTTAAAACCTTTAAACACTTGAAACCAGTTTTGAGAACACTTTTGAAAAAACTCTTCAAAAACTCAAAAACATAGTAACAACATGCTAAATCACTTAAATAGCACAAAAACTCAGGTACTGACTAATGCATAAATGAAACAAGAAGTGACTCCACCTCAAATATGCAATCACAGTCAATAAAGCAATCACAAAACTCAATGTGATACTCATTATGCAAAGAAACAGTCACACTCTCTCAATGAACAATAAAATGGGATGCTAACTCAAGCAAACACAAAAACTCAATTAGCCAGTCAACAACTCGAAGACTGATCAATTACTCACTCAACCAGTTACCATAGTCAAGAAAACACTTATAGGCAGTCAAAACTCTAAACAACCTATAAACAACACAACTGACAATCACTGGCAGAAAACAATAATAACTCAAGAAATGGTAAAATCTCACCAAATATCACTCCAATCTACTACTCACTGGAAGGAAAGGGTTAGAGTTTACCACAGTCACAATGACTGGTGACGACAATCAATTTTCATCAGCTGATGATGAGAATGGAACCACCACAATGAGGCGAGAATTCTGTCCGAACACAGCCTCGCCGGACGGGGTGCACGCCACCACCGGAATTCACGCGCCGTCGCGGAAAACACCTAAACCTCATCACCTGCATCACCTCTCCACCAGGAACCTCGATCTGGCCTCCACGCGCCGGAAATCATGGCGAATCCGATGGAAAACTCCAATTTCACTGGCGATAAACCCCAACACCACCGGAATTTGCAAATCACTGGCGACTCTCACCAAATCTCGGTCGAAGGTTCACAAAACACCCGAGAACCCAACCGCCATCAGAAACACCCAATCGTCGGCTACACTCCGGCAGAAATACGAAAATCCCCAAATCTCCGATTCACCCACTTTTTGCCGATTCAGATCCACAACCTCGCTCTGATACCACTGTTGGGGTTAGATCGAAAAACACAAGCAAATTCTAACCAATAAATCGGCAAATAATCAACGAAAACAGTAAAATAAAGAACACAAGAAAACACAAGAATTTTTCGGCCTAAGCCCCGGAGGTTCGGATCTCTCCTACGTCCCCCGTTGAGCATCCACAATCAAGGATGTTGCTCAATCCACTAGCACACGCAAAAACGTCGGTAGCAAGGTTTACAATGAGATTTACAGCCTTTCACTCTCTCGATCTCACACTCTGTCACTCTTTCGTTTCACAAACGAATACACAATCAAAGCAACTCTAAGATCAACTCTAATGACAAATGAGGAATTTGCCCTCTCTAGAATCAATCCTACCACTAAGATTATACAGAGATATCGCTCGAGATCTAAGCAAGAACACGTAGCCACCAACAAGCTCTTAACCCTAATCGTATTGTGTATCTCAACAGAAAAGGGAAGACGCAGGCTCTTATAGTCAAGCCCTAAAATGGATCAACGGCTAGGATCACCTCTGGTTAAAGATGGGCTTCACGGGTAAAGGGCCTCAAAAACAGCAACCTTCAAACAGCAGTCAAGGCCCAACTGCTCGGCCCAAAGACTCAAAGGCAGCATCAACCCAACAGGATTGAGATGAAAAACAAGACATACATGCTTTTAGCAGGGGATAAATCACATTTGGTAAGAATCTGGGTAAGAATCGATTTGACCTTACCAAATCTAGCTAGAGAAATTCATTACTAGTTGTTCATGGTGCTTTTAGCAGAAATTGGGTTCTCCAGCTTGAGCTAGTAGGGAGTAGGGGTGAGGGTGGGGGGTTAAGGACGAAGATCTGGTTCTCCCTTCTTTTCTTCTTCTTCTTATTTTTTTAAAATAATTTTTAACAAAATAATGGAATGGGGGTAATTTGGACCATCTATGTGTGAAAAATCTGCTATGCAAGGAATTTTCGCAAATTATTGCTCTACCTGATATTAGCATTCTAAAAGTTGCCATGCATATCCTTCTTTCTTTGTCTATTTACTTTCATCGTCCATTGTTGAGAGTTTATCGGGAAAATGCTAGTAAAATTTCTAAAGACAATATTAGTACAATTTTTCAGTTAATATATGAAGATGAAAGTAAATAGACAAAGTATGATTTCGTATGTTCTGAGCGTTGTGTCAATATTTTAGTAAAATAATAATAATTAAAATTGTAGCATGTAACAACGAAAACGTGATGCCACACCGTTTCCATTTTTCTGTGGCCAGCCACTGGGCCTAAGAATCGAGGTCACTACGGTCCGCTTTTAAAGTTCTTGGACACTAGGGCCCAGATTGACGCTCCCGGTCCCGGAAGCAAGACTAACAATAGTATAGAGGTCACTACGGCCCGCTTTTAAAAAGAAACAGGAAAAAAAAAAGGGTTAATTCATTTTCATGTTTACTGATAATCATGAGTGATGCTACTTCACTTCACATATTGTAGTTGACACGATCTAATAGATTAAAATCTTGTGATGTAGTGAGATATTTCTTTTTACGGGATTCTGACAATTATTATTATGTCAATATCGTGTCAAATTATTGTATTAAAATAGAATTATTATTATTATAATCATAATACAACTATATGACTGGTTCATATTTTTTCTAACCTAAAAAGTCAACAAATATAAATATGCAAATATATTAGTCACAAGTCAACACAATATGAGCTACTCTACTAAACTTGTTGATAAATACATAGATTTCTCTCCATATTTGGAAATATGATTTTATTCTATTGTTAAGTCCCTCTCCAAATTGAGAAATTACTTGAAGGATTAATGTAATTTAATAATCAGGTCTTCCACATAAAAAGTAATATGCAAGTATAGATTGACTTTTAGGGTGTAAACGATTGCATGAAAAATTTTACCTAGAAAATATTTTTCGTATTTTTTATTTTCTACCTAAATTTTCCCATCTTTTCTTTGGATTGGATTTTCGGCATTTTGTGTATTAATTAATGAGTTGTATATGAAAAATATTTTTTATGGAAAAATTTTCTAACAAACACCAACGTTGAACAATAATTTCCTTAATTTGATATTTTTCATGCAAAAGAAAGTGAATCAAATACGCCCTTAATTTATATTGAGTGAATTGATAGTAAGTTTCAATTACAATTTATTAGTGTCAAGACGCGCCGTTTAATTTTTGTTGCATACTCAAATCAAATTAATTAAAAATAAAAAATTCTAAATTTGAGACATTATGTGGTAAAGTTTTATGAACACCACAATACTAGCTAATACTAGAATATCAGGCAACTACCGATTGATCGGGACTACTTTTGATCAACATGCATTTTGTATATACACTTGTTGACTGTTGTACCTATATATGCGTCACACTAAGATCATCACAACGATGGGAAAACTTCCAAAGTCTAATGTTTTGGCCATTGCATTCATTTAAAGTCTCATAAATTGAGATGTCACGTTTGGCTTGCCTAATATAATAGGAGAAAATAGAATCAACGAAGAAAACGCCACTAAGGCAATCAATTTATAAATAAATATGGAGGCTACCCTATATCCTTTCATATATATTTCTAAAAAGACAGTGAAAATAACCGAAGGTAATAAATAATTTGATTTCCAGAGATATGTTTTTTGGTCAATCCTTGATATACTATCTTGTAACATACCGCATGAGTTAGAGAGATTCACTCTGAACCTCACAATGTCACTCCCATCTAATATCTTTCGTTGATAAGATATTATATCAGTAACTGATTGGATACTGTTTCGCTTGCCAAATCAGAATAAAGAGATGATCATGGAGATCTTAAAGAAACTCTAATCAAGTTAGGTCATTTTCTTAAGGGCCCAATTCTTGAAAAAGTTGTAAACTTGTCAGTGTCACATCCCTTCATCACTTTTGGATTCTTCAAACAACGAGTTGAGAGTCGAGTCTTAAATGCAAGTTGGTCACAATGAATTAATGGTATTTGACATTTTCTTATCATATAACTCAAAGTGGGATTATGGTTTGCTAAACATAATTAATTGATTTGATAATATTTTAGATATTATTTGATAATAACTTGTAAATTGAGACTTGAACATTTTAAAATAAAAAATTGTAGTGAAGTGGCCATTTAATAATTTTTCTATTGTGAATGAGCCATAAATCTCATAATATATGAAAGTATCCATCTAACATCTCTGTTTTGACATTGTAGTGAATCACATGTTAGTGAAATAAAATATATACATCCATATGATAGGTAATCGGAGAAAAAGACAGTCTTAGACACCTATTTAGGTAATTTCCCCATATATACAAGAGTTACATCCAATCATTTATAGTGCAAATTTTCATTTTAATGGAGAATTATGAAAATGCTTGTGTAATCTTTTCGGGTAGCATCGTCTCCGTCTAGAATCAAAAGTAATAATAATGTAACTCAAGAAGTTGAAATCTCAAACGATACTCTTGAACAATCACGAACACTCTCAAGCAATATAATGAAGAACGAGATTTCAAAGCGTGCAAATTAAATGTTTATGCTATTCTTAATCCATTATTTACCCTAAAAATTACAATGTTTCTAGCCTCTCGCACACCCAAAATTACAACTTGTTTCATGCTCGACCAACAAGTGTTACATTATGATTAAGCTCGACTTCATCCATGAAATAGTAACATAATACACCTTCAATTTAGTAGCTTGTTTGATAATTGGTAATGATCCAGTCCTCTGGCAAGCGCCGTAGTTACAGCACTCGCAGGGTGTTCTTCGGTCACATATGATCTCCGTTGGGAAATTCGAGATTAAATTTAGAATCAGCACGACGAGGAAGAACTACACTAATTCGAAAAATTTTTCAGCAACACTACAGCCGTCGGCGGCCGCTGGTCAAAGTTTTTAGCTCTGAGAATGCCGTAACTACGGTACTTTTGGGAGCACTGGATCCTTCCTGGTCTTATAATATCTACATGGACAAGGAGAAAGCAAAGAATGTCAAATGATCAAAACATGCTCAAGACGCGCGCAAATGACAAGTACATGAATTCAACCTGATTTTGATGAATATGTAACATAAACTTTATTAAATCAAACAAATTAACTAAAACAAGTTCTTCATTTTTAATTTTTTTTTTTCATAATTTTTTTTATGTTACTATTTTGATGATCTATACCCAAACATTCTTTTGATTCGATCCAGTTGGACCTCGTACAGTTTGATCCTTTTCCCCTATCATCAAACAAGCATACAATTCTTGAAACTCCAAACTCTGATCAACAATCCCCCAAGAAGTACATCTCCCATCATCATTCAAACTAGAACTCCCCTCATCACAATAACTTGACAAACAATCAACCTGATTACCACTTCCTTGAGAAACAAGCAACATATCCTTAGTCCTCCTAAGCTCCTCTCTGAGCTTCTCAACTTCCTTCTCAAGCTGTTTCTTCTCTGATACCGCATTTTCGAGCCTCGTCTGAAGGGAATGCAAATCCACTTCAAGACTTTGATTCTTCCATCTGGCTCTCTTGTTCTGATACCATATTGCGATTTGTCGAGGTGGGATGCCAAGCTCTCGGGCTAGATGGAACTTTCGCTCGGGGTCGAGCTTCTTGTTCGCATCGAAACTTGCTTCTAGAAGCCTTACTTGGGATTCGTTTAGCCTCTTTCTCTTGTACTTGGATGAGGATATCGATGATGATGAATGATGTAATTGTTTCTGGTTTTGGGAATTGAAATCGTTGTTCATGTTTTCTGAGTTGAGAAAAAAGTTGGGATTTTGATGTATACCAAATTTGGGTGTTTTGTTAAGTATGGAGTATATATAGTTGTGGAAAGAGAGGATAGAAGAAAGTCCATGGTTTCCAGATTGGAGCAATTCATGTGTTCTTTACATTGTGTTGAGCAGGGCCAGGGAAATTGGGATCGTCGGTCCCTCATCTATTCCTGCATGTCAAATTGGTCCCAAAACCAGGAGTTCGTCGCCGAAGAGAACCATCCGTAGTTACGGGTAGTAGTAAGTTGAGCTGGGGCGGAGCCCGACTTTGGGTTGCGGTCTACTTGCCTAAAGTTGAGCTCGATTTAGTTCATGGCTTGTAGACCTTCATAAGGTGAGCTGAGCCAAGCCATGCACTTTATGGCCGAGAAGGGCTCAGAATGTATGGACTCATAAATTACTAATGATGGATCAAGAGAAGCGTACGAGTCCAAGATGAACTTGGTTGGATAGTGGATTCAACTGGGCTGAATAAGTTAGTCCACAAACTATCTGTGTATTTTATTTACGGTCTTTATCTATAATTTTTAATTACTTTTAACAACAAATTTTTTAAGGCACACGAACTTTTATCTTTTATTTATTTATTTATTTATTTTTTTGGGAGGATGGGAGGGAGGGGGTCGGGCTTAGAATCTAATCAAGCTACCCACATCAAATGAGCACTGACAATTTTTACCACTGGAAACTGATTATGCAACTAAATAAATGTTGAGGAGCGACCTGCTGACTGAATAATAAGTTGGGGATAAAAAGTGAAATTTTCACCTTTTACCGGGTCCGAATGTTTCAGTTAATGAAAGTGAGAGGCATGGAGGGGCCGGGTGGTGGGCTGACTTCTCATGCAAGAGCAAGGTGTTCACGTGGGGTTGGTCCTACAGGAACAATATTTTTATTTTAATTAAAATTAAAAACAATATCCATAATGGATTAACTTGAATAATTACTTAAAAGTAAATATATATAATTAAGCTTTTAAGTTTGGAGCATGAACTTGGATATTTTATATCTTTCTCATCTCAATACTGTTCCAATAGATGCTAAGACTAGCTGATGCCGTCTTGTTGCACTAACGCATATATCAAGAAATAAATATCAAAAGCGAGAATGATCTAGTCCGCCCGGGCGATTTTCTCTTTCATCCGAACTCCATTTTGAAATCCGAAAATTTTGTTGGATTCATCACGACGAGACGGAGCTCCAGCAATTTGGAAAAAAAAATTTGGACACCGTGCCGGCCCGTGGTGATCGGTCAAAGATCGGTCAATATTTTTAGCAAATTTTTGGCAAAAAACATTGACCGATCTTTGACCGGTCACCACGGGCCGCTACGGTGTCCAAAAATTTTTTTCCAAATTGTTGGAGCTCCGTCTCGTCGTGATGAATCCAACAAAATTTTCGGATTTCAAAATGGAGTCCGGACGAGAGAGAAATTCGCCCGGGCGGACCGTAAGTTACGGTCCGCCCGGGCGGACTGGAACATTTCTTATATCAAAAGGCCATTCTATCTCTCAACCCTTATTTTTATACATGAGTAGAGTGTATTTATCTATGAGTCATTTTAAGACTTTTAATTAGTATCGATCATTCGCTAGTGTTCATTTTTCAATACTATTGATCATTCGCAAGTGTTCATTTTTCACTAGTCCAAATTTACTGTTTCAATATGGTTTCTATTTTTTTGTTGTTCTATTCAATTAAAAGGGCTTAATTACATCATAAAATTAATATACTTGATTATGCATGTGAACTGTTTTAATTAAGTACAGAAGATATGGGTTCGTTCATTTGCAATTTAAGATGGGCACTACAACACTTACCAATCTAAAACCATGGTATCATCGGTGGTCCAGTGATACTTTATAATCCGCACATGCTTTTAATAACGTTGATACTAGTTCAAAAGAGAGGCTCAACGGTGTGAAATAAGTCTAGACAATAATTTCACTAGGCGGTACTTAATTATTTCACCATTTTACATTTAAAAAAAAAAGGAAAAGAAAAGGTTCAAGGACCGTATATTTCTTTTATGTCACTGCTCTTTTTTGTTTTTTCTTATTTTCAAATTCTTAATGAAGTCTTCAATACTGACCGCCATTTAGTGCCAAATTTCCACATTATTGAGTTGCCAAGATGGACCTAATTCACACATGTTCCCAATTTAGCAAGTCTAAATAATTTAAACGGGGCTTGTTCTACAGAGCACTTATGTTGATTTATTTGAATGATGTGTTAGATGTGTGGTTGAAAATCGAGAAAAATATATTAAAAATATAAAATAATTGTATAAGTGGTTGAAAATGATGAAAGAGAAAAAATTAATGAAAGTTAGTGGAAAATGGTATATAGAACAAGCCCAATCATAAAATCACATGCGAATTTGCCAATGTCATTTGTTCTTTTTTTTTTTTTTTTTTGAAAATAAATATGTCAATATCATTAGTTATAACAGTACGATGCAAGGTTAATATTTAGAAAATTGCATTGTATAAGCATAACATTATTTATAGATCAACTTTATATGTGACATTGTAACATTAGATGGTGTAGAGAACATGCCCATAAGACGCTAATACAAAACCAAACAAGACCATCCAATTTCTGGGTGTCACATCATTTATCTAATATAGTAGTGATAAATAATATTATCCTTTTATGTATGTTCCATCTTTTTAATTTTTATTTTATCAAATTTATATATGTTCCATTGTTATTAACTTTTTTATTTTTCATCATTTAGCATCTGAAAAAAAAAAAAAGAGAGAGAGAGAGAGAACAGTTTGATACGTAGCATAGCACACCCTTCCTGATAAATCAAGAACCTTGCCAAAATTTGAAAGCAAATTGGTATCTATTCAACACAACAAATTTGACCTTTGAATTTCAGTTAAACCTATATGCAGTAATAGCTTTGATTTGGTCTCTAGATCCCACTTCCGCAACAAGTTGAGACTCTCACCTGCATTTATTCAACGTGTCAATTTTATCTACGTTTTTAAATTTAGTCAATTCATAATTCATTTAAGAGATTAAATTTAAAAGGTCCACAGGGTGTGTTGCTTGCTCAAATTTGCCTAGCTTTCAGAAGTACAACATGTTGAACTCCTGACATTAAGGATTTTTTCTAAAGAAAATGTTATTGATTTATGTCGATTTATTTGAATAACGTATTAGATATATGGTTGAAAATTATGAAAAATATATTAAAAAATATAAAATAATTATATGAGTGGTTCAAAATAATACAAGAAAAAAATTAATAAACGTTAATAGAAAAAATAGCGTACCAAACAAGCCCTAGACAACAAATATATAATCAATTCAATTTCTTTCTCTTAATTCTGCCCAGTACCATCGAGTTCATTGTCCAAATTAATGTGCCATTAAGAGACGTCTCTTACCCAAATTATTTATGTGACAATATTGTTATCTACTGCAATAACTAATTTTCATTAATTGATAAGAGTATTTCCAATAGAGCCTTTAAATATAAGATGCTATTTACCTTAAAGAGTCAAAATTTAAAGTCTAATTTAATTCCAACAAGCTCTCTAAATTAACAATTTAATTTAGAGAGTGGATTTGGCTCTCCAAATATAGAGAGAGCCAAATTCACTCTTTATAATTTAATGACTATAGGTTTCAATATCTCACTTCTTGAATATTGGTTATTCATATAGAGAAACATTATCGTTATTAAAAATTAGACAAGACAATAAATTTGCTTTGGAAAAGTAAAATAAAGAGCTAAAAATAGGAAACTTACTGAAGTGTTTAAAAATTTACACTCTATAAATTTAAAAAGATACTCTCTATTTATTGAAATATATTCTATAAAAATAAAGAGGCTTTTGGAGATGTTGTATAAGAAGTAATTATATAACTTATAAGCTAGAGATGAACCTTTGGTGGGCTTGTGAAACTATTGATGATGTTAGTAGTGTCAATATTGTTTGCTGTTGGAGAGGCAAAGCATTCCCCACAATGATGTAACAAATTGGTCTTCTCAAGCCTAGTTCATGTATCTGGTTAGGATGATTAGTTTTGAACCACGTTATTCTTCTACATATTTTTACACATTTTAACACAATTTTTAGTTTCACTCATTCCCTCTTCTATTTCATATCCACATATCTTATGGGACCTACCTGCACTATCCAAATCTCTACCATTCAACTTCACCCATTCTTTCTCAAATATCACATAAAAACATATGAAAATCCATTTTTACACACATTCTAACACCTTTACAACACTTCAGCAATTGGAGGAAGATAATTAAGATTATATGTTAGTCTCAATCCCGCATTAATTGTAGAAGTAAGACTAATTTATAACATAAATAATCGTTTTCAATCGGTATAGGGCATTTTTGGTGAAATCCCGATGATAAGAAGCCCAAAGTAGACAATATCGTATGACCCAATGGAAGTCTAGCGATCTACAAGCCCCTGGGGCCGATCATGAAGCCCACCAGATCGTTAAATCAGGTCCAAGATTCCTTTGGGCCGGATCTTGCAAGCAAGCGAACCCAATGTTTCCAAGTACGAAACCAAGCAAAAGTCAGCCCAGTTTTACCCAGGTAATCATCAACTGGCGCAACAAAATACCCAGCATATAGGTTAAAGCTATAATGTGGCAAGAAGAAAATGTACGGATCAAATTTGAATAAAAGTAAAGTTTGGTGACCAAATTAAGACCGTCTGCTAATATGTGGAAAAGAAAAGGAAGAGGAAAATCACAAATTCCTGAAGCTGTGATGAGTGGACAAGATTAGACGTAATAAAAGTGGGCCCACGTGAATATCACTTCGAAACCCAGATTACCAAATATGGGCGTTTGTAGATTAGTCACAGAGAATCACTATTGCCCGAACGGGGTTTCAATTGTCATCTCAACATTGATTGTGACCATGCGTTACGTCCCATTATCCTCCGTACTGTTAGATATTCGCAATACTGTATCTCAATCTTTTCTTTTGGGCCACATTTCTGGATCCATTCACGCACAGATCAACCCAATACAAGGCCCAAAACTAGGGAAGGCCCAAGAGGATAATATTTGACGCTATCATTGCGCATTGGGATGGGGACATCGAACTGAGGTTCATCGGGAACTGTGCACTGCGTATCAGGTGAGTTTATCCAGGTGTTCACGCTAATATTCTGGCTGGCGCCTGCAAACCGCCGTAAGATGGTGGTGGAGGCGCGGCGGGGGTTGCGTTGGCTTGTCGTCATGTTTGGTTAAAATTGTGGTCATCATCTCTCGGTGGGAGAGCTCTTTGTTGTGTTTCATTCACTTGTTTTACATGCAACCCAATTGAGGGTTTCATTTTCAAAGAAAGCAAACCCCAATAGGAAAATTTAAAAGTCAACTGTATTTTTAATCCACCGCTACATATGTCACACTTTCGTGCTAAAAATATCGCTTCAATCTCGTTTAATCAATCGTCACACAAAGCACAATTTCCTGTCGTTTATGCCCACATTTACATACAAATTCGAATTTGAAATAGGATTAGAATATTTGAAAATAAATAACAAAAATTTGTGTCGTAGACATAAATTCTATGAAATATATAGACATAATTAATTTGACTTAATTCTAATTGGAAGTTAAATAGATTGACACCCATTCCTTTAAACTCATAAAAGTGTAAATTTTCGTATTATTAGTGGGTGTTATTCTTCTCATTTTAATTCATTCTCTTTTAAAGTTGAAGTTATTCAAATTAATCACATCCCTATATCTTATGAGACTTACATATACTATATAAATTTTATCATTCAAATTCAATCGTTTTCTTTCATTTTCAGATAAAAATTATAAAATGCATAAAAATACGAATTCTGAAAATGCTAGCCTGTGTTCGTGTGTACTTATTTTTGTCTAAAATTTGGTTAAAAGTGGAGTGTAGTGGTGGGGACCACGAGATGTGTGGATAATAATGAGTGATGATGTGAAATGTGTGGTTGATATTGATGTTTGACTTTGACTTTTAGTAGTAGGTAATTTTTAGGTGAAAATAAGTGGAAACGAACACACGCTTAGTAATACACTAATACTATTTAGAATATTATAAGAAAATATATAGCCATATAGGTGGTGATAGGACTGGTTTTTTTAACCATTTTTTTTACCTATTTTTATCTATTTGTTAATTTAGTTAAATCAATCACATTCATATGTCTTATAAAATTTATATATACCACTCAAATTTTTACCATTTAATTTCATCAACTCTCTCTTTTTTTATATATATAAAAATTCATTAAAAAATCATAAAAATTTCAATCCAATATATTTTCAACTTTCTATGAAGCCAAAAAGTAGGAAAAGATTGCGGGAGATTTCATGGCCTTTTTGTGGTTGCGACTCTCAACTTTGAAAAGAATGGGGTGGGGTGCATGGGTTGAGGGGGGATGGTGGGGTAAGAAAATAATGGCATGCAGATTGATAAGATGATTTGATTTGATGTAAAGCCTGCTTCTCAAAATCTGAGCATGACGCGTCAAAATCTTAGAGCATCAATCAATCTACCTCACACCAAGCCCTTTTTGATGGTGATGGATGGATTGATTTATATATATATTATATAAATAGTCGATGGGATTTTTGAATGATATATACATGCAAATGGCTATTTATTTCTTTATTACTTTTTAATTTATTTTTTGTATATTTTATTTGTGGTTGATCCTTGATAAATCAAAGCTTGGAAGAGCTAATGTTTACCCGGAGGTAATGCGCGTGTTTTTTTTTTTGAAGAAGTGCGTGTGTTTAATATATGTGTTTGAATAAGTTTTTATATATTCTTTTCAATTTTATTTATTCTTTTTCATATTTCTCGTGTTAGTTATATGTATTATACAAATCTCCACCATTCAATTCCACTTATTCTCTCTCTTATATATTATATCAAAATCTATAAAATTTTATTTTTACACATATACTAACATGCGCAATCTCTCACTCATGTGCGGGCGTGCAAGATTTAAAGTACTCAAAACTTGTTTTTTACTTATTCATATATATTCACTAGTGAATCAGGAATCATGATTAGTATTTATATATACACATTTTATTGCGTATGTGAAATACACGTCAACTTGAAATTAAATGTAATTCTATGAATATCATGTAATTACCTCAATATCTAAGATCACGATGATGTACATTTGCACTGGAAATTTGTTTCCGAGTATGCGTACATTAGTTTTGTGTGAGTTGATACATACAATGAAAATTAGAGTATATAATTTGTTCCCTTATTTTTAAAATATAATTATTAAAATTTAAAAAATGTGTAACAAAAATATAAATTTCGAAAGTACCTATAAATGAAAGTTCTCTTTTATGTGAAGTACTTTATAGACTAGATAAATAAATACGATAAAATATTAAATTCTTTTTACAATGGACATTTTTGTTCCACAACCTGCACTCGGGTTCACTTTCATATTCGGATCAAACCGGATGGTGAACCCGAGTTAGCGATGAAGTCTGGGAATGACCGTACGGGGATCAATCCGGCGGGGAAATGTGAATGTAAAAGTTGGGCGGCAATTTATCATAAAAGTCAAAACCGAGGAACCTCTGCCCCAATTTCTCCCAATTCATCGTGTAAAGTACTCGTAAACAGGCCCCAACTTTAATCCATGGTGGCACTAGCTCCTCACAAAAGAATAATCCAATAACATCAGCCATTAAAGGATGTGGCCCCGAGAATAGAATATTTTTCTTATCTACATATCTTGTAGTCCTATCGCTATTCATATAAAAAATTAATTTTTAGATAAAAATAAATTTAGACAAACACAGTAGATTTTCTTTCACAATTTCTTCCTTCACAATTATTTCATTCGATAAGATAATATGCATATACAAATTGAAGAACCATCAGGATTAACCTGGTGGTCAGAACCTCTTATGACTAGCCGGAAGTTCAAGGTTCAAACTCTATAAATATTATTAATAATATTATATTTACACCATTTGTGGTATTTGTGATTTATTTGTTTCTATTAGTTCGTTGTCATATGGTGGCTATGGAACCCTGACATATGCTCCCAGATTCGTTCTCCGTGAGTCCCAAGTCAAGATTGGAATGGATTGTGCTTCAAATGATTTAATGATATATTCTGATATAATATGTCTAGTTTGCATGGTACCATTCCAAAAAAGGAAAAAAAAAACAAATTGAAGGAAATTTTAGATCGTAAATCTAGATCCAAAATTTCATGTTTGATGATCTTCATCAATTTTAAAATTACTATCAGTGTTTTAAAAAGCTTAAAGTATACTTAAATGACAAGGTTGAGCTTCAAGCTTTTACGAACTTAAACAAGTCTTTGCAAATAAAAAACGAAAAACGTACAAAACAACAAACCAAAACGTAAAGCCATTCTCTATTTGCTGAAGCAATCCTTGTAAAATAGAGAATCTTTTCTTATTTTCGAAAATATATTTTCAAAAGAATGATGAGTAAGAAAGCTTCAACAATCAACATATCAAAGAACTTCGAACTGAAAATAAACTTGATAATAGGACACAACAAAACGAAGATTGTTTGAGAATCGAGTTTTTGAAACACGAAATATTGTCCACGGATAATGTCATTTTTCACCTCCAACAAACAAAACAAGCCAAAAATAATAATAATAAAAAATAAATAAAAAAGAAAATTCCAAATTTGCCCATGAAACCCAAGCTTCTTTGTACAAGTACACCACATTAATAAATTCTTACGAGCTTTGGTTGAGATACCAAAAAACGTACTATTAACAACTACCCTCAACTTCTCTGCTACTTCCATCAAACTATTTTGGTGTAAACTTAAGCTGCATATTTCACACTGCCACTGCGTTGCAGTTGGGTCATAGATTTCGATCAGTGTACGTTGTTAATGCAACTGATACTGTATTCTACGTTGTATAATCTTAACTAAACCATTAAATATTCATATTTTAAGACAATTATTTAAAGAAAAATAAGGAATAGTCTGTTATTTCTGTCCAATCAGTGAATTTGTGTCTATATAATAATTCTATTATATATATTTTCTATTTGTATGTATAATCTTGTTTTGATTTGTTTCTGAAGGTCTGCAATGTGAGCACAGTGAGTAGGATTTGTGAAGTGAAAAAAGTCAACAGAGAAATAACTTCATTCCCTGTACTTGAATAGTTGTATTTGATTGACAATATAAAATATAATATCATATATATATATATATATATATATATTCTTAATTCCTTGTTTTTGTTTTTCTCCTTGTAATAAAACAGTATAAGACAGAAAGTTTTAGTATTAAAAAAATATTGCAATTTGTTTTCTGTCATGAGCTTGGTTGATATTTGATAAACCTTCAAAGAAAATATAAATTTACAATAAAGTCATCCATGCATAATAGTTGATATAATATGTAGCTTATATATGTCGATGATGTAATACATATTATTACGTAATACATTATATGATTTGCTCAATCTATTTTGTGAATATAATATATTCATAATATATGTAATTTCGAAATAATGAGTGAATATGATAGATGAAAATACCTTAATATTAACTCACCTGTCAAGACATTATGCATCCACGACCTGTATGCTACTATATTTAAAGCTTAACAAACAATTCTGTTATAAATGTTAAATACTGGTGTGAATTTCATCGATGTGTACAAAATTCACGTCCTAATCACATAATGCATGTCACTTAAAAAAAAACTCAAGCGTCAACTTTCTATTTGTGCGATTTTCTAGTACGTTTTAAACTTGGTCAAAGGGTCATGACTAATGAACAATATATTTGAAATTAATGAGTATCGTTAAGAAAAAATTGATCGCGATTAGTCGATTTCACAATTAATGCGATGTATACCTATATCGTTGGAAAATATATTAAATCAATATCAATGGTCAACCAATAATTAACGTGGTAAGTGGCGTATATTATAGTTGTTGATGTAAACATGATGATTCGGTTAAAAATAGACATTGCCAAATTATAATTATTTTTCATGTCTTTGTAGCATAATGAAAATACTTATGAAATTCATACTACAATTTATTTTTTTTTTAATGTATACTACAAAATTATTATGACATCGCTAATCCATTTATTACAAAATCTCCAAAATCATGCACCTTAAACTGAAAAAAAGGCCAAAAAAAAAAAAAAACACGAAAGAAGAATAGAATTATATGGATGGCATGTAATGACAAGTGAGAGATTGGAGAAAAACAAAGACAAGGATTTACCTTGTCTGTCTCCACACGATTAATATTTAATCTTGTACTGTTCTGCTCAGATATCCATCAGCTTTATCGATCCATTCACATAGCCATGGTAAAAAAATAAAAAATAATAATAATAAATAAATAAATAAAGAAAAAATCTCTCTCTCTTAACTTCAATTTTCTTCTTCCATTAAACTACTTTCTGTTCCCTTCCTCCCAATTTTCCTTCACTGACATATATAGGAATACCTGCACACTTCCTCACGCACGCACGCATCTACCTCATTACTCCTCATATATACACACACCTATACATACATAATACAAGCAATATTCTCTCTCTAGAGTACGTCTCTCTTTGTCTTGTCCTATCTGTCTCTCTCTAGGCATATGATAACAGCCGCAGTAGAGTGATCAGATAGAGGACAGTCCAGAGAAAATGCAGATGATTTTTTTACAGCCATATCAAATCCCCATATGATCAATTACACTTACACTCCTCCTCCTCCTCCTCCTTTATAATATACTCACTCCACCTCTCTCTTTATCCAGTTACAAATACTCTCTACACTTCTTCCTTCTCAAATTCTTGCTATTATTTATTTTGAGGGTTTTGTTTTGTTTTGTTTGGTGTTGTCTCATTGTTTGATCAAACAAAGAAGATGGAGCATTTTCACTGTTTTGATACCACTGATTCACATTTACCTCCAGGGTTCAGATTTCACCCCACTGATGAAGAACTCATCACTTACTACCTTCTCAAGAAGGTTCTTGACTGTAACTTCTCCAGCAGAGCCATTGCTGAAGTTGATCTCAACAAATGTGAACCCTGGCAACTCCCCGGTAAAAAATTAAAAATTAAAAAAATAACCCTTTTCAAAACCCTAACTGGTTTTTACTGTTGCCCATTTTACTGATGGTAAATTTTCTTGATGAAGGTAAAGCGAAGATGGGGGAGAAAGAGTGGTACTTTTTCAGCCTCAGGGATCGGAAATACCCAACTGGGCTCAGGACTAATCGAGCAACCGAAGCTGGTTACTGGAAAGCCACTGGTAAAGATAGAGAAATTTACAGCTCAAAAACTTGTGCACTTGTTGGGATGAAAAAAACCCTGGTTTTTTACCGCGGTAGAGCTCCCAAAGGTGAAAAGAGTAACTGGGTTATGCATGAATATCGCCTTGAAGGCAAATTAGCTTACCATTACCTTTCTAGAAATTCCAAGGTAAGATCAATTTCTCATGATTAATTATAATTTTGGGAATCTGTTGATATGTTGCTATCTAGTGCTTGATCCTATCAAATCTTTGAGAAAAAAGTAGCTTTCAGATGATTTTTAAGCAGAGATAATTTGTAATTATACTGCTTTTTGCAGTGATTTTAAAGCGGAAAGGTTTCTGCTGTGATATTTGTTGTCTGAAAAGTGTAAAGTACATCGTATTTATTTTCATGATGTTTTCGTCGTCATCGTAGAGAATCAAGAATAATGTTGTGAAATGATTTGAAATATTTTGATTAATTATTACATCAAAGTTGAGAGTTTAAACCCTAACATTTGGTGGTTTGTGAATTTGATTTGCAGGATGAGTGGGTGATTTCCCGGGTGTTTCAGAAGAGTGGGCCGGGCTGTGGCGCCACCGCATCCGGCGGCGGAAAGAAGCGGCTGACGACTTGTTTAAACCCCTTTTCTGAAGTGAGTTCCGCCTCTTCAGCTTCCCTGCCGCCGTTGCTGGAGTCTCCGGCTGCCGCCGTCGGCGATCCCGACAGCTGCTCCTACGATGGCTACACTTCTAATTCCAAGGAGCACGTGCCCTGTTTCTCCACCGCTGCACCACCACCGAGTTTTAACCATAACTCTTTCTTCGAACTCCCGCCGGCGACGCAAACCATCTTCTCCGACCACCACTCTTCGTCCTCCTCCGCCGCCGCTTTCCCAAGAAACAACGTGGCTGGAACTGGAATCTCATCGTTTCCTAGTTTAAGGTCTCTCCAAGAAAATCTTCATCTGCCCCTATTCTTCTCTGCACTTGCTCCGCCACCACTCCACGGCGGCGGCGGGAGCGAGCAGATGACTGGTTATGGGATCACTGGTAACGGACATGTTGGCAACTGGGCAGCGCCGGAGAATCAGAAAGTGGGTCCCAGTTCCACTGAGCTCGACTGCATGTGGCGTTATTAATCGAATGAAAGATCTCTGTGATCAATGTTTGCAATCTTCCTCTGATGGATTTGTTGAATTTATTATGTTTAGGGTTTTAATTATCTTCTCCCTGTTGTCCGTTGTGTCTCTCTAATGCGTAGAAGTTGTTAGGATTTGCTTTTGTTCTAAGTACTGTTTGGATGAACAGCCTTCCGTGATTAAGTATTGTTTATGTGATATTGTCTTTTGAAATTCGGCGCAATTTATTGCACATATGTTTGTAATTTGCTCCTGATTTATGCTGTCCTAATGTCATCAATGGGACAGACAGGTTTGGATAATTGCCTAATTTGGGATTAGCCGGAATTGGGTAATTTCCTAATTTGGATTAGCCGCAATGTGAAACCTTGGTTAGTATTATCATGTCTTGGTTCGTGATTGATATTTTATAGCGATAACTCGTAGTGAGTTAATAAATGTTGGAACACGTCATACATATGATTGGTAATTTGATAATCAACACTGATTATGAATGACAATATTGTATATCAAATCAATGAAAAAGTTGCGGAGTTTTGCTTTGATGGTTAGATGTATGACGAGTGTTTTCGATTGATATTTCCAGGCTTGATCATCGTAGATTATCACTCCATTCTATTCAAATGTCTATAAAAAGGGACAATTGAGACCAGACAAAAGCAAATACAATCTTCTCTCAAGTAACCTACAAAAGTAGTATTCACGTGCGAACTCTCTCTATCTGGATGAAGTTAATCTTAGTACACATTAAGGGTGTGTTTGATTGACGGGTTGCAAAAGAAAAGCGGGAAAACGTTTGCGTGGTAAATGAAATCTGCTCACCTACCCCAAGCGTTTTACGCTTTTGGTGGAAATCGCTTAAAACGGTTGTCTTGTAAAACCATTTCTTTTCTGACTCGATCAAACAAATGAAAATGTAAAATATTTTACACGATTTGATATTTGCATGCAAAATCAATTCCAATCAAACACACCCTAAAATTCTCTTTGAAACCAAGGCGAAGTGATCAAAACATTTATGGATAATGGATTTGTGAGCACACTTGTGGTAATATATTATACCACTAATGATCTCCTCCCCATGTGGGAAGATGTTATTCTCTCCATTTATCATATGTCAGCAGATGAGGAAAATACATTAACAATGGGGCCCAGTTCTTAATGATGCGTTCTCCTCATCTGTTGACAGAGAGAATAACTCCTCCCCACATGGGGAGGAGATCATTAGTGTACATTATACTACATTATTCTCTCTCGAAATCAACTGATGTTATGAGTAGTTGACATATTTACTATTTGAACGGAAGATGGCATTAAATGGACAATGTTGTCACACCCCCACATGGGGTGTCTTCAGGGGGGTTAGTTAAATTAACGAAACGAACGCGCCCAATTTTGTGACTCGTGTACATTGTTCATCTCTGTTAGAGACTTCTCTATCAAACAAGTTATGCTTCTCTATCAAGCAAGTTATTTACTTTCGGTTCTGCAATTACTAGCTACTAGGAGGATGGTCCCCGGGCAAGAACAATTCCTAGTACAGCCCCGTCAATGTGGTCCTTGTTCGCCATGTCTTTGAATGGCCCTATACTCTTACTTGTCAAGAAGGTTATATATATACAAGTTGTCAAGAAGGTTATATATATACAAGTCCGCTCAGTACAACTCACAAGAGTATTATGAGTCATTGAGAAATAATTTAATTTGTACACAGAAACACGCATATCGTTGTAACGTCTTAATACTTCATGTTCGCCAAAAAAAAAAAAAGAAAAAAAATTGTTTATGAAGCAATGCAAGACCGTACCTCTGTCTTATTTCTTTGACAATTTCTTTTTATTATTTTTATAATTTTTGAAAACTTCTCTTTACAAGCAGACTACAGGTGTATGACTAATTCTCAGATGGGTGATTAAACGTAAACAGACTAAGCTAGTAGATCTTTTGCGAGCAATGTACTCGACTGAATTCATCCCAAAAAAAATCATAGAAATTAGTAGAACAAGACAAACAAGAAGTAACAAAAATTCATGATGATCGAGTATTATTATATTGTTACATTGATTGAAAAAGGGAGAGTGTGATGAGTTCATATTTCAGTGATGCAATCAGTGAGCGTCCAAGTTGGGAGGGGTATTAACATTAGGGAGTGTGTGGACAAAATGTGCAGATGATTGTGGCATTGCACGCCATATGCCAAAATTGTGCAAATCCTTTGGATTTGATAATGATGAAAAGAGAGGGCTTGTTTGCAGATGGGCAAAAATACATAACACACCTTTTGCTTATTTCTAGTACCAAAAATTGAACCGGGCGAAAGTGGAAACATCAATACCCACATTTTGGAAGGGTCACATTTCACAATTTTGATAAGACTTTTTGAAGGGAATGGGAGTGAGGTCATCATATTGAAAATTTCTTCTATTCTTAGTTGATATTTTACCATTGGGTATGTCAGTAAAAGTTAATTATCTATCTCAGGATTGATATAATATTGATGTTAATACTACTTATTATATTACGAGATACGTATCACTTTTGTATCATCGAAAGCCCTTACATAGATTAGAGCTTATTTAATATCCACGTTGACGACTAGTGTTAATTGACAAAAAAAAGAAGAAAAAAAGAAAAAACACTGACAATCTGTACTCTCTAATTGTTGAAATAGTTAATGGAGTTGAGATTTACTGTCCTAATTTTAGTGTCGTCTGAGCAAATAATTCGATAGATGAATTGTCTACGAAACATGATTGAAATTGATTGACAGCAGATATGAACTTAGTTCAATGATTAATAAAAATTAGAGTGTGTGAGATTTGCTACTCGAAATTTTTTTCTTTCCCCTCTTTCTAGATCCAAAGTAAAACCAATGTTTCCCTCGTTTCATGTCAAATAAAGTAGTAATTTAGGTGATAATAAACCCAAATTGGGGGGCAAATTTAAAAACCAACTCTTCTCAACATGACCCACATACTTTACACAATTAATCAACACTTTAATATCACCCCACCAATAATTTTTGGCATGTATATTATTTGAAAATGATTTTTTCTCTCTTATTCTTTCGCGTACAGCTTTCCTCACCTCCACTTTTTTGTCCCCATATTGCTCTTACTGAAGAGTAAAATCAATCGGGGCCTCCCATTGCCAAAAAAAAAATAATAATAATAATAATAAAAATACAAAATTGGGGCCAGAGATTGGACTTGTCAAGATGCAGGTAAACGCTTTAGGAGAAAAGAGGCTAGAGTACCCATGGGTCCCACTCTTAGGAGGTTTGAAGGTCGAATAGGGTTGGTGCATATTTATGACTTGTTCATATTGCGTTGTTTCACAATCTTTTAAGAAACGTTTTTCTTGAAAGAAAAAACAAATTTGTAGAGAATATGTTAGTGAAAATTGTTGATGATGTAAAAAAATTACACATGAATAATTGGCAAAAAAATTCTGTTAAACAAGCATTATATTACCGCAAACGCTTAATTACCCAAGCAAAATTAAAAATGGAGGAAATTAAACAAGTACGTCATAAAGAGAGGACCACGTTGAAAAATCTAATAAGTACATAATGATTAAAAATATCATGCATACGGTAGAATCTCCCCCTTTTTGGCAACTCATAGTTCGTGCAATTATTTACCTGATTTATTATGTATCTTGCATTAAATTGCAGTAATATTTTTACGTATACCGTTGTAAGTTTGTAACTCACGTACCGTATTAACAAGTAGTTATCCCAACTTCGGAATTAAAAATTGTCATTTTATAAACCCATTTTAAACTAAATACTTTATAAAATGAGAAAATAGCAAGAATGTTAAAAAATAATTTGTAAACTATTAAGAAGTCAACTAAAATTTATATTTACAAGAATAACAAGTTTTTTAAAATTATATAAAAAAATTACCAAAAACCCTTACCCACTCCACCCTACCCCCCATGACCCCATCTTTCGCTGGTGTTTACCGGCCCACATGTTGGTAACTTATGTTGCCAACGGGGTGACGTGGCGCTCTGACGTCATGATCATCGTTTTTTTCTTTTTGGAATCTACGTTAAATTAAATAAATAATACATAACCGCCCCCTGATGATGGGAGGCTCGCGTGGATCCCATCTTTTTTTTCCTCTCAAACTGGAGGTGTTGGTATGATCCGCTGCCAACTTGTTGGTAACAAATCATTACTACCCCAATCTTTACCATGGATGGAGAACCGACTGGTTCTCCATCTTCGCCGGATCAATAACGCCTCCAGTTCCTCCTTCTTTATCTTCTTGTCGCCGTCTCTGTCTATCAATTCAAATGCTTGTTTTACCTTAAATTCCGACCAGTCGTCGACGGGTAGAACACTCATCGGCGTGGTTGATCCGTTTGTGAGATTTTTGGACACATTTTGAGAATCGATAGATGAGTTGAAGGAAGCCGAGTCCGTTTGTGAGATTTCTGGACGTGCTTTAAGAATTGACAGATGAGTTGAAGGAAGTTGGGTCGGATTCGAATCGGGATTTTTTATTCCTGAAAAGCTTTTTGGGGAGATTTTTGATTACCTTCGTAGTGTGAAGGTGATATGGGTTTGAGGGTGATATGAGGATGAAGAAGGGAGAGTTATACGGATGAAGAGTGGAGGAGCCATGAGTGAGCTTCCAACCTTCCACGACATTTCTTGTGAGAAGACAACGGGAGTTTATCAGAGAAGATGACCGGAGTTCGTCACTTCGCTGGAGACCGTGACCGGAAAAGAAAGGAGTGTGTCGGAGAAGACGACCGGAGTTTTCCGGAGAAGATGACCAGAGTTCAGCATTTCGCCGGAAAAGGTGATCGGAAAAGGAAATAAGTAATGGAGTAAAGAAGAATTATGTATAATTTCAAGGGTCATTTGGGTATATTCTAAACTTTTTTGCTAATCTTGTGAATTGAATTTTTTTATTGACTTTCATGCTAATATAAGTCTAAACTTGCATATATTTGCTAATGCCTTTTATAAAATTCATAATTTTTCCGATTTTTTGACTATAAAAAATCATGTGATCATTCATAAATATTTATTTCAGTTTTCACTTCAAAAGATTGACAACAAAAAGCTCATCTTATGAAATTACGGCAAAAAGACAATTTATTTCTCATCTAAACAATATTTATGCATAATATTACTATGTATGTTATTTTTCATTCAAAATAAAGTATAAAAGGTGATATAATATCTGATGTTTTTAATTTTCTTTTATTAAAAAATCACATGTTTTCTCCTTTATTCCAAAACAACAACCACCCCACCCACCCACGCCCGCCCACCCCCCACCAAAAAAAACAAAAACAAGGCTTCTTCCCTTTTTTTAATGAAAAAATTGTCGTACCTTTGCCCGAAAAATGAAAATCACACCTATGTACGTTTTTCCCAAAAGTGAAAGACCCAAGGCCCAAAGGACACATATGGGCTAATTGTCCAATGTAGTGGAAATTAGGGGGTCCATTTTCCTAAACAAAGCCCAAGGTCCAGATAACTTGACCGTGAATTCTCCCGTGGATAAGATTGATAATCAAGAACGGCAGGATTCCAAATCCCTTCTCCACTGAGCTTCTCTTCACACACACAACAATGGCAGCATCGATTCATACCATATCCTGTAGCTTGCCGGGGATGTTGCAGAGCCTCTCCCTTGGGAGAACTTCTACCACCGCTAGCATCGCCTACAGGCCGCTTGGCTTTTCTTCCACCACTTCCCTCAACCTGTTCTCGAAAGGTTTAAGGAAATTTTCGAAAACGGAAAACCTGTTACCATAATTCTACTTCTGTAGCATTCGATTGAAATTGTGCATTCCTGATTTTAGTTGATGTAGAACTCACTGGAGATTTTGTACAGGCTTTGTGAGACCGGTTCAAGCGCCACTACGGCGCTCTATTGTTTGTGAAGCCGAGCCGAGAAAAAAGCCTGACCAGGCGGCGAAGAGGGCGCGGCAAGCCGAGAAGAGGCGGATGAGGAACAAGTCGAGGAAATCCGAGGTTAAGACTCGGATGAAGAAGGTTAGCTCACTGTCTTATGATCTCAATGGAACATGAATAGTTTTGACATTCTGTCAAGTAATTCTTCATTGTGCCTACTTTGGATAACGCGATTCGCCTAGATATGAGATAATGAGCATGTTCTGGTTTTCTTGTTGCTCCAAGTTACTTTCAATAATGGTTTGATATTATTGAACTTCTCTGTTCTGACCTTGTTTGTGTTAACAAAACCTGCAAAATCCCCTCTTAGTTTTGTGGATTCCAGGGCTGAGGAGTGTATATTTCATTGGAGTATGCTTTCTATTGTTTTATCACATGCCAATTTCGAATCGTGGTAAGCTAGAATTGTGTGTGTCTATTTTTTTGTTTTTAGGAAGAAAGCAAGATACAGTATATAATGTTGGTAATTAGAATGAGCTTTATGCTAATGCCTTTCATAGACTGTGGTTTCTTTTTGGCTGAATAACCAAATCAAGCATAATTGGCCTTTTGTATGGACTTAGAAATCTGATTCTTGTTAGAAGGTGACGAGAAAGTTCTTCGATTTTTGATTTTGTAGTTCTGAGTCTTGGTTGACAACCGCAAAAATGGCGATCGTTCATTGGTTCCCACTCCATATGAACTCCAGTGTCATTTTCTTGGATGTTTGATGACAGTGTTTCTAATTCTATTGCACTGTGAAGTGTTCAAATTAGAGATTGGAATGCCTCAGCTAGAAATAAATCATTGACTAAAATTCCAAATCATTATATTCTTATATTGTGTTTTCAGGTTCTTAAGGCGCTTGAGGTTCTAAGAAAGAAGCCCGAGGCCCAGCCTGAAGAAATTTTTCCCATTGAGAAGCTGATTGGCGAAGCTTATTCGGTGATTGACAGAGCCGTGAGAAAAGGAGTTCTTCATCGCAACACTGGAGCAAGGAGAAAATCACGCCTTGCTCGAAGAAAGAAGGCGATTGAAATCAGGCGTGGCTGGTACAGCCCTGCACCAGCTGATGAAGTTCCAACTCCCGCTGCAGTTTAATGTCCGTCCATGTATTTTCCCTGTTTGCTATTATAACTGTATTAACTTTTTGTTAATTATTGACTCTAATCATTGCGAATTGAGTACATAGTGGAATGCAAAGTCACCTAGTTTGTAATTGCCTAATTCGAGTGTGTTAATTTTTCCAGTTTGGATTATATCAGTGCTTTAATATGGTAACGTATCTTGTGTATGATGTCCACTATAGGAGGAGTTGTCTGACATAAGTCCCGAGAAATGAGCAACTTTTTAGCAACTTGATTCATAATTTGCTAGGTTGAGTTTAGTTTTGATCCAGTGTCTAATTTGGATACCTTAACATGCTCAAGTCATAATGAGACAGTATGCCATATTATGATTTAATCTATAAATATCATATCACATTATGTTATCCATGCTTCAACAAAATAATTTGGGTACATTAAAGTGCTCAAATTGGACACTTGATCAAAACGAAGGCAGAGTTTTTAGTATGGCTTGTAAAATGGTTTATTGAATTTGTAAATTGAAATGAATAATAGTGCAGTGGAGTAGAGTTTTCGATTGAATTTGAAATTGTCGTCGGTTTAAATCTTAATTGACCATTGACAGATTTGTACAAATCAATAACTTAATTTACGCATATACTTATATAATTAGTATACTTTTTGAAATTTTGCATGTTAATTAATAATTAACACTCCATTAAAATGTTATGTTCGTTAACAAGTATAATTCTTGAATTTTTGTATGTTAATATTATGCATAGTTTTGATCAAACGCCAACATGTAAGTACCAAAAGGAATTCAAAGATGATGTGGCATCCATGAAATTAGGTGTGATTCATGAAACCACATGTGATATGAAAAGGTGTCAGTACATTGAAGGACCTACATGTGGGTACTGATCGGGAGGAACTCATTGTATGTTTAGTTTGTATAATGCAGTGTTCAATGAATAGTAATACAAACACAAATTCATGATAACTATTCTAATGTCTATTGTGGACGCAACTCGGTGTTCACTATTTATTATTTCGCAGCATGTCATTGTCTATGTGGAGTCCTTGATGAAGCATTTCTATTTGCTCGTCTTACCTCCTTGACCACTCCTCCCCCATCCAACTTAGTGTTAATGGCGTCGACCAATATCTTCGTCCGTGGTTCTATCACCATTCCCTTGAACACCATATCATCAAAATACCTCAAAGCGTCGTCTATCCTTCCCTTATCATAAAGCCCGTGAACCATGATCGTGTAAGATCTCCAGTCTGGCCCAACTCCACTCCTCTCCATCGCGTCCCAAGTATCTTTCACCCGTTTTTTGTCGTCCCAATCCATAAACAACCTCAAAATCAAGTTGTAAGTATCACCAAGCAACACACATTCACTGTTCTCCATCCTCACCAGGATCTTATCAACTTCCTCAGGCTTCTTCACATTCTTCAACAAATGAGTATAAGTCAAAGAATTAGGCAAGCAATCCCCTCCTCTAGCTTCCATCTCAGCAATCAAATCATCAACTTTCTCCATCCTTTTAATCTTAGACAAATGCTTGATAAGAGTGTTATAAGTAGCCACGTTTGGAGGACAACCTATCTCATTCATCTCGCGGAAAATTGCAAGTGCCTCGGGGATTCTCTTCTTGAAACACAATCCGTCAATGATACAATTGCACATAGCCACATCCGGTTTACATCCCTTCTCCAACATGGACCTAAACAACTTCACCGCCGTGCTTATCTTCCCTGATTTGCACAATGCGTTAATGAAAATCCCATAAGTATATACATCTGGTTTGCACAATGATGACGATGATGAGATGATGATCTTCCAAAACCTCTTAACATCTGGTAAACTACCAAGAACACACCATCCATTGAGAATGATATTCCATGTCTTTATATCGTCCTTATAGTCATTCCTCTTATTGTGGAACAACAACTCAGCTTCTTCTACGTGCTTGTACCTACATAATGACAGCAAGAGTGTCTGAAAAGCAACCAGATCTTGCTGTGATCCAAGCTCTTTTCTCTTATAGAAAAACTCAACTGCTTCGTCAACCTTATGTGCAGCAGCATATCTATGAATCACAACAGAGTGAGTTTGTTCATCTATCAAGTTTTTTCTCTCAGACATTTCGTCGAGCACTTGGGATACCTCATTGAATCGCTTCATGCGGCCAAGAATGTCAAGCATTTCGTTGAAAATGCAGGTGCTTGGGGAAAACCCAATTGAATCTTTCAAATTGCAAACCCAACTGAAGAACGCGTAAGCCAATTTCCAATCCGAGCGGTGGTGTTTCAGCACGTTGAGCACTAATTCTTCTGATAAGGAAAGATTGCAGTTTGCGAGGAACTGATGGATATCTTTTACCGGTTTGTGGGATTCAAGCTTGAGAAGGGCTTGGATTTTGACAACTTCGTTTTCAATATCTGAATCTGAATTTCGGTTTTGGGGTAATGAGATATTATGGGATTCGTAATGGGCAGTGAAATCATTCTTGCTAATTAGGTCTTGATGATAGTGTTGAATTGGGATTAGAGAAGGCAGGATTTTTATTGAAGTGATGAAGGGATTGTTTGTGGGCTGTGAATTGAGATCAAATTTGAATGAGCGTTGGATTCCCCTGGATAATCTTGTCAACAGTTGGAATCTGGAACGCATGATGGGAAGTATGGAACTCATACAAAACTTCGATTGTTTTTTGTTTTACCTAGGATTCTTGTTCTGCGGCTCGAGTCGGATTGGAAGAATGGAATCCCAAAAAGTTTGTTATATGTGAATTCACTCGATTCGGGTGGGAGAACAATATCAGTAAAATGTAACGCGATCTATCTTCTTTATGATCAATAGTGTCTTACTATTGATGATCCAGTGTTCAATTTGGATATTTTAATGTGCCCAAATTATAATATGATAACATAAATAATATGATGTAGTATGTTATTTGTGAATTAAATCATAATAAAATATATTACTATATCATAATTTGGATATATTAAGATATCCAAATTGAACACTGAATCAAAACTACTCAGTGTGTTTTTTATGATACTTTAATTACTGCGTTTTGATGTCTCAAGTTGGGGTCCACTGTCAGGGCGTCGAGCTCTACCAAATTTGGTGAAGAGCAATGTCGATAAAACTAAATATGTAATTTGCTTTAATTTGTTGACTTTTTGTGACCACTCATAGCATCTTGATAGCTTGACATATTACAGTCTTAACAAATAAAAACACGTTGAAGGTAATACAATTGGTTTTGAATACAACGTTAAGATTTCTTCTAATTTTTGTATAAAATGAAGAAAGTTGCTATTCCAATCTTATTATGTGATGGTTTTTGTGGATTACGCATTCCATTGAGTTCACTTCAATTCTTTTAACACATCGCAATATCAATTGACATTATTAACTTCCCTGGCAATTTAATTAACACATCGACGATTTTATTTAGAAAGGTCAATGTCAAATGTAGCTCTATAATTATTAATGTGACTTATTAATTTGAAAGCAAACTATTCCCAATTAGCAATAATAACTAATCATGAAAGATAAAGGTGCGGTTAGATGCATCTCTATTTTTTCTAAACACTTCCCACAAACAAATTTCATTCCCATTTTATGTATTTTTTCTTATAATAATAATAATAATAATAATAATATTATTATTATTATTATTATTATTTAGTGTGTTCGGCCATTGCTGGTCGAACATCCTTAAAACAAAATAATAAAAAAGAATCGGCATATTTGCTATTATTTTCGATAGCAATTACTGCTAGAAATTGTGCGTAAAATTGGGGGAGACCCCTTTTTTGCTAGCAAAGTTTGTAGCAAAAAAGAGGGAAGGCAATTTCCGATAGCATCTTCTTCTTCTTCATTTATCGGCAGCTGCTATTTGCGGTAGCATTTTATTCTTCTTGTTCTTTTCTTTTTTCCTTTTTTTTCTTTTTTTTTTTTTTTATTTTATGAGAATGAAATTTGTTTTGGTTTAGGAAAAATGGCGGAGCATTTACCCCCACAGCCCCATCCAAGAGATAAAAGGCATCGTAGGGCTATAAAAAAAAGTTCATATAAATAACTGTCGATGGACGGTCATGGTCCAATCGTCTCCACACATGACAATAGTATTATAATTTTGGGACTAAAACCTTCTCCCGATTTCCTCTTCGTTGTATTGCTATTTGCCTTCTGAATTTCTTTTCGATTGCCATTAATTTCTGTAATTGCTGCTTGTTTTTGTTTCGTTATTTCGTTAATCAGTTGCAGGTTGAGGAGCCAAAAGGGTGCAGCAAGAAGAAGGGCGATAAGATTCAAAACCTAATGGGAACGAAAGGTTCTTCCTCTAAAAGCAAATCTTCTAAGAAGAAAAGCTCTAAGGTTCGTTTTTATTCCTTGCTTTCTGTATTGATATATCGATTATCTGATTATGCATTTTCCTGTAAATGTTTTAAAAAATTAAAATCCCCAATCTGAACATTGAAGTTTTAGAGCCAATTAATTGCGTCAAATCTAATTAAATTCCAACTTTTGAGTTTCGATCCTTGAGCTTTTGTCAGGATGAATTCACTAAAATCCTAATTGTATTACTGTTGAACTGGAATTTAATATTCTTATCTTTAAATGAATGTGTGCATTGCGAGAACAGGTTTCACGGAAGAAGAAGATTAGAAGAAACGAATCGCAGAAGCGTAGCCATCGACATGATTCTCCTTCCTCATATTCTGATGAAGATTCAATAAGTTCACCAAGCATTTCAACCTCCACTTCAGAATCTGATCACAAAAGCAGAAAAAATAAATACAAAAAGATACGCCGTGATTATTCAGTTTCTTCTGATGATAACTCCATGAGTTCAGATTCTGATTCTCTATCCAATGATTATAGGAGTAGGAAAGTCAAATCTGACTCACAGCATAGAAGAAAAAGAGCCCGTGAAAGAGCCAAGGATGAACGCCATGTTAGAAAAAGAAAACGTTCAAAAAGAAACTATGATGTTAAGCCTAAGAAGAAGTCATTAAAGAAGTCTAGAAAACATACGAGGGTAAGTTCTTCAAGCTCTGATTCACAGAGCTGCTCTACATGCCAAAGTAGTGATAGTGAGAGGACAACTATGGAAATAGAAAGAGAGAGAGGTAGAGATGTACCTAGGGTCCACAGAAAGCGCAAAGTTAGGTCCCCTAGTTGTTCTTCATGTAGTCGAGATATTGACCTTAGTGTTAGCCAAACTCATGAGGTAGTGGCAATGGCAAATAGTTCTAGGTGTCTGAGATCAGTTATTGCTGCAGTGGAACATGCCAATGAGAGAGATGATAAGAACCAATTGGAGATGGTTTCAAATAAAGAAGAGATAGTGTATAAACATGAAGATTTCCCTTCTCATAGAAGCATTGAAAGTGATGACATGGGCAATAAAAGGGAGTCAGATTCTCATTCTCGTGATGCATTGAATAAGACGACTCGAGTGGAAACTGTGACAGTTGAAGTAACTAATAAAGACTCTCTCACTGGTATGGAGGGAAGTGACAAAAAAAACAATGCTGTGGAAGCTAAGTCAGATGGGGTAGACTTTAATGCTTTTGAGAAGCAAAGAACAAGCGAATTTTCTGTTTCTGTTACTGATGATGTTGGCGGGGATGATTTGGAGGCAATTCTGAGGCAAAGAGCTTTGGAAAATTTGAGGAAGTTCAGAGGGGAAGTGAAAACAAATACTACTACTAACTTGAAAACTGATAATAAGAGTGATGATGTTAATAATATTTCCAGTGTAGGGCCAAATATCATACAGAACAAATCAACTAAGCAGGATAGCTCTTACGTGGAAAGTCTTGCTCAAGAAACAGATCATAACAAGCCCACATTGAAAAGGGATTTATCTCATCCCCAAGATTTGAAAAAAGATATTGCAGGTCATGAAGATGTTGAAAAGGAACCTAGAATGAGTGTTGTCCATCCAATTGACGCATCTAAATCTGTAACCATGGAGTTGACCCCTGTTGAACAAGCTTCTGGAGAACTTACTGTAAAGGCCCAGCAAAATGAAGCTAAGGATGGTTCACAGTTTGAGAAGAAAAGGATGACTGTGATGAGGGGCGGTGAAACGGTAGAGGTAATTCTTATTATATAGAGCACATTTTATATGCTTTTGATTTTCACTGAGCAGTAGAAGCTAATTTTGAACTTTTTAGAAAATTAGTGAAAACAAACTCTGGGTTAGATAGAGTAATTTATGTACATTTGCATTGCTATGCAGGTGAGCTACAAGGTTTACATTCCAAAAAGAGCGCCTGCACTGGCTAGGAGGCCTCTCCGGCGGTGATGACGTGGACAATGTGGCAACTAGATATGGCTGGTTACATTTTATTTGAGCTTGTTCTCTTTGGGATTTGATTTATCTACCTTTACACTTTCTATCAGAATATGTGCAGCTTGAAGATGATGTTTCTACAGGTAAAGAGTAGCTGGTTGGATTTGGAATTTGTGAAATGTGAGAGCTTGAGGAGAACTCTTGCTGTTAATTTCAACCGTCTTTTACCTTTTGTTTTTTATGCATCTCGTTTTCAAATTTGTCTTTGCTCGTACATTTGCGCTAGAGGAAATGTAATGAAATAGTAGAAGCTAGTTTCATTTATGCCCTGTTTTTTTCGTCGTTCATTCTTAGGGAACTGTTTAACTCCAAAATCCAAGTTGATAATATAATTTTATTAATATTTTTCATGCCATTATTCTTTATTCAGGTTGTACTGGGAATTGAGGTTGTACGACATGTCGAAGTTTACAGAATATAAGTAGGGACTAAAAGTAAGAATAAATGTAAGGTTTCGGAAATTGGTTAAAGAATAAATAAATACAAAATTGTTAGTAGGATGTTATATTAGAGAGGTTGAGGACCGTTCGTGAAAAACTGAAAATTACCCAAGGTAATAGTATGGTTGAAGGTTACGCCGGCGGTGACCATTGCCTAGTAAACGCAGAAATCCTGTTTGCTAAACCCAACGTAATAATAAATTACAAACCATTGTTTGGCAAGTGACAGCTCAACTATGAACAAAATTTTAACATGGTTATTTGCTAATAGAATTCTTCACTCAAATGTACATTTATATACCCATCCCTTCAGTGGAGGTATTGTTCTAAAAAGTATGATGCGTGGAAACTACACCTTGAGCCTAAGTGCGATAGTTACGTGGTAAAAGTGTAGACAATGCACGAGACATGAACTGCAATGAAATTTAAGCGTCAAATCTAGGCGTGCCTAAACCCACTTTTTAAAACAAAGAATAGAAGATTATAGAAATACATACATACATATATATATATCTATTTTCTTTCCTACACAAGACTCAATGCTCTATTAGAGAAATGCATGCAAAATAAGTATATCTAAATTGCTCATCTGCAAATGATAGTTTCATTTTTCATTAGGATTATCATTTTTAATTTGTCTCTCTGTTTTTTATTCTTCCTCTCGGGTTTTTGGCCAACTATAGAACAAAGGGTAGAGATTAGAGCTAATGATTCCGAAGATTTTTCTTGAAGACGGTAAACGGAATGAAAAGATTTGGGTTTAAAGCTAAGCCTCCACTTGGAAAGAAACCGTTTACAAATTCAACAGTCCACATTAATTTTAGCTGCATATTCATAACTACTGCTAATTATTAATTTTGTTGCCAATATTTTTAATTGAACCCAGTACTTATATATCGTTTATATATTTGATAAATTGGTCATATCGAGCCCAAATGGATTAAGTTCATAACCCAACAAAAATTAAAGGAAAAAAAAAAAAGTGGGAAGGAAAGAAAGAAAGAAACAACAGTCAAAGAATTAAACCTTGGAAAACTGCAATTTTTTTCTGTATTCTCACAAACAAATCAAACTAGCAAGCTAAATGTACACCCTCTGCACTAGAGAAGGAAAGGAACCCAAAGAACTATATGACCAAGAAATAACAAAAATGGCTGCTGCAAATATAAATTACAGTTTCTTTTAAATGATGATATTTACAGTAATCCAATTTGAATTCGCAAAACAAGAACACGACTTATAACTCAAAAATAATTATCTAACCTCGTGTTTCAAGTATTTAGATCTCGCGAAACATGGCCTTGCCATCTGCATTTCAAGCCCAAGAAATGGATGATCAGTGCACACCAAAATAAAGTCAGACTTACTTTTAAGTTACTTTCTATGATACATTGTATAATTCTTAGAGTTGCTACTTTTACTAACAAAACTTACTTCAAAGAAAAAGTAAGCCTTAATTGACTTTTCTAGAAAAGTAATTTCTAAAGCACAACAAAACAGGCTCACGAACCTTGAGAGCAAGAACCTTGCAAGTGGGCTCATATTGGCATTTGAATTAAGCTCCTTAGTTTGCTGTTTTTTCTTGCTATCTGTTTCTACATTTGTTGCCGGTGTTTCAGTCTTGCCCTTGGTGAAGACGCGCGATGCAAGTTCCTGCAGTTCCTTCAACGACGTTTCATTTGAACTGCATATATCAAAATCAAACTTCAATATCAACCACACCTTAAATTATTAGTCAGCATAATCCACACATTTCGTGGTTTCCACACTAATCAATCTCACCAGTTGGTTTTTAGCATAATAGAAGTTCACCCAGTCATGACCCAAGTGCATGCAACAAGCCATGTTTGGGAAACCCCACAACGGACAAAGGAAAATAAAAGATATGAAATGAAAAGTAAACCTCGCGAGTCGCTGAAGCAACCCAGTGACAAGCAGTTCAGAGGACCCTGGCTTGGAAAGTTCCATATCCATTAAAGCATTCGCCACTGTATGGAAAACTGACCCTCTTGAATCATCGGCAATAGCCTGCCAAAGAAAGCTAGAACATTAAAACCAAGTTGAGGAATCATAACTTTAAAAGTTAAATTAATCTTGGCTGACAAAGGAGAATTCTAACAAGCAAAGGAATCATTTTGTCAACATCAAATAGTAAGGTTGCCAAATTGTTAAGGTAGTTTGGGTGTCAAACTTTATACACCCATTACTACTATCTTCCCAATGAACTTAGTCCTCATTTATTCTTTTCCTTACCCGGTTGTCGTATTGCCCTCACAAACACAGAGTAAGACGGATTGTTGTGTGAAAACATATACGGATGAGAAGTGGTTTGGGGAAATGTGGTTTATAAACAAACTAGTAGCCAAATGCATGCGCAATATATTCCTATAGAATCCATTTTACAAGTCAGCTATTTCATGCCGCCAAGGCCTGCTCTAAATTTATAGCTATTATTATCCTCATAAAGAAGAATGGTTAACTCACATTGATTCAGTTCTTGGTCTAAGATTGGCATTAAATCTTATCCTAATTCATCAGGTATTGCAATTCGTTCAGTTCAAATCAATATTCAGCGAAGGCGTTCTTTTAACTTTCTTCTTCCCTACAAATTACACATCCTAATATCTTACTACCAGTTGAAATCATACATTGAGCAGCATCTAGCATCAACGTAGAGTTTTTTTGACAAAACTTTACAAGAAGCGATACTTTTTCTTTTTATTTTATTTTAAAGAAATAATGTGTGACTGGAAAGAAAGGTATGTCACGGAGAAACTGAAAGTAATGCTTTTTGTAGAATATGTGGTTGAAACGGTAAGAAAATGAGATAAGCATTGCCAAACTAGCTTTCGGGAAGGTCTATCACTGAGCAATAATGTCGACATTTACCTCCTTAAGTGATGGGATAAGAAGCAGCGATAATGGAGCTGACGAAGATGATGCTGCAGTTCTTGCACTGTCTTCATCATCACTCGATTGGCGTGATCCATGAAAAGCTTTTTGCGCATCAAAATAATCCCGAGAATGTCTGGTTTGAGGTTCCATGTTTCACAACAGGGTAAAAACATTTATAATTTATATGGTCAGATGTTCATCTTTTCCAAAAGGAATTTTGTTGCAGCACATCAAACACGAGGTGTAGTGTGCGCATAAGAATTACCTTGACGATTCAGAGCTTGTTGATGACTGTACCATTCTTTTGCTTTCTTGTACATCCTTATTGACCTTGCTCAACACAGATCTTTCTTTTCCTTTTCTTGCTCCTGCTTGAATTGCAGCTTTCGCCTAAATAAAATAGGATCCATGAGCAATTTATTCAAATATTAATTTAATATATATTGGTTAATTAATAAATGGATTCCAAGAAACTGTGCAAAATAGAAGTCTTTTACCGCATAAATAATACTATTAAGGAAACATAAATTTCCAAAAGGCTAAAGGAAGTATGGCAACCTCTGCAAGGTTGATAGAACTGTCTTCAGCAGATGCATTAGAACTCCTTTCTTGAATTCCCAGTCGAGACTTTGGAGTTCGGGGAGATTCTGAATCATCATGCTGCCCACGGTAAACAACTGTGCCACTAATGGAAGCATCTTCAACAGAGGTAAAAGTGCTGGTAGACTGAAATGCCAATAGAGGCCTCATTTTTATATCAGCAAAACAAGGAGACAATTAAGTATTTCTTCGTAAGTTCATCCAGAGTAGACATACCACAGAACTTTGGTTACTGAATTGAGTGGACGTCTGAACTCTTGGAGATCGTACAACTACAGTTCCTGTCCCGCTTACTTCTTCCTGTCGATTGGGACGACGAAATATAAAGACTTCTACATATAGCGTCATTGAAATACTCCCTCCATCCCAATTATTGGTGACATTGCCTTTTTTGTTTTTCCCAATTATATAGACTTGTTTCTATATTAGTTCGTATTTATTTTGTACCCTTATTTATTTGCACACCCTTTTTTAAATTCACTTGGTATTTCCAATAATTTTTTGAAGTCATTAAATAAGGGCAAATAAGGAAATTTATTTAGATGCTTTACTTTTCCAGTAACATTCTTCATCCGTGTGTTAAAAGCCAAGCAAGCCAATATAATTGCGACTACTGAAGTTCATGTATTATACTTTACGGAGTTCATGCCATGAAACCAATCTCAATCTTTGCCACTCTCATCTTGTTTCAGATTTCGATTTTCAGAACTCCGACATGACAAAGCATTGATAGTATCATGAGACATTATAATGTTTCCAAGGGCAGATTCTCATACTGGATTTAAATAATTCTAAAAATATCCAGCTCGCGAATGTTCAGAAAACTAGCCTACATAAAAAGTATGCATCAATGATGTAAAATATAGAAAGGGGTAGCAGTTACATACTTCTTCACTATAGTTTTCGTGCTTCATTTCACTGTTAGCATCCTTTCTCATGGCAATGGTTCCAGAAGAAGACCATTGATTATCACTCTCCGAATTTCTTTTAGAGGTTAGTTGATTTACGAGGGCCTCTGATTTCCTATCTCTAATCTGAGGTGGTCTTACAACATTTCGTGAGGTTCGTGTGCCACTTGATCCACCAATACTGAAGTCCCATCCAGCACTTCTCAGACCCGTCTGACTACTGTTGGTCAGTACCAGTCAGTAAACTTACTCCATCATTCATTAGGAAACATAATGTATCAACAGATTCAACTAACCTGATTCGAACGGTATTATCTTCAACCCCAGAATCTCTTGTCACCTTCACAGTACCAGAAGCCTCGCCCAAAGGTGATGGACCATTTCTAGGACTGTCTTCGTCTATTTTGACCTTTGGACGCTCTCTGAAATAAAAGAAATGCAATTGTGACATCACATAATTGCAATATTCATTCTTATCGTTGTAAACAACTAATAAGCAACAAGGGATAAACCTGATCCTCTCCAAAAGCCTTGGACTCTTCCTTGCATTTCTGATAAAACGATGCCTAAGAAGTTCCTTAGCACTTGGCCTCTAAAATTAGCAAAACACAACATGACATCAAATGATGAACAAAAACATAAAAGAAAAGGAGAAAAGGGAAAAAAAATTAAGATTAATTGATTTGAGGGAAAAAAAAAAGGGACAAACTGAGTTACTGTGAATAAGTCTGTCCCCAGCATAAACAACCTTCAGCTTTTATTTAGATCACATGATTAGACTTTTAAGCTTTAATGGTTCGACGACTGATTCCAGCAGTCAAACATTGCTCCATAAACAAGATAGACATATGATGAGAAATGTATGAGTTTTTAGCTTTGGACTATGGAACTCCTTTGCAAAACTAGTTCTTTTCAAGCTGATACTTTTATGTTAGTCGATTTCCATACATAAACATCAATAACGTAGATTTCCATCCATAAACTTCAACAACGTAATCACAGAAAATAAGAAAAATGAAGCACCACACAGATCACACGTAGAACTCCACGCAAAAAAAGGGTGAGGAAGAGTTAATGAACCTACCTCTGCAGGATTCTTCTTCAAACACAATGATACAAATTCTTTCAAAGGACGAGAAAAGTGCTCATCTAGCTGCATGACAAAAGATTAAACCAACTCATTAAATGAGAGATGACAGGATTAGCCCGCACAGCATAACTCAGTTAAATCTACACCTGTGGTGGATTTTCTCGTGGTATAATAAAGAGAACTCTCATGGGATGGAGGTCTGCAAGTGGAGGTTCCCCTTTTGCCATCTCAATTGCTGTTATTCCCAGAGACCAAATGTCGGCCTGTCTCAGTCCGAGGATTAAACAGGGACGAGGAGCAAAAAGATAACATATTCAGAAATATTATTGTGAAGAAAGGGAAGCTGGAATAAAACATGGGGACAGAAAAGCAAGATGTTGCACCTTCTCATTGTATCCTTCAGAGTTCTGAATCACTTCTGGAGCCATCCAGAATGGTGTTCCTACAAATGTCTGTACATTTTAATTGCATTAGCCTGATGTCTGGTGATTCCTTAGAGAACAATAAATAGGGAAAACCAGAAACAAGAAAATCAATGCATTTTAGCCACATTAGAGGAGGACACCAATGTCATAGCCCCGAAAAACATTGAACAAAAATAATAAGATTTCATAAGATTTCAAAAAATGGCTACTGAATATATGTCAACACACCCGGATATTCATATGCCTTGTTTACTTAGAACCAGAGTCTACAAGCCTAAGAAGAGAGTCGAAAAGGTTCAGAAGTTCTACGTGCTTATTTCATGAGGTAAAATTTAGAAACCAATACCTTTCTTCTTGAAATTGTCCTTGTTAATTGAGCAGAAACACCAAAATCTGCAACCTGTTTCAGTGGAGAACTATAAAATTGTAAAACTTAATCCGTAAGGGTTCTCCAATACAGGGCAAGGAAATATAAGCTTTGTAAATTTCTTCAGGCAGGAAATTTATACCTTAACGTCGCCGTTCTCTGTTAACAGAATATTAGCCGCTGCCAAAACATAATATAACGATTACCATTTCTGACAAATTTAAAGGAAGAAGAAAGAAAATTGCTTATTAACAAAATTAGAGGAAGAGGACGAAGGATATGCTAATAAATAAATGCAAGACCAGCAAGAAAATGATATCTTCCTTCATGAAAACTGACTAAGGAGCATTTGATACATTAAAGGATATCTCCAGTGGCGTACTTCAATAATTCAAAAACGAGATATGCAAATAATATAGATCTACAAAATGTGGCCATGTATGTCCCTGTACAAAAATTTGATTAGACCTGCTTCTTCTTTTTTTTTTTTTTTTTTGGCTTTTAAACCACTAATTGATGGCGCCTTGTATCTTACCTTTTATATCTCGATGTATTTTCCCTTCACTGTGAAGATATTCAATTGCATGGAGCAAATCTCGCAGGATGCAAGATATAGAGACTTCATCCAGTGGCTGGTTTGGTTGAATCTGCAAGAGAAAAATAAGTGTTAAGTATCCCAATGTATGTCCTATAGCAGCATTTATTCCAGAATGTTTTCTTTTACCCTTGACTTACAATCTGCAAGAGAAAAATAAGCATAAGTATCCCAATGTATGTCCTGTAGCAGCATTTATTCCAGTGTTTTCTTTTATCATTGACTTACAATTAACTCTGGAACAGACAATTCTCCCTTTGAGGAAATGTATGTTTCATAAACATGGAATTCACACAATTAAAGGAGATAAAACAATACAACCCACTTAGGTATATATGAAATAACTAGAGAAAGTATGTCTAATTAAAATGTCTGACTACATCACCAGATTCTAGATATCAGTAGGAGGATTTACCCACTGTATCCCCTTTTATATACTAATACGGATGGATAGTACAGTTTATGGACATGAACGATTGTCAATAGAAGCCTTGCAAAGCAAGCACGAATAAGCCTCCAAGGAAGATATGTGCAAGCTGTATTCCATACTTGACCTCTACTTGTAGACAGTTTCAATACTGAATGAAATAAAAAAAATTCGGAAATAACTTGCAGTCTGTAAACTACCTACCAGATCAGCAACAGAACCACCCGCCATGTATTCCATTATTATCCATAGCTTAGTCTGGTGAAGAATAGAAGCATAATACTCGGTAATATAAGACGATCGGCATTGAGAAAGAACTGCAATTTCCTGTAGAAAAAGAGAAGTAAACACATAGCAAATTGTACTTATTATAAATTCAACCCAAAAATTATGTACAGAAATGTCAAAGATACCTTTTGGATATCATCAATTTCATCCTCTCTGCAGAAGAAAAATGAGATGAAAATTTAGAATACTTACAGTGGGAAGTCAACATGCAACAGTTTTAAAAAATCAAGTCTCTACCAAGTACTTTTTTTTTTTTAGTAAGAAATCGAAAGTTTTATTATTACAGAGAGAATTACAAAAAACAACAAGAAAGTGGATAAGATATCCACCAAAAATTGACCCAAAAGTGAAAACTAAAAACAACCGAACATTGAGACCTAGGTGCTACTCGACACTAGAGTACAAAGAGAACTATAGGGGTCTAAACGAAACAAGAAATGTTCTATATCACAAAATATCCGGGCTGATCTAGCCCAAAGTCCTGAAAAAAATAAAATGCTGTCCCAAATGTCGTCTAAAGGTCTATTCAAATTGTTGAAAATTCTCTTATTCTCTACCAAGTACTTGTTTGGTCAAACTATTTTGAAAATGAGACTATTTTTTGAAAGAACATGGTTGAGATTGTTGAAAAGTGTCCAAAGCTATGGGTCCCTCAGATTAAGGTTATAATGGAGTTTTTAAGGAAAAAAGGATTATGTAAGGAGTGCTTACAAAGCTCTAAGGTAAGTCTATTATGGGACACAAATGCAATGTATTTGCTTGCTTGTGTGGACAAAAATAAGATAAAGAAGAATGAAACTGTTCCTTTCTTACCAAGCATATGCATAAAAAATTGTCTCAGACAATAAAGTCACCAAATCAGATTAAAGAAAACAGCATCTCATATTTTAAAGAAAGCATGGTCAAAGTTTATATACTCACGACTCTTCTAAATCGATGACCTTTATAGCAACTTCCTTGTTTAGCTCCTTATCAAACCTACAATAGGAGATGGCAGAAATATGTAGTTAATCAAGAAATAAACATTTGCACTCCAGAAAAGTATATTACAAAGGAAGTGACTAAGTTGCACAAAAAACACGTTGAATTTGTTCACGACCGCCACTGAGTGCATGTTTGGTAAACATTTAGGGTATGTATGATAGGGATTATATAAAAAACGATTTTTCAAAATATAAAATGGTGGTGGAGAAATAATATAAAATGGTTGTCTAATATAATAGGTTGAAATGGTGGTAGAGAAAATGATTTTAACGAATAGGTTGTATCAAACAAGCACTTATAACTTGCTTAGAATTTAATTTTTAAATTCGTACATTAACTTTTATCAACAAGTCATAGGATCCACAACTAGTACTCTGCCATCCACCACTCGTTTCTATCACATTATAATTTTAATACTTTAAAATTTTATCCAAAAAAGCTATTAACCTAGCAATGGTCCTTTCATATCATAGAAAGGGTTCAGTTATTTGATTATGATTTTAACCATCTCCAGTCCAACATATTTTTTTATCTACACATGCTATATATGATCCACGACTACTAACTATTTAATATCCACACTTTCCACTGGACCTACGACTTAGACTTTGTTTGGCACTCATTATTCAAAAATTGTTTTTTCTCCAGCATCAATTTCAACCACTATTTCATTGATATCACAACTTTTCATATTTTTTAACAGTTATATTTTACTTTTCAACCACACATTCAAAATCATTTTCTAAAAAATCTCTACCAAACACTCTTACAATCACTTTAATTTAATCACTTATAAAACTAGCACTTAACATCCCTATGGCTCCAAGTGAAGATCAGCTGCCAATTCACAAATCTCACATTGGAAGAATATGCAACTGGCACACAGCAGAAGCAGCGTAGATTGAAAGTCTCTAAGGGTATGTTTGATAGAGGTTATACAAAAAAATGATTTTTGGATACATGATCTAGAAGTAAAGAAATGGTTTTAAAAAATATTTCAAAAAAAAAAAAAACATTAGCAAGTGGTAGGAAATGATGGTAGAGAAAAATGATTTTTTGAAAAAGTTGTATGAAACGAGCTCGAATTTCACTGTTCTAAATACCTATTAATTTGGTCAAAATATCCTATTATTTTCTGATCGAGCTTTTTTAAAATCAAGTTCCCAAAGCAATAATTAGGTTGCCATGGACTTCTCTCTGGGCAATGCATAGATGAAAGCATTAAACACTAAGCAAAAGCAGTACCACCAAACACACTTCAGAGATTAATGCAGCAGAGGGAATGAAAGACAAGTTGTTTATAATCCCCTCATTCTACAAATACGAAAAAAAATTCAGTAGTTTAGCCTTCAACCACGTTTCAAGATTTACGAAGAATAGAATGCAATTCTAACATGATTCTAGAAACTGAATGTAAAAAGTGCTTATCAATAGGCTATACAAGAATCCACACACCATAAGGATTTTATAAATTTATTTTCTTCACCTCAAGTCATCCAGAAACTAAATGTAAAAAGTGCTTATCAGGGCACAATTATATTATAATTTAGCCTCCATTTGGAAAATTCATAAATAGCCTGAAATAGGAGTGATAAGAACAAAATTATTAGGAAATGTTATTGTAATATTCTATTATGCTCAATTTATTTCCTTAGTTCACTTTCCTAAGTTAGTGTAGGTCAGATCCCACTATGGGAGGATCATGAATTATTAGCCTTAGAGAAGTAACTGATCCATGCATATGGCTCATATTCTGCAGACTATTCTGTGATAATATATGCACACTGAAAACAATTCAATCATATTCCTCTCTTCTTTCTCTTTCTTTCTTTCTTTCTACATGGTACCAAAGCAAGCTTTCGTGGTGTGATTGATTATTTTCATATCATCCCTACAAAAACGATCCCAAACAAGAAACCAAATATCATCAGAAAAGTCTCTTTCCAAGCTCTCAAACACCAGCAGCACTAATATTTGGCATGCATCCATCAAACCCATACATTGAGTTTCACCACAAATCATAAGGCATCTGAAATCTACCCAACTTGCTAGAATTCAAACAAAATACTATTTACGGAATTTACATCACTAAATAATGAGCAAAAAGAGGTGGACTGGATATAAAAAAGTGGAGTTCAAAAAGTCGTGTATCATATCTGAAGTTTTTAAACACTAAGATTTAGCTTCTTGTTGCAGCTGAAACTATCTGGTGATTACTGATTACGACCATGAATCCATGATTATCCAAATAATTAAGTAAATCTGAAAAGTTCATGCAAAAACAATACAAAATTATAAAACCAATGAAACTAAGTGAAAAATAAATAAATAAATAAATTCACATTTTAAATTCTATAAACACAGTGATTTCTCGTGATTTCTCATCCCAAGCCTCAAATGTGCAGGAGAAATCAGAAACCAGCAACTAATTATGAGCAGAATCTCATACATTGTTGAACTGCAGGGTGACCAGGTATGCTTCCCAAAGTCTTTACCATCACATGAATCACAAGCAATGCCATCTAACATACTAATTAACTACAACTTCAGAGTTGATTGTATAGGTTGACATTTCAATCCTTAGTGTTCAGTATAGTAAAAGCTTGTTGGAAGTGTTTATAAACAGTTTTATTCATGAACAGATAGAAATGCGGAGATGTTGATAAAAAGTGATTTGATAGTGTTTATACACTCCCAAAACCTATGGCAAGTATACAATAAAACTGAACCTGGGCTGAACAGGAAGAGGTTAAAAGATTGAGTTCCATTTATAATACTTATACTTGAGCTTATCACTTAGGTTGAAGCTGGCATTGGGTGTATCACTTCTTGAACATGCATGTCTGCAGCTCAGCTCAATCTTAATGATGCAATGATTAACTCAATTCACACATACTCATTTGCTACACATTTTACAGGATCATCACTCAAATTGTTGCTCTGTGTTTTCATCTTATAATTGAAGTACCTATCCAGCGCAACAAAAGAAAACTCTAATCTGATTAAAATTCGGATGTTGTGACAGCACATTTACCAAGACACGTCAATTTGGAAGAATAAACTATAATACACTTCAAAAAGAAACTCAAGCAATTTTAGAAACTCAAGCAACAAGTGTTGTTTTCCCTCAACGCAATATATGAAACTACATATGCATATGCTCCGAAATGAGATTGCAGACCTCAAATTGTGATGTTAAAAACGATAAAAAATCAGTTTGAAAAGCAATCATTTACGATTGACAGGTATATTGTAATCCCAAGCACATTAACCGATTATTAAGTATACATTATCTTATTACATCTGGCTGCTTGTTCTCCATTATCCAGGCTACAATAGACATAGAACAATGGAATTATTAAGAATTTTGGCATTACTAAGAATTTTGGCTTTTTTTATACAAATTTGAAAACTATTATATCGACGTGGTTTATCATACTCAGGGGCGTAATAGCATTAAACTATGCAACATTACAGAAGAGAATAATTAATCAATTAATAGTATGTAATGAAACTATGAAGTATCCAGTGCATCGTCAAATGACAGAATTTCGAACTTACCCCTTATAAACATCACCAAAAGACCCTCTTCCAATGAGCTCCAAATTACTAAATCTGGATCCGGTTACCTCCAGTAGGGTTGCCGCATCAGCCATTATATATATTTCTTCAGTAAAAAGTAATTTGTCCTGCTCCCACTCAATAAACCACTCTAATTCTAGAAAATCGCAGAAATCATCACATGGGCTTGCTTAATTTAACTCTTTTGCTTGTCTTGAAGACTACCCAAAATCTGATAACCATTCAAAACTACTAATTTTAATAAGAATGGAATAGAACAGGACATGAGATCCAACATATAATTGAAAATATTAGAAACTACAGTACAAAAACTAATGTGGGAAAGGAAATGGGAACAATATATGATGGCAAATACTCGTTAGGTGAAGTGGAGAATACAAGAGTGACAGCCCAACAAATTTCATGGGATGTTTCACATAATTCAAAGTTTTTACCCCAAAAATATATATTAATATAAAAATTTAAAAAAAGGACAAAAAAGAAAAGAGAGATTGCGAAACAGAGACGTCAAACAGTGACTCGGATGTACGGAATAAAATTCCCCAATTAGAAATGGAATTAAAAGATGTAAAATCCAACCTTGCGCAAATGCGGAATCGAGAGGTGAATTCGAGATTTACAGCAGTGAAGACAGAATTTACGGACCAATCATGAAATTGAAATTGAAAATGAAACTAGCGATTCCTTTGGGGTATGTGTGCTTGAGATATATATCTACACATATATGTATACATGCATGCAATCTTCTTCCTCTGCTCTCCAGAATTTGGGTTCTGCAGAGTAAAGAGATCAAGAACAGAACAGGAGTGATGATTTGAGTGAGATATGGCCATATGCCAAATCAATTGTATATCGGGCAAAATAATTTGACGTCGAACCGGGTAAATTCAATTAAACCGGGTCCTTGGGGAAACCCGGTTGATGTGGCAATTTTTCATTTTTATTCCCTTTTATTCTTAAAATCAAAGTACTAATTTCGAATAGTTCAAAAAATATATATTAATTCAAAAAAAAAATATATATATATATATATACACACACAGTAGCAGACCATTGTAGCGATGGTTCCGGCTGAATGGTGATAGAGATTTTGAAGAGTCGTTGCACGAGAATGGAGAAGAAGAGAAGAAAAGAAAAGACAAAAACGAAGATGAAATGACCAACAATGAGACGAACATGTTCTTTTGTTTGACAAAAAAAAACTTCCCTTTAATCGGGATTAATTTCAAAAGTATATAATGTGTTACAAAATATTTTTATTGGAAACAAATCTTTCTTTTCCTATCATGAGCTCCATAATTGGGGGATAGGTATTTCGTGGCAAATTTCAATTATTTTTCATAAATGAGTTCCTTTTTCCAATGGAACCAAAAAAAAAAACTTCTTTATTTTTTTCCCGACCTTTTTAACCGAATTTTTTGTCACTATTATCATCATACTGTGCTAATTAAAAGGTTTAAAAATGTCATAAAAGACATAAGGATATAGATGTAACAATCAATAAAGATTATGGAAAATTAATGTAATTTAGCATGCATTCGAGTAGATTTTTATTTTATTAAAGATTTAATTTTTCTTTAGATTGAGTAGTAGCAATTGGTGAGAACTAAAATGTGTAGTTCTCCCATTCAAATAAAATAAAATAAAATAAAATGTGTAGTTCAAATTGAAGTTTGATTCTAACTAAGTAATAAAAATTAATATTTAAAGGAGTTTATCATGATAATATATATTGTAGTTCTCCCATTCAAATAAAATAAAATAAAATAAAATGTGTAGTTCAAATTGAAGTTTGATTCTAACTAAGTAATAAAAATTAATATTTAAGGGGGGGGGGGGGGGGGGGGAGTTTATCATGATAATATATATTGTTGTCTATATGATAACATATTTCAAAGTTTTATTTTATTTGTATATATCAAAGAGGGGGAAATTTTTTCAAGCAATTCGATTATTTGAAATGTCATGTAATTATTAAGAAAAATGAACGTTTTATTTATGGGACAAATATGAATGAATATCAAAAGTCAAGCTTTAGGATATACATTATTGAGATTATACAGAAAAATAAATTTGGACATATAATTGAGAAATAAAAGATATATAAAAAATATAAACTATTTGAATCAACATAATGATAAGTCGAAAATCATAATAGGTAGAAATGATTCTAAATTGTTAAAAAGTCTTGTATATTTGTATTTTCTTTTTAGTTTTTAAATTATAAGGCGAAGAGGAGTATAGGGGAGGGAAATCAAATTCTAGACTTAGGGGATGAGAGATGAATCTGAATGCAACTAGATCACGTGGGTATTGTTCAAAAATCTAGTATTCGTTTGTAATTGTCACTTATTTTATTTAATATTATAATATTATCTTTCTGTTTAAAAATCCCTCACTTGTCAATAAAATGTAAAATATAAAATAAAGAAATAAAAACTAAAATGCAAAAAAGGAAACGATAAATTCTCATTGCAACGATGTAAATGGTAAGTGGTGTTGCGTCAATTTCACTTTTCCCAATTCAATTTACCAAACATTGTAATAATTCACCTTGCGGTACATTCAAACTCAATTGGGCCACGATATTTGTGGCAAGGGTGCTAACAAGATGGGCCTATCAGTTTGGTCGAGAATGGGCTTTGTTGCTCTTTACATGCCGGCCATCTTCTCGTCACGTTTCAAACTTCGAAGATTTTGTAAAGGAAATTATGGCTGGAGTTTCAACGAGAGATAAATTAAGAGTGTGTTTAATTGGATGGAAAATTTTAATAAAAAAAAAAAATTGGTTGGGGAGAATTTTTCACACAAATTTTCTCACCATCCCTTATGAAAAAATATTTTTCTAAAAGATCGAAAAATGTATATAAAGTGATTGTATCATAAAAAATTAAATTCTTTTTCATCTTGCAATCAAATATCATAAGTAGAAAAATATTTTCCCGAAAATATATGAATCAAACACATTCATTAGTGCATTGTATCACCTATTTATACATATATATACATGATAAGGGCTATACATGATGTGAGTTAATATTATGCAAAATAAATCTACTAATTTACATTTTAAAGATGATACAAAAGATAAAAATACGAGTCTGAGAATATTTTGATATATTCAATATTTTAGGTCAACAAAACAGATTGCTTATTTATAAATTGATTTTTTTTAGTTGTGAGTCCGCTTATTCTTGTTTTCGTTCGTTTCAGGGATAGAACAAACTCTTGTAAAGTGTTCGTATATTTTCGAATTCGACATTTTATTTTATTTTATTTTTTCAGATTTTCAAATAGTAGCTCTTAGTACATGTTTGTCATTCCTTGAATATTGATTCTTTATTTATTTCTTCAAAAAAACGGCAGCTCGATTCTTGAATGTTATTGAACAAGCTGTACCTAATCCTTCCAATTGTTGTTGCATAGAACTTCAAATTGATAACTCTCTATCTGTACATTTCATAATCTATTACAAAGTGATATATATATATATATATATATATATATCGTTCCCTATCAACGTGTGGGTAGGGTGACATATCCATAAAAACCTATTTGTACATAATCAAAGTTTGATCCTATATAAATATGCCCTTATCAAATTTTTATTTTGTACAAATAAACTCTTATGGGCATATTACCCTACTCACACGTGGGTAGAGAATAGGAGAACATTACCGATATCTATATATAAAATTACAAGGGGATTATAGGGGATGGAAACGAACCCTTCACCACGGATGTATGAAGCATACTTAAATATCACCAGATTACATGGGTCTTGACTTATCTAAGTGTACTAAGAATATATACAAAGTTTAATAAGAGTTGTAATAAAACTAAAAAAAAAAACTAAAACACTATATTCTTTCGTAGTCTAGATTCATTATTATTGTTATTATTTTTTTGGGGTAACAAAATTGATGCTAGAGTTTTTTCCTTTTCTATTTTGCACTAGAAACCAGAAAAATGCACCACCACAAAACTGATTTTAATTCATTGATGTTAATATGTTAACATAGATATTGGCGAAATTCCTCAATAAAGAGTTTTAATGATGGTTTATTTTGTAAAACAAAAGATCTACGGTATGGAGTCATGTCGTTTTTTTCACCTTAATCCTCGATGTGTACTCATGGATTCAATGGTAGGAAAAGAATAGGACACTATACTGTAGTGGATCAAAATACGCAACTAGTAAAAAACTGAAAATTTACCATTACAAATTCTAATCTCAACAGAGACACGGCATCGTAAAAGATTTGTAGTGTATATCATACTTTTGCATCACGTACAGAAAAGAGAATAGGCGATGGTTATTTTGGGTCATATGTGACGGTTATGAGGGCGTCACCTATGAAGAAGTCGTTAGAAGTCCACGGTAAAGGCGACCGTTTGACCATCGCATATGGTCAAAGAATAGGTGATGGTTGCCAAAAAAACCGTAGCCTAAAATCAAGAATAAGCGACGGTTCTTCTTAACACATGTACAAGGAAATAAAATTTTAAAAATAAATTACAATATAAACGAGATAAATAATTGATTTAATCAAGTAAAATAATAATACTATGGGAGAAAAATATACCTCGAACACTAGACTAGAAGTGTGTTGATTCAAGGTATGATTGTAAACGTAATAATATGGAGACTTTATCCTATCCCCACGTTTAAAAGGTTAAGTTGACAAAAGAGGCATTTGAATACAAAGAGCTTTAAATAGAAGCAACATGTATCACACGTGTAAAATTTGATAAATTCTTACTATATATATTATTCTATTTCTATCATAACAATATCAATTCATGAAATTTTAATAAATTTAAAACATAACTGTAATGTAAAGTATTCTATATATAACATGCAAGGTATTTGTTTTAGAGTACAATTACATTATACACTAATTCAGAATGCATTCGTGAATCATGTATAGTAAAGAAATCCTTCAAAGATGTGACGGGCTAAGCAAATTATCTTTCAAAATTCAAAGTACAAAATTTCAAACTAATCACACGTTAATAGGTACTCTGGTTTGCACTTAAAAGTGCATATATGCTTGTCAAAACTATTTTTATAAAAAAAATTAAATGTCCTTTTTTTATATCCATCTTTAACTACGGATAAAATTTCTTTATAACCATCATAATATTTTAACTATATATTCTTTTAGAAAATTACATTTCTCATGAAAACATAGCTTTATTAAACAAACTCTCGAAAAGTTAAGCCTACACCAAAATTTTCTGGTGTATACGTACAAGCAAACTAATTTTTTTGTAGTTAAAATTAATTTGTACACGGGGTTAATTTTTTGAATCAACTATTTATTTAAGAACTCTTCTTTTTTCATTACTATTTATACTTTTATGAAAAAAGAAAAATAAATATTTCTAATTAAATTTTAGAATAAGGATGTTTACTAGTTGTGACGACTAGATCAACATTGATATGGTTATCGAGCTCTAACTACTAATTTCGTATTTATCTATTAGCTTTTTATAATACTAGTATAAAATCAATCAATATTAAAATGTCACGTAACTATTAATTTATGAAGACTCAGAAAATAAATATTTTAGATTAATTTGACGTTGTCCCAAACAATTTTTATAAATATCCTCCTGCAATTCTCTGGTCAAGAGCACACCAAATTAAAGTAGTATTAAACATTAATCACCCGGACTTTACTTAATCAGAATATTAAAAAGAAATTATTCACTCCCTGAAAGATTATACTTTAGACATGTATAATATGAGGCTTGATCAGGGAAGAAAAATTATTTGTGTGGGCTAGTGGCCTGCCCCCTCATCAGGTGACAGTTATATATTATTCATCTGATATAATATAGATACAAAAAAAAATTTTTAAAAATAATTTTTTGGTCAATGACATAGCGCCACCAGAAGGTGTCATGTGGCGTGGATTGGGTACCCACGTGCGTATCCGAACAAAACCATGTATAATCTAATTTGTGTTATAAAAGTATAGAAACAATAGAGAGAATTTAGAGAGAATGAATTCTAAGGAATTCTCAGGAATGAATTTCATTAATAATCAAGCTCTATTTATGTGAAACTTTCGAATAAGACAATCGTAATTACATAATTTCATCAAGGGTATAATAGTCATTCACATATAATAATTACATCTTTTACCAAATTATTCATCCACCAAATTATTCCTCCATCAAATTATTCCTCATAATTCATAACCACCACATTATTCTCAATTATTCATAACACCTAATAATTATTCTTCAATTATTATTCATAACACTCTTGAATGACTATTAATACAAATGTCTTCCTGACTGCTTGGAGAAAAACCCACGGGAAAAAACTTCCAAACCGATTGCGTGATAGCTTGGAGTGGTTATATAACGCTTCATCAAAACATTGCTCCCCGATGTCTATCAATGATATGAGTATTCACGCGTCGCTCGTTAAAACCTCACAAGAAAACCCAGGGGAAAAAACTTGATCGAAGGAAAAGAGTACAAATTCCCGCTTGATTTCATATCTTGAGAACCGATATATTTACTGTAAATGATTTCAATATCATCATTGTTTAGATCTAAAGCATTAGCTCCATTATAACTTGATCCAATAGATACACTGTATCAATTTCTCCTATCGTTCTCAATATACCATGAATATGCCTCGTTAAGACCTTATTAGGAAAAACCCAGTGGGAAAAACCCTAATGAAGGAAAAAGAGTACATTATTCATGTGAATACGCTTTCAAGTTGCCTCATTAAAAACCTTGCTAGAAACCCAATGGGATAAAACCTCACTAAGGAAAAAGAGTGCAACGCTATTTTATACAAGTATGTCTAAGCATTTCAAAATCTTTCATACATTTGTATGAGTATCATATACATTGATTTTATACTCTTCTGCTCATTTAGAGTGCATCAATTTTCACACAACTACAAAACATTCACCATGAACACATGTCTCCAAACACACAATTTAAAGCATATAAATTCATCGTAAAAACATGTAAATATATAAGTAAACCTTCATAACTAATTAACACTTTAAAATATATCATTTAACATTTAATACTCACTTAATAGGTTATTTCATTCCCAGGGGCTTAGCTCACCCTTTAGGGTGCTCATAAACACGTTTAGCTCACCCGATCCTTTAATTTCCTTTCTGCACTACACACACGATCGGTAATTTAACTTTCATGAGCATGCAACATATAATGACCACCATGCTTATCTTTAAACTTGAGCAATAGTCATCATCATCTCATCATCTCATAAGTTAAGGATTTCACATTCACCATTTATCATCTTCAATATATCTCAATATTTTCATTATCATTGATCATATGTAGCGCTACATTTTCATATCGTGTCGACACTTTTCAATTTCATTTCTTTCCCCATATCGACATAACTTATCGAGATATCTCATTATCAATCCTCTTGTAGGATTACACAATATAGTTATGTCTATATACCCTTCAAGAGCATATGCCTCCGTTATTAAGACCATCTTTTATAATTTGCTTTGATATATATGTTTGGGGAAATATCAACGCTTCTCAAGCGCTAACTTATCAAAGCATCGTAGTCGATATATGTGATTGTTCATAGCCTTTCATGCATCTTTGAACTTCAAGTTCAGATTTCAATTTCGAGGATATAACATGATGCATTTATTTTCAACCTTTAATACTCCTCATCTTGAGAAAATTTAGAACAAAGAAACTCATACAGCTTGGTATGATTTTAATCATATATGTTCTCATCATTCAAATTTTTAATATGGGAATTTAGACCGCTTGCATTCTATTCTCGATATCGCAATTTATTTGAGGACTTTAAATAATTTGCCATATAATATCCCACTTGTATGCGCATACTCAATCCTTCAGTGATTTATTCAAGTATTGGGATATACATTTACTAGCTTTATCATTAAATCTGGAAATCATGCTCATCTAGTGAGCAAATATTTCAGAATTTCAAATTACGAATCATATACACATGTGACTATCTAGTGGATCCATATCATAATATCTAGTAGTCCACATGGAGGATGAGTGGGCCCATATTTCTCATCCTTTATTCCGTATATATTTGGGATTTATTTCCAATATTGGCTAGTAATGCTTTCATCATTTATCGAGAACAATCATTGAAGAATTCCTTTAATTCTTCACTTGAAATATTGATTTCAATAATTATTTAAACCTGGATGGTCATCCGGTTTTGCAAACGAGTATTATTGAACTTCTAGTTCAAGAAATTCTTATATCGATTTCACTAGTATCAGATAGTGCTCAACATGATTTATCATAGAAACAATTCACCGACATATTCCATCATCTTTGGTGACATTATTGTCTACTATCGTTTCAAACACACTGAGCTACACTCATACGCATCACATCCGGCTATTATTTAATTCCCAAATCGTAACTCTTACGCTTCATATTATTTATTTAAAATCTGAGTCTTATTTCATACGCTCGTATTATTCTATAAATAAATCATCAAAATTATTGCAAAATTCATCCTAACAAGGGTCTATACATTATAATGGATCATATGCTCTCAAATCTTGAAAATACTATCCATCACTACCGATCAAAATCCTAAAAAGGATTTATCGATGTATTTGGAAAGATTAAGGATGCTAATGAATAAGGGTATCCCACAAGATATCCGATGCTTGATTGAAGCAAAGGTTCGATTATCCTGGTGAGGTTTCAATTCCTTCTAAATACATGCCTGGTATGGGTAAAAGTAGTTTTTCAAAGAAACTGAGAGCAAAAAGATTAGGAGGATGCTACAAGTGTGCTCGGTGGACATGTAACACTCGATGTAAATCAGGGGTACTTGTTCCGTAAATCGAGAAGATAAAATAGCATTCATTAAGGATGGATTGAGTAAGGAGCCTTTGGATGATATTCAACAGGCTCTTGAGACACATCCTAGTGGACACGCATTACAAGGTGAGCTAATGGCCTTATGGGCCAAATTCAAAGATCAACAAACGCGATGCAGTCTTGAAAAACTTACTTTAGAAGATCCTGCTTTGTAAATTTAGTAGAAAATTTTAGTATAATAATTTTCTCATATTAATATAAGGAAGCTCGATGTAATAACGAAGATCAATGTTTTTCTTGTAATTGTAAATATTGTTTTTCGATTTTAAGATATATATATATATGTATATATATATTATTTTTTAATCACCGATGATATATGTCATTTTCACTTAAAAAAATTTTCTCAGATTTTTTTCTCTTTCATATTTGTCAAAAAGTAAATAGTGTACTCAATTATTGGTTTGAAAATTTTTCTTTAAATAGAGGGATTCATATATCTCTCATGTTCATACATTAAAAGTATAGTGTAAAAAGAGAGATAGGAGTAGAGATGGATATGTAGATTTTAGAATCATCTCATACAAGTCAGCTTTTACCTCGCCATATTAAAACCGTATGTATTCTTGGTGGATCTAAACTGGTAGGGCATATCCAATATGTGGATATGGCAAACCGACTTGTAAAAGAGTTAGGGAGACAAGAAATCAATATACTATACGGAGGAACCAACAACAAACTTTTAGCTAGACTTATAATGACCGCACAATCATGGGGAATAAGAGTTTGAGTGTAATACCTTTCCATCTAGTTGGATCTAATACTCAATTAGAGCCGCTTCTACCATGGGTCCAAAGCAGGTTGGTGCTACAAGCGCAATCCATCCACAATCGCATGATGTATATGATGAATAATAGTGATACTTTCATTGTCCTTCCAGCGCTACAACACACCGGAGGAAATATTCAATATAGTCTCGCTGGGCACAAAGGAATTTTCATGTCAAACCAATAGGTTTGTTGAATATTAATAATTTCTTTGATGGCTTACTAGCGTTTCTAGATCGTGTGTAAATAATAAGTTTATCTCTCATTCAATGAGAAAAATACTTATTTCGCTAGTAATGCTGATGAACTACTCATCAAATTTCATGCATATGTTCAAGAATCTGTGGAAGCCCAGTCCGCTTTGGCCACAGCATCATCGGGTGTCAGCGAAAAAGAAATTGGATCCTTTAAATATTTCATTATGAATCCTAATGTTGATGGTGGCAGAAGAGTTACTGAGTATTTATACTCGAGACGCATCCCTCATTTATGGATTCAAGATGTATATTCTTTTGCATTTCTATATTTTCAGTGTTTAATGCCATCTTTTGATATTCTCAATATGTTCCACTTCTACTGCTTTGTACTTCTTCTGGAGTAATAATAATAATATCATATTGGTTTTATTCAAATACAGATATCTAGTGATTTTGCTTCTTCAAGAGCATTTTATTCTCATATTAATACAATCTCATATCATCGATAAGATTACTTTATATAATCTCTCCATGCGATATATTTTCTTTGATTTATCAACATGAGATTTATTGAGCATTTTACTTTCATCTATTTATCCAATGGTAACTTCAAGTACCACTTGCTCAATTTTCTCCATTAATATTCGGTATATATGGAGAAGTAATTTTATTCTCATCGTCTACTTCTTCGAGAGTAGGATTAGAATATTTGATCAACTACTTCTTCTGGAGTAGGATTCGTTATAACCAATCGTGTAGTATAACCCACCACATTGAAAATATGCACACTAATCGTGTGGTATTACCCACCACATTGGAAATATACTCAAACTATAAAGTGCATAAATTTAAATTGTAGAAATTAAATTTCCTCCAATAGGTGGTCGAACCTACCTTTATGGGAATTATTGCAATAAATATAAATTTACTAATTTAAATAGCAAGAATTAAATTGCATAATATTTAACTACTTCTTCAGAGTAGGATCTGCTAGTAGAAGGTATTACCCATCACTTAGCATATAAAGTGCGTAAATATATAAAACCTTTCGCTTAGTGACGGTTTGAACCCATCATCAAGTAGGAGGTATTGCAGAATTAAATTGCAAGTAAATAAAGTCATGTAGAATTAAATATTGAATCGCTTTACGAGAGCAAATTTGTTCTTCTAGAACAAATACTCATTACTTCTACAAGGCACACTTATCCTTCTGAATAAGTACATTATGTAATTGAACTCTTCGAGAGTTACATTAATATTTCGATCTATTAACTCAAATGGACTTCAGTCATAATTAATGGATTTAGAATTTCTTCTGAATATTCTATCCATTTTTGTTTATTGTCGCCAAAATTAGGTCGGTCCTTCATTTTACAGTCATAGGGTAAAATTGTCTATTCCAATCCGCAATGGTTAAATTATCAAACATATTCTATCAATATTATACGATTGGAAAATCGTCTCTTTCACTTCCATTTATAAATATCAAAATATTTAATGACTATTTTGTAATATTTCAAAAGTTGGTGTACTAATTTGTAAATTTTGAAAGTTTGATAATAATATATTTCAAAACGAGTTATTACCCTATTAATGTTGGTGTCAAATCGAAACTCTCGTTAAATCGAGTATAATGGAGTCGAGAAAATTTGATTTTGATAATGTATGCTCCTTATATCTCGAGAAAACGAATATTATAGTTTAATATATTATTATATTATAAAGTAACATAATATATATACCTTTTCCTTTTTCTTAGGGAGAAGCAAATTTACATGCACGTATTTCTCCATTTGCTAATTCTTGAATTGCCCATAACTCTTTGTCTGCATAAATGTTTTCATGAGTGATTGGGAAGATAGAGAGAGTGAGACGTGAGAAAGTGGGAAAAAGATAAGAGAGAAAAGAAAGATAAGTATTGATTGGAGATGGATTAGGTTATTTATAATAATTCGGTTTACGATACGTAAGATCATCTATAAGATCTGTTGTAGAAGATACTCCCTTCATATTACTCAAATGATTTACAGAGACTACGATAACGTGTTATAAAAGATGTAAACAATGTAGAGAATTTAGAGAATGAATTAAGGAATTCTCGTGAATGAATTTCATTAATAATCAAACCCTATTTATGTGAAAACTTCGAATTCAAGACAATCGTAATTACATAATTTCATCAAGGGTATAATAGTCATTCACATATAATAATTACATCTTTTACCAAATTATTCATCCACCAAATTATTCCTCCATCAAATTATTCCTCATAATTCATAACCACCACATTATTCTCAATTATTCATAACACCTAATAATTATTCTTCAATTATTATTCATAACAATTTGGACATTTACATGGTTTTGTCGAGTGCACTGTAAATCTCGTTGGTAAAGGAAGAATATTAACTTAAGACTAAAGTCGTTTTCTCGATGAGATTCCCGTTGTCGTCTTCAATATTTTTGTTTTGAATAATGTTTGCATTCATGTTACGGCATCATAGACTAGGATAGTGTTTTACTTTATTATTAACTGCTAATATTTATGTACTGAAAATGTTATTCAAGATGCCACACATGTCATCAACACTCCAGTTGTTCAATTGGACCTTTTTTTAAAATTTTATTTTTTAAAAGAATTAGAATATAATGATATGATATGATATAATATGATGAACTCTATACGGTGCTTCAAAAAAATCGAGATTTCTTCATACTAAGATCAAATTTAAGTACAAAAATATATGTTAAAAAGTAATTTTTGTGCCGTGTCAAGCTAAGAAACTTCATTATTTATAAAACAGAATATTTTTTCTGGGCAGATGTCATGTCTCCTCGAACCTAAAACAAAGAATGTGAGGATTTTTGTCAAAAAAAAAAAAAAAAAGGAATTGTGCAACGTCACCTTGAGACATTTGAGGCCTATTACTGAATTATTTTATTGACTTATAATATAAAAGTTGACTGAATTAATTACTTTCCTTATTATTTGCATTAAATACCGGGTTGAGCTAAATTATAATTAATCGATATAAGGTCGCACTAATTATGTTACTTGTTACATTTATTTTTATTTATTTAATTAATTAATTATGTTTAGTATGACAATATTCCTCTTCCATCTAATTTTAGACTTTTTCTTTTTAATAAATAATAATAAACAACTTCCCTTTTTTCTTTTTTTTTTTTGGCAAGTGAGTAGAAGAAAAGGGCGCGTGAAAAAGAAGTACTACAACGCATCCCGCAATTCATGCGATCTTTTGTTTGTTAGAAACGATGCACCGACTTACAGGTACGTCACGTGGGCACGTGACTTCTTAATCTCATTATTCTCAACTTTAATTGCCGGGTTTAACATTAATTAATAATAATCATAAAAATACTAATAATAATCATCAGTCAGATTAACTTGAACGGCATGATTTAGTTTTACATTTCCCTACTTGATTTGATGATTATACCATCCCCATGTTGGGGGATGATGATTATAAATAAAAGATAGCCCATGTTGGGTTGGAAAATTTTCAACCTTTTTTATTTATTGTTTCTTTATCTTAAATCAATCACATTCACATATTTCATGAGACTTATGTGTATTATACAAATCTCTACCATTTAACTCCATTTATTCTCTATCTCTTTTCATATAAAAATCTATAAAAAATAATAACAAATTCAATCATATTACCCTTATAATATAACTAATATTAATGTCACACCATAATTGTTATTCATTGTAAATTTCTTGTCTATCGTCTCACAAATTCCTTTGAACTATTTTTTGACAAAATAAAAGTTTATCAGCAGTACAGAGTTGCACTGGAATTGTTAGTTCTTTGCTCAAATTTTAATAAACAGTATTGAGATGTTGAAATATGGACACGAGTTACATAAAGCTTGGGAATATCTAGTTAGTGTGGTTACTAAAGTTGGACTACAAGTAAAAAATGGCCATTGAAGATCAAAACTTACATTATCAGTCGCTCGAATTTCAAATGGCGATCATAGTGGTCACTTGATTAACTTAAGGATCCAACACGGGGTTTGGCTTAATTACATACCTATCTATACCAATATAGGCATATAAACATACTACGCTGGGCTTCAAGTTAAGGACTAGTCAAGTGAGCATTGTAAAAACCTAAACCATCTATAACTCTTGTCATAGTCAATTGAAATTGGAGCATTAAAAGACGATTTTAAATACAGTATTTTTAAACTATGGTTACAGTCGCCTTAGCTGTTGCATAAATGGCTTGTATAAAGTCTTGTATATGCAACTATCATTATAGACACTTGGTTTATTTTATTTTTCTTGTTTTTCACACAAATGTTTGTACACAAGGACATCCTCTTTGAAATTCCAGTTCGCATGGTCTCCTCTCCTCCTGCGGTTGCCCTTTTCCCCATGGATCCATCTATGTTTTTCCTTCAATTGAGTCCAAACAAAAATTGTACGACCATATTTGAGTAGGAATAATGGAACTTTTCCCTATAAAGTTGAGGAGTTATGTATGGACAAAAATTCACACGCCTTTTTGCCTGTTTGAAAATAACTTGTCCCGAAATCATTTTGGCTTACACTTATTTGAACTCTACATTCTATTACAATAAATGAATAAATGACGATACCGATTTTACTACATATATAAACAAATATATAAATAGATTTACGAATAACTTATTTTCTAAAATGAGACAATTCTATTTTTTTCAGCCACCTTCCATCAATCAACTTTAATATTCAGAGTTACCCTACTTTACATCTTTTGTGCGTCAATCTCTATAATATCGAGTGTAGATCTACTGTCCAAGTAAGAGCAAACCTTGAGATATCTTGGACATTTGACGAAACTCGATTCTTGGAGTCCTTTCTTTTATATGTTCATTTTTAGGGCCTCTTTTTATATATAAAAATAAATTTCTATTAGGGTACTTAAGCAGCAGGTCAATTTCCCTTAAAGGGCTACCTACGATTCCCCTAACGTGTATCTTTAGCTTTCTTCCAATTACATGAAGATGATCCCCCACCCGCCGGTATGTGTGGTATCTCACCCTCCAGTGGGGGGTGGGCAAATAACCCGCAAACTGACGACCGAGTGCTTGGGTTGGTTTCGGGTTGCCCAAAAAAAAAAAAAAATTTTTTTTTTTGCTAGTAACTGAACCGATCCAACTCGACCCGGGTCGGGTTAGGTCAGTTTCGAGCCTGCAAAATTGAACCGCCGTTCAATTTCGGTTTGCATTTTTTGAAACCAATTGAAATCGGGTCGGTTTCGGGTTGAACCAAAACCCGACTGATCCGATGCCCACTCCTACCCTCCAGTCATGTCATCCCCTCCTTTATCGTGGTTGAATTAATAATGCGAATCTTTCCTAGGAGTTAGTGTGTGTTAGGGTGTCAATTTTTATAGATTTTGATGTGAAATAAAACAAAGAATGAGTTGAGTTGAATAATGGAGATTTATACAGTATATGTAGGTCCTACGAGATATGTGAACGTGATTGATTTGATCAAAATTAAAAATAAATTAAAATACGCAAAAATTTATTAAAATTTATAATCTAACACCCGCTAACCCGACGGACATGAGAAAATTTTGAATCCAAATTGTGAAGGGAGATACAAAAATTAGAAGCACGAGCCAACCAACCCAACGACACTACGACAGTGACAACATTCGACTAAACACACGCACGGACTTACCGAGCACACTCACGCTCACATGCACAGGGACTGGTGTACTTTTTCTTTTTTTGTGTCCAATTTAATCAGGTTAGGTAATCTGACAAGTGAAGGAGGTTAAAATTAAAGAGAAAGATAAAGTGGTAAAGTCATCGATCGAGAGAGAGAGAGAGAGCGAGAGCGAGAGATTTATACATAGTCAGTCACACAAGAAAACGAAACAAAGACAGAAAAATAAAGTCTCTTCACTCAATTCTCTTCAACACAAGAGAATCACTTCAAAAAGAAAAAAACAAAAAAGAAAAAACCTTGAGAGAGAAGCAATGGTGGGCTCAGGTTCAGCAGACAGAAGCAAAGAAGCTGTTGGTATGATGGCCCTTCACGAGGCCCTGAGAACCGTTTGTTTTAACTCAGACTGGACTTACTCTGTCTTCTGGACCATTCGTCCTCGCCCGTATCTCTCTCCCTCTCTCTCTCTCTCTTCTCATTTTATTGAATTTTTTTGCTCTTAATTGGGTTCCATTTTTTCTTAATTGGGTAATTGGGTTCCATTTTTTTTAGATCTTTTGACTTATTGGGCTGTTTGCATTTCTTGAAGGAGAGTGAGAGGTGGAAATGGCTGCAAAGTTGGAGATGACAATGGTAGCTTGTAAGTCTATGGTATGAATAATAATTCCAATTATTTCTTGATAATTCGGTAAAATAACTAATTCTTGTATTTTCTTGCTTTTTTTTTGGCAGGATGTTGATGTGGGAAGATGGGTTTTGTAGAGGCAGATCAGTTACAGCAGATGAAATGGATGGAGAAGACCCTGTCAGAAGAGCCTTCAGCAAAATGTCTATTCAGCTCTATAATTATGGAGAAGGGTGGGTACTTGGTAGGTCCTTTTGGTTTTTACCCCACCCCCACAATAACTCACTTTGGGGTCGTCCTAAAGTACTTATTCTCGTCTATCTGTTAATACTGATTAATTATGTCATCTATCGCGATGTCGTCTCTACGGAGTAGGTGCTTGCTGACTTTTATTGGCTTGAAGTACTGAGTTCTGTATAATCCATCCACAAACTCGATCTTGAATTTTGATTTGATTGAGCGGAAAAAACTAGCACTCGTAGATTCTGATTAGACGTGCCATTGTACTAGCACTTGTAGATTCTGATTAGATGTGCCATTGTAGTATTGGTTAGTACTGGATTGCCCGTATACTAATGCGACATGGATATTATAGTACTAATCAATCAATGATGAGATGTCACGTAGCTATTGATTTTTAACGCTAATTATGAATAACAACATTGAAAGAGTGTATATATGATTGCAGATTGATGGGGAAAGTTGCTTCGGATAAGTGCCATAAATGGGTTTTTAAAGAGCCAACTGAAACTGAACCAAATGGCTCCAACTACTGGCAGAGTTCATTTGATGCAGTATGTATTATTTTTCTAATTATTGTCATCATCATCATCATATTATATCACCATCTTTTTCATAATTATTCATTTGAGGTTATGCAGAAAACGTAATAGATTTTTTTACCTAATTTTGAAAGTGCTAGTTAGTAGTTAATGCATGAGACAATTATTGGTATGTGATAGAACTAATTGCTAATAAATGATCCATTAATTCACTAATTGCAGCTTCCAACCGAGTGGACTGAGCAATTTGAGTCTGGAATTCAGGTCAGAATCAATTGTTCACAACTGTTCTTTTTATTGCTCTATGCTTTTCTTGTTTGTGTTGGATATTACTTGACAGTATAGGCTCATTCTCCCGCTCGCAAGATATCCTATCTTCTTCCACTTATGAACTTCAAGAATCTTACCGAAGCAAACATGATAGTACTTTTGCAGTAAATTTGACTGTAAGGTGTTGATGACAATAAAGCAATTAGATGGGAAAATTCAGTATTCGATAGTTGATTTTATTTTTTTATTTTTTTATTTTTTTTTGTTACAAATTTTGAAAAGCACTTAGAATTTTCTTTTCTTGGACTTGAGTTTGCCAGACTATAGCTGTTATTCAAGCAGGACATGGCTTATTGCAACTTGGTTCTTGCAAGATTGTGAGTGTTATAGTTTATGAATATTATTTTCTCTTCTCCTCTTAACATATATAACTCCTTTTTTCTTTTATCCTTTTTTTTTTCACCAATCATTTTTAGATACCTGAAGATCTCCACTTTGTGCTGAGAATGAGGCATACTTTTGAGTCCTTAGGGCACCAATCTGGATTTTACCTATCCCAATTATTTTCTTCCACTCGCAATTCTTCCCCGTCGTCCACCATCCCTCTGATGCAACCAATCATGCCCAATCGCCCGCCTTACAACAATTTAGGGCCAATGCCAATGCCTCCAATAGTCTCATCACTCACATCACCAAACTTTCTCCCACGCTCATCCGACATGAACGGAGATCAAGAAAATGATATCAAATGGCCTAATGGATTGACTTTCTTCAATGCACTTGTTGGACAAGGAGATGAAGCGAAGCTTTTGCATAACAATGGTAATGCGAATCTCAATGAGTTCTTGAGCTTGGATAATCGTCCTAAAATGGATAACAACTTTGAAGGAAGCTTTACTTTGCCAGCAAGAATGCCTACTTCATCTTCTTCGGGTTCACTTGATCATCATGGGCAAAACCGCGGGGAGTATAGGCATGAAGGTGGGATGTACAACGATGTTATGGAAACCTTCTTGGAGTGAGTACTTTAGGAGGCTTATATATTTGGGACTTGGAAGGTTGAAGAATGGAAAGTTGTAATTAGGAAAAAGAATGTCCTCTCTGTGACACTTTGTTCAATTAAGTGTTTTCTACAATTATATGTTTCTTTGTGTTCTTTGCAAATTAAGAAAAATGGTTGTTTTTTGAGTTGGTAGCAAGCTAGCTATTTAGGAGGATGGTTAGCTTACACAATCTCGATCTACTGCAGGCATGTACAACATAAAATATGTTTTAGTCAATTTGGTTTATGTAAATTTGTTTCTGTCACATGGTAGAAATTGATTGACAGTTGAAAATATTATATTGCTCATTTTGGGCAACGTATCGACTTTGTGACCTAACAACTGAGAAGTTGGGTTTTCTTTCACAAACTAAACTAGATATCAAGAGTGGTTGTGGACTTAAAATATAATTGGCCACTACACCCGACAACAAGGATGAATGTGATGTTTATTTGTTGCATATCTAACATGACTTACTTCATGATCATCGAAGTATTTAGAGGCTTAACTTATTATACCATTGTCCCTACCTCCAAAAGAAAAATAATCTACAAATCATGTCGCCATGTGTGCTTCTTGTGGGCCCACATAAATTTATCTTTCACATTCAAATGGGTGGCAAAAAGGGGTCTTTGGGGAGTTTAGCCCACCCTAAAAACGGGCATTAAGATGTAACTTTTTGATTTATTAATGATGGATTCATCCTACACTTGATCATGCCTGACTATATAAAGGAACATAAAATATTTAATGTCTATGTAGGCACAGCTTATTGTGTATATAGGATACATATCACTTTGATATTATGAAGAGATATTTACATTATATCAAATTGATCATATTTAATATCGAGATGACATGCATCCTATAAACACAATAATTGAATAATGACATGGTTTTTAGATCAGCGAATTAAAATGGAAAATGTTGACTCTCATTTCCTAAAATCGTATGATGATAAGGTTAAAGTGGAGCCTCTACCATCTTTCCTGCTAGAACGGCTAGTATTGCAGCAATTTGAGGCGTGAAAATACAGACAAGGAAATGTCCCTATCAATGGATTCTTCTCTTTCACCAATCTTCTTGATCTAGCTAATTTGGTTGAAGTTGAGGAATTTGAATTTTGCATCTTCAGCTGATTAGCACGATAAATGGCTTTTCCAATCTAGATTTGACAGAGAAATCTTTGTTTTTGTTTTTTCAATTTTGTTTTTAGTGGCATCGTATATTGATTTGACGCTCTGGTTCGATGCACCAACCGTCTCAAAATTTAACAATTTCTTTCAAAACTATTTGTATAGACATATTTGTACAAAAAGTTAAAAATGAAAAGCTTAAATGCATTATGCATCCTCAAATTATTTTCATTGCTTTAAACTAAGAACTCAAATTCTTTATATAGATATTGATAACGGTTGCACCTTTTACTAAAGGTTGCAACTTGCAACCATCCACAAATGTTTTTGCAATTTATTAGATAAGGAAATCAAGACGTGAGTTGGATTTATCGTCTAATTTCGTATCTCTTTAACTGTCTCGTCCAATAAAAAGGGCTCACATCATCGAATTTACTGTACTTTGTTGATACACCTATCTATATTATTTTGAACTTTCACCAGTTGAAACCAAACAACGCCACAAAAAACGATTAATACAATCGACTCCAAATTTATCCGAACAGCATAGTTTTGTTGTTGATCAAATTAAGATTGCTAACAATCAAATGAAAAGCCATTCATGTTGATGTCTCTATGGCATGACACTTTTTACATGTAGAAACAAATGCCCTCAAAATCTTGATCCCAAACCATGATTTCCCATGATCATCATTACCATTCTTTTTACCATCCTTTTCCCTTTTTCTTGATTTCTTCATCTCTTTGCCTTCACCTTTCACTGATCTTGGTCTTGATCTCGATCCTTGGTGCATCAAAACAGGACTTGGCCCAATTAACGGCCCAATCAACTGCCATCTTTGAACTGAAGTGTTGTATTTATACTGAGGGTTAAAATTAGGTAGTTTTTTCCTCTCAGATGCCTCAGTACTTGTGCTTGTTCTAGCACTGCTGCAGTTACTGCTCCTGCTATTCGTGCTATTACTGCGGGACGACATTAATGAATCCTTGCTGCTCGTCCGGCTAGTAGACCGTGAGAACGAATAACTTGTGATTGGGGTTGATTGTCATTAAGTGGAAAAACATGGGGCAAAAGTTTGCCATTGAAGAAAAGATGATCAGCTGGTGAGTTTGGAGAGCCTGGCGTTGTCACACTCCCGAACTCGAACTCCTCCGTGCTGGATTCTTGGATCGCGACAATTGGAAATGAGAATTTCTCGCTCGACCAGTTATTTCGTTTTCGATTTTCCATGATGTTTGTGATGGAATGTAACAATGTTTGTGGTTAGGATTGAGGGTTTGATCATTTATATGAAGTTATAAAGTGAAATTGGTGGCATTAATAAAAAAGAACCCCTTGTTGGGCATTTTGATTAAGCTTTGGTGGTCTACATGATGTTTTTAGTTTATAGTATAGCTTTGCCAACTCCATTGTTGGGTTAAATATTGTAGTGAAAGTTAATGATTCATGGAGCGTGAGCATTGTGTTGAACATGTTTGTATATGTATCAAATATGTAGCAAAAATATTTGTAGTATATACTTCAGAAATATCGAAGATTCAGCGTTTCAAACTAAAACACGTAATCTCGTGTTTAACTGAACTTGCGTAAATACAGTGTTTTTATGTATTTTGTATCTCGCTTGTATTTATCACGTGCTATAAATTTTGTGATCATCCGCTTTTTATTTTTGCCATTTAATTGATAATTCACATATGTAGATATCTATCCTCACTATCAAAGGCAAATATACAAGGAGAGTACTTATCGAACACATCTTGTACATCTCAAAGTAATGATGGGTTCAACGTTGCTTTCCTTGTCTTAGGAAGCAAAGGCAGATTTAGAGCATCTTTAAGCAAATGAGACTCAGATTAATTTGATCAAAACTTTCTTTTGAGCCCCAAAACATGGCGACAACAGAGGTACTTGATATAATTCAGTGTCCCCCACAAGGGCATCTATGTAGGACCTTTGGAGCCATTTTTATCTAGTATTGCCTTTTGGGACCAATATGGCAACTTTCTTGCTCTTTTCTGGCATGTCATTTATAAGCCCTTTTTTATATTGATTGTTATCGACTGCAAAATCTGGTCATATGATGTGGCCAACAAGATTTCCAGCTCATCTCCTTCCAACTACACGTTTTTGTTCAATGCATCACCCGTTAGAAGTAGAAGTGGTGTGAGCAATGGAGTAGTTTTGTTCCTGCGGCCGTAGGCACTTTGACGGTCAAATCCCTGCTGAAATGATTTCAAAGTTTAAGACAGATACTCTCACTGTCTCATTTTCATATGCTTGGTTTGACTTTCACAAGAATTAAGAAATTAGAATTAATATTATTGGAAAAATAAATTTTAATTATATTTTTTCATATATATCCTTATATTAAATGATCACAATATACTTTTATTAATAATAATATCAATTAAATAAAGGTATGATTGGAAAAATGAAAAAGTTAAATAGATAGAAATAAAAAATAGTTTATGTTTTGGGACGGATAAAAAAGTAAAACAAACCTATCAAAATGAGACGGATGGAATATTAAATAAAGAGACAAGTGGCCAAATAGGATTTTTAGTGCACTTACCTTTGTGACAAAAAGTTTCACCTCTATACACACAGTGGAAGTGGACCAAGATAGGTTGAAATGGGTTGGCCCAACAAGCGCAATTTGAATTAATGCAATCCAATCCAAATAATATTACTAGCATATATGGGTAGAAAGGAAGGGATTCTATATGCCACATACAAGCCGCGTAATTTAGGGGCGTAATAATTTTAATTTTTACAGTGTTAAATATTTATTATTAATTAGCATATATCTCATCACTACTTCACTGGTGACAATACCACTTAAACTGATTTTGTTCACCTCCCACATGGGGAGGTGCCCACGTCACGTGGCGCCCTCCCAAAGCGCTATATCATTAATTTTTTTTAAAAAAATTATATATGTATATATATATATATATATATATATTTAATATCTACGTTAAGTCATATGAATAATACATAACTGTTCCTCTAATAATAGGGTGCCTGATAAACCCTGTGATTTTTTTCCTCCATTATAGGCAATATAAGTTATCCACAGTGGATAGGAGAACATGACTCCCACTTAAACTTTACGATCGCATAAAAGTCCGATTTCCGTATCATCATATTTATAAGGAAGTGAAAATGTACATATACAATAAACATAAAAAGGTTCTATAAGATAAGAGAATTTTTAATGTTGGAGCAAAAAAACTTTTAATTTGGAAAAAAATATTAATTTGGATTTTTCCGCCTATTCCACCATAGGTGAATAATGTTGGGATGGAACAAATCATTTTCTCACTATATTTTTTCCTTATCTTTTTCTCTCAAGCTCTAATATTTATTATTTTTAGAATATCACTACGCTAATGCATAGAAAAGATTTTAGTACTCCTGATATATTACATAGAAAAAATTTTAGTATTGACTAGTCGACAATCATCATTAAAGGGTTACTATATTTACGATTCCCCTATGTGTAAAAAGTCAATATTTAATAGACATAAATATTGTGTAAGTTTTTTTTTTTTTTTAACGTATAAATATTGTGTACTTGATACATTATTAAGGGTGATTATGTTTGGAAAAATTTATGACAAAATACTGACATCATTTATGCGAATGAAGCGTATTAAATACTTGTCAACCAGATATTATTTGTTTTTATTTTTATTTTTTCCCGTAAAATCCGTGTAGACCGGGAGAATAATGGTGGTGGGCTGGTGGTGACACGTCATGAATCGTTCACTGCCACGTGTGCGTATAGAAGCTGTCATCTCTCTCCATTTTCGACACACACGCTTTCCCCGCACCCCCAACCATCCATCTCTATCCATTTCCCATTCTAATCTGATCGCAGCATTTGATTGATTCTCAATTACTCTGCTGCTATTTCATTGGGCATTGTAAATATATCGTTCTAGTATTCGAATCGTTTTCGCACTTGATTTTTCCAATATGACTGGTAAGAAGGAAATCCTCCACAAGATGAAGGTACCTGTTCTTCCCACACACACGCACTTGATTACGTGTTTAGAGAATGATAGTTCTATATAACGTGAGGATTAATGATTAATCGCATTGCTTGAATTATGTCCGGATCAATAATTTTGTATACTTTCAGTTCTATTAATGGATTAATTAATTGTGAAATATGATGTGTTTTAACGAGTTAGTAAACACCGTGATGATTGCCTTCGTTGTTTTCCGTAGAGGATCTGGTTTGAGCAATTCATGCTATGATGGTATGATTTATTGATTTATGTCATTATGTGCAATTGTGTAGATACAGAGTTTTGGGAAGTATTAATCTTATATTTGTAAATGAAATAAACTATTCTAATAGAAAGGATTAAACTAACTAGTATATAGCTTTTTGCGGTGGGATATAATCATAGGAGAGAAGCTTCAATAAGGCGGCAGTGGGTTGAAAAAAGGAGCCATTCATGAGCCCTTTAGGTTTCTGTTCAGGGTGTGGGTGGAGGGACACCAAGGGTGTGTTTGATAGAGACTATAGATTAAAATAGTTGTAACTATATTGTTGAAAGTGAAGGGAAGTAGTTTCAGAAAATAAAATGATTGTCACCATCAAATGAGTGGTTGAAAATGAAAGTTGAACAAATGATTTTAGTTTTAAGTTGTAGTAAACATAGTGTTAATCAAGCAATATTTTTGTAAATTCTAGCTTATATGACGTTTTATTCTTCTCATTCTCCTTCAAGTGGATCGTAAGAATGTCTTCTGTTCTATGAGTATGAATTGAGAATGTGTGTCATGCCCCGTAAAAATTTAGGCTGCTTTCTTGCGTTTTCCATATGCTACTTGCAAGAAATGATTGCCTCAGAAGCCAGGATGCATGAGCTCAGCTAGGCGAATGATTAACGTAGGAAGGCTTACTGTCTGCCTAGGCCGAAGTTAGCATAGTTATATCAACATTCACCCAATTCTACATATCAGCAATGGCATGTAAAGTTTCTTTTCTTTTATTTAGTTTATTATTATTATTTTTTTGTCTTTTTTTTTGTCTTTGTAATTACTTGGGTTGGGTTGGGGTGTGGGGGAGAGTTGAAAAGGTTGCAATCCATGAAATGTGTGGTCAAGAATGAGTTCTCGGACAACATTTCGGAAGATGGATTCCAAACAAGCGCTTAATGCCAATTACTGATATCTGCTTGGATGGTCTTAACTAGCAGAATCTTGCATGCACATTATCTGGAGTCCATACACAAGTTTTAAGCTTGTCTGTGGGAGGTGTTGCTAGGCTGACCTGTGTATTCTCTTAGTAAAGCTCGTAGAAGAATGCTGCGATAGAGGGAGATTCAGTTCATTGACAAAGTGGCGTATAATATAATGTGATGTGTACTTCATTCCTTGAGCTCTAAAGGTTTTGTAAAATTTTCAGAATCGTCATTAGGTGAATGGATATGGTCAATTCCAGAAACAGAAAATATAATTGTTGGATGTTTCATCAAATGATCTTGATCCGTAAATAATAAGCAGCCGCCAAAAGTGGTATGGGGAAAAAGAGATCAAACTTGTCTGCCTTTTGGTTTACAGTTTTAAATAAGAAACAAGGATGATTGAAGTTGACAGTGTTTTGACCGTGTTATCCTCTTTTGTCACTAATTTCTTTCCCATGGTTGATCGTCAAAGCCTTCTTTGTTATGACGAAATAGACATTTCTTAACTGTTATACTCCTCATGAGATGCATTTGCTTCATGTATTTCATTCAACTCATTCTGTCAATGGTGAGACTTGAGAGTCTATAAGCATTCATGATTTTTCCTGTATCCCATTGTTATTGGATGAGTAGATAAATTATCTGAAAACTTCTGATTGTTCAGATAAGATTGTTCGTGTTTTGCAGGAGAAGGTAGGTCTAGGTCCTCCATCTCCAGGTACTCCCCCTTTCAACGCAGGAAAAGGAAAGAGTAAGATGTCAAAGAAGATCACACATGGATATCACTTGGTTGAGGGAAAATCAGGTCATAGCATGGAAGATTATGTTTTTGCAGAATTTAAAGAAGTTGGCGACAATGAACTTGGTCTCTTTGCAATATTTGATGGTCACGTGAGCCAAGAAGTACCAAATTATTTGAAATCTCATCTGTTTGATAACATCTTGAAAGAGGTAATTTTGATCGATACGTGCTGCTGTTGATTTTGGAGTTGCACTTATGAAATCTTCTGTGCCCCTTAATCCATATATTAAGCACCCGTCATTGCTTTACTCTCTTTGAAAAATAAGATAAAAGATGTAACAAAATAAAAACTTTAAAAAAAATCCTATTGAAGTAAGGATGAAACAGTCATTGGCTTTTGACTTCTCTGTTTATTTGTGGATGAAGACTGCACCAGATGTTTGTGTTTAGTGGACTTTTATTTTGCTAAAATTACTTTTTAAGTTGGGTGGTGGTGGGGACATTTGAAATGTGTGGATGATAACGAGCAGGGATTTGAGATGTGTGGTTATTATTGAAATTTGATTTTGACTTAGCAGAAGTTAATTTTTAATAGAAAAAAGTTAGAACGTACACAGTCTAATTCTGTATTTCTTCATTTCCGGCAATAAGTAGCCTGACTTTTGGACTTCAACGGAGACAGCAATCCGACGAGCGTACCGGATCACCGATACCACAATCTTAGAGAAAGCCAAGGATCTTGGCAAAGGAGGCTCAACAGCTGTAACTGCAATACTGATAAACTGTGAGAAGCTAGTAATTGCTAATGTTGGAGACTCTCGTGCCGTCATTTCCAGGAATGGTGTCGCAAAGCAGTTATCAGTTGACCACGAGCCTGACAGAGAAAGGGAGACTATTGAGAGCAGAGGGGGTTTTGTGACAAAATTTCCAGGTAAATTATATCATAAGAAGGAGAAAAAATTGGAGTCCATTGTGGCTGTGTTGATTTAGTTTCATTTAACTTAATTATCGCTCTACTTTTAGCTTGACAGTGGCAAAAGATTAGTGAAGAAAAAATGGAATAAACATAAGACTGTCTTTGAGGCTATGATGTTTATTGAATGATATGTTGGTGATGTTGACTTGTTACAAAAAGAAATGAAAATGAAAAAAATAAAGAAAAAACGAAAAAGGAAAAGAAGAAGGGGAGGGAAAATGTCCCTGTAGGTTGCCAGGAACTACTTGGGAAAGTTGTCATAGTTCCTATGTCCTTGGTTGAGGTTCTTGTTCTCCAATGCTTATTTGCTCTGGTGTCGATTAATCAGGTGACGTTGCACGTGTTGATGGGCAGTTGGCAGTAGCAAGGGCATTTGGCGATAAAAGCTTGAAAGAGCACCTTAGTTCAGAACCAGACATAACGGTGGAGTTCATTGATGATGAAACTGACTTTGTTATCTTGGCTAGCGATGGCATTTGGAAGGTTAGTACTTCCGGTTTCTTGGGATCTATGGACTTTTTCATCATCTGTATCTAAAAGCTTAATAGATTGGATCAAATGCCTATGTGGTGAGACACAAACATTGGACATTTTGTTGTTCTGGTACCATATCGAACAACTTAATCTAAAAGTTTTAAGTTATAAGATCAGGTCAAATTTCTATCGTTTAATATTGTCTTCGACAACAATATAGCTATTTTTCTAGTTGTATATCCTTTCGGCTCTCTCGTGTATATATAGAGTTTTAGTGATCCAATTTGGTTTATGTGATGCAGGTAATGTCAAATCAGGAGGCAGTGAATTGCATCAAGAACATAAAAGATCCTAAATCAGCAGCCAAGCGTCTTAATGAAGAGGCACTTGCCCGGAAGAGCACCGACGATATATCCTGTATTGTTTTAAGGTTCGGTTGATGCCTCTGTTGACCGCTTCTCTTGGAATTGGACTTATTTAATGGCCTTTAGCTTACGATAAAATTCACGTTACACGTAGGGCTGCTTTTTGATGTATGCACTAGAGTTTTTCTTCCATTTTCTTCAGTATCTTTAGAAAGTAAGGTTCTAAAATTACATGTTGTTAAGATCCTCAAATTCGAGAATGTCTTCAGAGTGTTATTGTGTTGCTTCGAATTTTTGTGCCTACAATGATGTTCATCTTTAAGACCCCACGTTGCCAATGCCTTCAGGCTTCTGCAGACAATTTTTGGGTGTCATTTGTTACTCATCATATTTCAAAGTTAAACGAGTTAAAATATTTTGGTAGATAATTATTTTTACTTTGAAATAGTCTCTAAAGAATTTGCCTAGTGAAGTCTTATTGCATCAGTGATCCGCGGTATGGGCCGTGAAGTCTTATTTTTGTCGACTTCCTGGACCCATCTACCAAATGCAATAATGAATGATCTCTATGAGGCTTATTTTTCAACCCTTAAGCTTATAATTCTCAGTCCTTATTGCTTGCCAGCTAGAAACCTTTGAAGTGAGACAAATTAACCCCTCTTTCTGGTTTGTGTGGCCCCCAAAAGATAACCTACTTGTGGTTACATTGAAGTGTGTGTTTGGCTTGAAAACAAATTTAAGTTTCAACTTTTGTTATGTGGTTTAGTTTATGCAATGCTACACGCGGGTCATATTACTGAATTACAGAATGAATTACTGTAGAGGTCATAGTCGAGCCAAACATGCCAGATATCATTATCATCATGAGAGTTGGAAAATCCCACAAATGCCCTTAGCAGTTGTTGCTGGATTGTTCCATAGGCAGGCATCTTCCAAGTTGAAAGTGATTGAAATGGAATCCCATAATAAAAGTCATGTAATTATAGTTACTTTTGAGATTAAAATAAAAGGAACTTCACTTTCAAAAAAAAAAAAAAGGTACTTTAACAGCATTGCTTTTCTATACATACTGATTTCTAGAGCCACTTGACAATTGAGAAAAAAACACACACACACACACGTTGGGAGAAAGGAGAGAGGCAGAGAGCCATGAAGTTCTTGTTTCAGTGTCCATGTTGCTCATGTTTTTGCTTTGTGAAGCCCAAGAAGGGCAAACCAAAGGAAAAAGAAGCTGCAAAGGGTGATTGAACCGGTATCTCTTCTTGATTCTTATCAAAGCAGGAATTTGCTTTGGTTCTTTGTTTTCTTTTTTTCCTCCCTTCTATTAGCATTACATAAGGTATAAATGAATATGAGCTTTTTCCATTTTCTGTAACTTGTAATGTGGATGTACTAATTAACAATAATTCTCGATTCAAGATTGGTGCCTCTGGATATTGATCTGTTTGTTACTTTGTTTATTGCTTGGAGAGTCTGAGAACGTAATTGATTTAGTCTATTGTCTTATATGATAAGCTCATGTGAGATGTGAAGTTGTGATGACCATCTCTCCCATCAACACCTCACTACTTACATGAATCTGTTCTAAATATTGAAGTTGTTAGTCTATGTGAGCAGGATTGAGTTGTTTTATAAGTTGTTTTGTGGCGATATGAAGGCTACTGTTCTCTCTCTTTCGAACCCAACTTTCGTTGCATCTATTCGAACTTAACTTTCGACTCTCATTTCTATAATGTCCAATTTCTTCATGCACAAATCCATCACTATCCATAGGCACCAACTCCTTGATTTTGCAGTTGTTAGTGTTTATGGCGTAGGGTGTTGGCACTAACAGTGGAGTGGCTGCTATGAGGTTTCTTGAAGCGTATCTATTGCAAGAATCCAGTTTTGTGGTGGTCAGGATAGTAATAGTATTATTATGGTAGTGTTGGTGGTGGTGGTGACTACTTTTTTGGTGGTTTTGGTAGAGATCAGGTTGGGCAATTGGGCATGGCCACTGGGTTGGGTTAACTATAAGCCAAATTATTTGTCAAATCATATCAACCCAACCCAATGCAAACCGATTCGACCTGACTCGACCCAAGTACCCAAACCAACTTTTTCCTCATTGGAAGTTTGGAACAAACTAATCCAACTAGCTCCGGTGGGTTGACTTTTTAAAGAATAATTAGGTAAAAGGGAAGTATATTTTCTAAAGTGCGTAAATTCAATTATTAAAATTTCATTCATGCAAAGACTTGAATTATAGAAAAAAATGAAACAATATATTCTAACCTTGATTAAAATGTTCAGCTAACGTAAAGCTCAAACCAACCCAATTGGGTAGGTTTGATTCCACAAAATGGGTTAATCTGGAAAAATGGGTTTGAGTTGGGTTAAAAAAAAAAAAAAAATCAATTCCTACGTGGAGGGGTAGAATGCATGTTGTAGATATTGTTGATTGTAAGATGAAGTGATGGTGTTTGATGTTGTTTTCCAAGATTGGTGATGGTTGCTTAAAATGTGACAGTTCTAAAGTTGTTTATGGTGATTATTTTTTGAGGGCATTTTACGGTGGCTTGTAGTTGTAAGTTGTAATAGTACTTAACGAGTTGTGTTACAGTTCTATCAAAAAGCAATGTTTGAAGAATCACCATCGACACCACCATTGCGATGCTATATGTATTATTATATATCGAGTACTTGAGCACCGAGGTATCGTCGGCTAGGTCACATGGGCCGGTAGATGTTGTGCAAAAACTGGGACAAGGTAGAGAAGAAAATAAATAAATAAATAAAATCATCTACGACATACAAAATTAATTACGCTAAACATGCGTGCACGTTTTCATTTTCTATTCTCGTATTTCTTTGTTTCTCTTTTCGTAGGTGGATGGAGTAGGTCCATTGGGGAGGGTAGTGAGTTGTTCCTTTCTCATTTGTTTGTATTCTTTATGAATTTTTGCATTTAGCTTCTAATACTTATAAACGATATAGCGATGAAGCAAATCTTTGGTCTCCATTTTAAATTGTAAATGAGTGGCGATTCATATGGACAATTTGTGTGGACCGTGGAGAAATGTATCAATTTTGTTTAGTGTATTAACAATTTCGTATTAACTACTTGTCATATTGTGAGATGCAGAAAGTATTATTTGTGAATAAGTTGAAATATTATGTCTAAATACAATTGTTCTCCAACAGAAATTTGAAATATTTTCAAGGAACAGTTAAAAAGTAATAAAATTTTTTAGAAAATACAAAAGAAGTCAACACAATGAGCTTTTCTTTGCAGCGTCATTGCTTACGTCTTTAATCTACAGTATCTAAATTATGTCTTCCAATAGATCCATGGGAGTAATTTCCCAAAGATCCTTCATCTGACTGATCTTCGTCTTCTTTTGTAGTATTCATAGCTTCTTCGTTATCTTCTTGCTGATTAAATCTACTGGATGATCCTTTGCTGTTTTTTTCTGGAGTTTTTATATTTTTAAGGGCATTTTGTACAGCTTTTTGAACTTGGTATATATATATATATATAACATACGTGGATTCCATGAATTTGATCAAATTTAGTTTGAAATGTGAATGAGCGAAAATGATACATTTTTTTATGTAGAACAAATGGCTGAATGGATCGAAGATAAGTTGGATCGGAAAGGACGAAATCGCACTTTGTAAATTTGGCGTCTGAACTCGATTTTGGGCCGATAATATACCGATTTGGGATAGCGCAATGCCACGAGTCGAACTCATAGATTTGATGTGATGTATGATGGATTTTGGATGTACGAGCACATTTAGGCAGTGAAATCACTGTTTTGCTATTTTTGGAATTGTTTCCGTGTTTCATTTTATTTTCTTTTAATTTTATTTTACGACCGAGTATGCCTAGAGTGATTTAATATGGTTAGGATTAGTTTTCCTGATTGGTTAGGAGTTTAATTAATTTATTAATTAGCTTTTTTATTCTACAAAAATTAGTTTCCTTCTACTATAAAAGAAGGCTCTTGTATTCTTTCCAAATATATATATATATATATATATATATATATATATAAGCATGCTCTTGTAGAATATTTAATTCATCCAGATATTAATAAAGTTTCTTTGAGTTTTCACTTTGTTCTAGGTGGATTCCAAGGTTTTGTTGCTCCCAAGGGTTTTCGCTTGAATCCCTTGCTTCCGTCCACGTCAAGTGGTATCAAAGCCGATTTCTCCGTCTCGTTACCTTTTGATAGCATCCTGATTGCGAGTCCAGTCTGATGGTTGACAGTCCAATACTAAAACTTTGTTTAAAGTTCGAGTATTTGACGTGATCATTGTCTCTTACTATCATGTGATCGCATAGTTCACTTATTGGACTCCATGCTGCTATGCTCCATGGTAATTCTTCTTGTGTGAATGAATTTGATAATAATGGGAAAAAGTATCCTTTGGTAACTGGCCTGTATAAAGTTGACAGTAGACACTCGCCCCGCAAAAACATGATTGAGTGTACAATTAACTAGGGATTTTTATGGGATAGGATTTTTTTTTTTTTTTGAATAAATATGGAGTCCGATTTTGTTAACCCCCTTTAACGGGGGTTAACATAACCTCGTTCAAAGGGGTTAACTAAAATTAATACTCCATTTTAATAGTATTTATTTGTGGACCCACCATTTAGAAAAAGGTGGCCAACTAACCACCCGGAGACCTTCCCCATTCTGTCTCTCATTCACGAATCATACAGATACTTTTCACTCAAAAAAAAAAAAAAATCATACAGATACTTTATTCATTCAATTTTTCCTTATTAATTTTCTCCCTTTTTTGAATACGCATATATTCCTTTGATGTTTTCTCATAATATAATAATAATCTCATGAAAGGTATAAAAAAAAAGAGTCCATTTTATATAACTGTACGAGAACTTCACTTTAAATATAATATTGATATATAAATTATTATTCGTCGACAATTAAGTATTTATTTAAAAATAATTTTCTCACTTTAAACATAATTTTTTTAAAAATTGAATCCACTTAGTAAAAATATTTGAATAAAAATCTTTTTCATACCCTCTATTTTATGTAATTACACGACATCTTCAATTTAAGAACTATATTAATATATGAATTATTATTTTCAAAAAAACTAATATTTGTTAAAAATTAACTTGCTCACTTTTGAGCATAAATTAAAACTAACATTATTACATATTAATGAGATAAAATATTTAAATATAAATTTCTATTTCAATTATTGTATAGGTAATAAAAAATCTGAAGTATAACCAAGTAAGTTAAAGTAAATTACATGAAATAAATCTCATTTTGCACACAAAGATCGGTTAAAGGTATCTTTGATATAGATAATAGAAAATAAATATATGAAAAGTAAACATAGGATATTAAAAAATATAAATAAACTTATCAAATCAATGTAATAAATAATTGAAAATAGTGAAAAAAATTGATTTTTTTAATCAATTGTAACAAATTATTCACAAGCTCTAAGTTTAAAAACAAATTCTTATTTTTAATTTTTTTGCTCATTTTATTTGCCATAAATATTAAATTTTTAAAAGAGTAAAATTTATATATTGATATTATACTTATTTTGAATCTCTCACTAAGTTAAGTAAAATGGAATCAATATTTTTGCCTTTTTTTTTGTTTGGATTATTATCGTAAATGATAAAAACAAAAGGAGGGAGGGAGAATAATATTTTGATGGGGTGATAGCCTGCCCTCATGACTATTGGCAGGAGATCATGCCAACACCCTTATTTTTGGGGAAAAAATGTGAGGCCCACATGAGCTCCTCCACCATCAAGAGCAGATATGTATTATTCATTTCACTTAATATAGATATTAAAGAAAATTAACAAAAAAGGGATTTTAGCAAATAATTCCAAAACTAGATATTCTTGATTTAGTCCCAAATAATAAAAGGTAGAAATGGTCCCAAAAACTTTACAAATGGTCAAAATGGAATTATTTGTGCACATTTTTTCCTCAATTTTCTTATTTTGTCCTTTTGCTTGAGGATATTTTGGTCAAAATTATTAGAAAAAATTACACAAATGGTCATCACCTTTGCGGGTTATTAAAATCAGGTCCTAAAGTTTTTAATTTTGTTGCATTAGTCCAAATTTTAATTAAATTATATAATTTTATATTTTACCTTTTTCGTAGATGCGAATTTGGTCCACAAATAATTTTATCGAATTAATTTGACACTAATTAGATAATTTTACCGAAAATCTTCAACGTAATAACATTTATTTATGTTTTCTTTTGCATTAGATATGCGTATATTTTGATTTTAATCAATCGTTAACAGTAAATATAATTATTGTATCTTCTTAAAATTTTAGTATACGTGTACTACTGTGCACGTATGTATTTTATTTTATTTTTTATATTCGTTATATTTTTGTTTTTACAGAAGTACACGTATACTAAAATTTTAAGAAGATACAATAATTATATTTACTGTTAACGATTGATTAAAATCAAAATATACACATATCTAATGCAAAAGAAAATATAAATAAATGTTATTACGTTGAAGATTTTCATAAATTATCTAATTAGTGTCAAATTAATTCGATAAAATTATTTGTGGACCAAATTATCTACTTAAAAAGGTAAAATATAAAATTATATAATTTAATTAAAATTTGGACTAATGCAACAAAATTAAAAACTTTAGGACTGATTTTAATAACCCAAAGGTGAGGACCATTTGTGTAATTTTTTCTAATAATTTTGACCAAAATATCCTGCACAAATGACAAAATAAAGAAATCGATTTGAATACAAGAAATTGGCCCATTTGGACCATTTACACCAAAATTTTTTTCTATTTCAATACCTTTATTATTTTGGGGACTAAATCTGCATACGCTAGTTTTTAATTATTTGCTGCCAAAATCCCAAAAAAAAATATTGTTGACAGGGCGCCACATCACCATATCCGCCGACAAATTGGCAAGAGATCTTTTGCGTGATAGCTTGATAGGGCAAAAAGGGAGGAAGGACTTTATTTATTATTTCCTTTCACCGTTAATGTTGGGCTTTTTTGTGATTTTGGCCTTGTTGTATTTGGTATATAATTTATCCGTACGCAATTTCGTATACCTCGTATTCATTTTCAATCACACATATTTTCCAAAATAATATTAACCACACATTTTTACACAGAATATTACGCACATTAATTTTATACCCAATCAAACAACTCCTTTTAACTCTCACACCCGGGTTAAGATAACCCCCGTTAAGTGCGGCTGAACAAATTTGAATTCATTTGTATGAGGTTTCCTGTCCGAATTTGACTGGTAGTTGAGTTCGAAACACCAGAGAAAAACCGCTGTAATTTTGTTTCAGTTGTCGTCCACAAAATCACACTGGCTATGGTGAATATTATGTTTCGCGGGCCCACAAATCGTTTGTATAATTTCCTCAATTTAAAAAATTATAGACACATGCTGTGAAGCTGTCGTCTCCAAGCCTGACAGCGACAGTCAAATTATAAAATGTCACTCGTACAATTCTCATTTATATATATACGCACAAGAAAAGGGCGATGAGAGGTTGAGGATTGAGTAGGCTTGGCTCAAGTCCAAGTGGGTAGTTGAAATTGTGAAAAAATAAAAAATGTCGTCCCACGGCGGCGGAGAGGCGGTCACCAGTCCTCTGTTGGAAAACAAGGCGGCGGAGAGGTGGTGGAACAAGATTATCGATGTAGATGAGGCTAAAGACCAGATTCTGTTCGCACTTCCCATGATTTTGACCAACGTTTCTTTCTATTTCATTCCTCTGGTGTCTGTAATGTTCGCCGGCCACCTCGGAGAACTCGAGCTCGCCGGTTCGAATCTTGCCAATTCATGGGCCGCTGTCACTGGTTTTGCTCTTATGGTATCCCTCTTTGCTCTCCTAGATGATAAATTAACTGAAATTCAATTAGATTCCCACTATTCCATTGATTTTTTAATCAAATTTCTTGTCTTTTTTAGTTTAGATTAGCATGTTGTTTATCAAGAAAATGATTTGTTCTCATTATTTAATACAAAATATCAGATACATCAGAGGTTTCATCATAAGATTGTAATAGAACTTAGATCAATCTTCATCAGAAGTTAATTAATACAGGATTGGGATTTTACCTGATGTGTGAATTTCACCATTTATCTTCCATCTTTTTACTGCATAGCAAGATTCTTGAATACTCGTCCAGGCGACATAATGTGTAGATAATGATTAGCAGTAATTTTTGATGGGTGATAAATATCGAAGTTTTTATTTTTGGGTATGAAAAAGTTAAAACAAACAGAGGCTAACTTCTAGTTGAAATCTAGGTTGGCTTGAGTGGTGCACTTGAGACATTATGCGGGCAAGGATATGGCGCAAAGCAGTACAGGATGCTCGGAATATACCTCCAAGCATCCTGCATTATAATGCTCATTTTCGCCATAGCATTATCAGTTCTCTGGTGGTTTTCGGATCATGTTCTAACTCTTCTACGACAAGATCCTCAGATAGCAAAAGCTGCTGGTCTTTACATAAAGTTTCTCATTCCTGCATTATTTGCATATGGGGTGTTACAAAACATCCTAAGATTTCTTCAAACACAATCAGTTGTCGTGCCGTTGGTTATCTTCTCGTTGGTCCCTCTCGTCCTCCATATTGGGATTGCCTATGCTATGGTTCACTGGACCCCACTTGGGTTTAAAGGAGCACCATTGGCGGCTTCTATTTCTTTGTGGATATCGGTCATTATGATGAGCTTGTATGTGCTTAGAGCGAAGAAGTTTAAGGAGACGTGGAAGGGATTTAGATCGGAGTCTTTTGGTCATATATTATCGACCTTGAAGATAGCTCTACCTTCTGCAGCTATGGTTTGGTTAGTCTCTGATACCAAATGAACCTTCGATTGCAGTTGAACATTGTACAAGTAATACGTACTATAATCCATAAAAAATATATTTAAGTTCAATAACATGAAGTTATTTTGCACTTGTTATTATCAGCTTGGAGTATTGGGCTTTTGAGATTCTGGTTTTGTTGGCTGGATTGATGCCAAATTCGGAAATTACAACTTCGCTAATAGCAATGTCGTAAGTTTTGTCTCTCTTCAATAATTTACGTGCGTTCTCACCGTTTAGGTTGAATAGCAGTGGTGCCGTGAAATGTGTGGATGATCAAAGTAGTAGTTTTGAATGTATGGTTAATATTAAAGTTTTAACTTTGACTTAGTAGAAAAAGGTAAAACGAATACAAACTTAGACTTCCTTTGCCGAGCTTTACTTACTAATTATCCCAAACTCTGTTTCCAGTGTAAATACAGAAGCCGTTGCATACATGTTCGCTTATGGGCTAAGTGCGGCTGCGAGGTAATCTCATTGACCGAGCATCGTGTATAACTGTATGAGTCGTGCTAGGGTTGCAACTATTTTGTACAATTAGGTGTGCAAGCCTTTAATAAAGGGCTGGACCCCACCAATAGATGGAGGGTAAAAATGATATTTTTCATAGCCCTCTATTAGATGGTTGTACAAATTTGTTGTACACCCAGCATTATTTTAACTGTATTACAAATATATCGGGCCTTTTTGTTAAGCCATATGTTGCCATTGTTAGTGATTACGTTATTTACTTTTCCAGCACGAGGGTGTCGAATGAGTTGGGAGCTGGATATCCCGATAAAGCTAAGCGCGCCATGAGTGTCACTCTAAAGCTAACTATTCTTCTCGGACTTTGTGTCGTTTTAGCCTTATCTTTTGGTCATAACTTGTGGGCTAGCTCCTTCAGCAATAGCCCCGTGATTATTCACGCATACGCAACAATGACGCCGTTTCTTGTGTTGTCTATCTTATGCGACTTTGTTCAAGGGATCTTATCAGGTTCAATTACTATATCTCTGTTTAAACTTTCAAGCTGCTGTGATTATACATCATACATGCCACCTAATAAGACTCGTGATAACCTTGTTAAGAAGAGTAGGTGGAGGCTCGTTTCAAAACACCAATCTTGAAATTCTTGTGCTCATTTTTACTGTTCATTGGACTGGATTGCTCGTTGAGAGCTTAATCTTCTCAACTTCATACCATATTAAGATTTGAGATGACACTAGCTTAAAAAGTCAACGTCGTTCAACATAGTATTCTAGGCCGTTATGTGTTGGGTTTTATCTATCATAGGAATGCATAATAATAACTTTTAGGCCGTGATTTGTTTAATAATAACTAAATTGTTAGTTGGGAGGTTAGTCAGCTGTGATACCATGTTTAAGATTTTGAATTATCTTAAAAGAACAATGTTATTTGGGGCAGTCCCTAAGTCGGGTTATATTGTTGGTTAATATCATTCGATCCCACAGGCGTCGCAAGAGGATGTGGTTGGCAGCATTTCGCTATGTACATTAATTTGGCGACGTTCTATTGTATTGGCATGCCAATTGCTGCCCTCCTCGCTTTCAAGGTTAAACTATACGCCAAGGTAAAACCTCTAGTTCTCGTTTTCATTCTTAAACAAACACATATGACTATCTAGTCGATCGACTTGTACAAATCTAGTACTAGATAACATCGTAATCGTTTCTTATGATGTTCTTTTCTCCGTTTGCTTGCAGGGATTGTGGATTGGGCTAATTTGTGGACTCTCAGTCCAGACGATAGGGCTGTTGTTGCTTACAAAGTTTTCCAAATGGACAAGAATAGAGTCGTCCTCTGAGAAGCAAGTTCAAGTTATTGTATGATTTTTTTTTTTTTAAATAATTTTGGAAGTGAAAATTCTAGTCAATAGAAATGGCTTCCCATTTCTGGCACTGAAATTTTTGTTCTATATATATACGTACATTCAAAAATAAGTGAAATATTGAAAACGAATAGGTATGTCTTCAGAGGCATTACATAGTCAACATTTAAAGGAGAAAATGAATCTTCATACACACTCGCAAACGGATAGGTATGTCTTGAAAGGCATTACATAGTCAACATTTGAAAGAGAGAGTGAATATTTCTCTGAAAGTACCCATTTTGTGTGGAGTCGTACTAGAATACGCCGAAGATGCCATTCATGCTCATCAAGATCCGATTGTCCTGCTTCAGCTCCTTGATTTCCGCCTCCATCTGCGCCATCTTCTCAAGCAACTCATCAGCATCTCTCACATCCACTTTTGGGCGACTTCCCTTCGGCTCTCTCTTGACTTCAGGAGCCACCATCCTCTCCTCCTTGGGAACCCTGCGTATCCGCATATCCACTCGGATACCTGGTAAAGGATCATTCAAATCAGCTTTTTAAAACCTCGATTTCTCAATTATTTGGTCGATTCCTCTGACATCGTTCAATGTAATTAGTTTGCCTTCTTCAGTCAGGGGTTTACTTCATTGTGGAGGATTATTTGAACTATTGGATGCATAGATTTCTACATTGATGATTGAATGAAGATGATAGGAATAAGAACAAGTCTGCCATTACCTTCATTATGGGAAATCATTGCCCAATTGGGGGTTTACTGCATTGTGGAAGATTATTTCAACTAGTGGGTCCATAGATTAATACATTGCAAATGGGGGTATGAGAAGATTCACAAGGTGCACCATGACTACGCGGTTCCTTCATCGTGGTAGTCTTGTTGGAATTGTAATTTTCATTTTGTGTCTTCTCAGGTTGTTGGAATTTTAATTTCATTTTCACTATAATGATTCTTTGCATTGGTATTATTGCCATCGGGGCTACAAGTGCGTTTATGATACTGATGATAGAATATACCTGGGTCGTCTCCCCCAAACTTGTATTCACCAACTATAACCTTGTAGATCACTTCCATAAAAAACTCTTTCAGTAGTTGCTTCATGTCGCCTGAAACAATCAACTAAACTACATTAATTTACATACAATTTATCACGATGCACCGACTAGAAATCAGATTAATCAATAAACATAGCTAAGCAATAAATAAACCTAAGCATTAATATACCTAACCAGTCGTATAAATCCGATTAATCAATGAACAAGCTAAGCAATAAACAATCCGACTAGAAATCCGACTAGAACAAACAATCCGACTAGAAATCCGACTAGAAATCCGATTAGTCCGATTAATCAATGAACAAGCTAAGCAATAATACCAACCAGTCAGTATAAATCACACGTATGGATTCCAATGCAATCGGATACAATAAATTAAAAACATAATGAGATTCAGTTTCCAAAGTGCACCGACTAGAGATCCAATTACTCAATCGCATAAATCCGATTAATCAATGAACAAGCTAAGCAATAAACAATCTGACTAGAACAAACAATCCGACTAGAAATCCAACTAGAAATCCGATTAATCAATGAACAAGCTAAGCAATAATACCCAACCAGTCGTATAAATCACACGTACGGATTCCAATGCAATCGGATACAATAAATTAAAAACATAATGAGATTCAGTTTCCAAAGTGCACCGACTAGAAATTCAATTACTCAATCGCATAAATCCGATTAATCAATGAACAAGCTAAGCAATAAACAATCCGACTAGAACAAACAATCCGACTAGAAATCCAACTAGAAATCCGATTAATCAATGAACAATCCGACTAGAAATCCGATGAATCCGATTAATCAATGAACAAGCTAAGGAATAATACCCAACCAGTCGTATAAATCACACGATCGAATGCAAAAATATGAATTTTGATTTGCCTGTTCAAATTAGATGTTTTTATAGCTCGCGCCTGGAGAATGGCGGAGTCGGAGTGGGCCTCACCTCAGGCCCAAAATTTTGATGGCCTATAAATGAGCTTCTATATAAAAATTTAAAGAGCCCAAATAATGACGATGCGGGCCATTTACACTAAAATACCATTTTACGTTTACTTTTTGAAATAATTTAGTAGCTTAACTTTTTATATATATTATATTATAATAATAATTTAGTAGCTCAACTTTTTAATTTAGTTAATAAACTTATTCTACCTTTAATTTAGTAGTTATATAAAATATAAAATTCATTAGTTCTTATTCTATTGCACAGTACAAATAAGTTCAGAAAATATATAATTATTTATATCACGTCATTTTTTCTTAAGTAAAAAAAACATAATGAAGAAATTTAATATTTATTTTTATAATATTTTCTCTGTTTCACCAAAAATGAATAATGCATTACACATGTTTTACACATAAATTGTAATGCACATATGGATAAAAATATTAATTACATTGAAGGTTTAATTTATTACACGTTCGTTACACAGAATGTGTAATTCATTAGTTCGTATTCTATTACATATTACACATAAATTACATTGAATGTGTAATTATTCATATGACATCATTTTTTCTTGAGTCAAAATATAATGAAGAAATTTAATTTTCAATTTTTATTTTTTGGAATTTTTTCCCTCTTTATATAATCCCTCATAGATTTTTTATTTTAAATATCTTTTCCATTTTCTCTTATAATTTCGCTTCTTGGCCTTTATCTTAATTAATATACATTTTTCCACTTCTACTTATAAAATTTGGTAGCTTAACCTTTTAATTTAGTTAATAAGCGTATTTTACCTTTAATTTAGTAGTTACAGAAAATAGGAAATTTATTAGTTTGCATTCTATTAACATTACAAATGAAGTACACAGTATGTGTAATTATTCATATGATATTATTTTTCTCTTGAGTCAAAACATAATGAAGAAATTTAAATTTTACTTTTTGAAAATTTTTCTCTCTTTCACACAAAATATATAATGCATTACACATGCCTTACACATAAAATGTAATGTACATATTAATAAAAATATTAATTACATAGAAGGTGTAATTTATTACGCTTTTGTTACAAAGAATTTGTAATTATTTATATTACATCATTTAATCTTGAGTCAGAACATGACGAAGAAATTTAATATTCATTTTTTTGGAAATTTTTCTCTCTTTTACACAAAATGTGTAATGCGTTATGTTGGCACCCTAGTGACGTGGCACGAACTCAGTCTAGGTCCTCCGCACAGTATGGACCCCCCGCTGACGTGTAGGGGTACCAGGTCGGCTGATGACGTGTCTAGTGTCCCAGTTCGGATTGACACTGGAATTTACCCCTCTAGTGAATTGGTGGTGGGCCCCTGTTCAGCTCGGATGGACTGCCTAACTCGGCCAAGGGCCCAGGTCGGCCAAACCATACAGGGTCGTCCCACCGTTACAGTTTGACAGATGATCCGAGGTCAGCTCAGCCATGGTGTGTGACCAGTCCCGCTCGCTACAGTAGCCGACAACAAGGACAACCCATGTGTCACCTGACACCCTGACACCACCTGCAACCGACAGGGCATCTTTTCGCCATTAATGCAATGACGGCTGTACCCAAGTTTTGAGGTCAATGCCTTAAATGCAAGGCGGCTTGCAGGTGCTACAGGTGCAATCATCACGCCTATTCAGGTGCTCGTACAGTTGCCTCATGATGACCTACCGCCGCCTACCTCCTCCTTACACTATAAATAGAACACTTAGTGATCATTTGGACACGCGAAAATCCTCTGTAATCAAGGGCTAGCTCGAGCTCGGACATAAATACATATTTACATTCTTTACTTCTTTAGTTACTACTCACAAGTTCCTAACGCTCACCTCAGTTGATAATTAATTAGTCCTTACTGATTTCGACATCAACATGTTACACATAAAGTGTAATGCACTTATGATTTATGTTTTTTTTTAATTGATAATGCACATATGAATTAAAATATTAATTACATAGAATGTGTAATTCGTTAGTTTCTATTCCATTACACATTACAAATAAATTACACAAAATGTGTAATTATTTATATCACTTCATTTTTTATTGTCTCAAAATATAATGCCGAATTTTAACGTCTAAATTTCGAAATTTAGTTTCTACCCTAGGGCAGTTTTAATAAAAAATTAAAAGTAGGGGCCAAAATGCAAGTTTAAAAACCTTTCAGGACAATAAATATTCTCAATAACATAGGGGAGCCTGGGGTGCAATTTCAAAATTGCACCCAGGCTCCCATCTCAAATCACATCGGTGGAAAGAAAAAGCAAAGAATGTCTGCAAAAAAACTTCAAAAAAATGAAAAGAAAAGAAACGCTAATAAACAAAAACTCCGGCCATTGAAGACAAAGAAAACCACAAATGGAAGAAGACCAGAAACGGAACAATTGAAGAAACAGATGAATTTGAAAACTGTAACCAAGAAGAAACCTCGCTTACGAAGAAGAAAAATGAACCCAAGAAGAAACGCCAAAGCAGGCTTGAAAAACCGCGTTGTTGAACCGGATATAATCAATATGAACTAAGTCGATTTGATGGACCGGCTTTACCGGATTTGAGCAAATAAATAGAATTTGCTGGACTTTTACAAAATGAAACTTAAAACTGATAATTAGCCTAATTTCCTCCAACGATGTGGATATTGGGCTGGTGATTTGACAACATTATCAAGTGCATTTTTCATAGAGCAAATTAGGATAAATATGGCATTTAACTTTCAAATTTCAAAAATCTGGCTAAATGATCTGAATTGCTAAAATCCTGCATCGGCGGTTTAATGATCCGGCTCAAATTTGATTTCTCACCGAATCCAGTCTAGTTTTTAGTTTATGTGTTTCTTCTACCATTCGGGGACAAAAGATGATCGTGTGGTGGGTGTTGTCAGTGTGGTGCAACTGTGGTATGAGGATGACAGCGATGCTAGTGGGGCGGTGGATGTGAAGAAGGTTGGGGAGATGAGGAGGCCTGTGGACTTGGCTGAGATGAAAATGAAGCTGAAGGGGTCAGAGTTTTGTGCTTTTTCGACGGCCCAAGTTGTCGGTTGTGCCTGTGGATGAGGATGTTTGGGTGAAAGTTTGTGAGATGGGTGGTGGATTTGATGGGGAGGATGGTGGTGATTGGTGAATATGGTGGTTTTTGAGTGCACTGAAGGTGTTTGATATTTTGTGGTAAATGTGATATGTTAATTGTTTGTTTTAATCATTGAGTTATTGTAGGGCTAGGTTTAAGGCAATAACATCCTTATTTTGGCAATGAATTTTAATCTACTTTTGCATCTTATTTGAAGTAGTGAATGATTAGTTTAATTTAAACAATCTACTTATGTACGTGTATATTTCTATTTGACAAGTTCTAGTGATTTTATTCTTGGTTTACTTCTCTATGGGTGATGAAAATCAAAACAAGAAGAGTTTGAGAAACATACTTCTGGTTTCTATATGTTGCTTAACCCAGGGCTTAGTTTAAAGCCCCACTGGCATCATTGCATTTGCATAACAATCAAATATTGCTTTAAAAAGAAAAGTGTAATCACAATGCTATTTATTTCTAGACATTTGGTTGAAGACGCGTTGCTTACCTAAAAAGGTAGATGTGAAAATTCCGCATTAAATTTGAGGCAATAAAGAATGATGTGATATGAATAATTACACATTATGTGTAATTCGTTTGTAATGTGTAAGAGAATGCAAACAAATAGATTTAATAATATGTGTAATTAATATATTTAAGGCATGTGTAATGCACTGCACATTTTGTGTGAAAAAAAGATATACAGATTTTTAAAAAGTAAATGTTCAAGAAACTCAATGTTAAAACTTCTACACTATGTTTGAGGCATGAAAAAATAAAGTGATATGAATAATTACACATTCTATGCAATTCATTTGTAATGTATAATAGAACATAGGCTAATGTATTATATATTATGTGTAACTAATGTCTCTGTGTAATTAGTGTTTTTATTTATTAATCATTAGTGTATTATACTTTACGTGTAAGGTATATAATTTTCCTTTTTGACTCAAATGAATTAAAGAGAGCGAATTACAAATGAATTGCAAAGAATGTGTAATGCATTATATATAATCTTTAATATATAATAGTACAGTAATGCATTACACATTTATTACACAGAGTGTGTAATATGCATAATTAAATTAAAAGGCTAAGCTGCAAAATTATAAGAGAAAATAAAATAAAAATTACAAAATCTATTTGGAATTATATAAAAAATAAAAAATAAATTAAAAGTCACTATATATGTAGAATATATATTTCCTCCAAAAAAAATGTTTAAAATGAAAATAAAAAACTATAAAGAATTAGGAAAAAATGAAAAATGAATGAATTAAAAATTTAAAATATGAAAATGCTGAGGTGAGGAATTGAACCCAAGACCTAGCCCCCCATACTCAATGTCTTACCAACTACACTTGGTCATCATTTATTCTATCTCCTATCTTAACGAAAAATATTCTTGCACCACCCAGTCCAAAAATACATGATTTTTGCAATTTCCCTTGAATATTTGTGTGCAATATCTAATTACTTATACTTCACCAGACTTATGAAATTTTAAACATAAAATGATATATTATTGTAAAAATCCCTTTTTCATCCCACCAGTGTTCGATTCCTTGCTACCATCTCCCCTTTTACTGCAAACCGTTTTTTTTTTAGGGATCACCCCATTTTTATTTCAAGATGCACCTCATATTAGCAAATATTTTTTAATATCTGTTTAGTTTTTATTTTCTCAAATATTTAGTTTTTCGTTAAACAATATCCCTTATTCCTCCTTCCTCTCCTTTTCTAATTTTTAGGTTAAAAATTATTTCTCTCCTCCATATCCTTTATAGTGTTTTTAATGAAATTTTTTAAAATTAAATCGAAGTTTGATAATTTTTAGCAAATATTTGTTTTTATATGTTTAGTTCTTATTTTCTCATGGAATGATTATCAATCCTTCCACTCATTTTCTAATTTTTTTTTTTGTGGTTAAAAATTCTATCTCCCCTCATTTGTATCATTTATTTATTTAGCTTTTAGTGAAAAATTATTTGTTTAAATTGAAGTTTGATATTTTTACTTCAACATGCATCACATATTAGCAAACTAGGACTTGTAACGTGCGTTGCACGCTTTGGTTATATGTTGTCTATTTTAGCATTGATGAAATTGAACAGACGTGCTTTTGAGTCAGTATTTGACATCTGAAATGTTGTATCTTAATTTGTTCCACAAAAAAAGTCCAAGCTACTAAAAAATAGTTTAGTGTAGAATGTGAATCGATTTAAATGAATTGTAATGATAATTAAACACTAAATTAATCTATAGATGACAATTGTAATGATAATTAAATACTAAATTAAATTAATCTATAGATGACAATGGCAAAGAAAAGGCATGTCAATTTTTCCCTAATTAGTAATTGGTTATGTTTGATTTTGATTAGTACCGGAGAAATTGACTACACAGAATATGTGATACACAGAGAATCATAAAACATTACAAATGAATTAGTATTTCCCCCATGTGATGCACGGGACAATTAAGATAGCTTATTTACATAAAATAATATTAATAAAAAATAAAAATAACAAAACACATATGATATTATAGATTTTACTAATGGTTTACAAATTTAGACCTGAACCATTATCTTGTAAGAAAAAAAAAATATTATACCAGTTGTTGTAATTGATGATTTTAGATAATAACAAAATATATGGGATCAAAATTTAAACAATATTTATTTGAGCAAAAAGAAATGCTCTTATTAAAATTTTTACCAAAATTTTTATCATCAACACCGTTCAAGTAATAAAACTACGACGATATTTTTGAACTTGGATTGTTGAAGGTTAGGTTTTGGAGAATTTATACGATGTGAATTGTGTATTGTGTATTGTATGAAATGATAAGATCTCTATGTAAAATATTTATGAGTGAAACTCTACATATTGATTTTTTGTTACAAAAATTTTTTTAGAATAATTGAGAAAAAATGTAAAAAATCACTAATGCATACAATACTAAATATAAAAAAAATTGATACTTGAATTTTTTTTAACAAAAAATGAAGAGTAGATTATATGATAATTTTAACAATTATTTTTTAAGTGGGTTGTGATATGATGAAACGGGACATGAAAGTTATCGTTTTCTATTTCTTTTCTAATTAATTAATTATTAATTATAAATTTAATTATTTAACTGCTCACTATTTGATCTTTAAAAAATTATCTAAAATTTGAACCGCTCAATGCAAATTGCTCATGAACACTATGTAAAACTACTATTTTAACGTGATAAAAATAAAAAAGAGGCTTTTTATATAATTTTTAAAATATGTAAAAATATTTTTTCTAAATCAAAAAAGCATTGCCTACGTGGCACTGCGTCATTGGCACTTCAATTTTTATTAATAAGAAGAATAAGATATATAGAAAATTTTAATTCTCATTTTTTAATTAATTTAATAGGTACTACAAGTTGTAATTTTAATCTCTTATCATATTTTCATTTATGCATGCACCACTAAATATAAAAGAATTATATAAATTAATTCAAAAATTAGAATACATATAAAAAAATAAAATACATATAAAAAATAAAATATGGAAAATGACACTAAATAAGGGAAGTATAATAAATTAAATAATAAAAGCATTTAATCTTTAAAAACTAATTATGCCAAACGTGGCACTGCCACCTAGGCACTTTACCTAGGTGACTCTTTTAATTTTATATATAGTTAGATTACATAGAATCCGTAATTTATTAGTCTATACTCTATTACACATTATAAATATAAATTGAATATGTTGCCTATTCGTATAACTTCTTGGAGCATCTGAGTTTGACACTCTAATTTGGAGAGGCAAACTCATTCTCTATATTCTCAAATGAGTTTTAAAATATTGGTTATTAATATTTAAAAATATTATTATTAATTAAAATTGCGACAAAATAATAATTTTTTTTCAAAAAAAAAGTTAAATAGAGAGTTAAAAATAGAGAATTTATTGGAGTGTTTAAAATTTTTTATTCTTTAAATTTAAAAATATTCTCAACTTGATGGAATATGCTACTTAAATAGAGAGGTTATGAGAGATGAATCAAGCTAAAGAAAAGATGCCAAATTACTATGACCTAAGAGCATTTCTAGTGTAGTTTCAAAAAGAGAGAGAGAGAGAGAGAGCATTTCTAGTGTTTTGGGTTTTTACCCCTGTGTCCTACAAGATCAAATAGTTACAAGGGCTAAAAACTTATATTTTTATAATTTTTGGGTGGAAAAAGTCAAATGAGAGGTTAAATTTGGGAGTAATACTAAACACACCTACTTTTTTAATCCTTACACCCACCTTTGATGATTAAAAATTGGGTGTAAAGATTAAAAATGTGGGTGTGATTAGGATTACTCTAAATTTGGCTCCTTCTTTAGCTTTTTCCACCCCCATTTTCCCTTTTCCTTTTTTCATTATATTTTAACCTTTAACACTAAAAATGTTCTTACGTTTCATTCCTTTCAAACTTGAACTTAAAATTTGGTATATGTCACTATTTTCATGACAGTTATATAATAGGGCATCTTAATGGGAATTGGTGATTTCCTCGTATGTTACTTTACTGCAAACAATATATTAATTGAAAGCAATCAATAATATATTTTAATTACAAAAAAAAATAACATTTTCGGATAAAGTTAAACATTTATAATATTTATCATAATAAATGATATATTAGAGATGTGAGTCTTATTAATTTCACTCTCAATGATTGCATAATATTCTATAAGAAAAAATAAGGATAATATAATCATATTTTATCGCATTATATTATTCTTTGTATAACTCTCGATGTACGTAGCATAACGGTACAATTTTTATAATATGACAGCTACATATAAGCACGCTCAGTGAGAATTGGGAATTGTCCATGTACCTTGTGAAGTTGATTACAGTGGTCCCATTTTCAATTTCACGTAATTATTATTTGCATATGAATTAATTATAATTAATAATCTACCTTGAAGTTGAAATTTAGTCAGTTTAGCTTATAATAAGGCATTGTTTCATTAACTTTGTTGGGAACAGTGCCAACACTATGTTTGCAGAAATTTCACCAGAGGTCATCTAAGTTATAGTTTGTTTCATATTAACCCTTTTACTTTCATATTTTGCAAAATTGGCTCTGGCTTATCTTCTCCGGACCAAGAACCTATTGCTTTATCTCTATTGAGAATTTATAAATCTTCAAATGTAACACGTTCTTACGAGAGAGAAATCATGAGTTCAGCAAACAAAGAATAAGTTTGGGCGATAGAATTGAAACAAATTAAATTTTGTGACCAACATAGATTAAACACGTAAGTTGAGTGGCCCTGTAATGGAATTTCATAGTGGAAAATGAATGAATGCGTTGAAAATCAGTGTCACTGGCGGTGAGAAAGTCAAAGGTACAACTGTACAAGCCTGACTTATATGACCTAATTAGCACAATGAAAACACTTGATTTAGAAACCGGCCAAATTTGGTATTTTCTCTACAGGGTACAGTCACGCACAGCACGAAGCACCATAGATTTTTTCTGTCTTCTAATGGGATGTTTCCGGGTAGATTTTTGGAAGTATTTAAAAAGAAAAAAGGAAAAAAAAAAAAAGAGAGGAGATAATAGTAAGCTTTTTATCCTCAAAACTATGAGAACAAAAAGTAATTTGATTTTCTAGAAATCCTTTGCAAATATGTTTATGATCGTTTTATAATCAATTTAAAAACACTAAGTTTTTTATGAGAAAATTTAATATTTCACACGAAATACATTTTCTAAAATTTCCGTATCACCATTGTGTCTATTAATGATTCTTAAAAGGTCATATTTGTACGAATTCAGATATGCTGTTTTAATTGTTGTCTTCTTCAGTATTATTCAATTAAAATTATCTGCATACACAATCAATTGTATTATTAATATAATGACTTGAATGTTTTTATTGGATCGAACAGTAAAAATGGCCAAAATTGAGACAAGAATTCTGAAGTCCTATTTGAACATGTATGGTGGATTTGGACCTTGAGAAATTAATTAAGTGACACTCAATGCAAATATACAACAGGAATTTAATTAAGAGGCTGTGCCTACTACATAATGGACCAAGTAGAGAGGATAATAAGGTAGGATTCACTTTTCCTAGCAAAAAAACCAACCAAAATGAGTGTCCTTTTTCAAAGCTTAAAGTCAAGCGGGCCAACACATTTCACCTTTTTTAGGCCTTTTGGCTTTAAAAGATGGGAAGATTGCACTACTGATAGCTAAATAATCTATTGTTCCACAAACAAGTTTGTCCTTTTTTTAAGTTGCACTAAAAGTTACGTTTACTATTCAGTGATAGTAAATTTAATATGAACTATATATTTTGAATTATTATTTATTATTATTTATATATTTCGTGGTTTTCACTCCATTCAAATAAGAAAGTAGCGCATCAATTGCCAGCTTTGAATTTGAATTGATTTTTAATGGCTAAAACGACCAGACAATGCTCTGTTGTTCGTTTTTTGATAATTTTCGCATGCTTTTACCAAAAACATCCAATACCACAATAAAATCGCTGGAGTTCTCATTATTGATCTTTTTCATTATTTTTAAAAATATATTTTAAAAATTATATAAATAAATAATTGTTCGGATAACTGAAAAAATTAAAAACTGAAAATAGTTTGAAAACAACGTATAATAGACACTAACTTTTAGCCAAATAGTTTATTCAAGCGCTAGTATGATTAGTTGGCTTCTAACATTACAAATTGCTAGCAAATTCTTACATAACCCGCTTACATCCAAATTTATAGCGTTAAAATAAATTTTGTTTCTCAATTTGGGGTGGTACCTATAAATTTAAAGTGATGCGTGCTCTTATGAAGGCCACACAAAGATTATTTAAGAAGGTGTCATGTAATTAATGACTAATTATGCAATTCTGAGTTTGTGTGAACTCTTAACATTACTCTTAAAAAATTACCATATCAGTTAAAGTAGACAATATATGCCTACATTCCTGTTTGGAAGTACATTCAGTTGACGTATGTACTCATACATGAGCTACAAATTTAAGTTACAATCAAAACTATCATAAATGAATTTTGGGTTTATTTCTCCATTTTCTAAATCTGATACTACGTGGCAAGCGCTACATAGACTAGAATACATACCATTCGAGATATTGTAAGATTCTTTTATACTTTTGCTATCAAAGATGATTGGAGATTGGCGATGATGCGGAGGACAGAGGGAGACAATGATTATTTTATTTAAAAGTGAATGGAAAGAAGTGTATGGGAAAAAATGAGAAAAGTGAAACAGATAAGAAAAGTAGAAAAAAATTGCAAAAAAATTAATAAAATAATAGTAGAATAATTTTGGACGTGTGTGTATTTCTAAACGTGGCATGTGAATTCATGAAGAAAATTTGAAGAAAAAGTGGGTTAAACAAGAGAAAACTAATTAAAAAAACCAAAAATTGGAATAAAAAAAGTGTGGGACCTGGTCAAATTGTTGTGTCTTTCTCTCTCTAAAATGCAAAATGGCAATTGAGGATTGCATTGGAGATGGTAATGACCACCTAGCATATTAGTATCTAATTGTGTTATGACATTCATATGATACGGGTACTCTTAGAATACCAGTTCGACATTTTTGGTCACTAAATATTGTACACTTAACATAGGAAATCATAATTCTAGCTAGGGTTAGATGTTTTCAATAACTGAACCGAAACTTTCGGTTTTGGTTCGGTTTCGGTCATTTTTAGGTTATTGTTCAATTTTTTATTTAAAAAAATGATTTTCCTAAATGCCTAAGTTATATATAGCAATGGATTTTGATTAAATTTTTAGTTGGCGGTGTTCAATTATTTAAGTAATTAACTAGTTACTCATTTAATTCAATTTTTACCCTAGCTACTTGATTTCTTATAGCATGTAAAAGTTTTCATTTTGATTTTTGGATCATAGTGTAAACTCCTCGTACAATAGTTTACTTATTTTATATTTTGAAAATATTTGCTCATTGTGTATTTCTTTGACATTAATTTTAAATTTGCATTTTTATTACAAAAATGTTATCATGACAACTAATTTACTAGAGAAAATATATGCACTCAATTTTTAAATTAAGATTATTCGCTTTCTAGTATTAAAAATGACGTATTTGATTTTCAGTTTCAGTTTTGGATTTTTTTTAAAGAATTGACCGATATCGATTTTTTTTTTTTTTTTTCGGTTCGGTTCCGCCTTTTTTCCCACTCTAGTAAATAACGTGGCTCTTTCTATATATTAATGGTACGGTCGGCATTCTATTAAACTATTTATCAATTGTGATTCTATGAATAATACTTGTTTTTCCTTCTCTTACAAATAAAATTCCACAATCCATTCATATGATCATGCCAATGAATAGTTCGAGATTCGAATGAATAGCATTTAGGACATTTGATTCTCCACTTTCCTAATTTCCTATTAGATTGGAATTCGATTCTCTTTAAATTTTCTTTATGATCGAGTGATTACACAATTAAAAATTGGATATGTAATGTTGATAAGCAGACACTAAGAGGAAAAGCAAACTTTAAAAATATATTCTTAGGCCACAATTTCTAATATTATTATTCCTTCCCATTTTGCATAAAAAGAGCCATAAAGCATTTATTTTTCCTTTCTTTTGCCAAATTGCTATTAAGGTAGAATATCTATTCATAGCCAAATAGAAACAGAATATATATGAGAATTTTAAACGTGACAATAGCTATTGGAACTCAGAAGCATAATAGTTAGAAATTTGTCCATCACAAACAATGATAGTTAAGAAAAAAGAGAAAATCAAACATTAATATCAATTATATATTTCACATTACAGCTCACTATCATTCGATACATTTTGTAGTCTCAAATATTAATTGACCTAAAAAGATAATTAATTTTTAAAAAAAAATAAAAATTTACTCAAACACACGCTTCTAGTCTTCAATTAAGACAAACAATATTAGTTTGGAAATTACAGTGTGTTTGGGTAGGTTCGTATTTTATCAAAGTCTGATTTTTAAGTTGAATGAGAATATAAATCACAAAATACATGAATAATAATGAATTCTGTTTTAAATTATGGAATCACTACCAAAATGGATTTTCTTCTTAGCAATAAAAATTAATTTTTAGTTAGAAAAAAAAATTAAAAATTATATAGCACCTTTTATGAGGGTGTTGTATATTGGCTCGTGATGAAATGTTGACATCCCCGGGCTCTGAAGTCAATGCTCAAATGTATTCATCTTGAAATTCACCCCACCCATTGACCCTACCCCACCCCCTCACCCTGTTTGTCTGCTTGATGCTCATGCCCAAAAATTCCCAACCCCACCATTGCAGTTGTCCCCCTCCACTTGCCTTATCTTTAAGCTCTCTACCTTAACTAATTATTTCCCACAAATTCTCTCATTTTCCAAATAGATCATAGACTATAGTCTCTCATTCATTCTATCCCTCAATTTAGTAACTAATGCTATTTATCGAAATTATTAATGATCATCATAAGGTCTAGGCGACTTCTAAATAATATTCATTATATTATTTTAAAAATAACATTTCAAGACTATATCATTCCCAGTGAAGATCCTTCAATTCAAGATAACATATAAATAATTATTTATCGTAATAAATAAGAAAATCTTCACTGCGAATGAAAATTCAGTACTCTATTACTGTTTAGCTGATACGTAAAAGAATAATAACAAATAGTATTTTATTACTTTTCACTCCAAAATAATTTAAAAAATTTCCTCGTGAAATTAGAAATGGTTAAATAACAATATGGTTCTATTTTCTTTTTTCTTCTTTTTTTGAAGTAGGCAATATTGTTCAGTTGAACAGCGCTAAACGACGGTATATACATATGACGCGAGTTGCTTACACTCAAATGGAATAGGAAAGTGATTTTCGTTGGTCCCTATATATACTTGTAGACGTTTGCCGTTCGATGCCAATCGATACTTACAGTGTACTAGAGTGAACAGTTTAATAAATATAAAGGAGCAAGAGAGAGAAAGGACAAGAAGTCTAATAAGTCTAGCTCTAGTCTAGTCTAGTGAGAGAAAGTGAGATGTAAAGAGCACGATTAAAATAAAATAAAATAAAAAAAGCAAAACAAGAATCCCAATTCTCTCTTACCAAATGCCTTGTTTTTCACTCATTCATCTCTTCTTCTCCACCCAAACCAGTCATTGAATTTTCCTCCCTCCTCTCTCTCTCAAATTAGGTAAAAAATTTGCAGATTTTTTTTTTTTTTTTTTTGAAATGGAAATCATATCGAGGTCTCAAGAGAGAGAAAACAACAATCAATCTGTTAATCAATCTCCTACAACTTCACCAAACAGCAATGGCAGCAGTAGCAACAGCAATGGATCAGCTCAAGTCCCCACCCCACCCCTCACCCCCAACCCCCTCCCCAGATCTGATACCAATCCGTACCCTACAACTTTCGTACAAGCCGATACCTCCACCTTCAAGCAGGTTGTGCAAATGCTCACCGGATCCTCTGAAACCGCTCAAAAAGCATCCAAATCGGATCCTCCGCCGCCTCCGTTCCCCGCCAAAGGAGGCGCCGCCGCCGCAGGTAGAATACCGCCGATCAGGAGCACCGGTCAGAAGAAACAGGGGTTCAAGCTCTACGAACGAAGGAATAGTCTCAAAAACGGCTTAATGATTAATACTCTGTTACCTAATCTAGCTCAGCAGAATTCGAATTCGAATTCGAGTTTCTCGCCTCGAGAGCCTGAGATCTTGTCGCCGAGTATTCTGGATTTTCCGTCGCTGGTTCTCAGTCCGGTGACGCCGTTGAACGAGGAGACGACGATGAGCAAATCGTCGTCGTCAATTGCGGCGATTAATCAACATTCGGAAGAGGATAAAGCAATTGCTGAGAAGAAATTTTATTTGCATCCATCTCCGAGAACGACGACGCCGAGAGATTCTCAGCCTCAACTGTTGCCGCTTTTTCCGGTGACTTCTCCCCGTTCTTCTTCTTCTACTTGAGAGCCTTAATTTATCATCGTGTAACTGATCATTCAAACTAGTTCGTAGTTGAAGATTTGGTGTTAATTTCATCCTCTTTTATGTCAATTCTCCAATTAAATTTACCTCAAACAAAAAACGAAAAAAAAATCTTGCTTCCATTTCATTTGACTGAGAACTAGAACCCTAATCAAATTGTAAAATTAAAAAACTATCTAGATTATGTTATCACCTCTTATGGAGTTGATTATAAGTTGATGTTTGTAATTAATTGTTGATACTCCAACAAGAAGCAGATAAATTTGATTAATCAAAATTCGGATTCTTTGAACAATAAGGACATGATCAAATGAAGAATCTGATATAAGTTATGAATTATTATTTTTTTTTTAAAAAGAGAGCAGAAAAGGAAAGTATGAATCTTACTGTGTTAATGTCAGCATGTATGCACTAAAACATAGGGAAAAAAGGGTACACATTCATTCTAATAGCAGATTCCCAAGTTAAAGTACTGTTGTTTGGTGTTTGTGCTTCGCTATGTTTGAGAGTGAGATACATACATAGCATAGTATACAGTTCAATCTTTGAGTTCTGGTTGGTGCACTGTGTTAAAGCAGACTAACGATATTTCGTTTTCTACTCCGTCCTTGTATTCCATTTGCGTTTGTCCCAAATTATAGTCCACTTTCCTTATTGAGAGTGTGGTTTATTTTCTAATTGACTAAAATACCCTTATTTAATATTGTTTGTAATACTAAAAATCAATTAGATATTTTATTTCTCAAGGATATTAATTATGTTCACACTACTTTTTTGTTATTTTATACAAGGATAAAATAGGAAGACAGTGGAAATATTTAATAGTTCCAACAACATTTAATATGTTTTCTTAATATGTGTGAAAAATGGTGGGCGCCTATCTTAGTGGGACGGAGGGAGTATTTCCTTGATAGACTATACAGTACAATGAACAGGGTTTTTTTTTTAATTATTAATTATTATTTTTATAATATTTATGATTACTGAATGCTGATTAGCTATGAAAGGTCATCATTTTTCTTAATGCTTTATATACGAGCCCTTTCACAGAAAATAAAAATAAATAAATAAACAATTTGCATTGTATGAACCATCATGTGAAGCTAATGTGGTGTTTGACGAAATAGATAATGCGAGCTACAATGTTTACGTCTAGAAACTATGTCACTCAACATTTTTTGTATTAATTATTATTTGGGCCATATATCAATGTTATAAAATTAAATTATTAAATTATAGATGCAACCCGTTGGAGGGTAAGTTGTGAGCTATACTGTTTGTTGAATTCATGCATAATAGAAGTCCGTTTATTTCTTCATCACGGCAATCTGTATCTATTGCGTATGAAAACTCGAACTTAAAATTGCAGGAGTACAGAAATTTTTTTAACAAACAAAATTTAGTATTCCCTTTGTTCCACAAAGATAAACTTATATTTCATTTTGGTTCGTCCCATAAAGATATGCCATTTAATTAAAATAGTAAGTTTCTTAATATAATCCCATTTAATATGTATTGTTATCAACAAAAAGAATTATTAAAATGTAATAATTAATAAGTTAAAGGGTCTATTAGAAAAATACTCTTATTTTTTTATAATATTAATTGAAGTTTTCTTAATTCTTATAAAAAAGTCAACAACCATATCTTTGTGGGATCGAGATAGCATATATAGTATTTTTTTTTTCTCATTTATTTGCCCTGGAAGTGCAATTTTCAAGGTGGGTTTGTTTCTCAAAGTCAGTAAGTAGTGGTAGTGGAACTTTCTTTGAGAAGTGATGATTGGGTCGACATAGGATCCAAGATAAGCTTTCGAATATTTTCGATTTCCCCACTCAAGAGTGTCACGCCCTCTCCAATGGACCACTTCGTAATAATATGTAACATGAAAATGCTAATTTTATATTGATACAAAATACAAGTACTTTACTTCAAACGCGTTAAAACATAACTTTTGTTTCCATTTCTATTTTCAACGTTTAAAGGAAGATAGAGATGGAGATAGAGATAGAGATATGGAATATAGAGATGGAGATAGAGATAGAGATATGAAGAAGATAATTATTTTAATAGAAGTCGAATAAAAAGGAGGATAGAAAAAAATGAGAGGGAAAAGTAAAAATGAAGAGAGAGATGAAAATAAATTTAAAATAATAATTAAATAATAATATAATAATAGAAAGTGTGTAAATGGATGTGTAATTTTGGAAAGTGTAGGAGAAATGATGAAGAAAAATTGGAGCACAAGAAACCGATGAAGAAAAATTGGAAAAAGTGGGATAAATGAAGGATATGTAATTTAAAAAAGTGAAAATTGAAAAAATATGAGACCCACATAAATTTATATGTCTACCTCTCTCTTCCTTTAGATATTAAAAGTGGCTTCTGCATTGGAGATGCTCAGAAGTGCTTTCAGAATAAGATATCCATAGTTAACTTCAGAACTTGAATTTTTTGTAAAAAAAAGAAATTGTTATTTTATTATTATTATTATTATTATTATTATTATCATTATTATTATTGTTGTCCTCTTTTGGGTGGGGGAATTATATTCATTTCATATCATTTTGAACAACAACATCCAAGAGAAGTGGTAATCCACCAAATTACAAGAAAACCTGTTTGATAGAGAAATCATAGCAAGTGTATGGACAACTACGTTCGCCTCGTGGTGAACATAGTTGCAATAGTCATAATCATCTGACCTAGAAGTGACATAATAGTCGTAAAAACTGAATAGAGAGTGTGAAGGGGCGAGAATGGTCGTAGGCTTTGCACTGAAGATTGACAATCCGATTCCACTACCTTCAAAGTCATACCTTGTTGAACAGCAGAATTTATTTGATACAACCATAAATAAAAAATCGTTTTTCACTCCACCCCACGCACCCCACCTCCCCGGGGGGCGGCACCGGGCCAGCGCCATTTCAATAACTCAATAGTCATTATATTGATTTAGGATTTTTTCCCCCTAATAAATCTTCACCGTACATTCAAAAATTAATTTTTAAAGGATATTCATTCTCTCTTATACATATGTGTTTGACTATCTAAAAATCATCTGAAATTGCCTTCCTTTTTACCATTTTTAAATTTCTAAAGTTAACAAAGAAGTACTCACTGCAACTTTTTTTTCAAAACCATTTTTTATTTCAAGTATTTTCAACAACGTGCTATACCCCCAAACATATTATTTTAATTTCTCTAAAAATTTATTTAGTTTTTAATCTCAAAAAATAATTATTACTATTATTTTTTAAATGCTGTGTAATTTCACGAATTTGACTTGAATGGAGACAGTAAACACAGGAGCAAGGCAACAGGGAGGAGGGGAGCAAGGCAACAGGGAGGAGAGAGCAAGGTCAAATATGTGATGAGTGATGAATGATGATTGAGAATGAATAAAATGATGGCATTTCTAAACAGATTGACTAAAAGCTGAGAAAAAAAGCAAAACCTTTTTCTTGTTTTCATCTTTTTGTTTGCTTATTTTTGGCTCCATGTTCAACCGAAATCTGCAAATGCCCCCACATTTATCAAGTCATCTTGTCAAATTTTCTCCCCGGTTCAGTTTGCTTAACTGTTCTTACAACAAGAATTTAAAGAAAGAAACAATCACGGGTCTCGACAACTCAATAACGATTGACTCATCAATCCATTTCTTGTCAAATCGAAAATTTTGGTGATACTATCATCATGCTTACATGGGCTACGACTAATTAAATACGTCATATGCGGCCTTCTTACAGCTAAAGAGGCTCTCAATTAACTAAATACATTATGTTGCTGTTTGATGTAGACAGAAGAGTAGAACGCACCTACATGTTGGCCCACATCTTCTGCCTTCATTGAGTGACGAAAAATCACTAGAACATACTACAACTAAATCAAAGTGAAAAAATTTGTTGATACTTTTATTCTCGTACCTATAGAGACTGGATTTAAATATATCAATATTGCACAACACACGTAGAGTGGTAGGATCCACCAACATGTGGGACCCACCTCTTCTGCCCTGATCGGGCAACATGAAATCACTATAATATAGTACAACCATGTAGGCAATCAATGTTAGTTTGTTCTTGGTCCTCTGGGAATACCAACATTTCAGTTTTGGTGATGAACGGCACGAAATGAATCAAGAAACTCATTGTCGATGATTTGTTACTATATGAGCTGTTGCTTGATTCAGCATGTGAATAGACACTCTCTTGTTAACGGGTTAATATAAAAGAATAACATGTGCATAAGATCTCGACATTCCATCATATTTATGTGAACAACATAAGAAACAAGAAAATCCCAACAGAAAGTCGAACAACTTGGCCGAAAAACAACCTGATTTATTATTTTATCTTCATAGGACCAGGCGTTTACGACAGATGAAATGAGTTTACAGGAGCGCTAAAGTCCCTTCTCAAATTTCTGAAAATGACTTTACCGTCTTGAACCCATGATTCTCGGGAAGAGGTCCATTGCCAGGCCGGACAGAGATGATCACATCAAGACCTGAAATTTTGTGCCATTAGATTAATTTACGTCAAACCAGAATAAAATCTGCTTTTACAATATAACTCGCTCGAAGAATTTCAAACGTCCAAAACAAAAATGGCATCTTGACATTACATCAAGCATACAGATGAGTATACACGAGTTTACTGATGTGTAAAATGACCATATAACCAATCACTTGATATCACTAGATTTAGAGATTCGGCAAGGATTAGTGGATTACACATGGGTTATTTCCTCATTTTACAGATTCCGTAACCCCATGTAATCCATCTGTAATTCGTAATTCTTAATGTACAGATAGCATTTTCTTGCGCCAAAATACCTGCTGATTTTGCAGAGGTAGCTTCTTGATAGACATCAGTGATAAACAAAATCTCCGACGGATTATCCACTCCAAGAGATTCTGTGATTTCTTTGTAACTTCTTGATTCTTTCTTGTTCCTGCAATCAACACAGTAAATTTATCCTCTCTCCGCAGTACTTAACAGATTTCTGAAAAAAGATGAAAAGAAATCTGACAAAAGATTAAAAGACCATTTCTAGGGAGCTTCAGATATTTCGATATTACCCCACTGTAGTGTCAAAAAACCCGCACAAGTATTTTCGCAGGTCTCCGTAATTTGTATTACCAAACAGGAGCCTTTGTGCCAATCTGCTGCCACTGGAATATATGTACACCTGATCATCGCGTCAGAAAGGAAAAAGAAAGGGTTAAACAGGCCATCGAAGAGGGGGTGGGGAGGGAATTGTAGGTTCTTTACTTCTTTATGTTGATCCACCTAATCTAGAAGGTTAAATGTTTAGATTGAGACAAAAGTGTATCATTTAATATTATACTTCGACATTGTTGCCCTTTGTGAGCAATTTGGTGCACAATAATTATATGGAGAAAAAGAACAATTTGTGGATGCTTTTATGGCATCCAGAATTAAAAAGCAAGACTAAATTGTCTATCAGTTGAAAATTAAAGATTTTGTGGAGGCGAGGGTAACCTTGATTCCTAGAGCATGCCACTTTTCAAGGGCTTCAGGTACATCATCAAACACGACCGCCTCTATCTCATTTCTTTGAAATCCGGTCTGCCAAATGTGGCCCTGTACAAGAAGTTATACTATCAAAAACTGGAATATACTATTATTTAAAATTATCACCATTTGATACGGTATATAATATTTTGATTTCATAGAATTTACTTCATTTAAGAGTATCATAATTCAGTACTTGCCAAGTATTTTAGCATTCAGAATTTGATGATTTAAAATTTTTTATGTTTATAACAGTTTTCACAAAATGTCAAGTAATTTTCATTATCCTTTCACCATGCAGCAAAAATCAGTATTGACAAGTAATCAACACTACTAATCCTTAAACATATCGGTTTACAAAGGATTGGAAAATGCTCACATTTCGAAATATTTTCAAGAGATAAACATTTTAATAACGATGTGGTTTACTTGTAATTGCTTCAAGGAAGTAATTTTACGGTCAGCTTTAATCATTGCCTCCACATTAGCAACCAAAGCTGCAATCACTTCCTCTTTGTCTCCATCAGACGGGATGGGAACTGCACCAGCAACACCATTTTCTAGATCTTCTTGAACCTGCATGAGGAAAATACTTAAGAATAAGCCAAAATTGATCGGGTGATCAAGAGGAATTTCTTGATTATTACTTTATTTTTTGTTTCCTTTTTTCTTTCAAATCAATCATCATTGAGCTGAGGAATTGCTTCATGAGTAATCAAATTTACCATATTTTTTTCCTTGCACATACTTTAGTGAGAATGGAAAAAAGCTCCCCATCTTTATGCACAAACTTCTCATGTGCTAATTGACAATTATGCACAGAAACTTGTTATTTACAGCAAACTAATTGAAAGTTATTTTGCTACCATGCTAGAGAGAGAAAGAACACAATATTTTCAGAAATGTCAAAAAAGGGTTTCCTAAAAACATGTTCTCCCTGTTTCCAATTTTTTGTTCTGAGTTTCAAATTCATTTTCAGTTTTTATTTACAGGGTGGAGAGAGGAAACAATGATGTGCCTCTTTTTTTTTTTTCCTTTTCTTTTGTTTTAACACTCAAAAAGGCAAAAATTGATTTGCGTTCTCTTTACAAAAATTTCCTTATTTTCCAAAAATGCCTTTTTTTATGCATTTTCCACAATATGAAAGTAAAACTGGAATCTGAAAACTACAAAGAGAACAGACCCTAAGAGGTCGACTTACAGACTTACCTGAGCTCTGAGTAGCTTGATATCATCTTGAGTTTCTGCCTCATCATAAGTAAGTTCTAGATGCTTCCCCACGTTCTCACGAGCATATGGAAAGAGAACATCTGTAACAAATGATATAGGAGTGGTGGTTCCTTCAATGTCCAGTACAATGCACCGCTGAAATCAAAACAGTTTTATTGTGACAATCATAATAAGGCTGAAGCTAGAGATTTCTTGAACGGTCCGGTCAAGAATAGTGCAAAAACTTACTCTCGATGGCTCAATGCCATTAACTGAAGGAAGATTCCCAGCCTTTGCAGAGACTTTTCCACTGCGGCCATTGGAACTGTGAATAGGACCGTGAGAAGGAGTTGACCAGTCCAATCCTAATTGATGGAGTTTAATTGCAGCATCAAAGAGATAGTGATAACATTCAGCCTGGAAGAATAAAAGTTGTCAATTGAAAGCAAGAAACGATGACATGTAAAAATAAAAATACAAATTAAAATAATAACAACAATTCAGATCCACGATTTTTAACATAGGGTCAAATCCGACTTTTCCACACATCATACAAGGTGACATCAGCCCGTGTTCTCACATGGGTGTTAAGGTCATTTTATATAAAAATTGTTTGGGATAGTCTCATAGCCATTTCATCAAACTATGCTTTCCCACACATTTCACATGATGCATACTTATTACCCATGTTTCCACTACTCATTTTTGTTTGTTTCTAGAAACCTCTGGAACATGCTTTTAGTTCCAAGAAGATTGGAAGATCACAACAGTACAGATCATTCAATCACCAGCGGCATGACAAAGTTCTGTGCTCTTAGGAAAACTAGGGTATAGGCTTCTCTACCTGAGTTTTAGCACTAATCCAAGAATCACCCCATACGTATATTCCATGATTTCGAACAAGCACAGCTGTAGTTTTGGGGTATGCTTTGATCTGCAAAACAAGGATTAGAAGTCATTTTCAATTGGATTAGGAAAATAAAAAGGGGGAAAAACAAGGGAAGGAAGAAATCCTACAGCTTCGGTGAGAGATTCAGTGAGCTCTCTCTCATGGGCAGTATTCTCTATAATTGGGACCACAAGTTCATCGTAATAACCATGCCCTTGAATTCCTTTGATCATTTCCATATGTGTAATCTGAAATTGATAAAAGAAGCACCAAAATAAAGATCCAGTGATATCGTAAAAAGTAGTACAAAATTTTTTATACAATTGGGGAAAAAAAATCATTTTGTTATCAAAATTGTTCCTCAGAGCAAAGGAACAAGAACTTCACATATCCATTGACAATTTTTCCTTTATAGTTTGCAAGACTTCATAAAATGCATCTTGGCGAAAATTTTCATTTTTAAATATAAAACTTCAAGTGAGAATCCTCACCAACTTCTCTACTTCTAGTACAAACTTCGTAAACTTTTCCCAGTGACAAAATATTTACCGTATAATGAGCTCTATGAACAAGCTGGAGTCCTATGTAATTGCTCTATTGAATATGACATCTCTCTAAATGTTTACTTCTCGGGTGGTAGTTTTTATATAGCTTCAGATATAATTAAGAACCGCCAACTGAACGTAAAGGATAATGTGGAATTGGACTATGTCCTTGCTATCAATATAACAGCAATTTGAATAATTTACCCGAAATTCTTTCGATAATGGGTCGATCATTGTTACGAGGCAAGACTCCATTCCATGACTGTGGATAACGGCTCCAGCATTACGCATTTCATATGCCTGCAAACAGGATGAGTATTACCCGTAAAGTTCCTATCCCACCGAGAATTCATTTTCACCATTCATCATCGGGTTTCCTGAACAAATAGCTCAAAATATTCCTAGTAGTGTCTATCCAAATGCCAAACAATGAGCCCACTTCTTAATTTCACATAGAAACATACTTTTCCCCTTCCCGTGGAGGTTTCCAATCGATCATCAGTTTCAGTGACAAATAAATCGCATACTATGAAGCGGTGGAACTTCAATGTAAAATTAAAACTCACAAGCTTTAGCACGATGAACCAGGTCAATCGAAACCGTAAAGGAAATCCAAGACTCCCAAACACTTATTGATGATTACATGTACAAACACACACTCAAGAACAAACAAAGGATCATAGCTGAACACAAGTAAAATATACCCTCATGAAAAGTGGAGAACAATCAGAACATTTGGGAGGTTTATTGGGCCATGGCTTTGCCAATGGTTCATGCAAAACAGATCCATCTGGCGACAACAAATACATATCCTCATCCACCATTCTTTCTTTCTGCACACCTACAAATCACATACGAAGCATTATTTTCAATCACATAATCCAAAAAAGAAAGACCAACAAGAATCATCGATTGACCCATCAATTCTAGACAAAAATACATAAGTACCTGAGGGGGACATGACAATAAGTTGTTGGGGTTTGGGAATTGAGTCATCGTGGACTTTGATGGTGATGCTGCCACCGGTGCCGGAAACCCAACCCAGGTGGTAGAAGTGGCGGCAGAGCTCGGAAATGAGGGCTTTTGTTTCTTTGACTTTGTAGCTGTCTAAATATGCCTGTGGTGGCGTGGCCATTTTGAGAACACCGTTTATTGCGAGTGGGGCGGCTGAAGCTGCGGCCATGGTGCGTGTAGATTTTATATGTGCGTGTTCTGGGTTGATGTGAACAGGGGATTGATGCTTTTCTGTGCGTCCTTTTTCCTTTCAAGAAAAATAACGTGGGAAGTCGGCTCCCATTTTCTTACCAACTAATTCGCATTTTAAAATGCTAATTAGTGTGTGGATCGTATTACATGCTCCCAATGGTGGGTGGTTTTTGAGAACGTGATAATAATACGGATACTAGTTAATATAGTCATATTCCGTTGCCAATAAGTTAGCAATGGAACATGCCAACACCCCTTTTTTGGTTCCGAAAAAAAAGGTGGGGCCCACAGGAATCCCTTACCATCAATGGGTTATGTATTATTCATATCACTTGACGTAGGTTCTAAAAATTTTTTTTTTTTAATTTAGCCCGATGATGTGACGCACTCACAGAACGCCACGTTACACATATTGGCAACATAAGTTGCCAACATGTGACCAACTGAACACTAGCTAGTTAATATGTTACCATACCAACTAATTAGCAAGAGAATACAATAGCTGTGGGAAGTGATAGCATTCGCTGGGATGAATCATGACTAAGGCCATGTTTTCGATATTTTTCACTCCGTCCTTACTTAAAAAATCAGTCATTTTATTTTCTTAACATTAAACATCAATATCATCCGTCGTTTAAACAAAACATATGTATTTATCTTCTAGTAAAGCATCTTTAGGGACACATGGATTGTGTAAATAACAAAACATATGTATTTATCTTCTAGTAAAATATCTTTGGAGACACGTGCTTTGTAAAAATTTTAGTTATATACTGAATAAAAGGATTACAAACCATGTTTTTTCATGGATGTAACAAATTGAAGGAAATAATAACACATCTCCATTTGTAGCTGCATATTGATGAGTGAAGATGGATAAAAAGAGTTGATACAAAAGTAAAATAGTTTAGACAGTATGTGAGATTGTATCAATTTTCTAAAGTGCTATATAACCATTTTTTCTCGTGTGATGTAACACATATTTTCAAAAGAATTTTGCTATATACACAAACAAAATGTCTAGACATACCTAAAATTTCCAATTTACTTTGACTTTCTTTTAAATACACCTTGCATCTTTTTATAACAAGGATAAATTTGACATTTTAGGTTTATCGAGATATTTTATATGTACTCATAGCAAATTTCATTTTGGAATATGTGAACAATTGAAGATGGTCTTTGCACACCTCTGGATATTCTAGGTATAGATAATGTGCTTGATAGATGTATGTACTATTTCATAAAATGAAACAAATTAATAAGTGTTTAATAGAAATTATGAAATGTGACCTTTTTAACGTATGATTGAAAAGAAAAAAAAATATAAAAATTTTGTGAAATAAGTATGACGACTATTTTTTATTTTTTATTTTGAAATCAATATGCGTAGTGATTGCAAAATGAGAAAAATGGTTTCTTGAATACTTGAATTGGTGCCAAACAAGCTCGAAATACGGATTGTATTGAACCGAATAGACTGACTGGTTCGATCCGGTTCAGGCTCAAGTTCCACTCTAGCAAAGAGTGAGCACATTATAAAACCCTCACAGCACACCGTTATCCACAATCTCCTACCCGCCATCTGCGCACGAAATCCTTAATCCTCTCGCCGAGTTTCCAATACAAACAGCGGCAAAAATGCGGCGATTAGCGAAGCACCTGGTTAAGAGAGCGATACGGCGTGCCATCGTGGAAGTCGTAGTCCTCGGCCGCCGTACTGGTTATCTACTCGTGGACTTGATTGAATTGCCGTTGAAGGTGGTTAGTTTGCCATTCACTCTGCCCTACGACATTGCTGGCTTCGCCGAGCGTGGCTTCGGTGTCCCTGAACTTATCTCCAATATCTCTTGCTCCGCCATATTTGTACGTGCCCTCACCTTCTTCAGTTTATTTATATACTATCTAAAGTCATTTATTCATGTAATGTGTAGAAATTCTCTGGTTTGTTTTGGGTAAATTGAAGCTGTGTCAGCATTACTTTTTCAATGACTTGGCATCCTGCTGCGCACAAGTTATATCTTTTGGGATTGACTTGTTGGTTACTGGTGTTTCGTGGACTTTTTAACTGTGGATACTCGTAGTTGGAGAAATTAACCAACTGTGCAAAGCTGGATATCTTTATGCTGGCTTTTGATGCTTGTTTACTTTAAAGGTTGATAATGTGTCTCCCTGGTTTGAAATAGTTTGGGATACGATCTTGTTTGTTTGTGCTTGGTTGTCACTTGAGAAATCAACATTGTTGGTGTCTAGGTGATGCTCTTGCTTTTTGATTTTCAGTTTGGATTTTTGAATTTATAATGAGTTTCCATTGTAGTGTTTTTTCATTTCAACATTTTATTTATCTTTTTTTTTTCAAAGCACCATAAACTACATTTTTTTGAGTTTTCTTTATAATTTCCCTGTTTTGGAAAATGAGTTTTTTCCTTAGAAAGTAAAAAGTCTTCGTTGTTCCGAAAAATTGAAACTTGAAAACAGTTTGGAAACAGCAAAGAAGAGAACATGCTCTTAGAATGTCATTGTTTAGATGTAGACGTAATATGTCTTTCTTATTATTCAATTTAAATATGATTGCCTCGCCTGGTTGATTATAGTACTGTTTGAAGTGCTTAGTTCTTTTTGGGACTCCAGAAATGTCATGAATTCAACTTCCTTTCCTCAGCAGCCTTTTATGTGTCGTACTCAGATAAGAGAATTATGTTCTCCCCTGTTAAATGACAGCGAAGGGCACAAATATATTTGTATGTTATTGTTTATCTGCCATCCATTGACAACTGTCTCACCGTTTGGTGCAAATTGGGAGAGCTTCAAGAAAGATGAAATCACCTATAACTCTTTCCTCTTTTCTGAATTAGGATTTAGCACCTTTTTCTTGCAAAGATTATATAGGAAGCTGCTAATGTTATAGCTTGGATGGATTCATCCTTGTCACTGATTCATTCATGGGTTGATTTCAGGCCATTGCCACACTTGGGACTTATGATATTGCATTTGAGCTCGGTTCGAAGGTGGTATCTCAGAGGTGATTTCTAGCCCACCATATGATTGTGATTTCAAATATATTCTTATTTTCGTGCATCCTGTTCAAGATAATATCATTCAAGCGAAAACGTTCAGTACACCATCTTGGTGAATATAACTATCATTCAAATCTCTGGAATTATTAATTTGTAACTCCTTCAAGCTCTTTCCTTTTTCTGCATCAGTATTGTTCCCATATTTAACGAAAAGCAAATATAGACAATGCTAGCTGTCATAGCGTTCAATGATACTTAATAGGAGGTTCTAGGAAAGAGAACCTGAAAAAGAGAAAAAAAAAAATATCTATGCCAGGGTTCTTGGAAGCTAAATTTAGAGTCCAACATTGTTCTTAATTGAATTGCAGTTAGAGTTTCAATTTTAGATGCAACTATATATTTTTTTTTTCTAATTTTTCCTTAGGTTTAGGAAGTTATATTGACCTTTCAAAGGAACTGTGATATTCCACGATATCTAGTATGGTCTCGTACTAAGTGGGTTAACATGTTTTTCTCTGCATAGGTCATCCCTACTAGTTTGGTACTGAATCCGATAAGGACTTAAAACCCCCATGTGGAATGCCTTCAAGAATCTAAATGCGATGTGTGGAGTGCTCTGTTTCCTTTGTTTCATTGGTTTCTTGCCTCCCAACTTCTTTCTTTAACCAAAAACAGCCGCTGTCTTGATTCCGTTGGTTTTTATGTCCTCTAGATCTATGTTCTTTCAAAACTCAATTTCAGCCACAAATCATATCGGGCCCATATTTTTTCAACTGTTCCACTACTTTCCTATCTCACATTTTTCCATGTGGTCACCCAAAAAGATAAAAAGAAGAGGGGCGCGGGGTGTGGGGAAACTGAAAAAAGAGAAACATTTTCTCTCAAAAATCAATACCAATGAATCACTAAGTATTACTCCAAAATACATTGATGGTAAAGTCTTTTTCCTTGCTTTGGAAAGGCAGAAGCAAAAGCCGATTTGATCAACTAGTTCCCCAATCAGTCAAGTTGCAATTATTAACTGTTTATTTAGACTTGGGTAAAAATTCTTGTGGACAACTGATTTTGTAACTAAAAATTGCCCTTATTTATCCCAACAATTTACGCTTATTTCATTTGTCTGATGACAATGTGTTGTGTTCAAATTCAGCTTTATAAGTTGCTTGAAAATTGATGCTCAATCTGTGCAGGCATTGTCACATCTGCAATGGGTGGCAGGCAATGCAGTGTACAATGTGCAAAGGCTCAGGAACGGTGCAATACCAAGTGAAAAATTATACTTTGAGAAGGTAGACGAACATTAAGTCATTTGTATCTGTGAGAACTAAATAATAAACTACAAGATTCTTTTCCTCTTGTTAATGTACTTATATACCTAGATACTTGATTGGCTAGGATTTGTTGGGAGAGAACTTTAAAGTTTTCCGGATGCATTTATCAATTTCATGGTGTGCATTAACTAATCCTCTTCTCTCATTCTCTTATCATGAAAATCCCTAGGGTTTGTTCATTTAATGTGTTAGGAAAGTAAAACAAGCTCACTATCTTTCCAGGAATGTAAAATGTGGTGACTCAGAGCTTGTTTGGCTAAGATTTTCTTTAAAAATCATTTTTTTTTTTCTGATAAGAAACAAGCTTTATTATTATTGCCGGCGGAACCAAAAAAGTACATCAACAGGTGGGCAAGCCATCCACCAAAAAAGCAGTGTTCAAATTCTAGTTGCTACTATGTACAATGGTACAAAGCGAACTAAATGGATCTAAACGGAACAAAAAATTTTCTACATTACAAAAAATCTCACATGCTCTGGCCCAAAGTCCTGAAAAGTATAATATATTATCCCAAATGTCGTCTACAGATCGCTCCAAGTTGTCGAAAATCCTTCTATTCCTCTCCGTCCATATCACCCAAGCTGATGCCATTAGGAGCAGTTTCCAAAGCTCTCTTTTATGTTTTCTACTACCTCCAAAAGACCATTTGATAAGAATCAGATCTGACCACTTTCTTGGTAGAGCACTTGATATCTCAAAGAGTTGCATAATCCTACTCCATATCCCCTTAGCAAACTCACAATGGATTAAGATGTGATCTATGGTTTCATCTTCTTTTTTACACATAATACAAAAAGATGGAGAAATGCACAAAAAAGGCCTTCTTTAAAAATCATTTTCAACCACAGTTTTCCACTGACATGACAACCTTTTATACTATTTTAAACTTTTCGATACTTTTAAAGACACACATTCAAACTTAATTTTTCAAAATATTCTCCTAAAGAAACACTAAATTTCCCAAATCTATGGTGGCTGTCTCATTATCTTAATTAACGTGTCTAATATTTGTAAGGTAATTGTTGCTGATCTTTTCATAGGGCTTGACTTATTATATCAGCGAGTAGGCGAAAATGTTGTGGCTCTCATTCTTTAATATCTTGTTCTTCCTTGCGACCTTGTAGCTTCACAGTTCTAATCTATTTAATATCTGAGTTGTTACTGCTCCTGCTGTAGTGGGGAGAAGGCGACAGCTGAAAGTATTTCTGATGCCATTGCCGATAATCGAGCTGAGTTGGTTCACCTTCCATCCACTCTTGATCTCCATTTGCCATTGCCAACTAAAGAGTGCCCAACTTGCGATGGAACGGTGAGATGTTGCAATTATACTTCAATAAAATTTCACATTATTTTCTTGTTTCCCTGTATGATATAGTTTATAAATAATTCTATCACAAGTTATAAAGTGGTGCGTGTGTATAATCCTTGAGTGGTAATGCATTGCAAAGAAATTTCTTTCCCCCTTATTATTTATGCAAGACGCTCTTTTGTAGTTTAGGCTCCTGTGTTTCTTGGATTACATAATTTTGAAGCTTTAGTTAGAAAGGCCGGTCAAGTGCTACCTTTGATATTGATAATAGTCTATATGTGTTCACTCTTTAAACTTGAGCTTTGATTATTGTACCCTCTCCGTCCCAATTATATAGACCTCTATTCTTTTTTTGATGTTCCAATATATAGTTTTTTTATATTAATTTACTATTATGCCCCTATTTAATTTGTAAAGTCTTTTTACAGTTCCAATAATTTTTTGGACTTATTAATAAGGCTAAGGTGGGAAAATCATATGTATTCCTTACTTTTCAAGGCTGTCTTAATCTGAGTGAAAAGTCAAAGAAGCCTATATATTTGGGATGGAGAGAGTATGAAGTGGTTGACACAGGGTGCAATTGTGGCAGTAGTAGATCTTTGTGGAAGGGAAAGACAAGAGAAATGGAAATGAAAGGATAACGCGCAAAAGAGAGACGAGAGAGAAGCAGACAGGGGATAAAGAAATATTTTGTTCAATTCATCAATGCTGAATAATGCAAAAGCATAAACCTTTCTTATGGTTTAATTAATCCCAATGGTAAGAAAGTAAACTCGAGAAGTAATGTAAAAATAGTAAAATGCTATAAAATCTCTAAACGGAAATTCTAACTGTTCTTTCCTGAAGTATCCAAATATGAAATTGTTAATATATTATATCTACTGAATCTCCATCAGTAGTTGGTTGATTGCAGGGGGTGATGAAATGTCCAGAATGCAAAGGAAAGATGCCTGTCAGGATAGCTGCCGATGATGTAAGTTTCATTTATTCTCTTTTTATTTTATTTACGTGGAGTTTTTGTTGTGATCTTATTGTTCACAAATTGTTTGTGAGTTTAATTCGTAAAAGAAGTTTATGCTTTGAACTCATAGCATACTGAGGTGTCATTCTGTATTTTATTGATGTATAAGGCAGTCAACAATATCTTTCTTCTTTTTTATTATATTTTTATTTTTTAATTTCCTCAGCTAATTGAGCCCCCATGGAAAGCATGCAATGTTATGCGCAAGATGGACTATCCATATGAGGTTAGTGCTACATCGTTCTCTTTCCCTTGTTCAGCTTATAAGAGAAAGGAAGGTGGGGAAAAAGAGAGAAAAGAAAAACCAACTTGTAGGTCTATAGATGTTAGGGCATGATGCATGAAGTTAGAGGGTGGCATTAGGTTAGAGGATGAGGCAAAATGTCCTTGTTTGGTCAAAGAATGTATGCCTCTGCATTACTACTCAACATCTAATTGAATCAAGTTGTTTCTATGACGATTTCTGGTTTTACTATGTGAGGTTTCTTTATGCTTGATATTTTCTGGATCTCCCTTCCGGCTTCCACCCATTGTTTGCCCAAGTCGATTTAAGTGCACTGTTCTTGTGTCAGTGCTGGCTGACCTCAGTTAAGGTCTTGTGGAATGTGAATTCAAATATCTGCAACTTTGCAGACTCCAATCTCATGTGTCTATCCTTGATTAACCGTCGACCAAAGGAGTTCACACTAGTGATATGAGTTTGAACTAGACATCGATGATTTCCTTGCCACGAACTTATCAAAAATACACCAAATAATAAGAATAATAATAATAATCATAATAAAAGAAGAAGAAGAAAAGACGACATTAGTGAATGAAGCTGCATTCAGACTAGAGAAACTTAGTATTTGAATAATGGAAATTGAAGAACTTGTTCTATGTCCACGAGAAGATGTTGCAGGAGTATGTTTTTACTCGTTGGCCTACTCATATACAATAATAATTCAAAAAGATATGTAACATTAACTTAATTCCTGGAACAAGCTGTATGCTTCAGTTACTTGCTTAAGTGCCCTCGCCAAAAGTAAATTCTGGACAATATTCTGGTGCTACTATTTGGCCGTTGGTTGTGGTTCTACAATATGTAGATTTTGAGGTTGTCCAAAAGTGAAGAAAGCAGCTTTTGCCTTCAGTTTCAATATTTATGTTGTGGGAAATTATGTTACTGTCATCTCATCAGTGGATGATGAATAGTGCTTGGGTGAAATGTGTCAATATAAAGTTGTTTGAACAAAAGTGCTCGTAGCTGAAGTGTATATAAACAAATACCAAAAAAGCTCTTAATTTTTGAAGATATTCTGATGTAGACTAGTAGACAGAGAAAAAAAGTCCAATAAGAAAGAGCGAGAGAAGAAAGCAGCTTTTGCCTTCAGTTTCAACATTTATGTCTGGGAAATTATGTTACTGTCATCTCCTCTCTCTCTCTCTCTCACACACACACGTGAGCACACATATGCATAGACACACGAACAATGTTGGCTCAGATGAACACCCACTGTCATTATATTTCAATGTGCTGGCTTGGGACAACTAGCTAACAAGGTTAATGCCATCTTCTTGTTGATGCAGCATATAGTTCACAGTATGAAGGATCCAAGCATTGCTGCATTTTGGTTGTTAAGTTTTCCTCAGATTGTCGGAGGTTTTAAATATGATGAAGATGTCACGCAGAAAATTTGGTGGGAGTACAAGGTCCGTTTCCTCCGGTTCCTAAGTCTCCTGATTGCCAATCAACTCTCTGTTATGTATCGTTCTCGTGATTTCAAGCAAAAAAGTAAATCACATCACTGGAATACAGAAACCATTATGAGATAGGAACCTTATAATTCTCCTTATTTTCTTGACATTTTTTTGGAAGTGCACAGAGTGCAAGACATGGGGAATTCATATCTTATTGTATTCTGGACATGACTTCATAAAAGCTAGAATGTTCCAGATATTTGTCTGCGTGTCTTAAAGTGAAAAATAGCATCCCTGTGAGTAAAACTCTTCTGACTGCTCATGTGAGGAAGAATCCATCAGTCCACTTTAATTGTCTGAAAATTGATTATGTCTTGAATTGCATTGTTATTTTTCCTGATGTATCTGGTAATCCTTTGGAATTTCTCCAGTTGCTGAACATCCTCATTCAGCCTTTCTGACATTCTCATTTGGAACATTAGGGTGCACATGCCTTCGAAATTTGGTGACATACTCCCTCCATCTCATGAAGATGAGCTTGTTTTCATTTTTTATCAGTCCCGAAAAATATTTCACTTTCTATGTTTGTATGTATTTAATTTCTTCATTTTCTCATTATGCCCTTGTTTGATGTGCATTGGTATTAATAAAAATGCATTATCATCATTGTTGTAGGGGCATATTTGAAAAAGTACAAGTAAAATTTATCTTTTCATTAATATTAGTTATAATTTTCTAATCCATACAAAAGTCAAACTAGGCCTATCTTCGTAGGACGGATGGAGTAACATATTTCAGAAACTTCGCTTGAGCATCTTCTTTCTATACTTGGACGTGTGCTTTACTCATTGTCTAATCCATAAATCTCAGCTACATCTTTTTGGCATATTTATTGAGCTGTGATTCTGTTCAGTTTTCTTTCTCATGAAATGTTCCCTATAGGAATCTATGCGGTATGATAAGCTCCGAGATGAAGTAGCGAAAAGAAAACCAGGATGGGAGTATTTGCAACAGGTAAGATGAACTTTTCGTTAGATGGCGCTGAGTAAAGTAAGCTTAATTCTCACCTCATCATACTCGATTAGAAATTTATGCTGAAAATTTTCTAAAATAGAAGGCCTAAGCACTCAGCACAAGGTTGTCTTACAGAATCTACATTGTTTTGCTATCATAAATATTAATAACACGTACCTGGCTTGGGTCTACTTTTGTCAGGCAAGTTAGTGTGTTATGCCTCTTGGATATATGACATACTGTGATTGTGAAGGCTTTCGACACCCTTCAATACACATGCCCATTGTTTGGATAGTTGAAGAGTAATGTTTTGGATTTGCATATCTCATCTTCAATGTTATCAATCAACAGGCTCTAATCTCCATCGACCCCGTGCGTGCGAAGGATGATCCTCTTATTGTGAGAAACATTCCTTGCTACAAAGCCCTGAAAATGCTGGAGGCTGAAGTCATGAAGCTTGATCCTCCACCACGGCCTCAGAATTGGGGGGTATACATCTTTTCGCTAGAGAAATTTCACTGCTGTCATTTTTCTTTTTTAATTTCAAATATATTATAGTAATCTAGCATGTGTGGTTCTAAGTAGAGTTAAGTAAAAAATGATGGAAATATTTTCATCAAGCAAGCACGTATTGACATTAAAAGTCTAAGCCGTACACTATTCTGTCTATACATATCCTTGGCCGACAAATTCACTCATTGGACTAATTTATTATTATGCAGGAGTTGGACTTGCCACTGAATGCATCTTCTTGGACTGCAGCGGAGCTGAAAGATCCCAAGAAGCGAGATGAGATGACAGTTCTTCTCAATGCACAAAAAGAAATTGCTGATAAAATATTGGATACTCAGTGGGAAACAAAGTGGCGCGAAGAAAAGGTGCATAATCTTATTCTTGATTTGCTGATCATTTGATAACTTCGATTCAGGTGTATAAAGTTGTGTTTTTTCTAATTCCATTACATGTTTCCATTTTCAGTTAAATGAGATGCTGAAAGAGAAAGTAGAGCCGTTATTACAAAATGTTGATGACAATGTTCTTCGTCAGCCTATACTGTTGCCCCAGAATACTCAGGTAATTGCTTTCAAAATTAGACTATCGGTTGATGGTTTGGCTAAAAATTGAAATTTCAAAGCAAACTTTCGGTAGTAACACGGGCACGTCTCCTCGGCATTAGATGAACATGTGTCTGGTGGGTACAATAAGTGCGCTCACATAGGCATTAGATCTGCTTTGAGATGTTATGTTTCTGCATTGTATAAGTTTACTTCTTAACTGGCTTGTTTTCTGCAGAAAAAGCAGCAAAGACGATGGTGGTTGTTTTGAGGCATATATGATGCCGAGCTCCTGAATTTCTTGCTGATGATGGCTTGGCCTATTAATTTGTTCTCCGCAAATTTTGTTCTTCGAGTTGTATGTTGTATTTAATAATATTTCTTCTCTGAACTACTAGTATCTATCACTCTTTGGAAGTAAAGATTCTTGTTTTGCAGATATGCTAACAGTTTATCATAAAATTAATTTCCCATATAGGCCCTTTGATTAATGTTTCTTCCCGTTTCCTGTACTTGGTTGTGGTGTATACAAAGTCGAGAATTGTTATCTCATTTCCATCTCTTGAATGTCCGGCACTTTTTTTATTTTTTTTTAAACATGCTATTTATTTATTCAAATTGGTAAAATACATCGAAGCAATACAAATTTAACACCGCTAAAAATAAAAAAGGAGGAATTTGCGAATAAACTCACAGCACTCAGGTTAGTATTATGAAGCGGAAAAATGCCTATAAATGTGAAAAACTCGAAGTGATCGGAATACCCATGTTTTCGGATCTGTAATGTTGATGCCCAAATTTTGATTGAATCAATGATGACTCGAAGTTGATGTACTAGTTTGAATCACTAACAAATAGCACAGCTAAACGCCGCAACAAGGCGATGAAAATAACAAAAACACAAAGAAAACCCCAAAGCAATGTGGACAAATCACTTCTTTTAAAAAAAAAAAACAAAAAGAGAGATGCAAATGGGTGATTTCATACCCCAAAAGGCCAAAAAAATCATCCCTTCCAGAACACTCTAGAACGTTCGACCGGAGAGAGGAAATCGGTAAGAGGGCTCAGCAATTGATGAAGGCTCACTGGCGGCGATGAGAAGCAGATCTAGATTTCGTAGAGAAAAGATAGAGAGATGGCAGAGAGAAAGGGATGTGGTTATAATTGCTGACCATTTCTAATGTCCCCCCACTTAACATACGGTAACTGGTGGTGTTGACTAGTTGATGTTAACTATTTTAATTGGAGTGGACAATTGTAGGAACATGAAATGTGATAGAAGATTTGAACTCGTCTAGGTTTTCCTATGTCATGCCCCCCTGCCCGACCCCATTGTATGGAAGAAGCCGAAGATCCATGTTCAAGTTAACAGAGGCATCTTTGTGAAAATTTGTAATGAAAAACAGAGACATCATGAACAGAACATTAATAATAATATTATTTTTATTTTTTAGAGGATTTAATGATCACAAAACATTGTTACACTCTGTTGACAAACAACAAATTATAAACTTGAAATCAAATTTCAAATTTATAACGAAACTTAAAAGGGAAATTATAATTACCCTCACAAAGATTTTTTACACCAGCCACCCTGTTATTATCTCTCTTTTCATTCGATCATACAAAGCGCATACAACCAATCACCCCATGCATGCACGTAAACCATTTATCTTAATAAGTCCTAGCACATTTGGTGGCCCTGGTGCAGCCACGGCGGTAGGGATTGGCCCTCTGGCGGTTGTTGCAATTGTAGTACGAGTTTCCACGCCGGTTACACGGGGTGTTGGTCTTTCTCAGGGCGGCATAGCTAATGTACCTCGATTTATAACCTAGTTGACGACGAGCAGTCTCAGACTCCATCATCAGTTCATCAGCGTCGAGGTCCATCCCGTCATGGCCGTCTATGGGGATGAGGCCTCCGTAAAGGAAGTTGTCGGTGGCAGTGGAGGGTTGCGCAGCCATGGCCGTGGCTGAGGCGACGGCCAAGAGGAGCAAGAGAATAAGACCGGTACGGGAGGCCATCGATATAGATATATCACACAGACCAAATGATTGAAAAAAGATATTGGGAGATGATTTTTTTTAATATCTTTTTTCTTGATTTGCTTAAGCTTTTTCTCCTCAACCCTTGTTGGGATTAGGGGGGAGAGAAAAAGGAAGCTATTTGGTTGAGTGTGGAAGAAGGGAAGGCCTAAGTTATGAAGGTTTTTGAATGGTGAAATATGGTGGTTGAATTAACGGATTTCACGTAGGTCTTAAGGCCCTATTCTTTCTCCTTGTTTTTCTATGGCTTTTCTCTACCAAATGCCCCGTGAGGCTATTTTCACCACGAGGGGTTCATAACCATGCACTCTATATATATGAAAGTAGGTGATAACCAATTTGGTCCATTCATGGTCTACATCAAATTAAAATGAAAATTTAATTAACCAAGTTTATGATTCACTACAAGAAAAAAGTATTTGCTGTGACGATAAAATATCATCTATGTTTGTATCGATCATAAGTTGTCTCTATTTACTTATTGGGACGAGTTTGTAATTTTGACATTTCTTCGTATTAAGTTCGTAGCTAATCCTATCTGCTAGAAGCCTACAATTGATAGTTGTCTTTATAGATTGGGGTCCTATTATGTCGATAATGTCGTCTATACACTCTTCAAATTGATAATATTCTCATCTGTAACTGTATCAACAAAACTCGATTAATGCTTACATATTGTTTTCGTAATTACTAGAATATGCAACATAGTGAATCATTTTTTTTAATGTTATTATATATATTAAATTTACCTTGATGCATTTCAACATATAACATGATGGCATTATGAATTGGATGAATCCGGTCAACAACACATGTTAATGACATGTCATGTGTTGGGGTTGGATCACAATTGTATAGCCCGTCATTTCTTGATTTTCTTTTAATTAAACCATACCTTGATGTCTACTTCATTTGACTTGGTTCTCGTGGACTTAAAAAATTGATTTTTTTTTTTTTTGTTTGTAGAAAATTGACCTATAAAACTCTATTACCGTGTCTAAATTATGAGTTTGTGCCCCAGCGTGATAAAGTTTTTTGGTGAGAAGAAAAGTAATCATTGTGAAGATTGTGAAGTTTACAAAGAAATATGATTTTTCTTTTTTATAGAGAATGTTTAATTGAAAATGAGGGTAAAAAATATTTTATTTTAGATTTTATCAAATAATTTAGAGCAGTATTCATCAATAATGTTGATGGATCACCAATTACGTAAAATTTTGAAAGTGATGGTATTGTGGTGTTAATAAATACTAATATATACATATTACAACATCAACCAATATTGTAATATCACATAACTATCGAGTTCAAGTGTTCAGTAGTACTAATTAACACTAATCATGTTTAGGAAAACTTGTCAAACACAGTTGTACTAGTATAATTGCCCAATTATATCCGCAATTTAGCATCATCAAATCCTTATTTTATTGGTTTTAGAAACGAATCCATTTCAATGAGGAAAAACACATGCCAAATTCAAATTTAAATAATAATTAAAAAAAAGGAAAAAAAAAAGGAAACGAAACCATTTCTCCAAGTTATCTGGGCCTGCTTGATCACAATACAAGATCAGATGGCCTTTCCATTCGTTATTTTGAAGTCATGATTGGGCCTATCCCACAGCACACCCACCCAAAAATGAAAATGAAAAAGAGATAAGTAAATAAAATCAAATTAGCCGGTTAAAAAAAAAAAAATCAAATTAGGTGGCCAATTTGTCCATTAATGTAAATCTAACATTGTTAAACACGTTCGATTCAAAAAAACCAATTTTAAACACGTTATATAATTGTTTCGTAACACTTGTGTTTTTCATATCTCACAAGCAACCATATAATTAATTTGTTTATGATCCTTAAATCACCGGTCACAGACGTCTTAGCATTAATAATATAATATAATATGTCACAGACACATATTTATTATTTATCGTAAGAACATTGATATATAGAACAATAATGATATTTATCAAAATTGTTTACACATCATTGATAAATCAATTAATTGACAAATTTTAATTTGATCATAAATTTTAATTCAAGCATACATATATATACCAATTAATTAACGTCACATAATTGATAATGGGTTCAATTTAAAAATAGCATCACTCTTCATCATATATACTCATCCCGTCCCATAAAAATAGACTTTGGTTTGACTTTCATAGAAATTTAAAAAATTACAATTAATATTGTTAGAAAAATACATTTAGTTGTATTTTTTCAAATATACCATTGTATTAAATGATGTTAATACATTTTTCTTAATAACAACATATATTATATAACCGGTACAATTGGAAAATTAAAAAATTAAATGCAAACAAAATGAAAAGTGGCCTATATTTTGGAACAGAACGAAAATGAAATACAAGTCTATCTTTGTGGAACAGAGAGAGTAAGTAACAAACACGTGCTCCATCCGTAGTACAAAGATAGACATAGTTTTCTTTTTCATCCATCCTAAAATATAGCCCACTTTTTATATCTATTTAATTTTTTTATTTTTCCTATTATGCCTTTATTTAATGAACATTGATATTAATGAAATACATTATCATCATTTAATATAAGAGCATATTTAAAAAGACAACTAAACTTTACTTTTCTAATAATATTAATTATACTTTTTTTAATCCGTGTAATCAAATTGGGCCTTTTTTTATGGGATGGAGGGAGTATTAGTATAGCAGCAGTTGCATTGCACGTCTTATGTAAAACATAAATGATATGCATAATTAATATTTTCAAAATAATGAGTAGCGATAAAGGGAAAATGTTGATCTAATTAAATATATGAATTCTTTATGAAATTATAGATATTTTGTAATAAAATGATGCAATATTTACTGTAGGCAAAAAATAATTTGTGATGTCATTTTTATTAGAGTTGAATGATCTTCACGTAAGAAGATTTAAACCACTTCAAGCAAATTCACTGTTGCACTTAAATATTTGAGTGGCAAAGAAACAAAGAATTATATTTTGCTCCGCCAAAATGATATTTGTTTGCTTTCTATGTCTCTTTGCAAGCTTTTCTTTTACATTATTTCTAGAATTCTCTTATTCGTTAGTTTTAAATAAATGCATGTAGTAGTATTTTTGAAATAAATTGGATAATGTGATTCGAAAATGATATTCATTTAAAATTATTTTTAATAGATTTTCCTTCATAAAATTCATTTGTCTTCTAAGAATTTCTTTTCTTTTTCTTTTTTTTTTTAATCTTCTAAGAATTTCTTAATCATCACTATTTCATTAATAAGAATAAATTAATAAAATTATTTGTATAATTTAAGTAAATTAATAAATTATTTTAACTAAATCAGTTATATATAATAATAACATTCACCCCATAATTGCAGATCAATAGGAAAATTAATCAATACTCCATCTGAATATTTACTCATGAATTTAAAATTAATAATTCGAAACGCAAATGAAAAACCATCAAACGGGTGCTAAACTATCAAACACAAAACCAGTAAACAACAAAACCCTAACAATACCATTTAAGAGAAAGAGACAATAAATCCACCAAAACCCACACTCAACACAGCTGAAACCATTGGCAACGCGATTACAACCGTCGGATTAAATCCCACGGCGGCGGCCGAGTTATGAGGACTAGGCGCCACCGCACCAGGTGAAGGCGAAGGAGAAATCCCCTCCGTGGGAGCCTCCGCAGCTGGTGGTGTAGCCGCCGGAGTTGGAGACGACGGAGACACATTTGGTGGTGGAGATGGCGTCGCTGCCGGAGAAGGAACAATTCCGGCGGCGGGTGGTGGCGGAGGAGGAGCTGCATGTTGTTTCGCTCTCACGGCCAAGACGACGATGATGACTTTTTGACCTCTGTCACAGTTGGTTTTGTTGCCGGTGATGAAGTAGAAAGGACCTGATCGGTCGAATTTGAACACTGAATTGCCGTCTTCCATTTTCACCGTCGGATTGCTGGAGTTACAGGTGTCGTAATCTTCTCTACTCACCTCCATTACTGAATCTGTCTGTCTATCATATTTGAACACTGCAAATTACATGAAATATGAGAGAGAATAAACGAAGTTGAATCATGGAGATTTTTATAGCACATGCAGGTCCCACAAAATATATGAATGTGATTGATTTGACCAAATTTGAAATTTAAAAGAGAATAAATTAAAATGAGATAAAAATACCAATTGTATCGTTAACTTGAAATCTGAGTCGCTGAGCCCAATGACTGTAACTTTCATTAGGGTTTACTACCCATCCATCTCCACCACCTACAATCAGTTGATTGCCATTTGAGAAGCATATAAAACTGGCGGAGAGTATGAGAAAGAGAGAAGAAAATATCTGTGGAGCCATTGGTGAGCTTTCTGCAGAAACTGTAGAGAGAGAGAGAGAAGAGACTGTGTGTGTGTGAGAGAGAGAGAGAGAGGGAGGAGAGATGAAGAAGGGTGAGGAAGAAGATGGAGTTATATAGTGGATGAGTGTTGATATTACCGTTGAATGAAAAACAGCCATAGTAGCAAAAATGACGCAATAAATATTTATGCAAATATGCAATAACTTGGGCGTTAGATGTGAATTTGTTAAAATTTAATTTGTGTTACAAATGATAGCACAAAACGTGGACAAGTTACAGAGATTCAACGGTAATTAGGAAAAGAATGCTAGCTGCATATGAATCATGAATCATCGATGATGTAGCATTGATTAATTTGTTACATTAACCGTTAAATTTGACCGTTGATTCGTTACATTTAATGTAGAATTTAAATAACAAATCAATTAGCATAACATTACATTTTACTTATCATGCGTCACCACTTATGAATAACTCTCTTTTAAAAAGCTCACTTCAACTTTGTTTAAATGACGTCTAAATACAAAGTTTGATTTTGAGATTTTGTCTAAACGTGGACAAGACCTATCTTTTAACGTTTATTTTTCTATAGCCTATGCTGACACATGGAAACTCTTAAATTTGTACAAATTCGAAATTTGAAAACCTACGGTTTAGTTGCTCGTTGCACTGTTTAGAATGGGTCTGAACAGATTTTACATCGTCTCGTCTGGTTTTGTTGACTTATAACGGTAACGGTCGATCAAATTCAATCAGCTGAGCAACTATTTTGGTGAAATTTAAGGATATAATCACCAAAAAGGAGAAAAATATTAAATGATATTTAATGTAATATTAAAAGCTTTTGACCAAGAATTAATGACCCCAAAAGGAAATCTTAGTAATTAAAATGATGTTTAATGTTGTTCGAGTAGTATACTACTATTTTCTGCATGAAGGCAATGAAGAAATCCTTTGAAAATTTCATTGGTTATTGCATGAATTTTATTAATTTATTGCTTGTAGAAATTTTAGTATTTTACTTAAAAATCACACAAGCGCTTCGAGTGTTATAATCTACCAACAACTACATCTGAATGAAGTGTGAATACATACATACACATAAATAATAATATATATATTTTTTTGAATTACTCCCTCCGTCCCACTAAGATAGGCACCCACCATTTTTTACGCATATTAAGAAAACATCTTAAATGTTCTTGGAATTATAAGATATTCATATATTCTTCCAATTTTACCCCTATATTAAATGGTCAAAAAGTAATGTGAACATGTTTAAATATTTTGGGAGATGAAATATCTATCTTGATGTTTAATATTCCAATTATCTTAAATAAGGGTATTTTAGTACATGAAAAATAAATTATACATTCAATAAGGAAATTGGACTATAATTTGGGACGGATAAAATAGGAATACTTGCCTATCTTAGTGGGACGGAGGGAGTATGTGGTAAAAAATGAATATAGAAGAGTAATTATTATCTACTAATCATGTTTTTGCAAAAGTTTAGGGTCCTCAAACGTCAATTTTGCTATTTATAAGTTTTGGAAAAATTTTTAGTAACGGGTTGTAACATTTGCGCGGAAATGCTGGCAACCGTGTTTTCATTTTTTATTTTATTTTATTATTATTATTTTTTAAAATAGTGCTGGCAACCCTGTTAATACTTTTAATTTCCAACAAGGGTGTGTTTGATAAAACATGAAATTGGAAAAGGAAAATGTTTTCCAATTCTATGTAAAAAAATGAAAAGTATCTTTCCATATTTCTCATAAGAAAATTTTACTAGGAATTTGGAAGAAAATGTGCATCAAAATATTGTACTTATAAAATATTTTTCTTGAAAAATTTGTGCATCAAACACCCCCTAGTAGGAAAATTTGCATAGAAAATTTATATCTTTCTTTGCTATTTAAAGAAATGGAAAAAGTTACTTATGCCAAAATAAAAAAAAAAATTGGAAAAATAGTTGTACAAATATTGATGTGCCAATTTTGAGGCAGTTCATTTTTAAGTGATTTGGCGTGTGAAATAGTAGATTTTTACCGCATATGTTAGTTGTATGTCAGTTTGTATACGTAGCAAAGTCCTAATTTTGTGTCTCTATTGAGCTTTTAATAGTATAATTTTTGACAATAGAACTTTTGAAATATTGATTGAATGAATATAAATCTGAAAAATGCTTTTAATACATTATTAATTGTAATTTCTCAAAAGCTAATTAATTTTCTTTCTTTTTTTTGTGTGGAGAAGTTCAAATTCTAAGCTTCTCTGTGACAGCTTTTAATTATGAAATGTTTTCTCAGTCAAAATACTTGTAAATACGATTAAATACATATAAATTTAACTAAAACTATGTTCAAGAAAAAAATTGAATAAAACTATTTTTACTCTCTAAAAACTATTTTAGATTTCGAAAAAGTCATTCCAAAATTACAATTTCTATTCCTCTTCCCCATATTAGGTGTACAATAAATTTGTATGACTAGATATACTACAATTCTTTATAGAGAACTGAACCCCATCAATAGGGAGATAAAAATGGCAGTTTTTAAGACATCGAGTTGCATCTTCCAATCAGTGCAAGACATCGTTTTCACTTTTCATTTAACATCCAGAGTTGGATTGATTTTGGTACTTCAGACTTTACTTTTTGATTCGTTTGTGAGTGCATCTAAAGATTCCTTTTCTCTTCGCCCAAAACGGCCTAAACCAACCCCCAGCCCCGCCCTCCACCCGCATTTTTGTTTTTCTATGGGCAATGATGTTTGGGTTTTAATAAAGCAAGCTAAATATAGGATACAATTCGCAAAACGATTACTCTTTCTATCAACTTTCTTTTTGTTTCTTGTTTGCCGCTAAACGAATCCCCTTTTTTGCTCATCACACCCACTACTCAACAAACGGGCGAAAATAACCTTTTATATAACTCAACAAACGGACAAAAATAACCTTTTATATAAACCGCCGATATATACTTTGGTCTGATATATAATTATACAATGTAGTTGTTTCTACATTGTGTAAGTTTAAAAATTAATTATAATATTGTTCTTTTTCTCATTTAATTTAATTTATTTTTCTAACAAAAATTCTGTTTACCTTTCGGGGGTGTTGCCCCCCAGTCTTCTCTCGGGGGGCGCTACCCTCTTGACCCACATCACAAAACAGCAATCATAAATTGAGGAAGCAAGTCATTTGTAAAGATCTAAATGAAAATAAATATGAAAAATATCTAACACTTACTAACATCATTGAAAAGCATATGGGATTGTTATTTGATTCTTGACTCAATATTTTGCCATTTTCATTTTATTGTTAGTTATTCAATTGTTTTGTGCAAATAAATCTTACAACCAAATCTCTTGCCAATAAATGTATATTCAATTACTCATCATTGTGGATGTCAGATTGAACTTTGAAAATTGATTTATCATATCTCATATTAGAAATAGGTTTTTATTTATATACAGTATTTAATTTATGTATTTTAAAAAAATATAGTATTTATGATAATAAATATATTAATACCCCAACGTCAATGCAGCACCGGTCCTATAGTTTTTATAACTCGAGGCGACATATAAATTAAGCGCCCTCGGCCAGGCCACATCGGCTGAAGCGCAATAAATTTTTTTCCTTTTAAATAAAATATTAATTATCAATTAAATAAATTCACATATATAAATTGAGAAAACCACATTTATATAAATCAATAATACCACATTCCTATACACTAAGAAGTCCACATTTATATAAACTAACAATGTTACATTCATTTTTTAATTTATTAAATGAGTAATGATAAGCCATTGCTTACCTCCACCTAAAATGAAGACATTGCTTCACAGATTTTGGTAAAAATAGCTCTACCCTCTTCTCTCATAGTTTATTTAATTAGAAAGACAAATAGACAACCTATATATTAAGGAAAATTAAAGAACTGAAACTCAATTTTATGCACTAAAAAACTAAATCAATGTATTAATTAAAAATATAGTATTTATGATAATAAATGGGTAAATTTAATGAATGGTCACCAAACTTTCAAGATGTCACTAATTACTCGCTGAACTTTGAAATGTAACTGAATACTCATTGAACTTTATTTAATGTCAACTAATAATCACTCTTTAACACGATATTTAAATATATTTAAGAATTATGTGTATATGATCAATAACATCTTTGCTGAGACAGTTAGACTAATTGTTGGCAAAATAAATTCATCTACTGGAACTTAAATCAGAGAAAAACTAAATAAATTATCAAAAATGCCACAATCTGAAATAATACTTGTGTTGCATTTCTTATTGTTTACATAGCTTTTCGCCCTATTTGAGTGAGTTTTTTATACAACAGTTAATCTAGTTGATCACATGTATAATATCGTCATTCAAATTGGTGTAACACACCAATATAATAAATATTAAGTTAACGAGTGATCGATAAATAATATTAAGTAAAGTTCAGTGAGTATTTAGTTACATTTCAAAGTTCAGTAAGTAATTAATTACATCTTGAAAGTTCAATGACTATTCATTAAATTTACCCGATAATAAATACATTAATACCGCAACGTCAATACAGTGCCCGTCTTGTGGTTTTTATAACTCGAGGTGATATATAAATGAAGCACCCTCGGCCAGGCCACCTCGGTCGAAGCGCAATAATTTTTTTCCTTTTAAATAAAATGTTAATTATCAATTAAATAAATTCACATATATAAATTGAGAAAACCGCATTTATATAAATCGATAATACCACATTCCTATACACTAACAAGTCCGCATTTATATAAACTAACAATATCACATTGAATTTTTAATTTATTAAATGAATGATGATAAGCCATTGCTTACCTCAACCAAAATGAAGACATTGGTTCACAAATTTTGGACGAAATAGCTCTAGACTCTTCTCTAATAGTTTATTTATTTTGAAAGACAAATAGACAACCTATTAACAAAAATTAAAGAACTGAAACTCAATTCCATGCGCTAAAAAATTAAATCAATGTATTAAATCAAATATGAATTAATTAAAACCCAATTTCATGTATTGCAAAACCCAATTAACAAAATTAAAAAGAATTGAAATCAAATTGGAACCTAAATTTGACACATTAGATCAAATATGAATGATTGCCACTAACTTTTTGCTGTATAATTGAATTTTTACTCTTTTACTTAATAATTCTAAATCTTAAATTTTTTCTTAGTATCTCCATAGTTAATATTTGTTTCTACATTGTATAATTTTATAAATCACTTATAATGTTGTTCTTTTTTCTCATTTAATTAATTAAAGTTTCTAACATGAATTATGTGGATATTTAACCTACATTTCTAAGTATATTATTAATATTTATGTTCAGAAATATGGCTTATCTCACTATTTCCACATATTGATAATTTTATTTGATTGTGATTTAATTAAATGCAATGTTTGTTCCAAAAAAATTTAATATTTTACCGTTAAATTAATTATACAATTGAAATTTAAGTTCATTAGAAATACCAAATTTACGTGTAATATTGCAATTGATATATTAGCTTTAATGACTTATAGAAAATTTTCGTAGTATAAAACTATTTGTTTTGTATGTATTCACATGTTTAATATGTACCATTTAATTGCCTCTGTTTTAATGACAACTTTAACATTATATTAGTAATATACTTGCATCTGTTAAAATGTAGAGTATATGGATCTCGGAGACCCTTCATATGAATGTAAGTTTTGCCACGCCACTTTTTGGTACCAAGAACGAAATAACAAGAGCATTGAAAACACTTCAAACTCGGAGTATAGTAAGTGTTGTATCCATGGCAAAGTTAAGCTTCCCTTGATTGAGGAACCTCCTGCTGTTTCACAAGAGTTGTTATACGGGAATAGTGACAAGACCAAACATTTTGTTGAAAACATCCGGGCATACAATATGATGTTTTCATTTATGTCGATGGGAGGCGAGATGGATAAACATTTCAATGATGGAAGAGGCCCTCCTGTATTTCAGTTACATGGTCAGAATTACCATTTGTTTGGGAGCTTATTGCCTATAATAGGAAAGGACCCAAAGTCTGCTCAATTGTATATTTATGATACTGATCATGAAATATCAAATAGGATGAGAGCTACACGGTATGCTTATGACCATTAATTAATTTTTTTAATTGTTATTCAATTTTACAATTATATTTAATCTTCTTTTCTTTTTAATATGTAGGGGATCTTCAAATGATTGCAATTTGGATGAAGAAATTGTGTTTGATATAAAACATATGTTAGATGAACATAATTTGTTGGTTCAGTCATTTCGAATGGTGAGAGAGACACAACGTGGCTCTTTAAATTGTAGCGTAAGATTGTGATTGATTGGGAACCGCAACCGTGATGGTAGACAATATAGCATGCCTGAAAAGAATGAGGTAGCCGCTTTGATTGTTAATGATTTCGAGAACCTGGTTGGTAATAGGGATATTATTGTTGAGACTCAATCTAGCCAATTGCAACGAATAAATGAATTGCATGTGTCATACTTACCGCTTCAATATCCGTTGCTTTTTGTGTACGGTCAGGATGGATATAGAGATGACATTCTTTATTCTGAACGAATACTGAGTTGAGGTCGTGGTTGGACAAGGGTTACATTTAGAGAATGGTTCGCCTACCGATTGCAAGAGAGAGAATGTGAATCACGAAATATTTTATTCTCTAGAAAGCTATTTCAACAATTTGTGGTAGCTGGATATAGCGTGATTGAGTCTCAAAGATTAGCTTATATACGTTTTCATAAAAAAGATTTAAGAAGTGAGATGTATAAAGGATTGAATAATGCATGGTGTAAAGGAAAAAGTGATCCTTCTTCTACGGGGAAGAGAATTGTTCTACCGGCTTCGTTTACTGGCAGTGCAAGATACATGATACAATGCTACCAAGACGCGATGACTATATGTAGATAGGCTGGATATCCAGATCTTTTCATCACATTCACGTGCAACCCAAAGAGGCCGGATATCACTCGCTTCATTGAATCCAGTGGATTGCATCCACAAGATCGACTTGATATTGTGTGTAGAATATTCAAAATGAAGTTGGATCGTATGATAAAAGATATAAAAAATGATGCTTTATTTGGCAAGGTTCGAGCAGATTAGTTATTATTAATTGTTTCTCAACATATATATGTGTATGTGTTGTTAGTGCTATTACAAATAATATTTATTTTGTCTTTGATAATTTTTATCTTCATTGTTAGTTGTGTACACCATCGAATTCCAGAAATGGGGCTTACCTCATGCACACATTTTGGTATTCATGCCCTAAAATGCTAAGTTTCCCATACATGAAAGCATTGATAACATAATCTCTGTTGAGATACCTAATGAAACTGCTGATCCAGAGTATTACGCAGCTGTTCGTGAATTTATGATTCACGATCCATGTGGACACTTGAGGTCAGATTCACCATGCATGTCAAATGATAAGTGTACCAAAAAGTATCCTAAATGTTTTGTACAGCTTACAAATGTGGCTGATAATGGATTCCCTACTTACAGACGTCGAGATGATGGGAGAACCGTGAAAAAAATGGAATTGATCTGGATAATAGATTTGTTGTTCCTCACAATCGCTGTCTTCTTCTAAGGTATCGTGCTAACATCGACGTAGAGTGGTGCAATCAGTCAAGATCAATCAAGTATCTTTTCAAATATTTGAGCAAGGGATGTGATCGAATTACTGCCAACTTTTACAAATTAGTGGGTCATGGAGTTGACGAGGATAATATTGATAAAATTAAGATGTATTCTGATTGTCGTTATTTATCTCCTTGTGAAGCTATTTGGAGAATGTTCCGCTACGATATTGATTACAGAACTCCGTCTGTTGAACGGTTATTCATTCACCTTCCGGATGAAAAGCAAGCAATGTATGCAGAAACTGATCGTTTAGAGAATGTTGTAAATCGACGCACGGCTAAACAGACTATGTTCACGGCTTGGATGGATGCAAATAGGAAGTACGAGAGTGCAAGGTTACTGACCTATGAGGAATTCCCTAATCATTTTAGATGGGATGATGGAGATAGGGAATGGTATCCAAGAAAACAGGGTTGGAGTATTGGGCGAATACAGTATATCGTTCCTGGTCATGGTGAGTTGTATTTGTTGCGTGTTCTTGTGAATAAAATACATGGTCCTACGTGCTATGAGCATATTAGAACATATAATGGTATCACGTATTCCACGTTTAGAGAGGCTTGCTATACAAGGGGTTTGTTAGATGATGATAGAGAGTATGTGGAAGGGATTGCAGAGGCAAGCCACTGGGGGACTGGACCTCAAATTAGAGGTTTGTTTGCTACATTATTAATGTCAGAGTCATTATCTCAATCGGCGTCAAGCATCAGTGTGGGATAGATGTTGCAACTACATGGAAGATGATATAGTTTATAGACGCAAAACTTTATCAGGTATTATTTATTTCGAATGTTGTGTGATTGTTCGTAATTCATTTTAAAAATTATTTCATTCCTTAATGGTTGTGCGAAACCTATTTTGTTATCATGTCATAAATATAGGTTTGCCGCTGTCCGAGGAAGAAATTAAACATACCATATTGTCAGATGTTGAGAGAATTCTAAACAAAAGGGGTAGGAGTCTTAGAGATTTCCCATCTATGCCATTACCTGAAGATGTGGATGCGACAACGAGCGATAATAGACTGATAGCTGAAGAGACAACATATGATATTAGTGAAATGACTGGTGAGTACATAAGATCAGTGCGAATGATGACAGATGAAAAAAAAACGTTTATGACACGATAATGGGAATAATTGATAATAATACCGGTGGTGTTTTCTTCGTGTATGGATACATGGGTACTGGTAAAATATTTATTTGGAAGACCCTATCTGCTACGATCAGGTCAAGAGGAGACATTGTGTTGAATGTTGCGTCGAGCAATATAGCTTCTCTTCTTTTGACGAGAGGTCGAACGGCACATTCCAGATTTTCAATTCCTCTCAACCCTACAGAAAAGTCCACATGTCATATAAGTCAAGGCAGTCCTTTAGCCGATTTGATCTGTAAGGCAAAACTCATCATATTGGATGAGGCACCCATGATGCATCGTTACTGTTTCGAAGCATTGGATAGGAAAATGAGAGATCTGTTGCGCTCCGACAATCCGCGTAGTACGGAGCAGCCTTTTGGAGGCAAAACAGTTGTCTTCGGGGGTGATTTTCGGCAAATTTTACCAGTGATTCTCGGGGATACTAGGCAGGACATCGTCTTTGCTACATTGAATTCTTCGCCTTTATGGAATCATTGTAAAGTCATGAAATTGACGAAGAATATGAGGCTTTGGAATGCTGCAAATGATAACGATGCTTTAGAAGTGGAAGCCTTCTCATATTGGATGTGTAGTATTGGAGATGGAACAATTGGGGATGACAATAATGGTGAGGCTACTATGGATATGCCGGATGATACGTTGATAGACATGTCTAATGACTTGGTTCAATCGATCGTTGAAAGCATGTATCCATCCTTTGCCGAAAAGTACGGGGATGTTTCATATTTGCAAGGGAGAGCTATTCTTACCCCAACACTTAACGAAGTACACGCTGTGAATAAGTATATGGTTTTTAAGAATCGGTCCGAAGAGAATGTGTATTTGAGTGCAGATTCGGTTTGCGATTCTAATGAACTCGGTAGCTTATTTGCAGAAATCGACTCAGCAGAATTCTTGAATGGGATAGAATGTTCAGGTGTGCCGAACCATGAGCTGAAATTAAAAGTTGGTATTCCGGTTATGTTGCTTAGGAATATAGATCATACTATGGGTTTGTGCAACGGGACGTGATTGATTATTACAAAAGTTGGCCGTCATATTTTGGAAGCTATGATCATATCTGGGGGTAATGCCGGTGAAAAAGTTTTCATTCCGAGGATGTCGTTAACTCCATCAGATATGAGGTTGCCTTTTCAATTAAAGAGAAGACAATTCATGTTGATTGTATCTTATGCGATGACTATTAATAAGAGTCAGGGACAATCGCTGTCACATGTGGGCCTTTTCTTGATAAAACTGGTATTCAGTGATGGCCAACTCTATGTCGCTATTTCTCGAGTTACTAGTCGTTCAGGGTTGAAGATGCTTCTCCGTGATAAAGAAAGCAAACCGACCAATCAAACTACAAATGTCGTATTTAAAGAAGTTTTCCAAAATTTGTGATGTAATACTAAAATATTTTTATTCAAGTTCTTGAATAGACGCTGCATTTGTTATATTTGTATTCAACGACTTAACGTGGATTTTTAGTTATTTATGTGTAAAGTATTTGATTCACCATGTACAATTTCATTGTATACAAAGAGAAGATAAATATACTTTGTTTAAAATTTTAACACAATTACTTGAATTTATTTATGAAACTCAATTGTAATTTAATTAATCAATCGTCTACAACAATTACTTACTACTTTTATTCACATGTATTTTTTTCCAATTGACCTCTACAGTTTTGCTCCCGTGCAACGCACGGGTGTGAAAACTAGTTATAAGTATAGTTCAGTTTCATTTCCTCTGGGTGATTATTTTGTTTCTATTTTTATGATAGAAAGCTATGTATTTAGATTCTCTAGTGAACAAAATTGCTATTGATTTTGCTATTTTTACACTTCAGATTTTTACTTTAAAAGTTTGGTGCCCCTCTTTTGTCGTATTGTGACTCTACTTATAATTTTATTGTCAGGGCAAAGCACCAGATTGACAAGACTTTGTTGGGATTATTACTCTTTTGGTGATCAACTGAACTATCGAGTGGGACATTTTCAAAAGGTGCAAATCATGAAATTCAAGTTCTTTTGCTGTTTAAATGTCACAATTGTTAGAAAGATTTTGCAAGAAATGGCTAGCATGGACGCACTTTGAAGTGACGAAAATGGAATCTTGACATTAAACAAAAAAGGCGTTGACAAAAATCTTGTGGAGGTTAGTATAATTGTATATGACCTTTTATTTATATATATTTATAATATAACCGTCTCATAATAAGTCATGAGCTATATGATTAGGTCTTCGCTAATGGAGTCGATTTAGATATGGTTATTTTAATGCCTACCAGAACTGGTAATGTTATGTTACCCACTTGTGGGTACGTTACGGTACCCACATGTGGGGGAAAAAAATCATAGAGGATCGGATGAGCCCCCCACTATCAGGGGGCAGTTATATATTATTCGTCTAATTTAATGTAGATACAAAAAAAAAATTAGAAAAATAAAATTTTTTTTGGAGGGGTGACGTGACGCCACGTGGTTGGGTTCGTACCCACAGTGGGTAACGGAACGAAACCGTCTATCAGAACATCTCGCATGGAAAATCAAGACGCTATCACATCATCTCGTTCATTTCTTTTTTTCTTTTTTCTCTCTGAAAGGAGGAGTTTTACTTCCATTTATCCCTGATTCATGCTATTTATGATGTATGAACGGTTTAATTGATTGTAACCGAGATTTCTCTGTATATACAAATGCGATTTTTGGCTTTTTTTTTTTTTTGGCGTGTGTGTTTTGGGTTGATTCAATTTCGTTTAGTCTCTGAACTCTATGTTACTTAATTAATTTAATGCGAGACAATAAAATTAAAAAAAAAAAATTCACTGTTGAAAACTTGAATTATTTTACCTTTTCTAAGAGCAATACTAATGTAGGGGCTAAAAACCCAAATATAAGTTTTTTCATCTTTATTCAAGTTCCACCAAATAATATAAGGGGAAATAATCCAATAATCCAATTTTTGGGTTTTTTTCCCCTTGCACCAAATAATGTAAAGGATTTTCCCGAGAGGAGGGAGATGTTATTTTTAAGGTGAAAAAGGTAAAAAGGGGCCAAATTTAACCGTATTTTTATAGAATCCACCCTCGATTTAGGATTTTTCCCCATTTGGCTTTTCTTCCTCTTTTAAAATAGGTTTTTTCCTTTTTAGTTTTTCACTTTGGGTTTTTTCTTCCCCCTCAAGTATTGCTCTAAAGGTCCAAGGATTCCCCTAAGCTTCAGCTGGTTTTAGTGTTTACGAATGTATACTTTTGGCTTTTTACCATGTACCTCGTGTGTGTTCTCAAACTATAATTGGGGTGGACAAGACCATTACTTTGAGGACTTTTGCAGCCTTCAATTTTGTCGACGAGCAAAACGTGCTGTGAGCCTGTGATTGCCAATCAGTTAACAAGTTCATTATGTAAGCTTCCTAGAATTTTGTACATTCGACCAAAACATTGATGCAGTTAGAAATTTATTTTTAAAGTTTTATTAAAAATTAAAATTTTTTTTTTGAAGGTGGTCCTTAATTGGAATTGAAGTTACTGGTCTCATCCTTTGGTTTTGAAGTTCAAATTAACTATTATTATAGAGCTTGTATGTGCTTTGTCTTGTGTTATATTATACTGAATTTTTGGCTGAATCGAGTTTGTTTCTCTTACTGGTGAATTTCAGAAGAGGTATGAACTTGAGCCTGCTTCCAAATCTTCTACTGTAATGAACATTTTCTTTTACACACTTTATGGTCTTTCTTCTAACTACATGTACTTGATACATCGATCATTGGTGTTGAAGTACCCCACTGGAGTTCTTCACAAACTATGGCCAGTTCAGGTTTTACTGCTTCCCTTTTTTTCTTAATAAGAATGTAAATCAACGGGTTCCCTCCAGTTATGCAAGTTAATCATGAAATTAATAGGGGTAGTAATGTTGTATGCATGGTCGTATTTCTCGTTTTATACAAGAGCTGCAATTGTGGTAACTCTTAATGATCCTTCTCTCTTCATTACTGGTTCTTAAGTGGGCTCCTTTTGGTTGTCGTTGAGTTTGTTATGGTGGTCATGTTGTTTGACGTGCGATAACTCCATAGCTGTGATGGGCCTTGGCCTTCTCTCTCTCTCTCTCTCTCTCTCTTTTTTTTCTTTTTGGGATAATCAGAAAGGAAAATCTGGGCTCCTTTTTTCTTTTCCTTGGTTAATTGAGAGCAGATGAAAGAGCATAATAAATTAAATGCATGGCTGCTTGCCAATTTTTTGTCTTTTACATTACACGATTTGACGATTGCGAAAATGAGCCTATTGGAAAAGGTCTCTTGGTCATGAAACCTACTCAGTAAAAAATGAAACACAAGACAATTCCTGTAAGCATTAGATGAAGTATAGAGAAGACAAAAGAAAGAAACATAGCAAAAATAGAAGCGGTCGTCTATGAAAAAGAGCTGCATGAGCATGGAAACAGGTTTCTGTAAAATGTGGTCTTAAACTTCTGTGAGAACAAACAAATAGTATGAGGCAGTATTTTCCCAGCAAGTAGGGGAAAAATTTCTCCAGAGCAGCGGAGGAGGAGAAGGGTACCTATTGATTTTCTTTATACATCTATTCTGGAAGCTTTCCAAAGTTACTAAACTGAAATGTTAAGAATAAGGAGCTACAGTCTTCATCGATTTGTTCAACTTTTGTAGTGGCAAAAATTGTCCATCAAATACATTAGACGCAGGATTCTTCTTTACACAAGCATTTGATGTGAAATATATTTTTCCAGGAATGAGTTCATCTGCAAAGGCAGCAATCAAGTTGTTCCACAGGGTGGCTTGGACTGTATTTTTTGCTGCAAAATATGATTTGTTGTGAATATTTAACCTCATACAAGTCAAAATACTTTAGAAAATATTTGATGCAAGGGAAATACCTCTGTGTAAAGTAGTAGCACATTTCGATTCTTGGACCCAGAAAATGTTGTGGATATTTTTTTCCCAAATGCTTGAGGAGGTGCCTCCCCCGCCCCCTCTCCCCTCCCCCTCCCTCTACCTCGGCTATATATTTGTAGAAGATGCCTAAACCAAAGGAAGTTAGCTATTGAGGATTAATGCTGCAGGAATTAGAAAAGAAGTTAGAAAAGATTACCTACTTTCTTTGTAGAAAGAAGATTGTGCTGTCTTTGACTCTTTGTTCGCAAGAGCAACAAGTAGATAGAGGTAGAGTGTGGTTCTCAATCACATGGTACAACCAGACTGGAGTTCATCCCAGGAAAAAAAAAAACACAGCTATGCTGTGCAGGAAAAAATGCAGGTACGGTTGCAGGTAATTTATATATATAAAAAGGAAATGAAATTATGTAATTGTAGTCCAAGAAGATATTTTTTTCATCTTTTACATTTTTTTAGTTGTTTTCTGGTTATTATTTTATATCTCTGTCTACTTTATTGATGGCAAGATAAGCATATAAAACTTAGGATATATATTTATCCATCCATATGGTCTAAACTGAGAACATTCACTTCCACTCCAATATTTTAGCATGTCCATTTACTAGTAGAGAGCTTTACTTTTATTTTTATTTTTATTTTTTATTTCATATAAATTAAAACAGTATTACTTCAGTGATCAGTTCTAGACAAAGACAAAAATTCCTGTTGTCATAGATTAAAACTTTTTTACTTCAATCATCACTTCTAGACACACCCCATGAGTTCACGTCCTTTTTCAGGTATTTAACATGGTCCCCACTCTATTAAGTTAAAAGATCTTCAAAATTTTTTTACACGAATCAATCAATGAAAGATAATACTGTAGTAAAATGTGAGTTTTGATGATACACAATTCAATTCACCAGTCTACTGTCCAAGAATCTAGATACAAACGCGAGAGATGTGAAGGAAGAAGTTACTTGAAATGGGCAAATACTCATGGGCGATAGAACACCAACACTTGATGCTTTGCATTATCCTGGATCCATTTACCCTAGGTCTTGTGGGCTGTCATGTATGCATCTACTACATCAAAAATTGGATAGATATAAGTGCCCTCTTCTTTATAATTTTCCTGCCATATAAATGCATGCAGTACTTTCCATAGAATGCCAAAACAGAACCAGATTTTCATTAAAGCAGAGTATAAATAGTTACAAAACAGTTCAGACCCTTGATGCATTCTGGATAATTTGAACACCAATCTTTTGTTCAAAGTTGATTGTTGGAAGTTTATCCAGTTCTTTTGATGCATAAAGGAGAACAATACAGCCACCTCTACTATTATAATTGCTTTAACATTTATCAATGTTAATGTTTGCAGAGGATGCAAAGGATACAAGATGACATGTGAATATACGAATTTACCTGGTACAACTCCCCTCCTGCCTTTGTTGCATTTAGTGCATCAAAGGAGAAAAATTTAGGAGCCTGGAAATCTAAAAGCATGGTAATTACAAGTAAAGGGTCAATTCGCCAAAAAGAAAAAAAGGATCTAAACACACAAGCAGATGTCTAGAAAATGAGGAAAGAAGCATAAATTTCAAACTTAACTGTTACATATAAAGTGAACAACTATGAAAGAATGCGGACCTTCAAAACAGTTAGGCCTTGTTGTTTTCACAATTTCACAACAAAATATTTTTCTCTCTCTTCTTTTCAATCACACACACATTTTCCAATATAATATTAACCACACATTTTACACGGAATACAGTGCATATAAAATTTGTTCCCAAAAGAACAAGGCCTTAGTTGTAGCCGCAGGAACCGCACTCTAAACTTTTGGTAGTCCTAAATAACTAAATGCTAAATTTCACTAAATAAAGGGATATACACATGTTAGAACTTCAGGACAGCAAAAATGATAATAATCACGAGAAGGCACACTGATACAAGTCAGAAGAGGAAGAGAAAGAAAATTGATCCTTAGATTTTTTTATGATCTTTCATTGAGGCAATCAATCCACTTTCCGCCCGACAAAAGAAAAGCTAAGAACTATTAAATTAGAAGACTACATAAAGGTACGCCTTCAAACTCCCTACACAATAACATACTCAGGTACGCCTTCAAACTCCCTACACAATAACATACTCTCTATGTGAGATTCGGGGAGAGAAAAAGAAAGCACTTATAGCTAATAATAATCAAATAAAACAGCAGGCAAGAGGCAGCAAACAATTATTCTATCTATGTAAGTTAGTAATCACTTGAACAAGATCAAATGCAGGGGTGGTTGTTCCTGGTCTTTCAGTGTACCGATTGGATTGGGTAATTCAAACATTGCATACATGAATTGATGCATAGTTCCTACACTATAATTGCCTACCACACTCTAAGTAAGCACAATATGATAAAGTTGCAATCTTTCATATTATATTAAACCGAAGAACAGTGACAAAGGCAAAATTGTAAAGCATTGAAAATAAATGTTCTCGAATATAAATAAATAGAAAAATTTTCAATCATCATAATACATAGAAAAATAATTATGAACTAGTTGTTGTTGAAATAGCTTGCTAAAATTGAATTTCCAATATTGCATCTTCGGCGTCTTCTCTTTTTGTGGGGTCAGCGAATGTCTTAGTGAAGGCGAAAGCGAGAAGGAAAGCGGTGACAGCTGATTTTGCGGCAGCTTTAGGGCTTTGAGTACGGAAGAAGCGGACGGCACCGAAGGTTAGCGCACAAACCAGTTTAAAACTGTTGGGAATCAACGTATCAAATAGCGTAAGGGCACCGCAATGAGCGGCAACAATAGGTCCGTGATGAAACACGCCATTCTTGCGTACATAGCTTAACCCTCCAGTGAGGCGTTTGCCTTTGGGAGAAATAAACATACCTCTGAAGAAGTCGAAAACCGTTCCCAACAAGCTGCCCCAAACAAACCCTTCTCCTACATTCTCGCACATGTCTTCCAACCATATCAATGCTTTGGGTTTTCGAGATCTTGCGATCGATTCGAGTAGCTCTAAGATGCCTGATGCCCGAATTTGCGCCATTATTCTCGCAGCTTCGTTTCGACGCTTCGCTAGAGACTTGTATGTGTTGTCGAGTCCACTCCTCGCTCCCCGCCTCTAAACCGTAAGACTCACTCGTAGGGCTGAGCGTGGGTGGCCGGGGTCGATCCCAATTGAACCCAATTAAATTGCTTTTACGAACCAAATCATGGTTCGGTTGTGGGGTTGGATTTCAACCCAATAATAATTTAGTATAATTTTATACTATTTAAATTGATGTAAAATCGTGCATATTGGCAAATTTATAAAATCATATATATACTTTGAGTTTTTATTTAAATTTTTTTCTCATATTCTCGAAATTTTTTGTCTTTTTTTTTCAAACTTGTCTTTTTTTCCTCTTATTTATAGATAAAGTAGTTGTGTTATATATATATATATATATATATATATATAGAATCAATGAAGGCAATGATATACTCAAGAATATTAGGTCAAGGGTGTCTCACAGACATGGCTCGGGTGATTTTTCTCCTTCCGATTAGTTTGAAATCCGAAAATTTAGTTGGATTTATCACGACGAGACGAAGCACCAGCATTTTGGAAAAAAATTTTAGATACCGTGACGGCCCGTGGTGATCGGTCAAAGATCAGTCAAAGTTTTTGGCAAAATTTTGGCCAAAAATATTGACCGATCTTTGACCGATCACCACAGACCGTCACGGTGTCCAAATTTTTTTTCCAAATTCAGGTGCTCCGCCTCATCGTGATGAATCCAACAAAATTTTCGAATTTCAAACTAATCCGAACGGCAGAAAATCACTTGGGTCGCTTATGTTTATGGCATACCCACAAGACCTAACATTATCGATGATATACTTTTCTTTTCTGAAAAAAAAAAAGGAAAATGGTCCAGTCGTAGAACCACTATGGGTCCAGTGGGAAGCCCCACTAGGATTTTGATCCTTCCCCGGCCCTTTTTGTAAAATAACAAAAATTTTCACGTTTGACCAAGAAATAGACAAATACACAAATAGTGGATACACTAACACACATGATGATAGTCCTAGGCCCTCAAATCGATGACTGCTCGAAGCGATTCATCTGCTCGTCGACTAAAGCTTTGTTTTAACATTTTTTTTAATCTAAAATAAAGAATATTATTGGTAGAGATTTTTGAAAAAATAAGTTTTGAAATATGTGATTGAAATATAGAGTTCAAGTGTTAAAAATATGAAGTGGTAAAATATAGATATTGTGATGCACCCTGATCGATATAACATATGATGTGTCACCAGAGTTGATATGCTAGATCAATTTTGGATGCATGATAGTGTATACCCTTAGTGGGAACCATAAAATTTTTTAATAGTGTACACTCCTTGTGGGAATCATAAAATTTTTTAATGGTAAAATCACTTAAATAAGTTGTTAAGTATCAAACAAACTAGATATCATAATTTTCTTGAAACCCTTTTAGTAATGGTTCATACGCAAGGGATATTAGAAGTCCAATCATCGAAGATTCCATAAAACAATTTTTTATTAATAAAGAGTGTAACACTTGATCAAGTTGCAATGTCAATTTTCAAATTGTAATCAATTAATGCGAGAGGTTAGGAGCGACCATAGTACTCCCAAGATTGCAAAAACTATTCAAATATCGATCTTTTCGTGACGATTCTTTTGAACTTTTGTTATGAGCGGAAGCAGACGATGATGAACTAGCTATAACCCAACCTGCATTGCACCTTATTTGTAAATATTTTAATAAGTAGAATAAATGCTAGAAATTCGGTTAACATGCAAAGACGTTTTCATAAATAAATAAAATGCATACTTATAATCACAAAAGACTATTTTCATGTTTGGAAAAAAATGTACATGGAGGATAACTTATTGGTTACATGAGACCAACTCGGGATTCATCTTTTATGCTACGGAAAAATTGAGGTTTTGTTGCAAAATTTGATCAAATTGTTAACAATACGTCTCTTTAAAAAGTGCACTTAATTAATATTATCTCAATTCGTGTATTTGGAAAGAGAATGATAAAGATAATTTCATTAATGTGATATATGGAATTAGAATTTTTAAGTTATAATACAATATAATGGAGGAAAAAATTTATATATTGTTAAAGTTGAAGTAAGTAGGGGTCATTGAAACAATTCAATAGCTAGTCAAATTGGCCATATAATATTTCACGTTTCTCGACTCGAGCCGATCTTTAGTTTCTGCTCAAGTTGGTTGCTCTATGATTGATGCTTCTTTCTTGATGCATTGGTACAATGAATTTTGTTTAACGCTTGTGCTTCTTAGAGTACTGAGTATCTTGTTCTTTTCTTTAAATTCTCCATATCTAGAATCATATCATTTATTATGAATGAATGTTAAAACAAAAAGAGGGGGCAAAAATCCAATGAGTTACTAATTAAATATAGGATTAATAATAAATACGTAGAATACTTTCACTTGTTATAAGTGAATTAGTCATGCAGTTTGTTTCAAATGTGTGCTTTTTTATGACATTTATGTGAAAACAATTTAAAGAGTAAGCATTTGAGATTGAAAATTATTTATTAAAGGGTCCGTAAACTTTTTGATAAAGTTTTAGTTTCATTGTTTGTATCTTGAAAGCGGTCCTAAATTACTTTTGGCGAATTTCGGAATTTGTTCGCTATTTGATTATTAGAGCAATTTTAAATGACCATGAAATGATGCAACATGTTGAATTTATTCTTAAGGGTTTCTTTCTTTCTTTCTATTTTTTTTTTTAAATTCGTTCGTTGAAATGACAATGCTAACATGAAATTATTATTGAAGTATTTGTTTGAATTAAGAGATGCATAATTGTAATGAACTTTTAGCATTGACAATAGAGGATAAAAGACAAAAATTACTTGAGATCGAAAAAATTTTCATATTTCTTCCTTATTAACACTTTTAAAAAATCGAACAATCACCTTTAGTGCATCTTCCCACCGTTATAGATTCAAACACAATTTTCAAAAAATGCAACAAAAATTAGTCACTCATTTTTCTTCTATATTGTCTCACAATGAAAGTTGAATCAGATAGCAACGTGTGAGATCAGATAATTCGATCAATCAAGCAAAATTATCATATAGATCACATCAAACCAGGTGCTTCAAAATCAAAAAAATGAAACAAATGTGCAAAACAAATTGAAAATAAGAATCAAGAACTTATAAACAAAAAAAAGAAAAAGAAAAAGAATTTGATCAAAGTTGAAGGTGAGGTATAGTTAACATTCTCTCCTCTCAAAAGATATAAGATTTTAAAGAAATTAAGTCCATCGTTCTTGCGTAAATATGAGTAGGAAAAGATACTCGAAATATGTCTATCACGGGTCTAAATAAAACTAATTGTTACCAAAAAAAAAAAAATCTCACAAGAGTTGCAAATATTTTTTCATAAATTTGACAAAAAAAATAAAAAATAAAAACTCCAGCTCTTTGAAGTTTTTCATGTATTCTTTCTTTTGAGAACTCCACCTCTGCCTAGTAATTTATTTGGATGATTTTGATAGGCAAGTGATTTGTTTGGCCACCGTCAATGAAATGCACATGAAGAGTTTTCATGGTATAGGAATACGTGATGACTAAATAAAGAGATTTGAGAAGGGTTGATCAAATGAATGAATTTTGCGTTATTCATGCTATATACATGCACCGTATTTACTATATTTTGATTGGAAGTTGGATTACGTAGGAATAAAAACAAATAGGAATTCAAAAAATATAATATTTTTAGGATATTTGTGCAATTAAGTAAATATAATAGAGGTAAAAGAGTCCAAAAAATAATTCCCACTACCTCAAACCACTTTTAATATACTAGCTCATGTAAACGTGGTTTGCACGTTATTGCGAAATACGTTTTAAAATATTTGTAGGTTAGATAAATTTAATCAAGACTTATTTTACTTATAATATTTTTTATACTTATGTATATATTATTTGATTTAATATATGTAATTTAATTTTTTAAGAAAAAGATTTTGAGAAAGATAAATTTAATTAGCTTGTGAAAAAGTTAACATGTTTCGAAGAAATTAAATTATTCCCATGCCTTCATAAGTTTCAATAGGATTTTTCCGAGTAAATTTTTTTTATTTAAAGTACTTATCAATTTCTTTTTTAAATGGTAAAAAAATTTATTTTCTAATTAATAGTACCAATTTGAGATGGTTAATTGTGTTAAATATCTTAATTACATACTACTTGAACTTATTTATGCAACTCAATTGCATGATAATTATTCAAACTAACTTTACCAAAAAGATTTCTATTGGATTTTTTTTTTTTAAATTCATTCTTAAGAATGTGGCTTCCATTGACTTCAATTTTAAAGTTTTGCACTTCTCCCTTTCATTTTATTAGCAATTGATAGAATTAGCTTTATCATACATATATTAAATAATTATATCATACATATATATTTGAAACTAATTTAGGGCATATCAAGAAATTTTAATGATATAGACTGTAATAATTAAAAATAATTAATTTGACTAAGATTATATATTCTTTTCTATATAAAATTCAAAAAAAAAAATTTGAACAGCCGTGGAAACTATTCTCAAAACTTACAAGAAAAATAATGAATGATAAACCAAAGAATACAAATACAAACAATCAAAAAGAGAAAAAAACTTGAGAGAGAAAGATGGAAAAAAAAAACTATGGATTGCCTTTTAGTGACAAATGCCTTTTAGTGACTTCTATAGATTGCCACAAAATATGTAGAAATCCTTGGAGACCTTCTATTGATTTGATAAGACTTTTTTTCCAAAACTTTGATACATCTATAATATACAAAAAGAATATTTTTTTTTATTCTGAAAATTATGTTTCCCACTCAAAGTAAATCTATCAATCAGAGAATTACAAAAAAAAAAGGAAAAATAAAGATTAATTTTACATATATTAAAAATCCCCTAGGCAAATCTATGTACAACATCTGACAATATCTACAATCGAAATTACTAGATCTTCGGCAGTCTACCTATACAATTTAAAACATGTTTTATCTTTGATTTTCACATATTTTTGTATTTGCTATAATATTTATTTTGAGTTGTTGGTGGTGGCAATTTGACCTATAATTAGTGATATTAGTGTTGGAAAATTATTTTCACATGTTAATATTCTCCTTAAAAAATCAATTTTAGATGACATATAATTCCATGTTACAATTTCAAATGTTACAAATCACATCATATTGAAAATCATAATTTACAATAAAGATAGAAAACTAAATACACTACAAATATAGTGTTTATATAAATTTATCGAAATTCGACATAGTTGACCCTAATTTTTTTATCTTTTTTTTTACAAATACTATAATAAGATCTTAAGAGTTTTTTTTTCAAATGGATGTTCAATAGGATCCACAATCTAACAAACAAATTAGTCAATCAATTAATGCGTTGTGGTGTTCTTAAAAACTTCCTTGTTCTTTTTGTACTATTGCTTATTAGAGCATCTTCAATGCACCAATATCAAGAGAAAAAAATTTGACAAATGACAAAAAATTGATTATGTGGTACGTTTAATGCTAGACATTGTGAAGAACAATGTTTAACTTTAAACACTGTGGACGTTAATTTAAAACCCATTATCCAATCACTTTATTTCTCTTTGTTTATTTTTTTCTAAAGATTAAATAATAATTTGCCACATATACGATACAAATATCGGTGCTGTTAGTTCGAAAAGACCATCCACAAGCCCAAGAACAAATTATAGAACAATGAACAACGAAAAACGATAACAACACCACGGATTTGATTTGTCTCGCAGGACCTGGAGTTCGGATTAATTCCTACCTCTCCGTTGAGCATCCACGAATGGATTTTGCTCCCAATCACTAGAATCAACCCAAGAATACAGCGTTTACTGCGATTACAACCAATTTCGAATCCTTCACTTCACCCGAGAGCAAGCCCTAATCTCAAATCAACTCTATCCTATAGATCCACCCAAGGATCATCAAACAATCACCCTAATCTACACTCGAGATCACTATTTGCACCAAGAAATAGAGATTACAAGTAAGAATCTAGGATATTTACAAAGAGAAATCATAGAGAGAAAAGAGAAAGCCGAGGGTTTTTGTTTGGATGCATATATGTGAAGCCAGCTTCGAGGTCATTTGTTTAAGTACACCGCTTCAAGTGGGTTATCACATGGGCTTCTGGGCTTCTTAAGTGGGCTTCGAGAGTCAGCAACATAGCCCAACAGGTGCATTGGAGAAATTTTTAGGTGTAATTTCAATGTCTTTTTTCGCATAAGCCTTGTAGACATTGTAGTGTTGGAGACGCTCTTATAAGGTTATCAAAATTTAGGGCTTCTTGCCTTCTTTCCTTTGTTTCTCTAGTTGCGTGCAATTAATTTAAGTCTTTCACGCTCTTTGGTATCTACACTATTCGGGCAGACATATGGATCAATATGGTAAAGATAAATTGTATAACAAATGGATTTGTGCTTTGTAAAGTCGGTCATTTGTAGAAAGGTGTTGATACAAGTAATGTGGAAAGCGAATGTATCGGATGAGAGGTGGTTTAGAAAAATGTGCGCGTGAAGTAGCACTTCATGATTTGTTGAAGGTAATTTTTAGACATGTTTCTAGATATTTTGGAAGATAGATAAGTATTTAACATATTTTATTAGAAAAATCTAGATAATAAATTGCAGTAATTAGATCAAACATGTGGTGGAAAAATCCAAGTGATTAGTTAGGGGATTTCACCAATATAAATAGGGGCCATGTGCTCCATTTTGCATAAAGCAACCAAGAAGAAAATAAAAGATTTATTGTGTACAACTCTTCTCCACTTTCACTAAGGGTGTGTTTGATTGCATGGAATTTGGTGAAAAAGGAAAATAGTTTCCACGAAAATTTTCCTATTTTGTGTTTGATACAAAGATGAAAATTGAATTTAAATTCCATGGTACAAGTATTTTAAACTTATTTCTTGCTAATTCCATGGAAAATGATTTCCTTGGGGGTGGGGTGGTTTTTATTTTCCATGTTACATGGAAAACAATTTCCTTTCCATCTTTTCCAATCAAACACACCCTAACTTTATTGTTTTCTAACCTTTCCTTCAAATCCTCTTCTTTACCCTTTAAAAAAATCCCTGAGGTGCTCGTCTCAATTGCCTCATAGCAGAACCACCTTGGTAACCAACCTTCAGTTCTCGTGCTTCTATTTTTTACCTGTACAGGAGCCGGCTCAATATTCTCCATCACCGTCATTTGGAATCCGGAAAACTATAACTTTGAATCAACCTTCTCGATTCTTCGATTTTATTTATCCGTAGAACTACGTATCCCAAAATTCATATAGTTCCCTTTTATGCAAGCTTAAAACTGGATTTATCACTACTGTTACTATTGTTGTTCTATTCTTTTCGGGTTTTCATTACTTTGAAACCCATCTTTGCTTTTACTACTTTGCCTCCCCAACTATTGAGAAAGTTGAGACTGATGCCGCTTAAGAGCTTGATTTGAATGAATGTAAGGGGGCATTATTGAAATTTGATTTAATTTAAATGCCTTATACTGGAGAAATTGAAGTAGTGACCTCGATATTTTATTTGTAGCTGAAAATAGATCATGGTCGAATAACAATAGTTGTTTAGGTACATTTCGAGGATTTGGAGAAAACAGGGAAATGTTTGATGAAGTTGTTTGAAAAGAGAACAAGAATATTGACTATAGAGATTTCAAGCTTATGTTTGCACAAATACAGGTTATCCAAGGGAATTATGACTAAGCCATGGAGTAATATGATGAATTGGAGAAGGAAGACCGAAGAAATTTTATGTTGTATCTCTTCCAAGGCTTTACCTACATCTCGTTGGAGAAAAAAATAGAGGTAGACAATTGTCTTGAGAAGTATAGGAAATTAGTTCCCCAAAAACACATTTTTCCAATTTTTTTTTATCCTAGCATGATTGCAACCAAAATTTTACAACAAAGATCAAAATCAAAAGAGCTACAAGGAAAGGTTAAGCAAATGTCGGATGGCTTTTTCGGAGAAGCATTTATCACAAGAAAGAGGCATTTTTTGTTATGGTATGGTGATGTTTCTGTTAAACTCTTTACCATGTTTTTGTTTTCTTCTTTTTGTTAATGTTTTTGATATTAGGTTTTGCCTTGGTTGTTTTTGGTGGTAGACTTTTGTGTGTTGCTTGTTAATTAGGTATTGAATGAACAAAGTCATGAATTTACTTAAGGAAAGAGGTAGTTTGTGTACCCTTGTTTTTGAAAAAATTGGAGGACTTAGAAATTTGTCTGCATTTTCTAATGTGGGAGTGAGTTTGAGTATGAAGCATTTGTAGACCCTTGTTGTCCTTAGGATTATACCACTATTGTTATTTTAGATTCGTCTAGCCTTCTTTTGTGGATTGCTTAGATTCGAAGTTCTAAGGAATTCTAACCAACCCTTGTGATTCATTGATTTTTGATTTAATCGTCCAGTCCGCTTTCCAAGACTTCACGTAGTCTCATTTTGTGTCGACTAAACCGGGTTTGTTACTACTATTATCGCCGCTTTTCTTTTCATTTCGAAGTTTTCATATTTTACCTTGTAACCCATCATAGCTTTTGTTGTTTCGCCTCCCCAACTGTTGAGAAGGTTGAGACTGATGCCGCTTGAGCTTGATCTGGATGAAAGTAAGGGGACATTTTTGAAATTTGATTTAATTTAAACGCTTTATAATGGAGAAATTGAAGTGGCGAGCCTGGTATTTTATTTGTAGCTGAAAATAGATCATGATCGAATAACTACAATTTGTCTGCACAAATTTTGGGGAATTGGAGAAAATAGGGAAACAAGTTTGATAAAGTTGTTCAAAAGAAGTACAAAAATAGTGACTATAGAGATTTGAGCTTCTATTTGTGCAAATACAAGTTATCCACTGAATTGCGACTTGGCAATGAGGTTATATGATTAATTGGAGAAGGAAGACCAGAGGAATTCTATGTCAGATTCTTCTTGAGCATAACTTATATCACGTTGGAGAAAAGAACGAAAGTAGACAAGTGTTTTGAGAAGTATAAGAAATTAGTTCCAAAGAAACACTCTGTTCTTTTTGTGTCCTCTCATTCTTGCGACCAGAATTTTACAACGAAAGCACAGAATGAAAGAGTTGCAAGGAAAGGTTAAGCAAATGGTTGATGATTTTTTTGTTAGAAGCATTTATTACAAGGAAGAGGTCATTTTTGGTTATGGTATGGTGATGTTTTGATGTTAAACTCTTTAACCATGTTTTTAATTTCTTTTTCGTCAAGGTTTTGAGAGTAGGTTTTGCCTTGGTTGTTTTTTGTGGTAGATTTTTATTTGCTCTTTTTTAATTGGGTATCGAATGAACAAAGTAATGGATATACTTAAGGAAGGAGACAGTTTTTGTTCATATGTTTTCGAAAAAAATTTAGAGGACTTAAGAAGTTTGTTTGTTCTCTAATGTGAGGGTGAGTTTGAGCTCGGAAGCATTCAGAGACCCTTGTTCTCTTTAGAATTATACCACTGCTGCATAAAAATCAACTACATCTATTGTTTGGTTTGTTAGTTCTTTCAGACGGATGCCCGCTTCAGAGCTTGATCAAAATTAAAGTATGGGACATTTTTGAAATTCTATTTAATTTAAGCGGTTATAATGGAGAAATTGAAGTGGCGAGCCCAATATTTTATTTGTAGGTGAAAATCAATAGCGGTTGAGTAACAACAGCTGTTCAAGCAGATTCTGAGGAATTGGAGAAAATAGGGAAAAACTAGAGGAATTGATGAAGTTGTTCTAAAAAGAGAACAAGAATATTGACTATAGAGATTTCAAGCTTATGTTTGCACAAATACAGGTTATCCAAGGGAATTATGACTAAGCCATGGAGTAATATGATGAATTGGAGAAGGAAGACCAAGAAATTTTATGTTGTATCTCTTCCAAGGCTTTACCTACATCTCGTTGGAGAAAAAAATAGAGGTAGACAATTGTCTTGAGAAGTATAGGAAATTAGTTCCCAAAAACACATTTTTCCAATTTTTTTATCCTAGCATGATTGCAACCAAAATTTTACAACAAAGATCAAAATCAAAAGAGCTACAAGGAAAGGTTAAGCAAATGTCGGATGGCTTTTTTCAGTAGAAGCATTTATCACAAGAAAGAGGCATTTTTTGTTATGGTATGGTGATGTTTCGGTGTTAAACTCTTTTACCATGTTTTTGTTTTCTTCTTTTTGTTAATGTTTTTGATATTAGGTTTTGCCTTGGTTGTTTTTGGTGGTAGACTTTTGTGTGTTGCTTGTTAATTAGGTATTGAATGAACAAAGTCATGAATTTACTTAAGGAAAGAGGTAGTTTGTGTACCCTTGTTTTTGAAAAAAAATTGGAGGACTTAGAAATTTGTCTGTTTTCTAATGTGGGAGTGAGTTTGAGTATGAAGCATTTGTAGACCCTTGTTGTCCTTAGGATTATACCACTATTGTTATTTTAGATTCGTCTAGCCTTCTTTTGTGGATTGCTTAGATTCGAGTTCTAAGGAATTCTAACCAACCCTTGTGATTCATTGATTTTTTTGATTTAATCGTCCAGGTCCGTTTCCAAGACTTCACGTAGTCTCATTTTGTGTCAGCTTAAAACTGGGTTTGTTACTACTATTACTGCTGCTTTTCTTTTCATTTCGAGTTTTCATATTTTACCTTGTAACCCATCATAGCTTTTGTTGTTTCGCCTCCCCCAACTGTTGAGAAGGTTGAGACGGATGCCGCTTCAGAGCTTGATCTGGATGAAAGTAAGGGGACATTTTTGAAATTTGATTTAATTTAAACGCCTTATAATGGAGAAATTGAAGTGGCGAGCCTGGTATTTTATTTGTAGCTGAAAATAGATCATGATCGAATAACTACAGCTGTCCAGACAAATTTTGGGGAATTGGAGAAAATAGGGAAACAAGTTTGATAAAGTTGTTCGAAAAGAAGTACAAAAATAGTGACTATAGAGATTTGAGCTTCTATTTGTGCAAATACAAAGTTATCCACTGAATTGCGACTTGGCAATGAGGTTATATGATTAATTGGAGAAGGAAGACCAGAGGAATTCTATGTCAGATCTCTTGAGCATAACTTATATCACGTTTGAGAAAAGAACGAAAGTAGACAAGTGTTTTGAGAAGTATAAGAAATTAGTTCCAAAGAAACACTCATGTTGCCTTTTTGTGTCCTCTCATTCTTGCGACCAGAATTTTACAACGAAAGCACAGAATGAAAGAGTTGCAAGGAAAGGTTAAGCAAATGGTTGATGATTTTTTTGTTAGAAGCATTTATCACAAGGAAGAGGTCATTTTTGGTTATGGTATGGTGATGTTTCAGTGTTAAACTCTTTAACCATGTTTTTAATTTCTTTTTAAGTCAAGGTTTTTGAGAGTAGGTTTTGCCTTGGTTGTTTTTTGTGGTAGATTTTTATTTGCTCTTTTTTAATTGGGTATCGAATGAACAAAGTAATGGATATACTTAAGGAAGGAGACAGTTTTTGTTCATATGTTTTCGAAAAAAATTTAGAGGACTTAAGAAGTTTGTTTGTTCTCTAATGTGAGGGTGAGTTTGAGTCGGAAGCATTCGTAGACCCTTGTTCTCTTTAGAATTATACCACTGCTGCATAAAAATCAACTACATCTATTGTTTGGTTTGTTAGTTCTTTCTGCATTTAATGCCCGCTTCAGAGCTTGATCAAAATTAAAGTATGGGACATTTTTGAAATTCTATTTAATTTAAGCGGTTATAATGGAGAAATTGAAGTGGCGAGCCCAATATTTTATTTGTAGGTGAAAATCAATAGCGGTTGAGTAACAACAGCTGTTCAAGCAGATTCTGAGGAATTGGAGAAAATAGGGAAAAACTAGAGGAATTGATGAAGTTGTTCTAAAAAGAGAACAAGAATATTGACTATAGAGATTTCAAGCTTCTGTTTGCACAAATGCAGGTTATCCAAGGGAATTATGACTAAGCAATGAAGTAATATGATGAATTGGAGAAGGAAGACCGAAGAAATTTTATGTTGTATCTCTTCCAAGGCTTTACTCTACATCTCGTTGGAGAAAAAATAGAGGTAGACAATTGTCTTGAGAAGTATAGGAAATTAGTTCCCCAAAAACACATTTTTCCAATTTTTTATCCTAGCATGATTGCAACCAAAATTTTACAACAAAGATCAAAATCAAAAGAGCTACAAGGAAAGGTTAAGCAAATGTCGGATGGCTTTTTTCAGTAGAAGCATTTATCACAAGAAAGAGGCATTTTTTGTTATGGTATGGTGATGTTTCGGTGTTAAACTCTTTTACCATGTTTTTGTTTTCTTCTTTTTGTTAATGTTTTGATATTAGGTTTTGCCTTGGTTGTTTTTGGTGGTAGACTTTTGTGTGTTGCTTGTTAATTAGGTATTGAATGAACAAAGTCATGAATTTACTTAAGGAAAGAGGTAGTTTGTGTACCCTTGTTTTTGAAAAAATTGGAGGACTTAGAAATTTGTCTGCTTTCTAATGTGGGAGTGAGTTTGAGTATGAAGCATTTGTAGACCCTTGTTGTCCTTAGGATTATACCACTATTGTTATTTTAGATTCGTCTAGCCTTCTTTTGTGGATTGCTTAGATTCGAAGTTCTAAGGAATTCTAACCAACCCTTGTGATTCATTGATTTTTTGATTTAATCGTCGGTCCGCTTTCAAGACTTCACGTAGTCTCATTTTGTGTCACTTAAACCGGGTTTGTTACTACTATTATCGCCGCTTTTCTTTTCATTTCGAAGTTTTCATATTTTACCTTGTAACCCATCATAGCTTTTGTTGTTTCGCCTCCCCAACTGTTGAGAAGGTTGAGACGGATGCCGCTTGAGCTTGATCCGATGAAAGTAAGGGACATTTTTGAAATTTGATTTAATTTAAACGCCTTATAATGGAGAAATTGAAGTGGCGAGCCTGGTATTTTATTTGTAGCTGAAAATAGATCATGATCGAATAACTACAGCTGTCCAGACAAATTTTGGGGAATTGGAGAAAATAGGGAAACAAGTTTGATAAAGTTGTTCGAAAAGAAGTACAAAAATAGTGACTATAGAGATTTCGAGCTTCTATTTGTGCAAATACAGGTTATCCACGGGAATTGCGACTTGGCAATGAGGTTATATGATTAATTGGAGAAGGAAGACCAGAGGAATTCTATGCTGTATCTCTTCAGAGCATAACTTATATCACGTTGGAGAAAAGAACGAAAGTAGACAAGTGTTTTGAGAAGTATAAGAAATTAGTTCCAAAGAAACACTCTGTTGCCCTTTTTGTGTCCTCTCATTCTTGCGACCAGAATTTTACAACGAAAGCACAGAATGAAAGAGTTGCAAGGAAAGGTTAAGCAAATGGTTGATGATTTTTTTGTTAGAAGCATTTATTACAAGGAAGAGGTCATTTTTGGTTATGGTATGGTGATGTTTCAGTGTTAAACTCTTTAACCATGTTTTTAATTTCTTTTTCGTCAAGGTTTTTGAGAGTAGGTTTTGCCTTGGTTGTTTTTTGTGGTAGATTTTTATTTGCTCTTTTTTAATTGGGTATCGAATGAACAAAGTAATGGATATACTTAAGGAAGGAGACAGTTTTTGTTCATATGTTTTCGAAAAAAATTTAGAGGACTTAAGAAGTTTGTTTGTTCTCTAATGTGAGGGTGAGTTTGAGTCGGAAGCATTCGTAGACCCTTGTTCTCTTTAGAATTATACCACTGCTGCATAAAAATCAACTACATCTATTGTTTGGTTTGTTAGTTCTTTCAGACGGATGCCCGCTTGAGCTTGGATCAAAAATTAAAGTATGGGACATTTTTGAAATTCTATTTAATTTAAGCGGTTATAATGGAGAAATTGAAGTGGCGAGCCCAATATTTTATTTGTAGGTGAAAATCAATAGCGGTTGAGTAACAACAGCTGTTCAAGCAGATTCTGAGGAATTGGAGAAAATAGGGAAAAACTAGAGGAATTGATGAAGTTGTTCTAAAAAGAGAACAAGAATATTGACTATAGAGATTTCAAGCTTATGTTTGCACAAATACAGGTTATCCAAGGGAATTATGACTAAGCCATGGAGTAATATGATGAATTGGAGAAGGAAGACCGAAGAAATTTTATGTTGTATCTCTTCCAAGGCTTTACCTACATCTCGTTGGAGAAAAAAATAGAGGTAGACAATTGTCTTGAGAAGTATAGGAAATTAGTTCCCCAAAAACACATTTTTCCAATTTTTTTTATCCTAGCATGATTGCAACCAAAATTTTACAACAAAGATCAAAATCAAAAGAGCTACAAGGAAAGGTTAAGCAAATGTCGGATGGCTTTTTTCAGTAGAAGCATTTATCACAAGAAAGAGGCATTTTTTGTTATGGTATGGTGATGTTTCGGTGTTAAACTCTTTTACCATGTTTTTGTTTCTTCTTCTTTTTGTTAATGTTTTTGATATTAGGTTTTGCCTTGGTTGTTTTTGGTGGTAGACTTTTGTGTGTTGCTTGTTAATTAGGTATTGAATGAACAAAGTCATGAATTTACTTAAGGAAAGAGGTAGTTTGTGTACCCTTGTTTTTGAAAAAAAATTGGAGGACTTAGAAATTTGTCTGTTTTCTAATGTGGGAGTGAGTTTGAGTATGAAGCATTTGTAGACCCTTGTTGTCCTTAGGATTATACCACTATTGTTATTTTAGATTCGTCTAGCCTTCTTTTGTGGATTGCTTAGATTCGAGTTCTAAGGAATTCTAACCAACCCTTGTGATTCATTGATTTTTTTGATTTAATCGTCTGTGTCCGCTTTCCAAGACTTCACGTAGTCTCATTTTGTGTCGACCTTAAAGCGGGTTTGTTACTACTATTATCACGCTTTTCTTTTCATTTCGAGTTTTCATATTTTACCTTGTAACCCATCATAGCTTTTGTTGTTTCGCCTCCCCCAACTGTTGAGAAGGTTGAGACGGATGCCGCTTCAGAGCTTGATCTGGATGAAAGTAAGGGGACATTTTTGAAATTTGATTTAATTTAAACGCCTTATAATGGAGAAATTGAAGTGGCGAGCTTTGGTATTTTATTTGTAGCTGAAAATAGATCATGATCGAATAACTACAGCTGTCCAGACAAATTTTGGGGAATTGGAGAAAATAGGGAAACAAGTTTGATAAAGTTGTTCGAAAAGAAGTACAAAAATAGTGACTATAGAGATTTCGAGCTTCTATTTGTGCAAATACAGGTTATCCACGGGAATTGCGACTTGGCAATGAGGTTATATGATTAATTGGAGAAGGAAGACCAGAGGAATTCTATGTCTTGTATCTCTTCGTGAGCATAACTTATATCACGTTGGAGAAAAGAGCGAAAGTAGACAAGTGTTTTGAGAAGTATAAGAAATTAGTTCCAAAGAAACACTGCTGTTCTTTTTGTGTCCTCTCATTCTTAAGCTAATTTAATTTTACAACGAAAGCAATGTAATGAAAGAGTTGCAAGGAAAGGTTAAGCAAATGGTTGATGATTTTTTTGTTAGAAGCATTTATTACAAGGAAGAGGTCATTTTTGGTTATGGTATGGTGATGTTTCAGTGTTAAACTCTTTAACCATGTTTTTAATTTCTTTTTCGTCAAGGTTTTTGAGAGTAGGTTTTGCCTTGGTTGTTTTTTGTGGTAGATTTTTATTTGCTCTTTTTTAATTGGGTATCGAATGAACAAAGTAATGGATATACTTAAGGAAGGAGACAGTTTTTGTTCATATGTTTTCGAAAAAAATTTAGAGGACTTAAGAAGTTTGTTTGTTCTCTAATGTGAGGGTGAGTTTGAGTCGGAAGCATTCGTAGACCCTTGTTCTCTTTAGAATTATACCACTGCTGCATAAAAATCAACTACATCTATTGTTTGGTTTGTTAGTTCTTTCAGACGGATGCCCGCTTCAGAGCTTGATCAAAATTAAAGTATGGGACATTTTTGAAATTCTATTTAATTTAAGCGGTTATAATGGAGAAATTGAAGTGGCGAGCCCAATATTTTATTTGTAGGTGAAAATCAATAGCGGTTGAGTAACAACAGCTGTTCAAGCAGATTCTGAGGAATTGGAGAAAATAGGGAAAAACTAGAGGAATTGATGAAGTTGTTCTAAAAAGAGAACAAGAATATTGACTATAGAGATTTCAAGCTTATGTTTGCACAAATACAGGTTATCCAAGGGAATTATGACTAAGCCATGGAGTAATATGATGAATTGGAGAAGGAAGACCGAAGAAATTTTATGTTGTATCTCTTCCAAGGCTTTACCTACATCTCGTTGGAGAAAAAAATAGAGGTAGACAATTGTCTTGAGAAGTATAGGAAATTAGTTCCCCAAAAACACATTTTTCCAATTTTTTTTTATCCTAGCATGATTGCAACCAAAATTTTACAACAAAGATCAAAATCAAAAGAGCTACAAGGAAAGGTTAAGCAAATGTCGGATGGCTTTTTTCAGTAGAAGCATTTATCACAAGAAAGAGGCATTTTTTGTTATGGTATGGTGATGTTTCGGTGTTAAACTCTTTTACCATGTTTTTGTTTTCTTCTTTTTGTTAATGTTTTTGATATTAGGTTTTGCCTTGGTTGTTTTTGGTGGTAGACTTTTGTGTGTTGCTTGTTAATTAGGTATTGAATGAACAAAGTCATGAATTTACTTAAGGAAAGAGGTAGTTTGTGTACCCTTGTTTTTGAAAAAAAATTGGAGGACTTAGAAATTTGTCTGTTTTCTAATGTGGGAGTGAGTTTGAGTATGAAGCATTTGTAGACCCTTGTTGTCCTTAGGATTATACCACTATTGTTATTTTAGATTCGTCTAGCCTTCTTTTGTGGATTGCTTAGATTCGAGTTCTAAGGAATTCTAACCAACCCTTGTGATTCATTGATTTTTTTGATTTAATCGTCCAGGTCCGTTTCCAAGACTTCACGTAGTCTCATTTTGTGTCGACTTAAAGCGGGTTTGTTACTACTATTATCGCCGCTTTTCTTTTCATTTCGAAGTTTTCATATTTTACCTTGTAACCCATCATAGCTTTTGTTGTTTCGCCTCCCCCAACTGTTGAGAAGGTTGAGACGGATGCCGCTTCAGAGCTTGATCTGGATGAAAGTAAGGGGACATTTTTGAAATTTGATTTAATTTAAACGCCTTATAATGGAGAAATTGAAGTGGCGAGCCTGGTATTTTATTTGTAGCTGAAAATAGATCATGATCGAATAACTACATGGTCTGCACAAATTTTGGGGAATTGGAGAAAATAGGGAAACAAGTTTGATAAAGTTGTTCGAAAAGAAGTACAAAAATAGTGACTATAGAGATTTCGAGCTTCTATTTGTGCAAATACAGGTTATCCACGGGAATTGCGACTTGGCAATGAGGTTATATGATTAATTGGAGAAGGAAGACCAGAGGAATTCTATCTTTGTATCTCTTGAGCATAACTTATATCACGTTTGAGAAAAGAGCGAAAGTAGACAAGTGTTTTGAGAAGTATAAGAAATTAGTTCCAAAGAAACACTCTGTTGCCCTTTTTGTGTCCTCTCATTCTTGCGACCAGAATTTTACAACGAAAGCACAGAATGAAAGAGTTGCAAGGAAAGGTTAAGCAAATGGTTGATGATTTTTTTGTTAGAAGCATTTATCACAAGGAAGAGGTCATTTTTGGTTATGGTATGGTGATGTTTCAGTGTTAAACTCTTTAACCATGTTTTTAATTTCTTTTTCGTCAAGGTTTTTGAGAGTAGGTTTTGCCTTGGTTGTTTTTTGTGGTAGATTTTTATTTGCTCTTTTTTAATTGGGTATCGAATGAACAAAGTAATGGATATACTTAAGGAAGGAGACAGTTTTTGTTCATATGTTTTCGAAAAAAATTTAGAGGACTTAAGAAGTTTGTTTGTTCTCTAATGTGAGGGTGAGTTTGAGTCGGAAGCATTCAGAGACCCTTGTTCTCTTTAGAATTATACCACTTCGCATAAAAATCAACTACATCTATTGTTTGGTTTGTTAGTTCTTTCAGACGAATGCCCGCTTCAGAGCTTGATCAAAATTAAAGTATGGGACATTTTTGAAATTCTATTTAATTTAAGCGGTTATAATGGAGAAATTGAAGTGGCGAGCCCAATATTTTATTTGTAGGTGAAAATCAATAGCGGTTGAGTAACAACAGCTGTTCAAGCAGATTCTGAGGAATTGGAGAAAATAGGGAAAAACTAGAGGAATTGATGAAGTTGTTCTAAAAAGAGAACAAGAATATTGACTATAGAGATTTCAAGCTTCTGTTTGCACAAATGCAGGTTATCCAAGGGAATTATGACTAAGCAATGAAGTAATATGATGAATTGGAGAAGGAAGACCGAAGAAATTTTATGTTGTATCTCTTCCAAGGCTTTACCTACATCTCGTTGGAGAAAAAAATAGAGGTAGACAATTGTCTTGAGAAGTATAGGAAATTAGTTCCCCAAAAACACATTTTTCCAATTTTTTTTTATCCTAGCATGATTGCAACCAAAATTTTACAACAAAGATCAAAATCAAAAGAGCTACAAGGAAAGGTTAAGCAAATGTCGGATGGCTTTTTTCAGTAGAAGCATTTATCACAAGAAAGAGGCATTTTTTGTTATGGTATGGTGATGTTTCGGTGTTAAACTCTTTTACCATGTTTTTGTTTTCTTCTTTTTGTTAATGTTTTTGATATTAGGTTTTGCCTTGGTTGTTTTTGGTGGTAGACTTTTGTGTGTTGCTTGTTAATTAGGTATTGAATGAACAAAGTCATGAATTTACTTAAGGAAAGAGGTAGTTTGTGTACCCTTGTTTTTGAAAAAAAATTGGAGGACTTAGAAATTTGTCTGTTTTCTAATGTGGGAGTGAGTTTGAGTATGAAGCATTTGTAGACCCTTGTTGTCCTTAGGATTATACCACTATTGTTATTTTAGATTCGTCTAGCCTTCTTTTGTGGATTGCTTAGATTCGAGTTCTAAGGAATTCTAACCAACCCTTGTGATTCATTGATTTTTTTGATTTAATCGTCCAGGTCCGTTTCCAAGACTTCACGTAGTCTCATTTTGTGTCAGCTTAAAACTGGGTTTGTTACTACTATTACTGCTGCTTTTCTTTTCATTTCGAGTTTTCATATTTTACCTTGTAACCCATCATAGCTTTTGTTGTTTCGCCTCCCCCAACTGTTGAGAAGGTTGAGACGGATGCCGCTTCAGAGCTTGATCTGGATGAAAGTAAGGGGACATTTTTGAAATTTGATTTAATTTAAACGCCTTATAATGGAGAAATTGAAGTGGCGAGCCTGGTATTTTATTTGTAGCTGAAAATAGATCATGATCGAATAACTACAGCTGTCCAGACAAATTTTGGGGAATTGGAGAAAATAGGGAAACAAGTTTGATAAAGTTGTTCGAAAAGAAGTACAAAAATAGTGACTATAGAGATTTCGAGCTTCTATTTGTGCAAATACAAAGTTATCCACTGAATTGCGACTTGGCAATGAGGTTATATGATTAATTGGAGAAGGAAGACCGGAATTATATGTCAGATTCTCTTGAGCATAACTTATATCACGTTGGAGAAAAGAACTAAAGTAGACAAGTGTTTTGAGAAGTATAAGAAATTAGTTCCAAAGAAACACTCTGTTCTTTTTGTGTCCTCTCATTCTTGCGACCAAAATTTTACAACGAAAAGCACGTAATGAAAGAGTTGCAAGGAAAGGTTAAGCAAATGGTTGATGATTTTTTGTTAGAAGCATTTATCACAAGGAAGAGGTCATTTTTGTTATGGTATGGTGATGTTTCGTGTTAAACTCTTTAACCATGTTTTTAATTTCTTTTTCACAAGGTTTTTGAGAGTAGGTTTTGCCTTGGTTGTTTTTGTGGTAGATTTTTATTTGCTCTTTTTAATTGGGTATCGAATGAACAAAGTAATGGATATACTTAAGGAAGGAGACAGCTTTTGTTCATATGTTTCGAAAAATTTAGAGGACTTAAGAAGTTTGTTTGTTCTCTAATGTGAGGGTGAGTTTGAGTCGGAAGCATTCGTAGACCCTTGTTCTCTTTAGAATTATACCCTTCTTTGCATAAAAATCAACTACATCTATTGTTTGGTTTGTTAGTTCTTTCAGACGGATGCCCGCTTGAGCTTGATCAAAATTAAAGTATGGGACATTTTTGAAATTCTATTTAATTTAAGCGGTTATAATGGAGAAATTGAAGTGGCGAGCCCAATATTTTATTTGTAGGTGAAAATCAATAGCGGTTGAGTAACAACAAATGCTCAAGCAGTCTCGAGGAATTGGAGAAAATAGGGAAAACTAGAGGAATTGATGAAGTTGTTCTAAAAGAGAACAAGAATATTGACTATAGAGATTTCAAGCTCGCTTGCACAAATGCAGTTATCCAAGGAATTATGACTAAGCAATGAAGTAATATGATGAATTGGAGAAGGAAGACCAAGAAATTTTATGTTGTATCTCTTCCAAGGCTTTACCTACATCTCGTTGGAGAAAAAATAGAGGTAGACAATTGTCTTGAGAAGTATAGGAAATTAGTTCCCCAAAAACACATTTTTCCAATTTTTTTATCCTAGCATGATTGCAACCAAAATTTTACAACAAAGATCAAAATCAAAAGAGCTACAAGGAAAGGTTAAGCAAATGTCGGATGGCTTTTTCAAGAGAAGCATTTATCACAAGAAAGAGGCATTTTTGTTATGGTATGGTGATGTTTCGTGTTAAACTCTTTACCATGTTTTTGTTTTCTTCTTTTTGTTAATGTTTTTGATATTAGGTTTTGCCTTGGTTGTTTTTGGTGGTAGACTTTTGTGTGTTGCTTGTTAATTAGGTATTGAATGAACAAAGTCATGAATTTACTTAAGGAAAGAGGTAGTTTGTGTACCCTTGTTTTTGAAAAAAAATTGGAGGACTTAGAAATTTGTCTGTTTTCTAATGTGGGAGTGAGTTTGAGTATGAAGCATTTGTAGACCCTTGTTGTCCTTAGGATTATACCACTATTGTTATTTTAGATTCGTCTAGCCTTCTTTTGTGGATTGCTTAGATTCGAGTTCTAAGGAATTCTAACCAACCCTTGTGATTCATTGATTTTTTTGATTTAATCGTCCAGGTCCGTTTCCAAGACTTCACGTAGTCTCATTTTGTGTCAGCTTAAAACTGGGTTTGTTACTACTATTACTGCTGCTTTTCTTTTCATTTCGAGTTTTCATATTTTACCTTGTAACCCATCATAGCTTTTGTTGTTTCGCCTCCCCCAACTGTTGAGAAGGTTGAGACGGATGCCGTTTCAGAGCTTGATCTGGATGAAAGTAAGGGGACATTTTTGAAATTTGATTTAATTTAAACGCCTTATAATGGAGAAATTGAAGTGGCGAGCCTGGTATTTTATTTGTAGCTGAAAATAGATCATGATCGAATAACTACAGCTGTCCAGACAAATTTTGGGGAATTGGAGAAAATAGGGAAACAAGTTTGATAAAGTTGTTCGAAAAGAAGTACAAAAATAGTGACTATAGAGATTTCGAGCTTCAATTTGTGCAAATACAGGTTATCCACGGGAATTGCGACTTGGCAATGAGGTTATATGATTAATTGGAGAAGGAAGACCAGAGGAATTCTATGCTGTATCTCTTCAGAGCATAACTTATATCACGTTTGAGAAAAGAACGAAAGTAGACAAGTGTTTTGAGAAGTATAAGAAATTAGTTCCAAAGAAACACTCTGTTGCCCTTTTTGTGTCCTCTCATTCTTATGATTTAATTTTACAACGAAAGCACAGAATGAAAGAGTTGCAAGGAAAGGTTAAGCAAATGGTTGATGATTTTTTTGTTAGAAGCATTTATCACAAGGAAGAGGTCATTTTTGGTTATGGTATGGTGATGTTTCAGTGTTAAACTCTTTAACCATGTTTTTAATTTCTTTTTCGTCAAGGTTTTTGAGAGTAGGTTTTGCCTTGGTTGTTTTTTGTGGTAGATTTTTATTTGCTCTTTTTTAATTGGGTATCGAATGAACAAAGTAATGGATATACTTAAGGAAGGAGACAGTTTTTGTTCATATGTTTTCGAAAAAAATTTAGAGGACTTAAGAAGTTTGTTTGTTCTCTAATGTGAGGGTGAGTTTGAGTCGGAAGCATTCGTAGACCCTTGTTCTCTTTAGAATTATACCACTGCTGCATAAAAATCAACTACATCTATTGTTTGGTTTGTTAGTTCTTTCAGACGGATGCCCGCTTCAGAGCTTGATCAAAATTAAAGTATGGGACATTTTTGAAATTCTATTTAATTTAAGCGGTTATAATGGAGAAATTGAAGTGGCGAGCCCAATATTTTATTTGTAGGTGAAAATCAATAGCGGTTGAGTAACAACAATTGCTCAAGCATTCTCGAGGAATTGGAGAAAATAGGGAAAAACTAGAGGAATTGATGAAGTTGTTCTAAAAGAGAACAAGAATATTGACTATAGAGATTTCAAGCTTCTGTTTGCACAAATGCAGGTTATCCAAGGGAATTATGACTAAGCAATGAAGTAATATGATGAATTGGAGAAGGAAGACCGAAGAAATTTTATGTTGTATCTCTTCCAAGGCTTTACCTACATCTCGTTGGAGAAAAAAATAGAGGTAGACAATTGTCTTGAGAAGTATAGGAAATTAGTTCCCCAAAAACACATTTTTCCAATTTTTTTATCCTAGCATGATTGCAACTAAAATTTTACAACAAAGATCAAAATCAAAAGAGCTACAAGGAAAGGTTAAGCAAATGTCGGATGGCTTTTTCAAGAGAAGCATTTATCACAAGAAAGAGGCATTTTTGTTATGGTATGGTGATGTTTCTGTTAAACTCTTTTACCATGTTTTTGTTTTCTTCTTTTTGTTAATGTTTTTGATATTAGGTTTTGCCTTGGTTGTTTTTGGTGGTAGACTTTTGTGTGTTGCTTGTTAATTAGGTATTGAATGAACAAAGTCATGAATTTACTTAAGGAAAGAGGTAGTTTGTGTACCCTTGTTTTTGAAAAAAAAAATTGGAGGACTTAGAAATTTGTCTGTTTCTAATGTGGGAGTGAGTTTGAGTATGAAGCATTTGTAGACCCTTGTTGTCCTTAGGATTATACCACTATTGTTATTTTAGATTCGTCTAGCCTTCTTTTGTGGATTGCTTAGATTCGAAGTTCTAAGGAATTCTAACCAACCCTTGTGATTCATTGATTTTTGATTTAATCGCCCGTGTCCGCTTTCCAAGACTTCACGTAGTCTCATTTTGTGTCGACTTAAAAACCGGGTTTGTTACTACTATTATCACGCTTTTCTTTTCATTTCGAAGTTTTCATATTTTACCTTGTAACCCATCATAGCTTTTGTTGTTTCGCCTCCCCAACCTGTTGAGAAGGTTGAGACTGATGCCGCCTTGAGCTTGATCTGGATGAAAGTAAGGGACATTTTTGAAATTTGATTTAATTTAAACGCCTTATAATGGAGAAATTGAAGTGGCGAGCCTGGTATTTTATTTGTAGCTGAAAATAGATCATGATCGAATAACTACAAATTGGTCTGCATAAATTTTGGGAATTGGAGAAAATAGGGAAACAAGTTTGATAAAGTTGTTCGAAAGAAGTACAAAAATAGTGACTATAGAGATTTCGAGCTTCTATTTGTGCAAATACAAAGTTATCCACTGAATTGCGACTTGGCAATGAGGTTATATGATTAATTGGAAAAGGAAGACCAGAGGAATTCTATGCTGTATCTCTTGAGCATAACTTATATCACGTTGGAGAAAAGAACGAAAGTAGACAAGTGTTTTGAGAAGTATAAGAAATTAGTTCCAAAGAAACACTCTGTTGCCCTTTTTGTGTCCTCTCATTCTTGCGACCAAAATTTTACAACGAAAGCACAGAATGAAAGAGTTGCAAGGAAAGGTTAAGCAAATGGTTGATGATTTTTTTGTTAGAAGCATTTATCACAAGGAAGAGGTCATTTTTTGTTATGGTATGGTGATGTTTCAGTGTTAAACTCTTTAACCATGTTTTTAATTTCTTTTTCGTCAAGGTTTTTGAGAGTAGGTTTTGCCTTGGTTGTTTTTGTGGTAGATTTTTATTTGCCCTTTTTAATTGGGTATCGAATGAACAAAGTAATGGATATACTTAAGGAAGGAGAGCTTTTGTTCCTCTGTTTTGAAAAAATTTAGAGGACTTAAGAAGTTTGTTTGTTCTCTAATGTGAGGGTGAGTTTGAGTCGGAAGCATTCAGAGACCCTTGTTCTCTTTAGAATTATACCACTGCTGCATAAAAATCAACTACATCTATTGTTTGGTTTGTTAGTTCTTTCAGACGGATGCCCGCTTCAGAGCTTGATCAAAATTAAAGTATGGGACATTTTTGAAATTCTATTTAATTTAAGCGGTTATAATGGAGAAATTGAAGTGGCGAGCCCAATATTTTATTTGTAGGTGAAAATCAATAGCGGTTGAGTAACAACAAATTGCTCAAGCATTCTCGAGGAATTGGAGAAAATAGGGAAAAACTAGAGGAATTGATGAAGTTGTTCTAAAAAGAGAACAAGAATATTGACTATAGAGATTTCAAGCTTCTGTTTGCACAAATGCAGGTTATCCAAGGGAATTATGACTAAGCAATGAAGTAATATGATGAATTGGAGAAGGAAGACCGAAGAAATTTTATGTTGTATCTCTTCCAAGGCTTTACCTACATCTCGTTGGAGAAAAAAATAGAGGTAGACAATTGTCTTTAGAAGTATAGGAATTAGTTCCCAAAAAACACATTTTTTCCAATTTTTTTATCCTAGCATGATTGCAACCAAAATTTTACAACAAAGATCAAAATCAAAAGAGCTACAAGGAAAGGTTAAGCAAATGGCTGATGGCTGATGGCTTTTTTCAGTAGAAGCATTTATCACAAGGAAGATGCCATTTTTTGTTATGGTATGGTGATGTTTCAGTGTTAAACTCTTTTACCATGTTTTTATTTTCTTTTTCGTTAAAGTTTTTGACAGTAGGTTTCGCCTTTTTTTTTGTGGTAGGTTTTTATTTGCTGCTTGTTAATTGGGTATCGAATGAACGAAGTAATGATATACTTAAGGAAGGACACTATTTTTGTACCCTTGTTTTTGAAAAAAATTTGGAAGACTTAGAAATTTGTCTATTTTCTAATGTGGGGGTGAGTTCGAGTCGGAAGCATTTGTAGACCCTTGTTGTCCTTAGGATTATACCACTATTGTTATTTTAAATTCGTCTAGCCTTCCTTTGTGGATTGCCTAGATTCGAGTTCTTAGGAATTCTAACCAACCCTTGTGATTCTTTGATTTTTTTTATTTATTCGTCGAGCTACGTTTCCAAGACTTCACGTAGTCCCATTTTGTGTCGGCTTAAAACTGGGTTTTTTACTACTATTACTACTGCTTTTCTTTTCATTTCGCATTTTCATTTTACTTTGTAACCCACCATAGCTTTTGTTGTTTCTCCTCCCCCAATTATTGAGAAGGTTGAGACAGATTCCGCTTCCGAGCTTGATCTGGATGAAAGTAAGGGGACATTTTTGAAATTTGATTTAATTTAAACACCTTATAGTGGAGAAATTGAAGTGGCGAGCCTGGTATTTTATTTGTAGCTGAAAATAGATCGTGATCGAATAACTATAGCTATCCACGCAGATTTTGGGGAATTGGAGAAAATAGGGAAAAAAGTTTGATAAAGTTGTTCGAAAAGGAGTACAAAAATAGCGACTATAGAGATTTCGAGCTTCTATTTGTGCAAATACAGGTTATCCATGGGAATTGTGACTAGGCAATGAGGTTATATGATTAATTGGAGAAGGAAGACCAGAGGAATTTTATGCTGTATCTCTTCAGAGCATAACTTATATCACGTTGGAGGAAAAAACGAAAGTAGACAAGTGTTTTTAGAAGTATAAGAAATTAGTTCCAAAGAAACACTCTTTTGCCCTTTTTTGTGTACCATCATTCTTGCGACCAGAATTTACAACGAAAGCACAGAATGAAAGAGTTGCAAGGAAAGGTTAAGCAAATGGTTGATGATTTTTTTGGTAGAAGCATTTATCACAAGGAAGAGGCCATTTTTGGTTATGGTATGGTGATGTTTCAGTGTTAAACTCTTTAACCATCTTTTTATTTTCTTTTTCGTTAAGGTTTTTGATAGCAGGTTTTGCCTTGGTTGTTTTTTGTGGTAGATTTTTATTTGCTGCTTTTTAATTGGGTAACGAATGAACGAAGTAATGGATATACTTAAGGAAGGAGACAGTTTTTGTTCCTTTGTTTTCGAAAAAAATTCAGAGGACTTAAAAAGTTTGTTTGTTCTCTAATGTGAGGGTGAGTTTTAGTCGGAAGCATTCGTAGACCCTTGCTCTCTTTAGAATTATACCACTGTTGCAGAAAATTCAACTACATCTATTGTTTGGTTTGTTAGTTCTTTGAGACGCTTCAGAGCTTGATCAGAATGAAAGTATGGGACATTGTTGAAATTCTATTTAATTTAAGCAGTTATAATGGAGAAATTGAAGTGGCGAGCTCGATATTTTATTTGTAGGTGAAAATCGATAGCGGTCGAGTAACAACAGCTGTTCAAGCAAATTCTGAGGAATTGGAGAAAATAGGGAAAAAGCTAGAGGAATTGATGAAGTTGTTCTAAAAAGAGAACAAGAATATTGACTATAGAGATTTCAAGCTTCTGTTTGAGCAAATACAGGTTATCCAAGGGAATTATGACTAAGCGATGAAGTAATATGATGAATTGGAGAAGGAAGACCGAAGAAATTTTATGTTGTATCTTTTCCAAGGCTTTAGTAAATCTCGTTGGAGAAAAAAATAGAGGTAGACAATTGTCTTGAGAAGTATAGGAAATTAGTTCCCAGAAAACACATTTTTTTTCCAATTTTTTTTATCCTAGCATGCTTGCAACCAAAATTTTACAACAAAGTTCAAAATCAAAAGAGCCGCAAGGAAAGGTTAAGCAAATGGCTGATGGTTTTCTTCAGTAGAAGCATTTATCGCAAGGAAGAGGCCATTTTTTGTTAGGGTATGGTGATGTTTCAGTGTTAAACTCTTTTACCATGTTTTTTTTTCTTCTTTTTGTTAATGTTTTTGATATTAGGTTTCGCCTTGGTTGTTTTTGGTGGTAGACTTTTGTGTGTTGCTTGTTAATTAGGTATTGAATGAACAAAGTCATGAATTTACTTAAGGAAGGAGGTAGTTTGTGTACCTGGTTTTCAGGAAAAAAAACGTATTGGATTTAGAAGTTTCTTTGTTGTCTACTGTCAGGATGAGTTCAAGTCGAAAGTAGTCGTGAATACTTTTGATTTGAGTAGGAAGAGGACTGTTTCTATACCCTGGTTTTCAACCATGCACTCATTTATTGATTTGATAATAACTTTATACTTTCTAATATTTTTCTTCAATTCTCAATCACACATATAAAAACAAATTTAACTTAACAATGGTTAATGTGAATCAAACAAGCCCTTAGTGAAATGAAAATTCTTCATCAAAATCTTTGTAGATAAGTAGAATCAAATTAAGACCAAAATTTAATTACAAGTGTAAAAAAACTCTAATCAGTCGGAGTAATTTTTATTTTAACAATAATTCCAATTTAATGAAATGCAAAACTGGTGTGCTTTCTTAGAGGATGGAAAAGGGTTGGAATTCCAATTCCCACCTCCCCGGAAATGAAATTCCTTATTTACACAGAAAAATGTCTACAATTTGGCCTAAAGTTGATTTCCAATTCCATAGAATTCAACGTACACTATTCAATCAAAACTCTTCGCTCACTATTTAAATAATTAATTTAGTTCATTCGAATACGTGAAAATTTCTAGTTTTTAAGTAATAATTCTCTATTGGGCTAGTGTTTCTAAAACATTTTCCCCTAAGGGGAGCTTAAATGTGCCCCACCAACTATAAAGTTCTAGCTCCTCCACTGATGGCGGCACATGCTATTTCTGTGAGCAACAAAAAATGAATGAATTTATTAGAAACATTGAGGGCTTGTTCTATACACATTAAATTTGATAAGATAAAATTTGGTTTTGGATGTGTGGTTCAGAGTTGATGAAGACGTACTAAAAATATACAAAATAATTATCAACTCAATGTATGGATAGTTGAAAAAGATGAGAGAAAAAACAAATTTAAGTTGATAAAATTTGATGCGCATAGATTATAGAATAGACCATTGTAATTGTATACGAGGTGTCCATTGTACAATGTGTACCTATATTGAAAAAAAAAAAAAAAGAAAGGCGGACCATCTTTCCCATTAAGGGAAGGAGGTTTGTAACGTCACCAATCACCTGATTGGTGGCATTGGCATGAGGTGACGGGTTATTCCAATTCTGGTTATTGTTTTGTTGAATCATGTAAGCCGTCCAAAGTCTTATCAAGAAATAAGAACGGTTGATGGGAAAGTATATAATACTTTTAAGGAAACGTGCTATGGTCAGGGTATGTTAGACGATGACAAAGAGTATGCTGACATTGGGCTTTTGAACATCTTATATATGTATAAATTAAAATAGTACAATAGCTTGTAGGAGAAGTTAGTGTTGAAATTGCCACTCTAAGGCCCTTTTTTTATGTGTGTATATAGACAATCTATCGATACATATCTTTATCTTTTCTTTATCTGTTATTAAATATATAAAAACAGAAGTCTGTGCCTCTATTTTCCCTCGTATACATTTTTAAAATTTATTATATTTTGTTCTTTTTATTAGATTATTATTATTTTTTCGGTTATTACCGTTTAACTAGTATTCAACCATTATTCTAAAAAGCATATTTTGTAGATTAAAAAAATCTTTTATGTAACACCCATTAGTTGAAAATATAATGAAAATAATTAATAAAATATTTAAAATGAGTCTCACATTAGATATAAAAATATTGTACGACAATTGAACTAACATGGTTATATACTTAGTGTGTATTAAATAGAAGTACATTTGAATAGGAACAATAACATTGTGGCGACATGCATCTAAATCAAATAAAAAATAGAAACCTAATAATCACGCTAAATTTTGAAACACTTCTTTAAACACCATATTCATTAATGGGTTTTCTGGTTGACAATCTTTGTCCCATATCAAAATCTTCAATTCGCAAAAAAAAAAAAAAATCATTTTTAGTTTGATGACACACAGAAATACAATAATCAATTGTATTTAATGGATTTTTGAAAGAAAGATTTTAATTTACAGGGGTAGGTTGACATTGTAGTAATATATTTTCAATTATTTCCAACGAAGGGATCGTGGAACATATCATCGAGATCCTATATTCTCTGCATCATAATAGTTAAATGTAAAAGAAACTGCTACTAAAAAATTAATTATTTAATTTAAAATGAAAAAAAGAGTAAAAATTGCTCAAGCTTTGTCTCAAATATTACATAATTCAATACTTTTCGTTTTTTTACATGACACCTTTTAAGGTAAATATGATCCTTTTTATGGTTGTGTGTATGTGTAATCAGTATTTGCGAGTGACAATTTTTATTCTTAACGTTTTAATTAAGTGTGACTTTTCTTGATGCAACTTTTTAATTTCTAATCCACAACTTTTACTTAAAAAGAATTACTAATAAATATGTCATCAGAAAAAAAAAGTAAATAACAGCTTAACCAAATTTTTGTTTGAAACAATTATTATGATTTCCATGATTAATTATATACATAAAAATGAAATTTTATTTGATGCTTCTTCCCAGAATTATTTTTTTTGTTTAATAATAAACTCATGATTAATAACATACTTAAAAAAGGAAATAATTTTTTCCGAATTTTATTTTTTTTCTTTTTTTAGTATATGCATGCCACATTGGCACTGTTAACATAGCACTGTCCAATGTAACACTTCTATTTTTATTAAAGGTAGGAAGTATGATTTCAACCATTGCAATTAGTATAGATAAACTAAATTTCACTCATTTTAATTTGTAGAGATGAATTAAATAATTGTCTATGAAATCTTATTAGTTAAGAAAAAGTGTTAATCTCTAAAAGATTATAAACTGTAAATTCAAATATATAGTAGAACGTTAATTCCGCATTAAATTAATTATTTTTTAAATTACAAATCCATATTAAATTAATTCTTCAAAGGTTAAGTGTGTTTTCCTTATATTCAATGAAATATATATATTTTTTGCCAATCAATAATCCGAGCTTTTAAAAGAAAAATTAACATTGATGATAACATTCTAATGTATTTCTTCAAAAGCTTATATGTTATCATCCCTTGCCTCACATAATAAGAATCTGAACTTTTAAAAAAATAAAAACAATTCTTGCACTGTCTTTTTTTAATAAATGCTTATTAAGGAAACACGTGTTTCCTTAATTTTATAAACTTGTTTCTTTTTTAGAGACTCGTATTTTCTTAATTGATTAATTGTTAAATATTATTGCAAACAAAATAAATGAATAAATAAAAAATGGTCTTTCGACCGGAAAACTACCTTTTGGTGGAAGAGCTTTTATATTATTAAGGATAAGGATGTCAGACACATTTTTAATGCCCATTCAAATCTAAATCTAACTAAAACAATCTCAATTCAATCTAGTATTTATCTAATATATCCATTATCTATTCTGTTAAATATATAAAAATAAAAGTCAACGTTTTTTCCCCGCCCATGCCTTCTTTTACGTTTATTATACTTTTTTTCTCTTTTTATTAGATTTTTATTTTTTAGTACATTATTAGATGTATATTATTGGATATACATTATTAAATATACATCTCACCAATGCCTTCCATGTTTATTCCAGATCCAATGACCCTAAACATCACTATAACTAAGAGTCCAAACAATGATGGACTCTAAATGTCACCAAATTCGAATTTTAGATACAACAATTCGAATTTTAGATAATACAACTTAGCAATAATCTAGCAAAACTCAGCGATAAATTTATATTTTTTTCTCTTTGATTATTATTATTATTATTATTATTATTATTATTATTATTATTATTAGAATATAATAATTAAAACATTAAAATAAATGAAGCGGGCTGATTAAAAAAGCCCGACTGAAAAAGACGGAAAATCTGAAAAAGCTCAAGTAATGCTTTTAATATATATAAAGATAAAGATTAGTTTAAAGTATTGAATGCAATGTTTCGAGAATACTAAAAGTTTTGATTTTTAGAGATTATTTTGTCCACACTTAGGTTATGGTGCAACGATCGATGTTGACTCAAAAATGGCAAAGGATGCACACTGTGTGGAATAGCAAATGTTGCATTTTTATGATTGTCATGTTATAGAGATATGTAGGCTAGTGCTCTCCTACTTACGTTGTGGGCAAGGAAGCCATGCCCACGCCCATCGTGGCGCCCTCACGTCACATGGCACCACATCACTCTATTTAAAAGAAATTTTAATATCTATGTTAAATCAGATGAATAAAACATAATTGTCCCTTGATAATGGAGGAGCCGGTGGATCCCTCACAAATTTTTTTGGGGAGTGTACATGCTTCCCCTACCCATAGCGTGGGTAGGGGAGCATATCTGGAGATATGTAATATATGTATATGCCATTTGGCTAATTCGCAATGCGCATAAAATGCTTTCATCAAATATTGTTTGACAATATATCGGCCCCGTCCTTTATTGGCCTAGTTCGCAAGTACCGTTTTCATATTTATTTGGGAAAAAAAAAGTCAATACACAATCGAAATAAAAGCAACATTGAACATGAAATAAAGTGATGGGAGAGCTATGCAATTATCAGAGCCATAACTGGGAGTAGGCAAACCAAGCAATAGCTTTGGACCCAAGGTTGTAGGGGACCCAAAAAAGTTTCCCCTTCATTTGTCTAACGGTTCAATTTTAATTATTTTATTTTATTTGCATATTTTACTAATTGTTTAGAGTAATTCCTAATTGTCTATGTTTAGAATTAATTTGTTTATGGTGCATTGAAATTTAGGAAAAACATACATAATAATCTTTCTAAAAATTCAAGAAAGACTTAACTTTGCCAATTGTAATTTATGAAATCCTAGAAAATCACAAAAAAGGATAATGAATGTTCTGAATCGATGGTCCGTTTTGTTAAATATTAGTCAAGAAATACATTGCATTTGATTGAATTTTTCATCAAATTCGAGGAAAAGAATCGTTGTGATTGGTTTTTAAGTCTCTTCAAAGGGAAAAAAAGTTTGCAATCTTGATGAAAAGTGATGTAGTGATGGAGAAAAACGAAGCCACAAGTGAAATATACGACCTATAGTACAAGTTTGTGTTTGACAAGGAAATAAAAATATATGATTTACATGAGCCACTTTAAGTTTATCCATTTATTATTTAATATATAAAATTTGAAGAAATAACTATGCAACGAATAGCAAAATAAAAGTGGTGATTGTAGACCCAATTTTTCGTGTTCGCTTTGGGCCCTTTGAAGGCTAGGTCCGGCTCTAGCAATTATTATGCTTCACTTATATGATGAGTATTGATCAAGTTCAGTACCTGAAAATTAAACCTTCTCGAGATAAAAAGTCAAGCAAAAATGATGATAAATTTCAACGTTCTTAATTTTCTGCATTTGGAACTTGTAGGAGGTGATTCTTTTTATATTATTTTTCTATGACCTTGTTATTGGAAGAGTCTTTTCTGTATTAATTAAAAATAAAATAAAATTGAAAATTGTAGGCGGCCGCCTAACCTTATAATCATCACTGATAAAAAAAAATGATTATATAACTTTACACAATTATAATGCATCAGTTAAATATTATATAAAAATTTACAATAAATTTGAAATTATACAACTAGTAAGGTTACGTCATTATATTTCATGCAAATATTTGACCTATAATACATTGCCAACTTTAAATCAATAATCCAAGTATATCGCACAAAGGACATTTTGAGGGCATTTTACTCTTTAGTCCAATCAATACATTTGCCCATTAGCCGCAGCATCAGAATTTTTTGTAATTTTCTCTTTTCTTCCCTTTTTTTTTTTTTTTGTTGGAGGCTTCGAAAATGCCGCCTTACTCGCCTTCGTAAAAGTAGAACTGAGTTCGTCAAGGGTCCCACTATACTTCCGGCCTAGATGCCACTCCTTTTATTTTTTGTTTATTCTTTTTATTTATATAAATTTCCTCTCTTCAGGCGCCCAAATTAAGAAAAATGTGCAGGGATGAAAATGTTTGTTTATTAGGATATAGGGGTTTTAGAACTTATTCTACACAAAATAAATTTTCACCAACTATTTTTCTTTTATTATTTTTCTTTCATTATTTTTAACCACTCATATAATTACTTTTTATTTTTAATATATTTTTCCTAATTTTCAATCACACATTGAACACGCCTTTTAAGTAAATTTACATTATTCTGAATAGAATAAGCCCAATTTCTTTAAGTTTTTTTCATCCTTTTTTTCTTGTTCTTTTTGTTTTTAATAATTGTACAATGCAACTACCTTAGATTATGTCTTTTTTTTTTTTTTTAAGGAGATTATGTTTAAATTCTTCTTAAATGTGCATGTGCATGCACAATTGCACTTTGCACAAGACACTTTTTGACTTTTTTATTTTTATTTTTCATTTACTTCCTTTTCTTTTTTATTTTCTTTTAGATTGTGTAAGGTAATTACACAATGCATATATAATTAAGTCCAAATTATTCTTCTTACTATAGAATAATTTTTCGTTCAGGAGTAAATTTTCCAGATGAAATAATATTTTTTTAATCCAATTAAATTGGAATTTTAATTTCTTCTTATCATTTTATGAAAAGTATTTATTAAGTTACTCATTATTATGATAACATAATTTTAATTTGTAAAAGAAGACTATTAAATAAGATATTTTTAGCATGGAAAAAAGATTTAATTATTTACGATCTTATAATAAATTTTTTAAATCTAATTAAATTGGATTATTAAACCATATTATTTCATGACAAGTATATATTAAGTTTACTTACTACTACTACTACTACTACTACTACTACTACTACTACTACTACTACTACATAATTTTTATTTTTAGAAAAATTATTAAATAAATTTTTTAATATGGATAAATTTTTGAATTATTTAAGACGAAATAATAACTTTTTTTTTTCAATCAGATTAAATTGAATTACTAAATCATAATATTTTATGACAAGTATGTCCTAGTTTACTTAGTATTATTATGACACAATTTTGATTTAAAAAATCTTAAACAATTTTAAATATGTAGAAAATATGTATTATTTAAGACGACATGATAACTTTCGCTTTTCAATCTGATTAAGTTGGATTATTAAATCATATTATTTTACGAAAAGAATTTATTAAGTTTACTTAGTGTCATAATATAATTTTAACACGTTATGCAAATTCTTAAATAAGTTTGTTTTTTAATATTGATAGATTTCTAAATTATTTAAGGTGAAATGTTTTTTTTTTAACTGATTAAGTTGCACAATTAATCATATTATTTTGATAGCACATGTCCACGGTTAGGCAATAGTCTTTCACGATATGTGTCTTTTTTTGCAAGCGAGAGCAATGTGAGCACTGGCGCTTGATGTTGTTGAATCTGTCAATGATTACATGATCCCCATCAATGATTCTGAAAGAAATACTCATTTCAGTTCGGACTTAAATTGCACGTCCGATGGATATGTTGATCTATTGAATGATAGTTAGGCCTTGTTCTATGGAGAACAAAATTTATTTACTCGAATTTAGTGTAGGTTGAGTGATTGAAATTTGAAGAAGGTATATTCAAAAATATAAAATAATTATATGAGTGGTTGAAAATGATGAAAGAGAAAAAGTTAGTAAAAGTTAGTGGATTTTATTGTGTATAGAACAAGCCCTTATTCTATTGAGTTTTTGAACAATACACAGCATTCTGTTGTCCCCAATAATGAAATGAAGATCAAGGTCGAAGAACATTTATCATGCAGTTGGGTTGTGTAATGGAACAAGATTAATCATTATAAGATTAAGAAACCATGTGTTGGACGGAAAAAAATTCCATCTAGAAGTCATGTAGGTGACGAGGTTTGCATCCTAGGGTGTCTCTAACTCCATAAGATCGGAGGCTACTTTTCAGGTTTAGCAGAAAGACAATTCCTATTTATCATTTCATACACTACGACTATAAATAAAAGTCAAGGGCAATCCCTTCGTAATGTGGGTCTTTTCCTTCAAACCACGGTTTTTATTAATGATGATTAATTGTATATTGCAATTTTTTCTAGAGTCATAAGTTGAGATCGTGCAGAAATTTTAATTTGTGACGAAGGCGGCAACCCAACTCATTAATCCAACAACGAATGTTATGGTCAAAGAGGTGTTCCGAAATTTGTAATTACCCTAGCTACCTTGCAGTTTGTAAATTATTCATAACCTCCATATATTATGCATGTTTTTATCTATTCTTTTTTAATACTTATGCATGTTTAATCCTTTTCCCCCCCCTAATACCATTTGCTATTACATTTTTTTTTTTGTTATCATCCGTGCATCGCACTCGTGCAATACTACTTTTAAAATACAATAGTAGCTTATAGAAGAAGTCGGAGCAAGAACACTACAAGAGACTGAACTTTTAAGGGCGACCTCCCGATAGTCTGTCCCCATAGACCTTTAAGAGTGATATACAATTATATCGCCCCTAAAGATCTATAGAGACGAGGTTATAGAGGCGTCATGCGTCCCTTGAAGGTCATATTTTTAGTAGTGAAACTGCCATTCTAATGCCATTTTTTTTTCAAATTTTATTACATAGACAAACTGACAAAGGCTTAATTGCAGCCACAATTAATTCAGTCCACAATTAGAAACTTTAATTAGGGCTTCTTCTTTGTAGAATCTTCGGTGAAAATATAGATTTACTTGAACGACGTATTAGATGTGTGGTTGAAAAATAAGGAAAATATATTAAAAAATGTATAGTTATTAGATGAGTGGTTAAATATGATGAGAGAGAAAAATTAATGGAAATTAGGGGAAAGTTATTGTGTAAAGAACAAGCCCTTATAATTTCCTTTTTCAAATTCTTAACTACTTTCAAATAATAATAATAATAATAACTAAGCACAAATTTATCATTAAGTTAAATTTAGTGAGAAAAAAAAAATCATTTTTTGAAAAGAACTTTAAATATAATTTCTTTTTTTTAAACATTGAACTAAGCACAAATTGGAATAGTTGACAACACAATAGCATCTTTGATGGGGAAAGAACCGAAGAATTTCTGCAAACAACCACTTTCAAAGTAATGGGCTTTAAGCGCAATGTAAGTTATCAATATTATTGTTTACAACTCATAATTATAGATAGTAACTGTTGCCCCCTGCTAACAATAGAAAAAAGACAAATAAACATGCGCGTCTCGACATTGATGATGAATACATTTTCTATGTCAAAGCAAGTACAACAGGACAAAGCGCAAATGATCATCGAAAGTCCATTGCTTCTCGCCAATTCAGCACAGAGAGAAAGTTGGAGGTTGTCGGTCTTATGATCCTACAAAGCACAAACAGGCAGCCATAGAGACATCCCCCACGAATCAAATGCAGCAACAAGTTCCAGCAGCAGCAACACAACAACAGATATTGCCTCACCATCTACTCCAATAAAACGTTCAATGCTTGACGAAGACAGTGCACATTCACCTATGAAGAAGAAGCCCCAATAAAAAATGGAATAGATTGATGAACAGTTAAATTCAGGCACGTAACACACTTACTGTTACAATAAAAGTGTTTCATATATACAATGTATTGAAAAACCCTATTAACGTGAAATAGAAATACTTATATTAAACTTCTTGTCATTCATTAGAAGCAATCACAGCCTCTTTACAGTAACATCGCGACAACCCACCATTGTAATTACAGCATGCTCATACATGTATAGTCATATTCAAAAAAAGGTTTTCTTTTGAAGCAACACCTTATGGAGGTTTTGGAGTTGTACTCGGAGGATAGCCCTATTCAAGAATAGTCTGAACTCCAACAACATCAAATCTAATGAGCAATCAAGATGGATAACCTTAGAAATGTGCTTCATATTTAAACAGGATTGGATGTGACTATTCTGCTACTCCTAACACAGGCAAAGCATTACTAAAATTTCCCCAAACGTTGGTCCAGACAGAGTCTAAAATAAAAGGGCAGCTGGTAACACAAGCATCAGTTTTAATTTAACAATAGCTATATCGCAAAACCACACAAGGAAAGAGCATCGGTGCACCTGATTAGCCAAACCGTGAAGTGGACCAGCTAAGACATTTAACACAGCAGCAAATGAGACGTAAGGATCAGAAAGTTCGCTGGCAACCTGGCAGTAAACGCATGTAGTACATAGGCAATTAACAAAATTTCCGAGTGCATCAAATGTTAAAGAACGCGCGAACATGATATATTACATATATACTGATAATTAATCTTGAAGTATCACTAAACCGACCTGTGGATGGTCATGTAAAGTCATAAGTTCTGGCATGTGTGTGAAATTTTCACCAAAATCTAGGGAATCATCCATCGGTGTAACTTGTTCATTATTATACATCCTTCACAAGTTCAGAGTACTGTCAATTGAAACCCTATGGTGGGGACTTCATCCAATCGCAGACCTTATTCAGAATTTAATGTAGAAAGATGCACATAGTTGCAAAAATCTTTATAGATTTGAATACAATGGGTAGGATACCATTAACCAATCTGCTATAGACATAAGAAGCGACCACTAGAACTTGAGCAATCAAACTCAGGGAGTCCTCAAATGTTGGTTCCCAGTACCTAAAATTGGATACAACTCAACTTTTTGCGTGAAAGCAGAACTTAGTTTAATCAGATTACAAAAGTTGCCTAAAGGCTCACTCTGACTTGTGGATCCCTTTCTCATATGCCTTATGAATTCACCTTGAACCTAAGACAGAAGACGTGAAATTTCAGCCTCCATCTTGTTACATTGACTTAAAGGAAACATTGTCAAATTTTGTACCTAAACAGCTCCTAGCAATAAACTGCAGCAATTTCACATAAATAGAAACCACAAGCAACAAGACAAACAAAGGACATTGGTGAAACTAAAAGCTTTGAAGAGGAAAACTCTATGAGGCATTTTGGGTCCAGCTTTTATCGATCATATAACTGCACAACACATGGATGATGCTTTAACAATACTAGATGAAAAATATACACACATATTGGGCCATCAAGACAAATTACCTAATTGCAAATAGAGTAACACCTCATCACTGGTGGTGGCTGAATATGTTCTCTCACTACTCATACTTCTTCTCAGTGCTGCTTGTGGTATCCCTGTCCCGCAAGTCCCAGACCGACCGACAAGAGAAAATCAGCAATGATGAAATTGTGCGGCAAAACTGTCTGCTCACCTTATATTTCAAAGGCATCCTATAGAACATTTCTGTGACCTTACCAATGCCACTTACCTGCTCACTAAAATCAGCAATGATGAAACCATGGGGCAAAACTGTCAGAATACAATTAATTTAATAAGCATGGGCTACTCACAATAAGCACGAACCATACTAACAGTATCCAATATTTCTTATATTTCAAGAACATCACTTCTATGATTGATTGATAGACTTGAAACTTCAGTAAAGTTACATTTTGAATAAATGCATTGATAGCCTTCAAACTTCAGTATAGTTACAATTTGAAGCAATGCATAGCAATTCATGTAAGCAATTATAAACTTTTTAACAGATATCACATGCTAAATACAAGATTCATGAATTAGAGCAGGTTTTAGGGATTTCAAATAAGTTTTTTGAGTAAATTTGCCATGTCACATTGAACAAAATCTAGATCAGTGAAAAGTTCATTCATTGAAAGGAAGTCATTCATGAAAAGTAATTAGACAAAGCATAATTGAAGGATGCTGAGACCACTAATACAGTGATCTCATCAAAGGACCTAGTGACTATGATGTATTAGTTTCCATGTTGGAAATTGAATGACCTATCAAACACTAGAATTTCATATTAAAAAAAAAATGAAAGAATACGGAAATATCCCTTCTGTATATGAATGGACGGAAATCTGAATCAGGTAGAGGGACATGTAAGAGCAGACCAAGTTAAAAACCACACAAGTTTTATTCAAAGTAATACTAAGGATCCAGCCTCAATGGTAGTTTAGCATACTTTTCTATGTTTTCAGATTAGTATCAAATTGTGGTAGAACTACAAGGTCCTTTTGTCGAAAACCTGAACAACTATATATTGAATATAAATTTCACGTTGATCTGAATGGTAACTCAGAGAAGTTCATAATTTGTGCAAGTGAGGGAGACTTGAATAATTTAACAACAGTGAAAATCAATAACTGTTCAATCTCCAAAGAATTATGTAACATAGAAACAATATACCAATTCGACAATTTGTCTTGCATCAACTAAAATGCATTCCTTTTTCAATGGTGAGGTAATGAATCCCAGTAAAACAAGTTAGACCTGGGAGGCATACACCAAACTTAACATTATTTATTGAGACTGCAACGAAACTGGCTGATTTGAATATTCGAGTAATTGAAGCAATGAATGGGAACAAGCGATAAAAAGGGATTTGATAAGTTATATTTTTAATGTTTTAATTCTCGCATTTTGATAATGTTTTTATTATGTTTTTATATATTTTTCTGGTTATTATTTACTTTTTGTGTTAGGAGTTACAAAGAGGCACTTCTGCAATATTTCAACAATATTTCTCCTTGTATTGGCATTTCCGGATGATAAATTGGCTCGTGAAATCAATGGCTAGTGGGAATATTTTGGAGTGGAGATAATGATGGAAACAAGTGCTAGTGGAGACAAAAGAGAAAAAGAAAAGGAAAACATCATCATGGCACATCATTAGGACATAATCATCACACCTCTTTTTCTTCTTTTGACTTGCATTTTGGAGAATGGAACGTGGATGTTATATATGAAAGGCCAAGTTACGTAGAAAAGGGGAAGAGAGGAGGCAGAGTGAATTGGCGATGAATATATAGCATATGCAGAGAGAGTTGGAGAGAGCACATGCAAGAATTTCAACACAAGAAAATTGAGAGATAAATACGAGTGAAGAGAGAATTGAACACATACACAATTGAGGAGCACAGGAAGGGAGAAAACACCAGAGGCCAAATATTTGTTTCTACCCTTAAAAATCTGGTTATGTATCTCTTTATTTTCCCTATTGAAACTCTTGTATTTAAATTCAAGTGTAGCTAATTCTCTATACTTGGGACGAACAATGAATCCTCTTTGTGAACTCTAGTATTGTGTTATTGGATTTAATATTATGTGATTGATTTGTCGTTAATTTTATGTTGTTGAACTTTATAAATTTATCTTTTTGATCAATTGATAAATTATGAATTGGTTTGTGTCAGATTTGAGAAATGAAAACACAAATTAGAATAAACAACATAGAACACTAATTTAGACAAGATTTAGAGATAAACTTGTGGTTAGTGCGATCTTAGGTGAAGTTTCGACGTAACCTATTTGAATTTATTGTTTGAATGCATTCTAGAGGGTTGATAACGAATTTATTTAGAGATAAATAAATTGGCCTAATAGAGTAGATTTATTTATTATCGAGAGATATAAATAATTGATTTAGTAAATTCGATCGTTAATGACAATAAAATCACTATTGAATCCAATTACGTGTACTAGAGGGATCAAAGTTGGTGAAATTGTAAGTCCCAAGTCTTATAATTCACATCGTTGTTTATTTATATTTCGCAAATATTACTTCTTGTTACTTAGATATTATTTAGTTTTTATATTTAATTTGTAAGACGTTATTTTCATTAAAAAACAAAACAACTTTCGAATTGTCTTTTCAAATAGAGTATAAAATTGATAATTTTGGTAGTTAAATCAAGTCCTTGTGGGATCGATATTTGGACTCAAAAATCCATTTTACTACTTGTTCGACCCGTACACTTGCGGCATTTATTTGATACATTTCACAACGAACAGGATTTATAAAGCCAGCTCCCATATATTACTGGGAAGGCTTGATATACACAAATTATCAGGTGTTGGACACTGAATGTAGTGAAATATACATTCAAGATCCTGAGGATGTTTACTCTGGTCGAAGTTAAATGAAGTCCAAATCTGCTCAACAAGATTACGATTAGTCTACCATCAATGCTAATTTCTAAAAAACATATATAAAATATGACAAAAGATGAAGTCTATAAATGTTATAAGACGTATAAATAAAGGGCAACTAATGTCAAGGAAGCACGAAATTCCGAATTTCTCCGAACATATATGAAAAAGACAAAAACTGAAGCCTAAATATTATAAGAAATTTAAATAAAGGGCAACTAATGGCGAGGAAACATGAAAATTCGTATAATAGCTGCAAAAGAAAGTACCCGTGATTCCGATGTATACAAGTCTAAAAGATTGAGAAGATTTTTGAAAAAATTCTCCCAAATCTGCCGGCAGATTTTTCACCTGCGAAATGACAATAAACTTCACTCTGTATTTCCAAAAAATTTGGTCGGACAGAAAGAAAAAAAATAAAAACAACTACGAACATTATTTTCGCCTGAAAATCCCAAACAGTTACCATTTCACAGGCCAATCAAATTGAACCATAAACCCCGACAACAGCAGCAGCGGAAAGGGTATTTCACACATCGAATTTCACATTTAAATTATAAAAGATAAAATTATCAAGTTTGGACTCACAGCTGGAGGGCTTTGAGGAAGTCGCCGTGGGGTCAGTCCTCCATTGCGATGCCAATCCAACATGACAGAGTAAGAGATAACAGAAGCAAAGACTGAAGCAAAGGAGCAGGTGCAATTGATTCATGACCACCTCTATGCTGAATCAATCGAGAAATCAAACGTCGATCAAACCAGAAAATTATAACAATTGCAGAAACCACTCTCTTTTCAGATGAAATACCTACTAGGCGATTGGCAATCGAGAACACATCATTTGCATTATAAATCAACATTATAAAGAGCAGAAGACAGATTAAAATTTTTCTGGATTGGATATAACCAATTGAGGTAAATATTTCTAAAAATGCAACACTTCGCAGTCAGCACATGACATGCTGATAATAAGGTATCAGCCACTTAGAGCCAGCATGTTTGCATATTAAATTCGTCACATGCACTTCAAATATTTCACTGCATCAAAACATATTTGAAAAATGAAACTTTTTGTTACTGCTAAGTTTTACGAAAAGAATGAAACAGAGATTTAGACATGATGAAACCAATGGTTTCTCATCATACTCAAACGACAAATAACAATTCTAGGGTAGGATTTACTTCTTGAAGAACTTAAATGTATACCCTGCTTGGTCTTCTAGAGGCAATTCAACAGGAGAGAATAGAGTTAAAAGAATTGACCAGAAAATTATCAAAGTTGATCAAAGAAGAACAACGTATTTACTTAAATCATGTGCCCCCTCATGCAAGCCAGACTCATATCTCATCGAACATCTGACTCGCATAAAGATTGATGGCAGTAAGGACTCAAATCAGGATGTGTCTCTGATCATGCCAAGCAGACCAAAGAGAGAGAGAGAGAGAGCATGGGAATGTACATAAACAGGCAAGCCCAATATGAGTAGTAGTTTCTGCAAGGATTGTTTATAAAATGTTGTCTCCTGTGGAAGAGACACCTTTGCTGCATTTGAAGCTCTAATGTCCAATTCACAATGTAGAGCGTTACCTTATCTTGTTAGAATTCATTTGAAAATTGGTCAAGCAGAACCCTATGGGCAATAATGCAATACCATTGTATATTTTATCAACATGCCTTATAGGAAAAATTGGATATTCACTAAACAATGCTACGAAAGAAAGAAGCTAGATATCTTCATTATAGTATTAGCCTTGTTCAGTACTACATAGCGAAATGCATTATAAGTTTTGGCAGGAAACTGATAAAGAATTCCGCCAAATACCTTGTCAGTATTTGTTTCAGATATATATACTGAGCTGAGAGGAATGTTTTAGGCCGAAGCAGCAATCTGAGCAACTTTGGTATGCAAACCGTGGCCAACCTCAACTCCCCCATGCATGAGTAATGCAGTTCCATCTGTGTATGCTTGACCAAGAACACCCACTTCTATCCCTGCAGTCAGTAGGTGATTTGTGTTGATAAATACAATTTACACCTTTCAGTTATTTCAAGAAACTACTAATATTTTATTAAGCCAATCCTATCCATTTGTGTTATCGAAAAGAATTCCATGCAAGAGTTTAATAAACCACGAGATCAAGGTTTTCTATGTTCTTGGACAAACCACAATCTTGGCCCTGATTAAACAAATTGACAGATAACACCAGTAGTTGCTATGATTTCAAAGTTAAATGATACATGAATTTTGCTGTAAAAGAAATGCCAAATTTTGTAGGAACCATGGCAATTCCACTCTTCTTGCAACAATTTTGAAGATTGCAGTGTTTAACTTCTTTAAGAGCTGTCAAAATGCCACAGGACGTCATCAGTTCATTCCTAACACGTTTCAGGGTGAAGTGCTGAAATCGTTGACCATAATGCATGAATAATGCTAAAGTGCTGAAGTCGTTGACCATAATGCATGAATAATGCTAACACTCATGAGCCCACTATTTCCAATCAAGGCACTCAAACTCTTCCAAGGCTGAAACAATCACAATATGTGCCTATTTAAAATTGGATCACCATAAGGAACAAGCAATATTTCAAATGAATAATAACTATAGGAGCATAGAAATGCCATCAACTATATTGTTTCAGCATGTAAGAAAATACACAACCAGGATCATCCATGAACCAGGGCGTACCTTCTCTAAGCAACATATGGAACACTTGAAAAGCACCATCATGGAACCCCTCAACCGCATATCCCCCCAATCATCATGTTCCAAGAAACCAAGTCCCGTCGCTCCACAGACTGGAATAAATGATAAGCATCCTCCATTTGCCCACTCTTTGAGTGCAAATCAACCAATGCACTCAGGACAAACAAGTTCTCCACATACTTATTAAGTTCGTGCACGCACTCAATGCACTTCCATAAGTGAATTGATTGGCCTTCACACCTTCCTTATGCATAGCAGAAAATCACTTTAAAGCCTTTTCTGAATCCCTGTTTTGACAATACACGGATATCAATGCAGTCCAAGAGACCACGTTTCTGCAGGGCATTCTATCAAAAAGTTTACAAGCACTTTCCAAGTCACCAACTTTTGAGTTTTGACTGAAAAATGATCAATGTGGTGGTTAGGTAGGTATTTTGAGGAAACCCATTTGTTACTAGGAGGCTGTGAATCAGATGGTCTGATTTTATGGACTTTAACTCGGTGCAAAGACAGAGAACTGTTGAGCTAAGACAATAATGGTGTTAAAAAAAGCGTTAAGTTGTATATACGTTTTTAGTATTTATTCTTGTTTTACACTTTTTCCCTTCATTGTGTGGGATGATGTATATTACAGAGATTGTATTCATTTTGGATATTATTGCAGTCTTATTACTGATAATAGCTCCAACAGAACAGCATTACGATCCAACCGTATCATACGACAAATTTCAAAGGAGTAGATGTAAACTTTCGTTGAAGAAAAATGTTTTTCCCTCTAAAAACTAAAACTTGATACAGAAGTCCATAGATGAAATCCATTACAACCAATCATTCGACATTCTTGAGAATAAACCAACAACTTTATCAGTAATAAAGTCACTACCAAGGTTCAAGACTATATCATGTTAACAACTTTACCAGCTATAAAGTCACTACCAAGTCACTATCGATATGCAGTGGAGATGGTTATGGGAGTTGTGTTCCTTATATTTCAACTTGAACACAATTATTGCTACTTCAAATCCCATAACCATCTCCACTGCATATAGATTTCGGTCCCTGAACCTTAAGCCTAAAATTTGCAGCTAAGAAGTCCATTCAATTTTGAATTGGTTATACAGGAATTTCAAAACTCAACCCCAAAATTACACCCTTAAATTCTTCGCAAGTATTGCATTTACTCCTTTACTTGAGATGTATTCATATACAAAATCTCAAGTACCAACATGAAGCCTTTGACCACTATAGTATCCAGAAATCGAAATTGAAATAAAATCCCAAAAGCTACAAAAATAAAAAAATTGCATAGGTAGCAGTTAATACAGGAAACTTGAAACGCTTACATACATATTCAACAAATTCAGTTTCAAAAGTAGTAATTCAAAACAGATGCGTTGATCAGTTAGTTCCTCTCCAGAGTCAGTTCAGTAGTCATCACAGTCATCGTCATCATCATCAATAAGTGTCATAGCCAAGGACAAGGACGCACCAAAGATTCCACCTGCAATAGCGGAGCGTGCAGAACTGGTACGGATCAACCGGACGACGCCGAACGAGACGGCCCAAGCCAGTGCAACGTTGGGAATCACTAATTCGAAGAATGAAATAGGAGCGAGATAAGCTGCAACTACAGGTCCATGGTGAAACATACCGTTCTTTCGTACATAATCAAACCCTCCACTGACCCGTTTGCCCCGGGGAGCCTTAAACACGCCATTGAAGAAGTCAAAAACTGTACCCATCAGGCTGCCCCAAATTAAGCCTGCACCTATACTCCTGCATGTATTCTCGAACCTTGTCAACCACCATGGACTCAAATCACATAGGTCGATTGAATTGCGAAGCTTGATTTCTCGGCTATGTCTGGAAGACGACATTGCTCTCGCTTCGATTCTGAAGGTATATGTGTCACAGCTGTTAGGGTTCTCTAAATACTAACGCGTAGGGGGCGGGCTCCGATAAATAAGGGGTAATAGCGAATTTAGTCCAAAATGTTCTCACTTTTTGCATATTGATCCTGCAGTTAAAATGTGTTGATAATAATACTTCGCAAACAACAAGATTTTTTTCTTTTTCTGTTTGTTTTTTATTATTTATTATTTTTTATGTTTTATCTTTTGGAAAAAATCCAAAACATTGTTAAATCTTATTCTTTATTTGGTAATGGAGCCCACTACGGACATCTCTTCAAATAAAATAGTTTCCCCAATGATTAAAGAAGTAAAAAACTAGTATACCGTATATTGGTAGATCGAGCGAAGGCGACGGCGGCAGTGGAGGAAGAGGAAAAGGGAGATTGAGGGAGGGTGGAGGAGGAGGAGGAGAGGAAGAGAAGCAAAGACGGCGGAAGAGAGAGCAATGGTGAAGACGGAATAACGGATGCTTAGACAATCAATTCCTCTTTTATATCAATAGAGGAGAAAGACTGGCTTCGCTTGTGATTAAAATTGAGGGTTTAACGAACGAACTTTTCTAGGGTTTAACCAACTACACCATATTTGCAATTTCTCATTTCATTCAAAACCACAAGTCGGTGTTTCTTATCATTTATATCCCTAATATTTTTTCACACTAATTTTTCCCAAATTTCTTGGTAATTATCCTATCTTATTCTTAATAATAGAGTCTATTTTCAACAATTTTATTTGGGGATCTAAAGTAATAAGAAACCATGTCATGGTTACTTTTATGGGTATTAGTTTTTATTTGTTTAAAATATCCTATAGATTTTTATGACCAAATTTTAGAATAAAATTATGATATAATACAAGATTTGATAATTAATGAAAGGTGAAAGATAAGAAAAAAATTCAATGATGTAAATACAAAAATTTGAAAAAGTTAAATGATATTGAATGCAATTTTTACTATTTTAAAATTTATTTATTTATTACTTATTTTATAGGTAAATAAATAACTTTTAAAATAGTAAATTAGATATCAAAAGGAAAAATGTCCAATAACTACACATTTTCTAAAAAATTGCTCAATTAATCATAATATTTTATTTTTTACCATTAACTCTTTTTTCCCCTAATAAGGCACAAAGAACATATCCACCCATTTAATTTATCACTATGCCATTGGTTAAATAAAAAATCTAAACAACCTAGATTATCATCCATACAAAAAGTCTTCTATCTCTTGAATTACAAAGTAGGTCCTCGAACTTTCAAATTTTGCAGTTTAGTTCTCAATTTTGAACTTTCTTTCAAAAATATCACAAAATATTTGGACACAAGGTCCTCCATCTTTCGTCTTATTTCATTTTGGTCCTCAAACTTTTGGATTTTTGATACTTTTAGTCATTTTTACTCCTCTTTTTCCTTATTTTCTTCTACATTTAGGAAATTCACTTACAAACACTATATTTAAGATGACATAAATAAGTAAATAAATTTGTCATATCTTTCACAGTACGCACATCCAACTTCTTTCTTCTCTTGTCTCCGACTTTCTCTCTCTACGCATTGTAAGAAAAATATTACCTATCCCAATAATTTTAATACCTACTCAAATAATAATATGACTTACCCCAACTAACATTCAACTCTCGCTTCCCATCCCCAACTTTTTCTCTAGATTACCACCACAACTACAACTCCACCACCACCAACATTCTTCCACCACCACCACAACCATAACTCCACCACCACCAACATTCTCCCACCACCATCACAACTATAACCATAACTCCACCACCACCATTCCTCCTTCATCACCACCATCGCCACCACCATCACCATTACGCCACTACCATCACTACCAATTCGCCGCCACTCCGCCACCACCACCAAAATTCCTCCACCACTACCACCATTCCCCACCACTATTCAACCACCACCACTCCACCACATCACCATTCCTCCACCACCAACACTACGACCACCACTATTCCACCATCCCCCACCATTCCACCACCACTATCACCATCATTATTTACCACGATAATACTTTTACCGCCTCAATAATACTATTATCGATATTATTATATGTTATAATAATCATATTACCTTCCATAATAATAGCGTTACCTACCAAACCCCCACCACCACTACCGCTATTCCACCACCACCGCCGCCGCCATTCCATCACCACCACCCACGCAACCCTTTCTCACCCCCGATAAAACTATTACCTGCCAGAGTAATACTATTATCGATATTACTACATGTCATGATAATCCTATTACCTTCTCTGGTAACAGTATTACTTACCAAATCACCACCACCACTACCCCAATAATATCAATACATACCTCCAATAATATAATTACCTACTCCAATAATAATGTTACCTATCCAATAATGTTACTACCGATTGTGATAATCTAGAGAGAGAAAGTGCGTAGAGAGAGAAAGTCAATGGAGAGGGCAGTGAGAAGTTGATTATTTGTCAAGATTACCTAATGTGGTAATTTGGAGAGATAAAGTGCGTGGAGAGAAAAAGTGAGAGATGGGGGAAAGGAGAAATTGAATATTTTTCAAGATTACCTGGGGTGGTAATCTGGGGAGAAAAATTGAGAGACTAGTGAAGCGAGAAATTAGATATTTGTCGAGATTACTTGGGAAGGTAATATTTGTACATCTGTTAATGTTTATGAATTGGTACCAAGAGTATTAAATGAAGTATAAAGTTATATTTATGTTTGAAATTTTTTTTTATCATGGTGACAAATTTATTTATTTATGTTATCTTAAATATTGTATTTGTAGGTAAATTTCATAAATATAGAAGAAAATAAGGAAAAAGATTAGCAAAAAGGACAAAAAGTGTCAAAAATCTAAAAGTTTGAGAACCAAAATGAAACAATACGAAAGATAGAACACCTTGGGTATAAATATTTTGGGGTATTTTTGAAAGAACATTAAAAAGTTGAGGACTAAAATACAAAATTTGAAAGTTGAAGGACCTCTTGTGCAATTTAAAAGATAGAGAGAATAAAAGTGTGGAAAAAGAAAGGTAGGGGCAAAAATGTCTATAAACATCTAAAAAGAGTAATTGGTAAAATCACTTTTTATAAGTTGTAATTAGTGGTTAAGAAATAAAATGTTTTAAATTAGTGGACAAAGATTGTCTTTAACCTGTAGTTATTGGGCATTTTTTCATATCAAAACTATATTAAAGTTCTCGATAAATAAATAATATGAAACAAAAAATTTCAAAATCATTTACGTCTCGAATTGACCCACTAAAAGGAGGGTAATATTCACCTACCTTTTAAAAGGGTGAACAAATTATTCTCTATGATTTATGGCAGTTACATGGAAGAAAATTGGATGTCAGCAATTATAAATAGTAACTAAAAATTAGGATAGAAACAATCAAAATTTTGTATTGATAATTATTTTTAAATAAGTTTTTTAAAATTGACAACTTCCAAATCACACCGACTTTATATAATATATATATATTTCCAACAAATGTTAGTCACTGAACTTACATGTGCAAAGTTTGCAAGAATCAAAGCAACTGCATACGATAGTCAAATAGCTTTTATGAACTCCAACCCTGAAAGCTTGAAACAATGAAATGCAGAGCCATTCTAAATTCTTTAATTCTGAAGGCTAAAGGCTAAATATACATTAGCACTTGAGTCAAAGAACAAAAACGCTATTTGAATTCAATCCAATTAACACCAATATAAACTCTAAATTGGTAAATCCCAAAATTATAATCAACAATTAACAAAGCAAATCAATAAAATTTTTTGAACGAATTAAAAAATAAATAAAAATGAAGTAACTAAACTATTCATTAAAAGTCTCTAAAGCATGCAGCAGCCAACTGAGGAGTGCTGACTAGGAGAGGGATTAAGAGCTTACCACTTCATGCCTACCACCCTATCCTTGCTCCTTTGGTCCTTCGAAACCGAGTCCAGATCATCTTGGTGTAATTTCGAGGAGAGTTTTTCCTTTTTCTTAAATGATGAAGGATGCGCATAATATTTTTCAAATAGTAAGGGTGTATTCTCATTGTGTTTCAATTTTCAATTTTTAGTTTTGAAAATATTTTCAATTTTTAGTTTTGAAAATATTTTCAATTTTTAGTTTTAAAAATATTTTCAATTTTCTTTTTTGAGTGGCTATTTAAAAATAAATAAATTGAAAATAAGATTGTTTGTTAAGTTGAAACATTACTTTTGAAAAGACAGAATAGAAAACTCAATTGATTTGTATTTTTTTTCTAAAAACGTTTAATTTCACCATTATCTTCACCACACCCATCCCATATGGTTATGAAATTACACACTAATGATGGGAGGTTTGTTTGGGGCTGTAGATTTAATTCTTAAGTTTGCAAACTATTTTTTTTAACTCACCAAATGCAAAAGATCAATGGTTGCACAATCTTGCCATCCATTTGATATAACTAGAAATTGCCTATAAGCCACAAGTGCTATTATTGTCCTAAAAGTACCTTTCAATAAACTAAATAGGTCTCTTTATAATATGTGCCTTAATAAAACCCTTGATAATAAGATGAACTTTATATCTCTTAATATTACCAATTTAACGCGTATTGGTATTGAATATTCATTATCAACCAATCAGCTCTACACCTTTAGGCAATTCGATGAGATTTTTATGTTATTGTTTTTTTATGGATTTTATCTCATTTTTAATGGCACATGTTCTTGAGATTGTTGAGCTTGTCCTTCAAGACCAACACCTTTATTTACATAGAAAGCTTTAATGTTGTCTTATAAGTCTCAATGTATATCTTAACAATGTATAAATAATCATTATCAAGAGCAATGGCATGAAGAGGAACAAGTTCTCCTTCAAAGACAATACATAAAACACTATCCCCCCCCCCCCCCCCTCCAAACTCAACATCCTCAAGGAAATTCATATTTCCCATTTGAAGGAGGATAAACTTTCAAGGGATTATGATTTTTGTAATCCCCTTACCGTTAAGAGTATTTTACAAAATTAGTTGCTAGTGGTTCTTAAATCCAATTTTTTGTCATTTGGCTGGAAGGGCATTGACTTAGCTGGATAATCTCAAATACGCAAGCGCCTAATAATAGACTTCTTGCTTTCTGAAATATTAGGTACTAAAATTTTTTTAGAACTCTATAAAAAATGTAAACTGCAATCTTTAACCGTTTTCTATAGTCATATTTGCCATATGGTTAAATTTGACAAATTTAACTTTATTGTCTTGTTCACATTTGAACTTAACTATAACCCCGTTGGCCAAAATTTTTTTACCACTTTTTACCATTTTTTTATTCATTCTTTCTTTAACCTAAATCAATCACATCTACAAATCTCCACCACTCAACTCCACTCATTCTCTCTCCTCTTTTACGTTAAAATCTTTTAAAAACCATTATAATTTATTCCCTATCACTCTTTATAAGGCCATAAACACATATAGTAATTAATGCTTCTCATGATTCGAATATAGGTAACCAATTCCGGAATAAATGTTTGTGAAAAAATAAAGTACCATTGTCCATTCCAAAAGCCATAGGAAATGATTTTCAAATGCCAGTAAAAATTTGTTCTAAGACAATAGAATTTCAATTGGCACCTATTCTTTTAATATTTGTCTGTTTTTCATACACTTGACCAAAACCATGTGTCAAGCCAAATGAGATTAAAATTAGGCACAAATTCCCATAAAACTCTATATTCCCCAATAAAATTGTATAGAGATATTAAGCCAGAATGCAACACAATCTTTATCGAGTATCTTATATTTGTACCATTGAGACAATTTGCAAAGTGTCACTGCATGAGGCAATTATGAGAAATCTGTACTAACAAAACTTGAATTTCGAAGGACTGACTTTAGAGTTTCTAATTGAACAATAATAATCTAATTTGTCCAATGTAGAAACAAAACCCAGTTTCATCAAAGAAATGATGTTGTATGAGTCTTTTCTCAATTCCAATAATAACCAATCCTTGACAACAACCTAAAAGTCTTTATAGCCTCAACTATAAATGTTTGTCATTGCCCAAATAGATGAATTGCTCAGCATCAAGTAGTAATCGACCTATAGTTAACCTTGCATCGACACAATCATGTGAGTAGTATTTTGGGACAAAAGTTAACCTAGACAAATCAGACTGAGAAACACATAGTTTTTAACAACGTCATCGGGGCATGTTCCTTATTTACAACTCCACCCTTCGTTCAAACGAAACAAGTGAACACCTTACTCTGTTTCCTTTGCACAATCGTCGTGCTCCAACTGCAGCTTTCATATCCTCTTTTCCTTTTATTATCTTGAAGATTGTTTCTTTACTTTCAATCGCTTCCCACTTCAAAAACTTTATATTTTCATGCACACTAAGATAAACTCATTAAGAGTTTATTAATCCTATGGGTGTTGCAACTCCTTTAATTGTCCTTGTTCTGCGTAAAGAATATAAAAACCAGATCACTAGTGCAATAAGGGGATTGGATGGGGATTAAAAAAGGGAAGGGATGACGATTCTTGGAACGCCACTCCCGAAATGGCGACACCCAATATCGCAAGAATGGGTGGCGGTTCCAATAAGCACCACCCAAAATCATTAATTTATATATATTTTTATTTAAGAATAGAATGGGTGGCGGTTCTTAATTAAAGAACCACCACCCTTTATATATATATATATATATTTTTTTTTATAAAAAAAAGCACTTTGGGTGGCGGTTCTAATGTTAAGAACAACCACCTAATACCTATTTTAAAAATAAAAAATAGAAAATATAAAATATCGGCTGTAACAAAATTTACAAATTGAAAACCAAAAAATGCATATTGAAACTTCAAAAAATGCAGATTGTAAGAACATAAACTTGAGACCTGTACAAAACTTCAATAAAAGAGAAATAAACTTTAAGAAATAAAAAAAGGCAAATTACAAAACTTACAGATCTATACAACTATAATGTATAAACTTAATTAAAAAATACAGATCTATACAACTTCAAAAATTCCTACAAATAACAATAAATATAGATCGAAAAGGGAAAAAAACCTTGAAAATCCCAAATCCGTTGAAGTAAATCTCAGAAATATAAATCACAATCGAAGATATGGAGATTCCCCAAAAATTGCGATCTGTTCATTTCGTCCATCGTTATTTTTGCACTTCAATTTGTGTGCGCATTTTGCGATTGAATTGCATATTTGAATCCCATAGCTTTAGAAAGAGATGAGAGAAAGTTAGAGAGAAGGGGACGAGAGTTTAGATCTTAATTTGAAAATGCATATTGTTAGAGAAAATATTTTGGATGGCTGTTGTGCAATAAGAACTGATAAAGCTCATTTATGTCATATAATCGTAATTTTTTCCGTACTTATATTATTTAAAAACTATTTAAATCCTTGATTTTTTATTGTGTTTTGTATTTTATGGTCCGAGTGAAAGGTTGAATCAAAATATAGTCAATTTACAAGTTTTTAGAAGAAAATGAAGTTAAGTGATAAATTGACATAAGAACCTCAAGTCTAAGGCGCGACCACATTTTATCAATCCAAGTGATCCTAAGAGATGTAAGAACAAACCTCATTTGAAGTGAAGAGATGGTGGACTGATAAACAACCCAATTTAATTATTCATACTCTCGAAAAGGATAGGGATATTTTATGGGACCTTCGCTGCAATTAATTTTTATTTCTCTAGGAAAAATCTTAGACTTTTATTAGAATTAGGAAACAAAACTATTTCCCTTTTATTTTCTATTTATTTTCCTAAACTATTTTTGTTTCCTAAATTAATTAAAATTGGATCTAGCCCGAAACACAAAAAAGGGTACACGTTATTTCTCGGGGAGAGGACCAGACGTTTTCTTTTTCTTCTTCATCTTTACACTAGAATTTTCTTCATCATCTCCATGGAATTCTAAATTTCTTTTCCAATTCAAGATTGATTGAAGATTGATTCAAGAACAAATTGTGAGATCTAATATATTCTTTTGTTGTTCTTCTTTCATTTTCTCTATTTGCATGTTCCTCGTGTCTTTTTGAAATTGTTGATTTGATTGATTATACAAAGGGCCCATTATTTAATTGTCAATTCAATATACTGCTAGTTAGAAAATTAGATCCGTAATTGTCTAGGATTTCTGATAATTGTGGCAAACAACCTAATTGATTAGGTCAAAATTCTCAATTTATATTGTAGGAATATACAATCTAGCTTAAAAAATTCATCGTATGCTTTTGTTGGTTAGAATTAGTCATCTCTCTAGATTTTAATACTGTCAATAAATTAAATTCTAACGGTCGTACCTAGAATTGTTTATTGATTAGGGAAGAATCAACGGTTATACCTTGGTTATCGAATAAGTAAAGAGCAATAGGTTGTTAGATCGTATTAACAACCATAACCAGATTAGGGAATTAATTAGAATAATTATCTTTGCATCTATAATCAATTTGCGTGAATCAATTGGAGATTAACCTTGGATTGGATATTTTCCTTAAGTGACTACAATTTAATTTATATTTCATTATTGCATTGTTCTTGGTTTCAGTTTCTTTGAATCTCATTCTTTAAACACCCCCTCCCGAAATTTATTTCATTTAGTCTCGTTTTTAAAATAATAAATCTGACCAATCTCTGTGAATATGACCTTGCTCACTGCTATTACAATCTATATTTTTGAGCAAGTTAATTACTATTTGTTGGATTCGACACCCACCAAGAACCACCACCCAAAATGCATTTAGAAAAAAAAATTATTTTTTTGAATGGATGACGCCTCTTGGCCAGAACCGTCACCCTTTGTTAAAAAAATATATTTTTTTAAAACTAATTTTGGGTGGCAGTTTTTTCTAACAATTGCCACCCATTGTTTCTGGTGGCATTTTCCTATAAAACGGCATCCACGTTGTCTTTGGGTGGCCATTTCTTATAAAATCGCTACCCAATGAACAAACACCCAATGTCTCTTTTGTACTAGTGGATGTGCGAGCAAGTCCTAAGACAACTGTAACTTTAGCATCTTTAGTTTAGAAACGAGATTGGATATTTCCACAAGCACTCTCTTATGTTTCATTTGTACGTTATTTAAACAATGTTATTCAAATAGGTATTTATAGTCATTTCGCACTTAAACAAAATGTTGTTCAATATTTCATAATTTAAAGGTAACTTTGATTAACTCCTCAAACATGCCCCATGATCCTTTAATTCTTTAGATTTGTATCATTAAGTACACAAACCATATTTACAGTGGCAGATCAAGACGAGTATTGGATGAGAACATGATAAATGATAAGTTCATGACGGAATAATCATATTACAACGTAAACATGATAAATGATAATAGTAGCCCGATTACAAGATACCTAGCACAATATTAATTCTCGTATTTGGACAAAGAAACTAATTATAAGTTGTACTCTCTGTGCAGTAATCAAGTATTGATAATAAAAATCTATCAAACAATAAGTCTTTGTTTGGACTGATTTATTGTCCACAAGATTACTGAATAATCATCCTAACCTTAATATGTATGCTGGTTTGCCAAACAATAACCTTCATTTGGCCCGATTGTTGCTCGCATAAATAGCTTTCACGCACATTTTAATATTCCAAAACAAATGAATCTACGTGATAAAGGTCACTTCAGTAACGTGTAGTTTCAATGCATTTATTTCGAAATACAAGACAGTCAATTCAATGAATTGGCCCAAAAAATAGGGATAATAATTATCGCATACTTATTACCGCAAAGGCGCAAGTATATCTGTCATTGGGCCAAATATTAACCTTCTTTTGGACCGATCACTATTCGCATAAATAACACACACATTTGAATATCTCAAAGTGAATAAATCTACACGGCAGATGTTACTTTTGGCAACGTATTGCTTCAATCAATTCGTTTCGAGATATCAGATATTCTTTTAACGAAATTTAAAATTTAAAATTTTATGGGATTAAATTGGGAGCAAATTTTAGAATCCAAATTATAAAGGTCGAGATTTAAGATCCAAAAACCTTATGGATCAAATCTCAAAACCGAAAACTTTAAAGGCCAATCTTAAAATTTTAAACTTTAAAGGTCAACTTTAAAACTTTAAAACTTCAAAAGGTCCAATTTCCAACTTTAAGAACTTTACGAGACCCAAAATTTATGTACTAAAAACTTTGAGAGATTAAATTTTAGATCCAAACTTGAAATAAGGTCGAGAGTCTTAAGACTTTTGAAGGATTTGAGATTTAAAATCTTAAAATCAAAACTTGAAGGATGTAGATTTAACTCTCACAATTTTAATGGCCAAGAGATTTTCAAGTTTCAAAACTTGAAGGATCTAGAGCTTAATTTTAAAACTTTAAGGATCAAGTTCTTAAAATTCAATACTTGAAGAATAAAATCCATGACTTTATAGTGCCAATAATTAATTTTGAAAACTCTAATGGCTTAAAGATTTCAAAATTTCAAACTTTAAGGGTAAAAATATAAACCTTTAATACTTTAATACCTTAATTTTGAAAAACCCAAAAACACATGGACTGAATTTGGTAGGACCTGAAAAGATGGCATCAATTATAGTTTGAATAACTGTAGGCGGTTTGAGGTGCAAATAAACCAAATTCTTGAAATTGCAAGAATGGCCCCTAGGATCATCGAATTCTGGACTCAAGCCCCTGTTCACATGATCAATGCTGCCGCTAGGGTTTCTTTAACCCTAGCCGCCTTCCTACAAGACATCCGACCGGGGGAGGCGACCCCTGCCGGAGAAGGGCCTACCGGCGCTGTAAAACCAAAACAGTAGCCGGCGACCTAATGCCACGTCCACAGTTACTTCGTCCCATTTTATTATTATTTATAAATTAATAAAAATAAATCTGAGAATCAAAACACAGGCAGCAACCATAAATTGAGTGCAGATTCATGAAGTACATTAAAAGCGAAAGCCAATATCACCAAAAACAATCTGTAAAAGAGGCAAAGATTCCCCAAAAGTCTTGCAATCTGGTCTTTTTACAATCCTTCATGCAAAAATCCAGAAAACACGGCCACATGCATGTATACATACAAAAACTTAATTTTCCAATTTCTGCCATTTGTTTCTATGTAACTTTTGAGGACTTGTTAAAAGAATGAAGGGGAAGGAAGAAAATTTGTATTTCTCATCCAACAATCAACCAACTAGTACTTTTGCTCATTATATTGATGTCAATCATCAAACAAACGATATTGATGCATAGTAAAGTTGCAATCGTTCATGTTATATTAAACCGAAGAACACAGTGACAAAGGCAAAATTGTAAAGCATTGAAAATAAATGTTCTCGAATATAAATAAATAAATAAATAGAAAAATTGTCAAGCATCATAATAAATAGAAAAAATAATTATGATCGAACTAGTTGTTGTTGAAATAGGTTGCTAAAGGAAATTTCCAATATTGTACCTCCGCGATCTTCCCTTGTTGTTGGGTCATCGAATACCTTAGTGAAAGCGAAAGCGAGAAGGAAAGCGGTGAGAGCTGATTCTGCTGCAGCTTTAGGGCTTTGGGTACGGGAAGTAGCGGACGGTACCGAATGTGAGGGCACAAACCAGTTTAAATTTTTGGGAATCAATGTATCAAACAGAGTAATAGCACCACAATGGGCGGCAACAATAGGTCCGTGATGAAACACGCCATTCTTTCTGTACATAGGTTAACCCTCCACTGAGGCGTTTCCCGTTGGGAGAAATACACATACCTTTGAAGAAGTCGAATACGGTTCCCAACACGCTGCCCCAAATAAACCCTTCTGTTATATTCTCCCACATGTCTTCCACCCATACCAATGCTTTGGGTTTTACAGATCTTGCGATCAATTGGAATAGCTCTTCAAAGCCTGATGCCCCAATTTGCACCATTATTCTCGCTGGGTCGCTTCCCTTCCCTTCCCTTCGCTAGAGAGAGTTGTTTGTGTAGTTGAGTCAAAGGGTTTCTTTTTTTTTATATAGGTATGGCAGTGACGGAAGTGCTCCTCGCTCAATGGGCCAGGCCATTAACCGGGCAGCCCATTACATCTTTGTCACCGCCTCGAAACCGTAAGACTCACTAACTTTCTCTGAAAAAGAACACTAATTTCGGTAGTAATGAATAATAATGAATTAATGTATCGTTTCGATCATAATAAAAAATAATTTTGTTGATCTCTCTTATACCTCAGCGAGATAATCCACTACTCTATTGGTCTGAGATTATGGTAATATTTTATTTTTGTTATTTTTCGCTTTAAAAGTGAATCACTATTTTATTATTCTCTCTCGCCTGATCTATCAGAATCAAACACACTCTGCACTCCATCCAAAAATTGGTGTAGATCACTATCAACAACGAACACACGTTACCTTTAGGAAAAGGTGAAAGAATAGTTCGCTCTCTGCTCACCAAGTGGCTACGTGCCTCTTAATTAAATAACAATTCCTCTTATATTAAATATCCCTCGATTAATTTATTAAGGTTCACGAATGAGACTTGCCCCAAGGTTCTGTTAGTGTAGGGGGCCAAGTTGAGGCTTGAGACCCAGAGGTTAGCGGCATCAAGTTTGATTTTCCAGTAGGGAGATTTTAATTATCCTAATAAGGGGTTTATATTACTCCAATACATGATTTACTTACCCAGTAGAGATTCTTTCTACCATTTTTATTATCCTAATAAGGGGTTTTCCAGAACTTGCGATCAATTCGAATAGCTCTACAAAGCCACAAACCCCAATTTGAGCCATTATTCTCGCCTCGCAGCTTCGCTTCGCTTCCCTTCACTTGAGTCAAGGGGGTTTCTTTTATAGGTATGGCAGTGACGACAGTGCTCCTCGCTCAATGCCATTACATATGTTGCCAAATATTTTTTTATCTATTAAAATCATTAATTACGATAATTGATATGTTATTTTTCCTTATAAGATATTATTTTATACCAAAATTTATAAATTATTATTGAAATCTATGATATTATATATGTTTCATTATTTTTATTATATATTCATAATAATTTATTATTTTACTTTATGATATTATTTAATATAAGTATACAATTTTGGTCATCCCGTGCAACACACTGGAGTAATATTAGTTTTGGTAGTAATGAATTAATGTCTCCCGCCAACCATAATAAAAAATAATTTTCTTGAGCTCTCTTACACATTGGTAGGATAACTGGTGGAAGATCATAATCTCTTATTTTGGTTGGTTTTTTTTTTTTTTTTGTTTTTTGTTGCATGAAAAAGTGAATCCTACTTTATTATTTTGTCCGTATTGTAAATAGGCACCGCCTACCAACCCGTCCAAAAATTGGTGTAGATGGCTATCAGCAACCAACACATGGTATTTTTCTGTAAAAGGTGAAAGAATAGTTCACTCTGTGCTCACTGCATGCATGGTTGCGAGCATCTTAATTCCTCTTATATTAATTATCCCTTGATTAATTTGTTAAGGTCCGCCAATGAGACTTGATTTGTTGCCTGTTAGTGAGTGTGTCTGGTTTTTTTTTTTTTTTTGTGTGTGTGGGAGGAGCGAGGGTGTTGAAGTTGATGCTTGAGACCCACAGGTTAGAAGTCTTAGGGTGTGTTTGATTGCAAAGCTGGAAAATAGTTATAAGGAAAAAGTTTTCCGGGTAAATGAATTCCGGAAAAAGGTTTTCCAGGGAAATGGTAGTTGTAAGTGTTTGATTTGGTTAATTTGAAAGTTGGAAAATAATATTATTGTCCTTATTTTTTAGTTTTTTTAATGAAATTTGATCATTTTCCTTATCTTTATGGTTAAAGTAAATTGTCCATTAAAAAAAAAGAAGAAAAAAAAGTATCAAACTTTTCCCGAAAAACAAAAATCACCTCCCATAAGGAAAACGTTTTCCTCCAAAACAAGGAAAAGAATGGATTTCGAGAAAAGTTGAAAAACCTTTTCCAGGAAAAGAAAATGCAATCAAACACACCAAAACCCGGAAAAATGTGGAAAAGTGATTTTTTCCTGGAAAACATTGCCCAATCAAACACATCCTTAGATTTGATTTTTCAATAGGGGAATCTTACTACCCTTGGTGGAGAGGTTCATATTATCCTAATAAAGGGCTCATACTACTCCAATATGTGATTTACTTGCCCAATAGAGATTTTTTTCCACTGTTGTGTGGTGTATACTATATTTCATTGTCTTTGGCAGGATAATATTTGTGGGCGCCTCTTTACAATAAAAACATGATTCATCACTAATATATGTCAACTATTTGAATTGAATGAAATAATTAATTAAAAAAATAGAAATTAAGACAACAGATCTGGCCCAAATAAGACATTTGAAAAAATCATTAATAGATACAATTGTCATACAAAATTTTTAGAAAATTTATTAGTGTAAAACGTTCAATTTTCTCCTAAAAAACACCTAGGGTGTGTTTGATTCGCTTAAACTTTTCCTGGAAAACTCGTTTTCCAACCATTTTTTCCATACGATAGTGTTTGATTCGTTTTTTTTTTTCCGGGAAAACGTTTTCGAGGTACATGCGTTTAAAGCACAAAAAGTATAGTTTTCCTGGAAAACTCAATCCGAAGAAAAGGTAGGAATCCGTTTTCCAGGAATTCGTTTTCTCGGAAAGGAATCAAACACACCCCTAATGTTTTAAAAATTGACTACAAAATGTTCATAAACATATTTGATTTCTCGAAAATCAAATTACTATATTTTCTTTCTTTCTTTTTTCGCACCCCGCTCGCGGGTAATATTTACGAAAATCTACCGGATCATATTCATTAATTTCAATCGGACGGATAGTCTCAATTTATTGACAATAAACATCCCATCAGAGCACTTCTTGTTGAGAGGAGAAAAGCCAAGGGAAAAAAAGTTAGGGGAAGTCATGGGGAAAAGGACATTTCCAATTAGTAGGACAGATGAAAAATCCAAATAGATGACATATAGCGAAATTCAATTGACGTATTAAAATATTTGTGAGCCTAAGAAATGGGAAATTAATTAAAAGGGGACCAAATTTAACCCTTTATTTATCCATTTCTACCCCAAGATAAACTTTTTCCCCTCCAATTAGCGCTACTATTTGGCTTTCAAGGTTGAGTGTCTACCCTCTACTAGAAGTGCTAGACGCCTAGACAAGAAAAGCTCTATGGTCCTTTCTGCTGCGGGTCACTGTACCCTCTAGAAATGATACCAAATTTGGTCAGTTTGAAATCCAGTCTTTTCATCTTTGACTTTCTAACTCCCATCCCGTCACGGTGTTTAAGACGGTATTTAGATATAAATTTTAATATATTTTGATGAGTAGAAAAAAAAAAAAGAATGAGAGAAGTTAAATAGTAAAAATTTAATTGCACAAGTGAACTCTATGAGATATATGGATCTGATTTATTTGGCCAAATTTAAATTTTAAAAAATATAAAAAATAATAAATTAATATAACTATGCAAACATGCTGTTCATCTTCCAGACTTCCACAATAAAATTCCATTATAGGCCACTCAATTTACATGTTTAATCCATGTTGGTCACCAAATTTAATTTGTTTCCATTCAAATGCCTAACTTATACTTTATTTGCTGAACTCGTGATTTCTCTCTCGTAAGAACGTGATATATTTGGAAGATTTATAAATTCTGAATACAGATAAAGGAATGGCTTCTTTGTTTGGAGAAGAAGAACCATAGCCAATTTGCAAAATATGAAAGTGATAAAAGGGTTCATATGAAACAAACTATGACTCAGATCACCTCTAGTGAAATTTTCCCAAACATAACGTTGGTAATGTCCCCAACAAAGTCATTAACACATGCTCCCGTTCTCCTACCAATACGTTAACACCTTACGATGCCAAAATGCCATGAGGTGGGTGAGTATTAGTCCAACATGAGTTGCACCCCCAAACCCAAAAAAAAAAAAAAAAAAATCTGGGAAAGGTGACAAGTGGCTTGTTGGCATTGGATCCCTCACCCACTAACACAAAACCTTAAGAGCACTTCTAGTAGAGAAGGAAAAAAAACCCATTTCCAATTAGTAGTGTGGGGAAAAAACCAAATAGATAACTAGTGGCAAAATTCAATTAACTTTTCAAGATATTTGTGGGACAAAGACTGAGGGAAAAATGGGTAAAAAAGGGGCCAAATTTGACCCCCTCATTTGCCAATTTTCACCCCCAATATAGCCCCCCCCCCCCCCCCCCCCGAAATTGTACTACAATTTGGGGTTTTTTTGGGGGGGGGGGGGCAATTGGGCTTGGTTCCCCCATCCAATCAACTTCACAAGGTATATGGACAATTCTCATTAGTGATTTATTTTCAATATATTTAACGACAACAATTAAACATTAGAATTGTAACTAGACAGGCTACAAATAGGATGCAAGAAATTGTGTTTAGTTATAACGCAGTTACTAAGATCGTGATTGAAATTTGAAGTACAAGTAGCACTCATTCTTTTTCATTACATCATTGGTTTGGACAATTGTTACTCGAGTAATGCTAGTTCATCATTTTTAGACGAGAATACACCAATCAAATGTAACAAAAGATGGATCATGTGACAAATGATACCTATACTGCCTCATGCTCCACCATCAACCTCTGCTGTGAATATCATCATAAAAACTGAAGATGGGAATCAGTGGAAGATCGTCCTGCTTACTTTAGTGAAAGAAGGCCAGAAGGCCACTCACTTTTTAAATTCCAATTTTCGGTTTTTTTTTTTAAATTAGTTTTCACTCGTTTAACCCGCTTTTTCTTCAGATTTTCTTCATGAATTCACATGCCACGTTTAGAAATATACACCCATCTAAAATTATTCTACTATTATTTTATTATTATTCTACTATTATTTTATTATTATTTTTGAAATTTTTTTTCTACTTTTCTCTTCTTTTTCACTTTTCTCATTTTTTTCCATACACTTCTTTTCATTCATTTTTAAATAAAATAATCATCTTTTCCCTTTTTCCTCCGCATCATCGCCAATCTCCAATCATCTTTGATAGCAAAAATATAAACGAATCTTATAATATCTCGAATGGTATGTATTCTACTCTATGTGGCGCTTGCCACTTAGTATCAGATCTAGAAAATAGAGAAACAAATCGAAAATTCATTTCTAGTAGTTATGATTGTAACTTAAATTTGTCTCTCATGTGTGAGTATATACGTCAACTGAATGTACTTCTAAACAGGAATGTAGGCATATATATTGTCTACTTTAACTGGTATGGTAATTTAATTTTCAAATAGAATCTATGTTACTGTTGGAGATGTTCATAAATTGTTCCAAGTAGGTACACGCTGATCTTCACATCGAATTTGAAAGAATTTTAATGCAATCACTTCATGCTTTCCTTTCACACCATGACCAAATTTTCGAACTCCTTTCTTCAGCCTCCATATTTTAAAGTCAAAATTGTAATATTGATCATCAATCTATTGTCCTATCATGGGGATGTTGTTTTCCTACCCACTGTGGGCACTTTACCGTGCTCACACTCCGGAAAAAAATAAATAAATTCATGGGGGATTGTGGGGCCTCCCCCACAATCAGGTGACAGTTATGTATTATTCATCTAATGTAACGTGGATACTAACAAAAAATTTTTAAAAAATTCTTTGAACGCTAATGTGGCGCCACGTCGGCGTTGACATTGTTCTTATATTGCCAACGGAAACAAAACAATAGCCTATCGAGTTGATTCTAACACTTTCATCATAATTGCATAATCGGTCACTTATTACGTGATACGTTCTTAAATAATCATTGTGTGGCCTTCATAGGAGCGCGCATCACTTTAAATTTATAGGTAGCACTCCAAGTTGAGAAGCAAAATTTATTTTAACGCTATAAATTTGGATTTAAGCGGGTTGTGTAAGAATTTACTAGCAATCTGTAATGTTAGAAACCAACTAATCGTACTAGTGCTTGAATAAACTATTTCGCTAAAAGTTAGTGTCTGTTATTATGTTGTTTTTAAACTGTTTTCAACTTTTAATTTTTCAGCTATTGAACAATTATTTACCTATGTATTTTTTTAAAATATTTTCGAAAATAATGAAACAGATCGATAATGAGAACTCAAGTGACTTTTGCGGTATTGGATGGTTTTGCTAAAAGCATGTAGACATTATCCAAAAACGAACAACACAACATCGTATCATCTTTTCAACCATTACAAATCAATTCAAATACAAAGCTGACAATTGATGCGCTATTTTCTTATTTGAATGGAGTGAGAATCATGAAATATATAGATAATAATAAATAATAATTTAAAATATATGGTTCAAATTAAATTTATTATGACTGAATAGTAAAAGTAACTTTTAGTGCAAAATAATAATAATAATAATAATAATAATAATAATAATAATAATAATAATAATAATAATAATAATAAAGGACAAACTTGTTTGTGGAACAATAGATTATTTAGCTATCGGGAGTGCAATTTTCCCATCTTTTAAAGCCAAAAGCCTAAAAAAGGTGAAATGTGTTGGCCCGCTTGACTTTGAGCTTTGAAAAAGGACGCTCATTTTGGTTGGTTTTTTTGCTAGGAAAAGTGAATCCTCACCTTATTATTCTCTCTACTTGGTCCATTATGTAGTAGGCACAGCCTCTTAATTAAATTCCTGTTGTATATTTGCATTGAGTATCACTTAATTACTTTCTCAAGGTCCAAATCCACCATACATGTTCAAATAGGAGTTTAGAATTCTTGTCTCAATTTTTGCCTTTTTTTACTATTTGATCCAATAAAAACATTCGAAGTGATTATATTAATAATACAATTGATTGTGTATGTGGACAATTTTAATTGAATAAGACTGAAGAAGACAACAATTAAAACAGCATATCTGAATTCGTACAAATACGACTTTTTAAAAATCATTAATATACACAATAGTGATACGAAATTTTAGAATATGTATTTTCGTGTGACATGTTAAATTTTCTAATAAATAGTGTTTTTAAATTGATTATAAAACGATCATAAACATATTTGCAAAGGATTTCTAGAAAATCAAATTACTTTTTGTTCTCATAGTTTGGAGGATGAAAAGATACTATTATCTCCTTTTTTTTTTTCCTTTTCTTTTTAAATACTTCCAAAAATCTACCCGGAAACATCCCATTAGAAGACAGAAAAAAATCTATGGTGCTTCGTGCTGTGCGTGACTGTACCCTGTAGAGAAAACACCAAATTTGGCCGGTTTCTAAATCAAGTGTTTTCATTGTGCTAATTAGGTCATATAAGTCAGGCTTGTACAGTTGTACCTTTGACTTTCTCACCGCCAGTGACACTGATTTTCAACGCATTCATTCATTTTCCACTATGAAATTCCATTACAGGGCCACTCAATTTACGTGTTTAATCTATGTTGGTCACAAAATTTAATTTGTTTCAATTCTATAGCCCAAACTTATTCTTTGTTTGCTGAACTCATGATTTCTCTCTCGTAAGAACGTGTTACAATAGGTTCTTGGTCCGGAGAAGATGAGCCAGGCCCAATTTTGCAAAATATGAAAGTAAAAGGGTTAATATGAAACAAACTATAACTTAGATGACCTCCGATGAAATTTCTGCAAACATACTGTTGGTACTGTTCCCAACAAAGTTAATGAAACAATACCTTATTACTATAAGCTAAACTGACTAAATTTCAACTTAAAAGTAGATTATTAATTATAATTAATTGATATGCAAATAATAATTACGTGAAATTGAAAATGGGACCACTGTAATCAACTTCACAAGGTACATGGACAATTTCCAGTTCTCACTGGGCGTGCTTATATGTAGCTGTCATATTATAAAAATTGTACCGTTATACTACGGGTACATCGAGAGTTACACAAAGAATAATATAATGCGATAAAATATGATTGTGTTATCCTTATTTTTTCTTATAAAATATTATGCAATCATTGAGAGTGAAATTAATAAAACTCACATCTCTAATATATCATTTATTATGATAAATATTATAAATGTTTACCTTCATCGGAAAACGTATTATCTTTCTGGAATTAAAATATATTATTGATTGCTTTCAATTAATATATTGTTTGCAGTAAGTAACATACGAGGAAATCACCAATTCCCATTAAGATGCCCTATTATATAACTGTCAAGAAAATAGTGATACATATACCAAATTTTAAGTTCAAGTTTGAAAGGAATGAAACGTAAGAACATTTTTAGTGTTAAAGGTTAAAATATAATGAAAAAAGGAAAAGGGAAAATGGGGGTGGAAAACGCTAAAGAAGGAACCAAATTTAACCCCTCCTTTGACTTTTTCCACCCAAAAATTATAAAAATATAAGTTTTTAGCCCTTGTAACTATTTGATCTTGTAGGAAAGAGGGGTAAAAACCCAAAACACTAGAAATGCTCTCTCTCTCTCTCTTTTTTTTTTTTTTGAAACTACACTAGAAATGCTCTTAGGTCATAGTAATTTGGCATCTTTTCTTTAGCTTGATTCATCTCTCATAACCTCTCTATTTAAGTAGCATATTCCATCAAGTTGAGAATATTTTTAAATTTAAAGAATAAAAAATTTTAAACACTCCAATAAATTCTCTATTTTTAACTCTTTATTTAACTTTTTTTTTGAAAAAATTTATTTTTTTGTCGCAATTTTAATTAATAATAATATTTTTAAATATTAATAACCAATATTTTTAAACTCATTCAAGAATATAGAGAATGAGTTTGCCTCTCCAAATTAGAGTGTCAAACTCAGATGCTCCAAGAAGTTATACGAATAGGTAACATATTCAATTTATATTTGTAATGTGTAATAGATTATAGACTAATAAATTACAGATTCTATGTAATCTAACTATATATAAAATTAAAAGAGCAACCTCGGTAAAGTGCCTAGATGGCAGTGCCACGTTTTGCATAATTACTTTTTAAAGATTAAATGCTTTTATTATTTAATTTATTATACTTCCCTTATTTAGTGTCATTTTTCATATTTTATTTTTTATATATATTTTATTTTTTATATGTATTCTAATTTTTGAATTAATTTATATAATTCTTTTATATTTAGTGGTGCATGCATAAATGAAAATATGATAAGAGATTAAAGTTACAACTTGCAGTACCTATTAAATTAATTAAAAAATGAGATTAAAATTTTCTATATATCTTATTCTTCTTATTAACAAAAATTGAAGTGTCAATGACGCAGTGCCACGTAGGCAATGCTTTTTTGATTTAGAAAAAATATTTTTTCATATTTTAAAAATTATATAAAAAGCCTCTTTTTTATTTTTATCACGTTAAAATAGTAGTTTTACATAGTTTTCATGAGTAATTTGCATAGAGCGGTTCAAATTTTAGATAATTTTTTAAAGATCAAATAGTGAGCAGTTAAATAATTAAATTTATAATGAATAATTAATTAATTAGAAAAGAAATAGAAAACGATAACTTTCATGTCCCGTTTCATCATATCACAACCCACTTAAAAAATAATTGTTAAAATTATCATATAATCTACTCTTCATTTTTTGTTAAAAAAAATTCAAGTATCAATTTTTTTTATATTTAGTATTGTATGCATTAGTGATTTTTTACATTTTTTATCAATTATTCTATAAAAATTTTTGTAACAAAAAATCAATATGTAGAGTTTCACTTATAAATATTTTATATAGAGATCTTATCATTTCATACAATGCACAATACACAATCCACATCGTATAAATTCTCCAAAACCTAACCTTCAACAATCCGAGTTCAAAAATATCCTCGTGGTTTTATTACTTGAACGGCGTTGATGATAAACATTTTGGTAAAATTTTTAATAAGAGCGTTTCTTTTTGCTCAAATAAATATTGTTTAAATTTTGATCCCAAATATTTTGTTATTATCTAAAATCATCAATTACAACAACTGGTATAATATTTTTTTCTTACAAGATAATGATTCGGGTCTAAATTTGTAAACCATTAGTGAAATCTATAATATCATATGTTTTTTGTTATTTTTATTTTTTATTAATATTATTTTATGTAAATAAGCCATCTTACTTGTCCCGTGCATCACATGGGGGAAATACTAATTTATTTGTAATGTTTTATGATTCTCTATGTATCACATATTCTGTGTAGTCAATTTCTCCGGTACTAATCAAAATCAAACATAACCAATTACTAATCAGTGAAAAATTGACATGCCTTTTCTTTGCCGTTGTCATCTACAGATTAATTTAATTTAGTATTTAATTATCATTACAATTGTCATCTATAGATTAATTTAGGGGGGGTGTATTCAATTGAGATTTTAAAAGAATTTTAAAGACTTTTAAAGAATTTGATGGATTTAGAAAAGTTAGGGTGTATTCAATTGAGATTTCTGAAAGTCAATTAAAATACTAGGGTATTCAATATAGATTTTTGTGAACTTTTTAAAAGTCCATCAAAATCATGAGGTATTAAATAATGAATTTTTAAAATCCTATGAAATTTTGAGGTATTCAAAGTTGTCTTGGATTTTTAAAGACTTTAATAGAATCCTTTAGGTACTCATCTTTTAGCACAAAGTACAAACATAATTTGTCAGATGAAATCTATCACTCACCCCTAAGATTTTGATAAACTTTTATTCAACACCATCACCCGCTACCACTGTCGCTGCCGCATCCCTCCACCACCGCACCACCACTGCCACCATCCCGCCAACGGCATTGCCATCTCCAATGCCTTTACCGCCGCCGCCGCCACCACCGCCAATCTTTCATTACTTTTTCTTCTTTTTTTTTTTTGGTTTTTTCTTAATTTCACAATAAGAATGATGTAAAAATATTCTTATAATATTTTTATCTTCTTTTTGTTCAACTTTTCATGAAAAAGAAAATTATTTACAAAAGTTTGTAAAAAGTTTTAGAATTTAGAATTAAATATTTTATATCTACTCCTTACTTTAATAATTTGATATATATTTTGATATACTAATTAAACATGTGATATTTTTTAGTTTTTCGAGTTAAATTATAGCAAAATATTGTGAAATCTCTATTTGTAATAGTCATGTATTTTTGTAGTTATAAAATTATTAATTTTTATAAAAATATTGTATGGACAATAATTAATTATTACTAATTTCAGCTTTTGAAACAATAGTAATTTAATGAGAAAAATAATAAAATTCTAATCTCAATAAGTTTTATAATATTTATTTTATGAAATGAAAATATATATTGTCAAATAAATTCCAAAGAAATCCAGTGAAAGTTTTGAAATAAAACTCCTTCCAAATCCATTAAAGATTTCTATGGATTCTGTGGAAATCCGTGAAATCCTATAAAAAATAAGTAAAAATCCATAAATTCCATAAAAATCATTCAATTTAAAAGTCTATCAAAATCCTTACAAATCTAAATTAAATACAGCCTCCTTAGTGTTTAATTATCACTAGTCTATCACCCGTGCGATGCACGGGAATCTTCTACTGCTTACAGACATATTCTTCTTAATTACAAAAAAAATATTAATTGAGATATAAAATATGGAAATTATAAAATAAAAGTAATTTAGTCGCATTATCTTATTACAAATGATCACATAAACCAATTGCTAACGTCCAATGATTGCTCTACATGAATATAAGCCAAATTGCTAAGGTCCAATGATTGCTCCACATAAATAAACAAACCTTCATCTTTTAAAGGCCAAAATATTTCATCTTCTTTATCAAGTTTTGATGTGGGATTCATATCCCAATTAATGGACCACTTAAAAAATAATTAAGGAAAAATAACTTAAAGAAACGGAAAAAAAGGAAAAAGTAAAAATAAAATAACATCGAAGCAAGTTGTTAATTCTCCAACAAAATGTATCAATAATTAAATTTTACTCTTCTCCAATTAGAAAGACAATGGAAAAAAATAACAAAAAAATAATAATAGTAATCATTACCACATCAAGGAACTCAACCTCATTTTATAGATAAGAAATCCCTTATCATTTCATTAATTTTTATGTGGGATTCTTCTCCCGCTTAGAAAGAAAGAAAAGAGAAAAAAAAAGAAAAATAAAAAACCAAAGAAATACAATTTTTTTTAACAAAAAGATAAAGGAAAATAAAATAATATTGAAATATTTTTATAAATTTTTTTTAATACTTGCATATATAAGCCTAATTGCTAAGGCTGAAATTATCTCACTTAGAAAGATGGGGGAAAAAGGAAAAGAAATGTAGAAACATCCCACTTAGAAAGAAGGGGGGAAAAAGAAAAGAAATGTGGAAATAAAATAATATTGAAATATTTTCGAATTGTTTTTTAATATTTGCATATATGAGCCGGATCGCTCAGATGCCCAAATCATTGTCGCATTAAGGAATTTAACCTTATTTTTATAGATGAGAAATCCCATATCATTTCATAAATTTTTGATGTGGGATTCTTCTCCACTTAAAAAAAAGAAAAGAAAAGATAATAATGAAAGAGAGAGAAGAAGAAATGCCCAAAAAATGAAAAATGGAAAAAAATAATTACTTTTTAATACTTGTATATATAAGCCGGATTGTTAAGACCCAAATTATCCCACTTAGAAATAGGGGGAAAAAAGGAAAAGAAATGTAAAAATGTAAAAATAAAATAATATTGAAATATTTTCGATTTTTTTTAATATTTGCCTATATGAGTCTGATTACTGTGCCAAAATCATTGTCGCATCAAGGAATTTTGCCTCCTTTTTATAGATGAGAAATCTCACATCATTTCATAAATTTTCGATGGGGGATTCTTCTCCACTTAAAAGGAAAGGAAAAGATAAAGAAAGACCGGGGGGGGAGAAAAAAGAAACACTCAAAAAAAGAAAAATAAAAAAATAGTTTTTAATACTTGTATATATAAGTCCGAGTGCTAAGGCTCAGATTTTCCAACTTAGAAAGAAAGGCGAAAAAAAGAAAAGAAAAAGAAATGTAGAAATAAAATAATATTGAAATATTTTCGAAAAATTTCTTAATACTTACATATATGAGCCCGATTGCTAAGGCCCAAATCGTGGCCGCATCAAAGAATTTAATCTCCTTTTATAGATGAGAATCGCACATCATTTTATAATTTTCGATGGAGATTCTTTTCCACTTAAAAAGAAAGGAAAAGATAAAGAAAGAGATAAAAAAAACAACCACCCAAAAAATGAAAAATAAAAAAATTTCACTTTTTAATACTTATATATATAAGCCCGATTTCATGGTAAAAAATAAAATAAAAAATAGGTGTATATATACGCTCGATTGCTAAGGCCGAAATTATCTCCCTTAAAAAAAGGGGAAAAAAGAAAAGGAAAAATGTAGAAATATAGAAATAAAATAATATTAAAATATTTTCGAAAAACTTCTTAATACTTGCATATATGAGCTCGATTACTCAGACCCAAATCATTACCGCATCAAGAAACTTAACCTCCTTTTATAGATGAAAAATCTCACATTATTTCATAAATTTTCATTGTGAGATTCTTTTCCACTTTAAAAGGAAATGAAAAGATAAAGCGAGAGAAAAAAAAAGGAAAAGAAACCAAAAAAAGGAAAAATGAAAAAAAAACATTTAATGCGCGTGGCCCTAGCCACGCGCAGTGCTGCCTTAAAGGCAACGATGTGACCAAGGTGACCATTGGTTTCCTTGGTCAAATTTGCTATACGGCTGCTATAAATGCAGCTATGTAGTCATAAAAAAAATGTCAAAATACGTGAAAAGGAGTTTAGGCGGGAAAATAACCTCCGGATTTATATAGTAATAGATTACAATTCATTTAGATCGATTCACATTCTACACTAAACTATTTTTTAGTAGCTTGGACGTTTTTTGTGGAACAAATTAAGGCCTTGTTCTACTCAACATAATTCAATACAAATTTTATCAACTATTTGTCTCTCATCATTTTCAACCACGCATTCAATTATTTAATATACTTTCTCCAAATTTCAACCACATATTCAATACGTATATCAAGAAAAATAATTTTATCACCAATCAAACATGCCCTTAAGATACAACATTTCAGATGTCAAATACTGACTCAAAAGCTCGTCTGTTCAATTTCATCAATGCTAAAATAGACAACATGTAACCAAAGCGTGCAACGCACGTTACAAGTCCTAGTTTGCTAATATGTGATGCATGTTGAAGTAAAAAATATCAAACTTCAATTTAAACAAATAATTTTTCACTAAAAGCTAAATAAATAAATGATACAAAGGAGGGGAGATAGAATTTTTAACCACAAAAAAATGAAATAAAATTAGAAAATGAGTGGAAGGATTGATAATCATTCGATGAGAAAATAAGAACTAAACATATAAAAACAAATATTTTCTAAAAATTATCAAAATTTGATTTAATTTTAAAAAATTTCACTAAAAACACTATAAAAGATATGGAGGAGAGAAATAATTTTTAACCTAGAAATTAGAAAAGGAGAGGAAGGAGGAATAAGGATATTGTTTAATGAAAAACAAAATATTTGAGAAAATAAAAACTAAACATATATTAAAAAATATTTGCTAATATAAGGTGCATCTTGAAATAAAAATGGGGTGATCCTTAAAAAAAAAAAAGGTTTGCAATAAAAGGAGAGATGGTAGCGAGGAATCGAACACTGGTGGGATGAAAAAAGGGATTTTTACAATAATATACCATTTTATGTTTAAAATTTCATAAGTCCGGTGAAGTATAATTAATTAGATATTGCACACAAACATTCAAGGGAAATTGCAAAAATCATGTATTTTTGGACTGGGTAGTGCAAGAATATATTTCGTTAAGATAGGAGATAGAATAAATGATGACCAAGTGTAGTTGGTAAGACATTGAGTATGGGGGGCTAGGTCTTGGGTTCAATTCCTCACCTAAGCATTTCCATATTTTAGATTTTTAATTCATTCATTTTTCATTTTTTCCTAATTTTTTATATTTTTTTATTTTCATTTTAAACATTTTTTTTGGAGGAAATATATATTCTACATATATAGTGACTTGTAATTTATTTTTTATTTTTATATAATTCCAAATAGATTTTATAATTTTTATTTTATTTTCTCTTATAATTTTGTAGCTTAGCCTTTTAATTTAACTATGCATATTACACACTCTGTGTAATAAATGTGTAATACATTACTGTACTATTATATATTAAAGATTATATATAATGCATTACACATTCTTTGCAATTCATTTGTAATTCGCTCTCTTTAATTCATTTGAGTCAAAAAGGAAAATTATATACCTTACCCGTAAAGTATAATACACTAATGATGAATAAATAAAAACACTAATTACACAGAGACATTAGTTACACATAATATGTAATTCATTAGCCTATGTTCTATTATACATTACAAATGAATTGCATAGAATGTGTAATTATTCATATCGCTTTATTTTTTCACGCCTCAAATATAGTTTAGAAGTTTTAACATTGAGTTTCTTTAACATTTACTTTTTTAAAATCTTTATCTCTTTTTTTCACACAAAATGTGCAGTGCATTAGACATGCCTTACACATAGGGTGTAATGCACTAATGAATAAATATATTAATTACACATATTATTAAATCTATTTGTTTGCATTCTCTTACACATTACAAACAAATTACACATAATGTGTAATTATTCATATCACATCATTCTTTATTGCCTCAAATATAATGCGGAATTTTCACATCTACCTTTTTAGGTAAGCAACACGTCTTCAACCAAATGTCTAGAAATGAATAGCATTATGATTACACTTTTCTTTTTAAAGGAATATTTGATTGTTATGCAAATGCAATGATGCCAACGGGGCTTTAAACTAAGCCCTGGGTCAAGCAACATATAGAAACCAGAAGTATGTTTCTCAAACTCTTCTTGTTTTGATTTTCATCACCCATAGAGAAGTAAACCAAGAATAAAATCACCAGAACTTGTCAAATAGAAATATACACGTACATAAGTAGATTGTTTAAATTAAACTAATCATTCACTACTTTAAATAAGATGCAAAAGTAGATTAAAATTCATTGCCAAAATAATGATGTTGTTACCTTAAACCTAGCCCTACAAAAACTCAGTGATTAAAACAAGCAATTAACATATCACATTTGCCACAAAAGATCAAACACCTTCAATGCACTCAAAAACCACCATATTCACCCATCGCCACCATCCTCCCCATCAAATCAACCACCCATCCCACAAACTTTCACCCAAACATCCTCATCCACAGGCACAATCGATAACTTGGGCTGCCGAAAAAGCACAAAACTCTGACCCCTTCAGCTTCCTTTTCATCTCAGCCAAGTCCACAGGCCTCCTCATCTCCCCAACCTTCTTCACATCCACCGCGCCACTAGCATCGTTGTCATCCTCATACCACAGTTGCACCACGCTGACAACACCACCACACGATCAGCTTTTGTCCCTGAATGGTAGAATAAACACATAAACTAAAAACTAGACTGGATTCGGTGAGAAATCAAATTTGAGCCGGATCATTAAATCGCCGATGCAGGATTTTAGCAATTCAGATCATTTAGCCAGATTTTTGAAATTTGAAAGTTAAATGCCATATTTATCCTTATTTGCTCAATGAAAAATGCACTTGATAATGTTGTCAAATCACCAGCCCAATCTCCACACCGTTAGAGAAAATTAGGCTAATTATCGGTTTTAAGTTTCATTTTGTAAAAGTCCAGCAAATTCTATTTATTTGCTCAAATCTGGTAAAGCCGGTCCATCAAATCGACTTAGTTCATATTGATCATATTCGATTCAACAACGCGGTTTTTCAAGCCTGCTTTGGCGTTTCTTCTTGGGTTCCTTTTCTTCTTCGTAAGCGAGGTTTCTTCTTGGTTACAGATTTCAAATTCATCTGTTTCTTCAATTGTTCCCTTTCTGGTCTTCTTCCATTTGTGGTTTTCTTTGTCTTTAATGGATAGAGTTTTTTTTTTTATTAGTGTTTCTTTTCTTTTCATTTTTTTGAAGTTTTTTCGCAGACATTCTTTGTTTTTTCTTTCCACCGGTGTGATTTGAGATGGGAGCCTGGGTGCAATTTTGAAATTGCACCCCAAGCTCCCCTATGTTATTGAGAATATTTATTATCCTGAAAGGTTTTTAAACTTGCATTTTGGCCCCTAACTTTAATATTTTTAATTAAAACTGTCCTAGGGTAGAAACTAAATTTCAAAATTTAGACGTTAAAATTCGGCATTATATTTTGAGACAATAAAAAATGAAGTGATATAAATAATTACACATTTTGTGTAATTTATTTGTAATGCGTAATGGAATAGAAACTAATGAATTACACATTCTATATAATTGATGTTTTAAGTCATATGTGCATTATCAATTAAAAAAAAACATAAATCATAAGTGCATTACACTTTATGTGTAACGCATTACACATTTTGTGTAAAAGAGAGAAAAATTTCCAAAAAAAATAAATATTAAATTTCTTCGTTATGTTTTGACTCAAGATTAAATGATGTAATATGAATAATTACAAATTCTCTGTAACAAAAGTGTAATAAATTACACCTTCTATGTAATTAATATTTTTATTAATATGTGCATTACATCTTATGTGTAAGGCATGTATAATGCATTATATATTTTGTGTGAAAGAGAGAAAAACTTTCAAAAAGTAAAAATAAAATTTCTTCATTATGTTTTGACTCAAGAGAAAAATAATATCATATGAATAATTACACACACTGTATACTTCACTTGTAATGTTAATAGAATGCAAACTAATAAATTTCCTATTTTCTGTAACTACTAAATTAAAGATAAAATACGCTTATTAACTAAATTAAAAAGCTAAGCTACCAAATTTTATAAGTAGAAGTGGAAAAAAGTATATTAATCAAGATAAAGGGCCAAGAAGCGAAATTATAAGAGAAAATGGACAAGATATTTAAAATAAAAAATCTATGAGAGATTATATAAAGGGGGAAAAAATTCCAAAAAATAAAAAGTACAATTTAGATTTCTTCATTATATTTTGACTCAAGAAAAAATGATGTCATATGAATAATTGCACATTCTATGTAATTTATGTGTAATATGTAATAGAATACGAACTAATGAATTACACATTCTGTGTAACGAACGTGTAATAAATTAAACCTTCAATGTAATTAATATTTTTATCCATATGTGCATTACACTTTATGTGTAAAGCATGTGTAATGCATTATTCATTTTTTGTGAAAGAGAGAAAATATTATAAAAAAATAAATATTAAATTTCTTCATTATGTTTTTTTTTACTTAAGAAAAAATGATGTGATATAAATAATTATATATTTTCTGTACTTATTTGTATTGTGCAATAGAATAAGAACTAATGAATTTTATATTTTATATAACTACTAAATTAAAGGTAGAATAAGTTTATTAACTAAATTAAAAAGTTAAGCTACTAAATTATTATTATATATATAAGAAGATGTGGAAAAAGAAATGTTTAAAATAAAAAATAATAAAATATAGACAGAATTGTGGGAAAATGAAGAAGAAATGAATTAAAAACATAGAAACCAATTTATATAAGAAGAGGTGGAAAAAAGAAATCTTTAAAATGAAAATAACAAAATATAAAAGAATTATAAAAGCATGAAAAAGAAATGAATGAAAATTAAAAATGAATGAATTAAAATCATAGAAATGTGCATGCAAGGATTTGAACCGGAGAGTAACTTTACACATCTTAGGTCTTACCCGCTACACCTACCAACAACATGCTCAATTTGCTGTCTCAGCTTATTATATTCTGTAGTTAACTCGGTTAAAAAAAACTAGATTTTTCTTATCTTTGATGAATGTTTGGGTCATGCGGCTAATTAATTAGACTTTACCGGTTTTTTCAAAAAGTAAACTTAAAATGGTATCTTAGTGTAAATGGCCCGCATCGTTATTATTTGGGCTCTTTAAATTTTTATATAGAAGTTCGCTCATTTATAGGCCATCAAAATTTTGGGCCTGGCGTGAGGCCCAATCCGACTCCGCCATTCTCCAGGCGCGAGCTATAAATAGGATCTAATTGAACAGAGGCAAATCAAAATTCATATTTTTGCATTCGATTGTGGTAAATGATTTGTACGGTTGCTTATTGAGTAATTAGATTTCTAGTCGGTGCATTTTGGAAACTGAATCTCATTATATTTTTAAGTTATTGTATCCGATTGCATTGGAATCCGTACGTGTGATTTATACAACTGGTTGGGTATTATTGCTTAGCTTGTTCATTGATTAATTGGATTCATCGGATTTCTAGTCGGATTGTTCATTGATTAATCGGATTTCTAGTCGGATTGTTTGTTCTAGTCGGATTGTTTATTGCTTAGCTTGTTCATTTATTAATCGGATTTATGCGATTGAGTTATCGGATTTCTAGTTGGTGCCTATTGGAAACTGAATCTCATTATATTTTTAATTTATTGTATCCGATTGCATTGGAATTCGTACGTGTGATTTATACTGACTGGTTGGGTATTATTGCTTAGCTTGTTCATTGATTAATCGGACTAATCGGATTTCTAGTCGGATTGTTTGTTCTAGTCGGATTTCTAGTCGGATTGTTTATTGCTTAGCTTGTTCATTGATTAATCGGATTTATACGACTGGTTAGGTATATTACTGCTTAGGTTTATTTATTGCTTAGCTATGTTTATTGATTAATCTGATTTCTAGTCGGTGCAAATACCAACTGCGACATGGAGCTACTGGAAAGATTTTTTGCGGAGATGATGTACAATGCCATGCTCGGCGAGTACAAGTTCGGAGAAAAGGACCCAGGTATATTTTTTTTAAAAAAAAGAAGAAAGGAATTTACTCAAATTCAGGTTGAGGTCCAGATCTCACATCCCCCCACAGGTTTCAATTGAATGTGTACACACACGCACGCACCCACACACACACATCCATATTCCAAACAGAGTTCACATTTATCCAACTTCAATATGATGTAGTAAGCATCAACATTAAAGCATAATTTCTATCAATTAAACAAAAGATAGCTAAACATCTCAGAATTGAAGCAAAATCCCAAATATAACATGTATTATATTATCAGCAAAGGGACAACTATATTATCTCTTTAATTCTCCTTTGTTTTTGGTTAGAATGCTAAAATTAATCTAGCTCTAATTAGAGAGAGAAGTAAGCACTCACCATTATTGCCAAATGTGAAGCTTGTTTTTGGGGGGGCAAAGTAGCCACCCCGTGGCTTTATTTTCATTATTGAATAATTGGGGCAAAAAACTACAAGAAGTCACATAAGTATAGCCAACATGACAAGGACACCATAAAAAAGAAGGAAAAAGACTAAAAATCCAAGAACTAAACAGAAAAAGCAGACAAGGAAAAGCCAGCAGCATCATAACACGACCGGATTTGAATGAACAATGTGATAAGATTAGCACTACTTCTATAAGACTAAACAATGTAATAAGATTTCAGAATGAACAAAGAACAAACAAGAAAAAAGGTTCTGAGAATGCAGAACATACCTCACTGGTTGTTTTACCTGATTTGAATGATCATGTATTAAGAGTCTTTATGGTTGTTTCCAGGTATCTGAGTCCATCTACCTATAGATCGCGTGCCAAAGGAGGAGAGGTTGGTGGTTCCTAAAGTCAAGGACAAGCCAAAAGGAAGGCAATGGTGGAACATTTTTGGGCCAAAAGTGGATGCTAGAGCTAGAGAGGTTGATGAGCTACTGAAAAAGATAGAGCAGATGGAGGCTGAAATCAATGATCTTAAGCAAGACAAAAGGCTTTTGATGAGCTTCAATGGTATAGGTGGAGTATTCTAGTGTTCATTTCGAGATTGGTTGTGGGGGTGGGGGATGGGTATGACTATATGTTGGAATGCTATCACTTGTAGTTACATTGTCAGTACGAAGCGACACAAAATGTGCACTTTCAGAGACATATTCATTTTCTCTTTTAAATGTTGACTATGTAATCTCTTTTAAATGTTGACTATGTAATGCCTTTCAAGACATACCTATTCTCTTGTGAGTGCGTATAAAGATTCTTCCCCCATTCCCCCTTCATCCCCCCTTTTTTTGTGGGCCATTCACCATTTTATTACTGTCAGAATCTGGATTTGTTTGTGGGGAATATGGGTTACTCCTCTCCTGCCTTTGTAGCATTTAGTGCATCAAAGAAGAGAAATTTAGGAACTTGGAAATCAAAAAGCATGGTAATTAAAAGTAAAAGGTCAATCCGCCAAAAAAAAGGATCTAAACACACAAGCAGATGTCTAGAAAATGCGGAAAGAAGCATAGATTTCAAAATTAACTGTTATATATAAAGTGAACAACAATGAAAGAATAGAGACCTTCAAAACACTTAGTTGTAGCTGCAGGAACTGCACTCTAAAATTTTGGTAGTCCTAAATAACTAAATGCTAAATTTCACTAAATGAAGGGATATACACATGTTAGAACTTCATGACAGCAAAACTGCTAATAATCACGAGAAGGCACGTTGACACAAATCAGAAGAGAAAGAACATCGGTCCTTAGATTTTTTATGATCTTTCACTAAGGTAATCAATCCACTTTCCGCCCGACAGAAGAAAAGCTAAGAACTATTAAATTAGAAGACTACATAAAGCTATAACTTCAAACTCCCTACGCGATAACATACTCTTTATGTGAGATTCTGGGAGAGAAAAAGAAAGCAGTTATAGCTAATAATAATCAAACAAAACAGCAGGCAAGAGGCAGCAAACAATTATTCTATCTATGTAAGTTAGTAATCACTTGAACAAGATCAAATGCAGGGGCGGTTGTTCCAGGTCTTTTGGTGTACTGATTGGATTGAGTAATTCAAAGATTGCATACATGAATTGATGCATAGTTCCTACACTCCAATTGCCTACCACACTGCAAGAAAGTAAGCATAATATGATAAAGTTGCAATTTTTATTTTTATTTTTATTTTTTAAATAAGAAACCATAATTATATTCACAAAAACCAGTGCAAAAGTACAAAAGCAGTGGATGAGGCATCCACCGAAGGCCATAAAAAACCAGTCACCAAAGAAGCCAAAAATACAAGATAACAAGAACCAAAATACTAGCATCTACATAAAGTTGCAATCTTTCATCTTAAACCGAAGAACACTGACAAAAGCATTGAAAATAAATGTTATCGAATATAAATAAATAGAAAAATTGTCAAGAATCATAATACATAGAAAAATAATTATGCACTAGTTGTTGTTGAATTTCCAACATTGTACCTCCGTGATCTTCCCTTTCGGTGGGGTCAGCGAATACCTTAGTGAAGACAAAAGCGAGAAGGAAAGAGGTGAGAGCTGATTTTCCGATTTCATATGTATGGCAGCGACGGCAGTGGTCCTCTCTCAATGGGCCATGCCATTAACCAACCAGCCCATTTCACCTTCGTCACCGCCTCGAACCCGTAAAACTCACTCGTAGAGCTGAGCGTGAGTGGCGTGTCTGGGGTCAATCCCAATTGAATCCAATTAAATTGGCTTGTCGAACCACTTCATGGTTGGGTTGTGGGATTGGACTTCAACCCAATAATAAATTAGTATAATTTTATAATATTTAAATTGATGTAAAATCGGTGCACATATTGGCAAGTTTATAAAATCGTATATTTTGAGTTCTTATTTAAATTTTTTTCTCATATTGTCAATTTTTTTTTTGTTTTCCGAATTGTTCTTCTTCTTTATAGATAAATTAGGGTTTATTTTCCACTAACTTCCATTAACTTTTTCCTCTTATCATTTTCAATCACTCATTATTTTCAATCACTCATACAATTATTTTATATTTTTAATATATTTTTTCTAATTTTTAATCATAAATTAAATACATCGTTAGAATAAATCAATATAAATCAACAACATCCTCTATAAAACAAAACCTTAGTTGTGTAAATGAAGGTAATGATGATACTTTTCTTTTCTAAACAAAATGGCCGGGTAAAGGTGACCAGTGGTAGAAGCAGCATGGGCCTAGCGGGAAGCCCCCACTAGGATTTTTATTTTTATTTTTTATTTTTTGCCCCTTTTGTAAAATAACCAAAATTTTGACTTTTGACCAAAGAAATAGACAAATACACAAACAGTGGATACACTCAGGGACGGAGGGAGGAGGGGTTTTGAGGGGTCATGTGACCCCTCAACTTTCAGATTTTTTTTTTTTGAATTTTTGAATTATTAGTTTCAAATAAATTCTTATTATTTGGCAATGACAAATGTGATTTAAGAAAGTTTGTTTAATTTATTTAGTGGTGATTGATATTTTGTTAATTTACTCTATTTACTTACTCCTAGTCTAAATATCTCTATAAATTTATGACTTCACTTTGAATTTTGAATCTTAAATGTTTCAATTTTCCTTTAATCTAAAACTAGAATAAGTTAGGTAAAATTTTTTAAGAAAATGAGTATCAACTAAGCTATTCACGTATATAATATTTAATCAAAGTCATTAATATTAATTTTGTATCACACGTCACTATTCATCAAAAAGTCTAGGAGTTCACTGTTTAAATTAAAGATTACCCAAATACACGTTAAATTTATTACTACTTAGTAATATTTTTTTATCGGCCAGCCCCTCTAAAAAAAATATTTCCCTACAAGCGCCGATATTTATGCCCCCTCAACTCTTAACCTCTGGCTCTGTCCCTTCATACACTAACACATATCATAGCCCTAGGGCCATCTCCAATCCAAATGTCCCATTCATATATATAAATTAGGAGAGTTGTAGATACAAAAAAATAAAAATAAAATTGAGTGGGTCCCACATTTTTCCATTCTTTCAATTTCTTTAATCACTTTTATATTATTTATCCTACTTTTTTCTCACTTTTTCTATCTCGTTTCTTGAGTCATATCCAAAACCAAATACCAGTCTACACATTTTTCACTATTATTTTATTATTATTATTTTTGAATTTGTTTCTATCTCTCTCCTATTTTATTACTTTTCTCTCTTTTTCCTGTAAACTCGTCTACATTTTACTTTAACTAAAATAATCATTATGTTTCTATCTCTCTCTTAAATTTCACATTTTGGACATGGACATTGCATTGGAGATGCCCTAAGCCCTCAAATAGATGAACTGCTCTGATTGATTCATTTGCTCGTCAACTAAAGCTTTGTTTTAACATTTTTTTTAATCTAAAATTAAGAATATGATTGCAAGAGATTTTTGAAAAAATAATTTTGAAATTTGTGATTGAAATATAGAGTCCAAGTGTTAAAAAATATGGAGTAGTAAAATATAGATGTTATGGTGCACCATGATCAATATAACATATGATATGTCATCAGAGTTGATATACTACATCAATTCTGGGTGCACCATAGTATACACTCTTGGTGGATACTATAAAATTTTTAAATAGTAAAATCACTTAAATAAGTTGTTAATTATTATTATTATTATTATTATTATTTGTTAATTATCAAACAAACTAGATATCAAAATTTTCTTGAAGGCCTTTCAGTAATGGTTCATACTCAAGGGATATTAGAAGTCCAATCACGGAAGATTCCATAAAAGAATTTTTTATTAATAAAGAGTGTAGCTTTTGATCAAGTTGCAATATCAATTTTGAAATTGTAATCAATTAATGCGAGAAGCTAGGAGCGACCATAGTACTCCCAAGATTGCAAAAACTATTCAAATATCAATCTTTTCGTAACGATTCTTTTGAGCTTCTGTTATGAGCGGAAGCAGACGATGATGAAGGCAGGGAAACAACATACCAACCAATGACACGGAGCTCCTATTGCACGACAACGTTGTCGAGAGGGAAGAAACTTTGGGTTTTCTAACCGTAACTCTTAAGTTTATGTAATAGAGTAGGATTAAGACTTAAGAGCAATCCAAAAAAAATCGAGGGTGGGGATGTTAACTGAGATTTTTTCCTTTAAATTTTAGATTCAATTGAGTAAACTTTACCCACAAAATCGGTGGTAAAGTTAAACAAAAAAAATAAATTTAAAACTAATTATAGATATTAGTTTTTATCTTCGTGCATCATCGCACGGGAATTACTAACATTTGTAATCAGTAATTTTATAAAACATAACAAAAACATGTATAACATGTTCAAAGGCTGACCTATCATTAATAATCAAGAAAATCATTAACATTGAAAAATATCTTTGAACGCGAGTTGAGATACTCAATTACGATACAATAAGGCAACATTTGGAACACAATATGGCTTATGTATTATGTACTATTTATGAAACATGCCCCTAATTCTTACCATCATTTACCTCTTTGCCGATAACTTTGCCGGTTTAGTTTGCTCGGTCGCTTCTAGCATTTGTCCAATTAATCATTCTCATGTTAGGGAAAATTCCACAATACCATCAACTAAAAATGACAAAATCGCTTCTTCCTAGAAAGAACATATCCCCATAAATGAGGAAACTAATACTCATCACCCTACAGGATAAATTATCACCTTACTTAGTATGAACTAGCTATAACCCGACCTGCATTGCATCTTATTTGTAAATATTTTAATAAGTAGAATAAATGCTAGAAATTCGGTTAACATGCAAAGACGTTTTCATATATATAAATAAAATGCATACTTATAATCACAAAAGACTATTTTCATGTTTGGAAAAAAATGTACATGGAGGATAACTTATTGGTTACATGAGACCAACTCGGGATTGATCTTTTATGCTACGGAAAAATTGAGGTTTTGTTGCAAAATTTGATCAAATTGTTAAACAATACGTCTCTTTAAAAAGTGCACTTAATTAATATTATCTCAATTCGTGTATTTGGAGAGAGAATGATAAAGATAATTTCATTAATGTGATATATGGAATTAGAATTTGTAAGTTATAATACAATATAATGGAGAAAAAAATTTATATATTGTAAAAGTTGAAGTAGGGGTCATTGAAACAATTCAATAGCTAGTCAAATTAACCATATAATAATATTTCACGTTTCTCGACTCGAGCCGATCTTTAGTTTCTGCTCAAGTTGGTTGCTCTATGATTGACACTTCTTTCTTAATGCATTGGTACAATGAATTTTGTTTAACGCTTGTGCTTCTTAGAGTACTGAGTATCTTGTTCTTTTCTTTAAATTCTCAATATCTAGAATCATATCATTTATTATGAATGAATGTTAAAACAAAAAGAGGGGACAAAAATCCAATGAGTTACTAATAAAATATAGTATTAATAATAAATACGTAGAATACTTTCACTTGTTATAAGTGACTTAGTCATGTAGTTTGTTTCAAATGTGTGCTTTTTTATGACATTTATGTGAAAACAATTTAAAGAGTAAGCATTCAAGATTGAAAATTATTTATTAAAGGGTCCGTAAACTTTTTGATAAAGTTTTAGTTTCATTGTTTGTATCTTGAAAGCGGTCCTAAATTACTTTTGACGAATTTCGGAATTTGTCGCTATTTGATTATTAGAGAAATTTTAAATGACCATGAAATGATGCAACATGTTGAATTTATTCTTAAGGGTTTCTTTCTTTCTTTCTATTTTTTTTTTAAATTCGTTCGTTGAAATGACAATGCTAACATGAAATTATTATTGAAGTATTTGTTTGAATTAAGAGATGCATAATTGTAATGAACTTTTAGCATTGACAATAGAGGATAAAAGACAAAAATTACTTGAGATCGAAAAAATTTTCATATTTCTTCCTTATTAACACTTTTAAAAAATCGAACAATCACCTTTAGTGCATCTTCCCACCGTTATAGATTCAAACACAATTTTCAAAAAATGCAACAAAAATTAGTCACTCATTTTTCTTCTATATTGTCTCACAATGAAAGTTGAATCAGATAGCAACGTGTGAGATCAGATAATTCGATCAATCAAGCAAAATTATCATATAGATCACATCAAACCAGGTGCTTCAAAATCAAAAATGAAACAAATGTGCAAAACAAATTGAAAATAAGAATCAAGAACTTATAAACAAAAAAAAGAAAAAGAAAAAGAATTTGATCAAAGTTGAAGGTGAGGTATAGTTAACATTCTCTCCTCTCAAAAGATATAAGATTTTAAAGAAATTAAGTCCATCGTTCTTGCGTAAATATGAGTAGGAAAAGATACTTGAAATATGTCTATCACGGGTCTAAATAAAACTAATTGTTACCAAAAAAAAAAAAATCTCACAAGAGTTGCAAATATTTTTTCATAAATTTGACAAAAAAAATAAAAAATAAAAACTCCAGCTCTTTGAAGTTTTTCATGTATTCTTTCTTTTGAGAACTCCACCTCTGCCTAGTAATTTATTTGGATGATTTTGATAGGCAAGTGATTTGTTTGGCCACCGTCAATGAAATGCACATGAAGAGTTTTCATGGTATAGGAATACGTGATGACTAAATAAAGAGATTTGAGAAGGGTTGATCAAATGAATGAATTTTGTGTTATTCATGCTATATACATGCACCATATTTACTATATTTTGATTGGAAGTTGGATTACGTAGGAATAAAAACAAATAGGAATTCAAAAAATATAATAATTTTAGGATATTTGTGCAATTAAGTAAATATAATAGAGGTAAAAGAGTCCAAAAAATAATTCCCACTACCTCAAACCACTTTTAATATACTAGCTCATGTAAATGTGTTTTGCACGTTATCGCGAAATACGTTTTAAAATCTTTGTAGGTTAGATAAATTTAATCAAGACTTATTTTACTTATAATATTTTTTCTACTTATGTATATATTATTTGATTTAATATATGTAATTTAATTTTTTAAGAAAAAGATTTTGAGAAAGATAAATTTAATTAGCTTGTGAAAAAGTTAACATGTTTCGAAGAAATTAAATTATTCCCATGCCTTCATAAGTTTCAATAGGAATTTTCTGAGTTAAATTTTTTTTATTTAAAGTACTTATCAATTTATTTTTTAAATGGTAAAAAAAATTATTTTCTAATTAATAGTACCAATTTGAGATGGTTAATTGTGTTAAATATCTTAATTACATACTACTTGAACTTATTTATGAAACTCAATTGCATGATAATTAATCAAACTTTACCAAAAAGATTTCTATTGGATTTTTATTTTTTTTTAAATTCATTCTTAAGAATGTGGCTCCATTGACTTCAATTTTAAAGTTATGCACTTCTCCCTTTCATTTTATTAGCATTTGATAGAATTAGCTTTATCATACATATATTAAATAATTATATCATACATATATATTTGAAACTAATTTAGGGCATATCAAGAAATTTTAATGATATAGACTGTAATAATTAAAAATAATTAATTTGACTAAGATTATATATTCTTTTCTATATAAAATTTAAAAAAAAATTGAACAGCCGTGGAAACTATTCTCAAAACTTACAAGAAAATAATGAATGATAAACCAAAGAATACAAATACAAACAATCAAAAAGAGAAAAAAAAAATTGAGAGAGAAAGATGGGAAAAAAAAACTATGGATTGCCTTTTAGTGACAAATGCCTTTTAGTGACTTCTATAGATTGCCATAGAATATGTAGAAATCCTTGGAGACCTTCTATTGATTTGATAAGACTTTTTTTTCCAAAACTTTGATACATCTATAATATACAAAAAGAATATGTTTTTTAGTCTGAAAATTATGTTTCCCACTCAAAGTAAATCTACCAATCAGAGAATTACAAAAAAAAAAAAAGGAAAAATAAAGATTTTACATATATTAAAAATCCCCTAGGCAAATCTATGTACAACATCTGACAATATCTACAATCAAAATTACTAGATCTTCGACAGTCTACCTATACAATTTAAAACATGTTTTATCTTTGATTCTCACATATTTTTGTATTTGCTATAATATTTATTTTGAGTTGTTGGTGGTGTCAATTTGACCTATAATTAGTGATATTAGTGTTGGAAAATCATTTTCACATGTTAATATTTTCCTTAAAAATCAATTTTAGATGACATATAATTCCATGTTACAATTTCAAATGTTACAAATCACATCATATTGAAAATCATGATTTACAATAAAGATAGAAAACTAAATACACTACAAATATAGTGTTTATATAAGTTTATCGAAATTCGACATAGTTGACCTAATTTTTTATCTTTTTTTTTTACACATCCTATAATAAGATCTTAAGAGTTTATTTTTTTTAAAAAAATGTGTTTTATATGTATATATAAATGGGTCTTAAGATTTATTTTTTATTTTTTTTAAAATTGTGTTTTCTGGTTGCCTGTGCTCAGGTCTATTCGTGTTCATAAGGATGTTCAACAGGATCCACAATCTAAAAAACAAATTAGTCAATCAATAATGCATTGTGGTGTTCTTAAAAACTTCCTTGTTCCTTTTGTACTATTGCTTATTAGAGCATCTTCAATGCACCAATGTCAAGAGAAAAAAATTTGACAAATGACAAAAAATTGATTATGTGGTATATTTAATGCTAGACATTGTGAAGAGCAATGTTTAACTTTAAACACTGTGGTTGACAATGTCTACCGTTAATTTAAAACCCATTATCCAATCACTTTATGGCTCTTTGTTTATTTTTTTCTAAAGATTAAATAATAATTTGCCACATATACGATACAAATATTCGTGCATTGGAGAAATTTTTAGTTGTAATTTCAATGTCTTTTTTCACATAAGCCTTGTAGACATTGTAGCATTGGAGACGCTCTTATATGGTGATCAAAATTTAGGACTTCTTGCCTTCTTTCCTTTGTTTCTCTAGTTGCGTGCAATTAATTTTAGTCTTTCACGCTCTTTGGTATCTACACTGTTCGGGCAGACATATGGATCAATATGGTAACGATAAATTGTATAACAAATGGATTTGTGCTTTTTAAAGTTGGTCATTTGTAGGAAGGTGTTGATACAAGTAATATTGAAAGCGAATGCATCGGATGAGAGGTGGTTTAGAAAAATGTGCGCGTGAAGTAGCACTTCATGATTTGTTGAAGGTAATTTTTAGACATGTTTCTAGATATTTTGGAAGATAGATAAGTATTTAAAATATTTTGTTAGAAAATTCTAGATAATAAATTGTAGTAATTAGATCAAACATGTGGTGGCAAAATACAAGTGATTAGTTAGGGGATTTCACCAATATAAATAGGGGCCATGTGCTCCATTTTGCATAAAGCAACCAAGAAGTAAATAAAAGATTTTTTGTGTACAACTCTTCTCCACTTTCACTAACTTTATTGTTTTCTAACCTTTCCTTCAAATCCTCTTCTTTACCATTTAAAAATATCCCTGAGGTGCTCGTCTCAATTGCCTCATAGCAGAACCGCCTTGGTAACCAACCTTCAGTTCTCATGCTTCTATTTTTCACCTGTACAAGAGCCGGCTCAATATTCTCCATCACCGTCATTTGGAATCCGGAAAACTATAACTTTGAATCAAACTTCGCGATTCTTCGATTTTATTTATCCGTAGAACTACGTATCCCAAAATTCATATAGTTCCCTTTTATGCCCGCTTAGAACTAGGTTTATCACTACTGTTACTATTGCTGTTCTATTCTTTTCGGGTTTTCATTTTACTTTGAAACCCATCTTAGCTTTTGCTATTTCGCCTCCCCAACTATTGAGAAAGCTAAGACAGACGCCGCGAAAGAGCTTGATCTGAATAAAAGTAAGGGGCATTATTGAAATTTGATTTAATTTAAATGCCGTATCCTGGAGAAATTGAAGTAGCGACCTCGGTATTTTATTTGTAGCTGAAAATAGATCATGGTCGAATAACAATAACTGTTTAGACGGATTTCGAGGATTTGGAGAAAACAGGGAAAGGTTTGATGAAGTTGTTCGAAAAGAGATTTCAAGCTTCTGTTTGCACAAATTCAAGTTATTCCAGGGTATTATGACAAGGCGATGAAGTAATATGATGAATTGGAGAAGGAAGACCGAAGAAATTTTATGTTGTAACTCTTCCAAGGCTTTACCTATATATCATTGGAGAAAAAAATAGAGGTAGACAATTGTCTTGAGAAGTATAGGAAATTAGTTCCAAAAAAACACATTTTTTCCAATTTTTTTATCCTAGCATGCTTGCAACCAAAATTTTACAACATATATCAAAGTCAAAAAGAGTGCAACGAACGGTTAGGCAAATGGCTGATGGCTTTTTTCAGTAGAAGCATTTATCACAAGGAAGAGGCCAATTTTTGTTATGGTATGGATGTTTCAGTGTTAAACTCTTTTACCATGTTTTTATTTTCTTTTTCGTTAAGGTTTTTGATAGTAGGTTTCGCCTTGGTTGTTTTTTGTGGTAGACTTTTATTTGCTTCTTGTTAATTGGGTATCGAATGAACGAAGTAATGATATATTTAAGGAAAGAGACTGTTTTTGTACCCTTCTTTTTGAAAAAAATTTGGAGGACTTAGAAATTTGTCTGTTTTCTAATGTGGGGGTGAGTTCGAGTCAGAAGCATTTGTAGACCCTTGTTGTCCTTAGGATTATACCACTATTGTTATTTTAGATTCGTCTAGCCTTCTTTTGTGGATTGCTTAGATTCGAGTTCTAACGAATTCTAACCAACCCTTGCGATTCTTTGATTTTTTTGATTTATTCGTCCAGCTACGTTTCCAAGACTTCACGTAGTCCCATTTTGTGCTGGCTTAAAACTGGGTTTGTTACTGCTATTATTGCTGCTTTTCTTTTCATTTCGAGTTTTCATTTTACTTTGGAACCCACCGTAGCTTTTGTTGTTTTGCCTGTCCCAACTGTTGAGAAGGTTGAGACGGATGCCGCTTCAGAGCTTGATCTGGATGAAAGCAAGGGGACATTTTTGAAATTTGATTTAATTTAAACGCCTTATAATGGAGAAATTGAAGTGGCGAGCCTGGTATTTTATTTGTACCTGAAAATAGATCACGATCAAATAACTACAGCTGTCCAGGCAGATTTTGGGGAATTGGAGAAAATAGGGAAAAAAGTTCGATAAAGTTGTTCGAAAATGAGTACAAAAATAGTGACTATAGAGATTTCGAGCTTCTGTTTGCGCAAATACAGGTTATCCACGGGAATTGTGACTAGGCAATGAGGTTATATGATTAATTGGAGAAGGAAGACCAGAGGAATTTTATGCTGTATCTCTTCAGAGCATAACTTATATCACGTTGGAGAAAAAACGAAAGTAGACAAGTGTTTTGAGAAGTATAAGAAATTAGTTCCAAAGAAACACGCTTTTGCCCTTTTTTGTGTCCTATCATTCTTGCGACCAGAATTTTACAACGAAAGCACAGAATGAAAGAGTTGCAAGGAAAGGTTAAGCAAATGGTCGATGATTTTTTGGTAGAAGCATTTATCACAAGGAAGAGGCCATTTTTGGTTATGGTATGGTGATGTTTCGGTGTTTAACTCTTTAACTATGTTTTTATTTTCTTTTTCGTTAAGGTTTTTGATAGTAGGTTTTGCCTTGGTTGTTTTTTGTGGTAGATTTTTATTTGCTTCTTTTTAATTGGGTATCGAATGAACAAAGTAATGGATATACTTAAGGAAGGAGACAGTTTTTGTTCCTTTGTTTTCGAAAAAAATTTCGAGGACTTAGAAGTTTGTTTGTTCTCTAATGTGAGGGTGAGTTCGAGTCGGAAGCATTCGTAGACCTTTGCTCTCTTTAGAATTATACCACTATTGCAGAAAAATCAACTACATCTATTGTTTGGTTTGTTAGTTCTTTGAGACGGATGCCCGCTTCAGAGCTTGATCAGAATGAAAGTATGGGACATTGTTGAAATTCTATTTAATGGAGAAATTGAAGCGGCGAGCCCGATATTTTATTTGTAGGTGAAAATCGATAGTGGTCGAGTAACAGCAGTTGTTCAAGCAGATTCTGAGGAATTGGAGAAAATAGGGAAAAAGCTAGAGGAATTGATGAAGTTGTTCTAAGAAGCGAACAAGAATATTGACTATAGAGATTTCAAGCTTCTGTTTGCGCAAATACAGGTCATCCAAGGGAATTATGACTAAGCGATGAAGTAATATGATGAATTGGAGAAGGAAGACCGAAGAAATTTTATGTTGTATCTCTTCCAAGGCTTTACCTATATCTCGTTGGAGAAAAAAATAGAGGTAGACAATTGTCTTGAGAAGTATAGGAAATTAGTTCCAAAAAAACACATTTTTTCCAATTTTTTTTATCCTAGCATGCTTGCAACCAAAATTTTACAACATATATCAAAGTCAAAAGAGCTGCAACGAACGGTTAGGCAAATGGCTGATGGCTTTTTTCAGTAGAAGCATTTATCACAAGGAAGAGGCCATTTGTTGTTATGGTGTGGTGATGTTTCAGTTGTTAAACTCTTTACCATGTTTTTCTTTTCTTTTTCGTTAAGGTTTTTGATAGTAGGTTTCGCCTTGGTTCTTTTTTGTGGTAGATTTTTATTTGCTGCTTGTTAATTGGGTATCGAATGAACGAAGTAATGATATACGTAAGGAAGGAGACAGTTTCTGTACCCTTGTTTTTGAAAAAAATTTGGAGGACTTAGAAATTTGTCTGTTTTCTAATGTGGGAGTGAGTTCGAGTCAGAAGCATTTGTAGACCCTTGTTGTCCTTAGGATTATACCACTATTGTTATTTTAGATTCGTCTAGCCTTCTTTTGTAGATTGCTTAGATTCGAGTTCTAAGGAATTTTAAACAACCCTTGTGATTCTTTGATTTTTTTGATTTATTCGTCCAGAGCGGTCGAGTAACGGCAACTGTTCAAGCAGATTCTGAGGAATTGGAGAAAATAAAGAAAAAGATAGAGGAATTGATGAAGTTGTTCTAGAAAGAGAACAAGAATATTGACTATAGAGATTTCAAGCTTCTGTTTGCACAAATACAGGTTCAGTAATGATCCGGTGCACCCGGGTGTGCCATAACTTATGGCACACCCGGGTGATTTTCTCCCTCGTCCGGATTCCATTTTGAAATCCGAAAATTTTGTTGGATTCATCACGACGAGACGGAGCTCTAGCAATTTGAAAAAAAAATTTTGGACACTGTGGCGGCCTGTGGTGACCGGTCAAAGATCGGTCAAAGTTTTTGCCAAAATTTTGCCAAAATTTTTGACCAATCTTTGACCGATCACCACGGGCCGTCACGGTATCCAAAATTTTTTTTCCAAATTCCTAGAGCTCCGTCTCGTCGTGATGAATCCAACAAAATTTTCGGATTTCAAAACGAAATCCGGACAAGGGAGAAAATCACCCGGGTGTGCCATAAGCTATGGCACACCCGGGTGCACCGGAACATTTTCAAATACAGGTTATCCAAGGGAATTATGACTAATCGATGAAGTTATATGACCGAAGAAATTTTATGTTGTATCTCTTCCAAGTCTTTACTTATATCTCATTGGAGAAAAAAATGGAGGTAGACAATTGTCTTCAGAAGTATGGGAAATTAGTTCCAAAAAAATACATTTTTTCCAATTTTTTTTTATCCTAGCATGCTTGCAACCAAAATTTTACAACAAAGATCAAAATCAAAAGAGCTGCAAGGAAAGGTTAAGCAAATGTTTGATGGCTTTTTTCAGTAGAAGCATTTATCACAAGGAAGAGGCCATTTTTTGTTATGGTATGGTGATGTTTCAGTGTTAAACTCTTTTTCCATGTTTTTATTTTCTTTTTTGTTAAGGTTTTTGATAGTAGGTTTCGCTTTGGTTCTTTTGTGTGGTAGATTTTTATTTGCTGCTTGTTAATTGGGTATCGAATGAACGAAGCAATGATATACGTAAGAAAGGAGACAGTTTCCGTACCCTTGTTTTTGAAAAAAAATTGAAAGACTTAGAAATTTGTCTGTTTTCTAATGTGGGGGTGAGTTCGAGTCAGAAGCATTTGTAGACCCTTGTTGTCCTTAGGATTATACCACTATTGTTATTTTAGATTCGTCTAGCCTTCTTTTGTGGATTGCTTAGATTCGAGTTCTAAGGAATTTTAACCAACCCTTGCGATTCTTTGATTTTTTTTGATGTATTCGTCTAGAGCGGTCGAGTAATAGCAGCTATTCAAGCAGATTCTGAGGAATTGGAGAAAATCAAGAAAAAGATAGAGGAATTGATGAAGTTGTTCTAAAAAGAGAACAAGAATATTGACTATATTGGTTTCAAGCTTTGTTTGCACAAATAACAGGTTATCCAAGGGAATTATGACTAAGCGATGAAGTTATATGATGAATTGGAGATGGAAGACCGAAGAAATTTTATGGCTTTACCTATATCTCATTGGAGAAAAAAATAGAGGTAGACAATTGTCTTGAGAAGTATAGGAAATTAGTTCCAAAAAAACACATTTTTTTTCCAATTTTTTTAATCCTAGCATGCTTGCAACCAAAATTTTACAACAAAGATCAAAATCAAAAGAGCTGCAAGGAAAGGTTAAGCAAATGGTTGATGGGTTTTTTCAGTAGAAGCATTTATCACAAGGAAAATGCCATTTTTTGTTATGGTATAGTGATGTTTCAGTGTTAAACTCTTTTACCATGTTTTTGTTTTCTTCTTTTGTTAATGTTTTTGATATTAGGTTTCGCCTTGGTTGTTTTTGGTGGTAGACTTTTGTGTGTTGCTTATTAATTAGGTATTGAATGAACAAAGTCATGAATTTACTTAAGGAAGGAGATAGTTTGTGTGCCCTTTTTTTTTAAAAAAAAAACGTATTGGATTTAGAAGTTTGTTTGTTGTCTACTGTCAGGATGAGTTCAAGTCGAAAGTAGTCGTGAATACTTTTGATTTGAGTTAGAAGGGGACCATTTCTATACCATGGTTTTCAACCATACACTCATTTATTGATTTGATAATAACTTTATATTTTCTAATATTTTTCTTCAATTCTCAATCACGCATTTAAAAACAAATTTAACTTAACAATGGTTAATGTGAATCAAACAAGCCCTTAGTGAAATGCAAAATCTTCATCAAAATCTTTGTAGATAAGTATTTTTTTAGAAAAGAATCAAATTAAGACCAAAATTTAATTACAAGTGTAAAAAAAACTCTAATAAGTCGGATTAATTTTTATTTTAACAATAATTCCGATTTAGTGAAATGCAAAATCGGTGTGTTTTCTTGGAGGATGGAAAAGGGTTGGAATTCTAATTCCCACCTCCCCGGAAATGAAATTCCTTATTTACATAGAAAATGTCTACAAATTAGCCTAAAGTTGATTTCCAATTCCATAGAATTCAACGTACACTATTCAATCAAATCTCTTCGCTCACTATTTGAATAATTAATTTTGTTCATTCGAATACATGAAAAATTTCTAGTTTTCAAGTAATAATTTTCTATTGGGCTAGTGTTTCTAAAACATTTTCCCTGAGGGGAGCTAAAATGTGCCCTACCAACTATAAAGTTCTAGCTCCGCCACTGATGACGCCACATGCTATTTCCGTGAGCAACAAAAATGAATGAATTTATTAGAAACATTGAGGGCTTGTTCTATACACATTAAATTTGATAAGATAAAATTTGGTTTTGGATGTGTGGTTGAGAGTTGATGAAGACGCACTAAAAATATACAAAATAATTGTCAACTCAATGTATGGATAATTGAAAAAGATGAGAGAAAAAACAATTTTAAGTTGATAAAATTTGATGCGCATAGATTATAGAATAGACCATTGTAATTGTATACGAGGTGTCCATTGTACAATGTGTATCTATATTGAAAAAAAAAAAGCGGACCATCTTTCCCATTGAGGGAAGGAGATTTGTAACGTCGGAATTCGCCAATCACCTTATTGGCGGCATTGGCATGAGGTGACGGGTTATTCCAATTCTGGTTATTGTTTTGTTGAATCATGTACGCCGTGCAAAGTCTTATGAAGAAATAAGAACAGTTGATGGGAAAGTATATAATACGTTTAATGAAGCGTGCCATGGTCGGGGTATGTTAGACGATGACAAAAAGTATGCTGAGATTGGACTTTTGAACATCTTATATGTGTATAAATTAAAATAGTACAATAGCTTGTAGGAGAAGTTAGTGTTGAAATTGCATCTAAGGCCCTTTTTTATGTGTGTATATAGACAATCTATCGATACATATATTTATCTTTTCATTATCTATTATTAAATATATAAAAACAGAATTCCGTGCCTCTATTTTTCCCTTGTATACATTTTTTAAATTTATTATATTTTGTTCTTTTTATTAGATTATTATTATTATTTCGATTTTTAAGGAAGCTATGCCCACTCCCAACGTGGTGCCCTCACATCATCACAGGGGATGATATGGCGCCCTCACGCCCTCAAGTCACATGGCGTGACGTCACCCCATTTAAAAAAAATTTAATATCTACGTTAACTCTGATGAATAAAACATAATTGTCCCCTAATGGTGGAGGAGCCGGTGGGTCCCTCACAAATTTTTTTTGGGAGTTACATGCTTCCCCTACCCACTATGTGGGTAGGGGCGCATATCTGGAGATATGTCATATATATATATGCCATTTGGCTAATTCACAATGCGCATAAAATGTTTTCATCAAATATTGTTCGACAATATATCGGCCTCCGTACTTTATTGGCCTAGTCCGCAAGTGCCGTTTTCATATTTATTTGGGAAAAAAAAAAGTCGATACACAATCGAAATAAAAGCAACATTGAATATGAAATAAAGTGATGGGAGAGCTATGCAATTATCATGGCCATAACTAGGAATAGGCAAACCAAGCAATAGCTTTGGGCCCAAGGTTGTAGGGGATCCAAAAAATTTTCCCCTTCATCTGTCTAATGGTTCAATTTTAATTATTTTATTTTATTTGCATATTTGACTAATTATTTAGAGTAATTCCTAATTGTCTATGTTTAGAATTAATTTGTTTATGTTGCATTGAAATTTAGGAAAAAACATACATAATAATCTTTCTAAAAATTTAAGAAAGCCTTAACTTTGCCAATTGTAATTTATGAAATCCTAGAAAATCACAAAAAAGGATAATGAATGTTCTGAATCGATGGTCTGTTTTGTTAAATATTAGTCAAGAAATACATTGCATTTGATTGAATTTTTTGTCAAATTTGAGGAAAAGAATCGTTGTGATTGGTTTTTGAGTCTCTTCAAAAAGAAAAAAAAAAGTTTGCAATCTTGATGAGTGATGTAGTGATGGAGAAAAATGAAGCCACAAGTGAAATAATTTTTTTCAAATATACTACATATAGTACAAGTTTGTGTTTGATAAGGAAATAAAAATGTATGATTTACATGAGTCACTTTGAGTTTATCAATTTATTATTTAATATATAAAGTTTGAAGAAATAACTATGCAACAAATAGCTAAATGAAAGTGATGACTGAAGACCCAATTTTTCGTGTTCGCTTTGGGCCCTTTAAAGGTTAGGCCCGGCTCTGGCAATTATTATGCTTCGCTTATATGATGACTATTGATCAAGTTCAGTGCCTCAAAGTTAAACCTTCTCGAGATAAAAGTCAAGCCAAAAACGATGATAAATTTCAACGTTCTTAATTTTCTGCATTTGGATCTTGTAGGAGGTGATTCTTTTTATATTATTTTTCTATGACCTTGTTATTTGAAGAGTCTTTTCTGTATTAATTAAAAATAAAATAAAATTGAAAACTGTAGGCAGCCCCTAACCTTATAATCGTCACTGATGAGAAAAAATGATTATATAACTTTACACAATTATAATGCATCAGTTAAATATATATAAAAATTTCCAATAAATTTAAGAAGTTATACAACTAGTAAGGTTACCTCATTATATTTCATGCAAATATTTGACCTATAATACATTGCCAACTTTAAATCAATAATCCAAGTATATCGCACAAAGGACATTTTGAGGGCATTTTACTCTTTAGTCCAATCAATACATTTGCCCATTAGCCGCAGCATCAGAATTTTTTGTAATTTTCTCTTTTCTTCCCTTTTTTTTTTTTTTTTTTTTTTTTTTTTTGTTGGAGGCTTCGAAAATGCCGCCTTACTCGCCTTCGTAAAAGTAGAACTGAGTTCGTCAAGGGTCCCACTATACTTCCGGTCTAGATGCCACTCCTTTTATTTTTCGTTTATTCTTTTTATTTATATAAATTTCCTCTCTTCAGGCGCCCAAATTAAGAAAAATATGCAAGCATGCAAATCTTTTTTTATTAGGATATAGGGGTTTTAGAACTTATTCTATACACAATAAATTTTCACTAATTTTCACAAACTATTTTTTTTTATTATTTTTAACCACTCATATAATTACTTTATATTTTTAATATATTTTTCCTAATTTTCAATCACACATTAAACACGTCTTTTGAGTAAATTTACATTATTTTGAATAGAATAAGCCCAATTTCTTTAAGTTTTTTTCATCCTTTTTTTCTTGTTCTTTTTGTTTTTAATAATTGTACAATGCAACTACCTTAGATTATGTCTATTTTTATTTTTTATTTTTTTTAAGGAGATTATGTCTAAATTCTTCTTAAATGTGCATGTGCATGCACAATTGCACTTTGCGCAAGACACTTTTTGACTTTTTTATTTTTATTTTTCATTTACTTCCTTTTCTTTTTTATTTTCTTTTAGATTGTGTAAGGTAATTACACAATGCATATATAATTAAGTCCAAATTATTCTTCTTACTATAGAATAATTTTTCGTTCAGGAGTAAATTTTCCAGACGAAATAATATTTTTTTTAATCCAATTAAATTGGAATTTTAATTTCTTCTTATCATTTTATAAAAAGTATTTATTAAGTTACTCATCATTATGATAACATAATTTTAATTTGTAAAAGAAGATTATTAAATAAGATTTTTTAGCATGGAAAAAAGATTTAATTATTTGCAATCTTATAATAACTTTTTAAAATCTAATTAAATTGGATTATTAAACCATATTATTTCATGACAAATATACTACTGCTGTTGCTATAACATAATTTTTATTTTTACAAAAATTATTAAATAAATTTTTTAATATGGATAAATTTTTGAATTATTTAAGACGAAATAATAACTTTTTTTTTCAATCAGATTAAATTGAATTACTAAATCATATTATTTTATGACATGTCCTAGTTTACTTAGTATTATTATGACACAATTTTGATTTAAAAAATCTTAAACAATTTTAAACATGTAGAATTTAATGTAGAAAGATGCACATAGTTGCAAAAATCTTTATAGATTTGAATACAATGGGTAGGATACCATTAACCAATCTTCTATAGACATAAGAAGCGACCACTAGAACTTGAGCAATCAAACTCAGGGAGTCCTCATATGTTGGTTCCCAGTACCTAAAATTGGATACAACTCAACTTTTTGCGTGAAAGCAGAACTTAGTTTAATCAGATTACAAAAGTTGGCTAAAGGCTCACTCTGATTTGTGGATCCCTTTCTCATATGCCTTATGAATTCACCTTGAACCTAAGACAGAAGACGTGAAATTTCAGCCTCCATCTTGTTACATTGACTTAAAAGGAAACATTGTCAAATTTTGTACCTAAACAGCTCCTAGCAATAAACTGCAGCAATTTCACATAAATAGAAACCACAAGCAACAAGACAAACAAAGGACATTGGTGAAACTAAAAGCTTTGGAGAGGAAAACTCTATGAGGCATTTTGGGTCCAGCTTTTATCGATCATATAACTGCACAACACATGGATGATGCTTTAACAATACTAGATGAAAAATATACACACATATTGGGCCATCAAGACAAATTACCTAATTGCAAATAGAGTAACACCTCATCACTGGTGGTGGCTGAATATGTTCTCTCACTACTTATACTTCTTCTCAGTGCTGCTTGTGGTATCCCTGTCCCGCAAGTCCCAGACCGACCGACAAGAGAAAATCAGCAATGATGAAATTGTGCGGCAAAACTGTCTGCTCACCTTATATTTCAAAGGCATCCTATAGAACATTTCTGTGACCTTACCAATGCCACTTACCTGCTCACTAAAATCAGCAATGATGAAACCGTGGGGCAAAACTGTCAGAATACAATTAATTTAATAAACATGGGCTACTCACAATAAGCATGAACTATACTAACAGTATCCAATATTTCTTATATTTCAAAAACATCACTTCTATGATTGATTGATAGACTTGAAACTTCAGTAAAGTTACATTTTGAATAAATGCATTGATAGCCTTGAAATTTCAGTATAGCTACAAGTTGAAGCAATGCATAGCAATTCATGTAAGCAATTATAAACTTTTTAACAGATATCACATGCTAAATACAAGATTCATGAATTAGAGCAGGTATTAGGGATTTCAAATAAGTTTTTTGACTAAATTCGCCATGTCACATTGAACAAAATCTAGATCAGTGAAAAGTTCATTCATTGAAAGAAGTCATTCATGAAAAGTAATTAGATAAAGCATAATTGAAGGATGCAGAGACCACCAATACAGTGATCTCATCGAAGGACCTAGCAACTACGATGCATTAGTTTCCATGTCGGAAATTGAATGACCTATCAAATACTAGAATTTCATATTAAAAAAAAAAATGAAAGAATACGGAAATATCCCTTCAGTCTATGAATAGACGGAAATCTGAATCAGGTAGAGGGACATGAAAGAGAAGACCAAGTTAAAAACCACACAAGTTTTATTCAAAGAAATACTAAGGATCCAGCCTCAATGGTAGTTTAGCATACTTTTCTATGTTTCCAGATTAGTATCAAATTGTGGTAGAACTCATGACTCATGAGACAAGGTCCTTTTGCCGAAAACCTGAACAACCATATATTGAATATAAATTGTAACTCAGAGAAGTTAATAATTTGTGAGAGGGAGACTTGAATAATTTAACAACAGTGAAAATCAATGACTGCTCAATCTCCAAAGAATTATGTAACATAGAAACCATATACCAATTCGACAATTTGTCTTGCATCAACTAAAATGCATTCCTTTCTCAATGGCGAGGTAATGAATCCCAGTAAAACAAGTTAGACCTGGGAGGCATAGACCAAACTTAACATTATTTATTGAGACTGTAAAGAAACTGGCTGATTTGAATATTCGAGTAATTGAAGCAATGAATGGGAACAAGCGATAAAAAGAGATTTATAAAGCCAGCTCCCATATATTACTGGAAAGCTTGTTATACACAAATTATCAGGTGTTGGACACTGAATGTAGTGAAATATGCATTCAAGATCCTGAGGATGTTTACTCTAGTCGAAGTTAAATGAAGTCCAAGTCTGCTCAACAAGATTACGATTAGTCTACCGTCAGTGCTAATTTCTAAAAAACATATATAAAATAAGACAAAAGATGAAGTCTATAAATGTTATAAGTATAAATAAAGGGCAACTAATGTCAAGGAAGCATGAAATTCCTAATTTCTCCGAACATATATGAAAAAGACAGACAAAAAATGAAGCCTAAATATTATAAGAAATTTAAATAAAGGGCAACTAATGGCGAGGAAACATGAAAATTCGTATAATAGCTGCAAGAGAAAGTACCTGTGATTCTGATGTATACAAGTCTAAAAGATTGTGAAGATTTTTGAAAAAATTCTCCCAAATCTGCCGGCAGATTTTTCACCTGCGAAATGACAATAAACTTCACTCTGTATTTCCAAAAAATTTGGTTGGACATAAAGAAAAAAAATAAAAACAACTACGAACATTATTTTCGCCTGAAAATCCCAAACAGTTACCATTTCACAGGACAATCAAATTGAACCATAAACCCCGACAACAGAAGCAGCGGAAAGGGTATTTCACACATCGAATTTCACATTTAAATTATAAAAGATAAAATTATCAAGTTTGGACTCACAGCTGGAGGGATTTGAGGAAGTCGCCGTGGGGTCAGTCCTCCATTGCGATGGCAATCCAACATGACAGAGTAAGACGATAACAGAAGCAAAGACTGAAGCGAAGGACCAGGTGCAATTGATTTGTGACCACCTCTATCCTGAATCAATCAAGAAATCAAACGTCAATCAAACCAGAAAATTATAACAATTGCAGAAACCACTCTCTTTTCAGACGAAATACCTACTAGGCGATTGGCAATCGAGAACACATCATTTGCATTATAAATCAAAATTATAAAGTGCAGAAGACATATTAAAATTTTTCTGGATTGGATATAACCAATTGAGGTAAATAATTCTAAAAATGCAACACTTTGCAGTCAGCACATGACATGCTGATAATAAGGTATCAGCCACTTAGAGCCAGCATGTTTGCATATTAAATTCGTCACATGCACTTCAAATATTTCACTGCATCAAAACATATTTGAAAAATGAAACTTTTTGTTCCTGCTAAGTTTTACGAAAAGAATGAAACAGAGATTTAGACATGACGAAACCAATGGTTTCTCATCATACTCAAACGACAAATAACAATTCTAGGGTAGGATTTACTTCTTGAAGAACTTAAATGTATACCCTGCTTGGTCTTCTAGAGGCAATTCAACAGGAGAGAACAGAGTTAAAAGAATTGACCAGAAAATTATCAAACTTGATCAAAGAAGAACAACGTATTTACTTAAATCATGTGCCCTCTCATGCAAGCCAGACTCATTTCTCATCGAACATCTGACTCGCATAAAGATTGATGGCAGTAAGGACTGAAATCAGGATGTCTCTGATCATGCCAAGCAGACCAGAGAGAGAGAGAGAGAGAGAGAGAGAGAGAGAGAGAGAGCATGGGAATGTACATAAACAGGCAAGCCCAATATGAGCAGTAGTTTCTGCAAGGATCGTTTATTCGTTTATAAAATGTTGTCTCCTGTGGAAGAGACACCTTTGCTGCAGTTGAAGCTCTAATGTCCAATTCACAATGTAGAGCATTACCTTATCTTGTTAGAATTCATTTGAAAATTGGTCAAGCAGAACCCTATGGGCCATAATGCAATACCATTGTATATTTTATCAACTTGCCTTATAGGAAAAATTGGATATTCACTAAACAATGCTACGAAAGAAAGAAGCTAGATATCTTCATTATAGTATTAGCCTTGTTCAGTACTACATAGCGAAATGCATTATAAGTTTTGGCAGGAAACCGATAAAGAATTCCGCCAAATACCTTGTCAGTATTTGTTTCAGATATATATACTGAGCTGAGAGGAATGTTTTAGGCCGAAGCAGCAATCTGAGCAACTTTGGTATGCAAACCGTGGCCAACCTCAACTCCCCCATGCATGAGTAATGCAGTTCCATCTGTGTATGCTTGACCAAGAACACCCACTTCTATAGTTCTATCCCAGCGGTCAATAGGTGATTTGTGTTGATAAATACAATTTACACCTTTCAGTTATTTCAAGAAACTACTAATATTTTATTAAGCCTATCCATTTGTGTTATCGAAAAGAATTCCATGCAAGAGTTTAATAAACCACGAGATCAAGTTTTCTATGTTCTTGGACAAACCACAATCTTGGGCCTGATTAAACAAATTGACAGATAACACCAGTATTTGCTATGATTTCAAAGTTCAATGATACATGAATTTTGCTGTAAAAGAAATGCCAAATTTTGTAGGAACCATGGCAATTCCACTCTTCTTGCAACAATTTTGAAGATTGCAGTGTTTAACTCCTTTAAGAGCTGTCAAAATGCCACAGGACGTCATCAGTTCATTCCTAACACGTTTCAGGGTGAAGTGCTGAAATCGTTGACCATAATGCATGAATAATGCTAAAGTGCTGAAGTCATTGACCGTAATGCATGAATAATGCTAACACTCATGAGCCCACCATTTCCAATCGAGGCACTCAAACTCTTCCAAGGCTGAAACAATCACGATATATGCCTATTTAAAATTGGATCACCATAAGGAACAAGCAATATTTCAAATGAATAATAACTATAGGAGCATAGAAATGCCATCAACTATATTGTTTCAGCATGTAAGAAAATACACAACCATGATCATCCATGAACCAGGGCGTACCTTGTCTAAGCAACATATGGAACACTTGAAAAGCACCATCATGGAACCCCTCAACCGCATATCCCCCAATGATCATGTTCCAAGAAACCAAGTCCCGTCGCTCCACAGACTGGAATAAATGATAACCATCCTCCATTTGCCCACTCTTTGAGTGCAAATCAACCAATGCACTCAGGACAAACAAGTTCTCCACATACTTATTAAGTTCGTGCACGCACTCAATGCACTTCCATAAGTGAATTGATTGGCCTTCACACCTTCCTTATGCATAGCAGAAAATCACTTTAAAGCCTTTTCTGAATCCCTGTTTTGACAATACACGGATATCAATGCAGTCCAAGAGACCACGTTTCTGCAGGGCATTCTATCAAAAAGTTTACAAGCACTTTCCAAGTCACCAACTTTTGAGTTTTGACTGAAAAATGATCAGTGTGGTGGTTAGGTAGGTATTTTGAGGAAACCCATTTGTTACTAGGAGGCTGTGAATCAGATGGTCTGATTTTATGGACTTTAACTCGGTGCAAAGACAGAGAACTGTTGAGCTAAGACAATAATGGTGTTAAAGAAAGTGTTAAGTTGTATATACGTTTTTAGTATTTATTCTTGTTTTACACTTTTTCCCTTCGTTGTGTGGGATGATGTATATTACAGAGATTGTATTCATTTTGGATATTATTGCAGTCTTATTACTGATAATAGCTCCAACAGAACAGCATTACGATCCAACCGTATCATACGACAAATTTCAAAGGAGTAGATGTAAACTTTCGTTGAAGAAAAATATTTTTCCCTCTAAAAACTAAAACTTGATACAGTAGTCCATAGATGAAAGCCATTACAACCAATCATTCGACATTCTTGAGAATAAACCAACAACTTTATCAGTAATAAAGTCACTACCAAGGTTCAAGATTATATCATGTTAACAACTTTACCAGCAATAAAGTCACTACCAAGTCACTATCTATATGCAGTGGAGATGGTTATGGGAGTTGTGTTCCTTATATGTCAACTTGAACACAATTATTACTACTTCAAATCCCATAACCATCTCCACTGCATATAGATTTCGGTGCCTGAACCTTAAGCCTAAAATTTGCAACTGAGAAGTCCATTCAATTTTGAATTGGTTATACAGAAATTTCATAACTCAACCCCAAAATTACACCCTTAAATTCTTCGCAAGTATTGCATTTACTCATAGCAATCTCAAGTACCAACATGAAGCCTTTGACCACTATAGTATCCAGAAATCGAAATTGAAATAAAATCCCAAAAGCTACAAAAATAAACAAATTGCATAGGTAGCAGTTAATACAGGAAACTTGAAACGCTTACATACATATTCAAGAAATTCAGTTTCAAAAGTAGTAATTCAAAACAGATGCGTTGATCAGTTGGTTCCTCTCCAGAGTCAGTTCAGTAGTCATCACAGTCATCGTCATCATCATCAATAAGTGTCATAGCCAAGGACAAGGACGCACCAAAGATTCCACCTGCAATAGCGGAGCGTGCAGAACTGGTACGGATCAACCGGACGACGCCGAACGAGACGGCCCAAGCCAGTGCAACGTTGGGAATCACTAATTCGAAGAATGAAATAGGAGCGAGATAAGCTGCAACTACAGGTCCATGGTGAAACATACCGTTCTTTCGTACATAATCAAACCCTCCACTGACCCGTTTGCCCCGGGGAGCCTTAAACACGCCATTGAAGAAGTCAAAATCTGTACCCATCAGGCTGCCCCAAATTAAGCCTGCACCTATACTCCTGCATGTATTCTCGAACCTTGTCAACCACCATGGACTGAAATCACATAGGTCGATTGAATTGCGAAGCTTGATTTCTCGGCTATGTCTAAGACGACATTGCTCTCGCTTCGATTCTGAAGGTATATGTGTCACTGCTGTTAGGGTTCTCTAAATACTAACGCGTAGGGGGCGGCCTCCGATAAATAAGGGGTAATAGCGAATTTAGTCCAAAATGTTCTCACTTTTTGCATATTGATCCTGCAGTTAAAATGTGTTGATAATAATACTTCGCAAACAACAAGATTTTTTTCTTTTTCTGTTTTTTTAATTATTTATTATTTATTATTTATTATTTTTTATCTTTTGGAAAAAATCCAAAACATTGTTAAATCTTATTCTTTATTTGGTAATGGAACCCACTACGGACATCTCTTCAAATAAAATAGTTTCCCCAATGATTAAAGAAGTAAAAAACTAGTATACCGTACATCGGTGGATCGAGCGAAGGCGACGGCGGCAGTGGAGGAAGAGGAAAAGGGAGGTTGAGGGAGGGTGGAGGAGGAGGAGAGGAAGAGAAGCAGAGACGGCGGAAGAGAGAGCAATGGTGAAGACAAAATAACGGATACTCAGACAATCAGTTCCTCTTTTATATCAGTAGAGGAGAAAGACTCGCTTCGCTTGTGATTAAAATTGAGGGTTTAACGAACGAACTTTTCTAGGGTTTAACCGACTACACCATATTTGCAATTTCTCATTTCATTCAAAACCACAAGTCGGTGTTTCTTATCATTTATATCCCTAATATTTTTTCACTCTAATTTTTCCCAAATTTCTTGGTAATTATCCTATCTTATTCTTAATAATAGAGTCTATTTTCAACAATTTTATTTGGGGATCTAAAGTAATAAGAAACCATGTCATGGTTACTTTTATGGGTATTAGTTTTTATTTGTTTAAAATATCCTATAGATTTTTATGACCAAATTTTTAGAATAAAATTATGATATAATACAAGATTTGATCATTAATGAAAGGTTAAAGATAAGAAAAAAATTCAATGATGTAAATACAAAAATTTGAAAAAGTTAAATGATATTGAATGCGATTTTTACTATTTTAAAATTTATTTATTTATTACTTATTTTATAGGTAAATAAATAACTTTTAAAATAGTAAATTAGATATCAAAAGGAAAAATGACCAATAACTACATATTTTCTAAAAAATTACTCAATTAATCATGATATTTTATTTTTTTACCGTTAACTCTTTTTTCCCCTAATAAGACACAAACAACATATCCACCCATTTAATTTATCACTATGCCATTGATTAAACCAAAAATCCAAACAACCTAGATTATCAGCAATACAAAAAGTCTTCTATCTCTTGAATTGCAAAGTAGGTCCTCCAAATTTCAAATTTTGCAGTTTAGTTCTCAATTTTGAACTTTCTTTCAAAAATATCACAAAATATTTGGACCCAAGGTCCTCCATCTTTCGGCTTGTTTCATTTTGGTCCTCAAAATTTTGGATTTTTGATACTTTTAGTCCTTTTGGCTCATCTTTTTTCTTGTTTTCTTCTACATTTAGGAAATTCTCCTACAAACACTATATTTAAGATAACATAAATAAATAAATAAATTTGTCATATCTTTCACAGTACGGACATCTAACTTCTTTCTTCCCTTGTCTCCGACTTTCTCTTTCTACGAATTGTAAGAAAAATATTACCTACCCCCAATAATTTTAATACCTACCCAAATAATAATATGACGTACCCCGACTAACATTCAACTCTCGCTTTCCCCATCCCCAACTTTCTCTCTAGATTACCATCACAACTACAACTCCACCACCACCAACATTCTTCCACCACCACCACAACCATAACTCCACCACCACTAACATTCTCCCACCACCATGACAACTATAACCATAACTCCACAACCACCAACATTGTCCCACCACCACCATTCCTCTTTCATCACCACCATCGCCACCACCATCACTACCAATTCCGCCCCACGCCGCCACCACCACCAAAATTCCTCCACCACTACCACCATTCCCCACCACTATTCAACCACCACCACTCCACCACATCACCATTCCTTCACCACCAACACTACGACCACCACTATTCCACCATCCCCCCACCATTCCATCACCACTATCACTATCATTATTTACCACGATAATACTTTTACATGCTCCAATAATACTATTATCGATATTATTACATAGGAGTGGGCATAAAAACCGGAACAGAACGGGTAGAACCGGAACCGAACCGAAAGAACCGGAACCGAACGGTTCTTCTAAAAAAAATTAAGAATCGGAACCGAACCGGAATCGGAATGAAAACCGAACGGGTCCTTTCTAAAAATCGGGAACCGGAATCGGAACCGGAATAAGAAATAGCACTATTTCTTCTATTTGATTGCCGACTTTTGTGAATTCTTTTAGTAAATTTAAAATTTTGTGCTAATTCTAGTAAATTTTGGTGCTAATTCTAGTAAAATTCTAGTAGAATTTTACTAGAATTCTCATAGAATTCTCAATTGTTTTAGCTCATTGGCGTGACAAGGCTGCTTTAGCATTCTTGCCTTGCGGCGACAAGCTAACTGCGTCTTCTTTGCAAGGCAACTTGATAGCTTCTTTGCGACGGCGGCATTCTTCTTTGTTGTTGCTATATTTTTATTGTTATACTATGTTGGAATCAAAATATTTATTTTTTTCTTGTGCTTTTCGAGTAATAAAAAATGCATTGTAAAATAACCGGAACCGAACGGGTATAACCAGAAGGAACCGGAATCGGACGGGTACTTCATTTGAAAAGAACCGAACGGATCCATTTTTTAAGGAACCGGAATTTACGGTTCGGTTCCGGGTAGTCCACTACCCGGAACCATACCCGAAACGCCCACCCCTATTATTACATGTCATAATAATCATATTACCTTCCCTAATAATAGCGTTACCTACCAAACCCCCACCACCACCACCACCACCGCCATTCCATCACCACCACCCACGCAACCCTTTCTTACACCTGATAATACTATTACCTGCCAGAGTAATACTATTATCGATATTACTACATGCCATGATAATCATATTACATTCTCTGGTAACAGTATTACTTACCAAACCACCACCACTACTATCCCAATAATATCAATACATGCCTCCAATAATATAATTACCTACTCCAATAATAATGTTACCTATCCAATAATGTTATTACCGATTGTGATAATCTAGAGAGAGAAAGTGTGTAGAGAGAGAAAGTCGATGGAGAGGGCAGCGAGAAGTTGATTATTTGTCAAGATTACCTAAAGTGGTAATTTGGAGAGATAAAGTGTGTGGAGAGAAAAAGTGAGAGACGAGGGAAAGGAGAAATTGAATATTTTTCAAGATTACCTGGGGTCGTAATCTGGGGAGAAAAATTGAGAGACTAGTGAAGCGAGAAATTAGATATTTGTCGAGATTACTTGGGAAGGTAATATTTGTACATCTATTAATGTTTATGAATTGGTACCAAGAGTATTAAATGAAGTATAAAGTTATCTTTATGTTTGAAATATTTTTTTTATCATGGTGACAAATTTATTTATTTATGTTATCTTAAATATTGTATTTGTAGGTAAATTTCGTAAATATAGAAGAAAACAAGGAAAAAGATGAGCAAAAAGGACTAAAAGTGTCAAAAAATCTAAAAGTTTGAGGATCAAAATGAAACAATACGAAAGATAGAACACCTTGGGTGTAAATATTTTGGGGTATTTGTGAAAGAACATTAAAAAGTTGAGGACTAAAATACAAAATTTGAAAGTTAAAGGACCTCTTGTGCAATTTAAAAGATAGAGAGAATAAAAGTGTGGAAAAAGAAAAGTGGGGGCAAAAATATCTATAAACATCTAAAAAGAGTAATAGGTAAAATCACTTTTTATAAGTTGTAATTAGTGGTTAAGAAATAAAATGTTTTAAATTAGTGGACAAAGATTGTCTTTAACCTGTAGTTATTGGGCATTTTTTCATATCAAAACTATATTAAAGTTCTCGATAAATAAATAATATAAAACAAAAAAAATTCAAAATCATTTACCTCTCGAATTGACCCACTAAAAGGAGAGTAATATTCACCCACCTTTTAAAAGGGTGAACAAATTATTCTCTATGATTTATGGCAGTTATATGGAAGAAGATTGGATGTCAGTAATTATAAATAGTAACTAAAAATTAGGATAAAAACAATCAAAATTTTGTATTGATAATTATTTTTCAATAATTATTTTTAAATTGACAACTTCCAAATCACACCGACTTTATATAATATATATATTTCCAACAAATGTTAGTCACCGAACTTATATGTGCAAAGTTTGCAAGAATCAAAGCAACTGCATACGACAGTCAAATAGCTTTTATGAACTCCAACCCTGAAAGCTTGAAACAATGAAATGCAGAGCCGTTCTAAATTCCTTAATTCTGAAGGCTAAAGGCTAAATATACATTAGAACTTTAGTCAAAGAACAAAAACGCTATTTGAATTCAATCCAATTAACACCAATATAAACTCTAAATTGGTAAATCCCAAAATTATAATCAACAATTAACACAGCAAATCAATAAATTTTTTTGAACAAATTAAAAAATAAATAAAAATGAAGTAACTAAACTATTCATTAAAAGTCTCTAAAGCATGCAGCAGCCAACTGAGGAGTGCTGACTAGGAGAGGGATTAAGAGATTACCACTTCATGCCTACCACCCTATCCTTGCTCCTTTGGTCCTTCGAAACCGAGTCCAGATCATCTTGGTGTAATTTCACGGAGAGTTTTTCCTTTTTCTTAAATGATGAAGGATGCGCATAATATTTTTCAAATAGTAAGGGTGTATTCTCATTGTGTTTCAATTTTCAATTTTTAGTTTTGAAAATATTTTCAATTTTTAGTTTTGAAAATATTTTCAATTTTTAGTTTTGAAAATATTTTCAATTTTTAGTTTTGAAAATATTTTCAATTTTCTTTTTTGAGTGGCTATTTAAAAATAAATAAATTAAAAATAAGATTGTTTGTTAAGTTGAAACATTACTTTTGAAAAGACAAAATAGAAAACTCATTTGATTTGTATTTTTTTTCTAAAAATGTTTAATTTCACCATTATCTTCACCACACCTATCCCATATGGTTATGAAATTACACACTAATGATGGGAGGTTTGTTTGGGGCTATAGATTTAATTCTTAAGTTTGCAAACTATTTTTTTTAACTCACCAAATGCAAAAGATCAATGGTTGCACAATCTTGCCATCCATTTGATGTAACTAGAAATTGCCTATAAGCCACAAGTGCTATTATTGTCCTAAAAGTACCTTTCAATAAACTAAATAGGTCTCTTTATAATATATGCCTTAATAAAACCCTTGATAATAAGATAAACTTTATATCTCTTAATATTACCAATTTAACGCGTATTGGTATTGAATATTCATTATCAACCAATCAGCTCTACACCTTCAGGCAATTCGATGAGATTTTTATGTTATTGTTTTTTATGGATTTTATCTCATTTTTAATGGCACATGTTCTTGAGATTATTGAGCTTGTCCTTCAAGACCAACATCTTTATTTACATAGAGAGCTTTAATGTTGTCTTAGAAGTCTGAAAGTATATCTTGAACAATGTATAAATAATCATTATCAAGAGCAATGGCATGAAGAGGAACAAATTCTCCTTCAAAGACAATACATAAAACACTATCCCCCCTCCAAACTCAACATTCTCAAGGAAATTCATATTTCCCATTTGAAGGAGGATATACTTTCAAAGGATTATGATTTTTGTAATCCCCTTACCTTTAAGAGTATTTTACAAAATTAGTTGCTAGTGGTTCTTAAATCCAATTTTTTGTCATTTGGCTGGAAGGGCATTGACTTAGCTGGATAATCTCAAATACGCAAGCGCCTAATAATAGACTTCTTACTTTCTGAAATATTAGGTACTAAAATTTTTTGAGAACTCCATAAAAAATGTAAACGGCAGTCTTTAACCGTTTTCTATAGTCATATTTGCCATATGGTTAAATTTGACAATTTTAACTTTATTGTATTGTTCACATTTGAACTTAACTATAACCCCGTTGGCCAAACTTTTTTACCACTATTTACCATTTTTTTATTCATTCTTTCTTTACCCTAAATCAATCACATCTACAAATCTCCACCACTCAACTCCACTCATTTTCTCTCCTCTTTTACGTTAAAAACTTTTAAAAACCATTATAATTTATTCCCTATCACTCTTTATAAGGCCATAAACACATCCAGTAATTAATGGTTCTCATGATTCCAATATAGGTAACCAATTCTGGAATAAATGTTTGTGAACAAATAAAGTACCATTGTCCATTCCAAAAGCCATAGGAAATGACTTTCAAATGCCAGTAAAAATTTGTTCTAAGACAATAGAATTTCAATTGGCACCTATTCTTTTAATATTTGTCTGTTTCTCATTATACACTTGACCAAAACCATGTGTCAAGCCAAATGAGATTAAAATTAGGCACAAATTCCCATAAAACTCTATATTCCCCAGTAAAATTTTATAGAGATATTATGCCAGAACGCAACACAATCTTTATCGAGTATCTTATATTTGTACCATTTAGACAATTTGCAAAGTGTCACTGCATGAGGCAATTATGAGAAATCTGTACTAACAAAACTTGAATTTCGAAGGACTGACTTTAGAGTTTCTAATTGAACAATAATAATCTAATTTGTCCAATGTAGAAACAAAACTCAGTTTCATCAAAGAAATGATGTTGTATGAGTCTTTTCTCAATTCCCATAATAACCAATTCTTGACAACAACCTAAAAGTCTTTATAGCCTCAACTATAAATGTTTGTCACTGCCCAAATAGATGAATTGCTCAGCATCAAGTAGTAATCGACTTATAGTAAACCTTGCATCGACACAATCATGTGAGTAGTATTTTGGGACAAAAGTTAACCTAGACAAACTAGACTAAGAAACACTTAGTTTTTAACAACGTCCTCGGGGCATGTTCCTTATTTACAACTCCACCCTTCGTTCAAACGAAACAAGTGAACACCTTACTCTGTTTCCTCTGCACAATCGTCGTGCTCCAACTGCAGCTTTCATATCCTCTTTTCCTTTTATTATCTTGAAGATTGTTTCTTTACTTTCAATCGCTTCCCACTTCAAAAACTTTATATTTTCATGCACACTAAGATAAACTCATTAAGAGTTTATTAATCCTTTGGGTGTTGCAACTCCTTTAATTATCCTTGTTGTGCGTAAAGAATATGAACCAGATCACTAGTGCAATAAGGGGATTGGATGGGGATTAAAAAAGGGAAGGGATGACGATTCTTGGAATGCCACTCCCGAAATGGCGACACCCAATGTCGCAAGAATGGGTGGCGGTTCCAATAAGCACCACCCAAAGTCATTAATTTATATATATTTTTATTTAAGAATAGAATGGGTGGCGGTTCTTAATCAAAGAACCACCACCCTTTATATATTATTTTTTTAAAAAGCACTTTGGGTGGCGGTTCTAATGTTAAGAACCGCCACCTAATACCTATTTTAAAAATAAAAAATAAAAAATATCAGCTGTAACAAAATTTACAAATTGAAAACCAAAAAATGCATATTGAAACTTCAAAAAATGCAGATTGCAAGAACATAAACTTGAGACCTGTACAAAACTTCAATAAAAGAGAAATAAACTTTAAGAAATAAAAAATGCAAATTACAAAACTTGCAGATCTGTACAACTATAAGATATAAACTTAATTGAAAAATACAGATCTATGCAACTTCAAAAATTCCTACAAATAACAATAAATATAGATCGAAAAGGGAAAAAAACCTTGAAAATCCAAGATCCGTTGAAGTAAATCTCAGAAATATAAATCACAGTCGAAGATATGAAGATTCCCCAAAAATTGCGATCTGTTCATTTCGTCCACGGTTATTTTTGCACTTCAATTTTGTGTGCGCATTTTGCGATTGAATTGCATATCTGAATCCCATAGCTTTGGAAAGAGATGAGAGAAAGTTAGAAAGAGGGGGGGCGAGAGTTTAGATCTTAATTTGAAAATGCATATTGTTAGAGCAATATTTTGGATGGCTGTTGTGCAATAAGAACTGATAAAGCTCATTTATGTCATATAATCGTAATTTTTTCCATACTTATATTATTTAAAAACTGCTTAAATCCTTGATTTTTTATTGTGTTTGTATTTTATGGTCCGAGTGAAAGGTTGAATCAAAATACAGTCAATTTACAAGTTTTCAAAAGAAAATGAAGTTAAGTGATAAATTGACATAAGAACCTCAAATCTAAGGCGCGACCACATTTTATCAATCCAAGTGATCCCAAGAAATGTAGGAACAAGACTCATTTGAAGTGAAGAGATGGTGGACTGATGAACAACCCCATTTAATTATTCCTACTCCCGAAAAGGATAGGAATATTTTATAGGACCTTCGCTGCAATTAGTTTTTATTTCTCTAGGAAAAATCTTAAACTTTTATTAGAATTAGGAAACTAAACTATTTCCCTTTTATTTTCTATTTTATTTTCCTAAACTATTTTTGTTTTCTAAATTAATTAAAATTGGATCTAGCCCAAGACACAAAAAAGGGTACACGTTATTTCTTGGGGAGAGGACCAGACGTTTTCTTTTTCTTCTTCATCTTTACACTAGAATTTTCTTCATCGTCTCCATGGAATTCTAAATTTCTTTTCCAATTCAAGATTGATTGAAGATTGATTCAAGAATAAATTGTGAGATATAATATATTCTTGTGTTGTTCTTCTTTCATTTTCTCTATTTGCATGTTCCTCGTGTCTTTTTGAAATTGTTGATTTGATTGATTATACAAAGGGTCCATTATTTAATTGTCAATTCAATATACTGCTAGTTAGAAAACTAGATCCGTAATTGTCTAATATTTCTTATAATTGTGGCAAACAACCTAATTGATTAGGTCAAAATTCTCAATTTATATTGTAGGAATATACAATCTAGCTTAAACAATTCATCGTATGCTTTTGTTGATTAGAATTAGTCATCTCTCTAGATTTTAATACTGTCAATAAATTAAATTCCAACGGTCGTACCTAGAGTTGTTTATTGATTAGGGAAAGAATCAACGGTTATACCTTGGTTATCGAATAAGTAAGGAGCAATAGGTTGTTAGATCGTATCAACAACCATAACCATATTAGGGAATTAATTAGAATAATTATCTTAGCATCTATGATCAATTTGCGTGAATCAATTGGAGATTAAACATTGGATTGGATATTTGGCTTAAGTGACTACAATTTAATTTATATTTCATTATTGCATTGTTCTTGTTTCAGTTTCTTTGAATCTCATTCTTTAAACACCCCCTCCCGAAATTTATTTTATTTAGTCTCGTTTTTAAAATAATAAATCTAAGCAATCTCTGTGAATACGACCTTACTCACTACTATTACAATCTATATTTTTGAGCAAGTTAATTACTATTTGTTGGATTCGACACCCACCAACAACCACCACCCAAAATGCAATTATAAAAAAAAAATATTTTTTTTGAATGGATGACGGTTCTTGGCCAGAACCGTCACCCTTTGTTAAAAAAATATTTTTTTTAAAACTAATTTTGGGTGGCAGTTTTTTCTAACAATTGCCACCCATTGTTTCTGGTGGCGTTTTCCTATAAAACGACATCCACGTTGTCTTTGGGTGGCCATTTCTTATAAAATCGCTACCCAATGAACAAACATCCAATGTCTCTTTTGTACTAGTGGATGTGCGAGCAAGTCCTAAGACAACTGTAACTTTAGCATCTTTAGTTTAGAAACGAGATTGGATATTTCCACAAGGACTCTCTTATGTTTCATTTGTACGTTATTTAAACAATGTTATTCAAATAGGTATTTATAGTCATTTCGCACTTAAACAAAATGTTGTTCAATATTTCATAATTTAAAGGTAACTTTGATTAACTCCTCAAACATGCCCCATGATCCTTTAATTCTTTAGATTTGTATCATTAAGTACACAAACCATATTTACAATGGCAGATCAAGACGAGTATTGGATGAGAACATGATAAATGATAAGCTCATGACGGAATAATCATGTTACAACGTAAACATGATAAATGATAATAGTGGCCCGATTACAAGATACCTAACACAATATTAATTCTCGTATTTGGACAGAGAAACTAATTATAAGTGGTACTCTCTGTGCAGTAATCAAGTATTGATAATAAAAATCTATCAAATAATAAGTCTTTGTTTGGACTGATTTAGAGGGTGTTAGGGTGTGTGTTTTTATGTGTTTTTATGTGATATAGGAGAGAGAAAAAGTGGAATTGAATGGTGGAGATTTGTGTAGTACAGGTATGTCCCACGAGATTTGTGTGACAAAATATGTAAAAATGCGTAAAAATGAGTAGGAGAACATGGGCTTATTGTCCACAAGATTATTGAATAATCATCCCAACCTTAATATGTATGCTCTTTTGCCAAACAATAACCTTCATTTGGGCCGATTGTTGCTCGCATAAATAGCTTTCACGCACATCTTAATATTCCAAAACAAATGAATCTACGTGATAAAGGTCACTTCAGTAACGTGTAGTTTCAATCCATTTATTTCGAAATACAAGACAATCAATTCAATGAATTGGCCCAAAAAATAGGGATAATAATTATCGCATACTTATTACCGCAAAGGCGCAAGTATATATGTCATTTGGCCAAATATTAACCTTCTTTTGGACCGATCACTATTCGCATAAATAACACACACATCTGAATATCTCAAAGTGAATAAATCTACACGGCGGATGTTACTTTTGGCAACATATTGCTTCAATCAATTCGTTTCGAGATATCAGACATTCTTTTAACGAAATTTAAAATCTAAAATTTTATGGGATTAAATTTTAAAATCCAAAACTTTGGGAGCAAATTTTAGAATCCAAACTAAAAAGGTCGAGATTTAAGATCCAAAAACCTTATGAATCAAATCTCAAAACCGAAAACTTTAAAGGCCAATCTTAAAATTTTAAACTTTAAAGGTCAACTTTAAAACTTTAAAACTTTAAAAGGTCCAATTTCTAATTTTAAGAACTTTACGAGACCCAAAATTTATGTACTGAAAACTTTAGAGATTAAATTTTAGATCCAAACTTGAAATAAGATCGAGAGTCTTAAGACTTTTGAAGGATTTGAGATTTAAAATCTTAAAATCAAAACTTGAAGGATGTAGATTTAATTCTCACTATTTTAATGGCCAAGAGATTTTCAAGTTTCAAAACTTGAAGGATCTAGAGCTTAATTTTAAAACTTTAAGGATCAAGTTCTTAAAATTCAATACTTGAAGAATAAAATCCATGACTTTATAGTGCCAATAATTAATTTTGAAAACTCTAATGGCTTAAAGATTTCAAAATTTCAAACTTTAAGGGTAAAAATATAAACCTTTAATACTTTAATACCTTAATTTTGAAAAACCCAAAAACACATGGACTGAATTTGGTAGGACCTGAAAAGATGGCATCAATTATAGTTTGAATAACTGTAGGCGGTTTGAGGTGCAAATAAACCAAATTCTTGAAATTGCAAGAATGGCCCCTAGGATCATCGAATTCTGGACTCAAGCCCCTGTTCACATGATCAATGCTGCCGCTAGGGTTTCTTTAACCCTAGCCGCCTTCCTACAAGACATCCGACCGGGGAGGCGACCCCTGCCGGAGAAGGGCCTACCGGCGCTGTAAAACCAAAACAGTAGCCGGCGACCTAATGCCACGTCCACAGTTACTTCGTCCCATTTTATTATTATTTATAAAAAAAAAATAAAAATAAATCTGAGAATCAAAACACAGGCAGCAACCATAAATTGAGTGCAGATTCATGAAGTACATTAAAAGCGAAAGCCAATATCACCAAAAACAATCTGTAAAAGAGGCAAAGATTCCCCAAAAGTCTTGCAATCTGGTCTTTTTACAATCCTTCATGCAAAAATCCAGAAAACACGGCCACATGCATGTATACATACAAAAACTTAATTTTCCAATTTCTGCCATTTGTTTCTATGTAACTTTTGAGGACTTGTTAAAAGAATGAAGGGGAAGGAAGAAAATTTGTATTTCTCATCCAACAATCAACCAACTAGTACTTTTGCTCATTATATTGATGTCAATCATCAAACAAACGATATTGATGCATAGTAAAGTTGCAATCGTTCATGTTATATTAAACCGAAGAACACAGTGACAAAGGCAAAATTGTAAAGCATTGAAAATAAATGTTCTCGAATATAAATAAATAAATAAATAGAAAAATTGTCAAGCATCATAATAAATAGAAAAAATAATTATGATCGAACTAGTTGTTGTTGAAATAGGTTGCTAAAAGGAAATTTCCAATATTGTACCTCCGCGATCTTCCCTTGTTGTTGGGTCATCGAATACCTTAGTGAAAGCGAAAGCGAGAAGGAAAGCGGTGAGAGCTGATTCTGCTGCAGCTTTAGGGCTTTGGGTACGGAAGTAGCGGACGGTACCGAATGTGAGGGCACAAACCAGTTTAAATTTTTTGGGAATCAATGTATCAAACAGAGTAATAGCACCACAATGGGCGGCAACAATAGGTCCGTGATGAAACACGCCATTCTTCTGTACATAGGTTAACCCTCCACTGAGGCGTTTCCCGTTGGGAGAAATACACATACCTTTGAAGAAGTCGAATACGGTTCCCAACACGCTGCCCCAAATAAACCCTTCTGTTATATTCTCCCACATGTCTTCCACCCATACCAATGCTTTGGGTTTTACAGATCTTGCGATCAATTGGAATAGCTCTTCAAAGCCTGATGCCCCAATTTGCACCATTATTCTCGCTGGGTCGCTTCCCTTCCCTTCCCTTCGCTAGAGAGAGTTGTTTGTGTAGTTGAGTCAAAGGGTTTCTTTTTTTTTATATAGGTATGGCAGTGACGGAAGTGCTCCTCGCTCAATGGGCCAGGCCATTAACCGGGCAGCCCATTACATCTTTGTCACCGCCTCGAAACCGTAAGACTCACTAACTTTCTCTGAAAAAGAACACTAATTTCGGTAGTAATGAATAATAATGAATTAATGTATCGTTTCGATCATAATAAAAAATAATTTTGTTGATCTCTCTTATACCTCAGCGAGATAATCCACTACTCTATTGGTCTGAGATTATGGTAATATTTTATTTTTGTTATTTTTTTGCTTGGAAAAGTGAATCCTATTTTATTATTCTCTCTGTCTGATCTATTGTAAATCAGCACAGCCTACAGACCCATCCAAAAATTGGTGTAGATCACTATCAACAACGAACACACGTTACCTTTAGGAAAAGGTGAAAGAATAGTTCGCTCTGTGCTCACCAAGTGGCTACGTGCCTCTTAATTAAATAACAATTCCTCTTATATTAAATATCCCTCGATTAATTTATTAAGGTTCACGAATGAGACTTGCCCTGTTGCCTGTTAGTGTAGGGGGCCAAGTTGAGGCTTGAGACCCAGAGGTTAGCGGCATCAAGTTTGATTTTCCAGTAGGGAGATTTTAATTATCCTAATAAGGGGTTTATATTACTCCAATACATGATTTACTTACCCTGTAGAGATTCTTTCTACCATTTTTATTAGGAGTTTTCCATAACTTGCGATCAATTCGAATAGCTCTACAAAGCCAGAGACCCCAATTTGAGCCATCATTCTCGCCTCGCAGCTTCGCTTCGCTTCCCTTCACTTGAGTCAAGGGGGTTTCTTTTATAGGTATGGCAGTGACGGCAGTGCTCCTCGGTCAATGCCATTACATATGTTGCCAAATATATTTTTTTTATATATTAAAATTATTAATTACGATAATTGATATGTTATTTTTCCCCTTATAAGATATTATTTTTCCTCAATGCCAGCGAGATATATTTTTCCTTATAAGATATTATTTTATATCAAAATTTATAAATCATTATTGAAATCTATAATATTATATATGTTTCGTTATTTTTGTTATATATTCATAATAATTTATTATTTTACTTTATGATATTATTATTTAATATAGATATACAATCTTGGCCGTCCCATGCAACGCACTGGAGTAATACTAGTTTTGGTAGTAATGAATTAATGTCTCCCGCCAACCATAATAAAAGATAATTTTCTTGAGCTCTCTTGCACATTGGTAGGATAACTGGTGGAACATCATAATCTCTTATTTTGGTGGGCTTTTTTTTTTTTTCTTTCACGCGAAAAAGTGAATCCTCCTTTATTATTTTGTCCGTATTGTAAATAGGCACCGCCTACCGACACGTCCAAAACTTGGAATAGATGGCTATCAGCAACCAACACATGGTATTTTTCGGTAAAAGGTGAAAGAATAGTTCACTCTATGCTCACTGCATGGTTGCGAGCATCTTAATTCCTCTTATATTAATTATCCCTTGATTAATTTGTTAAGGTCCGCCAATGAGACTTGATTTGTTGCCTGTTAGTCATTGTGTCTGGTTTTTTTTTTTTTTTTTGATGTGTGTGGGGGGAGGGGAGGGGGGGTTGAAGTTGATACTTGACACCTACAGGTTAGAAATCTTAGATTTGATTTTTCAATAGGGGAATCTTACTACTCTTGGTGGAGAGGTTCATATTATCCTAATAAAGGGCTCATACTACTCCAATATGTGATTTACTTGCCCAATAGGGATTTTTTTCCACCGTTGTGTGGTGTATACTATATTTCATTGTGTTGTGCAGGATAATATTTGTGGGCGTCTCTTTACAATAAAAACATGATTCATCACTAATATATGTAAACTATTTGAATTGAATGAAATAATTAAAAAATAGAAATTAAGACAACAGATCTGGTCCAAATAAGACATTTGAAAAAATCATTAATAGATACAATTGTCATACAAAATTTCTAGAAAATTTATTGGTGTAAAACATTCAATTTTCTCCTAAAAAACACCTAATGTTTAAAAATTGATTACAAAATGTTCATAAACATATTTGATTTCTCGAAAATCAAATTACTATATTTTCTTTCTTTCTTTTTTCGCACCCCCGCCCCGCGTGTAATATTTACGAAAATCTGCCGGATCATATTCATTAATTTCAATCGGACGGATAGTCTCAATTTATTGACAATAAACTTCCCATCAGAGCACTTCTTGTTGAGAGGAGAAAAGCCAAGGGCAAAAAGTTAGGGGAAGTCATGGAGAAAATGACATTTCCAATTAGTAGGACAGAGGAAAAATCCACATAGATGACATATAGCGAAATTCAATTGACCTATTAAAATATTTGTGAGCCTAAGGAATGGGAAATTAATTAAAAGGGGGCCAAATTTAGCCCTTTATTTTTCCATTTCTACCCCAAGATAAACTTTTTCCCCTCCAATTACTACTACTATTTGGCTTGCAAGGTTGAGTGTCTACCCTCTACTAGAAGTGCTAGACAAGAAAAACTCTATGGTCCTTTCTGCTGCGGGTCACTGTACCCTTTAGAAATGATACCAAATTTGGTCAGTTTGAAATCCAGTCTTTTCATCTTTGACTTTCTAACTCCCATCACGTCACGGTGTTTAAGAGGGTATTTAGATATAAATTTTAATATATTTTTATGAATAGAAAAAAAAAGAATGAGTGAAGTTAAATAGTAAAAATTTAATAGTAGAAGTGAATGCTATGAGATATGTAGATCCGATTTATTTGGCCAAATTTAAATTTTAAAAAGTATGAGAAATAATGAATTAATATAAGTATGCAAACATGCTATTCATCTTCCAGACTTCCACAATAAAATTCCATTACAGGCCACTCAATTTACATGTTTAATCCATGTTGGTCACCAAATTTAATTTGTTTCCATTCAAATGCCCAACTTATACTTTATTTGCTGAACTCGTGATTTCTCTCTCGTAAGAACGTGTATATTTGGAAGATTTATAAATTCTCAATACAGATAAAGCAATGGCTTCTTTGTTTGGAGAAGAAGAACCATAGCCAATTTGCAAAATATGAAAGTGATAAAAGGGTTCATATGAAACAAACTATGACTCAGATCACCTCTAGTGAAATTTCCCCAAACATAGCGTTTGTAATGTCCCCAACAAAGTCACTAACACATGCTCCAGTTCTCCTACCAATACGTTAACACCTTACGATGCCAAAATGTCATGTGGCGGGTGAGTATTAGTCCAACATGAGTGCCCCCCTCCCCCTCCCCACCAACCCACAAAATTCAGGGGGAAGGTGACAAGTGGATTGTTGGCATTGGATCCCTCACCCACTAACACAAAACCTTAAGAGCACTTCTAGTAGAGAGGGAAAAAAACCCATTTCCAATTAGTAGTGTTGGGAAAAAATCAAATAAATGACACGTGGCAAAATTCAATTAACTTATCAAAATATTTGTAGGACAAAGTCACAAAGACTGAGGGGAAAATGGGTAAAAGGGGGCCAAATTTGACCCCCTCATTGGCCAATTTCCACCCCAATATAGGTTTTTTGGCCCCCAAAATTGTACTACATTTTTTTGGGGGAGGAATCGGGCTTGGTTCCCCCATCCAATCAACTTCACAAGGTACATGGACAATTCTCATTAGTGATTTATTTTCAATATATTTAACGACAACAATTAAACATTAGAATTGTAACTAGACAGGCTACAAATAGGATGCAAAAAATTGTGTTTAGTTATAACACAGTTACTAAGATCGTGATTGAAATTTGAAGTACAAGTAGCACTCATTCTTTTTCATTACATCATTGGTTTGGACAATTGTTACTCGAGTAATGCTAGTTCATCATTTTTAGACGAGAATACACCAATCAAATGTAACAAAAGATGGATCATGTGACATGATACTTATGACATGCCTCAATGCTCCACCATCAACCTGTGCTGTGAATTTCATCATAAAAACTGAAGATGAGAATCAGTGGAAGATCGTCCTGCTTACTGTAGTGAAAGAAGGCCACTCACTTTTTAAATTCCAACTAGTTTTTACGCCCGTGCGTTGCACGGTAGTAAAACTGTGTTAAGTAAATAATAAATTATTTCAGGTATAATTTACAATTTTATTTAATTGGTAGTAGCATAACATTTGTTACAATTTAGTAATATATATTATTACAATATTTCTATATTAGGTTTATAATGTGTTCATAATTAAAATGATTAAAAATAAATGGTGAGAGATTAATTTAATAAATTGTGTGATGTGTGAAAGATAAATAATATAAACTGCAATAATTAAAGTTACAATCCGATAAGTATTTAAATGACATTAGTTTTAAATGAATTACAATGTAATACAATAAATTATAGTTTTCAAGTTCTAATAATGCTTTAGCAATGTCAAATATGTACATATCAACAAATTAACACAATGTACAGCTGAAAATTAAATAATTTAAAAATAATATCAAGACAATGCTGAATTAAAACTTAAACGTAATTCAAAATAAACACATAAAGTACGTTAACCACAATGGTGATCATATAACATAGAAGAAATATAGGTCAAAGTAGAAACATATGTAAAATTAAAAATTATTTAAAATCAATGTCAATTTACAGTTTTGTCGCATCATCATCCACTATTAATTGTGGCAAGTCTGCAAAAGAGATAATATGTAATGTATTACAATAGATACCATTTTCGTGCACCATTTGCACCAGCCCAAGGCATTACATCTCATACCCAAAATAAATTTCATGATTTTATTTTTTGTTTTTCAATTAATTTGACTTATAATTCATTATTTTATTGTCTCTTTTACAATTAACTTAAATTATGCATTATTTTTCGCTATATGGGGTCTTGTGCCGAAAGCCAGAAAATTAATTTCATAAACCTTTTGCTTAATTTTGACCAAAAAAATCACTACGAAAAAGGAGAGTTTTCACCATTAACTTTTTTTCCCAAAAATTCAAAAAAAAAAAGAACTAAAGAAAAAACATATGGTAGATGTTTAAAAGTCTAGGCCTTCCAGTTTCCAAACAATAAAGAGGATGATCAAACTATCATTTTTGATAAAATATTGGTCGCAACATGGCAATTTTGCAATGATGAAATCGCCAAAAGTAAAAATTTTTATGACACATTAATTACAAGCAATAACGTAAAGAATTTACATGAATTAAATAGTAAGCAAACTCAGAGCAACTAATAAGCGCATAAACAATCTCATACATTTTTACTCCCAACATTCTAAAATTATTTTAGCATCAACTTAGTTTTAACTTTTATTTCCTTCTCAACCCCCCGCAATACCCTGCAGAATCACTAAAAAAATAGTAAGGCATTAAAAATATAGCTTGATTCCAGGTGAATTAAGAAACTTTGTGATTCAAATGTGAAAAATCAGTAGATATTTAAAATTTTTAAAAGATCTATAATGTATATAATTTTTAGAGATGCTAAAAAGAAAGTAAAAATTTGTAAAACACGTAAAAATAAGAAGACTCATTGATAAATTTTTGCCACCAAAAGAGCAATTAATATAATATATCACTTAAAAAAAATTAAATTACAATGATCAATTATTAATGCGTAATGCTAACATTATTTGTGTACACCATTAATTCAACTTATTTAAGAACTATAATAATGTCCTAAATTAATTAATAGATATTTCATTATTGGTCACCATTTAGAGTACTATAATAATTTAAATTTATAATAATCGATTAAAAAACATTTAAGTAACATAATAATCTTTATCTTGTAATCATTGATTTATATAACTCATGCCATAATTAGTTTCTATTCATCAGATCATATATAAGTACTTTAATTAAATTGTAGCAAGGAAATTTAAAAATTAGTAGCGACATTGTTAAAACATTTTCTCCATAATAAATTTATTTTATTTTTCAATATTTATTGTGTAGAATTTATGAATTAATCCAGCCAAAAATGAAAAATATTATTTCCATCTTCGGATATTAGTTAAAGATATTTATTGTATCATTTTATTCATTTGTGTAATTATTATTGATTAAGATTATTATTAATTAGGATATATTTGTTAAAGTAAATTAGAAAACCGTTTAAAAAATCAACCCTTACCATTATCTACTGACACTTAAAACTACCAGAATACGTGGCATTCAATTATGGGGAGGTCAATGTAAAAACAACTTTTTTGTCCTAAAACAGAAGTTAAAAATGCCCTAAAAAGTTAAAAATGTCCTAAAACCACTATTAGAAAACAACAATACCATGCACCTCTACTTTATATATATTATAGATTTTCGGGTTTTTTTAAAAAAATTAGTTTTCTCTTGTTTAACCCACTTTTTCTCCAGATTTTCTTCATGAATTCACATGCCACATTTAGGAATACACACCCATCTAAAATTATTTTACACACCCGTCTAAAATTATTCTACTATTATTTTATTATTATTTTTGAAATTTTTTTCTTCTTTTTTCTTCTTTTCTCATCTTTTTCACTTTTCTCATTTTTTTCCATACACTTATTTCTATTCACTTTTAAATAAAATAATCATCGTCTCCCTCTCTTCTCCACATCATCGCCAATCTCCAATCATCTTTGATAGCAAAAATATAAAAGAATCTTATAATGTCTCGAATGGTATGTATGCTAATCTATGTAGCGCTTGCCATAGTATCAGATTTAGAAAATAGAGAAACAAATCCAAATTTCATTTCTAGTAGTTTTGATTGGGGATAATTTTTATCCCACACATTTCTCTCTCTTCTTTTTAACCACATACACACTTTTCAATATAATATTAACCATACATTTTACACGGAATACCTCGCGTATCAATTTTATCCCCAATCAAACAAGCTCTTAATTTGTCTCTCATGTGTGCGTATATCCGTCAACTGAATATACTTCTAAACAGGAATGTAGGCATATATTTTCTACTTTAACTGATATGGTAATTTAATTTTCAAATAGAATCTATGTTACTGTTGGAGATGTTCATAAATTGTTCCAAATAGGTACACGCTGATCTTCACACCGAATTTGAAAGAATTTTAATGCAATCACTTCATGCTTTCCTTTCACGTCATGACCAATTTTCGAACTCCCTTTCTTCAACCTCAATATTTTTAAGTCAAAATTGTAATATTGATCATCAATCTATTGTCCTGTTATGGGAGTGTTGTTGTCCTACCCACTGTGGGCACCTTACAGTGCCCATACTCCCAAAAAAAATTTGTGTGGAATTGTGGGGATCTCCGCACCATTAAGGGAGAATTATGTATTATTCATCTAACTTAACGTAGATATTAAAAAATATATTTTTTTAAAAAAAAATTTGAACACCGATGTGGCACCATGTCGGCGTTGGCATTGTTCTTATATTGCCAGCATTGGCAACAGAGCAATAGCCTATCGAGTTGATTCTAACACTTTCATCATAATTGCATAATCAGGCACTAATTACATGACACCTTAAATAATCTTTGTGTGGCCTTCATAAGAGCACGCATCACTTTAAATTTATAGGTAGCACCCCAAGTTGAGAAACAAAATTTATTTTAACGCTATAAATTTGGATGTAAGCGGGTTGTGTAAGAATTTACTAGCAATCTGTAATGTTAGAAGCCAACTAATCGTACTAGTGCTCGAATAAACTATTTCGCTAAAAGTTAGTGTCTGTACTCATTCAAAAAAAAAAAAAAGTTTGTTTGTTATTATGTTGTTTTTAAACTGTTTTAAACTTTTAATTTTTTCAGCTATTGAAAAATTATTAACCTATATATTTTTTAAAATATATTTTCGAAAATAATGAAACAGATCGATGATGAGAACTCAAGTGACTTTTTGTGGTATTGGTTGGTTTTGCTAAAAGCATGTAAAAGTTATCCAAAAACGAACAACACAACATCGTATCGTCTTTTCAGCCATTACAAATCAATTGAAATCGAAGCTGACAATTGATGCGCTACTTTCTTATTTGAATGGAGTGAGAATCATGAAATATATATATAATAATAAATAATAATTTAAAATATATGGTTTAAATTAAATTTATTATGACTGAATACTAAAAGTAACTTTTAGTGCAAAATAATAATAATAATAATAATAATAATAATAATACAAAGGACAAGAATAATTCTAGAATCAGGTATAGTGTTAGGTAAAGTTTTAGGTAAAGTGAAAAAGTGGACCAAATTATCCCCGCCCCCATGAATGCATGGTGGGGGAGGGGGGTAATTTGGTCCTCTTTTTTACTTTACCTAAAACTTTACCTAATCCTATACCTGCCCCTATAAAAGTCCAAAGGACAAACTTGTTTGTGGAACAATAGATTATTTAGCTATCGGGAGTGCAATTTTCCCATCTTTTAAAGCCAAAAGCCTAAAAAAGGTAAATGTGTTGGCCCGCTTGACTTTTAGCTTTGAAAAAGGACACTCATTTTGGTTTTGGACTTTTATAGGGGCAGGTATAGGATTAGGTAAAGTTTTAGGTAAAGTAAAAAAGAGGACCAAATTACCCCCCTCCCCCACCATGCATTCATGGGGGCGGGGATAATTTGGTCCACTTTTTCACTTTACCTAAAACTTTACCTAACACTATACCTGATTCTAGAATTATTCTTTTTTGCTGGGAAAAGTGAATCCTACCTTATCATTCTCTCTACTTGATCCATTATGTAATAGGCACCGCCTCTTAATTAAATTCCTATTGTATATTCGTATTGATTATCACTTAATTAATTTCTCAAGGTCCAAATCCACCATACATGTTCAAATAGGAGTTTAGAATTCTTGTCTCAATTTTGGCCATTTTTACTGTTCGATCCAATAAAAACATTCGAAATCATTATATTAATAGTACAATTGATTGTGTATGTGGACAATTTTAACGGAATAAGACCATCAAGAAGACAAAAATTAAAACATGTTTGAATTCACACAAATACGACCTGTTAAAAATCATTAATAGACACAATTGTGATACGGAAATTTTAGACCCACGTGCCGGGCCTTGGTCCCGGGTTCGATTCCTACCGCGCCCCTGTGCTCCCCCCCTTTCCCCGCTTTCCCCTTGTAACCAAAAAAAAAAAACAGTTAAACGTTAATTTTCTCAGAAAAAACACTTTTAGTGTTTTTAAATTGATTATAAAACATTCATAAACATATTTATAAAGGATTTCTAGAAAATCAAATTACTTTTTGTTTTCATAGTTCGGAGGATAAAAAGCTTCTATTATTTCTTTTACCACTTTTTTTTTCTTTTTTCTTTTTGAATACTTACAAAAATCTACCCGAAAACATCCCATTGGAAGACAGAAAAAATCTATGGTCCTTCCTGCTGTGGATGACTGTACCCTGTAGACAAGATACCAAATTTGGCCAGTTTCTAAATCACAGATCAAGCGTTTTCATTGTGCTTGGATTAGGTCATATCAGTCGGGCTTGTACAATTGTACCTTTGACTTTCTCACCGCCAGTGACTGATTTTCAACGCATTCATTCATTTTCCACTATGAAATCCCATCACCGGGCCACTTAACTTACATGTTTAATCTATGTTGGTCACAAAATTTAATTTGTTTCAATTCTATCGTCTTACTTTTGCTGAATTCATGATTTCTCTCTCGTAAGAACGTGTTATATTTGAAGATTTATAAATTCTCAATAGAGATAAAGCAATAGGTTCCTGGTCTGGAGAAGATGAGCCAGAGCCAATTTTGCAAAACATGAAAGTAAAAGGGTTAATATGAAACAAACTATAACTTATATGACCTCCGGTGAAATTTCTGCAAACATAGTGTTGGTACTGTTCCCAACAAAGTTACTGAAATAATAAAGCTAAGCTGACTAAATTTCAACTTAAAAGTTAAAAGTAGATCATTAATTATAATTAATTAGTACTCCAGTGTTATGCAGATAATAATTATGGGAGAATGGGGACCACTCTAATCAATTTCACAAGGTACATGGACTACGCTCAATTCTCACTGGCCGCGCTTGTATGTAGCTGTCTGATTATTAAAAATGGAGGATCATATTATAGGAATAAAGAGTAAGATAATAAATTAAAATGATTGTAATATTTTTTTATAAAATATTATACAATTATTAAGAAAAAATAAGATTTTTATCTCTAATATATCACTATTATTATAAATATTATTAATGTTTAGTTTTATCCAAACACTTATTATCTTTTTGCAATTAAAATATATTATTCATTACTTTGAAGTAATATTGCTTGCAGTAAGTCCAGTAACATTCGGGGAAATCACCAATTCCCATTAAGATGCCCTAATATATAATTGATCAGATATTCTATTGTCCACATACGAGCACCCATGTATGGGTAGAGTGCAACATGTGTCCCTCCTAATCTTGGGGAGGCAGGTGGTGTACATTCATCTGTGTGGATGCCCACATATATATAACGTAACAAAACTATATATAGTTAATAAAATAGTGATACATATACAAAATTTTAACTTCAAGTTTGGAAGGAATGAAACATTAGGTCATAGTAATTTTGCTTCTTCTCTTTAGCTTGATTCATTTCCACTAAGCTCTCTATTTAAATAGCATATTCCATGAAATTGAGAATAGTTTTTAATTTAAAGAATAAAAAACTTTAAATAGTCCAATGAATTCTCTATTTTCAACTCTTCATTTAATTTTTTTTTGAAAAAATTTATTATTTTGTTGTAATTTTAATTATTATAATAATATTTTTAAATATTAATGAACAATATAATTAATTGTAGGCTGTGTTTTTCAAGCGCCTCATTTTGTACATTTATCCTTCCTCAAAGATCTTATCAATCTCAATCCAAGTTTATCAATATTGGTACATTTTAGTTATAATTGCATGAAAGAAGGTCACAAGCAATCTCTTTTTAACAAAGTTGAGAGAAATACAGAGATCATCAATGCGCATCGTCTTCAAACAATCAATATTCAATACTTATTTGTACTTTAAGGGGTTGTTTGATTGGGGATAAAAGTTATTCGCACGGTATTCCGTATAAAATATGTGATTAATATTGTATTGAAAAGTATGTATGTGGGATAAAAATTATCCTGAATAGAACAAGGTCTAAGTCTTATATCATGTGATTATTTCTTTTTTATAATGCAATCGTAATGTGTGTAATTCGACATTGATTTTATTAGTCCTTAGTTCTTGCTTGTTTTACTTGATTATTTATTTATTTTTCATTTTTTTCCTTAATTTTCTAGGGGTGGGGTTGGGGTTTGATTTTCGTTACCACACAAACAAGCTCTTAACAAACAGAAGCAGTCTCGATTGCAGAGCCAGTTAACTACGTTTGTAGACCTAATTAAGGAATTATAATTAAGTCCATACTCATCAAGCCCATAGCCCAAATGGCCTTAGCCTAAAGACCTAATGCCCAAGCACAATTCAGCCAATAGCCCAACTTATCCTAAACTAATAATCCAGCTTCATATTAACCCAGCTTACGTAATTATTCCCTAGTTAATTACGCAAAACCCCCGACCTTTGACTTTTGTTACAATTACAACCCTATTCTTTTTTTCGGCCTACTGGGACCCCAACCTTTCATTAATTAACGGAGGACCCCCATGATAACAGAATCCGTCCACTGTGCCGTTAACTTGGCTAATTTGTTCCTTTTGTGCGAAAGGTTGGGGGTTTTGCGTAAATAATCCAAAATAAAACTAAAAAGTTGGGGGGTTTTGCGTCAATGACCCTAGATATTTTTAGCTTTTAACAATTTGCAATTTAGTCTTCTATCTTTTTAGACTTTACGATTTTAACTCTAATTTTTGCAAGTTAGTCCTAAATCTTTCTTAAATTTCACAATTTTAAATTTCATCGAATTAATTTGATACCAATTTTATTTGGTTCATAATTAATTTTATCCAATCTATTGACACTCATTAAATAATTTTTGCCAAAAAGTTGTAACATAGTAGCATTTATTCGTGTTAATATTATAACTTTTTTGAAATTACATTCGGCATTAAAGAAACGCATAATTTGATTTTAACCAACGATCCATAATAAATGCAATTGTTGTATTTCCATAATATTTTTGTAGGAGTATATCACTAAAAAAATATATACCAAATTTTAAAAAAATAATAACATAAAAATATATCTAACTAAAGATCAATACACAAACCCCTCTCCCACCCTACCATCCCACACCTCTAAACAAAATCAGGGGCCCATCGAAGGACTTGTTATTTTTTTTATTGTTTTTAATTTTGACTTCGAATTTTTCTCATAGAAATAGTGAATAGAGTAGTAGTGACATACTTAATTGTTTCTTGCAAAAAAAAAAAAAAAGACATACTTTTGATTGGGGATAAAATTGATAGCGCCGTATTCCGTATAAAATGTGTGATTAATATTGTATTGAAAAGTGTGTATGTGGTTGAAAAGAGAAGAGATAAAATGTGAAATAAAAATTATCCCCAATCAAAAAATGCCTTAATTGCGGGTGTAACTTAAGAATTCAAATCTTATTTTTGCAAATATCCAAATATTTTTATGTATATTAACTTTTCAAATTAATTTAGAAAATATAAATACATTCGTGGTTAATCGGGCAGTACATGCCGACCCAGACCCACCATAAAATATTAGTGGTCCCCAAGTCAGCCCCGAACCCGCCCCTATTACCCATTTAGTCGGTCCGGGTACCCACGGCTTCGAGTTTGGTGGGTAAAATTCTCATCCCTAGAGGGGTATCAATATTTTTTATTTTATTATTTTTTAAAAATTCGGTATATATTTTTTAGTGATATACTCCTACAAAAATATTATGGAGATACAACAATTGCATTATTATGAATCGTTGGTTAAAATCAAAATATGCGCTTCTTTATTGCCGAATGTAATTTCAAAAAATTATAATATTAACACGAATAAATGCTACTATGTTACAAATTTTTTATAAAAATTATTTAATGAGTGTCAAATAGATTGGATAAAATTAATTACGAAGCAAATAAAATTGGTATCAAATTAATTCAATGAAATTTAAAAAAGATTTAGGACTAAATTGCAAAAAATTAGAGTTAAAATTGCAAAGTCCAAAAAGATAGACGACTAAATTACAAATTGTTAAAAGTTAAAAACATTTAGGGTTATTTACGTAAAAATCCCTAACCTTTCGGTTTTATTTTGGATTATTTACACAAAATCCCCCCAGCCTTTCGCACAGGCCAAGTTAACGGCATAGTGAACGGATTCTGTTATTAGGGGGGTCCTTCGTTAATTAATGAAAGGTTGGGGTCCTAGCAGACCGAAAAAAAGAATAGGGTTGTAATTGTAACAAAAGTCAAAGGTTGGGGGGTTTTGCGTAATTAACCATTATTCCCTTTCCGCCATTGTGTCTCTGAGCGCCAATTAATTCATCTATAAATACTTTTAAAATCGAAATAGGCAAGTGCATCTGGAATCGGATTTCTAGTCAGTGCATTTTGGCATCTCAACTATTGTTTGTTGATTACTCGAATTTCTAGTCGGTGCATTTTGGCAAGTGGCAACTCAAACTCATCATATTTTTTTATTTATTGTATTCGAAAATTCTGTGGATTTTGGCTCAAAATTCTTATGTTTTTGAATTTTTTGTGTTCGACTAAGTTTGGAATAGCTATCTGGAATACATGTCAATGAAAAATGGGATTTGTAGGACTGCTCACGCATTGTTTATTGAGTTTATTGAGTAATCGATTCGTTGTTTATGTAATCGGTATTGTAAAAAAATGGATTTATATGATTGCTCAGGTATTTTTCGATTTGTAATCGATCTGATTTCGTGATAACTGTATGTAAATTAAATTATGTAGTGCATATACCAACTGCGACATGGAGCTACTGAAAGATTTTTTTGCGGAGATGATGTACAATGCCATGGTCGGCGAGTACAAGTTCGGAGAAAAGGACCCAGGTATATTTTATATTTGTTTTGTATTTATTTTTTATTATCATCTCCTACATGTTTAAAGGCACTTCTATACTATGCAACTTTGGAATATTCTTACCAAAGGCAACAATTGCATTTTGTAAGAAAGCAGGAGAATCATCCCCCTCCCGGAACAATTTTTGCTTTCTAATATCGAAGTTATAGTTCCCTCCCCCCAAAAAAGAAGAAAAAAAAAGCGAAAGGAATTTACTCAAATTCAGGTTGAGGTCCAGATCTCACATCCCCCCACAGGTTTCAATTGAATGTGTACACACGCACACACGCGCACCCACACACACACATCCATATTCCAAATAGAGTTCACATTTATCCAACTTCAATATGATGTAGTAAGCATCAACATTAAAGCATAATTTCTCTCAATTAAACAAAAGATAGCTCTCCTTGGCAAATTGGGATGGAAACTTATTACTCAACCAACTTCACTTGTGGCTCAAATCTTCAAAGCTCGGTACTATCCTTCTTCCAGCTTTCTTGAGGCAAACATGGGTCATTATCCAAGCTATTTGTGGAGGAGTATTATGGCATCTCAATCTATTTTGCAATCTGGAAGTCGTGTTCATATTGGAAATGGTGTTTCAACTAGAATTTGGGACGATCCTTGGCTTCCAAGTCTCGAGCAAGCTTATGTAACTTCTACTAGAATTCCAGAAGCTAAAAATCTTATCGTTCACAGATTGTTTCGCCCAGATGAATTGCAATGGGAGTTAGACTTGATCCATGATCTTTACTGTGAAGAAGACCAAACGTAGATTCTAAAAATTCCTTTATCCTCACAAGGTAAGCCTGATCGGATTTATTGGATGTTGGAAAATAAAGGAGAATACAAGGTACGCAGCGGGTATAGAAGATTGACGACAGATTTTGTTGCTAATAATTCGAGCAGCCTGAATGTATCATGGAGCAGAATCTGGGCACTGAAAATCCCTGCGAAGGTGCAAAATTTTCTTTGGCGTGCTTTATCCAATGTACTTTCTACAACGGATAATCTCCGCGTTAAGCAGGTTGATATTTCTCCTCATTGTTTGGTATGCGTAGATGAGCATGAATCTATATTTCATAGCCTTGTTAAATGTGTGTTTGCTCAACGAGTTTGGGAAGCAATGGGTATAGATTTTTCTTGCTCTTCATCTCTTGACTTTAAAGGGTGGCTTGGTGATGTTATGGAAATATATAAACAAGATCACTGCATTATTGGTATGACTTGCTGGGTGATTCTGATGAATAGGAATAAAGTCGTTTGGAATTTTTGCTCCTATAATGTGTTGAAGGTTATTGCGATGGCTAGATCGCTATTACACCAATGGAAGGAAGCTAATTCTTCTCCGAACATTATTCATCCAGCTCCACCATTGAGTGACAAGTCTAAGTGAATCCCCCCTACTTCGGGTGTCTTGAAACTTAACATCGATGCAGCTTTATTTCACGACCAAATGAAGATAGGAATTGGACTAGTTGTTCGTGACAACACCGGCAATTTCATTGCAGCTCGGATCGCACCAATATTTGGGAATTATAATTCATCAATTGCGGAGATTTTAGGAGTCCGAGAGGCCCTCTCTTGGATCAAACAACTTGCTCCATATGACTACATCATCGAGATGGACGCACAATTGGTTTTCAATGCTCTTCAAAACAACAATATCGACAATTCCTATGCCGGATTGTTAATTGAAGAGTGTCGTCTTCAAACTCACGAGATGCCAAATGTCAAATTTAATTGGGTTCGAAGATCAGCTAATCAAGTTGCTCACAAACTAGCTAAGACGGCTAGAATTTTTCATAATTCTGTTGAATGGTCTACGTATCCGCCTCTTTTTATTTCGGATGTACTTTCTTCTGATTTGATTATTGAATAAATTTACTCTTTTCAAAAAAAAAAAAAGCAAAAGATAGCTAAACATCTCAGAATTGAAGCAAAATCCCAAATATAACATGTATTATATTATCAACAAAGGGACAACTATATTACCTCTTTAATTCTCCTTTTTTTTTTTGTCAGAATGCTAAAATTAATCTAGCTCTAATTAGAGAGAAAAGTAAGCACTCACCATTATTGCCAAAGGTGAAGCTTGTTTTTGGGGGGACAAAGTAGCCACCCTGTGGCTTTATTTTCATTATTGAATAATTGGGGCAAAAAACTACAAGAAGTCACATAAGTATAGCCAACATGACAAGGACACCATAAAAAAGAAGGAAAAAGACTAAAAATCCAAGAACTAAACAGAAAAACCAGACAAGGAAAAGCCGGCAGCATCATAACACGACCGGATTTGAATGAACAATGTGATAAGATTAGCACTACTTCTATAAGACTAAACAATGTAATAAGATTTCAGAATGAACAAAGAACAAACAAGAAAAAAGGTTCTGAGAATGCAGAACATACCTCACTGGTTGTTTTACCTGATTTGAATGATCTTGTATTAAGAGTCTTTATGTTTATTTCCAGGTCTCTGAGTCCATCTACGTATAGATCGCGTGCCAAAGGAGGACAGGATGGTGGTTCCTAAAGTCAAGGACAAGCCAAAAGGAAGGCAATGGTGGAACATTTTTGGGCCAAAAGTGGATGCTAGAGCTAGAGAGGTTGATGAGCTGCTGAAAAAGATAGAGTAGATAGAGGCTGAAATCAAGGATCTTAAGCAAGACAAAAGGCTTCTGATAAGCTTGAATGGTTTAGGTAAAGTATTCTAGTGTTCATTTCGAGATTGGTTGTGGGGTGGGGGTGGGTATCACTATATGTTGGAATGCAATGACTTGTAGTTACATTGTCAGTGCAAAGCCACACAAAATGTGTACTTTCAGAGAAATATTCATTTTCTCTTTTAAATGTTGACTATGTAATGCCTTTCAAGACATACCTATTCTCGTGTGAGTGCGTATAAAGATTCTCTCCCCCCCTTCTTCCCCCTTTTTTTGTGGGTTATGCACCATTTTATTACTGTCAGAATCTGGATTTGTCTGTGGGGAATATGGGTTACTCCTCTCCTGCCTTTGTAGCATTTAGTGCATCAAAGAAGAGAAATTTAGGAACCTGGAAATCAAAAAGCATGGTAATTAAAAGTAAAAGGTCAATCCGCCAAAAAAATGGATCTAAACACACAAGCAGATGTCTAGAAAATGCGGAAAGAAGCCTAGATTTCAAAATTAACTATTATATATAAAGTGAACAACAATGAAAGAATACAAACCTTCAAAATACTTAGTTGTGGCTGCAGGAACTGCACTCTAAAATTTTGGTAGTCTTAAATAACTAAATGCTAAATTTCACTAAATGAAAGGATATACACATGTTAGAACTTCATGACAGCAAAACTGCTAATAATCATGAGAAGGCACGTTGACACAAATCAGAAGAGAAAGAACATCGGTCCTTAGATTTTTATGATCTTTCACTGAGGTAATCAATCCACTTTCCGCCCGACAGAAGAAAAGCTAAGAACTATTAAATTAGAAGACTACATAAAGCTATAACTTCAAACTCCCTACGCGATAACATACTCTTTATGTGAGATTCTGGGAGAGAAAAAGAAAGCAGTTATAGCTAATAATAATCAAACAAAACAGCAGGCAAGAGGCAGCAAACAATTATTCTATCTATGTAAGTTAGTAATCACTTGAACAAGATCAAATGCAGGGGCGGTTGTTCCAGGTCTTTTGGTGTACTGATTGGATTGAATAATTCAAAGATTGCATACATGAATTGATGCATAGTTCCTACACTCCAATTGCCTAGCACACTGCAAGAAAGTAAGCACAATATGATAAAGTTGCAATTTTTATTTTTATTTTTTTTAAATAAGAAACCATAATTATATTCACAAAAACTAGTGCAAAAGTACAAAAGCAATGGATGAGGCATCCACAGAAGGCCATAAAAAACGAGTCACCAAAGATGCCAAAAATACAAGATAACAAGAACCAAAATACTAGCATCTACATAAAGTTGCAATCTTTCATCTTAAACCGAAGAACACTGACAAAAGCAAAATTGTAAAGCATTGAAAATAAATGTTATCGAATATAAATAAATAGAAAAATTGTCAAGAATCATAATACATAGAAAAATAATTATGCACTAGTTGTTGTTGAAATAGGTTGCTAAAATTGAATTTCCAACATTGTACCTCCGCGATCTTCCCTTTCGGTGGGGTCAGCGAATACCTTAGTGAAGACGAAAGCGAGAAGGAAAGAGGTGAGAGCTGACTTTCCGATTTCATATGTATGGTAGACCCGGCCATCGGCCCGATTTAGGCTCGGAACTGGCCATTATGAACCGGCCCGAAACCGGGTTCGACCCGGTTTCGTGTCGGTTCACATTTAAAAAAACCGGAATCGGCCGGTTCACGGTTGAACCGGCCGGTTCCGATTCAACCGTGAACCGGCTGGGCTGGTTCACTGTGCAAACGGTCACAAAATGTGACCGTTTGCACCGGTCACAATTGTAATGGTCACAATTGTGACCGTTAGAAGGTGGTTGAGCCGCCTCGCCAAAAAATTTTTTATTTTTTCTCTTATTCTCTATAAATACCATTCATTTCAACTTATTTTCTCCACAATTACATTCTCTCAACTCTCATCTCAAATTCTCAATATCTCATCGACTCATTCTACTTTACTCAATCTCTCTTTTATTGTACAATTTCTAATTTTTTCCGTACAATCTATAATCTCAATTCTCAATTCTTTTTATTATATTTTCTATTTTACATTTTCATTCTACACTATTAAAATGTCGAACTTTAGCGAAGATGCATCAAACTAATTCGTTGGTCATGGTGGTGAACCAACGCAAGAAAGTGGACGAAACATCGGGAATGTAGGAAATCAACAAGATCCGGCTCTCGAAACGATAGATGAAGGAAGAGAGAAGAGCACGAGAGTTTCTAGTTCCGACATTTTCACCGTCCATTTCAAAAAGAACGGCGTAGGTAAAAAGAAGTTTGAACCATGTTGTAATTATTGCGGTCATAGGTATAGCTACAAAACCGGATGAGGATATGGCACCCTCAAAAGACATTTGGAAGTTCATCATGCTAATGTCCTTGATGGAATTGCGCCGACACAAACTCAAATCACCGGGTACGGAAATACCTCAGGTACTTCTCAATTATTTAAATATACTGATGAAAAAAATAAAATTGAATTAGCGAAAATGATTTGTATGGAACACTTAGCTTTTAGTTTTGATGAAAGAATTGGTTTTAATAATTATTGCACCAGAGCTTTAAATCCACAAGCGAAATGTGTGCGTAGAAATACTCTGAAACGCAAAATTTTAAAATTCTATACAGAGCGGAAAAACGAATTGCCACAAAATTTTTCAAATTTAAATAGTTTAGTTTCTATTTGTAGTGATATTTGGAGTGATAATTGGAAACAATATGGTTACATGGGTATAACTGTTCATTGGATTGATAACGAATGGCTTTTACAGAAAAGAATTATTAGCTTTAGAATTTTCGATGAATCTCATAATGCCGAAAATATTTTTAGAATGATTCAAAATTGTTTGGAAGAATATGGCTTAGTTAGAAAAATTTCTTCTATTTCTTTTGATAATGCATCGGCAAATACCGCTTCCATTAGTGACTTACGAAGTATTTGCCAACCTAATATCGGCAGAAAATTTTTTCATATTCGATGTGCTTGTCATATTTTAAACTTGTGTGTACAAGATGGTTTGAAATGTTTAAATGTTGGACTTACTCCAATTAAAACGGTAATTCGTTATTTATGGGGCGCATCCTAATTTAATGAGAAATTGGGCTAAATTTTGTAAAGAAAATGGTAGAAGACTAAAAAGATTTCCGAAAGATATTCCAACTCGTTGGAATTCAACTTTTAAATTACTAAACGGCTCATTTTCATACAAAGATTTATTGTGCAACTTCATTTCACAAAACGTCCCCCATCTTACTTTATATCCACAAAATTGAAGGTTTGCACTAATCTTTTAAAATTTTTAAAAGTTTTTTATGATGCAACAAATGTTTTAAGTGGTGTTTATTATCCTACAGCACATTTACGTTTAGTTGAATGTATTAATGTAGCCGGTGCCTTTCAAGAATATGAAGATGATATGGTTTTATCGCAATCGATCATATTGATGAAAAGTAAATGGTTAAATTATTTTACAGAAATTCCTCTACTTAATCTTGTTGCTTGCGTTTTTTATCCTCGAACTAAATTAGATGTCTAACTGATTATTTAACTTATTATTACGAAATATTAGGTCTTGAAGATTTTGATGTTCAAATGCAAATTTTTGAAGTTAGAAGAATAATTACAGAATTATTTACAGAATATGTAACTCGTTATGGATCATCTTCTTCGCATTCTACTACTTCTAATCAAGTTCGGGAAGAAGAACCATCTAAACTTGGTCACGGTGATCGATTATTGAGAATTTGACAAAGAAAACCAAGGGATTCATCCGGATCCGGTTCAATTCCCGAAATTGACATTTATCTAACAACTGTTTTTGAGTTTGGTGATAGTAAAGTAGGTAACGATTTCCCGGTCCTACAATGGTGGAAACGTCACCAAAACACTTATCCTATTCTATCACGAATTGCAAGAGATGTATTTGCATCCCCGGTATCAACCGTTTCTGTCGAACAAGCCTTCAGTACGGGAGGACTTATCTTGGATCCGAAACGATCTACCTTGGCTCCCGAGTCATTAGAGGCACAAACATGTGTTGATGATTAGTGCAAAGCCGACGAAAGAGATCAGGAACGGAAGAATGAAACCGATGAGGACGCTTATGACTTAACTACGGAAGAAAGTGGAATTGTAACATCTGGCGCAGGAAGTGATTAAATTGAAAAGGTAAGAGAACTACGTCGGCTTTGATTCCTCGTAAAAGGATACGTAGGTAGCTTAATTTTTGGTAAGAAATTAAGTTCAAGCCTTAATTTTTTTAAAATCTTTTTTTTTTTTGGGTTTCGAATTGAGGTTTGAAAAGTTTGATTAGAAAGGTTTTGTTTTAATTTTTTTTTAACCAGCGGTTCACTTTGAACCGTCGGTTCACTTTTTTATTTTTTATTTTTTTAATATTTGAACATTGAACCGGCGGTTCACGAACCGTTAACCGTCGGTTCACGAACCGGAACCGAACTGTCGGACCGGTGGTTCCGTGCCGGTTCACACTTTTGTGAACCGTTGAATCGGCGGTTCATGAACCGTGGGCGGGGCTGATGTATGGCAGCGACGACAGTGGTCCTCTCTCAATGGGCTAGGCCATTAACCAACCAGCCCATTTCACCTTCGTCACCTCCTCGAACCCGTAAAACTCACTCGTAGAGCTGAGCGTGGGTGGCGTGTCTAGGGTCAATCCCAATTGAATCCAATTAAATTGGCTTGTCGAACCACTTCATGGTTGGGTTGTGGGATTGGACTTCAACCCAATAATAAATTAGTATAATTTTATAATATTTAAATTGATGTAAAATCGGTGCACATATTGGCAAGTTTATAAAATCGTATATTTTGAGTTCTTATTTAAATTTTTTTCTCATATTGTCAATTTTTTTTTCCGAATTTTTTCTTCTTCTTTATAGATAAATTAGGGCTTATTTTCCACTAACATCCATTAACTTTATCACTCTTATCATTTTCAACCACTCATTATTTTCGATCACTCATACAATTATTATATATTTTTTAATATATTTTTTTCTAATTTTTAATCATATATTAAATACATCGTTAGAATAAATCAATATAAATCAACAACATCCTCTATAAAACAAAACCTTAGTTGTGTAAATGAAGGGCCAAAATACCATATTGGTACTAAAAAAAACACACTTTCGACGATTTGGTATTTAAAAAAATGCCGGCGATATATTGGTGTTAAAAACTCGACTTTTGCGCACATTGGCCTTTTTTTTCTCACCGGCGGCAGAATCTGTAATAAAATAATAATAATTTTGATTTTTTGATTTTTTAATTATTTTTTCGGGGAAATCTTTATTAAAATAATAATATTTTCAATTTTGAGTATTTCTTATTCATTTTATGATGCTTAGATCTTATTCTTTTGGGTAGAAATTTTATCCGTACGATATTTCTTATAAAATGTGTGGTTAATATTGTATTGAAAAATGTGTATGATTGAAAATGTGTATATAATTATTCGAAATTACGTGCAAATAAAAATTATCACAAAAAAATTTTTTGGACGGAATCCATCCAATTTTACGGCTAATCAAATCAAATTTTGTTATTTTATTGTACCTAAATAAATTTTTATTATGAATAGATCAGTGTAAAATTATACCGAACACAAAATATTACTAAAATTAAATTTTTTTTTTTTAAAAAAAAGCAAACCAAACCCACCCCCACCCCACCCCCCACCCCAAATCGTGGTGGTGAAACCACCACCAGATCTGTGGTGGTGAAACCACCACCACCACTCGAAGCCACCAAGAATCGGTGGTTTCAAACCACCGCTTTGGTGGTTTGAACCACCGGCCAGTGGCGTCAGCTCCTGGCCGTGGTGGTGGTGGTGGTACCACCACAGATCTGGTGGTGGTTTCACCACCACGATTTTGGGGGGGTGGGTGGGGTGGGGGTGGGTTTGGTGTGATTTTTTTTAAAATTTTAATTTTACTGATATTTTGTGTGCTCGGTATAATTTTACACTGATCTATTCGTAATAAAAATTTATTTAGATGGATTTAACTAATCGTAAAATTGGATAGATTTCGTCTAATTTTTTTGGATAATTTTTATTTGCTCGCAATTTCGTATAATTATATATACATTTTCAACCACGCACATCTTTCAATACAATATTAATCACACATTTTATAAGAAATATCATACGGATAAAATTTCTACCCAAAAGAATAAGATCTAAAGATCATAAAATGAATAAGAATACTCAAAATTGAAAATATTATTATTTTATTAAAGATTCCCCTGAAAAAATAATTAAAAAATCAAAAATTTAAAAATATTATTATTTTATTACAAATTCCGCCGCCGGTGAGAAAAAAAGGCCAATGTGCGCAAAAGTCGAGTTTTTAATACCAATATATCACCGGCGCTTTTTTAAATACCAAATCGTCAAAATTGTATTTTTTTTTTTAATACCAATATGGTATTTTGGCCGTAAATGAAGGTAATGATGATACTTTTCATTTCTAAACAAAATGGGTAAAGGTGACCAGTGGTAGAAGCACCATGGGCTTGGCGGGAAGCCCCCACTAGGATTTTTATTTTTAATTTTTAATTTTTTACCCCTTTGTAAAATAACCAAAATTTTGACTTTTGACCAAAGAAATAGACAAATACACAAACAGTGGATACACTAACACATATCATAGCCCTAAGGCCATTTCCAATCCAAATGTCCCATTCAAATATATATATAAATTAGGAGAGTTGTAGATACGGAAAAAAAAATTGAATGGATCCCACATTTTTCCATTCTTTTAATTTCTTTAATCACTTTTATATTATTTATCCTACTTTTTTCTCACTTTTTCTATCTCGTTTCTTGAGTCATATCCAAAACCAAACATCAGTCTACATATTTTTCACTATTATTTTACTATTATTATTTTTGAATTTGTTTCTATCTCTCTCCTATTTTATTACTTTTCTCTCTTTTTCCTGTAAACTCAACTACATTTTACTTTAACTAAAATAATCATTATGTCTCTATCTCTCTCCTAAATTTCACATTTTGGACATGAACATTGCATTGGAGATGCCCTAAGCCCTCAAATAGATGAACTACTTTGATCGATTCATTTGCTCGTCAACTAAAGCTTTGTTTTAACATTTTTTTTAATCTAAAATTAAGAATATGATTGAAAGAGATTTTTGAAAAAATAATTTTGAAATTTGTGATTGAAATATAGAGTCCAAGTGTTAAAAAATATGGAGTAGTAAAACATAGATGTTATGGTGCACCATGATCGATATAATTAGCATATGATATGTCATCAGAGTTGATATACTACATCAATTCTGGGTGCACCATAGTATACACCCTTGGTGGACACTATAAAATTTTTAAATAGTAAAATCACTTAAATAAGTTGTTAATTATTATTATTATTATTATTATTTGTTAATTATCAAACAAACTAGATATCAAAATTTTCTTGAAGGCCTTTCAGTAATGGTTCATACGCAAGGGATATTAGAAGTCCAATCACGGATGATTCCATAAAACAATTTTTTGTTAATAAAGAGTGTAACTCTTGATCAAGTTCCAATATCAATTTTGAAATTGTAATCAATTAATGCGAGAAGCTAGGAGCGACCCTTGTACTCGCAAGATTTAGATTGCAAAAGCTATTCAAATATCAGTCTTTTCATGACGATTCTTTTGAACTTTTGTTATGAGCGGAAGCAGACGATGATGACGGCGGGAAACAACATACCAATGACATAGACCTCCTATTGCACAACAACGTTGTCGAGAGGGAAGAAACTTTGGGTTTTCTAACTTAATTTGTCAAGTTCGGCCATACCCCCAAGCCCCCCCTAATCCGCCGAAGTTTGCAAAACTTCGACCTGGCTGCAGGAGAAGGGAGCTGTTAAGAGCAATCCCAAAAAAATCGAGTGCGGGGATGTTTGCTGAGATTTTTTCCTTTAAATTTTAGATTCAATCAAGTAAACTTTATAATCAACAATTTTATAAAACATGACAAAAACATGTATAGCATGTTTATAGGCCGATCTAAACGTTAACAATAACATTGAAAAATATCTTTGAACACGAGTTGAGATACTCAATTACGATATAATAAGACAACACTTCGAATACTAATGCTTTATGTATTATGTACTATTTATGGAACATGCCCCTAATTCTTACCATCGTCTACCCCTTTGTCAATAACTTTGCCGGTTTAGTTTACTCGGTGGCTTCCAGCATTTGCCCAATCATTCTCATGTAAATGGCCCTTTATTGTTGATGATTTGGTCGAGAAAAAATGAAATGTAATTGATGGAATATGTTGGCATTACAATATTGTGATGAAATAAGAGGTAGATAAAGTAGATACTATTTTATTTTTATGTTTTAGACAAGTTTTAGATTTAGATTTTCATGAATAACTTTGAGATTGTTGCCATTGGCATGAATTTTTATTGTTAATATTTTCTATATTGTAGCCTTAGTTTATGATTACGTAATGTTATTAGATATTACATTTATGAAAAAATCTTGCAAAGAGTTTTATCACATTATGACCATAAAAGATGCTATTAAGAAATAATACCAAAAAAGAAATTTTGTTAAAATAAAAGCATGACAAATGCTTTTTAATGACTTCTGAATTACCACAGAATATGTAGATATCCTTGGAGGCCTTCTATTAGGAGTGGGCAAAAAAATCGGAACCGAGCGGGTAGAACCGAATCAACTGAAGAACCGAACCGAACTGGTTCTTTTAAAAAAATTAGGAACCGAATCTAACCTAACTGAAACCGAACGGTTCCTTTGTAATAACCGGAACCGAAACTGATTTAGAATAAGAAATATCAATGTTTCTTTCACTTGATTCATGACTTTTGTAATTTCTTTTGGTAAATTTACAATCTCTACAAAAAGATCATAGATAATTACACTACAATTATATCACAATCTCTACATTCTACAAGCAGTAGCAACAAGTTAGCTAGCTTATCAGCTTGCTTGTGTCGTTGCAATTGCAAAGAAGAAGTCAGCCGCCGCAATTGCTGCTACTTGTCGAATTGCGTGACAAGAAGTCTTGCCGCGCAATTGCAGCCTGCTACTTGCCGCAATTGCACTTTGCTTCTTGTCAGAATTGCAAGAAGTCACGCTTTCGCTACTAATAGTTTCGATTTTTTTTTTGTTAGGTTTGTTCTTGAATCAAAATTTTAACTTTTTTGTCAATGATTTATAAGTAATAAAAAATATATCACAAAATAATCGGAACCGGACGGGTATTTTGTTTGAAAGGAACCGAACGGTTCCATTTTACCAAGAACCGGAATTTATGGTTCGATTCTGGGTAATGTATTACCCGGAACCGAACCCGAAACGCCCACTCCTACCTTCTATTGATTTGACAAGACTGTTGTTCCAAAACTTTGATGCATCAATAATAATATACAAAAAGAATATATATATATATATTTTTTTGTTTATTTTGAAAATTTTGTTTCCCGCTCAAAGTAAATCTACCAAGCAAAGAATTACAAGGAAAAAAAAAAGGAAATATAAAGATTTTTACATATACTAAAAATCGCCTAGGCAAATCTATGTACAACATATAACAATATCTACAATCAAAATTATTAGATCTCCGACAATCTACCTATACAATTCAAAACATATTTTATCTTTGATTCTCACATGTTTTTGTATTTTCTATAATATGTATTTTGAGTTGTTGGTGGTGGTGGCAATTTGGCCTATAACTAGTGATATTAGAGTTTGTCAATCATTTTCACATGTTAACATTTTCCTTAAAATTCAATTTTAGATGATATAATTATATGTTACAATTTCAAATATTATAAATCACACCATATTGAAAGGCATGATTTACAAGAAAGATAGAAAACTAAATAATAGTGTTTATATAAATTTATTGAATTCAAATATTACAAATCACACCATATTGAAAGTCATGATTTACAATAAAGATAGAAAACTAAATAACAGTGTTTATATAAATTTATTGAAATTCGGCATAGTTGACTTAATTTTTTATCTTTTATTTTTTACAAATCCTATAATAAGATCATAACATTTTATTTTGAACTTTAGGATTAGATATAGAATCAGTACGATGAGGGAGAACTTCAGCAATTTTGAAAATTTTTCGGCAACACCGTGGCAGGCCGTGGCGGCCAATCAAAATTTGGCAATCATTTTGGCTTTAAAATATTGCCAAAATTTTGACCGTTGCTACTCGCACTAGATCAAGGAAAATTTTCAAAATTATCAAGCCTCTCCTCGACATCGATTTCTACATCTAGTCTCGGATTTCAAAATGGAGGTCAGATCGACCCACAAATGATACATCACTGATATATATAAACTATTTAAATTGAATGAGATAATAAAAAAAAGATAGAAATTAAGACAACAGATCTGAACTAGTCCAAATATGACATTTGAAAAAATCAATAATAGACTTTGCGATACAAAATTTTTAGAATATTTATTAGTGTAAAACGTTCAATTTTCTTCTAAAAAACACCTATTATTTTTAAAATTGATTACAAAATTTTCATAAACATATTGATTTCTCAAAAAATAAAATTATTTTTTTCTCTGATAGTTTGGATGATAAAAAAATACTATTTTTTTTTACCATATTTTCTTTGTTTCTTTTTTCCTTTTTCTCCCATTGCATATTTACAAAAATCTACCGGATCATATTCATTAATTTCAATTGGACTGGTAGTCTCAATATATTGACAATAAACATTCCGATCACCGCTCTCCTATCAACTAGTTGGTATCTTATGATGCCAACTAGTGTCTCGATCTTTGCCACGTGGCCAACCCCCCCCCCCCGATGGTGGGGATACGTGGCACCATCCGGATACTAATGCTACCAATTAGTTAGTAGGAGAACGGGAGTATAAACATCCCATTAGAACACTTCTTGTTGAGAGGAGAAAAGCCAAGGGAAAAAAAAGTTAGTGGGGAAGTCATGAGGAAAAACACATTTCCAATTAGTAGCGTAGGGGAAAAATCCAAATGAATGACATGCAGCAAAATTTAATTGACCTATCAAAATATTTGTGAACCAAAATGGGAAGGTGAAATTAATTAAAAGGGGGCCAAATTTAGCCCTTTATGTATCCATTTCTACCCCAAGATAAATTTTTCCCCCTCCAATTGGTACTACTGTTTGGCTTTCAAGGTTGAGGTCCCCCCACCAGTTCAAAAAGAAAAAGGAAAAAAAGGTTGAGTTTCCCCCGTCTATTAGAAGTGTTGGTGGGTGACTGTGCCCTCTAGAAAAGATACCAAATTTGTCAGTTTTGAAACCCAGTGTTTTCATCTTTGACTTTCTCACTCCCATCGCGTGACAGCGTTCCTATTCATCTTCCAGACGTCCACGATAAAATTCCGTTACAATTCCATTACATGCCACTCAACTTACATGTTTAATCTATGTTGGTCACCAAATTTAATTTGTTTCAATTCTAGTGCCCAACTTATGCTTTATTTGCTCAATGATTTCTCTCTCCTAAGAACGTGTTATATTTGGAAGATTTATAAATTCTCAATATAGATAATGCAATGGCTTCTTTGTTTGGAGTAGAAGAACCAGAGCCAATTTGCAAAATATGAAAGTAATAAAAGGGTTCATATGAAACAAACTACAACTTAGATCACCTCCAGTGAAATTTCCCCAAACATAGTGTTGGTGATGTCCCCAACAATTTCACTAACGCAATACCTTGCGAACATTTCTAGCAGAGAGGGGAAAAAAATCAACGGGCAAAAAGCAGGGGAAAAAATTAGGAGCAAAAAAAAGGAGAAAAAACCAAAGAGACGACACATGGCAAAGTTCAATTGACTAGTCAAAATATTTGCCGGACAAAAACGGAGGGGAAATGGATAAAAAGGGGGCCAAATTTGGCCCCTCATTTGCCAATTTCCCCCAAAAACCTTCACAAGGCACATGAACAATTCTCAGTAGTGATTTGTTTTTAATATTTAACTACTACAATTAAACATTGAAGTTAATTAAAATTTAAAAGTAACATTTTACCTTGGTTACTTAGTTTATATCTCATGCGAAATTGTTCTATGAGAGTGACACGGTGAGTAAGATACTCATTTTCATTGTCACTAGACAGGTTACAAATGATATGCAAAAAATTGTGTTTAGGTATAATGCAGTTACTAAGATCGTGACTGAAATTTGAACAAATTGTTACTCGAGTAATGCTAGTTCATCAATTTAGCGAGAATACACAAATCAAATGTAACAGACGATGGATCATACGACAAATGATATCCATACTGCCTCATGCCTCCACTATCTACCTCAGCTTCGAATTTAATCATTAAAAACTGAAGATGGGAATCAGTGGAAGATCGTCGTGCTTACCTTAGTGAAAGAAGGCCACTCACTCCAGTAGAGCCTATAATCCCAGTAGAGCTTAGAGTTTCAGTAGATGGTGAGAGTGAATAATCTTTTGCCTTCTGTCTTCTAACGAAGCCAATGCAAATCCATCAACAAGAAGTTTCTGTAGAAGTGAAATGAGGTGTTTCTTTCAAAGTGATCTGGCAACATTCTTGAACTCGTTCAAGCAAGAATGAAGTATCTTTTGACGCTTCTGAAGTGAGAGTCGTTCATTCTCAAGTGCATCGATTGCTCCAGGAGCAACAAACATCTCCATGAATTTTTCATCACTCACAGCAAACAAATCCAATCCAAGTGTCACCATTAGACGCTCGCGGCTGCAAAAGTTAGCAAAGTTAGCCCGTGTTCATTTTAACACTTTGCTACCTAGAAATTGACTTCTGCCACTCAATCAGACTTCAATATTAACCACACATTACAAATCACTACTCATTACTATCTATCCGTATTGCACTCCAGTTACTATTCATCCTAAAATGTTTTTTAGCAAAATAAAAATTTAATATTTGTAATCCATAGACAAGGGTGATCCATGGCAAAGAAGAACATCAACCTACCAAGGAGTTAAAAAGCCGGAATTTAGAGTTGATGTCACGCTCCGCTCAACAAGAATCTCACGAATTCTTGTGAAATGCTGAGCAGCCAATGAGCATATATCGGAGTATGTCGATCCTGATCTGGAAGTAGCATCCCCAGTCCCAAACAGAAGGCCACCACCATGTTGGCCTTTCAAATGATCCAAATTCCCGTTATTCCTCGTGATCCTAGATTGGCGTTTTCTTCCTCCACCTTCAATGCAGTGGCCAAGTTCCTTCTTGATCGGATGGTTTCCATCGCTTGGTTGATCAGGTGATGGGGTCTCAGGCACAGTCATGTGGCATTCTCGAAGAGCTTCTCTTGCTTCTGCTGCTTTTCCTGGTGTGGTTTCATCTCTCTCTGGGGGTATGTTCTCTTGGTTGTTTATAACATCCTTGCGCAAAGCGGGCCTCCCCCCATCAGATAGCTCAAGACAAAACGAACTTGCTGATGCTTGGTTGAGTTGATGAATTGAGCTTACACCAGAGTTGAAACTCCCTACGAAGTCCTCGAAGCAGATTTGAGAATATGGGCTTGTCACTGAATCAAGATGGTATCTAACTACTTGTTTGCACTGTTCGGAAAGATCCTTCATGAAGCAATTGTAGGAGTGCCTCAATGCCGCATGAAAACCTACATAGCCATCCATATCATCCAATTTCCTACCACCTGGAAAAATACTATGTATAATTAGAATAATTATTCACCAAGTCATTGTCATTCTTAAAAGATTATGCCTGCACTAAAAAAAAATCTAAATTTTGCCAACAGAGTAAAAAAAAATCTAAGTTTTACCGACAGACGGCTGGTGTCTGTTTCTCTCGACGGCAATATCAAAAAGGTTGCCCAAAACACAGGCCAGCCGGTCACAGGCCATGTCGAGAAGGGGAGCAAGCCATGATCTTGCTGCAGCACGTGCAATTTCTGCAGCAGCCTCTGTCACTCCTCTGTTCCCACCTCGGCCAGCATGGGCAAGTAAAATATTTGCTACCTGTCATAGACATACAATCAATTACAATTTCTAGCTTCTACAAAAATATTAGCTCACTCAGTGCTTGATTGATAAACTTTTCCAACGACAATGATGTTGGCTTGTAGTAAATTTCAAAATTCAACCACACATTCTTAATTGAAATATTATTTTTCACATTTCTCCAAAACTTTTCTTACTTCTTTAGCTACATACTCTCTAAGAAATCACTTTTCTTCTAAGAAAAGCATTATTAAACCAGCTCTTATTGTACAAATACCTTTTCTCTTGATACCGAAGGGCATTCGACAGAATATGTTGCACATCGAAACTCATGCACAACCCTCTCAAATGCAGCACCACCATAAAGACGAAGGGTAGCATTTGGAGGCTTTACATCTTCTGTAACACATGGCCAACCACCTATACCACTCTCCGACTTTTCCTCATCAGTTGTTTTCCCCCATTGCTCTGGTGCAGGATCAGCGGCTCCATCAAGAACTGCCCTTTACAAATAACAAAACACCCACTATTTAAATTTATAAAAACAAAATTAAACTTCACAAAGAGCATGTGGCTCAAGAGGAAAATATGAGTTTTTCGGATATAAATATAAACCAGATGATTGCAGATAGAAGCAGCATGCAACATGGCAGATCTCCGGAGATGACCAACATTGGAAGTTGCCTGTATTTTAGCCTCCATTCTGTCCAAATCAGCAGTGACTTCACAATAGCGCTGCTCCAACAAGGCCAACATAGCTGGAACAGCTTCTTTGTATTTCTTTTGAAGTTCAGATTCCAAATAATCTCTGAGACTACCAAACCCAATGTAGGATTTGAACTTTTCTTCATTAAACCCTCCTTTGATGTTTTCACGCAGATAATGTAATACTTCTGCATCTACTTGAGATATTTGCCTACGGAACTCTTCATTGTGTACTGTGCCCCTATCCTTTGGCAGGGCCACGAAAAACGGTTGTGTGTTATCTCCAAGGAACCCACTTGCACCAAAATAGCGATCCACTTCCCATCGGTCATTAAATTCCTAAATATTAACACAATCATAATCCGATTAACTTCAAGACTGAGAAAAGAAATGGAGAATCAAATAGTAATCACAGTCATCGCTCATCAGTGTATGGACATAATAATAGATATTGATAATAAAGGTAACACTTAGACAGTGTTGAAAATCCATATCTTGAACTTAAATTACTCGAATAAGTTCTTGCTAACCTTTAGCCGGTTATCAAATTTGGAGACAACGATGATGGTCCGTTTTAACGCTGGATCAATCTCACGAATGGAATCCAACCACAATGATGAGCACCATTCAACACTACTCTGTTGGAGAAACAAAACAATGCGATGTGGTGGACTAGCTAAGGACTTGACCATTGACAAAATTTCGTCAGGGGTACTGTCAGGTTCACCTTTCTTTGACTGCCATCATATGTTCAAACATAAACTTCAGCAGAGGGGAAAAAAATAAATACATAAACCTACAAAATCTGTTCACATTTTCGTAATTGGGTTATCCATTGTTTTATTGCACACCTTGAGAATGAAACCAGGAGTGTCAACAATAGTGAGATTTGGACAATGTGCATATTCTGCTCTCATCACAATAGGCTTGGACGAAACTGCAGCTCTCGTCTTCTTCAACAGTGATTCAGTGCGAGCTCTTATGGTGTCAGCAATTGCAGTTGATGATACAATTGGGCTCCCATATTCCTCTGAATCCTCATCCTGTTTCCATACAGAATTGATTTTTTGCATATAAAAGTCGCAAAAAAATAAAAAAAAAAAAATAAACAAATTGAAAACCTTATCAAACCCCAACGACTCAAAAATTACAACGAAAAATCACTACCAAGTTACCTGAAAGCGGCATCTAGGTTCAACAGCAGTGGGATCGTGGATCATCTGGAGAATCAGTGGCCGTCGGGTGCCCATTTCAACTTCACGTACATTGAATCGGAACCCTAACAGAGCTTCGAGGAGGGAGCTCTTGCCATCAGACTGGCCGCCAATTGCGACAATCTCTGGAATCGGGAGTTTCTCTCCAAATGCAACGGCAGCGGCTTGCAGCCGGTTGTAGGCCTCAAATCGGGACTTAAATTCGGAAGCGGAGCGTGTCGACGGTGGATCCGTGGATTGGTGGTGGTGACGTTTCCTCGATGTGGATTTTTCTCCTGCTGGTGTTTTCGTAGGAGTTTTGAGATAATTGTCGGTGGTGGTTCCGGTGGTGTCCATCGGAGAAAAATCTTTGCTCCGCCGGAGATTAGAAGTGAGAGAGACTAATTTGAATTTGAATTTGAATTTGATCTCGTGGGAGCCGTTAAGCGTCCTTAAGACCATGGATACAGTGGGCCAAAAGGGGTTTGGATAACGTCGATTTCGCCTCGATGAAATGGACCCATTAATGGGCTAATGATAGGCATTGGGCCGGGTAATCCCAACAATTTGCGGGGTTGTAGAATACATCCATTCAAATTGTCAACAATACCCAAAATCTAATTATACCCACTGAGATAACTCATTTTTCATATTCGTTTGTTTCAAATTATAGCTTTTTTTTATTGAGAGTATAATTTATTTTTTAATTGACTAAAATATCCTTATTTAATATTATTTGGAATACTAAAAATTAATTAGATATATATATTCATTCTGTCAAGGATATTAATTATGTTCAAACTACTTTTTTGTTAGTTATTTTGTACATGGATAAAATATGAAGAATATAATAACATTTTGTAATTCTAAAACATTTAACATATTTTCTTAATACGTCTGAAAAACGGTGGATGCTTATCTCAGTGGGACAAATAGTGTATTAAATAAGGTATTACAATTTTGTACAGTATAACATTACCATCAACCAAAATACTACAATGCGCATATCAAATACGATGCAGAAGAGATTGGAGCAATGAAAACGACATTCACTAATATACAAACTACCGGGAATGTTATGTTAAGAGTGTTGGGAAACGCTGGGAGAAAAAATGTGAGAGAGAGATGTGACGCCTGACCCCACCGCATTCGTGGCCCGCAGTAGGCCATGAGAATTTTAATAACGCTTTAATATAACATTTTCGTACAAACTACACCGCAAATCCGCATTATTCATAACCGCGTGACGACATGCTCTAAAATACAACAAATGCATTAAACTAATATGGGAACAAGAAACAACGAATAAAATAACATCTCTCAAAGACTCAAAATTTCCAAAATACATCGGTCAAAAGAAACACGGTCGCTCTACAGCAAAAGCTGAGAACAACCCGTTCTATCAAAAGTTTCCAGAGTTTTATAGCGCACATAAAGCAGAAAATTTTACGATGACTAGTCTGCTGGTCGAAATCGTCCATTGTTCTACTCTAACTTGCTACCTTGGCTAAGATAGCTGCGGTAACTAAACACGAGCAGCACAATAGCCACCAAAACAGCAGGGGCAGCCCACAGCCAATAGTTAATCACCTTCTTGCGTTTCAGTATAGCCTTCGGAAGTGAATCTGGACCTCTCGGGCGTGCTCTATGCCTAATAACATTTTCTTTACGTCCCCTGCCCCTTGGTAGGGCACGAGCTTCGACCTTCTCCTCCACCTCTGGTTCAGCAACCTCTGCAGCTGCTGCTTCAGTTGGCTCCTCGGGTTCCTGAGATACAACTGCACCTCCAGCCTTCTTTTTCTCTCTCTTTTCACGCTCCTGTAATAAATCAAGAGATAAATTAACTTTTTAAGTCGAAATTATTCAGTTATAAGATAAGGCTAACAGGATATTCCTGATCATCGTGTAAGTAGTTGATGTGGTGCAATCTGGACATGCCATATCAACTACTTTTGTACTTGCAGCAATGTCCAAATCATGCCACATCAGCTTTTGAACCAAATAGGGAGTAGCTAAAGGGAAATTAAGAGAATCGGTGAAGATGATAATAATTTCCTTAAGCTTCTTCAAAGCTTCCTTCTGAGCTTTTATGGCAGCTTTAGCAGCAGCTTTCTCGGCTAACTTTTTCTTTCTTTCCATTGCCTGCTTAGCCTTGGCAATCTCTTCCTCGCGCTTCATCTCCTTCAACTTAGCTTCATCAACTTTAGGAGGGTCGTCTTTTTGTAATTTATGGGTGACAAAGTCTCTATCATCGACCTCAACATCGTCCAATATTTTCTCTGTTTTCTTGTTTGATTTTTTGTCTTTGTGAGCTTTCTGCAGAGAGGAAGTGTCATCAGAATCCTCCGTGGCAGGTTGTTTTGCAGGCAACTTCACAATCCTCTCAGTATCAGATGGAGCTGGTGCATTGCCTGCAACAAGTGGCTTCTCGTCCGGATTCCTCATGCGACCATCAGAGCTCAGTTGCCTCATGTCAAGCGATGGCAAAACTCTTTTCTTGTAGTCATCCCTGAATGCCTTATTACTGCTGTACGTGGACATGAAATTCTCGACCTAGCAGGCAGAAACAAAAAGACTACTATTAGACAGCTATAAACTACTAGGTGAAATTACGAGATAAAATTCGAGGTAGCAAATTAATCATCAAACCTCTGTATGTGAAAGCTGCTTCAGAGCTTCCACGTCCTTATTTGCTGCAAGTTCTTTGGCTTTGATCAGAAGCGTACGGTATTGGTAGTAACTAGCATTCTGCATGTCAAAAATACTAATTTGTTAAGAGCCATAGATGAAAACTACACCCCTGTTAGCCAATCAATTCTATTCTGGTCAAACTAATCACATCCACATATCTTATAGGATCCCACTGCACATATCTTCCCCACCCATTTTAAAAAATTCAAATCTAATTCAAAATTGAATTGTTTACTAACAGGCCTTATGAATTAGAAAATACTATGTGGCTTGGATAGGTGAGAGTTTAGCATACCCCTTGTTCACGTTGCTTCCTCATTTCTTGAATGGTTTCAAAAGTTTTGTCTCTCTTCTCTGAAATTGCAGCCAATTCCTCCTGTAAAGCATTGATCTCATTATCTATACCCATCTTTTCTTCATCAAGCTGCTTGAGCTTAGCATTGACTGCTTGTTTGTCCTTTCGAACTCCGTCAAGATCAACACCTATAAGCTACAATCAGATAGTTAGCACACGCAGAGAGAAGGGCCCCACAAAAAGTAAGAAGTTTGGGGGAAAAAAAAGCATCTTACTTTGACCTGGTCTTGGATCACTTCTTTTTCGCCCAACGCATCTTGAATTCTTGCCCTCTCGGCAGCATTTGCAATAACCTTGCTCCTTGTCCCTTCGAGTTGCTTAATATCCCTGAGGATTTGTTTCTCTTCACTGAGAGGGATGCTTTCGTGCTGAATCCGATATTGTAAACTCTTGATCTAATCAATTTTAACAGAACAAGAAATAGTATTAGCATGAAGAGCTGCAAGGAAGTAAAAAATTATACAGGCTTCATACCATAGATGAAAGCTTACAAGTTCATTGAGTTCATCTTCAGACGAGCATATCACTGAACCCCTCTCTCGGCTGTCATTAGGACCACTTCTCAACTTACCGAGAGCCTGCTGCAGGGGCTCCATTTCTCTTCTTTTCTCATCCATGATCGTCCTGAACTGTCTGTTCTCCACACTGAGAGACTTTAGTTCTGTAATTATCTGTGATCGAACTCCCTGCAAAACACACACTATGTGATTTTTTATTCACCATTCCAACAGTTTCCAATCAAGCCGGTTTTTCAAGCTACCTAAGAATCAACTACTACTAGCAGTCAAGGTCAAACATCAATATCAACCACATATCTGACATCAGAACTTATTATTATCCACATATTGAGTATGAAATTACTTCAAAGAACAAAGTATTGGTTATTTACCCTTTTTTCCTTCAAATTTTCAGTGATCTGGAATCGGGCCTGATTCTTTTTCTGTAACTCTTTCTCCGCCACATCCAGTTTGCCCCGCAAATTCTGGTCTTCAAAAGAACGATACTTAACAATATAGAACGAGTGGATCTGACTGGGTTCGGGCCAATCCTCAGCTGCGTTGCTTGGGTGGTTGGACTCAGAAACTACTTTCCCTTCATCTTTGGCTGGCTCGTCCACACCATGAGAACCAAATCTTATGGTTGTTGTTTCATTTTCTGCAGAAACGTTCTCCTCATTTCCAGTTCCCATAGAAACAGCCAAGTTAGATTCTGAGACCTCCACACCCATGATTTTCGATATACTCTTCGGCACAGAAGTTCTTTAAGAATCTTAAATCCTGAATTTGGGTAGCAAGAAAAATATCTGGTAAGTATGCAAAATAAATAAATTATCAGTATTCAAATACTGATAATTAACTTGTTTTTCTATTGGGAACAAAATGCTGGATTAAAAACGCATCAAAGCCTTTAAAATCTACTTTGAAACTTAAGCATTAACCAAGGCGTACAAAATTCAATTCCTGATTTTACATCAACTGATCTTTCAATCTAGAAAACTCAACAACGAAGTCGATGAAAAAGAAACACAAAATTCATCTCGCATAGTCTCAGATTCATCAAGATAAGAAACAAAAATTCAAATCAAGGTCAAAAATCATCAAGAAACCGCATAAACATCACAACTTAAGCAAATCACGATACAAACTGAAATCTGGCCAGAATTTAACAAACTACAATCAATGTGAAGAAAAAAAATTAATAAAATATGAGGACCAAGATGCGAAACTGATATCCTCCACAAAAGAAAACAAAACAAATTCAACCATAATCATCGAAAGATTAAGATCGGTACAGATCAACAAAACGGCATCAATAGTGCTTAGAAAAAAGGTCAAATTAGGGGGAAAAGCTTCTGAAATCCAAAAGATGGAAAAATTGAACAAGAAATGAGATAGTTCGATTAAGAGGTGTGGATCAAAAGCAGCAGAAATGGCGGTGACTCACCGGCAATTGGCAAGAAAACGAAAGCGGAGATTTTTAGGACGCTTTGGACAGGACCGTGAAGAGAGAGACCCAGATCTCTGACTTTTAGAGAGAGAGAGAAAGTGGGTGTACCGAAATCCTTGATTTTTGTGGGTGAAAATTGGCTATATATGGGAGTTACAGTGGAACAGTGAAATGATTTTACGTTACATACGAAAATAGGAACTTTTAAGGTAATCTTTAAAGGGGCATTTGCAAGTTTGTGCAAAAAAAAATTTGTAATAGCATGAAAGTCAAAAAAAATTTCTAATTTACAAGATTAACAAGTCAAATTTTAGCATGCCATAATTACCCTTACCCACATGTAAGTGGCGGCTCCTAGGTTAGCGTGAATAGTACACATTTTTAATGCATGTACTATCTTCCCATGTGTGCATTAAATGGAGATCCACTTTTTCCCTCCAGGTGGCGCCAAACACACTCTTATACATCTCTCTTATTTAATGATGCTTTATTGTAAATTGTTATTTTTATTTTATTTTATTTTATTTTTTGTCTGTAATTATACTCTATACGATAGAAGATAGTGTATAGAACGAAAATAAATTTCCAAACCTCAAACCCCAAATGCTAAACCCTAGAACCTAAACACAAAATTCTAAACCCTAAATCCTATAATATAATCTACAACATTGTATTGTACCTTCTATTTTGTTCACGTTTTGTATGATGTAGTGTTGCATAAAATATTTGCAAAAATATTATCTGTGTATTTTATTGGTGCAATATCTTAATTAGAGGCGGAGCTAAGAATCTATTTCACCGTGGGCGACGCAAGTAAAGTAATTTCATTTTTATCCGTCGTTTACCTATCGACATATTACTAACATATTTTAGAATTAGAGGTGGAAATAAGAATCTATTAAACGACTTCTTTCGATATAGTTTCATTTTTATATATCGTTTACCTATCAATATATTACTAACATATTTTCGAATAGAAACAAAAGCTAATATATTAGCTTAAATAGTAACTAAGGTAATGTAAGATCTTAAATTACATCCGTCTTCATTGCTATTAAATGTAATGACAAATGTTTATAAATATGAGTGCACTAGTGAACAATTGGGAGCTCGAAAGTTTAAAGTGAAGTAGTCAAGGCAACGGCTGACGCTCGATGAATACTATCCATGCAAGGGATTGCGATAGAGATGAAGAGGTATTTCCAACTTGTGTTAAGGATTTCATGACTTGATAAATGGGAAAAACGAGAACAGAAAACGTTTAGGGCACTAAATGTAAAATAGGCCTCGTTTTGATTTTCCTCGTTTAACTTTTAAACGTGAAATCAAGAATGAATTTAGAAATGACTATGTAATTGTTGTTTAGGGAAATTATGATGTAATACAACTAATAAAATACATCTTTTTGAACGCCCCCTCCCAAACACCAAAATGAGATTCGATTTGATTTAAACAATATAATTTTCGAACAATGACACCTAAATCAATCAGTTTGAGCAGTTTGCTTTGAAATATTGGCGGTCCACGAGAATCCAACCAATGATTCAAGCCTAGTTTGACAGTCTCTTTTGGTAAAGTCGTAGCCTAAAACACAAAACTTAGTAAGATGATTTTTTAAACTAATTCCTTACCCATATTTGATAGTTAACCTATTAAACTATTATGTAATTATTTCTAAAATTTGAATAGAATATCAATGTCGATCATATTCGTTTAATATGAAATTCTACTTAATGACTAATCATTCAGTTTTCGAGGCGAAAACAAACAAAATATTACTAGACTATATTTTGTTAATGATTATTTATTCATTTTTTTTCCTTTTTGAATAAATTTATTATGTTATTGTCATATTAATTAAATGTTAAGAATAATTGTGTATATTGTTAATAGAAAATAATAGTCATTTCAAGTAATAATTGTGCTTGCATTGTCTAAGTAATACTAATTTTGTCTCTTAATTGTAAAAAGAAATTTCATTCATGCACTTCTTGTTACTTTGTTGAACCAACGTATGTTATGATGGTACGTTAAGTATCAATATCTCTTCAAAGCACTACTGGTTCATAAAACTGTCTACTAATTAACAAGTTGACGAGAAGAAGAAAATTAAATAAAAAAAGAACACGAGGTAGATACAATATGCGTTCAAAACTTTCTAGACTCTATAGTATAGAACTGAGAGAGTAAATTTATAGTCACTATATATGCTGTGGAAATGAAAACACTTGAGTCTGTGGCACATTTAAGTTCCTTCCCACCAACACTTCGGGCAATCTCTAACTAACATATAACAAATTGGATTTACAGCAAACAAATATTCCCTCCTCTCAGAACCAAAAAATAAAAAAATTCAATCCGAGTCATTCTATTGTACATGAAGTCCTACAGTGCGAAAATTTTGAACAAATCAGCAAAGATAATTACAAAAAACTCTAATTTCATAGAATGTAGTGATGATTCAATGGGGAAAAAAAAGAAAATAAACGGAGTGTTTGGGCAAACTTACGGGTTTGACATTGCGAAGGAATTTTTTTGGTGTGTAAATCTATAGACGACGATGCTGGATAGCAGATAACGAGTCCACCTTCAGATAATCGAGACTTCTCTCGCCGGAAAACAAGCAGAAACAACCGGAAAAAAAAAAAAGAAAAGAAACGGAGCGTTTGGGCAACCTTACGGGTTTGACATTGCGAAGGAATTTTTTTGGTGTGTAAATCTATAGACGACGATGCTGGATAGCAGATAACGAGTCCACCTTCAGATAATCGAGACTTCTCTCGCCGGAAAACATGAGCAGAAACCACCGGATGTAGATGATTTTTTGTTCAAATTAGGAAGAGGAGAGGAAAGTGTTGGAAAGAGAGAAGAAAGTGATGGATATGGCCTGGTCAAATCGTACTATTTGGTCCAAGTATGCAAATGTTGTCAACTCATGGCAGAAGGCTATTTTGGTCCCTGCAAATTAATTTCTGTTAGTATTGCAAATATAAATTTTATATGCTAGTATAGTATTTATATAGTTAAATCTTGCTAATCATGCTAATATTTCATCTTGAAATTGTTGATTTTTAATTTTTATTTTTCTAAATTCTTCTTTTAGTTTTTCAATTTCGCTCCTTAATTAATGAAAAAATTGGATTTGCATGTAGCTGAAATGGAAAATCGGGTATCCCCGTGGGCATTTGTCTCAATGGGAAAACATTCCCTTTCTAATAATCGCTCCACCTCCACAATCTTCATATTTGTATTGAAATACGAAATCGAAAATAGTGATAAGAATAAAACTAGTATACCACTATAGCGATAGTGAAGTCAATTTTAATCTTTTCTTTGAGTTGTTTATTATATAGTATTGGTAATCCAATATTCTCTTTTTAATTAAGAAATTGAGGAAGCATATATAATTTATGTAACATCATTTTATGGTAAGACCCTACGTCCCTACTTGCATCTATGCTTGGATGTTTAAGCTAGGATGGTTTCCAAAGGGGGGAAAAAGCATAAATTATGCAAATTATAAGAATATAAAGATATATGATTTAACTATTGTTAATTATATAATAAAAATAAAAACAAATGTTCACCCACTGATTCAAATGACAAAGCTAAGTAGCTAACACAACATTGAGGGCAAATATCCATTCAAAAAAAAACATTGAGGGCAAATATTAGAAATTCATTACAAACACAATATGTTTTTTTCCTGTGCCCCCCGGGGGGGGGGATATTGCATGTTAGTCCTCAAATTTGTGAACGAATTACATTGCTTTGATTCATTTGTGAATCCTAATGCCCAATTAATTAACGATCAATATATATATATATATATATATATATATAAGAATTCTAAGAAAACAAATGAAATGAGTCATAATCAGAATTTAATTAAAATTTATTTTTTATTGTGTCGTATATTACTTTTGAGTTATACTCTATTTATTTAATTTGTTATTAAAAATTAATTATTAAATATACCTCCCGTGCATCATACGTATGCGAATACTAGATAGTCATAATATGGGGAGTCATAGTGAAGTGATTTTATGTTACATATACACAAAAATACAATCATTTTAAGGTATCATACGAATATTTATTTTATATTTTTTTGTTTCAAATTTATTCTTTTGCTCTTTTATTTTTCTCATTTTTTATTTTTTATTTTTCAAACCATGAAAACAGCAAAAAGGATATAACATGGATGGTGGTGATTTTAAAATTGACGTGACAATTAACTTTTACTACTACACAATTAAAGTCAAACTTTAATATTGATTATCCATTTAAAATGACTGTTAGCCACATTTTATGGTCCTAAAAAAATTTATAGAATTCCAAGATTCAACTAGAGTAGGAACAAAAAGAAAATTAAAAATAAATCTATCATCGATTCAATTATAGTTTAAGTTTTTTTTTTTTTTAATCTTATATAGTTTGTGGTTGAAAATTGAAAAAATTTATATAAAAAATTAAAATAATTACCAAAATCAATTAAATTAGTAGTTGAAACTAAAATTTGAAATAATGATTTTGCTTTTAAACAGTGGCAGACATATTCGTAAAGTATATGAAAATAATAGTGGAAATGAATTTATTATTGAGAATAAAAATCATATACAAATTTCATAGACATTTTTAATTGTTAAAATTTCCCAAACAATTGGCAATTGAATAAGATTGTATCCACCTCTAGTGCACAAAGCAACATGATCAAATGATTTATATATATATATATATATATATATATATATATTTGTGAGCATGGCAAATACTTGGAAACATGTTTTGGAGCAGCAACATCCAAGGAAAATATGCAATTATTAGAGAATGGTTCTTTCTTAAGCAGCTTGTGTCTCATGATCAATCAACTATGTTTGTGTGAGAAGTTTGTGACAACATCAACTTGTTGAATGTAAATTGAGTTTCGAATTCAATCAACATATATATACAGATGATCGAATGTAGAAATTGGTTTATAGTAATAATGAAAATTACACATTGGTTCATCGGAGAAGAACTGATTGATACCGTCAAGGATAAATCTAATATGATCCGAAAGTTTCTTCTGAGACCCTTCACAATAACAATATAAATTTGAGTAGAGCTTTGTCACTGTTGGAACAAAAGGAAAGAGGTCATATGAAATTGTATTTCCCATATAATTAATGGGATAAAGTATCTACAGAATATTTACATCTCAAGTCATTCTTAATATTAATATACATGTCATACATTTATCTAAGAGATTATTGATATGTATAATCCAGATTTTACTATTATTTAAGTGGTTTCAATAATTGATATCGGCAAACAAATAACTAAAATTTGTCAAATTAATAAAATATAAGCGCACATTTTCTTTTATGAAATTATTATAAATATATTATAATGTGAAAGGGCACATAACACTACTAGAAAAAGTGACTTAGACATCACTTTATTTACATCAGTTGCTTTGGCAGTTGATGTAAAATAAAATTATAACACCAGTAGTAAAAATAGCGGTGTTATATGCATTTTTAACATCGCATATTTTAACAACTGATGTTAATTATATACTTTCAAATTTTTATTGCAAATTTTTAACATCAATTTTGTTAACAACCAATATTAATAATATTGTACAAAAACTACGTGTAAGGTTCTAAAGGAGGAAATAACTTAAAAGGCGACCCAACAACTCCTTTTGTCCTTACTTTTCCTTCGTCTCGACTGTACTTTCCCTTTCCTCTCCACATGTTGCTCTCTACTGTTGATACTTTTTCTTCTCTAGATCTGCTTTTCCCATTGACAATTGGAGCTTCTTCGGCCTATATCCGCGTTCCCCGACACATTTTGAGCTTCTAATTATTCGAGTTGTTACTTTTGCTGCAGACGTGAGATTTATGGCTTGCTTTTCCAGTCGGCCATGGAAGCTTCTCGAGGCTAGATCCGCATTCCACGGCGACCTTCTAATTTGTTGATTCGTGGTGTTATTTTACTGCAGGGGAAGAGATTTAGGGTTTGATTCTTACCTTCAAATTTCCTTATTTGATTTTGTTATTTCAGTATACTTTATTGTCAAATTTTCTTAGTTTAACCATCGTCTTCTCTCAACTTTGCTGATTGAGCTTCCGTTTCTTCTATAAATCTCCTTTTCCTGTACGAGATGCCTGCCTTGAAGGGATTTCTGGTCGAGGTACTCGAAGTCTAACACTTGTACGAATGCAAAATCTTGACGGTTTTACTTCTAGGTTACTTTAATTTCGTTGGGCCCTTAACTTCCATGTTATTTATTTAATATTTTATCAAATAGAGTACGAAAAATCATGAGTTGAAGTATTTTGCTTCTTCTAAACTCGGATGTTTGTCTCTTAAAAAAATGTTAGCTGCAGGTGATCTTTCTAGCCATTTGTTCCTGTTTTTGATAAATTTGCTAATTATAATTCTGTATGCTTGTTTCAGTTTCTCTTACTATGATTGTGGGTTTTGATGGATCAACGACAATGGAACTTGGACCATATTCATCAATATTGATGAAACCTAATCTATATTCGTGAGTATGTAAAGGTATAAGCAGCTTATGGTGTTTTAGATGTTTTATGCTTCATTTCAATGTTAATTTTTGCATATACCAGGTTTAAGAATTCGATTTATGTGGGCCAATGTTTGGTGACTACCATTTGCAATCGATTTATTTATCTAATTTTTTGGCACTTGTTTTCTTCCTTATAATTTCCAAATAATTGTTCTTCATTTCCGCACTTAACTGTAGGTTCATTTGATTGTGCACGGATTGAAAAGGCACTTACTATTTCCTCTCTTATGTGCTATTCACTACCACTTGTATTCATCCGTATCGTTTCTTGCAATTAATGAGTTTGTCGAATTTTAGATTTCACACCTAACAAAGAAATGGGTTTCAAAATTACAGTAAAATTTTGATTTTCCATATAGCTTTTAAAATTGAGTTTCTCCGGAGAACATGGTTTATTATGTACTATGTTTATATACATTGTAAAATCTAATCTCCATAGCATGGATTTAGCTTTATTCATCAATTTCTTCATTGTTTAATAGTTATGTAGACCATTACATGACTTTAAATATAGAAGAAATTAATTCTTCTTTATTAGTTTTAAAATTTTATTATGTGTCCTCAAAACAAAGTATTTTGACTCTCAACTAGAACAAGCCTTTAGAAATGATGATTGTGAATTAGTTTTGTTTTCAATGCAAGTATAACGATGAATGCTTTTTTCACTGACACACATGGTATACTGCTCGTAACTTTGATAGGGAAGGTATGATGGCGTATTTCAATCACTTCGAGTATTGCACATGGATTTGATATCATTATATAATCATTGTAATGTTCTTTACGTTCTTACCTACATTTTTGGAAGCATAGGTTCCGTGGGAAGTGGCCTAGCCCTTGGCAAAGAAGGTCCACTTGTACATACTCGTGCTTGTATTGTTTTTTTGCGGGTAAGTATGTAATGATTAGACGATTTCATCTTATTGAGAATTCTGAATCTTGTGCAATTTTACATGGTGCCCAGTGGTGACTTCATTTGATTTCTATATGTGGAATCTTTCCCTAATTCCGGAGTGTCGAGCACTCGTTTGCCCGATGTGACTCGCTCACGATGCCCGACGGTCAATCTTTGAATCCACCAACTACAAGTCGAAAGTGAGAGGTAGATCTGCGTAAGATTTAGCTTCATCTTCTCCTAAATTTGGTGTACCGACGCGTTTACATTGTTGCAAAGGAAGAAAGGTACTTTCTTTCTTTACCCAATAAGGTAGATGTAGATGTATGTTGATCTTTGCAGCCTTCTAATCTGATTTCTAGTTGCATCATTTCAGTTTAAATGTTCATTTTTTTTGTCGACTTCTTAGTCCAAGAACTCTCCGATCTACCTTGTTTCAGTTTGCCTTTTTTTTTGGTATGTCTTATTTTTGCTTCCTTTGCTTTACTTCCTTTGTGACAATTTGTAAGTCAAGTAATAGAAGGCAATGAATCAAGGTCTAGAGAAGGTGCGTAAAGCGTAATATCTATTATTGCATATCTTTATCCTAACTTTTGCAGAAGATATTGTGTTTGTTGTATAGGCTTATTGTGTTTATAACGTATTAACAGAACTTTCTTTGAAATGGAAGGTTGAGATTAGTAGATAAAAAGTACCATGTCAATACTACTTATAGCAAACGAACCCTTTTGTTCAATTATCAATTCCATCCTCTATACAAAAGAAGAAGAAATCCAACAAATTGTGAAGACAATGAGGGTTATATAGAGTTATGATCTATTGTTGTATGATAGGTTGGTTTCTAATGATGTGTTGAATTTAGTAGGTCCCAATTCTAGATTTCTCTATGTTGGCAAAACTGCTGGGTACCATAGCAGACAGGTAGGTTTATTTTAGTATCTGTTCCAGGCTTCTTTAAGTTGTTTTGTTGATTTTAAGAATTGGGTATGATGAAAATTTGAGTTTCGAAGTGGGTTTTTTCACGAAGTTTAGAACTTTAGTGTTACTATGTTTGGGGTCATGCCTGTATTAGTTTAAGATAGAATCTAACAAAGTTAAACTTGAGTAATCGAGACGAGTACAAAGTGCAATTACGCTTTGTCGTATTTTGTCAAAACATGGGTAATTTCAGCTAAGAAATGAACAATGTTATTGGTATTTATCATATTAGATGCAATATCAAGATTAGTGTGTAGTGAATGTACAATTGGAAAAAAAAATTGTACAATTGGACCAAGTGATTATTAGCGAAATAACTGTTTCTTGCCAATTCTGCAGGAGGAAATCCATGAATCGCCTCTGAGCTTTGCTGAAGCTGGGGTGAATGTCGTGAGGCTGAAAGGCGGAGATCCACTATTAAGTTTTAACGGTAACAAGTCAAAATCATATTATTCAACTGAAATAGTTTAGTGTTGTGAGTACATCTTTAATCGGTTTATGATTGTGAAATTATCGATTTCTGATCATCAGGTATTTGGAAGGGTGGAGAGGAGATGGACTTTATGCAAAACCAAGGAATTGAAGCTAAAGTCATTTCTGGTATAATGCTTGTAACAATTTCTTGGCGCCCTTTGCATGTCGGTTTTCTCGAGAGATGATGGTGGCAACACAATAACAGTCCGTTAGTACAAGAGGAAAACTAATCTGCACCATGTAAGTTGTGTAATTTTGGCTTCAAACGCTTGAATATCTGTTTTCATGCACATCTTGTCAAATAAGCAACTTATGTTAGACTTTCTAGATCAATGATGCTAACATTCAGTTCAAGTAATAAAGAATTGAACAACTTACTGTAAGGATTTTGATTTGTATGTTAATAGTTTTTACAGTGAAACTAAAAAATTTATAGGAGATCGATGAGGTGCCTGTTGAAGTGGCCGACTACCTCCAAGCATTGACGTAGATATTGTGGTTGGGAACATCGTTGTTAGTGTATAGTGTTTGTTAATGAACCACTCTGTATGACATTTGCTTGTTTATGTACATTAGTGTTCGATATTTTGCATTTGGGATGACGACGATGTCAATTGCAACTTTTAACAGATTGTATTACTACTGAGCACTGTGATTTATGAATATTGGGTATTTAGATGTTTGTTGCAATTTTTTGGTACTCAAATTTTGGATTTTTGACAGGTTTCATAATGCTTTCGATAGCTATTACAGAAATGATGTTACATGTATCAGTAATAATTGATGTAAAACATAAAAATAAAGCAGATATCAGGATTATTCTAGACATCGTTTATTGATAACAATTCGACTTTTAGTGTTGTTTAAGACATCAGTTATAAATAACAAAATTGATGAGTGAATGCGCTGAGACATCAGTTCTATTCGTTTAACACCCTATCTTAACTAATGTGTGTTGTAGTAATGACACCTGTTCTACCCATGTGTTTAACATCAGCTAAAACCTAATGTCTCTTGCTGTAAAGTCATCGGTTTACATAATTGATGTGATTTGTATAATCATTTTAGACATCAGTTAGAAACCGATGTCTAGAGTTTCAGATCTTTAACATCACCCACTAACACATCGGATTTTTTTTTTTTTACATCAGTTAATAACTGATCTCTAAGTCACTTTTTCTAGTAGTGTAAAAATTTGAAACCATTTGAAATATTAACTTTAATTTATTTTAATTGTAGAGATTGAAAATACATAAATTTTTATCGTAGCAAACATAACCTAGCTTTAAAGAATACGAACATAACAGTCGCAATGAATCAGACCCATTGTTTGAGAATTTGACAAAATAACATATATGTCAATAAAAATCATACATTTGATCAATCAATATCTTTTAATTCTTAAAATTTCCCAAACAATAAAACAATGTCTTTAAATGAAATATGAAATTGGCGGAGTATTGGAGCAGCAAAATGTCAAGAATTGTGGTTCTTTCTATTAATTTGCTTGTGGTTCACACCGAGTGCTATATTTGCGCGAGAAATTTTTGAGAATAATAAATGGTAAATGTAAATCGAAGATAACGATCACCGGCTAATATGGTTGGCACCATAAGGTGCCAACTATATCCGGATCGTCAACACATGTCTACACACCTACCCACCCACTCCTAATGGTAGAGAGCATGTGGTACCATCCGGATATAGTTGACACCATAAGGTGCCAACTATAAAGGTGATAACCTATTATTTTTATCATTTTTTACTATTTTTTTATCCATTCTTTTTGTCAAACCAATCATATCTACATATCTCGTGAGACCTACATATACCACACAGGTCTCCATCATTCAACTCCACTCGGGGCTCGTTGAAAGGATATACAGTCTTTCCCCGTCAAATACCAGAACATTTAAAGGATCCTTCTATGTGAGTTTTTTTTATTTTGTTTCGAGTTTGCCATGTGTTAGTGTGTGCATGGTCATAGCCATGGTAATCAAATTCTGGGAAAAACTGATTTGCACGTAGGCTGTAGCCAAAAATGGTATAATAGTGGACAGGATATAATTATAAGGTGGATGAAAACAGTGCTGGTTTTAAAAATTGACAAAAAAAAAAAAAAAAATCGAAGATCAAACTGGATGGATATTTCGGTGCATATATTGCTTCAATTGTCCTTAATAATATTAAATAAGAAAAGCACCGATTTTATCAAAAAAGACAAAATTCTTGAATTGTACCATGCAAATCTTTAGCTGAGCATCAAAATTTATGCGGTGGTTGTGCTTTAAAAAAAAAAAAAAAGTATGTGGTTGAAAGGGTTTTAAGATTTTTCTATTGTTGACAATTCAAGTCATTTTTATCCCACCAATTATTTAATAAAAAGATAAAATTCAGATACGTAGAAAGCAAAAGTAGCAACTCCATTTTTTGGATAGTCCTATATGGGTCCAATGAAGTTGATTCGCCTCTGTGTGCTCTTTATTCGTTCAAATTGAATTTTATTTCATGGTTTAGAAGGTAATGAAAGTTACTTATAATGTGTTAGCGTATAAATTAAAATATACTTTTATGAGTAGGAAGAGAGAAAATTAGTGAGTTGAATGGTGGAGATTGAAAAATACAATTAATATGTGGATGTGATTTGTTTGATCAAATTTAAAATTTAAAAAGAATCAATTAAAATGAATTAAAATTTATATGCTAACAGACTAGTGACATGTGATGAAAAGCTTATGAGTATCAAACAAATTTTTAAACATCCAATGTGAAACTAAAATATTTTGAAGCTATCAAACTGTAAATAAATTTAAGTTAATCACAAAATTATCTAAAAAAAGAGGGAAAATATTAAGTTTTCCACATCGCTTGTGGAAGTACGATGATGATTGAAGCGTCGGATCCTGCCACTAGGAACTCGTTTTGACGGATGGATCTTGAGCGCCTGGATTTAAGACCACATATATGGAATCTTATCCATATCCATTGTGTAGTAAGATTACATGTACTCTCACATTTCTGTCTCTCCTCCCTTTTTTGTCTTTTTCTCTGTTTCCGATGATGTTGTTATAAGTACTAGTATTTTCTCCCGTGCGTTGCACGGGGAGATTTATGGCCAAGTTATAATTTAAAATATGTGTAAAATAAAAATTATAATAACGTATTTTTTTCGGTAAAAAGATATAGATGGGAGATTTAAAAATCACACATGATAATAGTCGGATTTGAGGGATAAGGTGATTTACATCGAAAGATAAAGGGTGATAAGTCGAGTTGGAAAAGAACGTGTAGAAGCGGTAAAACTTCGTTCTGTAATTAAAAATTGATTTTTAATTGAAAAATAGGTGAAAGTGGCGGGAAAATAAAGTGGTTTTATTAATATATAGATATAGATTGCAAGAATTTGACATTGACGATTTTTAATTATGGAGCATTGTTATTTGATGAGTCGATTCGACTAAGTTTTGAAGTCGGGATCGGATCTAGAATCGGCGGTGAAAGTGAGTTCAGGAATTTTGAATTTTCGCGACCGTGGCTGTGAGCAGGTCAAAGTTTAACAATATTTTTTGCCCAAAAAATGTGGTTAAACTTTGGACCGGCGTCACAACCCTTATCAGCCGAAAAAATTCGGAAAATTCAAACTCACCATCAGCCATCTTGATTCTGATCGATCCCTAATTTCAAATAGTCAACCAGCGTCAATAGTCAGCGTTCAAATAAATACTAACGCTTCGATGAGTAGGAAAGGGCTGATAAGTATTGAGTGGTTTATATTATAACAAGTAAAAAAAATTATTTTTTCTAAGATAACAAGTAAAAGATTTGGCGTGTTGGTATTAAACAATCAAATAAATTAGTAAGAAAAACTGTATTATATAGTAAATTATTTCATTTTCGTGTCAAAAAAAAAAAGACAAATGGTAAGCTAATACATTTTTAGAAATTTATTACGCTCAAAGTTTGTGGCCCTTTCATACTCTTTTTTTTTTTAATAATAACAAGGGGATATAGGAGAAGGGAGTGACTGAGTGAAGATTGAACCCTAAGCACACGTCAAGAATTTGAAAATCTAAACCATTAAGAACATTATTAATGTTGTGTTTTTCCACCATTGTTCCACTAACCAAAAATAATATTGGACAAAATATAGGTTAGAAAACCCAAATTTTGAATTTAGTCTCTCTTCTACATTTTTCACCCGTAATGTGACACTTATATTTTCCCCCAATATCATTTTTATTATGCTGCGCCCCCATGCATATATAATATAAAAGATAAAAATGTATCATAAGTAAACTCTAAACAAATAATGTGTAGTAAAACAAATAATAAAATTCAAATAGTGTCTTAGATTCCAATTATATTCATTTTAATTGATTTGTAGTTTTAAATATTGTCTTGAATTTAAGATGACAAGAGCTCGGATAGTTTCTCATAATCAACATCATGTTAATACTTATGAATACCGTTACTTGTATTTTATTTATTGACTTATTCTTAATCTTTGTTCATTTTGATTTTTCTATTTAAAACTTAGTTTCTATGATTATATTAGTCAGGACAATTATCAATATCAACTACACATTTTATGTGGCATACAAATTCAATTTAAAAAACTATTACCCCATCTCATAAATATAACCCATTTTTACTTTTATAAAGATTAAGAAAAATATATAATGTTAGAAAAGTAAAATTTAAGATTATTTTCATAATATACCATTTCATTTATTATATATTTTATTTCAATTGATATATTTTTGTGATAATAATCTATATTAAATAATAGCATATAAATAGTAATATTTTAATTAGATTTTCAAAAGGAATGTGGCATATATATATTAGAACCGGATGAAAAGAAAACTTAATATATTTTTATGAAACGGAGATAGTAATTTTTAGGTAAATAAAAGTTTAAGCCGGACACATCACTAATCAGCATATCAACTTGCAACCTAAAATTGAGCCGTTGGAGCATAAGTTATATGGATATATAAAGTTTTTACGGTTAGTTACAGTTACGTGCACAAAAATGCCGTAAAATTTTCTGGGTCAAAGGAAAGAGAGGCAGTCAATAAATAGAAAATTTAATTTTTAAAATGAATAAAATTGATATTGATATAAAAATAATAAATGAAAGATAAAATAAAATAAACACGCACACGTATACACAAGAAGTGAAGAGCAATTGCAGATTCTGTGTGTATGTGTGGGTGATTTTCTGATTCCAGATTGATTGAATATTCTAAACAGGATTTAATGATTCAACAAACTCGAAATTATTTATATATTTTTTCTACTCATTCCGTTCCTCAACATTTGCCAGAGGAGACGGTCGATCCATCCACACATTAAACGACAACGAAAAGGTTCGTTTCACTGTCTCTCTCTCACTCACACATGACGTTGCGGATTCATACATGTATGTGTATTTTGATTTTTAATTTGTTGTGCATGAGTGTTTTACCGAGCTTGTAGTTTGGTTACGTTGAGCTTTATGTTAATCGTTTAATGATTACGTTGATTCGATGATTCATTTCCTCTCTGATGATCTATAGCTCAAATACAGATGTATACGTGTGATTTGGAAGCGCTGAATCGATTGTGTTCACCGCTGGGTTTCATTAATTGGGTATTTGATTTGAATTTGGTGTTCATCAATGGAGTTGTTTCTAGTTTTTGTAGTTTTGATTTCATTGATGTGAGATTTTTGGCCTTTTCTGCTGAATTGATTGATGTTGTTTATTCAGCACTCAGCTTAGTTATTTACAAAGGAGTCTTTGATTTCTTCGTTGAATATTACTATTAGATTATTCGGTGAAGACAAGATTAAGTTCTTCTTCTAAAATTGTTTTTGAATTCAACAGCCATTGTATCTCTCAGAGAGTACAATTCATGGAATCTGCTTAAAGACGCCGTTGATCGTTGTTTCAACGTTTGGTGCCTCTGTTGTGAATTGTAATCAACAGTCCACTCATATCTTGGCTACTTCAGGGGTTTAAATTGATGAGAAATTTGTGATAAAAACTCATCAGAGCAATGGGGTATATGAATGCAGAGAAGAAATGGGTATTTCCTATAGTTATAAGTTCAGTACTCTGTGTTTTCCTTCTTGCAAACTCATTCAACATGGGGCTCATCTCCTCGTTGCACACAATCAACTCTATCTTCTCAGTCTTCCCCTCTACTCTGTCCAATCAAACCAATGTTTACTTTGGGGAAAAAGTTAATCAAGCTCCACCACCTTCTCCTCTTCCTTCTATTCCAAAGTTTGCTTACTTGATCTCCGGGTCGAAGGGTGATTTAGATAAGCTTTGGAGGACACTTCATTCGCTATACCATCCATGGAACTACTACATTGTTCATCTAGATCTTGAATCACCTGTGATGGAGAGACAAGAGCTCAGTTCTCGGGTGGAAAATCATCCTATCTTCGCGAAGATGGGGAATGTGTTTGTGAATACTAAGGCAAATATGGTTACTTATAGAGGACCTACAATGGTGTCTAATACTCTTCATGCATGTGCCATTCTTCTAAAACAGTATAAAGATTGGGATTGGTTTATTAACCTCAGTGCTTCAGATTATCCCCTGGTGACACAAGATGGTGAGCTTTTTCATTTTTCATCTTTTTGCTGCTAGAGTTCAGCAAATTTGTTGTTCTTACGTGGCCAGTTCATCATTGCAGATCTTTTGTACACGTTTTCGAATATAAGCCGTAAGCTGAATTTCGTCGAGCACACAAGCAATTTAGGATGGAAAATGTAAGTTTTGCGTGCTTCTTTGATTCTAGTACAAAGACTGAGAAAACCATTGTTATAATGTATTTGGTTTAATTGCAGGCATGGAAGAGGAATGCCGTTGATTATAGATCCTGGCCTTTACCTGAAGAACAAGTCTGATATATTTTTTGTTGCGCCAGGCAGAGCCTTGCCAACTGCTTTCAGATTGTTCACTGGTGAGTTTCACATAGCTAACTCGTTCAAATGGAAAAATTTCTAACACTCTTAGGTTACCGGATACACAATTCTCTTGGTTAAGTAAATACTGATCAGGTAGTGGTTCACTAAATAGTAAATAATATGATCTAAATAGTAAATAATATGATCCCAAATAACAAGTGCGAATTAACATAGTACTCCAAGAGTGTTGTTATCAAATCATTAAATTGATTTGAAGAGGTTAAGTGGCATCGCCGATGGTAGCGACTAGCGAGTAGTAATAGAAGTTGGTTTTAAGATAGAAAAGTTAACACAAACAGATACATTGCATGTGTTTTGCAGGTTCGGCCTGGATGATCCTCACCCGTCAATTTGTGGAGTATTGCATATGGGGTTGGGACAATCTTCCAAGAACGCTACTCATGTATTATACAAACTTCGTATCATCCCCAGAAGGATATTTCCAAACAGTTATTTGCAACGCCCCAAGATTTAAACCAACGGTTGTCAATCACGACATGCACTACATCTCATGGGATTTTCCTCCCAAACAGCATCCACATACCCTCTCCCTCAACCATACATCAGGAATGATTGAGAGCGGTGCCGCATTTGCACGTAAGTTCAAGAAGGATTCTGGCGTGTTGGACAAGATTGATAGAGAATTCCTTGGTCGCAGAAATGGGAGCTTCACACCTGGTGGATGGTGTAAAGGCAAGCCTCGGTGCACCAATGTAGGTAATATCACTACACTCAGGCCAGGTAAAGGGGCAATGAGGCTTCAGCAACTAATGAATAAACTGCTATCAGCTAAGATAGCTCAACATCCATGTGGTTAGATTTAGTGTTATATCCATGCTGCTCTCTCTCACAATGTTTTGGTAGGCTTTAATTAGTAATGCAGATACACAAAGGACAGTCAAGATAATCTTGTTGTTAAGCTTCATTACTCATCCATTGCTATAATGAGGATCATTTGATTGTTTGTACCAGAACCTTCTGATTATAGAATATGAATGTACAAATTTTGCTCAACTAGTTTACCATTTTTCACTTTGTCACATCTCCATTTCCAGCAAATACTTGATGATGAGGCATTGCCAAGTCCGCACTCACCCAAGCTGTAGTATTGACACATCAACTACAGGCCGCTCAGCTCAGTTTACCATTTTTTGCTTTGTCGCATCTCCATTTTCAGCAAATAAATGATAATGAGGCATTGCCAAGTCGGCACTCAAGCTGTAGTATTGACACATCAACTACAGGAATACGTTATCGTGTTCCATTCTTGTCTGCTTATGAGTCCTACCAAACAACAATTTAATCATGGCGAAGCCCGTTTGCCAATGATCAAAATTTTTAAGATTCATTAACCACCAACTAGAGCCATAGTACAAACAACATAAAATTTTCACTATTCAAGTTCAATTCCTTCAGCTAAAAACTGAGGAAAAAATTTTGTTTCTATTAATCTCATTTTCTTATTACTATAATCTTTTATATACAAAAGCAGTTCTTAGCTATCACCTCATCTGGCTGTAAGTTGCTGCTCTTTTCTTGGTATCAGCATTTGTTTTTGCTTCTTTAGTGCCCATGATTATCTGAGCCAAATTATGCCATCTCCAAAAGCTTAATATTTCCCATGGAATTTGCTGCAACTAAGGTGGTTGACTGACCACGCCAGCAGACGGATGAGATAAACTGTGCAGTGCCATCCGTGTCATCAGCAAAAGGTGAATCCGTTCCATTAAATTTAAATGATAATGCAGGCATTGGGAAAGCTTTATGGTAGACAAAAACCTGTACCCAGAAGGAAATTATTATAACATAGAATGATAGAAACAATCAATTTATAACAATCAATTATTATAAGGTCAGATCTTTACGGACAAAAAGAGCACTTGAAATAGGCTTCAGTGATAAACACGTGGCTTCAGTGATAAACACGTTACGCAAGATGCAATCTAAATACTTCGACTAATCAATGTAGAAGAAAAGTTCAAATGGGGACTTTTCTGGATCACTGGTTGATGTTTCTCATGATATGATTAAACATGTCAAATCATTCAAAAATCAAAGATCCGCGTTAACTTAAAACATTCATCTATCTTTTGCATCCTTTTGTACTAAACACACTTCACAACGGGATGAATAGGCCTCAAAGTAAAATGCTGTAACGATTGTTGCAAAATTTCCCCAATTGAAGATTTGAGGCTAGCCTTCCAGCAACAGATAGAATCCCAAAAGAAGGTTTCTATGAGTTATTACTTTGGAAAGAAACAATGAGTGACTGAAAACCAAAGAAGTTCTAAGAAAAACATTGAATGCAAGAGGATAGAAACGGTTATTGATAAATGGAGATACCTCATTTGCCTCCGAGCCAGTTGCAATATAACCTTCTGATACAGATAAGCCAACAAAATTCTGAAACATTACAACATCTACCATCAGATTCAAGTATTATCACATTTCATTTGAAATTGACGAATAAAAGTTGTGGATTATGAATAAGGTTAGGGATGGCACTAGAGAAACAAGATACCACAAGATACCTTTACATTTAGGTGTCCTGTAAATGACTGGACAGGATATTCTATAACTCTTGATGTGCAAACTGACAGATCCCAAAGCTTTAAGGTGTTATCCGTAGATGCAGAAACGAGTGTAGTAGGATCTATGAACTTCACATAGCTCACAGTTTTATTATGCCCAACTAGAGTGCATAGAGGCATTTTTGAGTTGCGTAGATCGTAATAATATATTCTATGGTCAGCTGAACCAAAAGCCAATGAATGGGCGGTATCCGTGGGGAACTGAACACAGCAAACATTGGCCTTTGTTCTAATGGTACCAACACTTTCTTCCTGCATTAGTAACCCATGTAAGAGAAACGACTAACTACACATTGAGAGTTCAATCTACATAGATAACTAGATGACTGTAGTACGTTTAGTTTTCAAAGCTGACATCCATGAAGTGCAAAAGTAGAATTGCCTGATTGATATTCCAAAGCTTAACAGAGCCGTCGTCGCTGCCACTGGCCAACATGGCCGGATCTGCAACTGAGAAGTCAATAGACCAGACACGCCGCTCATGTTCTTTCATTTCCTTGAATATCTGGCTTCTCGTGACATCCCATACCTGGAAAACATGCCATGTAAAATAGTTGGTTGAAGATGAAATATACATCTACACACAGTATTTAGGGTTTTAATGGTGACCTACCTGCACTACCCCTTCAAAATTGCTTGAAGCTATCTGGCTTTTAATATAGCCATTCCAACAAATATTGCTAAGCTTCGATCCAGTTTTCATTTCCATGACAGGATAATGAATATCACGGTCTTCATTTACGATGGAATTGTATTCAAAAACTTTTATCTTCTTGTTTACACCAGCAGTTGCAAAAAATTCACCATCACGGTCAAAACTCAATGAGCATACCAGGTTGGATGAATTTAAAAGATCCCCTTGCTTCAAGTCAGCTTTAACTTTAAGCTTACTATAACAGAGATACTTGGATAGTCCCTCTAAAAATGTATTTACCCATCCACCTTGCCCACACTCACTATACTGCTCTTTGGTTGAGGGATTACTAATCGAACTTCTTTCTGTAACAGTTGTAGATCCCCTACGATCGTTGTTAACTAGAGAATTTCTGGTCGAGGGTCTTGCTAATGGTTTGGCAGAGCTCCGTCTAGTCAAAACATAAGCTGATTCCAATTTTCTGAAATTATTCATCAGCCGAGAACTCCTGGACAGAACATTTCCTTGCTCTCCAGAAGGCCTCTCTGATTTACCCTGCTCATCTGCCTGGTCATCAGATTCTTCAGGGTTATTGCTATGACGTCCCTGTCTGAATCGCTTTCTAGACAGTAAGCTACTGGAATCATCATCGATAAAAATAATTACCTTATCTGAACCTGAAGTTGAATCCTTCCCCAACTCTAAACTGGAACCTCCTTTTGCCCTGCGATCCATCTGCAGCTTTGTGACTTCACCTATGTCAGATGATATAAAGGAGATTGTCTCTTGCAACCTATCTGCAGCATCCTGTTTCCTTTGCTGCACCATCATAAGAAATTCCAACAATAATTCCTCCTCCTCTATTTTCTCTCTGAGCTCCATAGCTGCTTCTTGCTCTTCTATGCTGTCTCTTGGTTCATTAAGAAAATCACTTTGCAACAGCTCGCTGTTATGTATTGGAAAATGTTGATAAGAAAGGAAAATTAATCTCTTGTCAGCTACATTACTTGACAAATTTTTTTGCAAAACCCACCGTGCAACTTCAAGATGAATCACCCCCAAAGGGGTAGTTGAGGAGGGTTTGGGGTCACCAAGCAGCTACTGAAAAGAACATATAAATGGCATCATCTTTTTCAATGGAAAAATATGGAGGTCGCCCCAAAGACAATCTCATAAAGTTTCAGTGAATCAGGTCTTACATTTCCTCGTATACGTATTAAGTTGTCCAAGCGAAAATTAAATTAAGCTTTTACAACATGAGCTTTGGATGACTTCAAGACAAATGACTCACTTCAAACCCCCTTGTATTCGTGATATATTTGCTCATTAGATAAGCAATTGGCTTGAGGAGTGAGAAAGCCATGCATCAACATGATATATATGAAATAATCTTTTAGACTACCAAGGTCAATGTTTGAAGGAAAACACACAAGCTGGTGCAGTAGAAAACAAGCGAAATCTTGAATAAGAGTCATGTGGTGGAACCCATAAAGAATAATGCCTAGTTGTCCAAATTGGTTTACAACAGTTGGATAAATAGATGATGAAGCACAATCATGTAGAGTGATAATACAATGAAGGCAATATGTGACTCCACACGACTATGATACATCGTTTAGTTGTACCACTAGTTGTAAACCAAGTTGTGTAACTAGCATAACTCAGGTAGAAAACAACAAATGCCAATTGAAATTTAATAATGCGCACAAATGTGACAGCAAAACTTGCCTCATTTTAGGTCGGCTACTTGGTTCAGGATGCAGCAACCATAGGCAAAATGAAGCTTCTTTAGGCCACTTCAGAAGCAACTGGGGAGGGAGGACGCGATGTTTCAGGCTTGCCATAGTTGCGCTCTTTTCTTCTAAAGAGCTAAATGTGCAGAATAGCTGGAATTATGTTTTAACCACATCAGTAAGGTGCCAGAAAATTTATTCTTGTCAAAGAGTGGCATGCCAATTCTAATTTAAACAGAACAGGAAAAACAGAGATCTACCATCCTATAATTTCACTACATTGTGATTTATTTTAGCAACTTACTTCAAAGAGAAGGACTCCTAGCCGATAAATATCAGAAGCACAAGAATTAGTACCCCCAGAAAGTTCTTCTGGACTACTATACCAATTGGATTCCAGAAGCAATATTTGCCTCATTGAAAAATAGTGTTTCATATCTTCTGTTGTCTCATTGGCACTGCCTTCTGAGCCATGCATCGGCTGACCTGAACAAAATTGCAAGCAACAGATCAATATAATTTGGAAAGTAACATTTACTGAATTCTTCTCAAGATAGGATTTTCAGCTTCAAATTCATTCCTATGTGAAGAAAACTTAATGATGTACCTTTAGAGTCACCCATTCGCCTCTGGGACCTGTCTTCAGAACAAGCTGAACCCACATCCAGAAAAGAAGCAGACTCAATGAAAGACACATGCTTAAACGAAGAAATAACAAAGCATGATGGCCTCACATAACGAACAATAAGTCCCTGAGCATGTGCCACATGAACAATATCCACAATTTGAGAAAATATGTGAAGGCATTCCAGAGCACCCACTTTCCTTTCTGGATTATCCAACCATTTTCTCAAACTAACATCACTCAGTTGTGCAGTTTTGTCCATTGGCCCCAAAGAGGTGGTATCTTCAGAGCTTCTAACTTGTGTTCTATGCAGGGTGGCATGTGAGCAGAGACTTCTTTCCCTACCCTTTCTTCGAGACACGAACTCAGACTCTTGAGTTGTGTTGTCACCTGAGGACATGATATTTGTTGCACGGAGAGTTCTAGAGTTTCTATCTATGTCTTCTGAATAACTAAATCCCCTGGAGCTACAAGACCTCTGCCAATCAGACTTCGACGAGCCTTCCATTATTATCAGCCTATTAATATGTCTGTGCCTCCATTATTAATTTATTATCCACCTATTAGTAAAATATCAAACATTAAGGATCCCGATAAACATACATAAACACAACGGTTAACACAATTATACACTGAAACAGTCAATAACTGCAAAACAAATATTTCTATTCCAGTGCAATCTTTAATGAAGAACATCTTAAACCCCAAAACGGAAAATCAGTATCTCAAAATGAGCATACCATCCAGTTGATCATGCAACAACTTGCCTTCTTAGAATATGCAGATAAGCATGGAGAATTCATATAAACAACTAAAACATCACCATACTACACACACATTTTAGTTAATTCAACTAATTGAAACCAGACCAAAGCATAACATTGGCATCGTTGAATATTTGAAAAAACAGAGACTACGCCACCGCGCGTGTGGCAAGAAGGAGAAAAACAGGATGACCGAGGACGGCAAGCAGTACCAATTCTCATCGCGAAAGCAGAGGGTAGTTGGTGATGAAGAAGACGATTTCACGCTTTCAATACTGTTCGGAGTGAATCAAATGGTTAATTTTCTGGTACTTGTTCTTCAACTAAACAGATTAGTATCATCTTAAGTAACCCTAGAGAGATTCTCTGCATCTATAATTAGTAATTTGAGTCATCCATATTTAGTACTCGGATGTCAATAATGCGTTCTCTCGTATCTATAGAAACACGTGGATAAATTGCAACCTCGAATTCAAAGCTGCCCTTTGAAAAGCATAGAAAAATATCAGTATTTTATGAATCTGTGGTCCAGGAGGACCTCCAAATTCGAATGAACAGCCGCAGAACTGACAAAAGGACAAAGTTAAAATAATAATAAATTAAACCAATTGCTTAAAATGGGGCTAATCGGAGGATGCAAAGTACGTAAAATAAAGCTAATTATGGCAAATAAACGTGATCAAGTCAACTAATTTTTAATTAACAAACTATTTTGAGAAAAGTACTGGACCTTAACTCCATCATCATCCTCGGATGGCGAGAAAAACCCTAAACCAAAACGATAGAATGATTACTTGATTAATGGAAAACGAACTTCATGATTATAAAATCGCTTTTAGTAGGAGTTACAACTGATTAAGGTATCTTCAATTCAGTAATTTTAAAGCTCATGAATCATGATGCAATTTTTGAAAACTCATTTCAAGATGAAGAACAGTAATTTGAACTCGTAGAATTTTAGAAATATAGCTAACTTGATGATGACTGAAAATATGATCAGTGTAAAGCTATAGAAAGAATTGATATTTGTTGGATTATTATTTGTGAAGTCCAATGGTAATGTATAAAATAAGAAGAAAGACCTTAAAAGTTAAATTCCATCTTCTCCGTGTATTTCTGTTTTCAGAATTTTGCAAATACCTTTTTCTGTTTTAGGTGATTTTTTTGCCCCCCGATAATGTATTTGATTTCTCATTTTGAAAAATTATTTTTGAAACAGAATAAAAAACGTGTTTATTTTAAATCTTTAAAAAAAAAAAAAAAAGATGACACCAAAGAACGAAAATGTTATATTCCCAACGTTATTTTCCTAAAGCATTTTTCACAGCCCACTTGCAACCCCCCGAATGCGGTGGGGCCGACTCACATCTCTCTCATATTTTTTCTTCCAATATTTTCCAACGCTCTTAATATAACATTCCCGTACCAAAGAAATTGTATGGGGGTTGATTTTCAAATTTGTACACTGTCCACCGTGTTGAATCCAATACCAGGTCCCACCTCCTAACTCCTACCTGCCCCTTGCGCGTCACTAGTTACGAGTGCGAAACTGCAAAGTAGGCCCATTATCTTACTCAATTTTTTAAATTTAAATATAATCAAATCCATCACATCCATATTTTTCATGAAACCTATATATACTATACAAATCAAGGTAGAAGGTCCCGAGAGTATCTAAAGTTATCACCTATGTTAGGATTAAGAGAGTGTTAGCAGCTAAATTTTAATGTATTTTTTTGAGTAGGAAAAGAGAGAATGAGTGGAGTTTGAATTGTGGAGATTTAATAAGTGAAGAGATATATAGATATGATTTATTTGATCAAATTTGAAATTTTGATGCGTATGCTAACATGTACTAAATTTTTTATGGATTTTTATGTGAAATGGAAAAGAGAATGAATGAAATTGAGTGCTGTAAATTTTTAAATATGATTGATTTGACTAAATTCAAATTTGGAAATAATAGATAAAAACATGTAAAAGTGAAGATTTCTATCCTAACGTGGGCCATAGTTTAGTGGGGGTGAAATTGGAACACAAAAATATCTTTCAAAAAAAAATTTTGGTTTTTTTTTTTAAATCGCTTGTTCATTATTTTATAAATTTTTATACTTTTTACACTTATTTTCTTTACTTCTCAAGTATACATAATTTTTCCCCCTATGATCTCTATCAAATATATTCTAAGGTATAAATTAATTGTTCCATGGCAAGAGAATGTCGACAGAATCAGCATTGGCAAAAAGTTGACTCCTACATAGTTTAGTTAGTAAGATGGGCAAAGGAAACATAAAAACATTACCAAAAGAGAAGTTAGACATAGGTCCTCTTAGGTCCTCAAATGAATCATTAGGCATATGTAATTAGGCAAGTGGGGGTATTGTAAATTTTTATTTTATTAAAAATTAATTTTTTAGATTAATAGTATTGGAATGAATAGCTTAGCTCCTTGGACAATGATAAATAGTGATTCAATATAGATAATTTTAAAGTTTGACAAGAATAATAAAATGTGATTTTAAATATATAAAAAAAAACTAAGAAACTACCACAACAAAATCTTAGATTGCAACGATGAAATTCTAAACTGAAATTGCATGAATATAGTGATTGACATAATACGATGTATCGAAATCTTGTAAAATATATATACCAACTATATGACATAAATTTTTGCATGTCTTGCGTTGTTTATTCTACGCTTCTGTTCATTGCACTTGAAATAAATGAAACTCCATGCAGGTCATCTTCACATTTTGTGTTCAAACTTTGAAGTTTTGTTTCGGTGAATAATCATATAAGAACCATGAACATCAAACGCACCAGTGGTCTAGTGGTAGAATAGTAGCCTGCCACGGTACAGACCCGGGTTCGATTCCCGGCTGGTGCATTAAGTTTTACTGTTTTGGCACTCTCTGTGTGTGTGGTTGGTGTAGTTCGGGTACCTTCCCCATCCCTCCCCTCCCAAGCCCATTTTTTTGGTCCATGGATTCTATTTGTTATCAATCAGAAAACACCTTGCAAGGTTAGATGCAACTTTGAACCTTTTCTCATAAAAGATTAATGGGTCCTTTATTTTCTCTTTTCAACTGTATAATTACATTATCTTAAACCTTTTAGTTATTTTAGTACATATAAAATAATATTTATATCCGGTCAAACTATCTCTCTCGACTCACTTTCTCGATTTAGTACCATCTTTATCTATATTCAATTCTTTTAATTACATTTCTTATCGTCAATAACTTTCTCATCTCTTTTTGTCTTGTTGTTCAATATTTCCAACCTTTCGTCTCAGTATCTATATCTTTTTTGTGCTACTCAACTCAACAAAATGGCTAATCGTAACAAACAATATTATCCATAAAATCTATTTTTATTTACAATGAGGAAAGTGGTTAAATGGCATTCTCATTGTGTATGGTTGTTTTCACTCAACCACATTGTTGAAATGTTATATTTCCATATTCGTTTTTTCACTTTATTATTTAAGAATTAATTTTGCTACTAGGTCAATTTCAATGTTAACCATAGATCTCAAAATCTATTTTATCATTCTCATGGTGTCCGACTATTTTCTTTTTAGCTTAGAAAATTAATTTCTAACAACTTAAAAGTTTATTGATTCACAAAAATTAAAAATTTGTTCCAACTCACTAATTTATAATGTGTACTTACAAAGTAGATAGGAATTATATAGAGTATACACAAACATAATTTATCGAATCAATAAAAAAGTGTGGTTGATATTTTTTCTAAAATGATCTTCTAAGATATATTTGATAGAGGTTATTGAAAAAATAATATTTAGATGTGTGGTTTATAATTAAAGGATTTGTATTAAAAATAAAAAAAAAAGTTTCTAGTGACTTTATGTCCCAAAACTAGAGATTAAGACTTGATATTGCTATTAAATGTACACTTTCACCTTTTTTAGAGGCACAATTAATCTAAGTGTTTGGTATTTTTAAAAAGTGTTTATTTGACAAGTAGTAAGATCCCACGGAGATGCAGCCATATATATATATATATCAACTTCTCCAATTAACAATAATTCAAATGTCAAATTTAAGCTCAAAAAGAGAGGGCCCATTTCAAAAAAAAAAAAAAAAAGCTCAAAAAGAGAGGGAAGAAGCCTCCTAGTTTGAAATAATGTTTCATTTTATTATTTTGTTTACTTCTATTTATCTTTTTTAATTAACTAATATTAATTAAATTTTTATCTTATTTTTTGTTAATGAATTATTTATTAGCTAACTTTTGTTTATCTTTTTTTTCCTAATTTTTTATTATTTTGTTAGCTTGAAATAATTTTTCGTTTTCAGTTTTTGGGGAAAAAAGTATTTTCACCTCTTATTATCAATTATCTATTAATTTAATATATCAATATAACATTGTTTCTGAAAATATATTACATAATGCCACATATTATTTTATAATAGAAAAAACTAAAAATACCACACAAAATAAATAAATATTACTAAAATTCATTTGTTTTTAATAATTATAAATTAACACAGTAACAAAATAGTTGAATTTATCGAACACTTAAAACTGCTTTTGGATTGTATGGCAAATGTAGTACAAAAATTTACCAAACACTAAATTGATTTTTCTCATAACAGTTTTTTTATTCACCACAGCAGAAAGCTGGTTATTTGAGGAGTTGCAATATTACCAAAATAAGCCCGATAGCCAAATATTTGCCCAAAAAAAAAAGCACCTAAACACAAAAACAATATGACCATTCTTCAAAGAAAAATAATTAAAAACTAATTTGCGCAAGGAATCAAAAGATGGGACCCCAGATTGCAATTTTATGAGTGAAGAAAAACAAAAAAAGGAAAAATAGATTATCCGGCCATGCTACCCTTCAATTAGTAATTAGTAATACAATTAAATAATGTGTTATAATTTTGTATTTTCGCACATCATAATTATTTTATCATTACTACACATATTGTAATACATCATTTAATTATACAATTAATTCCAAATAAAGTTGTACAGCTATAATTTTTCCCCATTATCAAATTTAGTGCTGCTATTAATAAATTTTACGGTGCTATCAATACTCCATTTGTTCCATTAAGATAGAAAACTGTAAATTTTCACGCATATTAAGAAAATATAATTAAATATAGTTGGAATTGTAAAATATTTCTACAGTATATTCTTCCCATTTACCATTGCATTAACAAACCGCTTTATTCCAAAACATGCGAATGTGAAAATATTTAACGATCTTGGGAGATAGAATACTTATTTTCATAGTATTTAATATTTTAATTATTTTAAATACGGGTATTTTAGTTAATTAAAAATATATTATACTCTTATAATGAAAGTTGGATTATAATTTGGGACAAATAAAAAAGGAAAATAAATTTAGGGGATCGAGGGAGTAAATAAATACTAATTTAATTATTTAGAGAATAATTAGTATCACGCCCGTGCGATGTACGGAAATAATTAAATTTATGTACGATAAATAATTAAAATAAAATTATAAATATGAATGTTGAATCACATAATTGATGTAATTTATGCATAGGAGATTGCATAATTGTAAAAAATTATTAAAATCTATAATATTATATATTATAGTCAATGCAAAAATTGCGGAGTAAATTCAGAATTGTAAATTATGAAAATTCACGTACATCGCATAATTAAGAAGTTTATCAAAACGTGTAACTTTAATTCTAATTAACGTGCCTAGCATTGCACAACAATGCTTGTGAAGATTAATTAATTGTAAATGAACCATTGGGAATGAATATATAAAAATTCTTTGATTATCAAAATGTGTTTTTCTCGTTGGTACATATCAAATTTATATTGAACACCTTTTCCCTTTCTGAGATGGACATTACGCACTCTAAATTTTACGATTTTATGCTTTATTTTAGTGATTAGCTGTAATTACTACTTAATTTTAGCTATATTGTATAAGAAGTATTATGCTTAATTTTATGTAACTTAAATTTGTAATAACACCGATAATTTTCCTCATCTACATAATTTATTTGATTTCTTTTCATGTACATAAACTGTATGTTAATTGTAGAATGAAAAACTTTTTATTTGTAATTTTATATACTTAAAAAAGGTAAAAAATATGCAATGCAAAATTCAGTTAGTGAGCATATCACATCAACCGCATTAAAAAAAAAATATCATTTAATTTTTTAATTAGAAATAGTATGTCATGTTGGCATTGGCAATAGGGTGTTCACCAAACGTGCCACTTCAATTATAATAATATAAGGATTAATAAATTACTATTTTAATTAAAAATAAATAAATTATTCTATATAAATCTAATTATAATTTTAACCACTCATTATTTGATTTTCAAAAAGAAAAAAGTAAAAAATTCTCACTACTTTTTAATAAACCAATTCACGTAACCAAGATAAACTATCAAAACCTACAATTTTATCACGATAAAATTAGATAAAAAATAAAAATTTTATTATTTAATATTTTTAATTAGAACTTTAAAAAATGAAATTATGTATAAAGTCTTTCCAAAATATTTTTTTCATTAGATGTTTGTTTTAGATATTGGTTATTTTCAATTATATTTTTAATTATTACTAATTAATTTTAGTTTATTTCCAAAACTAATTTTATAATTTCTTAAAATATTTAATATATGCCACATTTGCATTTTTGCCTATGTGGCATTTCATAAATTATAATATAAAGATTAATAGTGTGATAATATAACAATTCAAAATATAAAGATAAAGATTAATAAATTACTCTTTATTTAAAAATAAATAAATTATTCAGTGCAAATTCAATTATAATTTTAGCACGCACTATTTTATTTAAGAATAATCCACTATTTGAATAATCCAACGCATATTACAAATCAAAACTATCTAAAACTATAATATTTTTTAATACGGTGAAAATAAAATACTTATTATTTAATATTTTTAATCATAAATTTGAAAAATGAAATTACATTTAAAGTTTTTCGAAAACTATTTTTTTCTTATTAAATTTTATTTATCACATTTAATGATAAATGTATGTTTCATTAAAAAATAATTATATTTAAAGAATTTTCCCTATTTAAAACTATCAATCAATATTGGTTTATTTTCAAAAATAAAATTTCTTTTTTTAAAACTACAAAATTGATTTTTATATATATTTTTTAATATTAATAAGTGCCATGTTGGCACTACTACCAACGTGGCACTCCTATTTTTATAATATAATTAGTATTATACCCGTGCGATGCACGGGAAAATTATGATTTATTTAAAATTTAAAATAATTTTAAAATTAAGAATTAAAATAATGTTAAAACTACGAATTAGACAATGAAAATATTTCGATCCCAGCATATATTTTTGTAAAAGAAATCACATGTAATTTATCATAAATATGTGTGATTTTTGTTATAAACCATGTGTGGTTTACTGTGTGGGTATAACCCGCCGAGGTTCTAAAAAATGGTTGTAGAAATGTATTAAAGTTTGAACTAAATAAAAACTTTATTTTCTGATCATCGAACCCTTAATGCACATTACCCGTAAAAGTTATTTAAAACGATCATTTTAACATGGTAAAAATAAATTTTTTAAACAAAAAATCACTGCCAAAGTAACATTGTACCAAGTTGACATTCAAACTTCTATTAATTATATATATATATTTCAAAAATTAAAATGTATATAAAAAAGTTAATTTTTATTTTTTAAAATAATTTAAGTACCATTGTAATTTATAACTTTGACCTTATAATATCATATTTTCATTAATGCTTGTATATAATTCATTTTAAATTATATTTATAATTCTCAAATTAAAATTTATATAAAAAATTAAAGTAAAAATAAAAAATAAAATAATGAAAAAAAAATAAATAAAGAAAGTGAAATAAATCAAATAAGGAAAATAAAATAATAAATGTATATTTAATGTTTGTTTTCAAAATAAAACTTTCTTTGTTTAGTTTAAATAAATGCTTGCCAATATAGACAAATATTACTGACACTCCAATTTTTTTAATATAAAAATTTTTGTTTTAAAAATAGAATATGAAATAATATTTTATTTTTTTAAAAAATAATAACCTCCACCAAGTTGGAACTATCCAACGTAGCTCATTTTTTTTTAAATTTATAGTTAGATAATAATTATAAAAAAAGATAAGTGCATTTATAATTAAATTAAAATAATGAAATCACATTCGGCATGGCTCATTTATTTTTATATATAGTTAGATAATAATAATAATAATAAAAAGATAAACGTATTTTGTAATTAAATTAAAATAATGAAATCGCTTATTTAATACAAAAATTATTCGTATTAAACAATTGAAATTTATTTTTAAATAGACGCGTGCCATGAAAATAGAAAAATCTTCCTTTTTTATTTAACTAATCCCTATATAAGTTATGCAGAATTCATATCCTAACAGATGTTTAATTTTGGAAAAAAAATAAATGGACAATTAGCGTACTTACAAATTCATTTAATTAGTTTTTTTCTTAAAAAAAAAATTTGTGTGTCAGCTAGGCACTGCCAATGTGGCAAAGTGCCTAGTTTGATACTTCAATTTTTTTAATAGAGAAAGAGTGAGATATATATACACACACTAAATAAGAAAAGCAAAATAAATTAAATAAGAAAAATAAAATTATTAAATGTATATTCAATGTTTGTTTGCGAATCAGGTTTTGTTTTCTATTTATAATAAATGAGTGTCAAGTTGGAAATAAATAAAAAAAATAGCAAATATGGAAATAAAATAAATTAAATAAGAAACTAAAATTATTAAATGTCATTTAATATTTATTTCTAAATAAGGTTTTTTTTCAAAAAAAATTAATTGAAAGAGTGCTAATATGACAATGTGCTTAGTTGGCACTCCAGTTTTTTTAATATGAAGAAGATTGTGGGATTTACCATTTACCAACAACACTGCAATTCTGGCGCATGTTTAAAAGGTAAACGATAATTATTCATTAACTAAACACTGTATTGACCCCAAAACGACGCAACTGTTTCTAGATAGGGAAAAGGAGAGCACACCAAAAATCGCAGAAATTACTAAGTCGAATCTTTATCCGTGAGAATATTATCCTGATTAATGCGTACACATTATACAAAATGTAAGTAGCTTAATTTGATTTTCGTAATTATCCTTTTTTCACGGTCCCATTTGACTCATGATTATATATATATATATATATATATAGAATAATTCAATGAATATCTATGTCCGCGTTGATCTAGATTTCAAATGTTTTTCGTAATTATAGCGTTTGATTTGGAATTAAACAGTAACTAACTGATATGTGGTGCCGCTGATTTATATTTCCCCTGATCGGTAGAAGTTGGATTTCCGTTCATGGTCTTATGATTTTTGGGTGCTCTTTTTGGGGAAAATAGTTGAAGTTTTGTGTTGTAGAGTAAAGTTGAGACCGAACGGAGTTTTTGATTGTTTGTAGTGAGAACAATTATAGACTCTGCCATTAACTGTCTTTGGACCATGTTTTTTTTTTCAATTGATGAGAATGTTAAATATCTAGTTTTTTTATCTCTCTCCTAGCGTTTCATGTATGCTGAAGTGCATTTTCGATTTTGATTCAGATTTGTTAATTTAGCTTAGTTTTTTTGGGTACTATCTAAGTTATTTATTTATTTGGATGGTGATTTCTGATTCTGATAGTGTGACTATTTGGTTTATTTGTGGATGAAGAGGAGATTTGAGGGTAGAAAGAGATGAAGGTTAATTGGGTGTTGGAGATACAATGACGGGAGTGTCATTGGGTCTTAGAACTTCGGCAAGTTTTGCATCACTTCAGCTACAGGCACAGAGCGGAGGATTGCAAACTCAGAATGTTTACATTGTTCGTAAGAATTCAAAGACATATGGTCCCAGTGCGAGGGAGAAGGAAAGGTTTTTCTATTGTATTTTTAGATATTCAAGTCGGAGGAAAGTTGGAATGCTGATTTTGGCTGTCTTTGCAATATTGGCTTTTATGACAGGTTGCATTACAGTCAATAAAGGTTCACCTCTAGATATCTTCTGTATTTTTATATCCCTTGATCTGTAAAAGAACTCTATTATTGCTTAATTTTCTGAATTTTCCTTTCAAACTCTAGATGATCAGTTAACATCTGGATTATTCAAGTCAGTTATGCATGGTTGATGCACACAACTTATATCCAGTCTTCTCTTCTGGCGTACTAAAAGAAAAGAAATCAAGAGATTCATTATCTAAATTTTCCAGTTTCCATTCTCCATAGATGAGTTTTAGTTGCGACATGCTCAATGGTGGGATTATTAATATATACTTGATGGCTTATTGTCAGAGAATGATTTGGAAAGCTCTGCACTGGACTTGGATTCAAGATTTTACAACTATTCTAATCATATATCCACATTCTTTCCTATAAAAGAAGTACTGCAATATGGTAGTAACATTATGACGAATAAAGTTACAGTTTGTCCTGAGAATACTGGCTGGAATCCTTCTCTTTCACGTGCTTCTGATTCGAGTGTCTCTCTTGGAGCTGCTACTACTTATTTGGAGAATCCATGTAAAGATTTTGCATTTCCTCCTCCCCCTCCTGGTGATAGGAGACGAATTGGACCACGCCGTAAGTTGTGTTACCTTGAGTATTTCTCTCTGAATATTTTGGCATTGCATATCTTGCTAAAGTGAAAGAAAATATTTATCAATTGAAAGGGTTGAGTTCTTATATGTACTTTAATCAATGTCCTCAGCATGTCCAGTATGCTATGCTCCTGTGGAACAGGCTATAGCTTATATGCCCAAGTCCCCTTCAGTGTCTCCTGTGCTCCGTCATTTAACTTATTTTTCTGAGGAGAATTCCGTGAAGACCAAACCACATGGAGGCTCTGAGTTTGGTGGCTATCCTTCTCTGAAACAGAGGGATGATTCTTTTGATATAAAAGAGTCAATGACTGTGCATTGTGGGTAGGTATTACTACTACTGTTACTTTTCTCAGTGACCATTTATCTAAAGCATGATTTATCTAACGCATATTCCCTTTACTACTACTGTAAATTTATCTAACGCATATTCCCTTTACTTATTCGCTTTTTTCCTTTCCAGATTTGTGAAGGGATGCAGACCAGGTGATGGTACGGGTTTTGATATTGATGTGGCTGATCTGAGGGAGTTGGAACAATTCAATGAAGTTATTGTTGCCTCCGCTATATTTGGTAAAGCTGAACATAAGCTTTATCGAAGGTTTCAAAACCTCATGTATACGATATTTCACCTATTGAAACTTCTAATTTAACTGCTAAACCTGTGGAAATGATTGTGTTTTTTGATGTTCTTTATAAATTTAATATGTCTGCCAAGCTTATTGCCTGTTTCTTTCCTTTTTACCTCTATATAGGAAATTATGATGTAATTCAAGAGCCGAGAAATATTGGTGAAACGGCTAGAGAAAACGTTCGCTTTTATATGTTTGTTGATGAAGAGACTGAATCTTTCATGAAGAATGCTAGTATCTTGGGAAGTGACAAAAGGGTTGGGATATGGCGGATTATTGTTGTTCACAACGTGCCTTACACTGATGCTAGAAGAAATGGAAAGGTCAGTTCCCTTTGTTTGGAATCTGTTCCCCTTTCTATGTTTTCTTTAACTGCCAAAAGTATTCTTAACTGTCTGTACTTTGGAATGTTAAAAAGATTGTAATGGTGATTGTAAGTAGTACTCCTAGTTGTTTGTTTAGATCTAAATGAGTAAGTGCTTCTTGTTCAATAACACAACGTTAAATTGTCTATCCCTTTAAATTAATTGGCTTCTTTTTATCGATATCATGGAGCCACTTCTTTTTTTTTTTTCAATATCCTGACATCTATTCATAAAGGCGTTGATTGCTGCACATTATGGCATATAATATCCTTGCAAAGCATTAAAAGAAAAATGAAATTCCGAAGTCATTTTCTCCTGGAGCAAATTTTATGTATTGAAACAAAATTACAATAATTAGTGTTGAACTAACTCTCCATCAATGTTCACATTGTTTGGAAAGTGCTTGTAATAGGCCTGTAATTTTTGGGAGAAAGAGTGACCCTATGAATTTTTTGGCTAAAAGTTAAGTTCTACTGCCTAGTTTCAATTTTAATCCCACATCTGAAATTACTGCTCATTAATATCCACACATTTAGTAATCTCCACTCTTACTTTTTGGCAAAACAAAAGTTACCCATACACACGCTAAGTATTGTGTTTGTCTGTTTCAGTTGTCACAAGTTGGGTAGTGGTTATTGGAAAAAATGATTATCGAACATATGAATTAAATGCATGGATTTAGGAAATAGGTTTTGAAGTTTCTCAAGTTTTTCTCCATTTGCATACATCTGGATATGCTAAGATCTCATGTTTTATTGTGGCAGGTGCCAAAGCTCTTACTGCACAGGCTGTTTCCCAACATCCGATACTCTATCTGGATAGATGGAAAGCTCCAGCTTGTTGTGGACCCGTACCAGATTCTTGAGAGGTACCTTTAGCAGTCCCTTTCTCTGTTGTGTAAAGCTGCTCACGTTCCTTCCGCAACTCATCCCTCAACTGTATTCTCAGGTTTTTGTGGCGCCAGAATGCCACTTTCGCTATATCAAGACATTACAGACGCTTTGATGTATATGAAGAAGCTGAGGCAAATAAAGCTGCAGGAAAGTACAGCAATACTTCTATTGATTACCAGATTGAATTTTATGCAAAGGAGGGTTTAACACCATACTCAACAACTAAGCTTCCTATAACTAGTGGTATGCATTTTATTAATTTGTAGGGTTTCCTCACTTTTGGAAAATAAAATTAACTTCAATGGCTAAATTTCTGCAGATGTTCCTGAAGGGTGTGTAATAATAAGAGAGCACATCCCCATCACAAATCTTTTCACCTGCCTGTGGTTCAATGAAGTTGATAGATTTACATCTCGTGATCAGCTGAGTTTTTCAACTGTGAGAGACAAAATAATGGCTAAAGTTAACTGGAGCATCAATATGTTTCTTGACTGTGAAAGACAAAATTTCGTGATACAGGTTGGTCATTTGCCCATTCTTTATACTAACATTTATGGACATCATCTTGTTGTTTTTATTTTGAGCAATTTTGGAGCCACATTTGAAATTGACATTTTCTAGTGACACGTTGAAACTGACAATTTTTAAGTGACATGACTCACGTGACCCCTCTTTATGTGATGATAGGAGGTGCATTAAGTGACAAAATACATGGATATCTATTCATAACCTAATGAAGTGACACATTGGAATGTAGCTAGTAACACATATTTGGTTGATTGAATTATCACTTGGGGAGTTAATGTGCGAAGCAGGGAAGTTGTCTATGATGATAGTTGCATTGTTTAACCAACCGATTTTACAGGCATATCATAGGGAATTGTTGGAACGAAGGGCTCATACAGCTCCTATTGCAAGAAGTTATTCTCCGCCAGCTTTAGTTCGCCAGAGAATTACCACTAAGAAACCTCCTATTCGACGTGCAAAAGGCGATAGGAAATCTGGCTCGAGGAGGCACCGTAAAGTCCCACGAAATAGGGAAAATATTTGAATTTGATAATCCCTTATTTTTTACAGCAAAAAATAGGACCTTTTTTCTTTTCTTTTTAGATTTTTCTAGGAAATAGTTGCATACGTTTAGCAGAGACTGCGAAAGAAAAGAGTACCTAAATTTTGTGCAGAAGTGTTGATATCAGTTCTTTCTTTTTTGTAAATGCCATAAATGCTAATAATTTTGAGACAAGTTCACTGATTAAGTTGATATGGATGAGCTAACATAATGAGCTCCCTTTTTATTCAGAAAAAAAAGTAACTCTCCCTTTTTGTTCTCATTCACTGGGAGCAAATTATGCCCTCTTTTATGGAAAAGTTCCTTTACCCTTTCTCTCTGCATTTTGGTGGACTATGTTCTTTAGTTAACAGTACCATCTTATGGAAAAGTGGATCAAAAAAAAAAAAAAAGGAAAACAAAGGGAAGAATTTCGTTCCTTGAATTTTTTTTTTTTTAAAGAAAGAATTTTGGACAACCTATAATTGATAATTTTTTCCTTTTCCAAAATTCGCATTTTAACATAATTTTCTCTGACTTTTTGAGTGCACAATTTCGAATAAATTTTCCATTGAACATTCTAGTTCTACACTGAAATAGGTGCTGCCTATCACGTACTATCCAAAGCTTAAAAGGGACCGTTTCAGTGGGTCGAATGTTGACAAAATGGAAAATCGAAGAATGCTTTATTTAGTCAATTTTTCCCAAAAGAATGTCAAAAAATTCAACTTCTATGATTCGTGGATAATAAAGACAAGAAGATCGGTGCATATCCCTAGGCGTATTTTATTTTATGATTTTCATCGTGTCTGCACCAACCATATCCAATTCATTCATTAAAATCATTAAAATAAACAAGAATAGAAACCCATTACCTCATGTTGAATAATAAATTAATAATTAACAATAATAACAATTAGATAGACCCACAAGAAATGGCTTTTTCTGCCGATCGAATTTTTTAATGAATTAATTTTTTTGAAATAGAAGAAAAATGAACAGAATAATGATGGAGATCTGTGTAGTATATATTAGTCCTATCAAATATATGAATGTAATTAGTTTGATCAAATTCAAATTTAAAAAAATAGATAAAAATAGATAAAAAATATAGAATAATTTTGATGCTAACATGCCTCCTGTATTAGGTATTGAACAAGCAATTTTAAAAATGAAAAATTATTTAGTTATCTTGATGCATCCGACTAGGTATTTGTAATTACTCAGAATTGAATACATCAAATTGAGTATGTATATATATATATATGTACATATAAAGAGTTAGTAAGTTTACTAATAATAATTTATTTGCTATGGCACAAAATGTGAATATATATGTAAGTGTTAAGAGAAAATCATTATTTCTCCCACATTTATCTCTACTTATTTAATTTTTTATACAACAGATTTTGCAACTATAATAGTTGCACGATTTTAATCATTATTTTGTTACCAAACAATATTGTACTATTATCGATTCTTTATAAAAAAAAAAAACTATCTCTGTGATCACATTTCACCATAAAAGAAAAAAAGGATATAATTAATTTTAGGTTTAAAAGACCATCAATTAAAATTAATTTCTTTTCCTTTATAGCATCGAAGTTCATTGTTAATCCTAGTTGATTAGCTGTAAAACAAGCAACTACCGGCAAACCCGATGAAAGCCCACTCACTCAGTCACTCTTAATACTTTTCTTGTTCCTCAAAATTTGAAACGCTCCCAATCTCTATTATAATCCCTTTCGATTTATTCCACCAATCCCTTCTGTATTATAATCCCTTCCATCAATTCGTTTCCATTTCATGTCTCTCTCAGGTTTTTGAATCTCCGATTGGATCGATCTCTCTCTCACTCTCTTTTTGCTGAAACCATCATTTATTCATAGAAGCTGACGAATCGGATCTAGGAAGGGGCTATTATTTAGGTACTCAATTGTTCGTTCACTTCGAAAAACTTGTGTTTACGAGGATATATCTTGTGCGTTTTGATTAATCGATCGATTTTTCTCGAGTTCAATTGTTCTCTTCAATTGGGTATTTTTCTGTAATTGGAGGGTGTGACCTAAAAATTGAGTATGTGAAATTTGGTAATCAAACAAAAGTACAAATTGTGCAGCATTTGATTGAATGATCAATGGTGTCACCTGGATTTTTTCTCATATGTATGCTCCATTCTTTAATTGCCTTAACGTGTGGAGCTCTGATGATGTTCTATAGCAATGAGGTGTTTGTGTTTAGCCATGGTAAAGAACATGCCAGTAAGCTTATGGGCTCAACACCTCATGATCAGCTTTTAATCCGTACATCAGACTCGTTTTCGGGTTTGCTTTTGTTTGCCATTGGGTTTCTCTTGTTCATGGTTGCATTTGTGAAGGATAGAGAGTTTCATAGCTTCTTTGCAAGGGGCTGTGTGCTTCTCCATGTGGCAATGGCAATATGGAGAATTTACTTCGAAAGGAAGGTCGAAGATCTAGGCCGTGATTGGATTAGGCTCGTTGTTGGGGATATTGCATTGGGACTTTCTTGGGTTTTCTTTCTTGTGTACTCATGGAGAGAAAAGTATGATTAGTTCTTGTTGAGTGTTATAGAACTATAGATGATCTTTGATGTTTGCTTGGCTTTTGGGTGTGAGGATTGTGGACATAAGTGTTATGATTTGCTTTGAATCAAATTCTTCGAATTGATTGATTCTCTAGTCAAGAAGAGGAGAAAGGTGGGAATGGACAGAAATGGCGGAAATTTGGCCAAGCATTATGCAATGGATTCTATGATTCGCCGAAGAAAAAAACTTTGATTAGATCATGAAAAAAGAGTTCCGTATTTTTTTTTTATTGACATCTTTTGTGTATAATGCTTTCGTTATTATTATCTTGATAAAGACAATCTTTGCTGTAGAAAGCTTCTTCAAAGAGCAATGGAATGTGAGATTTCTTGTGTTTTTTTCATGCTTAGCCTGTTCCACCCCTAATCTTGTGTTTGTATTCTTGCCGTCAATTGTTGCAAGGCATATATCTCTAAAGTACGCCTACTCGAGTAGAACTGTAGAAGTGATCAAATTATGTCTGTGTGTTCTTTGTGGGTTATCATCTTGTTAAGTGATCACTCTGTCAAAATGCTTGTTTTTGTTATGATTATGGTTCATGATTGAAGTGATCTTACAAAATATTGATATCTGTACATGTTTGTTGACATCTATATCGTGTATTGATTGAATAACAATTGATAGTGAGGGCATGAAATTGCTCATTTATCCTTTTCTTGCAAGAATTTCGAAGAAATTTGGATCTCCAGACTCTTATGGTTTGATATGGTAGATCTTTATCTTTGTGATGTGATGTAGAGTAAAATGGATGTCCTACTAAGAACCTATTTCAAAAATTTCCTCGCAGCAAGAGAGAGAGCGCCCGCCCCCTCCCCCCGGGCATTTGGGGTTGGGGGCACACTACTGGAACGTCCCAGCAGCTAGGACGAGAACAAACTCGGTCCTACTAATGGAGAGCATATACTTTGTTGCTATTTGTCATTTTCTTTTTGCTATCCTTTTACAAATTTGTGGTTCTATGAGTTCGTTCACCTCCTCTTCTCACACTCTTTTTCCTTATTGATCATCCTCCACACGAAGACATGGATATATGTAATCCATCCCAAGAGATAGGGTTACACCATATGAGAAATCATAATTAATATTGTTGAAAAAATCATTTCACTTAATAACACACAACACTATAAATTAATACGAATTTATTGATAACACAGAGACAAAGGTTGCATAGACAGTGACGCAATGTGACCTCACATTTCACTCAGTAACTGGAACAACACACAACACAGCCTTATTTCATCACATTACATATTACATGTATATATAGAGAGAGAGCATTAGGTGTGTCCGTAAATGTTTACTGACAACCAGGGCAACTGGGGCAAATGCAGCTTGCACCACACTTGCACTTGCCACAGTTCTCGGCCGCCGCCGGAGCATCCATCACCATTGTTTCGACGTAGCTGTAATATCAAATTCAACCGTAAATATTAACAGTATTATAATATCACTATATTTATGTCTACTTGATCATGCTAAAATCTCTTATGTGAGACCCCAAAATAACTAATGAAAAACTTATCCTATGGCTAGTACTGGAAGACTCAAAAAGAATATGGAGCCTCTCATTTCTTCAAAGACAAGAACTAAAAGTTCTCCCCATCAGTAGAAGAAAAAAGAAGTCGAAGTTATTTGGAGTTTCGTCTTTTCGTGAATACTAATTGTTATATAGTACTGAAAACTTGTATGCGTGAATATCGTCCTAAAAGTTGTAGTATTTCACAACATGTTTAGTTAGGAATCAACGATACCTTGTATCTGTCTCGATTATATCGAAACCATAGGCGTTTCCCTTCTTCCTGCAATGATCGAGTGGATGAAGTTCAAGTTTATTAAGAATATATTAAGAATATGAAGATTAACTCAGAGAATGAAGAAAAGTTGTATAAAATTGGAAGAATTACTTACACGCACTGACTCTTGTCGGAGCAATCGCAGTTTCCGCACATGTCCGACATTGTTGAAGTGATGCTGGGGGAGCAAAATGAAGCAAGAATAGGAAATTGGATGTGTGAATTGCTGCTTGCTATGATCTTCCAGCTTCATTCTTGGGCTGCTATTTATAGTTGGAGAATGGGGTCTGTGGGGTCCAGTGGGTTATTCATCGGGGGCCCACATGGCAATGAGAGAAGAGCATGATTTTGATAAAAAGTTTCAAAGAATATTTTTTGAGTAATGGTGAGCAACGGTTTCGTGTTATCCTCTCGTGTCTCGTCTCATTAAAGAGACATTTTAATGGCTAGGTTTTGAATATATGAAAGATGATAGGTAATTTTATTGTTTCTCTTACCCTTTGATCTTTATTTGTCAATTTTGATATTCGTGTTTATGTGTTGGAGGTCGCATCGGATTAGTATACACCAATCTAACTTATATTAGAATTGAGAAATATTTTTGTTTTAACGAACAATATTTTATTGACTATAACATCTGATCGATGACGTTTCACCCAAGCCACCTTTTATCTCTTCCACACCAAATACATTATGAGAGAACTATTGAAATTAGCATAGGAAAAAAGAGAATTTAAATGTAAATTTCTTCACGCTGAATTTAACTTAACTTGCGATTGATTCACTATCATGTAAAAATAATAGGGATTCAAATAGAATGGACCCGAAGTCCAACTAGAGATTAACCCAATCAATTGACTCAGTCCAATTAACATTGTTAGTGTCAAGTTCGTGATGGTGAATCCCTAATTTGTTAGGTGCAAGTAACGAAATTTAGAACGGAATGTATTTTACTAAGCTCACAACTTACTTTTGCTGTGGAAGTTCTACCTTTTTAATGAATAAATTCTTTATAAATCTTAACCATCCAAATGTTGAACTCTCTTTTGAGATGTCAAGATAATTGGGAATAAATTTGGCCTCTGAAAGTCACTTCACAATTCCTTTATTCTTTTTTCTTTGAAAGAAATTGATGGGCAGTTCCTTTTCCAATTTGATAGATATAATATTCCTTTTTTTTTTTTTAAATAAATTTGTTGCTGAGGTGGTAGAGTTTTAGAAGATGTCGTTTAGCAAAGCTTTTATTCGAAATAAAAAAGTCACTTTTTAAGAAAATGCATAGTGAAATAGTAACGAATGTTATAAAAAACAAAAAAAAAAAATGTCAATGGAAGTAAATTGTTGGGCCAGAATGTCCAGCTTCAACTTTGATTAGCCTTTGTCGAATTCTCTCAAAGCGCATCGAATGGAGGGCCATTTACACTAAGGGTGTGTTTGATTGTAATGCATGCAAATGATTTACATGGAAAGTCAATTGCATCTTTACATGTAATTCATTTTTCCAACTACAAGCCAAGTATTCATTTGCATGTAAAATGGCCAAAAACGTGCTTTAAGGTGTTGTACCTGTAAATGGTTTACATGGTAAACTTTTGCAATCAAACAACCAAAGATGTAATTCGATTTCCTGGATGTGACATTTGCATGTAAATTAAACCCTATCAAATACCATTTTAAGTTTACTTTTGTAAAAAACCGGTAAAGTCCAATTAATTAGCCGCATGACACAAACATTTACCAAAAATTAGAAAAATCCGGGTTTTTTGAACCGGGTTAACTGCAGAATATTAACAGCTAAGAGAACAAATTGAGTGTGTTGTTGGTTAGTGTAGCTGGTAAAGCATAAGATGCAGTAAGGTTAGTCCCAGGTTCAAGTCCTTGCATGCACATTTCTATGATTTTCATTCATTTCTTTTTCATGTGTTTTATAATTCTTTTATATTTTATTATTTTCATTTTAAACATTTCTTTTTTTCCACCTCTTCTTATATACTTTGGTTTCTATGTTTTTAATTAATTTAATGAATTTCTTCTTCATTTTCCCACAATTCTTTCTATATTTTGTTATTTTTTATTTTAAATATTTCTTTTTCCAGATCTTCTTATATATAATAGTAATAATTTAGTAGCTTAACTTTTTAATTTAGTTAATAAACTTATTCTACCTTTAATTTAGTAGTTATAGAAAATATAAGATTCATTAGTTTTTATTCTATCAGACATTACAAATTAAGTACACAAAATATATAATTGTTTATATCACATCATTTTTTATTGAGTAAAAAAACATAATGAAGAAATTTAATATTTATTTTTTTTAATATTTTCTCTCTTTCCCAAAAATTAATAATGCGTTACACATAAAGTGTAATGCACATATGGATAAAAGCATTAATTACATTGAAGGTTTAATTTATTACACGTTAGTTACAAAAAATGTGTAATTCATTAGTTTGTATTCTATTACACATTATACATAAATTATATAGAATGTGTAATTATTCATATGACATTATTTTTTCTTGAGTCAAAATATAATGAAGAAATTTATTTTTTATTTTTTGGAAATTTCTCTCTCTTTATATAATCCCTCATAGTTTTTTTAAAATTATTTTTTCCATTTTCTCTTATAATTTTGCTTCTTGGCCCTTTATCTTAATTAATTAATATACTTTTTTCCACTTCTACTTATAAAATGTGGTAGCTTAACTTTTTAATTTAGTTAATAAACATATTCTACCTTTAATTTAGCAGTGACAGAAAATAGGAAATTTATTAGCTTGCATTCTACTAACGTTACAAATAAATTACACAGTATGTATAATTATTCATATCATATTATTTTTCTCTTGCGTCAAAACATAATGAAGAAATTTAATTTTTATTTTTTTGAAAATTTTTCTCTTTTTCACACAAAATATATAGTGCATTACACATAAGATGTAATGGACATATTAATAAAAATATTAATTACATTGAAAGTGTAATTTATTACACTTTTGTTACACAGAATGTGTAATTATTCATATTACATCATTTAATCTTGAGTCAAAACATAACGAAGAAATTTAATATTTATTTTTTGTGGAAATTTTTCTCTCTTTTACACAAAATGTGTAATGTGTTACACATAAAGTGTAATGTACATATGATTTATGTTTTTTTAATAGATAATGCACATATGAATTAAAACATTAATTACATAGAATGTGTAATTCATTAGTTTCTATTCCATTACACATTACAAATAAATTACACAAAATGTGTAATTATTTATATCACGTCATTTTTTATTATCTCAAAATATAATGCCGAATTTTAGCGTCTAAGTTTCGAAATTTAATTTATGTCCTAGGACATTTTTAATTAAAAATATTAAAAGTAGGGGCGAAAATGCAAGTTTAAAAACCTTTCAAGACAATAAATATTCTCAATAACATAGGGGAGCTTGGGGTGCAATTTCAAAATTGCACCCAGGCTCTCATCTCAAATCACACCCGTGGAAAGAAAAAGCAAAGAATGTCTGAGAAAAAATTTCAAAAAGAAAAGAAAAGAAAAGAAACGTGATAAGTGTGTATTCTGCACACTTATTTATATATCTTTACATTCAAGTGGAGCATACTTCTACTTATATTTATGTATAATTATTGTGTTTATAGGTACTATTCCTCACTATGGATGAAAACGAGGCCTAAAGGAGGAAAAAGGACTCAAAGTGTCAAGAAACCCGAAATTGGGGACTAAAATGCAACTATCTCAAAGTTGGAGGACTTCGGGTGCAATATTGGTGAAGATCTTTTTTACCTGGTTTCTTGAGCGTACATGGAAGAACACGGAATATGGAGTCCAACGCTTCTTACAGATCACAATTGAGTTCTAGATCAAAAGATATGGCCAGACGAAGATCATGGAAGAAAAATGCAAGATATTAGAAGTTGAGGAGTCTTTTTGATATAGATATAACTTGAGTTGGAGGAAACAATCAACTAGAAAGTTGTAGATCATCGAGTCTATTTTCCAAAGCAACTTGAATTGGCTCAATCGGATATTGGGATCAAAAGTTATGGCAAAAATACTGAAGCCTGCGCGTGCAGAAAATTTATACGGCCGTACGTAACTCGTATATGTACGGCCGTAACTTATAATTTACGGCCGTAACTTATATTTTTACGGCCGTAAATTCTCAGAAAATTGGCCAATTTCATGCAGAGAGTTAATTACGGCCGTACCAAGTAATTGTACGGCCGTAAAATGGTAAATACGGTCGTAAAAACACCAGAACCAGATGCCGAGGATTTTCCCTGTTTTGGCCGATTTTCTCCCTCATTTTCTCTCGACTTGGGGACCTTTTGGGGGTCATTTGTACACGAATTTGGGGCCTTTATACACCATTTTTCATCCCCAATCATATGATCTTCATTTTTTAGTTAGGTTTAGAGGTAGAGTTAGGGTTCTTCTTTTCTCTTTTCTTCCTTTCTTTCTTTCTTCCTTCTTTTCTTTTCCTTTTCTAGTTTAGTTAGGGTATTGATTGGAGGTGATAACTTGGAGTGGAAGTAAGGAGGATGAAGGATTCAAGAGGCGATGGTGGAAGAGGTGGAGACATCAAGATGGATGAATCAGCCAAAAAGGGGGATTCTAATCCACAAATCTTGTTGCTTTATTTCTTTTACTTGTATTGTATTGATTATTCCTTCATATGAACTAAATATTGTATAAGTTGGGATGATTGATGATTTTAACCTAGCTTTATTCAATGAAATATTTATGGTTTTGAATTGTTGTTCATTCCAATGTGTGGTTGTTTTTGGGCTATTTCCATGATTCGGTTGATCACCAAATTTATGTATTTGTAATTTGTGTTATTCTTCCAGAGAAGGGGCACATTTTGGACCGTGGAAACAACCGCCCTAGGTTCTTGTAGAGGATAAAAATATACCTCTAACCCTAGGTGATCCTCTGAGCTACTCTCAAAAAACCTAATGCAATTGATTGATCTTCAATTGACACAGAGATATAGTAGGTTGAATCAATTGGTTAGGGGTAGTTTGACATGCGAGAGCGGAACCGCCTAGATGAGGAGGTCGGGTCTAACATAGAGGATGAACATTGTATTGCGTTAGATGTTGATTTGATTGAGCTACGGTTGATTGAACTCATGATTCCCAACTATCTCTTGACCCGAGTTTCATTCCCCGTCATGCCCATTTTTCTTGCTTTCCTTTATTGTTTTTGTAGTATAGATTAGGTTAGTTGTTTTTCCTTTCTTTATTTGTGTTTTTGCGCTAGAATAAGTGACTTGACTATAAACACTATTTCTCGTGAGATCGATATCCGGACTCTTAACCGAGTTCCACTTTATTACTTGATTACGGCCTGTGCACTTGCGGTTCAATTTGTGCGTGTGTATAAACGCCGATCAAAACGCTTAACAAACAAAAACTCCACCATTGAAGACAAAGAAGACCACAAATGGAAGAAGACCAGAAATGAAACAATCGAAGAAACAGATATATTTGCAAACTGTAACCAAGAAGAAACCCTGCTAACCAAGAAGAAAGAGGAACGTAAGAAGAAACCCCAAATAAGGCTTGAAAAACCGAGTTGTTGAATCGGATCTGATCAATATGAAGTAGGCCGATTTGATGGACCGGCTTTACCGGATTTGAGCAAATAAATAGAATTTGCCGGATTTTTACAAAATGAAACTTAAATTAGCCTAATTTCCTCTCGAATGGACCATAGGTCTTGGACCAATAATCATATCCTTATCTTCCCATCTCACGAGACACTTTTAGGCCCAATTTGGGGTTTACTGGATTTAATCCAGGTCAAAATCTCCCTTAGTGGACTGGGCCCAAACTATCTTGATGGGGACTCAAAATAGATTTTCTTGCGGTTAAGTCGACAGGGTGTGATTACGATCCAGATCTCATGGGAGCTAGGGGGTGTATGGTGTCATTGGTGTGTACACCAGTGAAAGAAAATGTATCTTTATCGGCTCAATACGTTTAACCTGAAAATTTTTTTGAGATACACAATGAAATGTCACATGTTTGGACGATGAAGATATTTCATGAAATGACCAAAAACACGTATCCAATGCATCACTTGCATAAGTCGTGCGGGTGTACACAATTAGAAAGGATAGGGATAGCAAAAACACTCGCGAAATCCAAAAACTGCGGGCACCCGAATCAAATGGGTCTAAAAAACTTGAACCGACGGGTCGGATATGGTTTTCGATACGAAAACCCGAGGTGGATATAGATTTTAGAGGCGCACCCAACCCGAACCCGAACCGGATACCTGCATTTTTTTGTGTGCGAATTAGCTTGTTATTAAAAATAATTGTTTACATTTCCAAATAATAAATTTAATTTTAATAATAATAATAATAATCAACTTTTTAAAAAAGTTTTTAGGACCCCACATTCAATTATATAAACGATATAAAAATAAAAATAATATAATACAATAAAAAGAAGAAAGAAAGAAAAACCACCAAAAGCGATTTGCATATAGGGTGTGTTTGATTGGAAAGCCGAAAAACATTTGGAAGGAAAATGATTTTCGGATAAATGAATTCTAGGAAAAGGTTTTCCAGAAAAAATGATAGTTGTAGATGTTTGATTGCATTAAGTTGCAAGTTGAAAAATGGTGTTGTTTTTCTTTTTTTTTCTCCATAAAATTTGATCATTTTCCTTATCTTGGTTAAAATAAATTACCCACTCAAAGAAAAAAAAAGAAGGAATTTTGATAAGTGCTAGAAAAGCACTTAAATAACTCTTCTATTTTACGTATTTGTGTATTTTATTAGTATTATATATTTATTTTTATGTGTTTTCCTTTTATTGTGTGTTTAGAGTCACAAGAAATCAAAAGGAGCCAAAATGGATAAAAATGGACCAAAAACGGAACTTGGGACTGAAATGCAAGTAAATTCAAAGATGGATGGCCTCCGATGTAATTTTATGAAAAATTGTTTTTACAATTTTTCTTGTGCCAATATCAAAGAATATCAAAAGAGGATTTCCACATTTTTTCGGATTCCAAATCGGAGTTTTCTAGTGAAAGTTATGGCAATTTGAAGAGAAATGACAAAGCGTAAAAAATCAAGACTCGAATTTATCACTGCAGTTCAAGTAATTTGACCATAACTTTTGATACAAAATTTGGATTGACCTGCACTTTATATTTTTGGAAAGGACACTCAGAGGGCTACAACTTTGATGTTGACGTCTTCAAATGATTCGGATTATATCATGGTACAAAATGGGTAAAACCGAGAGTGATGTGAATGGAGGATTTCTTGGGTCATGTTTTGGTAGAAAATTCCTAACTTTCTATTAAAATATCAACAAAAGGAAATTCCAAATGCACAATTCAGCCAAGATGCTTACCTATACCATGATATAATATTTGAACTAATGGAGCAATTTAAGATCATGATTTGGTGGTTACCAATTAGTGGAATCATAATGGAGTAGTTGTACAATTTTTTATCATGTTTTCTTGTGAAATTTTGCCTATAAATAGAGGCATTTGTAAGGAAGGAAAGACACAACTTAGTAGAAGAGAATTAGCTAGTAGTTCTCTCCAATAAAATTTTCTTCTTCATTTGTTCTTAGTTTTAGCTTGAAGATTTTAGCTTTTCATATTCCGGCGGATCAATTCTTCGCTAAGTTCTCTTTTCCCTTTTATTTCTCTATTTATTTCTTAGTATTTATTTACTTGTTTACTATATTTTGCATAATCTATCATATAGTGGTGGTGATACGCGAACACTCGCTAAAAAGTATGAAACCCCGCAATTATGAGTAGTTAAGACTTTTCTATCTAGTTCGAGGTGGACGTTGTGTTCAACTAACATGTTGTTATCTTTTCTAACTCTTTAGTAACGTTTTATCTATTCCTCTACTTCAATTTGTTAATTTGTTATACTTGTAAACCCGTTTTTGAGTTTATTTGATTATTGCATTCACCTTGACCAATTGAATCAATTAATCTTTAAATTCAAGTTACTTGCTAGGATTGGAACTTTTGATCCGTAATTGTCATTAGATTCCAATCCAAAGTAGCAAATGAATATCGTGCATATTTATTAACAAATCATCTTAGATGCATTAATTCGAGCTTGTGAAATTATTCAACTCATTCTTCTCGTTCATTTCATACTAGCTTTGCATTAAATCCTAAGAGCTTGTTTAGGGTTATCCAATAGCTAGATGTTAAGTTAAAGAGTTTACTTTTTACTTAATACACTTAAGGAAGAATTCGTTAATCAGAGCTTCTTGGTTAATTGAGAGTTGATAAATTGAAGAATGAATAGTAACGCGTTGCATGGGAAAGCAGGGGTGGGCGTTCCGGGTACGGTTCCGGGTAGTGAACTACCCGGAACCGAACCGTAAATTCCGGTTCCTTGAAAAATGGACCCGTTCGGTTCTTTTCAAATGAAGTACCCGTCCGGTTCCGGTTCCGGTTCTACCCGTTCGGTTCCGGTTATTTTACGATGCATTTTTTATTACTCGAAAAGCACAAGAAAAAAATAAAAATTTTGATTCCAACATAATATAACAAGAAAAAAAAGCAACAAGCAAGAAGATTGCTTTTGGCAAAGAAGAATGCAAGCGTAAAGAAGTCGTCGCCGTCGGCAAGAAGAATGCCGCAGAAAGGCAATGGCCGCTTTTGCAGCTGTCACAAGCAAAAGAATTTTATGAGAAGAATTCTATAGCACCAAAATTTATTAGAATTTTACTAGAATTAGTACCAAATTTTAAATTTACTAAAAGAATTCACAAAAGTTGGCAATCAAATAGAAGAAATGGTGCTATTTCATATCCTATTCGGTTCGATTCCTGCTTCGGTTTTAGAAAAGGATCCGTTTCGGTTCTCATTCCTGCTCCTGATTCGGTTCCTAATTTTTTTTAAAGAACCGTTCAGTTCCGGTTCTTTCGGTTCGGTTCCGGTTCTACCCGTTCGGTTCCGGTTTTTTTGCCCACTCCTATGGGAAAGATAAACACAAGTGGTTGATACAACCGAACCCGAGAACTAGATATTTATTTCAATTGTTTTATTTGATCTTATCTTTTGTCATTTGATTTTCATTCAAAATTCTCAAAACCCCCACTTTCCTATATTAATTGATAAAGACAACTAGATTAAGCACCGTTCCTCTTGGGTTCGACCCTTACTTACCACTTCTACATTAATTTGTAGTTTTGAAACCGAGTAAGGAAATAAAACAAACTTTGGTGCGCCACGACAACACGCCCAAGTTTTTTCCCTGGAAAACTAAAACCAGCTTTTAGGTAGGAAAGCCAATTCCTTAAAAAGCCGGAAAACAGGTCACGTGAGGGAAAATCAGTTGGGCTTTTTCTAGGAAAACTTCTGGGAATCAAACACACATTTTCCAGGCAATTGAGACAATTTTTTCCTTTTCCAGGTAAATAAGCAACAATCAAACACACCCATAGTGTATGGCATTTGTGTTCAAAACTTCAAATCCCCATCCCACATAGGTTGTCTTAAAATGAAAAGCAGAAGTTATGCCTCATAAAACGGCATAGGAAGCTCAATGCTGGAAGATGGGCCTTTTATATCACGAACAAGGTGATTGTGCCCAACAACACAAAAGAGTCATTGTTGAGTATAAGTAAAAATTTTGACTTGAAAAAATCGGAAAAACCAGTCTAGGTTAAGTGATTTTTCAATTCAATCGGGTTTTGGGCTGGGTTTTTATTAGTTATTTGGTTTTGAGTGTTCAGGATATTGGGCATAAGCGGACTAGAATTTTGAGCCGAATTGGTCAGTTCAATTTGTTGACAATTAAAAAAAAAATTCCGGTAGACGGGTACCCGTTCGGGTCTAAGAATCAATCTGAATGGATACCCGAATGAACCATGGTTTGGTTAGGTTATGGATTTGGATTTGGCATTGCGGTTCGGGTTTGGGTATGGCCGATCCTATTCGAACCCAATCCGTTGCCATTACTAAGCAAGGATAAGGAGTTTCAGCTATTATCCAACAATAGTGTTGGATTTTCTTAAAAATCCAGCTCGATGAGGTGGCTGGATTTGTATCAATCATGTAACATGTTAGTTATTCCATATCATCAGCTATGACCAATGTTGAATTTATATTATTTTTTTTCCTCTTATAAATCTGGCATCTCTTTTATATTTTACATAATTTTTACCGATTTTGAGAAAGCATTTACAATTTAAGTACCTAAAATCTTTAACGTAATGGGGTCTTGTTCTTGTTTTGAATTAGGGTGTGTTTGATTGCAAACCCGAAAAATGATTGGAAGAAAACGTTTTCCGAGTAAATGAATTATGGGAAAAGATTTTTCAAAGAAAATAGTAATTATATGTATTTGATTGGATTAATTTAAAAGTTGGAAAATAATATTGGTTTCTTTGTTTTTGTGTTTTTTCCATGAAATTTGATTATCTTCCCTATTTTTATGGTTAAAGTAAATTGTCCATTAAAAAAAAGAAAAAAAGAGCTAAACCTTTCCCAGAAAATAAAAAACATCTCCTCCAAGGAAAAATATTTTCCTTCAAGGAAAAATATTTTCCTTCAAAATAAGAAAAAGAATGGAAATCGAAAAAAGTTGGAAAACTTTTTTTAAGAAAGAAAGTGCAATAAAACATCCAAGAGTGAAAAATAAGGGTTGGAAATGGAGTTTTCCCGGCAAGAAAAAAATAAAAATAAAAATCAAACACACCCTTATTTTTAGTTAGTCAAAGCCTTGTTTTAAAAAATTGCTAAAAGTGAGCAAGGAGATGAAGAACTTGACCTATATATATATGAAATAGATAAATAATGATACAAACTTTCCTAGACTTGGGCTCCAAGCGTTGGAATCAATACAGTTCTTAACCTTTCAATTATTAACACATTTCATTCTCAACTTTTCAAGTGTTGGTTCATTTTGTCCCATCACTACCCACAATGTAGATGTTGGCCTTATGAGACTTGAATTTCTTCTTTAGTATATCAATTAAACTCTTGCATGAAACGTCGATGAAACACAATTCCTGCAGATGGTGGTGACATGTTGGGAGTAAGTGGGATCATAGATCATACAAGATGAAGATCTCTTTTTCAAGGGTTTTTTTCCTTCATGTTTGTTAAAAATTAAGATTGTGAATGCATTTTACATGCCTTAATATGATTTTTTGATGGATTTTTTTGTGAGAATGAAATGCGTAAATGAAAAAAAGGCTAAGAATGGAAGAGAATATAAACTAGAAATAAAAATTGCAAATGTTGAAAGGTGAGGGATCAAGGTGCAAATTACAAATATAAGCTATTGATGCGTCACGGCCCTACTCTCCTCATTTTCCACTACTAAAAAAAGGCACAAAAAATGTTTATCCGTTTCTTCATACGTGGCCTACATGCAGAAATGGGACCCACGACCGGAGTCCCTTCAATCCCCGTTTCCATATTTTACCTTTAATAAAAGGACTCCACCAGTGGCATGGCTGCAAATAACAGAATTAAAGGGGCTTAATATTATAACCCCATTGGCGATGCAACCTACAAGCTGCGATCGAACTATCGTACTTTAACTGGGCGCGAACTGGAAGGGCAAGGGCAAATTATTACGGAAATGAAATCTATACGCGATTTCTCTCTCTCTAAAATTTTTCTGTATTTACCATAACTTATCAGTATTTATTTATACTCGAATTCGATCCGTGAAGGAAACGGAAACCTATTTAGGTGAATTGATTGATTTCAATTATCCAAACCGTGAATATGAGCAGTCGCTGAGAAGGAAAAGAGCGTTAATTGACCAAACGGAACCCTAATTTTGTTTTTTGAGTTCTTCGATTGAAAGACGTTTCGATTTGATTTCATGGAGCCCCCTACGCCTATTTCCCGATACATCCCCCAAAAGACCAAGTAGTTTCTTACCCTATATATATATATATATATATATATATATATTTTCCGTTATGTGGTTTTGTTTATGTGTGTATTGATGTGTGAGTGAACGTTTATATGTGTTGAATTTTTTATGGGTGCAGGAAAAGGGTGTTTCCAGGTGGGAGTTCAAGCGGGTGTAAAGATGCGGATGTGGTGGAAATCGCGCCGCCGATTAATCGGGCTTCGCTATCCAAGCTATCGAAGCAAAAAGAGGTGAAAGATTGATTATTTTTTGGAGAAGTAGATTGATGAAAGTTTTTCTCTTAAAGGGTTTAGGTGTTAGTGCATTGGACTCTGATCCGTAACAGGGTTATTGCTTTTCTTGTGTTTTTCCATTCTGGTGTGGAGCGTTTTAAGTGATTGAACTGTTAAAATTTTTTTGACATTTTGTGCCTATGCCATTGGGAGCATTGAAGTTGAACGGATTTAAGTCCAAAGGGCAATTGAAATCCATATCACTTACAAGTTACAAACAATGTTGTGAAAATGCTAGGGGATACACAACACCAAATTTCTGTGAATGTTAAACAATTAAACATTTTTAATTTGTACTTATAAAGGATGTAGTTTTGCCGACTACATGATTGTTGATCACAAGCATGCTAAACTAACAGACAAAATCTTTTATTTTACTTTTCAGTTCTGTTTTCCTGAAACTTGGTTGTTATTTCAACTCTCTGGAGATTGTATTGGATAAATAAGTGTATTTGTCACTTTTTCTGGGTAACTTTACCGACTTGCAGTTGCTGCAGTTATTGATACAAGTCTGGAAACTTTATCTCTCCTGCCCTAGAGTTATACACAATGGCCATCCGCCCTCCACCCCCCCCACCCCCCAACACACACACTTTGTCAGCAATAATTATAAATGATTGCTTTCTGGTGGAGGTAGAGTTCTTCTATGGTGCTGCTACTTGTTTTGTTCGTTTGACCCGAATATATATATATATATATATATATATATATATATATATATATATATTTTGGGGTTGGGGGTGGTGATGTGATATTGGTGTCTTTTTCTTATTTCTGTTTTGCCTATCTTATCAACTCTTTGGATGCATCCTAATCCTTATATACCAAACTTCTTGAAGGTTATTTGTCCTGAAATAATAGATGTAGACATGGATGACGACGACATTATGGTTATTGATACACAAGTTGACACAAGTGGCAAAGGGAAGGTAACTAAGAGCTTTCACATAAGTATCATTTTATTGTGCTTGCGATCATTTATTTATCAACCTCCATACTGATTTTTCTTATTTAGTGTTATTCATCACAGTTTCTTGCTGAACGCCACAACTTATTTGTTCAACTTTTTATTTTGGTTGTAGGGAGCTCTGAAAAATTCCTCACTTGGTCCTAGTAGTGTAGCTGCTGGTGGATCCGGGAATAGGCACGAGTCGTCCAATGACTCTGTTGGATTAAATAATTCTATTCATGGAGATGATTTCATTTCCTCTCCCTTCCATGGGGAAGATGATTGTATAGATATGTATTATGATGATCTCATTGACATTGAGGAAGATTATGCAATTTTGCAATCACATTTTGATCATATGGATATTCCTCCTGGTGTAGAGGCTTTACTTCCTTGGTTGCCAGATTCTACAGGAAATAATATGAAGTTAATTGCCCAAAACACTTCGAGTTCGCTAGGTCAGTTGAAAGACACTCGTCTCCCTCTTGACACAAATTCATCGCAAACATCATGGATGTCAAAAAGCATCCAAATGAAAGGTCAATCGACTTCACAGAACAGTTCAGGGATCGCTACTCAAGTGCATACAGTTAGTCAACCTGTATTGATGGGAAATACAGAAATGTCCAGTGGTTCAATGATCCTTAAAAAACATGGAAAGAAATCTCTGCCCTCTTTTGGAAAAAGTAGAAGGAAGTCTAATCTCCCACACCCACCGCTACCCCCACCATGGAGCTACAGTCCATTTAATCAGTTTCCTCCCAGTTCGACGTATTCTTCCAGTAGTTTCAATGCGCAAGTTGGCAATGGGAGCTATCAGAATGTACATCCACTGAACACACCTGGAGCTGGAACTTTAATGCCACCGCCAGTGGGAAAGAAATGGAACATGAATATGGTGGAACCTAGTCTACATCCTGGATTTATTAGTGGAAACTTGTCTGCCCCGTGGCAGGTGAACCAAAATAATGCATTTTCTGCAGCAACTCAAGAACCAGTTCACAGTGTGGAGGATAGGGATATGGATGAAATTCTTCAGAATTTCACTCAATTTAAGCAATTTGACACAGTTGAAAATTACTCTGACCACTACTACTTGAAAAATGGTTCATCTACGATACAGGTGAGCCATCTTAAATGGATTCATATTTTTCACTGTCCATAGTTTTTGTCTTTGGTTCTATTTTTTTGCTATTGATATGCCTTGACATTAAATTTATAAATATTTGATATAGCCTTCAAAGGGTTGGACTAAGAGAATACAAGAGGAATGGAAGATCCTGGAGAAAGATCTGCCTGGTAAATTTTATGAAGTTACATTGTTCAATCTTGATGATACCCGAGCAAAATTTAGTGATAGTCTATGTACATTAGGCTGTTATTTAACCATTAAACAATATAGTAGAGCAGTAAAGGTGGTGTTTCAATGACCTTTCGTATCTTTATGACTTTTCGTATCTTTCTTTTTTTCACTATGCAGATACAATTTTTGTGAGGGTCTACGAATCCAGAATGGATCTTTTGAGGGCTGTAATAGTAGGAGCAGAGGGAACTCCATACCATGATGGTCTCTTTTTCTTCGATGTTTTCTTTCCTGCCAACTATCCTAATGTTCCACCTGTATGTGTCGGATATTTTGTGCTTTCTCCTCTTCTCTGCCTCTATAGATGCCACTATTTTATCTTCTGTTGAGTCTCAATCAGTTGTTATTGCTGTAGCATGTCCATTACCACTCTGGTGGGCTCCGCATAAATCCGAACTTGTACAATTGTGGCAAAGTATGCCTGAGCCTTCTCAACACTTGGAGTGGTAGCCAGAAGGAGAAGTGGATCCCTGGTGTATCAACTATGCTGCAAGTTTTGGTCTCTATTCAAGGCCTGATTTTGAATGCCAAGCCCTATTTTAATGAGCCTGGATATGCAAATTCAAGTGGTTCAGCAAATGGAGAAAAGAAGTCCGAGCAATATAATGAGAGCACTTTCATCAATTCGCTCCAAACGATGGTGTACAGTATGAGACGGCCACCTAAGGTAAGATGATACCAAAATCCTCTATATCTACTCTGACTATTGGGACTTTTGATCCACTATTGATTTTTATTTCTCATAGTATTTCGAGGATTTTGTTGTGGGTCATTTCTGCAACCGGGCTCGTGATGTTCTTGTTGCTTGTAAAGCCTATATGGAGGGTGCTCAAGTGGGTTGCCTTGTCAAAGGGGGCGTTCAAGATGTTGACGAGGGAGATAAGAGCTGCTCGCTGGATTTCAAGTCAAAATTGGCAGTTTGCATCACTACGCTAGTAAATGCATTTATTAAAATTGGTGCAAAGGATTGCGAAGAGTTCCTTTCTTTGGCTCAAAAAGCAAATCCACAAGTGCCTGCTGCAAATGTGGCACATAACTATTTCCATTAGTTGCATGTATTCTGCATGCAAGACATGCTGGTCAAGAATTTTGTTTCTGACTTGTTAGGCTTTAGTTAAGATTTTGCATAGTATTGGATGATAATGACTTCAGGATGGTCACCATGCATTTTGGTAGTAATAAAATGTCTTAATGTGGGTTTTATTATGGCTGCCAATTTTCCTTTGTGCTGCTGCATCGCAATGCGATATTTTGTAGTTGTATGGACTATTACACTCCAGATCGGGCATCTTCTACATGAAACTGCATATGGTTTTATACACGCCACAACCGCCGTTGCGGAATTATCATGTTATAAATGATGGATATACTGACATGCAAGTAACTTGTACATCATGCGTTCTATCTCCTCCTCACACCTCCGACTTGGATGGTTGGATAATAGTCGACTAACAAGTTTATATCTGATATATGAAACTAATATATGTTTAGAGTTGGGATAAACTAATATATGTTTAGAGTTGGGATAATTCTTGATGTAATTCATGTTGGGCTCAACCTGCTTTGCTTGGTTTTGGTGGTGTGAGATTTGCCTTCCAAGGCCAATCTATGGACACAATGATATAGTATTACTTGTGAGATCGTTGGCTTAGTAGTGAAAAGAAATGTTTCTTGATTGTCAATCACACAAGTCTATTTTATAGTTTGACAAACGCTCTGCATCTATTTCAACTCCTTATCAACCCTCAAACTTTTTCTCCACAAATAGCTCTGTTTGTCTTTCAAATAGAGATTTCATGGAGAGGGGTGTAATCTTTTCTGCTATAGCAGACCTCCTCATAAGATCCTTGTATTCACGCTTCTTTTATAATAGATGCTCAAATAGCGATTTCATGGAGGAGGGTGTAATCCTTTCTGCTATAGCAGACCTCCTCATAAGATCTTTCTATTCAAGCTTCTTTTATAATATATGCGTTTAATAAATAGATTTCAATACTATACTCCTTTAATATTCGATCCTATTTGAATTGGTAAGTCATTATTATATACTTCCTCCATCTCAAATATATAGTCTACTTTGGTATTGCAGAAAGATTAAGAATGTTTTTGAAAAAATAAAATACAATAAAATTTCACTTTGTTTTCGGAAAAATAAAATAAAATAAAATATAATAAAATTTCCTAAAGTGAAGCTATTTAATATGAGTGTTGGTAAACACTACCTAGATTCAAAAAGGATTCACATTTAGTATTTTCCAACATTAATTGTGGATATATTTGTGAATAAACAAAAAAACTTATATCACATATAGAAATATGAATATATGACTATATCTTTGTGATACCCAAAAAAGCAAGGTGGACTATATATTTGGGACGGAGTAAATAATTACTTGAAACAAATTATTACAAGAAATAAAGGAATGTTTCTTGCTAAAATCGGGAAAGTTTAGGGTTATGTGTTACTCCCTCCGTCCCATAAAGATAGTCCCATTTTGACTTTCACACAGTTTAAGAAAAATGCAATTAATATTATTGAAAAGATAAAATTTTGTTGTATTTTTCAAATATGTCCCTATATTTAATAATATTAATATATCTTCATTAATAACAATGCATATTTAATAAGGGTATAATAGGAAAAATAAAAAAAACTAAATATACATAAATAGAAAGTGGGCTATATTTTAGGACGGATGAAAAACGAAAACGGGACTATCTTTGTGGGACGGAGGGAGTATATCGTACTTGATAATTGTTTGCCAATCTGAATTAACCACACTAACAACTGATTTATGAATCACATTATTTAGTTATTTTTTGGCCTTAGGACTTATTTATTTACTACTTATTTGGTAGTTGCTTCTTGTTCGGGTTACAAGAATTCCAAGTCAACCAAGACCTGTTCTCAAGATGTAGCTGTCTTGATTCCTCCCCGTTGACCTGGTTGATAATAATTCCCATTAAATGGTGGCAATTTCCAGGAAAATGCTCCGTGGAAAAATTGCAATTTTGACATACGAGTCATCAAACAAACCACACACTGAAAAGAAAAGAAAAGAAAAGAAAGTGTGTTATAAGTGGAAGATTTTCACTCCATACTGAATTACTTCTTCTTTCTTCGCTTCAGATCAGTCTTCCACTTTGTTGTGGCGATGAACTCCTGGTTTTTGCCCTGTTTTAAGGTTGTCTTGTTCTTCTACTTCTTTACCAGTCTCTATAAAATATATGCCTCCTCTTCGACAATATCATACAGTGATCACTGTGCTTCAATAGTCCCCGAATCAACTCCCACAAGTCGTCACCATGATACCTCCGTAGTTCCCTTCATTGGAGGCTACTACACAGGTGGCGATAGGCTGCTACCCAAGAAACCATCCAATACGTCGTTTTACGGCGTTGGGAGTTATGTCCGATTTCGACCCTCGAAGAATATCTACAAAACCGATACTCATGGTGTTTATAAACTCCAAGCTTACTTATACTTCCGATTGCCATACAGGAACTATGAGAATGCATCCAATTCCAGATATGGATCCAATTACCGCAGACCTGCTCGTGGTAGGATGGTATTTTCCTTGAGTGGGTTCTGGTCGGAGGTTTCGAGGAAGCTCTGTATGTTGGGGTCCACTCGTTGGCAAAACGATGAAGGTAAGTCGCTTGATCTTGATGGTGTTCTTAAGCTCAAGATCGCTGGTGACGGTTCTAGTATCTTGACTAGCTTGGTTAGTGGTAGTTTGGCGACTATATATCCTCCTACTGATTCTAGATATTTTGAACCGGTTTTCATATATGAGTTTCCTTATGTGTACAATTATCGTTACTCGTTGGGTACCGGTAATGGAGGGTGCTTTGGGGATTTTGGTGTTGCGAAAACCCAGTCTGTGAGCTTCGATTCATCGAGCTTTTGCAGTGGTACTTTCTCCTCGGACATCATCTACATATTGGAGTATCCTTCTCATTGCAAGACATCTCAAGATTGTGACTTTTTGGGTGGGCGGAGAGGATACTTTCCTAGGTATATGCGCTTGCGAGTGATTCAATGTTCGACTGATGAAGAGGAGGTGAGAATAAGATACGTGGTGTCGTTTGGGGACACCAGTTACGTCGATTATTATGGGCAATTTGATTCGAATTCAACTTTGATCGCCGAGGGATCTTGGCATGAGAAAGAGAATAGTCTATGTATTGCCGCCTGTCGGATTAAAAATCCGGCTAATCACTGGGAGAAGGAGCTGGGGGATTGCACGACGAGGTTGAGCTTGAGGTACCCTTCCGTCTGGAGCATCAAAAATAACTCCGACGTGGTGGGTCACATTTGGACCAACAAAACCATCAGCGGGCCAGGCAGTTTCGGAAAAGTTGAGTTCCACAGCTTGGATAATAGCATAATGGTCCCAGGATTGAAATACCAGTACACTGAGCTTGATCGAGTAAGGAAGCTGTGCCCCCCGGTGAAAAAGGCTGCCAAAAGAGACGGGACGCAATACCCGAGCGGCCGTTCTTATGATATGAGATTTGATATGTCTGTAACACATTCGAAAATCCAATTCGCTTGGGGTAGTGCCAGGCCGCTCTTTGTTGGGAATGAGATGTACGGACAATCGAGTGTGGTTATTTCGGACTCGATTGGTGTTTCAGAGACTGAAGCAGGGTTTGGGACAATAGAGGAGACCAATGGATCGGTGAATATGAGCTACAAGTTGAGCTTCAGCCCTTTTTCTCTAAAAAAGGCCGGTTGGTTTTCTTCTCTCAATCAATCAATGGATGACCGAGGTCAAGTCGAGATCACCGCAGAAGGGGAGTATGATGCTGAGACAGGGCACCTCTGCATGATAGGCTGCAGAAAATTGAGTCGAGAATCGAGCAATACGCCCTTCGACTGTGAGATTCTTGTGAATTTTGAGTTTCCACCAACGACCGGTACAAAACGAGGAGAACTTATCAAGGGTAGCATCAAAAGCACACGAAAGAAATCCGACCGTCTTTATTTCGAGGATTTGAGCATGACGTCTAATGCATTTTACGCCATTGAGGCAGAGAGGTCGATATGGAGAATGGACTTGGAGATCATGATGGCTCTGATATCGAACACCTTTACGTGCATTTTCATCGTATTACAACTATTTCATGTAAGAAAGAACCCTCAAGTACTCTGTTACATCTCCCTTGTTATGGTCCTCCTACTTTCTATAGGACACATGATTCCACTTGTCCTAAACTTTGAAGCCGTTTTCTTGGGAAACCATGACAAGCAAACGTTGTTTCTTAGTACCGGCCGATGGCTAGAAGCCAATGAGGTAACCGTTCGGATAGTAACTATGGTCGCCTTTTTGTTGGAAATTCGCCTCTTCCAACTCGTGTGGAGCGCAAGATCGACCCACGAGAACAAAAAGAGTGTGTGGGCCGGGGAGAAAAAGGCCGCTTTAGTGTCACTGCTGATATGCGTTATAGGTGGTTTGCTGATGTTACTCGTGAACTGGATGAGGACGAGATACGGTTATGAAGTATCTCTCCCCCCATCCTTGTGGGGGGATTTGAGATCCTACGCCGGCTTGATTCTTGACGGTTTTCTTCTCCCTCAAATCTTGGTTAACGTATTCTGCAGTTTGAGGGAGAGTTTGCTATCTCGTTCGTTTTACGTAGGGATGACTGTGGTTCGTGCGTTGCCCCACGGTTACGACCTTTATCGAGGTCACACAAGTGTGCAATATGTCAATGAAGGTCAAGCAGGTTTGCAGTATATCAATGGAACATCGTACTATTATGCAAATCCTAGTGCAGACTTCTACTCTACTACTTGGGATGTGATAATCCCTTGTGTGGGCATCTTGTTAGCCGTGATCATTTTTCTTCAGCAGAGGCTTGGTGGCCGTTGGATTCTTCCTCAGAGATTCAGAGAAGTTGAGCTATACCAAAAGGTGCCTGTTGTTGACAATCAGTGATAAGTTACTACATAATAGTAAAACAACATTCAGAATGAATTTTCAATATTATATATTGTATGTGTTGGGGTTTTTTTTTGGGGTTGGGGAGGGGGGGGGGGGTGTGGTTAATGGTAATATTACATATGACATGTTAACCACGTTATCGAACCACATAGGTTTTATGTACTTATGTCTAATTTTGCAGAAATAATGCTCCCGTTGTTTTCAAATTTTCGCTCTTTTATCTCTCTATTAGCTCTTTCATACCAGATAGTACGAACACAGTAATGTAACTTCATTGCGGTCATACCAAGAAACATGCATTTCTATTGTAATCGACACTTTAATTTGAAAATTAGTGGTTTACATGACTCCCAAACCAATCCAAGTACAAAATTTTTGAATAATTGTAGAGAAGTTTGAAATTGAAATTTTTAAGTGTTATGTTCGACATGGAGTATATGTATTAAGTGATAGAACAGATTAATTCTTTTATCACTCAATAAATAAGCGGGATAGTGAAATATCGTTTGTAAATATTAATTTTAAATATTAATTTAGAATTTAAATACAAAAAATGTTCATTTTGGAATTTAGAATTACCGAGATTTTTTACTAGGTCGGAGCTTGTTTAAAAAGTATCTATTTGAAGTATCTAATTTTCACAAAAAGAAAAACAGAAGTATCTAATTTTTTTCCTTTAATTACATAATAATAATAATAATAATAATAATAATAACAACGTGATAATAAATCCTTCCAGGGGGTGGATTACAGCAGGCCAAAGAACCCTAGTAATGGTTCTGCGTTGGTAATGTTACTTCTGCATAAGATACTTGATTTTCTCACTGCCGATTCCGCTTAAATCCGGAAAATTTTCTTTGGATTATCACGACGAGGCTCCAGATTTGGAAAAAATTTTGGACATCGTGGTGGACGGCCAAAGATCTGTCAAAGTTTTTGGCCAAAATTTTAAAAACTTTGACCGATCTTTGGCCACCACTACCACCACAAATATTCCAAAATTTTTTCCAAATCGGAGGTCCGCTTCGTCGTGATGAATCCAACAAAATTTTCAGATTTCAAAACTAATTAACGAGTGAGAACATTCGCGCCATGCTTATGTACAAGACACCCGGACGCACCTAACATTCCTGTGGTCTGCGTTTGGTGCGTGGCTCCCCGATCTCTCTACGCTGGAACCAACTATTGGTTCCAGCGGGAGAGAGAAAGAGATAGGCAGGAGGGGGGGTGTGTGTGGACCCTCCGCCATAGGGGCTGTGTGTGGGCCCAGCGCTGGAAGTTCCAGCGCTGGGAAGAGAACTTCCTCGCTCTAGAATCTCCTTAATAGCGAAACCCCTTCTAAAACCCTAGTCCCCGTTTTCCTATATAATGCCAGCCTCACACGCAGAGTGACACAGATCAAACACACAAGTGCTCTTCTCGGTGAGAAACAATGGCGAGCTCCTCTGCGTCGATGGCCACATCGAGGATGCTGAACCTGAGCAATGCTTCACTCCAAAGCCTCATCCACCGCCATCTCCTCAGTCCCGCCGCCGCGGCGGCCGCCTCCACTCATCAAATAATTAATCCTAATTCCACCAATCAGGAGCAAAAATTATTGAATCCTTTTTACTCTCCTCCGGATGTTGTAGATCCTTCGTTTTCCATGAAGAATCTTGACACGGAAGCAGCAAATGTTCACCGGAATTGGCAACACGCACTTGGATTCTCTGCACCGAAAATCGAGGCAGTCCAGTGCCGTGGAAAGATCAAGAAGGACGATTATGATGATGCTTATCACGACTACGGTGGTGATTATAGCGACAGTAGCGATGGGTCTGATGACGACGACTACAGTGAGGAACCGTGTTGTGGTCCTCGTAAAACGACTTCGCCTCGTTAGTTCACAGGGATCGATAAAGACTTTTGCAGGGACGTGGATAAAGACATTAAATGGTGATGTAATCATCACAAGAGTTTTGTTCATCTGACGTCAATTTTAATTTCGTTGCTTGGTGGTGTAATTTTCTTATTCACTTAGGAAAAATTAGATTTTAAAATAAAATAATGTCTTTTTTGGTTGGTTGAGGGATTGGGGAACTTGAAGCAGGTCGAGAATTTTCCTCAGCATCCAAATTCTGGAAATGCGAATTTCATGAAACTTGCCGCAGTATTTATTTGATGATAAGACGACGAACATTATTCTAAGAATGGAAATGAAAAAGATAAGAATTGAGTAAACTCTGTATCATTTTTGCTAAACCATAAAACGCTGTTAAATTAGAAAAGAATTCATATAAGCTTCGTTAAAACATTTAGATCAGCTGAATAATTTTACAATTAAAAATCGAAGAACCAACTGCATCAGCCCAATGCCCCGAGTAATCCCTTCTTCGTTCAATCCCCTGTTCATTTTCTATTTTGTTGAGGCTTATGTAAATTTTTCTTACTTTTTTCTGGTGGTTCTTGGATAAAAATTTTAGATATGTTAACCCATGTTAACAAACTTTTCAAAATACATTTTAATTCATTCTTTTTGAAATTTAAATTTGATCAAATAAATTAGATTTATATATCTCTTCATTTATTAAATCTCCATCATTTAATTCCACTCATTCCCTTTCTTCCTATTCATAAAAATACATTAAACTTTTTGTAACGAGTTGGTACTCGGTAAGGAATTGAATTCTCTTTTCCACGAGTTAAATTTTGTGGGATTAGATTTAGAGTCTCATTCCTCTCCATCTCCACAGTTTCTTATTTCCCATATTATTATTATTATTATTATTATTATTTTGGTTGTAAATAGGTCTGCAATCAAGGACTAACGGAGGGGGAATTTGAGTAAAAATTACATTAGAAATTCAAGTAAAATGTGTTATCAATTTCATCATATATTGACGTCAATTATCTTCTATCAATAAATTGGCACCTTAAGGTGTCATTTTTTCCACATATCATCCTCATCTTGAATAAAGGGGGCTGGCACGCACGTTCGACATGGCAAGTTGACACTTTACAATACCAACAGCGCATTGGAACGGGAGCGCATATGTTGATACTTCACTTATTTCTACTTGAAACGTAATTGGGTATGACTAAATGCACTCAGCATTTTACTGAGTACACCCATTTTAAAAAAAATAAAAATACTAAAAAGACTAATATACCCTATTGAGTGCACCCCTCCTTCTCCTCTCGTTTTTTTTACATGCTCGTTTAGAGTTTACTGTGTTCACAACGGACAAGTATTTAAAAAAAAAAATTATAGAAAAAATGAATAATTTTTATTTGATTTTTCAATTTTTTTGTAACTACTTTGATGAGTAATTTTGAAGTTTTTGCAATTAATTTGACGATGAATTTTAAAATTTTTTGATGATATAGTGATTGGCTTTATTATCTAATATAATTATTAAAAAAATAAATTTTTTTGCAACTACTTTATTGAGTAATTTCAAAAAAATTTTAACCTTCTTTTGCAACCATGTTGAGGTTGAATTTTAAAATTTATTTGATGAGCTTTATTCGGTTATTATTGAATACAATTATTAAAAAAAAATTGAATTGTTGCAAAAAATTTTAAAAAAAATAATAGTACAAATCTTTGATGAGCAATTCTTTAATTATTTCTTTTTTTTTTCCTTTCAAAATTCGCCCCCAATGGAGCGAATAGCCTGATGGTTGTTCGCCTCAAATTGGGCGCCATGAAGGCTGTTACATTTGCCTATTTGGGGGAACAGCTTTATGGCTGTCCGTCCGATTGGAGTTGAACTTTAAAAAAAAAGAAAAGAAAGGAAAGGAAGGAGAATGGTGTGAGGGTAGAATGGAAAAATGATAAAAAATGGATGTATTTAAAAAATGAGAGGGGTGTATTTAACCGTAGCCAAGGTAATTATTATGTGAAAAATACTTAAATTTAACTTAAAAATTTACGTGAACACATTATCTTAATTTTTTGTGCCAAATATCCCGAAGAAGAGATTAGAATGAACTAACTAATGAAGTGCCACTTACAAAAGTTATCAGTTTCATTTTCAGAGAAGCGTCAATGAAGTGACATATATAATCCATTTTCAAAATTTAAGGACTTGAATGGTGGAGTTGGAAACATTTGGCCAAGGAAGGCGTCCTAAAGTTTGGAATATAGGATTAACTCCGTAGTCAACCGTGTGCAACTACTGTGTCCAAAATTTATCGGCCACCGCGTCCACGGGAGACCCAAACCAGTTCCACCGTTCGGTAACCATCCAAATCCACCATCAAAAGATTCCATAAAGCATATAGATTGTTTCTATATATACTGCTTAATATCTTAGTCCGATGGGACTCGAGTTCAGATGCCGAGACTACAGAGCGGAAGAGCAATCTCACTCTCTTCCGCGGGTCCCGGCGGAATTTCATCCTCTCTCCGCTTCCTCTCCTCGTCAGTCGCCACACCAGGTCACAACTTCTTATGGCTTCTTTTTTTTTTGTTGTTGAACTTATTACTGAGTTATTTTTTGGATAATATATTTACATTATTAATGCCAATAGTTGGTGATTAGATGGGTGTATGAAAATTAAGGTGTGTTGTTGTCTATTTGAAGTTGAATGTTGATTTAGAACTTCAAGTCTGTTGATTCTTATATCACCTCTGTAAAGTGTTTGTTTGGTAGAGATTTTAGAGAAAATGATTTATGACCGTGTTGGTAAAAGGTACAGGAAAGTGTAAAAGAGCATGGCAAAGTTGTCACATCAATTAAAAAAGTGTGGTTCAAAATGACTTATGAATGTGTTGGGAGGCAGAACAAAGTTAATACTACTCCAGTCCCCGTTTGTCTTGTTTTTTTAAAACACTCAAGGATGTAGGATTGGATCCATGTTGACTAAGAATTGATAATGGATGCTTAATGATGGCAATGCTGGTTTTTCATTCTCTTATATGGAGTTATGACGCGAAATGAACAAGAGAAATTGGTTTCGTCGCCTAATCTTTTCTTCTATGGATTTGATTATGCTACCCCGTACCTTGGTACTTGACGTCAATAAGATGCTCAGACTTATACATTCACCTAGTTTTATATCCTGGCAATATTTAACAATGATTATGCAAAGTATGATGGAATTGAGTTAAGGAAGATGCATATGTGAGAGTTTTGGATTAGCACACATCGCTAATCAAAGAAGGTGCATGTACTTATTGTTACTGTGTCTTACAGTAACCTATTATGTTAAAAATTTCAAGTGACCATGATTAACTTGTGTCTTTGCATTGATATTTGTATGGTGTGATTATGTACGTAGTCCTGTGCTGCTGAATAGGGAGTTGTTATGTTGGCCAGAGTCTTTACATCTGGCAATGCTTTAACAATATTGATGGAGTTTTTGATATCGGATTATAGGTGAATGCAGACGATGATGGACAAGATGATTTCTTCGATCCGTTAAGGTCTGTGAACACGAAAATGGAAGTTTCTATCAACGGTTTGCAAAATGAAGAGATTAATTCCGATAAGATAGTCCCCAATGAAATTTCTGCTCAATTGCAAAAGAAGGAATGGGATTCATTTACAAAAATATTGATGCGAAGATTTCCTGTTTCGAAAACAATTTCGATATCTACGGTATCTCTCTTAAAGCCTGATACCCTGATGTAGTTATCACTTATTAGAATTCCATTTCTGTTTCACTGGTTCTGACTGCCCCGGAACCGGTTCATTTATAACTGGACTAGAATTACTATGGTTTCAGCTCCGATTTTATTTAGTGGCTGATTGTGACTTTTCAACTTTGTTCCTTCTAACAGGTAGCCAGCGTAGCTGTGAAGGGTAGTAAAGGTATATGGCATTTTGTAATCACAGTTTTCCACTTACCCTTGTTTTTTCTTTTGATTTTGGTTGTACTGATTTGTTTGTCCTTTTGGAGTCAAGACAGAGTGTTGGCAGATAATAAATCATTGAAAGATTTGCACTTGGAAGAATTGGATGATCCTCAAAAATTTGCTGAAGATATTACCATTATCAGTCAGCAGGAGTATGTCTCACGATTACTTGAACTCAAAGATGAAATCAGACATGCTTGGCGAGAAGATGACCGTGTAACATCTTTAAGGTTGTCAATTAAGGTGGGTGTAGATTAGATTTTTATTTATTTTATTTCTCTTATTTTATTTTATTTTTTTTTAAAATTCCCTGTGTTATCTTACACTTCTCTAGGTGCTTTAGTCAAAATTTTAATTGAAAGTTCTTTCCATCTTGAAAGAAAACGTGCACTTCATTTCCTTTTTCTCCCCTTTGTGAAATTGTTGAACTGTCGGTTATTTTGCTTGGTGTAGATTCTCGGTTATCATGAACCATTTGATCTGATTCCGGAAAAATCTTGAAAGCCTTGTTTTGCAATCAACTCAAGAAACCATTTTTCCAATCACTCATTCATTTTCAATCACATCCCGAGAACCAATAAATTTCCTCCTTTTTTTGGGGGCAACTACTCTTCAACTGCACATTATAAAACGGATGTTACGATATTTGACTACTTGTATATTAGTTGTAACTAGAGCTTTAGTTGTAATTAGAGCCCATATACTATTAGTTATTATTTAGGCCCATTAATTAGGCCCATTGTACATTAGGGTTTTGAGTTGTGTATGTTGTAACTCTATTTAAAGAGGTTGATATCTCAATGAAAGTATCGAATTAAATTGAATCTATTTAGTTTGACATGGTATCGAGCAGGTTCACAGGAATTGATCGATTTCTGATCGTGCCTGCATTCATCAGATTCTTTGTTCATCGCGCCCTTGTTCATCAGATTCTTGTTCATCGCTGCTTGTTCATCGGAGAATCTTGTTTCATCGAGAATCTTTTGTTTCATCAGCGCCTTGTTCATCGAATCTTGTTCATCACGCCTTTGTTCATCGAATCTTGTTCATCACAAGCCTTGTTCGTCAAATCTTGCTCATCGCATATTTTTTTGATTTCCACATAAATGGTGAAGACAAGATTTGATTATTCGTTTTAACGGGAAGAATTATAGTATTTGAAATTTCAATTCTCAATGTATGTTAAAGGAAAAGATTTATGGGGTCACTTAAATGGTACTACGAAGGCTCCTCTGAGATCCTAGGAGCGTGCTCGATGGGTGATTAAGGATGCCTGATTATAACTTGTTGCTTGGTTCAATTGAACCATATATGATAAATGATCTGCGACCTTTTGCAAGCTAACCGCAGGAGATGTGGGATTATATTCGCGCGTCTATTATCGAGGATAATCTTTGCTAGAAAATATCGGATTTGGAGTTAGATATTTCTAATTATCGACAAAGGCAATCTCACTATTCGGCCGGTTTTATTACGGATTTAGAATCTTTGGAGTGAATATTACGGAATTGTTTCTTCAGCGGTTCCACAGAGGCATTAGAATCTTTAAAGAAAATTCATGATGGCGGCCCGAGAGAGACCAATTTACGATGAAGCTTAGCCGAGTTTGAAAGCGCACGTGGTGGGTTAATTAATCGCCATCCTATACCGTCCTTAGACACTTGTTTAAGTGCACTATTGCGTGAAGAACGGCGTTTAGCAACTGGATCGTCTTAATCAAGACTCTGCTCCCCTTTGGTGATGAATGTTGCTTATCTTGCTCAAGCCAAGGAAAAACCGATGTCTGGATACAATGCTATCGGCATTTGTAAGGAGTTTGGGCACATTGCAAGACCTTGCACTAAGAAGTTACGTAATTCTTTGTAAGAAAGAGGGCATCTCATCAAAAATTGTCGAATCCGGCCTCAAAATAGACAAGAGCTGAGTTCTAGTTACGTCATTCGGTCTAATCTTCAGATGTTACTCTTGCGCATGCACCGCAGCTGACTGTTCCACCCAGTATCCATCTCCTTTGACTCAAGAAATGGTCCAAGCGGATGATTGTCTACTCGCCTTATACGCTTTTAGTATCAAAGTGTACGAATCATTCTCGTACTTCCCTTGGTTAGTTGATTCAGCTGACTTCAAATCATATGGCGGAAATCTGCTGCTATTTTCGTGATATTAAATCGATATCTGAATTGTCAGCATATTCAAATAGCAAATGGTAATACTATTCTATTCTTTGCTATCGGGTCTCTTAGGAATACCTTTGATAATGTCCTCGTTTATACGATTATCTTCAAATTTAATTTCTGTTGGACAATTGGTGGATAATAATTGCAAAATTCACTTTGATCGTAATGGTTGTTGTGTCTGAGGATCAAACATCGGGGAAGAGTGATCATGAAGGGGCCTAAAGTTGGGCGTCTGTTTCCTCTTCAATTCTCCATTTCTAATTCGATTCCAATTGATTAATTACGGTTTTAATTCAATAGGTTGTTCTGTTTGTTATTAGCAATAGTGATGTTTGGCATAAGAAATTAGGCCATCCCGATCAAGTTGTTTTATCTCATCTTGTCAAAAGCGGTCAATTGGGCAATAAAATTTCATTTTTCCGATGTATATTACGGTTGCACTACTTGTAAGTTGGGTAAAAGTAAATGTTTACCATTTCCTTCTCCTTCAAATTCGTGTACGCATGTTTTGAGATTGTGCATACCGATGTTTGGGGTATTAGTCTGTTATTTCACATGCTCAATATAAGTATTTGTGACTTTTATTGATGATTATAGTCGTTTCACTTGGATATATTTTCTCGATCTAAATAAAGTGTTCTCCAAATTTTGAATTTCTTGCACTTGTTCAAACTGATTTTCTGCTCGATTAAGATCTTACGATCGATTAGGGAATACATGTCTATCGAGTTTCACAATTTTCTCACGTCTATGGGTATTTTGTCTCATGATCTTGTCCATATTCTCCACAACAAAATGGAGTAGCGAGGCGTAGAAATCGACACCTCTTAGATGTAGTTAATTGCTCTCGTGATCGAATCATCTGTTCCTTCTCGTTTACGAATTGACGTTGTCTACATCGGTCTATCCCGATTAATCGGTTGCCTTCTCAAGTTCTTCAATTTGACTCTCCATATTATCGTTTGTTCGGTGTCATTCGACTATAATTCTCTTCGTATTTTTGGTTGTCTGTTTTGTTCACTTACCTCCTACGAGGCAAACAAACTCACCTTTCAGCTGACACAGTGCGCTTTTCACCGATGCTGATACTTCTCGCATAAGGGATATATATGTTATGATTCATTGCTAATAAACTTCGCATCTCTCGTAATGTTATTTTCTTTGAACTTCAGTATTTCTTCCGATCCCTCTATTCCCCACCATATGAGATTACTTCCTTCCTACGTTTGATCATGATACTTCTGGCCCGATCGTTGGAAAGGAATAGTGCATCAAAGCGTCCTCTCGGGTACCAGCGCCCCTTCCAGGATCTGAACCGATGTCGATTCTCGTTCACATGCACCACGGAGGGCGACTCGTATATCCGACCAATTGCCGGATCGGTATGGATTCTCTCTCATCGCTGTCAGGCTACTACGGATACTCTGTTATTCTAAGTCTTATTCCGATGGTCGGGCTGTGTTGGCTGACAAAGCTATGAAAAGGCGAACTTGAGCGGAGAATCACACACGGGATATAGTCCTCGCCCTGAAGGGGTCAAACTCATCGGTTTGTAAGTGGGTGTATCTGATCAAACTCCGTTACGATGGAACTATTGATAGATATAAAGCTCGGTTGGTGGCACTTGGCAATTGCCAAGAATATGGACTTGATTATGAAGAGACTTTTGCTCGGTTGCTAAGATGACTCTGATTGAATTGTTTGGCCATTTCTGCTTCCAAAGGTTGGTCATTGCATCGGATGGATGTAAAGAATGCCTTCTTACATGGGGATCTAAAGGAAGAGATTTATATGGTCCCACCCACTGGGCTATTTCTTACACAATCGGCGAAGTTTGTCGCAAAAGCGCTCTCTATCACGGTTAAACGAGGCACCGTGCTTGGTTTGAGAAATTTCGTGCTACACTTCTCTCGGTTTCACTTCACTCAGTCGATATGATTCCTCTCTTTTTCTCAAGGAAGACTCCTCTGAGGATAGTCTTGCTCTTAGTTTATGTGGATGACATTGTCATTACGGATCGATGTTCAAACAATTAGCAAACTCGGCGGCATCTTGATCCTCTTTCCACATGAAAGATCTTGGCTCCCTTGATTACTTTCTTGGTCTTGAAGTTCATTCGTCTTCCACTTTGGTATTCTCCTGCATCAACACAAATACACCCGAATATTCTCACTTTAGCATTTGGTCTCGGTCAGGAATCTGTTCTTACACCAATGGAAGTGAATTTGAAACTTTGTCAAGAAGATGGTGGTGTTACAGATCCCTTGTTATATCGACAACTTGTGGGGAGTTTGAATTATTTGACTATCTAGCGACACGATATTTCTTTTGCCGTTCGGCAAGTCGGTCAATTTATGAAGGCCCCTCGGCATTCTCATTTTAGCGGTACTGTTCGTATTCTTCGTTATCTTAAAGGTACTTACGGCGTGGGTTATTTTTCCTAAAGATGAATCCATTACGATTGGTGGGTTATAGTGATGCCGATTGGGCTGGCTGTTGAGATCTGGCGTCGATCTATTACCGGATGGTGTATATTTACGGGGATGCTCATCTCTTGGAAAAGTAAGAAACAAGATCGGGTTTCTAAATCCTCTCTTTGAATCCGAAATGCCGTGCCATGTCCTTAGCCTTTGTTCGAGATTGTGTGGCCGTGGTTTGTTAAGCGAGCTTGGTATTCCTCAATCTTCTTCCACTCCACTACATGCCGACAACACTAGTGCCATTCAAATTACGAAGAATCACATTTTCCATGAGCGTACAAAACATATTGAGGTTGATTGTCATTCTATCCGTCAGAAGCATTTGATCACCATGTGATCAATCTTCCTCACATCACTGCGAAGTTACAAACCGGTGATGTATTCACCAAAAGCATTATCTGCGTAGCGTCATCAGTTCTTAGTGGGCAAATTGATGCTTTGGACCCTCCGCATCAATTTGAGGGGGATGTTACGATATTTGACTACTTGTATATTAGTTTGTAACTAGAGCTTTGTTGTAATTAGAGCCCATATACTATTAGTTATTATTTAGGCCCATTAATTAGGCCCATTGTACATTAGGGTTTTGAGTTGTGTATGTTGTAACTCTATTTAAAGAGGTTGATATCTCAATGAAGAGTATCGAATTAAATTGAATCTATTTAGTTTGACAACGGAAAAAAGGAAAAAAAAAAACATTTTCCTCGAAAGAACTACACAAAACAAGCATTAAGCCTTTGTTCGTGTTAACTTTTTTCTATCCAAAAATTATCTACTACTAAAAATCAAACATCAATATCTTATCTCACATCACCACTCATTATTATCCACACATCTTTTGGTATCCACCACTATCTATCTAAAAAGTTAGCTTTAATGTAGTTTTAAAGTAGAAAAGGTTTACCTGAATACAAGCTAAATAATGTCGAGAATCTCTGATCTATAACTCGATATTACAACCAGGGATTCATGTATGCATCATGCGCTCTTTGATTATTTATATTTTTTATTGCAGGTGGCCAGGCTTCTTATGGATACAACCGCCGTCCAGTTTTATCCAACTCTTTTTGTTCTAGCAACAGATATAATGGACATGGTAGGTGATTTGGTATGGACTCGCATTAAGCGAAAGGCTGAATTCGCTGAAGATGGGAGATCTATTTGCTCTTTGCCAGGTTTAGTTATGGTGTTTTTCAATCTCATTTTATAACATACAATGTAAGTGTCATATTCAGTTGCTCTCCACCTTATTCATTTTAGCCGTCCTTCATCCAGATAGCTTGGCTATTGATGGGCTTCTACTCTCTTCTAGTTAAAATAGAGGAAGGGGTATTTGTGAAATTTCATGAAATTAGATAATGACTGAAAATGCCCATAAAATTCTTATTGTTCATCATGATGTCATTTCGTGGGCATTTGTGAAATTTCATGAAATAAGATATGACTGAAAAATATCCACAAAATTGTTATGGTTCATCATGATGTCATTTCGTGGGAAGTAGGGTATTGAAAAACAAGGTACATTTGTTTAAACTCCAGTAATGTCAACATAATATATGAAAAACATATCGCCCATGAGTCTTATTGTCCAGCTGTCATTCATTCTGTTGGATGTATCAAAATTGAAATTTCATTTACATATGGATTTTTTTTTTCTCTCCCATGTACTTCTCAAGATTGTTACTTTTTTGTAACTTCGGCGTCCTGGATATGTTCGTGAAACTATAACTCTCAAAATGTCTCTTTTTTTGTTTCAGATAACTTTGAACCTGGTGATATCTGCTCTGATGCCAAAGAGACCTGCAATAATTGGTTCTGCAAAATTGCCTCAGTTCGTGAGCTCCTTCCTCGCATGTGAAGTTCTTAATTCTCATTTAGGTTTATGCTTAATGTTGTCATTTTAAGTGCTGTCATTTCCTTTTTATATATTATTATTACTTTATCTTCTTCTTCTTTTTTATGACTCTGTAAGAGTTCTTCTTTGGAATTAATTGCTTTATGCATGTATTTTCTGCTAAGCATTAACATACTATGAAATAGTGGTTAGATCTTCCTATTCTCATTAATAAACTCGAGAAACAAGCCTTCTGGTGTCTAACTCGGCCGTCATTTTATCTGTGAATATGCGAGATAGTCTAAAGATTGTCACTTCTTCGAGTAATGGCCAAGATAGGTATTTCCTCACTTCAGTCATGTAGCGTTCTCACTGCAATGTTATGCAGTTATGGCCCTGATATTCTGGAGGACAAACAAATCTTTATTTATATTAATGAGTCTTGGTTTGACAGAATTCGTTGAAATACGTGCAATATTTAATCAAAATACTAATGCAGTTATTGAGATTAGTCATTTGGGAAATTTGGTCATTTAACAAAGCTCCATGTAGACATTTTCATTTTTATTTTCATTTTTGCTGTTTAATATTGTGAAGATGTTTATGGCGTGGATCTAAGGAAATATGACATGTATGCACAAACACCTCAGCCAATCAATGAGTGGGAAGGACATGTATTATCTTTAGGAAATTTAACAATTAGTGGTTCTGTAGATTTTGTATTACTGTATTAGTCATTGGCAGTTTACTGTATCAAGTGAAATTTTCAGTGTACAGGATGTTCAGAAGTATAATTATCTTGATGGTACTGACTGATGCATTCGACTTCTACTGAAATATGAAATAACTTTAGAATTTGAGTTTCATGTTCACTCTTAATTGGTCTGTGATGTCAAAAAATTTGCATGGTAAGGAGAGAAGTCATGAGCAGAGAACAGATTTAGGGTTCCTCTTTATGAATGGTAAGACTAGGTTTTCTATTAATTGTATTGCTCTTGGATCTTGTGTCAGCTTATATTGCTTTATTTGAAATAGAAAGTGGAATATTTGAAGATTTTCACTATTTCAAAGATGCAGGTGTTTATAAACATATGCCCATTAGGAAACTCTTTGCCAAGCATATGCTTAATTGTTCTTCTCTTCCCTTCTGCTTCTTTTGTATGCCAGCTACCTGGAGCTTTCCATATTGCACTGCTGGCATTTCCTTCTTGACCGTCCCATGGATAGCCTTCGGCGGTTGGTTATGATGATAAGGGGAATTGCTGATCCGCTGGCTTCGGCCTACTGCCGCTTGTACTTGGTACGATGTGCCCAAAGATTACGACAACGTGATACAGGTGGTAATTCTTGTTATCTATTCCCTTTGCAATAAAATGAAATTGTTCTCTTTCTATCTTGTAACCTAGATACATGTATGATTCAAGTAGAGCTCAACCACTTTGAGCATCTCCAAGACTCTCTAAATAAAAGATACTCTCCATTTTAATGAATCATAACTTCAAAATAGACTTGGACGTGCTCTTCATTTTATCCTTTTACTTCAGAGTGCCAAATATTAAATACTCCCAAAAAATTACTAGTTTTAATACCCTAGCTTGGTTTATGCTTGGATATTTTAGCCAATAGCACTTCATTTGGTAATTAAGAAAAGTATACAAAATAAAATATCCTGGAAGAACAAATGCTTATTGAAAAATCAACATGAAGTGCTAAAGTAAATCGAATTGCTGGAGTATGCAAAATATCCTGGAAGAACAACAAATGCTTATTGAAAAATCAACAGGAAGAGCTAAAGTAAATCGAATTGCTGGAGTATGCAAAATATCCTGGAAGAACAACAAATGCTTATTGAAAAATCAACAGGAAGAGCTAAAGTAAATCGAATTGCTGGAGTATGCAAAAAGTTCAACAATCCCATTTCAAAAAAAAAAAAAAGGTTCAGCAATCAGAATTTAAAGATGCTTTTATAATGAATAATAAGATGGTTAAGAGACTCTTGGAGATGCTGTTAACAAGCTTGTGCAACTATCTGTTGACCAGTTACATTTTAAGCAGAACAACGGAGATATCGTTAAATCCTTACATTTCTGAGGAAATCTGGAATTCTATATATTTTATTGGGTGATTGTTTTAAATCACCAATATCTGGTTTGGTTTGGTTCATAAATGGTAGACCTAGATCACGTTGTCATAAAAAACTCACGTCACACTTTGCTCTGGTTCAGCTGTAGTTCTGAAAAGCATGTGTCCTGGTTCCTTAGTTTTTCTTTACATAGCATAGTTTTACATTTTAGATATATTTCTTATTGGAGGCAACGGATAAATGTGTTTCTTGGCAGGATATCGAATTAGTTGCATAAATGACCTTAAAGTGCAATTATTGCGCCTCACGTCAGCTGGAGAACGCACACCTGGAAAATTTTCTGGAAACAGTAAACTGCTTGTTAGACTCATTGAACCAACTATTGAGTATATCGTAAAATGCTTATTCAAGGACCTAAACCAGGTGAGTCGCCGAAGATGTTCTTGTGCTTCTTTGTTGTTACACTTGCTGTTATGGGGCCGTTATGCTGGTGGCTGCTTATTTCTTATCTACAAAGATAATTCTTTTCTTATAAAGAGTCTTGCATGGAATGATGGGACTGGTTGCAGCCATTTGATTGGCGTGAAATCTTTCTTTAATCTTTTTGTTACCTGCATCAGCAATATATGTAAAAATGGAAGTGCTATATTTGTGTTTTTACTTGCTCTGTGGCAGTTCAATGTGAGGGTCTGAGGGTATAGGCAATATCTTTTCCCCGGCCTTCAAATACGATGTTAAAAGCATTCCTCAGTTCTTATCTTTTAAAATTGTTGTATCATTTTCCTGTTTATAGATTGAATTTCTGGGGTAGTTCTCCTGGAGTCCCATATCATGGAGGACCCATTTGTTCCATTTCTGCAGTGTCAATTAAGTTGTTATGTTTCCTCTTTCTTGTGACTGGTTCATTGTTTACTGTGATCTGTATCCATGTGAAACTGAATCCCTCCATTCTAGTAACTTAAACTCTTTGGTTTCTAATATATTATATATGTAAACTTCTTGTTATTAGATTAGATTGTAAAGTTGCTTCTGATTTAACTTGACCACTTTGTAAGTGTTTACATAAGTTTTTACAATGTAATGATTGTGATCTATAATGGCGATTGCTAACAAAAGGATGACGGGAATTCTCCATGACAGATGGAGATTGGAGATATGCTTGAGGCACTTGGAATGAGGTGGACCGAATCAGACTCTCTGGGAAACTGTTCATGCATCGCACTAATTCTTCATCATATACTAAAGGAACTTCCTCTTGGATTCCTTTGTTCTAATGCTTTTGAGATGCTTCATCTCATAGAACATACAGATGATTTATCCTTTTATCAGGTATTAATCTTGAGATTCTCATGCAGTATCATTTCTACATTTCTGATGCTTAAGTTTCAGTTTCCAGACTTCCAATCTGGGCAGATTAACTCTTCGAAGTGCAGTGTTTGAATTACAAATTACTTGGATTTAGGCTGTGTGAGAGGATACCCGAAATCAGCAAGGCCGATCAAGTAGTTGATAAAATTATCCAGGTATTATGATCTCCGACCTTATGTTTTATATGGAAAACCGATCTTTTGCTATGGAGTTATTCTTTGTTTGATGTAGATTGTGTAGGGTACACAGAATCCTAATTAATCAAGGTTGTGTCCGTAATTTTTTGCCGAATTTTGTTGAGTAGGGAATATATTGATTATATTCTTTCAGGTTTTCTTCTAATTCCTGTTGGCTATAGCTATACGAAAAAGAGTCATTTATATGAAAACCAGTTCTCAGACTGTCATGTGTTGACTGTCTACTGTGCGACAATCTTAATATTAACTGAATAGCATCTCCACTTGTTGACAATGACAACCTGATGCGATACTTTGTCTCTCTTCATTCTCGAACCTACAAAGCGTGTACACCTGAATGCTAACAGGCAGGGCATGGAAAAATTTCTGCAAGTTGTTTTACATTCGTTTCTGTCTATCACACCGTTCTTTATTTCTTTTATTCTTAAAGTTGGTTTCTAATGTCTTCAGGATTTGTTTTTTAGCCGAAAAAGACTTGCTTATGATTTCTGTAAAGTAGATTTTTAAGCAATTTCTGTGGTTTCAGGTTATATCTAATTACAGCAGCCTGGATGCATATTTGATGGTTGCGGATCCTTACTTGGACATGATATTTGAGAATCAGTTTGTACGTTCAAGTTTTGTCTTTTAAAGTGTTTTCCTCCCTCTTTTCCGTATTTTTATTTCCGTTGTTAACGAAGTTAATCTGAAATGTCCTTCCATCTGAGATGGGGTTGTAAACATAATTTAGTTTTGGCATCGATTATAATTTTCAGTGTAGAACTATAATCGGGATTAGTTGTCTGCATAACAAAGCGATTTCCTTTCTGTGGGAGCTCACATCTCTCTAATTGATATCCATTTTACAGGATACGTATCCGAATGTGATCCTGGATGGCATATTTCAACGTGTAATAGCAGATGAGATTGGTGAAAATGAACTGGCAAGCTTGCGGTCGATTTTCTTGAAATTTCTGACACATTTTGCCAATATTGAAAGCATATTAGCGCTGGTATGCTTCTAATATGAAAAAATATAATTTTCCAGAACTTTGGAATTTGTTGAGGTTCGTTGTACTAGTGTTGCATTTACTGCTAATGATAACTTTTTCTTTTGCTGTTTTTTGTAAAACTTGCAATAGTATAGCAAAAAACTCCATATCATCTCTGCATGCATGATTTGGTTTGAGATCCTGATAAATTGTTGTTACTGATTACTATAAGAAAATATGCTTTTGTAGAATCATTTCATTGACATCTTAGATGTGATGTATGGGAGCTCAAGAAACACTATCAATATGCACATTCTTAGTTTGGCCACAAGGTATAATTCTTTTGTGCCCTACTCTTTTGTATTATTGAAACACTTATTGATACAATAATTTTAAATACATGAACTCTTTTCTTGCACATGCACAAAGATAAGAATTTTCAGTAGTTTCTAGTTTCTTATCTCCTTGAAGATGTTCTGAATATTAGCCTGTTATTCACTTTTTCTTTGCAGGAATGGCTGTGTACGAGATCCAGCGGTCATTGAGGTGCTATTTGAAGTTTCTCAGGCCCTTTGTAATGGTGTAGACCTCACAAACATAAGAAAGGATGATTATCAACAGCCGGCACATCTGATTTCCCATTTTGTATATATGGTAGCCAACTTTCAGTTTTGAATATTTTGGTTTCTAATTAATGGATACAATGCAGTTGACCGTCAGAGAGCCAAAACTTTGATTTGCTAATACATGTTAGTGCATGTTATTGTAGGTTGACTATGGTCCAGAGGTTGAACTCCATTTAACGTTTCTCACTAAATGTCGTGCAGCTTTTGGAAGCATGAGTGGACTCCAGGTTTTCGTAATCTTCTCCACATGTTTATTTATGTTTGTTAAAAACATCATGTACCTGAATTGCTAGGTTCAGGGAAGAAAATTTATGTACCTGGATTGCAACTAGTTTCTCGTTTCCCAATTTTAGGAGCATATGATTTCTCATTATACAATATGGTAAAATATGATACTTCAAATGCTAATGTGAGGTCAATATCTTATCTGTCATGAAATCAAGATTCATGGCACTAATTGTCTGAAATTATCTGATACTATGGGTCAAAATGTTATTACGTTGGGCTTAACATGTGGAAATCTATTCCTTAACATGTGAAAATCTATTCAAATCTGTGTTTGTTTGTCCTTCTGGAACTAAAGCCTACATTCAGTTTGTTATGTGATGCCCTTTAAAGTTTTATGAAAATCACCTGGAATTGGCATTTTTGTTTTCTTTAACTATTTTTATATGTCGGAGTGATTTCAGGCACCCGCGTTTATCTCAATCTTACAACATCACAATGTTGCTTCTCCAGGGACTTGGTACTGAAGTACTTGTAGAAATTAATTCTACTTACATAATAATTTCTAAATTTGTCTTGCAGGAAATCCTAGTTCATTCCTGCAATAACTTAGCTGTTAAAGCCATGAGAGACGGAAATAATGATATCAATTTCATTAAAGCTTGTCTAGCATTTAATGAAGTCACAATACCTTCGATTCATACTCGGCTAGGACGGCTGAATCTTTATCTTGAAACAGCTGAGGTATCAACTTTTTGTGTTAAATCTTAACAATTATATACAGATAAGATATGCTGATATCCTTTTCTTTTTCATGTATCAGGTTGCATTGTTGGGTGGTTTTATTTCTCATTCAGACATGCTGATAGATGCAGCTGTCAAATGCTTGAACGCTGAGCCAGTCAATGGTTAGTCAAATCCTTAAACGAGATAATTGTGACAACTAGTTATTGCACTAAGGGCTTGTTCTATACACAACAAATTTTTACTAACTTCCACTAAGTTTTTCTCTCTCATCATTTTCAACCCTCAGATACCTTACTTTTGTAATACATTTTTTCCAATTTTCAACTACACATCTAACACGTCGTTCGAGTTAATCATTTATGTTGTGTATAGAACTAGCCCTAAATTAACTTGATAATTCTCTGATAATTCAGAATTTCGTATCATATAGAAACAGCTGTTATGAATCTTTCTAGGAAGTTGAGTAACATCTTTAAATTCCTCTACTCCCTCATATAGATTGCTGAGTCTGGCTTGAATCTGTTCTTCAGTATGCTGAATCACTGAGATTTTTCTATAGGCTCGTTGGTTCCTGGTGATGTTGATGGGATCATTTCATTGATATGCAAGTTGTGTGGCATCTTGGTGATGGTTCCAGGTTTATTTTCCTCACGTGTTCTTATCTTTGCACTTGGTCATATAAGCTGCAAGTAGCTTCATGATTTTGTCATCTTCCTCGACTATGTTCCTGACACTCACCATTTTATTGTTGAAGGTAGCCTCGAAGAAGGGATTGCTTGCATCCCAAAGCTTGTTCTGTCCATCCTAGACTCTCAATCATGGTGCAAACCGTATTATATCTTTCTTAGCCTCGCATTATTCATATTTACTTGTTCCTATTGATAATCCATTCTAATGTTGCAGGGTGTTGCCAAGAATGAAAATCAAGGTGTCATGTGCAATCATTTCATTGTCTGCAGCATTAGCCCAAAATCCACTTCCTTACCACGCGTCCAGCAAAGAGGTAGTCTTATTATGTCTTCGAAGCAGTCAAGATAGTTCCTCCTTTATTTTCATTTTCATTTTTATTTTTATTTTTTATTTATTAAAGTCGTAATTGTAATATTCCTTGTTTGTAAAGCATGACATTGATATTTTGAACTTTTTAGGTGATGGGCAATGACCGATTGTTCTTTGGGGTGCCAGCCTACTGTCAAGAACTTTTGTCATTTTCAGCCGTAGTTCTTCAGAAAATTGTGGATGCTGTTTTGGAAGAGTCATCGACGGTAAATTGGCTTTCTTTCTCGTTTTACCTTCTTCCTTTCTAGAACAGCCAATCTTTTTTCTTTCATTTCTACCCTGCAGATTTTGTTTCCTACGCAAATGGACATTGTTAAAATTTCTCTCTTTTCCTCTTACTGACACTCGTTGCCAAAATTTAATGCCAATTTTAGGCTGTTCGTGGGAAGTTCGCACTGGAAGCTTGCGAGTGTATAGCGTCATCGTTTACAGTGAGTAACAACAACCTCAACCTCAATTTCACCTCCCTATAATTTTGATACTCCTGAACTTTTTTTTTACTTGTTTATTTGTTGTTTTATGCATTTTACAGATGTCTGATGAAACATTGGCAATTAGCTCGAAATTAATGGAAATCGCCAAGCCATGCTTGGCTCCCGATGACAAGCATTTAAGACACAACTTGAAGTTTTTAAATTTAGAGTAACTCGTGTTTGCTTGATTGTTTCTTGTTTCAGTCGAGCTTATGTAGAATTGTTGATAGATGAGAAATATTTATACAATGTGTATTTGCTGGTCCTCTGGCTTGAGTTACACTCCCTTTTTATGCCCCCGAATTCAACATGGGAGCTGTCTTGAGGCGTTGGAATGTGGAGGCGATCGGCGAGTAAGCTAATCTTGAAGATTGGATGTTTCCAAAGCGTGTTAAATATTTGTTGGAATTGATACTCCTTACTTGCCATTCTGTCAAAGCTTAGAGTCTGTTGTTTGTTTGGAAGGTCATGAGAAAATCAATTTTTAAAATCTGAAAAAGGAAAATGTGAAAACATTGCCGCTACAATGAAAAGGGTTAATGAAAAATGATTTCGGAGAGAATAATGATGCAAATTTTGTACAGAACAAAAATTGTTCACTTTTTCAGTTTTCTAGATGTGTTAGAGATCGTGCTCCTCGAAAAGTAATATTTTTGTGTTTCTCATAACCTCCATCATCTGATAATCGGATATTCTTTGCAAAAAGAAGAAACAAAGAAAAAATTCAGTTCATGAAAAGTTCTGTCCAAGAAAAGTGCATCAGGTTTATGGAAACGTCGTTGAAAACTAATATGATGAGTCGTGAAACTACAAGATGCGTGAATAATAATAGATAATTTGAATGTCTGATAAATAATAAATTTTACTTTGATTGAATATTAAAATTTTAATTTAAATTGGAAAAATGAAACGAGCAGAACGATCACTTGCTGTATCCTTCTGCACAAAAACAAAAGCAGAAAAAAAGAAAAAATCACGCTGTCTATTCTTCCGTCCACCTACCTATGTTGTTATGATCTCATTCAATTGCTGTGTCTTATCCTTAGAGCATCATCAATGCAACACCCTCAATTGGATTCTACGTGGTATAATAGTGGAGGAGAGAGACACACTAAAAGTAAGTCACGCCACTTTTTATTTATTAATTTATATTTTTCCCTTTTTCCTAATTTTTCTTTATCGTTTCAAGTGCAAAATCCAAAATCTACTTTCAATTTCACATCCCTCACTATTATTTTATCATTATTTTTGAATTTATTTTTATCTCTCTTTTCCATTCACTTTTTGACACTCTTATTTTATCATTATGGTGGTTGATTTCCACTGTCTGTCTAGAAGCAGTGTACTACTGGATTACAGTGGATCAGGTCTCCTCGACAATCAGCCCAATAATAAGTGGCAGTTGGACCTAAGTCTGAAAACGGCATGACAATGAGCCCAATAACTCATTGATGCACAGGCCCCACTTGCACTTTCGTTCACGAAAGATTAACGTTTACCATTTTCTCTCTCTCTCTCTCTCTCTCTAGGGTTCTTCGATTTTTCTAGCTCGCACCGTCGCATGAAACAAAGCTCAAATCAACAGGATTTTTAATCGCAATAATTTGCAAACAAAGCTGAAAACGGGATGGATCTAGAGGTGGTGGGACGCCATGCTTTGTTTTTTGACGACGACGCCATGGCGTCGTTTGTGAACTCCGGCGACGCCCTCGTCGATTGGCACTCCCTGCAGATCGACCGTTATGACGTTCGCCACTTACTTGCCGCCCCTCCGCCATCTCGACGTCGCAGTCGCAACTCCCTTCCTCTTTTCTCTGACGACCCCGCCCTTGAATCTCAACTCGATCATGAACGATATCTTGATCTCCCTTCTACTCCTGATCAACCAGGTATAGTGTAATTTCCTAACTTTTCCATTTTATTGAGCTTGTAATATTTTTGCTTTCCTTATGGTTTTTAAGGCATCAGCCGTGCTATTTATTTATTTTCCTAAAGGGATAATATCTTGGGGGAACTTTCGAGGGGATTTTGAGAGCTTTTTCTGGCGAATTGTGTCATTTTGTCAACTCAAAATTTCTCAATTGAGCGCCAAAAACTCATTGGAGATTGACTAATTTTTCCTCAAAATTATCAAGGAGATACTGAATGAGGAAATACGGTTCTTCATGATGTCTGCTAAACCTAAATTTCTCAATTAAGCACCAAAAACACATCGGAGTGATAACAGTGCAGTCCTGTATACTGAAGATGATGCAAGATGCCTTTAATTATTATTACCCATTAATGTGTTTATATCCCACGCTGTGTTTGATAACATGGCACCACATTCTGATTCATCTCATTCAAACTTTTATAAAAAGGTTTAAATTTTCCGAGTGTTGGAAAAACTCTCATTAATTTGTTTTAAAGAGAAGCTTCACAAAGAATGATGCACTTTATATGCCAATAACGCTATTGCTAACGAAACGTAAACTTGCAAAGAGATTGTGTCTTTGGAGGTGGTGTTTGTCAATAAATTTATTTTGAAGTCTCCTTAAAAAACAGGGTAGTAGTAGTACAAAGGAAGGGACCGAGTACCTATCTAGTTTATGCTGGTATCATACTTCTTTCCAATATGCTTTTGAGCTTTCAGCAGGAGTGTAAACTATGTTGATTCTTCCATTTGCAAGTAAGATCTCTATTTCTATTATCTTGGACTCTTCTCCCTATCTTTCTTTCATATTACGGTTCAATTTATGTGAATTTTAATTTTCTTTTAGTGTTTTACCAGCATGTCAATAGTTTTCCAAAATGTCTTTTTGACAGAGGTAGAAGAGGAGGATGAAGAGCCAAAGAGTGCTGGTGGTTACCATTCTGTTGGCTTCTCTTATGGAAACACGGATGATCCTTCTGAACAAAGAAATGTTGATGCTGGGTTGGAGTCCTCTGGATTTTGCCCTCCTTTCCCCGTTCCTCAAACTCTTTCTCAAAGCTTGGTAAGTGTAGAGTTTCCAACCTAAGGATATTTGTACATTTCCAAATGCCCTTGATCTCTTACTTGCATGCTGACCGGATTTCTCCAAAGATGGCCCACTAATATTTGTCTAAGGTGCACGTGTTATCTAAGGCTCACCATGTCTTAAGTTTTCAGATGCTTGGAGCAGGGACCGGACTTGTGATCTAAGGTTGCCATACTCAGGCACCTTGTTTCGTTTTGATGTCATGACATAATGCCGTGCAGGTGGGATTAGGATATAGAATATTTCTTTATGAGGACTATCAGCTTACTACTAGAGAGGGCAAATATTATGTATGTGATTTTATAGTGCTCTGGTATTTGTGATATGATTATTCAAGCCTCTTATGCTAATCAGTTTCATGTCTTATTTAATATTTTGCAAATTTGGACTTCGACCTACTGTTGACACATTGAATGATTCTCATCTTTGATGGACTTCTTTTTGTTTTTTCTTTATGCTTTTTTTTTCAGCCTCCAACAGAGAAGCTACATCAGATAATTGCAAGGACTGCCATGTTTGTCAGCAGACATGGCGGGCAGTCAGAGATTGTTCTGCGAGTGAAGCAGGGTGATAATCCAACCTTTGGGTTCTTGATGCCTGACCATCATCTTCATGCCTACTTTAGATATCTTGTCGACCACCCAGAGCTTTTGCATTCTGAAGTTGATGAGAACTCTCAAAATGATGGGAAAAAAGCTGGCAATGAGAGCAATGATCTCAATGGTACTGGAGGAGCATTGTCCTTACTTGGATCTGTATATGGGGAGGAAGAGGACGGTGATGATAATGCAAAAGCTGGAAAAGAAGTTGCTGGTCAAACGGCTGATTATGTTGATGAAACCGTTTCTCGCAGTTTGGAGAGGACAGAATCAGGTGCAGATGCTGCTGATAAGGATGGCCAAGTCTCCAAGAACCCTCTTTCTAATAAATCAAAGGTTCTTGCGGTGAAGAAAAATTCTTCGATTGGTGATCGCACTAAGAAGAAAGTTGACCAAGGTTCAGTGTCTATTGCTGCTGAGAAATCAAAGGGTTCTGCTATAGGAGTGACCTCTAAGGTCGAATCTTTAGTTGTGGAGCCTCCGTCCGACTTAAAGAGATTGATCGACAAGATTGTAGAACTAATTGCAAAACATGGGAGGCAGTTTGAGGCAACTCTTCTGGAGCAAGATTCCAATCGAGAGAGATTCAGTTTCCTTCTACCATCAAATCTGTATCATCCTTACTACTTAAAAGTCCTCCAAAAGACTCAAGAGGTGTGTGCCTCTGCTTTGATTTACTGTTGCATGTGAACTTACATAAAGACTTGGCATTACATATATCAGAAGTGTGTGAACTTTTTGTATTTTTCTAGAACTGAAGCTCTTGATGTCAATACCATGATTCTTGGTTGTCATTTAGTTTTGCATTTCAGAATCTGCACGAGTCTTCTGTCATCTCATTTTTGCTCAATATTTCTCGCTTTTTTCAATCTGATAATGTCTTCTTATTCCCTTTCAGTCAAAAGCAAATGGCAAAGGATTCCATTTTGGAAAAGATGACCCAGTAGGCCGAGGGATGGAAAAGAAAGCTTCTACACTCAAGGAAGGTGATTCTTCATCCTTAGGGTTTGATCTTCCATTTGAATTTGACAGGAAAGAGAAGTTTAAGATGACAATAGGGAAATCAAAGAAGGATGCACAGGAAACAGAGAGCAGAGGATCACAGCCAGAATTCAGTGTCACTGTAGATGCTGCATCTGCAGCTGCCATTCTTCAGGCAGCCACGAGAGGGATAAAAAATCCGAATCTTGGAATAATTTCCAACACGCCACTGAATGCCAATCACAGTCATGCCAGTGAAGATAATCAGACCAAGACAATTGCAAGAACAGCTGCTCATGAAGCTGCTGGTGAGGCTGATTCTTCTGAAGCACACCTAACCAAGGAGGACAAGCTGAAAGCTGAGAGGCTCAAAAGGGCTAAAATGTTTGTTGCGATGTTGAAAAGTGGAGTTGTGCCCTCTAAAACTGGCACATCACGTGGCTCGTCTTTAGAACCTCAAGAATTGGGACTTGGGAAATCTGGTGGCGAGGTTAATCGTACTTGTAAACAAGAAGAAGACAGCTCAGCTTCCATGGATGTTGATAAACTGGCTGCTGAAGAAAAGCCTGTAAAGGATAAATCTAGTGAAGAGCATAATGAGCGAGTGTCGAGACGGAAGTATAGATCTCGACGTGGGGACCACGAGGAGGAAGATAAGGATGATGATGCAAATGGTGAAGAAAAGGGGAGTGATGAACGAAACTCAAGACGAAAGCACAGGTCAAGATCCAGGAGGCACAAGGACTCTCATTCTTCTGAAGATGGAGAAAAAAGTGGAGAAAAGAGACATAGGCACTCAAAAAGGAAGCACAGGTCTCATAGTTCACATCAAGAGGAAGATGATTATGAAGACAGAGATGGAGAGGAAAAGGATCGTAAACGGTCTAAGAAGAAGCATAGATCTCGCCATTCTTCTCGTGAACGTTTTGGGAAGAGGCATTCGTCCAAACGATATTCACCTGAAGAAGAGGATGAATATGATGAAGCTGAAATGCACCACAGTGGCACTGAAAAGAAGCACCATTCACACCATTCTTCAAGCCATAGCCGGCGTAGAAGGCACAATCATAGGCACAAAGAAAGGCATTCGTCTATAGACGAGGAATCTCGAGACTACACTGGAGAGGATAATAACTCAGATAAACATAATAAGGTATCTTACAGAGAAAGAGATGAGTTGGAGGAAGGTGAGATTAGCTCCAAAGCTTCGGATGATTCTAGAAGAACTGCTAGTAGAGAAACTTCACTAGGTGTATCAAATGTGTTCCAAAGGGCCTCGTCTCAGCCTGTGGAAGCTGTGACTGAGGTCTCTGATGATCTTAGAGCCAAAATCCGTGCAATGCTGCTAGCAACTCGGTAGTAAATGTGTATTTTTGAAGCCTAGTGCAATGAAGAAAAACGTGAAGCAAATATTTGAATGAGGTTATGCTTTGAAGTACGCTTTGATCTTGTAATATGTTGTTCTTTGTCCTTGTTTAGGGGATTCCAGAATCCAAGTCAATCTGTAGTTCAATAATTTTCCACTAGTCTGATTGCTGTCTCCATAAATTTATATCATGTTGAATTTCTTTTTCTTTGAACTAATAAAGTTACATGCAAATTCGGTGAATGGCCTGCGAAATAGGGGAATGATAACCTGGTAAAATTTCCGTCACAAATTTGACATACCAACAGGAATTAGCTGCCTTTCAGCATTCGTTTTATATATACTCATTTTTAACTACGCACCGTGTAAGAAAAGTGATTATTTTTCATATATTTCTACGACCTTTTTCTCAGAAAATTACATTATCAGTTATAATCAAGGGTGTCAGAATCGTATTTTTGGATCGAAACGTTGGAGGGTTCATCCGAATCGGATCGATGGATTGAATCATGAATCGTAAGATTCATTTAAATAATAGCTAATAATTTAGAATAGATATAAAGTCAAAATTTTAATAACAAATCAACAAATAATGGTCAATTCTTAGCAATAAATTAGTAATAAATAGTTGGAAAATAGGCTTTAAATAATTTTTAATTACATTAAAACCATCTCAACAAGAGAGATACAATTCAAATACAACAATCAAGCTCAAATATGAACTCATTCATCGAAACAATTGTTTTTATCATAAAAAAGAAGCTAATTATTGGTCAAGATAAAAATAAAGCATTTTACACATGGAGACTAAAAAGGCAAAGAGTAGAGCTAGGGTATGTACAAAGAAAATGCAGAAACTATAAACCAAAAAAAAAGAAAAGGAACAACTCTCGCGAAATCTCTTTTTTTTTTTATGATTTCAATCTTGATTTTTTTACGATTTTTTACGATTCAAATCCGATTCAATACGATTCAAACAGCATCCGATTTTTCAAGCGATTCAGATCGTTTGGGCACTTTTAAATCGTAAAATCGCATTGAATCGCGATTTGAATCGCGATTTTAATAACCATGGTTATAATAAATCATCGTGCTTGCCGATGTGCGAGGTATTAATCTATAGACTATATGTACAACTGTAAGCCGTATCGTCTTGACAAAGTTGTAAATCTTGACATGTATGTACAAATTTGTTGCCACCTCGAAGAATATTAACATGAATAAAGTGACAAAATCGTTCATTATACTCAAACTTTTGCTTGGTTATCATACAGCCTGAACGTTGTAATGTATCAACTTTGGGTAAATACAAGCCGTAGTAACACAAGCTATATCATAACCGAACAAAAGATTCAATGCCAATATATTGATCAATGATTGACATGTAGCCATCTCCCTGATGGTGGGGGCGGAGGGTACATGTCAATTATTAGCTAACATGGTTGCTACCAGATTGACATTAGATTATTAGTGATCATAATCAAATGGGCTTAGTCACTAAGAAAATCTTTTAGAGAAATTGAGTTGAGTGACTTTTTTAATGAAATGTACAAACCTTGCCAAACAAAATATTACCACCATTTGCAAATAATTGATTAATTTAGAGGGGACTAAGCTGAGATCTGAGGTTCGATTTCCCCTCAGAGGAAATTTATTATCCCAATTAAGAGTTTATACTACCCCAATAAGAGAGTTTATCTACTCAGTAGGGGTTTATACTACATTATAAAATATGTGAATAATAATAAATAGTGATATGATCTGATGTAATATTGATATTAATATTCGACTTTTGTTGAATGTTAAATAGATAATTTTAGATAGAGAAAGTTAACATACACGGAGTGGCAATCCATTTTCCTTCCTTGTAAAGTCCATTGTGGAGGGACCAGATGAGTCCATCTCAACGTTTGCTACATATGATGATCAAAATATGACAATTAAGTTTGGTTACAACTTACAATCCAAGCAAATTTGAAATCAGACGGAACCTTTCCAGGCCAAATATCTTACAAAAGCAAAAGGTGAAAAGAAAAGAATAAATGATGTACAATCAGGCAAGCCATAAAGCTCGACCATACTCTGCCCTTTCTTGTCCGAGGAAAGAAACATATCCCTCCAATCCTCCTTTCTCATGGGTCCCACGAGCCTTCGGACAATGTTTTTTAAACTTGTGTTCGACTTGACAATTTTGTATTTGAATCCACTTTAAAAATATGTGAAACAGTCCGAAAAAGAATCTTTTTAATACCAATTTTTAGAACTAAATTAATAGCACAATAATACAACAACAAACACGATGTAATTTGAAAATACAAAAATATTGTATGAACACCTTTAAATCACAGGGTGTATTGCATTAGACACAGAGAAAATGAAATAATCATTTCGTTATCCCTCTGAGGGAATGACACATATATAATATTTTCCTTCAAAATATGTATAGATCAAAATCTAAAACCAACATGTTCAATATGACAACTCTTAACTTATATGCCCTTAATTTTGTTGTTTACGGTGTGATTGACTCTCGACACTCAAATCACGTACGACTTTGTCTTTGAATAATCTTCTTTCGTGCCGGTGGTCTAGACAATTCCTCCCTCATTCATAATGTTACAAAATTATCGTAAGTTACAACCTTACGAACTGATCTATGATACAAGTGATAAATAGTATTACTTGTCTCTCCATCTTTAGAACTTTCTTTAGCGTCCAACTTTTATTTGGGAACCGTGCAAGGCCAGCAAGGGCATCCCTAGCTTTATAGTATTGCTTGCTACATTACTACATATGAATAGCCAATGGGGTCACCGCCATAAAAGAAAAAAGATAGGATTTCAACTGTTGACGCCGCAGCTATGTATGCATACTTAGCTTTTTAGCAAGAAATGGATTGGGGCGGTTGTGTTTTTTTGTGAGCTTTTCGATATTTATTATCCTATGCTTTTAGCCTTTTATTGTATACTTTACTTTGCAAGTTGTAACCTCTCCTATCACATTGCTTTATGATGCACCCCAACTCTGTCCCTTCACTAACAACCTCACCCTTCCAATTTGGGAGAACTTTTTCATTATTCTGAATGATTAAATACTGATTACTTGCTCATTGAGGATTCACAACTAGTGGAAAGTATAAGTAGTCACTGTTAATTGAATTCAATTCTCTAGGATTAAAAATTTTCTCCTAACCTAGAAGAGTTTCCATGGAAAAATATATATATTTTGATAGGCGTGCTTAAAAAGTCATGTTTTTTGTTCTAAACACTGCTAGACTTGACATAAGTAGAAAATGTTTTAGCGTCTTTTTGCCCATTGCCTGCGATTTGCATTCTTAGGCAAGTCGACGTTTGATTCCTGACCCCACACTTTTCATGAGTTCTACGTTTTGAAGTTTTGTTTAAGATCAATACCATTCATAATTGGTGGTGGTTGTTGACACACAGAACACTACATGGCAAATAAAATCAAAAGATTCTCAAATACAAGTACATAATCTATCACGTATACTGACCACTGCTGAATGTTTTTTATTAATAACATTATTTTGATCATAATGAACCGTTTAGCGACATTTTTTGTTATTAAGCTTGTTATGTTTGGATTACGAGAATCTCAAATCCACGCACACAGATCGTCACATATATTGACCGCTACGAATAACATTATTTTGATTGTAATTTTCAAATTTCAACGAATTTTTATGTTCATGAACTTGATTTCATTTAGATTACAAGACTTGGCTATATAGTATTACTTAAGATTTGATCATGGCTAGACGTGAAAGGCTGAAAGTAACATAGAATAAAAGACGTGTTTGGTTGGCATAATGATGTGTCATGGAATGAGCCGCAAAGGTTACACCGACCTAATGTCGCTAATTGGTCGGCCGATTACATAGCGCCATGCTATGCCATCCGTTTTTTAACTTTCTTTTCCCTTTTTGATGCTAATCTTTCTTTTCTATGCCGTTGCTTAAATGCTAGGAATCGTTATATACTTCAACGTCACGTTAAGTTTCTCACTCATAAAGATTTTGACTTTCCTTTGTTTTTTTTTTTTTTTTTTTTTTGAACAATAAAGATTTTGATTTTCACTTTAATTTTTCAAAAAAAAAAAAATGTATAGAAATTTCACTATTGATGGTATCCATACGACTTTAATTAGAGAGATATCAAACATTATAAACTAATAAACTACTGTTAATACAAGTGATGACACTGTGATATTTAATTGGTTTTTTTTTAATTTTATTTATTTATTTATATTTTTTTTAAGGTTATCTGTATTTAAAGAAGGTTTTTAATTGCATTATTACATGGAATTGAACAAGGAGTTGGACATCATTGCATATCAGTATCAAATATATGGTTAAAGAAAAGGCTAAACTATTACAATGGTACGGTATTTTGATATTGCTTGTGATTAGCTGCATAGTTAGTGGATGATAGTGTAGTACCAGTTTTTAATGTATGGTTGAAACTAAATTTTAACTTCGATAGGTAATAGAAATTGATTTTTTTTAAATTTTTTTAAAAAGAAGCTAACGAAAACATAGACATCTTTAGACAAAATAAGATTATCTGACCCAAATTTATTAGTAATTTCTAACTTTTATTCAAAATTATTTCTCTAAACTTGTTTTTACCCAATAAATGATATGTGTGTGTATATATATATATATACACATACGGTATATATTTTCAACCTCTTAAGTACTTTTAATTATACATTTTCTTAAAAATCTTAATTTCCTTCAAAAATCTACATTGGACTATCACTAAGCGTAGGGTGACAAACATTTTCCATATCGATGAAGCATTTCTAGTGCTCCTTGATAATGTACTCTTGTATATTTAATCAAAATAGTATTAATTACCGTCACATAAGAGATCATTTAATTATTTAGATAATACTGACCAATTATTTCTTATTTCAAAATAAAATAGTGACCACCTATTATAGATTTCTAATGTTTATTGATTGAAATAACGAGTGATTAGTACTCATAGTGCTAAAATCTTTTCCATGTTCAGTTGTTTTTGTTTATGTTAGTTGAGCTTGTAAGCCAAAACGGCGCCGTTCGTTAGTCTAGTGTGCACATGGACAGGAGTACAGGACAAAACCCGTTTTATTCTCAATTCCCAATGACTTGCAAAAGCAGTAAAAAACGCGCCGCAATGAGTTAAAAGCGCAATTTGATTGGTTGTAAATTTGATTGCAGTCAGGCACGTGCTCACGTGTTCCGCATGTGATTGGATTTATTCACAGCTAAGCAACCCGCCGCTCACAGACGGCCCTAACCTCCCTCAACCTCTCATCTTTCGCCACGTGTTTCACTTTCAACTCAAGCCTTCCCCCCACAAAAACAAAAGCCACAAATTTTTAAATCGAAAAAAATTATGGCTATCATCAAATTATTTGTATATATATATATACACGTACTACAGCCTTTTCACTCTACAAAAAATTTGATTGTAGTTTTCAATGGAGTGGATAAGGGGTCCCTTAATCGGCCGGGGCTCCTCCGCCGCGGTGTATCTCGCCACCGTGGATTCCGGCGAGCTCTTTGCCGTGAAGTCCACTGATCTATCCTGTTCAAGCTTGTTGCAGAAGGAGAAATATCTGATTTCTAAGCTGAATTCTCCGTATGTAGTTAAGTGCTTGGGTTCTGATATTACTTGTGAGAATAATCAAAAGCCTGTGTACAATCTGTTCCTCGAGTACGTTCCCGGTGGAACACTTTCCGATCAGATCGTAAAGCAAGGAGGTTCGTTGGATGAGTCGATGATTCGATTCTACACGCATCAAATGCTTCGAGGATTGGATTATCTTCACAGTAATGGATTGGTTCACTGTGACATTAAGGGGCGGAATGTTTTGGTTGCCGGAGATGGTGTTAAGATCGCCGATTTTGGCTGTGCGAAATTGATCGGAGAAGGTGCCAAGTCAGCATTTTCCGGTACTCCGGCGTATATGTCGCCGGAGGTAGCTCGTGGAGAGGAACAAGGTTTTCCGGCGGATATTTGGGCGCTCGGCTGCACAATTATCGAAATGGCGACTGGGTATAGCCCATGGAAGGAATTGGGAGACCCTGTTTCAGCACTGTACAGAATAGGATATTCCGGCGAGTCACCAGAATACCCTTGCCGGTTGTCCGACAATGTTAAGGAATTGCTTACCAAGTGTTTGATGAAAGATCCCAATGAGCGGTGGACGGCTGCTCAGCTATTAAAGCACCCCTTTTTCAACGCTATTGCTGAGGATTTTGAGGAATTTAAAGAATTTACTAGGAAAACTCCAACAAGTGTGATGGATCAAGGCTTTTGGGATTCATTGGAGTCGACCGAGTCTTTGCCAAATTCAACCCACATTTTTTCATCGTCTGATCCTCCGACCAACCGTATAGGCCGTCTGATTACGCATGCGAACTCAAGTTTACCACACTGGACGGACGATGTAGAATGGGTGACAGTTAGGTACAACCAAGTCGAAGAACCTTCGAGCATTACTAATTTTATGAGCTCAATTGATGAAGATACTCAAACCTCAATTCTCATCGAGGATTCATTATTTGATTGTTTAGATGATTCTCTTAGGATTATTGATGATATTATTAGTATTAAGACAATTTCAGTGACAAGTGTGGAGAATATCAATGATGTTATTGCATCAACTATTCTTTGTTTTCAAAGAATGTTAATGGAATTACTTTTCTTAATTCAAATCACTAATCTTAGAACTCTGTTGCTTTATTTTGTACCCTATCATTAATTTCTAGTACTTATTTATTCCCTTTAAGCGGGGTCGGCAAGGCCCTGCGGCCGTGCTAAGGAGGCAGACCGTGCCTGGGGGTGGGAGGTGGCGGGGTTGAGTCATAGACCCCGTTCTCCTACTCATTTTTACACATTTTTACACACAAATCTCGTGGGACCTACCTGTACTACATAAATCTCCACAATTCAATTCCACTTTTTCTTTCTCATATATCACATCAAAACACATAAAAACGCATAAAAACACATACCCTAACACGCGCATAGTTGAGTTTGCCTGTAACAAAGCCACTTTTTGAATTATAGATATCAGTGTGAAAATAAGATTTTAACTATGATAAAAACTATAAATTTCATTGTTTTTAGGGATTTTGGCGCAAATAGTCCCAAAAAATTAGCCATATTGCAGATTTAGTCCCAAAAAATAAAAGATAGCGCAAATGGTCAAAAAAAAAAAAAAAACTTTGGTGCGCAAATGGTCCATTTAGATGGAATCCGTCCGTTTAACCGTTAGTCAAAGTCAACTGCTGAAAACTTGGGTGCGCATTTGGTCCTTTTCATTTGAAATAAATTGCACAAAAGGTCATAACTTTAGATATTGTTTCAATCAAGTCCAAAAGTTTGAAAAATGTATACTTTAGTCCCAATTTAGTTAAATTGTATAATCTTTTATATTTTATTTTTTCTATGGGTGCTTATTTGGTCCGTAATTAATTTTATTGAATTAATATTAGTCCCAAATTTAGTCCAAAATTTAGTTAAATTGTATAATGATTTATAATAAATATAATTATTGTACCTATATAAAATTATTATTATGAATATAAAATTATTATATTTATTATTAGCTATTGGTTAAAATCAAAATGTGCGCATCTCTAATGGTAAAGAAAATTTTCGAAAGTTGTGATACTATATTAATACGAATAAATGCTACTGTGTTGAAATTTTTTGATAAAAACCATTTAATCGGTATCAAATTAATTCAATAAAATTAATTACGGAGCAAATAAGCACCCATAGACCCTTATTTTTTCTATGGGTGCTTATTTTTTCTTTGATTTTAACCAATAGCTAATAATAAATATAATAATTTTATATTCATAATAATAATTTTATATAGGTACAATAATTATATTTATTATAAATCATTATACAATTTAACTAAATTTTGGACTAAATTTGGGACTAATATTAATTCAATAAAATTAATTACGGACCAAATAAGCACCCATAGAAAAAATAAAATATAAAAGATTATACAATTTAACTAAATTTGGGAATAAAGTATACATTTTTCAAACTTTTGGACTTGATTGTAACAATATCTAAAGTTATGACCTTTTGTGCAATTTATTTCAAATGAAACGGACCAAATGCGCACCCAAGTTTTTAGCAGTTGACTTTGACTAACGGTTAAATCGTCGGATTCCATCCAAATGGACCATTTGCACACCAAAGTTTTTTTTTGGGATCATTTGCGCTATCTTTTATTATTTGGGACTAAATCTACAATATGACTAATTTTTTGGGACTATTTGCGCCAAAATCCCTTGTTTTTAATTCAAGGATAGTGTATAGAACGCAACCCGGGGGCGGGGAAGGGCGAGGGTGGGCTCGAGTCACAGTTGGTTTTGGTTGTAACGAAGCTACTTTTTGCGTTGTAGATATCAATGTGAAAATAAGATTTTAGGCATGATAAAAACTATAAACTTCGTTGTTTTTAATTCAAGGATAGTGTATACGACGCAACAATTAATTAAAACCTAAGTGATCCAAAATTCTAATCCCAAATTAAAAACATAAATTCTAAAAGGCGCTCTAATATGTTTAGACTTACATATGATTATTTCTGTTCGAATAGGCAAGCTTAGGTTTGTCGAGGGGAGAAACCACCTCACACCTAACTTCACCCGACCTTTGTGACACCTAAGTTCGACATGAGGCCTTCGCGTACGGTTTACACCTTTTACAGCTTTGAATGCACCTCCAATTTTTCATGGGAGATGGTGATCCAAAGTCTCAAATTTTAGTAACTCTTATCCAGGGACGGTCTTCTAGTTCACTAAGTCTGAGTCAAACTTTCAAAAATATAATGGGTCATTTTTTTTTTTGTAAAACTAATATAAAGAGCTACACACGAGATTCAGTTACGACCGCACTAAAAATTAGTTAAATGCATAGTAATAAACCAATAAAGAATATAAAATATTTAGTTAGAACTTCAACACAAAGTAAAAAGCAAAAAAAACTCAGTCAGAGCCAATATAAATATTTGAATTTATCCATTGTTTTACTTAAAAATAAATGATTATTGACAAAAAAATGGCCTAAATTTCTTTTGAAAAAAAAGGCTTCCAAATTTGGATTCAATACTTAAATTTATCCATTGTTTTACTTATAAAAAATGGGCCAACAAGTTTGCAATGAATTTAAATTTGGACCCTTTAATTGGAAAAAAATCATAATACACAGTTAAATTTCAAGTATAGCGAGCCTGTTAGCATGCACATTCTTTCTCATTTTAATGCATTCTTTTCAAAATTTAAATTTGGTCAAACAAATCACATCCACATATCAACTCTACTTTTAAATCTCCACCACCAAACTCTACTAATTCTCTCTCTTCCTACTCATAAAAATACATTAAAACTCATCCGCTAACACCTCCTAAAATGGGTTCTCCGAAGGATCGGGGCCTGGGTCGGCCCACTCATTGGACTCATGGTAGGACTGTCCCTGCTTTTATCTTGACTTAGAACTTTGCTCAACAAGCAAGAACAAGACATTAATTATTTAATTTCTCCAATATTCTTTTCCGGTTTGAATTAGTGACCAAGGTGGAGTAGGTAATGTAACCTAAAATCTTAGAATGGTTACCTAAAACAAGAATTGATACTTGCCTTTGTGCCATTTCTTGCCAAGACTGGGCCCACATTAGGCACAAGCCATTTTCTTATAGGCAACAATAATGGTATAGCATTTCACTACACAAAATTGTAATATATCAGTTAATTGTCAACAAACAAACATAATTCTAGTCATGAATCACGTTGGAACAAGTCCGCAACAGATCATAATTGAACAAAATATCGGGGGAAAAAAATGCATTAAAACCAGCTCGTGGCAAGTTGTACATATCTTGGTGAAAGCTACAACATCCAGAGGCTTTACACCATCCACATATCGTCCTACACTTTATCCATATATGTTGACCAATAGGAGTACCAAATTTGGTGCCCCATATGAAGTTGTTGTTTTGTCCCACCTGAACTTTTCTCTCATGTTGTGTTTTAGGAACATATTGACAATTTGTTGTGATTTGTGGCAATGTTAGGAGGATAAGGCACATGCATAAGAAGCATATTCCATCTCCTATTCCATTTATCCACTTAAATTGTAGTAGGAAAATGGGAACCATGATTATTTGGTTCAGGTTTAATAGCCTAAGGACCACTTGGGTACCCTAAATCTATTTTATATCCTAGGAAAAATTTAAATATTCATCATCTTATCCTAGCCAAGATGCAATAGAGGAAAGGACAAGTCGACGGATAGGTGTGTGGAAAAAATAAAAATAAAAATAAATAAATAAATAAATAAATAAATAAATGCAAAGTTGACATGTTTTGTTGCTCTACACAGTCAACATAAAGTTGGCGTGACAAATAAATATGTAGAAATAGATACTGCAGGACATATTTACAAAGCCTTTTTTTTAACAAAGAAAATATAATAATTATTTTTTTAACAGTGAAAATATAATTATTTTTAAAGAATATTTGATTAAAAAGTAAGAAAATATTGCCAAAAAAAAAGAAGAGAAAATTTATGTTTTTGCAAAATGATCGTCTAAAAATGAATATACTGAATTATTAAGATTTAAACTCTCAAACAAGCTATAAAATTTTTCATAACTTATTGTTGCACTATTTATTGTGAAGTTATGTTGATGTGATATTTTATCATTTTATGTAAATATAAGAACCCTGAGTTACTTCATCGTTATTATCTTCTCCTTCTCGGATGTAAGCTAAAACGTTAAACCGTTGTATGAGATACACCCCCCTTGCATGTTAATCGTAGAGCTTGGGCACACATTTATCGTACGCACTCTAGCGATCAAGTAAATTAATGAAGCAAAAATGGTGTATACATGAAATCTTGAGTGTTAATAAAAGAGAGCCTAAAGCGAATTGGTTGGGGAAACCCTTGTGTGCATAAAACCCGGTTGAGAGAGCTTGAGTTTATGCGAGTGAAGGTTAGTCATCCTTCGTTGGATCAAATTATGACATTTATAGTAATGCATGTGCAATTTGTTGTCAATCTATGGGGAGTTGAAACGTGTTGCACTCTAACTGGTTTTCATGCCCTCTTCAAGGTGGTGGTAGTTATGTGTGGAGTCCTTCTCGACTGTTGTATACTCCACCACAAAAGTGACTGGTCCCCAGACGACAACTCTAACACGCACTAGAGGCCATCAATCTATTTAATGCCATTCGTCCCCCACAAAAATGGAGAAGCTGTGACTATTGCTTCTTGATCGGGATGCATGAACGATGTGTTTTTAGTCCTCGGTCGACGAGGTCTCAGAGGTAGGCCAAGTCACCTTGACCAGATTGGGAAAGTCTTTTCCCTCGCACAGGTGGTGCGGCTTGTCGGCCCTCAGTAGTAGCCCGAAGCTGGAAGCACTTCAGTGTAGGGAAGACGAAAGAAACAAAATGGACTCCTCGGTCAATAAGATTTTAACCATTTATTCAAGATGACCGACGTGACAAAAAATGTGATGAGTGTGTAAAGATAATACAACACAGAATACAAGCAAAATATCTAAAAAGAAAAAAGAAAGAATGTTTCAAACCATATAATTGAAATCAATCCCAAAGCCCAAACATACTTCAAGCCCACCAAGGAATAGACTGTGGCCTTTCGATGCAGCATGACAAACAAAGAAGAGTTAATTGTTTCATTCCTCGCTCAACTTTGGGTGTGGTTTCTCATTCCTCACTCAACTTACAGATGTTTTTCATACCTCACTCAATTATTCAAAATTACTTCGCATCCAACACTTTCATTAACGACCCAGTTAACTATGGACGGAATTTGACACGTGCTAAATATTTTTTACGTGTAGCAAAATTTTCCGTCAAAACAGTTCCAACTCAACAAAAACTTAAATCCACCTTCAATCCGGGGAGCATCACGGCAAGGTGGAGAGGAAGATTTGAGACTAGGGTCGTAGCAGAAATTTTGGGATTTTCTTAGTTGTCTTTTGGCAAATGTCTGTTCAATGCGAGATCAATATGCTGGTGGATTTAATTTTTTATGAGTCGGAATTGATTTGACGGAAAAGATTGCACACGTGAAGAATGTTTGCCAAGCGTCATATTCCGTCAATGGTTAATTGGGCCGTTAATGAAAGTGTTGGATGGGAAGTAACTTTGAATAGTTGAGTTAGGTGTGAGAAACATTTATAAATTAAAAGTGAGGAATGAGAAACCACAGGAATGAAACAATTAACTCAACAAAAAACTTGAAGGTATCATCTAAAGTCCAAAACAAGTTCTAACATGTTCAATAATAACCCATGTCGATCAACTTGATCTCTCAATTTTCTCTTCAACCATCAAAGCTATCGACCTGTTTTATTACTTTGACTTGTTTGGGATTCATTGCTACAAAAATTACTTTTTCAATACTTTTTCCTTCAGTTGCTTTTCAGTCACACAAGCAAAGAGAATGTGTTGAAGACGAGGGACAAGTTGTTAACCAAGCACCATAGATTTCGGGTATATTATCTTCTACAACAGAACTCTTACAAACTCCAATTTGAAAGTCATTCTCTTTTACAAAGAGCAAGATTTTCAGCAAATTAAACTCAACTCCAATAAGTAAATATAAGCAAACATTCATGCTTCAATTATTTAGATTTCACCAAGTAGTTAACTCTTACTTTCATTATTGATCATTTCAATCCTCTTCATCCTCTTCTACCTCTTCAACTTTATTCTTTAATTTTCCCTTGTTTTTCCCTCCATCATTCATCTGATCTGACCTCTTTATTGCCTCCATATGTTTCCTAAGTAATCGAAGTTCTTTTATGTAATAATGAAGCCTATCAATCATCAATCCCAGAAACAGAGCAACACCTGCATTTCATAACATCCCAATTTCTCTACCTCAGGATACGTTTGATTAGCAAATAATTAGTTTCTCTAACAAATCTACTTATTCACCTGAAACTTACTTAAAAGCAAGTAATCTACTTATTTACTTTCTATTTTTACTGAATTACCTCTTTTACCTGCGGAAATTAGAAAAGCAAAAAATTTACCTAGAAGTGAAGCTTCGAGAAGATGGTTGGCCAAGATAACCTGATCGGTGGGATTAAGCAGGCTTCCGTCGGTTGATCGCTTCTGAGTATCGATTATGCTGTACAAAATTGACACGAGAATCACAAATAGAGTCGCTCCAGCGGTGGACGCCACCACCGGACCTCGGCCGCGCTTCGCTCTATCCAACAAAAGGAGAAGTGGCTTCCGCAAAGGAGTTCTAAATAGAAGAAGCAGGATCACAAACACTTCTGCGAATACTAGGCAAAACAGAGGCTGAATCATTTTTCAATTTTTCTGAGTGAAAGTTTTTCAATTAGGGTTTTGAAGCCGAACGTTGGTAAGCATATGATTGGGGGCTAGGAATTGGGGGAAATGTTCGAAACGTGCCAATCATATAGAGGTAAGAGAAAACTCGTTGCCAAGGAAAAAAGCATGGACATTTTTCTTCCAGAAAAAAAAAAATGCATTCTTTATTCAAAAAGTAAATATTCTTATAAATTTTCAGATATATATTGTGAATCTAAGTGTGTTTTTTTTTTCTATTTTTTGGATAGATAACAAGAATTAGACCCTAATAGAAAATGAAAAAAAAAAATTACACTCTCAAGAAAATATAACATAGGTTCGTAGAGTGTGAAAAATATTGAATTTCAATAAATATATAGTTGGAGATGATTTGAAGAAAAAGAAAAACAAACTTCAAGAGCCAAACGGATTTCAAATTACTCTCTATGTTCAATAAAGACAATTTATTTATTTATTTGTTCAAATTGTAGTTATTTCTTAATAAGTTGATGCCACTTTGGTTTGACAAAACTCTTTCTTTCGTTCGTTTTTGGAAAAATGTATTTTTAAAAAGAAAGAAAATTTTAGAAAACGTGAGGGTGTAAAAAATTTTTCTATCAAATAAGCAACGTGTTGAAATTGTGTGATCACAAAACCAATCTTTGAATCTATAAGAGAAATATTAATGTGGAATGTAGGGGGAAAAAAAACCTAAAGTGAATAATTAAAGGGGAAAAAACCTATTTCAAAGGGAAATAAAAATCATCAAGGGGGAAAATTTCTATTCAAGGGTGGATACTATAAAAATGGAGATAAATTTGGCCTTTTGTTTACATTCACCACCCCCAAAAGGGTTATTATTCCGCTATTCACCTCTTCCATTATGTGGTTCAAGGGGGAAAAAACCCAAACACAAAATTATTGCCCCTTACATTACTTGGTGGAAGTTGAAGAAAGGTGAAAAAAAACCCATATTTGGGGTTTTAGTATTGCTCTAAAGAGAGCATATTAATGATGTTGAGGTTGAGTCATGCATTAATATATTTTTATTGAGAAATATATGTGTTTGTTGGAAATTTTTTATTTAAAACAACGTAACTCTTGAACATCTCTTTTGTATTACGTTAGTTTGAGTGAGGCCATGATGTCATGCATACTTGAGAGTTATATATAACATTTAATTTGATGATGTTTATGTACTAAATTTTAACCAATTACATAAATCAATGTTAAGACGATCACAAAAACACGTACGTTGAGATTGTTAAACATGGTCAAAATAAATAAGATATATTTAGAAGAATGCGGTATTGCATTAATTTGCTTGAGCAATTACAAACTTGTCGCAAAATTATAAGAACAAAGAGAAATTAACCTTAGCATGTAAATTAAAGCGATCATCTGCATGGAAGAGCCAAGAAAATGATCGTTAGGTATTGAAGACTGCGAATTTTAATTACTCAACGGAATCCAACACCTATTCCACCACCACCTCCTCCACCGATTCCTCCGCCAATTCCTCCATTGCCCACTCCAATTCCACCACCAACTCCACCTCCGAAACCTCCTCTAATTCCTCCAACACTGCCTTCAAAACCGCCACCAATTCCTCCACCAATTCCTCCACCTCCCGGACCTATTCCTCCTCCCATCCCACCACCAATACCACCTCCCATCTCGATACCCCCGGGACCTCCTAACAAAGGCTGATTGAAAGAGATTGTTTTCTCATCGTTGAAAGGAGCCTCAGAGTCGATGAGCTTTCTTGCAGTGGAGGTACAAACAAGAACACTAAGAAAAGTCACGAGAAAACATTTCGAATTCATCTTGATTTTTCTAGTTAAAAGCAATGTGTCTTGATTGGATTGGTGACAATTTAGGAGCCAAAAAAGGGATTATATAGTGCTATAAATCAATAATTATAAATTTAATTACACTCCTTCATGTGTAAACTGCTTCCTAATTGTTAACGCGAGAGTTTAATTAAGTTGTGCATGTGATTTATTACATAGCTTTAAAGGAAATTTAATTGAACTAGTTTAATTTACTGCAGTAATTAAATGAATTCTTTAATTTGGGGTTATGCATTATTGATGCATTAAAGAGATCAAAAGATAACAAAGTTAATTTGATCTTGACAAACTTTTACCAATTATTTTATTAAAATTCGATGGTCGATTATCATAGTTTCAAAGTCGGAAACATTCCACTCCGCGAATACCGGATATTAGAAGTTTTATTATTTTCCTGAAGTTAACTGTGGGTGAATGAAAAATTAATTAGGCATATTTGGAAATTAAATTTTATAAAATATTCAATTGACTCGAGCAGGATAAACCGGGTGGAATATATAATGTTAGTTTTTAATTAACTAGTCGAAAGTCATGGTATCTCAATTTTCAAACATCGACTCGTCTCTCTTTAGGACACAAACTTTCAACTAGGCTCATAATAGGCCATCATTTTTATCAATTTTTATCATTTTTATCAATTCTTTCTTTACCCTAAATCAATCACATCTGCATTTTTCGTGGGACCCACATATACTACACAAATCTCTACTATTCAAATTCGCTCATTCTCTTTCATCTTTTACATTAAAATCCATTAAAAATCATAAAAATTCAACCCCTATCACTTACCTAGATATCAGGTTTTGAAGACAATGATCAAATTTAGTAATTTGAAAATTTTTAAACCCCCGTGCAATTTTTGTCGTATCAACTTATATGAATCATTTTAAAGAAACATTTTGAAGTGATATTTTGATGTTTTATTTTTTTATTCGGTGATGAAAAATATACATGTGCTTATCACCAAAAATGCTATAAGTTTACATAAATTCATGTCACACACAATTAAATTTTTTATTTTATCCCCATACTTTGTTGCAACAAGATCTCCTATCAAAACCGTGATGAATAAGGAAATCGATTATGCTCTACAAGTCATTGTTGCCAAACCAAACCTACCCTGGAGTGAATGTCATTGGACATCGTTAATGCTCTCCTACCCATTTGTTGGTATGATAAAATGCCTATAAGTGAACAGATTACAACAGTATCCCCTCTCATAGCTGTGGGAGACACGTGCGTATCCCAATCTGTCTACTTGTGGACATTTTACCATGCTCACAAGTGGATAGGAGAGCATTACTACCTTGGATATGCATACATCACAAGACTTTACAGTGATGACTAATAGTCTTTAATCAACAATCCTGGAGTTATGAGAAAAGTTATGTCCAGAAAGACATAATTTCATAAAAATAAAAATAAAAGTTGAGACTTGAATATAAACAATGAAATGTTAAAATCCAAAAAATGCATTTTCGATGTTTTTAATTTTACCACTGGGCTTTCAAAAAAAAAAAAAAAAAAAAAACTTTTAACACTGAAGACCTACCTAGCACAGTAGATACCTCTTCGACTTAATATGGTTCTTTTAGAACTTTGATGTTCTTGTACGCATTCTAAAATTTGATTTCCCTTTTTATTAATTCATGAGGAGAAAACGAACTATATTTTAAATTCGTTGTTGTCAGTCTTCTACAAGGTCATGGGATTTTTTCTCTATCATTGAAGTTTCGTTCTAGCTGATTGAATGGATGAAAAATAAGTCTTGAAATTATATTAAAATGCTAATTTTATGTTATACGTGAGTTTTTTGAATTGAGTGCAATTTTTTATTTTTTTTCCGTACTCATATATCTCAAACATGCATGTTAATTTCTCCATTTGTGGCGACAAATGTTAAGTTGTGTCAAACTCAAACATTTAATTAATTAATTAAGAACGTAAAGCGGAACTTTCCTATATAACAACTTTATGTGGGGCTCTTAAAATTAAAATTAAAACGACAATATAATGAAGCATTGGAGTCAAGTTAATATGATTTTATTGAACAAAAATGTTATATATATGTCAGAACCGTTCAGGCACCAACATTGGTCATAATTCTGGCAACGATGACATTTTATCGATCGACTGTTTGAAATCGAGGACAGATCTGGAATCGGCGGCGATGGGGAGTTCAGAATTTTTGAATTTTTCCCAATACAGTCGTTACACGGTCAAAGTTTTTTGGCACTATTTTTGGCCAAAAATAGTGCCAAAACTTTGACCGATAACCGACGGCGAAAAATTCAAAAATTCCTGAACTCCCCATCATCGCCGATTTCAGATCCGATCCCTGGATTTCAAAAGCTGATCGTTAATCTTGCCATCAACGTTGGTCAGAATTACGCACCAACGTTGGTGCCTGAACGGTTTTGATATACATGTATATCAAAGTATTACATATATGGATTTATAGAATTTGTAAAATTAAATGACACTAATCCATAATGGTTATTTGAATAATTGAATGCACAGATCTGAAAGCTCTACGCTCAACGGAATTCACCACCTCCTATTCCACCACCAGCTCCTCCACCAAATCCAGCACCATAACCTCCACCGGATCCACCGCCACCACCCCCTCCGCCTCCACCGCCGCCACCTCCTCCTTGAGAACCACTTCCAAACCCAGCACCAAATCCTTGTCCAAAGCCATGACCTCCGCCTATTCCTCCACCTCCACCTCCACCAAACCCTCCACCACCAAGCCCTAAGCCCCTTTGATCAAAGAAGAATTTTTCATCACCTAGAGAACCCTCCGTGCCGATTAGCTCTCTCGCGGTGGTGGTGGAAATAAGAGTACCAAGAAGAAAAAAGAGAACAAATTTTGAAGTCATTTGAATATGCAATTAGGGAAAGACAGTGCTTAATTGATGAGAATCTAAGACACCAATAAGGGATTATATAGTAGCATAAAACTATAAATGTATATATAATGCATGAGCATCAGTTATTACTAGTTAAGTTTATGTTTTTGTTCTTAATTGCATTAACTAGCATTAATTAGTTCATTAATGGTTGTTTATTTACGTTAATAAGAGGTTTAAACTTAAACATGCTTTCATTTGTTTGAGGCTTGAAATTAACCACTGTACTCAACATGTTTCCAATACTCGACCGGATAAGCCTAATAGGACATGAAATAATACCAAAATCGTGTTTCAATCAGTAAACGACATACCTACTTCTTATTATAGCATTCACAATGGATGTGTTAATTCACAAGTTAAGTTTACAAGTTAGTTAAATGTTAAAATTTATATTTACAATGGATGTGTTAATATGCATGCCAAATGAATCCTTTTTTTTTTTTTTTTTTTTTTTCACGTGTTAACTTTCTTGCTAATTTTATCAAAAACTTTAACATGTGACATGATACATTTATGTCTAAGAAAAATATTTTCTTTTATTATAACTTTAATTGCTCATTTTTTTTGTTTAGTAAAATGCTGGAATATAATAATATTATTCTTCTTTATATGAACAAAATTTTGGCACATCACCAGCGTACTTACAAAATGACTTCTTCTTCTTCCTTGTTTGCCTTTTACTTCCTCATTGCACTTTCTTCCATTGCTCAAGCCATTGTTCCGGCTTCACAAACCTTCACGTTCGTCAACGAAGGCGAATTTGGATATTACATCGTCGAATATGATGCTAACTAATTTGAGTTTTATTGGTTTTTAGTTCTCCTTTCCAACTATGTTTCTATAACACCACCTCGAGTGCTTATACTTTAGCATTACGGATGGGTACAGTGCGTTCAGTGTCACTAATGCATTGGGTTCCCAGGGTATAGTGCGTTCAATGTCACTAATGCATTGGGTTTGGGAAGCCAATCTCGGGAATCATGTCGGGGAAAATGCCACATTCTCTTTATGTACCGATGGGAATCTTGTTTTGGCCAATGCAGACGGTCGTGTTGCATGGCAACCTGGCACGGCGAATAAGGATGTTGTTGGCTTTAGGTTGCTACCAAATGGCAACATGGTTCTCTGTGACTCTAAGGGAAACTTTGTGTGGCAAAGTTTTGATTCCCCCACGGACACATTGTTGGTGGGCCAATCTCTTCAAATAGGCGGCCCAATGCTCAAATAAATGCTCCATGGATTGCAAGTTTCTCGGCTATTTCTATCACCAAACAAGAGTCTAGATGTTGGATTGTCTACGATTTGAAGACAGGGAGTCCTTTTTTCTCCATATTTCACCAAAACACTCATCAATCTACTCCTTAGTTTTGTAGAAATTAAGTTTTAACTCTCTCACTTCTCTTGTTTTCGTCAGTTGATCAGATTCTTGTATCGCATGTTCGACTACTATATTAATTGCATGATTTCGACTATTGATCTGGCTTTAAGTAATTCTAAGTCGGATACTACTGGAAAAATGAAAGGGTATAATAAAAAATAATTTTAATCAGATACTCAAATTCGGGTATGTTAAATGTACCACAATTGATATACCCAAGTTTGGGTACCTATCAAAACTATAAAATGAAAAGGAAAATGGATTACTCGCCCAAGTCCCTAATCAATTACACTAGTGCCAAAGAAAAAAATTTCGACCATTAACGTGTTCTCCGCTTATGCAACTCTAGCAGCTTATTCTCTGAAAATTTCATCCTCATCTTTGATACTTCATCTTCTCTTCTGTTTTCTTATAATAATTCTTGATTTTTAGTTTTTTTCTGACCGTTGGATATTAGTGAGTTGTACATTGAAGGATCCAACAATACATGAAAGCAGTTAAACTTAATTTTCATACAAAAATGATTGAAGATAGGCAAATAAACAAAAGTCACCATTCATGCAGATTCAAGTTTCAATCACTTGTCACAATACATATCAGTTATTACAAAGCCAACGATCACAGTTGGAATCCATGCCTTTATTTTATTTTACAGGCAACAAAGAAATACGCAGCACAGAACTAAACAAACTGAGAGGGCGAGGGGAAAAAAAAAAAAAGAAAAAGAGAAAATGATACATCAGTAATTTGATTAAGCAGAAGAAATGACAGTGAATAGAATACGCAGTACCTGCTTTTTGGTATCAGAAGGAAACATCTGTGATGAAAAAGAAAGAAAAAGAAAAATAAAAAGGAAATGAGTAAGTAAATAGTAGAAAAGTGTGTTCATTTTCTAACAACAGACCAAATGAGATGAGGTCTAGCTCACCCCTGTAACCGGTGATGATGACCTCAAGTTGTTCATTTCCGTATTCTTCTTGTTCTGCCATTATTTTCCTAGCAAAGCTCTCAACAATGTCATCACAACGATCCACCTCAATCCTTTGCATTGTTGGAATGCATCCTAATTCAGAAGGGAGAGAATATAGGTGATGGTTTCTGACCAACACCAACTGTTCAAGGCAGGGGAAATGATATTCTGTGGTGTTCCACTCATTAAAGGCTACTTCTTGGAGTTTCAAGAATTTGACTTTCAAGAACAGATCGTCACTCACGTCCCAGCACAATTTTGTAAGGGGAAGCTGCCTCATTTTGAGAATCTCAAGGTTCGGCAGTCTCCCAATTGATGACAGAACTTTGGGAGTCAAAGGCATCCCAAAAATGGAAAGCTTCTTTATATTGATGGGAAAATTAAAAATCTCGAAGTGATGAGGCAGGAAGCCTACAACATGCAGAGTTACAAGCTGAGAAAAGGAGCCGAGATCAGGACATTGTAACTTGTCATTGGCATATCGGCATCTCAGACGACGGAGATTGGAAAAACGCTTCAATCTTATTTCATCATTCAAATCACTTATAATAATACGAGAAAGAGTTTGTAGGCTATTGGGTAGTGAATCATACCAAGCCTCAGGGATTCGTTGATATTTTTTAGAATAGAAACGTAAATGTCTAAGCCGAGGCATATTCAATTGGGTGTTTGTATCTGATGACACTACTAAGCTAAGAAATTCTATCTTCATGTGACTGCTAAAATTTCTTAACTTCGTAGCACATTCCAAGTGCCTCAACTGAAGAAGGTGTTCCAATGCAGTTCCGTCATATTCCACCATATGATCAGGGATCAATAACTTCAAAATCTTAAGACGTATCATACTTGAGGTCATGAAAGAGAGATACTGAGAATTACCGACCCACAAGGGAACACATTCTCCAAACATTCTCATCCCAGACTTTGCTGGATATTCCTTGAAAGTGCTGAGATTAGAAATTGGATCATCATAAGTTACAACAACATAATCCCACCAAATATTGCAAGCAACACCGACCATCAAATTGCAACAAATGTCACAAGTTATCAACACAATGGAATAATAAAATCAAAAGGAGGAAAGAAATTGAATAAGTCACATAATTTAACTTACTCGTTGATCACTTTGAAAAAGTCATCCTTCTCAGCTACTCTTATGCACATCTCACGAATCATATCATGAATAGTGCACGTTTTGACTCCTTTGTCTGCTCTGGTTTTTGCCACTTGTACCATGCTGCGGTTTATTAGCTCCAACAAGTAATCCTCTGCAACAACCTCTGGGTTCTTGTCTTCAATTCTTGGTATGAATCCTAGAGAAATCCATAATGATAACAACTTTTTCACTTGAATTTCCTCGTCTTCCTTGAACATGCCAAGGTAAAGGAAACAAGGCTTTAGATGAGATGGTAAATGCTTGTAACTGAGTTCCAGTATGTCCTGGCCTTTGGAATTGTAAGAACTTAGGTTGGAAGCAACTTCTTGCCACAACTCTTTTTTCTTCATGTTTTCAAGAACTGCAGCTATCCCGACTACTCTAAGTGGTAGCCCCTTGCAATTGATTGCAATTTTCTTTCCAACATCTTGAAGTGCTAGAGGGCACAGAGAAGTGGGAAACACCTTGGTACGCAATAAATCCCAACATTGGTCATCTGTCAATAAAGGAAGTTCATTGATAACACTGTCAAGTGCTACATCTTTATTTCGAGTGGTGAAGAGTATTCTACTTCCATTTTTGTCATTTGGAAAGTACCTCTTTAAATCATCCCAGACTTGTTTCTCCCAAATGTCATCCACAACAAGGAGGTACCTAGTCTTTTTCAAACTTTTGTGAAGATGATCAACCAACTTATCATGTTCCATCTTTGAGAGTTCATCTTTGCTGAGGGTAGACACAGAACTCAAGATGTCAATCATCAACCTTTTCTTTTCATATGTTTGAGAAACAACACACCAACAACGCGTGTCAAAATGAAGGCGAACCTTGGAATTATTGTACAATTTTCTTGCTAAAGTTGTCTTACCTAATCCACCCATACCAACGATAGAAATAATTTGTAGTTGGTTTGGTTTTCCAATAAGCTGGCTTGCAATTTTTCTTGCCATCTCTTTGAAGTCCATGAAATTCTCATCAACCACGGGAATGCTTTCAATGGCAACTTGGGATGAAGATACTTCACTGGAACTTTCAGCAACTTGTGCGTGTTTAATGTCTGATTTTAGCTTGATATTTGTGAGTTTTGCACGTATGGGTTTACTCTTCTGTATAAAACTAGTAAGCGTGACACTAAGATACCAAATAGGAACATGTCTTGCCATAAGACAAGCAATGATAGGTTCAGTTTGATAGGCTAGGTTTATGAGTTGCATTTCACATTCAATCAGTTCTTTATTCTTGTCCAACTCCATTTTCTTGAGCATTGATCTAGACAAACATAGTTCGTCGTGGAGCACTTTAATTTGATCCTTCACTTCAACAATGAGATCGGCCCCGTGATTTAATATATGATTGAGATCATCAAGTAAAGAATCAACAATGAATACTGAAACAGAAGTCAAGTTCAGAGTTGTAAATGTTTGCTGCTCGAAGACTGCGACACAATGCGCTTTGATCTTTTCTTCCACCTTGCCCAACTTTGATAACAGAAGAGAAAGTTCCGAATCCATTATCATCATGGTGATGTGATCTGTGGTGAAAAAGAAGGAATACAAGAAAATTGCAGCTTCATTGGCTATAGACTCTATCTCTACCAAAATACTCTCTATTTCTCCGGGCCCCGTGAACTGAAATGGCGTATGCGGAAGAATGGCAAGTAGTAACTTGAGTCTCTTTGAAAGATTTCCGATTTGACTAGGAACAAGAATCCAAGAATGTGTAGGCCTTGATAATATTTCAAAAGCATTGACCAGGAAATCAATAAAGCTTGCTATAATATGAACTGTATTAGAAGTGATGGCCAATGGGTATTGCTGCAGCTTTGGAACTACGAAGAACTCTCTAATCTCCACGAGAAAGGAGGCCAGCAAGCTTAAAAAATTTTTTGTTTCTGCCGATGATCGGGAGCACAAATAACCACATACTGAATTGTAGAGGGCAGTCAATCCATTCGTTGGTTTTAAGCGTGAGCAATCACATGCTGCAGTGTCAAGCTTAGTCAGTCCATCAGTAATTGTTGTAGGAGTGTGGATAGAGGCCAATTTTATAGCATAAGAGATGACTGCTACAAAGTGAGGTCCGCAGTACTGAAGTTCTCCTGGAGGCGGTTTTTTTTTATTGTGAAACAAAAGGTAAACTGGATTGTCTAAAATCTCTGACAGATGACTATAAGGGGGAGGCATTTCTTGATGGGAGGAGATATAATTTCAGCAACTGATCATCAAAAAGAAGAAGGGTGGAAGAACGCGATCACTCCTTTACTGGTGAAAGTTTTATACAAAAAGTAGTGAGCTGTTGACAGGTTGGCTTAAGCCTCTGTGCTTAGCTAAAATATTTCATGTGTCTTGACTCTTGACTAAACACAGAAAAGAATCGTTGTATTTTTTAATGAATATTAAATGATTCATCCCACACTCATATTTTCATTGATGGCAGCCCACACACCTAAACCTGGCCAAGTGCCATCTTATACAATCATTCAACATGCATTTTTCAATATAAAGGTTGGAATTTTGGGTCTCTAGAAACCGTGATTGAGAGACAGAAAGGGAGCGGATTTGTGGTAGTGCACCTAATAATAATAATTAGTATACCGTTGCTTTGCCGGGTGTTCCTCGCGAAGGCGGCGGTGGCGGCGCCGGTGGGTGGAGGCGGTGGAAGGAGGAGGGGAGGGAGGGAAGAGAGGGAGCAGAGTGAGAGAGAGCAGAAAGGGAGAAGAAACAGGGAGGGAGCGAGATGGAAGGAACGACGGACGGACTGACAAGAACGTATATCACCATTTTTTTGGCCCAGTGGAGGAGAAAACTCGCTTAGCTCGTGATAATAATAATAATAATAATAATATATTAGAAAAGAAAAAAAGATAAATTAAAGTGATGATTATTTAGATAAATTTATTTATGGGTGATTTATTTAATGTGGTGTGGCTAATATTTTTTGTGGTATCAATATAATTCCCGTGACTAAATCTTCATTTCAAAGCATGTGAAAAATTCTAACATGAGATTACTCTTTAATTACTTGCTCACGCCGTAAGTTCAGATGAAGAAAAGAGAGACCCAGATAGATATCGGTAGGATTGACAATGGAACATGTATTTTGATTGAACGAGTATGTGGACGCAGATAGAGATGGGGCTAACAGTTAAGACTCGAGCTGGTTGGCGACGAGGCCATAATGGATAGGACCTTGCTACATCACCGTAATAAATGCTATAATGGTTGACATAATGGACATGTGGCATGATCCTATAATTTCAACTACTCCATCACTTTTAGATGGATGGTTATTAAATATGCCAACCGTTATTATGTCAACCATTATGACATTCATTATGGCAGTCTAGCATTTCCTTAATGGATATCACGGTCCTGCCGCGATATACAATCCCTCAATTGATTTTTGCCTAATTTTTATTGTTTCTTAGAGACAATTTTATTACTGATTATTTTGGAAATATATAAAGTCGAACTTATTTATTTATTTATTTATTTTGAAGGAAAAATTATTTATTGGAGTATAATAATAAGTTAGCAATAATTGTTAACCAAAAAATATATTTGTTGTTATTTGTTGACCTCTAGAAATGAGGCCCACAGTTGCTCTTCACCTCTATCTTCTTCCTTCGTTCACCTGCACGCTAAAACAAATTATTAGGAACGTTGACCACCGGCAACCACCTCTCAGACGGTGGAAGGGGGGGCGGTGGCAGGCATTCCGATGGTCAAGTCGGCCATCTTATAGAGAATAGGGTGATATTCGACGTTGGTGGAACTATGAAGCCCGAAACGATGTGTTACGGAGAGCCACCCGGAGAGTTGGAAGCTCTTGTGAGTGAATTAATGGAAATATGGTGTGGTGAATGATTTTGCATCCTCTTCCTCGTTTACCGTTGGCTTCTATTTATACTCCCTCTTATAAAGGTGGTAGTTGGACTTTCAATGATGACGAGCCACGTGCCCAACAGTCATTAGTTCTCTAGTTCCATCATGGGATGCAGGTCGGGAGCCTGATGTGACAATGCGCCGACTTGTGTACTTTGGAGATCCTGCAAGTGATTTTATGACACATCGGCCACAGATAGCTGGTCCGGGCACGTGGGCGACTTGGACCTTTGGAGGCGGGGGACCTTCGAAGAGTGAGGCTTCGCCTTGGCGAGGGGTGGACGCCTCGGATCGCCGAGGGATCCCTCGGTGCCTCGCTATTTTTGGTGCCACGTGTGACGCTATTCCTGGTGCCACGTGTGACGTGGGACCATTCGTGCATCCCGAGGCTACCATGTGGACGTTCCTTGATGCCACCAGTAACATTACTGATGATTTTCTTCATATAATTCTTTAGTGTTAGCTTTGCGGCTTTTGCCGACTGTTGGATATTAGTTCGATCGCAAGTTGTAGATTAATGAAAAAATGCAACAATATATGAAAGCAGCTAAACTATGTTTTCACACTTGAATAATTAAAAAGCTAGAAAATTCAAGTTTCAACCACTCCCCATATGAATTATTACAAAGTCAATTATCACAATTGGCCTCCGATCAATGCCTTTATTTTATTTTGCTGCCAACAAATAAAGACTCAACTTAGAACTAAACAAACTAAAGAAGAAAAAATTAAAATGACACAACAGTGACTTGATTGAGTACAAGAAATGATTTGTTATTACAAGAAAACCACACAATCTTATACAATCATACAACATGCATTTTTCAAAAGACATCAAATGAATTAGTTTTGTTACTGGAGGACAAAAATGACATTATTATATTGAATCAATCGCCTTTGTCAACTCTATTATCAAGCATTATTAGTAACTTCAATGGACAATATTATTGTATTATATTTGAACGAATTGGCTTTGTTTTCACAAGACAAGTTGGGACGATCGATATATAGATTTTGACTAAATTAAATCTTCATTTCAAAAGCATGTAAACAATTCTAACTGGAGATTTCACACCGTAAGTTCAGAAGAAGGAAAGAGAAACCCATATAGATATGCCTCCAATCCTCGTGTGAATTATTACAAAGTCAATTATCACAATTGGCCTCCGTGCCTTTATTTTATCTTACTGCCAACAAATAAAGACTCAAACTTAGAACTAAACAAATTAACTAAAGAAGAAAAAAATAAAATGGCACAAGAAATTATTGTAAAGGTTCTCAATGTTTACTTGTTAATGTAATTACATCATATCCATATCTTTTTTTTCCCGATCCTTCGATTATTATTATTTCTAATCTTTCACTAATTGTGAATTTGGTTTATTCATTTTTATTGTTTTTTTTACACAATTTTGTAACTAACCTAACTTGAACAGTCTGTTGATGGAATCTTTCCACCCACCACGTAATTTTAGGTGTTACGATCGTAACAATTAAAAGTGAATGGATTGAAATTAACCCCATCTACATATTTCGAAGGATCAACAAATCTTATACCCTTATTCTACCATTCATTTTCAACTATTGTGTGTCCCGTCCACTTTCAAAAGTGAATGTGAACACATAAAGGAAAGAGTCAAAAGTTGGTCGGTTTTACATTGAATGAACTCAATTAACAAACACTATATTATATTTTTAGAACCTGAAATGTGTTATGAATATTTTATAACAAATGAGGCACTCGAGGGAATAAATATTATTATTTTATTGATGTGAATGACTATTATGCCCCTGATGAAATTATGTAATTACGATTGTACCATTCGAAGTTTTCCTATAAATAGAGCTTTAGTTATTAATGAAATTTATTCCTGTGAATTCCTTAGAATTCATTCTCTTTAAACTGCTCTCTATTATTTCTATAGTTTTATAACACGTTATCAGCACGAGTCTCTAACCCTTTGAGTAATATGAAAGAAGTATGCTCTACAGCATCTTATAGATGATCTTCTCAGATCGTAAACCTGATTATTACAATTTGAAATACTCAATTTTCTATAAAATCTCTCTCTGTCCCATTCTCTCTCTAAAGCAGACAAGCACACCACAACCTCCGTTATAAAATACCTATTCCTACAGAGCAGTCACAATACCAATGTCAATTAGTGGAATTTTCCAAGCGAAACACGACGAATACTGGTTTCAAAAAATTAAGTGACAAAATGAAAGCAAAAGGACGGAGAGGTATATATTATATATATTATATTATTATTTTATAATATAATAATATATTAAATTATAACATTCGTTTTCTCGAGATATAAGGAGCATACATTATCAAAATCAAATTTTCTCGACTCCATTATACTCGATTCAACGAGATCTTCGATTTGACACCAATATTGATAAGGTAAACTTTCAAAAATTTACAAATTGGTACCCCAACTTTTGAAAAGGTTACAAAAGCGTCCTTGGACTTGTGAATATTTACGTATTAGTGCTTATAATGTCAAAACTTTATAAAGAGACATGTGCATACGCACTTACTTGCCAAAGCGGCATGCGCAAGAATCGTAGCTTGATTGGCCGAGTATGTATTAATGTTTTATAGAGAAATATGTGTAGCGCCAGCACTGCCGAGCGCATGCCAGAACAGCGTAGCGGATTGACGATGAATATTTCGATTTACGACCGTTTACTTTGACGATAATTATATTTTGAAGAAATAGTTAGAACAAATTTTCTTCTATAGATATTTAATTCTTGCACTTTATTTATTACAATTTAAATACTGCAATACCTCCTACCTGATGATGGGTTCAACCATCACTAAAAGAAAGATTTTATATATTTATGCACTTTATATGCTAAGTGAAGAGTAATACCTTCTACTAAGCAGACTCTACTCCTGAAGAAGTAGTTAAATGTTATGCAATTTAATTCTCGCGATTTAAATTCCGTAAATTTATATTTATTGCAATAATTCCCATAAGGTAGGTTCGACCACCTATTGGAGGAAATTTAATTTCTGCAATTTAAATTTACGCACTTTAAATTTCGCATATATTTCCAATGTGGTGAGTTATATCACACGATTGGTATGAATATTTTCAATGTGGTGGGATATACCACACGTTTAGAATACTTATTACAAATGTGGTTGGATTAAACCCCACAATTGGATAACTGATTTATATATATTCGATATGAATATTCTATTGACATTAAAGAAGGGATTTGAGCAAGTGATGCCAGAATTTACCGTTGTATGTATTGATGAAATGAAATTGCTCAAAGAATTCCATTGTGATAAAAGAGAAAGAAAATATACCGTGGTGAAAAATCTCATTATGAGAATAGTATATTGTGATATGATGAGAAATGCTCTCAAAGAAGCATTTAATAAAGGAATGTTCACTTTTCACGTCTATTGAATATTGATGGAGAAAATTGAGTAAGTGGTACCTGAAGTTACTATTGGATAAATAGATGAAAGTAAAATGCTCAATAGATCCCATGTTGATAAATCAAAGAAAATATATCGCATGGAAAGATTATATGAAGTAATCTCATCGATGATATGAGATTGTATTAATATGAAAATAAAATGCTCTTGAAGAAGCATAATCACTAAGATTTCTGTATTTGAATAAAGCCAATATGATATTATTATTATTACTCCAGAAGAAGTACAAAACAGCCTAAGTGGAACATATTGAGAATATCAAAGATGGCAATAAACACTCGAAAATATAGAAATACGAAAAGAAAATACATATTGAACCCATAAATGAGGGATGCGTCTCGAGAGTATAAATACTCCGTAACTCTGCCACCCCGAGCATTCGGGTTCATAATGAAAGATCTAAAGGATCTCTTTTTCGCTTGACACCGATGGTCTGTGACCGATGGGTTTCAGCTTCCACAGATTTTTGAACATATGATTGAATCTTGATGAGTAGATCAGCAACTGTATTAGCAGAAACAAGTATATTTCTCGCTGAACGAGAAATAAATTTATGTTCTACACCCTGATCTAGAAATGCTAGCAAACCATCAAAGAAATAATTAATATTCAACAAACCTATGGGTTTGTTATGAAAGTTCCACTGTGCAAATGACGCTATATTGAATACTTCCTCCAGGGTGTTATAGCCGCCTGGAAGAACAATAAAAGCATCATTATTGCTCATCATGTACATCAGGCAGTCGTGGATGGATTGTGTTTGTAGCATCAATCCAGCTGGACTAATGACATTTCTAACTCCAATTCGATTACTACCTCCAATTCGATGAAAAGGTATTACACTTGGCACTCTTATCCCCCATGATTGTGCGGCCATCATAAGACTCCATAATAGTTTGTTATTAGTCCCTCCATATAGTATATTGATATTTTGTTTCCCTAACTCCCTTACAAGTTGGTCTGCCATATCCACATATTGGATATGACCTACTAGTCTGGAGCCACCAAGAACACATATGGTTTTAATCTGGTGAGGTAAATGCTGACTTGTATGAGATGATTCTAAAATCTCTACATCCATCTCTACTCCTATCTCTCTTTTTGCACTATACTTTCAACGTATAAACATGAGAGACACGAATCCCTTTATTTAAAGAAAAATTTTCAAACCAATAATTGATTGTACTATTTACTTTTTGACAAATATGAAAGAGAAAAAGGCAGAAAAATTTTAGTGAAATGACATATACCTGTCGGTGATTGAAAAATAATATATATATATATACATATATATATCTTAAAAATTGAAAAAAAATATTTACAATTACAAGAAAAACATTGATCTTCGTTATTACACCGAACTTCCTTATATTAATATGAGAAAATTATTATACTAAGTTTTTCTACTAAATTTACAAACAGGATCTTCTAAAGTAAGTTTTTCAAGACTATAACGTGATTGTTCATCTTTGAATTTGGCCCATAAGGCAATCAGTTCACCTTGTACATGTCCACTAGGATGTGTCTCAAGAGCCTGTTGAATATCATCCAAAGGCTCTTTACTCAATCCATCCTTAATGAATGCTATTTTATCTTCTCGATTTCTGGACAAGTACCCCACAGATTTACATCGAGTATCACATGTCCACCGAGCACACTTGTAGCATCCTCCTAATCTTTTTGCTCTCCGTTTCTTTGAAAAATTACTTTTACCCATACCAGGCATGTATTTAGAAGGAATCGAAACCTCACCAGATAATCGAACCTTTGCTTCAATCAACCATCGGATATCTTGTGGGATACCCTTATTCATTAGCATCCTCAACCTTTCAAACCTACTTCGATAATTCCTTTTTAGGATTTTGATCGGTAGTGATGGATAGTATTTTCGAAGATTTGAGAGCAAATTATCCATTATTATATATGGACCATTATTATGGTGAATACTGTAAGTGCCCGGATAATTTATAAACGCGTATAAGGTAAGGCTCGCGTTGGAACAAGATTTAAACATGAAGCGTATGTGCTAAGATTCCACGCTTGAACAGTGATGTGTAATAATGCTATCGAAACATGATGGAATATGTCGGTGAGCTATACATATGATGAAAGTAATAAATCATGTTGAGCACTATACAGATACTAGTGAAATCGATATAAGAATTTACTGAACTAAAAGTTCAATAATACTCGTTTTCAGAATCGGACTGACCATCCCGGTTTAAATAATTATTGAAATCAATATTTCAAGTGAAGAATTAAAAGAATTATTCAATGATTGTTCTCGATAAATGATGAAATCATTACTAGCCAATATTGGGAATAAATCCCAAATATATCTGGAATAAAGGATGAGAAATATGGGCCCACTCATCCTCCATGTGGACTGCTAGATATTATGATATGGATCCACTAGATAGTCACATGTGTATATGATTCGTAATTTGAAATTTACGAAATATTTGCTCACTGTATGAGCATGATTTTGTATTTAATGATAAAGCTAGTAAATGTATATCCCAATACTTAAATAAATCCTCAAGGATTGAGTATGCATACAAGTGGGATATTATGTGGCAAAATATTTAAAGTCCTCCAATAAATTACCAATATCGAGAATAGAATGCAAACTATATAAATTCTCATATTAAGGCTGAATGATGAGAACATATATGAGTTTTAGTGTTCTAAAATTTTCTTAGCATGAGGGGGAGTATTAAAGGCTAAAAATGATATGTGAAAAGCATCATACTATATCCTCACAATTGAAATATGAACTTGAAGTTCAAGGATGCATGAAAGATTATGAACAATCGCATATATAAGTTAGGATACTTTGATAAGTTAATATTGATAGAAATATTGATATTATAAGAGTTCCCCAATCATATATATCAAAGCAAATTATAAAATAGTCTTAATAACGGAGGCATATACTCTTGAAGAGTATATAGACATAACTATATTGTGTAATCCTACAAGAGGATTGATAATGAGATATCTCGATAAGTTATGTCGATATGGGGAAAGAAATAAGATTGAAAGTGTCGACACAATATGAAAAGATAGCGCTACATACTATCAATAATAGTGAGGATATTAAAATCCATCGAAAATGCCAATGCTGAAATATATGCCCTTATGACGAAGGTGTTCATGCACGGGTTTAATGAGAAATGAGAATGAAACTCTTGAAGAGGTTTCAAATGTATTATTGTATCAGTGCATGCAACGACTCAAAATATCTACATTGATATTGTTGAGAAATTCATATGTCAGACTCTTTTCCTTGATTGATGTTTTTGTCCCAAAAGGGTTTTTCTCAAACAAGGTTTTTAATGAGGCACCTCAATCTCAAGTAATATGAAATCTCCGTAAGAGATTTAGGTATATATCTCGATATATTGAGAAAATGAGATCAGTCATTGATTGCATATATGCACTTGAATATAACATGATATTGTATAACATCTAAAATTTCATTCACGTGGAGATGAATGAAGAGTATCAACCAATGTATATGATACTCATACAAATCTATGAAAGATTTTGAAATGCTTGCAGCATACTTGTATAAAATACGCGTTGCACTCTTTTTCCCTTGACTGAGGTTTTATCCCATTGGGTTTTCCTAGCAAGGTTTTTAATGAGGCAACATTAAAAGCGTATTCACATGAATAATGTACTCTTTTTCCTTCATTAGGATTTTTCCCACTGGGTTTTTCCTAATAAGGTTTTTAACGAGGTATATTCATGGTGTATTGAGGACAACAAGAGAAATCGACACAGTGTATCTATTGGATCAAGTTATAATAGAGATAATGCTTTAGATCCAAACAATGATGATATTGAAATCCTTTACCAGAAGTAAGGATATCCGTCCTCAAGATATGAAATCAGATGGAGTAGCTGTACTCTTTTTCCTTCGATCAAGTTTTTTCCCACTGGGTTTTCTTGACAAGGTTTTAACGAGGCAGCACGTGAATACTCCTATACCACTTATAGACATCAGGGGGAGCAATGTTTTGATGAAGCAGTATATAACCACTCCAAGCTATCCTACAATCAATTTGGAAGTTTTTCCGTTGGATTTTTCTCCAAACAAGTTTAGAAGACAATTTCACAAATAGTCATTCAAGGGGGAGTGTTATGAATATTTTATAACAAATGAGGCACTCGAGGGAATAAATATTATTATTCTATTGATGTGAATGACTATTATGCCCCTGATGAAATTATGTAATTACGATTGTACCATTCGAAGTTTTCCTATAAATAGGGCTTCAGTTATTAATGAAATTTATTCCTGTGAATTCCTTAGAATTCATTCTCTTTAAACTCTCTCTATTATTTCTATAGTTTTATAACAAAATGGACATTTTTGTATTATATTTGGACGAATTGGTTTTGGTTCCACAAGAAGAGTTGGGATATATTTTAACTAAAATCTTCATCTCAAAGCATGTGAAGCATTTTAACGTTACGTGACTTGTTTCCACCGTAACTTCAAGGCCTTGTTCTATTGGGAGTAAACGGAGAGTACAATTTATTTACTCGATTTTCGTATAGATTGAGTGGTTGAAATTTGAAGAAGATGTATATGAGTGGTTGAAAATGATGAGAGAGAAAAAGTTAATGGAAATTAGTAAAAATTAGTGGATTTTGTTGTATAAAGAACAAGACCTGAATGTCAACAGAACAACAAATATTTGATATTCTTAGGGACTCATCCAAGCAGGGCGGTAAATTCTCGATTAAACGAGTTTGTGGAGGAGGATGGTAATTGAACTAACAGTTATGATCCGAGGTGGGACCCGCAATTATAACTGTAGTCACCAAATCAAATCTAAATCTTTAACAAATTTAGATGTGACGATCTTCCTATACTAATTGAATAAAGCTAGGAGGACTCCCTCCTTGACTCCCCCAATGACACCATTGACTACTTGACCCATTTGTTTAAAAAAAAAAAACGAAATCACCCACAAAAACCAGATCTCCCTCGTCTCTGTCTTTGTTTCTGAGCTTCAACCTCGTTTCTCTCTTCGTTTCTTCTCGTCAACCACATCCCTCGTTTCTTGCTCGTTTCTTCTCTTCTTCCTCACCAGATCTCCCTCGTTTCTCTCTTATTTCTTCTCTTCTTCCCCAAAACCAGATTAAATCGACATTAGGGCTCGTCGAACTCGATTTACCAGATCAATTCGAAATTCAAAGCAACTCCATTTACCTGCTCGTCGAAGTCGATTTACCACCTGCTAACTTCAACAAGCTGGTTGGGGACAAGATTCGAAATTGAAACCTTCTTCCTTGTTCGAGCAAAAGACACTTCAAAGCGCCGTCCATGGTGAAACCGATGGTATCAACTCTGCTTCCCCTTTTGGTTTTTGTGTTAAGTTACCTTGTTACCTCCCACAAAGCTCTAGAAAATCAGTAGAAACATGATTTGAAGGTGGCATAATACGTAGAATACGAATGTGTGTGGAATGCCATTTTCCTTACCCCTTACCTCTTTACTCTCTCCCCTCCACTGAAAAAACCTTTATTTTTTGAAGAAAAAACAAGTTAAGACTGTGTTACCAATGATAATTTGATTATCAGTGTTCACAATCACTTGGATGAGCCCTTTATCCTTTCTTGGTAATTCCTCCTTTTATTTTTATTTTGTTATTATTAATTTAGGCATTATAGTAGGTTCAAGATCTTGTATTTACTTTAGAAGAATGTGGTAGATCTATAATCAAGTTCCTTGGCAATGGCAATGGAGTTGAGTTTGTGCTTTCGTTGAGATCTGGGTCAGGGTATCAATGTCATTTTTTCGCAAAGAACCATTCAATACGCGTGTCTACTTGTGAAATGGAAAGCATGAGCACTTGTGTGATGTTATTTTGAATATCCACAATACGAGAATAAATATTCTGAGTAGTATTATTGCTTTTTCTTTGAACAATGTGTAGGTTCGTATGGTTATTTGTTTCAATAGAACGAGGGACTTCAATTGTTATCTAAACTATATAATGTGCTTGTATGTAGGTTTCTAAATGTTATATCAACTCTCACACTCTGCAATTTTTGTGAGTGCTAAGATTCATAAATTTGTGACAATAGTGAATTGTCAATATGATCTGTTGATCTTCAATGGCTCAATTGTACTTGACTTCAGTGCTGATGTTGATTTTCACTTGATTTGTCTCTGCTTTAGAAGCTAATAGAAGGCCAGTGAATTCAATTTTGACTTATTGAGCTCTTTCGACATTGATACCTTACAATGGAGGGCTCATCATCTTCGTCTTGTGCACAGGTTTGGTCTTGTGCACTGGTGTAAATGGTTTTCCCTGTATTAGGCAATGGAATGAAATTGCATCAAGGGAAGTGTTTCTTCGCTGTGATTGTGGTAGACGAGTTCAAATTCTCACTTCGATGACCGAGGCCAACAAAGCAAGACAATGTGCTAGAAGGAATGGTGATTGTAATTTTTTTCGTTGGATTGATCCCGATACATTTCCTATTGGTCGAAGACTGGTCCCCCTAATTGTAGATGATTTAGTAATGTTGAGGAGTAAATGAGCGGTAAATGAATCATTAGTTGAATCTTATGAGAATGAGATAAGAGCTTACAAAGAGGAAGTTCGCTCTATGAAGGAAGAAATAGCACGGTTGAAGAATGATATCAAGGATTCGGGATCATTCTCAAATATGTTTCACATTGTAGTTATTTTCGTAATATTGTTGCTGGCTTTTTTTATTTTGAAGTAGTGTTAAACGGTCTGCATTTTAAAGTGATGTAGTAGTGGTGTTATTCTCTTGTGGCCCTATGGGACCTTATTAATTACATGTTTGGGACCTTATTATCATTACTTAAATGTTGTAAATCTTAATATGTTTGAAGGAGTTGGTGTTGCAAAGTGATATGATTATGTTAGTTGCTTAAATAGTCGGTCGTGTTCGTAAATGTTTGGGAACTAACAGGTGATGCTTGTAACACGGGAATAGCTAGTGTTGCTGTCGTTTAGGCAGCACTTTAAGTAGTGATGCTGCTCATTTAGGCAGCAACAAAGTGTTGCTGTTCGTTGGAGCAGCTGCTGCCGCCTAAACGAGCAGCAGCACTGTTGCTACTCCTTAGGCAGCAGCACTTTGCTGCTACCTAAATGAGTAGCAGCAAGTTGTTGCTGCTGCTTCAACTATGAGAAGCGTTGCTTGTGCTCCTGTTCAAACAATACCAAAATTCATCCAATATCCGATATCCACGCAAAATTCACCCAATATCCAAGCAAAATTCATCCAATATCCGATATCCAAGCAAAATCCATCCAATATCCAAGCAAAATACATCCAATATCCGATAGCAAAATTCATCCAACCATATGAAAATTACGAACCAAAATTTACCCTACACAATACATATCAAATACACAATTACGAACCAAAATTTACCCTACACACTAGCATGCCATAAAAACAACGAAGTGGTAATACAATCACTTGTCCTCTTCTTGTGTTCCACTTCCACTTGTATGATTATTATGTTGATCCGTGAAATTGTTTGGCAAAAAGTTCATTGCTCCAATGTTGTGTTGATCCATTGAACAGACAGGCACCAATTTACCGAGCTGAAATTCAGAAAATGCCACCGGTAAACAATCTCTGATATTAGAGTCTAAACTATCAAATTAACATCTGTAGTTTACCTTCTCAATCGGTAATAGAAAATATATTATTTGATACTATCTTAGATGACTAATGCAATAGATAGGTCTAACATATATCATTTGATACTATCTTCAACAAAACTATCTAATCTATCTGAAAAAGAAAAACATGCTGTAAGAACATTGTAAGAACACAACAAAATACTCAGATTTTGGATGGGAGAAATGTCGCCCAGTCGACTCTTGTTTTTCAGATAACATTGTAAGAACACAACGAAAAACGAGAGGGGAAGCGGAGCACCCACCTCGGTTTTGGATGGGAGAAATGGAACCCAGTCGACTCTTGTTTGCTGTTAAAATCGAGCTGCTGTTTCTTTGTGTTCTTTGCTCGGTTTCTAATCGAAGCTTCTGCAGGTGAGGAATCGAACCATTTCTCTTAAAATCGAACACGACGGAGCTCGATTTTGCAGTCTTTGCTTGGTTTCAATGAACCCAAATTGATTTACGACCAGTGGTAAATCGACTTGACGAGTAGGTAAATGGAGTTGCTTTGAATTTCGAATTGAGTCAGAATCGAGTTCGACGAGCCCTAATGTCGATTTAACTGGTTTTGGGGGAAGAAGACGGTGACTGTGAAGAAGAGAAGAAAAGAGAGAGAAACGAGGGAGATCTGGTGAGGAAGAAGAAAAGAAACGAGCAAGAAACGAGGGATGTGGTTGACGAGAAGAAACGAAGAGAGAAACGAGGTTGAAGCTCAGAAACGAAGACAGAGAAGAGGGAGATTTGGTTTTTGTGGGTGATTTGGTTTTTAAAAAAAAAAAAAATGGGTCAACTAGTCAATGGTGTCATTGGGGGTGTCAAGGAGGGAGTCCTCCTAGCTTTATTCATAATAATTCCCCATATGTGGGCACACAAATTTTGTAAGAGGACTTTTGTTTACATGTTAACATGACTTGATTCCCATCAGCGGCGCGCAGATCTAAGACGAAAGTTCAGTGGGAGCAAAAAAGGTCTAACCTGGGGGTTGGAAGGGGGTCACTCCCTTCCATGGGGGTTCGGAAATAGCCCCTAATATTTTTTTTCTGCATACGTCATTACAATGTGAAATTTCTTACCAAAAGTAAAAAAATCTACACCAATTTAATGTCAATTGAAGTATAATGACAATTTCCAATAACAATTAGTCATTGGAAAAGCCAAATATCTACTTACAAGCAAAAAAAAAAAAAAAAAAAGGGATTGAAAACAAATAAGCTCGAACTGACGCCTTGTTCTATTTGGTATATAACTTCTCCGCACGTAATTCCGTATACCTCATGCTCATTTTCAACCACACACATTTCAAAATAATATTAACCACACATTTTTACACGGAATACCGCGCACATTAATTTTATACCCAATCAAACAACCCCTGAGTAACTTAACCATTAAACATAAATATTAAGATATTTCCAAATAAAATCTAAATCTTTAACAAACTAATTAACTAATAGTGTAAACTAAAATTGATGAATAAATAAATGAAAATTGAAACAGAAGAGAAAAAGATTTCTGCTCTTTCCTAATTAAGTTCTGTTATTGCCATACGCGAATAGGGTTCAAAAATATTTTAGTGATTAAGACAAGCTGAAATCAATAATATTGACTAATATGAAGTAACTAAATTAAATCAATAATATTTATTTCATTTGCCTTTGCTTTTGTCCCATCAAAAGGTGATGAAATAATCTTTTTAAATGTATATAATTAATATTAAACCATTTGGAAATCAACCTCTTTGTGAAGTTTTCTGAGTAAGCACAAGAAATGACAATTATTGGTATACGTCTGATCACCCTTTTTAGTATTACAACAAAACACCTGCGAAGGGAAGAGAAAAAAGGGAAATGAGTAAGTAAGTAGAAGAAAAGTTTTTCATTCTCCAACAATACATAAAAATCAAATGAGATTTATTAGCTTACCTACATGCGTGTACATGCTTAGCTAACTGTGGATGATGACCTTAAGCTGTTCATTTCCATATTCTTCTTTCTTCCATTATTTCTCTAGCAGATCTTTCAACAGCGTCAGTACAGCGATACACCTCAATCCATTGCAGTGTTGGAATGTATCCTAATTCAGAGGGGATAGGACATAGCTCATTGTTGAACTCCAACAACAATTGTTCAAGGCTGGGGAAAGGATTTTCTGAGGTAGTCCACTCTTTACAATCTAATATCCTTTTTAGTTTCAAAAATTTGAGTTTCATGAATAGATCATCCCACACGTCCCAACGCATTTCTCGAAGGAGAATATGGTCCATTTTGAGAATCTCAAGGTTGGGAAGTCTCCCAATTGATAAGAAAACTTCGTGAGGCAAAACCATCATAGAAATGGAAAGCTTTCTTATATTGACGGGACAGTGAAAAGACTTGAAAAGCTTTCTTAGCCGGCCTTGTACATGGAGAGATACAAGCTGAGAAAGGGAGTTGAGATTCACAGAGTCAGGACAGCCAAACGTGGTCTCGCCGTACTGGCATTTCAGGCGACGAAGATGGGAAAAACCCCTCAATCTCATTTCATCATCCAAATTAATTATAAAAATACGAGAAAGAGTTTGTAGGCCATTGGGTAGTGAATCATACCAAGCCTTAGGGATTGTTTGATATTTACTAAACTGTAGATGTTTCAATTTAGGCATATTCAATTCTAAGTGCATCTCCTGTGACTCTCCTAAGCTTAGAAATTCTAGTTTCATGTGACTACCAAAATTTCTTATTTTCCCAACACATTCCAAGTGCCTCAACTGAAGGAGTAATTCCATCACAGTTCCATCATATTCTGTGCGAGGGTTTGACAACTTCAAGACCTTAAGACATATCATACTTGAGGTAATTGAAGAAAGATCCCAGAAATTACCCGACAACGACCGGATATGTGGTCCTAATGGTCTTGACATAAAATGATTGGAACCAGAGTGGATGCAGATGTCGTGATGTTCCTCATATATTGAATATTCCCTAAAAATGATGGGATTAAAAATTGGATCACGATCACTTGTAAAAGCATAATCACATGAAGTATCTTAAGTAATAGGAGCCATCGGAATTACCTCAAATGTCAGAAGTTATCAGCAAAAATAAACATAATAGAAAATAAAATCAACAGGAGAAAAAAGAAATAGAACAAGTCCAAGAATTTACTTACTCGTTGATCACTTTGAAGAACTTCTCTTTGTCAGCCAGTCTCAAGGACATATCACGCATCAGATCGTGAATGGTACAAGTTTTGACTCCTCTGTCTGATCTTGTTTTCGCAGGTTGTACCATGCTTCAGTTTATTAGTTCCAACAGATAATCCTCTGCGACATCCTCCGGGCTCTTGTCTTCAATCCGTGGTATAAATCCTTTAGAAATCCATAGCGAAAGCAAATGTCTGACTCGAATTTTCTCGTCTTCCTGGAACGTGCTGAGGTCAAGGAAGCATGGCTTTAGATGAGATGGTAAATGGTTGTAACTGAGTTCTAGTATGTCTCGGCCTTCAGAAATGTAAGAACTTAAGTGGGTTGCAACTTTTTTCCATAAGACTTCTTTCTTCTCCATAGTTGAAAGAACCCCAGCTATCCCGACAACTGCAAGTGGTAGCCCTTTGCAGTTTTTTGCGATTTTCTTTCCAACATCTTCGAGTTCCAAAGACAAATTGGAATTGGGAAACACCTTTGTTTTCAATAAATCCCAACATTCGTCAATTGTTAGTAAAGGAAGATCATGGATGAAAGGTTCAGATGAAGCATGCAGTGCGACATCTTTGTTCCGAGTGGTGAATAATATTCTACTTCCATTTCTGTCATCTGGAAAATACCTCTTCAGATCATCCCACACTTCTTTCTCCCAAATATCATCCATAACGAGTAGGTACCTAGTCCCTTTCAAGCTTTTGTGAAGATGATCAACCAACTGGTGATCTTCCATCTTCAAGATTTCATCTTTATCGAGTGTAGATACATAACTCAAAATGTCAATCAACGACTTTGTCCTTTGATATTTTTGAGAAACGACACACCAAGAACACTTGTCAAACCAAAGGCGAACACGGGAGTGGTAGAATAATTTTCTTGCTAAAGTTGTCTTACCCAATCCACCCATTCCAACTATAGAAATAATTTGTAGTGGTTCATGTGTTTCTCCAATAAGCTGACTTACAATTTGTCTTTTATCTTTTCGAAGCCGACGAGAGTCTCACCAACCATGGGAATGCTTTTAGTGACAATTCGGGACGAAGATAGTTCACTGGAACTTTCTTCCCCTCGTATGCCTTGAATTCCCGAATTTAGCTTGATATTTTCAAGTTTAGCCCGTATTGTTTTATTCTTTTGTATTGACCGTGGAAGACTGAGAGCAAGATACCAACCAGGAACATCTCCAGCAGCAAGACAAGCAATGATAGGTTCAGCTTGATATGCCAGGTTTATGAGTTGCATTTCACATTCAATCGATTCTTTGTTTTGCAGCAACTCTAAATCCTTGAGCATCGATCTAGACAAACAGAGTTCCTTGTGGAGTGTTGTGATTTCATCCTTCACTTCAACAATGAGATCAGCCTTGTGATTTAATACATGATTGAGATCATCCAGAAAAGAATCAACAATGAATATTGAAGCAGAAGTGAAGTTCAAAGTTGTAGATTTTTTTTGCTCGAAGATTGTGACCACATGCTGTTTCATCATTCCTTCCATGAAATCCAACTTTGTAGACAGACGAGAAAGTTCTCGATCCATTGTCGTCATGGTGATATGATCTGTTGTGAAAAAGAAAGAATACAAGAAAATTCCAGCTTCGTTGGCTACAGATTTTATCTCTCCCAAAATATTCTTTATTGATTCCATTTCGGTGCACCAAAATGGAGTATCTAGAAGAATGAAGAGTAATACCTTGAGTCTTTTACAAAGAATATTGATTTGATCTGGAACGATGATCCAAGAAGGTGTATGCCTTGATGTTAATATAACAAAAGTGTTGACCAGAAAACCAATAAAGCGTGTGACAAGATCAGCTGTCTTAAAGGCAGTGGTGTCCAATGGACATTGATTTAGCTTTGGAAATATGAAGAACTCTCTAATCTCTGTCAGAAAGGAGGTGAGCAAGCCTAAAATTTTTTTTGGTCCAGTCAGTGATATGTAGTACCTGCAACCACGTGCTGCATCGTCAAGGCTAGTCAATCCTTCGCTGAATGTTGCAGGAGTTTCGCCGGAGGCCAATTTTACAGCATAAGAGATGACTGCTACAAAGTGAGGTCCGCAGTACTGAAGTTCTCCCGGCGGCGGTTTTTCTTCACGATAAAATAAATAATACTGTGGATAGTTTAGAGTCATTGATAGATTTGTAAAAGAGGGAGGCATTTCTAACCGTCCCTCAATAATATTTTTATGGATAAAAGTTCAGGAACTGATCAAAAGAAGAAGAATGGAAGGATGCTATCACAATTCACAAATTCCTTGTGATTTTTCTGTCTCACAGCAAAAAATTGAGCAACTAAATATTGGCGGGCTAGCTGTAACCCTGTATGAAGTCATCTCTGGTGCCTTGACTAAAGAGAGTGTTAGCGGATGAGTTTTAATGTATTTTTATGAGTAGGAAGAGAGAGAATGAGTGGAGTTGGATGGTGGAGATTTAATGATGGGAGAGATAAATGGATGTGATTTGTTTGACCAAATTTAAAATTTGAAAAAAATGCATTAAAATGCATTTTTTTGGACATGCTAACACTTCCTAAATCTATGAATATTTGAATGAAAAATTCTTTGGTTGCTAGATATTTTCAATTAATGTGCCCCACTCACTTTGAAATGTGAGTCTGAACACTGACTCAAATAAAGAAGAGAGTCACATCATTATCATTATTAGATAAAAAAGCGACTTGGTTCACCTGTTGGTTCCATATTGACGGTCCGGCTCTACTACCTTAGTCAGGGAAAAAAATTTCATACGGATCAGGTGAGACCCCCTTATCATGAAAGGACAATTATATATTATTTATCTAATTTAATGTAAATGTCAAAAAAAATATTAAAAAAATTTTTTTACTTGATGACATGGCCCCACATCGGCGTGGGGATTGATTTATGTTCCCCACTGTAGGAAACAAATCCAACCCGTCCATATTGAATATAAATGCCTTTTAGCTTATTCATTTATATATATATATATATATATATATATATATAAATTTGAATTTCATCAAACTAATTATATTTATATATTTTATGAGATTGATATATATTATACAAATCTTTATGGTTAAGTTCAACTTTACTCATTATATATCTTATTTCACATCAAAATTCATAAAAATCCATTTTAATTTATATACTAAGGTGCGCTAAATGTCTTTATCAACTCAATTAATAATCATTATCTTTTTTTTTTTGGGATCATGAATAAACATTATCTTTATTAGTAACTGAAATGGACATTTTTGTATTATATTTGAGCGAGTTGGTTTTGTTTTCACAAGACAATTTGGGATATATTTAATTAAAATCTTCATTTCAAAGCATGTAAATTGGGAAGCATTTTAACGTGGCGGTACTTGTTTCCACCATAAATTCGAATCAAGGAAAGGGAAACCCAGTTATATCTGGGTAGGAATGTCAGCCAAATAGCGAATATTTTTATCGTTGGGGACTCCGTCCAAATAGGGCGGGAAATTTTCAATTAAATCACTATGTAGACGAGGATGGAGATGAAATTAAGAGTTGAGAAGATCCACAATAGATATATTAAATTTATCTAGATAATTGTTGAGGAAGTGTACAGGGAAGGATAATTGTTGATATGGCACAGGATACGATGGAGAAAAAGTGAGGAAAAAGTGTGATATATGAGAGAAATAATTTTAAAAAGAGAAAATTAGGAAAAATGCGGAACCTCCATTTTTTTTTGTTGTGTGTGTGTGTTTTTTTCTCCTCACTAGACTTTGCAAATGGACTCTTGCATTAAAGATGCAGTAAACATGGCGGAGAACAAATCATCTCATCATTAAAATAAAATCCAGTTACGTCGCCAAAGAATCATACATAATTGCACAACTTGCTTTGATAGGTTGGTTATACATCTATATCTATATATATATAAAAAGAGCATTTTTTCCCGCCTAAATAAATCTTCAATTTTTCCGGCCTATTAAATTTTCCTAATGTAATATTCTATTTATATATAGAATAATTTATATATATATATATAGAAAATGATGATTTTTTCTTATTATATATTTTTTGTCTTAAATTCGTCTTCCCATTTTAAAAAACTCTCTTTTTATTTTTTAATTTTTATTTTCTAATCCATATCCAATTTTCTTTATTTTTCCCCTCCATAATATATTAGTATTAATGTATATAGATTTTATTTCATTATTTCTACAATACTTTATCCAATCTCATAACATCTAAATACCCTCTCTATCATTTTCTCTCATTTTCTTTTTCATTTTCTACATATAAAAGAAATTGTGATTCTATGTTACTCGACTTGATGAGAGCTTTAAAATAAGCATACTATTAATATATAAATTTTTATTTTTTGAAAATTTAAAATTTACCACAAATATATAAATTAGTATCCAACCTAAATATAAATTGATAATTTTGAAGACACTTAATTGATGTTTGTGCGTAAAATTCAAATATAATGAGATGTATAAATTGTTTTAACTTTTAATTCTATTCCATGTTTGATTTACTTTGAAAATAAATTAAATGAAAAATAATATTTCAATTTGTTTATCTCGAGAATATATGGTAATGCTAGCTTTATTTTATGTTTAAAACTAAATAATTTTTTCCTAATAAATATTTAATTTTCCAAAATAATAATTTATATATTGATATAATACTTAAGTATAATTTCTCGTGTAATTACACAAAATCGACAAATATTATATATTTGTGATAAATTTCAATTTTATTTTGAATTAGTAAATTTCAATTTTTTTTCTTTCAAATCTTCAATTTATAAGTTTATGTGTTGAACAATATAAGGTTCTTCTAAGAATTAGAATGAATTTTTGACTGATAGTTTTTTCATAATTCTCATATTAAAAAAAAAATTATTTAAAATTAACAATTTCCATTAAGATTTATTTTTTATGCCATACAAAATTACCATTGATTAAATTTTTACACAAAAATTCAAATAAAGGTTTAACATTGAAATCAAAAAATAAGATCAGACCCGTTACTTAATTTTAGAAATAATTAATTAATTTATAAATAACTAGCTAAGAAACAAAAATTAATTAAACAAAGATTCAATTTTTTGTGATACAAAATTACGATTCATTAAAGTTTTACACAAAAATAAAAAGAAACTTAATTATGGGTAGTTGGCCCGAGTTTGAGACAAAATCCAACCACTACGATTCCCAATTTATACTAAAAAATTTAAAAATTAGGTTGGACCCAATAATTAATTTCAGAAACAATCAATCATTTTTATAAATAATTAGCCAATGAACGAAAATTAATTAAAATTACCAATTTCCGTAAGATTTAATTGTTGTGTGATGAAAAATTACAATTCATTAAATTTTTATATAAAATAAAAATAAATGTGTAACATGAAAATTTAAAATTTAGCTTGGACCCTTTAATAAATTTTAGAAAGAATTTATTATTTTTAAAAATAATAATTAGCTAATAAATGAAAATTAATTAAAATTAGTGATTTCGCTAAGATTTAATTTTGGTGGAATAAACAATTACAATTCATTTAATGCTTACATAAAAATTAAAAGAAGCTAGCAACATCAATTTTGTTTAATTAATCATTCAATTGTAACATTAATCGATTTTTTAATTAATTAAATCTACATATATATCTTTTAAATTTTAGGATATCTTTATAATTATAAGGTATTTTAAAATTAGATTCATATAATTCTTAGAATTATGGCTATGAAGCAAATTATTTTGGAAATAATTAATTTTTTAGAAATAATTAAATTAAAAAAAAATTAACTATAATTATTTAAGCAATAATTAATTAAAACAATAAATTCCATGGCTAATATTTTGTTGTACATGTGTTCAATGGACAAAGATTGATCCAAAAAAAATAATTAATTACATTCTTAAAGGGGAAATATAATTAATTTAAAAAAAATCATTAAATTGATGCTGGTTTTCCCTAAAAAGATGAAAAAAATCTTTTAAATTATAATATATCTTTTAAATTGCAAGATTTCTTCAAAATTAGATTCATACAATGTTTAAAAGCGTAAATATTAAAATGGTCATTTTCATAAATAATTAATTATTTTCATAAATAATTAGTTAAAATTAAAATCAACTAAAACGAATTCTATTACGATTAATTAAAATTAATAATACTGTTATTATTTAATTGGACTTGGTTTCAATGGGAGAAAATTGATATGGTTTCGTTGGACGAAAATTAATCAATTGTATTATTAAAACATAAAAATAGCATTAATTAAAAAAATAAATAATAATTAAAATTAATTAGATTACCATGGTTAACTAGATTTTTCCTAAAAAATGAAAGATATTTTTTGACATACAAGATATCTTTTTAATTATAAAATATCTTTAAAATTAGATTAATATAATTCTTAAAACTGTGATTAAAAACAAATTATTTAGAAATAATAAATTATTTTTATAAATAATTAGCTAAAAATAAGAATTAATTAGAATTAAGTATGTTACAATTAATTATATTTCTTAGATTTAATTGGATATATTTTCATTTGATGAAAATTGAGAGAGTTTTATTAGACGAAAATTAATCAAAATTAATTAAATTACTAAAAGTGGAAAACACAATTATTTCAAAAAATGAAAAATTATTAAAATTAATTAGATTGCTACGGGGAAGAAAAATACGCTTACAAAATTAATTTATCTTTTTACGTATTTTAAAATAAAATTAAGTTAACGTCTATAAGATTTTTTATTCTTAGAATTGAGTTATTACATCTTATTGTAAAGTAAGTTGACTGATCATTAGTCCCTAATTAACTTTATTTACCTTTTCAGTTTCATTTTTTTAAAACATGCTTTTCTTTTAATTCTCATATATTTTAGTATTTTCTATAATATTTCTTTTGAGTTACAGTTGATGGCAAAACATTAATCTTTCTATTTGTATAGTTACGATGTTTCAAAGGATCTGCTCTTTTTTTTTTTAAGTAACAAGCTCCAAAAATAAGTTTTCAAATAGTATTATTTTTTTATTTTGGCACTGCTCGAACCAAAAATTATATAATAATTCTTTGGTTCAATATGTCGCTTTCGCTATGGAATAAGTTTAAGAATTCTTGCTTGGTTATCGACTCAATCAATTATTGGAATTATATGACTCAATTAGAATATTTTAATTGGCTTTCGACTATGTTAAATATTTATCTAAGTTTCTATCTCCTAAATAAATATTAAAAATCCTACCTACTTTAAATTATTTATTTTATATTGAATTTTTCCAATTGAGATTTTTTTGTTTTAATTTTTAAATATCATCAAATAGATTGTTTGTTTTAAGTATTAATCATATATATTTCAATTTATTTGTCTTATCCAAATTAATTTAAATGTTATATAAGATCATTCAATATTTAATATGCCGATATGTTAAATTAGTAATTTTATACCTAATATGTTAATACACATGTTTAGTATATTTAGAATGTATTTATTGAAGAAATAAAATGTTGAAATAAAAGTCTTTAATTAAACTATCATGATGGGGCGTGGACGAGGATGAGAATTTTCTAGCGGGGCATGGAAGTTTGTAATTCTCATATTATCCTCGCTCGCCCTAGAGTAAATACAGATGGGTTGGAATGAGGATAAGTGTTTTCCAACATGGTAGGAACGGGGCGTTGAGGATTGTCGGACATTACTCACTACATTATTATTTTTATAATATATCTATACTGATTACATTTCATAATTAAAACTTAAAAATCATTATTTACATATTAATTTTTAATAACGTACATCATACTAATGTATAATTAATATCTCCCAAAATTTATAATTGCATATAATAAAATGTAAAACAATTTTAAAGAAAAAACAATGAGCTTTACTAATATTGGTAGAGTTATTTTGATAACTATAATATTTAATGTTATTTTATTTTGGATTTATATTAGTGAATTAATATTGCAATGAGCAAAAAATTATATATTATCACAATCACTGCTATAAATTATCATCCCGTGTAAAACACGGGTGTAAATACTAATTAAGTTACTATTCTATGGAAAATAGTAAATTAAGTTGAGTGGATTTTCGTGAGTTGTTCCTTACATACTTGCAGGATGGATTAGTACGAAATATAGAAGAAACTCTTTCGAAATTTTTATAGAATTGTTTGAAGTTAAATTATTTAAGTTTATCGTTGTAACTCATTCTTTATTTTAATTATTTTTTTAGATTTTATGTTAATATTATTAAAATCTATCAATAGCGTTATCAATTGAAAATTTTGTCTCCCGTGCAACGCACGGGTGAAACAGCCAGTAGGAAATAAATATGTATGAGATGCATGTGTTAACTAACAACGCAGAAAATGGTGTCATTTTTTTAATAAACGTAAAATGATGGATGGTTGCATTTTGAAAATTTATCAACTCTTGCTATATATTTTTCTAATTATTTTTCAACTTTTTTTCTGATTATTGTTTGATTTATGCCTAGGAATGCGGAGGAGGGGATGTTGGGTAATAGAACTCGGGACCTTCCTGACAACGGATTGAGTCTTTAACCATTGACTCAGTCCCTTGATCTCTCAACTCTTGATACTCTCTCGTCCACAAAGATAGATGTACTTCAACTTTTATAAAGATTAAGAAATTGTAACTAATATTATTGGAAAAGTAAATTTTGGTCATATTTTTTTCAAATATGTCACTATATTATGGTGATAATGTCCCTTTTTAATAATAATACACATTATTCAAGGGTACAATTGAAAAAAATGAAGGAACGAAATGTATATAAATAAAAAGTGATCTATATTTTGAAATGGATAACAAAAACAAAAACGAAAAAAAAAACCCGTCTTTAAAACATTTCTAATCTTGGGGGGACCCAAATTTGGGTTTATTCCCCCCTTCTCTACGATGTCAAATAATATGAAAATGTATAAATCTATTTTTTTTGTAGATTTGGGAGGAATAAAGCTAAAAGAGGGACCAAATTTTGCTCCTCTTTTAGCTTTATCTCCCACTTATTTTATCTTTTTCCCTTTTCTCCCACATTTCCTCCTACTATTAAAAAGGCTCTTATGGGACAAGCACTGTATTAAAAACCATTATCTTTTTACTTAAAAAAACATTATCTTTTATATATTTATATGTAAAACAGTTTTGCTTTGTAACTGCGGTCTTTATTTATTTATTTATTATTATTTTTTTTGAAATGATATTTTTATTTTTATTGTTTTCTTACACAATTTTGTAACGAACCCAATTTGAACACTCTGTTGATGGAATCTTTTCACCCACCAAGTAATTTTAGGTGTTTGTCAATGCATTCACGGTTAAAAGTGAATGGGTTGAAATCAATATAATCAATGTATTTAGAAGGATCCACAGATACTATTTGTTCCGTCTCATTCTGATAGCATATTTATTTTTTCACACATATTAATAAGATACAATTATTATAATCACCGAACGGAGTGAGGTTTTCTCCATCACTTGGACCAAAAAAAGTATTTGTCTGTGTTCCGTCTTCACCCTCTTTTTTCATTCTGTCTTCACTGCAAACCTCCTCCTTCTTCCTCGTCTCCTTCTTCCTCCCGCCCAAGGGTTCCGCCTCTTTTTTCAACCTTCAACCCCTTACTTCCTCCTCTACGTCGCCGTCATCTCCTCTGCCAGACTCCGTTCGGTACCACCGCGAGAATCAGCGGTATACTAGTAATAAGATACAATTATTATAATTGGGAATGGAAATTTTTTCTACAATCTTTTTAAAAGGTCATCTCTATATATAAGTATACTAATAAACTTTTTAATAAATTGGGATATTTTAAATCCAATAAAATATAAATTAAATTCTCACTATAACATTTGCCTACAATTACAATTTAAAACACACTAAAATGAAAAATGTAACACCCCACTCGATTCTATAAGATAATTTGTTTATCAATTGGATTTGTTGTGATGTTTTATATGTACAATGTGCTTTGGTATGAGTATACGTGGATGTGGAAGGTCGAACAACCGGATCAGCCTTGGAAATTGGAAGAAACAGAATTCTCGCCAGGCAAGGATTACGGCCGTAAATTTTATGATTACAGTCGTAAATCCTAAGTTACGGCCGTAAGGTATGATCGTACGGCCATAAATTGAGCAATGGAAAAACAGAAAGATTTACAGAAGATAAATTACGGCCGTAATTTTATAAGATACGGCCGTAAGAAGGAAATTACGGCCGTAAATTTATAAGATACGGCCGTAAATGTGAAACTGGAAAACAGAGGGATTTACAGAAGGATTTTTACGGCCGTAAATTGTCCAGTTATGGCCGTAAATTTGTAAATTATGGCCGTAAGTTGTGGAGTTACGGCGGTAACGGGTAAGGCGGCAGAAAATTTTATGGACGTTTCTAGGTCGGTGGGGGATGTTTAAATACCAAAAACTCGACCCAAAACCCCCATAACACTCCCAAAAGCATTCTCTAACTAACCTTTATGCCCCACAACCTTTCTTTACATTAAATTACATGTGTGTAATGTATCAGTATTGCTAAAAGAGGAGGAAAGGAAGTGAAGAAGGGATTTTTGGTGCTTGGATCTTATTTCACATATAATAAGGTGGGTAAAGGTGTATTAATTCTATAGAGAGGTAAGTAAATTGAGTATATTTGCTTGTTAGGCTAAAGCATGAGATAATGAATGTGTATATGTGAGATATGCATGATATGCTTTGTATATCTCTTCCTATGGTATTGATTATGTTGGAGATGTATTGTGTTTTGGATTGGGGAATTCATGTGCTTTGAAAGACATGTTCTAGGTAACATGGTGTTGTGTGTGTATTTGTAGTTTGGCAATGTTAAGGATTGCATGCTTAATGCGGTGAGTTTCCCAATTCTTTGATCACTACATATTGCGTGGCTCAAGTTGCTAGCATGCATTTGGTTAGTGAGTGTTATGAAAGTTGCGTGTCATGTGTTCACCATTGTGTACTGTGGGGCCGAATTGGGGTTTAAAACCCATATGTGTGTATGACCGTGGTCTCTTCTTGTGATTAAAGGTCCACGGGCATTGTGCTATGAGAGAATCTGGCCAAATGTGATATGTGTTGGCGCCGTGTGAACGCATGACTCGTAACCAGGCCCTCATTGCATTTAGAAGTTGTGTTAAAATGTGTGTGTTGATACATCCTATTCCCACTGGATTTTTGTGACTCACCATGTGTTCGTGTTATGTTTTAGATGAAGCGGGACGTGGCAGACCGTCGGGAGAGGGCAGAGAAGCTTCGAGGACTTGAAGTGTGGACGAATGGGGAAACCGAGATCTTGGTACTAGCTTTGTGCTGGAAATGTATTTTGTTTTAGAAACCCTACGAGTCTTGTCTGGAGAACTCTATGTATGAACATATGCAATAAACTTCTTTTGAACCGTGTACATACCTTTATGTGAATGATAACGGAGTAAATGTGCTTGATTTGGATTACATTGAGTCAAGAGTGAGTAGCGCTACTTCGAAATCCGGGTTTGAATGAAACGAATTTTGGATTTTGAAAGTACATTTCGTTATAAAAAAAAATTAAGATTGGCGTATTTTGTTACGGGTTGAAATGTAACCCAAAGTTCGACAAGGAATTAGGAGGGGCGTTACAAAAAATATCCTTATTAAAATGGCAGGGAAGACTATTCCAACATTAATTTTCAATTATTGTTCGTCCCATCCACTCAAAAATGAATGTGAACACATAATGGGAGTGAGTCAAAAGTTGGTCGTGTTTTCACCACAAATCCACTCCCTTTCTCTATTTCAAAGCATGTGAAGAATTCTAACCGAAGAATATTATTACTCTTTCACTTGTTCACACCGTAAGTAAGTTCAGATGAAGAAACGAGACACCTAGATAGATATGGGTAAGATTGACAATAGAACATGTATTTGATTGGATGCGGGTAGAGATGGGGCTAACAGCTAAGACTCGAGCTGGCTGGCGACGAGGCGGTAATGGATATCATGGTCCCACCCCGACATACAATCCTTCAATTAGGTTTTACCTTATTTTTAATTTTTTTGTTTTTTAAAGAAAATCTTACTATTGATTATTTTGGAAACTTATTTATTTATTTATTTTTCTGAAGGAAAACTTATTTATTATAATAAGTTAGCAATAATTGTTAACCGAAAAAATAATTTTATTGTTAAACTATGTCTTCACACTTGAATAATTAAAGCTAGAAAAATATATAGAAGTCACTTACAAGTTACAATACAAGATTCAAGTTTCAACCAGTACTCCTCATATGAATTATTAATTATTACAAAGTCAATTATAACAATTGGCCTCCATGCCTTTATTTTATTTTGCAGGCAACAAATAAAGACTCAACTTAGAACCAAACAAACTAAAGAAGAAGAAAAATAAAATAAAATGACACAAGAGTGACTTGATTGGGTACAAGAAACGATTTGTTATTACAAGAAATTAAACACCTGCCACAAACGGTAGAGAAGTATTTCATTCTCTAATAACAAATAAAGCATTTTGATATTAACAGGAAAGTTAAACTGCTTGTATTCCTTAAGTAAGTGGCCTTCAACATTTAGAGAGACACAGGCCGCCAAGCTAGGGCGTGGAGATCCCAGGTTTCTCCATAACGGAATCTCAGGAGAAGGAGATTGGAAAAACGCCTCAATCTCCAACGCATTCCAGGTGCTTCAAATGAACAAGAAGTTCCAATGTGATTCCACCATATTCTATGTTAGGGTTTGACAACTTCAAGCTTATCATACTTGAGGTAATGGAAGAAAGATCCTGGAAATTACCCAACAACGAGAGGATATGTGATCCAAATGGTCTTGACTTAAAATTACTGGAACCAGAGTGGACGCAGGTGTGGTGATGTTGCTCGGAAATTGAATATTCTCTCAAAATGTTTGGATTGAAAATTGGATCATCATCAGTTGTAACAACATATATAATTTTATGAACTGTCGCAACTAGAACAAGCATCATCAAAATTACTGTTACTAGTTATCAACACAAGTGAAACACAATGCAAGATAATATGAGGAAAAAGAAATGAAACAAATCAACGAATTTAACTTACTCGTTGATCACTTTGAGGAAGTTCTCTTTCTCAGCTAATCTCAAGGACATATCACACATCAAATCATGAATTGTACAAGTTTTGACTCCTTTGTCTGACCTTGTTTTCGCCAATTGTTCCATGCTTCGGTTTATTAGTTCCAACAAATAATCCTTTGCAACATCCTCTGGACTCTTGTCTTCAATTGTTGGTATAAATCCTTCTGAAATCCATAGTGAAAGCAACTCTCTAACCTGAATTTCCTTGTCTTCTTCGAACATGCCAAGGTAAAGGGAGCATGGCCTTAGATGAGAAGGCAAATGCTTGAATTTCTGTGTCTTCTTTTCTTAGAGCCCCTCTTTTTCATAATTTTATTTATGTCGATCTTGTGACAGTCTTCCTATATTATATAATTCCCTATATGTGAGCACACAAATTTCATAAGAGGGACTTTTGTTCACATGTTAACATGACTTGACTCCTAATAGTGGTAGATGTAAGATGAAAGTTCAGTGGGAGCCAAAAATTTCTAACCTGGGGTTGGAAGGGGGCCAGTCTCTTCCCCGGGGTTTCGGAAACAATCCCCTAATGTTTTTTCTACATACTTCATTACTACGTGAAATTTCTTTACTAAAAATAAAAAATCTACACCAATTTAACTTCAATTGAATTATGATGACAATTTCAAATAACAATTGGTCATTGGAAAAGCCAAATATCTAATACAAGGAAAAAAAAGGGACTATGAAAATAAATAAGCTCAAATCGAGTAACTTAATCATGAAACATAAATATTAAAATATTTCAAAATCAAATCTAAATATATCTTTAACAAAACCTAAAATTGATGAATAATAAATAAATGAAAATTGAAAACAGGAGAAAAAGATTTCTGCTCTTTCCTTAAGTTTTGTAATTGTCATATGTGAATAGGGTTCAAAAATATTTTAGTGATTAAGACAAGATGAAATCAATAATATTGACTACTGATATGAAGTAACTAAATTAAATCAATAATATTTATTTCATTTGCCTTTGCTTTTGTCCCATATATATAAGTACGTACTGCTGTTAAATCTAAAATTTATCCGTTGGACAAGAGATTATAAAAAGTTGTAAAGATGAAGTGTTATCGTCCCCGTAATTGTCGCTACACTTATCGACTATGTTTACATTAAAAGGTGGAGAATAATCTTTTTAAATGTACATAATTAATATTAAACCATTTGGAAACCAGCCTCTTTGTGAATTTTTTTTACTTCATGAAAAAATTATTAGCAACTTGCTTTCATAGGTTGGCCATATAATAGAAAATAAATATGTATGAGATGTCTTAACTAAACAAAGCAGAAAATGATGGCAATTTTTTAATAAAATTAAAACGATGAATGGTTCCAGTATCAAAAAGCTTGAATTGATTCACAGTGTGCCCCAACTTCCAATTTTTTAAGAATATTAATTGAATTTTGTTTTTCTTATATATGTTAAAATAGTTAGAGTGTTATGAATAATTGAGAATAATTTGGTGGTTATGAATTATGAGGAATAATTTGGTGGAGGAATAATTTGGTGGAGGAATAATTTGGTAAAAGATGTAATTATTATATGTGAATGACTATTATACCCTTGATGAAATTATGTAATTACGGTTGTACCATTCGAAGTTTTCCTATAAATAGGGCTTCAGTTATTAATGAAATTCATTCTTGAGAATTCCTTAGAATTCATTCTCTCTAAATTCTCTCTATTGTTTCTATACTTTTATAACACGTTATCAGCACGAGTCTCTAGCCCTTTGAGTAATATGAAAGAAGTATGCTCTACAGTTGCGTCTTATAGATGATCTTCTGTATCAGAAACTGGATTATTACCAATGAATTAATTCATCCTCATCAATCCTAAATAACTCTCTCTTTGCAAATACATCATTGAAAATTCCCTTTTGTTCATATTCTTCTCCCACAATTCCTCATTCTACACAACCTGCTTGGAGATGTCTGAAATTCCAAAATTGGAAGAATGGAGTCCAAAGAATTTTTCCGATCACGTAAATGGATTGCAAGTAAATCTCATCCATGGAATAATTAGAGAAAGGGAAAAAGGTAAATCATATGATTTTATAATATAATAATATATTAAACTATAACATTCGCTTTATCGAGATATAAGGAGTATACATTATCAAAATCAAATTTTCTCGACTCCATTATACTCGATTTAACGAGAGCTTGATTTGACACAAACATTGATAGGGTAATAACTCGTTTTGAAATATGTTATTATCAAACTTTCAAAATTTACAAATCAGTACACCAACTTTTGAAAAAGTTACAAAATAGTCATTGAATATTTTGATATTGATAAATTGAAGTAGAAAGGAGATAATTTTCCAATCGTAAAACATTGATAAAATATTTTTGACAATTTTACCTTTGCGAATTGGAATGGACAATTTTACCCTTATGGTAAAACCGACCTAATTTTGACGACAGTGAAAAATGGATAGAATATTCATGAAGAAATTCTAAATCCATTGATTATATAAAATGGCTTGAAGTCCATTTGAGTTAAAAGATCGAAATATTAATGTAACTCCCGAAGAGTTCAATTACATAATGTACTTATTCTAGAAGGATAAGTGTGCTCTTGTAGAAGTAATGAGTATTTGTTCTAGAAGAACAAATTTGCTCCCGTAGAAGCAGTTCAATATTTAATTCTCGCACTTTATTTACTGCAATTTAATTACTGCAATACCTCCTACTTGATGATAGGTTCAAACCGTCACTAAACGGAAGGTTTTATATATTTCTGCACTTTATATGCTAAGTGATGGGTAATACCTTCTACTAAGCAGATCCTACTCCTGAAGAAGTAGTTAAATATTATGCAATTTAATTCTTACTATTTAAATTCCGTAGATTTATATTTATTGCAATAATTCCCATAAGGTAGGTTCGACCACCTATTTGAGGAAATTTAATTTCGGCAATTTAAATTTATGCACTTTATAGTTTGAGTATATTTCCAATGTGGTGGGTAATACCACACGATTGGTGTGCATATTTCCAATGTGGTGGGTTATACTACACGATTGGTTATAACGAATCCTACTCAAGAAGAAGTAGTTGATCAAATATTCTAATCATACTCTCGAAGAAGTAGACGATGAGAATAAAATTACTTCTTCATATATACCGAATATGAATGGAGAAAATTGAGCAAGTGGTACTTGAAGTTACCATTGGATAAATAGACGAAAGTAAAATGCTGAATAGATCCCATGTTGATAAATCAAAGATAATATATCGCATGGAGAAATTATATGAAGTAATCTCATCGATGATATGAGATTGTATTAATATGAGAATAAAATGCTCTTGAAGAAGCATAATCACTAGATTTACGTATTTGAATAAAGCCAATATGATATTATTATTACTCCAGTAAGAAGTACAAACAATCAAGTGGAACATATTGAGAATATCAAAAGATGGCATTAAACACTCGAAAATATAGAAATGCAAAAGAATATACATACTTGAATCCATAAATGAGGGATGCGTCGAGAGTATAAATACTCCGTAACTCTGCCACCATCAACATTAGGATTCATAATGAAATATTTAAAGGATCCGAATTTCTTTTTCGCTTGACACCAATGGTCTGCGTGATCGACGGACTGGCTTCCAGATTCTTGAACATATGCATGAAATTTGATGAGTAGTTCATCAACAAGATTTAGCGTAAATAAGTATTTTTCTCATTGAATGAGAGATAAACTTATTATTTACACTCGATCTAGAAACGCTAGTAAGCCATCAAAGAAATTATTAATATTCAACAAACCTATTGGTTTGACATGAAAGTTCCACTCGTACAACGAGGCTATATTGAATATTTCCTCCAGCAGTGTTGTAGCGCTGGAAGGACAATGAAAGCATCACTATTATTCATATATACATCATGCAATTGTGGATGGATTGCGCTTGTAGCCCCAACCCCGCTGGACCCATGGTAGAACTAGCTCCAATTCGAGTATTAGATCCAACTAGATGGAAAGGTATTACGCTCTAAACTCTTATTCCCCATGATTGTGCGGCCATTATAAGTCTAGCTAAAAGTTTGTTGTTGGTTCCTCCGTATAGTATATTGATTTCTTGTCTCCCTAACTCTTTATTTAGTTGGTTTGCCATATCCACATATTGGATATGGCCTACCGATTAGATCCACCAAGAATACATACGGTTTTAATATGGCGAGGTAAAGTCGACTTGTATGAGATGATTCTAAAATCTCCACATCCATCTCTACTCCTATCTCTCTTTTTGCACTATATTTTCAACATGAGAGATATATGAATCCCTCTATTTAAAGAAAAATTTTAAAACCAATAATTGAGTGCACTATTTACTTTTTGACAAATATGAAAGAGAAAAAGGCAGAAATTTTTCTTTAGTGATATGACATATAGCTGTCAGTGATTGAAAAATAATATATATCTTAAAATTGAAAAACGATATTTACAAATAAAAGAAATATATTGATCTTTGTTATTACACCGAGCTTTCTTACATAAATATGGGAAAATCATTATGCTAAATTTTTCTACTAAATTTACAAACAGGATCTTCTAAAGTAAGTTTTTCAAGACTGTAACGCGCTTGTTGATCTTTGAATTTGGCCCATAAGGCCATTAGCTCACCTTGTACGTGTCCACTAGGATGTGTCTCAAGAGCCTGTTGAATATCATCCAAAGGCTCCTTACTCAATCCATCCTTAATGAATGCTATTTTATCTTCTCGATTTCTTGATAAGTACCCCACAGATTTACATCGAGTGTCACATGTCCACCGAGCACACTTGTAGCATCCTCCTAATCTTTTTGCTCTCCGTTTCTTTGAAAAACTACTTTTACCCATACCAGGCATGTATTTAGAAGGAATTGAAACCTCACCAGATAATCGAACCTTTGCTTCAATCAAGTATCGGATATCTTGTGGGATACCCTTATTCATTAGCATCCTTAATCTTTCCAAATTTACATCGATAAATCCTTTTTAGGATTTTGATCGTAGTGATGGATAGTATTTTCGAAGATTTGAGAGCATATGATCCATTATAATGTATAGACCCTTGTTAGGATGAATTTTGCAATAATTTTGATGATTTATTTATAGAATAATACGACGCGTATGAAATAAGACTCGATTTTAAATAAAGCGTAAGAGCTACGATTTCGAATTAAATAATAGCCGGATGTGATGCGTATGAGTCAGTAACCGTGTTTGAACAAAGAGTAGACAATAATGTCACCAAAAGATGATGGAATATGTCGGTGAATTGTTTCTATGATAAATCATGTTGAGCACTATCTGAATACTAGTGAAATCGATATAAGAATTTCTTGAACTAGAAGTTCAATAATACTCGTTTACCAAAACCTGATCGACCATCCCGGTTTAAATAATTATTGAAATCAATATTTCAAGTGAAGAATTAAAAGAATTCTTCAATGATTGTTCTCGATAAATGATGAAATCATTACTAGCCAATATTGGGAATAAATCCCAAATATATCTGGAATAAAGGATGAGAAATATGGGCCCACTCATCCTCCATGTGGACTACTAGATATTATGATATGGATCCACTAAATAGTCACATGTGTATATGATTCGAAATTTACGAAATATTTGCTCACGGTATGAGCATGATTTTCAGATTTAATGATAAAGCTAGTAAATGTATATCCCAATACTTGAATAAATCCCTGAAGGATTTGAGTATGCGCATACAAGTGGGATATTATGTGGCAAATTATTTAAAGTCCTCAAATAAATTGCCGATATCGAGAATAGAATGCAAACGGTCTAAATTCCCATATTAAGGCTGAATGATGAGAACATATATGATTAAAATCATACCAACTGTATGAGTTTTGGTGTTCTAAATTTTCTCAGCATGAGGGGGAGTATTAAAGGTTGAAAATGATATGTGAAATGCATCATGTTATATCCTCACAATTAAAATATGAACTTGAAGTTCAAAGATGCATAAAAGATGCTATGAACAATCACATATATCAGTTAAGATGCTTTGATAAGTTAGCACGCCAGAAGCGTTGATATTATGAGATTTCCCCAAACATATATATCAAAGCAAATTATAAAAGATGGTCTTAATAACGGAGGCATATGCTCTTGAAGAGTATATAGACATAACTATATTGTGTAATCCTACAAGAGGATTGATAATGAGATATCTCGATAAGTTATGTCGATATGGGGAAAGAAATGAAATTGAAAAGTGTCGACCACGATATGAAAATGTAGCGCTACATATGATCAATGATAATGAAAATATTGAGATATATTGAAGATGATAAATGGTGAATGTGAAATCCTTAACTTATGAGATGATGAGATGATGATGACTAATGCTCAAGTTTAAAGATAAGCATGGTGGTCATTATATGTTGCATGCTCATGAAAGTTAAATTACCGATCGTGTGTGTAGTGCCGAAAAGGAAATTAAAGGATCGGATGAGCTAAACCCGTGTTTATGAGTACCCTAAAGGGTGAACTAAGCCCCTGGGAATGAAATAACCTATTAAGTGAGTATTAAATGTTAAATGATATATTTTAAATGTTAGTTAGTTATGAAGGTTTACTTATATGTTTACATGTTTTTACAATGAATTTATATGCTTTAAATTGTGTATTTGGAGACATGTGTTCATGGTGAATGTTTTGTAATTGTGTAAGAAAATTGATGCACTCTAAATGAACAAAGAGTATAAAACCAATGTATATGATACTCATACAAATGTATGAAAGATTTTGAAATGCTTGCAGCATACTTGTATAAAATACGCATTGCACTCTTTTTCCCTTGACTGAGGTTTTATCCCATTGGGTTTTCCTAGCAAGGTTTTTAATGAGGCAACTTTAAAGGCGTATTCACATGAATAATGTACTCTTTTTCCTTCATTAGGGTTTTTCCCACTGGGTTTTTCCTAATAAGGTTTTAACGAGGCATATTCATGGTATATTGAAAACGATAGGAGAAATTGATACAGTGTATCTATTGGATCAAGTTATAATGGAGCTAATGCTTTAGATCCAAACGATGATGATATTGAAATCATTTACCAGAAGTAAAGATATCAGTTCTCAAGATATGAAATCAAACGGAGCAAGCTGTACTCTTTTCCTTCGATCAAGTTTTTTCCCACTGGGTTTTCTTGACAAGGTTTTAACGAGGCAGCACATGAATACTCCTATACCGCTGGAAGACATCAGGGGGAGCAATGTTTTGATGAAGCAGTATATAACCACTCCAAGCTATCCTGCAATCGGTTTGGAAGTTTTTTTTTCCCACTGGGTTTTTCTCCAAACAAGTCCAGAAGACATTTGTATTAATAGTCATTCAAGGGGGAGTGTTATGAATAATTGAGAATAATTTGGTGGTTATGAATTATGAGGAATAATTTGGTGGAGGAATAATTTGGTAAAAGATGTAATTATTATATGTGAATGACTATTATACCCTTGATGAAATTATGTAATTACGGTTGTACCATTCGAAGTTTTCCTATAAATAGGGCTTCAGTTATTAATGAAATTCATTCCTGAGAATTCCTTAGAATTCATTCTCTCTAAATTCTCTCTATTGTTTCTATACTTTTATAACATAGAGGACCATTTTCATGGAATTGAGAGAGCACTACTTTGGAGCCGCACCCAAATTAGAGAATGGTTGCACTGGTCCATGGAGAATGAAACCAAGTCACCGCATTGAATATTTCAAAGCAATTCCATGAAAGTAAGAAGATTATTTTGGGAGGTCCTAAAATTTCTGCACAATCTGGAACTTTCATGCCCAATCTTTTTTCTTGGCAAGCTAAGATCCAAAACTTTTGAGAAAATTACAACAAAGGTCAAAATTAGTTTTAATCCATTGTCCGTTATTTAACCCCTCTAACAATTAAACTCCACCTTCAGAAGGATAAGATTAGTAAAAATTTATCTGAGGGGATAAAGTATCTAAGATAACTAAAGCATGGAGTCAATAAATTCTAAGGTAATTAAATATTCTAGTGAACCGGACGACTAAAAGATTGAGCAGGTTTCACAGTTGGAGCATGTTTTTCTTCAAATGATTCTTTTGAGTTCCAGTCACTGATCAGACATTATATTCAAAGTTTCAAGCACTTGCCATTTCAATTATTAATTACAAAGTGAATATTATCACAATAGGCATCAATGCCTTTATTGTATTTTACTGGCACCAACGAAAGAGGAAGCTTAGAACTTTAGAACTAAACAAACTGAAGAGGAAGAAAAAAATAGAATGATACAATAGAGATCTGAGTAAGCACAGAAATGACAATGACTGGTACATCTGATCACCATTTTAGTATTACAACGAAATGCCTGCGAGGGGAAGAGAAAAAAGGGAAAAGTAAATAGAAGAAAAGTTTTTCGTTCTCCAACAATACAGAAATATCAAATGAAGTTTATTAGCTTACCTACATACTTAGCTAACTGTGGATGATGACCTTAAGCTGTTCATTTTCATATTCTTCTTGTTCTTTCATTATTTCCATAGCAGATCTTTCAACAGCGTCACTACAGCGATACACCTCAATCCTTTGCAGTGTTGGAATGTTTCCTAATTCAGAGGGGAGAGGACACAACTCATCGTTGTACTCCAACGACAATTGTTCAAGGCTGGGGAAAGGATTTTCTGAGGTAGTCCACTCTTTACAATCGAATATCCCTTCTAGTTTCAAAAATTTGAGTTTCATGAATAGATCATCCCTCACGTCCCAGCGCATTTCTCGAAAGGGAATATGTGCCATTTTGAGAATCTCAAGGTTGGCCAGTCTCCCAATTGATAAGAAAACTTCGCTAGTCAAACCCATCGTATAAATGGAAAGCTTTCTTATATTGACAAGACAGTCAAAGGACTTGAAATCTAGACTTAGCCAGCCTTGCACATGGAGAGATACAAGGTGAGAGAGGGAGCTGAGATTAACAGAGTAGGGACAGTCAAACCAGCTCTCACCATATCGGCATTTTAGGCGGCGGAGATGGGAAAAACGCCTCAATCTCATTTCATCATCCAAATCATTTATAATAATACGAGAGAGAGTTTGTAGGCCATTGGGTAGTGAATTATACCAAGCTTCAGGGGTTCTTTGATATGTTCTAAACTGTAGATGTTTCAATTTAGGCATATTCAATTGGATTTGCCGATCTGGCGACTTTCCTAAGCTTAGAAATTCTAGTTTCATGTGACTACCAAAATTTCTTAACTTCCCATCACATTCCAAGTTCCTCAGCTGAAGGAGTAGTTCCAACATAGTTCCATCATATTCTATGCCAGGGTTTGACAACTTCAAGACCTTAAATGCTTGTAACTGAGTTCTAGTATGTCTCGGCCTTCAGAAATGTAAGAACTTGAGTGGTTTGCTACTTTTTCCCATGAGACTTCTTTCTTCTCCATAGTTGCAAGAACCTCAGCCATCCCGACAACTGCGAGTGGTAGCCCTTTACAATTTTCGCAATTTTCTTTCCAATATCTTCGAGTTCCAAAGAGAAATAAGAATTGGGAAACACCTTTGATTTCAATAAATCCCAACATTGGTCATCTGTTAGTATAGGAAGATCGTGGATGAAAGGTTCAGATGAAGCATGCAGCGCGACTTCTTTGTTCCGAGCGGTGAATAGTATTCTGCTTCCATTTCTATCATCTGGAAAATACCTCCTCAGATCATCCCACACTTCTTTGTCCCAAATATCATCTACAACGAGGAGGTACCTAGTCCTTTTCAAGCTTTTGTGAAGATGATCAACTAACTGATGATCTTCCATCCCCAAGATTCGATCTTTGTTGAGTGCAGATACATTACTCAAAATGTCAATCAACAACTTTCTCCTTCGATATGTTTGGGAAACAACACACCAAGAACATTTATAAAACCAAAGGCGAACATTGGAGTGGTTGAATAATTTTCTTGCTAAAGTTGTCTTACCCAATTCACCCATCCCAACTATCACTAGTACAAAAGAGAGATTAGGTGTCGCACATTGGGTGGCGGTTGTTTAAGAAAACACCACCCAAAGACAACGGGTGGAGGTTGTCACAAAAAACCGCCACCCAAAAGTAAATATAAATTAAAAAAAAACAAAGGGTGGCGGTTGCAGAAAGGAACCGCCACCCAATGTCAAAAACGGGTGGCGGTTGTACACTAAAACCGCCACCTAAAATTTGAAAAAAAAAATTTAAAATACGCATAAAATTCGAAAAGAAAGGGTGGCGGTTGTAAAGTACAACCGCCACCCAATGTCAAAAACGGGTGGCGGTTGTACTGTACAACCGCCACCCAAAATGCGAAAAAAATTTGAAATTTGAAATTTGAAATTTTAAAATTCACTTTGGGTGGCGGTTGTTATTTAACAACCGCCACCCGTTATTGAACCAGTGATTAAATACAAGAAACACGATCTACATCATTATTTTTGCTTTCTTCCCCATTTTTCTTCCTCTCAAGTGCAAAACTTACAAATTATGGTAAACAAATCGGATTTTATGCTAATGTTCTTTGCAAATTGGAGCTGCAATTGATGCAAGGTAAACTTTTTCTACCTATTGCTTTCAAATTTGTGTATTTTTTAAAGTTAGATTTTAAAAAAAATAGTTAATATATCTTTTTTTCGAGTTTTGGGTATGTAAACTGTAAATGACCATAACTTTTGCATACGATGTCCGTTTTCAGCCCACGAGTACATTCCGGAATCGTCGCGACGAGATCTACGACACTCACCGCTGTCGTTGTGACCCCATGTTTCAGGCCGATCTGAGGTCGTCTAAGGCCTCAAAACGCAATTTTTAACGTTTCATCTTATAGTTTTGTGTTTTTGTTCTTAGATTGTTCATTTTGTTGTAATTGGATGCAATTGGTTTTGAATAAAAATTATTTCGTGTGTTTTTCATAGCTTAGATCTTAAAAAAAAAACAGTGGACTTTGGGTGGCAGTTTTGCACTAAAACCGCCACCCAAAGTGCTTTTTTTTTTTAAAAAAAAGACTTAGGGTGGCGGTTGTGTCCAACAACCGTCACCCTAAGTCCTTTTTTTAAAAAAAAATAATAATAAAGGGTGGCGGTTGTTAAAAACAACCGCCACCCTAAGTCTATTTTGGGTGGCATTTTTTCAACCGCCACCCTTTCGACGACTTTGGGTGTCGTTGGTTTGGGTGGCGATCAAAAAAACGCCACCCTAAGTCTAAAACAACCGCCACCTAAACTCCTTTTTGTACTAGTGTATAGAAATAATTTGTAGTGGTTCATGTGGTTCTCCAATAAGCTGACTTACAATTTGTCTTGTTATCTTTTCGAAGCCGACGATAGTCTCACCAACCATGGGAATGCTTTTAGTGACAATTTGGGATGAAGATACTTCACTGTAACTTTCTTCTGCTCGTATACCTTGAATGCCCGAATTTCGCTTGATATTTGCAAGTTTAGCCTGTATTGTTTTATTCTTTTTCATTGAACTAGGAAGACTGAGAGCAAGATACCAATCAGGAACATCTCCAGCAACAAGACAAGTAATGATAGGTTCAGCTTGATATGCCAGGTTTATGAGTTGCATTTCACATTCAATCGATTCTTTGTTTTGCTGCAACTCTATATCCCTGAGCATCGATCTAGACAAATGGAGTTCCCGGTGGAGTGTTGTAATTTGATCCTTCACTTCAACGATGAGATCAGCCTTGTGATTTAATACATGATTGAGATCATCCAGCAAAGAGTCAACAATGAATATTGAAGCGGAAGTGAATTTCAAAGTTGTAGATTTTTGGTGCTCGAAGATTGTGACGCTATGCTGTTTGATCTTTCTTCCAACACATCCAGCTTTGTTAACAGACGAGAAAGTTCTAGATCCATTGTCGTCATGGTGAGGTGGTCTATTGTGAAAAAGAAAGAATACAAGAAAATTCCAACTTCGTTGGCTACAGATTTTATCTCTCCCAAAATATTCTTTATTTCTTCCATTTTGGTGCACTGAAATGGAGTATCTAGAAGAATGAAGTGTAATACCTTGAGTCTTTTACAAAGACTATTCATTTGATCTGGAACGATGACCCAAGAAGGTGTATGCCTTGATGTTAATATAACAAAAGTGTTGACCAGAAAATCAATAAAGCTTCTGACAATATCAGCTGTCGTAGGAATGGTGTCCAATGGATATTGATTCAGCTTTGGAACCACGAAGAACTCTCTAATCTCTGTCAAAAAGGAGGTGAGCAAGCTTAAAAATTTTGTGATTCAGTCAGTAATCTGAAGTTCCAGCAACTATGTGCTGCATCTTCGAGGCTAGTCAATCCTTCATTGACTGTGGTGGGAGTTTCGCTGGAGGCCAATTTTACAGCATAAGAGATGACTGCTACTGTTAATATTATTATGTATCATATTGACATATAGTTTGGGCCTTTGGGCCGTCTAGGGTTTACTCACCTAGGGTTTTACTTTCTTGTAGCCTACTCCATGTACTCTATAAATACTTTGCATACTCATTGTAATATACACAACAATAATACAGTTTATTCCTATTCATCTCCTGTCCTCTTTCTCTAACATGGTATCGTGAGCCTCCATCCAACTATTCTAAAATCGTCTTTAAGCCTTCCTCATCATCTCTACCACCATCACTGCTCGAAAATCGTGTCAGATCTAAAAATTCCACCAACATCCGGTCGCACACACGAGTTCAACTTCTGGCCGTGATTCGCTCCCCAAAAAAACCCTCAAACATAAATCCGACTATACCACCGTGACCGCCACAACGAGACGATCACAACCGCGTCGGATTCAACTCGATCGACGGAGATCAGACGCACGCGCCCTCACGCGCCTGAAGTCTTCCGATTCGCGACCACGCCCTCACGCGCCACCCTGCCACGTCGCCACCCATCGCCATCGCCCACGCCACCACCCACGCCATCACCCACGCCATCGCCACGTCATCACCCACGCCATCGATCGCCATCACCCACGCCATCGCCACGCCATCGCCACATCATCGCCCACGCTATCGCCACGTCATCGGTCCACGTCATCACCACGCCATCACCCACGTCGGCGTTGACTTTGACTCGATTGACCTGGACCGGCCCGGACTTTGACTTGACCGGTTCAGCCGTTATTTGACCGGTTCCGTACAAGGGTTGACCGGTTCCTAGGGTTTTTGACCGTTCTGAATCTGTTTTCGGCCTCAGTTTTCCGAAATTCAGCCTCCATTTATAGTCGGGCCTTATGGATCGATCCGATGTTTCGCGTCCCATCGCCATAACTCTTAATGGGCACAACTACGTGCATTGGGCACAGGCTATGACTAGTTTTCTCAAAGCCAAAAGGCTTTGGCGCGTTGTTACTGGTGCAGTTATAGCTCCGGTTCCACTGAAAGATGAAAGTGACGAAAAGTTCGGAGAACGTGAGGAAGAATGGGACAGCAAAAATGGGGACATCATAACATGGTGTCGAAATACCTCGATACCTTCCATCAGTCAGCAGCTGGGGCGTTTCGATACAGGTAAAGAAGTGTGGGATTTTCTTCGAGACCGCTATACTACTAAGGATCTTGCTCATCAATATCAGCTATTGACTGCACTTCACAAAGAAAATCCGGCTACGGATCAATCCATTGACGAAGTTTGTGTATGCGAAATGCATGCCATATGGGATCGATTGACCCTTCCGAGCCTACATGGAAAAACACCGATGACGCAACCGGTTTGCAACCTATCGAGATAACCAACAGATTATCACACTTCTCATGGCTCTCAATGATCGCTTTTGAACCATTCGAGCTTCTCTACTTCATCGTAGTCCTCTACCAACCCTTGCCGATGTTGTCACCGAACTCATCTCAAGAAACTCGACTTGGTGCGAAATCACAAGCATCTAATACTGTTCTGGCAACTCATTATGCCAAACCAGGCAAGTCATCCAATACCAGAGCTTCCACTACTTGCTCTTACCGCCACGAGACTAGTCATGCCCTGCTCCACTGTCCTAAACGGGTTTGCAAGCACTGTGGCAAAAAGGGACCAAATCACTATACAGCAGATTGCTACAAGAACCCTGCTAAGGGCAATTCTACACAGTCTATCACCGCCGCTACTAATCAATCCTCGGGCTCTGCATCAACTATCAACAATGATGATCTTGCTGATCTTTTGAAACAGGTTTTATCTGGTCCTTCCAGTGCTATGTCTGCCATCTCAGGTACTTCTTGGTATTTTGACTCTGGTTGCTGCAATCACATGACTCATGACTCTTCTCTCTTCATATCTAAAACACCCGTTTCACATATCACACCAATCAAAACAGAAAATGGATCTGAATTGTCTGTTAGTCACGAAGGAGAAATCTCAACCTCAAAACTCTCTCTACCATCCACCTTTCATATACCTAAACTCACTATTAATCTTATATCGCTTGGTCGATTATGTGATATGGGCCTAAATGTCATTTTTCTTCCCTTGGTTGTCATGTGCAGGATCCAAGGACGGGCGGATCATTGGGATAGGCCGTAAAGTGGGATTCATGTTTGAACTTGTTCACTGCGCACAAAATCACTCACAACCATCCCTGCTATCACTGCTTCCACTCTTACTGCATCTTCTTTGGATCTTTGGCACTCAAGATTAGGTCATGTTTCTGTTGATCGACTTCGGTCTCTTATTGCATCTGGTAGATTAGGAGTAGTTAAAACCGAAAAGGTTTCTTGTCTATCTTGTCAACTTGGAAAACAACCCGCTTTACCATTTAATAATAGTGATTCTATTTCATCTGCACCTTTTGACTTGATTCATTCTGATGTATGGGGTCCCTCGCCTCATAACACTATGGGCGGATCTAGGTATTTTGTTATTTTCTTAGATGACTATACTCGATTTACTTGGATATATCTCATGAAAAATCGTTCTGAACTACCACAAATATATTACGACTTCGCTAAAATGGTGCAAACCCAGTTTTCTCATACAATCAAAGTATTCCGTGCAGATAATGCTATGGAATACAAAGCAACCAACTTTCTTCCGCTTTACGCCAAGAAGGCACCATTTCTCAATATTCGTGTCCTGGCACATCTCAACAAAATGGTCGTCTTTGAACATAAACATCGCCATATTCTAGACACTGTTCGAACTCTTCTTATCTCTAGTGGTTGTCCTGAACGTTTTTGGGGGGAAGCAGCTCTGACTGCAGTCTATACTATCAATCGGCATCCTATTCCTACTTTTCAAAATCAATCTCCCTACGAAAGGTTATATGGTACCTCACCTAACTATAATCTTTTGAAAGTTTTTGGATGTGCGTGTTTTGTTTTACTCCACCACATGAACGCTTCTAAACTTGAGCCTCGTTCCCGTCTGTGTTGTTTTTTGGGGTATGGAATAGAACACAAAGGGTATAGATGTTGGGATCCTGCTTCTAAGCGTCTTGGTCTCCGACATGTCATCTTTGGGAACACAAAATGTTTTCCTCTATCTCCCAGTTTCATGTCACTTCGATTCTTCTATTCCCTTCTTCACTAGTCCCTCCATGGATACATGTTCATCTCCACTACCTATAACTTCACCAGACCTCACCACACCATCCGCTGAAAACACTCCACCCACTTCCTCAACAGATATCATCATACCATCCACTTCTACAACCACTCCAACTACTTCATCAACAGATATCACCATACCATCCTCTAATGACAATGCCACATCTTCCACTGAGACATCCACATCAGACGACTGTTCTTCTCATGAGATACCACTTACGGACCATTCTGATGCGCCTGCCTCGACCGAAGATCCTGCTGATCATACCATCCCTCCTCGTCGGTCTACCAGGGTAAGAACTCTTCCTCATCATCTTCGTGACTATCACTGTTACTCTACTATATTTTCCCACCATGAGCCATCTTCATATCAAGAGGCTAGTTCTAACCCACTATGGCAGCAAGCTATGACTGAAGAGTTGCAGGCTTTGGAAAGAGCCCAGACTTGGGAATTGGTTCATCTTCCTCCAGGAAAGTCCGCAGTTGGTTGTAAATGGGTTTATAAGATCAAAACAAAATCCGATGGATCAGTGGATCGCTACAAAGCACGACTTGTGGCTAAAGGTTTCACCCAAGAATATGGTATTGACTATGAAGAAACCTTTGCTCCAGTTGCTCGGATAACTTCTGTTCGCAGCCTCATAGCTATTGCAGCAACTAGAAAATGGGACATGTTTCAGATGGATGTGAAAAATGCCTTCCTAAATGGCGATCTCTCTGAGGAAGTATACATGAAACCTCCTCCTGGTGTTTCTCATTCTCCATCTCAGGTATGTAGGCTACGACGTTCCCTCTATGGTCTTAAGCAAGCCCCTCGTGCCTGGTTTGAGAAATTCAGTTCAACTATCCACACGCTTGGTTTCCTTTCCAGTGAACATGATTCTGCCCTCTTTGTCAAGAAGAGTTCTGCTGGTTCTATTTTCTTGATTCTCTATGTAGACGATATGATTATTACTGGGGATGATGACACAGGCATCGTTTCATTGAAAGAATCTCTCAGCAGCCACTTTGAGATGAAGGACCTTGGTCGTCTTCATTACTTCTTGGGTCTTGAAGTACTATCTGATTCTGCTGGTTATTATCTCACACAGGCCAAGTATGCATCCGATGTTCTCACCAGAGCTGGTCTTACCGATTGCAAAACCGTTTCCACTCCTCAGGAAACAAATCTGAGACTCACACCTTATGATGGTAACCTCCTCAGTGATCCTACGTTATATCGACAACTTGTTGGAAGTCTCGTTTATCTCACAGTCACACGTCCAGATATTGCATATCTTTGTGCACATTGTCGGTCGATTCATGGCAAAGCACCACGATCTACTCATTATGCGTCGTTTCTTCGTGATACTTCGATACATCAAAGGGACTATGTTTCATGGACTTCACTTTCCATCTTCATCATCATTGGAGCTTCACGCTTACTCGGATCTTTGATTGGGTACAGTAATCCGACTGATAGATGCTCGACCACTGGTTTTTGTATTTTCCTCGGAAGCTCATTGATATCCTGGCGAAGCAAAAAGCAAACCTTGACTTCACGCTCCAGCGTCGGCGAATATCGTGCTCGCCAGACACCACTCGGGAACTTGTTTGGCTCACTGCTCCTCTCGGGATATGGGAGCCCCTCAAACGTCTCCAATAGTCATTTGGTGTGACGGTGATAGTGCCACCAAAATAGCTCAAAATGATGTCTTTCACGAACGCATCAAGCATATTGAGATCGATTGTCACTTTACTCGCCAACACGTGAAAAGGAATACAGTATATCTCGCTCACATATCATCTGATGAGCAAACGGCCGATCTCCTCACCAAAGTCTATCCACCACATCGCTTTCATTTTTTGTTGTCCAAACTCAAGATGGTCTCTCATTTACCTCCTTGAGTTTGAAGGGGGGTGTTAATATTATTATGTATCATATTGACATATAGTTTGGGCCTTTGGTCCGTCTAGGGTTTACTCACCTAGGGTTTTACTTTCTTGTAGCCTACTCCATGTACTCTATAAATACTTTGCATACTCATTGTAATATACACAACAATAATACAGTTTATTCCTATTCATCTCCTGTCCTCTTTCTCTAACAGCTACAAAGTGAGGTCCGCAGTACTGAAGTTCTCCCGGAGGCCCTTTTTGTTAGAATCAAATAAATAATAAACTGGATCGTTTAGAACAATTGACAGATTTCTAAAAGAGGAAGGCATTTCTAATCGTCTCAGTAATATATTTATATGGATAATAAGTAAAAACTCAGATGGGAAGAGATATAAATTCAGGAACTGATCGAAAGAAGAAGAGTGGAAGAATGCTATCGCAATTCAAAAACTCCTTGTAATGTTGTTTATAGTCATCTCTGATGGCATATTTTAGTGGAAGATTCTTTGGTTGCTAGATGGTTTTGTTTGTCTTATAGGAAATTTTGGGATTTTGATTTGTAATGCTGTTGATAGGTTGCCGGCTGGGGTGTTAATACGTGATTGTGACAGAATTTCTTTTAATTCCTTTTCCTTATAATTATTTTTAATCGTTCATTTTCTATAAAAACTAGCTATTTCACCTGTGCGTTGCACGGGGCATAATTTTTTTGCTAATAATAGTATTAATAGATGCTAGTCGTATTAACATATGACTTCGAAAAAAATAAAATAAATCATGAGCCGCAACAATAAACGTAATTAATATAACTAATGCAATAATTCTTGGAAAATTTCAATAGAGTTTTCCTTTATTTTCTACCAATTCATCCTGCAAACATTTGGGGGAAAACTCACCAAAAAGCACAAACTTAATTTATAATACTCTTAAAGACATCAACAATTAAAGCAATCCAAACATAACACCACTAATAATAGTCAACAACAACACACAAGACAAAAAATGGAAACATCTTCATGTTTTGACAAAAAGGATCAATGCACTCAAATATAAAGCACATCCATAATTGTCATATAGAATATAAAAATTTGTGTTATTATACAATTAAATTGTACTAAGACAATAAATAAATTCTCATACGAGCGGAATATCTCTAACATCACTTGTACACAAACGCTTGCGTTTCAGCATAAAAAGCCTACAAAAATATTAGAAATAACATCATATTTCAGATATGATTAGTGAAACTCACTAAAAGTGTAATTTTTGACTATTAAGTACGTTGAATTACCTTTTCGAAGCACAGTGCCACTAATGCATAAATGCTACATATAATCAATTTGTATAACTCCACCAAATTTGTGACGGAGACATTATACATGGATGAATATAAGAGCACAAATAGAATAATATATAAATACAATCATTCGTTTCACATATCAAACCACGAATGACATAAAGGGTTTGTGTAAAAAACCAAATAAAGTGAACATACCTGATGCGATTAATAAGTATGAAACTATAATTTTAAACATTTCTTTATAGAAAACATTTGTGGTCATAGCAGTTGGACGACCTTCGTCATCATATATCACAAATTTTAAACTCTTCCTATGTGTCACCCTCGAGATTACAACATATATTTTCTATTCAAACCTTTACTGTTTCACCCATGCGTCGTACGGGAGACAAATTTTTCAAAATTTTTTTTCCATATATATTGATTGAATATTGTATTATCACAAAAATTAGAATATGAGAACAATTAATAATTACCCAAAAATCCTATTTCTCTACCTCATTAATTGATTCGTACTTTAAAATTGTAACAACTCTATATGAATTAGAAAAATAAAAATAATAAAATATAATGTAATTTATCTCATTCCAAATCTAGTCCATTATAAATATGATGGTGTAAGTACTCATAAGACAATTACAACTTTAAATCTAATCTTTAAACCTTTCTACTTCAATGTTGCATAACTAATAACATTGATTCATGATTGAGGTACCAATTAGACCATGAGACACAAATTTACTAAATTAACATGTGAATATTTTGGCACAAAAAATAAACCTTTCATGGGAAAAAAAATTAAAAGTGCAAAGAAAGTACAACTAATCAACGAATTCACCTTTACAATTTAAAAAATTGTATCGACTCAGCCAAAAGGTATAAAAAATTAATGATACAAAAAATAACAAATTATCAATACAAATAAATAATAATTATTTTAATAATTTATCGCAATCAATCCATCCAAGTGGGTCAATTCATATTTTAATTTATTTTATGCTTATAAATAATAATAATTGCATTACAAATTAATCTATTGCAAAAAATTTAGAAAGTTTATTGCATTTTGCAACTGCGATGAATTATGTGAATTAGAAATTTTAATCAATCATACAAAAGCAGTATAATTAATTTTCACAATGAACATATTGGAATAAAAACTAAATGATCTAAGGTAAAAAAAATTAATAGTGTAAAAAAAGTAAGATCAATTTACGGATTTAGCTTAACAGTTTAAAATATTTTGTTGGCTCATACTAATGGTTTAAAAAATTAATAATGCAAAAAAAGGAGAAAAATTACTATTACGAAGACTCTATAATTGTTTCTTCACCCGAAGTAAGTTCAGCATTCTTTTGATTGAAATTCTCTTGATTGAAATTCTCTTTCACTGTTAAAAAGAATTTTCCATGTAGGCATAAAAAATAAATAATTCAAGAACAAAAATTTAATAATGCGAAGAAAATACGATCGATCCACAGATTTACCTTTAGTATTTAAGAAATCATGTTATCTCAACCTAATGGTATAAAAATTAATTTAAAAAAAAGAAAATAACCGACCAGTGTGAAGAAAGATATAATTATTTCAACAACTATTTCAATAATTAGCCAAAAACAATCTATTGAATTGAGTCGATTAATATTTTAATTTAATTTATACTTGTAAACAGCAACAATTGCATTACAAATTAATCTACTGGATTAAAAATATTAATCAACCGTATAAAAGAAGTATAATTCACAATGAACACATTGGCATAAAAACCAAATGATCCACGGGAAAAAATTAATAGTGTGAGGAAATTACGATCAATCGACGAACCTACCTTAACAATTCAAAATATTGTATGTACTCCTATTAATGGTTTAAAAAATTGATCATAAAAAGAAAAAATTTAATAGTGCCAAGAAACTATGTACGATTGTTTCTTTACAATAAGTGAATCCAATACTCTTTTGATTGAACCTCTCTTTCACTATTGAAAAGCATTTCTCATGTTAAACGATCGAAAATGAAAATTTAATCGTGTGAAGAAAGTATGATCAATCCATGAATTTACCCTTAGTATTTTAAAATTTGTGTCATCTCAACCTAAAGGTATAAGAAATGAATGAGGAAAAAAAGAGAGAAAGTGATTTATCACTGTGAAGAAAGAATAATTGTTTCAACAACTTACTGGAATCACTCCATCGAATTGGATTGATTCATATTTTAATTTATTTTATACTTGTAAACAACAATAGTTGCATTACAAATTAATTTATTGGAAAAAATTATAAAGTATTTGGATTTTTGCAATTGTATTGAATTTTGTGAACTATAAATATTAATCAACCATACAAAAGAAGTATAGACGTATAATTAATTTTCACATTGAACATATTAGCATAAAAACTAAATGATCCAAGTAAAAAAATTAATAGTGTGAAGAAAGTGCAATAAATCCACGGATTTACTATAATAATTTAAAATATTGTATCAACTTGTATTAATGACTTAAAAAATTGATCATATAGTGCAAAGAAACTACAATTAATAATAAATGAGTCCAATACTCTTTTGATTGAAACTCCCTTCCACTGTTGAAAAATATTTTCTGTATGGGTACAAAAAATAATTGATCCAAGACAAGAAAAATTAATAGTGCAAAAAAATACGATCAACCCATGAATTTACCTTTAGTATTTAAAATTATATCGTCTCAACCCAATGATATAAAAAAATTAATGAAAAAAAAAGAAAAACCAATTTATCAGTGTAAAGAAAGAATAATTATTTCAACAATTTACCAAAAACATTCCATCAAATTGGGTCAATTCATATTTTAATTTATTTTGTACTTTTGAACAGTAATAGTTGTCACACAATAATCAAATACTAATGAAATTATTAATTTTAATTAATTTTATTTTCTTCAGAATTAATTTTCGTTGAAGAAAGTGCGATAAATCTATGGATTTACTTTAATAATTTAAAATATTGTATCAACTTGTATTAATGACTTAAAAAATTGATCATATAGTCAAAGAAACTACAATTAATAATAAATGAGTCCAATACTCTTTTGATTGAAACTCTCTTCCACTGTTGAAAAAGATTTTCCATATGGGTACAAAAAATAAATGATCCAAGATAAGAAAAATTAATAGTGCGAAGAAAGTACGATCAATTCATGAATTTACCTTTCGTATTTAAAAAATTATATCGTCTCCACCCAATGGTATAAAAAAATTAATGAAAAAAGGAAAAACAATTTATCAAAAATAATCCATCAAATTGGGTCAATTCATATTTTAATTTATTTTGTACTTCTGAACAGTAATAGTTATCACACAATAATCAAATACTAATAAAATTATTAATTTTAATTAATTTTATTTTCTTTAGAATTAATTTTCGTTTCACATTTAATTATTCATAAAAAGTCTTATTGTATATAAAGATATAAATCATTAGATTCAGATTGAAAAATATAATAAAATAATAATTATCAATACGTATGCAAGAAAACAAAATTTAGATTCAATAAAAAGGAAAAAATTAAAAGACAAAAACGTTACGAAAGATAAGTTCAAATCAGTGGAGATTTGAAAAAATCTAATTTTGATTATACACATTTTCTTATTTTGGTGAGGATAAGATTTAATATAGATAATGATTGGAAAAAATCAAAAGACAAAAAAGGCCTTTATTTTAGGTGGGAAAACTAATTAATCTAATTAAAAAAGTACGCTGAAAATTCTCTGCTTTTCTATATATATATATATATAGATACCTTCAAACTTTCGTAGCCATCTTTCTTTAATTAACTTTTTTATTGTATATTCTCTAAAAATTTTTGCTCATCATCGTTTTTATTATAATTTCTCTGATGAACTTATGCTTGCTTGATAAGTTGGTAGTGCAATAAATTAGCATATTTTAGATATGCAAGAGTGTTTGTCAATGCACTCACATTTGATACTGAATGGGTTGAAATTAATCGCATTCACATATTATGTGGGATTCATAAGTGTATATTACCTACTTTCTTCGCCACTTATTTGCAATTAATGTGTCCCACTCACTTTCAAATGTGTGTTTGAACACTGACTCAAATGAAGGAGAGAGTCCCATCATTTCATTTCTCCCTCCGTCCCATAAAGATATGTTTGGTTTGACTTTTATAAAAATTGAGAAATTATAATTAATATTATTGTAAAAGTAAATTTTAGCTATATTTTTCAATATACGCCCATATATTAAATGATAATAACATACTTTTACTAATAACAATACCCATTAAATAAGGGTATAATAGGAAAAATTAAAAAATTATATAGATCGTGGCTTATATTTTGGAACGGACGAAAAAGGAAAGCAAGCCCATCTTTGTGGGACCGACGGAGTATTAGATAGATTAAAAAGAAAAAAATAGCAAGGTGGTTGGTTGGTTCCATATTGAATAAATGTCTTTATCAACTCAATTAACAAACATTATCTATTTATCTTAATTAATAACTGAAATTGACATTTTTGTATTATATTTGAGTGCGTTGGTTTTGTCTTCATAAGACAATTTGGGATATATATATATATATTAATTAAAATCTTCATTTTGTTATAAAAGTATGAAAACAATAGAGAGAATTTAGAGAGAATGAATTCGAAGGAATTCTCAGGAATGAATTTCATTAATAACCGAAGCCCTATTTATAGGAAAACTTCGAATGGCACAATCGTAATTACATAATTTCATCAAGGGTATAATAGTCATTCACATATAATAATTATACCTTTTACCAAATTATTCCTCCACCAAATTATTCCTCCACCAAATTATTCCTCATAATTCATAACCACCAAATTATTCTCAATTATTCATAACACTTCAATTATTATTCATAACACTCCCCCTTGAATGACTATTAATACAAATGTCTTACGGACTGTTTGGAGAAAAACCCGGTGGGAAAAAACTTCAAACCGATTGCGGGATAGCTTGGAGTGGTTATATATCGCTTCATCAAAACATTGCTCCCCACGATGTCTATCGGTGATATGAGTATTCACGTCTTTGCCTCGTTAAAACCTTGTCAAGAAAACCCAATGGGAAAAAACTTGATCGAAGGAAAAAGAGTACAGCTGCTCCATTTGATTTCATATCTTGAGAACTAATATCTTTACTTCTGGTAAATGATTTCAATATCATCATCGTTTGGATCTAAAGCATTAGCTCCATTATAACTTGATCCAATAGATACACTGTATCAATTTTCCTATCATTCTCAATATACCATGAATATGCCTCGTTAAAACCTTATTAGGAAAAACCCAGTGGGAAAAACCCTAATGAAGGAAAAAGAGTACATTATTCATGTGAATACGCCTTTAAAGTTGCCTCATTAAAAACCTTGCTAGGAAAACCCAATGGGATAAAACCTCAGTCAAGGGAAAAAGAGTGCAACGCGTATTTTATACAAGTATGCTCCAAGCATTTCAAAATCTTTCATACATTTGTATGAGTATCATATACATTGATTTTATACTCTTCGTTCATTTAGAGTGCATCAATTTTCTTACACAACTACAAAACATTCACCATGAACACATGTCTCCAAATACACAATTTAAAGCATATAAATTCATCGTAAAAACATGTAAACATATAAGTAAACCTTCATAACTAACTAACACTTAAAATATATCATTTAACATTTAATACTCACTTAATAGGTTATTTCATTCTCAGGGGCTTAGCTCACCCTTTAGGGTGCTCATAAACACGGGTTTAGCTCACCCGATCCTTTAATTTCCTTTTCGGTACTACACACACGATCAGTAATTTAACTTTCATGAGCATGCAACATATAATGACCACCATGCTTATCTTAAAACTTGAGCATTAGTCATCATCATCTCATCATCTCATAAGTTAAGGATTTCACATTCACCATTTATCATCTTCAATATATCTCAATATTTTCATTATCATTGATCATATGTAGCGCTACATTTTCATATCGTGTCGACACTTTTCAATTTCATTTCTTTCCCCATATCGATATAACTTATCGAGATATCTCATTATCAATCCTCTTGTAGGATTACACAATATAGTTATGTCTATATACTCTTCAAGAGCATATACCTCCGTTATTAAGACCATCTTTTATAATTTGCTTTGATATATATGATTGGGGAAATATCAACGCTTCTGGCGTGCTAACTTATCAAAGCATCGTAGTTGATATATGTGATTGTTCATAGCCTTTCATGCATCTTTGAACTTCAAGTTCGTATTTCAATTGCGAGGATATAACATGATGCATTTCACATATTATTTTCAACCTTTAATACTCCTCATCTTTGAGAAAATTTAGAACACCAAAACTTATCTGAGTTGGTATGATTTTAATCATATATGTTCTCATCATTCAACCTTAATATGGGAATTTAGACCGTTTGCATTCCATTCTCGATATCGGCAATTTATTTGAGGACTTTAAATAATTTGCCATATAATATCCCACTTGTATGCGCATACTCAAATCCTTCAGGATTTATTCAAGTATTGGGATATACATTTACTAGCTTTATCATTAAATCAAAATCATGCTCATACAGTGAGCAAATATTTCGTAAATTTCAAATTACGAATCATATACACATGTGACTATTTAGTGGATCCATATCATAATATCTAGTAGTCCACATGGAGGATGAGTGGGCCCATACTTCTCATCCTTTATTCCGGATATATTTGGGATTTATTCCCAATATTGGCTAGTAATGATTTCATCATTTATCGAGAACAATCATTGAAGAATTCTTTTAATTCTTCACTTGAAATATTGATTTCAATAATTATTTAAACCGGGATGGTCAGTCGGTTTTGCAAGCGAGTATTATTGAACTTCTAGTTCAAGAATTCTTATATCGATTTCACTAGTATCTGTATAGTGCTCAATATGATTTATCATAAAAACAATTCACGACATATTCCATCATCTTTTAGTGACATTATTGTCTACTCTTGTTTCAAACACAGATTCTAGCTCATACGCATCAAATCAGGCTATTATTTAATTCCGAAATTGTAGCTCTTACGCTTCATATTATTTATTTAAAATCGGAGTCATATTTCATACGCGTCGTATTATTCTATAAATAAATCATCAAAATTATTGCAAAATTCATCCTAACAAGGGTTTATACATTATAATGGATCATATGCTCTCAAATCTTTGAAAATACTATCCATCACTACCGATCAAAATCCTAAAAAAGGATTTATCGATGTAGGCTGGAAAGATTAAGGATGCTAATGAATAAGGGTATCCCACAAGATATCCGATGGTTGATTGAAGTAAAGGTTCGATTATCTGGTGAGGTTTCAATTCCTTCTAAATACATGCCTGGTATGGGTAAAAGTAGTTTTTCAAAGAAACGGAGAGCAAAAAGATTAGGAGGATGCTACAAGTGTGCTCGGTGGACATGTGACACTCGATGTAAATCATGGGGTACTTGTCCGTAAATCGAGAAGATAAAATAGCATTCATTAAGCGATGGATTGAGTAAGGAACCTTTGGATGATATTCAACAGCTCTTGAGACACATCCTAGTGGACACGACAAGGTGAGCTAATGGCCTTATGGGCCAAATTCAAAGATCAACAAAGCGCGTTACAGTCTTGAAAAACTTACTTTAGAAGATCTGTTTGTAAATTTAGTAGAAAATTTTAGTATAATAATTTTCTCATATTAATATAAGGAAGCTCGGTGTAATAACGAAGATCAATGTTTTTCTTGTAATTGTAAATATTTTTTCGATTTTAAGATATATATATGTATATATATATTATTTTCAATCATAAACAGATATATGTCATTTTCACTTAAAATTTTTTTCATTTTTCTCTTTCATATTTGTCAAAAAGTAAATAGTGCACTCAATTATTGGTTTGAAAATTTTTCTTTAAATAGAGGATTCATATATCTCTCATGTTCATACATTAAAAGTATAGTGTAAAAAGAGATAGGAGTAGAGATGGATATGGAGATTTTAGAATTATCTCATACAAGTCGCTTTACCTCATGATTAAAACCGTATGTATTCTTGGTGGATCTAAAGCGGTAGGCCATATCCAATATGTGGATATGGCAAACCGACTAAATAAGAGTTAGGGAGACAAAGAAATCAATATACTATATGGAGGAACCAACAACAAACTTTTAGCTAGACTTATAATGTTTGCACCATCATGGGGAATAAGAGTTTTGTGTAATACCTTTTCATCTAGTTGGATCTAATACTCGAATTGGGCAGTTCTACCATGGGTCCAGCGGGGTTGGGGCTACAAGCGCAATCCATCCACAAGCGCATGATGTATATGATGAATAATAGTGATGCTTTCATTGTCCTTCAGCGCTACAACACTGGAGGAAATATTCAATATAGCCTCGTTGGCATAGTGGAATTTTCATGTCAAACCAATATGTTTGTTGAATATTAATAATTTCTTTGATGGCTTACTAGCGTTTCTAGATCGAGTGTAAATAATAAGTTTATCTCTCATTATTGAGAAAAATACTTATTTACGCTAGTACTTGTTGATGAACTACTCATCAAATTTCATGCATATGTTCAAGAATCATGGAAGCCCAGGTCGTCGGTCACAGACCCGGTGTCAGCGAAAAAGAAATTCGGATCCTTTAAATATTTCATTATGAATCCTAATGTTGATGGTGGCGAGTTACGGAGTATTTATACTCTCGAGGCGCATCCCTCATTTATGGATTCGGTATGTATATTCTTTTTGCATTTCCATATTTTTCGAGTGTTTAATGCCATCTTTGATATTCTCAATATGTTCCACTTACATTTGTTTGTACTTCTTACGGGTAATAATAATATCATATTGGCTTTATTCAAATACAGAAATCTAGTGATTTTGCTTCTTCAAGAGCATTTTATTCTCATATTAATACAATCTCATATCATCGATGAGATTATTTCATATAATCTCTCCATGTGATATATTTTCTTTGATTTATCAACATGGGATCTATTGAGCATTTTATTTTCATCTATTTATCCAATGGTGACTTCAAGTACCACTTGTTCAATTTTCTCCATTAATATTCGATATATATGGGGAAGTAATTTTATTCTCATCGTCTACTACTGGAGTATGATTAGAATATTTGATCAACTACTTCTTACGGAGTAGGATTCGTTATAATCAATCGTGTAGTATAACCCACCACATTGAAAATATGCACACCAATCGTGTGGTATTACCCACCACATTGGAAATATACTCAAACTATAAAGTGCATAAATTTAAATTGCAGAAATTAAATTTCCTCCAATAGGTGGTCGAACCTACCTTATGGGAATTATTGCAATAAATATAAATTTCACGGAATTTAAATAGCAAGAATTAAATTGCATAATATTTAACTACTTCTCCGGGAGTAGGATGCACTTAGTAGAAGGTATTACCCATCACTTAGCATATAAAGTGCGAAATATATAAAACCTTCCGTTTAGTGACGGTTGAACCCATCATCAAGTAGGAGGTATTGCGATAATTAAATTACAGTAAATAAAGTGCGAGAATTAAATATTGAGCTAACCTACGGGAGCAAATTTGTTCTTCTAGAACAAATACTCATTACTTCTACAAGAGTACACTTATCCTTCTAGAATAAGTACATTATGTAATTGAACTCTTGAATTAAAATAATATTCCGATCTTTTAACTCAAATGGACTTCAAGCCATTTTATATAATCAATGGATTTAGAATTTCTTCATAAATATTCTATCCATTTTCCGTCAAAATTAGGTCGGTTTTACCTAAGGGTAAATTGTCCATTCCAATTAAATAAAGGTAAAATTGTCAAAAATATTTTATCAATGTTTTCACGATTGGAAAATTATCTCCTTTCTACTTCAATTTATCAATATCAAAATATTCAAGGATTATTTTGTAACTTTCAAAGTTAGTGTCTTGATTTGTAAATTTTGAAAGTTTGATAATAACATATTTCAAAGCGAGTTATTACCCTATCAATGTTGGTGTCAAATCAAGCTCTCGTTAAATCGAGTATAATAGAGTCGAGAAAATTTGATTTTGATAATGTATGCTCCTTATATCTCGATAAAGCGAATGTTATAGTTTAATATATTATTATATTATAAAATCATATGATTTACCTTTTTCCCTTTCTCTAATTATTCCATGGATGAGATTTACTTGCAATCTATTTACGTGATCGGAAAATTCTTTGGACTCCATTCTTCCAATTTTGGGATTTCAGACATCTCTCAGGCCGAGGTTGTGTAGAATGAGGAATTGTGGGAGAGGAATATGAACAAAAGGAATTTTCAATGATGTATTTGCAAAGAGAGTTATTTAAGATTGATGAGGATGAATTAATTCATTGGTAATAATCCAGTTTACGTCTGAGAAGATCATCTATAAGATGCAGCGTAGAAGCATACTTCTTTCATATTACTCAAAGGGTTAGAGACTCGTGCTGATAACGTGTTATAAAAGTATGAAAACAATAGAGAGAATTTAGAGAGAATGAATTCGAAGGAATTCTCAGGAATGAATTTCATTAATAACCGAAGCCCTATTTATAGGAAAACTTCGAATGGCACAATCGTAATTACATAATTTCATCAAGGGTATAATAGTCATTCACATATAATAATTATACCTTTTACCAAATTATTCCTCCACCAAATTATTCCTCATAATTCATAACCACCAAATTATTCTCAATTATTCATAACACCTAATAATTATTCTTCAATTATTATTCATAATGTTATGAATAATAATTGAAGTGTTATGAATAATTGAGAATAATTTGGTGGTTATGAATTATGAGGAATAATTTGGTGGAGGAATAATTTGGTGGAGGAATAATTTGGTAAAAGATGTAATTATTATATGTGAATGACTATTATACCCTTGATGAAATTATGTAATTACGATTGTGCCATTCGAAGTTTTCCTATAAATAGGGCTTCAAGCTATTAATGAAATTCATTTGAGAATTCCTTAGAATTCATTCTCTCTAAATTTTTCTATTGTTTCTATACTTTTATAACACGCGTTATCAAGACGAAGTCTCTAGCCCTTTGAGTAATATGAAAGAAGTATGCTCTACATTGCATCTTATAGATGATCTTCAGATCGTAAACTCTGGATTATTACCAATGAATTAATTCATCCTCATCAATCCTAAATAACTCTCTCTTTGCAAATACATCATTGAAAATTCCCTTTGTTCATATTCTTCTCCCACAATTCCTCATTCTACACAACCCGCTTGGAGATGTCCTAAATTCCAAAATTGGAAGAATGGAGTCCAAAGAATTTTTCCGATCACGTAAATAGATTGCAAGTAAATCTCATCCATGGAATAATTAGAGAAAGGAAAAGGTAAATCATATGATTTTATAATATAATAATATATTAAACTATAACATTCGCTTTATCGAGATATAAGGAGTATACATTATCAAAATCAAATTTTCTCGACTCCATTATACTCGATTTAACGAAAGCATCGATTTGACACCAACATTGATAGGGTAATAACTCGCTTTGAAATATGTTATTATCAAACTTTCAAAATTTACAAATCAAGACACCAACTTTTGAAAAGTTACAAAATAGTCATTGAATATTTTGATATTGATAAATTGAAGTAGAAAGGAGATAATTTTCCAATCGTAAAACATTGATAAAATATTTTTGACAATTTTACCTTATGGAATTGAATGGACAATTTTACCCTTAGGTAAAACCGACCTAATTTTGACGACAAGGAAAATGGATAGAATATTCATGAAGAAATTCTAAATCCATTGATTATATAAAATGGCTTGAAATCCATTTGAGTTAAAAGATCGAATATTAATGTAACTCCCAAGAGTTCAATTACATAATGTACTTATTCTAGAAGGATAAGTTTGCTCTTGTAGAAGTAATGAGTATTTGTTCTAGAAGAACAAATTTGTTCAGCAGAAGCAGCTCAATATTTAATTCTCGATTTTATTTACTGCATTTAATTATCTGTAATACCTCCTACTTGATGATGGGTTCAAACCGTCACTAAATGTAGGTTTTATATATTTCTGCACTTTATATGCTGGGTGATGGGTAATACCTTCTACTAAGCATCCTACTCCTCAAGAAGTAGTTAAATATTATGCAATTTAATTCTTGCTATTTAAATTCAGAGATTTATATTTATTGCAATAATTCCATAAGGTAGGTTCGACCACCTATTGGAGGAAATTTAATTTCTAAATTTAAATTTATGCACTTTATAGTTTGAGTATATTTCCAATGTGGTGGGTAATACCACACGATTGGTGTGCATATTTCCAATGTGGTGGGTTATACTACACGATTGGTTATAACTAATCCTACTCGTAAGAAGTTGATCAAATATTCTAATCATACTCAAGAAGTAGACGATGAGAATAAAATTACTTCTTCATATATACCGAATATGAATGGAGAAAATTGAGCAAGTGGTACTTGAAGTTACCATTGGATAAATAGACGAAAGTAAAATGTCAATAGATCCCATGTTGATAAATCAAAGATAATATATCGCATGGAGAAATTATATGAAGTAATCTCATCGATGATATGAGATTGTATTAATATGAGAATAAAATGCTCTTGAAGAAGCATAATCACTAGATTTCTGATTTGAATAAAGCCAATATGATATTATTATTACTCCGTATAAGTACAAAACAAATGGGAACATATTGAGAATATCAAAAGATGGCATTAAACACTAAAATATAGAAATGCAAAAGAATATACATACTCAATCCATAAATGAGGGATGCCTCGAGAGTATAAATATCGTGAACTCCGCCACCATCAACATTAGGATTCATAATGAAATATTTAAAGGATCCGACTTTCTTTTCGCTTGACACCAAGTAAGTCCTGTGGATCGACTTCTGACCGACTTCCGCTGCATTCTGAACATATGCATGAAATTTGATGAGTAGTTCATCAACAAGACTAGCAAATAAGTATTTTTCTCACTGAATGAGAGATAAACTTATTATTTACACTCGATCTAGAAACGCTAGTAAGCCATCAAAGAAATTATTAATATTCAACAAACCTATTGGTTTGACATGAAAGTTCCACCTGTACAACGTAGGCTATATTGAATATTTCCTCCAAAGTGTTGTAGTCACTGGAAGGACAATGAAAGCATCACTATTATTCATCATATACATCATGCGCCAGGATGGATTGGCGCCAGAGCCCCAACCCTGGCCGACTCCATGGTAGAACTAGCTCCAATTCGAGTATTAGATCCAACTAGATGGAAAGGTATTACGCCAAACTCTTATTCCCCATGATTGTGCGGCCATTATAAGTCTAGCTAAAAGTTTGTTGTTGGTTCCTCCCGTATAGTATATTGATTTCTTGTCTCCCTAACTCTTTTTACTTAGTTGGTTTGCCATATCCACATATTGGATATGGCCTACCGCTTTAGATCCACCAAGAATACATACTGGTTTTAATATGGCGAGGTAAAAGTCGACTTGTATGAGATGATTCTAAAATCTCCACATCCATCTCTACTCATATCTCTTTTGCACTATATTTTCAACATGAGAGATATATGAATCCTCTATTTAAAGAAAAATTTTAAAACCAATAATTGAGTGCACTATTTACTTTTTGACAATTATGAAAGAGAAAAAGGCGTAAATTTTTCTTTAGTGATATGACATATAGTCACTGATTGAAAATAATATATATCTTAAAATTGAAAACGATATTTACAAATAAAAGAAATATATTGATCTTTGTTATTACAACGAGCTTTCTTACATAAATATGGGAAAATCATTATGCTAAATTTTTCTACTAAATTTACAAAACAGGATCTTCTAAAGTAAGTTTTTCAAGATCAACGCCGTTTGTTGATCTTTGAATTTGGCCCATAAGGCCATTAGCTCACCTGTATGCACGTGTCCACTAGGATGTGTCTCAAGAGCCCATGAATATCATCCAAAGGCTCCTTACTCAATCCATCCTTAATGAATGCTATTTTATCTTCGATTTACTGACAAGTACCCACAGATTTACATCGAGTGTCACATGTCCACCGAGCACACTTGTAGCATCCTCCTAATCTTTGCTCTCCGTTCTTTGAAAAACTACTTTTACCCATACTGCATGTATTTAGAAGGAATTGAAACCTCACCGTATAATCGAACCTTTGCTTCAATCAAGTATCGGATATCTTGTGGGATACCCTTATTCATTAGCATCCTTAATCTTTCCAAATTTACATCGATAAATTCTTTTTAGGATTTTGATCAGAGTGATGGATAGTATTTTCAAGATTTGAGAGCATATGATCCATTATAATGTATAGACCCTTGTTAGGATGAATTTTGCAATAATTTTGATGATTTATTTATAGAATAATACGACGCATATGAAATAAGACTCCAGATTTTAAATAAAGCGTAAGAGCTACGATTTCGAATTAAATAATAGCCGGATGTGATGCGTATGAGTCAGTAACTCCTTGTTTGAACAAAGAGTAGACAATAATGTCACCAAAAGATGATGGAATATGTCGGTGAATTGTTTCTATGATAAATCATGTTGAGCACTATACTGATACTAGTGAAATCGATATAGGAATTTCTTGAACTAGAAGTTCAATAATACTGCTTGCAAACCTGATCGACCATCCCGGTTTAAATAATTATTGAAATCAATATTTCAAGTGAAGAATTAAAAGAATTCTTCAATGATTGTTCTCGATAAATGATGAAATCATTACTAGCCAATATTGGGAATAAATCCCAAATATATCTGGAATAAAGGATGAGAAATATGGGCCCACTCATCCTCTATGTGGACTACTAGATATTATGATATGGATCCACTAAATAGTCACATGTGTATATGATTCGAAATTTATTTAAATATTTGCTCACGGTATGAGCATGATTTTCAGATTTAATGATAAAGCTAGTAAATGTATATCCCAATACTTGAATAAATCCCTGAAGGATTTGAGTATGCACATACAAGTGGGATATTATATGGCAAATTATTTAAAGTCCTCAAATAAATTGCCGATATCGAGAATAGAATGCAAACGGTCTAAATTCCCATATTAAGGCTGAATGATGAGAACATATATGATTAAAATCATACCAACTGTATGAGTTTTGGTGTTCTAAATTTTCTCAGCATGAGGGGGAGTATTAAAGGTTGAAAATGATATGTGAAATGCATCATGTTATATCCTCACAATTAAAATATGAACTTGAAGTTCAAAGATGCATAAATGATGCTATGAACAATCACATATATCGCTTAAGATGCTTTGATAAGTTAGCACGCTGTAAGCGTTGATATTATGAGATTTCCCAAACATATATATCAAAGCAAATTATAAAAGATGGTCTTAATAACGGAGGCATATGCTCTTGAAGAGTATATAGACATAACTATATTGTGTAATCCTACAAGAGGATTGATAATGAGATATCTCGATAAGTTATATCGATATGGGGAAAGAAATGAAATTGAAAAGTGTCGACACGATATGAAAATGTAGCGCTACATATGATCAATGATAATGAAAATATTGAGATATATTAAAGATGATAAATGGTGAATGTGAAATCCTTAACTTATGAGATGATGAGATGATGATGACTAATGCTCAAGTTTAAAGATAAGCATGGTGGTCATTATATGTTGCATGCTCATGAAAGTTAAATTACCGATCGTGTGTGTAGTGCCGAAAAGGAAATTAAAGGATCGGATGAGCTAAACCCGTGTTTATGAGTACCCTAAAGGGTGAACTAAGCCCCTGGGAATGAAATAACCTATTAAGTGAGTATTAAATGTTAAATGATATATTTTAAATGTTAGTTAGTTATGAAGGTTTACTTATATGTTTACATGTTTTTACAATGAATTTATATGCTTTAAATTGTGTATTTGGAGACATGTGTTCATGGTGAATGTTTTGTAGTTGTGTAAGAAAATTGATGCACTCTAAATGAACGAAGAGTATAAAATCAATGTATATGATACTCATACAAATGTATGAAAGATTTTGAAATGCTTGCAGCATACTTGTATAAAATACGCGTTGCACTCTTTTCCCTTGACTGAGGTTTTATCCCATTGGGTTTTCCTAGCAAGGTTTTTAATGAGGCAACTTTAAAGGCGTATTCACATGAATAATGTACTCTTTTCCTTCATTAGGTTTTTTCCCACTGGGTTTTTCCTAATAAGGTTTTAACGAGGCATATTCATGGTATATTGAGAACGATAGGAGAAATTGATACAGTGTATCTATTGGATCAAGTTATAATGGAGCTAATGCTTTAGATCCAAACGATGATGATATTGAAATCATTTACCAGAAGTAAAGATATCAGTTCTCAAGATATGAAATCAAACGGAGCAGTTGTACTCTTTTTCCTTCGATCAAGTTTTTTCCCACTGGGTTTTCTTGACAAGGTTTTAACGAGGCAGCACGTGAATACTCATATGCCGCTGATAGACATCAGGGGGAGCAATGTTTTGATGAAACAGTATATAACCACTCCAAGCTATCCTGCAATCGGTTTGGAAGTTTTTTCCCACTGGGTTTTTCTCCAAACAGGTCCAGAAGACATTTGTATTAACAGTCATTCAAGGGGGAGTGTTATGAATAATAATTGAAGTGTTATGAATAATTGAGAATAATTTGGTGGTTATGAATTATGAGGAATAATTTGGTGGAGGAATAATTTGGTGGAGGAATAATTTGGTAAAAGATGTAATTATTATATGTGAATGACTATTATACCCTTGATGAAATTATGTAATTACGATTGTGCCATTCGAAGTTTTCCTATAAATAGGGCTTCAGTTATTAATGAAATTCATTCCTGAGAATTCCTTAGAATTCATTCTCTCTAAATTCTCTCTATTGTTTCTATACTTTTATAACACATAACACATTTCAAAGCTTGTAAATTGGGAAGCATTTTAACGTGACGTTACTTTTTTCCGCCATGAGTTTAAATGAAGGAAAGAGAAACCCAGTTAGATCTGGGAAGGAATGTCAGCAAAACAGCGAATATTTGATATTTTGCTGTGGACTACGTGCAAACAAGGTTGGATATTTTGGATTAGATGAGTACGTAGAGTTAGAGAGGATCCACAATAGATATATTAAATTTATCCAGTCACATAAACGAAAATAGAAATATTAATTGACATATTAATATATCAAAACTAATTTGTCTTTGAGTTCTATAATGAACATATTATAGCGACTACAAAGTACAAATCATATGTCAATATTTATTTAATTAGACAAAAAAAGTGGATAGTGAAAGTAATAATAAAAAAATACATTTTTCTAAAGTAATTAAAAAGAATAGTCCACTGTAAGTTGGGATAAATAAAAAAAAAAATGGGATACAATATACAATTTCCCAAAGGAAAATAAAAGAAGAATGAAATTACGAGCATCCCCAGTAGTGTTGGCAATGGATCGGGTTCAGATCGGATCGGCCTAATCCCAATCCAAATCCAAATCCAAGGCCCCGATCCAAATCCAAATCCAAATTCCTCGGATCGGATCAAGAAAAAAATCCAAATATGATCCATATTGGTATAGGTTTTTATAAAAAATAAAAAATAATAAAAATAAAATAAAATAAATAAATAATAAAAAATAAAAAATCAATTCGGATCGGATCGGATCGGATTAGGCCAATTCAAATCCAAATCCAAATCCGTCTCGGATCGGCCGATCCACGGATCAATGATCCGCGAATCTTCGGATCGGCAAAAAATTACTCCATTCGGATCGGGTATCCATCGAATTTGGATCGCATCGAATTTTTCTGCCATCACTAATCCCCAGCGTAGCGCAATTATGACATTAAAAACTGGAAATTGGCGTTCATTTTCCTCCAGCCGGACGCCGTCTTTGACGGTAAAATAGGGATTAATTGTGAACAGTGCAAGCTTTAATCTTTTCTTTTTTTTGCTTTAATTTTTTGCTATATTGTGTATGTTAATAAAATGGCAATTTTTATTTTAATTGTGGATAGATATTTATTGTCAATTAATTAATTGTAATCAATTATTTGTGATTTAATTGGTAATATTTAATTATTTGTCTACTTAAAATGTTGTAGAAGATTATTTAATGTTGAAGTAAAATATATATATTTATTCTTGTATAATAATATTTCAAGAGAATATGTTTAATTAAATAAGAAAGAAACTGAAAATAGTGAATGGTGTGAATTTGGAGTAAAGTTTAAAGTTGATGATGATTGGAGTTGATATTGTAAAATACTGTAATATCAACTGTATCTTAGAGTTTTAAAACTATAAAATCAAATTTTACATTGGAGCTGCTCTTAGTGTAAACCATAGCCCATTACACAAGTGTGGAAGAAAATATTGACGTCCCTCACCCTGAAGTTTATGATCTCGTTCTCGACTTTCTCACAACTTGAGCTCGGTCGGTTAGTCCGGTTCTGTCCGCCTGCCATTGCTTCGGTCACAACACTACCATTTCTACAATGCTTCCGGTTGTGACTGTGGCAGCGATGGAAGTTGACAACAACACAACACTAATTTTGACTCGGTCAAAAAAAATTATTTGCACTTCAATTGTTTTAAAAGAAATTGAGAATGACCTTACTATATTATATAATTTTGCTAGTTCTTTGTAGTCTTTATAAGCTTGGGCTAGAGAACTTCTCTTGCATCCTAGGAACCAATTTTTTCATAAGTTTAGTCTCAATGATCACATTGATCATGTTCTTGAATATTTTTTCCCTTTACTTCAGGCTATCGCTCGGCTGATGTGATTGTGGCCTTATTTGCTTGAATGACTATGACCTTGTCGGCAATGGCGTAGCTAGGAATTTGGTTCAATGCGGGTAGTAGCGGATTCAGACATTAATAGTTAGGGGATCACTTATGATAAATTGTGTGAGCTGCTTATAAGACAAATTAATTGTACTTCTGACACCAAAACCCTTCCCCAATCAAAATATCAAACATATGATTGCAAGTGTGTGGGCTATTTTTCTGTCACCAAACAAAGTCTAGGTGTTGGATTGTCTATGATTTGAATATACTCACCAAAGTTGCAAATTCTACACATTTAGGATATATATGAAGGCTCCCATTCATTAGTTCGAAATTTTTGTTCTTTGTGTGATTTGTAATTGGGTTCTTTTCCAATTCTAAAGGGGAGAAAATGTGAGAAGTTTCTATAATGCGCGCCTTCAGCAAAAATTGTTTGTGCTTCATGTTTTTGAAGAAAATTGAAAATGGACTTATTATGGTAGGATTGCGACAGCTGAAATAAAATCATTCGAAGGCACAAAACACCCCAAAAATAGCCCCACATCAACAGCACTCGATTTCAATAAGATGGCAAATAAGTTAAGGTGTGTTTGGGTATAACCTATTTTTGCAACTTAAAATTAAGTTGTTCCAAAAATTGGTAAAAAGTGTTATTGGTCCCTCATTGGTCTTGGATGTCTGATTGGGATGACACATTTGGTTTTTATATAATTTCCAATCACTGGCAAAGCCTATGGATTTTATATCTGTTCATTTGGGTCTCGTTTGATCATCATTACCACGGGTTTATTAGGTAGCAGAAACTCATAATTTACAAGAATGTAAAGTGTAATTAGCTCTTCCTTATACTCTTCACAACTTTGTGTGAGGCTCACAATGAAGTATTGGAGTCAATTTGAATACGATTTTATTAAAAAAAACTGTATATAGTATTACATTAGACGACGACACTATAATCTATAATTTCATTTGGAGAGGTTGCAAACACGACATATATATATTATATAGTTATTTAATTTGCTGATTCTTCAAAGGCGCCATCAAAATGATCGATGAGAATATTGGGATCTAAAACATCGCAACTCAAGGGAATTCACCACCTCCTATTCCACCACCAGCTCCTCCGCCAAATCCAGCACCATAACCACCACCGGATCCGCCGCCGCCACCGCCTCCACCTCCACCGCCGCCACCTCCTCCTTGAGAACCACTTCCAAACCCAGCACCAAATCCTTGTCCAAAGCCACTACCTCCATCTATTCCTCCACCTCCACCGCCACCAAACCCTCCACCACCACCACCGCCAAGCCCCAAGCCCCCTTGATCAAAAAGGAATTTTTCATCATTGAAAGAACCCTGCGTGTCGATTAGCCCTCTCGCGGTGGCGGTGGAAATAAGAATACCAAGAAGAACCAAGAGAACAAATTTCGGAGTCATTTTTTTATCCAACTAGTGAAAGATAGTTCTTAATTGATGAGAATCTAAAACACCAATTAAGGGATTATATAGTATAATGTATGAGCATCAGTTATAAGTACTAGTTCAGTTTATGTTTTTGTTCTTAATTGCATTCATTAGCATATTAACTAGTTCATTAATGGCCGTTTAATTTAATTTATTTATGTTAATAAAAGGTTTAAACGTTACACATGTTTTCATTTCTTTCTGACTTGAAACCATGCACTGTAGTACTCAACATAAGCCATGCAAAAATTGACACGGAAAAAAGAATTATAGGATAATTAATAATTTTAGAAAATTGAATATAAGAGTCATTTATGACGTCATTGCGACAGCAACAAAAGTCGTATGTCTAAGACGATCTTGCCAGACTTTGGAGGCTGCTGCAAATTAAAAATATTGCTAGTGGCTTCCAGTACTCGACCCGATAAGCCTAATTAAAGTTGACATGAAATGATGCCAAAAGCGTGTTTCAAACAATAAAGGACATACCCACATGTTATTATTAGCGAAGGTGCACCACTTTTGACCACAATTTTTTGTTTGACCAAGATTGCATGTGCAATTATTGACCAATGACAAGTTGCAATGAGTGTAATAGAATTATCCATTACAATATAAATAATATTATTCTTCTCTATATAAACAAAATTTTGGCATATCACCAGTGTACTTACAAAATGTGTTCTTCTTCCTTGTTTGCTCTCTTGTTCTTCATTGCATTTTCTTCCATTGCTCAAGCCATTGTTCCGGCTTCGCAAACCTTCACATTTGTCAATGAAGGTGAATTCGGAGATTACATCGTCGAGTACGATGCTAACTATCGAACTTTATCGGTTTTTAGTTCTCCATTCCAACTCTGCTTCTATAACACAACCCCAAGTGCTTATACTTTAGCATTACGGATGGGAACAGTGCGTTCAGAGTCACTAATGCATTGGGTTTGGGAAGCCAATCGCGGGAATCCTGTAGGGGAAAATGCTACATTCTCTTTACGTACTGACGGGAATCTTGTTTTGGCCAATGCCGACGGTCGTGTTGCATGGGAATCCGGCACGGCGAATAAGGATGTTGTTGGCTTTAGGTTGCTACCAAATGGTAACATGGTTCTCTATGACCCTAAGGGAAACTTTGTGTGGCAAAGTTTTGATTCCCCCACGGACACTTTGTTAGTGGGCCAGTCTCTTCGTCTAGGTGGCGCAAACAAGCTCGTGAGTCGGGCTTCTGAAAAGGAGAACAATGACGGCCCGTATAGTTTGGTATTGGAGCCCAAACGATTCGCTATGTATTACAAGAGTGCATATGCACCCGCTCCCATGTTATATTTTGACTCCACTGATTATCTCTCATTGGAAAAGAACAGTTTAAATTCTTTGAAATTTTCTAGTGATCCCGAAACTAAAGAGGCTTATGCCTATGAACTAAAATTAGAGTATGTAAATGGAGGGGCTCGGATTTTATTTAGGCCGAAATACAACAGTACGTTAACGTATCTTCGACTAGGGATCGATGGTACCCTAAAAGCATTTACATTCTACGACAAGGTCGATTATGGTGCATCGGAGGTGTTGGGAAATATCCAAATTCCTCCACCCAAACTTGCGCAGCGAAAAATAATCAACACACACAAACGAGAATAAAATAGAGAACACAATAATTTAACGTGGCTCAACTGACCGCCGACAACCACGGGAGAAGAACCTTTTATTGATGAAGAAAAATCACTCTACAATTTTTTTCTCACCCACTCGACTTCTCCACACAAAAATTAGACGATAAAAAGAACTACACGTTTTTCTTTTCTATCTCTAATTTCTCTCTCTCTCTCAACTCACGCACACAACTTTTGCACTCTCTCTCTCACGTATGTCTGTCTCATGTATGTCTCTCTCTCTAGCCATCTTCTCCGCTCTGCACACACATGCATATATATATATATATATATATATATATATATATATATATATATCCTCTAACCCACCTTGCCCCTCAAGTAACATTAATGGGCCAAAGCCCATTAACAAATTACCACATCCAAGGCCCATTCTTTTTCTTTTCAATTAATTTGAATTAATATCCCAACAATCTCCACCTTAATTCAAAATAATTGAATCACCAATCACACTCCCAACATGCACCCCTTTACTGGTAGGTGCCACCTCTTCTCCTTATTAGACTGAGTAAAAGTGAACCGAATTCAGAGACTCGTCAAACTTTACCCTTGGCTTCGACGTCTTTCAACTTCGTTCTTCATTCTTCTTACCAGCAGCCACATAACTCTCCTTGGCAAGCTCGGAACTCTCAATAATAGTAGAAGACTTCGCTCGGTGCGACTCCAATCTGGCAGCTCCACCTAAAACAGTCTTCCCTATCAACTTGTACAAATTACCAATCTTTTCACTTCTCATTATTGGCACTGAATTCTTCTTCATGGTCATTGCTCCACCTCTTGAAGCATACTCATAACCCAACGTGTCTAGCGCTCCCAAAGATATTAAGCTTCTCTTCAACTTTAGAACATGTAGTACACCATTTATTCTTCTCAAGACTCCGTTAAATATTCTCACCTTCACCGTGCTTGAACCTTTGACTTCCAGCTTCTGATCATCAGCCCCAAACACATAGCGCTCACCACATGCCTTATAATCTTCAAACCAATCTCTATTGGGGCACATGTGGTAGAAACATCCGGAATCCAAAAACCAATCATTAATGTGACTATCGTAGTTAGCAACACATAACACATAATCTTCAATCGCTAGATTTTGCTCCAACACATTTGTAGAATCGACAGCCTCTGCAACCTCTTTACCTTTTCTCTTCGTCTCAAGATGCCTAGTCAATTCCTCACAATCTCTTCTAATGTGTCCCTTCTTGTGACAATAATAGCACTCGATATCTCTCATTGAACGAGATTGAGAACGATCCCTTTGACCAGAATTTCTTCCTCGCGGTTGACCTCTACCACCTCTTTCTTCAGTGGTTGTCAAGAACACTCGCTCACTCTGATCTATGTCAACTGATTTCTTAATATGAGCAGTCTCTAACAAAGCAGTTGAAACCTCATTCACCGTTAAAGTGGTCTTGCCAACTAATAATGTGGTCACCAATGTCTCATATGGCTTGGGCAAGGAAGACAACAAAATTATCGCCTTATCTTCGTCCTCAATTTCCACATCAACATTTAATAAGTCGGTCACGCACTTATTAAATTTACCCAAGTGGTCCCTAATATCATCACTTTCATTCATCTTCAACTCATATAATTGCTTCTTCAAATATAACCTATTCGTTAGGGATTTAGACATATATAGATCTTCTAGCATTTTCCACAATTTAGAAGGCGATTTTTCATTTAAAACACTATACTTTACCTCAGGTGCAAGAGCCAACCGAATGGTGCTGACCGTCTTTGCCGGTAATTCTTCCCAATCAGCATCTTTCGTCCCTTCTGGCTTTTGGCCCTTCAATACCTTATAAAGTCTTTGTTGCACAAGAAGATCTTCTACCGTACTCCGCCAAATATTAAAGTTATTCTTCCCGTCAAAACGCTCCACCTCAAATTTGGCCATACTCCCAGACTTGAACCGTTAGCTCTGATACCACTGTTGGGAAATATCACAAATTCCCCACCCAAACCTTGCGCAGCAAAAAATAACCAACACACACAAACGAGAATAAAATAGAGAACACAATAATTTAACGTGGCTCAGCTGACCGCCGACAACCACGGGAGAAGAACCTTTTATTGATGAAGAAAAATCACTCTACAATTTTTTTCTCACCCACTCGACTTCTCCACACAAAAATTAGACGATAAAAAGAACTACACGCTTTTCTTTTCTATCTCTAATTTCTCTCTCTCTCTCAACTAACGCACACAACTTTTGCACTCTCTCTCTCACGTATGTCTATCTCACGTATGTCTCTCTCTCTGGCCCTCTTCTCGGCTCTGTACACACATGCATATATATATATATATATATATATATATATATATATATCCTCTAACCCACCTTGTCCCTCAAGTAACATTAATGGGCCAAAGCCCATTAACAAATTACCACATCCAAGGCCCATTCTTTTTCTTTTCAATTAATTTGAATTAAGGGATAAGCAAACGAAATCCCATATCGGCTAAATATGGGTTAAGTAATGGGTTTATAAGGGATTGAGTTACTCCACCCAATGGGTTAACCTTTTAGGATGGAACCTCAATCCCTAACAGTGGTTTCAGAGCCATGGCTCATATTTAACCACGTGTACGCGTGAGACAATTCCATTACGAAGTTGGTGGGCTCCAAGGTGGATCATGAGGCCAAGAAAAAATATCCATGATTGGTTCCTAAGGTCGTTGTGTCCATGTAAGGCGGTGATGGTCGAGACGCAGTGGAAGTGTTGGGCTTTGATAGAGCATGTGGATTGGCTCTAAAGGCGGTTGTGCCACATAAGCTATGACCCGACCGAAGTGGAAGAGTTGGGCCTTAAGGAGAAAGTTGGATATGTGGACTATTAATTAAAGTGGAGCAAGTTAATATGGTACTTCGTTCGAGAGGGGGATTGTTATGGATAAGCGAACGAAATCCCACATCGGCTAAATATGAGTTAAGTAATGGGTTTATAAGGGATTGAGTTACTCCACCCAATGAGTTAACCTTTTAGGATGGAACCTCAATCCCTAACAGGAGGTGACTTTCACCCTCTTTACTAGAGATTCCGGTGATGAATGCCAGTTGCTGGAGAGGTGCGGAAACTTCGGGTTATGCGAGGAGAGCCAATGCGTTGCTTGTCCATTGCCAAATGGACTAATGGGTTGGAGCAAGAATTGTGTTCCTCCAAAGATAACATCTTGCAATGCAAGAGATGTTAAGTTCTACAAATTGGAAGGGGTTGACCATTTCGCAACCAAGTATGCTAGGGGTAATGGGTCAATTGTTGAGGCCCAATGCTCAAATAAATGTGCCATAGATTGCAAGTGTGTGGGCTATTTCTATCACCAAACAGAGTCCAGGTGTTGGATTGTCTACGATTTGAAGACGTACGCTGACCAAAGTTGTAAATTCAACACATTTGGGATATATAAAGGCTCCCATTCATTAATTGGAAATTTCTGTTCGTCGTTTGTAATGTTTGATTCATACATTGTAATTGGGTTCCTTTTGGCCCCTCATTTTCTGGCAATAAAATTCTAGTTTTTTGACTCGAAATCACATTGTTAAACTTTTCCACACGTAATTAAGCACTACTTATTGTTGGCAAATTCAATTGAAATTAAGCATAAGTTATTGTTCAATACGATTATTATTGTTGGTTGCATCTATTTTTTTTTCGGAGCGAGAAATCTTAATGACTGAATTGTATTTAAAGTGCATGTTATATCGTCATCACTGTGACTATTACTATACTTTCAACCTATTTTACATCAAAAGTGGAGAATAAAATTTTCAAATGTATGATTAACATGGTTTTCTTCTAATAATTCTTGAGTTCTAGTTTTTGCTGACTGTTACACATTTGCAAGTTGTAGATGGAAAGATCAAAAAATATATGAAAGCAGTTAAACTTAATTAGTTTTCACACTTAATTAAAGATGGAAAAATATGTAGAGGTCACCGATCAGACATGTTCGAGTTTCAACCACTTGTAATATCAATCATTACAAAGTCAATGATCACAATTGGCATCCATGCCTTTATTTTACTGGCAACAAAGAAAGGCGCAGCATAGAACTAAACAAACTGAAGAAGAATTAAGCACAAGAAATGACAATGAATGGTATGTGTGTAACCCTTTTGGTATTACAAGGAAAAACCAGAGAGGAAAAAAAATTGAAATGAGTAAGTAAATACTAGAAAAGTTTTTCATTTCTCTAACAATGGACAAAATCATATGAGGTTTAGCTCACCAACATGTGCATACGTTTGGTTCTCTGTTGAGCTAATGGTGAATGATGACCTCAAGCTTTTCGTTTCCGTACGCTTCTTGTTCATTCATTATTTTCCTGGCAGACATTTCAACAATATCACTACAACGAAACGTCTCAATCCTTTCCAGTGTTGGGATGTATCCGAATTCAGAGGGGAGAGGACATTGTTGATAGTCGCGGATCAACACCAATTTTTCAAGGCTGGAGAAATGATCTTCTGAGGCATTCCACTCATTAAAGGCTACCTCTCGGAGTTTCAAGAATTTTAGTGCCATGAATAGATTGTCCTCCATGTCCCAGCGCAATTCTGTTAGGGGAAGGCTTTCCATTTTGAGAATCTCGAGGTTGGGCAGTGTCCCAATTGACAGCAACATTTTTGGTGTCACAGGCATGCTTCTAATAGAAAGCTTTTTGATGTTAATGGGAAAGTTAAAAAGCTCGAAGTCATGGGGCAAGTAACCTGCAACATGCAAAGTTACAAGCTGAGACAGGGAATGGAGATCAGGAATGTGAGGACTTTTATACCAAGTACCACCATATCGGCATTTCAAGCGACGGAGATGGGAAAACTGCCTCAATCTTATTTCATCATCCAAATCACTTACCATAATACGGGAAAGAGTTTGTAGGCTACTGGATAGTGAATTATCCCAAGCCTTGGGGATTCTTTGATATGCTAGAAAATGTAAATGTCTAAGCTGAGGCATATTTAATTGGGTGTCTGTATCCAATGGCTTTAATAAGCTAAGAAATTCTAGCTTCATGTGATTGTTAAAATTTCTTAACGTCCCGGCACATTCCAAGTGCCTCAACTGAACAAGGAGTTCCAATGCAGTTCCATCATATTCTATCATAGGATCAGGGATTGATAACTTCAAGATCTTAAGACGTATCATACTAAAGGTAATGAAAGAATGATACCGGAAATTACCGAACCACCTGGGAATAGATTTTTGCAAAATTCTAGACCGAGAATTTATTGAATATTCCTTAAAAATCCTGCAATCGGAAATTGGATCGTCAAAAGTTATAACAACATACTCACATCAACCATCAAAATTGACAAAAATGCCACAAGTTATCAACACAATAGAAAAATAAAGGAAAGAAATGAAACAAGTCACAAAATTTAACTTACTCATTGATCATCTTGAAAAAGTTTTCTTTCTCAGCTACTCTTAAACACATCTCACGAATCAGATCATGAATGGTGCATGTTTTGACTCTTTTGTCTGCTCTTGTTTTTGCCATTTGTACCATGTTGCGGTTTATTAGCTCCAACAAGTAATCCTCTGCAATATCCTCTGGGTTATTGTCTTCAATTCTTGGTATAAATCCTTGAGAAATCCATAATGATAACAACTTTTTCACTAGAATTTCCTCGTCTTCCTTAAACATGCCAAGGTAAAGGAAGCATGGCTTTAGATGAGATGGCAAATGCTTGTAACTCAATTCCAGTATGTCCTGGTGTTTGGAATTGTAAGAACTTAAGCTGGTTGCGACGTCTTGCCATAACTCCTCTTCCTTCTCCATGTTTGCAAGCACTGCAGCTATCCCGACTACAGTGAGTGGTAATCTCTTACAATTGTTTGCAATTTTCTTTCCAATATACTGAAGTGTTGGAGGGCAGGGAGAACTAGGAAACACCTTCGCATGCAGTAAATCCCAACATTGGGCATTCGTTAGTAAAGGAAGTTCATTGATAATACTGTCAGATGCTGCATCTTTGTTCCGGGTGGTGAATAGTATTCTACTTCCATTTTTATCATCTGGGAAGTACCTTTTCAAATCATCCCATGCATTTTTCTCCCAAATATCATCCACAACAAGTAGATACCTATTCCCTTTCAAACTTTTATAAAGACGATCAGCCAGTTGGTGATGTTCAATTCTTGAGAGTTCATCTTTGTTAAGGGTAGATACACAGCTCAAGATGTCAATCATTAGCCTTTTCTTTTCGTATGTTTGAGAGACAACACACCAACAACGCCTATCAAAACGACGGCGAATGTTGGAATCATTGTATAATTTTGTTGCTAAAGTTGTCTTACCTGATCCACCCATTCCAACCATAGAAATAATTTGTAGTTGGTTTGGTTCTCCAATAAGCTGGCTTGCAATTTGTCTTGTTATCTCTTTGAAGCCGACAATAATATCATTAACCACGGGAATGCTTTCACTGGCAACTTTGGATGAAGATATTTCACTTGATCTTTCTACGACTTGTGCGCTTCTAATTCCTGATTCTAGCTTGAGATTTGTGAGTTTAGCTCGTGTGCGTTTACTCTTCCGGATAAAACTAGGAAGCGCGGCACTAAGATACCAAATAGGAACCTGTCCTGCCACGAGACGAACAATGATGGGCTCAGCTTTGTATGCCAGGTCTATGAGTTGCATTTCACATTCAATCAATTCTTTATTCTGATGCAACTCTATATCCCCGAGCATCGATCTAGACGAATATAGTTCGTTGTGGAGTATTGTAATTTGACTCTTCACTTCAACAACGAGATCGGCCTCGTGATTCAATATATGGTTGAGATCATCAAGCAAAAGAATTAACAATGAATGTTGAAGAAGAAGTCAAGTTCAGAGTTGTAAATTCATGCTGCTCAAAGACTCTGATACAGTGCTCTTTGATCTTTTCTTCCACCGCCTCCAACTTTAACAGCAGAAGAGAAAGCTCCAGATCCATTGTTGTCATGGTGACGTGATGTGTGGTGAAAAAGAAGGAATACAGGAAAATTCCAGCTTCATTGGCTATAGACTCTATCTCACCCAAAATATTACTTCTTTCTTCTAGTTCGGTGCACTGAAAGGGTGTATCCGGAAGAATGGCGAGTAGTAGGTTGAGTCTTTTACAAAGAATATTGGCTTGACCAGGAACGATGATCCAAGAATTTGTAGGCCTCGATAATATTTCAAAAGCATTGATTAGAAAATCAATAAAGCTTGCGATAACATCAACTGTGTTCAAAGTGATGTCCGATGGATATAGCTGCCGCTTTGGAACTACGAAGAACTCTCTAATCTCTGTCAGAAAGGAGGCCAGCAGGCTTAAAAATTTTTGTGCTTCAGTCCGGGAGAGGCAGCAAACACATGCTGCATTGTCAAGGCTAGACAATCCATCACTAAATGTGGCAGGAGCATCGTCGGAGGTCAATTTTACAGCATAAGAGATGACAGCTAAAAAGTGAGGTCCGCAATACTGAAGTTTTCCAGGCGACGGTTTTTCTTGAGAACCAAACAAATAGTGAACCGGATCGTGTAGAATCAGCGACAGATTTTCAAACGAGGGAGCCATTTCTAGGCGTCTTTCAGCAATATTTATTTTGATAAAAAAGCTCGGTCAGATGGGAGGAGGAAAACTGGAAGAATGCTATCACAATTAAGGGGAAAAAAAAAAAAGTTGTGATGAGCGAATTGCTGTTGACAGGTTGGCAGCAGCCTGTGTGCTTTTAGTTAAAATATTTCATTTGTGTTGCCCCCAAAAAAACAAGGAGAGAATCATTGTATTTTTCAACGAAAATTTAATTATTTCCCCTCGTACCGTCAATCCTTGTAATAATTAATGAATATGAATATATTATATTAGAGATGTAACTGTTGATATTTTCATTCATTACCTCCTAGGCATGTTACGAGTGTTCATCTAAATTACAATACACTTTATTTATAGACTCGGGCCATTTGATGATATGATGGAGGCCAGGTGGTGTTTGTTTGGCCGACTCCAGCCAGTGATGATATGAATGAGACCCCGTTCTCCTATTTATTTTTACATATTTTTACACATTTTTACACACAAATCTTGTGGCACCTACTTGTACTACACAAATCTCCACCATTCAATTCCACTTTTTCTTTTTCCTATATCACATCAAAACACATAAAAACGCATAAAAACACATACCCTAACACGCGCTGAATTGTTTCTAAAGGACAAGTTGGAGTATTTTAACTAAAATCAATCTTTCCACGCCATGTGAAGTAGTTTTGACTCTCTCACAAAAGACTTACAGATTTTGCTTCGATTTTATATTTTCGTTTCGGTTTAGATCTATCGGATAGTTCTTCGCTTAATTGGGTGTGTTATTAATGTCTTAATGATGATGATAAATAATATATAGGGATGATGAAGAAAAATTACCGATTCCCACTGATAAATCCATGATCCCAATAACTGGCTACTTCTGAATTCTTCATCATTACTAATAAACTAAAAAGAGGGAAGAAAAAGGAATTTTGTCATCTTCTTCAATGCAATGCCAAAACATCTTTTAGGAGTTTTTAGAGGGTTGTTGTGTCACATTTTTGTTATCGACAAAAAAAAACGAATTATTAATTGGTGAAATTACTGGAACTTTGTATTTTGTATCTTTTTTTGAAGTTTGAATTTTGAAAACTTAAAGAACAACAAAGATTGCACGTTTAATTGAATACCAGCACACGCACATGAATTGTGTTCAAATGGGAGTGCGGTGTAATAAGTGAGGTAAAACATCGACCTGAATTTGACCATCTTTTTTTGTTGGCGGGCCGGGCCGGGCCGGGCCGCGGGGGTGGGTATGTACCCCAATTTGACTTGAATTGAAGTATAATGACAAGTTCAAATAACAATTAGCCACTATCCGCTAAAATGAAAATGCCAAATATCTAATTACAAAAGAGGGGGAAAAAAAAAGAAAAAAAGACAATTAATAGACACAAACCAAACAGCTAAATCATTAATCATAAACATAATATTAAAATATTTCCAATTAAAAAAATATAAAAATCTTTAACAAACTGATTAACTATTAGTATAAACTAAGTTGGTGGATTAATAAATGATATTGAAAATTAAATAGAAAAATATTTCGTCTATTCCCTTCAGTTTTGTAACTGTCGTGTGTGAGTGAGGTTCAAAAATATTTTATTAATGATAATGAAGACATGACGAAACCACAATTTCACTTTCTTAAATCCACAAAAATAAATAAAGAATTAAATTAAATAAATTAAATAAAAGAAACAAAAGTCCAGTGATTGCTCACGGTAGCCCCTTACAAACCCATAAATGTTATGAATATTATATGTATATATATGAATATTATATGTATTAATGAGGGGAATGAGGGGATGATTTTATTATATTTTATTTATGTGAATGACTATTATACCCTTGATGAAATTATGTAATTACGATTGTACCATTCGAAGTTTCCCTATAAATAGGGCTTCAGTTGTTAATAAAATTCACCCCTTAGATTTCTATAGAATTCATTCTCTATAAACTCTCTCTACTTTTCTATAGTTTTATAACAATAAACAATTTAATTTGTAGTCCAATGTTTTCAATCACACTTTCATAAAAAAATTTTTTCAATAATCTCAATCAAACAAACATGACTTATATATTCTGTTTTCGCTGCAAATTGTTCTACTTACCTTTTACTATTTAACTAAAGTCAAATTCCAATATTAATTACCACACAATCAAAGAAGTTACAGATTATTTTTATCACATTTGCGATCTCCGCAACTATCCGACCTAAAATGTTGATGTAAGCAAAATTAAGTTTGCTAGCTAGAACATATGCATAGTTTAAATCCTTTTGAATCGAAGATCATGATTTTTTAATTAAAATTAAAATTATTTTTTGTTTTTCCATTGAGAAATGTCGAATAATTGAGTAGGAGGAACGGACAAGAACTTCCAGTCAAGCTAAATCGGCATTGTTTTAATGTTATGCTATTTATTTATAACTAGTTTTTGCGTTGCACGGAAATTAATAAATTGTTATGCACATATGTTACATTAAATAAATGAAAACAAATAAAATATACTACAAAATGTGTGCAATCGAATAACTTTTGATGAGTATTGAATTGATATTATATTATTAAACATTTTTAAAAAATTCTTTAAACACAATGTTTGTTGTAATATTGTTTGGGCTCCGATCCTTTTCTTATCACAAATAAGCATGATTAATGTTCGGAAATGGTAATCTAAAATCTAATCGATGGAAAGTGGAAACAAAAATAAATTCATTTCAATAAAAATTGAAACAAAATTTGTTTATGATAATAACTTTTAATTTGTAAGCCATGTAAATAATAACGTACATTTTATTAATAAGGGATTTAAATATTAGATTTCTGTTAAAAAATCAAATGTTAATATGGTTTGAAGAATTAGTCATTGTAGAGTGGCAATTAATTTTTGTGTAATTCCATTTAATTATTAAATTTAATTGAAATTTGGATCTTTTTCCTAGAAAATCATCACTTTTTAGTTACTTTATATATAGTTGCAAGAAACCAGTGTTACGTTCTCTTACATACTTAATTGCGATATTTTATCTAAAAAAATGTTTCTTGAAATAAATAATGCCACATATATATTTAAGTTTAGATCAGATTGATTTCTGCATGACAACGAATCTGCCTGGACCATTATCACCAAATTTATTATTAATTATTAATTTCCACATGGGACAAATACTTTAGGTGGGAAATTGCTCACTATTGCATTTTAATATATTTAGATTAGATAACTACTCCCAACCTTTTTTATTTATTTATTATTCTTTGTTGGCTTCACTATAGCAAACTTTTTCTACAAATTTTATCGAAATGGCGTCTCAACAATAAATAAAAATAATTGATTATAAACATTTTTTTTTCTGATTGACAGTTTGACACTCTCTTACTGTTGCTGAAGAATAACCGAGCATGGACTCCATAAATTCTAAGGTAATTAATTAAATATATTCTAGTTAACCGGACGAATAAAGATCAACCCGGGATTTGCAGTTGGAGCAGCTTCTTCTGCCCTTTTTTTTTCTTTTTTGAATAATTCTATTCAGGTTACCGGCTATTGGATGTTAGCAAGTTGTAGATTGAAAGATTCAACAATTTATGAAAGCAGATAAACTTCAGTTTTCACGCTTGAAATAATAATTAATTAAGCTAGAAAAATATGTAGAAACCATTGATCATACATATTCAAGTTTCTCCACTCTTCATATCATCAATAATTACAAAGTCAATGATCACAATTGGCATCCATACATGCCTTTATTTCAATTTACTAGCAACATAGAAAGGCGCAGCAGCGTAGAACTTAAACAAACTGAAGAGGAAGAAAAATAAAATGATACAACGGTGATTTTAGTCACAAGAAATGACAATGAATTGCATATGTCTGAGCTTTTTAGTACTACGTACGACGAAACACCTGCGGGAAACAAAAGGGAAATGAGTAATTAGTAAATATAGTAGCTAGAAAAGTTTTTCATTCTCAAACATTATTATACAGAATCAGTTGTGGTTTAGTTTACCTACATGGGTAGGAACTAGTTCTCAGCCTAGCCAACGGTGAATGATGACCTTAAGCTGTTCGTTTCCTTCTGCTTCTTGTTCTTCCATTATTTTCATGGCATAGCTTAGAACGGTTTCATTACAACCAGAGACCTCAATCATTTGCAGCGTCGGAATGTATCCTAATTCAGAGGGCAAAGGGCACATCTCATAGTTGAAGTTGATCAACAGCTTTTCAAGGCTGGGAAAATTATACTCTGAGGTGTTCCACTCTCTAAAGATTACATGATGTAGTTTCAAGAATTTGACGTTCATGAACAGATCGTCCCTCATGTCCCAGCTCATTTCTGTAAAGGGAAGCCATTCCATTTTGAGAATCTCAAGGTTGGGCAGTGTCCCAATTGACAACAAAGCTTCGGGAGTCAAAGCCATCCAAGAAATAGAAAGCTTTTTTATATTGACAGGAAAGGCAAAGGTGAAATCCTGAGATGTCCAGCCATGAACATGCAGTGATACAAGCTGAGAATGGGAGCTGAGATCAACAGACTTAGGACAGTTAAAGAAGTTTTGGCCGTATCGACATCTCAGGCGACGGAGATTGGAAAAACGCCTCAATCTCATTTCATCATTCAAATCACTTATAATAATACGAGAGAGAGCTTGCAGACCATTGGGTAGTGAATTATACCAAGCCCCAGGGATTCTTTGATATTTTCTAAACTGTAGATGTTTCAAATTAGGCATATTCAATTGGATGTTCATGTCCACTGACCTTACAAACCTTAGAAATTCTAGTTTCATGTGACTGCCAAAATTTCTCAACTTCCCATCACATTCCAAGTGCCTCAACTGAACAAGGAGCGCCAATGAGGTTCCATCATATTCCACTTTTGGGTTTGACAACTTCAAGACCTTAAGACGTATCATACTTGAGGTAATTGAAGAAAGATCCTGGACATTACCCGACAATGACCGGACATGTGGCCCAAATGGTAGCGAATTAAAATGATTGGAACCGGAATGGATGTGAATGTGGTGATGTTGTTCATATATTGAAAATTCCCTGAAAATATGATGGGATTAACAATTGGATTATCATAAGTTGTAACAGCACAATCATACGAACTATCGCAGGTAACAGCAATCATCAAATTACCTTAATTACCACAAGTTGTCAGCAAAAGTAAACTCAATAGAAAATAAAATCAAAAGGAAAAAGAAATGGAACAAGACCGAGAATCGGACTTACATGTTTATAACCTTCAGAAAGTTTTCTTTGTCGGCTAATCTCAAGGACATATCACGCATCAAGTCATGAATGGTACAAGTTTTGACTCCTTTGTTTGATCTTGTTTTTGCTAGCTGTACCATGCTTCTGTTTATTAGCTCCAATAGATAACACTCTGCAACATCATGTGGGCTCCTGTCTTCAATTGTTGGTATATATCCTTGAGAAATCCATAGTGAAAACAACCGTCGAACATGAATTGCCTCGTCTTCCTTAAACGTGCCAAGGGAAAGGAAGCACGGCTTTAGATGAGATGGTAAATGCTTGTAGCTGAGTTCTAGTATGTTACGGTCGTTGGAAATGTAAGAACTTAAGCGGGTTGCAACTTCTTGCCATAAGCCTTCTTTCTTCTCCATAGTTGCAAGAACCCCACCTATCCCAACAACTGCAAGTGGTAGCCCTTTACAATTTTTTGCGATTTTCTTTCCAACATCTTGGAGTTGTAGAGGGCAAGAAGAATTGGGAAACACCTTTGTTTGCAATAAATCCCAACAATGGTCATCCGTTAGTAAAGGAAGATCATGGATGAAGGGTTCAGAAGAAGCATGCAATGCGACATCTTTGTTCCGAGTGGTGAATAGTATTCTACTTCCATTTCTATCATTTGGAAAATACCTTCTCAGATCATCCCACGCTTCTATCTTCCAAATATCATCCATAACAAGGAGGTACCTAGTCCCTTTCAAACATTTGTGAAGATGATCAATTAATTGATGGTCTTCCATCTCCAAGATTTCATCTTTATTACGTGGAGATACATAACTCAAAACATCAATCAACAGATTTCTCCTTTGATATGTTTGAGAAACAACACACCAAGAATGTTTATCAAAACAAAGGAGACCATTGGAATCATTGAATAATTTTCTTGCTATAGTTGTTTTACCTAATCCACCCATCCCAACTACAGAAATAATTTGCAGTGGATCTGGTCCTCTAATAAGCTGGCTTACAATTTGTCTTGTTGTCTCTTTGAAGCCAACAATAATCTCATCAACCATGGGAATGCTTTTAATTGCAAGTTGGGATGAAGATACTTTATTGAAACTTTCTGCAACTTGGAGGCCTCTAATGCTTGAATTTGGCTTGATATTTGCAAGTTTAGCCTCTATGTGTTTGCTCTTCTCGATGATACACTAGTACACAAGTGACATTAGGTGACACCCATTAGGTGGCGTTTTCATTGAAACCGCCACCCTTGATGCTCGGAATTAAGAAAGGGTGGCGGTTATAGCAAAAATCCGCCACCACAAACCAACGTTAAAAAAAAAAAAAAAAAAAGAAAAATGGGTGGCGGTTGTGTAAAAAAACCGCCATCCTAAGTTGGATTCGGGTGGCGGCTGTGTTGACAACCACCACCCTAACACAACCGCCACCCTTAACCAACGTAAAAAAAAAAAAAAAAAAAAATTAGTACAACGGGTGGCGGTTGTGTAAAACAACTACCACCATAAGTTGGTTTCGGGTGGCGATTGTGTTAACAACCACCACCCTAAACGAACGTTAAAAAAAAAAAAAAAAAATTAGTACATAGGGTGGCGGTTGTAAGCTAACAACCGCCACCCGTTTTTTTATTTTTTTATTATTAAAATACTTTTGGGTGGCGGTTTTTTGCTACAACCGCTACCCTTTCCCTTTAAATATTCCACCAACTCATCAGATCTGGTATTCCCGCTTCTGAGTTTTCCTTCTTTTGAAAATTTTTCGAAATTTCTTCAAATATTCATGGTTTGAAATCAGATTTAAGTGCAATTTCTTCACAAATTGGTGCCATAATTTAAGTAAGGTAAGCTTCTTTGATCTTTTGGTCATGTAAATCTCGTTTATTTTTGTATAATTGTTAATCTAAATTTTTTCGAGTTTTTAAGCATGTAAACTTTAAATGGCCATAACTTTTGCATACGATGTCAGTTTTCATTACGAGTACATTCTGAATCGTCATGACGAGATCTACGACATTCACTGCTATCGCTATGACCCCATGTTTCAGGCCGATCTGAGGTCATCTAAGGTTTCAAAATGCAATTTTTAGCTTTTCATCTTCTAATTTTGTGTTTTTGTTCTTATATTGTTCATTTTGTTGTAATTGGATGTGATTGGTTTTGAATAAAAATTATTTCGTGTGTTTTCCATCGCTCATATCATAAAAAAAAAGTGGACTTTGGGTGGCGGTTTTGCACTAGAACCGCCACCCTAAGTGCTTTTTTTTTTAAAAAAAAAAAACTTAGGGTGGCGGTTGTTGGGCGGTTGTGTCCAACAACCGCCACCCTAAGTCCTTTTTTAACAACTATCACCAGAAGTCTATTTTGGGTGGCGTTTTTTCAACCGCCACCCTTTGGCCGACTTTGGGTGTCGCTGGTTTGGGTGGCGATAAAAAAAACGCCACCCTAAGTGTAAAACAACCGCCGCCTAAGCTCATTTTTGTACTAGTGATAATAGGAAGCCTGATAGCAAGATACCAAATAGGAACCTCTCTAGCCACAAGACAAGCAACGACAGGTTCAGCTTGATATGCCAAGTTTATGAGTTGCAGTTCACATTCAATCAATTCTTTGTTATGCTGAAACTCTATGTTCTTGAGCACCGATCTAGACGAATAGAGTCCTTCATGGAGTGTTGTAATTTGATCCTTTGCTTCAAAAATGAGATCTGCATTGTGATTTAATAGATGGCTGAGATCATCAAGCAAAGAATCAACAATGAATATTGAAGAAGTCAAATTTGGAGTTGTAGATTTTTGCTGCTCGAAGACTATGATACAATGTTGTTTGATCATTTCTTCCACTGCATCCAGCTTTGATAAAAGAAGAGAAAGTTCCAGATCCATTGTCGTCATGGTTACGTGATCTGTGGAGAAAAAGAAGGAATACAAGAAAATCCCAGCTTCATTGGCTATAGACTCGATCTCTGCCAAAATATTCTTTCTTCCTTCTATTTCAACGCACTGAAATGGTGTATCCGGAAGAATGACGAGTAGTAGTTTGAATCGTTTACAAAGAATATTGATTTGACCTGGAATGATGATCCAAGAATGTGTAGGCCTTGATAATATTTCAAAAACATTGACCAGGAAATCAATAAAGCTTGCTATAATAGCAACTGAATTAGAAGTGATGTTTGATGGATCTTGCTGCAACTTTGGAACTACGAAGAACTCTTTAATCTCCGCGAGAAAGGAGGCTAGCAAGCTTAAAAACTTTTGTGTTTCAGCGGATGATCGGAAGCACCAGCGACCACATGCTGAATTGCAAAGGCTAGTTGTTGCAGCTTCAAGGCTAGTCAATCCATCAGTAAATGTTGTAGGAGTGTCATTGGAGGCCAATTTTATAGCATAAGAGATGAATGCTAAAAAGTGAGGCCCGCAGTATTGAAGTTTTCCAGGAAGTGGTTTTTTTTCAGTATGAAACAAATAGTGAACTGGATTGTCTAGGATCTCTGACAGATGACTAAAAGAGGGAGGCATTTCCTGCCTTCTTTGAGTAATATTTATACGGAGATATAATTTGAGTAACTGATCAAAAGAAGAAGAGTGAACGGATGCTATCACAATTCACAAACTCCTTACCGGTGAAAGTTTTATAGAAATAGTTGTGAGCGGGTAGTTGTTGATAGCTTTGCTGCAGCCTTGTGTGTTTAATTAAAATATTTCATTTTCATCTCTCTTCACTAAACAAAGGAGAGAATCATTGTATTTTTTAATGAATATTAAATGATTCATTTCGCACTCATATTTTCAAATTTCAACCGTGCCAATTAATTAATGAATATTATATTCAAAAGTAATAATAAGAAATGAATGATGGAGAAGTTATACATGGAAATTAATGTGAATTCGAAACAGTTTGGAAAACTAGCTATATGAATATTATTCATAGTCCATGCTTGCTCCAGCCGGTGATGTCGAACCCCCTTTAACGGGGGTTAAGATAACCCCGGAAGAAAATGATCAAGAACAAGCGAGTGTTCCGTAGCTTACGGAACACTCGCTTGTTAGCGTCGATTCCTGGGATTTAAATCATGAATTTGGTGATTCGATGCAGAACTCAAGCATTTGGAAAAAATTTTCGATCTGTGGCGACCAGTGGCGGTAGGTCAAAGTTTTTGGCCAAAATTTGGCTAAATTTAGCTAAAACTTTGGCCAGCCACCTGGTCAGATCAAAATTTTTTCCAAATCTGAGCTCGCTCTCATCAGCTAAATTGGCTGATTTCAAATCGACGCTGCAGTGTTAAAGTAACTACGGAACACTTGCTTGTTCTTGATCATTTTCCAGATAACCCCTGTTAGGAGGGTTAACGGTAATAATTGCTGAGGGAAATGACCTGACCCACCTGGCTCTCTCTCTCTCTGTCTCTCACCCCTCTTGCCCCCTCCTCCCATTCTCTCTCCCTCATTCTCTTTCTCATTAAATATTCTATTACTTTTTGTTTTAATTAATTTTTAACTATAAATCCAAACAATTAAAAAAAAATCTTGATTTTATTTTATTTGACTCATTGAGAGCTTTAAAATGACTATAATATCAATATATAAATTTTGTTCTTTTAAAATTTTAAAATTTATTGTTAATATATTAAGTGAGTAAACTTACAAATAAATTACAACTATTTCTTTATTTTTTATTTTTTTTGAAGACATTGCAATTAATATTAATACAGACTAATTCCAAAATTATTAACATAAACTAATGACTTAAAAGAATTTTGATTAAGAATTTATTATGAAACTTAATGTAGAATGGCGTAATAAATGAGACTATGATATAAAAAGACATTATTTTGAAAAAAATATTTATTGTTTTGTCATAATATTCATTTCTTATCATACATATATATATATATTTATTTTATTGGGCTGAGTACATAACTATTTTCTCATAGTAATCTCAATCTTTCCTTTTTTTTTTCTTCCTTCCCAATTACTCTTTGTTCTACTTACAAGAGATTTGAATTAAGTTCTAGCCTAAATTGATAATCTCTCACGAGATAATTATTTTCTCATAATAATCTTTTTTTATATCATAACTAGTTTTCACCCCCCGTGCGTTGCACGGGAGTAAAGCTATATAGATTTACATGAAATCTAAAAAAAAATTTATTTAGATTTATTTTTGTGGTAAAGAATAATGCAAAATAATTTTTTTAACAAATGACAGTTGTGTTTAATCGATAACACTATAACGTAATATAAAATGTAATAGTGTTAATAAGAACGAAATATTATAGAAAAGAAAATTTAAATTTGTCATTTTATACTGTACTCATAATTCAAAAAATTCATCTATGGCCGGCTGTTATCCTAGATTAAATTATAAAAAGATTTTAAAAATAAAAATCCATAAAATATAAAATATATAATCAATTAAATAATGTTGAAATAACAATTACTTTACTAGAAATGTATACAATTCAAGGGTATTAGCATTAACAAAAGTCCTCTCTCACGATCACCGTCTATTAGCTGTACTTTTTTTTTTGTAAATCGATAATATACAATGTATTAAACTTACTTTTTGGTGCCAATAGAAAAATAATAATTGAAAATGATGTATATAAAAATTTTCAATTCAATATTATTCAAACTTAAAACTCGACAAAGGAATAATATAACCACAATAGACTAATTTCAAACCGATTCATAATAATTATTCATCTAAGTAGCACGACACTGTGTAAGAGTGCAGTGCAGCTCTTCACTGCTAAAAAAAAATGTAACTGCACAAATGAGAATAATAAAAGAAATAACCAACGTAGAAACAAATGAAAATAACATAACATAATCGGACTATATATTACACAATAAAATAAATTTAGTGAATAACTAATGATATACTCTTCATCTTGAGGACTCATTTGTAGCCTTCAGTAATTAATAATAGAATCCATCTGTCATATCGTTGACGTAAATAAAAACATAATGTTCCAGGCTCGAAAGGTTTGCACAAAGTGACTACTTTTTTCATTCATACTATACAGCAAATCACTTAAGACAGCGGAGACATCCCTCATTCGTGGAAGCTCGGCCACTTGCCCGTACATACAACACAATGGAAATTTTGGAACTCAACGTCTTTCATAACGCTTATGTATTTTTTTTATCATACCAATATATCGCGTTACGAAGTTGACACATATAGGTGGGATCTCCTAAATATGTATATGATTCACCTAGAAAAAAGTCTATATATTTTCTAATCCTACAAAAAAGAAACATAGAAATCAAAATTATTATGTAATAGTTTCATTTAATAAGTAAGTCCCATTTACCTATTTATCAAATCATTGTGATTCTTTGTAATTTTTAATTTATAGGTAGAATACAATGTATGCCGATTGCTAAGAAATTTCTCTACTACTTTTAGAAACTAATTAGAAAATATTGATGTCCCTTTTGGGCTGTAGAAAATTAGCAAATGAAGAAAATCTTGCTGCCGCTCGAAATTTTTTCTACTATGCACTAAAAGTTTAAAGATCTAATTAAAAATACTTAAAGTATAAATTAAAGATACAATAAAAAATTTAAAGTAAAAAATTTAAGATATATCTTCTTATGTTAGGAAATTTTTCTACTCCTAAATAAAAATTAAAGATATAATAAAAAACATTTCCTTTCTTTAATAAGTACAAATTCAAGATATAATTGAGAATATTTAAATTAAAACTTAAAGGTATAATTTTGTTGTACTGAAAATATATTAGTGGAAAAAACATTAAATTTTTTCATTTCAAACTATACAAATATTCTAAAAGTATATAAACATAAGTTGACAATAAGAGATAAATTATTAACAAAAAAAAAATTTATTTAAAAATTTATTAGTGAAAAAATTTGAAACTTATACTTAAAGATTAAACAAATATTCTTAATTTATTTAAACATAATTTAACAATGCGGATTTAAATAGTACTTTAAAAAAATAAAAAAAGTGCACACATTGGGGGATTAAATAAATACATTTTTTAAAAAATAAATTAGTATTAGTTAGCAATTTTATTCACCATGCTAAAAAGGAGGATGAATATTATCCTCATTTTGGAGGAACGATATAAGTCGGTAAAAAATTTAAAATTAAATTTTTTTGTTTCATATTATTCTATTCATCGAGAGCTTAAAAAAATAGTTTTATATATTATTTTTGTTATTTTAAAAGTTACTTATTTTACAGGTAAATAAGTAGTTTATTGCTAAAAATAAGTAACTTTTAAAATAGTAAAATTTATACATCAAAACTATACTCGTGTTAAACTTTCGATAAATAGAATAATACGGAACAAAAAATCCAAAATTTTCAATTATTTACCCCTCAAATTAATCCTCCAAAATGAGGTTAATCTTCACCCATTTTTTTAGAGAACAAATTTGTTCACCCTCTTAAAAGAGGATGAATATCAACCTCTTTTTTTGTGGGTCAATTTGAAAGTTAAAAAATTAAAACTTAAAAATTTTTTTTGTTCCATATTATTTTATTCGTCAAGAGCTTTAATATGAGTATAATATTGATATATAATGTTTATTATTTTAAAAGTTACTTATTTTACTTGTAAATAAGTAACTTATCACTAAAAATAAGTAATTTTTAAATCAATAAAAATTATATATCAAAATTGTACTCATATTGAAGCTCTCGATGAATAGAATAATACGATACAAAAAAATTAAAAATTTTGAATTTTTTATCCCTCAAATTGACCCACAAAAAAGAGGGTGATGTTCACTTTTAGGGTGAAACAAAATTGTGTCTACATGATTTATAATGACTTGTGAGAAAATAATAGTCAAGTAATTTCTAACTAAAATCTTGTCCTAATAACTGTTTTGCAATTGAATAACTGTCAATCAAACCTTATTTTATATATTATATAGATCTCGTTATTAAGTCATTTTAATTACATTCATTAAGTTTCATAAAAAATTCTTAATCTAATTTCTTTATCATTAGTCTATATTAATATTTTTGGAAGTAGTCTATGTTAATATTAATTGTAATGTATTTAAAAAAAACCCAAATATTTTTAATTTATGTGTAAGTTGGATTAATTCCCTATATTTACAATAAATTTCAAAAGTTTAAAAGAGTAAAATTTATATATTGATATTATAGTCGTTTCAAAACTCTCAATGAGTCGAATAAAATAAAGTCAAGATTTTTTTTATTGTTTGGATTTGTAATTAAAAATTGACTGAAAAGAAGAGTGATAGAATATTTAATGAGAGAGGGAGAATGAAGGGGAGAGAGAATTGGGGCGTGGGGGAACCGGCGAGTGGGGTTCGAGAAAGAGCAAGCCAAGCGGGTCAAATTTCTTGTACTAACTATTATTGCTAACCCTTTTAACGGGGTTAAGATAACCCTGGTTAAAAAGGGCGATAAAAGTCTTACTCCCAAGTAAGCCACACCATATTATACAATCACGGTTATGACCCATTGTCCATAGGAGGCATCATAACGGTACCCACAATGGGTTGGATCGTGACACATATCCTTAACAATGAGCCCACCACACTAGAGGATATGTGTTATTGATCTGGCTAATTATAGGCACCGTAACAGTGGTCACTGTAATTAAGCAACGGATTAAATCTATATACAATCATCATACAGCATGTATTTTTCAAAAGAAATAAAAAACTTCCAATGAATTAGTTTTGCTTCTAGAGGACAAAATGACACTATTATATTTAATAAAAATAGATGATAGTGGGTTTAATATTGAATCAAATTAACGACCTTGTCAACTCGATTAAGAATTAACAAGCATTATTCTCTTTTCTCAGGAAAAAAAAAAAGAATTATTCTTATTAAAAAAAAAAAGGCGGTATTAGTAACTTCAATGGACATCATTGTCTGCTCGTTTTTTCTCCACAAATCCACTCCCTCTCTCTATTTCAAAACATGTGAAGAATTCTAACCGGATATTACTCTTTATTTGTTCGCACCGTAAGTAAGAAAAGTGGCACCCGGATGGACATAGATATGGGTAGGATTGACAATAAAATATGTGTTTTGATTGGACGGGGCTAACAGTTAAGACTCGAGTTGGCCGACGAGGAGGCAGTCATGGATATCATGGTCCCACCCTGATATACAATTCTTCAATTGATTTTTACCTAATTTTTAATTTTGTTGTTTTTTTAAAGAAAATTTTATTGCTGATTATTATTTTGGAAATACATAAAGTCGAACTTATTTATTTATTTATTTGAAGGAAAACTCAATTATTATAATAAGTCAATAACAATAATTGTTAACCAAAAAAATATTTTTATATTTTTATTGTTAAACTACGTTTTCACACTTGAATTAAAGGTAGAAAAATATATAGAAGTGACTTTCAAGTTACAATACAGATTCAAGTTTCAACCACTCCTCATATGAATTATTACAAAGGCAATTATAACAATTGGCCTCCATGCCTTTATTTTATTTTGCAGGCAACAAATAAAGACTCAGCTTAGAACCAAACAAACAAAAGAAGAAAAAAAAATAAGATGACACAAGAGTGACTTGATTGGGTACAAGAAATGATTTGTTATTACAAGAAATTAAACACGGCCTCTAGGGATTTTTTGATATTATCCCGGCCTCTAGCTAGGGATGTTAATTGGATAATGAATTATCCCGGCCTCTAGCGATTGTTTGATATTTTCCAAAATGTAGATCGCTTAGGCATATTCAATTGGATGTGTGCATGCAATGACTTTCCTAAGCTAAGAAATTCTAGCTTCATGTTGTTGGGAAATTAGAGCTAATATCAACTAGAGTAATTTCCCCTTCCACGTGTGGTTAAAATAGGAATTCAACTCAACACAGGCAATCGGAAAATAACGGAGTAAAAATGCAAAAGAACACTGAGAATTATTTAACGTCGTAAAAACCCTCCAATGGGAAGGGAAAAATCGACGGGGCAAACCGACAAATCCACTATCACCAATAATAATAGTACAATGTTCTTCTCAAGATTTTTGCCCTAAATCAAGAGGTAACTCTAACACACACCTTCAAGATACAATCTTGGCATCCACAATACATCTCATCTAAACACTAGATGGTAATCGCCAAATAAACAACCAACAATAGAGATTATAAATCAATAGCACCAAAATAGACCGTTCCAAGATAAAACTTGGAGAAATCAATACTAACCCTTGAAGAAGAGAACCCCACTAGAAACAGAAACACCACTTTCTTCTCCAAAGATAAAACTAGGCTATCAACCGGTTTCTCCCAAAATTATTGGCTGCGTGTGTTTATAACTTTGAAGACAAAACAAGGCTTTTCTTTTCGTTCACTGTTTCTGCCGAGAAGAATGAATACGCCAATAGCCTTCAATTCATATATAAATAGTAATCCAACATAGTAGGTCATTTATTGGGCCTAATCATAGTTGGCTCAAATCATTTTGGATATGGGTTGGATAATACTAGCCCAACACATGTGAGTGTCAAACTTTCTTAAATTTCCAGCGCATTCCAGGTGCTTTAAATGAACAAGAAGTTCCAATGTGATTCCACCATATTCTATGTTAGGGTTTGACAACTTCAAGCATATCATACTTGAGGTAATGGAAGAAAGATATGATCCTGGAAATTACCCAACAACGAGAGGATATGTGATCCAAATGGTCTTGACTTAAAATTACTGGAACCAGAGTGGACGCAGGCGTGGTGATGTTGCTCGGAAATTGAATATTCTCTCAAAATGTTTGGATTGAAAATCGGATCATCATCAGTTGTAACAACATAATTTTATGAACTACTGTCGCAGCTAGAACAAGCATCATCAAAACTACCACAAATGTCACTAGTTATCAACAAAAGTAAAACACATTAATGCAAGAGAATATGAGAGGAAAAAGAAATGAAACAGGTCAGAGAGTTTAACTTACTCGTTGATCACTTTGAGGAATTTCTCCTTGTCACCTAATCTCAAGGACATACCATGCATCAAATCATGAATTGTACAAGTTTTGAATCCTTTGTTTGACCTTGGTTTGGCCAATTTTACAATGCTTCGGTTTATTGGTTCCAACAAATAATTCTTTGCAACATCCTTTGGGCTCTTGCATTGCATGTCTTCAAATATTGTTGGTATAAATCCTTCTGAAACCCATAGTGAAGCAACTCTCTAACTTGAATTTCCTTGTCTTCTTTGAACATGCCAAGGTAAAGGAAGCATGGTCTTAGATGAGAAGGCAAATGCTTGAATTTCCGTGTCTTCTTTTCTTAGAGCCCCTATTTTTCATAATTTTATTTATGTCGATCTTGTGACAATCTTCCTATAATATATAATTCCCTATACGTGAGCACACAAATTTCATAAAAAGGACTTTTGTTCACATGTTAACATGACTTGACTCCCTACAGTGGTAGATGTAAGACGAAAGTTTAGTGGGAGCCAAAAATTTCTAACCTGGAGTTGGAAGGGGGTCAGTCTCCTCCCCGGGGATTCGGAAACAATCCCCTAATGTTTTTTCTACATACATCATTACTACGTGAAATTTCTTTACCAAAAATAAAAAATCTGCACCAATTTAACTTCAATTGAATTATAATGACAATTTCAAATAACAATTAGTCATTGGAAAAGCCAAATATCTAATTACAAGGAAAAAAAAAAGACTATGAAAATAAATAAGATCAAATCGAGTAACTTAATCATGAAACATAAATATTAAAATATTTCCAAATCAAATCTAAATATATCTTTAACAAAACCGAAAATTGATGAATAATAAATAAATGAAAATTGAAAACCGGAGAAAAAGATTTCTGCTCTGTCCTTAAGTTTTGTAATTGTCATATGTGAATAGGGTTCAAAAATATTTTAGTGATTAAGACAAGATGAAATCAATAATATTTATTTCATTTGCCTTTGCTTTTGTCCCATAAATAAGTACTGCTGTTAAATCTACACTTTATCCGTTGGAAAAGAGATTATAAAAAGTTGTAAAGACGAAGTGTTATCGTCCCCGTAATTGTCGCTACACTTATCGACTAAGTTTACATTAAAAGGTGAAGAATAATCTTTTTAAATGTACATAATTAATATTAAACCATTTGGAAATCAGCCTCTTTGTGAATTTTTCTTACTTAGATAAAAAAATTATGAGCAGTTGGCTTTGATAGGTAGGTTATATACCAAATAAATATGTATGAGGTGTCTTAACTAAACAAAACAGAAAACGATGGGACATTTCTTTAATAAAATTAAAATGATGAATGGTTCCAGTATCAAAGAGCTTGAATTGACTCACAGTGTGTCCCAACTTTCAATTTTTTAAGAATATTCATTGAATTTTCTTTTTCTTATATATATATGTTAAAATGGTTAGAGGACTATCTTTCATGGAATTGAGAGAGCACTAATTTGGAGCCACACCAAAATTAGAAAATGGTTGCACGGGTCCATGAAGAAGGAACCCAAGTCAACGCATTGAATCCTTCAAAGCCATTCCACGAAAGTAATTAAGGAGATTATTTTGGGGAGGTCCTAAACTTTTGCACAATTTGGAACCTTCAGAAAGATAAGATTGGTAAAAATTTATCTGAGGGGATAAAGTAACTAAGATAACTAAAGCATGGAGTCAATAAATTCTAAGGTAATTAAATATTCCAGTTAACCGGACGAATAAAAGATTGAGCAGGTTTCACAGTTGGAGCATGTTTTTCTTCAAATAATTCTTTTGAGTTCCAGTCACTGATCAGACATTATATTCAAAGTTTCAAGCACTTGCCATCTCAATTATTAATTACAAAGTGAATATTATCACAATAGGCATCAATGCCTTTATTGTATTTTACTGGCACCAATGAAAGAGGAAGCTTAGAACTTTAGAACTAAACAAACTGAAGAGGAAGAAAAAAATAGGATGATACAACAGAGATCTGAGTAAGCACAAGAAATGACAATGACTGGTATACATCTGATCACCTTTTTAGTATTACAATGAAATGCCTGTGAGGGAAAAGGGAAAAAACGGAAATGAGTAAGTAAATAGAAGAAAAGTTTTTTGTTCTCCAACAATACATAAAAATCGAATGAGGTTTATTAGCTTACTTACATGCTTAGCTAACTGTGGATGATGACCTTAAGCTGTTCATTTCCATATTCTTCTTGTTCTTTCATTATTTCCATAGCAGATCTTTCAACAGCGTTACTACAGCGGTACACCTCAATCCTTTGTAGTGTTGGAATGTTTCCTAATTCAGAGGGGAGAGGGTACAGCTCATTGTTGTACTCCAACAACAATTGTTCAAGGCTGGGGAAAGGATTTTCTGAGGTAGTCCACTCTTTACAATCGAATATCCCTTCTAGTTTCAAAATTTTGAGTTTCATGAATAGATCATCCCTCACGTCCCAGCACATTTCTCGAAAGGGAATATGTGCCATTTTGAGAATCTCAAGGTTGGCCAATCTCCCAATTGATAAGAAAACTTCACTAGTCAAATCCATCATATAAATGGAAAGCTTTCTTATATTGAGAGGACAGTCAAAAGACTCGAACTGATGCTGACTTGGCCAGGCTTGTACATGGAGTGATACAAGTTGAGAAAGAAAGCTGAGATTAACAGAGTAAGGACAGCTGGACCATCTTAAGCGATATTGGCATTTAAGGCGACGGAGATGGGAAAAACGCCTCAATCTCATTTCATCATCCGAATGACTTATAATAATACGAGAAAGAGTTTGTAGGCCATTGGGTAGTGAATTATACCAAGCCACAGGGATTGCTTTATATTCTCTAAACTGTAGATGTTTCAACTGAGGCATATTCAATTGGATTTCCTGATCTGGTGGCTTTCCTAGGCTCAGAAATTCTAGTTTCATGTGACTCTCAAAATTTCTTAAACGCCAACACATTCCAAGTGGCCTCAACTGAAGCAATTGTTCCAACACAGTTCCATCATATTCTATGTTAGGGTTTGACAACTTCAAGACCTTAAGACGTACCATCCTCGAGGTAATTGAAGAAAGATCCTGGAAATTACCTGACAATGACCGGATATGTGGTCCAAATAGTCTCGACATAAAATGATTAGAACCAGAGTGGATGCAAATGTCGTGATGTTCCTCAAGTATTGAATATTCCCTAAAAATAATGGGATTAAAAACTGGATCACCATAAGTTGTAATAGCATAATCACATGAACTATCTTAAGTAACAGTAACCATCGGAATTACCTCAAATGTCACAAGTTATCAGCAAAAGTAAATATAATGGAAAATAAAATCAATCAGAGAAAAAAGAAATAGAATAAGTGTCAGAATTTAACTTACTCGTTGATCACTTTGAAGAAGTTCTCTTTGTCAGCTAGTCTCAAGGACATGTCACGCATTAGATCGTGAATGGTACAAGTTTTGACTACTCTGTCTGATCTTGTTTCCGCTGGTTGTACCATGCTTCGGTCTATTAGTTCCAACAGATAATCCTGTGCGCCATCCTCGGGGCTCTTGTCTTCAATCCGTGGTATAAATCCTTTAGAAATCCATAGAGAAAGCAAATGTCTGACTTGAATTTTCTTGTCTTCCTCGAATGTGCCGAGGGAAAGGAAGCATGGCTTTAGATGAGATGGTAAATGCTTGTAACTGAGTTCTAGTATGTCTCGCCCTTCAGAAACGTAAGAACTTAAGTGGGTTGCAACTTTTTTCCATAAGACTTCTTTCTTCTCCATAGTTGAAAGAATCCCAGCTATCCCGACAACTGCAAGTGGTAGCCCTTTACAGTTTTTTGCGATTTTCTTTCCAACATCTTTGAGTTCCAGAGAGAAATCGGAATTGGGAAACACCCTTGTTTTCAATAAATCCCAACATTGGTTATTTGTTAGTAAAGGAAGATCATGGATGAAAGGTTTAGATGAAGCATACAGTGCGACTTCTTTGTTTCGAGTGGTGAATAGTATTTTGCTTCCGTTTCTATCATCTGGAAAATACCTCCTCAGATCATCCCACACTTCTTTCTCCCAAATGTCATCCATAACAAGGAGGTACCTTATCCCTTTCAAACTTTTGTAAAGATCTTCAACTAACTCATGATCTTTCTTTTTCAAGATTTCATCTTTATCACGTGCAGATACATAACTCAAAATGTCAATCAACAACTTTCTCCTTTGATATGTTTGGGAAACGACACACCAAGAACGCTTGTCAAACCAACGGTTAACATTGGAGTGGTTGAATAATTTTCTTGCTAAAGTTGTCTTACCCAATCCACCCATCCCAACTAGAGAAATAATTTGTAGTGGTTCATGTGGTTCTCCAATAAGCTGACTTAGAGTTTGTGTTGTTATCTGTTTGAAGCCGATAATAACCTCACCAACCATGGGAATGCTTTTAGTGGCAACTCGGGATGAAGATACTTCACTGGAACTTTCTTCTCCTCGTATCTCTTGAATGCCCGAATTTAACTTGATATTTTCAAGTTTACTCCGTATTTTTTTACTCTTTTCGATTGAACCAGGAAGACTGAGAGCAAGATACCAACCGGGAACATCCCCAGCAGCGAGACAAGCAATGATTGGTTCAGCTTGATATGCCAGGTTTATGAGTTGCATTTCACATTCAATCAATTCTTTGTTTTGCTGCAACTTTATATCCCTGAGCATCAATCTAGACAAATGGAGTTCCTTGTGGAGTGTTGTAATTTGATCCTTCACTTCAACGATGAGATCAGCCTTGTGATTTAATACATGATTGAGATCATTCAGCAAAGAATCAACAATGAATATTGAAGCAGAGGTGAAGTTCGAAGTTGTAGATTCTTGCTGCTCGAGGATTGTGATGAAATGCTGTTTGATCATTTCTTCCACCACATCCAACTTTGTTAACAGACGAGAAAGTTCTAGATCCATTGTCGGCACGGTGATGCGATCTGCTCTGAAAAAGAAAGAATACAAGAAAATTCCAGCTTCGTTGGCTACAGATTTTATCTCTCCGAAAATATTCTTTATTTCTTCCATTTTGGTGCACCGAAATGGAGTATCTAGAAGAATGAAAAGTAATACCTTGAGTCTTTTACAAAGAATATTGATTTGACGTGGAACGATGATCCAAGAAGGTGTACGTCTTGATGCTAATATAACAAAAGCATTGACCAGAAAATCAATAAAGCTTGCGATAATATCAACTGTCTTAGAAGTGGTGTCCAATGGATATTGATTCAACTTTGGAACTACGAAGAACTCTCTAATCTCTGTCAGAAAGGAGGTCAGCAAGCTTAAAAATTTTTGTGAGTCAGTCAGTGTTCTTAAGTACAAACCACGTGCTACATCGTCAAGGCTCGTCAATCCTTCACTAAATGTTGCGGGAGTTTCGCTGGAGGCCAATTTTACAGCATAAGAGATGACTGCTACAAAGTGAGGTCCACAGTACTGAAGTTCTCCCGGAGGCGGTTTTTTGTTATAACCGAATACATAATAATCTGGAGAGTTTAGAACCATTGGCAGATTTCTAAAAGGGGGAGGCATTTCTAACCGTCCCTCAGTAATATTTATATGGATAAAAAGTAAAAACTCAGATGGGAGGAGATATAAATTCAGGAACTGATCAAAAGAAGAAGAATGGAAGAATTCTATCACAATTCACAAATTCCTTGTGATTTTTCTGTTTCAGAGCAAAAAATTGAGCAACTAAATATTGGCAAGCAAGCTAGCTGTAACCGGTAGTGGTGCTATATAAAGTCATCTCTGATGGCTTGACTAAACCTGTGAGTATTGCTAGATATTTTCTGTGGCCCATTCACTTTGAAATGTGAGTGCGAAGAACACTGACTCAAGTAAAGGACAGGTTCACATGATTATCAATTATTATCAGATGAAAGGATAACGTTGGAGGGATAATTAAATTTGTATAATTAGGTGTATTGAGGGGCATGAAAAATATTATTATTATTCTCCCTGTATTGGTGGGATCCAGCCCCTTTATTAAAGAATTGTACACTTAATTGTATAAATTTAATTGTTCCTCTAACATTTCTCTAGATGAAAACAACGAATAGGTCGATTTGTTCCATATTGAACAAATGTCTTTATCAACTCAATTAATAACCATTATCTTTTCTTTTTTTGTTTTTTGTGGATTATCTTTATTAGTAACTGAAATGGACATTTTTGTATTATATTTGAACAAGTTGGTTTTGTTTTCACTAGACAATTTGGGATATATATTAATTAAAATCTTCATTTCAAAGCATGTAAATACATGAGTTCGAATGAAGGAAAGAGAAACCCAGTTAGACCTGGGTATGGAATGTCAGCAAAACAGCGAATATTTGATATCGTTGGGGACTCCGTCCAAATTGGGCCGGAAATTTTCGATTAAATGAGTACGTAGATGCGGATGGAGATGAAATTAAGAGTTGAGAAGATCCACAATAGATATATTAAATTTATCTAGGTAATTGCTGAGGAAGTGGAGAGGGAAGGATAATTGTAGACATGGCACGGAAATGCGATGGAGAAAAAGTAAGGAAAAAGTGTGGTATATGAGAGAAAAATAATTTTAAAAATAAGAAAATTATGAAAAATATAGAACCTCTCAAATTTATTTGTGTGTGTATTTCTCCTCACTAAACTTTGGAAATGGACTCTTGCATTAAAGATGCTCTAAACACTACTTGCATTGCAAAAGAATTATACATAATTGCACAACTTGCTTTGATAGGTTGGTTATGCATACGAAATAAATATGTATGAGATGTGTTAACTAAACAATGCAGAAAATGTTGTCATTTTTTTTAATAAATTTAAAATGATGGATGGTTGCATTTTGAAAATTTATCTACTCTTGCTATATATTTTTCCAAATTTTTTTCAACTTTTTTTTTGTTATTGTTTTATTTATGCCTAGGAATGCAAAAGGATGAGATGTTTGGTATTCGAATTCGGGACCTTCCTGTCAAGGGATTGAGTCTTTAACCATTGGCTCAGTCCCTTGATCTCTCAACTCTTGATACTCTCTCTATTCCACAAAGATAGATGTACTTCGACTTTTACAAGGGTTAAGAACTGTGATTAATATTGTTGGAAAAGTAAGTTTTAGTCAAATTTTTTTCAAATATGTCACTAAATTATGGTGATACTGTACTTTTTAATAATAATACACCTTATTCAAGGGTACAATCCAAAAAATGAAGTAATGAGATTAACATAAATAAAAAGAGGTCTATATTTCGAAATGAATTAAAAAAAAACAAAACCCTATCTTTAAAGCATTTCTAATGCTGGGGGACCCAAATTTGGGTTTATTAATTCCCTCCTTTTCTACAATATATAAAATGATATGAAAGTGTATAAATCCATTTTTTTGTAGATTTGGGAGGAATAAAGCCACAAGAGGGGCCATATTTGGCCCCCCAAATTTGACCCCTCTTTTAGCTTCATTTCCCTCTCATTTTACATTTTCTCTTTTCCCCTACATTCCCTCCCACAATTAAAAATGCTCCTATGGGACGAATAGTGTATCAAATATCAAAAACCATTATCCTTTTACTTTATATATAAAAAACACCTCATTATCTTTATATAAAACAGTGTTGCTTTTTAACCGTGGTCCTTATTTATTTATTTTTATTGTTTTCTCACACAATTTTGTAACTAACCTAACTTGAACAATGTTGATGGAATCTTTTCACCCACCAGGTAATTTTAGGTGTTTGTCAATGCATTGACGGTTAAAAGTGAATGGGTTGAAATCAGTCTCATTTATGTATTTTGGACGATCCATAGTTACTATTTCTTCCATCTCATTATAATAGGGATATTTATTTTTTCATACAAATTACTAAGACACAATTATTATAGTTAGGAATGTAAATTTTTTCTATAATCTTTCTAGTTTCTAAAATGCTCTCTATATATAAGTTTACTACTCCCTTCGTCCCATTTTGATAGGCTTGACTTTCACACGGATTAAGAATTTGAAATTAATATTTATTAGAAAGGTAAATTTTACTTGTGCATTTTTCAATATATATACCCCTATATTAAATATGACAATTTACTTTTATTAATAATCATGCATAATAAATAGGAATAGATTAGGAAATGAAGAAATTAAATTTATATTAATAAGGAAAGTAGCTTATATTTTGGAACGAACGAAAAGGGAAATCAAGCCTATCAAAATGGGACGAAGGGAGTAACAAACTACCTAATAAATTGGGGTATTTAAGTTTAGTAAAATATAAACTAGAGTTTGACTATGAAACTTGTCTATAATTTAAAATATAATAAACTAGTCTTTTTTTACCCGTGCGTTGCACGGGAGGCTAATGTATTAATAATTACATATTTCGATATATATTAATTCTTTATCAATAGCACCACCAAGATAATAAATCGAGTATTTGTGATTGCACTAAACTTAATAACTATTGTCAACAACATAAACACAAAATGAATAATACAAACAACTCATATTTTTCTAAGAAACAATGAATGGATTTAAATATAAATCTCAGCCCTAATATTCTTCAAGCAAATCAAACTCCTATTAATCTGCCAATGAATCGTAATAAGACAATAACATGTATTTTTTACGTAAGCCTCTCGAACTTCAAAGTGCATTTATATGAAAAGCCTTTAGAAATATAAAATATAATACCATAGTTCAAATAGAATAAATTTAACTTACTCAATGTGTAATTTTTGACAGTAAAGTAAGCTGACCTACCTTAACTCGAGTACAACGCCACTTGTAGATAAGAGTTGCATATCATTAATTTGTATAACTCCAGTAACTATCTCAACTGAAAATTATCTTCAAACAATATAATAGTAGAAAACCAATAATATATAAGTACAGTGATTCACTTCTTATTTCAACGTAGATGACATAAAGGGTTTTTGTAAAAAGTTAAATAAAGTAAACAACGTACCTTACATGATTAATAAGTGTCAGACTATACATTACTAAAAATTTCTTTACACACGACATTCATAGTAGCTTTGGTTGGATGACCATCGTCATAACAGAGCACAAACTTTAAATCCTACCTATTTGTCGCTTTGGAGACTGCAAGACATAGTTCGATAATGAATATGTAAACAATGATTTTTAAGATTTGATTGTGAAATATAATTAATTTACAGATATATTATAGAAATGACAATATGGTGGGTACTCCAACACCCTGGTTCTGTTCCGCTAGGAAATATTTTTCATCATCACCACTCCCATCCTCATTTAATTGAAGGCGAGCGAGTATAATATAAGGATTGCAATTGGATGGGATTTTCATTGGTCACGTGCCCACTAGAAAATTCACATCCCTTCCACTACCCATTGTGATTATATTGTTGAGCAGAAGAACTTTTTATTTGTATTTTTTAATATAAGTGATAATGACATCTAATTTATTTTATAAATATTTTCTAAACATACTAAACACGTAAAACATATTCGGTGTAAACTTGGTAATTTAATATATTCGGTATATTAATATTCTATTTAAACTCATCAATTTAGATTTTTACTTTAAATAATTTAAATTTTAAAAATTTTTAATGTAGATGATAAAAAAATCTTATAGAGTTTACATTTTCTTAATCAAATATTGAATGATTTGATATTAAATTTAAATTATTTTGGATAAAACAAATAAATTGAAATATATGTGATTAGCAATTAAAACAAACAACTTGATCGATGATTAAAAAAAATAAATAAAATCTAAACTAACAAAAATTAGTATAAAATAAATAATTTAAAGTAGCCAGAATTCTCAATATTTATTTAAAAGATAGAATTATAAATAAAAATATTTATCATAGTCGAGAGCCAATTAAAAATTTTTGATTGAGTTTCATAATTTCAATCGTTGATAGAGTCAATAGCCAATTGTTTATTAAATATGTAATTTACAAAATACATAATTTAGATATTTACTTTTCTTCTGATTAAATCATTATTGAAAAATATGTAATGTAGATATTTACTTATTTATCACTAAAATTAGACTTTTAAGTTAATATGAAACTAAATAATATAGGAGATGGAATCATTCAATCTATAAATATCTGAAACAAACTTTTTAGTTAAAATAAGGATTGTATTTTAAAAATATAATTTTGGAAGTAAATATTATCAAAATTAAATATAAATTGATTAATTTATCACCATACAGTTGACTAATACAATAAATGGATAAATTGATTTTTAATTAAAATAAACTATTTATTTAGAAAAATATTATTATAAGATAAGCAATTCAAATTGATATGAAATTAATATGCTATAAAAATCAAAATCACAACTATGACTTGGACAATGTAATCGGAATATAATTACTTGTCTTTTTTAATTGGATTTTTTTGTGCTTTTAGCAAATTATCTTATCGAAATTCTAGGTATTGCATGTAAATGCTATAAAATTTTTTATTTCTTCTACGTTTTTTCTATAAAAAGTTTTAAGCTGGAGCGTTAGAATGATAACTTCCTTTTATTAGAATTATAAATTTCTTACACAAGATTTTTGTAAAAAATATTAGCAATTAATATAAAACTAAATTAAGAAGATATTTTTTAAATTAAGGTATTATGTTAACTAATTTTTAATATATATTAATTAATTTATATGAATAAAAAATTAATTTATATTTATGTAGAAAAATATTTTAAAAATCCAATATTCTTATTTTATTGGTTAAGCAATAAAATAAGTTTTTCTGTTTTTTTTTAAAGCATAAACTAGAGAGTATGTTTACACATGGAACATATGCGTACGTCTTAATGTATTATTTTTTATAAAAATTTCAACCCGTGAGATTCCCCACAAATGCGGACCAACGGGGCAGGAATGAGGTTAGTATTTCAACCCCTGTGATTTCTCACATTCTTTGCTTTGATAATCAAGTCCTACTTAGACAAATTAAAAAAAAAATTCAATCATAAAAAGAGTTATTTTTTAGTAAATTATGTAAATTATAAAAAAATAAAATTATTGAAAAGCGTACATTTACTTTTCAATTTGCTAAAATCAAGTGCTTTGTTTAGAATTTAAAAAATCACGTTTTCCAAAAACATGATTTTAAAGATATAACTTATTATTATGCATCATATGAAGTATACCTAATATAAGAACTTAGACTTTTATTTTGAAATAATATGTCGACTCAACCCAATGATATTTAAAAAATTATAATAAAAACTTTATCAATGCAGAAAAGTAAACGTGTTTGTTTACCATAAGCGATTCAAACGAATGTAAATCAAATGGATATAAATTATCTTCCCTGATGTGTAGGAATATCTCATTAGATGGAGATGCTAGCAATCTGTCGTCCAACGCATGGGAATTATTTGGCTATTGAGGAAAAAAAGTAAAATCAATCTACAAAGTTACCTTCGCAATTAAAAAAAAAAAGTGGAGTCGGTTTAGTGGTATAAAAAGTTAATGATAGCAACGACAAAAAAAAAGAGGAAGAAACAAATTTATTGGTAAGAGGAAACAATTGTTTCAACTATTTATGGCATACAATTCATCGAATTCTTTAAATTCATACTTTAATTTATTTCATATAATTATAAACAAAAATAATTGGCCTCTTTTCAACCTAATGATCAACTTAGGAAGAAGAAGAAAATGATTATTCTAAAAAATAACTGTATTATATATAATTGTAAAAAATAATAATAATAATAATAAATTGTATTAGAAGTTGTAATAAATTGTATTAGAAGTTGTTTGGATAAAAAAATTTATGATACTAATTCAAAAAATACTAATAATTTGAAGAAATTAAGTAAAATCAATCCATGAATTTTCCTTATAAATTAATCACAGCCAAAAAATGAGGAAAAAAGATGAAGAGGAAATTTTTTAGTGGAAAGGAAGAACAATTATTTCAATAATTTATCATAGACAATTCGTTGAATTCTTTGAAGTCATATTTTAATTTATTATCCATAATTGTTAGCAAAAATAATTGCATTGGAGATTAGGTTAGGTAACAAATAAAAAAATATAATTAAATTAAAAAGAATATTAATGCTGAATATAATGATGGCCTATATAATAATAATAATAAAAAGAATATCATTAAAAAGGATAAGGTCTATTTAAGGCAAAGATAATGTCCATTTCAGGAAAAATGTATTGGGAGGAAAAATATAATGATGTGGAATTAAAAATTTCAGGAAAATGATGTTTTGGAGGGAAAAATGTTGTTTTTATATATATATAGATTAGAAAATATGCCTATCAAAATGGGAGAGATGGAGTATACACTATTCCAGCATTCATTTTCAATTATTGTGCGTTCCATCCACTCAAAATTGAATGTGAAGACAGAATGGAGAGTCAAAAGTTGGTCGGTTTTGCATTGCCAACTTAAGCCTTGTTCTATTGGTGATAAAGTTTATTTTTTCGATTTACGTATCGAATGTGTAATTGAAAATTTGAGTAAAATATATTAAATAATTGAATGAGTGATTGAAAATAAAGAGAGAGAAAAAGTTGAAAATTTTTATATTGGATAGAACAAGGCCCAAATTAAACAAACATTATCCGTTATCTTTGTTAGAAACTGAAATGGACATTTTTGTATTATATTTGGACGCATTGGTTTTGTTTTCACAAGACGAGTTGGGATATATTTTAGGGGAATCCGTGCAACTTGTCCAAAAAAAAAAAAAAATTGGTTGATTGTGTTCTTAGTCTAAAATTTAAAAAAAAAGATAGCATAAATAGTATAAAAAAACTTTGGTATGCAAATGGTCCAATTGGTTCAAATATTGATGTTTTATTCTCTTCCCAAGAGCAAATTTATCACCCCATTAAAAAAAATAACGGGATTTTGGAGCAAATGGTCCCAAAAAAAAAGTTTATTTGGTGCGTTTTTAGTGCGAAATAAAACAAGTCGCTACATCAGTCCAAATTTTTAATTAAATTGCATAATTTTGCATTTTATCTTTTTTATATATTTATTTGGTCCATAATTAATTTTATCGTATTAATTTGATACTAATTAAATAATTTTTATTAAAAATTTTCAACACGAAGGTATTGTTCGTATTAATATCATAACTTTTGAAGATTTTCTTTAGCATTAGAGAAACATACATTTTGATTTTAACCAACAGCTAAAATTTAATTAAATTATTGTCATTGAAAGTTGGCTTCATTAATTAATTTGTAAAATAATAATCCACAAGTGAAAATTAAAATTAAGAACAATTTTTTAATAGAAAATTAAGAACTATTTCATATATTGTTTATTAAGGGGGAAAACCCAAACATCATTACTAATTTTAATCACTCGTTGAATCCTTGTTGAACCTTGTAGGAGAGCCGTGAAGTTCAAGCCAAGAATTGCAAGTCCAAAATTACTTTTACTAAATGAAAACATACTTTTACTAAGAACAATACCCATTAAATAATTGTATAATAGGAAAAATTAAAAAATTAAATAGATCGTGACCTATATTTTGGAACGGACGAAAAAGGAAAACAAACCCATCTTTGTGGGAAGAACGGAGTATTAGATAATAAAAAAAAATAAAAAAAAATAGCGAGGTGGTTGATTGGTTCCATATTGAATAAATGTCTTTATCAACTCAATTAACAAACATTATCTATTTATCTTAATTATTAATAACTGAAATGGACATTTTTGTATTATATTTGAGTACGTTGGTTTTGTCTTCACAAGACAATTTGGGATATATATTAATTAAAATCTTCATTTCGAAGCTTGTAAATTGGGAAGCATTTTAACGTGACGTTACATTTTTCCACCGTGAATTTAAATGAAGGAAAGAGAAACCCAGTTAGATCTGGGAAGGAATGTCAGCAAAACAGCGAATATTTGACATTGTTGGGGACTACATACAAACAAGGCGGGATATTTTGGATTAGATGAGTATTTAGAGGAGGATGGAGATGGAACTAAGAGTTAGAGAGGATCCACAATAGATATATTAAATTTATCTAGTCACATAAACAAATTAATATGTCAAAACTAATTTGTCTTTGAGATCTATAATGAACATATTATAGCCACCACAAAGTACAAATCATATGTTGTTATGAATAATAATTGAAGAATAATTATTAGGTGTTATGAATAATTGAGAATAATGTGGTGGTTATGAATTATGAGGAATAATTTGGTGGAGGAATAATTTGGTGGAGGAATAATTTGGTAAAAGATGTAATTATTATATGTGAATGGTATTATACCCTTGATGAAATTATGTAATTACGATTGTCTTAATTCAGTTTCCTATAAACGAGCTTCGCTTATTAATTAAATTCATTCCTGAGAATTCGAATTCATTCTCTCTAAATTCTCTCTATCGTTTATACTTTTATAACACGTTATCGTACGAGTCTCTAACCCTTTGAGTAATATGAAAGAAGTATGCTTCTGATTGCATCTTATAGATGATCTTCAGTATCGAAGCTGGATTATTACCAATGAATTAATTCATCCTCATCAATCCTAAATAACTCTCTCTTTGCAAATACGTCATTGAAAATTCCTTTGTTCTTATTCTTACTCCCCATGATTCACTCATTCTACACAACCTGTTTGGAGATATGCTGAAATCCCAAAATTGGAAGAATGGAGTCAAAAATTTTCCGATCACGTAAATGGATTGCAAGTAAACCTCATCCATGGAATAATTAGAAAGGGAAAAAGGTAAATCATATGATTTTATAATATAATAATATATTAAACTATAAGATTCGCTTTATCGAGATATAAGGAGTATACATTATCAAAATCAAATTTTCTCGACTCCATTATACTCGATTTAACGAGAGCTTCGATTTGACACCAACATTGATAGGGTAATAACTCGTTTTGAAATATGTTATTATCAAACTTTCAAAATTTACAAATCAAGACACCAACTTTTGAAAAAGTTACAAAATAGTCCTTGAACATTTTGATATTGATAAATTGAAATAGAAAGGAGATAATTTTCAATCGTAAAATATTGATAAAATATTTTTGACAATTTTACCTTTATTTAATTGAATTGACAATTTTACCCTTAGGGTAAAACCGACCTAATTTTGACGACAGTGAAAAATGGATAGAATATTCATGAAGAAATTCTAAATCCATTGATTATATAAAATGGCTTGAAGTCCATTTGAGTTAAAAGATCGAAATATTATTTTAACTCCCGAAGAGTTTAATTACATAATATACTTATTCTAAAAGGATAAATGTGCTCTTGTAGAAGTAATGAGTATTTGTTCTAGAAGAACAAATTTGCTCCCGTAGAAGCGATTCAATATTTAATTCTCGTGACTTTATTTACCTAATTTAATTCTTTGCAATACCTCCTACTTGATGATGGGTTCAACCGTCACTAAGCGGAAGGTTTATATATTTCTACACTTTATATGCTAAGTGATGGGTAATACCTTCTACTAAGCAGATCCTACTCTGAAGAAGTAGTTAAACATTATGCAATTTAATTCTTGCTATTTAAATTCCGTGAAATTTATATTTATTGCAATAATTCCCATAAGGTAGGTTCGACCACCTATTGGAGGAAATTTAATTTCTGCAATTTAAATTTATGCACTTTATAGTTTAAGTATATTTCCAATGTGGTGGGTAATACCACACGATTGGTGTGCATATTTTCAATATGGTGAGTTATACTACACGATTGGTTATAATCTAATCCTACTCGTAAGAAGTAATTGATCAAATATTCTAATCATACTCTCAAGTAGTAGACAATGAGAATAAAATTACTTCCCATATATACCGAATATTAATGGAGAAAATTGAGTAAGTGGTACTTGAAGTTACCATTGGATAAATAGACGAAAGTAAAATCTTTGAATAGATCCCATGTTGATAAATCAAAGAAAATATATCGCATGTAAAGCTTATATGAAGTAATCTCATCGATGATATGAGATTGTATTAATATGAGAATAAAATGCTCTTGAAGAAGCAAAATCACTAGATATCGTATTTGAATAAAGCCAATATGATATTATTATTATTACTCGAGAAGAAGTACAAAAGCAGTAAAGTGGAACATATTGAGAATATCAAAAGATGGCATTAAACACTCGAAAATATAAAAATGCAAAAGAATATACATACTGAATCCATAAATGAGGGATCGCCTCGAGAGTATAAATACTCGTAACTCTCGCCACCATCAACATTAGGATTTATAATGAAATATTTAAAGGATCCGAATTTCTTTTTCGCTTGACACCGTGATGCATGGCCAAACGGACTGGGCTTCCAGATTCTTGAACATATGCATGAAATTTGCTTTGAGTAGTTCATCAACAGTACTAGTAGAAATAAGTATTTTTCTCGCTGAATGAGAGATAAACTTATTATTTACACCCTAATCTAGAAACGCTAGTAAGTTATCAAAGAAATTATTAATATTCAACAAACCTATTGGTTTGACATGAAAATTCCACTGTGCCAACGAGGCTATATTGAATATTTCCTCCAGTGTGTTGTAGCCGCCTGGAAGGACAATGAAAGCATCACTATTATTCATCATATACATCATGCGGTTGTGGATGGATTGCGCTTGTAGCCCCAACCTGCTTTGGACCCATGGTAGAACTGACTCCAATTCGAGTATTAGATCCAACTAGATGGAAAGGTATTACGCTCGAAACTCTTATTCCCCATGATTGTGCGGCCATTATAAGTCTAGCTAAAAGTTTATTGTTGGTTCCTCCGTATAGTATATTGATTTCTTGTCTCCCTAACTCTTTTACAAGTCGGTTTGCCATATCCACATATTGGATATGGCCTACTGCATTAGATCCACCAAGAATACATACGGTTTTAATATGGCGAGGTAAAAACTAACTTGTATGAGATGATTCTAAAATCTCCATATCCATCTCTACTCCTATATCTCTTTTTGCACTATACTTTTAATGTATGAACATGAGAGATATATGAATCCCTCTATTTAAAGAAAAATTTTCAAACCAATAATTGAGTGCACTATTTACTTTTTGACAAATATGAAAGAAAAAAATGCAGAAAATTTTTTTAAGTGAAAATGACATATATCTGTCGGTGATTGAAAAATAATATATATATACATATATATATATCTTAAAATCGAAAAACAATATTTACAATTACAAGAAATATATTGATCTTTGTTATTACACCGAGCTTTCTTACATAAATATGGGAAAATCATTATGCTAAAATTTTCTACTAAATTTACAAACAGGATTTTCTAAAGTAAGTTTTTCAAGACTGTAACGCGTTTGTTGATCTTTGAATTTGGCCCATAAGGCCATTAGCTCACCTTGTACGTGTCCACTAGGATGTGTCTCAAGAGCCTGTTGAATATCATCCAAAGGCTCCTTACTCAATCCATCCTTAATGAATGCTATTTTATCTTCTCGATTTCCGGACAAGTACCCCCATGATTTACATCGAGTGTCACATGTCCACCGAGCACACTTGTAGCATCCTCCTAATCTTTTTGCTCTCGTTTCTTTGAAAAACTACTTTTACCCATACCAGGCATGTATTTAGAAGGAATTGAAACCTCACCAGATAATCGAACCTTTGCTTCAATCAAGCATCGGATATCTTGTGGGATACCCTTATTCATTAGCATTCTTAATCTTTCCAAATTTACATCGATAAATCCTTCTTAGGATTTTGATCGGTAGTGATGGATAGTATTTTCGAAGATTTGAGAGCATATGATCCATTATAATGTATAGATCCTTGTTAGGATGAATTTTGCAATAATTTTGATGATTTATTTATAGAATAATACGACGCGTATGAAATAAGACTCCGATTTTAAATAAATAATATGAAGCGTAAAAGCTACGATTTCGAATTAAATAATAGCGGATGTGATGCGTATGAGTCAGAACTCTGTTTGAACACAGAGTAGACAATAATGTCACCAAAAGATGATGGAATATGTCGGTGAATGATTTCTATGATAAATCATATTGAGCACTATACGAATACTAGTGAAATCGATATAAGAATTTCTTGAACTAGAAGTTCAATAATACTGCTTGCAAAACCGGACTGACCATCCCGGTTTAAATAATTATTGAAATCAATATTTCAAGTGAAAAATTAAAAGAATTCTTCAATGATTGTTCTCGATAAATGATGAAATCATTACTAGCCAATATTGGGAATAAATCCCAAATATATCTGGAATAAAGGATGAGAAGTATGGGCCCACTCATCCTCCATGTAGACTACTAGATATTATGATATGGGTCCACTAGATAGTCACATGTGTATATGATTCGTAATTTGAAATTTCTGAAATATTTGCTCACTAGATGAGCATGATTTTGATTTAATGATAAAGCTAGTAAATATATATATATCCCAATGATTTGAATAAATCTCTGAAGGATTTGAGTATGCGCATACAAGTGGGATATTATATGGCAAATTATTTAAAGTCCTCAAATAAATTGCCGATATCGAGAATAGAATGCAAACGGTCTAAATTCCCATATTAAGGCTGAATGATGAGAACATATATGATTAAAATCATACCAACTATATGAGTTTTGGTGTTCTAAATTTTCTCAGCATGAGGGGGAGTATTAAAGGTTGAAAATAATATGTGAAATGCATCATGTTATATCCTCGAAATTGAAATACGAACTTGAAGTTCAAAGATGCATGAAAGGCTATGAACAATCACATATATCAGCTACGATGCTTTGATAAGTTAGCACGCTAGAAGCGTTGATATTTCCCCAAACATATATATCAAAGCAAATTATAAAAGATGGTCTTAATAACGGAGGCATATACTCTTGAAGAGTATATAGACATAACTATATTGTGTAATCCTAAAAGAGGATTGATAAAGAGATATCTCGATAAGTTATGTCGATATGGGGAAAGAAATGAAATTGAAAAGTGTCGACACAATATGAAAATGTAGCGCTACATATGATCAATGATAATGAAAATATTGAGATATATTGAAGATGATAAATGGTGAATGTGAAATCCTTAACTTATGAGATGATGAGATGATGATGACTATTGCTCAAGTTTAAAGATAAGCATGGTGGTCATTATATGTTGCATGCTCATGAAAGTTAAATTACCGATCGTGTGTGTAGTACCAAAAAGGAAATTAAAGGATCGGATGAGCTAAACCCGTGTTTATGAGTACCCTAAAGGGTGAGCTAAGCCCCTGGGAATGAAATAACCTATTAAGTGAGTATTAAATGTTAAATGATATATTTTAAGTGTTAGTTAGTTATGAAGGTTTACTTATATGTTTACATGTTTTTACTATGAATTTATATGCTTTAAATTGTGTGTTTGGAGACATGTGTTCATGGTGAATGTTTTGTAGTTGTGTAAGAAAATTGATGCACTCTAAATGAACGAAGAGTATAAAACCAATGTATATGATACTCATACAAATGTATGAAAGATTTTGAAATGCTTGCAGCATACTTGTATAAAATACGCGTTGCACTCTTTTTCCCTTGGCGAGGTTTTATCCCATTGGGTTTTCCTAGCAAGGTTTTTAATGAGGCAACTCTAAAGGTGTATTCACATGAATCGTACTCTTTTTCCTTCATTAGGGTTTTTCCCATCGGTTTTTCTAATAAGGTTTTAACGGCATATTCATGGTATATTGAGAACGATATGAGAAATTGATACAATGTATCTATTGGATCAAGTTATAATGGAGCTAATGCTTTAGATCCAAACGATGATGATATTGAAATCATTTACCGTAAGTAAAGATATCGATTCTCAAGATATGCAATCAAGCGGGCAATTTGTACTCTTTTTCCTTCGATCAAGTTTTTTCCCACTGGGTTTTCTTGACAAGGTTTTAACGAGGCAAAGACGTGAATACTCATATGCGCCGATAGACATCGGGAGCAATGTTTTGATGAAGCGATATAACCACTCCATTTATCCTGCAATCGGTTTGGAAGTTTTTTCCCATGGGTTTTTCTCCAAACAGTCAGGAAGACATTTGTATTAATAGTCGTTCGAGAAGTGTTATGAATAATAATTGAAGAATAATTATTAGGTGTTATGAATAATTGAGAATAATGTGGTGGTTATGAATTATGAGAATAATTTGGTAGAGGAATAATTTGGTGGAGGAATAATTTGGTAAAAGATGTAATTATTATATGTGAATGACTATTATACTTGATGAAATTATGTAATTACGATTGTCTTATTCAAGTTTCCTATAAATAGGGTTTTGATTATTAATGAAATTCATTCCTGAGAATTCCTTGGAATTCATTCTCTCTAAATTCTCTCTATTGTTTCTATACTTTTATAACATATGTCAATATTTATTTAATTAGGCAAAAAAAAGTGAACAGTGAAAGTAATAATAAAAAAAATACATTTTTCTAAAGTAATTAAAAAGAATAGTCCACTGTAATTTGGGATAAAAAAAAAAAATTGGGATACAATATACAATTTCCCAAAGGAAAATAAAAGAAGAATGAAATTACGAGCATCCCCAGCGTCGCGCAATTATGACATGAAAAACTGGAAATTGGCGTTGATTTTCCGCCAGCCGGACGCCATCTTTGACGGATTAATTGTGAACAGTGGAAGCTTTAATCTTTTCTCTCTCTCTTTTGTGTACTTTGTAGCCTGTAGATCATGTTTGTTGGTTTAATATCTTTTGCTATATTGTGTATGTTAATAAAATGGCAACTTTTATTTTAATTGTGGATAGATATTTATTGTCAATTAATTAATTATACTTAATTATTTGCGATTTAATTGGTAATATTTTAATTATTTGTCTACTTAAAATGTTGTAGAAGATTATTTAATGTTGAAGTAAAAAATATATATTTATTCTTGTATAATAATATTTCAGAAGAGAATATGTTTAATTAAATAAGAAAGAAACTGAAAATAGTGAATAGTGTGAATTTGGAGTAAAGTTTAAAGTTGATGATGATTGGAGTTGATATTATAACATACTGTAATATCAACTGTATTTTAAAGTTTTAAAACTGTAAAATCAAATTTTACATTGGAGGCTGCTCTTAGTGTAAACCATGGCCCATTACACAAGTGTGGAAGAAAATATTGACGTCCCTCACCCTGAAGTTTATGCTCTGGTTCTCAACTTTCTCACAACTTGAGCTCCGTCGGTTAGTCCTTTTTCGTCCGCCTGCCATTGCTTCAGTCACAACACTACCATTTCTACAATGCTTCCGGTTGCGATTGTGGCAGCGATGGAAGCTGACAACAACACAACAATAATTTTGACTCGGTCAAAAAAAATTATTTGTACTTCAATTGTTTTAAAAGAAATTGAGAAAGACCTGACTATGTTATATAATTTTGCTAGTTCTTCGTAGTCTTTATAAGCTTGGGCTAGAGAACTTCTCTTGCATCCTAGGAACCAATTTTTTCATAAGTTTAGTCTCAATGATCACATTGATCATGTTCTTGAATATTTTTTTCCCTTTACTTCAGGCTATCGCTCAGCTTACGTGATTGTGGCCTTGTTTGCTTGAATGACTATGACCTTGTCGACAGTGGCGTAGCTAGGAATTTGGTTTAGTGCAGGCAGTAACGGATTCAGATATTAATAGTTAGGGGATCACTTATGATAGCTCTCCGCAGGGGCAAAATGTTTTTTAAGTGGGGCCCGTTGTTGTAAAAAAAATTTGCCTACGAGAAATATTAAATTTGAGTAGTGAGGAAAAAATAAATTTAATTTAATAAAATCTTATGTGAATTAACACACCCTGACATTTCAATTAATGTTTCCATTAATGAGGTCATTTTGTGAATATTGGTGATAAATTTGCTTGTAAAAGGCAAAAGTTACCAACGACTTTTCGCGATGAAACCAAAGGGAATATAACCATTTAGTCGATGAATATTTTCATAATCTCATGTCGTTGTTCATAACTTCTTTAAGCATCGAATATTCAGCTCAATCAACAACTCAATTGTCATCGAAAGTCAATGGATAAAATAAATTTACCTAAACATTGGCCAACAAAGCATGAAAGCTAGCCCCACCGTGACATGTACCAGCTACCTATTCCAATATGCATTTTCCCTTCTCCATCCAAAAAAAAAAAAAAACCACAGCAAAATCCAGGGCTAATGGTGGCTCCGCCATTGCTTGTCGTGTGGCGAATGTTAATTATTATTATTAGAGTTGTTTTTTCCACGTCATGACGATGATTTTAGAGCCCCTCTTTTTCACCATCAAAGTAAATACACATTATTATCTTCACATTTCGTGGCTCTCGCAACTATTTGACCTAAAAAGTCACTAATTGTTAGCAAAATTAAAATTTGCTATATCATACACAAATATATTTAATAAGCTGGATTATTTTAACTTAAAGGTCACAATTTTTCCTTTTTTTTATATCACATCGAAGTGTGAAATGATTGTGGAGGAATGGCCAATGCCTTCCTGTTAAGCCAAATATGCATTGTGCTATTTGTTTATTTATAACTACATTGTGCTGTTCCCAACTTTTTTGGTATTGCAAGGAAAACAATAAATAAAATGACAAGTGACAATGAATTGAATTGTATACGTAAACAACTTTTTGGTATTGCAAGGAAACAGCTGCAAGGAACAAAGAAAAAGAAAAAACAGGAAAGGATTAGATAAACAGTAGAAAAGTTTCTCATTCTGTAACAATAAAAAGAATCAGATGAGGTTTAGCTCACCTATGTGTCCATACCTGTAGGAAATTGTGCTCTTCTTGTTGGGAAAACATCAACCCGAACTAGATTTCGGATTTACTACAGGATCCTCCTTTGTTGTCGAATTTATCAAATGAATGCGAAAATAACATCAAAGAATAATAACACAATCACAACACAAGGATTTACGTGGAAAACTCCAAAGTTGGAGAAAAACCACGGCCGTTGTCCAACGATAACCAGAAGAAAAATTCACTATGTGAAAAATTATTACAACCACACTTTCAGTAATTTTTCCTCTCACCCAATCTCTCGTACAACCAGCTCTCAATAAATCTTATAGTTTCACTCACAGAAACAAGTTTACTTACAGAGAACACTCTCGTACGATATCAGACACATCCCCCCGAGAAGATAAGGAAAAACTGTCTTACTACTGAATATGTAAACTAACCATATTGCAGAATAAACATTTCTACAATATAAACTATACTCTAAAGAGACTACATTTTTCTCTCTATCCCTCTTCTTTAACAAGAGATTTCTCTCTAGTTGGGATTAATTGTCTCTTTCTCTTGGATTGGATCTAGATATAATGGCTCTCAACCTCCCTATTTATAGAGATCAACACCTTCCACCGTCATTGACAACTTGGGCTTGGTTGTCAGTGTTCAAATCCGAATTGAACTTTTCTTCGTCATATTTTGAAAAAGGATAAACATTATTCATCCACGAGTTCGAGTCCGAATTGAACTCTTCATCTTCAATAACAACTCTAGCTTACTCATCGCCAACTAGAAGTTCAAATCCGAATTGAAATCTTCTTTTCAATTCAAACACCATTTTATTTAGTCAATATTCAACACTTCTTACTGCTTACCTAATTGCTAACGCTAGAGATGATGACCTTAAGCTGTTCGGTTCCTTCTGCTTCTTGGTCTTCCATTATTTTCCTAGCAGAGCTATTGACAATTTCATCACATTTTTATAGACCTCAATCCTCTCCAATGTTAGAATGTTTCCTAACTCAGAGGGGAGAGGACACATACGATGGTTCCAGATCAACAACTGTTCGAGGCTAGGGAAATGAGCTTCTGAGATATTCCACTCTTTAAAGGCTATATCATACAGTTTCAAGAATTTGACTTTCATGAACAGATCTTCACTCATGTCCTAGCGCATTCTGTAAAGGGAAGCTCTTCCATTTTGAGAATCTCAAGGTTGGGCAATTCCCCAATTGATAACAACAATTTGGGAGTAATATGCACCCTCCTGATCGGAAGCTTTCTGATGTTAATGGGAAAGTTAAAAAACTTGAGGTCATGGAGCGGGTAGCCATGAACATTGAGAGATACAAGCTGAGAAAAGGAGCGGAGATCAGGAATGTCAGAACATTCATACCAGTTTTCGCTATATCGGCATCTCAAACGACGGAGGTGGGAAAAACGCCTCAATCTCATTTCATCACTCAAATCACTTATAATAATAATAATACGAGAAAGAGTTTGGAGGCATTGGGTAGTGAATCATAGCAAGCCTTAGGGATTCTATGATGTTTTCGAAACTATAGATGTTTCAATGTAGGCATATTCAATCAGATGTCCATATCGAGTGATTCTCCTACACTCAGAAATTCTAGTTTCGCATGACTGCCAAAATTTCTTAAATTCCCATCACATTCTAAGTGTCACAACTGAACAAGGAGTTCCAATGAGGTTCCATCATATTCTATGTAAGCGTTTGACAACTTCAAGACCTTAAGACGCATCATACTTGAGGTAATTAAAAAAGATCCTCGAAATTACCCGAAAGGAACCTGATATGTGGTCCAAATTGTAATGACTTAAAAATGATCGAAACCGAAGTGGTTGTGAATGTGGTGATGTCGTTCATGAATTGAAAATTTCCTAGAAAAATTCCTGAAAATGATTGGATTAAAAATTGGATTATCATAAGTTGGAAGTAGTATAATCATACGAACTGTCTCAAGTAACAGTAATTATCAAATTACCTCAACTGCCACAAGTTAGCAGTAAAAGTGATGGAGTTATGGAATGGGCCTTAATCATAGGAGTCTTTTATTTATGGTAGTATCTTATTATGATAGTCTTTTAATTATTGTGGTATTTTAATTATGTTAGGGTTAATTATTACTTGTTAAACAAGTCCTTAGAGTCTTTTTTATAGGCGTTGTTATTACTTATCAAAGGGTGGGTTTTTTTGAATGAATTTAATATATTGTGAGAGTTTTCTTCAATTAGTCAATCTTTCGGTATTCCTTAGTTGAATCAACGAATTATTGTTCTAAATATTTGGGTATTCGTAGAATCAATGAGTATTTAGATTTATCTTGTATTTTATTAGCTTCCGCTATATCAATTGTTATCAGAGCTAGTCTATGCTCCGACAAGATGGTCCGAGAAAGACAACGTGTTCGTGGTGCTAATCATGATGAGCAACGTGAAAATAATATTCAAATCTGCCAACAGATCAACTTGTTGGCACATGTTGAACCTGGTTGTGTGGTTTTACAGTGGAGAGTGTTTGAATCTCGTGGCCGAAAATTTTGGGTCCTTACCCAAATTGAAGATTCATCAGTTAAAGAGGATTGTGTTGTCCAAGAAGTGGTGCCAACCAATCCTCATGGCATGGAGGAACCGATTTCCGATTTGGTGGTGTTTCCCTTCTTAACACAGAAAGTTGCATTCATAGATAATGAACTCCAAGAAAATTGTTTTAGGTTAGAAGGTAAGAAGTTGGCAGTGGATGACAATGTCTTTTTACTGCACCACCTAATCCACCAATGCCAACGAGAGAAATAATTTGTAGTTGGTTTGGTTCTCCAATAAGCTGGCTTGCAATTTGTCTTGCCATCTCGTTGAAGTCCACAATAATCTCATCAACCACGGGAATGCTTTCAGCGGTAACTTGGGATGAAGATACTTCACTGGAACTTTCAGCAACTTGTGCGTGTTTAATGCCTGATTGTAGCTTGATATTTGTGAGTTTAGCACGTATGGGTTTACTCTTCTGCATAAAACTAGTAAGTGTGACACTAAGATGCCAAACAGGAACATGTCTTGCCACAAGATGAGCAATGATAGGTTCAGTTTGATACACCAGGTTTATGAGTTGGATTTCACATTCAATCAGTTCTTCATTCTCGTCCAACTTCATATTCTTGAGCATTGATCTAGACGAATACAGTTCGTCGTAGAGCATTGTAATTTGATCATTCACTTCAACAATGAGATCGGCACTTTGATTTAATATATGATTGAGATCATCAAGCAAAGAATCAACAATGAACACTGAAGCAGAAGTAAAGTTCGGGGTTGTAGATGTTTGCTGCTCGAAGACTTTGACACAATGCTCTTTGATCTTTTCTTCCGCCTTCTCTAACTTTGATAACAGAAGAGAAAGTTCTTAATCCATTATCGTCATGGTGACGCGATCTGCGGTGACAAAGAAGGAGTACAAGAAAATTGCAGCTTCATTGGCTATAGACTCCATCTCTGCCAAAATACTCTCTGTTTCTCCAAGCCCTGTGAACTGAAATGGCGCATCCGGAAGAATGGCAAGTAGTAACTCGAGTCTCTTTGAAAGATTTCCGATCCTACTAGGAACGAGAATCCAAGAATATGCAGGACTTGAAAGTTTTTGAAAAGCATCGACCAGAAAATCGACAAAGCTTGCGATAAGATCCACTTTGTTAGAAGTCATGTTCCACGGGTATTGCTGCAGCTCTGGAACTACAAAGAAGTTTATGATCTTTGTTCTATTTTGCGTCAGAAATGAGACCATTGAGTTCAAAAAATTTTGCGTTGCTGTCATTGTTCGGGAGTGGAAGCAACGAGATGCTGCCTCGTTAAGGCTGGTCAATCCATCTGTAAAAGTGGGAAGAGTGTTTTCGGGGACCAATTTTAGTGCAAAAGAGATTACTGCTGAAAAGTGAGGTCCGCAGTACTGAAGTTCTCCAGGAGGCGGCGGTTCTCGTGGATCGAACAAAGAGTGAATTGGATCGTTTAGAACTTGTGATAGAGTTGGGAAACGGGAATTCATTTCTAGCCGTCTTGTAGTAATTTTTGTTTGGATGCAGTGACGGAGCTAGGATTGGAATCTCGGGCGGACTGCCATTAAGGACGAAACCAGAGATTGTCACTGCACTGATTGATTCGGGGGTTTAGGGGCAGCACCCCGAAACTTTTTTTTAAGGAATACTTTTTTTTGATAAGTAATTCCATGATAAAATGTCAAAGTTAGCTTCAAATACTTTATTTTTGAAAAATATTATCTAAAATAATGACTTTCTAGATTGATTGTGCAAAATATAAGCAAACTAAATGAAATTACAATTTCATTTGATTGCTTTGGTATATGCTGATTTTAATTTATTATTTTTCAAATTGGTTTTGTCTTCTAGTGCGTCGTTGGACCTATGAAAAAGTTGAACTAAGTGGTGAAATAAATTGAACTTTAAAATTGAAAATTATTATGTCATATTGTTTCTCAAAATCATAATCAATTAAGTTCAAATCATATAAAATATTTAAAACTATTTTTTAGATCACTTGAAGTAATAATTTAATAAATTAAGTATAAAATCTAATAATATGAGAGAGATCACGAGAGAGTAATAATCATATAAAATAAATAAATAATAATTTTAATAAAAAAATTATTAAATGTAATAAGAGAAACAATATATATATACATATACATATATATTAGTGCGATATCTAAACCTTTTTTTTTTAATAGTATCAGATATCTAAAGCTAAAGTTTTTAAAAGTATATAATCATTTAATATGAGAGAGAGAGTGGAACAAAGGAGAAAAAGTAAAAAAAATTAAGGGAAGGAGGGGAGAGAGAGAGAGAGGAGAGAGAGAGAGAGAATGGAAGAAAAGTCAAAAACTGTGTGAGAGAGAGAGAGAGGAAAAAATGACGGAAGCATTGAAGCAACACGGAAAAGGCCACCAGAAAAAGGAAGAAAGGCTACGAGAAGTTTCGACCTCTGGCTGCGAGGGTTGAAAGCCTTATGTAGCCACACTTAACCAACTCAGCCAGCAGTATTTTGGAACCAATATTGCACAATTTGGTAATTATTTTTTGGCTGCAGTAGGCTACAGCCTACTGCAGCCATATACTAGATCCGTCTCTGTTTGGATGAAAACTCGAATATGTTTTCAGACTTGAAGAGAAGAATTGGAGGGGAACACTGTGTAATCACAATTATAGAACTCCTGTGAAATTTTTGTTTGTATAGAGAAAATTTGGAGCAAATCATGGTGAATGGGTTGGCTGCATCATAATAGATGAGAGCATCTTGAGTGGATGTGAACGGTGATGTGATGCTTCTTGTTGGCACCCTGGTGACGTGGCACGAGCGCGGCCCAGGCCCTACGCCCAACACGGACCCCCGCTGACGTGTAGGAGTGCCAGGTCGGCCAGTGACGTGTCCATTGTCCCAGGTCGGATTGATCCTGGGATTCACCTCACTAGGGAATCGACAAAGTGTCCCAGTTCAACTCGGCCAAGCTCGCCTAACTCCGCCTTGGGTCCAGGTCAGAAAACCCGTGGAGAACCGTTCCCGTTACTAATGGCCAACCGGCGGGCCGAGGTCAGCTCGGCCATGTACGCGCCCAGTCCCGCCGCTACAGTAGCCGACAAGAAGGACAATCCACGTGTCACCTGACACACCTGACATCTTGACACCACCTGCAATCGACAGAGCATCTTGTCCCCATTAATGCATTGGCGGCTACACCCAAATTCCGAGGTCAACACCTTAAATGCAAGACGGCTTGCAGGTGCCACAGGGACATCATTACACCTATTGTGGAGCAGACCTAGCTGGCGCCATGATGATCTACTACCCTCCTACCAGATTGCTCACTATAAATAGAACACTTAGCATTCATTTGAGACACGAGAAATCTCTGTAAACAAGAACTAGCTCGGACACTACACTTATATATTTTACTCCTTCGCCATTACTACTCAGGTCCTGACACCCACCTCAGTTGATAAGTAATTAGTCCTTACTGATTTCGACATCAACAATTGGCGCTAGAAGGAGGGTCTTCCCCTTTGTATTTCAGCAACACATCCCAGCTCTACCAAAGCATACCGATGAGTCACAGCCGGACCGTCCGCACTTGGGATCGACAGCGCTCCGACCCCAAGACACGTCCCTTGGTCGAGTGGGCGACCCCAATTGGAGGCAGGGCATCGCGCAACCGGCGAGGCCACTCCGGCCAAAGTCCTGAGGCAGTTGGACGACCTCACTCAGGCTGTGGCCGACCTCCAGCGAGGTCGGACAAGCACGCTGCCGAGGCGAGCGTCATATCGCCATCCGTAGGGCGCTACCGACGCCACAGACGCCGCCAGGTTCACCGATCTCCAGCACCGACCCGGACCACAGCCCCACTACGCACCCCGGAGCTCTCAGGCACCAGATCATCGGGAAAGACTCCCAGTGTCTTCGACTGCCTATGCTCTCGCCACAAGCGGAAGCGAACGGATGAGGGACACGGTGAAAACATGCACGGCCCCCCGCCTCCGCCCGGTGCCCCACCTCCTCAGTCCGAGCTCGAGCTCCTGCGGAAAAGGGTCGCCGAGCTTGAGGCCCGGGGGAAGGCTCCCAATCCCTCGGCCGGGATAGGAAAGGCCTCCCCGCTGAGCCTTAGGATCTAGGCCGAGCTCATGCCCGTCAAACTGAAGTTACCTCAGCAAGGGAACTACGACGGAGTCAGCGACCCGACGAGCCACGTCGACAGGTACACCGCCTTCATGGAGTTACGGGGGGTGAGCGACCAGCTCATGTGCAAGGCCTTCGCTCTGACGCTAGAGGATAAGGCCATGAAATGGTTCAAGAAGCTCCCCCCACATTCCATAAAGACGTTGGGCGACCTCGCGACCAGGTTCCAGGCAGCTTTTATGGGGTCCCGTCTGAGGTCGACCACAAATCAGAGACTAGTAGACGTCAAGCAAGGGAGGGATGAGTCCCTGAAGAACTATGTTGAGCGGTTCAACAACTGATACATTGAGATCGGAAGTGTGTCAGATGAAACAGCCCTGGTGGCAGCATTAGCCGGCCTCAGTGCAGTCCAGATTCTCGTGGTGGTCCATGAGAACGCCCAGAGACATATCATGAGTTCTCGAGAGCCGAGTGCCATATCGGGCCGAGGAGGCGCCTGGACCTCGAGACGGCCCCAGACCCTGGCCGGAGAAAGGCAAGGAGAGGGACCCAGCCGGCCCAGCGCCACGCGTCAAAGATCGCCGGCCGGGCGCGAGGTCGCTCGACCAGCCTCCTCAGAGGTTGCAGCGCTTCCACGTCCTCAACACCAGCCTGGAAGGCGTACTGATGCATGTGAAGGATCGGGGGGTCCTACCACCCCCGACGCCGATGAGAACCCCCTCTTCAAGGTAGAACCAGGAGAGGTATTGCCGCTACCACAGGTCAGCCGGGCATGACACCGACGACTGTAGCGACCTGAAGAATGAGATTGAGGGCCTGATTCGGCGAGGACAGCTGCGCGAGTTCGTCGCCCCACAACCCGATCACGGCCGACCTCAACCGGGGGCCCCCCACCGGCCTCCACCGCCAGCGGAGCCACGGAACGAGGTCCATACGTTGGTCATGGGCAACCAACACTTTGTCGGGTCGAGGAACCAGTGGAAAAGGCTTGCGAGGAAGGCCTGACCGACTACCAAGACTCGCTGCAGAGGATCGGGGCCGGCCGACTGGCCCGAGCCCCCGTGAGGAGATCACCTTTACAGAGGCCGACGCAGCTCTCGTCCGCCACCCTCACCAGGATGCCCTGGTCATCAGTATGGTCCTCAACGGTACGCACGTACACCAGACACTCATCGACAATGGGAGTGGGGTCAACTTGCTATACCTCTGGACCTTACTCCACATGGGCCTCGATGAGCGGCACCTGAGCCCGTGCCCCCTTGGCCCTGTGGTTGGAGTCACTGGTCACGCTACTGAGCAAGTCGGGCAGATATCAATGATGGTGGAGCTAGGGGAAAAGCCATGCGTACAGGCCGTCATGGCCACCTTCATCGTGGTAGACCTCCCAGGCAATTATAATGCCCTCCTAGGTCGGCCCCTCCTGTACGAGCTCAGGGCCTCGACCTCCATTTACCATTATGCCATGAAGTTCCCCATGCCCGGATAGCAACACCGGGAGATCAGTCGCAGCCGATCAGGCGACGCCACCCACCCTCCGTCCGAGGTGGGCTGGGGTCGGTTGCCGCCATGGCCGAGCTCCACGACCCGTAGCCGACCTGAGGACCGAAGTGCACAGCCCATGGAAGAACTCGATAGCGTCGAGATCGAGCCCGGTAACACGGAAAGAGTCCTGAAGATCGGAAAAGGATTGACTGAGCCCACGCGCTCTGCCCATGTTGAGTTCCTCCGCGGCAGTTCCGACGTCTTCGCCTGGGAGCCCTCGCACATGGTCGGCATACCTGCCTCAGTGGCTTGCCACCGGCCGAACATCGACCAGCGGTCGTGCCGACAACACGGCGACGTCCGTGAACCAGAACGCGTTATGAGGCCCTGGCGAAGGAAGTGGATAAGCTACTTGAAATTGGGTTCATCAGGGAAGCGAAATACCCGACCTGGGTCGAGAACCCAGTCCTTGTCAAGAAGAACAACGGTAGCTGGAGGGTCTGCATAGATTTTACCGACCTCAACAAGGCCACCCCCAAGGACTCGTTCCCCCTACCTCGGATAGATCAGATGGTAGACGCGACGGCCGGGCACGAGCTCCTCAGTTTGATGGACGCCTACTCCGGCTATAACCAGATCCCAATGTATCCCCCAGATCAGGAGCACACGGCCTTTGTAACAAACCGAGGTCTTTACTGTTACCAGGTCATGCCGTTCGGGCTAAAGAACGCCGGGGCTACGTACCAGCGCCTGGTCAACAAGATGTTCTCGTCCCAGATAGGGGTCACAATGGAGGTATACGTCGATGACATGTTGGTGAAGAGTGTCAAGGCCGCTAACCACATCCAGCACCTGGATAACATGTTCCAGGTCCTGAGAGAATATAGGATGAAGCTGAACCCGGCGAAGTGCGCCTTCGGGGTTGAGTCCGGAAAATTCCTCGGCTATGTGGTGAGCTCGAGAGGCATTGAGGCCAACCCGGAGAAGATTAGTGCCGTGCTGAACCTGAGACCTCCCACCAGGGTTAAAGAGGTCCAGAGTCTCACCGGCCGGATAGCGGCCCTGAACCGATTCGTGTCCAAGGCCACAAATAGGTGCCGCCCCTTTCTCGAGGCCCTGAAGAAAGGGAAGGACTTCGGATGGACTCCCGAGTGCCAGGAAGCTTTCGAGGAGCTCAAGAAACACCTGGCCCGACCTCCTCTCCTGTCGAAGCCTAGGGCGGAGGACGTCCTCTCCCTCTACCTCGCCGTCTCTGAGCATGCCGCGAGTTCAGTCCTTACCCGTGTCGAGGGGGATGTCCAGTACCCGGTCTATTACACAAGCCAGTCCTTCGTCGACCCGCAAAAGCGCTACACCCCAATGGAGAAATTAGCCCTCGCGCTCGTCACCAGTTCCAGAAAGCTTCGACCTTACTTCCTCGAACACCCCATCGAAGTGGTGACGAACTACCCCTTGCGGCAGGTACTCCAGAAGCCGGACTCTTCAGGTCGGCTCACCAAATGGGCAGTGGAGCTCGGACAGTTCGACATCTCCTACCGACCTCGGCTAGCAGTCAAGGGTCAGGCCCTGGCGGATTTCATAGCCGAGTTTAGCCCACCCCTACCGAGGCCCAGTACCGAGGTCGAGCCCTGGACGCTCTACGTAGACGGCTCATCGACGGACATACACTGAAGCCGGACTCGTGCTCCCGAGCCCCTCATTGGAGTCTTGCTGCCAATCCTTGCGCTCTCCTTCGACCTCCAACAATGAAGTCAACACGCAGGCCATGATTGCAGGCCTTAAATACGCCCAGGCGATGGGCATCTCTCACCTCCAGGTCCGGTGACTCACCGGCTAACCGTAAATCAACCGGCACCTACCTTGCTAAGGACGGCGGATGGGCGCTATTCCGACCTAGCCGCCGAAATGAAAATTTCCAGAGGTCATCCTTCTACAGATCCCCCGAACTTCGTATCACTGGCCGACGCCCGGCACGCCGCCACCAGTGAGGGGATAGAAGAACTCGAATTTGTACCAATTAACCAACTGACGAGGTCGGCAATAGCCCAACCCTCCCATGTGGCGGCGGTAGACCTGGCCCCCCCTTCTTGGACGGATGAAATTTTGTTCTTTTTAAAGGATGGTAGGGCCCCGGAGGACCCCAGTCGCCGCATAGCTGGCGCATCGAGCCGCCGCTACACCATCATCGACAACACTCTCTACAAACGCAGCTTTTCAGGCCCTCTGTTACGATGCTTGACCGAGAGAGAGGCAGCATTTTTACTCAACGAGGTACACTCCGGGACGTGTGGGAACCACTCTGGTGGTCAGGCCCTGGCGCATAAGGTCCTGAGGCAGGGCTATTTCTGGCCTACCCTCAAGAAAGATGTCATCGCCACGCCAGCGCCGCGACAGTGCCGGGCCACGCCCGGTCGGTGGGGCTCCTCGCCGAAATCACTCACGTGCTCGCCGTGGCCCTTTGCAAGTGGAATTGACCTCATAGGACCCATGCCAACCGGGTCGTGGAGGAGTGAAGTACGCGATAGTGGCCGTGGACTACTTCACCAAATGGGCGAGGCCGAGGCCCTAGCTCTGGATCACGAACGTAAGACCACGGACTTCATCCGAGGACAATCATCTGCCGGTTCGGCATACCCGAGTCCATCGTAATGCATAATGGCCGGCACCGACAATCACAACTAAGGTCCTTCTGCGTGAGGACCTGGGATCAAGAAGCACTACTCTACGTCGAACCACCACCAGCCCAACGGTCAGGTGGAGGCCGTGAACAAGATCATCAAGCACACACTCAAGACCCGACCGAGGACTTGGAAGGGGGTGGGCAACGAAGCTTCCGGCCGCCCCGTGGTCCTACCAACAACATGCAGACCGCCAGAGGCGAGACCCCTTCGCGACCGCCTATGGGGTAGATGCCGTCGTACCAGCCGAGGTCGAGCTACCCTCATTCCGAACTCGGCACTTCTCCGAGCACACAAATGACCAGGGTCTTATGCTCGAGGTCGACTCGGAGGAAAAGCGACTGAGGCCGACTCCACGACCGAAGCTATACAAACTCGCAAAGCGTTGGTGACATCAACCAAAGAGTAAGGAAGCGAAGTTTCCAGGTCGGAGACCTAGTACTTAGGAAGGTCTTCCTCGCCACCCGAGACCAGGCCGCAGGAGCCCTGGCTGAGAAATGGGAAGGACCCTTCGTAGTCCTCGTGAAGCCCTCCGCAACGCTTCATCGCCTCGGACGCCCGGCGAGCCGAGCTCCCACCCTGGAACATCCAAAGACTGAAGAAATACTTCCAGTAGCTATCAAGTTGTAAAATGTTTAAAGTTGTAAGATGTTTCAAGTTGTAAATGATTGAAAACCGGTTGTAATATCTCTACTCCAGTAAAGAATGGATGTTTTTGAATCGTTGTTTAAATTCAGTGTTCAGTACTTAACTATCATGCCTAAGTTCACCGCGGCGGACCCACCCCCTGACGCAGCCGACCTACGTGGTCCGGCCTGGGGACAGATCCACCACGGTGGTATCCAAACAATAAAAACAAAATCCAGGTCCGCCACGGCGGACCCACCCCATGACGCAGCCGACCTACGTGGTCCGGCCTGGGGACAGATCCACCACGGTGGTATCCAAACAATAAAAACAAAATCCAAACCGCCACGGCGACCCACTCGACGCAGCCTCGACCCACGTGGTCCGGCCTGGGATGATTCACCACTGGCATCCAAACAATAAAAACAAAATCCAGGTCGCTACGGCGGACCCACTGACACACGGCCACCCACGTGGTCCGGCCTTGGGACAGATCCACCCCTATGGTATCCAAACAATAAAAATTTAGGTCCGCCACGGCGACCCACCCCCTGACATAGCCGACCTACGTGGTCCGGACTGGGGACAGATCCACCACGGTGGCATCCAAACAATAAAAACAAAGGCGGCTCGACCTTGAGCGACCGATCTACGACCGTACTCCCAATCGAGCCGACATTTGAATGATTATCGTGATGAAATCGGAGACCGAGCCGACTCGCTCATTACTCGAATAAAGCAAGTCATCAGGTCGATCACCCCGGCCCACGCCGGTGGATCCGTAACCAACTGAGGCCGACCTGCTAGGTGCAGGCTGGATACGAACCCACAGGGTTGGGACCATACACTTGTTTAAAATTATATGGTTTTTAGGTCTTTATTCCTATAACCCCAGCACGGGGACGACCTAGCTAGATTATCCGACCTAGAGCGTGGATGAACAAACAAGCATACATCGCGAGCTATTTAAGAATTGCGAACATTGAAAACAAGGAAAAAAAAGAACTGAACTGAAAATGCCATTGCTATTACTGGAAATCCGAAGTGGAGTTACAAAATCCCAGTTCGGTATGGCCGAACTGGGCGATGTTCATTACATGAAAAAAAAAAAGAAGGTTGAGTTCTCCGGCAAGCCGCCCTCGAGCTAGTTCTCCAGCAAGCCGTACTGAGCCCTTAGCCGCTTGACCTCATCCAAGAGGAAGCCGACGTCCCACTCCGGATGCTTCTCAGTGATGTCCCCGATGACATCCTCGGCAGCAGCGACGAAGGTTGAGTTTAGCTCGGAGGTGTGCTCGTCGGACTGCTTGTAGGACTCGATCACTTCTTCGCGAGACGGTCCGGGGGGTCCAGACGAAGCCGCTCGCCGCTTCCACTCGCCGGAGGGACTCGACCTCCGCATCGCGCCTCTTGGCGCCCTCCAGCCTCTGGCCGCCTCCTTGGCCTTCCACTGGGCCTCCTTGAGCTCGGGATCGGGCTTTGGCCGAAGCTCGCCTTGCCTCCACCGGCTGAGTCACACTCTTTCAGGCTCCCTGTAGCTCTCGCGACCGGCCCGCAATTGCTCCCTCACTCGGATGAGGTGGATCGTAGCTCGATCGCAGCGGACGGGCCGCACCGAGGGTGTTGTCCGTGGCGCCCATCTTGAGAGGTATTCTTCCTGGGCTGGAGTCCAGGACCTCTCCATGGCGAAGTGAGCATTCGCACCTGAGATCGGCAAGACCGAGGAGCTCTGCGACCTTATCGGCGAGTTGGAGCGGTAGAAATCCCGGAGTGGCTTCGGGATGGTCCCCTTACTCTCAGCGTAGGCAGCCTCCTTGGACTCCGAAGTCCCGAGATAGGGCAGGTCACCCCTCTGAAGTCCGAGGTCCTCACACCAGGGTTCGCCGCTCGCTCGCCGCCATTAGCTCCTTTCCGCCGCTGCTTAGGTGGGCGACTGATCGAGCCATCGATGAGTTGAGGTTGGAGCCGGAGGTTGAGAGCCTTGCCCTCGACTCGAGGCTTCTTGAAGCCGGGCAATGGACCGACGCCCCTCATTCTTGGCCCAGGGCGAGACGAAGAGTGAGCTGCGAGATCGGAAACGGTTAGCATGAGAAAATGAAGCGAGGTCGGAAGTAAGCAGTGTAGGGCAGCCCGGAATATCACCTGAGGAAGAAGATCGCTGAGGGCGAGCTCGCGAGAGCCGCGAAAGGAATAAGTTCTCTTCGGTGAGTAAGGAACGCCAATCGCGATCCGAGATCGACCTCACGATAGCAGCTCGTTCAGCCAAGCCTTCCACCGGTTTGACCTCTTTGAAATCTGCAAAAGAAAACGAGTTGGCTCAGTTCGAAATAAAATAATGTCGAGATCGGAAGAATAATTACCGAGCTCGTGGTAGTTCACAGGAATGGCGACCTCCTCCCGCCATCCGGATCGACCAGGCACTCCTCCGCCGTAACCGCTCGCTCTGCCTTCACCGAGTCCGAAGTCCAAGAATAAAGCACCCCTGAGTTCGGCCGGATTGGAGCAAAGAGTACCACCGAAAGTGTCGCCTCGTCCGACTTGAAGGAGTACGCTGGTTGAACTCCCACACCGCTACCGCCAGCCAAGACGGTGCCACAAAGACCATCATCCCGAGGACGGTCCTCCACGTGTTAGGGGTGAGCTGAGTAGGCGCCACCCCCCAAGCACTGAGAAAGTGCTTCACCGCCCTGGGAAACGGTAGCCTCACCCCGGACTCGAGCAGGGCCTGGCTCACCGCCACGCCGTGGATGGGCAACACCGCTCATCCGCCTCAGGCACCACGAACTTCACCCGAGGTGAGACCAGGTACTGGGAGTGCAACGAGCTCAGCAGCTCCTCGGTCACCACCGACGCGAACTGGGAGCATCCCCACGGCCTCGACCGATCGCGCTTGGCCGACTTCTTCTTCCTCCTCCTGAGGAAGGCCGGCGGTGATGAGACCGGCTCGGATGGGAATGACGTGCCCACATCGGAGGCCAGCTCGGCAGACTCCACCGAGGCCCTGACGGTCTGCAAGGGTACTGCCTCTAAGACCTCCTCGACGCTGGGGGAATTCTCTCGGTGCGGAGAGGGGGAGGGCCCTGGAGATTGGTTTCCCATATCGTAATCGTATACTTCCTCCGAACTCGACGACATTTCGGAAATCTACCTGAACACTAGGACGGTAACGAGCTCAGGGTCAGCACGGTTCCGAACTTGGTTTGAGATCGAGAGAGAAATTTTCACAAGTGTAGAGAGCAGAAAAGTGAAAACTGAAGAAATGAGGGGGTATATATAGGCAATGGCGGTGGAAGATGAAAAGACGTGACCTCCCCCAATCATCGACTGACACGTGGTCCAGCCTCGCACCCACGTGCCACGCGCGTGCCAGCCCAGGCCGACTAACCGTCAACCCCAACCGAGGTCGGCATTCACGCTGGGGACAATTGTTGGCACCCTGCAATCGACAGAGCATCTTGTCCCCATTAATGCATTGGCGGCTACACCCAAATTCCGAGGTCAACGCCTTAAATGCAAGACGGCTTGCAGGTGCCACAGGGACATCATTACACCGATTCTGGAGCAGACCTAGCCGGGGCCATGATGACCTACTACCCTCCTACCAGATTGCTCACTATAAATAGAACACTTAGCATTCATTTGAGACACGAGAAATCTTTGTAAACAAGAACTAGCTCGGACACTACACTTATATATTTTACTCCTTCAGTTACTACTACTCAGGTCCTGACACCCACCTCAGTTGATAAGTAATTAGTCCTTACTGATTTCGACATCAACACTTCTAATTATTTTTCAACTTTTTTATTTTTATTTTTTATTTACACCCAGAAGTGCAGAGGAGTGAATGTTGGGTATTCAAACTCCAAACCTTCCCGGCAAGGGATTGAGTCATCAATTATGGGGTCAATCCCTTGATCCATCAACTCTTGATATTTTCTCTATCCTACAAAGAAAGATGTACTTTGATTGGATTCAGAAATTATAACTAATATTGTAGGGAAAACACGTTTTAACTATAGTTCCCTTCTTACTTCACATGTTGAGAAGCGCTTAATTCACATGTTCCCTCGAGTTCGAAATATCACAGGACTAGCTTTGGTTAGGTTTAACACTCCACCTCTAACAGTTACACAATTGCTCCTTTATTTTAGAGCTCCATCTTTTCTTATAGCTCCATGTCTCTTGATCTTTAGTCATTCTTTTTATCACAAGAATTGCCTATGCATTTGCACACAAATTTCATAAGAGTGACTTCATTTATACATTAATGTGACTTGATTGCCAATCGAGTACAAACCCACAAACCATTTAGCAGTCCATAATTCTCACGTCTTAATTTGCTTGCTTTGCTATCTTGCATCTCATCTCATTAGGTTGTACGTTTTGTGTACAAAAGTCATAGCTAGTGTACATGCAAATAGATCAATAAAGTGAAGAATTATCTTTTGATTAACGAAGCGAGTTGCACCTAATATGTTGGCTCATATTTGGCTCGCCAAGAGAATCGACTAGCTCGGTCTTGGCTTAGTAAACATGGTCTTTTTACAAGTCGATCGAGTTTGAGCTATAATCACCACTACTTTTGTATCGGCTAGTTAATCATAAGACTTACTTATGACATAATTGTTACAGCAATAAAAATTCTTATCTTTAAGATTGCCACGTATAGTGGCTTCCAATACTCGACCGGATAAGCCTAGCAGGACATGAAATGATACCAAAAGCGTGTTAGATCTACAATTTGAAGAAATATATAAATGGGAAAAATAACTCACAAATGTTAATGAAAATGAAATAACGATAACTAAAGTTTGCCATTATTAAATGACACAATGTGATTGTTTATTAGATTTATAACTTGAAAAAATATATAATTGAGAGAAATAATTGACAAATGATAATAAAAATGAAAATGTCACTTATATAGATAGAATTCATCGAAATAGAATGTAAAAATAATTCAGACTTAATTGATTTTTTTTATATTTTTATAAATTTATGTTTTTATAAAGTCGGAATATTAATTTGAAATAAATATTAAAATAAACTTGAGGGATTAAATTGATAAGTTAGAAATACAATTTGGAGTTAATTGAAAGAAGTATAATAGATTAAGTTTTTCATAGAAAATATAAAACGAAAAAAATAAGACTTTTACAGATAATCTTTGACGTCTATGACAAACTGTATATTTATAATTAGCTTTTAATACAAAGTCTATATTAAACTTTAAATTAAGACATTTGATTTAATTTCCATATTGCATACTTTTTTGACTTCATTATGATATTATTTTTCCAAAAGAAAAATGTCAAAGCGACAATTGAAAAGAAAAAGAAAAGATAAAGGAAAATGAAGAGTTTATTTTTTTAATTAATGAATTAAGAATAAATTATGAATTAAAAAATATGTGAAGGATAAAATAGGAACACCAAAAGTTTCCAACTTATTCAGCCTTTTATATATTAGCGATTAGTGATAATGATGATTAGTGATTAATAATTGGTGATAGTGATAAGCGATTAGTGATCATGAATAATGATATTGACATATAAAACAATTTTACTTTTTAACTGCGATCTTGAGTTATTTGTTTATTTTTATTGTTTTTAACACAATTTTATAACTAGCCTAAATTGAACAGTGTGATGATGGAATCTTTCCACCCACAGCCTAATTTTAGGTGTTTGTCCATGCATTCACAACGGAAATGAGGTGAAATTAATCTCATCTATATATTACAGAGGATCCACAAATACTGTACATTATTCCACCATTCATTTTCAATTATTGAGTATCCCATCCACTTTCGAAAGTGAGCGTGAACACATAAAAGAGAGAGTCAAAAGCTGGTCGGCTTTACATCGAACGAATGTCTTCATCAACTCAATTAAACAAACCTTACCTGTTATCCTTAATAGAAACTGAAATGGACATTTTTGTATTATATTTGGACGCATTGGTTTTAACTAAAAATCTTCACCTCAAAGCATGTGAAGCATTTTAACGCTACGTTACTTGCTTCCACCGTAAGTTCAAATGAATACCAATACAAGAGCAAATATTCATATTGTTAGGGACTTATCCAAACAGGGCGGTAAATTCTCTATTAAATGAGTTAGAGCAACTCCAATAGCCTCTTTATATTTAAAGAGTATCTTTTAAGAAATAAAGAGTATTTATTAATTTAGAGAGTGGGTTTTTTTATATGTTCCAACACACTCTTTATATTTATGTAGGTAAAAGTATTGAATTTTGCAATTGATCTCGAAATTTGTAAAAAGTCAATAAATAAATATATCTAGAGGTGTGAATGCATTAAATGGGTAAATACAAAAACCAAATAAAGTTAATATATCTAGAGGTGTGAACGCATTAAATGGGTAAATACAAAAATAATAAAAGAGTGAGTTTGCTCTAAATTTGAAGAGCCCTAAACCCACTCTAAACTAAAAAGCCTAATTTAAAGAGGTTTGTTGGAGTATGATTTTAAGACCATAATCTTTAAATTAAACAGTATTTTAAATTTAAAGAGAGTGCTGAAGATGCTCTTAGTGGGCGGAAAATCCTCTTATTTTTTAATTCCAATAAATATGTTTTCCCGCCAACATAAGGAATTACCGTCCTGCTCCACAAGCGTATAGCACTGCTCAACTGCTAGAGGTAAGACTAACCAAAGCACGTCTCGTGACTTTTAAAGCTCGAGCCAACCTAAGAATTGACGGCTTGTCGGCTTGGCGGCCTGTTTCTTAGGAATTTTTTTTTTAATTATTAATAATTAAAATAAAATTAAAAATTAAAAATTAATAAAAAATTTAAGGAAAAAAAAAACAAAAAAAAACAAAACAAAACCCTCAACAAGGCACAGCCATACAAGCCAACAAGGCAATAGTCATACAAACCGACAGGGCCACACCCATATAAGTTAGCTCACTAGTATAGGACATCTTTGAGCTGGAGCGTAACAATAATCCATAGGAGATGTTATAAAAGTATGAAAACAATAGAGAGAATTTAGAGAGAATGAATTCGAATGAATTCTCAGGAATGAATTTCATTAATAACTGAAGCCCTATTTATAGGAAAACTTCGAATGGTACAACCGTAATTACATAATTTCATCAAGGGTATAATAGTCATTCACATATAATAATTACATCTTTTACCAAATTATTCCTCCAAAGAAATTATTCCTCATAATTCATAACCACCAAATTATTCTCAATTATTCATAACACTCCACTTGAATGACTATTAATACAAATGTCTTCCTGACTTGTTTGGAGAAAAACCCAGTGGGAAAAAAACTTCCAAACCGATTGCAGATAGCTTGGAGTGGTTATATCGCTTCATCAAAACATTGCTCCCCTCGATGTCTTCCAAATGATATAGGAAGTATTCATGTCGCTCGTTAAAACCTTGTCAAGAAAACCAGTGGGAAAAAACTTGATCAAGGAAAAAGAGTACAAATGCCCGCTTGATTTCATATCTTGAGAACCTGATATCTTTACTTCTCGTAAATGATTTCAATATCATCATCGCTTGGATCTAAAGCATTAGCTCCATTATAACTTGATCCAATAGATACATCAGTATCAATTTCTCCTATCGTTCTCAATATACCATGAATATGCCTCGTTAAAACTTTATTAGGAAAAACCCAAAGTGGGAAAAAACCCTAATGAAGGAAAAAGAGTACATTATTCATGTGAATACGCCTTTAAAGTTGCCTCATTAAAAACCTTGCTAGGAAAACCCAATGGGATAAAACCTCACTAAGGGAAAAGAGTGCAACGCCAGTATTTTATACAAGTATGTCGCAAGCATTTCAAAATCTTTCATACATTTGTATGAGTATCATATACATTGATTTTATACTCTTCTGCTCATTTGTAGGGAGTGCATCAATTTTCTTACACAACTACAAAACATTCACCATGAACACATGTCTCCAAACACACAATTTAAAGCATATAAATTCATAGTAAAAACATGTAAACATATAAGTAAACCTTCATAACTAACTAACACTTAAAATATATCATTTAACATTTAATACTCACTTAATAGGTTATTTCATTCCTGTGGGCTTAGCTCACCCTTTAGGGTACTCATAAACACGGGTTTAGCTCATCCAGATCCTTTAATTTCCTTTTCGTCTTACTACACCACGATCGGTAATTTAACTTTCATGAGCATGCAACATATAATGACCACCATGCTTATCTTTAAACTTGAGCACTAGTCATCATCATCTCATCATCTCATAAGTTAAGGATTTCACATTCACCATTTATCATCTTCAATATATCTCAATATTTTCATTATCATTGATCATATGTAGCGCTACATTTTCATATCGTGGTTTCATAATATTTCAATTTCATTTCTTTTCCCCATATCGACATAACTTATCGAGATATCTCATTATCAATCCTCTTGTAGGATTATACAATATAGTTATGTCTATATACTCTTCAAGAGTATATGCCTCCGCTATTAAGACCATCTTTTATAATTTGCTTTGATATATATGATTGGGGAAATATCAACGCTTCTAGCGTGCATAACTTATCAAAGCATCGTAAGCGATATATGTGATTGTTCATAGCCTTTCATGCATCTTTGAACTTCAAGTTCAGATTTCAATTTCGAGGATATAACATGATGCATTTCACATATTATTTTCAACCTTTAATACTCCCCTCATGCCTGAGAAAATTTAGAACACCAAAACTCATACAGCTTGGTATGATTTTAATCATATATGTTCTCATCATTCAAATTTTTTAATATGGGAATTTAGACCGCTTGCATTCTATTCTCGATATCGGCAATTTATTTGAGGACTTTAAATAATTTGCCATATAATATCCCACTTGTATGCGCATACTCAAATCCTTCAGTGATTTATTCAAGTATTGGGATATACATTTACTAGCTTTATCATTAAATCAAAATCATGCTCATACTGGTGAGCAAATATTTCAGAAATTTCAAATTACGAATCATATACACATACGCGTGACTATCTAGTGGATCCATATCATAATATCTAGTAGTCCACATGGAGGATGAGTGGGCCCATACTTCTCATCCTTTATTCCGTATATATTTGGGATTTATTCCCAATATTGGCTAGTAATGATTTCATCATTTATCGAGAACAATCATTGAAGAATTCTTTAATTCTTCACTTGAAATATTGATTTCAATAATTATTTAAACCGGATGGTCATCCGGTTTTGCAAACGAGTATTATTGAACTTCTAGTTCAAGAAATTCTTATATCGATTTCACTAGTATCTCAGTATAGTGCTCAATATGATTTATCATAGAAACAATTCACCGACATATTCCATCATCTTTTGGTGACATTATTGTCTACTATCGCTCAAACATCGGAGTTACACTCATACGCATCACATCCAGCTATTATTTAATTCGAAATCGTAGTTTTACGCTTCATATTATTTATTTAAAATCGAGTCTTATTTCATACGTATTATTCTATAAATAAATCATCAAAATTATTGCAAAATTCATCCTAACAAGGGTTTATACATTATAATGGATCATATGCTCTCAAATCTTCGAAAATACTATCCATCACTACCGATCAAAATCCTAAAAAGGATTTATCGATGTAGGCTCGAAAGATTAAGGATGCTAATGAATAAGGGTATCCCACAAGATATCCGATGCTTGATTGAAGCAAAGGTTCGATTATCTGGTGAGGTTTCAATTCCTTCTAAATACATGCCTGGTATGGGTAAAAGTAGTTTTTCAAAGAAACGGAGAGCAAAAAGATTAGGAGGATGCTACAAGTGTGCTCGATGGACATGTGACACTCGATGTAAATCTGTGGGGTACTTGTCCGTAAATCGAGAAGATAAAATAGCGTTCATTAAGGATGGATTGAGTAAGGAGCCTTTGGATGATATTCAACAGCTCTTGAGACACATCCTAGTGGACACGCATAAGGTGAGCTAATGGCCTTATGGGCCAAATTCAAAGATCAACAAACGCTGCATGATCTTGAAAAACTTACTTTAGAAGATCATGTTTGTAAATTTAGTAGAAAAATTTAGCATAATGATTTTCCCATATTTATGTAAGAAAGCTCGATTGTAATAACAAAGATCAATATATTTCTTTTATTTGTAAATATCGCTTTTCAATTTTAAGATATATATTATTTTTCAATCAATGACAAATTATATGTCATATCACTAAAGAAAAATTTCGCTTTTTCTTTCATATTTGTCAAAAGTAAATAGTGCACTCAATTATTGGTTTGAAAATTTTTCTTTAAATAGAGGGATTCATATATCTCTCATGTTCATACATTAAAAGTATAGTGCAAAAAGAGAGATAGGAGTAGAGATGGATATGGAGATTTTAGAATCATCTCATACAAGTCGGCCTTTACCTCAGCCAGATTAAAACCGTATGTATTCTTGGTGGATCTAATGGTAGGCCATATCCAATATGTGGATATGGCAAACCGACTTGTAAAAGAGTTAGGGAGACAAGAAATCAATATACTATACTGGAGGAACCAACAACAAACTTTTAGCTAGACTTATAATGGCCGTGACAATCATGGGGAATAAGAGTTTTGAGCGTAATACCTTTCCATCTAGTTGGATCTAATACTCAATTGGAGCCGCTTCTACCATGGGTCCAGCAGGTTGGGGCTACAAGCGCAATCCATCCACAACCGCATGATGTATATGATGAATAATAGTGATGCTTTCATTGTCCTTCCAGCGCTACAACACATCGGGAGGAAATATTCAATATAGCCTCGCTGGCACGAGTGGAATTTTCATGTCAAACCAATAGGTTTGTTGAATATTAATAATTTCTTTGATGGCTTACTAGCGTTTCTAGATCGTGGTGTAAATAATAAGTTTATCTCTCATTCAAATGAGAAAATACTTATTTCTCGCTAGTAATCGTTGATGAACTACTCATCAAATTTCATGCATATGTTCAAGAATCTGTGGAAGCTCAGTCCGTTTGGCACAGGTACCATTAATCGTGTCAAGCGAAAAAGAAATTTGGATCCTTTAAATATTTCATTATGAATCCTAATGTTGATGGTGGCGTAGTTACTGAGTATTTATACTCTCGAGACGCATCCCTCATTTATGGATTCAAGATGTATATTCTTTTTGCATTTCTATATTTTCGAGTGTTTAATGCCGCTTTTGATATTCTCAATATGTTCCACTTCAACGCTTTGTACTTCTTCCTGGAGTAATAATAATATCATATTGGCTTTATTCAAATACGTAAATCTAGTGATTATGCTTCTTCAAGAGCATTTTATTCTCATACAATCTCATATCATCGATAAGATTACTTCATGTAAGCTTTTCATGCGATATATTTTCTTTGATTTATCAACATGGGATCTATTCAACACTTTACTTTCGCTCTATTTATCCAATGGTAACTTCAAGTACCACTTGCTCAATTTTTCTCCATTCATATTAGGTATATATAAAGAAGTAATTTTATTCTCATCGCCTACTTCTTCAGTATGATTAGAATATTTGATCAACTACTTCTTCCGGGAGTAGGATTCGTTATAACCAATCGTGTAGTATAATCCACCACATTGGAAATATGCACACCAATCGTGTGGTATTACCCACCACATTGGAAATATACTCAAACTATAAAGTGCATAAATTTAAATTGCAGAAATTAAATTTCCTCCAATAGGTGGTCGAACCTACCTTATGGGAATTATTGCAATAAATATAAATTTACTAATTTAAATAGCAAGAATTAAATTGCATAATATTTAACTACTTCTTCAGGAGTAGGATCTCGCTTAGTAGAAGGTATTACCCATCACTTAGCATATAAAGTGAAATATATAAAACCTTCCGCTTTAGTGACGGTTGAACCCATCATCAAGTAGGAGGTATTGCGATGAATTAAATTGCAAAGAAATAAAGTGCGAGAATTAAATATTGAATCGCTTACGGAGCAGATTTGTTCTTCTAGAACAAATACTCATTACTTCTACAAGAGCACACTTATCCTTCTAGAATAAGTACATTATGTAATTGAACTCTTCGGGAGTTACATTAATATTTCGATTTTTTAACTCAAATGGATTTCAAGCCATTTTATATAATCAATGGATTTAGAATTTCTTCATGAATATTCTATCCATTTTTCACTGTCGTCAAAATTAGGTCGGTTTTACCCTAAGGGTAAAATTGTCCATTCCAATTCGCAAAGGTAAAATTGTCAAAAATATTTTATCAATGTTTTACGATTGGAAAATTATCTCCTTTCTACTTCAATTTATCAATATCAAAATATTCAAGGACTATTTTGTAACTTTTTCAAAAGTTGGTGTACTAATTTGTAAATTTTGAAAGTTTGATAATAACATATTTCAAACAACGAGTTATTACCCTATCAATGTTTGTGTCAAATCAAGCTCTCAAGTAAATCGAGTATAATGGAGTCGAGAAAATTTGATTTTGATAATGTATGCTCCTTATATCTCGAGAAAACGAATATTATAGTTTAATATATTATTATAGTATAAAGTAATATAATATATATACCTTTTCCTTTTTCTTAGGGAGAAGCAATTGAACACGCACGTATTTCCTCCATTTGCCAATTCTTGAATTGTCCACAACTCTTTGTCTCTGCATAAATGTTTTCGTGAGTGATTGAGAAGATAGAGAGAGTGAGGCGTGAGAAAGTGGGGAAAGATAAGAGAGAAAAGAAAGATAAGTATTGATTGGAGATGGATTAGGTTATTTATAATAATTCGGTTTACGATACATAAGATCATCTATAAGATGCAATCAGAGCATACTCCCTTCATATTACTCAAATGGCTAGAGACTCGTCTTGATAACGTGTTATAAAAAGTATGAAAACAATAGAGAGAATTTAGAGAGAATGAATTCGAATGAATTCTCATGAATGAATTTCATTAATAATCGCCCTATTTATAGGAAAACTGAATTGCATAAACTGTGAATTACATAATTTCATCAAGGGTATAATAGTCATTCACATATAATAATTACATCTTTTACCAAATTATTCCTCCACCAAATTATTCCTCCACCAAATTATTCCTCATAATTCATAACCACCAAATTATTCTCAATTATTCATAACAGGAGACAACTTTTGTAAATAATGGATAAGAACGTGAGAACCAATAGTCCTTAGGAAAAACCTATTCCTAAATGTCAAATATTACAGGATGACTAACTAATTAATTCACATTTCCCCAAACCAAAACATTCAAGTTATAAGCAACTTCACCACATTCGCCCCCACTCGGGTTCCAATCATTTTAAGTCGTCGAGACCGTTTGGATCACATATCCAGACGTTGTTGGGTAATTGCCAGGATCTTTCTTCTGTTACCTCAATTATGATCCGTCTTATGGTCTTGAAGTTGTTAATCCCTAAAGAATATGATGGAACTGCATTGGAACTCCTTGTTCAGTTGAGGCACCTGGAAAGTGATGGGAAGTAAAGAAAGTTTGGTAGTCACATGAAACTAGAATTTTTGAGCTTGGGAAAGGCACTAGATATAGGCATCCAATTGAATATGCCTAAATTGAAACGTCTACAGTTTACAACATATCAAACAATACCTGAGGCTCGGTATAATTCACTGCCCAATGGCCTACAAACTCTTTCTCGTATTATTACAAATTATTCGAATGACAAAACAAGTTTGAGGCGGGGTTAAGCCTAACTAGCTGGAGCTGGTCCTGTGATATTTCGAACTCGAGGGAACATGTGAATTAAGCTCTTCTTGACATGTGAATTAGGAAGGGAACTTTAGTTATCATCGCGGGTCCCACCTCGGATCTTAACTCTTAGATATATATTTCATGAAATAATACTATATTTATCCTATACATATACTCTTATTTTTCTTTTTTGAATATCCGAAATATATATACTTATTTCTTTTTTAAGAAGTTTACTTTACACTATTTTAGCAATATACCTTCATTTAATATTTAATTATAACTATCAGTTTTAAATTCTACTCATTAAGGGTATGTTTGATTGGGTGTTAAGTTGATGTGCGCGGTATTCCGTGTAAAAATATGTGATTAATATTATTTTGGGAGATGGGTGTGTGGTTGAAAATGAGTATGAGGTTATACGGAATTGCGTGCGATTAAATTTATAGTGGAAAGAACAAGCCCTAAATAACGATATATACGGAATACGATTTACAAAATACATACTATTTTTAATACCTTTTTTAATCCTTTTGGGGGGAGGGAGTGTATAGAAATGTGAATGCTAAAGGTATCTAATTGCAGGTTATAGACAGTAGAAATGTGACACGCTCAACAAATATATTCAGCTTCATCAAAGAGTTAAATTCATCAAATCTCCTTTATGAATTTGTTTCTGTTGTTACGAGTTTTTGTAAGAATTGCAAAATTTGTTCCTCAATTCTTTAATGCCGCGCATTAATTTTGTATTGCGAAATTTTTGTACGATATAAACTTTCAAACATGTCGTACACAACACTGGAGAAAATGGAGAAAGGATGTAAAGTTAGGGATTTATAATCAAACACTTTCTAATATGTTGTATAACGGGAAAACTAATGACGATTAATCAAAATAAATGGAGGTTAAGCTCCCAAAAATAAATAAATAAATAAATAAACAGTACAAAAAGCCTTTAAAAAATATATATATAAGACTTAAAAATTTAATGTGTGTATATATATATATACATATATACAGATACATATCTAAATTTAACTATAAATATTGATGGGACCTCAAAATAACATTTTACATAAGGGGCAAAAAAATTTAGAAGAGGAAAAACTGGGTCGCCTGTATCCTCTCAATCAAAATCCATCTCTCATCACCAATTCTAAAATCAAAAAAGCGATTGAGGCCTTCTCCGATTGGCAGGGTTGAGGCCTTGGGATCCTTAAGGTCTCAGGTTCACGCTTAACCAACGTGAGTTGTGTGAGTTTTCTCCACGAGTCGTGCCCATCATCTATATGTGTCTATTCTGCTTATAAGACAAATTAATTGTACTTCTGAAACCAAAACCCTTCCCCAGTCAAAATATCAAACACATGATTGCAAGTATGTGGGCTATTTTTCTATCACCAAACAAAGTCTAGGGGTTGGATTGTCTATTATTTGAAGACACTCACCAAAGGTGCAAATTCTACACACAGGACATATGAAGGCTCCCATTCATTAGTTGAAATTTTTGTTCTTCATGTGATTCCTAATGTTCGATTCGTAGATTGTAATTGGCCGTATAACCTATTTTTGCAACTTAAAATTAAGTTATTCCAAAAATAGGTAAAACGTGTTCTTGGTCCTTCATTGGTCTTGGGGGTCTGATTGGGGTGCATGATACATTTGGCCTTTATATAATTTCCAATCACAATTTTATTAAACAAAACTGTATATAGTATTCCATTAGACGACACTATAATCTATAATTTCATTTGGAGAGGTTGCGAACATGACATATATATTATATAGTTATTGAGGGCTTGTTCGGTTCATTGTTAGCAAAGCAATGCACGAATTTCCGTAAAAATGCGCGGTTAATATTGTATTGGAGAATGTGTGTGTGGTTGAAAAAATGAGAGAGAAATTATTTTTTTTTCCTTAACCATGAACCGAACAAGCCCTTAATTTGCTGATTCTTCAAAGTCGCCATGAAAATGATCGATGAGAATGCTTGAATCTAAAACGTCTTCGCTCAAGGGAATTCACCACCTCCTATTCCACTACCAGCTCCTGCGCCAAATCCAGCACCATAACCACCACCCGATCCTCCGCCGCCGCCGCCGCCGCCTCCTCTTTGAGAACCACTTCCAAACCCAGCACCAAATCCTTGTCCAAAGCCACTACCTCCATCTATTCCTCCACCTCCACCACCACCAAACCCTCCACCACCGCCACCACCAAGCCCTAAGCCCCCTTGATTAAAGAAGAATTTTTTATCATTGAAAGAACCCTCCATGCTGATTAGCTCTCTCGCGGCGGTGGTGTAAATGAGAATGCCAAGAAGAACAAAGAGAACAAATTTTGATGTCATTTTAATATGCAAGTTAGTGAAAGATGGTTCTTAATTGATGAGAATCTAAGACACCAATTAAGGGATTATATAGTATAATGCATGAGCATCAGTTATGACTTAAGAGTACTAGTTCAGTTTATGTTTTTGTTCTTCCTCTTCTTCTTCTTCTTCTTTTTTTTTTTTTTTAATTTTTTTAATTTTTTTAAATTTTAACTTTTAAATTTTAAATTTTAAATTTTTTAATAGAATTTATGTTTTTGTTCTCAATTGCATTAATTAGCGTATTAATTAGTTCATTAATGGTTGTTTAATTTATTAATGTTGATAATTATATAAGAGGTTTAAACGTTAAACACGTTTTCATTTCTTTCAGACTTGAAATCATGCACTATACTCAACATAAGCCATGCACAAATTGACACGGCAAAAGAAGGGATAACTAGTATACCGCTTCTCCGCGGTGAAATCTAACGGGAGGATGTAGAAATTATTTTTATTTATTTAGTTGATATGATAAATGTTAACGAATTTTTCCAAATTTTCATTTCTCTTTCTAATCACATGTCCTTTTTTTGCCTTTTTCTTTTTCTTTAAGTCAGAACACTTTCTTCCACAAGATAGTTTATATAAACACTTTGGGTGTGTTTGGTAGAGATTACTATAAAAATATTTTTTAGATGTATACTTAACAAACAAAATTTAAAAGTATAAAAATTGTACCAAATTAATATAACGAGTGGTTAAAAATTATAACCCTTTAAAATAATTTTTTAAATTGAGTATCGAAGAAGGTCCTGATTTTCAATTCTGTTTAAAATGGTAAAGTTAATGTCATAAGTGAAGTACAACACTATAGATTGAAAAATTTTCAATATGCGATGAGAGTAGAGTAACAAGCGGTGAGAATTATTAGGGTGCGTTCTCTTTACTGTTTTCAACCCGTTCTCTGTTTTCTGTTTTCGAAAATATTGAAAACGCGTTCTATTCATTGTTTTTGAAAATCCATTTTTGAAAACGTTTTCAAGATTTGTATAGGAAACACGAAAACGTCTTTTTAACGTTTTCGGCGTTTTCAATGTTAAATGTCGAAAACAAGGAAAACGTATTTTCGGATTTTAAACTTTACATTTATTATATTTCAATCCCAAATTTTATTTTTCGTACGTTTCAATCCCCGATCACCGCCGACCACCTTCGACCACCGTCGACCACCGCCGCCGCCAACGTTCGGCCACCAGATCTGGTCCAACCACCATTAATGGTGGTCGACCACCATAAACAAGTGGTTTCGACCACCTGTGCAGGTGGTCGCGAACCACCTGCGTGACCACCAGCAGGTGGTTCCCTACCACCTGCTGGTGGTGCGAACCACCAAGAGTTGGTGGTTCGCACCACCACAATCGCCGGTGAAGTCGCCGGCGACTAGTTGAAGAGAGGGAGGGTGGGGTGGGGTGGGGTGGGGATGGGGTGGGGTGAAAATGAGGGTTTGTTTGAATATTTTGAATAGTGTGAGGATCTTTTTGTAATTTTTATTATACCAATTTATATTTTTTTAAAAGTATAAACCAAACACGTTTTCTATTTTCTCTTCTCAAAAATAATTTTTCAAAACAACAAACCAAACGCATTTTCAATTTTCTCAAAACAAAAATTGAAAATAGAAAACACCAAAACATTTTCGAAAATGAAAACAGAAAATACAAAACAAACAGAACGGCCCCTAATTTCTTCTTCATTTAAAAAAATTGTTTTTTCCTTTGAAGAATACTCTTCGGCCACGTCCAAATAGATAGCATGTCTTTTGTTTTGTTTTGTTTTTCTCAAGTACAATTTAAGAATTGAAGGAATTGGATAATATCTCCAATTCCAGTTAAATAGTGTAAGGGAATATATTTTTCACTCGAAAAGTAACATTGTATTGTTGAAATAATTTCATATCCAATCCATAACAAGTAATAAAGTATTGAGTAAAAATAATCTTGGAGGGAGAACTCAATTCCATCCACTCGTTCATATATATATCAATTTATCCAGTTTTAAATTGTATTCAATCTTTCTAACTAACAAATCAAATCATATCATTGTTTCTCATTTCAATTTATTGACATTTTATATGTAACTGATGTTAAAACCAAAACTATAAATTGTAACAAAAGTGTTTTTTTAAGGGGAAAAAAGGGGTCATTTAATTACTACGTTGTAGTAATTGCCTTAAGAAAGTTCATATGCCTTTCATCCCATGATGTATCAGCAACCGATATTCCACCTCCTCCTATTCAGTCCCCAGACTTCGAGCAAACAGAAAAAATATGAAAAAGATCAACCTTTGTGCAAAATTTTATATCTTGAAGTACCTACTACATACACAACAATTTAATCCACTAACATGATGCTTGGAGTAAAATTTTAGGAGATCATGCCAATACCGTTGTCAGGAGATCACGCCAACACCCTTTTTTTTTTTTTTTTTTGGTGGGGGGAGGTGGGGGCGGTTTTGTTTTGTAGGACCCATACGGAAATAATTGATTGCAGGAATAAAATTGGGGCCGCCAAAATTGAAGTTACGTGGCACACAGAATAGAGTTGAAAAAACCAGCGTCAATTGGAGATTTGTTTTGATGGTTGAAATCCTCGGGCAGAAGGAGACCGCGGGAAAGACGATCCAGTGTTCAGTTGAATCTCACAAATTCATGGATTAATCTTCTTGATTAATCTTCAGTTGATTTGTCGACGGAATTTTACCCAGAAGAAGCAGTGGTAAATGGTTTTTGACTTTTTTTGTGGGCACTGGCCGAGGAAACCGACAGCTATCAAAGTCGCCTGCTCTATAGACTAAAAGCGTGTTTCGAGTCTCAAAGCCGCTGCAAGCAAATTTAAAAAATTGCCACGTATACTGGCTTCCAATGCAATTGACATGAAATGTGATGACCAAAAGCGTGTTTCAAACAATAATTGACCACAGCTATTTTTTGTTTGACCAAGTTGCAAGTGTAGTTATTGACCAATGACAAGTTGCAATGACTATAAATGGAATTATCCATTACAATATAAATAAATAATATTATTCTTCTCTATATAAACAAAATTTTGGCATATCAGCAGCAGATACTTGCAAAATGTCTTCTTCTTCTTCATTTCATTTTCTTCCATTGCTCAAGCCATTGTTCCGGCTTCGCAAACCTTCACATTCGTCAACGAAGGCGAGTTCGGAGATTACATCGTCGAGTACGATGCTAACTATCGAACTTTATCGGTTTCTAGTTCTCCATTCCAACTCTGCTTCTATAACACAACCCCAAGTGCTTATACTTTAGCATTACGGATGGGTACAGTGCGTTCAGAGTCACTAATGCGCTGGGTTTGGGAAGCCAATCGCAGGAATCCTGTTGGGGAAAATGCTACATTCTCTTTACGTACTGATGGGAATCTTGTTTTGGCCAATGCCAATGGTCGTGTCGCTTGGCAATCTGGCACAGCGAATAAGGATGTTGTTGGCTTTAGGTTGCTACCAAATGGTAACATGGTTCTCTATGACTCTAAGGGAAACTTTGTGTGGCAAAGTTTTGATTCCCCCACGGACACTTTGTTAGTGGGCCAGTCTCTTCGTCTAGGTGGCCCAAACAAGCTAGTGAGTCGGGCTTCTGAAAAGGAGAACAAGGACGGCCCGTATAGTTTGGTATTGGAGCCCAAACGATTCGCTATGTATTACAAGAGTGCAAATGCACCCTCTCCCATGTTATATTTTGACTCCACTGATTATCTCTCGTTGGGAAAGAACAGTTTAAATTCTTTAAAATTTTCTAGTGATCCCGAAACTGAAGAGGCTTATGCCTATGAACTAAAATTAGAGTATGTAAATGTAGGGGCTCGGATTTTATCTAGGCCGAAATACAATAGTACGTTAACGTATCTTCGACTAGGGATCGATGGTACCCTAAAAGCCTTTACATTCTACGACAAGGTCGATTATGGTGCATGGGAGGTGACTTTCACCCTCTTCACCAGAGATTCCGGTGATGAATGCCAGTTGCCGGAGAGGTGCGGAAACTTCGGGTTATGCGAGGAGAGCCAATGCGTTGCTTGTCCATTGCCAAATGGACTAATGGGTTGGAGCAAGAATTGTGTGCCTCCAAAGATAACATCTTGCAATGCAAAAGATGTTAAGTTCTATAAATTGGAAGGAGTTGATCATTTCATAACCAAGTATACTAGGGGTAATGGGCCAATTGTTGAGGCCCAATGCTCAAATAAATGTGCCATAGATTGCAAGTGTGTGGGCTATTTCTATCACCAAACAGAGTCCAGGTGTTCGATTGTCTACGATTTGAAGACGCTGACCAAAGTTGCAAATTCAACACATTTGGGATATATAAAGGCTCCCATTCGTTAATTGGAAATTTCTGTTCGTGGTTTGTAATGTTTGATTCATACATTGTAATTGGGTTCTTTTTGTCCCCTCATTTTTCTGGCAATAAAATTCTAGCTTTTTTTTACTGGAAATCACATTGTTAAACTTTTCCTCGCGTAATTAAGCACTACTTATTGTTGGAAAATTCAATTCAAATTTAGCATAAGTTATTGTTCAATACGATTATTATTGCTGGTTGCATCAATTTTTATTTTTTTTTTTTTCGGAAGGAGAAATCTTAATGACTGAATTGTATTTAAAGTGCATGTTATATCGTCATCACTGTGACTGTTACTATACTTTCAACCTATTTTACATCAAAAGTGGAGAATAAAATTTTCAAATGTATGATTAAAATGGTTTTCTTCTAATAATTCTTGAGTTCTAGTTTTTGCTGACTGTTACACATTTGCAAGTTGTAGATGGAAAGATCCAACAACATATGAAAGCAGTCAAACTTAGTTTTCACACTTAATTAAAGCTGGAGAAATATGTAGAAGGCACCGATCAGACATGTTCGAGTTTCAACCACCTGTCATATCAATCATTACAAAGTCAATGATCACAATTGGCATCCATGCCTTTATTTTACTGGCAACAAAGAAAGGCGTGCGCAGCAAAGAACTAAACAAACTGAAGAAGAATTAAGCACAAGTAATGACAATGAATAGCATGTGTACAACATTTTTGGTATTACAAGGAAAAACCTGAGAGGAAAAAAAAAAGGGGGAAATGAGTAAGTAAATACTGGAAAAGTTTTTCATTTCTCTAACAATGGACAAAATCATATGAGGTTTAGCTCACGTTCATACGTTTGGTTCTCTGTTGAGCTAATGGTGAATGATGACCTCAAGCTTTTCGTTTCCGTACGCTTCTTGTTCATTCATTATTTTCCTGGCAGACATTTCAACAATATCACTACAACGAAAGGTCTCAATCCTTTCCAGTGTTGGGATGTATCCGAATTCAGAGGGGAGAGGACATTGTTGATAGTCGCGGATCAACACCAATTTTTCAAGGCTGGAGAAATGATCTTCTGAGGCATTCCACTCATTAAAGGCTACCTCTCGGAGTTTCAAGAATTTTAGTGCCATGAATAGATTGTCCTCCATGTCCCAGCGCAATTCTGTTAGGGGAAGGCTTTCCATTTTGAGAATCTCGAGGTTGGGCAGTGTCCCAATTGACAGCAACATTTTTGGTGTCACAGGCATGCTTCTAATAGAAAGCTTTTTGATGTTAATGGGAAAGTTAAAAAGCTCGAAGTCATGGGGCAAGTAACCTGCAACATGCAAAGTTACAAGCTGAGACAGGGAATGGAGATCAGGAATGTGAGGACTTTTATACCAAGTACCACCATATCGGCATTTCAAGCGACGGAGATGGGAAAACTGCCTCAATCTTATTTCATCATCCAAATCACTTACCATAATACGGGAAAGAGTTTGTAGGCTACTGGATAGTGAATTATCCCAAGCCTTGGGGATTCTTTGATATGCTAGAAAATGTAGATGTCTAAGCTGAGGCATATTTAATTGGGTGTCTGTATCCAATGGCTTTAATAAGCTAAGAAATTCTAGCTTCATGTGATTGTTAAAATTTCTTAACATCCCAAGCACATTCCAAGTGCCTCAATCGAACAAGGAGTTCCAATGCGGTTCCATCATATTCTATCATAGGATCGGGGATTGATAACTTCAAGATCTTAAGACGTATCATACTACAGGTAATGAAAGAATGATCTTTGAAATTACCGAACCACCAGGAATAGATTTTTGCAAAATTCTAGACCGAGAATTTATTGAATATTCCTTAAAAATCACTGCAATCGGAAATTGGATCGTCAAAAGTTATAACAACATACTCACATCAACCATCAAAATTGACAAAAATGCCACAAGTTATCAACACAATAGAAAAATAAAGGAAAGAAATGAAACAAGTCACAAAATTTAACTTACTCATTGATCATCTTGAAAAGTTTTCTTTCATTTACTCTTAAACACATCTCACGAATCGGATCATGAATGGTGCATGTTTTGACTCTTTTGTCTGCTCTTGTTTTTGCCATTTGTACCATGTTGCGGTTTATTAGCTCCAACAAGTAATCCTCGCAATATCCTCTGGGTTATTGTCTTCAATTCTTAGTATAAATCCTTGAGAAATCCATAATGATAACAACTTTTTCACTAGAATTTCCTCGTCTTCCTTAAACATGCCAAGGTAAAGGAAGCATGGCTTTAGATGAGATGGCAAATGCTTGTAACTCAATTCCAAAGATGTCCCTGGTGTTTGGAATTGTAAGAACTTAAGTCGTTGCGACGCCTTGCCATAACTCCTCTTCCTTCTCCATGTTTGCAAGCACTGCGCTATCCCGACTACGGTGAGTGGTAATCTCTTACAATTGTTTGCAATTTTCTTTCCAATATCTTGAAGTGTTGGAGGCGGGGAGAACTAGAAACACCTTCGCATGCGATGAAATCCCAACATTGGGCATTCGTTAGTAAAGGAAGTTCATTGATAATCTTGTCAGATCTTTGCATCTTTGTTCCGTGGTGAATAGTATTCTACTTCCATTTTTATCATCTGGGAAGTACCTTTTCAAATCATCCCATGCATTTTTCTCCCAAATATCATCCACAACAAGTAGATACCTATTCCCTTTCAAACTTTTATAAAGACGATCAGCCAGTTGGTGATGTTCAATTCTTGAGAGTTCATCTTTGTTAAGGGTAGATACACAGCTCAAGATGTCAATCATTAGCCTTTTCTTTTCGTATGTTTGAGAGACAACACACCAACAACGCCTATCAAAACGACGGCGAATGTTGGAATCATTGTATAATTTTGTTGCTAAAGTTTGTTAGTGGCAGACAAAGCAAAACAAAATGGTCAAAAAAGAGGGGCTCAATGGGTTGGTGGAAAGAAAAGAAAAGAAAGTCAAAGCATGTGGCTTGGTAGTTTTTTCAACCTTGGCATGCGGCGTGTGTTGCAATATTTGACATTTGATGCGTGAAGATCACCTATAAATAGCTCACATTTCTCCATTGAAACTACAACACCAGAATACACCAACACAATAGCCATTGTGTAGAGAGAGTGTGAGAGTTTCAGTGTAGAAGCTATACACGAGAGATAAAAGTGAGTGGAGTGTTAAAGCCTTTGCGTAGGCAGAGAAAATACAGTGTAGTATTTTTGTACTCCTCCTTTTGAGATAGTGAAATATATTGGTGTGGGTCCGTGGACGTAGGCAGTTTGGCCGAACCACGTTAAATCTCGGTGTTCCATATTTTGTGTTTATTTTAGTGTCCATTATTTTCTCAGTCGCATATTATTTTTGTGTCACACTGATCTTGGGCGGAATTAGCAGCGCCTAGTTCCCCAACAACTGGTATCAGAGCTTTGTTTGTGATATCTCTTGAAATTCTTAGTATGCTCGTGGTTGCGGCATGGTGATCTTCCACATCGAAGCGATTTCTCGAAAAATCACATTTTGTTCAGTGGGAGTAATGGCGACAGACGAGAGAATTTCCAAAATTGAGAAATTTGATGGCAAAAATTTTGGATATTGGAAAATGCAAATGGAGGACTATTTGTATCGAAGGACCTATATAAGCCATTGAAAGAAAAGCTGAAGGCGAGAAAGACGCGAATGGGAGGTGCTTGATCGAAAAGCACTTTCAGCGCCAATTAGATTGACCCTATCAAAGTCGGTCGCTTTCAACATTAAAATGAGAAGACAACGGCGTCTCTCATGGCAAATCTATCCAAAGATGTATGAACAAATTGCCTGACAGAACAAAGTTCATTTGATCAAGAAATTGTTCAATATGAAAATGACAGAAAGCGCGGAGATTTGGAGAACACCTCAACGAATTCAATGAGGTAGTAGACCAATTGACCACGGTGGAAATCACTTTTAGTGATGAAGTTCGAGCTCTATTAATTCTTGGCGGTTGCCTGAGAAAGCCGAATAACGCGATGGCGACCATCGGCCATTTCGGCCGGTAAGTCGAAATTGAAGTTCGATGGCGTTGTGAGCATGATCTTGGCGAGAGATCCGGAGGCGGTCGGATCGGCTTCAACCGGGCGCTTTCAATGTAGATAGCGAGGCGAAGTTCAAACAGAGCATGGGCGTGGGCGAGCAAGTCGAGGAATGGCAGCATCGAGATCCAAAATCACGTAAATTCCAACAAGTTAAAGTCCATTGAATGTTGGAATTGCGGTCGGGTTGGGCACTACAAAAATCGGTGTAGAGGCGGCTCCAAAGAAGCGGAGAACAAGACCGAGGTCAATGTCGTGACCAAGAAAGCGCGTGATGCGTTGATATGCTCCATGGAGAAGAAGTCGACTATTGGGTAATAGACTGCGGAGCATCGTTCCATGCCACCGCAAATCGACACTTTTTGCAAATTATGTGTCGGAAACTTGAGAAGTATATCTCTGAGACGATCATCCTTGCAGCGTGGTGGGCATAGGAAATGCAGATCAATGTCAATGGATGCGTATGGAAATTGAAGGACGTGAGACATATTCCAGAGTTGAGGAAAAATTTGATCTCCGTCAAACAATTGTCGAGAGAAGGATGTGACACAAGCTTCTCTGGTGATAATTGGAAAATCACCAAGGGGGCCATGATAATCGCACGTGGCAAGGATAGTGGCACCCTATACACGACGGCGAATCGTGTATGACAATCGCGATTCTTGATAGCAAGGATGCGAACTTGTGGCACCAAAGACTTGGGCATATGAGCCAGAAAGGGCTCAAGTACATGCATGCAAAAGGGAAACTACCAGGGCTTCAGTCTATTGATTTAGACTTTTGTGAAAGTTGTATTTTGGGAAGCGAAGCGGGTGAGTTTCAATACAAGTGGCGTAACTCAAGAAAGGGAAGCTTGAACTTGTCCACACGGATGTGTAGGGTCCAACAGCAGTTTCATCGATTGGCGGAAAGTCATACTTCGTGACTTTCATTGATGACCACTCGAGAAAGGTGTGGGTTTACTTCTTGAGACACAAATCCGATGTGTTCGAGGCGTTCAAGAAGTGGAAGGCCATGGTGGAGAATGAAACTGGTTTGCGAGTAAAGAAGTTGAGATCTGACAATGGTGGAGAGTACGAAGATTTGGCGTTCAAGAAATTTTGTTACCAAAATGGCATTAAGTTGGAGAGAACGTTGCCGTGAACATAGCAGTAATGGAGTTGCGTAACGCATGAATCTGACGCTGACGTAATCCAGCTAGAAGCATGAGAATACATGCAGGCCTGCCAAAACAGTTTTGGGCAGAAGCTGTCAATACGGCGGCATACCTAGTTAATCGTGGACCGTCGGTACCATTGGAGTACAGGATACCGGAAGAAGTTTGGAGTGGGAAAGAAGTGAAACTTTCTCATTTGAAAGTATTCGGTTGTGTCGCGTACGTGCACATTAGTGACAATGCCAGGAGTAAGTTAGACTCCAAATCACTAAAGTGTACTTTTGTTGGATATGGTGGAGACGAGTTCGGGTACCGTTTTTGGGATGACCAGAACAAAAAGCTCATCAGAAGCCGGGATGTCATATTCAATGAAAAGGTGATGTACAAGGACAGAAATGCAATGCAGTCCAATGACACAACAAATGACGATCCAACATATGTTCCGGACGACACTCCAGAAGGAAGTACGTCAAAGCAGACAGATGAGAGTTTGCAGACAGAGGAGCCCGTCTCGGAGGTTGATTCACCACAGCCTCCAGCTCCAATTCCCATTGTGAGGAGGTCAAGTCGACCTCATGTTCCGAATCGAAAGTACATGAACTACATGTTGCTCACTGATGCCGGTGAACCTGAATGCTATGACGAGGCATGTCAGGTGGGAGATTCTGTTAAGTGGGAGCTTGCAATGAAAGATGAGATAAAGTCTCTCATCTCCAACCAGACGTGGGAACTAGCTGAGTTGCCCAGAGGGAAGAAAGCTCTTAATAACAAATGGGTGTACAGAATCAAAGAAGAACATGATGGTTCAAAGAGGTACAAGGCGAGATTGGTAGTCAAAGGTTTCCAACAGAAAGAAGGAATTGATTACACAGAGATATTTTCGCCAGTTGTGAAGCTGACAACAATTCGATCAGTGTTGAGCATTGTTGCAGCGGAGGGCTTGCACTTGGAGCGATTAGGCGTGGCGCTTTCCTCCATGGTGACTTAGAGGAGGAAATCTATATGCAAAGAACCGAAGGCTTCTCGGTGAAAGGAAAGGAGAAGGCTGGTATGCAAATTGAAGAAAAGCCTATACGGCTTAAAGCAAGCGCCAGACAAAGGGTACAAGAAATTTGATGGATTTATGCAAAAATGGCTACATGAAGTGTAATCTCGACCATTGTTGCTACTTCAGGCGGTTCGAGTCCAAATATATCATTTTGCTACTTTATGTCGATGACATGTTAGTAGCGTGCTCCTGACATGGGCGAGATCAAGAAGTTGAAGAAGCAACTATCGGTGGAATTTGAAATGAAGGACTTGGGAGAAGCAAAGCAAATTCTAGGGATGAGAATTTGTAGAGACAAGCAAAAGGGTGTTTTGCGCTTGACACAGCCAAGTATGTTGATCAAATCCCGCAAAGGTTCAACATGAGCAAAGGCAAAGCCAAGACGCCATTAGCTAATCATTTCCGCCTATCCAACGACCGCCTCCTAAGACAAGAGGAGAGAAACTTCATGGCTAAAATTCCATATGCCTCACCATTGGAAGTTTGATGTATGCCATGGTTTGTACCGCACGTATATTGCTCATGCAAAGGAGTTGCGAGCGTGATATATGGCAAATCCTCGAAAGCGAGATTGGGAAGCGATAAAGTGGATATTGAGATATCTACGGGAACTACCGATAAATGCTTATGCTTTAGACGAGGCGAAGTGACACTACGAGGTTTCAGAGATGCATTTTGTCGGCGAGGTAGATCGCGAAGAAGCACTCACCGGTTATGTCTTTACAGCTTGGTGGTACCGCAGCTAGCTGGATTTCGCAGATACGTAAGATTGTTGCAAGTATCAACCGCGCAAGGTAGCACGCGGGCGTGAATCGAGGCTAGCAAAGAGATGATATGGTTACAAGGTTTGTTGGCAGAATTGGGTTTCAACCAGGAGAAGAATGTTTTGCACAGTGATAGTCAGAGTGCGATACATCTGGCAAAGAATTCGGCATTTCATTCAAGAACCAAGCATATTGGACTTCGTTATCACTTCATCAGATTACTTTTGGAAGATGGAGTATTGAAGCTTGAAAAGATTCAAGGCAGCAAGAATCCAGCCGACATGATGACGAAGACAGTAACCAAGGAAAAACTGGAGCTATGCTCAGCTTCAGTTGGTCTTCTACAATGAAGATAGAGGTGGTGACCCACATCATATTTTTCACGAAGCTACAAAATGAGATATCCCAAGGTGAAAGCCGGATTGTGAAGATTGATTGAAATCAGTCTTCAAGTGGGAGATTGTTAGTGGCAGACAAAGCAAAACAAAATGGTCAAAAAAGAGGGGCTCAATGGGTTGGTGGAAAGAAAAGAAAAGAAAGTCAAAGCATGTGGCTTGGTAGTTTTTTCAACCTTGGCATGCGGCGTGTGTTGCAATATTTGACATTTGATGCGTGAAGATCACCTATAAATAGCTCACATTTCTCCATTGAAACTACAACACCAGACACACCAACACACAACAGCCATTGTGTAGAGAGAGTGTGAGTTTCGAGGTTCATACACTATAGATAAAAGTGAGTGGAGTGTTAGCTGCCTTTAGAAAGCAGAGAAAATACATGTAGTATTTTTGTACCTCCTTTTGAGATAGTGAATATATATTGGTGTGGACGTAGTGGGCCGTACTGAACCACGTTAAATCTCGGTGTTCCATATTTTGTGTTTATTTTAGTGTCCATTATTTTCTCAGTCGCATATTATTTTTGTGTCACACTGATCTTGGGCGGAATTAGCAGCGCCTAGTTCCCCAACAAAGTTGTCTTACCTGATCCACCCATTCCAACGATAGAAATAATTTGTAGTTGGTTTGGTTCTCCAATAAGCTGGCTTGCAATTTGTCTTGTTATCTCTTTGAAGCCGACAATAATATCATTAACCACGGGAATGCTTTCACTGGCAACTTTGGATGAAGATATTTCACTTGATCTTTCTACGACTTGTGCGCTTCTAATTCCTGATTCTAGCTTGAGATTTGTGAGTTTAGCTCGTGTGCGTTTACTCTTCCGGATAAAACTAGGAAGCGCGGCACTAAGATACCAAATAGGAACCTGTCCTGCCACGAGACGAACAATGATGGGCTCAGCTTTGTATGCCAGGTCTATGAGTTGCATTTCACATTCAATCAATTCTTTATTCTGATGCAACTCTATATCCCCGAGCATCGATCTAGACGAATATAGTTCGTTGTGGAGTATTGTAATTTGACTCTTCACTTCAACAACGAGATCGGCCTCGTGATTCAATATATGGTTGAGATCATCAAGCAAAGAATTAACAATGAATGTTGAAGAAGAAGTCAAGTTCAGAGTTGTAAATTCATGCTGCTCAAAGACTCTGATACAGTGCTCTTTGATCTTTTCTTCCACCGCCTCCAACTTTAACAGCAGAAGAGAAAGCTCCAGATCCATTGTTGTCATGGTGACGTGATGTGTGGTGAAAAAGAAGGAATACAGGAAAATTCCAGCTTCATTGGCTATAGACTCTATCTCACCCAAAATATTACTTCTTTCTTCTAGTTCGGTGCACTGAAAGGGTGTATCCGGAAGAATGGCGAGTAGTAGGTTGAGTCTTTTACAAAGAATATTGGCTTGACCAGGAACGATGATCCAAGAATTTGTAGGCCTCGATAATATTTCAAAAGCATTGATTAGAAAATCAATAAAGCTTGCGATAACATCAACTGTGTTCAAAGTGATGTCCGATGGATATAGCTGCCGCTTTGGAACTACGAAGAACTCACTAATCTCTGTCAGAAAGGAGGCCAGCAGGCTTAAAAATTTTTGTGCTTCAGTCCGGGAGAGGCAGCAAACACATGCTGCATTGTCAAGGCTAGACAATCCATCACTAAATGTGGCAGGAGCATCGTCGGAGGTCAATTTTACAGCATAAGAGATGACAGCTAAAAAGTGAGGTCCGCAATACTGAAGTTTTCCAGGCGACGGTTTTTCTTGAGAACCAAACAAATAGTGAACCGGATCGTGTAGAATCAGCGACAGATTTTCAAACGAGGGAGCCATTTCTAGGCGTCTTTCAGCAATATTTATTTTGATAAAAAAGCTCGGTCAGATGGGAGGAGGAAAACTGGAAGAATGCTATCACAATTAAGGGGGAAAAAAAAAAAAGTTGTGATGAGCGAATTGCTGTTGACAGGTTGGCAGCAGCCTGTGTGCTTTTAGTTAAAATATTTCATTTGTGTAGCCCCCAAAAAAACAAGGAGAGAATCATTGTATTTTTCAACGAAAATTTAATTATTTCCCCTCGTACCGTCAATCCTTGTAATAATTAATGAATATGAATATATTATATTAAAGATGTAACTGTTGATATTTTCATTCATTACCTCCTAGGCATGTTACGAGTGTTCATCTAAATTACAATACACTTTATTTATAGACTCGGGCCATTTGATGATATGATGGAGGCCAGGTGGTGTTTGTTTGGCCGACTCCAGCCAGTGATGATATGAATGAGACCCCGTTCTCCTACTTATTTTTACATATTTTTACACATTTTTACACACAAATCTCGTGGGACCTACTTGTACTACACAAATCTCCACCATTCAATTCCACTTTTTCTCTCATATATCACATCAAAACACATAAAAACGCATAAAAACACATACCCTAACACGCGCTGAATTGTTTCTAAAGGACAAGTTGGAGTATTTTAACTAAAATCAATCTTTCCACGCCATGTGAAGTAGTTTTGACTCTCTCACAAAAGACTTACAGATTTTGCTTCGATTTTATATTTTCGTCTCGGTTTAGATCTATCGGATAGTTCTTCGCTTAATTGGGTGTGTTATTAATGTCTTAATGATGATGATAAATAATATATAGGGATGATGAAGAAAAATTACCGATTCCCACTGATAAATCCATGATCCCAATAACTGGCTACTTCTGAATTCTTCATCATTACTAATAAACTAAAAAGAGGGAAGAAAAAAGAATTTTGTCATCTTCTTCAATGCAATGCCAAAACATCTTTTAGGAGTTTTTAGAGGGTTGTTGTGTCACATTTTGTTATCGACAAAAAAACGAATTATTAATTGGTGAAATTACTGGAACTTTGTATTTTGTATCTTTTTTTGAAGTTTGAATTTTGAAAACTTAAAGAACAACAAAGATTGCACGTTTAATTGAATACCAGCACACGCACATGAATTGTGTTCAAATGGGAGTGCGGTGTAATAAGTGAGGTAAAACATCGACCTGAATTTGACCATCTTTTTTTGTTGGCGGGCCGGGCCGGGCCGGGCCGCGGGGGTGGGTATGTACCTCAATTTGACTTGAATTGAAGTATAATGACAAGTTCAAATAACAATTAGCCACTATCCGCTAAAATGAAAATGCCAAATATCTAATTACAAAAGAGGGGGAAAAAAAAAGAAAAAAAGACAATTAATAGACACAAACCAAACAGCTAAATCATTAATCATAAACATAATATTAAAATATTTCCAATTAAAAAAATCTAAAAATCTTTAACAAACTGATTAACTATTAGTATAAACTAAGTTGGTGGATTAATAAATGATATTGAAAATTAAATAGAAAAATATTTCGTCTATTCCCTTCAGTTTTGTAACTGTCGTGTGTGAGTGAGGTTCAAAAATATTTTATTAATGATAATGAAGACATGACGAAACCACAATTTCACTTTCTTAAATCCACAAAAATAAATAAAGAATTAAATTAAATAAATTAAATAAAAGAAACAAAAGTCCAGTGATTGCTCACGGTAGCCCCTTACAAACCCATAAACAATTTAATTTGTAGTCCAATGTTTTCAATCACACTTTCATAAATTTTTTTTTTCAATAATCTCAATCAAACAAACATGACTTATATATTCTGTTTTCGGCTTTTCGCTGCAAATTGTTCTACTTACCTTTTACTATTTAACTAAAGTCAAATTCCAATATTAATTACCACACAATCAAAGAAGTTACAGATTATTTTTATCACATTTGCGATCTCCGCAACTATCCGACCTAAAATGTTGATGTAAGCAAAATTAAGTTTGCTAGCTAGAACATATGCATAGTTTAAATCCTTTTGAATCGAAGATCATGATTTTTTAATTAAAATTAAAATTATTTTTTGTTTTTCCATTGAGAAATGTCGAATAATTGAGTAGGAGGAACGGACAAGAACTTCCAGTCAAGCTAAATCGGCATTGTTTTAATGTTATGCTATTTATTTATAACTAGTTTTTGCGTTGCACGGAAATTAATAAATTGTTATGCACATATGTTACATTAAATAATTGAAAACAAATAAAATATACTACAAAATGTGTGCAATCGAATAACTTTTGATGAGTATTGAATTGATATTATATTATTAAACATTTTTAAAAAATTCTTTAAACACAACGTTTGTTGTAATATTGTTTGGGCTCCGATCCTTTTCTTATCACAAATAAGCATGATTAATGTTCGGAAATGGTAATCTAAAATCTAATCAATGGAAAGTGGAAACAAAAATAAATTCATTTCAATAAAAATTGAAACAAAATTTGTTTATGATAATAACTTTTAATTAGTAAGCCATGTAAATAATAACGTACATTTTATTAATAAGGGATTTAAATAATAGATTTCTGTTAAAAAATCAAATGTTAATATGGTTTGAAGAATTAGTCATTGTAGAGTGGCAATTTTAATTTTTGTGTAATTCCATTTAATTTAATTATTAAATTTAATTGAAATTTGGATCATTTTCCTAGAAAATCATCACTTTTTAGTTACTTTATATATAGTTGCAAGAAACCAGTGTTACGTTCTCTTGCATACTTAGGGCTTGTTCGGTTCATAATGAAGAAAGTCATGCACGAATTTCTGTAAAAATATATGGTTAATATTGTATTGGAGAATGTGTGTACGGTTGAAAAAAGGAGAGAGAAAATAATTTTTTATTCCTTTGATTTCTTATGCATGAACCGAACAAGCCCTTAATTGTGATATTTTATCTGAAAATTTGTTTCTTGAAATAAATAATGCCACATATATATTTAAGTTTAGATCAGATTGATTTCTGCATGACAACGAATCTGCCTGGACCATTATCACCAAATTTATTATTAATTATTAATTTCCACATGGGACAAATACTTTAGGTGGGAAATTGCTCACTATTGCATTTTAATATATTTAGATTAGATAACTACTCCCAACCTTTTTTATTTATTTATTATTTCTTTATTGGCTTCACTATAGCAAACTTTTTCTACAAATTTTATCGAAATGGCGTCTCAACAATAAATAAAAATAATTGATTATAAACATTTTTTTTCTGATTGACAGTTTGACACTCTCTTACTGTTGCTGAAGAATAACCAAGCATGGACTCCATAAATTCTAAGGTAATTAATTAAATATATTCTAGTTAACCGGACGAATAAAGATCAACCCGGGATTTGCAGTTGGAGCAGCTTCTTCTGCCCTTTTTTTTTTTTATTTTTTGAATAATTCTATTCAGGTTACCGGCTATTGGATGTTAGCAAGTTGTAGATTGAAAGATTCAACAATTTATGAAAGCAGATAAACTTCAGTTTTCACGCTTGAAATAATAATTAATTAAGCTAGAAAAATATGTAGAAACCATTGATCATACATATTCAAGTTTCACCACTCTTCATATCATCAATAATTACAAAGTCAATGATCACAATTGGCATCCATACATGCCTTTATTTCAATTTACTAGCAACATAGAAAGGCGCAGCAGCGTAGAACTTAAACAAACTGAAGAGGAAGAAAAATAAAATGATACAACGGTGATTTTAGTAAGCACAAGAAATGACAATGAATTGCATATGTCTGAGCTTTTTAGTACTACGTACGACGAAACACCTGCGGGAAACAAAAGGGAAATGAGTAATTAGTAAATATAGTAGCTAGAAAAGTTTTTCATTCTCAAACATTATTATACAGAATCAGTTGTGGTTTAGTTTACCTACATGGGTAGGAACTAGTTCTCAGCCTAGCCAACGGTGAATGATGACCTTAAGCTGTTCGTTTCCTTCTGCTTCTTGTTCTTCCATTATTTTCATGGCATAGCTTAGAACGGTTTCATTACAACCAGAGACCTCAATCATTTGCAGCGTCGGAATGTATCCTAATTCAGAGGGCAAAGGGCACATCTCATAGTTGAAGTTGATCAACAGCTTTTCAAGGCTGGGAAAATTATACTCTGAGGTGTTCCACTCTCTAAAGATTACATGATGTAGTTTCAAGAATTTGACTTTCATGAACAGATCGTCCCTCATGTCCCAGCTCATTTCTGTAAAGGGAAGCCATTCCATTTTGAGAATCTCAAGGTTGGGCAGTGTCCCAATTGACAACAAAGCTTCGGGAGTCAAAGCCATCCAAGAAATAGAAAGCTTTTTTATATTGACAGGAAAGGCAAAGGTGAAATCCTGAGATGTCCAGCCATGAACATGCAGTGATACAAGCTGAGAATGGGAGCTGAGATCAATAGACTTAGGACAGTTAAAGAAGTTTTGGCCGTATCGACATCTCAGGTGACGGAGATTGGAAAAACGCCTCAATCTCATTTCATCATTCAAATCACTTATAGTAATACGAGAGAGAGTTTGCAGGCCATTGGGTAGTGAATTATACCAAGCCTCAGGGATTCTTTGATATTTTCTAAACTGTAGATGTTTCAAATTAGGCATATTCAATTGGATGTTCATGTCCACTGACCCTCCTAACCTTAGAAATTCTAGTTTCATGTGACTGCCAAAATTTCTCAACTTCCCATCACATTCCAAGTGCCTCAACTGAACAAGGAGTGCCAATGAGGTTCCATCATATTCCACGTTTGGGTTTGACAACTTCAAGACCTTAAGACGTATCATACTTGAGGTAATTGAAGAAAGATCCTGGACATTACCCGACAATGACCGGACATGTGGCCCAAATGGTAGCGAATTAAAATAATTGGAACTGGAATGGATGTGAATGTGGTGATGTTGTTCATATATTGAAAATTCCCTGAAAATATGATGGGATTAAAAATTGGATTATCATAAGTTGTAACAGCACAATCATACGAACTATCGCAGGTAACAGCAATCATCAAATTACCTTAATTACCACAAGTTATCAGCAAAAGTAAACGCAATAGAAAATAAAATCAAAAGGAAAAAGAAATGGAACAAGAACGAGAATCGGACTTACATGTTTATAACCTTGAGAAAGTTTTCTTTGTCGGCTAATCTCAAGGACATATCACGCATCAAGTCATGAATGGTACAAGTTTTGACTCCTTTGTCTGATCTTGTTTTTGCTAGCTGTACCATGCTTCTGTTTATTAGCTCCAATAGATAACACTCTGCAACATCATGTGGGCTCCTGTCTTCAATTGTTGGTATATATCCTTGAGAAATCCACAGTGAAAACAACCGTCGAACATGAATTGCCTCGTCTTCCTTAAACGTGCCAAGGGAAAGGAAGCACGGCTTTAGATGAGATGGTAAATGCTTGTAGCTGAGTTCTAGTATGTCACGGTCATTGGAAATGTAAGAACTTAAGCGGGTTGCAACTTCTTGCCACAAGCCTTCTTTCTTCTCCATAGTTGCAAGAACCCCACCTATCCCAACAACTGCAAGTGGTAGCCCTTTACAATTTTTTGCGATTTTCTTTCCAACATCTTGGAGTTCTAGAGGGCAAGAAGAATTGGGAAACACCTTTGTTTGCAATAAATCCCAACAATGGTCATCCGTTAGTAAAGGAAGATCATGGATGAAGGGTTTAGAAGAAGCATGCAATGCGACATCTTTGTTCCGAGTGGTGAATAGTATTCTACTTCCATTTCTATCATTTGGAAAATACCTTCTCAGATCATCCCACGCTTCTATCTTCCAAATATCATCCATAACAAGGAGGTACCTAGTCCCTTTCAAACATTTGTGAAGATGATCAATCAATTGATGGTCTTCCATCTCCAAGATTTCATCTTTATTACGTGGAGATACATAACTCAAAACATCAATCAACAGATTTCTCCTTTGATATGTTTGAGAAACAACACACCAAGAACGTTTATCAAAACGAAGGAGAACATTGGAATCATTGAATAATTTTCTTGCTATAGTTGTCTTACCTAATCCACCCATCCCAACTACAGAAATAATTTGCAGTGGATCTGGTCCTCCAATAAGCTGGCTTACAATTTGTCTTGTCGTCTCTTTGAAGCCAACGATAATCTCATCAACCATGGGAATGCTTTTAATTGCAAGTTGGGGTGAAGATACTTTATTGAAACTTTCTGCAACTTGTAGGCCTCTAATGCTTGAATTTGGCTTGATATTTGCAAGTTTAGCCTCTATGTGTTTGCTCTTCTCGATGATAATAGGAAGCCTGATAGAAATATACCAAACAGGAACCTCTCTAGCCACAAGACAAGCAACGACAGGTTCAGCTTGATATGCCAAGTTTATGAGTTGCAGTTCACATTCAATCAATTCTTTGTTATGCTGCAACTCTATGTTCTTGAGCACCGATCTAGACAAATAGAGTCCTTCATGGAGTGTTGTAATTTGATCCTTTGCTTCAATAATGAGATCTGCATTGTGATTTAATATATGGTTGAGATCATCAAGCAAAGAATCAACAATGAATATTGAAGAAGAAGTCAAATTTGGAGTTGTAGGCTTTTGTCGCTCGAAGACTATGATACAATGTTGTTTGATCATTTCTTCCACTGCATCCAGCTTTGATAAAAGAAGAGAAAGTTCCAAATCCATTGTCATCATGGTTACGTGATCTGTGGTGAAAAAGAAGGAATACAAGAAAGTCCCAGCTTCATTGGCTATAGACTCGATCTCTGCCAAAATATTCTTTCTTCCTTCTTTTCTAGCGCACTGAAATGGTGTATCCAGAAGAATGGCGAGTAGTAGTTTGAATCGTTTACAAAGCATATTGATTTGACCTGGAATGATGATCCAAGAATGTGTAGGCCTTGATAATATTTCAAAATGATTGACCAGGAAATCAATAAAGCTTGCTATAATAGCAACTGAATGAGAAGTGATGTTCGATGGATATTGCTGCAACTTTGGAACTACGAAGAACTCTCTAATCTCCGCGAGAAAGGAGGCCAGCAAGCTTAAAAACTTTTGTGTTTTAGAGGATGATTGGAAGCACCAGCAACCACATTCTGAATTGTTAAGTCTAGTCGCTGCGGCTTCAAGGCTAGTCGCTGCGGCTTCAAGGCTAGTCAATCCATCGGTAAATGTTGTAGGAGTGTAATTGGACCCCAATTTTATAGCATAAGAGATGACTACTAAAAAGTGGGGCCCGCAGTACTGAAGTTTTCCGGGAAGCGGTTCTTGTTTAGTATGAAACAAATAGTGAACTGGATTGTTTAGGATCTCTGGCAGATGAATAAAAGAGGGAGGCATTTCTTGCCTTCTTTGAGTAATATTTATAGGGATAAAAAACTCAGATGGGAGGAGATATAATTTGAGTAACTGATCAAAAGAAGAAGAGTGAACAAATGCTATCACAATTCACAAACTCCTTACTGGTGAAAGTTTTATAGAAATAGTTGTGAGCGGGTAGTTGTTGACAACTTTGCTGCAGCCTTGTGTGCTTAATTAAAATATTTCATTTTCATCTCTCTTCAATAAACGAAGGAGAGAATCATTGTATTTTTTTAATGAATATTAAATGATTCATTTCACACTCATATTTTCAACCCTGCCAATTAATTAATGAATATTATATTCAAAAGTAATAATAATATATGAATGATGGAGAAGTTATACATGGAAATTAATGTGAATTCAAAACAGTTTGGAAAACTAGCTATATGAATATTATTCATAGTCCATGCTTGCTCCAGCCGGTGATGTCGAACCCCCTTTAACGGGGGTTAAGATAACCCCCGTACCCATCTGGCTCTCTCTCTCTCTCTCTGTCTCTCACCCCACTTGCCCCTCCCCATTCTCTGTCCCTCATTCTCTTTCTCATTAAATATTCTATTACTTTTTGTTTTAATTAATTTTTAACTATAAATCCAAAGAATTAAAAAAAAATTTAATTTTATTTTATTCGACTCATTGAGAGCTTTAAAATGGCTATAATATCAATCTATAAATTTTGTTCTTTTAAAATTTTAAAATTTATTGTAAATATATTAAGTTAGTAAACTTGCAAATAAATTACAACTATTTCTTTATTTTTTATTTTTATTTTTTTGAAGACATTGCAATTAATATTAATACAAACTAATTCCAAAATTATTAACATAAACTAATGACTTAAAAGAATTTTGATTAAGAATTTATTATGAAACTTAATATAGAATGACGTAATAAATGATACTATGATATAAAAATGATAATAAAAAAGGACATTATTTTGAAAAAATAGTTATTGTATGAGTACATAAATGTTTTGTCATAACGCTTCAAAAAAAATGTTTTTGTTATGAATAATAATTGAAGAATAATTATTAGGTGTTATGAATAATTGAGAATAATGTGGTGGTTATGAATTATGAGGAATAATTTGGTGGAGGAATAATTTGGTGGAGGAATAATTTGGTAAAAGATGTAATTATTATATGTGAATGACTATTATACCCTTGATGAAATTATGTAATTACGATCATGCTTATTCAAGCTTTCCTATAAATAGAGCTTTCGCTTATTAATGAAATTCATTCCTGAGAATTCCTTGTAATTCATTCTCTAAATTCTCTCTATTGTTCTATACTTTTTATAACACGTTATCAAAGACGAGTCTCTAACCCTTTGAGTAATATGAAAGAAGTATGCTTACATTTGCATCTTATAGATGATCTTACAGATCGAACCTGGATTATTACGAATGAATTAATTCATCCTCATCAATCCTAAATAACTCTCTCTTTGCAAATACATCATCAAACTTCCTTTGTTCATATTCCTCTCCCACAATTCCTCATTCTACACAACCTGCTTGGAGATGTCTGAAATCCCAAAATTGGAAGAATGGAGTCCAAAGAATTTTCCGATCATGTAAATGGATTGCAAGTAAATCTCATCCATGGAATAATTAGAGAAAGGGAAAAAGGCAAATCATATGATTTTATAATATAATAATATATTAAACTATAACATCTGTTTTATCGAGATATAAGGAGCATACATTATCAAAATCAAATTTTCTCGACTCCATTATACTCGATTTAACGAGAGCTTCGATTTGACACCAACATTGATAGGGTAATAACTCGTTTTGAAATATGTTATTATCAAACTTTCAAAATTTACAAATCAGTACACCAACTTTTGAAAAAGTTACAAAATAATCCTTGAACATTTTGATATTGATAAATTGAAGTAGAAAGGAGATAATTTTCAATCGTAAAACATTGATAAAATATTTTTGACAATTTTACCTTTACGAATTGGAATGGACAATTTTACCCTTAGGGTAAAATCGACCTAATTTTGACGACAGTGAAAATGGGATAGAATATTCATGAAGAAATTCTAAATCCATTGATTATATAAAATGGCTTGAAGTCCATTTGAGTTAAAAGATCGGAATATTATTTTAACTCCCGAAGAGTTTAATTACATAATATACTTATTCTAAAAGGATAAATGTGCTCTTGTAGAAGTAATGAGTATTTGTTCTAGAAGAACAAATTTGCTCCGTAGAAGCAGCCTCAATATTTAATTCTCGCACTTTATTTCTTGCAATTTAATTCTTTGCAATACCTCCTACTTGATGATGGGTTCAACCGTCACTAAACGGAAGGTTTTATATATTTCTGCACTTTATATGCTAAGTGATGGGTAATACCTTCTACTAAGCAGATCCTACTCCTGCAGAAGTAGTTAAACATTATGCAACTATTTAAATTCAGTAAATTTATATTTATTGCAATAATTCCCATAAGGTAGGTTCGACCACCTATTGGAGGAAATTTAATTTCTGCAATTTAAATTTATGCACTTTATAGTTTGAGTATATTTCCAATGTGGTGGGTAATACCACACGATTGGTGTGCATATTTCCAATGTGGTGGGTTATACTACACGATTGGTTATAACTAATCCTACTCGTAAGAAGTAGTTGATCAAATATTCTAATCATACTCTCAAGTAGTAGACGATGAGAATAAAATTACTTCCCCATATATACCGAATATTAATGGAGAAAATTGAGTAAGTGGTACTTGAAGTCACCATTGGATAAATAGATGAAAATCAAATGCTCAATAGATCCCATGTTGATAAATCAAAGATAATATATCGCATGGAGAAATTATATGAAATAATCTCATCGATGATATGAGATTGTATTAATATGAGAATAAAATGCTCTTGAAGAAGCATAATCACTAGATTTACGTATTTGAATAAAGCCAATATGATATTATTATTACTCCGTAAGAAGTACAAAGCGATCGAAGTGGAACATATTGAGAATATCAAAAGATGGCATTAAACACTAAAATATAGAAATGCAAAAGAATATACATACTTGAATCCATAAATGAGGGATGCGTCTCGAGATTATAAATACTCCGTAACTCTTGCCACCATCAACATTAGGATTCATAATGAAATATTTAAAGGATCCGAATTTCTTTTTCGCTGACACCATGATGCATGTGAAAACGGACCGGGCTTCCACATATTCTTGAACATATGCATGAAATTTGATGAGTAGTTCATCAACGATTCTAGCGTAAATAAGTATTTTTCTCATTTGAATGAGAGATAAACTTATTATTTACACCTGATCTAGAAACGCTAGTAAGCCATCAAAGAAATTATTAATATTCAACAAACCTATTGGTTTGACATGAAAATTCCATCGTGCCAACGAGGCTATATTGAATATTTCCTCCAGGTGTGTTGTAGCGCGCGGAAGGACAATGAAAGCATCACTATTATTCATCATATACATCATGCAGTTGTGGATGGATTGCGCTTGTAGCACCAACCCTGCTGGACCCATGGTAGAACTGGCTCCAATTCGAGTATTAGATCCAACTAGATGGAAAGGTATTACACTCGAAACTCTTATTCCCCATGATTGTGCGGCCATTATAAGTCTAGCTAAAAGTTTGTTGTTGGTTCCTCCGTATAGTATATTGATTTCTTGTCTCCCTAACTCTTTTACGAGTTGGTTTGCCATATCCACATATTGGATATGGCCTACCGCTAGATCCACCAAGAATACATACTTTTTTAATATGGCGAGGTAAAGTCGACTTGTATGAGATGATTCTAAAATCTCCACATCCATCTCTACTCCTATCTCTCTTTTGCACTATATTTTCAACATGAGAGATATATGAATCCCTCTATTTAAAGAAAAATTTTAAAACCAATAATTGAGTGCACTATTTACTTTTTGACAAATATGAAAGAGAAAAAGGCGTAAATTTTTCTTTAGTGATATGACATATAATGTCATTGATTGAAAAATAATATATATCTTAAAATTGAAAACGATATTTACAAATAAAAGAAATATATTGATCTTTGTTATTACACCGAGCTTTCTTACATAAATATGGGAAAATCATTATGCTAAATTTTTCTACTAAATTTACAAACAGGATCTTCTAAAGTAAGTTTTTCAAGATCAGAACGCATTTGTTGATCTTTGAATTTGGCCCATAAGGCCATTAGCTCACCTTGTGCGTGTCCATTAGGATGTGTCTCAAGAGCTCGTTGAATATCATCCAAAGACTCCTTACTCAATCCATCCTTAATGAATGCTATTTTATCTTCTCGATTTACGGACAAGTACCCCACAGATTTACATCGAGTGTCACATGTCCACCGAGCACACTTGTAGCATCCTCCTAATCTTTTTGCTCTCCGCTTTCTTTGAAAAACTACTTTTACCCATACCAGCATGTATTTAGAAGGAATTGAAACCTCACCGGATAATCGAACCTTTACTTCAATCAAGCATCGGATATCTTGTGGGATACCCTTATTCATTAGCATCCTTAATCTTTCCAGCTACCTCGATAAATCCTTTTAGGATTTTAATCGGTAGTGATGGATAGTATTTTCAAGATTTGAGAGCATATGATCCATTATAATGTATAGACCCTTGTTAGGATGAATTTTGCAATAATTTTGATGATTTATTTATAGAATAATACGACGCGTATGAAATAAGACTCAGATTTTAAATAAATAATATGAAGCGTAAGAGCTACGATTTCGAATTAAATAATAGCCGGATGTGATGCGTATGAGTCAGAACTCCGTGTTTGAATAGTGGTAGACAATAATGTCACCAAAAGATGATGAAATATGTGAATTATTTCTATGATAAATCATGTTGAGCACTATACTGAGATACTAGTGAAATCGATATAAGAATTTCTTCGAACTAGAAGTTCAATAATACTGCTTGCAAAACCTGACTGACCATCCCGGTTTAAATAATTATTGAAATCAATATTTCAAGTGAAGAATTAAAGGAATTCTTCAATGATTGTTCTCGATAAATGATGAAATCATTACTAGCCAATATTGAAATAAATCCCAAATATATCCGGAATAAAGGATGAGAAATATGGGCCCACTCATCCTCCATGTGGACTACTAGATATTATTATATGGATCCACTAGATAGTCACATGTGTATATGATCCGTAATTTGAAATTTATTTAAATATTTGCTCACTGTATGAGCATGATTTCAGATTTAATGATAAAGCTAGTAAATGTATATCCCAATGATTCAATAAATCCTCAAGGATTTGAGTATGCATACAAGTGGGATATTATATGACAAATTATTTAAAGTCCTCAAATAAATTGCCGATATCGAGAATAGAATGCAAACGGTCTAAATTCCCATATTAAAATTTGAATGATGAGAACAGATATGATTAAAATCATACCAATCTGTATGAGTTTTGGTGTTCTAAATTTTCTCAAAGATGAGGGGAGTATTAAAGGTTGAAAATAATATGTGAAATGCATCATGTTATATCCTCGAAATTGAAATACTGAACTTGAAGTTCAAAGATGCATGAAAGGCTATGAACAATCACATATATCACCTACAATGCTTTGATAAGTTAGCACGCTAAAAGCGTTGATATTTCCAAACATATATATCAAAGCAAATTATAAAGATGGTCTTAATAACGGAGGCATATGCTCTTGAAGAGTATATAGACATAACTATATTGTATAATCCTACAAGAGGATTGATAATGAGATATCTCGATAAGTTATGTCGATATGGGGAAAGAAATGAAATTGAAATGTGTCATTAACCACGATATGAAAATGTAGCGCTACATATGATCAATGATAATGAAAATATTGAGATATATTGAAGATGATAAATGGTGAATGTGAAATCCTTAACTTATGAGATGATGAGATGATGATGACTAGTGCTCAAGTTCAAAGATAAGCATGGTGGTCATTATATGTTGCATGCTCATGAAAGTTAAATTACCGATCGTGTGTGTAGTAATCAAAAGGAAATTAAAGGATCGGATGAGCTAAACCCGTGTTTATGAGTACCCTAAAGGGTGAGCTAAGCCCCTGGGAATGAAATAACCTATTAAGTGAGTATTAAATGTTAAATGATATATTTTAAGTGTTAGTTAGTTATGAAGGTTTACTTATATGTTTACATGTTTTTACTATGAATTTATATGCTTTAAATTGTGTGTTTGGAGACATGTGTTCATGGTGAATGTTTTATAGTTGTGTAAGAAAATTGATGCACTCTAAATGAACGAAGAGTATAAAAACCAATGTATATGATACTCATACAAATGTATGAAAGATTTTGAAATGCTTGCAGCATACTTGTATAAAATACGCGTTGCACTCTTTTTCCCTTAACTGAGGTTTTATCCCATTGGGTTTTTCTAGTAAGGTTTTTAATGAGGCAACTTTAAAGGCGTATTCACATGAATAATGTACTCTTTTTCCTTCATTAGGGTTTTTCCCACTGGGTTTTTCCTAATAAGGTTTTAACGAGACATATTCATGGTATATTGAGAACGATATGAGAAATTGATACAGTGTATCTATTGGATCAAGTTATAATGGAGCTAATGCTTTAGATCCAAACGATGATGATATTGAAATCATTTACCAGAAGTAAAGATATCAGTTCTCAAGATATGAAATCAAACGGAGCAGCTGTACTCTTTTTCCTTCGATCAAGTTTTTTCCCACTGGGTTTTCTTGACAAGGTTTTAACGAGGCAAAGACGTGAATACTCATATGCCGATAGACATCGTGGGAGCAATGTTTTGATGAAGCGATATAACCACTCCAAGCTATCCCGCAATCGGTTTGGAAGTTTTTTCCCACCGGGTTTTTTCTCCAAACAGTCGAAGACATTTGTATTAATAGTCATTCAAGGGGGAGTGTTATGAATAATAATTGAAGAATAATTATTAGGTGTTATGAATAATTGAGAATAATGTGGTGGTTATGAATTATGAGGAATAATTTGGTGGAGGAATAATTTGGTAAAAGATGTAATTATTATATGTGAATGACTATTATACCCTTGATGAAATTATGTAATTACGATTGTGTCATTCGAAGTTTTCCTATAAATAGGGCTTCAGTTATTAATGAAATTCATTCCTGAGAATTCCTTAGAATTCATTCTCTCTAAATTCTCTCTATTGTTTCTATACTTTTATAACAGTTTTGTCATAATACTCATTTCTTATCATACATATATATATATATTTTTATTTTATTGGGTTGAATACATAACTATTTTCTCATAGTAATCTCAATCTTTGCGTTTTTTTCCCAATTACTCGTTGTTCTACTTACAAGAGATTTGAATTTAGTTCTAGCCTAAATTGATAATCTCTCATGGGATAATTGAATTACTCAAAATGTAAATCATTCCGTACAGGTAAGCTCAAAAACAAAGGCAAACGGTCCACAAAAATACAATCAACACCGATAGATAGCGAATGAACCGCAAGAGTGTGGGCAACCATATTCGCATCATGACGAATATGGCTACACGAACCACCTCTCGTATTAGCCAACAACACTCTAATATCATCCAATAGATTCAACAGCGGGTGAGTATCCAAAGTGGAGCTAAGTGACTTAACAAGCACCAGACAATCGGATTCAACCGCGGTCACAGCAAAGTGATTCTCAATTGCAAACCTGAGTCCCTCTCGCAAAGCAAGGCCTTCCGCAAGTTCCACGGTTGGGGCTCCTTGGATTATCTTGGATAAGCATGCAACTACCGTACCATAGTTATCTCGAATATTTGTAATTTATGTGTAAGTTGGATTAATTCCCTATATTTACAATAAATTTCAAACTTTTAAAAGAGTAAAATTTATATATTGATATTATAGTCATTTCAAAGCTCTCAATGAGTCGAATAAAATAAAGTCAAGAATTTTTTTTAATTGTTTGGATTTGTAATTAAAAATGGACTAAAAACGAAGAGTGATACAATATTTAATGAGAGAGGGAGAATGAAGGGGAGAGAGAATTGGGGGGGTGGGGGAACCGGTGAGTGGGGTGCGAGAAAGAGCAAGCCAGGTGGGTCAAATTTCTTTTACTTAACGGAGGTTAAGATAACCCCGGTTAAAAAGGTGATAAAAGTCTTACTCCCAAGTAAGCCACACCATCTTATACAATCACGCTTATGATCCGTTGTCTATAGGAAGCATCGTAACGGTGCCCACAATGGGTCGGATCGTGACCCATATCCTTAACTATGAGCCCACCACACTAGGGGATTTGTGTCATTGATCTGGCTAATTATAAGCACCGTAACAGTGGCCACTGTAAGCAACAGATTAAATCCATATACAATCATCATACAACATGTATATTTCAAAAGAAATAAAAAACTTCAAATGAATTAGTTTTGTTTCTAGAGGACAAAATGACACTATTATATTTAATAAAAATAGATGATAGTGGGTTTAATATTGAATCAAATTAACAACCTTGTCAACTCGATTAAGTATTAACAAGCATTATTCTCTTTTCTCAGAAAAAAAAGCATCATTCTTATTTAAAAAAAAAAAAAAAGGCGGTATTAGCAACTTCAATGGACATTACTGTCTGCTCGTTTTTTCTCCACAAATCCTCTCCCTTTCTCTATTTCAAAACATGTGAAGAATTCTAACCGGATATTACTCTTCATTTGTTCGCACCGTAAGTCAAAAAAGTGGCACCAGGATGGACGTAGATATGGGTAGGATTGACAATAGAATATGTGTTTTGATTGGACGGGGCTAACAGTTAAGACTCGAGCTGGCCGACGAGGAGGCAGTAATGGATATCATGGTTGCACCCTGATATACAATTCTTCAATTGATTTTTACCTAATTTTTAATTTTGTTGTTTTTTCAAAGAAAATCTTATTGCTGATTATTATTTTGGAAATACATAAAGTCGAACGTATTTATTTATTTATTTGAACGAAAACTTAATTATTATAATAAGTTAACAATAATTGTTAACCAAAAAAATATTTTTATATTTTTATTGTTAAACTACGTTTTCGCACTTGAATTAAAGGTAGAAAAATATATAGAAGTGACTTACAAGTTACAATACAGATTCAAGTTTCAACCACTCCGCATGTGAATTATTACCAAGGCAATTATAACAATTGGCCTCCATGCCTTTATTTTATTTTGCAGGCAACAAATAAAGACTCAACTTAGAACCAAACAAACTAAAGAAGAAAAAAAATAAAATGACACAAGAGTGACTTGATTGGGTACAAGAAATGATTTGTTATTACAAGAAATTAAACATGGACTCTAGGGATTGTTTGATATTATCCCGGCCTCTAGGGATTGTTTGATATTTTCCAAAATGTAGATCGCTTAGGTATATTCAATTGGATGTGTGCATGCAATGGTTTGGGAAGTTATTCTCCCCATATATCATGTGTCACTTCATTCATCAACCCTCTCTACCTATTAGACTCATCCGCTAGTGGGTAGAGAGGGTTGATGAATGGTTGGGGTTATATTTTGTGTCCACACCCAGTTATTTGCGGCCACACCAAAACAAATTTGTTGTTGAAATGTTGGTAAAAAAAGCATAGTTATAATAGTTGTTGATTTTTAAAATGATGTTAGGTAATGAAAGAATAAAATTTGGATAAATGTATTTCGCCTATTGATTTGTTACCTTATTTGTTCAACTAACATATCCCATTCTTCATTCAAAAAATTAAAAAATTAAAAAAGTCTCATGCTTAAATATTATGATAGTATTTATGGATATTTCTTTTGTGGTCGGTGGATGGTCGATGCCATTGGAAACAACCTTAAGTTATTGTTTGTGTGGAACGAATCGAGTTATTAATTCAGATACAGAAGGTTCGAAAAGATATAAAATAATATTTAGATGTATTTAAGTTGTGAACAAGGTGAAATAACACACAGGAAAATGCTCGGAATGCTTTACTTAGACATGCACGCCTTCTGAAAGACAGTTTAGCGATGTGACAGTAAAATGTCATCAAACAATTAATTGGTTATGTATTTGTACTTAAAATGTAAGATTTGATATGAAAAATCAATTAATTATTTTTTTTAGAATGCAAAGAATAGAAAAGCTAGTTGTAATGAGCTGACTCCTCTTCGACAAATTTAGTTCGTGGAAACATACTTTTTCTTGAATTTCAACTAGATAATTATATTTCAATGGTAGATAATTGAGTGAATATAGTTTAATCTCATTGACAACTTTATCCAATCCAATCCCTTCAGTTGAACCAACGAAAATTGATTAAGAAAATTTAGGCCAACTTAGTACTTAAACAACAAAGAGATTATATATAACTTATTATTTAAAAAAGTCATTTTTCCGTATTATTATTTTTGGCCATTCATATATTAATTTGACATCATTTTTCATATTTTTCTAATTTTTTTCTTTACATTTACACACGTACTTACAAACAATTTTTTCAATAACATTTATCACATACCCTGACATATAAAGTTGGGAGACGCTTCTTGTGAGTGATATATCATGCAATTATTTGCTGGACCACCAATTGGGGGACCAATAATCGATCGACTGAGAAAATAGACAAAATGGATAAAAGTCTTATCTCCTAGATGTCCATTCCAAATTTTACAAGTTCTGGGTCGATGATGCAAGTAACTTGCCTAGACAACCTTAAACTAAACATTACGAAATTCAAACACAAATCATGTTAAAATACTAGGTAACAAACAAGGCTTACGTTGATTGCTTATTCTTTATCAGCTCCTCAATGTCTTGAATTAACATCGTCATGTTAACATACGACGATCCACCTTCTTCGACCGATCTCTTCGCCATTTCTTTAATTAGTTTTGCCTTCTCCCATCTCTCACACCCTTCCTTTCCCATATCCATTATCTTATCAATCGCGGCCTTAACCTCGTCCTTCGTCACTTTCATCCCTACTCTTTCTAGCGTAATCAAGTCCACGACAGCTTCGACTCCGACACTTACCCCTGTCCCCAATATTTGTACGAGTAAATTTTTGTTAAGAAATTGCTCGGCAAATAGCGGCCATGTGATCATAGGCACACCAGCAGATATACCTTTTAGAGTCGAATTCCAACGGCAGTGTGTAAAAAATCCTCCTATCGAAGAATGGGATAAAATTAGTACTTGCGGGGCCCAACCTCGAATCAAAAGGCCTCTAGTCTTGATTCTTTCCTCAAATCCATCTTCCAAAATCCTTTTCTCAATTTCGTCTAATCTTTCTCCGCCTCTTATCACTAGAATGAATGGATAATTTGACGCTTCTAGGCCTAATGCCAACTCTTCGAATTGCTCCGGTATCATACGACCGAGGCTTCCAAGACACATGTAGATTACAGATTGAGGCTCCTGTGAGTCGAGCCAACTTATGCACTCATTCGTGTCGATGGACGACTCATTCCCTCTTTGTGCTTTATCTAAACTCTCAACGTTAGAAAGGGACAATGGACCAATGCACCACACCTTTCCCTTTCTCATCTTTACAAATTCGTCTACATAGCCTTGTTCTAAATCCTCGAAACTATTGACCACCACGCCGTAAGATTGCGTCTCAGTCGCTCGTATCTATTCACGAATATTTTTCACATCAGTCGAGCCAGGATTGAACAATCCGGGCAATTGGAGCCTAGTGAACTTGATTCGGTCGGGCAAACTGGGCACGACAAAACACTCGGACTCCGGCACCGTCTCGTGAACCTTGGAAATGTACAAATTATGCATCACTAATTGCGTGAAGCAATTCATTCCGTCGAAGACAATCCTTGGAATCTTCAAACTATTCGACAAATCAAGGGTCCACGGAAAATGTTTGTCACATATAATGCAACTCGGATATGGATCAAGTCCTTGCAGTTTCTCTTCCAATGGCTTTAGTAGCATTTTTGCGGCTTCGAAAAAGTTTTTCATCGACTTAAAGTTTGGCAAACTATCCGCACTTTCACATCCGACCGGCAAACCGGCTTCTTCACAAGGAAACCGGAGCTGAAGAAGCCGAATTGGGAGTCCGGACGAGACTGCCCGTTCAATGACTGATTTGTATCGGACGGTATTGAGAGGGGTCATCACTATCGTCACGATAGGACCGCGTTTTGCTAAGAGTTTTGCCATGTCCATCATTGGAATCATGTGGCCAGGGGCCATTAGAGGTATCAAGACAATGTTTAGCAGCTTCTCCGTTTGCAAAGCCATTATTGAGGATATTCAATAGCTGAATGAGATATAAGATAGTAGTTAAATATATGAAGTATATCTTTCATTTTCTTATATTATACTCGCAGTGATATAAGAGCTTAGAGAAGCATCGACAGTGTTGCTTAGTAACATGACAAGGACAATGCCAAAAGTCCACATTGTTATGCCATACATTCTACAAACATTTCCCAACATTAATAGAGGTGTGGCCCCCTAATTTCAGGGGAATAGAATCATAATTTTATCACATATTCCATTAATATGTGGCAAATAAATGGGACAATATTGTGTGCACTTCTGAAATTATCCATATGACAATTACACAGAGACGAACTGCAAATCTGTCAAGTAATATTAGGTACATTCACGTAGATGTAGTAAGTTCTTTTTTTTTTTTTTTTCATGCCAATAGATAATCATTGGGACAATTGAGGGGCATGTCGATACCCTTGCTCATGCTAATCTAACAAGATTGCTGAAGTACACTAGAAAATATTGCTACTACTCTAGGAGCGGATATTCTTGCTTAGAGTGCGATTGAAAATTGTTTATCTACACAGACAGATTATATTATTTACTTAATTGTAATTCCCTATTTTTAAGTGAACAAAGATTTGTGTGGGACCCACATATTGGACAAGTCGCCAAGCAACACCGTAAGAGCATCTCCATTGTATAACTTCCCTACATCCTCTATTTTTGTCTACGTGGCAGAGAGATAGAGACACACAAAAAAATTACGGGTCCCACATTTTTTCTCTTTCTCACTTTTCCTACTTTTTCCCCAATTTTTCCCACTTTTTCACTATAAATTTCCGTGCCACCTCTATATCTAAAAGCTTAACTTCACATCCTCCATTATTATTTTATTATTATTTTTGAATTTTTTCTACATCTCTCATACTTTTTCTCTTTTCCCTCTCTTTTACACTATACATCCTCTATTCTCTTTTCAATTAAAATAATCATCTTCTCTCTATCTCTCTCCTCCACATCATCCCTTAACATCACTATCCATTGAAGATGCTCTAAGCAAGCCGTACTCAACGCAAAGACGTCTTACAGCTATCGCTCGGACGGTCGGACCAATACAAGATTTGGCAATAAAAAAAACACTTTCTTGAGCTGACGGCTAGACCTTTGCATACAAGTTTTGAAATATATTTATGCAGAAAATTTTCCACTACTCATGGATGGGCTAGCCTCATTTTCATTTTTCTTGATTGAGGTCCCAGTCAAATTGACTTCTGAAATATTTTTGCTACAAATTTCAATTTTGGAGGCCAATTTTGTGTTTCAATAAAGCACACGTGTTTTAAGTACTCTGCATCTATCTATAACGAAAATAATACGTTTTCAATGTTAGAAACTTTGTTAAAATTCCAGCGTTTGGTGTGGTGGCCGTTTTTTATTGCCATATGATAGCAGAATCTACTTACAAGCCCCCCTGCTGTTGCATGATAATGCCAGAAAGCGCCATATCAACTATCTCTAATACTTACTTTTTGCATTTCGATTTCAATATGTATAGTGCATCTCATTTTACAGCCATTAATTATTGGTACAATAAAGATTCCAGCGCTTAGTGTGGTGGCTGTTTTTTATTGCCATGTGGTAGCATAATCTACTTACAAGCCCCCCTGCCTGCTGCATGATAATACCAGAAAGCGCCATATATCAACTATCTCTAATACTTTTTTTTGCATCTTGATCTCGATATGTATAGTGCATCTAATTTTGCAGCCATTAATTGTCGGTACAAGAAAGAAACGTGTTTTAGTTTAAATTCAATTGATGATAAATCCATATTAGCAGGAGGCTTGCTCCAATCCCAGCATTGGGAGGAAATTTTTATTCTCAGTAAGAGACAAGCACCCCCGCCCCCCTGGGGAGGAGAATATTTTCCTATGTTGTAAATTAAAAAATTCACGTGTATCTCATAATTAAGAAGTTTATTAAATTAAAACATACAATTTTAATTCCAATTGCCGTGCATCGCATTGCACAAATGATCGTGGAGATTAATTAATTGTCAACGAACTATTGGGAATGAATATATACAAATTTTTTGATTATCAAAACTTGTCTTCTCGTTGGTACAAATGAAATTTATATTGAACACCTTTTTTCTTTCTGAAATGGATATTACGCACTCTAAATTTTATGACTTTATGCATTTTTTTAATGATTAGCAGTAATTGCTCCTTAATTTTAGCTTTATTGTATAAGAAGTATTATACTTAATTTTATGTAACTTAAATTTGTAGTAATGCCAATAATTTTCCGCATCCACATAATTCATTTGATTTCTTTCCATTTACGTAAATTGTATTTTTATTTTAGAAAAAAACTTTTTATTATTAATTTTATATGCTTAAAAAAGAAAAAACTCATGCAATGCAAATCCAGTTAGTGAGCATATCACATCGACCATATTAAAAACGAAAAATATCAATTAAAATTTTAAATTAGAAACCTTGTGTCATGTTAACATTGTTAATAGGGTATCCACCAAACTTGGCCCTTCAATTGTAATAATATAAAGATTAATAAATTACTATTTACTTAAAAATCGATAAATTATTCAATATAAATCCAGTTATAGTTTTAACTACTCACAATTTGATTTTAGAAAATAAAAATTAAAAAAATGCCCACTATTTTTGAATAGTCCAATTCACGTAACCAAACAAAACTATCAAAACCTATAATTTTAATATGATGAAAATAAATAAAAACTATTTATTATTTAATATTTTGAATTAAAACTTTAAAAAATGAAGTTATAATTAAAGTCTTTTCAAAACCAAGTTTTTCTCATTAAATGTTTGGTTTAAATATTTGTTTGTTTTTAATTATATTTTTAATTACTACTAATTAATGTTGGATTATTTTCAAAATTAATTTTTAATTTTTTAAAAATATTTAATGTGTGCCACATTGACATCTTTGCTAACGTGACACAACAATTTTTTAATATAAAGAAAGATTAATAAATTGCTGTTTACTTAAAAATTGATAAATTATTAAACATAAATCTAGTTATAATTTTAACTACTCACAATTTGATTTAAAAAATAAAAAATAAAAAATACCCACTATTTTTGAATAGTCCAATTCACATAACTAAGAAAAACTATCAAAACATATAATTTTAACACGATAAAAATAAATAAAAAATATTTATTATTTAATATTTTGAATTAGAACTTTAAAAAATGTAGTTATATCTAAAGTCTTTGCAAAACCAATTTTTTTCTCATTAAATGATTGCTTTAAATATTGGCTTATTTTTAATTATAGTTTTAATTATTACTAATTAATATTAGATTATTTCCAAAACTTATTTTTTAAATATTTTAAAAATATTTAATGTGTGCCACGTTGGCATCTTTACCAACATAGCACTCCAATTATTTTAATATAAATATTAGATTAATAAAAAATATCCCTCTAGAATTACTCATTTTGTTATACTCAAACTTAATATTCACCATACATTTCAAACTAGTGTTTATTATTATCAACATTTTGTAGTCTCTATTAATATTTAGCTTAACAATACTTTTGAACAAAATAAAAATTTATGAAAACACGGCTTAAGAATATGAATGTTGCTATTTCAACAAATAATGTGAGAGAACTTTAGACAATGATGGCGGGGGGTTATATGCCTCGCACGGATTTTTGAACGGGAGTGTGTATGTACGAGTGTGTAGGAGAGCGGGAGCGTTAGGAAATGATAGAATGTGGGAAAAAAGGGAAAGATGTCAACACATATATAGATCTTGTCAACCCGTATACAAGAATGCCTGTTTTTATATATTTTGCCAATTTATTTGTTATTTTATTTATTCAAATATCATGTTGCATAATGGCGTAGTTTATATTCACAAGTGGCTTAACCAACCATATGACTCTTTAAGTAACCCAAAAGACTAATATAGGTTTATACCTTATGGCCAAAACTTTAACATGTAGCCATGGTGTTGTCAGAAAAATTTTCAAATTGTTGGAACTCTCCCTCACCGTACTGTTTTTAGATCTGATTTCGAATTTCAAAATGAAAATCGTACGGAGCCAAAAAATACTCCGAAAGCACTGTAATTACGGCACATTCGGGAACACTAGAAGGGCGCTGACATGCGGTAAAAGTTACTAGATTTTACACGGTGGGACCCAGATGAGATGATCAGCAAGGCGGTGGCTATTGGATACACTGATGACCGGGCGGGTTGCGAAATAAAGTGCCAGATTTTGAAGCCTCGTTTTAGGAGCATCTATTTAGAGCACAAAGACAGAACCGAGTCAACCCAGTGGTGCTATACGAGGAAAAGCCAGCACTCTAGGTTTTGGAAAATCATCCAAATGTCAACTACCTCAAGACCTCAACGACGCTATCGCCCAAACCAACGCGCCCCTCGATATTTGAATTTGAATTTGAATTTTAATATTTTCTATCTCCCTTACCATTGAGATTTTTTAAAAATTTATTTAAATCTACCATTGAGATTTGTTGGATATGATATAAAGTCGAGTAAAAGAAAATGTTCTTTAACCATAAAAAAGTTGAACTATACTTTTTCTATCTTTTAGGTCTTGTTTTAAGTCCACACAATTTTTGTGTGGTAATTTAATACACCATAATAGGGGTGTGGGCCTCCCACTTTTAGCGGGACATTATGATCTTTTACCACCACTCCTATTAGGGCGTGGTAATGTGTGATATTAAAATTATGTGTACACTAGGCATTTTTCTTTTCCATCCCTTTCACTAGATAATTGTGCAAGGAATTTTGACTCAAAATGTATTTTAATCTAAAAAATATGGGGGTAGAAAATTAGGTGTCAAACGTCATAATAGGAATTAAGAAAATTTTCACTAAAATATTTTCTAATTCTATCTATTAATGAAACACACAGTTAAATAAAGCTTTGAAACGCGTACGCCGTGGAGATTACATTTTTTGTTTTTTGATTTATAGATTACATGTTTTGTTAGAGAGAAATTTAGACAATATTTCAATAGGCATTTTAACTTTAATTGGTATAGAGAATGAGACAACGTTTTTAATAATAATAATAATAATAATAATAATAATAATAATAATAATTATTATTATTATTATTATTATTATTATTATTATTATTATTATTTTAAATCGTGCCTTGGTTAGATGGTGTTTAGGTAGAGAGTTTGAAACACATTTTTATAATACTGTGAATATTATTTTAAAAAGTTACAACTACAAATAGTCAAACGTTAAAATTTTAACCCAATTGACAGGTAAATAAACATAGAATTTAGAACTTATATGTATTCTCAACTTATTATTATTTATATCTCATTTTGATTTTTTTAAAAGTTAAAATATGTATAATATTTACCGAATATCATAAAAGAAAATAATTTACTTTTTGGAGTGAATATAGAAGTTTTCTTTGATAAAGATGGAGTAATTAACATTTGCGGGACGTTTGTAATGTGAATTTAATAGAGGCGTAGCTGGCGGCGGGTTGGACAGCACAGTCCAACTCCCAGCTTACTTGAAAGTGAAATGAATACATTTGAAAAATATTACTTTACCAACATAGTTTGATACATGACAAATGAAGCCTTGTTTTTCCATTGGTATAAGGTGAAAGATAAAAACTTCTCATGGATAAGAGGTCAAGGGTTCAAGTTTCAATACCCTTTCCACCCACTTCTTCTTTACAATTTCTTTTACTTCCCTTTTCTTTTGTCCACTTCCTCTTTTATATTGTGCCTATTTATCTACATTTTCTTTTGTATTCCTATTTTCATTGTTTTTCTTTTCTGTCTTTTTTCTTTCGCCTTTCCATTTATTGGTATTTGTGTAATTTTACAATTTTTCTTTCAAACTCAATTACTAATTAAATTTCATTAAAAAATATTGATTAAATTAAAAATGCCAATTACTTTTTTTTCTCCTTTCAAGTAAAAAATTCCAGTTCCATATTTCAAGTGGGGATTTATGGATTTTTTTTTTTAATTTTCAAGTGGTCCTCTTTGCTATTGCAAGTGGTTTTTTTTTTTGCTATTGTTCGTGAGAAGGAATCTTAATTTTTAACATAATACATTGGTTTCGATGAAAATTGGCAAAAGTCATTGTATTTTTATCATTTTCATATATATATTATCATTTTTTATATCATGGATTTGTCAAACGAGAATATATAATGAGCTTAGATATCACGGGAGGACCGAACTTGATAAAATTTTTTGTGCGTTACCCCCAAAGTTAAATTTCTAGCTACGCCCCTAGAATTTAATATTTAAAACTGAATGACGCTGGGGTATTAGAAACTTGTATGCAAGTTGTAAGATATTTTTTATGAAATATGCATATTAAATTCTTTGCGAATTGATTGCATAGAAAAGTAGAGAAATCAGTTGGATATTGTTTTTATTAAGATTATGTTGATTAGAGATTTTAAAAAAAATAATTTTTAATTATTCAAAACATAGAAAATAATTTTTAAATATATTATTTAAAATAAAATAAAATAAAATATTAAAAAGTGAGAAAAATTGTTGCATCGTAAAAAAAAATAAAATTGAATAATGTCATATCAAAAAATTCTTTTATAAACTTTAATAGATCAGTCAAATTAATTAATATTTAAACTCCAGTTTATATAAAGTTATCAAACTCAACATGACTCTTTGAAGCAAAATTCAGTTTGTATATATCTTTTTTAAACTTATGAAGTGTCAAATATTATGAAATGAGATACAATGATACTTATATTTCACTTCAAATGATTGGCAAACTGAAAAAGGAATGTAACTTAGTGTGGGGAGAAAGAAGAATGTACATATTTGCTCTTTTAAATCAAATAACGAACTTGGATCAAAGTAAACTAAGTATCTCGGGGTTTGTTTGATAACTAATAAAAAATCATTTTTATCCACCATCATCTTTAAACATTCATTATATATATTGATTCGACTACTTTATTAGATTTTTTAATAATTTTTCTTTACTTCAAGTACACATTAAAAAATCATTTTTTTGACAGCCTCAATTGTCAAACATGCCCTTAAAGCAATATTAATGTTCGGAGAAAAAAGTCAAGGGAAAAAAGCCAAAGAGGAAAAAACCTATTCTGAAATAATATGGAGGGTCAATGGTAGAAATTTGGATATAAATTTATGTTCATATAAACCACATTTTTTGGTATGGTCTTCATTCGTTTACATAAATTGATTTTCTATCCGTTGAAAATAACATTTGCATTCTAATGACACCTATTTTGCAATTCTTTTTTTTTTTTTGGCATTTTAATTAACTTTTTATTTTAAAATTGAGTCTACCATATTAATTTTTTTTTATACCACGGTATTTTTTTTTTTTTTTAACAAGATGCATTTTATTGACACTTGGTAAACTGCAAGTAGATGAAAAATTAGTGTGCCCGTAAAAAGTAAAGGAAAATTGTGTATTTAGTTCCATTTTTACTGAATTCTCCCTCAAAATAGGTTAGATTTTGAACTTTTTGGGTAAAAAAACCCAACCACCATTAATTGTGCTCTTGGCACTAGGAAAGTTAGAAGTGGAATATTTTGGTGCCGGAAGAAAATAAGAAAAAAAAAAAAAGTCAATATTTAGGTAAATATCGTGACACTAATATCTTTTCATCGTGGAGATTATTTCAGAATGCCGACCATTGAGCTCCATAATTATAAATATACAATATGCATCACACTCGACTCTTGAGAGCGACTCAATGAACAAACAAGCATTATTTTTCAATATAAATCATACGAAGTAACGTTAACTGTATGTAAATACAGGATATTTGCAGTTTTGAGTTAGTTCCATGTTTTGGCGATTCGATTCATTTGGATTTCATTTCGGTTTCCCCTTTTAGCACATTTAATTTAATTCGTAAACAGGCAATCAACTGAAATACAAAAACAGCTTACAATTTCATCTTCTTCTTCGAAATTCAGTCCTCTGTCTCGCTCTCTGTTTTAGGTATTGTTGATTCTCTCTGCAAATGCATATGCACTGATGCACGCACAAAAGCTTTGTTCGCTTGACTTTCGGCAGGAAAAAGGAGAAGACGGAGTCCGAAATTAGCTCTCGAATTTTGACATTATTGTAAGATCAAATAATTTCCTGACTTCATGTTTCTATTCGCATTTACTTTTTTGATTTGGGAACTCAAACCTTAGGAAATTAACGATGATGATAACTTTTTGATATAATTGATAGTTCAATTTTTAAATTCGGTTACAGTCATGTGATGTTTTTTGATCGATCTCGCAAACATTTTGATACTTGTTACTAACTCAAATTTTATCTTCGCTTTATATGTGTGAAAACGAATAGCTGGACGCTGTTTTTCATCGGGCACATTCCATCTATGATCTATCGAGTTTGGGACTGAAAATTTTGTGGCATTTTGCATGTCTGGCCCCGACGCCGCTGCTGAAGGAGCTCTCTTCCCCTTCCCCTTGTCAGATAATACAAAATCCTTCAATGCAATCGTATATCATGACAAGCCCCTCTCGATTGAATTGGATACAGGTACTTCTCTACAGACACCTGGCTTTAGAGTCAGTGAGTTCTCATTGCCGAATGGGGAATCTTATTGTGGGTCCATGCTCGGCAATACGCCGGAAGGTTCGGGGAACTATATCTGGTCTGATGGTTGTGAGTATGAGGGTGAATGGAGATGTGGGATGAGGCATGGGTATGGGAAGCTCAAATGGCCTTCTGGTGCTCTTTATGAAGGTGAATTTTCAGGTGGTTATATGCACGGGACAGGGATGTATACTAGACGTTATAATGCGTCCTACAGGGGACGGTGGAGGTTGAGTCTCAAACACGGTTTAGGATATCAAATATTTCCCAATGGAGATATCTTTGAAGGGTCTTGGATACGGGGGAACCCAGAAGGACCTGGTAAGTATACATGGGCAAATGGAAATGTCTACTTGGGAAATATGAAGGGGGGTAAAATGTCAGGTAAAGGAACACTTACTTGGACTAACGGGGACTCATATGAAGGGAGTTGGCTAAATGGGATGATGCATGGATTTGGCATATACACGTGGAGTGATGGTGGCTCCTATGTCGGAACTTGGACCCGAGGCCTCAAAGATGGGAAAGGAACCTTCTATCCAAAAGGTTGTAAGATTCCATCTGGTCAACAATTGTACTTGAATGCTCTGAGAAAACAAGGATTGCTACCGGATTTGAGAAAACACAATCAGGTTTCCTATGTTAATCACGGTACATCGATAGATATGGGAGATGTTAAAGTTGGTAGGAGCCAATGTTCTGATCGTAATTCGTCTAAAAATGTATCTTTGGAGAGACGCTGGAGTCTCGAGGCATCCATTGAGAAATTCATTGGACATGATTCATCTTCGAGCATAGGAGGTAAAGATAATGACGGTGATATAGATTCTCCAATCTTGGAAAGAGAATACATGCAAGGTGTCCTAATCAACGAGCTTGTTTTAGACAATCAATTTTCATCATCATCCAGAAGAGCATTAAGGCGACAGAAGAAACTTTCAAGGGAGGTAAAGAGGCCAGGCGAGCAAATCATTAAAGGCCATAGGAGCTACGATTTAATGCTCAGTTTGCAGCTTGGCATCAGGTATATAGTAGTTTAGTACAGTGGTTACATTATGGATAACATTGAGCTTTTCCATTGATGAATATAATTGCTTGAGAGGATGTATATTTGCTTCTTAACAATGTAATCACATTAATATGCCTTATTTACGCCTTCTGCTGATCTCGAACTACTGCTAAGGAGCTAATAGAATATGACCAGATATACGGTTGGGAAAAATTACTTCCATACAAAGACGCCAAGTTGGCGCAGCTGATTTTGGCCCTCGTGCCAGCTTTTGGATGGATTTCCCTAAGAAGGGGTCAAGACTGACACCTTCTCACCGGTCGGAGGATTTCAAATGGAAAGATTACTGCCCATTGGTTTTCAGGTCAGTAGTGACATGTCAATTCACTCAATGTCCTATATTGTTGTTTGTTTTGATAAAGTCGTCTGCTTATGAAGTTCTTTTGACTTAATGATCGTAGCACTATATCTTAAAATTTTATCTGAAAGCTGTTGCACAATCACACAGCAGATTCTGGTTGTATTAATATAATGGCTACCAGTCAGACCCATGATGGCTATCCTTTTTTCTGATGATAGGGCATTTCCTAACTGCTTACACCAAAACCATTATTTATGCTTAATCATCTGCATGTGTTATATGTTACTTGAACAAAATGAAGCATAAGCACTTTTGGCCTCACTGTCACTTTGCTTTGTTTTTGGCATTTCTTGTCCTTCCAAACATCATTAAATTGAGGACATTCTCATGCCTTAGGTAGTTTTTATGTTTCTTTGAGGATTTGATATGCATCCTCTCTCATGTTTGAAAGGGTTGTTTTTTCGTCACAGGAATTTGAGGGAAATGTTTAAGATTGATGCGGCCGATTACATGATGTCCATATGTGGTAACAATGTCCTCAGGGAACTTTATTCCTCGGGGAAAAGTGGTAGTGTCTTTTTCTTATCCCAAGATGACCGCTTTATCATCAAGACATTGAGAAAATTCGAAGTTAAGGTTGGCTTTGCCCTGCTTTAGATTCAGCCTTCCTATACTCTGTTGGCAAATCCTCGTCTTTCTTTTTTCATTTTAATTTTTTGTCTAATGCAATGTTTTTCTTTGTTTATTTAAGAACCTGATGTTTTGATACTTATAGTGGGTGGTGATTTTACATGTAGGTCTTATTGCGGATGCTCCCGAAGTATCATCATCATGTACAAACGTATGAGAACACACTCATTGCCAAATTTTTTGGTCTTCACCGGATTAAACCTTCTAGCGGTCAAAAGGTGATGCACATGTCAACCAAAGATCATTAGGTTTATAGTTGATCCCTCTCATTTATAGGCTAATATGCTATATACATCCTTTTTTGCAGTTTCGTTTTGTAGTGATGGGGAATATGTTCTTCACAGAATTAAGAATCCATCGAAGATTTGATTTAAAAGGTTCTTCCTTAGGACGTTCTGCCAACAAGGTTGAAATTGACGAGAACACAATCCTAAAGGACTTGGATTTGAATTATTGCTTTTATCTGGAACCTTCTTGGAGAGATGCCCTCTTACAGTAAGTGTGATCTCGAGCCCATGGCCATGAGAATCTCAATATACCTCTTACCTGGTTTGTCAGTTGTGGACATCATAGGATAATCGTAAATGTATGTTGTAACCAAGTGTAATGGAGATATGATAAATAGAAACACAAAGACCTAAGCCTAGTGGAATATCAAGAATGCATCGCGTGCAAAATTTAGTGCAGTTAGCAGATTACATTCTTGTGCTCATTATCAATTCTACTTTATGTAGGCAGATCGAAATAGATAGCAAATTCTTGGAAGCAGAAAACGTGATGGATTACAGCCTCTTGCTAGGTGTTCATTATCGAGCACCCCAACGAAGAGGCTATCTTACGTCTTCTGATGGATTAGGGACTGTTGCAGAAGAAGGTTCGTTTTACGTTTCATCATGTCGTTAATAGGCCCTAATGAACCCCCTATTCTAAAACTAAATTCTCTTATCTTTCGACTGCTGATTGTACAACCTTAGAGTCTATGGAGGATGAAATATCTCGACAAGGCCTTGTTTTGGTACCTCGTGGAGCTGATGATAATAACGTTGTCATTGGCCCTCATATTAGAGGTAGCAGATTACGTGCATTGTCTGCAACTGGAGTTGAGGAAGTGGATCTTCTCCTACCTGGTACAGCAAGGTATTTCTATTTCCGTGATATTAAGATGGAGCATTTGTTTCATTTCAATCTTATACATGCCACAGGCAACTGCAACTGGTGAAAAACGATGCATTTTTTTTATTAATCACATGATGATTATGGTTTTTCCAACAGACTGCAAATCCAGCTAGGAGTGAATATGCCTGCAAGAGCAGAGCACGTCGCTGGAAAAGACAATACCCAAATGTTTCAGGAGGGATACGACGTCGTCTTATACTTGGGAATTATTGACATATTTCAAGAGTACAATATTAGAAAGAAGATTGAACGTGCATATAAATGTATACAATTTGATTCGGTTTCTATATCAGCTGTCGACCCTACATTCTACTCACGGCGCTTCTTGCAATTCATCCAAAAGGTTTTTCCGCAAAATGCATTGCCAGGTTAGTGAACCTGTGATCCACACTTAAAAGGGCTTATGCTTTCTCTCTCTCCTGTATAATTGTGCTTCATGTACTCTGTATATGTATATAAATGAGATGTATAAAGATGATTTTGTCCCTTGTATTTGATTCAATGCTGTAATCTTCTCACATTCTTCTTTAGATCATGAATTTGCTTTCTTGTTTGTTTATTTATTTTTGGGACCTTAATTATCGCCTCTTTGATTAATGGTCTAGAAATTGGATATACCCCCCCAGCGTTGTGACTTGCCCCTTTATTTTGGTTTAAAAATGCAAGTGTGTTTTTGATAGAGAGTTTTGGAAAGAGTTTTTGAATTATTAGCAGTGGTAAATGGACTCGATGATTCATAAATTCATGGATTCGACTTGGGCAGTTGCTTCGTATGAAAATGGACTTGGGTTTGGATCGAGTCAGAAATAAGATGATAGACAACTAGAATTTGACATGTGAAGTTTAAGTTTGCACACCAACAAGTAGACGCCCAATGAGCCGGTTTACGAGCTAACCATAGAAGCCCTTGTAATAAGGAGTTTTGACGTATGGTCGACAAGTAAATAAAAGTAATATATTATTATTATTATTATTATTATTATTATTATTATTAAATGTTTGGTGTCTCTAACCTTTCAAAAATTAGCATCAAAGGTCCCTCCTCCTTGTTTTATACAAAAATAATAGTTTTGCCCCTTCTTCATATTAATTTTAATTATGTAAATAATACAAAGAAAATTTGTTTAAGAAAAGCAGACAAGATTTTTACAAATAAAAAAATTAATTTCTAAAATGAGAAATAATTATCATCTTCCCCTTAATCCATTATTGTCTTCCCCACCCACCGTCACCAACAATGCCTTTGCCCACAATTAGAACCACCACTATTTTTGCGTCAATCTAAACGTTGACATCTAGAATCAGTAATCTTTTTCTTCATATGCACATTTATTACACAAACACCATCAAAACCCAATGTCAAAACTTGCAGAAATAAGCAGAAACACAATTGCACTGGAGCTTTATAGTCTTTATAGTTGTTTTGTTGACAGTGATGCAAAATGGGAAGTCAATTTGGATTTGTTTTCAAGACTAGGCAAAATGGATAACCAATTGGGAAGGCATGGTAAATATGACAGTGGTGTAGGTGATAGTGATCATGGGTCGAAGACAGAATTGGTATATATATTTTTATTAAGAAATTATTTTAAAAAATTTTTGGAATGATTTTTTCTTTTCTTAAACTACTAGCTGTTTCACCCGTGCGCTGCACGGGAGACAAATTTTTCAACTAATAACATTATTGATAGATGTTAATAATATTAACATAAAATCCAAAAAAATAATTAAAATAAAGAATGAGTTACGACAATAAAATTAAAGAATTTAGCTTGAAACAATTCTATAAAAATTTCAATAGAGTTTCCCCTATATTTCGTACTAATCCATCGTGCAAATATGTAAGAAACAACTCGCGAAAATCCACACAACTTAATTTACTATTCTCCATAGAATAGTAACTTCATTATCATTTATACCCGTGCTTTGCATGGGATGATAATTCGTGAGAGCACTTGTGATAATATATTACATTTTGCTTATTTCAAGATTAATCTACTTATGATAATTCGTGATAACCATAATTTTAAGAATTATATGAATCTAATTTTAAAAATATCTTATAATAGAAAAAACATCTTAGAATTTAAAAGATATAAATATATATTCAATTAATTAAAAAATCAATTAATGTTACAATTGAATGATTAATTGAAAAAATTGATGTTATACGTTTCTTTTAATTCTTATGTAAAAATTAAATGAATTATAATTTTTTATCCAATCAAAATTAAATCTTAGTGAAATCGCTAATTTTAATTAATTTTCATTTATTAGCTAATTATTATTTTTAAAAATAATAAATTCTTTCTAAAATTAATAAATGGGTCTAACCTAAGTTATAAATTTTCATGTTACACATTTATTTTAATTTTTATGTAAAAATTTCATGAATTGTAATTTTTCATCACACAAAAAATTAAATTTTATAGAAATCACTAATTTTGATTAACTTGTATTCTTTAGCTAATTATTTATAAAAATGATTGATTGTTTCTAATATTGATTATTGGGTCCAACCTAATTTTTAAATTTTTTAGTACAAATTGGGGATTATAGTGGTGGAATTTTGTCTCAAACTTGGGCCAATTGCTAGTAAGTTTTTTTTAAAATTTTTGGGTAAAACTTTAATGAATCGTAATTTTGTATTGAAAAAAAAAATTGAATCTTAGCACGATTATTAATTTTAATTAATTTTTGTTTCTTAGCTAATTATTTTAAAATAATTAATTATTTCTAAAATTAATTAAGTAACAGGTCTGATCTTATTTTTTTATTTTAATGTTAAACATTTATTTGAATTTTTGTATGAAAATTTAATCAATGGTAGTTTTGTATGGCATAAAAATTAAATGTTAGTGAAAACTGTTAATTTTAAATAATTTTATTTTTTAAATACAAAAATTATGAAAAAACGATCAATTAAAAATTCATTCCAATTCTTGGAACACCTTATATTGTTCAACACATAAACATATAAATTAAAGATTTGTACGAAAAAATAAAGGAAAAAATTGAAATTTGTAATATTTGAAAGAAAAATATATAATATTTGTCCAGGTAAACTAAATTATAATTGAAAATAACAGAAGCTAATGAGGTAAAAAATTAAATTTGTAATTTGTTATTGAAGTTTGGATGTTAAAGTGCAAATATAATGAGACATCTCATTATATTTGAATTTTACGAACAAATATCAATTAAGTGTGGTAACAAATTATCAAAATTTTTTAATGTTATTACATCAGTAGTCATTAATTTATATTAATATCAATTTATATTTAAGTTATACTCTAATTTATATATTTATGGTAAATTTTAATATTTTTTAAAAATAAAAATTTATATATTGATAGTATACTTGTTTTAAAGCTTTCATTAAGTCGAGCAAAATAGAATCAAAAATTATTATTTTTATATGTAGAAAATAAAAAAAAAGAAGAGGAAATGATAGAGAGAGTATTTAGATGTTATGAGATTGGATAAAATAGGGTAGAAATAATTAAATAAAATCTATATACATTAATATTAATATATTATTAGGGTAAAAAAATAAAAGAGAGTTGGATATATATTAATATATTAGGGTAAAAAAATAAAAGAGAGTTGGATATAGATTAGGCAAGAAAAAATAAAAATAGAGTTTGTTTTAAACCGGAAAACGGATTTACGACAATAAAAAATATAATAAGAAAAAAGCCTCATTTTCCATATATATATATAAATTATTCTATATATAGATAGAAATTTATATTAGGCAAATTCAATAGGCGGAAAAAACTAATAAATAGATTTTTTCCTTTTTTGATACACGATTTTACAACTATTTTTTTTTTCCAGAAATTCTGATTGGCTGTAGCATTTTGAGCGGGAAAAGAATAAAAAAATCAATTAAAAACATTTTTTGTCCAATTCTTTTTCTATATTATAGATTTTTCTTTGTATTATTTATTTAATTAATTCGAACAGGGGCAAAATTGTCATTTTGTATGAAAAACAAGTGGGGGCCTTTGGTCTAAATTTCTGAAGCGATAGGGACCCTCGACATTGAAAAAAAAAGAAAGGGATGAATCTGTTATATTTTGCAAAGGTTTGGGATCTTTCATGAAATTTACCCTTTGATTTATTAAATATTTTTCACATTATATTTAAGTTTATAAAAAGAATTTATTTTGATTCATATAAGTTACTTTTACGAATTTTACTTAACCTTAACAATCTTGATTACCTCAGTTTCTTTCAAAACGAGCATATATTAGTATTTTAAAATGACAATACATACCATTTATCCTGTACATAAGATGTGTACGCACATGTTTACTACTAGTTTATGTAACTTAATTAAGTGTTAATGTTAAGTTTCGAGTCTAAACGAGTATAAATGTATATTGCACAAAGCCAAAAAAAAAAGCCAACAAAATAGTAAAATCAAGTTTCAAACTTAAAACATAACTAAATAGGATTGAAGTGAATTTTTTAGAACGTAACGGTTAATAATTACATGTGACTTAACCAACCGCTGGTGCTCTCCTACACACTAGTGTGTAGGAGAGTGTGTACACTCCATGACGTGGTGCCCTGTGAGGGCGTCACGTCATCTAAATTTTTTTTTTTATTTTATTTTTTGAAATCTACGATAAGTGAAATGAATAATACATAATTGCCTCCTGATGGCGGAGGGACTTATATGCCCCGCACGAATTTTTGAACGCGAGTGTGCATGACTTCTCCTACACACTAGTGTATAGGAGAGCAAAACTGCTTAACCAACGTGCCAACCATGATGGATTAACTAACCAAAAAGACCAAGACCTTTTGGTACAGTTGGTAAAGTTAAATTCGTACGTTTGGGACCGAGATGATCAGCTAGGTGGTGGCCACGATTAAATTTTTCGAGATCTGGTGGGGTGCGAACAGAGTGAAGGATGTGATGCCTCGTCAGGCTCTTTTGAAATAAAAAAACCTCAACTCGGTAGAGCTATACGATGAAATGCCAACAATCACAATATCACATGTTAATGTTGGGTACCTAGGTTTGGAGACCACTGGTCATCTCCTCCTCATGTGATAAGAAATTATTTTCTCCATATGTTATGTGTCAGTAGATGAATATATTTGAAAAATTAAAAATTGAATCCCATTATTAATGTGTTAAACTCATCTTTTGACACATGATATATGGGGAGAATAACTTCTCCTCACATGGAGAGGAGACCTGTTTGGAGACCACTAGTGGTTTTGATTAGTAAAAATTTATCTGAGGAGATAAAGTAACTAAGGTAACTAAGCTTGGAGTCAATAAATTCCAAGGTAATTAAATATTCTAGTTAACCGGACGAATAAAAGATTGAGCAGGTTTCACAGTTGGAGCATGTTTTTCTTCAAATAATTCTTTTGAGTTCCAGTCACTGACCAGACGTTATATTCAAAGTTTCAAGCACTTGCCATCTCAATTATTAATTACAAAGTGAATATTATCACAATAGGCATCAATTCCTTTATTGTATTTTACTGGCAACAGCGAAAGAGGAAGCTTAGAACTTTAGAACTAAACAAACTGAAGAAGAAGGAGAAAATTGAATGATACAACAGAGATCTGAGTAAGCACAAGAAATGACAATGACTGGTATACATCTGATCACCTTTTTAGTATTACAATGAAATGCCTGTGAGGGAAAAAGAAAAAACGGAAATGAGTAAGTAAATAGAAGAAAAGTTTTTCGTTCTCCAACAATACAGAAAATTCAAATGAGGTTTATTAGCTTACCTACATGCTTAGCTAACTGTGGATGATGACCTTAAGCTGTTCATTTCCATATTCTTCTTGTTCTTTCATTATTTCCATAGCAGATCTTTCAACAGCGTCACTACAGCGATACACCTCAATCCTTTGCAGTGTTGGAATGTTTCCTAATTCAGAGGGGAGAGGACACAGCTCATCCTTGTACTCCAACAACAATTGTTCAAGGCTGGGGAAAGGATTTTCTGAGGTAGTCCACTCTTTACAATCGAATATCCCTTCTAGTTTCAAAAATTTGAGTTTCATGAATAGATCATCCCTCACGTCCCAGCGCATTTCTCGAAAGGGAATATGTGCCATTTTGAGAATCTCAAGGTTGGCCAGTCTCCCAATTGATAAGAAAACTTCGCGAGTCAAACCCATCGTATAAATGGAAAGCTTTCTTATATTGACAGGACAATCAAAAGACTTGAAATCCAGACTTAGCCAGCCTTGCACATGGAGAGATACAAGCTGAGAAAGGGAGCTGAGATTAACAGAGTAAGGACAGTCAAACCAGCTCTCGCCATATCGGCATTTCAGGCGGCGGAGGTGGGAAAAACGCCTCAATCTCATTTCATCATCCAAATCATTTATAATAATACGAGAAAGAGTTTGTAGGCCACTAGGTAGTGAATTATACCAAGCTTCAGGGATTGTTTGATATGTTCTAAACTGTAGATGTTTCAATTTAGGCATATTCAATTGGATTTGATGATCTGGTGACTTTCCTAAGCTTAGAAATTCTAGTTTCATGTGACTACCAAAATTTCTTAACTTCCCATCACATTCCAAGTGCCTCAGCTGAAGGAGAAGTTCCAACATAGTTCCATCATATTCTATGCCAGGGTTTGACAACTTCAAGACCTTAAGACGTATCATACTGGAGGTAATTGAAGAAAGATCCTGGAAATTACCCGACAACGACCGAATATGTGGTCCAAATGGTCTCGACATAAAATGATTGGAACCAGAGTGGATGCAAATGTCATGATGTTCCTCATGTATTGGATATTCCCTAAAAATGATGCGATTAAAAATTGGATCACCGTGAGTTGTAACAGCATAAATTACAAGAACTATCTTAATTAACAGTAACCATCGGAGCTACCTCAAATGTCACAAGTTAGCAGCAAAAGTAAACATAGTGGAAAATAAAATCAATAGGAGAAAAAAGAAATAGAACAAGTCCAAGAATTTAACTTACTTGTTGATCACTTTGAGGAAATTCTCTTTGTCAGCTAGTCTCAAGGACATATCATGCATCAGATCGTGAATGATACAAGTTTTTCACTCCTCTGTCTGATCTTGTTTCCGCAGGTTGTACCATGCTTCGGTTTATTAGTTCCGATAGATAATCCTCTGCGACATCCTCCGGGCTCTTGTCTTCAATTCGTGGTATAAATCCTTTAGAAATCCATAGTGAAAGCAAATGTCTTGCTTGAATTTTCTTGTCTTCCTCGAACATGCCGAGGTAAAGGAAGCACGGCTTTAGATGAGATGGTAAATGCTTGTAACTGAGTTCTAGTATGTCTCGGCCTTCAGAAACGTAAGAACTTGAGTGGTTTGCAACTTTTTCCCATAAGACTTCTTTCTTCTCCATAGTTGCAAGAACCCCGGCCATCCCGACAACTGCGAGTGGTAGCCCTTTACAATTTTTCGCAATTTTCTTTCCAATATCTTCGAGTTCCAAAGAGAAATAAGAATTGGGAAACACCTTTGATTTCAATAAATCCCAACATTGGTCATCTGTTAGTAAAGGAAGATCGTGGATGAAAGGTTCAGATGAAGCATGCAGTGCGACTTCTTTGTTCCGAGTGGTGAATAGTATTCTACTTCCATTTCTATCATCTGGAAAATACCTCCTCAGATCATCCCACACTTCTTTCTCCCAAATATCATCTACAACGAGGAGGTACCTAGTCCTTTTCAAGCTTTTGTGAAGATAATCAACTAACTGATGATCTTCCATCCTCAAGATTTGATCTTTGTTGAGTGCAGATACATTACTCAAAATGTCAATCAACAACTTTCTCCTTTGATATGTTTGGGAAACAACACACCAAGAACATTTATCAAACCAAAGGCGAACATTGGAGTGGTTGAATAATTTTCTTGCTAAAGTTGTCTTGCCCAATCCACCCATTCCAACTAGAGAAATAATTTGTAGTGGTTCATGTGGTTCTCCAATAAGTTGACTTATAGTTTGTCTTGTTATCTCTTTGAAGCCAACGATAATCTCATCGACCATGGGAATGCTTTTAGTGACAACGCGGGATGAAGATACTTCACTGGGACTTTCTTCTAGTCGTATACCTTGAATGCCGGAATTTAACTTGAAATTTGCAAGTGTAGTCCATATTGTTTTATTCTTTTGGATTGAACTAGGAAGACTGAGAGCAAGATACCAACCAGGAACATCTCCAGCAACAAGAAAAGTCATGATAGGTTCAACTTGATATGCCAGGTTTATGAGTTGCATTTCACATTCAATCAATTTTTTGTTTTGCTGCAACTCTATATCCCTGAGCATCGATCTAGACAAATGGAGTTCCCGGTGTAGTGTTGTAATTTGATCCTTCACTTCAACGATGAGATCAGCCTTGTGATTTAATACATGATTGAGATCATCCAACAAAGAATCAACAATGAATATTGAAGCAGAAGTGAAGTTCAAAGTTGTAGATTTTTGGTGCTCGAAGATTGTGACGGCATGCTGTTTGATCATTTCTTCCACCACATCCAGCTTTGTTAACAGACGAGAAAGTTCTAGATCCATTGTCGTCATGGTGATGTGATCTGTTGTGAAATAGAAAGAATACAAGAAAATTCCAGCTTCGTTGGCTACAGATTTTATCTCTCCCAAAATATTCTTTATTTCTTCCATTTCGGTGCACCGAAATGGAGTATCTAGAAGAATGAAGTGTAATACCTTGAGTCTTTTACAAAGAATATTGATTTGATCTGGAACGATGATCCAAGAAGGTGTATGCCTTGATGTTAATATAACAAAGGTGTTGACCAGAAAATCTATAAAGCTTCTGACAATATCAGCTGTCTTAGGAGTGGTGTCCAATGGATATTGAGTCGGCTTTGGAACTACAAAGAACTCTCTAATCTCTGTCAGAAAGGAGGCGAGCAAGCTTAAAAATTTTTGTGATTCAGTCAGTGATCTGAAGTTCCAGCAACTTTGTGATGCATCTTCGAGGCTAGTCAATCCTTCACTGAATGGTCGTGGAGTTTCGCCGGAGGCCAATTTCTCAGCATAAGAGATGACTGCTACAAAGTGAGGTCCGCAGTACTGAAGTTCTCCCGGAGGCGGTTTTTTGTTAGAATCAAATAAATAATAAATTGGATCGTTTAGAACAATTGACAGATTTCTAAAAGAGGAAGGCATTTCTAATCGTCTCTCAGTAATATATTTATATGGATAATAAGTAAAAACTCAGATGGGAAGAGATATAAATTCAGGAACTGATCGAAAGAAGAAGAGTGGAAGAATGCTATCACAATTCACAAACTCCTTGTAATGTTGTTTATAGTCATCTCTGATGGCATATTTTAGTGGAAGATTCTTTGGTTGCTGGATGGTTTTGTTTGTCTTATAGGAAATTTTGGGATTTTGATTTGTAATGCTGTTGATAGGTTGCCGGCTGGGGTGTTAATACGTGATTGTGACAGAATTTCTTTTAATTCTTTTTTCTTATAATTATTTTTAATCGTTCATTTTCTATAAAAATACCTTCAAACTTTCGTAGCCATCTTTCTTTAATTAACTTTTTTATTATATATTCTCTAAAAATTTTTACTCATCATCGTTTTTATTAATTTCTCTGATGAACTTATGCTTGATAAGTTGGTAGTGCAATAAATTAGCATATTTTAGATATGCAAGAGTGTTTGTTGATGCACTCACATTTGATAGTGAATGGGCGGCTAAAATTAATCGCATTCACATATTATGTGGGATTAATAAGTATATATTACCTACTTTCTTCGCCACTTATTTGCAATTAATGTGTCCCATTCACTTTGAAATGTGTGTGAACACCGACTCAAATGAAGGAGAGAGTCACATCATTTCATTACTCCCTCCATCCCATAAAGATATGTTTGGTTTGACTTTTACAAGGATTGAGAAATTGCAAATTAAAATTATTGGAAAAGTAAATTTTAGCTATATTTTTCAATATATGCCCATATATTAAATGATAATAACATACTTTTACTAATAACAATACCCATTAAATAATTGCATGTATAATAGAAAAAATTAAAAAATTATATAGATCGTGACCTATATTTTGGAACGGACGAAAAAGGAAAATAAGCCGATCTTTGTGGGAAGGACGGAGCATTAGATAAAAAATAAAATAAAAAAAATAGCGAGGTGGTTGGTTGGTTCCATATTGAATAAATGTCTTTATCAACTCAATTAACAAACATTATCTATTTATCTTAATTAATAACTGAAATGGATATTTTTGTATTATATTTGAGTGCGTTGGTTTTGTCTTCACAAGACAATTTGGGATATATATTAATTAAAATCTTCATTTCGAAGCTTGTAAATTGGGAAGCATTTTAACGTGACGTTACTTTTTTCCACCATAAGTTTAAATGAAGGAAAGAGAAACCCAGTTAGATCTGGGGAGGAATGTCAGCAAAACAGCGAATATTTGATATTGTTGGGGACTACGTGCAAACAAGGCTGGATATTTTGGATTAGATGAGTATATAGAGGAGGATGGAGATGGAACTAAGAGTTAGAGAGGATCCACAATAGATATATTAAATTTATATAGTCACGTAAACGAAAATAGAAATATTAATTGACATATTAAGATGTCAAAACTAATTTGCCTTTGAGATCTATCATGAACATATTATAGCCACTACAAATTACAAATTATATGTCAATATTTATTTAATTAGACAAAAAAAGTGAACAGTGAAAGTAATAATAAAAAAATACGTTTTTCTAAAGTAATTAAAAAGAATAGTCCACTGTAATTTGGGATTAAAAAAAAAAAAGGGATACAATATACAATTTCCCAAAGGAAAATAAAAGAAGAACGAAATTACGAGCATCCCCAGGCGTAGCGCAATTATGACATTAAAAACTGGAAATTGGCGTTGATTTTCCCCCAGCCGGACGCCATCTTTGACAGTAAAATAGGGATTAATTGTGAACAGTGCGAGCTTTAATCATTTTTTTTTATGTAGCCTGTAGATAATGTTTGTTGGTTTAATATCTTTTGCTATATTGTGTATGTTAATAAAATGGCAACTTTTATTTTAATTGTGGATAGATCGATATTTATTGTCAATTAATTAATTGTACTCAATTATTTGTGATTTAATTGGTAATATTTTAATTATTTGTCTACTTAAAATGTTGTAGAAGATTATTTAATGTTGAAGTAAAAAATATATATTTATTCTTTGTATAATAATTAGTGTTTTCACCCGCGCGTTGCACGGGAAAACTTATACTCAATTGACGTGTGTGAACTGTTAGTGATAAAGATGAGAAGGAAATACTCGTGTATGTAAGATTTCTTTAATAAAAAATTTGGGCTTATCTCAAAATATACCATTTAATCTTATATATAGGGAGATTTCTTTAATAAAAGATTTAGGCTTATATCAAAATATACCATTTAATCTTAAAAAATGAATATATAGGGATTGGGTAGGAAATGAAATTTTATAATTAATTTTTTAATTCTAAAAATTGATAGTTTGAGCGGGAAAACATACTCATTTTATTAATATATAGATATTTCAAAAGAGAATATGTTTAATTAAATAAGAAAGAAACTGAAAATAGTGAATGGTGTGAATTTGGAGTAAAGTTTAAAGTCGATGATGATTGGAATCGATATCATAAAATACTATAATATCAACATATTTTAGAATTTTAAAACTATAAAATCAAATTTTACATTGGAGCTGCTCTTAGTGTAAACCATAGCCCATTACACAAGTCTGGAAGAAAATATTGACATTCCTCACTCTGAAGTTTATGCTCTCGTTCTCGACTTTGTCACAACTTGAGCTCCATAGGTTAGTCCTTTTCCGTCCGCCTGCCATTGCTTCAGTCACAACACCACCATTTCTACAATGCTTCCGGTTGTGATTGTGGCAGCGATGGAAGCTGACAACCACACAACACTAATTTTGACTTGGTCAAAAAAATTATTTGCACTTCAATTGCATGTTTTAAAAGAAATTGAGAATGACCTTAATATATTATATAATTTTGCCAGTTCGTAGTCTTTATAAGCTTGGGCTAGAGAACTTCTCTTGCATCCTGGGAACCAATTTTTTCGTAAGCTTAGTCTCAATGAGCACGTTGATCATGTTCTTGAATATTTTTTCCCTTTACTTCAGGCTTATCTTGTTTGCTTGAATGACTATGACCTTGTCGGCAATGGCGTAGCTAGGAATTTGGTTTAGTGCAGGTAGTAGCGGATTCAGACATTAGGGATCACTAATGCAAGCTTCCTGCATGGGCAAAATTTTTTTTAGGTGGGGCCCATTGTTGTATAAAAAATTTACTTATGAGAAATATAAAATTTGAGTAATGAGGAAAAAATAAATTTAATTTGATAAAATCTTATGTGAATTAACACACCCTAACATTTCAATTAATGTTTTCCATTAATGAGGTCATTTTGTGAATATTGGTGATAAATTTGCTTGTAATAGGCAAAAATTACCAATGCCTTCAAACTTTCGCGATGAAACCAAGGGGAATATTACCATTTAGTCGATGAATATTTTCATAATCTCACGTCATTGTTCATAACTTCTTTAAGCATCGAATATTCAGCTCAATCAACAACTCAGTTTTCATCGAAATCAATGGATAAAATAAATTTACCTAAACATTGGCCAGCAAAGCATGAAGCTAGCCCCATCGTGACATGTACCAGCTTCCTATTCCAATATGCATTTTCCCTTCTCTATGCAACAATTAAAAAAAAATCAGCAAAATCCAGTGGGGTCGTTGGACCTCACTGGGCTAATGGTGACTCCGCCACCGCTTGTTGGTGTGGTGAATGTTAATTATTATTATTGGAGTTGTTTTTTCCATGTCATGACAATGATTTTAGAGCCCCCCTTTTTCACAATCAAAGTAAATACACATTATTGTCTTCACATTTTGTAGTTCTCGCAACTATTTGACCTAAAAAGTCACTAATTGTTAGCAAAATTAAAATTTGCTATATCATACACAAATATATTTAATACGCTCAATTATTTTAACTTAAAGGTCAAAAATTTCCCCCCTTTTTTTTTTTTTTTTAATCACATCGAAGTGTGAAATAATTGTGGAGGAATGGCCAAATATGCATTGTGCTATTTATTTATTTATAACTACATTGTGCTGTTCCCAACTTTTTTGGTATTGCAAGGAAAAAAATAAATAAGATGACAAGAAGTGACAATGAATTGAATTGTATACGTAAACAACTTTTTTGGTATTGCAAGGAAACAGCTGCAAGGAAAGAAGAAAAAGAAAAACAGGAAAGGATTAGATAAACAGTAGAAAAGTTTATCATTCTGCAACAATAAAAATAATCAGATGAGGTTTAGCTCACCTACGTGTGCATACCTGTAGGAACTGGTGTTCTTCTTACTGCTTAGCTAATTGCTAACCCCAGAGATGATGACCTTAAGCTGTTCGTTTCCTTCTGCTTCTTGGTCTTCCATTATTTTCCTAGCAGAGCTTCTGACGCTTTCATCACATTTATACACCTCAATCCTCTCCAATGTTAGAATGTCTCCTAACTCAAAGGGGAGAGGACACATACGATGGTTCCATATCAACAACTGTTCGAGGCTGGGGAAATGACCTTCTGAGATATTCCACTCTTTAAAGGCTACATCATACAGTTTCAAGAATTTGACTTTCATGAACAGATCTTCACTCATGTCCCAGCGCATTTCTGTAAAGGGAAGCTCTTCCATTTTGAGAATCTCAAGGTTATGCAATTCCCCAATTGATAACAACACTTTGGGAGTAATAGGCATCCTTCTGATCGATAGCTTTTTGATGTTAATGGGAAAGTTAAAAAACTCAAACTCATGAAGTAGGTAGCCGTGAACATTGAGAGGTACAAGCTGAGAAAGGGAACGGAGATCAGGAATGACAGGACATTCATACCAGTTTTCGCTATATCGGCATCTCAAGCGACGGAGATGGGAAAAACGCCTCAATCTCATTTCATCATTCAAATCACTTATAATAATACGAGAAAGAGTTTGCAGGCCGTTGGGTAGTGAATCATACCAAGCCTCAGGGATTCTATGATATTTTCCAAACTGTAAATGTTTCAATTTAGGCATATTCAATCGGATGTCCATATCCAGTGATTCTCCTACACTCAGAAATTCTAGTTTCATGTGACTGCCAAAATTTCGTAAATTCCCATCACACTCTAAGTGCCTCAACTGAACAAGGAGTTCCAATGAGGTTCCATCATATTCTTTGTAAGGGTTTGACAACTTCAAGACCTTAAGACGCATCATACTTGAGGTAATTGAAAAAAGATCCTTGAAATTACCCGACAAAAACCTTATATGTGGTCCAAATTGTAACGACTTAAAATGATCGAAACCGAATTGGATGTGAATGTGGTGATGTTGTTCATGAATTGAAAATTTCCTCGAAAAATTCCTGAAAATGATGGGATTAAAAATTGGATTATCATAAGTTGGAAACAACATATTCGTACGAACTATCTCAAGTAACAGTAATCATCAAATTACCTCAACTGCTACAAGTTACTAGTAAAAGTAAATGCAGTGGAAAGTAAAATCAAGACGAAAAAGAAATGGAACAAGTCCTAGAATTGAACTTACATGTTTATAACCTTGAGAAAATTTTCTTCGTGTGCTAATCTCAATGACATATCACGTATCAAGTCATGAATGGTACAAGTTTTGACTCCTTTTCCTGATCTTGTTTTTGCTACTTGTACCATGCTCCGGTTTATTAGCTCTAACAGATAATACATTGCGACATCCTCAAGGATCTTGTCTTCAATTGTTGGTATAAATCCTTGAGAAATCCATAGTAAAAGTAACTGTCTAACAGGAATTTCCTCGTCTTCCTTAAACATGCCAAGGTAAAGGAAACACGGCTTTAGATGAGATGGTAAATGCTTGTAGCTTAGTTCTAGTATGTCTCGGTCTTTGGAAACATAAGAACTTAAGTGGGTTGCAACTTCTTGCCAAAAGCCTTTTTCCTTCTCCATAGTAACAAGAACCCCAGCTATCCCAACAACCGCAAGTGGTAGCCCTTTACAATTTTTTGCAATTTCCTTTCCAAGATATTGGAGTTCTAGAGGGCAAGTAGAATTGGGAAACACCTTTGTTTGCAATAAATCCCAACACTGGCCATCAGTTAGCAAAGGGAGATCATGGATGAAAGGTTTAGAAGAAGCGTGCAATGCGACATCTCTGTTACGAGTGGTGAATAGTATTCTACTTCCATTTCTGTCATCTGGAAAATACCTCCTCAGATCATCCCACACTTCTTTCTTCCAAATATCATCCATAACAAGGAGGTACCTAATCCTTTTCAAACTTTTGTGAAGATGATCAATCAGTTGATGATCTTCCATCTTCAAGATTTCATCTTTATTACGAGGAGATACATAACTCAAAATGTCAGTCAACAAATTTCTCCTTTGATATGTTTGAGAAACAACACACCAAGAACGCCTATCAAAACGAAGGATAACATTGGAATCATTGAATAATTTTCTTGCTATAGTTGTCTTACCTAATCCGCCCATCCCAACTATAGAAATAATTTGTAGCTGATCTGGTTCTCCAATAAGTTGGCTTACAATTTGTCTTGTCCTATCTTTGAAGCCAACGATAATCTCATTAACCACGGGAATGCTTTTGATTGGAACTTGGGATGAAGATACTTTACTGGAACTTTCTGCAAATTGTAGGCCTCTAATGCTTGAATTTAGCTTGATATTTGCGAGTTCAGCCTGTAGGAGTTCACTCTTCTGGATGAAAATAGGAAGCCTAACAGCAAGATACCAAAGAGGAACATCCCCGGACACAAGACAAGCAATGATAGGTTCAGCTTGATATGCCAAGTTAATTAGTTGCATTTCACATTCAATCATTTCTTCATTTCGCTGCAACTCTATATCCCTGAGCATTGATCGAGATGAATAAAGTTCCCGACGGAGTGTTGTAATTTGATTCTTCACTTCAACAATGAGATCCGCCTTGTGGTTTATAACATGATTGAGATCATCCAACAAAGAATCAACAATGAATATCGAAGCAGAAGTGAAGTTCAAAGTTGTAGATTTTTGCTGCTCGAAGTCTCTGACACAATGTTGTTTCATCATTTCTTCCACCACATCTAGCTTTGATAACAGAAGAGAAAGTTCCAGATCCATTGCTGTTGTGGTGACGTGATGTGTGGTGAAAAAGAAGGAATACAAGAAAGTTCCAATTTCATTTGCTGTAGACTTTATCTTTGCGAAAATTTTCTTTTTTCCTGCCGTTTGGGTGCTTTGAAAGGGTGTATCCCGAAGAATGGCAAGCATTAACTTGAGTCTCTGACAAAGAATATTGATTTGACCTGGAATGAGGATCCAAGAGTGTGTAGGCCTTGACAATATTTCGAAAGCATTGACCAAAAAATCAAAGCTTGTGATAATATCAATTGCATTGATGTCCGACGGATACTGCTGCAGTTTTGGAACTACAAAGAAATCTCTAATCTCTGTTAGAAAGGAGGCCAGAAAAATTAAAAAATTTTGTGCTTCAGTCGATGATCGGAGGCACAAGCAACTATATGCTGCATTGTCAAGGATAGCCAATCTATGGCTAAATCTTGCAGCAGTGTTGTTGGAGTCAAATTTTATAGGATAAGAGATGATTTCTAAAAAGTGAGGTCCGCAGTACTGAAGTTCTCCAGGAGGGGGTTCTTCTTGAGAATCAAACAAATAGTAAACTGGATCCTTTAGAATCCTTGACAGATGTTTGTAAGGGCAAGGCATTTGGATAATAATTAACTCAGATGGGAGGAGATATAATTTCAGTAATTAACGAATCAAGAGAAGAAGAGTGGAAGAATGCTATCACAATTCACAAATTCCTTTTACTGGTGAATTAAAGCTTTATAGAAAAAGTTGTGAGCAGCTGTGCTTCATTAAAATATTTCACGCGTCTTGACTAAACAAAAAAGAGAGTCATTGCATTGTTTTTTAATGAAAAGCAAATGATTCATTTCCCAGTTCCCACAATCCCACTCATATTTTTCAACACTAGCAATTATAATTAATAAATGTATAATGGAGAAGTACTGCTTTGTGAGTCACTTCTAATGTTGCTCTTGCCTACCCTTATCGACCAAGTTGCGCCGAATGCGGAGAACAAAATGTTCAAATATATGACTAAAATTAAAGCATTTGGAAATTTCCGGTAGAAAATTTCTACAATGCTTTCGATGGTGATCGTGGCAACAGAGGCAGCGCCGACAGCTGACAATAGCAACATTGGTTGCAACAAATTACTCGGGCTTCAATTGTTTTGAGAAATATTGAGGATGGACTTACTATGTTGGAAGAAATATTATACTTCTTTGTTTTAAGCTTTTGGGTCAAAGAGCTTCTCTTGCATCCTTGTAATGTTTGACATTTAGGAATAGGTTTTTCCTAAGTTTCGTCTCAGTGAGTTTGTCACATTGATCAAGTTCTTGACTATTTTTCCTTTACTTCAGGCTGTCATTTAGAAGAAATATGACCGAGATGCGGCCATTATCAGGCATGAGTGGGGGATTTGCGCCAAACATTCAGGTCCAATGGCTTGACCTTGCGTATTTATTAAATTATTGAAAACGAATGGAGCCTTTCGGCCTATATGAATGAGGCCTTGTCCGCTTATATGGTTATGATCTTTAATGGTTTTGACCTGGTCAGTGTTGGAAATATCAATTATTATTTGTTTTTGGGTGTTATGACGATCGACAATATATAGCTGGGTTTCGCTATCTTTACCCACACCTCTGACAGAGCAATTGCTTAATTTTATTTATTTATTTTTTTTCGAGCTGCCCTTTTTCATAATTATGTTCTATTGATATTTTGACACCCTTTCTATCATAATTGCCTATGCCCGAGCATGCAAATTTTATAATTGTGACTCCGTTGGTACGTTAATGTGACTCGATTGGCAACCAAGTACAAATTCAAAAATCATTTTGTACTCCAAAATTCCAAAACATGGTTCTTGCTTCCTTTGCTACCCAATTGTGACTTCATCCTCACATTCAATGCTTGGACTTGAACTAATGACGACCCCATCTCGTTAGATTGAAACTTATGTGCACAAGGTCATGATAGCTAGTTGCATCCATGTACAAAACAAATCGAGAACAATCAGTTTGATATATACTGGACAAAAGTATTGATGTTTTAATGACGATAAATGATATCTAATGAACAGCTTGTTTAATGAGCCTTCTATTTTCCACGTCCATATGATTGGCAATGAGGTAGGGTGGATAAAACTTTTGTGGCATTATTTATTATCGTGAATGTCTAGAATAATTTTTATTTTGAAAAATTTTTCTGGATATTTTTTACAATAAATATTAAACATTGTTAAATTCCATTTTTTAAAATATTAATTTAATTTTCTTAATCTATCACTACTAGAAAAATGAATATTAGGAACATTAAATTTGGACAAAATAAATAATATGTCCTTATTAATAAGTAATTAGGGACAAAAATATATTTTATCTCTATTATCATTAATTAGGACAAATAAAACTGTCACTAATATTTAATTAGGGACATAAATATATTTTGCCTCTATTGATATTAATTGGGACATATAGAAATGCCTCTAGTATTAAATTAGGGATAAAAATATATTCTACCTCTACTAATATTAATTGAGACAAATAAAAATGACATACAAAACTGGCACCTCACTGTTTCAACAACTCAAGCCCATGTCATCTCTCAGATTCATACTAATCTACTAAGGCCCAAAAGACAAACATGTCAAACCTTCATTCACGTTTGAACCTTTCCTCTCTCTCTCAAACAACAATTGGTGCTCTCCCATTCTCCTACGACATTACAACCCCAAACTCCATGAAATCTTCAAGGTTGATGTCCAATTGAAGGAGGGAACGAGTAGAAGAAGAGGGAATCGTCATCAATTGATCAAGTTTTGAAGCAAATATGGTGGGTAAATTGATCAAAGGGTAGGTTTTACCTTTGTGTAAAACTGAATTGTAAGTATAACCTGACCCTTTTGCTTTCTATGTGAAAGTCTTGATTTCTACTGCTTGATCATGTTAATATAAATCATTTATTGGTGTTCATGTTGGGAATTGATAAATTTAACTTTATTATGAATTAAGGGTGCCTTAAAGGTGTTTGATGAAATACTTGAATGAAATTCCAACTAAACTAGTTGTTGGGTAATTAGGCAGATTGTTCTTCCCTCCTTCAAATATCAATAACAGATTTTGTAGGTTGTATTTCTTGGTAATTCCAATTGGAAAATGACCTTTTATGAGTTAGGTATCATTTAAAATTGGTGTCACGCGATTCGGAGACTCGTAGAGGTTTTTATCACACTTTTCGTGAGCTTGGTCGGGGTATAACCGAGAACAATTTTCTTGACCATAGTAAAATATTTTGGTGACCCAAATATGGTTATTATGAGCTAATTTTTAAATATGATGAACTTAAGTGAGTGTCCTATCTCCCATACAAATTTTATGATTTTATTTCATCGTGGCCCATGTTGAATTAATTTTTGAAAGTCCACTGCCCAAACAAGAACTACGTTTGGTTTTATCTCAACAATGTTAAGTATGTAGGCAACTCATCAAGAGTGCAACCATCAAGTAAACTTAACTCTTTTAAGCGGATAATAGGAGGTGATATTATATAACTGCAATATAACCATAGATAAAGATTGGTTAAGTTATGAATTGAAGACGAGTAACCATTTATAATTATAAGATGAATCAAAGTTTGTAGGTCTCCGATTAACCGGTATATTGGCAAGATCCTATATTGGCAAGATCCTATAATTACTGTAATTAATATATTTTATTGTTTTGTAAGTTATATAAAATCCTTATGTTCGGACGTTATCTTTTGTCCAGTGCTTAAGGGTTTATTGTTATTCATATATGTTTGTCGTCACATGACATTACCACGTGCATCAAGCATTGAAGTTAAGTTTTTAAGGATTGTGAGTTATTGTGCTTACCCTTCGAAGTGAAGTTTAAGAAGGAGAAGGGACTGGATTGAAGGTGATATGCTTTTCATACCAAGCTATCACCTGGTATGAAAGAAGTGAAGTAAAGAAGAAGTTGCGCCTTGATAATAAGGCTGCATTTGAATATGTCTATCCGTTCCTTGGTGCACCTTGTGAGTATGTTACCGAGCAATCGGGGCCCAAAACTAAGATTTTCAACACCTGGCATGTCATACATGCATTCATTGCATTAATTACTATTTTAGTTGAAGTGATCTGTGATTACTGAGTTTATACTTTGACAAATGGCACCAGGAATAAGATATGACTTCATGAAGAAGTTCCCTTGGAGTCGGTTGAAAATTGGAATGCCAAACTTATGCTCAATGTGCATATGCTCTACTCTTGTGTGCATTTGTCTTCAGGTAACTTATAAGCTTTTGCTAATGAGTTTGACTGTTTCAGAATGCATTTATATATTTTATTTTATTTTATTATTATTTTTTGACATTATTTGAATTCCGTGTTTCGGGTGGTATTGGGACGAAGAGAAGTTTAGATGAACTGGCTGCCAAGTATTTGCGATATGACTATAAGGAGTCTCCTCACCTGGTAAGTTCTATGAGTTTATGTGATAATGATAGTGATAGAGGGGACTTGGTAACTTGTAAATTATACTCTTCGTGAATCATGATTAATTATTCATCGTTAAATGTTTGTAAGATAAACTATTTAATCGCTATCTTTAACTGTTGTGGTTAAATTGAATACTTGATTAGTTGTCACAATGTCAAAAAACACTCTATTAGGCCCTTTGGTCAAACTTGATTATAATGTCCTTCGTTTAAAAAGGTGTTTAATCTTGTAATATTGTATATTAAAGAGTTTTGATTTTCTTTTATGAACTTATTTGATCACCCCACATGCATTTTGTGATGTACCTCTGCTAATTTTACACTTTTTGCTGCTTTTTGGTTGTCATATATACCATTTCCGATTGAATTTGGTTATTAATGGTGTATTGCTTGTACTTATTGAATTAATATTTGGTATTCAAGTTGTGACATTTTTAGTGCTCGTTTAGTACAGCTTTCTCTTTTCTTTTTTTGGTCGGTGGCGGTGGGGATGAGGTGTTGTTTTGACGATCATGCAATGTTCTTGAAAGGTATGCAACTATGTATCTACAGAAAATAATTTGGAGAATGACATTTTTTTTATGATGATGAACTTTGAGCTTCTTCGGCTATCTAGTAAAGTGTAGTAAAAACTTGCACATAAAATTTGTTTTGTAGGATGAGATACTATAAGAATTTACCCGTTGTAGCTCTTATTGATAGCAAGGAGATTCCAAAGCAAAGGATGCGAGCATGGGCAACAAGAGGCTCTACAATTGGCGGGAAGTTTGTGATTATGCAACGTGGTGACACCAAACTCAGTCATGGGTACAATACACTCAACAAACATCTTCAATTCGCTACGATGCTCATTGGCCCAAATTTGATGACAAGTCATACATTTGGATCGGAAGAAAAGCCAATATGGTTACATTGGATTTTATTTTTTGTTATATTTTTAGGAAAATTTTCTATCAACTACTCATCCCATTGTCAGTTGTAATAGGTATATCATTCTAGTCCATTTGTTTTGATTATGTACTTTTTAGTCTTTATAAGGCTAAATAATGAATGATTGCAATTTATATATTGATATTTTTTGTTAAATATATTGTTAATTTTTTTACGCTAGAAATAATTAAAATTTTGTTATTATTATTTAATTAAATTTGAATGAAATAGTGTCATATTATGTGATTTAAGAATTCATATTAAATTAAAATTCTAACTATATTAGAGACACTATGTAAGTATTTTTGTTATTTTTAAAATTAATTGGGACATTGGATTAAATGACTCTAATAAAATTACATAAGTAAATGATCCTACGTGGCATGTATATGAATAGGGACATTTTTTGTATCCAATGTGACCCTATTAATTATTAAAGACTTAGTTTTTAGGAACATATGCTAATATGTCTCTCATTCTATTAGGGACATTTTAATCTTATTTTATGTCCCTATTTATATTAATGGGGACGATTCTAAATGCCTTTAATATTGATAATTTTAGTAGTGTGTGAAAATAGTTGGAAGATTGTCTTCATAAGACAGAAAATGATAAATTATACAAAATGTTTCCGAAAGGATAGAACCTTTTGTACAATTTATCTTAAGTTAAATGACCAAAATGCCCCTCGAGAAAAAGACAAAATAGTAAAATTTGACTTGACTAACCGCAAAATTGAATCAATTCCGTCCGAATGGATTACACGGCACAAAAAAATTTTTTTGGACCATTTTAGCTTTTTTTAATTTTTATTTTGGACTAAACGAGAAGTCGACACATTTTTTTGGGACCATTTGCGCCAATTTCCCCAAGATAATATGAGAAGAAAAAGAAATGTAACAAGTCAAAGAATTTAACTTATTTGTTGATCACTTTGAGGAAGTTCTCTTCGTCAGCTGATTTCAAGGACATATCACGCATCTAATCATGAATGGTACAAGTTTAATTTGACTGCTTTGTCTGATCTTGACTTCAATTGTTGGCACAAATCCCTACTGGAATCCATAGTGAAAGCACTTCTGTAACTTGAATTTCCCTGTCTTCTTCGAACATGCCAATTTAACTTCAATTGAAGTATAATGACAATTTCAAATAACAATTAGTCATTGGAAGAGCCAAATATCTAATTACAAGCACAAAAAAAAAAAAAAAAAAGGACTGTAAATAAATAAGCTGAAACCGAGTAACTTAACCATTAAACATCAATATTAAAATATTTCCAAATCAAATCTAAATCTTTAACAAACTAATGAACTAATAGTATAAGCTAAAATTGATGAATAAATAAATGAAAATTGAAAACAGAAGAGAGAAAGATTTCTGCTATTTCCTTAAGTTTTGTAATTGTCATATGTGAATACGGTTCAAAAATATTTTAGTGATTAAGGCAAGATGAAATCAAGAATATTGACTGATATGAAGTAACTAAATTAAACTAATATACCACTTTATGGTGCTGGATTAGACCTCATGATCTGGAGAGAACAAAAAGATAAAGAAGATATGAATAATTTTGGTAGATTAATAGAAGATTTTGAAAAACAAAATTATAGGTTTTGCAGACTCTGAATTTTGGTGAAGACGAACGGCCATAGAATATTTTTATGTCACAGAGAAACTCCCTTCGGTCGTAATCAATAATATTTATTTCATTTGCCTTTTCTTTTGTCTCATAAGTACTGCTGTTAAATCTACTTTATCCGTTAGACAAGAGATTATAGAAAGTTGTAATGAAGTGTTATCGTCACCGTAATTGTCGCTACACTAATCGACTAAATTTACATTAAAAGGTGAAGAATAATCTTTTTAAATGTATATATATAATTAATATTCAACCATTTGGAAATCAGCCTCTTTGTGAATTTTTCTTACTTGTGATAAAAGAATTATGAGCAACGTAACTTGCTTTGATATGTTGGTTATATCGCAAATAAATACTAGTATGTATGAGATGAGATGTCTTAACTAAACAAAACAGAAACTGATGGGGAATTTTTTTTTTAAATAAAATTAAAATGATGAATGGTTCCAGTATCAAAGAGCTTGAATTGATTCACAGTGTGTCCCAACTTTCAATTTTTTAAGAATATTAATTGAATTTTCTCTTTCTTATATATGATAAAATAGTTAGAGGACTACTTTTCATGGAATTGAGAGAGCACTAGAATTTGGAGCCACACCAAAATTAGAGAATGGTTGCACTGGTGGAAACCAAGTCACCGCATTGAATCCTTCAAAGTTCAAAGCCATTCCACGAAAGTGAGAAGATTATTTTGGGGTCGTCCTAAACTTTTGCACAATTTGCAGCTTTCATGTCTAATTTTTTTCCTTGGCAACTAAGATGCAAAACTTTTAGAAAATTACAACAAAGGTCGCAATTGGTTTTAATCCATTGTCTATTATTTAACCCCTCTGACAATTAAACTACACCTTTAGAAGGATAAGATTAGTAAAAATTTATCTGAGCGGATAAAGTAACTAAGGTAAATAAGCATGGAGTCAATAAATTCCAAGGAAATTAAATATTCTAGTTAACCGGACCAATAAAAGATTGAGCTGGTTTCAAAGCTGGAGCATGTTTTTCTTCAAATAATTCATTTGATTTCTAGATTTTGCTGACCGTTGGATGTTAGCCAAGCAATAGATAAAAATTTTCAGCAATTTATGAAAGCAGTTGAACTTAGTTTCCACACTCAAATAATTAAAGCCAGAGGAATTTGTACAAGTCACTGATCAGTCATTCAAAGTTTCTACCAGTACAAAGTGAATATTATCACAATAGGCGTCCATGCCTTTATTTTATTTTACTGGCAACAAAGAAAGAGGCGGCTTTAGACCTAAACAAACAGAAGAAGAAGAAAAAATAGAATGATACAACAGAGATTTGAGTATGCACAAGAAATGACGATGACTGGTATACATCTGATCACCCTTTTAGTATTACAACGAAACGCCTGCAAGGGGAACAGAAAAAGGGGAAATGAGTAAGTAAATAGAAGAAAAGTTTTTCGTTCTCCAACAATACATAAAAATCAAATGAGGTTTATTAGCTTACCTACATGCGCCTACGTTTACAAACTGGTTTTCTGCTTGGCAGACTGTGGATGATGACCTTCAGCTGTTCATTTCCATATTCTTCTTGTTCTTCCTTTATTTTCCTAGCAGATCTTTTAACAGCGTAACTGCAGCGATACACCTCAATCTTTTGTAGTGTTGGAATGTTTCCTAATTCAGAGGGGATAGGACATAGCTTATTGTTGACCTCCAACAACAATTGTTCAAGGCTGGGGAAAGGATTTTCTGAGGTAGTCCATTCTTTACAACCAAATATACTTTTTAGTTTCAAAAATTTGAGTTTCATGAATAGATCATCTCTCACATCCCAGCGCATTTCTCGAAGGAGAATATGTTCCATTTTGAGAATCTCAAGGTTGGGAAGTCTCCCAATTGATAAGAAAACTTCACGAGTCAAACCCATCATAGAAATGGAAAGCTTTCTTATATTGACGGGACAGTCAAAAGTCTTGAAATCCTTTCTTAGCCAGCCTTCTACATGGAGAGAGACAAGCTGAGAAAGGGAGCTGAGATTAACAGAGTCAGGACAGCCAAACCAGCTATCGCCGTATAGGCATTTCAGGCGACGAAGATTGGAAAAACGCCTCAATCTCATTTCATCATCCAAATCATTTATAATAATACGAGAAAGAGTTTGTAGGCCATTGGGTAGTGAATCATACCAAGCCTTAGGGATTCTTTGATATTCACTAAAATGTAGATGTTTCAATTGAGGCATATTCAATTCTAAGCGCACCTCCTGTGACTTTCCTAAGCTCAGAAATTCTAGTTTCATGTGACTACCAAATTTTCTTAAATTCCCCACACATTCCAAGTGCCTCAACTGAAGCAGTAGCTCCAACACAGTTCCATCATATTCTATGTCAGGGTTCGCCAACTTCAAGACCTTAAGACGTATCATACTCGAGGTAATTGAAGAAAGATCCCTGAAATTACCCGACAACGCCCGAATATGTGGTCGTAATGGTCTCGACATAAAATAATTGGAACCAGAGTGGATTTGGATGTCGTGATGTTCCTCATGTATTGAATATTCCCTAAAAATGATGGGATGAAAAATTGGATCACCATCAGTTGTAAGAGCATAATCACATGAACTATCTTAAGTAACAGTAACCATCGGAATTACCTCAAATGTCACAAGTCATCAGCAATAAACATAATGGAAAATAAAATCAACAAAAGAAAAAAGAAATAGAACAAGTCCAAGAATTTAAATTACTCGTTGATCACTTTGAAGAACTTCTCTTTGTCAGCTAGTCTTAAGGACATATCACGCATCAGATCGTGAATGGTACAAGTTTTGACTCCTCCGTCTGATCTTGTTTCCGCAGGTTGTATCATACTTCGGTTTATTAGTTCCAACAGATAATCCTCTGCGACATCCTCCGGGCTCTTGTGTTCAATCCGTTGTATAAATCCTTTAGAAATCCATAGTGAAAGCAAATATCTTACTCGAATTTTCTCGTCTTCCTCGAACGTGCCGAGGTCAAGGAAGCATGGCTTTAGATGAGATGGTAAATGCTTGTAACTGAGTTCCAGTATGTCGCGGCCTTCAGAAACGTAAGAACTTAAGTGGGTTGCAACTTTTTTCCATAAGACTTCTTTCATCTCCATAGTTGAAAGAACCCCAGCCATCCCGACAACTGCAAGTGGTAGCCCTTTACAGTTTTTTGCGATTTTCTTTCCAACATCTTCGAGTTCCAGAGACAAATCGGAATTGGGAAACACCTTTGTTTTCAATAAGTCCCAACATTCGTCAACTGTTAGTAAAGGAAGATCATGGATGAAAGGTTCAGATGAAGCATGCAGTGCGACTTCTTTGTTCCGAGTGGTGAATAGTATTTTGCTTCCGTTTCTATCGTTTGGAAAATACCTCCTCAGATCATCCCACACTTCTTTCTCCCAAATATCATCTATAACGATGAGGTACCTAGTCCCTTTCAAGCTTTTGTGAAGATGATCAACCAACTGATGATCTTCCATCTCCAAGATTCGATCTTTGTTAAGTGCAGATACATAACTCAAAATCTCAATCAACAACGGTCGCCTTTGATATGTTTGGGAAACAACACACCAAGAACATTTGTCAAACCAAAGGCGAACACGGGAGTGGTTGAATAATTTTCTTGCTAAAGTTGTCTTACCCAATCCACCCATTCCAACTAGAGAAATAATTTGTAGTGGTTCATGTGGTTCTCCAATAAGCTGACTTACAATTTGTCTTGTTATCTTTTCGAAGCCGACAATAGTCTCACTAACCATGGGAATGCTTTTAGTGACACGTCGGGATGAAGATACTTCACTGGAACTTTCTTCTCCTCGTATGCCTTGAATGCCTGAATTTAGCTTGATATTTTCAAGTTCAGCCCGTATTGTTTTATTCTTTTGGATTGAACTAGGAAGACTGAGAGCAAGATACCAACCAGGAACATCCCCAGCAGCAAGAAAAGCAATGATATGTTCAGCTTGATATGCCAGGTTTATGAGTTGCATTTCACTTTCAATCAATTCTTTGTTTTGCTGCAACTTTATATCCCTGAGCATCAATCTAGACAAATGGAGTTCCTTGTGGAGTGTTGTAATTTGATCCTTCACTTCAACGATGAGATCAGCCTTGTGATTTAATACATGATTGAGATCATTCAGCAAAGAATCAACAATGAATATTGAAGCAGAAGTGAAGTTCGAAGTTGTAGATTCTTGCTGCTCCAAGATTGTGACGAAATGCTGTTTGATCATTTCTTCCACCACATCCAACTTTGTTAACAGACGACAAAGTTGTAGATCCATTGTCGGCACGGTGATGTGATCTGCTGTGAAAAAGAAAGAATACAGGAAAATTCCAGCTTTGTTGGCTACAGATTTTATCTCTCCCAAAATATTCTCTATTTCTTCCATTTTGGTGCACCGAAATGGAGTATCTAGAAGAATGAAGAGTAACACCTTGAGTCTTTTACAAAGAATATTGATTTGACCGGGAACGATGATCCAAGAAGGTGTACGCCTTGATGCTAATATAACAAAAGCATTGACCAGAAAATCAATAAAGCTTGCGATAATTTCAGATTCAACTTTGGAACTACCAAGAACTCTCTAATCTCTGTCAGAAAGGAGGTCAGAAAGCTTAAAAATTTTTGTGATCCAGTCAGTGTTCTGAAGTACAAACCACGTGCTACATCGTCAAGGCTCGTCAATCCTTCACTGAATGTTGCGGGAGTTTCGCTGGAGGCCAATTTGACAGCATAAGAGATGACTGCTACAAAGTGAGGTCCACAATACTGAAGTTCTCCCGGAGGCGGTTTTTTGTTAGAATCGAATAAATAATAATCTGGAAAGTTTAGAACAATTGGCAGATTTCTAAAAGGGGGAGGCATTTCTAACCGTCCCTCAGTAATATTTATATGGATAAAAAGTAAAAAACTTAGATGGGAGGAGATATAAATTCAGGAACTGATCAAAAGAAGAAGAATGGAAGAATGCTATCACAATTCACAAATTCCTTGTGATTTTTCTGTTTCAGAGCAAAAAATTGACTAACTAAATATTGGCAAGCAAGCTAGCTGTAACCGGTAGTGGTGCGGTATAAAGTCATCTCTGATGGCTTGACTAAACCTGTGAGTATTTGCTAGATATTTTCAGTTAATGTGGCCCACTCACTTTGAAATGTGAGTGTGAACACTCACTCAAGTAAAAGACACAGTCACGTGATTATCAATTATTATTAGATGAAAGGATAACGTTGGAGAGATAATTAAATTTGTGTAAGGGGTATAAAAAATATTATTATTATTTTTCATGTTTTTGTGAAATCCAACCCCTTTATTAAAGAATTATATACTTAATTATATAAATTTAATTATTCTTCTAATATTGCTCTAGATGAAAACAACGAATTGGTCGATTTGTTCCATATTGAACAAATGTCTTTATCAACTCAATTAATAACCATTATTATTATTTTTTTTTTTTGTGGATCAAGAATAAACAATATCTTTATTAGTAACTGGAATGGACATTTTGGTATTATATTTGAACGAGTTGGTTTTGTTTTCACTAGACAATTTGGGATATATATTAATTACTAGGGGTAGAAGAACGTGCGATGCACGTTGTGCCAAATGTGTGCAAGCTAGCGCATGCTCAAATTTACAGTGAAACAATGAAGCCTAGGAAGGTTTATGAAAACTAATAAACGAACAACAGGTTATTCAACCTTAAGGACATTGTAGAAACAAATTGAAGTCCCATAGAGCGATGATTAAATGCTAGGGTTGAAAAGTAAATATTTGTGAAATGGGCAACCTTTTTCCTGTGAAATGCTTAAGCGACTAATGTAGTAGTCGGCCAACCTTTTTCGTGTGAAGTGCTTAGGTGACTGATGTAGCAGTAGGCCATTTATAAAAGAATGTATTTTGAAGTGAGTTTGAATACTAATATGAATAAAGTGGCTGCCTATAAAACCAGTAAATCTTAAAACAGGACTGTAATAACCCTGCAAAAATGATAGGAAAAGGAAAAAATTTAACCTTATTAACTCTTAATAAGATATGAAATATGTGAAATAAACATCTTTATAGGCATCCCAAAAAAAAAAAAAAGATTGCATTTCGTAAACAAAAATGGATTCACAACAAGCGAGGGCATACAGTCACTGCAAGGCTAACCTGCAAATCAAAGCGATGAGAAAATGAAATCATCAGATTGTAAAATAGCTTCTTATTGTCTCGTGTGGGCATGAAAGCTGGCCTTAGAATGTGGACCAATTATGAGATGACATATGATGCTCGAAGATAACATCCACGCATAAACACCAAGGTAATATAACTATATGGATAGGTACTTAAAGTAATAATCTCCCTCACAGATTAAGTTAGCATCCACCACTTGAAGGTAGCCTCAGCGTGGTCACATGGGACAATTTCACAAATTTGGATAAATTTTTTATTGCTACAATCTCACTATAAGCACCTGGAACACCCTAACTAAAGAAAACACATTAAAAAAATTGTTGGTATTGGCAAAATCTAAGAATGTCTTCTTTGAACCAAAAACCAAAAAAAAAAAAAAAAAACCTACCTAGAATGCAACTTGAACCTTACAACCATCATTCATATAAGTATCAACATCATTACGTGCTTTCTGCTTTTGCAACAAGAAATCTTCGACGATATCATTGCTTGATTGAGCTTCATTTATTCTAGACGATTCCTGAAAACAGGGGGAAAATGAGGTTTATTTTTTCTTATTAAGTTACCTATAAAAAACTTAAAAGAAAAAAAGTGACCTGTAAAAAGAAAAGTCATGGCTAAAGTAACGAACTTCCAAAAATCACAACGAAGCAATTCTTGATTCAAGTCAATTACAACCCCGTCTATTATGACTAAACATTCTTTTAAAACTCACAAAACTCCAACTTCAATCATCATTTATATTATCATATAAAACATTACCTATAAAATATGACTTAAATAATTCTTTTGTAGGAAATTTTGAGAACTCCCACCCCCCATTTCACAAACTAATCATCACTAGCAGCTCACCCATAGTCAGCCTCCTAATGTCACACAAGAAAAAAAAAGCCACGATAAATAACTTTATTTGAATCAATCTTTGATAACATCCATTTATGAAGGCGAGATTGACACGAAATCAAAAATCAAACGAAGAACTATAATAGGAAACAATTATAATAGGAAACAATTTGAAGAGAATTTCAGCAATACAACATAAAGTAAAGAACATAACCCTCTCACGATGCATCCACATTACTTTGTCACCAACAATTTGCGAGTCCCACGAACTTGCAACCATTTGTTCCTGGGAAAACCCAGAAACACAATTTAAAGGTTCATTTTATAATAATCAGCTGAAGTTCGAGGTTTGTACCCTTTTAAAATTCTCAAAATTTGAACCACTGTTAAAATGTCATGGAATTTATAAATTAGTTCATTAAAAAAATGGTTTAGAATTTTTTACAATTTCCAAGTTATATCCTTTCCAGATCAATATAAGAACAAGCTCAAACATTTTTTCATATATATTACATATCTGTAAATAAGACTATTAAAAAAAGTAGTAAAAAATTCAAGCTTTCAGGTTTATCTGTTTCCAGATATATATCAACATAAATCACACAAATTTTTTTAAAAAAATACATATTTATAGGTGGGTGTATTCAAAAATTTTTCACAGTGGATTAAAATTTGAGATTTTATGCAATACAAATATGGAAATGTTCTAAAAGAACAATTAGTAAGTTCGGAAAAAAAAAAGAAAAAAAGAGAAAAAAACTTAAAATTTACCTTCAATGTATTCACTTTTGCTCTCTCGTCATGGTTTATGTGTCTTCTCTTCGAAAAGTTGCTAGATCTTGGGTACCCAGAGCAACCTAATTTTCGTAAATAGCAAAAATTGCTGACCGAAACACGAAATTAAAAGATTAGTGGGACACAAAGAAGAGAGAAAAAACTCATTTACAAGATCTGACCTACAACAAAAGACAATTTAATGAAGCCTACCTAGGACCTGCCTCCAAGGGAAAAGGCGAACATTTGGCTCCAACACAATCCAATTTCATCCTGAGATGACCAAATGGCGGTGAATTAGGAGTTCCATAATTTTTGAAAACTTCTTAAAGCATTTAAAATTAACAATAAAATACACTCATCCAGTAGCTGAAAACCAGCAACGGGCACGATCAAGAGTAAAGGCTGAGCAATAAGCGAGATAAAAGAGACGATGCGAGATTTCAATACCTTTGGCGATGGCAGAGTCAAACAAAAATTCATACTGCTACCACCATGTATGTCAAAATCACCCATTGCAGTGCCATATTTGCTTAGATTTTGGATAAATTCATGAGTTTTGGTGGAAATCGGGTCTGGCCTCTGGAATTTTCTTGAGCGTGCAAACACGGAAAAGGGAAGAGTGTGTGGAAGAGTAGCCGGTGAAATGTGCCACAAGAAATGAACCGGGTTGGGGCAAGATCCGCGGTTTCTTGATGGGTAAAATTCTTAACCCGGTACAAACGACGTCGTTCTGATGTCTAAATTAATGGAACGACGTCGTTTTTTAATAGTCGTAATGAATAGTAAAAATGTTATTCATGCTTTTATAATAGGAACGAAAATCTTCATTTCAAAGCATGTAAATATATGAGTTCGAATGAAGGAAAGAGAAACCCAGTTAGACCTGGGTATGGAATGTCAGCAAAACAGCGAATATTTGATATCGTTGGGGACTCCGTCCAAATAGGGCGGGAAATTTTCGATTAAATGAGTATGTAGATGAGGATGGAGACGAAATTCAGAGTTGAGAAGATCCACAATATATATATATATATATATAGATATATATATATATATAATTTATCTAGGTAATTGTTGAGGAACTGTCGAGGGAAGGATAATTGTAGACATGGCACGGAAATACGATTGAGAAAAAGTAAGGAAAAAGTGTGCTATATGACAGAAAAGTAATTTTGAAAAGGAGAAAATTAGGAAAAATGTAGAACCTCTCAAATTGATGTGTGTGTATTTCTCCTTACTGAACTTTGTAAATGGACTCTTGCATTAAGGATGCTCTAAACATGACGGAGAACAAATCATTAAAATAAAATCCACTTGCGTTGCGAAAGAATCATACATAATTGCACAACTTGCTTTGATAGGTTGGTTATGCATACGAAATAATATGTATGAGATGTGTTAACTAAACAATGCAGAAAATGCTGTCATTTTTTTTAATAAATTTAAAATGATGGATGGTTGCATTTTGAAAATTTATCAACTCTTGCTATTGTTATGAACTCGCGAGCCACGAGGAAAGAATTTATATATATTTTAATGATGTGAATGACTATTATGTCCCTGATGAAATTATGTAATTACGATTGTGCCATTCGAAGTTTCCCTATAAATAGGGCTTCAGTTATTAATGAAATTCATTCCGATGAATTCCTTAGAATTCATTCTCTCTAAACTCTCTCTATTATTTCTATACTTTTATAACACGTTATCAGCACGAGTCTCTAACCTTTTGAGTAATAAGAAGGGAGTATGCTCTACAGTTGCATCTTATAGATGATCTTCTGTATCAGAAACCAGATTATTACACCAAAATTATTTTGCATAAAAATATACACAGAGAAGAAATAATTCATTTATGTTTATATATTCATTTCACAACCATCGCTTCAACTCCATTTTCCTGCCAAACAAGTTGACGTAAACATAAAACGACACCACATCAGCGAAGTTCTCGACGAGGCGAGTCCATTGATACCAAAAATGACATGAAAAGATTACCATAAGGGGGAGAAAAACAAGTTCAAAGATCAGCCTTCATGAAATAATAAAATTAGTTTGAATCAAATTTTATGGAGAAGATGGAATTGTGGCTAATTTCTACATTACAAACCAAAAAAGGACGAAGGTATATATACATTACTTTATTATATATATTATATTATATTATAATATATTATAATATATATTATATGAAAAGTTAAGATATATATTATATATATTATATACAAAAATTATATATGTATTATATACTTAAAAGTAATATATATAATATAATAATATATTAAAGCTATAGCATTCGTTTTCTCGAGATATAAGGAGCATACATTATCAAAATCAAATTTTCTCGACTCCATTATACTCGATTTAACTTGAGATCTTCGATTTGACACCAATATTAATAAGGTAAACTTTCAAAATTTACAAATCAAGACTTCAACTTTTGAAAAAGTTACAAAGGGTCCTTGAACTTGTGAATATTTACTTATTAATGCTTATAATGTCAAAACTTTATAAAGTGATATGTGCAGCGCCACGCACTTGCCAGGCGGCACTGCCGCCGGCAACTGGTAGCGGCGAGTATGTATTAATGTTATATAAAGAAATATGTGTAGCGTCACGCACTTTGCCAGCAAGATCGCCAAGAACTGTAATGGACAAAGCAGATATTTCGATTTACGACCGTTTATTTTGACGATAATTATATTTTGAAGAAATAGTTAGAACAAATTTTCTTCTATAGATATTTAAGTCTCGCACTTTATTTATTGCAATTTAAATACTGCAATACCTCCTACCTGATGATGGGTTCAACCATCACTAAACGGAAGATTTTATATATTTATGCAATTTATATGCTAAGTGAAGGGTAATACCTTCTACTAGCGGACCCTACTCCCGAAGAAGTAGTTAATCATTATGCATTTTAATTCTGGCAATTTAAATTCCGTAAATTTATATTTATTGCAATAATTCCCATAAGGTAGGTTCGACCACCTATTGGAGGAAATTTAATTTCTGCAATTTAAATTTACGCACTTTAAATTTCGCATATATTTCCAATGTGGTGAGTTATATCACACGATTGGTATGCATATTTTCAATGTGGTGGGTTATACCACACGTTACGAATGCTTATTACAAATGTGGTTGGATTAAACCCCACGATTGAATAAGTGATTTATATATATTTAATATGAGTATTCTATTGATATTAAAGAAGAGATTTGAGCAAGTGATGCCAAAATTTACCGTTGTATGTATTGATGAAGTAAAATTGCTCAAAGAATTCCATTGTGATAAAAGAGAAAGAAAATATACCGTGGTGAAAAATCTCATTATGAGATTAGTATATTGTGATATGATGAGAAATGCTCTTAAAGAAGCATTTAATAAAGGAATGTTCACTTTCCACGTCTATTGAATATTGATGGAGAAAATTGAGTAAGTGGTACCAAGTTACCATTGGATAAATAGATGAAAGTAAAATGCTCAATAGATCCCATGTTGATAAATCAAAGAAAATATATCGCATGGAGAGATTATATGAAGTAATCTCATCGATGATATGAGATTGTATTAATATGAGAATAAAATGCTCTTGACGAAGCATAATCACTAAGATTTACGTATTTAAATAAAGCCAACATGATATTATTATTATTACTCCGGAAGAAGTACAAAGCAATTAAGTGGAACATATTGAGAATATCAAAGATGGCAATAAACACTCGAAAATATAAAAATGCGAAAAAATACATATTGAACCCATAAATGAAAGGTGCGTTTCGAGAGTATAAATACTCCGTAATTCTGCCACCCTCAACATCAGGGTTCATAATGAGATATTTAAAGGATCCGAATTTCTTTTTCGCTTGACACGATGATGCATGTGACCAACGGATGCAGGCTTCCATGCATTCTTAAACATATGCATGAAATTTGATGAGTAGTTCATCAAATACTAGCAAATAAGTATTTTTCTCGCTAAATGAGAGATAAACTTATTATCTACACTCGATCTATGAACAGCTAGTAAGCCATCAAAGAAATTGTTAATATTCAACAAACCTATTGGTTTGACATGAAAGTTCCATCGTACAACGAGGCTATATTGAATATTTCCTCCGGTGTGTTGTAGCACTTTGGAAGGACAATGAAAGCATCACTATTATTCATCATATACATCATGCAGTTGTGGATGGATTGCGCTTGTAGCACCAACCCTGTTGGACCCATGGTAGAACTGGCTCCAATTCGAGTATTAGATCCAACTAAATGGAAAGGTATTACACTCAAAACTCTTATTCCCCATGATGATGCGGCCATTATAAGTCTAGCTAAAAGTTTGTTGTTGGTTCCTCCATATAGTATATTGATTTCTTGTCTCCCTAACTCTTTTACGAGTCGGTTTGCCATATCCACGTATTGGATATGACCTACCAATTTAGATCCACCAAGAATACATACGGTTTTTAATCTGCGAGGTAAAAGTCGACTTGTATGAGATGATTCTAAAATCTCCATATCCATCTCTACTCCTATCTCTCTTTTTGCACTATACTTTTAATGTATGAATATGAGAGATATATGAATCCCTCTATTTAAAGAAAAATTTTCAAACCAATAATTGATTGTACTATTTACTTTTTGACAAATATGAAAGAGAAAAAGGCAGAAAAATTTTAGTGAAATGACATATACCTATCGGTGATTGAAAGATAATATATATATATACATATATATATCTTAAAATTGAAAAACAATATTTATAATTACAAGAAAAACATTGATCTTCAAGTTATTACAATCGAACTTCCTTACATTAATATGAGAAAATTATTATACTAAATTTTTCTACTAAATTTACAAACACGATCTTCTAAAGTAAGTTTTTCAAGACTATAACGTGATTGTTCATCTTTGAATTTGGCCCATAAGGCCATCACTCACCTTGTACGTGTCCACTAGAATGTGTCTCAAGAGCACTGTTGAATATCATCCAAAGGCTCCTTACTCAATCCATCCTTAATGAATGCTATCTTATCTTCTCGGTTACATTAGACACGCACTTACTGATTTACATCGAAAGTGTCACATGTCCACCGAGCACATTTGTAGCACCCTCCTAATCTTTTGCTCTCGCTTTCTTTGAAAAACTACTTTACCCATACCAGGCATGTATTTAGAAGGAATCGAAACCTCACCAGATAATCGAACCTTTGCTTCAATTAAACATCGAACATCTCTGGGATGCCCTTATTCATTAGCATCCTCAACCTTTCAAGCCTACTTGATAAATCCTTTTTAGGATTTTGACTCGGTAGTGATGGATAGTATTTTCGAAGATTTGAGAGCAAATTATCCATTATTATATATGGACCATTATTATGGTGAATACCTTGTAAAGTGCCCTGATAATTTATAAACGCCAGATGAGGTAAGGCTCAGCGTTGGAACAAGATTGAAACATGAAGCGTATGTGCTAAGATTCCACGCTTGAGCAGTGATGTGTAATAATGCTACCGAAACATGATGGAATATGTCGGTGAGCTATACATATGATGAAAGTAATAAATCATGTTGAGCACTATCACGATACTAGTGAAATCAATATAAGAATTTATCAACTAAAAGTTCAATAATACTGCTTGCGTAACCTGACTGACCATCCCGCTTAAATAATTATTGAAATCAATATTTCAAGTGAAGAATTAAAAGAATTCTTCAATGATTGTTCTCGATAAATGATGAAATCATTACTAGCCAATATTGGAAATAAATTCCAAATATATACTGGAATAAAGGATGAGAAATATGGGCCCACTCATCCTCCATGTGGACTACTAGATATTATGATATGGATCCACTAGATAGTCACATGTGTATATGATTCGTAATTTGAAATTTATTTAAATATTTGCTCACTGTATGAGCATGATTTCCAGATTTAATAAAGCTAGTAAATGTATATCCCAATACTTGAATAAATCCCTGAAGGATTGAGTATGCGCATACAAGTGGGATATTATGTGGCAAATTATTTAAAATCCTCCAATAAATTGCCAATATCGAGAATAGAATGCAAACTATATAAATTCTCATATTAAGGCTGAATGATGAGAACATATATGAGTTTTAGTGTTCTAAATTTTCTTAGCATGAGGGAGTATTAAAGTGAAAATGATATGTGAAATGCATCATACTATATCCTCACAATTAAAATATGAACTTGAAGTTCAAAGATGTATAAAAGATGCTATGAACAATCACATATATCGCTTAAGATGCTTTGATAAGTTAGCACTTGAAAGCGTTGATATTATGAGATTTCCCCAATCATATATATCGAAGCAAATTATTAAAGATGGTCTTAATAACGGAGGCATATACTCTTGAAGAGTATATAGACATAACTATATTGTGTAATCCTACAAGAGGATTGATAATGAGATATCTCGATAAGTTATGTCGATATGGGGAAAGAAATAAAATTAAAAGTGTCGACACACTATGAAAAGATAGCGCTACATACTATCAATAATAGTGAGGATATTAAAATCCATCAAAATGCCGATGTCAAATATATGCCCTTATGATTAAAGTGTTCATGCACGGTTTAATGAGAAATGAGAATGAAACTCTTGAAGAGGTTTCAAATGTATTATTGTATCGCATGCAACGGCTCAAAATATCTACATTGATATTGTTGAGAAATTCATATGTCGTACTCTTTTCCTTGATTGATGTTTTTGTCCCAAAACGGGGTTTTTCTCAAACAAGGTTTTTAATGAGGCAGCCCAATCTCAACTATTATGAAATCTCCAGAAGAGATTTAGGTATATATCTCGATATAGTGAGAAAATGAAATCGAAAAGTCGTTGATTGCATATATACACTAAATATAACATGATATTGTATAACATCTAAAAATTTCATTCACGTGGAAATGAATGAAGAGTATGAACCAATGTATATGATACTCATACAAATCTATGAAATATTTTGAAATGCTTGCAAGATACTTGTATAAAATACGCGTTGCACTCTTTTTCCCTTGACTGAGATTTTATCCCATTGGGTTTTCCTAGCAAGGTTTTTAATGAGGCAACATTAAAGGCGTATTCACATGAATAATGTACTCTTTTTCCTTCATTAGGATTTTTCCCACTGGGTTTTTCCTAATAAGGTTTTAACGAGACATATTCATGGTATATTGAGGACAACAAGAGAAATCGACACCTGAAAGGTATCTATTGGATCAAGTTATAATAGAGACAATGCTTTAGATCCAAACAATGATGATATTGAAATCCTTTACCAGAAGTAAGGATATCGGTCCTCAAGATATGAAATCAGATGGAGTAGCTGTACTCTTTTTCCTTCGATCAAGTTTTTTCCCACTGGGTTTTCTTGACAAGGTTTTAACGAGGCAGCACGTGAATACTCTTATACCGCTGATAGATATCAGGGGAAGCAATGTTTTGATGAAGCGATATAACCACCTCCAAGCTATCCCGCAATCGGTTTGGAAGTTTTTCCCACTGGGTTTTTCTCCAAACAAGTTTAGAAGACATTTGTATTAATAGTCATTCAAGGGGGAGTGTTATGAACTCGCGAGCCACGAGGAAAGAATTTATATATATTTTAATGATGTGAATGACTATTATGTCCCTGATGAAATTATGTAATTACGATTGTGCCATTCGAAATTTCCCTATAAATAGGGCTTCAGTTATTAATGAAATTCATTCCGATGAATTCCTTAGAATTCATTCTCTCTAAACTCTCTCTATTATTTCTATACTTTTATAACAGCTATATATTTTTCCAATTATTTTTCAATTTTTTTTTTGTTATTGTTTTATTTATGCCTAGGAATGCAAAAGGAGGGGATGTTTGCTATTCGAATTCGGGACCTTCCAGTCAAGGGATTGAGTCTTTAATCATTGGCTTAGTCCCTTGATCTCAACTCTTGATACTCTCTCTATTCCACAAAGATAGACGTACTTCGACTTTTACAAGGATTAAGAAACTGTGACTAATATTGTTGGGAATAAGTTTTAGTCAATTTTTTTTTTAAATATGTTACTACATTGTGGTGATAATGTACTTTTTTTAATAATAATACACCTTATTCAAGGGTCCAATCCAAAAAACTGAAGGAATGAGATGAACTCATGAACATAAATAAAAAGTGTTCTATGTTTCGAAATGAATTAAAAAAAAAAACCCCTATCTTTAAAGTATTTCTAATGCTGGGGGGACCCAAATTTGGGTTTATTAATTCCCTCCTTTTCTACAATGTAAAATGATGTGAAAGTGTGTAAATCCATTTTTTTGTAGATTTGGGAGGAATAAAGCCACAAGAGGGGCCTTATTTGCCCCCAAATTTGACCCCTTTTTAGCTTCATTTCGCTCTCATTTTACCTTTTACCTTTTCCCCTACATTCCTTCCCAGAATTAAAAATGCTCTTATGGGACGAATAGTGTATTAAAAACCATTATCTTTTTACTTCAAAAAAAAAAAAAAAACACCCCATGCCATTATCTTTTTATGAAACAGTTTTTCTTTTTAACCGTGGTCTTTATTTATTTATTTTTATTGTTTTCTCACACAATTTTGTAACTAACCTAACTTGAACAGTCTGTTGATGGAATCTTTTCACCAAGCAGGTAATTTTAGGTGTTTGTCAATGTATTCACGGTTAAAAGTGAATGGGTTGAAATCAATCTCATTTATGTATTTTGGAGGATCCACAGATACTATTTCTTCCATCTCATTATAATAGGCATATTTATTTTTTCCTACAAATTACTAAGACACAATTATTATAGTTACGAATGTAAATTTTTTCTATAATCTTTCTAAAAATACCCTCTCTATATATAAGTATACTACTCCCTCCGTCCCATTTTGATAGACGTGGTTTGACTTTCACGCGAATTAAGAATTTGAAATTAATATTTTTTGGAAAAGTAAATTTTACTTGTGTATTTTTCAATATACCCCTATATTAAATATGATAATTTACTTTTATTAATAATCATGCATAATAAATAGGAGTAAAGTAGGAAATGAAGAAATTAAATTTATATTAATAAGTAACGTAGCCTATATTTTGGAACAAATAAAAGGGGAAATCAAGCCTATCAAAATGGGACGGAGGGAGTAATAAACTACCTAATAAATTAGGGTATTTAAGTCTAGTAAAATATAAATTAGAGTCTCACTATGAAACTTGTCTATAACTTAAAATATAACAAAATAGAAAATATGCCTATCAAAATGGGAAAGATGGAGTATACACTATTCCAGCATTCATTTTCAATTATTGTGTGTTCCATCCACTCAAAAGTGAATGTGAAGACAGAATGGAGAGAGTCAAAAGTTGGTTGGTTTTGCATTGTCAACGAAAGCCTTGTTCTATTGGTGATAAAGTTTATTTTTTCAATTTATGTATTGAATGTGTAGTTGAAATTTGAGAAAAATATATTAAATAATTGAATGAGTGATTGAAAATGAAGAGAGAGAAAAAATTAAAAAAATTTATATTGGATAGAACAAGGCCCAAATTAAACAAACATTATCTATTATCTTTATTAGAAACTGAAATGGACATTTTTGTATTATATTTGGACGCATTGGTTTTGTTTTCACAAGACAAGTTGGGATATATTTTAGGGGAATCCACGCAAATTGTCCAAAAAAAAAAAAAAAAATTGGTTGATTGTGTTCTTAGTCTAAAATAAAAAAAAAATAGCGTAAACAGTCCAAAAAAACTTTGGTATGAAAATGGTCCAATTGGTTCAAATATTGATGTTTTATTCTCTTCCCAAGGGCAAATTTATCACCCCATTAAAAAAAATAACGGGATTTTGGAGCAAATGGTCCAAAAAAAAAAGTTTATTTGGTGTGTTTTTAGTGTGAAATAAAAAAGAAGCTACATTAGTCCAAATTTTTAATTAAATTGCATAATTTTGCATTTTATTTTTTATATATTTATTTGGTCCATAATTAATTTTATCGTATTAATTTGATACTAATTAAATAATTTTTATTGAAAAATTTCAACACAAAGGCATTTGTTCGTATTAATATCATAACTTTTGAAGATTTTCTTTAGCATTAGAGAAACACACATTTTGATTTTAACTAACAGTTTAAATTTAATTAAATTATTGTCCTTAAAAGTTGGCACTTCATTAATTTGTAAAATAACACTCCACAAGTGAAAATTAAAATTAAGAACAATTTTTTTAATAGAAAATTGAGAACTATTTCATACATTGTTTATTAAGGGGGAAAACCCAAACATCATTACTAATTTTAATCACTCATTGAATCATTGTTGAAGCTTGTAGGAGAGCCATGAAGTTCAAGCCAAGAATTGCAAGTCTAAAATTACCTTTTTAATCCTAAAAAATTAGCTTTTATGCATTTGACTCGGCAAGTTGACACTATTCCCGTATTCCGGGTCATAAGCGTTTTACAAAACTGGCCGATTTGACCTGATCCTCAGCGGATCGCTAGCAAATGAGTAAAAAAATAGAACCGAAAAAAGAACAAAAATAAAAATAAAAATTATGAGCAAATCACTGTTGACGCATCTTCAACAGCTTGTCGATGGAATCTTTCCATCCATGATGTATTATTTTAATATTACAAAATCAGTTTTCTGTAATTTAAAAGTATTGTTATAAGGGTAAACTAACGTGGCGGACCATGTGATATTTTTCAATTGAATAGTGTTAATCATCACTATTTAATCATGGCATTAACCTCGCTTTAATCAATGTTCCATTAAAAGGGTGATAGGGAGTAAATTAAAAGTGTTTTAAAGTGTTTTAAAGTAAAAGATGAGAGAGAATGAGTGGAGGTGAGTGGTTGAGATTTGTGGATGTGATGAGATATGTGGATGTGATTGATTTAAGAGAGAGAAAAAAGTTGAAAAAAATGGTAAAAAATGGTAAAAAGAGATTCCTATCACCCTTTAATTTTATTGTCACGTTATAGTATTTTAATGGTTAATTATACGGATCTTGGTCTATGTGGCGAGCAGAATATTTCGATTATAGTGTCCAATATCGACCCTAGCTAAATGATGTATCGAATAAATATTAGAGAGATTTACTTAATTATTAATTTTTTAAATTTTAATTATTGATTTATTATATATTAATTAATATTTATAAGGATGCTAACTTTTGTAATTGGGAAATCAATTTACCATTGGTAAAATAACGATTTTGTTGTCTTTATGTCCTTATCTATAACGATTTCGTTACGGAATATAACGATCTTTAAGTTGTTGCGGGGACATTTTTGTCTTATCATTCTGAAAAACATGAGATTTCTGTAAATTATAATTAGGGTTGATTATCTTATAAATTAAATTCAAAACCTTGACTCTTTAGTAAATTTTTCTAAATAATTATGTATGTAAGGTTAATCTGTTGACTTAGTATCATAGGAATATGGGGGTGATAGAGAATAATTTTTAATGATTTTTTATGTATTTTAATGTGAAAGGAAAGAGAAAATGAGTGGGGTTGAATGATTGAGATTTGTGTAATACATTTAGGTCTCACAAGATATGTTAATGTGATTGATTTAGGTAAAGAAAAAATAGATAAAAAAATTTGTAAAAAGTTGTAAAAATTATTCCCTATCACCCACTAACTAACGAACTCACAAGAAGGCAGAGAGATTGAGAGAAATCTAGAAAGAATAAGAGAATTGGATGCCAAAGAGAGAAGATATGTCATATTCAATAGTAGAAATGTATTTCACACGAAGAAAGAGTCTAATAAACCCGAGTCAACCAAACAACTAACCTACTTTTAACAAGAACACGCGGAACTAAATAAAAATAAATAAAAGTATTAAATGCAATTAATCTATTTTGCGTCCGGAAGATACTTTCGATGTTGCATCACCTCTTTCATGTGATATATTTAGGAGATGAAGAAGGGAGAGAAAATTTATCAAGAAGGGAGAAAAACATTCATTTTTAATATAAAAATAATAACACAATTAATTAAAAGGGTGAATGGGATCTACTTTTTCCACTTTTTTCAACTTTTTAAAACTTTTTTCTCTCTCCTAAATCAATCACATCCACATATATCATCACATCCATAAATCTCAACCACTCACCTCCACTTATTCTCTTTCCTCTTTTACTTTAAAACACTTTTAATTTACTCTCATTCACCCTTTAAATGACACAGTCCGTATATCAGTAGTCTTAATTTCGAGCCACGCGCCAAAATTGTAGACATTGATTGAATCCTTCTAAGCCAATCAAGCCATTCCATGGAACTTTGCATCGGCATAAATAATAAAGTCACAAAATTTACCCAACGAGAACAGAAAAATATTGTTGAATTAGTAATTGAATGCAAACTATGAAGAACAAAGAACTTAAAAATAATTAAAATATTGTTGCGGGAGTACTGCTAGTACTTAATACTCCCTCCGCCTCCATTCCTCCTATGATTCATGTATTATACAAATTTTTACCATCCATTTTAAAATTAAAATCCTATTTCAAATTCAAATTGTTGGGCAACACCATCTCCTTGTTTTGCTTGGCTTTGAGCCAACATTAATTCACAAACGAGACTTGGAAGGGGTATTAAGCACCACAAAGCATGACATGATTTTTTGAGGAGATGGTAACAAAAACCGTACTATTGTTGCTTTGTATGATAAACTCCTCGTTTAAGAGGATTTATTATCATTCTTTTGGCAAATGTGTGCGTAACTATGAAGAACAAATACCTATTGCATCATATAAATAATTATTACTATGGTTACACTTTAGGGTTTGTTGTATACACAATAAATTTCTTCTTAACTTTTTTTCTCTCATCATTTTCAACCACTTATATAATTATTTTATATTTTTTAATATATTTTTCCGAATTTCAACCCCACATCTATTACGTCATTCGAGTAAAGAAAAAATATTGTGTAAAGAACAAGCCCTAGCGATTATCTCTTATCAGAAATGAACAGTCTAAATTCTTTGAAAGTCTCTAGTGAACCTGATATTGAATAGATCCACACATATGAACTAAAATTAATTAGAGTATACAGACGGAGGGACTCGAACTTCATCTATGCCGAAACACAATAGGACACCAATAACATATCTTCAATTGGGGATTGATAGCACCCTAAAACCCTTTACATTCCATGACAAAGTTGATTATTGATGCATGGGAAGTGACTTTCACTCTCGTCACTAGGGATTCCGGTGATGAATGCCAGTTGCCGGAGAGGTGCGGAAACTTCGGATTATGTCAGGACAACCAATGTGTTGCTTGTCCATTGCCAAATGGACTAATGGGATGGAGCAGCAAGAATTGTGTGCCTCCAAAGATAATATATCTTGAAAGGCAAAAGACATAGTCCTAGAAATTGGAAGGGGATGACCATTTTATAACTAAGTGTATTAGGGGTAATGGGCAAATGGGGGAGGCCCAATGTTCAAATAAATGTGCAACAAATTTCTAGTGTGTGAGCTATTTCTATCACTAAACAGAGTCTAGGACACTCTTAGGTGAAGAATAATATTTTTAAATGTGTGTAATTAATATTAAACCAACCTGTGACCACGATGGATTCGGAGTCCTGGTACATAGATATTTCCAAATTTAGAAAGAAGAAGAGATGCTAAAAGTTTCTGCAATTCTGTCAATGGTAGCAATTGATTATCAACATTTTTTTTTGTCATTGGCAGTCTCTTATTTTTGCTGAAGAAGAATGGGTAATCATGGAGTCAACAAATTCTAAGGTAATTAAATACGTGCTAGTTAAATAGATGAATAAAAATGATCGACCGGGTTTTGCGGTTTCAGAATGTTTTTCTTTGAATAATTCATTTGAGTTCACTGACGGTTGGATATCAGCAAGTTGTAGATTGAAAGATTCAACAATACACAAAAGCAGTTGGACTTAATGAACAATCACAATTGGCATTCCATGCCTTTATTTTACTGGCAACAGAGAGACGCAGCTTAGAACTAAACAAACAGAGGAAGAAGAGGAAAACAAAATGATACAATGGCGATTTGATGTACAAGAAATGACAATGAAACGTAATCGTACATATAACAATTTTGGCATTACGACAAAACTCCTGCGTCTGCGTGGGAAAAAGAAGAAGAAAAAAGGGAAAGATTTAAGTAAATATAGAAATTTTTTTCATTCTTTAAGAATAATCAAAATCAGATGAGGTTTAATTAGATCACTTACATGTGCATACCCGCAGGAACTGGTTCTTTGTTTGGCTAATTGATAATGACCTCAAGCTGTTCGTTTCCTTCATCTTCTTGTTCTTTCTTTATTTTCCTGGCAAACTTTTCGACGTGTTCACCACAGTTAACAACCTCAATCCTCTGCAGAGTTAGAATGTATCCAAACTCAGAGGGGAGAGGACACCGATAATGATCCCGGATCAACGAAAGCTGTTCGATGCTTGGGAAATGATCTCTTGAGATATTCCACTCTCTTAAGGCTACATCATACAGTTTCAAGCATTTGACTTTCATGAACTGATTTTCACTCGTGTCCCAGCGCTGATCTCTAAAGGCAACTTGTTTCATTTTGAGAATCTCAAGCTGGGACAGTGCTCCAATTGATGACAAAACTCCAGAAGTCATAGGCATGCAATGAATAGAAAGCTTTTTGACATTAACGGGAAATTTAAACGTCATGTATTCATTAAATATAGAGCTTTCAACATTTAGAGATACAAGCTGATGAAGGGAGTGGAGATCAGGAGACTTCGAATAGGTCGAAATGTCATACAAGTCTGGGCTAAGATTAGAATCATAAAAGCCTTGGCTAAGATTAGAAGAGTTCGAAATGGTGAACCAATCTTTGCTATAAGAGCATCTCAGGCGATGGAGATGGGAAAAACACCTCAACCTTTCCTCAGCATTTGAATCATTTATAATGACACGGGAAAGAGTTCGTAGGCTATTAGACAGTGAATAATCCCAGCCCAGAGGGATTGTTTGATATTTACTAAACTCTAAATGTTTCAATTGAGGCATATTCAATTTGATGTCCATATCTGGTGACTTTCCTAACCTCAGAAATTCTAGTTCCATGTGATTGCCAAAATTTCTTAAATACCCATCACATTCCAAGTGCCTCAACTGAAGGAGTCGTTCCAACGTAGTTCCATCATATTCTATGTCAGGGTTTGACAACTTCAAGACCTTAAGACGTATCATACTGGAGGTAATTGAAGAAAGATCCGGGAAATTACCCGACAACGACCGGATATGTGGTCGAAATGGTCTTGACATAAAATGATTGGATCCAGAGTATATGCAAATGTGGTGATGTTCCTCATGTATTGAATATTCCCTGAAAATGACGGGATTAAAAATTGGATCATCATCAGTCGTAACAGCATAATCACATGAACTATCTTAAGTAACACTAACCATCAAAATTACCTCAAACGTCACAAGTTATCAGGAAAGTAAACATAATGGAAAATAAAATCAACAAGAGGAAAAAGAAATGGAACAAGTCCAAGAATTTAACTTACTCGTTGATTACTTTGAGGAAGTTCTCTTTGTCAGCAAATCTCAAGGCAATATTGCGCATCAGGTCATGAACGGTACAAGTTTTGGCTCCTTTGTCTGATCTTTTTTCCACCAACTGAACCATGCTTCGGTTTATTAGTTCCAACAAATAATCCTCTGCGACATCATCCGGGCTCTTGTCTCCACTCCGCGGTATAAATCCTTTAGAAATCCACAGTGAAAGCAATTGTCTGACTTGAATTTTCTTGTCTTCCTCGAAGGTGCCGAGGTAAAGGAAGCACGGCTTTAGATGAGATGGTAAAAGCTTGTAGCTGAGTTCTAGTGTGTCTCGGTCTTCGGAAATGTAAGAACTCAAGTGGGTTGCAACTTCTTGCCATAAGTCTTCTTTCTTTTCCATAGTCGCAAGAACCCCAGCTATCCCAACAACTGTAAGTGGTATCCCTTTACAATTTTTTGCGATTTTCTTTCCAACTTTTTCAACATCTTTGAGTTCTGGAGAGAAATCAGAATTGGAAAACACCTTTGTCTTCAATAAATCCCAACATTGGTCATCCGTTAGCGAAGGCAAATCATGGATGAAAGGTTCAAATGAAGCATTCAGTGCGACATTTTTGTCTCGAGTGGTGAATAGTATTCTACTTCCATTTTCGTCTTCTGGAAAATACATCTTCAGATCACGCCACACTTCTATCTTCCAAATATCATCCATAACAAGGAGGTACCTTCTCCTTTTCAAGCTTTTGTGAAGATGACCACCCAATTGATAATCTTCCATCTTCAACATTTCATTTTTATCGAGTTTAGATACATGACTCAAAATGTCAATCAACAAATTTCTCCTTTGATATGTTTCAGAAACTACACACCAAGCACGTGGATCGAAACGAGGGCGGACATTGGGGTCGTTGAATAATTTGTGCGCTAAAGTTGTCTTGCCCAATCCACCCATCCCAACGATAGAAATAATTTGCCGTAGATGTGGTTCTCCAGTAAGTTGGCTTACAATTTTTGTTGTTACCTCTTTGAAGCCGATAATCTCATCAGCCATAGGAATGCTTTTAGTGGCAACTCGGGATGAAGCTACTTCACTGAAACTTTCTACAATTTGTATGCGACTAATGCCTGAATTTAGCTTGATATTTGCAAGTTTAGCCTCTATGGGTTTACTCTTCTGGATGATAATAGAAAGCCTGTCAGCAAGATACCAGACAGGGATCTCTCTAGCCAAAAGACAAGCAACGATAGGTTCAGCTTGATATGCCAGGTTTATGAGTTGCATTTCACATTCAGTCAATTCTTTGTGCTGCTGCAACTCCATGTTCCTGAGCACCGATCTAGATGAAGCGAGTTCATCACGGAGTGTTATAATTTGATTCTTCACTTCAACAATGAGAGCGGCCTTGTGATTTAATATATGGCTGAGATCATCAAGCAAGGAATCAACAATGAATATTGAAGAAGAAGTGAAATTCAGATTCGTAGATTTTTGCTGCCCCAAGACTTCGACACAATGTTGTTTGATCATTTCTTCCACCGCACCCAGTTTTGATAAAAGAAGAGAAAGTTCGAGATCCATTGCCGCCAAGGTGACGTGATCTGTGGTGAAAAAGAAGGAATACAAGAAAATTCCAATTTCGGTGGCTATAGACTCTATCTCTGCCAAAATATTGTTTCTTCCTTCCATTTCCATTTCAGTGTCAGTACACTGAAATGGTGTATCTGGAAAAATGGCTAGTAGTTGCTTGAGTCTCTTAGAAAGAATACCGATTTGACCAGGAATGATAATCCAAGAATTTGTAGGACTTGATAATATATCAAAAGTGTTGACCATAAAATCGATATAGCTTGCGATACTATCAACTGTCTTAGAAGTGATGTGCGACGGAGACTGGTGCAGCTTTGGAACTACAAACAACTCTCTAAGCTGTTTCAGAAAGGAGGCCAGCAAGCTTAAAAATCTTCGTGCACCTCCAGTCGTTGATTCGAAGCACCAGCAAGCAGCCGCGTCGTCAAGGTCGTCAGCCAATACATGACTAAATTTGGCGAATTTTCTAGCATGAAAGATGACAGATAAAACATGAGATCCGCAATATTGAAGTTTCCCAGGGTGCAGATCTTCTTCAGAATCGAAGAAATAATGAACTGGATCGTTTAGAACCATTGACAGATTTATGAGATAAGGAGGCATTTCTACTAATATTTATTTTGATAAAAGCTCAGATGGGAGGAGGAGATATAATTTCAGTAACCGATCAAAAGAAGAAGAGTAGTGGAAGGAATAATGCGGCCGTGAGCCATGTTCAAGTTGCACCCGGAAATCATATGTTTGTTCCCTGATTTTCTGGCCCCACACGATCTCCGCTTTGAAATTCCGAGATCGATCTGGACTCCAAATGAAGCTGAAACTCTATCAATTTGGAAAATTTTCCGGAAACACTGGGCAGCCAGTGGTGGCAGGTCAAAATTTCGGCGATAATTTTGGAGAAATTATGTAGTTTGCTTTGTCTTTTACACTTCAGTATTTTAATTGGAACGCACCTTCTTTTACTGTTTTCATGGGCTTGCACTTCTTGGAAGTGAAATTTTCAATAAAAAACACCTTCCGTTGGGATTTTGTTTCAAGAGGTCGCTTTCTTTTAATAAAAAAAAAATTAAAATGATGGACGGTTCTATATTGATTAAATTTTGCAACACCTTGCAGTTAAAAATCAATAAAGAAAGCAAAGCAGGAAATGGTCGCTTTATTTTAATAAAAAATTAAAATGATGGAGGGCTCTATATTGATTAAAAATTTCGGCCCCTCGCAATTAAAAACCATTATCTTTACATACATTTCAATCAATTGGTTTTGTTTCTTTGTGCACCTAAGCTAAGGGTGTGTTTGATTGACAAGGGTGGAAAAGAAAACATTTGCCATCTTGCAAGGAAAATAATTTCTTGGGGGGGAGCAAGATTTTCTTTTCCATGGAAAAGGCCCAATTCATGCATAAAATAATTGTACATTGTTTTCCATGGAAAATATTTTCCATGGAAAATGATGCAATCAAACAATTAAGTGGGAAAAAATTTTCTTTGATGGGACATTTTCCATGGAAAATTTGGCCAATCAAACACACCCTAAGTTCCACAGCCTGTTGGTGGAATCTTTCCAACCATGACGATTTTTTTTTTTATTATTATTATACATATTCAACTTTTATATCAATACATATCAATACTTCACTACTACTTTAAAAGCCTGAATAGCTTCAAATACTGTTCCTACGACGAAATCAAAACGACGCCGTTTTATCGCTTCTACTGCCAAGACGATGTCGTTTCAAACCGGTTAGGCCACGCGGACTTTACCCGATCCGAAATTGTAAATAACCTACTTTGTACCCATCTCCCAGACACTCACGCTTTATCCTTTCTCTCTCTCGCCATCTATCTCTCTCTGCTTCTCTATCATCTTACTCTGTCCGAGAAAAATATTGCGTGGATGGTTCGTCATCTGAGTTTCTACATTCTCATCGGGATTTCAGATCTTATCCCATACGTAAATTAGGATTCGTGGCGCTTTGGAGATGACCAAATTTAACAACTTTTCTCAACCGAGCCCTAGATTTGCGCCTGTGGTCTCTTGGTAAGCTCGAAAATTTTCCCTTTTTAGGTATCACCTCTTTTTTACTCGATAATTGAATCGTGCCTAATAAATGTGATCTTTTTGCGTCGGGTAATTCATCTTTGTCATGGCAATTGATCTTTTCATCTTTGATCTTTTTTGGTGTCAAAACTTGACAGTTGGATGTGCTTTGTAAAGTACGGTGATATAATTCTGCTATATATAATCATCTTGGGTAGGCTTTCATAATTGAATTAGGCTATGGAATTTTCCTTTTCCTTAGTTATTTAGCATTTTGTAATTACTATTGTCTCGTCTATTTAAGCACATTCTTTAGATAAGTAAGTTTTGTCTTTTAATTATTTGTTTATTATTGTATATTTTCATAATTACTTCATTCATTTGTTTTCTCTAATGAGGCTTGAAAGTAGAAGCATTTATGTGTTAGAGAATTGGAATTAACTTGTACATTTTTTGCATCTTTCAGGAACAGTTCTATAATCATCTATTGGAGAAGGAAGAGGAATTTTTGAGGCTTGTAAAACTAGACACAAGAATTCAACAAATACAAACATATACCTTTAATCGTAGGTAATTATTTGTAGACGAGATTTTAAGCTTCGAAATTTGCTTCTGCTAGGAATGTATGTGGTGCTTTTAATAATTGGCGTGCTTTGATTTGTTGAATTTGCATCAAGGTCAACTTTTATTTTCATTATTTGCTATGGAATGCCAGGATTGCATATAATTTGCATACCTTTTAATTTATAAATTTCATAGATATTAATTACAACAATGTATTTGTTGTAGAATGGTAGCATGGTATAAACCTTGCTCACCCTTTAATTTATGAATTTCAAAGTTACTAAATACACCATTATTTTCGAATTTTTAGCTTCCATTGTTGATAAGTTGATGACAGCTTTAACCATCTAGAGTTGTTTTAATTTACCTCAATGAAATATATGTACATGTTTAGAATGGCCACTTGGTCTCTCTGCATTGCTATAGGCCCATTGAATTAAGAAAACTATGTGGGTGTAAAACTATAGGTGATTAAAAATAGAAGGGAGAACAAAAAGAAAGATAATGGAATCTTTATTTTGTTATACGCTAAAAAGAGTTCTTTAGTGTTTTGTTATTTTCTTTTGATAATGTAGCCTAACGACTAAGTTTGCGCTTTTGGAAATCTATAGCATTTTGTGAATTTGGGGATTATATTTGTGTTTTCTCTTATTATGGCATTTTTTTGGCAAGTTTGAAAGGCTATGAATCAATAATAGTGTGAATGCATCGAAAAGCTTTCGTGTAAGAACTTTTATTCACCTATGGGCATAGTTATGAACTTTGTATCCTTTAAATTATTTTATTAGTTTATCTTGAGCCTTGCACCTCAAAACTCTATGTTGTGGAGGTAAAATGCTTTGTTTGAATTGACCCCTTACTAACTGATAATTGCTTTGAGTTCTTGGTAGTTTAATTGAGTTTACTTCATTGGTGTGTGTTTTCTAGAATTCCCGTTTTCATATGTATCATGTCCTCTTTCTTTGTGTTATTGGAGCTTATTATTCTTCACTTTAGCTTCTACCATTGTAGCTTTTGTTCGATTTCTCTGCGTGATCTCTTTGTTCCACTTTGGACATTTAGTTCCAACTTGATCTTTTTCCATATTGCAGTCATGACTATGATTTAACAGTCTCTTTTTTCATAAAAGGAAGCGTGGGGTCACTAGACAAAGTGAATTTGTTATCTTTTTCAAAATTTGTGGTACATTAGTAGCTAAAAAATCATGCTCTTGTAAGTTGTAGCACTTTTACCAAATGCCTTCTTTATAATTTCTTAGCCTTTTCGTTCTTTTTTAGGCTCAATTCTTATTATCCATTTTTCTTTATAATTCTTGTGACATATTTGTCTTATTTTTTGTTATATTTTAAAAATTAGTGTCTCATCAAAGTAATTATTATATTGGCATTTGAAATAATTGTATTTGGAATTTAGATGCAGAATTACTTGAAGGTTGTTTGCTATTATGATTGGAATGACAATCGGTAAATGCCTCATGGTTGTGTGAGGTTGTGTCACAAATATGAATGAATTGTATTATTGCTTAACAGCTCTTGTAAACATTGCTATTAATTTGGAGTTACAACTTGTAAACATTGGCCATTCATCAGCTTGTAAACATTGGTTGTTAACATTCATATTTGGAGTTTTTTTTTTTTTTTAACTTTGGTGTTTCCTTTGACATGTTATTCTACGCTAATGTATACCAGTTTGAAGTAACGTGCATCGGTAAACAATCATATTTTTTCACTTTCGTGTTTTCCCCATTTCCCCACACTCAAGTTTGGAATCCCTATAATTCTTTATCAATTGCTAAAATTAATCGCATAGGTTTTGATGTAGTTTCTGTCTTCAAAACAAACCCTTGTCTGGTGGTGCTACCTGTATTTAGTTTACTAATTTCTTATTAGTCTTCGTAACTTCAGATGACTAACGAACAACAAGATTTAGCAAAAGATGCTGCTAACAAGAAACGTAGAGAACAATATATTGTCACAAAAGATGGTGACAATGTCAAACGACGCCGGCTGTATAGTGAAAAGAAGACAAGGAAGCAAACAAATTGTGAACCGATCACATATAGACGTAGTCGAATTATGTCAATGGAAGGTCGATTTCAGTATCTCTCTATAATTGTACCAATATATTGTATTTGTTATTGCTTTTTCTTCGTACTTTCTTACTTTTTCTAATATATTGTTCTCATAAGTTGTTTTTTTTTTTTTGTTAGCTTCCTTGTCTAACAATGCTCCAAGCCAAACTTCTCACGCCGCATTAATCGCTTTGAAACAAATATTTCAGGTACGCTTGTGTCGTCAAGTTTAAAATATCGGTCCATGTAGCTGCATGATATGCTTACTTTAATTATTAAACATATTTGTATATATCAGACGATGGTTTTATCAATCTGGGTGCTGGAATCGGTATACCGCAAAGCTTGCCTTTTGGTGAACTAAATATCCTTCTTAATGAACATGAAGATAACTCTCGCTTTAGTCGTATTAAAAAGGTCCCATTTGAATCATTTATATTGCCTACTGGAACTATATGTCAACACTGTGGTGCCAAAACATTTTGGAAAGAAACAAAAAATTTTTGTTGTATGGATGGTCAAGTTCAATTATGCAAAAATCAAATGCCAAATGAACTTACACAATTGTTTATTACAAACACAGTTGAAGCATTGGAATTTCGGAGAATTTGTAGATCTTATAACAATCATTTTGCTTTTACATCTTTTGGTGTTAAATATGATAAAGATTTATGTCGAATGAACAAAGGTATATATACTTTTAGAGTACAGGGTCAGGTCTATCATTATGTTAATACTTTATTACCAGCTAATGTACAACCCTCATATTTGCAACTTTATTTTTATGACACGGAGCATGAAATTAATAATAGACTTAGCTTATCAGAAAAATTCAATGCTGTTGTTATCGAAAGATTAATTCAAATTCTAGAAGTCAACCCATATTCACAAATATTTCGTTCTCTTTCTCAATATGAGTCCTTAGAATCAATTAACATCACACTTCGGGCTAACCCAAACCTTGATCAAAGGGTTTTTAATAAGCCTTCTGCATCTCAAGTAGCCGCATAATTTGGGTTGAGGATGACCCTTCAGAGAATTCACTTTATTCGTGACATATGTGTAAAAAGTCATTCGAATGAAACACATCGGGTTAACTATTATTATGGGTGCTATGATCCTCTACAATATCCTCTTTTATTCCCCTATGGTGAGCCAGGATGGCATGAAGGTATAAAAAGAAAAACTAAATCTTGTCTTACAGAAAACCAACAAGCACCCAATTCTCTATGTCATATGAATATATCAGCAGCCGATTTCCTTGCACAACAAGAAACAGGTTATTTTCGAAATAGTTTGTAGCTTTTTACTACTAATTGTTTGTTTAATTTATGATGTGTCATTTTCATAGGATCAGTTTTCATTTTTTTTAACCATCGTTTTACTTTACGTAAATTTAATTGTTTATTATTTCTTGTTATGTTTTAGTTCTACAGGGAAATCATGCACGAGGACAAATTTCGCTAAGAGAATACTATTGTTACAAGTTGCAAATTCGCCAATGTGGTATGTCTATTATTCTTCACACTGTGAGGCTATTACAACAATATGTTGTTGACATGTATATTAAAAATCGAGACTGCTAGATTAGACTTCTTTCGCAACAACCAAAAAACAAATTAGAGCCGACCTTTACCAAGGTGTAGTTGATAGTGTTAATATTGGTGAAACAAAAGGTGCAAATGTAGGCAAGACCATAGTATTACCAAAGAACTTTTGTTGGTAGCCCTAGAGATAATTCTAGGCGATACATGGACGCGATGGCATTAGTCCAACGGTTTGGTAAACCCGATTTGTTTATTACAATGACATGTAACCCAAATTGGCACGAAATTAAACAAGAATTATTGTACAATGATGAACCACATAATCGTCAGATTTAATTTCTCGAGTCTTTAAGGCAAAGTTGGAGGAATTCAAAAATGATATTCTTAAAAAAGAAATTTTTGGCCAAGTTGCCGCATACATATACGTTGTTGAATTTCAAAAAAGAGGGTTGCCGCATGCGCATTTCCTCATTATTTTGAAACATAATTTTAAAATCACAACCCCTTGCGATATTGATAATATTGTCTCTTGTGAGATTCCAAGTGAGACTGAACATGAATTTTTACGTGGCCGTGTTATTAAACATATGATCCATGGACCATGTGGATCTTTAAACCCCAAAAATGTTTGTATGGAGAACAATGAAGAATGCAAAAATAAATACCCAAAAGATTTTGTGGCTCGTACTTCTATTGGAAACAATTCTTATTCAACATATAAACGACGTGATAATGGTGAAAAAGTTAAGATCCGAGGTCATTATTTAGACAACAGATGGGTGATCCCATATAATCCATATCTATTAGCAAAATTCGATTGCCACATTAATGTAGAAGTTTGCTCTACTGTTAAGGCGGTAAAATATATGTACAAATATGTATACAAAGGTCATGATCGAATAAGTTTTTCTTTTGGTGCTAGAGAACCACAGGAATTTGTTGATGAGATTAGTAGATTCCAAAACGCTCGTTGGATATCTGCTCCTGAGGCTATTTGGAGAATATATGGATTTACCTTATCTGAGAATGGTCCTGCAGTGATTGATTTACAATTGCATCTACCAAATAAGCAAACAGTAACATTTAAAGATACTAATAATTTAACCCACATTGTTAACAATGATTTTTTACACCATACTATGTTAACTGAATTCTTTCCCATGAACACTATTGATCCTAAAGCAAGGACTTTACTATATAGAGAATTTCCAATCTGTTATGTGTGGGATCCTCAAGCAAGATGTTGGAAACCTCGGAAAAAAAAACATGTTATTGGTAGAATAGTATCTGCCTCCCCTAATGAAGGTGATCGTTACTTTTTACGCATTTTATTAAATCATATAAGAGGTCCTACCGCTTTGATTACTTTAAAAATGCACACAATGATATCGTTGACAATTTTAGCGATCTTTGCAAAGCTCTATGGTTTACTAAACGAAGACAAAAATTGTCAACTATGCATGGTCAAGCAATAACATATCAAATGCCACATTCTCTTCGTCGACTTTTTGCTACAATACTATTATTTTGTGCTCCTAATAGTCCTCGCAACCTTTGGGCAACCTATAAAGAATATATGATGGAAGATTATATTAAACAAGGTATAACCCACATTTTAGCAGAAGAAAAGGCATTGAAATCCATTAACAACATTCTAGAGCTCTCTGGAAAAGATATTAATGATTTCAATTTGGTATCCTATAATGTATCCCTAAATGAAAATGACAAATTTGCCAATATGATTGCCGAAGAGATGAGAGAATATACTCTTCAGATGTATATTGATTTTACGATCGATAGATTGAATAATGAACAACAAATGCATATAATGCAATATTAGACAAGGTATTTAACAATCGTAGCGGAGTTTTTTTATTGATGGCCCAGAGGTACAGGAAAACATTTTTGTACAAAAGTTTATTAACAAATACGAAAACGAGGACTTGTTGCCCTTGCAACAGCGTCTTCTGGAGTGGCGGCTTCTCTTCTTCCTGGTGGGAGAACAGCCCATTCTCGATTCAAGATACCACTTGACTTATTTGGTAATATTACCTGCTCAGAATCTAAACAATCCGCTTCTTGGTAAACTTATAATTATGAGTAAATTAATTATATGGGATGAGGCTCCAATGGTTCATCGATTTGCCATAGAAGCATTACATAAGCTGCTGCAAGATCTAATGAGTAGTGATCTCCCTTTTGGTGGAAAAGTCATAGTCTTTGGTGGGGATTTTAGATAGATTTTGCCTGTTGTTCCAAAAGGTTCACAACAAGATATAGTTCAAGCAAGCTTACTATTTTCACCGCTATGGCCTTCCTTTATCACGTAATGTCCTTAACACAAAACATGCGTGCACATGATGATGTAGTTTTCTCAAAATATTTATTACTTATTGGTAATGGAGAAATACCCTCGCATTCTTGTAATATGATTAAGCTTAATCCTGATATAATTATACCATTTGAAGATGAAACAACTTCATTGCGACATCTCATTGATCATGTGTTCCCAAACAATATCTCAAATGAATTAAATCATATTTCAATGGTTAATAGAGTGATATTAACACCAAAGAATGAAAACGTTGATCTTATTAATAGCATCTTATTAGACCAACTTCATGGAGACAAAAGAACATATTACAGTTACGATGAACGAATTGATAGTACAGATCGTGATATTCATGAAGATTATCTTAATACACTAACACCAAATGGAATGCCACCTCATGAACTTACACTAAAAGTGAATTGTCTGTTCTATTACTTCGCAATATCAACCCTTCTGAAGGATTATGCAATGGTACTAGATTATTGTGTAAATAATTCAATAAAAATCTCATTGACGCTGAAATTGCAACCGGAGAATACATTGGAAAACGTGTTTTGCTACCAAGAATTCCATTTATACCATTAGATAGTGAGAAGGGATCTGTGCCTTTTAAAAGAACACAATTCCCTATCCGACCATGTTTTGCAATGACAATTAACAAAGCACAAGGACAAACATTAGATACTATCGGATTATATTTACTGTAACGCTTTTTTCTCATGGTCAACTATATGTAGCGTTATCAAGAGCTCGGAGAAGTGCAAACATCAAAGTTCTAATTAAACCATCTAATGGTATGAACAACAAAACACATAAGTTCTGCACAAAAAATGTTGTCTATCGCGAAGTATTAAATATGTTACAAGCTACCTCAACATGATGACGGACTTTAACTAAAAATAAAATAAGGTAATATCATTTTACCAATATAGTTTAGTACTTTATAAACAAATATGTGAAATGTTCTTTTCTTCTCCATTGGACGTTCGTTGCATTTAAAATGAAGTCATGAAAGTTCGCCTAACTTTTTCCTTATTGGATTCCAGGTTAGCAAACGCCTGTGTCTTTGTGAATTCCAACACCCTTCATGTTATTATAAAGGCAAATCATATGCAGAAGATGACTGTGCAATTTAGCCTGGTCCCCCTTCTTTAAGTTCATTTTTAAACAGGTAAAAAAATGATTTCTAAAATGTGTGTGTATATATATATATGTAACATATTCAAATTGTGCATTGTTACTGCAATGGCTCCTATGTTGCCAGGCAGTCTATCTTTGACCAAATAAGACTTTACTATATAGGGAATTTACAGTCTATTATGGTTAGTTTGTAATTGGTAAACACAACTTTTTATACAGGTCATTTATCAAGTTATTCAATTAAGACTTTAGGTCATCGAATAACAAACTATATGGTATCTTCAGCACTGAAACAAGCTATTACTGAACTAAAATTATACCCTTTCTGTTTTCTTATTGTTTGTTTCTCTTCTAATCCTATTATTACACTTACCAAACAACTACTTCATTATTTACTACAATTGGAACTCAAATTATTTAGTTCTCATTTTTGTTAGTTCCCTAGCTCTATCATCTTATTCTCATAATATTTACCTGTGCTAAACATGGGACTTCATCATATAAAGTAATATGTCAACCACTGTCATGTTGGTTATTTTTAAATACCCTTTCTCAAAGTCCCTCTTCAAAGCGTTATTCAGTTCGACAAACCCAATTCGGAATCCCTTTTCACCAAGTGGGGGTGTGTTAATTTCAATTTTTGATAATTTTTTTTATGTTTTTTCATTTGTAGATATTTTCAAGTTGAATTGAATTCAAATCGGAATGTTATAGGTGTGTGGCTCTGGTAGCTGGTGCTGATGTGGCTACGTTGCTGCTTTTCTCTGCAATCGGAAGGCTTAGTCATGCGGAGGATGGCCAAGGTATGAACGGTTTGTCGAATCTTTGTTAAAGCTTTCTTTGCCAAGTCATGGTCCTTGGGTCTTCCTATAAGTCTTTTCCGTTATCCATCTTTCTTTCATCTCTCATTTTACTTATCCACCTTTCGTCTAAGGATATCTTGCTGTATGATATCGAGAACGACCAAACATATGAACCGCTTACTCAAGTTTAATATCTCAGGCAGTAAATCAAAGAAACTTCTTTATTAGAATACTTCATGTCTCTTCTGAAAAATTCAATGTATATGATATGCATATGGTGGAGGTGAACCGAAGATGGCCCAATCTTTAAGAAAAATATGTGATGAGTGATGGCTTTGTGATGCTGAATTAACCTATGGATATACAACAGAGCCAAATAAGATTTGGAGAACATATATAAATCAAACTCTTGTAATAAATGCTTCTGATTATGATGGTAATTTGAACCTAGATCAAACAGAGATTCCTATGCACAATAAAATACAGTAGCTCCTTTCAGAAAAAAATATACTCCTTCTATGATCCATCCCAATAAGATAGGCTTATTTTCCTTATTCATCCATCCATCCCAAAATGCATGCCACTGGAAAAATTCGAAATTGCTTGGTTCTCAATTTGAAAATTTTGACCGACTCTTTTCGTTAAATTGGTTTGATCTTACAAATAGTCTTTGACATTAAGAAACAAAATATACAAACAATTATAACTTGCACTTTGTCTACAAGGCTTTCGACTCAGTGTAGCAATTTTATTGGATAGAACTATTTCTTGGACTATGCTATTCCTCATAATTTAGATGTGTTGCACTGTTTACTTTTCATTTCTTATTTTTCTTCAATGTGGAAATCAATGGCAGACTTATATTCATGACATGTAAACTAAAATGTCTTGTTCTTGTGAAGGGCAACGATTGAATCATTGACACATCCTTTCTTACCCTTGCCAATGTTGGAGTTCCCTTGCAAACAGAAGGACAAAAAAAGGCTGCGCCCAGTGCAACATCTATTATACTCCTTCAAAATACACTTTCACAGGTTTGCATTTCTTCTTAGCATGATCATAAAAATTGCTAACATATTTAATTGGTGACATTCCAGAATTACAAAGCATTTCAAGCATAAGAGCAAAGGTTTTGTTGTTTTTACCAAAATTATTAGTTTTACCTTGAGAAAATTTTGTTTGCTAGAGGTTCTTTGAAGTGAGAATTTTTTAGGAGAATGTTCTTAAAAGTATAGTAAAAATATGAACTAAAATAAAAATAACCAAATAGACTTCCAATTTTGTAAACAAATTAAGGCCTTGTTATTTGGGTAAGAAATTTTATTTTTGGGATTTGTGTGTTGAAATTTAGCATGTGTTTGTGTACTTTTTTTTCTACCTAAAAATTATCTACTACTAAAAGTCAAAATCAAATATTAATATCAACCACACATCTCACATTATCACTCATTATTATTCACACATCTCGTGATCCCCACCATTATCTATTCCAAAAGTTTATTTTTAGTCAATTTTTAGGCCAAAATTACACAAAAAAAAATAAAAAACAAATCCTACACAAAGATCGGAGAAGATGGGGATTTTATTTGTACCGTTGAAATGATTGTAACTCCATTTGTCATCAAAAGTCAACCGTCCAAATGTCCCTCTCCATGTGAAATCACAAGGGTCATTACAATAAAACCATCATGCAAGCGTGGGAAAACCCTGAGTTATCCATTGTAATGATATAAATTCTTAATGTATCAAAAATAATTTTTGAGTTTAAACAAATTCATCACTACAAGTTGTCGTGTATTTTAATGTGAAAGAGGAGAGAGAATGGGTGAAGTTCAATGGTTGAAATTTGGGTAATACATATAGATATTATTATTATTATTATTATTATTATTATTATTATTATTATTATTATTTTCGAAGAATGTTTATCAAGCTTTTTGAAAGTTATGATTACATGCGTTCAAAGAATTACAATTTTTTTAAAATATAATTATTTAATCAATTAAAAATTTAATGAATTTGAGGTGAAAAAGTGTAAGAAAAAAAATCATAATATATTCTTACACTTAATTATTTTTATTTCTCAGTTATTCATTATAATACATATTAAATATGAGTATGTAAGGAAATCAAAAATTAATTAAACAAAATTGATTATCATTCTGGGAGAAATACTTTAACTTTGATCTTATGCCACGTGTTGTTTTGGCCGATTAAATGGGTTTTTCCCTTTCTTTCTTTATTTCTTCTTTTTTTTTTTGTCTTTGAATAAAGCGATTAAATAGTTTATTCGTTAGGTTTTCATGAAATCTCTAAGTTCAAGAAACATTTATTTGCCACTTACCATTTACTAAGATGTACGAATAATATATTAAAATTAACAATAAGTGATTTCAATAATTTAATATTTTGTTCCCATATCTATTATGTCATATATATAGACATACGATATTACATAGAAATTGAAGAAAGAGGTACATTTACCAACTCTCTTATTCTCGTCAGAAAAAAATCCACCGAAGAAGCAATCAAAAGATTACAATCATGTCAAAATTCTGCTTTCTGCAGAGCTGCTGTTTGCAGGCCCACAAGCAGCCGAAAACAGCTGTCCTCAAGTACATACATGACATGATAGTAACATTGGAAACCATTACAACCCTTCTTTATAATAGCAAAATACCAAAATATTTCTCCATCTCTGAATACAAAATTCAAATCGGCTCCAATAATGAGGCAGGTTTTAAAAGACCAGTGAATAGACATTACATATACATATATATATATATATATATATATATATTTACCATATTATATTGTTAGAAAGAGAGAGAACAAAATATAAAAATAGTATCCAACTTTTCCATCTAACCAAAACCAGTTCAGTTAAGTGACTAAATAGTCCATTCTCAACTGTTATTTAAAAAATCAAATCATGTCTCATATCATATGCTATAAAAACACTCAAGTTTCTTCATATACAAGACATAAATCCTCCCATTGACTCTCAGGCACCGAAAAACTTGTAACTTTTCTACCTCCATAAACACATAGAAAAAAACTACCACCAAGCATTCAACAACACGGTTCCAAGTAAATTTTATTGTTTGCATTAAACCTTTTCTTCAAATTGATATCCATTCTTCATATGCAACATAACTTTAATACCATTTCACTAATTTATTACATAATCAGGTTACAATGACAAGAGACTACAAGCTCATCGGTGAGATTCGTGAAGCTGGAACAAGGATGGGCGACCAAGGTGATTGTTGCGTAAAAATCTTCTCCAAAGATTGGCCAAATAAATGCAAGATGAGATATCACCTATGACTCTTATGGGCGTGGAGGTAAAATTGCTTATTGTTATACTATAACGTTTATGCAATGAAAATATAGACATGTATTCCCAGTCATTGAATGCGTACATAAATGTCTCTGAGAAACACTTTACCTATACATCTCAGAGGTAGCTTAGTGATGGATACTTAAACCTTTTTTAAAGTAATTAGAATTTGGGATTGTCTCCTACGACTTATTTATAAATGCTCTAAAAATGCACAGTTCACCATCTTTCATGCATTACATCAACCACTACAATCTGCGACTATACATATGCATAGAATAATCACACACTAACCAACCAATATATCTTAAACCCATTCCCTAATACACTGTTCAATCCCTATTGATCACTCATGTGACATACACACACACATATGTATATATCGAATCATGAGGCCAAATATCTCTTCACCTTTCTATGTGACCATGAGTGTCTAATGCACGAGTAAATATCCAATGAATGATCACTTATTAGAAAGACTACAAACACGTATCTAATTATTGAAATAAATAGAGTCTCAGCATATAATTATCATATTGGACAATTTGGTTTTCATCGACTAAAATTAGGCTACACATTAGATTAGAAATTAAAAATACACCCACCCTGTACATATCGACAAGTGCCCTCATTACTTACTCTTTAATCCCATTTATCTTACTATTTTCTTGCAACAGGGATTTACAGTTCGAGCAACTATTTATGAGCAACATATTGCTCCCTTAAGTGACACGTTGCAGCTAGGAAAAACTTATCTAATCTCTAATGCCAATGTGAGAAAAGCACCACCAAAATACCAAAGGTTTGAAGGTGAACTCCGATGGTCATTGTCGGTGCATGCAACGCTATAGAGATCGATGAACCCCACTACGATCTCATATTCTCAACAATCAATCTTGTTCCATTTGATCGACTAAGCTCATTCAAGAATGAAGGAATCCAAATTAGTAAGCTTTCACTGATCACGTGTACAAATATAAACTAAGGCTGTAATTTCAACTTATTTACCAAGTGTTAAAACTTTTATTCCTTGCCAATTTAAATTCTTGTAAGACACTATCCCTCACTTTTATAACTGTATTACATAAACGCCTTTCACACCTATACCAACACCGAAAAAACAGTTATTTATTTTAAATATTTATCCTCAATAACTAACATTGAATTTTTTGTTACAGCCACTATGGGAATCATCATTGCTGAAAAACCACTAAGACCATGCCCATCCAAAACCGGGCAACAATACATAATCCGTGACTTTGTGCTCATCGACAAGAAGTACGTGACATAAATATATTTTTTACACATTGGCTGTGAGTACAGAAATAATTCTTTCTTTTTTAACATATCATTTTTCATTACGAAATCTCAGCTTCGAGACCATAAATATAAGAATGTGGGGTTCGTACGCGGAAAATGAAGGAGAAGAAATTGCTAATCTGCTAGCAAACAATCCAGTTGTTATCGCTAAGAACGTGATTGTGAATACCTATGATGGTAAATAGAAAATTATTCAAACACTTAACCCATTTGTTATGAACATCAGCCCAAACTACAGCGAATATCATTGAATAACATTTCTACTAATATCTATTATCTAAATGTTCAGGACTAGCACTGACGACAACTCATGATAGCTGTTTCTATGTTGACATTCCATTTGAAGAAGTTCTTTCATTGCAAAAATGGTGAGTATGTTTAAGTGACGATCAATCTTACCTTACTTTCATTTATCAGTAATATAATCATAAATTTCAATTCACAAACACAATTCACCAGGGTTGAAGAAAACAAAGAGGCACTTGATCAAATCAAGACACTCCATCCATTCCTCACACCAAAGAAGGTTGAAGCTGACGAGGATACAATTGCCAGCCCTATTAAAGATACCAAAGATCTGGTACCTTCAAACCAACTTCATCTGTCAGACATAATTCAAATTTTCAATTTGTATTGCTTCCATTTATATTCATTGTTTTTTTGCAAGCTAGGCTCTAAAAAAACATTGTTGGATAAAGGCCACTGCAAAAGTTAGGCGCACAAGCTCGCCATATTGGTATATGGCATGTAGCAATTGCTTCACAGCAGCTAGCACGACAGTTATAGGCCAAAGTTACTCCTGTCGATATTGCACTGATGTCAATGCCGTTGCTGTTCCAAGGTATTTATTCTATTAAATATGTTGTCAATTGCATCTTACTAAATGATAAAGCTAACAAAACTTCTTATGAACTTCAAAGAGCACGTGCGGAGGTTGAACTCTCTTGCACCAAAGATACAATCTTTGCATCAATGATGGGTCGAGTAGCGGAGGATTTCTTTCAGGCAACAGCCACAAAACTGATGACTGCAACACGTGGTGTAAGTGTGGATGAATAATATGTCCATATTAAAATATATCTATATTCTAACTTATTGCTTTTGAATTGTAGAACCCAGACCTTGACAAAAGCATTTGCTTAGAGTTGACCGAGGACTACTTATTCTACATAAAGGTCATTTGCAAATCGCTCAATTGAACGGGAAAGTCAATCCTCCCACAATACCAAACTCTAACGCAAAGAGATTTGAAATTGTTGCCTTTGACAAATATGACCCGCACAAGCACAAAAACATCATTTGAAGACATTGCTGGCAGTGAGACGTAAACAGTACTCCAAGTGAGCCATATGCTACCATTGACCTCACCGTGCATCTTCTCCCAAGGCCAAACGTGTGCTCTTTGAAAAACCAACTCCTCCATCTGCAAAGAAAGAAAAAGCGCTTTCAAAGATGGACTAATCATCCATCAACAAATATTTTGATCCAATCTTTGCCAAAATCCAATCTTTTGCAATTGATCGAATGGACACCGTTTCCTAAATCCATTGGATGGTTTAAGGAAATGTTGTAAGATGTTCCATTCCACAAAGTACGTCTAATCGGGTGTACTACCCATGGTTGCCATAACATTGTAATATATATTTCTATATTTTGTGGACAACACTTCATGAAACCGCATTGTAATATTGGACATCTCATAATGCAATAATATCTATATTTTCAGCTCTCCATCTTAATTGCCTGTTCCATTAATCTGTTTAGATTACAATCTCAGATTTTTCAATGATTGGTTTATCTCACAAACCAAACATTACAGTTCCTATATATGCCCCATAAATACTAATTCCTATCACATTATTTTCAAACCATTGTTCACAGGACTAAAAAATTCTTTTCTTCAATATTACTACCTCTACCTGCAACAAAACTCATGCTGAAATAATAAATTATATTGCAAACAATAACAATACACGCTAGAATAAACCAATTGGACCAAACGTGCATCGCACGTTAGCAACCCTAGTATCTTATAAGAGAGAATACCATTAATACTGTTCATTACGACGTTTCAAAAACGACGTCGTTTTATAAAAAACGACGGTGTTTCATACATGGAAACGTCAAAATGTCATCGTTTTGGCCTTAGACACACGGATAATTTATTCCCAATTTTCGCGGATCTGACCCGGCCCGTTTACCCCTTCTCTTCCTTTGTACGCTTCCTCTTCCACATCCACACCGTCGATGTTTCTATCTCTACTGTTCCTCTCCCTTCCGTCTTCAATTTTCATTTCTCTTATTGACGCTCCCTCCTCTATTCTCTCTCTTCGGTCGATTGCCTTTTCCGGTGGCTACCTCCGTTAAGATTCACACGCACCCTTCAACAGATGGACTTTGGTTTTTATGCCTATTTTTTTAAGTCGATTTTGGTGTTTCTTTCATATTACTGTTCATCTGCAACTAGCTCTCTAATTCATGCATTTGTTTTTTGCAAAAATCAGTCTCTGTGAAGTCAGATCTTCACTTTCCTTCTTTGTTGCAACTGGAAATTAAGGTTCTTGCGAGCCACATCTTCGCTTTTCCGGTCGGTTTAAGTGGCCGTCCATTGTACCACCCGGTTTCAAGGTCTCCATTGTGGTGATGTTTATGCGCTTTCTCGACTTTCCCCAAATTCTCGTGTTTTGTTTTGTTGTGCCTGTGCTCTAAACTATCTTCACGCTCTGGGAGCATAAAAGTTGTAGCCTTTAAGTTTTAAGAAGGCGGCAATAATTTCACATCCACAGATCATAGAGTTAATTGATTAGAAGTGATTGTATTAATTTTTCATGCTTTACTTTGATTAAGTTTAATAAATTTTGTTGAAAGGTTATGCACTTATGCTATTGTCCTGTCTTAGTTGTATTTTCATCTAATAATGAGAAAGAAATGTTGAGCACTTGTTATTTTCTATTCAAAGATACTATAATTGCTTCAACAAAAGTATCGCACTTAAACTTAGTCACGGGTGATCAACAAATTACAAGTGCAACCATTAGCTATGGAAACCATGTTGTCCTACATGATAAACCGCAATGATAATTTGACCTGGTTTTCTAATGGCTAAGTGTATTTTTATTATATGTTGAGTTCTGACTACGTTGCCTTAAGTTTTGTGTTTTTATATACCTTTATATTGTTTTTCTTTGAACTCATTCAATGTCATATAACTTTCTCGGTGTGATTGTTGATGAAGATAGCTTTTAGATGGAAGAAAATCTAAAAGTCGAATAATTTTTGTTCTCTAACAATATAGAAGTCTTTTTCCGCCTTTTTCTAATTTTTAATACAAAAATTGTTGTGAGTGTTATTGTTAACCTATTTTAAAATGAACACCATAAAGGAGAAGCACAATGATCACTCAATTTATATTTTGGTGCGACCACAAATTAAATAAGTTATAGAAAATTTTAAATTTTTCTACGACTTTTATGTATATGACATGTAAAAGCCAATGCTGATAACACAAATGTTATAGAAATTAGAAAAATGATGTACCGTTTTTCTTGAGAGTTTAGCTAGCTCCATCTACTAAATTTGGTTAAGATTGCCTTCATTGAAGATTGCACTGACTCCGTGTATGTACTAATTGTTTTGGCTACATTTTTGGTTAATTAACATGGTTCTTGTAGAAGAGGATCGAAGGGGTCAATCTTTGGAAGTTCGCTTCAACACAACCGAGGGTAAACTGTGGATTGGCTTTTTTGATGAATTTCAGAAATTTGCTTTGAAACCTAACTTCAATGATCCATTTAGTAAGCTCTCAATCACTATCCAATATTTTTTTTAACGCTTTAGTTATGATTCTGAATATACTTTTTCTTTCTTCATCATCTTTGACTCAATGCAGGGGTAATTTTGGCCTGAGTAATCTTAAGGATAGGGTTTTATAACATGATTTCGTGGCTGGATTCGTTGTGGCTTCTCCAATGTTTGCATATTTAGCTAAGAGGTAATCAATTCAATTTGCCTTGCTACAGATTTTTGCTAATTCCTATTGGATTGATAGTTTGCAGCTGGTTTTTTTTACTTCTAATCTACCTCCATATGTTCTTTTGTCTACTTGAACTTGCCAGTGTCCATCCTTATAGGCTAATTAGAGTAGGAAGCAAGCGCATCTAAAGATGTAAGTGCACTTATTCTTTCTTTTATCATCATCATGATATCTGTTGTCCCGACCAAGAAATAAAAATATTAGTGAAAATTTCAAAACAGTGGTCCATTTAAAAATTCAACTAATTCTTGATGAGAATGTGAGGATGGCAATAAAATGGGTGCAAAAGAGTTACTTTTATTCTCAATACTTGAAGCTTTTTCTGTATTTAGGATCTATAGAATCCAGCCCTAAATGAATAAAGTTGTTATCTGTCCTGTACTGCACAAGCATGCGTTTTTACAGGCACGTTTTATGCTAAAAAATGAGATCAATAATTTTTTCAAATCTGATTATATTTGAGGTTTTGATGAGTCTTTTTGCCTTTTAAAATTTTATTATAATTATGCCAGAATTTTGAACATGTGTTTGTGATGATCATTCTTATGTGCTTCATTTGTATCTTTTTTCATACTTTTTGTTCGATCCACACGAGAGGAATTTTTTTAATGCCCTCTTGCCTCTTCATTGATAAGATTATTTGATAGTATATTTTGCATATGTACAATGCCCTCTCACCTCTTCATTGATACGATTATTTCACACTATTGTACATATTTTAAATTCCCGAGATGGTTTTTTTTTTAAAAAAAACTTTTTATCTAGCTTCCGGAATATTAATATTTGTAAAAATTTCCCATCCCCTTTCGTTCGAATCCTTTGCTGATTGAGAATCAAATCAGGATTTTCCAACAATCAATTCCTCCAGACACACTCAAGTTGCTAGGAATGAGGTATTCCTTATTGACTTGGACACCACAAACTAATGCCGTCTTGTTTAGATATATACTTTCTTAATATTATTATTCCAATTTGCTTTGTATGTGCCCAAGTTGAACTTATCAGCTCTCTTTGCATAATATATTTTTTTATTCTAAGGAGTTTAATTCAGGTAGATGTGTGTATGACTATCAACTTTAAAAAAGAATGCAAAAAGATATGCATGCACAACAATTGTTGATTGTATTTGACATGAGTTATGATAGACTCGTGGATATACTATGTGCATTTTAATTGTATCTTTTACAGTTCTTGAGATTATTGAGATTTTGCTTTCTGTCTGTATTTGTAAGGTATTTGGAATTGATGTTGATGGACCTCATGGATATGCACAAACACTATTGCTTTACATTTAAGTTTTATTGGATTCAACTAGGTCATTCTTTTTCTTATTTGGGTTATGATTGTTCTTTCTATTAATATTCATTCTCCTTTTGGAGTGATCAATAGCCAACCCTTTTTTTTCATTTCCGTTATCCTTGAGTTTTGCATATGATATTAGTCCTCAATTGATGATTATTGGTTGTAGTCATGATCACTATTGTTGAAGGATTTTCCCCATTTTCTTGTCAGAAGCGGATTTTTGGTTGACGGCAACAGGCTAAGAAGATAAAATTTCATTGCCAATAAAGGTATCATTTCTCTCCCCCAATTTTATTTGATATAGACATACAGTGATAGAATTTCATAATGTTCAGAATTTCGTTACGTTGTTTAGTTCATTGTTGCTATTTCCAACAGCTTTGAATGAGTTCTATGTCTGAACAAGCATCAACCAATGCTATTAACAAGAGGCGTACAGAGCTTTACGATACAAGAAAAGATATTGAGAATGAGAAATGATCCCAACTGTGTACTGAAAAAAAAGGAAAGGAGAAAAGAAGGGAATCCTCAATCAACAACCTATAGGCGTAGCTAGATTTTGGCTACTGAAGGTGCATTTTATTTTTATCATATGATGTTTAAGAATGCTATATTTGTGGATTTTAAACTCTCCAAATGTATTTTCCATCCTTTTTATCCTTTTTTCCCCACAGTTGGATCATCCAACAATACCTTACATGAATGTTCGGGAGATCGTAAGAATTTTTCCATGGAATCTTCGGGTATATTTTTTCCATTTTGACTTCTACATTGTTTGATTTACGCTATTATCTGAAATTGCAACGTGAAATTCGCCGAGGCTTAACTTATTGATCCTCTTTACATAATATGTTTTTGGTTTTCTATATAGATGTGTATGACTACTAACTTTACAAAATAATGGAACGACAAAGTAATATGTTATTCTGTATTATTTATGATATTCTAGAATTGTCTTCATGCTATTTTCTTTTTTTTTGCTTTCCCTTTTAATTGAGAATGTAAATCCGTGTTTCTTTTTTAAGATTTGCCCAAGGAGCTCAAACGGATAATATGTTGTTCAGTTCAGAATAAGAGATTTTATAATTTTCGAAATCTTATTAATTTGATTGATCTTTTTAAAGTTGATTTTAGTTTGTATAGCTCCTCATCTGAACCTTGAATGCTTGATTTGAGTCATTTATTGTGCGTGGGTGTTCTCCACTCGAAAGATTTCACTCAAATTTCTTCGATTGTATTTTTAATTTCTTTCTTGTTTTTTTTCACTTAGACATGTATATATATTTTTTTTCAAGCCGCATTTAGAGAGAGACTCCTAATGGACCTTCGACAATACACATCAAGAAATATGGTATTTCAGCTATGTTATATAGGTATAGCTATAGCCATTAGTGAATGTACTTAGCCAAGTATGTGATCTTGACCTTCGGATCATTTTGGTTCATTACGGCTGATTAGTGACTTTAGAGTGCATGTGGCCTTTTAGTGCTTGCTTAGTGTTCGTTTGTGTTCATAAGCCACGGGTCCAAGGAAACATAAGCCATGGGTCCAAGGAAATGTGAATAAGTGGGTAAAATTAGGTGAAGTTGTGGTCTTATAGAATGTATGAATGCAAACAGAGTTTCATCAGCTTATAATAAGTGTTCGGTAACCTTGCAAAACATGCACAGATAACGCTACAAGATTTTAAGGTTTTTTTTTTGGGTTGATTTTTTTTACAGGTGTTTTGCCTCTTCCTTTGGATTATCGGTTGTTTCTCTGAATTTATGTCCTCACTTCGTGAAGGTGAGTTTCTATTTGGGCGATTTGAGGTTGGGTTCTAAGTTTTTGTTGTTGACTTGTTCTTTTACTTCGTTTCGCCTGGTATTTTAGGTCAAACCGATGTTTGAGCACTACTAATAGTGGGGGTTGGGGCCCCCGATACCCTCGGTTATCAAAATATATATATATATATATATATATACTGTCAAAAGTTGAACAAAAATACTTTGTTAAAGTGTTTGCCTCGTGATTTTGTGGGCTGAAACAAATGGATTTTTATTGCCTGATTGCCTCTATAAGGTCAACTATCAAGAGCTCAAATTAATTTGACCCACATGTACATGTGCCCAATAACTATTAAATTTACGTCGTTTTGTTCTAGGAAATATGTTTTTGACCCGCCTTATGGTCGCGGATCTTCCCGACCCAATTCCAAAAGGTCCAGCTTTTCTTCTACTGGACACTTCCATCAGGCAAAACTCAACCGTCTCTCCCTGTCCCTCTCCCTCTCCCTTGATTGTTCTTCTCTGGAAATCTTTATGCCCAATTCTGAAATTCTCCCTCTCCCTCGATCGTTCTTCGCTGGAAATCTTTTATGCCCAGTTCTGAAATTCTTTCTCTTCTTTGACGCTGCAAATACTCCAATCAATCATTCAATCGCTTGTTTTTGTTTCTTCAGCCTAGATATGCCTACACCCTTTCTCGATGTACCGAATAATTTAGATCTGCAATTTTTTGGTGTTTTTGTTCTCGTTTTCTCACAAACCGACGACGTGCTGGCCTTCCATTTCTTCGAGGTTTGAATTGCTTTTTAATTCTTCGTGTTTTAAGTTTACAAAAACTTGGACATTGGGTGTGTAAAGCTGTATGATGTATAACTATTGTCTTGCTAGATTTAGTGAATTTTACTTTAGATGAAAATCTTATCAATGTTTAGCATAAAATCCCATTAAAACCAACTCTTTTCAGGAAAAATAAAGGAAACAAGAATGGATTAACCATTTGGTCAAATTTATTCTATGCGAGGTTTTCATTATTAGAGATATGCAAATATTTTGATTTTCTTTTCCGCTACTAATTCGATTTGTAATACATGGGCAATAGATATTGTAAGTTTTGTATGCATTATTTGTTGACCTTTTATTTGCATCAAATTATCTTTGTCCCACTTTTATGTTTCAACTTATGTTTATGCATTTATTGTTCACTCAGCTCTTTTCAGAAGGGCGCCCATATATATTGAAGTGCTACTATACTCAACAAGGTCCAAAGTATTTTAATTCTCATTTTATTTCTTGCTTCCTTTATAATTATTAATCTATAGGAAACTTCCTCAAAAATTTAGTATCCCAACTTACAGGAAGTTGCGCAAGTTTTATGCCTTTTGAGTTTGAAAGCCGGAGGATCGATGATATTGTGTGAATGTGTTGGACTTCTTTCGTGTAAGAACTTCTAATTTTGAAACCCCCTCAGATTTCTCTGAGTTTTCCTTTTTGAAACTTTCTCCATTTGATGAATCGAATTAGAACGGATTTGAAATTTGGAATTCTTCTTGCACTTCTTCAAAGATCCCGACTCTCTCTGCGTTGGACGTTAGATTGCCACAGAATACTCTCTTCACATAACTATTGTAATTCTTGAATTGTCTAATGTTGTTTGAACTTTGTGTGGACAAAATATCGTGCAGCAGTGGTATAAAATTTGTTCATGCACTATGACATTATGACTTGTTGGGAAAGTCAAAGGTCTATCCATACCGGCTCTTCTTGTCATCTTAAGATATCTATGCCTGAGATTTAGCCCTGCATGTAAATGAATTGTGTTGACAACCCTGCCTTGGCATGTTCATATTAAATATGTTTGATATGAATGCAGTTAGATTTCTATGCTCAACTGCTAGCGGCTATCAAATTACATTGTAATTATATTCTTTTAGAAATGGCCAACTACTACATCATTCGCTTGCGCATTTGAAAGGAAAAAGGCTATAATTTCACGAATACTAACTTCTCAGTCCTAGCATTTAATATCCAATTTAAAAAATCAATTTGGTCCTGCAATGTTTTTGTACTTAAACTCAGGCTAAATAACAAGTTGTTGCACCCCTACCTAGGCTTCATTGCGTCACTATAAACTGTAATTACGCTAACTCACACACATTTGGCCCAACGTGCATCGCACGTTTCAACATCCCTAGTATATATCTTATAAGAGGGAATACAATTAATACTGTTCATTACGACGTTCCAAACACGACGTCGTTTCATACATGTAAACTTCGAAATGGCGTCGTTTTCGGCCCTCAATTCACTCTAGAGACCCGTCAAATCCTCGCGGACCTGGCCCGACCCATTTCCCTTTTCTCCTTACGCGTCCCAAAAAACAACAGCGTTTCTCCATCTCTCTCATTTCAGCCTTTCTCTCTCTAATTTGCTTCTCTGCCGAAATCAAACACGATTCAGTGACTGCAATCACCGTCGTTTGGTGTTCTCTTCGGCTGGCGACGGGTACTCGACTCTATGCTTATCTTGTTCTCCCAGAATCATAGCTTTCGTCTTTTACGCCAACAAATTTAGCGCTGACTGTTCGTCTTCACGGGTAATTCAAATAATTTCGTCCAATCGGTCACCTAGATCTTCATCTTCCTCATCTGTGGCAGCTGGTAATTACCCAGGTCTTGGTTCTCCGTCTCTCTGTAAGTTTGTGATTATAATTAGTGCTTTCGATCCTTTTTTTTCCATTAGCTGTTTTTGTTCTTTTATAACGATTTCTCTACATCTACGAATGTAAAATTTCACTCCTTTTACATCTGGGTTTATTTAGTTTCGTTTGCCCTCTAACCTCTATGTTATTTACTTAGATTTTAATAAAGTAAAGTACAAAAAATCGGTGGTTCGAACTATTTTAGTTCTTCCGAAGGATTTCACTAATTTTCATCTCGGTGATGTTTTGAAAGTTTTAATTTTTGCTCGAGCTCGTGTGTGTTCCAAAAGGTATGTTTATTTTCCCCCTTTTATTTACTGTGGTTGCGCTTAGTTTGGTTGCACCATTTGTGATTTGTTGCTTATCTATTATATGATGAAATGCCTGAGAGAAAAGAACCAGAAAAGGAGAAGGTTTCACCATATTTGTGTTAGATGATGAAATGCCTGAGAGAAAGGAACCATGAAAGGAGAGAACTTTCACCATATTTAACGGCGATTTGCGTATCTTGGTTGAGGATCTGTAGAGTTTTTTTTTTTTATTCTTTGAACTTGTCTGTTGTTTCATAATATTTCATGGGGTTTCCTTAAAATTTTTGTTTGATGTAATTTCATGTTTCCTATGATTCCTTAATGTTTGTTTGTTCTTCATTTCTTCCTGCTTAAAACCCATCCTGATCTTCTCTTGCAAGATGCTTTCTTCATCTTGAGGATTATTGGAATTTGGGAACTATTTCCACTGTAAAATTTAATAGTGATCTTGCTTTATTAAGGTCCTTTTTTGTTGTATAAGGATAAGGATTATTTTGTTAGATCGACTTATTTGCCCCTTGAAAAAATTCTTGTATGTTTACTCTGCTCAACATTTTCAGCAAATTGAACTAGACTAGATATATGAAGTTGCATTAATCTATTGACTTTAACTCACTTTGTTGTTAATCCATGTTGATTTTGATTTCATATATGGGAACCCTTGGTTTCAACTATGGAATCAAAACTCATTTTTGTGTACTTTTGAATATTCTTCTGTTCCATTTATATTAGAAATTTACAAGTTATTTTTGTAATTGAAATTATGGTTTCTTTTTCTTTACATTGTCTCGCTCCACATTGGATCAATATCTGCATTTTGTTTGTTGAAAGATTGTTGTCATTATTCTTTTGTTTTCGTTTATTTGTTATTGCTAGCATATATGCGTATGCCTTTTCTCTTAGTGCAAGTGTTATGTTTATTGTTGTTATGCTTGATGTCTTTTTTGCATGTTAAAAGATGCTATCATTCTTTTATTTCTGTTTGGCACTCATTCATTAATATCATTCTACGCTCGATATTGTTTACCTCCATTGTAGTTAGCATGTCTTGTATTGTATATCGTTCTAGAAATTATACAACTTTACTCTATGCTTTGATTTTAAGCTTCTTGTCTCTCTTTTATGTATTTGTTTCGTAAAACATTAAAATTTTCTCTTTCTTCTGTAGATCAATGATATTATCTTACTCAAGAGTCAAGTGTAACCCGAAAGCAAAAGAATGGTAATATGCCGACTATTGCCTCATATTTTTTCCTCAATCCAAAACCATATAGAAGTGCATAAAAGGTAACTTTATAGATGCTTCTTCTCACTTTCTTTACGTTTTTAGCAATCTTATTAGCGACAAGGTTAATTACTTAATTTATTTTTTTAGGAAGTCCAAGAGTCAATAGGGATGAAGATGTGGACGAATTTTCCTTCACATCTTCTTGTACTTTGTTGCTTCTTTAGTATACTTAGACAGCTTATCTCACTGTATTTTCGTGTTTATTTTACTGGCAATCTTATCTGTTGGTCTCGAGGGCTGATTAAATTGGTCAGGCCCAACTATACTGCTTGGAGACTTTGGCTGCACTTATGCACAATTTTTCCTACAGCATTCATGAAAGCGCGAGGGTTCTCGTTAGAAAGTTTAGCATGTTTCTGTTAATTTGACTCATTACCTTTCTTTTTTTTTTTAATTTAAAGACCTTTTTGAGGCTGCTAATTAGAACTTTGTTCTCTTTTTAACTATTCATTTTCTACTTGTAATTCTCTTGGGTCTTTTTAGAATACTTTATGGTAATAATCAGTACATGTATATTTTTAGGTTGAGTTATTTTCTTTCCTGTTTTAATGTTATTGTTTTCTTGCATATCATTTGCAAGTTTTTGAGTTTGTGCTTATTTCTTTACTATGTTGTCATTTAAGTTTGGATATTTTCATTGTTCCTTAATTTAGATTATGCATACTACCTTCTGCTTTGTCTTTCTCTTTCATGTCATTTGGTTGATGGTATTTTGGACAGGAGCATTCTCAGTGTATCAAAAGGGAACATGTTGAAGCTAATGCAAGTTCATCTGGTACTCATTTTTGCCTGAGTTTGTATTTATGGTCAAATATTTAACACTATATTGATGATTATTCTGAATAAAACACTTCTATTTAAAAGATTTGCCCAATAGTATTCTCGCAGTATGAATGAAGGGGTTTTACATATGTAGAATTACGTAGTAGAATATGTAAGACTATTTTCTCCTTCTCCATTATATAATCAACAACAATTTCTATGTGTTCAATACTCATGACATTCCTTTTCAACCAATCTGTTTTCCATGATCTACCGCTATGTATTGACTGATCGAAGCTTGTTCTATTTTCAGATCTACATAGCTTCATGGTTAGAAACAAAAGAAATTGCTATAGAACATCCCTTAGAAGCAAAGGTAAATTTAATTGCTAGAACTTTAATTGACGAATCTCGCACATCGCTCAACCTGTTTTCTACTCTATTTACGTGTGCGTTCGTTCTGCTATGAAATTCATTTGCCAGCCCTGAACATAGGTAAATTTTGAGATGCATTTTTCTTGATGTGATATTCGTGCTTATTATCCTTTTTTTGGTGTATTTTTAGTATTGATATTTTATCTGAAATTAAAGATAACACGAGCAAATGAACACTTGGGTCTTCTATGCTGTATATAATCACTCATAAAGATCTTAATTAATTAAATATACTATACTAATTAAATTTCCTCATGGTACTATGAACCTGTTCAAGCTATCTGGTACAAGGAGGAAAGGCGCTGACTTGGAATTAGTTTCGTCAGCTTTGAAGGTACTGTTTCTATAGTTCTAATTTTGTTCATCCAAACCTGTGTTTGTTCTTAAATTCATAATCCATCAAGTTGATTCTGAAGCTCTTTATTCCAAGAACACCACAACAAATGTAAGTTTGTAGTTATTCTGAATTTGAGATTGTCATCAATCTTAACAACCTTAGTTATTCTGATAGTTTATTCAATTGGGATCACAATGACTTTTCCAAGCTAAATTTTTTGTTCTGTTTTGAAACTTCCGAAGTAATTGAGTGCCGCCTCATGGGGATTGTGTATTAGGTCATTTATTAGTTAATTGTACACATATTTCTCTATTTGCAGAGCTATAAAATCATGCCGTTTCAATTGCTCATTCTCAGCCCTAACATTTAATGTCCCCTTTATGGGAATTCAATTTGATTTTACAATGTCTGTAGTTAAACTCAGGTTGAATAATAGATTGTTGTACAACCTCCCTAGACTTTGTTATCTCAGTGTAAACTTTAATTACGCTAACTTGCACACATTTGGCCCAACGTGCATCGCACGTTGATTTCCACCCTAGTATTATCATATATGTGAATATATTCAACTTTCATATTATCACACATATGAATCTCTAATCATACATATTCAACTTTTAACCGCTCGTCATATCAATTATTACGAAAGTATCAATTATCTCAATTGGCATCAATGCCATTATTTTACTGGCGACAAATGGCGCCCCAGCGTAGAACTAAAACAAACTGATCAAAAAAGAAGAGAAAAAGTATAGCGGTAAATAAAATTAAGAGGAAAAAAAGATATGGGACAAGTTTTAACTTACCAGTTGATCACCTTGAAGAAATTTTCTTTGTTGGATGATCTCAAACACATATCACACATCAGATCATGCATAGTATAAGTTTTGATCCCTTTGTCCCATCTTCTTTCCACGACGACAACATCCTTCTGGCTATATCATGTATTTATTTTTTGGTATAAATCCCTGAGAAATCCAGAGCGATAGCAACTTTCTAACTTGAATTCCTTTGTCGTCCTCGAACATGCAAGGTACAGGAAGCATGGGTTTAGATGATGATAAATGCCTGGACCTGAGTTCCAACACATCTTGGTCTTGGGAAATGTAAAAACTTAAACTAGTTGCAACTTCTTGCCATAAACTCTCTTTCATCTCCATATATGTTTGCAAGAAGTGCAGCTGTCCACAGGCGGATCTAGGGGGGCTCACACGGGTTGTAGTCCCTGACCCAAAAAAAAAAAAAACCACATGGTTTATATAGAAAAAATAAATTTTATACATAATTCTCATTGAATTAAATTTTTTTGTATAACACCCGGGTAAAAATCCTAGATCCGCCCTTGCAGCTATCCCGACTACTACAAGCGGTAGTCCCTTGCAATTTACTGGAATTTGCATTCCAACATCTTGAATATAATTTTAATGGTAGTGTTCTCAATATCATAAAGCAAAATTAAGCAGCAAGATCAAATTTCGGTAGTGTTCTCAATATCATAAAGCAAAAGTAAGCAGCAAGATCAAATTTCGAACTTTTACTAGATTAATCTAAGCGTGAGTTGAGCAATATATGTGTGAAAAAGAATAAAGTATACAAAGTGAAAAGAAACAAATTTTTCGTTCAGGCGTTGCATATACAATGAGGTTGGAAATATATACTCGATATCCATAGAGACCCAATCCGAACAAGCTGGAATTATGTAATGATAATAAGAGAGTGAGAATATGTTAAGTATGAACAAAATGTAACATAATAAACTATAATAACTCCATCCAAAAAAAAAAAAAAACCATAATAACTCTCATGCAATATATAAGGTATAAGTAAAGAAAATGGTATATCGTTGATCAATCAAATGAACTTATATTGATATATGTTCAAGTAAAATTATGGTTACAAAGCAAACATTTTTTTTTTTTTTGTAACCAAACGAGGAACTTTCGTTGAAACAAGAAGCCAGTACAAACAAACATATGCATCATAGTTCAATTAATTGAGTCTATTCCTATTCCACCACCACCTCCTTGACCAAATCCAAATCCGGCACCAGATCCTCCACCCAATCCGCCTCCACCACCACCTCCGCCGCCAAAGCCCCCACCTCCTCCATTAGCACCACTTCCAAACCCACCACCAAACCCTTCACCAAAACCGGAACCACCCAATTCTCCACCTCCGCCTCCACCACCGCCGCCGCCTCCACCAAACCCTCCACCACTACTTCCTAAATTCCAATGATCAAAGTAAAACTTCTCATCATTCAAGGAACTCTCTGACTCAACTAGGTTTCTTGCAGTGGCGGTGCAAATAAGCACACCAACAAGAACTAGAAGAACAAATTTGGAAGTCATCTCAATTTGCTATATAGTAAAAAATATGTCTAACTGATTGGTGAGAATTCAGGATATGAGAAGTGCATTATATAATGCTTGAGTATTTCAGTTTTATTTGCCTTGAATTTTAGGACTAGTATTAATGCGTGGCCAAGTGAATCCCTCATTAACTTGATCGTTACTAAAATTTTAATTTGTGAAGAGCTCTATATATAATAATTTCTTGCATGAACTTGAAGAGCTATATATGTGTGTGTGCGAGTATCTTAATTTTATGAAAATAACAACTACATATATACTCCATATATATAAGAACTATGTACTACGACGTATTAAATTTACTGTTATTCATGTCTTTGGATAAATTTAATTTGAATATGACTTGAAAAAGTTACATATTTTATTTTGGAAATAGTTTTAAGAAGTATGACATGTGTGAATAAATAGTTCTAAATATCTGGCCGACATCTTCTTGAGATTAAATTTTGAATATGAGTAATATAAAAATTTGAGTTAAAAATTCTTGTCTATACAAAATTAATTAGGCGTTAAAAGTTGAATGCTCGAGATAAAGAAATGTATTTAAAAAAAAAAAAAAGTTAGTTAATTTTCCATATCAATTAGTTTGTAGACAAAAACAGTTTATTAAGCATTGATGTATTTTGATTTCTATTATATGTCCATCCATTCCCTAAAATTAATAGAAAATGAGATATATAATAAATGAAATACGCAAAAATAGAAGAGAGAGATATCCGAGAAAAGCTTGAGAACTCAACAAGTACAAAATAAATTAGAAAAATAGTTAATGAGAACTCAATAAACCAAATTCAATAAACAATATAATTCATTTTCTGCATATCATGGAATAACTAATGAGAATCCAACGATCACAACTGATTGCACAACCTAGTTTGACATTAAATTTTAGAAGTTATCATCATTAATTCCTTCAAATGTCCATTTTAACAAATGACGCAGTCCAATAAAACGAACATGATTTTAGTAATTAGAAAATTAAAATATTGATATCATTGTTAACACTTTTTGTTAACAACAAACGTTAGAATTTTGAATCTTTTTTTAATATTTTGAATGAAAAAAAAATTAGAGTTATAGTTCAAATTTTAATATAAAATATGAAAATAAAGGCGAATAACTTAATTTCTCGACAAAGGTTTTTTTTTTTTGGGGTTGGTCAACATTTTGATAATTAATTGTAATATTTGTAAACTGATGGAACTGTAATTAATTAAAATTGTAATTTTGAAAATGTAATTAATTAGTGTTGACAAACCATTGTAATACATTTTTTAAATATTATCACTATTGATGAGTTTTAAAATATATATTCTTTCTCTTGATTTCTTTCTAAAAATAATTATATGACTGTTTCTACTTCTCAAACTGTTTAGAACATTGTAATAATTAACAGTTCTACATCTCCCTAGATTGATACTTAAAAACATAATAAATAAATAAATAAAGCAAATTATTACAATATATAAAAATTCTTTTGCCAAATAAATTGTTGGTCGCTTTATACTTTCACTCCAATTATATATTTTCATGCTGTCCTTGATTCTAGTGATCTGATCATAATGTCCAACAATTAAAGAATATATATAATTGACATCATCATGAGTTACCATTCTATGTCTTCTTGCAAAAACAATTTAAAGCACTTAAAATGAAACAAATGATCTTAATTAAGTTACCATTCTATGTCTTCTTGGCAAAACAATTCATCATGATCTTAATTAAATCAAATGATCTGGTAAGCTTAGGATCACAGAGCTTCTTGCATCCATAATGTTTGGCATTTAGGCAAAGGTTTCTATTATTTCATCTATTTCAGATTGCAGATTTTATTGTTCATAGCTTAGTGTCAAGGATTTTGTAACATTGGTAATGTTCTTGATTATTTTTCTTTTATTTCAGGTTGCCATTAAGAAGAAACATGGCCACAATGCCACCAAGCTCGGGGACGAGATGGGCTTTCCATCTAACATTCAGGTACAACTCCTTGACCTTGCTTATTTATCAAATTATTGTAAATGAATATGGCCTTACTGGCTCATATAAGTGTAGTTGTGGCCTTGTCAGCTTATAAAATTGTGGCCTTGTTGTCTTGTATGACTGTTGCCTTGAAAATTTTGGATGTTAATTAATAATTAGCACTCCATTCAAAATAAAATATTAAAAAAAAAAATTCCTAAGCAACAGGGTGCCAAGCCATTAATGCATATGTTGTCTCGAGCTCTAAGAGTCACAAGACATGCTCTGGTTAGCCTTAACCCTCACCTCTAACAGTTGAGCGATGCTTCTTTTTCGTAGATCTCCTCTTTTTAATGATTCTATTTCTTCTTACAATCTTTCTGTCTTTAGTCACCTATATGTGAGTGGTGAGTCCACAAATTTCATAAGAGTGAGTTCGTTTATACTTTAACATGACTTGACAGCTGATTGAGTACAAACCCACGAACCATTTTGTCGTCTCAAATTCTCAAAACATGTCCTAGCTTCCGTTGTTACGTTGACCCATATCTGCTTTAATTGGGATTAAAGGCTGTCTTATTGGGCTTCAGAAATCAGAATATTGGACCAGGTTTTATACTTAATGTCCATTGTGGTGGATGAAACCACGTGGCACGGTTGAAGCTGTTTGCCTGAGGGATAACTGATTGACTCCCCTATTAATTTTGTTGACTATTCATTTAGCATCTTCTTATGCAACTCTAGCAGCTTCTTCTGATACTTCATCTTCTCTTCTGTTTTCTTTATGCAATTGTATTGTATTTTCTTGGTGAAATTACATGTATAAACTCTGAGGAGGAAGAGGATTAAGCATGAGAAATTACAATGAATCGTATACGTATAACCTTTTTGCTATTACAAAGGAAACACAACGGTAGAAAATTTTTTCATTCTCTAACAATAAACAAAATCAAATGAGGGTTGCTCTGTTTAGCTAAAAGTTGTAACTAGTGATGATGACCTCAAGCTTTTCATTTCCGTATGCTTCTTGTTCTTCCATTATTTTCCCAGCAGAGCTTTCGACGCTTTCATTACACCTGTACACCTCAATCCTTTGCAGTGTTGGAATGTATCCCAACTCAGAGGGGAGAGGACACATGTGCTGGCCCCAAGCCAACACCAAATGTTCAAGGTTGGGAAAATGATCTTCTGAGATATTCCACTCGTCAAAGGCTACATCATGTAGTTTCAAGAATTTGAGTTTCATGAATAGATTGTCTCTCATGTCCCAATGCATTTCTGTTAGGCGAACCCTTTTAACTTTGAGAATCTCAAGGTTGGGCTGTGTCCCAATTGATGACAACACTTCGGGAGTCATAGGCACTCTCTTAATAGAAAGCTTTTTTATGTTAATGGGAAAGTTAAAAAACTCGAAGGGGCCTGCAACATTCAGCGATACAAGCTGAGAAAGGGAGCGAAGATCAGGACAATGGGGACGATGAAGCCAGTTTTTGCCATATCGGCATCTCAGGCGGCGGAGATGGGAAAAACGCCTCAATCTTATGTCATCATCCAAATCACTTATAATAATACCAGAAAGAGTGTAGGCTCTTGGATAGTGAATTATCCCAAGCCTCGGGAATTCTTTGATATTCTCTAAAATGTAGATGTCTGAGCTTAGGCATATCCAATTTTGTGTTTGTATCCACTAGCTCTACTAAGCTAAGAAATTCTAGCCTCACGTGTCTGCTAAAATTTATTAACTTCCCATCACATTCCAAGTGCCGCAATTGAACAAGGTATTCTAATCCAATTCCATCATATTTTTCTACAACACGAAAACCAGCTGACAACTTCAAGATCTTAAGACGAATCAAACTTGAGGTAATCAAAGGATTCGGCAAATTCCGGAGCCCCCAGTTCCCATATCTTCCGGACAATATGGACCCAGAATATGTTGAATATTCATATTTCTTGAAAGTACTGGGATTAAAAGTTGAATCATCAGCAATTATAATAGCATAATCACATCAACTATTGCAAGTAACAACAACCAACAAAATTATCACAAATGTCACAAGTTATCAACAAAATGGAAAAAAATAAAATCAAAAGGAGGAAAGAAATTGAACAAGTCACGGAATTGAACTTACTCATTGATCACCTTGAAAAAGTTTTCTTTCTCAGCTACTCGTAAGCACATCTCGAGAATCAGATCATGAATGGTGCAAGTCTTGACTCCTTTGTCTGATCTTGTTTTCGCCACTTGTACCATGCTCCGGTTTATTAGCTCCAATAGATAATTGTATGCAACATCCTCTTGGCTCTTGTCTTCAACTATTGGTATAAATCCTTGAGAAGTCCATAATGATAACAAATTTTTCACTCGAATTTCCTCATCTTCCTTGAACATGCCAAGGTAAAGGAAGCATGCTTTTAGATGAGATGGTAAATGCTTGTAACTGAGTTCCAATATGTCGTCTTGGAAATGTAAGAACTTATGCTGGTTGCAACTTCTTTCCATAACCCATCCTTCTTCTCCATGTTTGCAAGAATTGAAGCTATCCCGATTACTTTGAGCGGTAGCCCTTTACAGCTGTTTGCAATTTTCTTTCCAACATCTCGAAGTGATGGGGGGCAAAGAGAATTGGGAAACACCTTCATGTGCAATAAATCCCAGCATTGGTCATCTGTCAGTAAAGGAAGTTCATTGACAACACTGTCAAGTGCTACATCATTATTACGAGTGGTAAATAATATTCTACTTCCATTTTCATCATCTGGAAAGTACCTCTTCAAATCATGCCACACTTCTTTCTCCCAAATATCATCCACAACAAGGAGGTACCTAGTCCCTTTCAAACTTTTGTAAATACGTTCAACCAACTGATGATCTTCCATCATTGAGATTGCATCTTTATTTTGGTCAGGCATACAACTCAAGATGTCGATCAACAACTTTGTCCTTTGATATGTTCGAGAAACAACACACCAACAACGCCTATCGAAATGACGGCGAACATTGGAGTCATTGTACAATTTTCTTGCTAAAGTTGTCTTACCTAATCCACCCATCCCGACGATAGAAATAATTTGTAGTCGATTTGGTTCTCCAATAAGCTGGCTTGCAATTTGCCTCGTAATCTCTTTGAAGCCGACCATACTCTCATCAACCATGGGAATGTTAGTGGCAACTTGGGATGAAGATACTTCATTGGAACTTTCTGCAACTTGTACCCATCTAGTGGTCGAACTTAGTTTGATATTTGCGAGGTTAGCCCTTATAAGTTTGCTCTTCTGGATGAAACTAGGAAGCCTAATAGCAAGATAAAAAAGAACCTGTCTTGCCACAAGACGAGCAATGAAAGGTTCAGCTTGATATGCCAGGTCTATGAATTGCATTTCACACTCAGCCAATTCTTTATTTTGCTGCAACTCTATGTCCCTGAACATTGACCTTGACAAATATAATTCCTCGTGCAGTGTTGTAATTTGATCCTTAAGTTGAACAGTGAGATCGGCCTTGTGATTCAATATATGATTGAGATCATCAAGCAAAGAATCAACAATGAACAATGAAGAAGAAGTCAAGTTCAGGGTTGTAAATTTTTGCTGCTCGAAAAATGTGATACATTGTTCTTTCATCTTATCTTCCACCACCTCCAGTTTCGATAACAGAAGAGAAACTTTCAGATCCATTGTCGTTGTGGTGACACGATCTGTGGTGAAAAAGAAGGAATACAAGAAAATTCCAACTTTGTTGGCTATAGACTCTATCTCTGCCAAAATACTCTCTCTTCCTTCCATTTCAGGGCACCGAAATGGTGTATCCTGAAGAATGGTGGTTAGTAACTCGAGTCTCTGAGATAGAATACCGATTTGACCAGGAATGATAATCCAAGAATATGTACAACTCGATAACCTTTGAAAAGCATCGACTAGAAAATCGATAAAGGTTACAATAATATCAACTTTTCTCCGCCATTGATGCACCTTTGGAACTACAAAGAACTTTCTTCTCTTTGTTCTAATCAGGAAGGAAACCATCAAGTTTAAAAAATTTTGTGCTTCGGTCGTTTTCCGGAAGCACCAGAAACAATATGCTGCCCTGTCAATGCTAGGCAATGTATATGCCGCCTTCTTAAGGCTAGTCAATCCATCCATAAATGTGCCAAGATTGTTTCCATGGGGCAATTTTAATGCATAAGAGATGATTGCTAAAAAGTGAGGTCCGCAGTACTGAAATCTTCCAGGAGGCGGTAGTTCTTGAGAATCAAACAAATAGTAAAGTGGATTGTCTAGAATTTCTCGTGGAGATCGCAAAGTAAAAGAATAGTAACCTGAATTGTCTATGTCTGGAATTTTTAGTCGAGATAGCGAATGGGGATTCATTTCTAGCCGTCTTCTAGTAATATAGTTATTTAGATGAAAACTGGAATATGCTTTCAGAATTGGAGGGGAAGGCTGTAATCACAATTCTCAAACTGCTGTGAAATTTTCTGTATAGATAGAGAAAATTATGAGCAAATCACGGTTGACATGTTGGCTGCATAAAGAAAAAACATAACGGAGAAGATATCACTTAATAAAAGTCAACTCGCTTTGCGAAAGAATTGACTTATTCTCACAATTTGCACAATCACTCATGAGGAAGTGAAACAACCTGCTTTGATAGGTTGGTTGTAATTGATTAAATTTGTCAACTCTTGCTGTTTTTTTTGTTTAAACTTTTCAACTCTTGCGGCTATTAAAAACGATAAAAAAAAAAACGATTATCTTTTTTATATTTATTTATATATAGAAAATGGTTTTGCTTTTCGATTGCCCAGTTTATTTATTCGATTATTATTTTTATTTTTATTTTTTTACACAATTTTTTAACTATATCTCTTTTTATTATTATTATTATTTTTTAACAATCCCTCTTGAACAGCCTGCTGATGGAATCTTTCGCCCATGACGTATTTTTCTTTAAAACATAAAATCATTAGTTTCTCTGTAATTTAGAAATATTATTGGATATTTTTGTAATACCAAATATTAATTTATTGCAAATTAATATTAATTTAACAATGATATCAGAGTCTTAGAGTTCTCGGGTGGAGAAATTTCGAAAAAAATTGGGTTGTCCGTAAAGCTGTCTCTTTAGAGTTTGCTTCTCGTTTTCTTTCTGAAATCTTTAACGTCATCTTTTTGCAGTAGTACATCATTTGATTTGTCAAAGGAGAATTTTGGCCCCAAAAGTTTTTCATTTTCAGCTGATATAGTGCTTTCTTATTTTGCTATTTTCTTTTGGTTTATTCAAAGGGTGACTTTTCAACTATAGTGGCTGTGTGTATCGAAATCAAAACAAAGAAATCATTTAAGTCTTAACAAAAAAAAAAAAAAAAGAAATCATTTAAGGATTTTTCTTATATTTTGGGTTTGACTTTTCCACATATGGAACAAAGTCTATACAGAACCATTTTTAATTTCAATTGGTGAAGGAAATCCAATTCCATTTGTTTCGTGTCAGCTGTTTTCTCTTTCGTTACAAATTCAGTACTTTGCTTTTTTATTTGGAAAAGAATGAGAATATTAAAATAAGAAAAAATATTGCTGCATTAGTTGCTCCAAATTTACGAACTGACAGATGGGTCCACTCAGGTAGAGGACGGCTTACCTTTTTATTTAATTTAATATAATAATAGTACATCATTGTGTGGGGTGATCATTAGGTTTGGGCATTGCTAATCATCGACCTGGACAACCATAATTCCTCGTGGAGTGTTGTAACTTGATCATTCACCTCAACAGTGAGATCGATCTTGTGATTTAATATATGATTGAGATGATCAAGCAAAGAATCAACAATGAATATTGAAGAAGAAGCGAAGTTCAGAGTTGTAAATTTTTGGTCCTCTAAGACTGTGACATAGGACTCTTTGATCTTTTCTTCGACCACCTTCAGCTTTGATAATATGAGAGAAAGTTCAAGATCTATTGTCATCACGATGACAAGATCTGCAGTGAAAAAGAAGGAATACAAGAAAATTCCAACTTCGTTTGCTATAGACTCAATCTCTGACAAAATAATCTCTCTTTCTTCCGCACTTCAATGCATTGAAATGGTGCATCTGGAAGAATGGCAACTAGCAACTTGATTCTCGTAGCAAGAATACCGATTTGACTAGGAATGATAATCCAAGAACGTGTAGGAGTTGATAATAATTTTTGAAAAATATCGACTAAAAAATTGATAAAGTGGACAATAATGCCAACTTTCCTTGAAGTGATGCATGGATATTGTCCCAACTTTGGAATTATGCAAAACTCTCTAATCTCTGTTCTGATCTATGTCAGAAAGGAGACCATCAAATTCAAAAAATTTTGTGCTTCAGTCTTTGTTAAAGAGGACCAGCAACCATATGCTGCCTCATCAAGGCTAGTCAATCCATCCCTAAATGTGGTGAGAGTGTTTTCGGGGACCAATTTTGCTGCATAAGAGATGACTACAAAAAAGTGAGGTTTGCAGTACTGAAGTTCTCCAGGAGGCGGTGTTTCTTGAAATTCAAACAAAAAGAAAAATGGATCGTTTAGAATATCTTGCAGAAATACCAAAGGGAATCCATTTGTAGAGGTCCTTTCGTAATATTATTTAGATAACAACTTAGATATGTTTTCACAACTGAAGAGAAGAATTGGAGTGGAAGACTATAATCACAATTCTCAAACTCTTATGACGTTTCGTTTTTATGGAAAGAATTGTGAGGAGAGTGGCTGCATAACAAGTAAACGTAATGGAGAACAAATCATATGAGTAAAATCAACTTGCCATGTGAAACAAAAGCACGGCCCAATTGACTTGTTCTCACAATTAACAAACTATGTGAAATCATTGGATTGGAAAAATAAAAAAGAGTCAATTATGAGCGATTTGATTTGATAGGTTAGTGTTGAGTGTTGACACATAAAAATATTCGATCCAATAAAGAGGACTTAGTTAAAAGAGATGAAGGCTCAAATGCATAAGCCCAAATCATACCTAAGCGACGAAGTCTAATAAGATGAAACTCAAGTCCAAAAGGCCAACAAATTAAGAAAGATTGAGAGCTCAAACGAAAACACAGCTAGAGTGCTGACCCGCATTCATCCTGGCAAGACGAGTAGCACAAGACTAGTGAATGGAGGATGGAACGGGAGGTCTCAAGGCATTAACTCCTCCTCCACATTTTACCACAACATTAATGGGGACAGTTAATTTCAGACAGGGAGAAACATGCGCAGGTTTAATGGAAAAATAGCTAGGGAAGCTCGAAGGACGTGGATTTAGCAGCGGTTAGTTGAAGAGTCATTAGAACGGTGCGAGACTATAAAAGAAAGAAATTTAGATATATAGAAGAACGAACCACTCATTCCGAATCCTAAATAGAGAAATTATATAGTTTGCTTCATATTTTGCACTTTAGTATTTGAATTGGAATGCACCTTCTTTTACTGTTTTCAAGGGCTTGCACTTCTTGGAAGCAAAATTTTCAATGACTAACGCCTTCCGTTGGGACTTTGTCTCAAGAGGTCGCTTTCTTTTAGTACAAAATTAAAATGATGGAGGGTTTTATATTGATTAAAACTCTCGACCCCTTGTAATTAAAAATCAATAAAGAAAACAAAGCAGGAAATGGTCGTTTTCATAAAAAAATTAAAATTAAAATGATGGAGGGTTCTATAATTATTACAAATTTCAACCCCTTGCAAATAAAAGCCATTATTAGTTAGCTAAACAACTTGCTTTGGGGTTCTTTATTTATTCTCTATGCACCTATGCAATCTTCAACAGCCTGTGAGCCTGTCGATGGAATCTTTCCACCCATGACGATTTTTTTTTCTTTCTTGTCATTACTCTTCAACAGCCTATGCAACTTCTTGCCATAAACTCTCTATCATCTCCATGCATGTTTGCAAGGAAGTGCAACTATCCCAACTACTACAAACAGTAGTAGTCCCTTACAATTTACTGCAATTTGCATTCCAACATCTTGAATATAATTTTAATGGTAGTGTTGTCAATATCGTAAAGCATAATTAAGCAACAAGATCAAATTTCGAACTTTTACTAGATTCTAAGCATGAGCTGAGCAATATACGTGTGAAAAAGAATAAAGTACACAAAGTGAAAATAAACGAATTTTGAGTTCAGGCGTTGTGTATACAATGAGGTTGGAAATACTCGATATTCATAGAGACCCAAGCTGAACAAGCTGGAATTATGTAATGATAACTTAATAAGAGAATGAGAATATGTTAAGTACGAACAAAATGTAACATAATAAACTATAATAATTCCATTAAAAAAAACTATATATAATAACTCTCATGCAATATAGAAGGTATAAGTAAAGAAAATAGTATATTGTTGATCAATCAAACGAAGTTCACATTGATATATGTTCGAGTAAAATTATGGTTACAAAACAAACTTTTTTTTTTTTTTAACCAAACGAGGAACTTTCGTTGAAACAAGAAGCCGGAACAAACAAACATATGCATCATAGTTCAATTAATTGAGTCAATTCCTATTCCACTACCACCTCCTTGACCAAATCCAAATCCGGCACCAGATCCTCCACCCAATCCGCCTCCACCACCACCTCCGCCGCCAAAGCCTCCACCTCCTCCATTAGCACCACTTCCAAACCCACCACCAAACCCTTCACCAAAACCGGAACCACCCAATTCTCCACCTCCGCCTCCACCACCGCCGCCGCCTCCACCAAACCCTCCACCACTACTTCCTAAATTCCAATGATCAAAGTAAAACTTCTCATCATTCAAGGAACTCTCTGACTCAACTAGGTTTCTTGCAGTGGCGGTGCAAATAAGCACACCAACAAGAACTAGAAGAACAAATTTGGAAGTCATCTCAATTTGCTATATATGTAAAAAATATGTCTAACTGATTGGTGAGAATTCAGGATATGAGAAGTGCATTATATAATGCTTGAATATTTCAGTTTTATGCATTGAATTTTAGGACTAGTATTAATGCGTGGGCAAATGAATGCCTCATTAACTTGACCGTTATCATTAACTTGGCCGTTACTAAATTTTAATTTGTGAAGAGCTTTATAATAATTTCTTGCATGAACTTGAAGAGCTATATATATGTGTGTGTGAGTATCTTAATTTTATGAAAATAACAACTACATATATACTCCATATAAGAACTATGTACTACGTACGTATTTATTTGCTGTTATTCATGTGTTTGGATAAATTTAATTTGAATCTGACTTGAAAGTTACATATTTTATTTTGGAAATAGTTTTAAGAAGTATGACATGTGTGAATAAATAGTTCTAAATATCTGGTCGACATCTTCTTGAGACTCGGTTAAAATGGTGATTGGAAATAAATTATAATGGTTTTTAAAGTAAAAGAAGAGAGAGAATGAGTTGAGTTGAGTCGTGGAGATTTATGGATACGATGAGATATATATATATATATATATGTGTGTGTGTGTGTGTGTGTGGATGTGGTTGATTTATGGTAAAGAAATAATGAATAAAAAAATTATAAAAAGTGGTAAAAAAATTGGAAAAAGTGATTGGCTAACGGGCTATAAATTTTGAATATGAGTAATATAAAAATTCGAGTTAAAACTATTATATTATATTCGTGTCATTGTCTATACAAAATTAATTAGGAGTTAAAAGTTGAATGCTCGAACTGGATGTAATAATAAATATAGATAAAGAAATGTATTTTGAAAAAAAAAAGGTTAGTTAATTTTCCATATCAATTAGTTTGTAGACAAAAACAGTTTATTAAGCATGGATGTATTTCAATTTCTATTATATGTCCATCCATTCCCTAAAATTGATAGAAAATGAGATATATAATATATAATAATATAATAATAAATGAAATACGCAAAAATAGAAGGGAGAGATATCTGACAAAAGCTTGAGAACTCAATAAAACAATATAAATTAGAAAAATAGAGTGAATTGAGATTTAAAAAGTGACCAAATTTAATAAACAATATAATTCATTTTATGCATATCGTGGAATAATGAGAATACAATACAATGTCAATTCAAATGTTTAGGTTCAAGCTCCACAATTAATGCTATCCCCTGTACATCGATTACAGTACGTAATGGTAAATGTTAGAAAAACAATCGATGGAGTATGAGCAATGCTCGGATTACACATACTTTTGTGTGGTAAAATACCACACACTAATAGGGGTATGGCCCCCCAACCAAATTCGGGGGGGAACATTTTGGTCATTTTGTATTTTATGTATTAGGGTGTGGTAGTGTGTGGTAGTGGATTTGTGTGTACTTCTAGTATTTTTCATGGAGTATTGATCTAATTAATAAATTATCGAGACTTTTAGGTTAAAACTCAAGTTTTACCCAACGATCACAACTTAGTTTGACATTAAATTTTAGAAGTTAACATCATTAATTCTTTCAAATGTCCATTTTAACAAATCACGCAGTCCAATAAAACGAACATGATTTTAAGGATTAGAAAATTAAAATATTGATATCATTCTTAACACTTTTTGTTAACAACAAAACGTTAGAATTTTGAAACTTTTTTTTTTCAATGAAAAAAAAATTAGAGTTATAGTTCAAATTTTAATATAAAATATGAAAATAAAGGAAAATAACTTAATTTCTCGACAATTTTTTTTTGGCTTGGTCAACATTTTGATAATTAATTGTAATATTTGTAAGCTGATGGAACTGTAGTCAATTAAAATTGTAATTTTGAAAATGTAATTAATTAGTGTGGACATTACCATTGTAATACTTTTTTTAAAAAAATATTATCATTATTGATGAGTTTTAAAATATATATTCTCTCTCTTGATTTCTAAAAATAATTATATGACTGTTTCTAGTTCTCAAACTGTTTAGAACATTGTAATAATTAACAGTACTACATCTCCCTAGATTGATACTTAAAAATAATAATAAATAAATAACTAAAGCAAATTATTACAACATATATAAAAATTCTTTTGCCAAATAAATTATTGGTCGCTTTACACTTTCACGCCAATTATATATTTTCATGCTGTCCTCGATTCTAGCTACTGATGTGATCATAATGTCCAACAATTAAAGAATATATATAATCGACATCATAAATCTAGATCATGAGTTACCATTCTATGTCTTCTTGGCAAAACAATTTAAAGCACATAAAATGAAACAAATGATCTTAATTAAGTTCTTAACACATCCATCATACCTTAATATGGGAAAAGAAAAAGGAAAGAGACTCATTGATCAATCAAACAAAGTTTATATTATATAATATATATAACATATATGTTCGAATAATTATGGTTACAAAACAAACATATGCATCATACTTCAGTCAATTGAGTCAACTCAAATTCCACCACCACTTCCTTGACCAAATCCGAATCCAAATCCACTACCGGATCCTCCACCTAATCCACTTCCACCACCACCTCCGCCTCCACCTCCACCACCTCCGCCTCCTCCTTGAGCACCGTTTCCAAACCCACCGCCAAACCCTTCTCCGAAACCAGAACCACCTGATCCTCCGCCTCCGCCACCGCCACCGCCTCCACCAAACCCTCCACCATTACCTCCTAAATTCCAATGATCAAAGTAGAACTTCTGATCATTCAATGAACTCTCTGACTCAACTAGCTTTCTAGCAGTGACGCTAGTGCCAATAAGAACACCAACAAGAACCAAAATAGCAAACTTTGAAGTCATCATCTCAATTTTTTCTAATTTCTAAGAGATATGCCTTGATTGATGAGAATTGAGGATATGAAACGTGAATTATATAATGGTTGAATATATGATCAGTTTTACTTGCATTAAATAAATTTTAGGGCTTGTAAATGTGGCTACTGAAGGCCTTATTAACTTGACCGTTACTTAATAAATTGTAATTTTTGAAGAACCATAACTTAATTATATTTGCATGAACCTGAAGAATTAATATCAATATTATATAAATGCACATCCTTTTTCTTTTTCCTTTTATGAAAAATTACAATTATATATGTTGATTGCACGATCAACTATATATGTATATATATATATATATATATATATATATATAGATATCTATGTATGTATGTACGTCCCTAGCTAACTGGCATTGATATAGTGTTCAGATATATAAATTTAGACACGACTAGAAATTAATTAAGTTGCATTTTATTTTCTATGAAATATATGAATAGCCAGTTCCACGAATCTAGTTCAGATTAAATTAATTGACCGTGAATCAATAGAAGAAATTTTGATTAAAGTTATGTACGTTTCTTCAAAACTATCCCCTAGACTGACCACAAAAAAACGTTAAGTAATACATAGACAAAAACACTCATCGGGGTAGCATGGCCGCACGGGTATATTTCATTTTTTTTAAATAGTTATATTTCAATTTTTAATATTGTGAGAGAGAGAGAGACTCAGAATTTTATTGTGCTAAATTCAACGAGTTAGAAAGTAGAGTGGATTGATTTAAAAGTAACAAAATTAAATAAAATATAGATATAGTCATTTTTTCCCCTATCTATGATAGTAGGATTCACTTATCAGTCCATTACTACTGTATGGCACGTGCGCAATTACCGTGTATAGATATCTATGAATGACAATATAATATATATCACGTTATAGGGTCACTCGAAATGTCTGAGGTTCTACGTTAATTAGTCATATTGGACATGCATTATAATGGTGGATGTAAGCTATACTGGGAATTTTAGGTCATATGGTGCTTGATCTCAAAGATTACCGAATTAATTATGTGGACATGCAATAACTTTAAATTGGTTCATTCTATATATAAGATGTGTGTTAATAATCAACATGGACCACATGAACTAACATGATTTGTTAACATGATTATCAAAAAGTTTAATTCCAAAATTTCATAAATTGCAAAGGTTAGAGTTATTAATTTAAAAACATTGTGATTAAAAATTTGAAATTTTGATTGTAATTGCAATTGTTCAAGTGTTAGTGTCATTGCGGTGGATGAGACCACGCAGTACGGTTGAAGCCGTTTGTCAGCGGGCTAACCGTTTGGCCATACGAATTTTGTTCTCTTCATTTAGCGCCTTCTCATGCAATCCTAGCCCTTGGTGAAACCTGGTGAAGAGATCAACTCCGGCCTCACAGTTTATGCATGTAATTTCACATTGGTAGGCATGGTTTTGATCTTCTAATAATTCTTCAGCTCTAGTTTTTGCTGACCGTTGGATATTGGCAAGTAGCATATTGAAAGATCCAGCAATATACGAAAGCAGTGAAAAACTAGTTTATTTTTCACACTTGAAATAATTAAAGCTAGAAAAATATGTAGAAGCCATTGATCATATGTACTCATTGAAGTTTTACCACTCTTCATATCATCAATTATTACAGAGTCAATGATCACAATTGGCAACTATGCCTTTATTTATTCTACTGGCAACAAGAAAGATGCACCGTAGAACTTAAACAAACTGAAGAAGAAAAATAAAATGATACAACAGTGATTTGATTAAGCACAAGAATTGGCAATGAATAGCATATGTCTGACCATTTTAGCATTACAACGAAAAAAAAAACACCTGCAAGGAAAAAAAAAAAAAGAGGGGTACGGGGTGGGGGTGGGGGTGGGGGTGGGTGAGTAATTAGTAGATAGTAGAAGAGTTTTTAATCCTCCAACAATACACAAAATCAGATGAGGTTTGGCTTACGTACATGTGCATATATGTAGGAACTGGTTCTCTGCGTAGCTAACTGTGAATGATGACCTCAAGCTGTTCGTTTCCTTCTGCTTCCTGTTCTTCCATTATTTTCATGGCATAGCTTAGGACGGTGTCATTACAACCAAAGACCTCAATCATTTGCAGCGTCGGAATGTATCCTAATTCAGAGGGTAAAGGACACGTCTCATAGTGGAAGGCGATCAACAGCTTTTCAAGGCTAGGAAAATTATATTCTGAGGTGTTCCACTGTCTAAAGATTACACGATGGAGTTTCAAGAATTTGAGTTTCATGAATAGATCGTCCCTCATGTCCCAGCGCAATTCTGTAAAGCGAAGCCGTTCTATTTTGAGAATCTCAAGGTTGGGCAGTGACCCAATTGACAACAAAGCTTCAGGAGTCAAAGGCATCATATAAATAGTAAGCTTTTTTACATTTACGGGAAAGCCAGAAAACTTGAAATCTTTCATTAGCCAGCCTTCAATACGCAGTGATACAAGCTGGGAAAAGGAGCTGAGATCAACAGAGTCAGGACAGGTAAACCAGCTTTGGCCATATCGGCATTTCAATTGGCGGAGATTGGAAAAGCGCCTCAATCTCATTTCATCATTCAAATCACTTATAATAATACGAGAAAGAGTTTGTAGGCCATTGGGTAGTGAATAATACCAAGCCGTAGGGATTCTTTGGTATTTTCGAAAATGTAAGTGTAAATGTCTAAGCCGAGGCATATTCAATCGGGAGTGTGTATCCACTGACACTGCTAATCTAAGAAATTCTAGCTTCATGTGACTGCTAAAATTTCTTAATGTCCCCATACATTCCAACTGCCTCAACTGAACAAGGAGTTCCAATGCATTTCCATCATATTCTATCATATGATCAGGTGCTGACAGCTGCAAAATCTTAAGACGAATCATACTTGAGGTAATGAAAAGATTCAGGAAATTAGCGAACCTCGAGTTGATAGATTGTCCAAAGGAAATCATCTCAGAATGTATTGAATATTGCTTGAAAGGGCTGGGGGAGTAACATCAACCATCAAAATTACCACAAATGTCACAGGTTATCAACAAAGTGGAAAAACAAAATTAAAGAGAGGAAAAAGAAATTGAACTTACTTGTCGATCACCTTGAAAAAGTTTTCTTGGTCGGCTACTTTTAAGCACATTTCACGTATCAGATCATGAATGATACACGTTTTGACTCCTTTGTCTGATCTCACTTTTGCCACTTGTACCATGCTCCGATTTATTAGCTCCAATAGATAATCCTGTGCAACATCCTCTGGACTCTTGTCTTCAATTATTGGTATAAATCCTTGAGAAATCCATAGTGATAGCAACATTTTCACTCGAATTTCCTGGTCTTCCTTGAACATGCCAAGGTAAAGGAAGCATGGCTTTAGATGAGATGGTAAATGCTTGTAATTGAGTTCCAATACGTCGTCTTTGGAAATGTAAGAACTTATGCTAGTTGCAACTCCTTGCCATAACTCTTCTTTCTTTTCCATATTTGCAAGAATTGCAGCTATCCCGACTACTGTGAGCGGTAGCCCCTTACAATTGTTTGCAATTTTCTTTCCAACATCTTGAAGTGTTAGAGGGCAAACAGAGTTGGGAAACACCTTGTTGTGGAGTAAATCCCAACATTGGTCATCCGTCAACAAAGGAAGTTCGTTGATAATACTGCCCAGTGCTACATCTTTATTTCGAGTGGTGAATAATATTCTACTTCCATTTTCGTCATTTGGAAAGTATCTCTTCAAATCATCCCACACTTGTTTCTCCCAAATATCATCCACAACAAGGAGATACCTAATCCCTTTCAAACCTTTGTAAATACGTTCAACCAACTTATGATCTTCCATCTTCTCAATTTCATCTTTATTTTGGTCAGGCATACAACTCAAGATGTCAATCAACAGATTTTTCCTTTGATACGTTCGAGAAACAACGCACCAACAATGCCTGTCAAAACGACGAAAGATATTGGGGTCATTGTACAATTTTCTTGCTAAAGTTGTCTTACCTAATCCACCCATTCCGACGATAGAAATAATTTGTAATTGCTTTGGTTCTCCAATAAGTTGGCTTGCAAGTTGCCTTGTCATCTCGTTGAAGCCGACAATAATCTCATCAACCATGGGAACGCTCGTGGCAACTTGGGATGAAGATACCTCGCTTGAACATTCTACAATTTGTGCGCATCTAATGCCTGAATTTAGCTTGATAGTTGAGAGGTTAGCCCGTATGGATTTACTCTTTCGAATAATACTAGAAAGCCTGACAGCAAGATACCAAATTGGAACTTCTCTGTCCACAAGACAAACAATAATGGGTTCAACTTGATATGCTAGGTTTATGAGTTGCATTTCACATTCAATCAATTCTTTATTCTCCTGCAACTCAATATTCCTGAGCATCAACCTAGACGAATATAATTCCTTGTCGAGTGTTGTAATTTGATCCTTCACATCACCGGTGAGATCGACCTTCCGATGTAATATATGATTGAGATGATCAAGCAAAGAATCAACAATGAATATTGAAGAAGAACCCAAGTTCAGAGTTGTAGATTTTTGCTCCTCAAAGACTGTGACATAGTACTCTTTGATCTTTTCTTCGACCACCTCCAGCTTTGATAATAGGAGAGAAAGTTCAAGATCTATTGTCGTCACGGTGACCAGATCTACGGTGAAAAAGAAGGAATACAAGAAAATTCCAACTTCGTTGGCTATAGACTCTATCTCTGCCAAAATATTCTCTCTTTCTTCCACTTCAATGCATTGAAATGGTGTATCTGGAAGAATGGCAACTAGCAACTTGATTCTCATAGCAAGAATACCGATTTGACCAGGGATGATAATCCAAGAACTTGTAGGAGTTGATAATAATTTTTGAAAAATATCGACCAGAAAATTGATAAAGCGGGCAATAATACCAACTTTCCTTGAAGTGATGCATGGATAGTGTTCCAACTTTGGAATTATGAAAAACTCTCTCATCTCTGTTCTAATCTCTGTCAGAAAGGAGACCATCAAGTTCAAAAAATTTTGTGCTCCAGTCGTTGTTCGAGAGGACCAGCAACCATATGCTGCCTTATCAAGGCTAGTCAATCCATCCCTAAATGTGGCGACAGTGTTTTCGGAGGCCAATTTTGATGCATAAGAGATGACTACAAAAAAGTGAGGTCCGCAGTACTGAAGTTCTCCAGGAGGCGGTGTTTCTTGAAATTCAAACAAAAAGACAAATGGATCGTTTAGAATATCTTGCAGAAATACCAAAGGGGAATCCATTTGTAGAGGTCCTTTAGTGATATTTATTTCGATAACAACTTGGATACGTTTTCACAACTGAAGAGAAGAACTGGGGTGGAAGGCTGTAATCACAATTCTCAAACTTTTATGATGTTATATTTTTATAGAAAGAATTGTGAGCAAAATGGCTGCATAACAAATAAACCGTAATGGGAACAAATCATGCATATAAACAAAATCAACTTGCCTTGTGAAACAAAAGCCGGGCCCAATTGACTTATTCTCACAATTAACAAACTCTGTGAAATCATTGGACTAGAAAAATAAAAGAGTCAATTATGAGCAACTTGCTTTGATAGGTTAGTTTTGAGTGTTGACACATAAAAATACTCGACCCAATAAAGAGGAATTAGTTAAAAGAGATGACGGCTCAAACGGATAAGCCCGAATCCACACCTAAGCGACAAAGTCTAATAAGACGAAACTCAAGCCCAAAAGGCCAACAAACAAAGATTGAGAGCTTAAACGAAAACACGCCCAAAGCGCTGACCAGTATTCATCATGGCAAGATGAGTAGCACAGAACGAGTGAATGGAGGATGAAAGGGGAGGTCGCACGGCAATAACTCCTCCTCCACATTTCACCATAACATTAATAGCATGGGGACAGTTAACGTTACAGAGGAAGATACATGCACGGGTTTGATGGCAGTGTAGGGAAGCTCGAAGGACGTGGATTTAGTAGCGGTTAGCTGAAGACTCATCAGAACAATGGGAGATTATAAAAGAAAGAAATTATGATAGAAGAAGGAACCACTCATTCCAAACCCTATATAGAGAAAGTATGTAGTTTGCTTTATCGATCTTTTCCACTTTAGTATTTTAATTGGAACACACCTTCTTTTATTATTTTCGTGGGCTTGCACTTCTTGGAAGCGAAATTTTCAATAACAAACACCTCCCGTTGGGATTTTGTTTCAAGAGGTCGCTTTCTTTTAATACAAAATTAAAATGATGGAGGGTTCTACATTGATTAAAACTTTCAACCCCTTGCAATTAAAAATCAATAAAGAAAGCAAAGTAGGAAATGGTCGTTTTCTTTTCATGAAAAATTAAAATGACGGAGGGTTCTATATTGATTAAAACTTTCAACCCATTGCTTTAGGGTTCTTTATTTATTCTGTGTGCACCTATGCAATCATCAACAGCCTGTCGATGGAATCTTTCCACCCATGACGATTTTTTATTTTTTTATTTTTTTTTTCTTGTCATTACTCATGATCAGTTAATTATAATTTTAAAATATTGTTAATGAGCATCGGCAAGCCTCGCCAACTCATAAACAAACTGAAGAAGAAGAAAAAAAGTATAATGGTAAATAAAATCAAGAGAAAAAAAAGATATGGGACAAGTTTTAACTTACTAGTTGATCACCTTGAACAAAATTTTCTTTGTTATCACGTATCAAATCATGCCTAATATAAGTTTTGACTCCTTTGTCCCATCTTCTTTCCACGACTACGACATCCTCCTGGCTATATCATGTGTTTATTTTTTTGGTATAAATCCCCGACAAATCCAGAGCGATAGCAACTTTCTAACTTGAATTCCCTCGTCTTCCTTGAACATGGAAAGGTACAGGAAGCATGGGTTTAGATGAGATATATAGTAAATGCGTGGAACTGAGCTCCAACACATCTTGGTCTTAGGAAATGTAAGAACTTAAACCAGTTGCAACTTCTTGCCATAAACTCTCTTTCATCTCCATGTTTGCAAGAAGTGCAACTATCCCAACTACTACAAGCGATAGTCCCTTACGATTTATTGCAATTTGCATTCCAACATCTTGAATATAATTTTAATGGTAGTATATATTCTCAAAATCGTAAAGCATAATTAAGCAGCAAGATCAAATTTCGAACTTTTACTAGATTCTAAGCGTAAGCTGAGCAATATATGTGTGAAAAAGAATAAAGTATACAAAGTGAAAATTAAGAAATGAATTTTGTGTTCCGGCGTTGCGTATACAATGAGTTGGAAATACTCGATATTAATTCATAGAGACCCAATCCAAACAAGCTGGAATTACGTAATTAATAATTTAATATTTAGGAGAATGAGAATATGTTAAGTACGAACAAAATGTAACCTAATTAATAAACTATAATAATTCTCATGCAATATATAAGTAAAGAAAATAGTATACCGTTGATCAATCAAATGAAGTTTATATTGATATATGTTCGAGTAAAATTATGATTACGAAACAAACATTTTTTTTTTTAACCAAACGAGGGACGTTTGTTGAAACAAGAAGCCAATTCTAACACTCTCAACGGGATCCATTCCAGAAAAAAAACAAACATTTGCATCATAGTTCAATTAATTGATCGACTCAATTCCTATTCCACCACCACCTCCTTGACCAAATCCAAATCCGGCACCAGATCCGCCACCCAATCCACCTCCACCACCACCTCCGCCGCCAAAGCCTCCACCTCCTCCATTAGCACCACTTCCAAACCCACCACCAAACCCTTCACCATAACCGGAACCACCCAATCCTCCACCTCCGCCGCCGCCACCTCCTCCTCCTCCTCCGCCAAACCCTCCACCACTACTTCCCAAATTCCAATGATCAAAGTAAAACTTCTGATCATTCAAGGATCTCTCTGACTCAACTAGCTTTCTTGCAGCGGCGCTGCAAATAAGCACGCCAACAAGAACTAGAAGAACAAATTTGGAAGTCATCTGAATTTGCTATGTAAAAGATATATGTCTAATTGATTGGTGAGAATTGAGGTTATGAGAAGTGCATTATATAATGCTTGCATATTTCAGTTTTATTTGCATTTAATTTTAGGACTTGTATTAACTCGTGGGCTAGTGAATGCCTCATTAACTTGACCGTTACTAAATTTTAATTTGTGAAGAGCTTTATACCAATTTCTTGCATGAACTTGAAGAGTTGTATATACTTAATTTATGAAAATATCAAATATATATATATATATAAAAGAGGACTATGTATTTCGTATTTACTATTATTCATGTGTTTGGATAAATTTTGAATATGACTTCGAAGTTACATATTTTTATTTTGGAAATAGTTTTAAGAAGTATGACGTGTCACATGTGTGAATAAATAGTTCTAAATATGTGGTCGACATGTTCTCGAGATTAAATTTTGAATATGAGTAATAAAAAAAATTGAGTTAAAACTATTATATTCCTGTTATTGTCTATACGAAATTAATTAGGGGTTAAAAGTTGAATAGTCGAAGTGGATGTAATAAATATAGATAAAGAAATGTATTAAAAAAATGGCTAGGTAATTTTCCATATCAATTGGTTAATTTGCCGACAAAAACAGTTTATTAAGCATGAATATGATGTATTTCAATTTCTATTATGTCCATCCATTCCCTGAAATTAATAGAAAATAAGATAATAAATGAAATACACAAAAATAGAACAGAGAGATATCTAAGAAAAGCTTGAGAATGTGAAGCGTGTTTGGTAAGCACAATAAACTAACTTATAGTTTATTTGAGAGCATATAAGCTCCTCTTATTCAAATAAGCTCTGTTTGGTTGGAAGAATTTATTTAAAAAGTTAGAGTTTATTTGAAAAGTTTTCTCTTATTAGCTTTTCAAATTATAAGCTCATGAGTTTTTCATTTCTTATTCCATTTTTACCATTTTCTTTTTGTAAAAAAAAAAAATTGCAACTATTTTAAATATGTTTTTTTCAGTCAATTTGTATTTCTGGCTTAACTTTTCAGTTAATTTTGTCAAACATTAATATTTAAAGCAGCTAGCTTCTCAACTATCAATTATAAGCTATAAATTATATGCTCTCAATTGGTTTATCAACTATAAGCTAACTTATGACCAGTTTCTTCTACAATGTGTCCATAAAACAAAATGAAATTAGAAAAAATAGAGTGAATCGAGATTTAAAAAGTTACCAAATTCAATAAACTATAGAAATATTAGCAACATTGTCAGCATTTAATTATATAAATACTAGATTAACAACTAATATTTATATTTGCAATACTAACAGATATTATTTTTGAATGACCAAAACACCCCCAAGGAAGGCCCCACCGTCTGAATACTTATTGATTTGACAAGACGGGTTCACATCTGACTTTGAACCGTATTGTCCATTTGCACAACCCATCTCCCTGTGTCTGCAAAAGTGAAACCCCAAAAGTTCTCCCTTTCTCCCTTTGAAAATTGGACCGACAATTCAAGGGAAAATTGTTATCTCCAGCGGCTTGGGGTTGATTTCCAACGATAGAAGTGTGAATTACCTCAAGAGAGAGTTGTATGCTTCGATTCAATCAGTTACGCCAAACAATTTCGGGCCAAAAAATCCGTTTACAATGACAACCACGTAAGTTTGCGCCAAAAATTCGGTTTTCCTCTCTGTTACCCTGAAAACATTAATATGCTTTTATCATTTTAAGGTTTATATAATAATATCGACTGCTTTGTTCGTTACTTTGGGCGTTATGATAACCTTTTTACTCCTTTGTTTTACGTAATAGTTTATGCCCATAGTAATTGTTGGTTTAATTGAAATGGCAGATATGGGCGTATGAATCCATCCCCCAGCTATGGCAGGAATATTCAACAAAGGCTTCGAATAATTATCCACACATGGTTTTGGTGGCGGGGACTTGGTTTTCCTGCTTAATTGTTTCATATGCAGGTGTCCCATACTCTGTGTCATAGAGTACAAAATTTGTTTCAGATTTTTGTGATTAGGTTGTGTTGTTAGACTTCGTTTCCATGTGGGATGGTTTGTAATTGGTGAGAAATTCTATTTCTTGCAGAAGGGGACCCTATAAGAGAATTAGTTGCAGGTGGAAATGAATATTTTTTGATGCTGTAGTAGTAAATTGTTTTTAATGAAAAAAATTTCGAATTTTTTGAGCTGGTTCCTTAGCGTGGCCTTATATGTTTGCTCATCTATTTCACAGTCAATATTCCGTAGACTTAGTATGTTGGTTGTTCTCTTGCTTATTGTTATACGCTGATTGTTTGTTTGGATGTGTATGCTCTAATTGTTTTAGTGGCAAGGACTTGGTTCCTTGCTGTAATTGGTGAAAATACAGGTGTTCTATACTCTACGTTATAGAGTACTGAATTGGTGAAGTAGTGAGACTGCAATGTGTTATATTTAAAGTGCATTGCTGTGGTTTGAATTGCTTGTGCTATATTTGTTATATCCTAAATGATGTGGTATGGATGAGCTACAATCACTACCTACAAGATAAACTTTCCATGTTTTCATAAGGGGTGTTTGATGTCTTAGCATATCAAGATTTCAGAGTGAAGTAGTTATATAGGTCGTTTGTAATGAATATAGATTACAAAGTATTTGTGGATTGGATATTGACTTGGATGAAGGAAAATTTCATTTTGCATAGCCATAAATAAGGGGAAATTATATTGGAATGTTCATTTGCAACAATCCTTGACTGCTAATGAACGTCTTATTGGATAGCTATTTGTTTACCGTTGGCCCTCATTCCGTTTCGCTTAAAATGGTGAAAGACATTGATGGAGGGAAGACGGAATGGACTGCGTCAGTACGCACACTATTTTATTAGATGCAAATTAAAACTCAGGATATGAATTTGGCAATGTGGACTTTGCGCAATGGGGATGAAAAAGCTCGTGAGCTATTTAGATCTACCATAGGAGTTAGGGATTGTGAGTTCACCGATGCTTTTTTCAATTCTTGGAGGCCATTGCATTCCACGAGGGGTAGGACCAAGGATATGATATAACGATGCAAGCTTGTCGATGTAAAAGAGGAAATACATAAAATAAGTAAATCTAACCGCGAGTCAATTATTACAGTTGGAACGAAGAAACAATATGTAGCATAAAAGATACATATACAAAACAAAGTAAACTCTAAGCATTTGTTTCATAGTATCAGTTCTTAGCACTGCCTACTCATCCATGCATTGTCATAGTAACATGTTTAGTACTCTATACCTTAGAGTATATACCAATGTACGTCGAAGTTCTCCAATTCTGACATCGTCATAATCGTTCTGCACACGCTAGCTAAATTTTTAAGGATCCTAATCCGCCACTTGTATCATTTGGCTGTACCCTTTCACAAAGGAGTGTCATTCATGATATTGTCATAATGTTGTCACCATGTAATTCGTTTCGAACAAAAGATTGCGAAACGTCGACTATATCATTAGCGAGGGAACATATGGTATGTTATACGAGCCAAATTTTTAACGGCCATGAGTTATGGTTTCCTTAACTACCCAGTAACTGGAAAAAGGCTCAGTCACGCTACTTTCCTATAAATGGATGTTCAAATGATTTTCCTCGAGAGATGATCTCGATTACCTTCAAAATGTTAAATACAATTTGTTCATTTTCATTTCGCTATAGGTCTTTCTAACAATGCATCATTCATACTATTATTCAATGGATCATCGCCTATGTGGATTTCACTCTAAAATTTGCTTCGGTTGTTCGACGGATCGTTCAATTTTGTACAAGCATTAAAACACAACAATATAATATACAACACCAAATAAAACATGCAAATGCCCAATTTCAAGTATACATATTGAAGTAAAATCTCGATTGCAGATTTAGGGTGTCATACCACTAAGATGACAATTATCTTTAAAAAATCCCATAATTTAATGTTCAAGAAAACTAATTGCAATACTTAGACATTGAAAGCCACGAATTTTCTTGCTCTAGATAATACCACCGTAGTAAATGTCTTTCATTTATGGAACCATTTGGAGCATTAATGGAGATTAATTGCACACTGAAATTCGGCCAAGGCTTTGGAGAAGAAGAGACATATATTAGGTTGTGTTTGGCACCACTTATTACATGTAGGGAAAAATTGGGTTTCTTGGTCCATGAGTGCTCCATTTAATGCATACATGGGTGGGATTGGACATGCATTAAAGATTGGTACTCATCCATGCCAACCTGGTAGCCGCCTCTTGCACATGGGTAAGGTTAAATTGGGCATGATGAAAGTTGACTTGTTAGTCTTGCAATTTGGAATTTTTTTTTGACTTTCATGCTATTACAAATAAAAATTTGCACAAATTTGCTAATGCCTCTAAACTATATAATTCATTTTCTGCATATTGTGGAATAATTAATTAGAGTCCAATACAATATAATGTCAATTCAAATGTTTAGGCTCAAGTTCCACTTGATCCCATATCGATTACAGTACGTAATGGTAAATATTAGAAAAACAATCGATGGAGTATTGATCTAAAAGTCAACATCATTAATTCCTTCACATGTGCATTTTAACAAATGACGCAGTCCACCTACAACGAACATGATTTTAGTGATTAGAAAATTAAAATATTGATATCATTGTTAACGTACACTTTTTGTTAACAACAAACGCTAGCATTTTGAATCAGGTTTTTTTTTTTGAATGAAAAAAAAATTAAAGTTACAGTTCAAATTTAAATATAAAATAGGAAAATGAAGGCGAATAACTTAATTTCTCGACAATTTTTTTTTTTTTTTGGCTTGGTCAACATTTTGATAATTAATTGTAATATTTGTAAACTGATGGGACTGTAATTAATTAAAATTGTAATTTTGAAAATGTAATTAATTAGTGTTGACATTACAATTGTAATACTCTTTTTCAAAAATGTTATCATTATTGATGAGTTTTAAAATATATATTCTTTCTCTTGATTTCTAAAAATAATTATATGAATGTTTCTACTTCTCTTTAAAGCAAATTATTACAATATTTAAAAATTATTTTGCCAAATAAATTATTTGTCACTTTATACTTTGACGCTAATTATATATTTTCATGCCGTTCTTGACTCTAGTAATGTGATCATAATGTCCAACAGTCAAAGAATATATATATTCTCATGAGTCTAGATCATGAGTTACCATGTTAGCTTGTGGAGACATGCCCACAATTGTCAAAGAAAGTGTGGAGACAAATTGTCCAATTTTTCAAAGTCAAAAATGGTTGGAGATTTTGTAGGATTTCTTAGTCAACGCATGGAAGATGAAGCCACAAATTTAGTGGATTAGGTGGATGTTGTCCAATTTTCTTCCATTTTTACCCCTCAAGTTTGCCTATAAATTGAGGCACATTTTGCACCCTCAAACACACCACTTGAAAGCCAAGAATACCTTCTGTGTAGAGAGAAAGAGAGAGCTTCAAAGGTAGAAGCTATACGAGAGATAAAAAGTGAGCAAGTGTTAAAGCCTTTTACAGTGGCAAGAGAAAATACAGCAGGTAGTATTTTTTTGCACTCCTCATTTTGAGATAGTGAAATATATTGGTGTGGGTCCGTGGGCGTGGCGGTTACTGTAACCACGTTAAATCTCTGTTCCATTTTTGTGCTTATTTTAGTGTCCATTATTTTTCTCAATGATATTATTTTTGTGTCCCACTGATCTTGGCGGAGTCATAGCTCTAGTTCCCTCAACAAGCTGTATCGTAGCTTTGTTTGCTTGATATCTCTTGAAATTCTTAGTATGCTCTGTTGCAAACAGACCGATCTTCCACATCGAAACGATTTCTAAAAATCACATTTTGTTCGAGTGGGAGTAATGGCGACAGACGAGAGAGAATTTCCAAAATTGATAAGTTTGATGGCAAAAATTTTGGATATTGGAAAATGCAAATGGAGGACTATTTGTATCGTAAGGACCTATATAAGCCATTGAAAGAAAAAGCCGGAGCGAGAAAGACGACGAGTGGGAGGTGCTTGATCGGTGCTAGCACTTGGCGCAATTAGATTGACCCTATCAAAGTCGGTCGCTTTCAACATTAAAAATGAGAAGACAACGGCGTCTCATGGCAAATCATCCAAGATGTATGAACAGTAGTCTGCAAAGAAATAAAGTTCATTTGATCAAGAAATTGTTCAATATGAAGATGATGAAAGCGGAGATTTGGAGAACACCTCAACGAATTCAATGAGGTAGTAGACCAATTGACCACTGCGGAAATCACTTTAGTGATGAGGTTCGAGCCTATTAATTCTTGGCGATTCTGAGAGCCGAATGGCACAATGATTTTGGCCATCGAGCTCGGCCAGAGTCGAAATTGAAGTTCGATGATCGCGTAGAGCATGATCTTGACCGAGGAGATCCGGAGACAATGGGCCGGATGCGCCTTCAACTTCCGGCCGCTTTCAATGTAGATAGCAGTAAGTTCAAACGAGGGCATGGGCGTGACTTTATAAGTCGAGGAATGGCATCGAGATCCAAAATCACATAAATTCCAACAAGTCAAAATCATTGAATGTTGGAATTATGGTCGATTAGCACTACAAAAATCGGTGTAGGGCGCCCAAAGGAAACGGAGAACAAGACCGAGGTCAATGTCGCGGATCAAGAAACGCGTGATGCGTTGATATGTTCCATGGAGAAGAAGACCGATTATTGGGTAATAGACTACGAGCATCGCTCCATGCCGCCACCGCAAATCGACACTTTTTGTAAATTATGTGTCGGAAACTTCGGAAGTATATCTCTGAGACTATCATCCTTGCAAAGTGGTGGGCATAGGGGAGAAGTACTGTGATCAATGTTAATGGATCAGATGGAAATTGAAGGGACGTGAGACATATTCCGCACTGAGGAAAATTTGATCTCCACAAACAGCTTATCGAGAGAAGGATGTGACACAAGCTTCTCTGGTGATAATTGGAAAATCACCAGGGCCATGATAATCGTGACGTGGCAAGGATAGTGGCACCCTATACACGACGGCCACGCGTGTATGACAATCGCAATTCGATAGCAAGGATGCGAACTTGTGGCACCAAAGACTTGGGCATATGAGCCGAAAGGGCTCAAGTACATGCATGCAAAAGGAAAACTACCAGGGCTTCACTATTGATTTAGACTTTTGTGAAAGTTGTATTTTTGAAGCGTAAACGGTGAGTTTCAATACAAGTGGCGTAACTCAAGAAAGAGAAGTTGAACTTGTCCACGCATGTGTGTGGTCCAACAACAGCTTTCATCGATTGGCGGAAAGTCATACTGTGACTTTCATTGATGACCACTGAGAAAGGTGTGGGTTTACTTCTTGAGACACAAATCCGATGTGTTCGAGGCGCTCAAGAAGTGGAAGGCCATGGTGAAAATGAAACCTGGTTTGGCAGTGAAGAAGTTGAGATCTCGACAATGGTGGAGAGTAATGGAAAATTTACGTTCAAGAAATTTTGTTACCAAAATGGCATCAAGTTGGAGAGAACGTTGCCGTGAACACCGCGAATGTAATGGAGTTGCGTAACGCATGAATCGGACATTGACAGAAAGAGCCGTAAGCATGAGAATACATGCAGCCTCACAAAAAACAGCTTTTGGGCGTAAGTCACACGCGGCATACCTAGTTAATCGTGGACCGTCGGTACCATTGGAGCACAGATACCTAAGAAGTTTGGAGTGGAAAGAAGTGGAAACTTTCTCATTTGAAAGTATTCGGTCACAGGTCGCAGACGTGCACATTAGTGACAATGCCAGGAGGTTAGACTCCAAATCATTAAAGTGTACTTTCGTTGGATATGGTGGAGACGAGTTCGGTACCGCTTTTGGGATGATCGTAACAAAAAGCTCATCGAGCTTCCGGGATGTCATATTCAATGAAAAGGTGATGTACAAGGGATTGAAATGCAATGCACCCAATGACACAACAAATGACGATCCAACATATGTTCCTGACGACACCTCCATGAAGTACGCCAAAGGCAGATGATGAGGGTCTCAGACAGAGGAGCCATCTCGAGGTCGATTCACCACGCTCGGCCCGAATTTCATTGTGAGGAGGTCAAGTCGACCTCATGTTCAATCGGAGTACATGAACTACATGTTGCTCATCGACGCCGTGGAACTCCAATGTTATGACGAGGCATGTCGGTGGGAGATTCATGGGAGCTTGCAATGAAAGATGAGATAAAGTCTCTCATCTCCAATCGCACGTGGGAACTAGCCGAAGTTGCCCGAGAGGGAAGAAAGCTCTTAATAACAAATGGGTGTACGTAATCAAAGAAGAACATGATGGTTCAAAGAGGTACAAGGCAAGATTGGTAGTCAAAGGTTTCAAATGTAAAGAAGGAATTGATTACACAGAGATATTTTCGCTGTAGGTGAAGCCAACAATTGATCAGTGTTGAGCATTGTTGCGTGGAGGGCTTGCACTTGGAGCAGTTAGACGTGAAAACTGCTTTCCTCCATGCACTTAGAGGAGGAAATCTATATGCAAAGAACCGGAAGGCTTCTCAAGGAAAGGAAAAGAGAAGTCTTTGGTATGCAAATTGAAGAAGAGCCTATACTGCTTAAAGCAAGCGCCTAGACAGTGTACAAGAAGTTTGACGGATTTATGCAGAAAAATGGCTACATGAAGTGTAATGTCACCATTGTTGCTACTTCAGCGGTTGAGTCCAAATTATATCATTTTGCTACTTTATGTCGATGACATGTTAGTAGCCTGACATGGACGAGATCAAGAAGTTGAAGAAGCAACTACTCGGCGGAATTCAAATGAAGGACTTGGGTGAAGCAAAGCAAATTCTAGGGATGAGAATTTGTAGAGACAAGCAAAAGGGTGTTTTGCGCTTGTCACAGTGCCAAGTATGTTGATCAAATCCTCGCAGGTTCAACATGAGCAAAGGCAAAGCCGGGCCAAAGACGCCATTAGCTTAATCATTTCCGTCTATCCAATCGACCAGCCTCCTAAGACAAGAGGAGAGAAACTTCATGGCTAAAATTCCATATGCCTCACCATTGGAAGTTTGATGTATGCCATGGTTTGTACCGCACCGATATTGCTCATGCAAAGGGGAGTTGTGAGCGATATATGGAAAATCCTGAAGCGACATTGGGATGCGAAGAAAGTGGATATTGAGATATCTACGGGAACTACCGATAAATGCTTATGCTTTAGACGAGGCGACGTGACACCTACGAGGTTTCAGAGATGCAGATTTTGTGGCGAGGTAGATCGCGTAAGAAGTACTACAGGTTATGTCTTTAAGCTGGTGCTACGCAGCTAGTTGGATTTCGCAGATACGTAAGATTGTTATGCGTTATCAACTACGTAAGCGAAAGTACGTGGCAAAGAATCGAGGCTAGTAAAGAGATGATATGGTTACAAGGTTTGTTGGCGCACTGTTTCAACAGAGCAATGTCTTGCATAGTGATAGTCAGCGCGATACATCCGCAAAGAATTCAAAGATTTCATTCAAGAACCAAACACATTGGGCTCTATCACTTCATCGATCACTTTTGGAAGATGGAGTATTAAAGCTTGAAAAAGATTCAAGGTACCAAGAACCCAAATTGACATGATGACGAAGACGGTAGAATCAAAGAGAAATTGAGTCTGTGCTCGCTGGTCTTCAGCATTGAAGATAGAGGTGATGACCCACACCACATTTCACAAGAACTATAAGCACATGAGACGCCTTGAGGTAGAGATCCATTTGTCTCCAAGTGGGAGATTGTTAGCTTGTGGAGACATGCCCACAATTGTCAAAGAAAAGTGTGAGAACAAATTGTCCAATTTTTCAAAGTCAAAAATGGTTGGAGATTTTGTAGGATTTCTTAGTCAATGCATGGAAGATGAAGCCACAAATTTAGGCGGATTAGGTGGATGTTGTCCCACTTTCTTCCATTTTACCCCTCAAGTTTGCCTATAAATTGAGGCACATTTTGCACCCTCAAACACACCACTTGAAAGCCAAGAATACCTTCTTGTGTAGAGAGAAAAGAGAGCTTCAGTAGAAGCCTATACACTGAGATAAAAGTGAGTGAAGTGTTAAAGCCTTTCATGTAGCGAGGAAAATACAACAGTAGTATTTTTGTACTCCTCATTTTTGAGATAGTGAAATATATTGGTGTGGGTCCGTGGCGAGGTAGCTTGGCTTCTAACCACGTTAAATCTCTGTTCATTTTTGTGCTTATTTTAGTGTCCATTATTTTTCTCAGTCGCATATTATTTTTTGTGTCCCACGAATCTTGGGCGGAATTAGCAGCGTCTAGTTCCCCAACATACCATTCTATGTCTTCTTGGCAAAACAATTTAAATTAAAGCACATAAAATGATCAAACAACTGATCTTAATTTCTTAACATCATATCTTAATACGAGAAAAGAAAAAGGAAAGAGACTCATTGATCAATCAAACACAGTTTATATTGTATAATATATATAACGTATATGTTTGAATAATTGTGGTTACAAAACAAACATGCATACGCATCATACTTCAGTTAATTGAGTCAACTCAAATTCCACCACCACTTCCTTGACCAAATCCGAATCCAAATCCGCTACCGGATCCTCCACCTAATCCACCTCCACCACCACCTCCGCCTCCACCACCTCCACCTCCTCCTTGAGCACCACTTCCAAACCCACCGCCAAACCCTTCTCCAAAACCAGAACCGCCCGAACCTCCGCCTCCACCACCGCCACCACCTCCACCTCCGCCACCGCTCCACCTGCGCCAAACCCTCCACCATTACCTCCTAGATTCCAATGATCAAAGTAGAACTTCTGATCATTCAACGAACTCTCTGACTCAACTAGCTTTCTAGCAGTGGCGCTAGTGCCAATAAGAATACCAACAAGAACCAAAAGAACAAACTTTGAAGTCATCATCTTAATTTTTTCTAAGTAAAAGATATGGGTTGATTGATGAGAATTGAGCATATGAAACGTGGATTATATAATGCTTGAATATATGATCAGTTTTACTTGCATTAAATAAATTTTAGGGCTTGTAATGTGGCTAGTGAACGCCTCATTAACTTGACCGTTGCTTATTAAATTGTAATTTTTGAAGAACCTGCTTAACTTAATTTGCATGAACCTGAAGAATTAATATCAATTCTATAAATGCACATCTTTTTTCTTTTTCCTTTTATGAAATATTACATCTATATATGTTGATTGCACGATCGACTATATATAAATACTAGTTAAAAACACGTGCTTTGCACGTGGTTTTTAACATGTGTTTTGCACGGGATATTGTAGAATAATAAAATATTGTGACAATTGAATCATCACAAAGAAAAAAAAAACAAAGAATTTGTTATAATCTCTATGGATTTATGTTTTGTAATTTATAACCCGAATAATTATTAAGTTACTCTTTAAAAGACAGAAATAAATATAGGAGGATTAGGAGGAAAAAATTTCGTATTTTCAATGCTACATCTTACATTTAAATACACTAGTTCACCATGGTTACTATTTGAATATAATATATATCTTTATCTTTAATATATTAAAAGTGGCTTAACATGGAAATCATTTTTTGGACCACTTTGCCCATTCTATTTTTATACGTTATCGCAATAATGACATCTTTAGTCTATTTATTTATTTATTTTCAATTTTTATTTGAGAATTCAAAGTATTTACCCGTCTTGATTCCATGCCTTGGAAATTGAATAAAAGTCTTAATCTTCTCCATTAATTAATCTTATAATAACAAGATGCATTTAACAAGAGTTTCAAATACAATGAATTTTAGTTGAATTCGTGTACATTTGCAAGTTTTTTGGCCTCTCTAATTACTATTACAATAATAGGCTTTTAGTAAAAATTTGAAAATACAGTGCATTTCATTTTTCATTCATGCATCTTTAACTTTTTGACCCTATATATTTATCCCACCCAAATAAAGCTGATTATCATTATCATTTGCTCGGACTAACAATGGAGGCCGGACTGCAGAAAGAGTATTGCACATAAAATGGAGGACTACAGATCGAAGCCTAATAGTGAACAAGTATCAACATGAAAGCTCATCTTTAATTTCCCTCTTGGGTAAATGGTATTTAATTTATATCAATTCACGGTCAAAACTACTGTGTATTATGCATGTCATGATATAAACTTTTATTTGGCCGGTACCTGTTTATATGGTTTTAGAAACTTACACTTACCTATCTCTTATTATTTTCATATATTTAATTTAATTACTATGTTTAATTTTTTTTTACTTTTAACTTTTATCTATTTTAACTAACAATAAATTGTTGAATGAGATTTCACTTATCACTAGCCATGGAGTCAAATAGTTGCTACTCACCTACGGTTTTTGAGCAAATCTTCAGGTTAGAATTCCAACGTATGTGCAAGTAATTTGGAGTAGAAATACTTTTACTTCAATGACCTTAGCTTTCATCCAAGAAGGACAAACAACCAGAAAAACATGAAGTCGTTCTCCTTGATAACATACAAACATGTTTCCAAATTTTTACAACATTGAATTAGATAATGTAAGAGTTAAAATTTTATTGTTACAAACATTAATCGTTTTATAATTTCGCCTTAATATATAGGTTGAATAGAATGAAATTTTATTTGTGGAGAGAATTAACTTACAATGACGATAAAATTCTGGAAAATATTGTTATTTTAACGTGGAATATTGCAACTTTAAATGTAAGGACATAATATCTATATTTTAATTGATTGACTATTTTTTAAATATATTCATTCACTTATATTATTATGATTATGAAAATATCTACTAAAACATTTACAAATAACGTGCAACGCACGTTAGATTACAACTAGTAATGTTAAAAAGTAGGTAATTGTATTACATCCTCAGTTATTATAAAAGTTAACATTAAAGAAAGCATCTAAATTTTAAAACTTTGTTTTATCCTATTTTTTCTTCAACTAATGTCGATCTATCATTAAAACTTGTAGTAGTCCCCAAAATATACCTTTAACCGAATTTGTGGATTTACAGCTTAAGTCTGGTTATATATAATATTGCACAATCGGATTAGAAGATGAAAATACCAAATAAAGTAGGAATATTAATATAAAAATAAAAAGACCAAAATAAATTTTACCGACTAAATTCATAAATTAAAAATATAATTTGGATTTAATTTAACAACACATGAGGCTGGTTTTTTTTATATATATATAAAAAGTAAAATATTAACTAACTTTTACCTGTAGTTTTTGAGGCCCCAAAAAAATTGTACATTCACAATTAGCTCTTCAAAATGAGCTCGTATTAAATTTCAAATTGAGACATTTGATTTAACATTCATATTACATACTTTTTACTTAACTATGACGTCAATTTTTTCAAAAGAAAAATATGAGTTTTGAAAAATACGAGTGCGAGAGTTAAAAGAATAGAAAAGAAAGATAGAAAAAATCAAAGGAAAATGAAAAGTTTTTCCCCCAAATTAATGAGGTAATGATGGATTTGGAATTATAAAATACATAAAAGGTCAAAATAGGGAAATCAAAAGTTTTCGACTATCCACCTTTTTATATATTAGTGATATGTACGTCCCTAGCTAACTGGCACTGATATAGTGTTCAGATATATAAATTTAAACATGATTAGAAATTAAGTTGCATTTTATTTTCAACAGTTTTGAGAACTATGGAAGATATGAATAATTAACCAGTTCCATGAATCTAGTTCAGATTAAAATTAATTGACCGTGAATCAATGGAAGAAATTTTGATTAAAGTCATATATGCCGCCGTGTATGTTTCTTCAAAACTGTCCCCTAGAAAGACCACAAAAAAAACGTTAATGTTGTAAATATACTTTGGATACTATATATATATATATATATATATATATAATATCTACTATGTGAATGCCTATTTTACCCCCTAAGTGTATTGTAATTTACACATTTGCCATTTTGTAACTCTATAAATAGGGGTGTTCTTTCCCCCACTTAACACAATAAAATTCTCTCATTCTCCTCTCTAAATATTCATCTTACTTCCTCTATCTTCATAAATTTCATATCATCCCATCAAATCTGTTATTCCATAACACGTTATCAGCACGACTGCTCTGCCCGGAATATACATCCAACTAAAGGGTAATATAACAACTTATTTTGAACAAAGGTATGTAGAACATCCTTGTAATTTAATTCAAGTTGTGGGATGAAACACCAAATGAAGAACACACACTCTGTATATTAGATAAATAGTTTTACCGCCATGTTGGATGGTTTAGGAAATTCTTTATTGATGACCGCCATGTTGGATGGTTTAGGAGATTTTTTTTTATATTGATTTATGAATTATTAAATGGTATACCAAGCCACCAAATAGTCTAATTATTTTACAATTCAAATACTGAAAATACCCATTTTCGTGATGAGTACAACTATCACAAATTGGGAGGATACACGAATTCCTACATTTTTTGTGTACTCCTAGTTACCACACTCAAAGGAGGCACTGCCACCTAGTGGAGGTTTAACTAGTTATACAGTTTATATTAGTTAAATTCCCCTACATTTTTTTTGTACTCCTAGTTACCACACTCAAAGGAGGCATTGCCACCTAGTGGAGGTTTTACTAGTTATACCGTTTATATTAGCTAAATTTATTGAAAGCTAATCTATACTATACTATTTGCATTACATTTTTTTGGTATCCTACCACATGATTGATAAAGAATTAATTATACTTAAAAATTTTCTCAAGAGAATATTTCTCCTTCAAAACCCACTATTAATTCACCCAACTTTTATTCTTTTACACTTGCTTTAATTATTACCAAACAACATCATATCAACCCACTATTAATTCACCCAACTTTTATATTTTTACACTTGCTTTAATTATCACCAAACAACATCATATCAACCTACTTTTCTTATAAATTTAACAATAATTAAATATATAATGGCAATTATCTTGTCTAGTTAGTTGATGTAAAAGTAATAATTTTGTCTAGTTAATTAATGTTCTAACTTGTTTTTTTTTGTTATTTTATAGTATGGCATCAAATATCACAAAATTAGAGTTCGCGGCTCTCGATATTACTGGAAAGAATTATCTATCATGAATTCTTGATGCCAAAATGCATTTAAATGCAAAAGGTCTCGGAGATACAATTAAAGAAAAAAATGAAACATCAGAAAAGGACCAAGCCAATGCTATGATTTTTCTTCGTCATCATCTCGACGAAGCACTAAAAATGAATATCTTACAGCTTGAAGATCCTTGAACTTTGGAACAATTTAAAGGAAAGATATGATCATCGAAAACAAGAATCCTCCCCAAAGCTCGCTTCGATTGGTTACATTTAAGGCTACAAGATTTTAAATCAAGAATGAATATAACTCCGCTATGTTCAAAATTACTTCGACACTAAAATTATGCGGAGAAACAATTATGGAGAATGATATGTTAGAGAAAACATTCTCCACTTTTCATGCCTCAAATGTTGTCCTGCAACAACAATATAGGGAGCGAGGCTTTAAAAAATATTCAGAGTTGATATCTTGTCTACTTGTAGCGGAACAAAATAACGAGCTGTTAATGAAAAATCATGAATCTCGGTCCAACGGGATCTTTACCAATGCCTGAAGTGAACAATATAGCATCTACAAGTCGTGGACGAGGATACAACGGGCGAGGATACAGTTTTGGCATTAATCGAGGCAGAGGTCGAGGCCGTGGCCGTGGACGAAATTTTTCATGGCATCGAAATAGTCATGACAGTTTCCCGAAATTTAAGAAAGTAAATAATCATGGTGAAAGAAGGGGAAATCTCTATAAAAGAAATGTGAAGGAATCGATAAGAGAGCCAGATAATTCATGCCATAGATGCGGCATGAAAGGACACTGGGCAAAAGTCTCATTTAATCAAGCTAAACATCTTGTTGATTTATATCAAGCATCTAAAAGGGAGAAAGTAAATAACATTGAGACAAACTTCTCATATAAAGAAGACACTCCACTCTTGGAGCCATCAAAAGCGACACATCTTGAGATTGCAGATTTTTACGAACATAATGAGAATTGATGTTTACTATGGTATCTATATATGTATGAAACCTACTTATGTGTGTCAGATAATAAATAATGATGTATAATATGTGTGTATCTGAGTATGTATGTGTGTAAGCATTATATTCTGTTTTATATATAAATAAAATATTATATTCTAAAATTCATCATTTCTTTTGAAGGAGAAAGAATATTGATCGCCTATTGATTGACTCCAAGGTCATGGATGAAGAAATTTGTTTAGCGGATAGTGCTTGACACATTCTATATTAAGAAACAAAAGTATTTTTCAAGTTTGGCTATGATAAAGAATGATGTAATAACAGTATCAGGTTCGGCAGCAATTATTGAAGGCTCCGGAAGAGCAAATATCATATTGAAAGGGGGAACACGAATCATTATCAATAATGCTTTGTTTGCCCCAAAATCAAAAAAGAAATCTATTGAGTTTTAAAGACATACGGAGTAATGGGTACCATATTGAGACAGCGAAAGAAAATAATGCGGAATATCTATATATAACTTCTATGATTTCCGAAAGGAAACATGTGTTGGAAAAGTTGCCCGCATACGCTTCCGGTTTATACTATACCAATATTAATACAATTGAAGTACATATTACATCTAGCCGGAAGATTGAAAATCCAAAAGATTTCAATATTTGGCATGACCGCTACGTCATCCTGGTTCGACAATGATGAGAAGAATAATTGAAAATTCAAGTGGGCATTCTCTCTAAAAGTCAAGATTCTTCAATCTAACGAATTTTCATGTCTGCATGTTCTCAAGGAAAATTGATAGCGAGACCATCACTAGCTAAGGTCGGAAATGAATCTCCAGTATTTCTAGAACGGATACAAGGTGATATATGTGAGCCCATTCACCCATCATGTGGACTATTCAGATATTTTATGGTTTTAATAGATGCATCTACAAGATGGTCCCACGTATGCTTATTATCCACTCGAAACATGGCATTTAAGTAGATTGCTAGCACAAATTATAAGATTACGAGCACATTTTCCAGATTATCCAATCAAAACGATCCGACTAGATAATGCTAGTGAATTTACATCACAGGCTTTTAATGATTATTGTATATCAGTTGGAATAAAAGTTGAACATCCAGTTCCTTATGTTCATACTCAAAATGGCCTAGCTGAATCATTTATTAAAAGCCTCCAATTGATTGCTAGGCCACTACTCATGAGAACAAAACTCCCACTTTCTGCATGGGGATATGCTATTTTACATGCAGCGGAACTTGTAAGGTTAAGGCCAACATCCAACAATAAATTCTCCCCATTACAATTAGTCTCGAAAAATGAGCCTAATATTTCTCATTTGAGGATATTTGGTTGTGCAGTATATGTACCCATTACTCCTCCACAACGTACTAAGATGGGGCCTCAAAGAAGGTTGGGAATATATATTGGTTTCGAATCTCCGTCTATAATTAGATATCTTGAACCCCAAACAGGCAATATCTTCAATGCACGTTTTGCCGACTGCCAATTTGATGAAACATTATTCCCACCTTTAGGGAGAGAAGATAAAAAGTTGGAAAATGATGTGACACGCAAAAGGTTGGAAAAGGAAGTGATATGGAATACTACAACATTATCCAACCTAGATCCTCGCACTGGGCAATGCGAGCAAGAAGTTCAAAAGATAATTTACTTACAAGGAACAGCAGATCGATTACCAGAAGCTTTTACAGATGCCAAAGGGATAACTAAGTTACATATTCCAGCTGAGAATGCCCCTATGAGAATTGAGATTCCAAAACAAACTAAAATTGCAAATGAATCGAGAATACAACAAAAACGTGGTAGACCTATTGGATCAAAAGACAAAAATCCTCGAAAAAGAAGGGGAGCAAATGCGCAAAATAATCGCATTAAAGAAACAGAAGGTCTTAATGAATCAGTAGATGAAATCAAGCAAGAACCCCTGAGAAAGTTCAGGTACCTGAAAGCGATGAAATTAAAGAGATCTCTATAAACTATGCTTTCACAAAGAAGAAATGGAATAGAAAAGAAACAATTATCAATAATGCATTTGCATATAATGTTGCACTTGATATAATCAATGAAGTTGAAGATGTTGAACCAAAATCTGTTGATGAATGCCGACAAAGAGATGATTGGTTGAAATGGAAAGATGCCATTCAAGCAGAGCTAGACTCGTTAGAAAAACGAAATGTTTTCGGACCTATAATGCGAACACCAAAAGAGGTTAAACCAGTAGGGTACAAATGGGTGTTCGTGCGAAAACGAAATGAGAAAAATGAAGTGGTGAGATATAAAGCACGACTGGTGGCACAGGATTTTCGCAAAGGCCGGCATTGATTATGAAGCAACATACTCTCTGTAATGGATGCAATCACCTTTCGATATCTTGTCAGCTTAACTGCACATGAGAAGCTCAATATGAGACTAATGGATGTGGTTACTGCATATTTATATGGTATAATTGACAATGATATCTATATGAAAATCCCTGAAGGATTGAAGTTGCACGAAGTATACAATTCAATGATCGTGAAATTTATTCGATAAAACTTCAGATCATTATATGGGTTGAAACAATCTGACGCATGTGGTATAATCGTCTAGCGAATATCTTCTCAAAGAAGGGTATAAAAATAATCTTATATGCCCATGCGTCTTTATAAAAAGGTCACCTTCAGATTTGTTATTATTGTCATATATGTAGATGATCTAAATATTATCGGAGCTATTGAAGATATTCCAAAAGCAGTTAATTATTTAAAAGCGATTTGAGATGAAAGATCTTGGGAGAACTAAGTTTTGTCTTGGCTTACAAATTGAACATTTCAAAGATGGGATATTCTTACACCACCCACATATACGTAAAAGGTCCTTAAGCGATTTTATATGGATAAAGCTCACCCACTAAGTACCCCAATGAGTGTTCGGTCACTTGATGTGAAAAAGGATCCTTTTAGACCCCGAGAAGATGATGAAGTGGTCCTTGGACCGAGAAGTACCATATCTTAGTGCAATCGGTGCACTATTATATCTTGCTAATAATACAAGACCGGATATAGCCTTTGTAGTAAATCTATTAGCAAGATATAGTTCTGCTCCTACACAAAGACACTGGAATGGAATCAAACATGTGTTTCGCTACCTTCGAGGAACAGTAGATATGGGCCTATTTTACTCAAATAAAACTAAACCTGAATTAGTTGGTTATGCTGATGCAGGATATTTATCTGACTCCACATAAAGCAAAATCCCGCATGTGTTATCTATTTACATGCGGTGGAACTGCAATATCTTGGCGGTCGATCAAACAGACACTCACAGCCACATCTTCAAACCATGCAGAACTGATAGCAATATATGAAGCAAGTCGAGAATGCGTATGGTTGAAGACGATGATACAACATATTCGAAAAGAGTGTGGTTTATCCTCTACTACAACCAATCCAATTATATTGTATGAGGACAATACTGCTTGCATAACCCAACTAAAGGATGGATTCATTAAAGGCGACCGGACGAAACACATTTTACCAAAGTTCTTCTTCACTCATGAACTTGATAGGAGTAACGAAATTGATGTACAACAGATCCGTTCTAGTGATAATCTTGCACTGCTGACGAAGGCACTACCGACTGCAACATTTGAAGGATTGATACGCAAAATCGGGATGCGCAGAATTAAAGATATCAAGTGATATTATATTGAGGGGGAGAAATTTGAGCTGTACTCTTTTTTTCCTTCGTCCAGGTTTTATCCCACTGGGTTTTACTGGCAAGGTTTTAACGAGGCAGCGTTCTAAAATTTTAGTATTACTGTTTTTCACTTAATAAAATAGTCATTCAAGGGGGAGTGTTGTAAATATACTTTGGATACTATATATATATATATATATAATATCTACTATGTGAATGCCTATTTTACCCCCTAAGTGTATTGTAATTTACACATTTGCCATTTTGTAACTCTATAAATAGGGGTGTTCTTTCCCCCACTTAACACAATAAAATTCTCTCATTCTCCTCTCTAAATATTCATCTTACTTCCTCTATCTTCATAAATTTCATATCATCCCATCAAATCTGTTATTCCATAACAGTTAAGTAATACATAGACAAAAACACTCATCGAGCTAGCATGGCCGCATGGGTATATTATTATTATTATTATTATTATTATTATTATTATTATTATTATTATTATTATTATTAATGTTTCTACCCATGCATTGTACGGGAAGACATATACACATGTAATAAATTAGAATCCACATAAGGGGATAAGTGCAAAAGAATTTCTGAAATTTTTAGTAGACTTTCGCCTATATTTTACACAAATACAGCCTGTTATAGTAAATAGCAGGACTAAAAACAAAAAAAATTCACATAATTTTATATTGTGTTGATCCAACTTACACATGGATTGGCTTATTTTAACGGTGTGACTTTTTTAATTCAGAAAAATAGGTCGACCCGATGCATGTATATATGTATACACGCTAAAGAAGAAGTCGAGTTGGAAAAGACATGTAGAAGCGGTAAAACTCGTTGCCATAATTAAAAATTGATTTTTTAATTCAGAAAAATAGGTAAAACTGGCGGGAAAATATGCTGGTTTTATTAATATATAGATTCTAAAAATAGTTAAATTTCAGCTTTTATTAGAGAGAGAGAGAGACTTAGAATTTTATTGTGCTAAATAAAATGAGAAAGTAGAGTGGATCGATTTAAAAGTGACCAAATTAAATAAATAAATAAATAAATATATATATATATATATAGTCAATTTTTTCCTATTATATGGTAGCAGGATTTACTTATCTGTCTCCTACTGCTGCGTGGCAACGCTGGAAATATATCATTGTTATGTATAGATATCTCTGAATAACAATATAATATATATTAAGTTATTTTGGTAATAGGGTCGCTCGAAATGTTTAGATCCGAGGCTCTAGGTTAGTCATTATTGGACATTATAATGGTGGATGTAAGCAAAAAGTACAACCGCAAGAATGATCTAGTAAGCTATATATATTGGGAATTTTAGGTCATATGGTGTTTGATCTCAAAGAGAACTGAATTAATTATGTGGACATGCAATAACTTTAAATTGGTTCATTCTATCGGATGTGTGTTAATAATCAACATGGACACATGAACTAACGTGATTATCAAAAAGTTTAATTGCAAAATTTCATAATTGCAAGGTTAGAGTTATTTATTTAAAAATATTGTGATTAAAAATTTGAAATTTTGATTGTAACTGCAATTGTGCAAGTGTTAGTGTGCAACTACTCACATTTTTTTTTCGAAGTAAAGTACAATTGCTTTTTTTGTAATGGAAAATCAATTTCATAGTTGTAATTGAGATATATAGATATATATATATATATATATATATATATATATATGCAAATGTAATTAATTAGGATTGAAGTTATATACCAGCATTGTCATACCTGATTTTTTAAAGATAATTTTTGACATCACGAGTTCTCATTAAGTCGAGAACCATATATGTTTTTCGCATTTTTTTTATTTTTTTTTAGTTGTCTCTCAATTGAAATAACTTACACCAATACCATATATATATATATATATATATATATATATCAATGTACTCTAGTAAACTAAATGAAAATTAATATTGATAAACAACTTACAAAACATGAAATTAAATGGGAAAATAGATTTTAGATCATGCATCACAGTGAAGAGACTCATTGATCAATCAAATGAAGTTTATATTAATATGTTTGAATAATCATGGTTACAAAACATCATCGCTATAGATCAATTAATTGAGTCGATCAATTCCAATTCCACCACCACTTCCTTCGCCAAATCCAAATCCACTGCCAGATCCCCCACTCAATCCCCCTCCACCACCACCTCCGCCGCCAAAACCTCCACCTCCTCCGTTAGCACCACTTCCGAACCCACCACCAAACCCTTGCCCAAAACCAAAACCACCCAATCCTCCACCTCCACCGCCACCTCCACCTCCGCCTCCACCACCACCTCCTAAATTCCAGTTATGAAAGAAGAACTTCTGATCATTCAAAGAACTCTCTGAGTCGGCTAGCTTTCTTGCAGCGGCACTGCAAGCAAGGACACCAACAAGAACCAAAAGAACAAATTTAGAAGTCATGATCTCAATTTGCATGTAAAAGATATGTCTTGATTGATATGAATTATTTAGGATGTCAAAATGGGATTAATATAATGCCTGCTGAAAATATCAGTTATTTGCATTAAATCTTAAGGGCTTGTATTAATGTGTGAGTTATATATTGAGTTGTTTAATTCGACCGTTACTACATTATACTAGGTAGTTGCTAATTAATTAGTTTGTGTTATTAATTTTATTAATTAGTAATTAAGTAGCTAGTGCACTATTATTCGCCCTAGACATGTTGTCGATTGTAATTTCTTCTTTCAGTTTTTTATTTTCAAAACAAGATGTCCAAATTAAGCCAATGAATTAATGATGCATTCTCTACATTTTCGATATTTTGACATCTTTTAACTAAATTTTGCATTAAAAAAATATTTTATCTTCTAAATGTGTCTATGCAAGTAAGAAAATAAACAAGTTTTTAGTGTCTTGAAATATTGAACACTTAAAATAATCTGCAAACAACCTAGAGAACAATTTATACGTATGGCTCTACTAGAATGGGGTCTCATCAGGTGGGGCATCATATTAGAAATGAACATGGTGATCCCATCTTTGGATTTTTTTTATTTTTATGGGTGTTTTGCTCCATCTTCGAAGCTGAGATACGAGCCATCGCTAATGGGCTTGAAATATGTTCCACAAATGGCATCAACAAAGTTATTGTGGAAGGGGACTCTAAATCTACCGTGCCATTGCATTATGTTTGGACAATAGGTTGGGGCCGTGGCCCACTGCTTATCACATTGAGACGATCAAGCTAATCTTTCGTTCTATTTCAGTCCAATTTCAACACATTTCTAGAGAGGGGAATTGGGTTGCTAATCTTTTAGCAAACATTGGCCATCAGAAAAGAACCTTCGGACTGTGTCCAGAGTCGATTCTGAGATTTGGAGGCCATTAAGCGAAATTTTATGAGAGGCCCTGATAAATATTTTTTTGTAAAATCTATATATAATAATTCCAATTATTAGAAAAAGTTATTAAATAAAATTTTCAATGTTACAATAATTATTACATAAAATAATAAGAGATTACTTCTTCTAGTATTTTCACTATTACATACTTAAAATTTGGAGCCCTTATATTTTAGGGGTCCTAAGCAACTGCTTAGACCCAGGACCACTTCTAACTGCGTCATCTGAATGATCAGGCTCATGTCAAAAGTCTCATCCGCGCTTAGACAAGATTGGAATGCCATCTCTTAGAATTAGGAAAGTTTAATCTTCTATAGCTCTTTGTAAGTTTGGTGTACTTTCTTTTGAAGGTCTAGGCTACATCCCCCTTCGTTGTATTTTTCATTCATATTAATATTATTTTATCGCAAATTTATATTTTCGAGTTGAGATAGTTCTTAGGAAAAAAATAAATAAACAATTTTGCATAGAAAGAAGTCGAGACATATTGACAACTATTGTCAATAAATAAATAAATTGACAACTATTGTCAAATGTGATCACTGATCAAGAATTATACATAGAAAGAAGTCGAGACATATGCATGAAATGGAATGAAAGAATAATTTTACAATTTATGTAAGTTGACTAAAATCTTTTGACTGAATTTCTTGTTAATAAATCGTGAGATGATAATTGAGCAGGATGCATGGTGCCTCCATTATACCTTCCTAGAAGGCAAGAACTGCAACTCTCTCTGTAACAAGTGATTTGATAAGTGAATAGTTTTAATATTATTATATGTGCACTAAATCTTATTTCAGATTTATAGCGAGTTGAAATTTCTCTCTTATAAATTCATACGGAGGATTAGCATTAAGCCATTTTGCATGCTAACCATTGTGTGGAACATCAGCACTTTACATTTATGTTAGTTTCTTGGGGTAATATATGGCTATTATTAAGAAAAAATACACTTATCATATATACGCATAATCTTCATGAATTATATTGTTGTGTTAATTATTTCATATTTGAAATAGTGAGGGATTGCAAGAATTATGCTTCATAAGTTGTTCAATCATATATGTAGTGAATGGATTAAACAAAGTGTAAAGGTTGACTTGACAATTTTTTTTTTCAAGTTGACAACAAAGAAATTAAATACAGTTATAACTTGTTAGATCGCGCAAGGAATTGAAATTGGGAAATATTTTCGATAGAAAATCAATTTATTGAAAATTTTCTGACCTCCATCCACACAATTTATAATTTTCCATGGAAATTAGTCCAAATTATGTTTTAGTAAGTTGTACACGAAAAATAATTTTTATGAAAAATCTTTACATCAAACACGCAAGTAGAAAAATATTTTTATAATGACATTTTCCATGAGAAGTATGACATATCAAACACACCCTCAATTAATCCCAATTAAAAACGGCCTTTTGGCGTCAATTTAGGCCAAGAGCTGCGCGCTACTGCAAAGTCCTGTAATTAAATTTTCTGCTATCATATTATGGTTGTCGTCCTAAAAATCGTAAAGCTTCACTAAATATTAAGTTCACTTTTTGAATTTATAAAGGTCTAAACACAGGTTGCATGCACAAAATAAAAGCGTAAAAATATAAAAATTGTATAGAGCTGTTAGGATCAGTTGTGGAACTGGGCACACAATTACAACTAAAATAGAAATGAGAAAAACGAGAAACACCAAATTTTACGTGGAAAACCCCCAAATTAATTCGGGGTAAAAACCACGGGCAAACGGTAGAAGAATTTCACTATCGACAAAAGGATTACAACAACTTCTCTCTAATATAAGGAGAGCACAATTGACGATAACCTCTCTCTTATAATGGGAGAAAACACACCCTCACAAATAAAGGAAATAACACGAAAAATTTAGGGAGAAACTCACTATCTTTTTCTCTCTAATTTTTCTCTCTATTCCTCTCTATATCTTATGAGATTGCTCTCACTTTTTGGGGTGTAGGATTTGAAGAATGAAAGGCTATATTTATAGGCGTGGAGATGGGAGTTGGTAGCTTGCATTCTTGACTTTGGAGATGGGAGTTGGTAGCTTCATTTCATGACTTTCCTTCTCTTTTCCTTTGTCAAAGAAAGTGGCTTTACCACTTACATTCTCCCACTTAAAGTCACTTTCATAGAAATCATTTTACCCTTTCTACGCTTGCCATATTCATGCTGCTCACGTCTCTGCTAGACCAATAGAAGATCGACACAATACAAACTTGTCATTATTGGTGGTTTTGTTAACATATCCGCTAGGTTGTCTTTCGTATGGATTTTCCGAATATCCACACTTCCTTCTTCCACCTTCTCACGAACAAAGTGATCTCAACCCGAATGTGTTTAGTCCTTGAGTGAAATCTTTGGATTCTTTGCTAAATGCAAAGCGCTCGATTGTCACAAAATAGAGTAATCTTCTCATGTTTGTGCCCAAGCTCTTCCAATAACATTTGCAACCATATTGCCTCTTTCTTTGGCTTGTGTAGGCACACGTGTCTCCTCCGTCGTTGGCGTAGCCACGATAGATCGCAGCTTTGAAACCCAACTCATCGCTTCCTCCAAAGAAGAGTAAACACATAACCTCGTGGTGGATTTGCTTTTATCAAGATCACTGCGTAATCCGAATCAACATAGCCTCGACAATAAAGTCTCCGATCCTCTATAACATAATGCAAAGATCTCGAGGTACCCTTGATATATCTCAGATCCTCTTCACAAAGATTCCAATGCTCTCTACCAGATTCGCCATGTACCGACTAACGCTCCCATCGCTTGTGCAATGTCCGGCCTTGTACAAACCATAGCGAACATTAAACTACCCACCGCCTGATGCATACGGCACTTGAGACATCTCCATCCTCTCCGCTTCGCTAGGACTCATACTTGAGGATAACTTGAAATTAATAGGAAGAGTGGTAGAGATTGGCTTACAATCTTGCATATTGAAGCGTCGCAAGATTTTCTTCAAGTAATTCTTTTGAGAAAGCCAAATCTTCCTATTATTTCTGTCTCGGTAAATTTGCATCCCTAGAATCTTGTTTGCTGGTCCCAAGTCCTTCATTTCAAACTCCCTAGCCAATTGAGCCTTCAATTCTATAATATGATCTTTGTTGGGGCCTGCTACCAACATGTCGTCAACATACAACAGTAGAATAATGAAATCACCATCACCAAATCTCTTGTTATAGACACAAGGATCTGCACTCAATCTGTTGTATCCAAGGCTCGTGATGAAGGAATCAAATCTCTTATACCAACATCTCGGCGCCTGTTTGAGACCGTATAGAGATTTGTTCAACCTACAAACCAAGTTCTCTTTTCCTTTTTCTTCGAAACCATCTGGTTGGAGCATAAAAATTTCTTCTTCAAGTTCTCCATGAAGAAATGCAGTTTTCACATCCAACTGCTCCAAATACAAATCAAATGTAGCACACATCGCCAGAACCACTCGAACTGTTGTCAGTCGAACAACAGGAGAAAATATTTCGTTGAAATCAATACCTTCTTTCTGAGCAAATCCTTTCACCACCAATCTAGCACGATACCGCTCCACTTGGTCATTGCCATCTCGTTTGATCTTGTAGACCCATTTATTTCCGATGGCTTTCCTTCCATGTGGCAGTGGAACAAGATCCCAAGTTTTATTTTTATGAAGAGCTTCCATTTCTTCTTGCATTGCTGTCATCCACAGAGAAACATCTTGACTCTTTATAGCCTCCATGAAAGTTGATGGCTCCCCATCCTCTGTTAGTAGACAATATGCAATGTTACCCTCCATAATATAACTGAGTGCCAAGCTGGTCCTCTTCTCTCCCGAAGTTGACTGCCTAACTTGTGGAGTCACAAACTCAACTTGCTCTTGTTCTTCGTGCTCGCATCGCTCGTAAGAATCTAGAACTTCTTGTTCTAGTTGATCTTCAACTTGAACTACGTTAGTCTCTGGTTTCTCCTTTGAAATGCTATCATCACTTTGCACCTTATCTTCTGCAAATACAACGTCCCTGCTGATTATAACCTTATGGGCAGTGGGATCCCACAGGCGATACCCCTTAACACCATCAGCATACCCCAAGAAAATGCATTTCCTGGATTTCGGATCCAACTTCGATATTTCTTGGGCGTTGTACATAGCATACGCAGAACTTCCAAACGTATGCAAACGAGAATAATCAGCTGGCTTCCCCGTCCACATCTCCATAGGAGTCTTTAGATCAATTGCGGTTGATGGTGACCGATTGATCACATAACAGGCGGTCTTGACTGCTTCAGCCCAAAATGATTTGGCCAACCCTGCAGTTCTCAACATTGCTCTTGTCCTTTCTAACAAGGTTCTGTTCATCCGCTCTGCTACTCCATTTTGTTGTGGAGTGTGTGCCACCGTAAATTGCCTTTTGATACCTTCTTGTTTACGTAGTTATCAAATTCATCGCCGATATATTCTCCTCCATTGTCGTCCTCAAACACTTGATCTTTTTCTCGATTCAAGTTCAACCAGCGCTTTGAAGATTTTGAAAACTTCAAACACATCCGACTTCTTTCTAATTGGATACACCCAACATCTCCTGGAGTAGTCATCAATAAATGATACAAAGTATCGCACCTCCTAGGGACACAACCTGCTTGCCAAACGCCGAGTGAACCAACTCAAGTATAGCTTTACTTCTAGCAATGAATCATTTGAACTTCAATCTGTGCTGCTTACTAGTAACACAATGCTCACAAAATGGTAAAGATACCTTTTTGAGCCCTGGAAGAAGCTTTCTTTCTGAGAGAATTTTCAAACCTCGTTCAGACATGTGGCCAAGTTTACGGTGCCACATCATCGTCACGTCTTCTCCCGAATTCACCGTCGCAGTTGACGCTTCTCCTTCTTGTTGTGTTTCGCCTTTAAGCATGTACAGATTGGCTGCTATCTTTTCTGCTTTCATCACCACAAGCGCGCCTTTAACAATCTTCATGATCCCATCTCGAACATGGGTACTACACCCAATACTATCTAATTGTCCCAGTGACAATAGATTTTTCTTCAGGCCTTTCACATGTCGTACCTCCTGGATGGTGCGAACAGTACCATCATACATCACCAATTTGATGGTACCAATACCAGCAATCTCCAAGGCATGATTGTTACCCATAAACACAGATCCTCCTGAGATAGGTTCATATTGGTGGAACCATTCTCTCCTAGGGGTCATATGCCATGTAGCTCCTGAATCCAAAAGCCACACGTCGGTGAACCTTCTTCTGCCTTCAACAACTGTCGTTGCTTCGCTGTATAATATCTCGCCCTCATCCGATGTGTTCGCTACACAACCCTGAGCATTTAGGGGCCGTTCTGTTTGTTTTGTATTTTCTGTTTTCATTTTCGAAAATGTTTTGGTGTTTTCTGTTTTCAATTTTTGTTTTGAGAAAATTGAAAATGCGTTTGGTTTGTTGTTTTGAAAAATTATTTTTGGGAAGGGAAAATAGAAAATGTGTTTGGTTTATACTTTTATAAAAATACAATTTCGTATAATAAAAGTTACAAAAAGGTCCTCAAACTTTTCAAAAATTTCAAATAGGCCCTCATCTTCACCTACCCCACCCCACCCCTAACCCCACCCCACCCCCACCACCGGGAAGGTGGAGAACCACCCTCGCCGGTGGTTCTCCACCTCGGAGAACCACCGACGAAGGTGGTTCTCCACCTCGCACCACGCCGGTGGTTCTCCAAGGTGGAGAACCACCTGCGAAGGTGGTTCTCCACCTTTTGCAGGTGGAGAACCACCGTCGCAGTGGTTCTCCACCTCGAGAACCACCTTCGAGGTGGTTCTCGAGGGTGGAGAACCACCGCGGCGGTGGTTCTCCACCTTCGATGGTGGAGAACCACCATCGGATGGTGGTTCTCCACCTGAGAACCACCATCGGATGGTGGTTCTCCACCTGAGAACCACCACGACGGTGGTTCTCAGGTGGAGAACCACCCGATCTGATGGTCAAACCACCAGATCCGTGGTTTGACTTTTTCCAGGTCGGCGGTGGTGGTCGGTGGTCGGTGGTGGTTGGACTAAAATGTAAAAAAAATGAAAATTTGGGACTCAAATGTAATGAATGTAAAGTTTAAAATCCGAAAACTCGTTTTCGTTGTTTTCAACATTTAACACAGAAAACGACGAAAACGTTAAAAGACGCTGCGTTTTCTATACAAATCTTGAAACGATTTCAAAACGCATTTTTCAAAACAATGAACGGAACGCATTTTCGCCGCTAAAATCGAAAAATGTAAAATGGATCAAAACGGCAAAGAGAACAGGCCCTTAATGTCTCAGGCCGTTTTCCTTTTGCTTCCTCAATCTTCTTGAGCTGCCAACACTCCCTTTTGTAGTGCCCCTTTTTGCCACAGTGATGACACTTGACATTTTTCTTACTTCTCGACTTTGATCTACTCGATTTTGACTCCCATCGAGCCACGTTAGTTGATCTACCTCTCGTCACCATTAGAGCTTCGCTTGCCGTGAGCTCCCACTCGTTTTCTTTATTTTTGCGCCGACTTTCTTCTTCAAGAACCGCAATGCAATATCGCCAAAGACTAGTATCTCCAAATTGTTGGTCAAATTGATGATGAGTTGATCATACGAATCGTAGACTCAAGTAGAATTTCAGACGCTCACCCGCTCTCTATATTATGCCCCATTGTTGTGAGTCAGTGAAAATAGAGTGTTCGTGGTGTTGATGTGGTCTGTCATCGGTTGACTCCATCATCCGAAGGGTGTATAACTTCCTCTTCAAGAAGATTTTGTTGTGTAGTGATTTGGCCTCGTACAACTTTGTGAGAGTATCCCAAATCTCTTTTGCCGCCTTTTCTCCGATACACTTGACAATACTCAGTCACTAGCGCTAGATGTAGATTAGCAATAGCATTGCCATCCATCTCGCTCCATTTATCATCGCGATATCGTCGGGCCTTTCTCCAATTGCCGCCAAGCAGTTATCTTTTCTCAATACTGCTTTTATTCTCATTTTCCACAATGAGAAATTATTCCCATTGAATTTCTCTATTTCATATTTCGCCGCCATTTTTATAGGTGCTTCTTTTCCACTAACGGGATCTGATCTTAGCACGAACTCGGCTATAGATCGAGTGATTTTCTCAAAAAATCGTTTCTGATGTGGAAGATCAGTCTATGCTGCAACCACAGAGCATACTAAGAATTTAATGAAAAATCACAACCAAAGCTCTGATACCACTTGTTAGGATCAGTTGTGGAACTGGGCACACAATTACAACTAAAATAGAAATGAGAAAAACGAGAAACACCAAATTTTACGTGGAAAACCCCCAAATTAATTCGGGGTAAAAACCACGGGCAAACGGTAGAAGAATTTCACTATCGACAAAAGGATTACAACAACTTCTCTCTAATATAAGGAGAGCACAATTGACGATAACCTCTCTCTTATAATAGGAGAAAACACACCCTCACAAATAAAGGAAATAACACGAAAAATTTAGGGAGAAACTCACTATCTTTTTCTCTCTAATTTTTCTCTCTATTCCTCTCTATATCTTATGAGATTGCTCTCACTTTTTGGGGTGTAGGATTTGAAGAATGAAAGGCTATATTTATAGGCGTGGAGATGGGAGTTGGTAGCTTGCATTCTTGACTTTGGAGATGGGAGTTGGTAGCTTCATTTCATGACTTTCCTTCTCTTTTCCTTTGTCAAAGAAAGTGGCTTTACCACTTACAAGAGCGACATAGTGTCAAGATTAAAACTTAAATGAAGTCGAAACAAATATTTTAGAACAGAAATTGTGATATAATCTTGCAATCGCGTGCAAAGCTGAATTTCTTTTCATCGTCACAAATAATTTTTAATTTCATATGGAAATTTATCTTTACATCTTATGCCATAGATATCACGTCTAATTAACATGTGGAAGTTATGCATAGTCTTAGTGCATTACAAGAAATTGGGTCTTTAGGGGAGGTCTGTCATCCCTATACTCTCATCCTGTGGCTTAATCAATCCTCGAAACTAATTACTGATGAATACCATGTGCGTAAGCTCAACGACGAGAACAACAATATAATTATTGCCTTAAGATACCAATTTTATAACAGAATGATAATAAGAAACCAGAATAACCTCATAACTTAAGAAGATTCGCAAGGAAGAAATAAAGCATCAGTTATGGAAAGTGGCTCAAATAAGACCACGTTAATTAATTTATGTGTAATAATTTCCAGTACAAATCAAATATTTGCAGAACAGTAATTTTTCGTTTTCTCCCCCCCGTTTTTCCTCTCCTCGTTTATGAAACCGTTTGCTACGTGAAAAATGAAAGAAAATGCATGGAAATTAAGGGATTCCACCACCTCCTAGTCCACCACCAAATCCACTACCATGTCCTCCATCTATTCCGCCTCCACCACCACCTCCTCCACCGAAACCTCCTCCTCCGCAGCCCCACCACCTATTCCTACTCCAGCCTCCTCCACCAACTCCACCACCGAACCTCTATTGATCCACCTCCACCACCGCATCCGCCACCGCCTCCTCCTCCATTAGCACTGCCACCCCACCCACCACCCAATCGTTCTCCAGAACCAAAACCACAACCTGTCCCTCCACCTCCGCCACAAACAAACCCTCCACCGCCACCTATGCTTCCTAAATCCCAGTGAGGAAACGATAATTTCTACTCACCATCTAATGAACCCTCCAAGCCAACGAGCTTTCTCGCGGTGGTGGTGCAAACAAGAATCCCAAGAAGAATGTTGAAAAATTCGATCCACAATCATCCACGAGACAATAATCAAACACAAAACGCACAAGAACACAAAAAAAAAAATGAATTGTTTTGTCCCCTTTGGGGACCCGCAGTTCGGGAGAACCCTACTCTGCGTTGAAGCTCCACACAACGTGGATTAAGGCTTCAAATTTCACTAAGAATGGTGAATCAAGCCTCCGTTTACAAAGTTTCTCACGGATTCCAAAGGATAATCGAAAAACCCTAGTTATCCTCTAAGAAATTACAAACGAGAACAAAGCCAATCAAGAATTGACTTCTACAACAAACCCTAAATATAATATCCCTATGGATTTACAGAAGAAAATGGAAGAGAAGTACATCTGTAAAGACAGGAATCGAGCAGTCGACAGAAAGGTGAGAGAGAGAGAGATGTCTAAGCTTGATGTGAGGTGGGACGATATGTATACTCCTTCACGAATGATCCTCCCATTGTAACCCTAAGGCCCAACAGGCTTCTTCTGTGGCCCAGTATGAGTATCACAGCCCAGATACTCCACCTTGATACGAATTTAGGTTCTTAGTGAAACTTGAAGTCTCTTTCTAGTGTGCTTCATTGCTTTTTATTTACTTGCAGAACAACAAAAAAACTAATCGATGCAAGATTTAAAAATGTCAAAGACTATAAACAAAAATTAATGTAAAGAGAGAGTTGAAAAATTTGTTCAAGTGATTCTGCAGGGCAGAATCCTCAATGTTTTCATGCACTCTCTGAAGTTATTCAAGAGAAGGACTTTGGTTCCCATATCAGTTGGATTGTACTGTGTTGGAATCTTAACAATCTAAATAGTTCCATCCTCCATAATCTCCCTAATGAAGTGGTACTTGATGTCCACGTGTTTGGTTCGAGAGTGGAACACAGGGTTCTTAGCTAAGTGTATAGCACTCCGGCTATCTGAGTGCAACATAGCCGCATTTTCAGTCAGAAACCCCAACTCCCCTAGCAATCCTTTTAGCCAAATACATTCCTTTACAGCATCAACAGCTGCTATGTATTCCACTTCTGTTGAAGATAATGCAGTGATTTTTTGAAGCTGTGACTTCCAACTTATGCAAATTTGACACAAAGTAAAGAAATAAGAGAAAGTTGACTTTTTTTTATCTACATCGCTTGCAAAATTTGAATCAACATAGCCATTCAACACAACATCACCAGTATGCCTTTCAAACACAAGGCCAACTTCAAAAGTTCCCTTTAGGTACTTCAACAGCCATTTCATTGCTGTCCAATGTGATTCAATTGGATTAGCCATGAATCTACTCAACACACTAATAGCATGGGCAAGGTCCGGTCTAGTACAGACCATTAGAAACATAACAGACCCCACAGCATTAGCATAGGGCACTTTGTTCATTTTCTGCAGTTCTATTTCAAAAGTAGGGCAATCATTAGCAGAAAGTTTAAAATGTCCAGCTAAGGGCAACGAAGCAGGGTTAGCATCAATCATAGAGAATTTTTCAAGTATTTTCAGAATATATTCATGTTGATGCAAAAAGATTTTCCCTAGAGATCTATCCCTGGATATGCTCATGCCAAGAATCCTTTTTGCGTGGCCTAAGTCTTTCATTTCAAATATTTTCTTCAAATCAGATTTGATGCAGTTAATTTCATGCAAGGAATGACTAGTAATTAACATGTCATCTACATAAAGCAAAAGATATGAAGACTTAGCACCACCTTTACCTCTATAGAAGAGACAAGGGTCATAATTGCTCTTTTCAAACCCTATGGAATGAATAAAAGTGTCAAATTTTCTGTACCACTGTCGAGGAGCTCGTTTAAGCCTATATAGTGACCTTTTTAACAAACACACATAACCTGTTTTGGCTTTATCAGTAAAACCTGAAGGTTGATTCATGTAAATAGTCTCATCCAAATCCTAATACAAGAAGGCAGTTTTAACATCTAACTGTTCTAGTTCTCAATCAAAATGAGTAACAAGTGCAAGAAACAGTCTTATAGATGTATATTTCACAACAGAAGCAAATATTTCATTAAAGTCCACACCTTCTTTCTGTGAGTACCCCTTAGCCACTAACCTAGCTTTGTATCTCACCTTTTCCTCTCCAGTTCCTCTTTTAATTTTGAAAATCCACTTACAATAAATAACCTTTTGATCTTTAGGTTTTGGAACAAGTATCCAAGTTTTGTTTTTTTTTTATCAAAGAGTCCATCTCTTCTTGCATTGCTGCAAGCCAGAGGCTTTTATCCTTTGAGAATAAGGCTTTTTCATAAGAGTCGTGTTCATTTTCAAAACATATTTCGGATGAGTAAAGAGAAACAAAATCAGGGTCTTGTAGCCTTGGAGAAGGTCTTGTATTCCTTCTGCCCCTATCTCTAGTAAGTTGGTAGTCAGCTAAGGGTTCTCAACATTAGGATTTGATAAAGCTTCATTGGTGTCATCAAGATTAGTTTCAATAGTATCAGACACAGTAGAATCAGAAACAGGTTGATTCATGGTAATGTTATGACTATTAGGTTCATTTTCTCCACCTTCAGATGTCTCCACCTGAGGCTGGGTACCAGCAAGGTCAACATGTTCATCCCAAAACACAATGTCATGGGTTTGATTATCTAAGGTATGACTAACACTGTTTTGAGTAATTTTCAGCTTCAAACTTGGCATTTCGGACTCATTAAATATCACATCTTTGCTAACAAAGACTCTATAGCCTCCACTTTCAAAATCCCACAGCCCATATCCTTTGGTTCCTTCAGCATATCCCAAAAAGACACACTTCAAGGACTTAGGATCAAGCTTTCCATCCTTTTGATGTGCAAAGGCTGCACATCCAAAAATTTTTAAAGAGGAATAATCAGCATCGAATTCATTCCAAAGACATTCAGGGGTTTTATTAGAAATAGCTATTGAAGGGCATCTGTTAATAAGATATGAAGCTGTTTTGGAAGCTTCACCCCAGTAAATCTTGGGTACACCAGCCTCATATAGCATGCATCTAATCTTATTTAATAGTGTCCTATTCATTCTTTCTACTATCCCATTCTGTTGAGGTGTGTGCGTCACTGTTCTATGCCTCAAGATCCCATTTTCTTTACAAAAATTATCAAACTCCAAATTACAGAACTCCAAGCCATTGTCAGTCCTCAGGACCTTCAATTTCTTGTTGTTCTGATTTTCACAAAGGGTTTTCCAATGTTTAAAATTCTGAAAAGTGCCTGATTTATTTTTCAATAAGATGATCCAATTTTTCCTAGTGAAATCATCAACAAAAATCAGGTAATACCTAAAACCAGAGATAGTGGAAACAGCTGCTGGACCCCACAGGTCAGCATGTATGTATTCCAATTTCTCTTTGGTTTTGCGTATTCCAGGTTTAAAGGGCAACCTATGCTGCTTGCCAATGACACACTTTTCACAGAATGAGAGTTTTTCAAACACATGTTTTCCAAAACAACCATTTTCAGAAAGAATTTGAAGACCTTTTTCAGATATATGCCCCAGTCTTTTATGCCATAACTTAGTGTTAGTCATATTAGAAACAACTGTAGCAGCAATGGGGACAGGTAGTGCATTCAATACATACAGTCCATTCAACTTAGGTACACATAAGATCTAACCAGATTTAATAGAAACAAAACAGTGACCATTCATAAACTTTATCTCATAACCTTGTCCATCCCATTTTCCCAAGGATATCAAATTTCTTTTCAATGCTGGCACATATCTAACCCTTTTAAGCAAAACAGATTGTTTATCATGTAGCATGAGATTTATAGAGCCTATGCCCTTAATCCTACATGAAAGATCATTTCCCATATGAACATAACCACCATCTGTTTCACAGAAATCAGAGAACCAATCTCTTTGAGGACACATATGAAAAGAACACCCTGAATCCAAAATCCATTTAGGTTTTGAAAGGTTTGTAATGATAGCATAAACACCACCATCAGTTTGAGCAGCATCAATAAGTGCATTTGAGGCACCATTGTTTAGTTTTGCAATCTCTTTTAAGTCAGCAATTCTCTTAAAGCAATCTTTAAAGAGGTGACCAGATTTCTTGCAATAGAAACATTCTCTCTCCTTTTTTGTTCTTATATTTTCCCTTATTATCTTCAGGTTCCTTACCTTTAGGTTTAACATGTTTGTTTTTCTTTGATTTTGAGGAGTTTGAACTGCTAGCAGCATTTGAAGACTTGCCTTTAACAAACAGTCCTTCATTTTTAGAAGCTTTAGATTCTGCTTTCAGTTCTAACTCCTGATTTCTAAAGGAGGTAAGAACAATATCAACAGTTAGGTTTTCTCTCCCATACTCCTAAGGCATTTTTCAAATCTTTGTATTTTTCTACAAGCGAGTTTAGGAGAGCTATAACCTTTTGGTCATCAGAGATCTTCTCACCACAATTTTCCAAATCAGTTGTGATTTTTGTAAACCTATCAATGTTGTCTTCAAGATTTGAAGAATTATCAAATTTAAAGCCAAAAAACTATTTTAAAAGGTAAACTTTGTTTGGCATGGTTTTTGTAAGATAAAGACTCTCCAATTTCTCCCAAATGGCTTTAGCAGTGTCAGTGTCACCGACCTTTCTGAGTACACTATCAGAAAGCCTAAGATAGATGGAACTCCACGCAAGTTCATCTAGGTCCTGCTTTCTGGCAGCACTAAACTCAGCGGGCCAGCTCTCATTGAGAGCCATTGCACATTTCTGTTGCAATAATACGGCCCTCATTTTCTGACGCCAGAGACTGAAGTCTTCGACGCCAGACCAAATCTCAATATCAAGTCTAGACATTGACATTGGGAGGTGTATATGCACACGTAGTCAATCAAATGCAGAGACACAAATGCACAGTGTCAAATGCAACAAACAATGCAAGAACGTGCCCAACAAAAAACAATAATGATGCCAAAGTTTCAAGAACAGCACAATTCTTAAAGACAATTTTACAGAAGAACTAACAACAATAATGACCAACAAACAAGAACTGCAAGAACTTATGTACACACTCAGGACCGTATCAGCTTGGGTAGGATACCTGTACAGAAATGGTCTAGCCCCCCAGATTCCAAGAGCCTCAAGGGATTGGACAGATGGGGTTTCGAACCAGAAGGTAATCTTAACCAAGGTAAAATAAGAAAGAGTCGGGAGAGATTATACCAAACAACAATAGATGCCTTTGAATGTGGGTTTCACAATAAAACCCATAGAAAAACCAGTCTCGATGAATCAATATCAATACCGAAAGCACGCTCCGATGAGTCCCAAGTAAAAAACCCTCGGTCAGGACAGTAGGATCGAAGAACACTGAATCAAAGACCCTAAGATATGCTCTGATACCACATATTGAAAAATTCGATCCACAATCATCCACGAGACAATAATCAAACACAAAATGCACAAGAACACAAAAAAACGATTTGTTTTGCCCCCTTTGGGGACCCGCAGTTCGAGAGAACCCTACTCTGCGTTGAAGCTCCACACAACGTGGATTACGGCTTCAAATTTCACTAAGAATGGTGACTCAAGCCTCCGTTTACAAAGTTTCTCACGGATTCCAAAGGATAATCGAAAAACCCTAGTTATCCTCTAAGAAATTACAGACGAGAACAAAGCCAATCAAGAATTGACTTCTACAACAAACCCTAAATATAATATCCCTATGGATTTACAGAAGAAAATGGAAGAGAAGTGCATATGTAAATAGAGGAATCGAGCAGTCGACAGAAAGGTGAGAGAGAGAGAGAGGTCTAAGCTTGATGTGAGGTGGGACGATATGTATACTCCTTCACGAATGATCCTCCCATTGTAACCCTAAGGCCCAACAGGCTTCTTCTGTGGCCCAGTATGAGTATTACAGCCCACAAAGAATATTCAAGAGAATATATTTGGAAGTCATCTTAATTTGAATGTAGATAGTAGGGTTTGGATATTGATTGTGAGGACTTAGGGAGGGGTACAGGAATTATATAGTGCAAGAAATTCATAACAGGATTTATATAGTGCAAGAAATTCATATTCATTGAAGCAGACTTGTAATTAGAGAATTAAATTATCATGTTTCAATTAATGTTGATAAATGTGATTGTTTCATGCGATCTAAGAAAACCATGACATAAGTTTTCTAAGCTGCAATTGTCCATCAATATAATATGTTACCTAAATTTTGAAGCATTTTTTTGCAGTTGTACTTATGCACTATAGGATATATGATTATCAATGTTGAACTAATATCCACGTAAATATACGGTTTTTCTATTGTATTACACATGTCACCTTAATATTGGATGTGATCATCTTAGTACGACATACTCCTTCAATCCCAATTATATATGCATTTTTCATTTTTCATTTTTCACACAGATTAAAACTCTTATTGAAAAGATAAATAATAAAAATAATTTTTTTACTTTAACCTGATATATATAACAAATCTAAAAAATTGTTGAAACTATCAAATAATTTTAAAGTGTAAAAATTAGATGAATAAATAATAGCAAATGAATAAAATGAAGCCTAGCTATAAAATTAGAACAACCAAAAAAAAAAAAAAAGAGTCTATATAATTCAGACAAAGAGACTAACAATTTCGATCATCATCTGATATTGGAGTGGCATGTTTCGTAGACACGATAAATAATGCCCATATAAAATAAATTTTCAAAAATTACCCATGTAGATTTTTTATTTTTTATTTTTTTTTGAACGCCATTACGTATACATGTTGATTTGTCAAATACCTGGGTATTAAATTTTAATAATATTGATAATCAATGTGCTTGAAACTCTTGTGCATGTGGAATTAATTCCCATTGATTCCAGCTGATTTAATTTCATGCACTACAAAAAATAGAATTGTCCGTGAAAATTTCGAATGGTTAAAAGGAAAAAAAAATATTGGTGCTTAAAATTGAAGAAAAACAGAAAAGATAATTTTCAACAGTTGCACAATATTTTCTTCGAAAATTTAGCATTAAAACTTTTTGTCTTCTTTCCTTCACTTTCAATCAATGCAATAGTAGAGTATGAAAATATATATCCATTTCAATTTTATTGCAATTAGGTCCTGCGCATGCGATTTCAATTCGGTCAAGGATCTGGTTTACAACTTAAAAAAAAAAAAAAAAACAAAAATTAACTAAACTAAGTAGAAATTAAATCAACAAGCAAGGAAGTAAACATCAAGCACTCACAAACTAAAACTTTTGCTTGTCTAGTTGTCCTAAAAAATAAAAATAAAAATAAATAAAATAAAATAAAATAAAAAATAAAATTTTAAAACGAAACTTTACATAGACATTATATTGTCTTCGATTTATGTTATGTTATCCACTCACTTATAGCACATCCTTAGGTAGCTACAAAAAAATAAGCCTTTAGGGGCGATCTATCCTATGTTGCCCTTTAAAGTTTATATGGACAAATAGGAGCGATAAGTCGCCCTTAAAAATCCTTTCTTTTTTTTCTTTTTGTAGGTTATCCATTTGATGGGGACGTTTGATTTTACCAATTCAAAACCTAATCAAACCAATAATAATAATAATAATAATAATAATAATAATAATAATAATAATAATAATAATAATGCATGGGCATATTATTATTTCGAAATTCTTAGTTTAAATACTGACTCAAGTTTTGACCATCTCTATATGTGATTACGCTTGCTACCTTCCTATTGAAACTATACATTAAAACATAAACCGGCTGAACTAGATATATCTATGTTTACAATTTCCTAATTAATTAGCTCATTAACTAAATGCATGGATTCTTTCTTTCTTTCTTTCTTTCTTTCTTTTTTTTTTTTCTTTTTGTTTTTTGACACTAAGGGTAATTGGCTTGAAAAAATTGTCACATCTATGGAAATTACTACTTTAAATGTTTGAGAAGTTTTTTTTTTTTTTTTGAATGGAATACGTTTGACAAGAGTTACTAATAGAAATGATGTAGTTATTGTTCTCTATAAAATTTTAGTATGAGTATATCATTATGAAAAACATAGTGAAGGTAGAAAAATAATAAAATCAAATACAAAAATTAAAAAAAATAAAACAAAACCCGACCCGAGCCCAAACCACTTTTCCCCAACCCCCGTAGCAAACCAGCAAATTAGCGCTAATTTACTATAGGGTGCGGCTAAACACACCCCAAAAATTACTCAACACACCCACACTAAAATTGGTCAAAAATACCTCATATAAAATATCTAAAATACCCTGCATGCTAAATACACCCTAATTCTGTGTTTGGCGGAACATCATAGTTGATGTTCGGCCAAACGATGTTGGGCCAAACATGGCCGAACATCAACAATGATGTTCAGCCGAACATGGCCGAACATCATTGTTGATGTTCGGCCATGTTTGGCCCAACATCAATTAATTTTTTTCCTCACTGATTTTTTATTAACTAATTATTTATTAATTAATTATTTTAATTATTTATTATAATAATAATTATTTATATTTAATAGTAATAATTATTTATAATAGTTGTTTATTCATATTAATAAATTTTATATTTATATTTACTATAAAATAATAATTGTAATTCTAAAAATTATTGTAATTAATATTAATTAAATATAATAAATTTCATATAATTTTTAGCCTCAATTCTTGGTTATGTAATTAATTAGCTATTATTTCGCGTTTGCAGTTTTGACTTATTCAAGCGGAAGACTAACAGCTTCCGAAACAACATGTCATAAATGATTGATGTTCATTTCCATTATACATTGAGACAACTAAATATAAAATTTTGTAATATATGCGAATTGGTCCTAAATATTTTTTAAAAATTTTTTATTTCGGATAATAGCCAATTAATTACGTAATCAGGAATTGAACCAAAAATTAATTATTATATTTAATTAATATTATTATTATTATTATTTTTAGAGTTACAATTATTATTTTTATAGTAAATATATAAATATAAAATTTATTAATATGAATAAATAAAATAATTATTACCATAAATAAATAGTTAATATGAGTAATATGTGATTATTATTAAATATAAATAAATTTTTTTATTAATTGCCATTATTTATAAACAACAAAAAAAAAACTAAAAATAATTTAGTAGCCAAACATGGCCTTCCCCATGAGTGGGATTTGGCCAACATTGGCCGAACCCCATTCATGGGATTCGGCCGTGCTTGGCCGAACTCCCATGAGTGGGGTTCGACCGCCATGGGACTTCGGCGGACTTTGGTCAAATGGCCTTTTGAGTATTCGGTAAACCAGTGTCGAACATCGAATGAGTCCTCCATCGACGTATTTTTCCCAAAAATTATTCCATTTTTGTACTTTAACATCAACTCACTTATATACCATTCTTAAATTTCAAGAAAAACTTCAAAATATATTGACAAAAAATGGCATCAAATGAAGGTAAAGGTAAATTTTTCAAAAAAATGATGTTGACTCATATTTGTCTATTGCTCTTGAATTCTCCTGATTTGTGTTGGAAAAAAAACTTGATTTTGAGCCTTAGTCTCACAGATGGAGTTTTGCAGTTGGATTGCTTGTTCGGCCAACGTAAGAAAGAATGGTGGAGTTGTGTTGTCGATCAAGAGATAAGAGAAATGGTGGGGTCTGGAGTATTTTTGTTTTAAATGGGGAGGGGGCAAAATTAGAAAGGTGTGGGGTGTAGAGTGTAAGTGAGGGTTGATTTTTCAAAAAATGGGCGTGTAAAGAGGATTTTTTAGGGTGTGTTTAGCCGCACCCTTCACTATATACCAGCCAGCAGGTGAAGAAACTATTTGCTCGCTGATTTAATGAAATCAAAGCAAAAAAATTTAGAAAAATAAATCAAATGCATGAAAGCAGAGTGATAAGGTGAAAAATGCAGCCAGAGATTTGTGAAAGAGGAAGAGAATTGAAATCAACGTTGACATCAATCTCTTTCTCTGCTTTCGGTGCATCAAATCCTACCCTCTTCCTTCCCGTCTTTCAATATAGACGAGATTATACATTATATATACATATATAACTACATTGTTTTGATTGATGTCTTGGGTCAACATCTCAGATTGAAATTCATCTGGGTTTGCTGGTTTGCTACCATAGGGGAGTGGGTTGGGGACTGGGGAGGCGTTTGGGCTGAGGGTCTGGAATTTCTTTGATTTTATTTTTTTTATTTTTTGTATTTTATTATTTTTTTACATTCAGTAATTTTTTTACAGTGATATATATAAGGTTTTAATCGAACACGTGGGCTTATATGTGTAATTATTATGTATTAAATTAAAGGCTGTCATATTTGGTTAAGCCCATTTAAAGTGATCTAATAAGGTTTCCGTATATTGGGCTTTTTATGCATCAAATTAAAGTATGGGCTTTATATGTGCAGATACTAGGCTCAGGATTCCTAATTCTATGATGGGGGCTGAATTAGGTTAACGGGCCGTCGTATAAATATACGGTTATGGTCCCCAGGTCACAGGTGATTGTTCATTCTTTCTGACTCTCTATCATCAGAGAGAAATAAAGAGCCGCTTGTTGATTTGGAAGATCGAAACCATAGGATTCCAATATTGCAAGCACAATGGTTGATTCAGGTACGCTTCCGTTCTAATTTATGTGTATTTTTGATGATTCAACACGATAGATCTTGGTTTATAGAGGAAATATATTCCTACAAGTGGTATCAGAGCATCTCGTTGTTGGATTATTGGGAATAAAATTATGGTAATTAAAGTCTTTTTTCTTTCCCTCGTGATGTATACATACGATTTCATCTGGATTTGTGTGCCGTTCACGTATTCAGTAGAGATATGTGCAAAATAGATGCACGCATGTTCATTGTCCTATACATGAAATTGGATTTGGGATATTTGGAATTCATGAATTGGGACCGTGATTGATCTGCTCGATTGTATCCATGTATTACCTTTCGAATCCGTGTATGTATTTGTATGTATGAATCATGTTTCTGTGAATGAACCGGATCTAGTTTACAAGTTTTAATTTCGTCCATATGTCGAGCATGATTTCGTGTTGCTTCACGTATATTGTTGCTTTAGATTATGTATATATCTTGCTCGTGGAATTGCCTTTGGATCCGGATGCACTCGTTTTTCGGGTCGAGTTCCTTTTTTTTAACTAAGATTTAACCAAAAAAGGGGGGTGTTTCGAACTCTGGTCGTCGGCGGTGGCTGCCGCCGTCCTCGCCAGAGATTGCAGCGGCGAAGATCGACGACTGGCCGACTAGGGTTTGTAGAACGCTCGCAGGGACCTTGGTTGGAAATTAGATGAATCCAAGAACCTCGGTTGCAATTTCCGTGTTTATACGTTATTTGCAGTTCAGGTCCCTGAATGTTGTTGGTGCGTGTAAGTAAGGCCTGTCAATTCCCTTCAATCCATTTCAGTCCCAACGGTTTTAAATCTGTTGATTTCAGTCCCTCCAATTTTAAAATTGTTGATTTGAGCCCTATAAGTTATAAGATTTAATAATTCAGTCCCTAAAGTTTGGAAATTATTTCATTTTGGGCCGTTTAAGTTTCAAATTTTGCAATTGAAGTCCCCAAAGTTTTAAAATTAATTAAATAGGTCCTCAAAGTCTTGAATTTTTTTAATTTTGGCATATAAAGTTTTTCAAATTGAAATTTCAGGCCCCTAAAGTTTCAAAATTCTTATTTTTGACCCCCAAAGTTCTGAATTATTAACTTTTAGACCCTTAAAGTTTCCAAAAGGCTTAAGTATGCAATATCAATTATTTTCTTCTCAAATTTTGGTACTAAGGACTCTTTTGAAGAGGTATAATATTCGAAAGCGAATTAATTGAAGCAACATGTTGCCAAAGCTACCTCTATTGTGGAAATTAATCAACTTAGAATATTAAAAGGTATTTGTGTGTGTGTAATTCGTGCGAATATTGATCGGCCCAAAGGAACGTTAATATTTGGCTGAATTACATACGCACCTGTGGTGATAATCATGTGGTGATTATTTGGTTTAACGTGTGATTAATAAATCGGTTCAAAGAAAGGTTTATTGATTGACAAGTCTTATTGCCGGTGTTTGATCACTACACCAAGAGTGCCACTTACAAGTCGATATTTCTATCCAAAGATTAAATATTGATGTTGTGCTAGGCATCTTGTGATGGGCCCTACCACTATTTGAAATTATTATTTGCATACTAAAAGCATTCATGTGAGCCATTTTAATTGTTCTCTATTTTAGTTTCAGGTTCTACTTCTAATATCTCTGCTAACATCAATTCCATTCCAATGCTCAATGGCACGAATTTCAAAGCATGACAAGAGAACGTATTGATTGTTCTCAGAGTCATGGATCTGGACCTTGCTTTACGGGTCGATCAACCTGCTGCACTTACTGATAAGAGTACCTTTGATGATAAGAGGGAGATGGAAAGGTGGGAACGATCGAACGGCATAAGTCTAATGGTCATGAAGCGTGCTATTCCAGAAGCATTTCGGGGCACCATGTCCGAACAGGTGACTACGGCTAAGGGTTTTCTTGAGGATCTCGAGAAGAGGTTTGCCAAGAATGAAAAGGCTGAAACTAGTACACTTTTGACTAACCTTCTCTCAATGAGGTATAAAGGAAAAGGAAACATGCGGGAGTACACTTTTAGTTTTGATATCTCTTCCGGCACAATTCAGTCAATTCAAGGTGAGATATAACTGTCAAAAGGACCCATGGTCCCTTAATGAGCTCATCTTCCATTGTGTCCAAGAAGAGGAGAGATTGAGGTAAGACAGAACAGAAAGTGCTCACATAGCCACCACCTCAAAGGACAAAAGGATCAAGAAAAGGAAAACTGATAAGGAAGCTGTGGTTACGGCACCACAGAAGAAGCAACATAAGGAACCAACTGAGGATGGTTGTTTCTTCTGTGGAGCTGCAGGTCACAGGAAGAAGAATTGCACCAACTATCACACATGGCGTGCAAAGAAAGGTATTCTTCTTAATTTGGTTTGTTCTGAGGTTAATTTAACTTCAGTACCAAGACACACATGGTGGATTAATTCGGGTGCAACAACTCACATCAGTGTGTCTATGCAGGGCTGCCTGAGTTGCCGAAAACCAAGTGATGGTGAAAGATACATCTATGTTGGCGATGGCAAGACGGTGGAAGTAGAGGCAATAGGAAAATTTAGATTATTGTTAAGAACTGGATTTTATTTGGATCTTGATGAGACATTCGTTGTGCCGTCTTTTAGACAAAATTTCATTTCTATTTCTGCTTTGGACAAATTTGGTTATTCTTGTTCATTTGGAAATGGAAAATTTAGTTTGTTTCATGATTCAAAATTGGTTGGTTTCGGTTCTCTGTCAAGTTACGATAATCTTTATTTAATTGATACAATTGCCTTCTTTAATGAATCCTTGCATATAAGTACTCGAGGTGTAAAGCGTAAATTAACCTGTGAGAATTCGGCTTCATTGTGGCACAAGAGATTAGGTCACATCTCCAAAAGGAGAATTGAGAGACTTGTGTCCGACCAAATTCTCGATCCCCTTGATTTTACAGACTTTGACATGTGTGTTAACTGTACAAAGGGTAAACAAACCAATAAAAGGAGATATCAAGCCAATAGGACTTCAGACGTCTTAGAACTTATACATACGGATATTTGTGGACTGTTCCCTATGGCTTCATGGAATGGTCAACAATATTTCATAACGTTCAGAGACGACTTTTCAAGATATGACTCTATATATCTCATTCATGAAAAATCATAATCCTTGGATGTGTTAAAAAATTTTAAAGCTGAAATTGAGAACCAACTCAGCAAAGGATTAAAAGCGTTAGATCTGACAGTGGTGGTGAATACTATGGTAGATATGACTGTTCAGGTGAACAACGTCTAGGACCATTTGCTAAATTCCTAGAGGAATGCGGTATCGTCCCACAGTACACCATGCCTGGTTCACCCATTATGAATGGTGTTGCTGAAAGACAAAATCGAACACTTAAGGACATGGTGAGGAGTATGATCACTCATTCTACCTTACCAGAATCGCTCTGGGGAGAACCATTAAAAACCGCAGCATATATACTCAACAGAGTTCCAACTAAGGCAACTGATAAAACCCCATATGAGCTTTGGACGGGTAAGAAGCCTAGTTTGAAGCACTTACACATTTGGGGGTGTCCAGCTGAGGCAAGGCCTTATAGGCCAAATGAAAAAAAAAACTGGACGCAAGGACTGTCAGTTGCTATTTTGTTGGATATTCTGAACGATCCAGGGGCTACAAGTTTTATGATCCCACAACTAAGACAATTTTTGAGATAGGGAATGCTCGGTTCTTTGAGGATGTTGAGTTTGCGGGGGGAGAAGGGGTTACAGACTTTGTCTTTGAGGAGGAATATGTTGAAATTCCTCCAATTGCCATTGACAATGATCAGGATCAGGTTTCTATCCCTGACGTTGTTCAAGATGCAACTCCGGATCAAGACAATGCCATGTTATCTCCCTCTGAAGGTCAACAACTTATTCAAGGAGAACAAACTCTACAACCTCAAGAACCCATGCCATTAAGAAGATCACTAGAGAGAGGAGAAGTGCAATTTCAGATGATTACATTGCATTTCTCCAAGAACATGATGTTGACGTTGGAGTGGTAGAAGATGATCCAATCAACTTCCGTCAAGCCATGGAAAGTTCTAACTCTCAAAAGTGGCTTGATACCATGAATGAAGAGATAAAGTCTATGAAAGACAACGACGTATGGGACCTCGTTTCATTGCCTGAAGGTGCGAAACCCATTGGTTGCAAATGGATATTTAAGACCAAGAGGGATTCGAAGGGCAATGTAGAGAGGTAAAAGCTCGTCTTGTCGCGAAGGGCCTTACACAGAAAGAAGATATCGATTATAAAGAGACTTTCTCTCCAGTTTCCTCGAAAGACTCTTTCAGGATTATAATGGCATTAGTGGCATATTTTGATCTTGAGTTACATCAGATGGATGTTAAGATAGCATTTCTCAATGGTGACATTGATGAGACGATTTACATGGTGCAGCTAGAAAACTTTGTATCAGGTGATGCGAAGCAAATGGTTTGCAAATTAAAGAACTCCATCTACGGACTCAAGCAGGCGTCTCGACAATGGTATTACAAATTTCATCAAGTGATCGTCTCATTCGGTTTTGAGATGAATCTGGCCGATGATTGTATATACCGCAGGTTCAATGGGAGTAACTATATTTTCCTGGTTTTATATGTCGATGACATACTGCTTGCCAGTAATGATGTAGGCTTATTGCACGAAACCAAGAGATTTCTAGCAAAGCATTTTGAGATGAAAGAACTTGGTAACGCCTCTTTTGTATTAGGAATCCAGATACATCGAGATCGCTCTCGGGGTATTCTTGGATTGTCACAAAAGAGCTACATCGAAAGGGTACTTAAAAGGTTTGGTATGCAGGATTGTAAACCAAGTGATACCCCTGTGGCTAAAGGAGACAAGTTCAGTTTAAGTCAATGCCCCAAAAAATGACTTGGAAATTAAAGAGATACAGAAGATTCTTTATTCATCAGCTGTAGGGAGTCTGATGTATGCTTAGGTTTGTACGCGTCCGGATATTGCGTACATTGTTGGGATGTTAGGGAGATATTTAAGTAACCCAGGAATGGATCATTGGAAAGCGGTCAAACGAGTCATGCGGTATTTACAGAGAACAAAGGGTTATATGCTCACATATAGGAGATCGGATCAGTTGGAGATCTTTGGTTATTGTGACTCCGATTTCGCGGGATGCCAAGATAGTAGGAGATCCACTTCGGGCTATATCTACCTGCTTGCTGGAGGTGCTATTTCATGGAAGAGTGCTAAGCAGACACTAATAGCTACCTCCACTATGGAAGCGGAGTTTATAGCGTGTTATGAGGCATCAAATCATGGAATATGGCTGCGGAATTTTGTCACTGGGCTGCGCATTGTGAATAGTATCGAAAGACCACTTAAGTTATTTTGTGACAATAGATCAGCAGTGCTATATTCCAATAACAATAGGAGCTCAACGTAGTCAAAGCATATAGAGATCAAGTTCCTAGCTGTCAAAGAAAGAGTTCATAGTGGACAAGTGTCAATAGAGCATATTGGAACAAACTCCATGATTGCAGATCCGTTCACTAAGGGACTGACACCCAAGGTCTTTCACGAGAACACTGCTCATATGGGTGTGATGTCTCTTGAGGGTGTATAGTTTCAGTGGGAGTCTGTATTTTTGTGCTTTTTATATTAGACACGTACACTGTCGTTTTGGATAAAGTTTATAGATACAGTTATTCCGGTTATAAAGTTTTGTTTTGTTGTTATCCCTGAACTCGTTTGAAACGATCTCGCTAAGGTATAAAGGTGGACCAGTTGGAAATAGGCATGTTTCAGATCACGTTGCATGAAATTTCCATGCTGCACATCCATACTTGATCCATGTCATTCAATTATATTGATGTATGTGACCATTGATGGGTTTAGTTACCTATCTAAGTGTAACAAAGACCGCTTTGATCCTATATTGATATAGTTGATGGACCGGATTGTTTGGGGATGCATTCAGTAATGATAGCAAAATTCTAAGTACTCATAAGGTTATACACAATTATAAGGTGACACATATAGCCCAAGTGGGAGATTGTAAGGTTTTAATCGAACATGTGGGCTTGTATGTGTAATTATTGTGTATTAAATTAAAAGCTGTCATATTTGGTTAAGCCCATTTAAAGTGATCTAATAAGGTTTCTGTATATTGGGGTTCTTATGCATCAAATTAAAGTATGGACTTTACATGTATAGATACTAGGCCCAGGATTCCTAATTTTATGATGGGGCTGAATTAGGTTAACGGGCTGTCGTATAAATATACAGTTATGGTTCCCAGGTCACAGGTGATTGTTCATTCTTTCTGACTCTCCATCATCAGAGAGAAATAAAGAGCCGCTTGTTGACTTAGAAGATCGAAAACCATAGGATTCCAATATTGCAAGCACAATGGTTGATTCAGGTACGCTTCCGTTCTAATTTATGTGTATTCTTGATGATCCAACACGACAGATCTTGGTTTATAAAGGAAATATATTCCTACAATATACTCCTACTAAAATTTTATAGAGATATAATAATTACATTTATTGTTAATGCTTGGTTCAAATCAAAATATGCATGTATCTAATTCTAAAGAAATTTTTGAAAAATTATGATATTAATGCGAATAAATGTTATTGTGTTGAAAGTTTTAGATAAAAAGTATTTAATTAATATTAAATTCATTATGAATCAAATAAATATATATGAAAAATAAAAGATAAAACTATGTAATTTAGCTAAGATTTTGGACTAATGTATGCATACACTCAATTTTCACCCATAATCAAGGGCACAAATACATACATTGTGTTACCCATACCCTAATGATGCTAAACATCCAACAAAATCCACGCTATAGTCTCCAAAATCGAAGATTGAGAACATTAATTGAAAACCCCAAATTTGGCGGAAAGTGCGAAATTACCTTCATTTTCGTGCAAGAGATGGCTCAAACCCGTGGAATGACTTGTGTTTTACTTCCCAATAGACTTTGGAGTGGAAAATAGAAGAACCAGAGGACAAAATTGCGTCAAATTTGGCCCGGAAGTGTGGTTTTGGGCTAAGAAGGAATATACAATGGAGAATGCTGCTGCTGGTTTTTGTCCCTGTATTTGTAAACAAGAATAGGCGACGGTTGTTTAAAAACTGACGTCAATTTAAAAAAATAAAAAATAAAAAATAATAGCTGACGGTTTGCCATAAACCGTCACCTATTTTATCAAAAAACATTAAAAATAGAAAACGAAAGGGCGACAATTTTAATATAATCATCGCCTATTCTATGCAAACTAAATTTAAAAAAAAAAGTTGAAAAAAAATAGGTGATGGTTATAAGAATAATCGTCGCCCAAAGTTCCTTTTTATTTAATAGGCGACGGTTAATGAAAAACCGTTGCCTATTCCATGCCTAGACATATAGGAAATGCTTCCAGACAGCTATAGGCGACAGGACATCGTGCATGTAACCGTTGCTTATTCAATGTCTCCTATAGTCAATTGTGTAGTAGTGATATCTAATGGTCTATTCCTCCTTATTTATTTAATTGTCTATGGTCCATGCTTGCTTAGCTGACAATAAAACAGATGACCGTGGCCATGACAATATATTTGAAGAATAGATGTTCAACTTTAAAAATAATCTCCATGTTATAAAAGTATAGAAACAATAGAGAGAATTTAGAGAGAATGAATTCCAAGGAATTCTCAGGAATGAATTTCATTAATAACTGAAGCCCTATTTATAGGAAAACTTCGAATGACACAATCGTAATTACATAATTTCATCAAGGGTATAATAGTCATTCACATATAATAATTACATCTTTTACCAAATTATTCCTCCACCAAATTATTCCTCCACCAAATTATTCCTCATAATTCATAACCACCAAATTATTCTCAATTATTCATAACACCTAATAATTATTCTTCAATTATTATTCATAACACTCCCCCTTGAATGACTATTAATACAAATGTCTTCTGGACCTGTTTGGAGAAAAACCCAGTGGGAAAAAACTTCCAAACCGATTGCAGGATAGCTTGGAGTGGTTATATACTGCTTCATCAAAACATTGCTCCCCCTGATGTCTATCAGCGGCATATGAGTATTCACGTGCTGCCTCGTTAAAACCTTGTCAAGAAAACCCAGTGGGAAAAAACTTGATCGAAGGAAAAAGAGTACAGCTGCTCCGTTTGATTTCATATCTTGAGAACTGATATCTTTACTTCTGGTAAATGATTTCAATATCATCATCGTTTGGATCTAAAACATTAGCTCCATTATAACTTGATCCAATAGATACACTGTATCAATTTCTCCTATCGTTCTCAATATACCATGAATATGCCTCGTTAAAACCTTATTAGGAAAAACCCAGTGGGAAAAAACCCTAATGAAGGAAAAAGAGTACATTATTCATGTGAATACGCCTTTAAAATTGCCTCATTAAAAACCTTGCTAGGAAAACCCAATGGGATAAAACCTCAGTCAAGGGAAAAAGAGTGCAACGCGTATTTTATACAAGTATGTAAGCATTTCAAAATCTTTCATACATTTGTATGAGTATCATATACATTGGTTTTATACTCTTCGTTCATTTAGAGTGCATCAATTTTCTTACACAACTACAAAACATTCACCATGAACACATGTCTCCAAACACACAATTTAAAGCATATAAATTCATAGTAAAAACATGTAAACATATAAGTAAACCTTCATAACTAACTAACACTTAAAATATATCATTTAACATTTAATACTCACTTAATAGGTTATTTCATTCCCAGGGGCTTAGCTCACCCTTTAGGGTACTCATAAACACGGGTTTAGCTCATCCGATCCTTTAATTTCCTTTTCGGTACTACACACACGATCGGTAATTTAACTTTCATGAGCATGCAACATATAATGACCACCATGCTTATCTTTAAACTTGAGCATCAACAGTCATCATCATCTCATCATCTCATAAGTTAAGGATTTCACATTCACCATTTATCATCTTCAATATATCTCAATATTTTCATTATCATTGATCATATGTAGCGCTACATTTTCATATCGTGTCGACACTTTTCAATTTCATTTCTTTCCCCATATCGACATAGCTTATCGAGATATCTCATTATCAATCCTCTTGTAGGATTACACAATATAGTTATGTCTATATACTCTTCAAGAGCATATGCCTCCGTTATTAAGACCATCTTTTATAATTTGCTTTGATATATATGTTTGGGGAAATCTCATAATATCAACGCTTCTGGCGTGCTAACTTATCAAAGCATCTTAACTGATATATGTGATTGTTCATAGCATCTTTTATGCATCTTTGAACTTCAAGTTCATATTTTAATTGTGAGGATATAACATGATGTATTTCACATATCATTTTCAACCTTTAATACTCCTCATGAGAGAAAATTTAGAACACCAAAACTCATACAGCTTGGTATGATTTTAATCATATATGTTCTCATCATTCACCTTAATATGGGAATTTAGACCGTTTGCATTCTATTCTCGATATCGGCAATTTATTTGAGGACTTTAAATAATTTGCCATATAATATCCCACTTGTATCGCATACTCAATCCTTCGTGATTTATTCAAGTATTGGGATATACATTTACTAGCTTTATCATTAAATCTGAAAATCATGCTCATACCGTGAGCAAATATTTCGTAAATTTCAAATTACGAATCATATACACATGTGACTATCTAGTGGATCCATATCATAATATCTAGTAGTCCACATGGAGGATGAGTGGGCCCATACTTCTCATCCTTTATTCCAGATATATTTGGGATTTATTCCCAATATTGGTTAGTAATGATTTCATCATTTATCGAGAACAATCATTGAAGAATTCCTTTAATTCTTCACTTGAAATATTGATTTCAATAATTATTTAAACCTGGATGGTCAGTCCGGTTTTGCTAACGAGTATTATTGAACTTCTAGTTCAGTAAATTCTTATATCGATTTCACTAGTATCTGTATAGTGCTCAATATGATTTATCATAGAAATAATTCACCGACATATTCCATCATCTTTTGGTGACATTATTGTCTACCACTGTTCAAACACGGAGTTACAGCTCATACGCATCACATCCGGCTATTATTTAATTCCGAAATCGTAGCTCTTACGCTTCATATTATTTATTTAAAATCGGAGTCTTATTTCATACGCGTCGTATTATTCTATAAATAAATCATCAAAATTATTGCAAAATTCATCCTAACAAGGATCTATACATTATAATGGATCATATGCTCTCAAATCTTTGAAAATACTATCCATCACTACCGATCAAAATCCTAAAAGGATTTATCGATGTAAATTTGGAAAGATTAAGAATGCTAATGAATAAGGGTATCCCACAAGATATCCGATACTTGATTGAAGCAAAGGTTCGATTATCTGGTGAGGTTTCAATTCCTTCTAAATACATGCCTGGTATGGGTAAAAGTAGTTTTTCAAAGAAACGGAGAGCAAAAAGATTAGGAGGATGCTACAAGTGTGCTCGGTGGACATGTGACACTCGATGTAAATCTGTGGGGTACTTGTCCAGAAACCGAGAAGATAAAATAGCATTCATTAAGGATGGATTGAGTAAGGAGCCTTTGGATGATATTCAACAGGCTCTTGAGACACATCCTAGTGGACACGTACAAGGTGAGCTAATGGCCTTATGGGCCAAATTCAAAGATCAACAAGCACTTTATAGTCTTGAAATACTTACTTTAAAAGATCCAGTTTGTAAATTTAGTGGAATAACTTAGTATAATGATTTTCCCATATTTATGTAAGGCAAATTTATGTAATATAGAAGATCAATATTTTCCTTTTATTTGTAAATATCGTTTTTCGATTTTCGATTTTTTTTTATCACCGACAGATATATGTCATTTTCACTTAAATTTTTTTCTGCCTTTTTCTCTTTCATATTTGTCAAAAAGTAAATAGTGCACTCAATTATTGGTTTGAAAATTTTTCTTTAAATAGAGGGATTCATATATCTATCATTCATTCGTTGAAAGAGAAAGATAGAGGTGGAGATGGAGATGGAGATATCGTAATCATCTCATGTAAGTCAATCTTTACCTCGCGTAAAAACTATATGTGTTCTTGGTGGCTCCAGACTAGTAGGTCATATCCAATATGTGGATATGGTAGACCAACTTGTAAGGGAGTTAGGAAAACAAAATATCAATATACTATATGGAGGGACTAATAACAAACTATTAAGGAGTCTTACGATGGCCGCACAATTATGGGGGATAAGAGTGTCAAGTATAATACCTTTTCATCGAATTGGAGGCGATGTCGAATTGGAGTTAGAAATGTCATTAGTCCAACTGGATTGATGCTACAAACACAATCCATCCATGATCTGATGTACATGATGAGCAATAGTGAAGCTTTTATTGTTCTTTCAGCGCTATAACACTGGAGGAAATATTCAATATAGCGTCATTTGCTCGGTGGAATTTTCATACCAAACCCATAGGTTTATTAAATATTAATTATTTCTTCGATGGTTTGCTAGCATTTCTAGATCGTGTAGAACATAAATTTATTTCTCGCTCAATGAGAAATATACTTGTTTCGCTAATACAATTCTTTGATCTACTCATCAAGATTCAATCATATGTTCAAAAATCTGGAAAAGCCGAAACCCATCGGTCACAGATCATCGGTGTCAGTTTAAAAAGAGATCCTTTGGATCTTTCATTATGAACCCGAATGTTCTGGGTGGCGAGTTACAGAGTATTTATACTCTCGAGACGCATCCCTTATTTATGGATTCAGTATGTATTTTCTTTTCGCATTTCTATATTTTCGAGTGTTTAATGCCATCTTTTGATATTCTCAATATGTTCCACTTCGACTGTTTTGTACTTGTTCTGGAGTATTAATAATAATATCATATTGGCTTTATTCAAATACAGAAATCTAGTGATTATGCTTCTTCAAGAGCATTTTATTCTCATATTAATACAATCTCATATCATCGATGAGATTACTTCATATAATCTCCCCATGCGATATATTTTCTTTGATTTATCAACATGGGATCTATTGAGCATTTTACTTTCATCTATTTATCCAATGGTAACTTCAAGTACCATTTGCTCAATTTTTCTCCATTAATATTCGGTAAATATGGAGAATAAATTTTATTCTTATTATCTACTTCTTCAAGAGTAGGATTAGAATATTTGATCAACTACTTCTTCTGGAGTAGGATTCGTTATAACCAATCGTGTAGTATAACCCACCATATTGGAAATATGCACACCAATCGTGTGGCATTACCCACCACATTGGAAATATACTCAAACTATAAAGTGCATAAATTTAAATTGCAGAAATTAAATTTCCTCCAATAGGTGGTCGAACCTACCTTATGGGAATTATTGCAATAAATATAAATTTACGGAATTTAAATAGCAAGAATTAAATTGCATAATGTTTAACTACTTCTTCAGGAGTAGGATCTGCTTAGTAGAAAGTATTACCCATCACTTAGCATATAAAGTGCAGAAATATATAAAACCTTCCGTTTAGTGACGGTTGAACCCATCATCAAGTAGGAGGTATTGCAGTAATTAAATTGCAGTAAATAAAGTGCGAGAATTAAATATTGAATCGCTTATTTACGGGAGCAAATTTGTTCTTCTAGAACAAATACTCATTACTTCTACAAGAGCACATTTATCCTTTTAGAATAAGTATATTATGTAATTAAACTCTTCGGGAGTTAAAATAATATTCCGATCTTTTAACTCAAATGGACTTCAAGCCATTTTATATAATCAATGGATTTAGAATTTCTTCATGAATATTCTATCCATTTTTCACTGTCGTCAAAATTAGGTCGGTTTTACCCTAAGGGTAAAATTGTCAATTCCAATTCGTAAAGGTAAAATTGTCAAAAATATTTTATCAATATTTTACGATTGAAAATTATCTCCTTTCTATTTCAATTTATCAATATCAAAATGTTCAAGGACTATTTTGTAACTTTTTCAAAAGTTGGTGTACTGATTTGTAAATTTTGAAAGTTTGATAATAACATATTTCAAAACGAGTTATTACCCTATCAATGTTGGTGTCAAATAGAAGCTCTCGTTAAATCGAGTATAATGGAGTCGAGAAAATTTGATTTTGATAATGTATACTCCTTATATCTCGATAAAACGAATCTTATAGTTTAATATATTATTATATTATAAAATCATATGATTTACCTTTTTCCCTTTCTTTAATTATTCCATAGATGAGATTTACTTGCAATCCATTTACGTGATCGGAAAAATCTTTGGACTCCATTCTTCCAATTTTGGGATTTCAGACATCTCCAAATAGGTTGTGTAGAATGAGGAATTGTGGGAGAAGAATATGAACAAAAGGGAATTTTCAATGATGTATTTGCAAAGAGAGAGTTATTTAGGATTGATGAGGATGAATTAATTCATTGGTAATAATCCAGGTTTAAATCTGAAGATCATCTATAAGATGCAATCTGTAGAGCATACTTCTTTCATATTACTCAAAGGGTTAGAGACTCGTGCTGATAACGTGTTATAAAAGTATAGAAACAATAGAGAGAATTTAGAGAGAATGAATTCCAAGGAATTCTCAGGAATGAATTTCATTAATAACTGAAGCCCTATTTATAGGAAAACTTCGAATGACACAATCGTAATTACATAATTTCATCAAGGGTATAATAGTCATTCACATATAATAATTACATCTTTTACCAAATTATTCCTCCACCAAATTATTCCTCCACCAAATTATTCCTCATAATTCATAACCACCAAATTATTCTCAATTATTCATAACACCTAATAATTATTCTTCAATTATTATTCATAATACTCCAAGAGTTTTTCTAATTATGTCTAAAGATCAACTCTACATAATTTTATGGTAAATTGGTGTTGGTTGGATGTGAGAAAGGACATCTAGACGTAGACATCCGATCTCTCAATTATTGGAGAGTTTTTAATTATTACGAGGCATCTATTCAGCGGACATATCAATTAACTTTGAGAACCTACATAACCATTGCTAAACGCCAAGTCATGGCGAGATGACACCATCACCAAGTCGTCGATGCCAAACAATCATTACCACGTCTTAAACAATTACCACCACCACGTCACACATTTAATATCACCTCCAAATTAAGCCACCACTAACTTGTTAGCAAGAGACCACCATGGCTAACAAGAGGCCACTACAAGAGACCACCAATTTTAATTTAACGTTATTAATTTTTTGTATTCGTTATATTTTTATAGTAATATATTTGTAATAAACTTTTATTTATATATAATAAAATAGCAAAATTTGATTTAACTAACGATAAAATTGGAGGATTCCGTCCAAATGGACTAAATGCACACTAAATTTTTTTTTTTGACCAATTACGCTATATTTTTTTAACCAATCTCATAAAATGCTTTAGTTTTTTTGAATTAGGAAAGGAAATCGAAGAATATACGAAGTAAAGATCATAAGAATGAATAAAAGATACTCAAAATTGAAAATATTATTATTTTTATAAGATTCCACGGAAAAATGGATAAAAAATAAAAAATTTTAAAATATTATTATTTTATTCAAGATTCCGCCACCGATGAAAAAAAAAGACCTAAGTACGCAAAAGTCGAGTTTTAAATACTAATGTGTCGCCGGAGGTTTTTTAAATACAAAATCATCAAAAGTGTGTTTTTTTAAATACCAATGTGGTAGTTTGGCCCTTTTTTTATCGAGTTTCGACGTGGGATTCGTATCTACATTTTATAAAGAAAAAAAAATCCATTTTCTTTATCAAGTTTTAATGTGGAATTCATAACTCATTTATTCCCACTTAAAAGGGAATTAAGAAAAAAATTTAAAAAATGCATAAAAATCAACTAAAAAAGGAAAAAATGAAAAAAAAATCATTTAGATCGAAACCGGTAAAAAAATCAATCAACATCGGCAAAAGTCATAAAGAAACCGGATAGAAAAGCAGATTTAACCTGATAAAATAAAATAATAATAATGAAACTTTTTGAAAAAACTTTTTAATATTTGTATATATGAGTCCAATTGCTAAGTTCCGATTATTGCTCCACATGAAGAAACCAATCTCCATATTTTATAAATAAAAATTTCATCTTCTTTATTAAGCTTTGATGTGGGATTCATATCTACCTTCTATAAATCAAAAAATTCCATCTTTATCAAGTTTCGATGTGAAATTCATATCCCACTTGGGAATTAAGAAAAAAAATTAAAAAAAGGCATAAAAATCAGCTAAAAATTTGAAAAACAAAACATTTAGATGTAAACTGACCAAAAAATCAATCAAAACCGGCAAAAATCATAGAAACCCCGATTTAAATCGGTAAAATAAAATAATAATGAAACTTTTTCAAAAAACTTTTTAATATTTGTATATATAAGCCTAATTGCTAAGGCCCGATGATTGCTCCACATGAAGAAACTAACCTCAACTTTTTATAAACCAAAGAATTCAATATACTTTATCAAGTTTTGATATGGGGTTCATATCCCACTTAATGGACCGAGTAAAAAAATAATTAAGAAAAAATGGTTTAAAATCGTAAAAAAAAAAAAAAAAAAAAAAAAAAAAGAAGAGAAAAAGCACATTAATTGCGTGTGGCAAGGGTTCTAAACCCTTACCATGTGCGCGGCACTGCACTTAAGGCGGTGCTACAACCAAGGCAGCGACTGTGTCATTGTTCTAGAATTTTATAGTAATAGATTCAAATTATTTCATTTTAAAGTTGGAGAAAACTAATGTGGAGGAAAGAAAGGTGAACTATGTTGTCAAGGTATATAATTTTTTTTTGTTAATTCATTATAGCATTCTTATGTAATGAAATTAATTAATGAAGTTATTTTTTTTAAGTAATCTTGTTCCTTCCTCTCTTTTTTTCCCCCCTTTGTTGAAAGGATGATTCTGATGTTGAGGAGATTGCCACGCCATTGAAAGGTGCCAGGACTCCAAATCACGTGAATTGGAGTTTGGGTGATATGCCATTGGCGAAACGTGCATGTTTTGGTTTTTGGCTTGCTCCTTGACCAATGCGAAGAGCAAGAAAACCTGCAAGATGATAAATCAAGAATAGCAATAGAAGAAGTATTGTCTACAAAAATATCCATTGCTATCTATTAATATGCAAGATGACAAATTAGGAAATTAAATTCGTAAATTGATCGTACTTTCTTCATACTATTAATTTTTTTTATTGGATCATTTAGTTTTTATACCAATATGTTCATTGTGAAAATTAATTATATTTCTTTTGTACTATTGATTAATATTTTTAGCTCATATTACTTGTTACAATTACAAACGCCCAGCAAAATTTATAATTTTTTTTTATAAAATTGACTAATTTGCAATGCAACTATTGCTATTTAGAAGTATAAAATAAATTAAAAAAGAATCGACACAATTCGATATATTGTTTCCGGTAAATTGTTGAAACAATTATTCTTTCTTTGTACCAATAAATTTTTTTTCTCTTTTTTCATCACTTTTTTATACTATTTGGTTGAGACGATATGATTTTTTTAGGAAAATTTGTCGATTAATCATACTCTATTCGTAGTATTAACTCTTTTTTTTTTTTGATTATTTATTTTTGTGCTCACATGGAAAATTATTTTCAATAGTGAGAGAGTGTGCCAATAAAAAGAGTGTTGAACTCACTTGTTGTGAAGAAAAAATTGTGCTTTCTTCCCACAAATAAAATTTTTTATTTTTTTATATTATCAATTTTTAAATTATTAGTATGAGTCGACATAATATTTTAAATTGTTAAAAGAAATCCCTGGAATGACTGTATTTCTTCACCCTATTAATTTTTTTCTTAAATTGTTTAATTTTTATATCAATATATTCATTATAAAAATTAATTATACTTCTTTTATATGATTAATTAATATTTTTCACTCACATAATTCATTACAACTGCAAAACTCAAATGTGTCACAGTTTCATCTTCATGGCTTTTTGAGTACAACATTTTCTCACCATGTTTATCCTTTTATTTTTCCCATTTATGGTTGTTACTGGACCCCACTCTTGGTTGATTTTATTTAACCACACATTTCCTAATTGGTCAAAAATTTAGAAGCTTATCTTTTGTTCACTAGCCATCGTTATTTTTCAAACTTGCAGACGTTTCCCTTGGAAACCAGACCAAATTCAACTCCCTGTGACATCACCTTTACTTTGGCTCATTGGTTAATGATTGTTGTAGCACTTTCATGACTTATTCATGGTTACAACATTTGTCATAGTTATTGTATCACTTTCATGACTTTGGTTATTGTATCACTTTCATGACTTATTCATGATTAATCAAAAAAATTTTTTACTTCAATTTGGGTACGGAAGTACTTTGGTATTTCAACCTTACTAGTTTTATTCATATTATCCATTTAGCTGTATTAATTAAAACAAAAGAAAATATTATAAGATTTTATCTTGTGGACGAAACTCTTTCAAATGCATTATCGTCAAACAAGGCACAACTTACCCAGTCTTGAATATATATTGATTCAGTCATCTCTTACTTAGTCATTTGAATTTTTTAAAAAATAAAGGAATTGGTGAATAGTGCCTTCATTCTACCTATAAATACATTGTCTCACCTACATGGATATCATCAAAATTAAAACACTAGAAGCTTAAATCGGGAGTAAATACAGATGGCAAATAAGACCACTTTTCTTGCTCTCTTCTTGTGCTTCCTCGTTATTGCTGCCTTTGGTAAGTAGTCTTGCACCCCACCCGGCCCGTATTGTGCTTAATAACATTCCAATATCGATTAACATGTAACATTTCTCTTATCCAATGCAATATATATATATATATATATATATTTATGCAGAGATAGAAAGGGGGGAGGCAAAATATTGCTCAAAACCTAGCAAGGGATACAATGGAGTATGTTCCTATGACAAATGCAACAATTTCTGCAAGCACTGGCACTACGATCATCACGATTATAAATATGGTAAGTGTTTGAAAGTGAAGGATGACCACAAGAAAGGGTTTACCTATGCTTGCTACTGCTACTACGATTGCTAATCATTATTTATCTATGCTTGTCGGAGTTTTGGTTGATGTTTGGTCGACGACGCTTTCGTATTGTGTTTGGATGTGTGTGTAATAAAAATTGTATTATCAAGTACTTTTGTTGTGTGTAATTTGTATGGTCTGAATAAAGTCTGCATGGTGTGTTTTGCAGAAAGTATTGTAAGTTTAAGTTGTGTTGAACCATTGTTGTCAATACTTTAATTTGTTGCAATTCTTTTGTTTGTAATATTAAAGATATGTTATGTATTATGAATAAATAAAATAGTCATGTGGTGTCTTTTTAGCATAAAAATCTAATTAATTACGTTTCTTTAATTGAAACGGTAAGCAAGTACATGAGATGTACTATTCAATTTGAAGGCTAATTATATTTGGATTAACGATTGTGGATAATATGTGATTTGTATAATATAAAAAATATATTTATTCGAATAAAGTAATAATACAATACGAGGGATAGAAAAAGGTCTTTACTGATATAATGATCACATAGACATGCGAAATTATATGTTAAATGTATTATATTTAATATTGATGTGACATGTGTCGTACACAACTTGCAACATGGACATGATAACTAGCCTATGAGAAAAAGGATTAGGAAAGTTGACTTTAATTAAGAGATTGTAACGAAATATGGTTAAGCCCGAGAAGGCTGGGACAGTGCAATAATAATTTTTTCAATTTTTTTTTGTAAACGTGTAAAAATTGTTCAAACTACTCACATGTACAGGCAAATCATTGAAGATTAAACTTTTAAGTTTGGAACATGAAAAATTGTTTAATATGACAAAATAAAGAAATGAAATTTACGACACAGTCAAACATAAAAGCATATATATTTAAAAAAAATAGAAATTTAGTATACTATTTGTTGAAAATGGCCAACCAAATTCTTCGCCTTTTTGAGATCCAGATTGATTCCTATTCATTGTTTTAAAACAGAGTTGATCCTTAATGCGAAGGAGGTTGGTGACTGGTGCCGAGAAAATATTTTTCAAAGAGAAATAGGGGTGTACAATTTAAATAAGTTAATATTAAAAATATTGGACAAAAACGGAGATTTTTTTTTACGAAAATTGGAAAAAAAATCAAATTTTTTTAAAAAATTAAAAAAAGGAATTAGAAATTTTAGATTTTTATTAGAAATTAAAAAAATATATCGAATAGAAAGAATTAAGAAAATCGAATCATAAAATTAAAAAATTCATTGTACTAAGCCCGCATCTTTCTTGCAATAACTCTTTCTATCAATAAAATTTATTTTACGAGCTTGGATTTTCGAATGCGGATATTTCTAAAAAAAAAAAAAAAAATTAAAAGAAAAAATATCAATACTCCCTTCCCCATCCCACCCCCCACCCCCTAGAACCACCACCACCACCACCACCACAGATCTATGATGGCGGTGGCGGTGGTGGTGGTTCTAGGGGGTTGGGGTGGGTGGGTGAGCGGGGTGGGGTTGGGGGTATTGATATTTTTTTTTCCTTTTTAAGAAATATCCACATTCGAAAATCCAAGCTCGTAAAATAAATTTTACTCATCAAAAGAGTTATTACAAGAAAGATGTGAGCTTAGTACAACGAATTTTTTAATTTTCTGATTCGATTTTATTAACTCTTTGTGTTCGATATATTTTTTTACAGTGATATATTTTTAATAAAATTTTATTTAAGTACAATAATTATATTTATTATTAAATATTGGTTAAATCAAATTGTGCGCGTCTTTAATGCTAAAGAAATGCTACTGTGTTGAAATACAAATAAATGCTACTGTGTTAAAAATTTTTGATAAAAACTATTTAATCAGTATCAAATTAATTCCATAAAATTAATTACAAATCAAATAAGCATATGTAGAAAAATTAAAATATAAAATTGTAATAATTAATTAAATTTGGGACTAAAGTGTACATTTTTCGAATTTTGGGACTCGATTGTAATAATACCTAAAGGATAGGACCTTTTCGTGCAATTTATTTCAAGTCAAATGGACCAAATTCGCACCTTATTTTTCAGAAGTTGATTTTGACTAACTCTCATTTGGACGGATTCTATCCAAATGGACCAAATGAGCACCAATGCAACTTTTTTGGACCAAATCCGCTACTTTTTTTTTTAAATCAAACCAAAACCGCACCAAGGTAACTTTTTTTTTTGGACCAAATGCTCCGCTTTCCCTTAAATCTCACTAATTTGTGCTAGCCTTAACTTTAATTTATGCTTCAAAGTAAATTAATCATATAATAATAAATATTGAATTTTTAGAATTAATATTAATATTTGAATGGAGACTGCATGTCGTGTAATTAAATAAAAATAGATGCAAAAACCTTTTTCTAAACTTTCATGAAAGAAATGAACCGCTAGGTTGTTCTAGTGTAGTTTGTCTGCAATTAACATGGGAATTCCAGAAACAAAAGGGCGACCAAGCGACATTGAATATTTTAGGCGAGATGCATTGGAGCTGGCATAAATTAAGCACGAACTAATTAAACAAGCCCGAAATCGTTACATCGGTGTGTTTATTTGTAAATTAAAAAAAAAGAATAATAATATAAAAATAAAATAAAATTGTTCAAGAGTAATTAATATGTATTTCATTAGGAATCACTTATCAGTGGCTTTAGGGGTCTTGTGCGCTTGAGATTATTATAATGGCATACTGTCATGACACTTCTATAAATTGATATTTTAAAAATATCATCTTATTCCTGTAAATTAATATATATTTCAATAAACTTAATCGCTAGAATTCACTATGTATGTATGGTGTTTTTATAATCAGTAATAGGACAATGCTAAACACAAATAATGCTTGTCATAATAGGTAACATATTAGAGGTGAAAGTTTTATTTTTCCTTAATGATTCTATCATATTCTATAAGAAAGAGTTGATAAAATCAGGAACCATGACTAAATTGATAAAATTATATAAGATCATGGAACCAAGTCACGATCATGATTAATAATGCATGAAAAAAGCAATTAAGAAGCTCACTAATTAAAAAGAATGAAGATCACAAAAATTTATTGATTTTTTTTCTTGAGAATTTTGAATACAAATTAAACATCTAAAGTAAAATTACACATCTAAAGTAAAAGCTTGACATTATTTTATTCCTTCGTGTTCTATTGAAACTTGAAATTAATCACCATCTTAATTAAGGGATTCCACCACCTCCTTTTCCACCACCACCAGCTCCTCCATCAAATCCACCGCCATATCCTCCACCCAATCCACCTCCGCCACCACCTCCACCACCGAATCCAGCAGCACTATCTCCGACTCCACCACCAAATCCACTACCAGACCCTCCACCGGATCCCTCTCCACTGCGTCCTTGAGCTCCACCTCCGAACCCAACTCCAAATCCTTGTTCAAAGCCAGAACCGCCTTCTATTCCTCCTCTTCCACCTCCACCAAATCCTCCACCGCCACCTCTGCCAAGCCCTCCACTTCCTATATCCCAGTGATGAAGTAGAACTCTTTATCGCCATCTCGATGCTGCAAGCTTTCTTGCGGTGGTGGTGCAACCGTGCAAACAACTGAAACAAGAATCACACCCTGACACCAAAAAGAAGAAAGAGAACAAATTTGGAACTCATCTCAACGTGTAAGTAAATAGCTAGTGTTACTGTCTTGAATATTCTTGATTGGTGAGATTTTAGGGCACCATAATGGATTTATATATAGTGATGAAATTGTTTCAATAATTAAATGCACCGGAAATCACCTTTAATATATATGTCAATACACTAGTAAATTAAATGAAAATATCGATGTTGACTGTTTCAATTAGATTAAGCTTGTGCTCGTTTCTACTTTTTTTGTCTAAAAATTTGCTAAAAATTGAATTTTTGGATGGATAGTGGCTGGACCACGAGATGTGTGGACAATAATGAGTGATGATGTGAAATATGTTGTTGATATTGATATTTGACTTTGGCTTTTAATAGTATGTGAGTTTTAAGTGAAAATAAGTGAAAACGAACACACGCTAATAAACAAATTATAAAACATAAAATTAAATGGGAAAACAGATTTTAGATCATGCATCATAGTGAAGAGACTCATTGATCAATCAAATGAACTTTATATTAATATGTTTGAATAATCATGGTTACAAAACAAACATCTTCACTATAGATCAATTAATTGAGTCGATCAATTCCAATTCCACTACCACCTCCTTCACCAAATCCAAATCCACTGCCGAATCCTCCACCCGATCCACCTCCACCACCACCTCCGCCGCCAAAACCTCCACCTCCTCCGTTAGCACCACTTCCAAACCCACCACCAAACCCTTGCCCAAAACCAAAACCACCCAATCCGCCACCTGCACCGCCACCTCCACCTCCGCCTCCGCCTCCACCACCACCTCCTAAATTCCAGTTATCAAGGAGGAACTTTTGATCATTCAAAGAACTCTCTGACTCGACTAGCTTTCTTGCAGCTGCGTGGCAAGCAAGAATACCAACAAGAACCAATAGAACAAATTTAGAAGTCATGATCTCAATTTGCATGTAAAAGATATGTCTTGATTGATGTGAATTTAGGATGTGAAATGAGATTATATAATGCCTGAAAGTATCAGTTATTTGCATTAAATTTTATGGACTTGTATATATATATTAATGTGTGAGTTATATATTGGGTGGTTTAATTCAACTGTTACTACATTAGTACTAGCTGTTAATTAATTAGTTTGAGTTATTAGTTATTAATTAGTAATTTTGTAGTGAAGACTAATGTATGTTATTCAACTACTTTGTTCTTAGACATGTTGTGGATTATATATAATTTTTCCTTTCAGTTATTTCATTTTCAAAATAATTAGAAGTCCAAATTAATCCAATGATGCATTTTCAACATTAATTTTCGATATTTTGACATGTTTTAACTAAATTTTATATTAAAAGAAATATTTTATCTTTAAAATGTGTGTTATGCGAGTATGAAAATAAACAAGATCTTAATGTTTTGAAATACTGAACCCTTCAAATAATCTGCAAACAATATAGAAAACAATTTTGACAAGGATAGTCAAATGCATGTGATCATGACTTAAAGAACTATAGAAAGAAGTCTAGACGTATGCATGAGATTGAATGAAAGAATCATTTTTACAATTTACGTAAGTGGACTAAACTCTTGACTGAATTTCTTATTCAGTAAATCATGAGATGATAATTGAGTACGATGGTGTTAATTTCCATTATATCAATTATCCTCCAAGAACTACATGCAACTCTTTCGGTAACAGGCTATTTGATAAGTCATGAATAGTTTCAATATTATTATATCTGCACTAACTTTGTCTCGGACTTATAGAAAGTTAAAAGTTTCTCTCTTAAAAATTCATACAGAGGATTATCATTATGCATGCTAAGCATTGTGTGTGGAACATCAATACTTGACATTTGTCTTTGTTTCTCGTCGCAATAGTTATTAGGAAATAATACATGTATTATATGCATAATCTTCATGAATTATATTGTTGTGTTATTTGAAATAGTGAGGGATTGTAACTTGTAAGAATTATGCTTCATAAATTGTTCAAAACATAGTGTTGAAATATATTCAAAAAAAAGAAATAAATAAATAAAACATAGTTGAAATAGTGAATTAATGAATATATCAAATTGTACAAAGGTTAATTTGACAAAATGAAAAGAAAGAAAATACAGTTATTTGTGTTTGATTGCACAAGGAATTGTCATTGGGAGACATTTTCCATGAAAAACTAATTCACTGGAAATTATCCCACCTCTATCCTCGATTTAGTAATTTTCCTTGCAAATTGGTCAAAATTATGTTTTAGTGGAAAATCTTTATATCAAACACACAATTGAAAAAAAAAATTGGTGATGCAATATTTTCTAGATCTATAAATGAAAAGTTTGACATATAGCAAACACACCCTTAGTCCCAAATAGGGGGCCCTGGAATCAAATATAGGCCATGAGCTGCATGCCACTGGAGGTCTTGTAAATGTTCTGCGTAATATCACTCTTGATCTAATGTCCAAATTATATATCATATAATGGCTAATGTTGATTTCTTGTCCTAATTAAAAGCACAAACGGGTGTAAATGAAGTTGTATGTGCAAAATAAAAATGTAAAAAAATGTAAATTGTATAAAGCCATATTAGTGTCAAGGTTAAAACTTACATGAAGTCAAAGCGAACATTGTAGAACAAAAATTGTGACACGGTCTTGTCATCGCAAAGTTGAATTTCTTCTCATTGTCACGAATTGTTTCAAAAAGAAATGTAATATATATATCATGTCTACTTGAACATGATAGTTTAACACTTATATATAAATAAGTTGTGGAATAGTCCTAGTGGCTTAATTAATCCTCGAAACCAATTACTAATAAATCCCATACATAATCTCAACGACGAGAACAAGATTTATTGCCTTAAGATATCAATTTTATAATAGAACGATAATATATTAACACGAATTAATATTATTAACCTGTTGGGGGTGCTGGCCTATCCTTTTTTCTTGGGTTGATCCAATGGACGACTCGGTTGGGCCTATACTTGCTAAGTTAGAGCCCAAGTTGCTGCTGGCCCGGTCCAGCCCACTTTCTTAGGCGGTGACCCTTTTACATTTAAGGGTTTTCAACCCTGGTTTCAGATGATTTTCGAGCTTCCTTCGATCTCTCATCTTCCTCTCTGAGTTTAGGCCGATAGTTCATCTGCCTTGTGTGAAAGTTACTATAAACAGTGTATTTCTGAGAGAAATAGTGTAGGAATTGAGTGGTTCCTAGAGTGACTGTTTGTAGAGAGGTTTTCATGTATTGTTCTCGATTTGAGAACTAGGGTTTCTGTGTGTAGAGAGATTGTTGAGATCTGAAGCTTGATTGTTTGAGGCGAGGCCTTGTGATTGTATTTTTCTACCGGATCTTGCAGTGCTAGTGGAATTTGAGCAACTTCCATTTGTGGAGCTCAACGGGGGACGTAGAATACGTTGTATTCGAACCTCCGGGGCCTAACGGCCGGAAAATCCTTTGTGTTCTTTGTTTATTGCTTTTTTGTTGACTTCGTAGTTTCTGTATTTTTCGATCTAACCCTAAGAGTGGTATCAGAGCTTTCTTGGGGATTAATCGGTGATTTGGTGATCTAGGGTTTACTGATTTGAGAAGATCCAGTGACGCTTTGAAAATCCAGTTGAGGTTTGTGTTCTCGGTGAAGTCTTGAGTAACCGGCTTTTTGAGGCCTCGGTTGGTCTTTCTGAGTTTTTCTTGGAATTATACTATTGTTTCTTCACCGGTCAGTGTGACCGAGGTAAACTCTAACCTCTCTTGAGCTTGCAGTGATTGGGATATCTCTGGTATTGGTTCTTGAGAAGATACTAATCGATGATTGTTGTTTGCCTGGCTTGAGTATTGTGATTGTTCGAGTTTTACCCTAATCTAGATCCCTCTGGTGTACGGTTCTTGTCCAAGATCCTTGTGATCTTCGAAGTCTGGAACAAAGCCAGAACGGGTACGATTGAGAGAGGTGAATGTTGGTTGAGATTGTGCCATTTCTCGAGTTCTTATTGTTTTCTGCCAGTGATTAGTCGATTATAGGCTGTTTTTAGTGTCTTCTAAACTGCCTATTTTGTTTTTGACTGTGTGGAGTTGTATCAATTGAGGTGGAGTCACTTGCTGTTTTGATACATTGCACATTCATTCTCCTGATTACTTAGCTGTTTCTGCTTGTGAGATTTAGTACTTGTCATTTAGGGGTTCACTGGCATTCTTGAGTTTACTTGTGACTGTGGTTAGAGTTTAATTGCCTATTTCTTGCATACATTGATTTGCTTTGTTGTGTGTTGCAAGAGAAGTATTAAATAAAATTTTAAGTGTCTGTTTTGGGGAGTTTGGGTATTCAAGTCCTTTCTTAACTAGTTGCTAACTTGCTTGATTTCTCCTTTTGGAAGTAGAGTTTTCGAAAACTAAAATTGTTATTGTTTTGAAAGGAGTTTTTTCAAGTGTGAGGATTGCCTTTCAAACTGTTTTAACTAGTGGTTGGTTTTCAAGAAAATGGCTACTGCCAACTCCTTTATCAGATCTGAGTTAGGGATTTTTGATAGGAAAGGGGATTTCAAAATTTGGTCACTTAAACTGAAAGCACTTCTTATGCAACAACGGTGTGCTAAGGCTTTAGATGATTCATGGCCTGAGGGCACTACTGATGCTAGAAAGGCTGATGCTAATGAGATTGCATGGGTTACTATCTTTTTGCATTTGTCTGAAAATGTGATTAGAACCATTGGTGATACTGAAACTGCTGTTGAGTTGTGGACTGCATTACAAGAGCATTATGATAAGAAAACTATGCCTAATAAGTGTTTCATGCTTAAACAGTTTTTTTCATTTAAGATGGATCTTACTGTTGATTTAGAAGAAAACTTGTATACTTTTAAGAAGCTTGCTGTTGACTTGACTAATGCGGGTGAGTCTATCTCTGAAGATCAAAAGGCTCTAGTTCTTTTGAATGCCATTCCCGATAAGTACCAAGATTTGAAGAGTGCCTTAGAGTATGGGCGTGATGATTTGAGTGTTGACATTATCTGCAATGCCTCGAGAAATAAGGAGTTAGAGCTGAGAACAGCGGGGACTATTAGTTTTAGTAGTGGGGAGGTGATGTACTCTCAAAACCACGGTGGAGTTTGGCACTCTAAGGGTAATCAAGGTGGGAACCAGAATGGGAAAAACAAAGGCAAAGGAAAATGGAAAGGGAAAGAGAAGGACGAGAAAAGAGAGTATGAATGTTATGGATGTGGGGAAAAGGGTCACTTCATTAGGAATTGTCCCAAAAAGAAGAGGGAACTTCTAGACAAGTATGGTGGCAGTGCTACATGTGTCTTCGATGGAGGAATCAAGGACTGCTCAGAATGGCCCATCAGACGGGTCAGTTTATAGTCAGTTTTCGTAGCTTTTAAATTCTGCTTTAAGTTTAAGTTGAGTTACTAACTGTTTTGAGTTGAGAACAGCTACTGACTTGTGTGTTTTTGCAGGTACATGAGTAATGATACAAAGTGGAGAGGCAGTTCTATTCCATTAGATGATTCTCGAGCTTCCTTCGATCTCTCCTCTTCCTCTCTGAGTTTAGGCCGGTAGTTCATCTGCCTTGTGTGAAAGTTACTATAAACAGTGTATTTCTGAGAGAAATAGTGTAGGAATTGAGTGGTTCCTAGAGTGACTGTTTGTAGAGAGGTTTTCATGTGTTGTTCTCGATTTGAGAACTAGGGTTTCTGTGTGTAGAGAGATTGTTGAGATCTGAAGCTTGATTGTTTGAGGCGAGGCCTTGTGATTGTATTTTGCTATCGGATCTTGCAGTGCTAGTGGAATTTGAGCAACTTCCCTTTGTGGAGCTCAACGGGGGACGTAGAATACACTGTATTCGAACCTCCGGGGCCTAACGGCCGGAAAATCCTTTGTGTTCTTTGTTTATTGCTTTTTTGTTGACTTCGTAGTTTCTATATTTTTCGATCTAACCCTAACATAACCAAAACAGCATCATAATTTATATATGAAGATTTGCAAGGAATAAATAAAGCATCAGTAATGGAAATTGGCTCAACAAGACCACATCAATTAGTTTATGTATAATAATTTTGTGTACAAATCAAACATTTGTAGAAGAGTAATTTTTCTTTTCTTTTCTTTTTCTTTTTCCTTCTCTTTCATTGAACCATAAAATCGTTTGATCCTCAAATGTGAATGAAAATGCATGGAAATTAAGGGATTCCACCACCTCCTACTCCACCACCAAATCCACTACCATGTCCTCCATCTATTCCGCCTCCACCACCACCTCCTCCACCGAAACCTCCTCCTTCCGCGGCCCACCACCTATTCTTCCTCGACCAAATCCACCACCTAAACCTCCATTGGATCCACCTCCACCACCGCCTCCGCCACCACCGCCACCGCATCTTCCTCTGTTAGCATTGCCACCCCACCCACCACCAAATCCTCCTCCAGAACCAGAACCACCTCCTGTCCCTCCACCTCCACCTCCGCCAAACCCTCCACCGCCACCTATGCTCCCTAAATCCCACTGAGGAAACGAGAATTTCTCCTCACCATCTAATGAACCCTCCGGGTCAACGAGCTTTCTCACGGTGGTGGTGCAAACAAGGATCTCAAGAACAAGAGAATATATTTGGAAGTCATCTTAGTTTGAAAGTAGATAGTAGGGTTTGGATATTGATTGTGAGGACTTAGGGAAGGGTACGGGATTTATATTGTGCAAGAAATTCATATTCGATCATTGAAGTAGACTTGTAATTAGAGAATTAAATTCTCATGTTTCAATTAATGTTGATAAATGTAATTGTTTCATTTTAAAAAACCCTAACGTAAGTTTTCTAGTTTACATTTGTTCATCAATATATATAAGATGTTACCTAAATTTTGAAGCAATTTTTGAAGTTGTACGTATGGACCATATATAGGATCTATGATTATCAGTGTTGACCTAATATCCATGTAAATATACAATTTTTCTGTTATGACATGTGTCACCTTAATATTGGATGTGATCATCTCAATATGACATACTCCCTCGGTCCAAATTTATATAGGCATTTCTTATTTTTCACACAGATTAAGATTCTTATTGACAATGTAAATAATGCAAATAACATTTTTTCTACTTTATATATATATATATATATATATATATATATAATCTAAAAAATTATTGAAACTATCAAATAATTTTAAAGTGTGAAAATTAGATGAGGAAATAATAGTAAATGAATAAAATGAAACCTATATAATTAGAATAACAAAAAAAGATTTAAAAAATGTCTATATAATAATTGAGATAAAAGAGACTATCTATTTCGATCATCATCTAATATTAGAGTGGCATTTTTGTAGATACAATAAATAATAACTACGTAAATGATATATCAATTTTCAAATATTACCCATGTAGATTTTTCATTTTTTTTTCTCCTTTCTTTGTGTGTGTGAACGTGATTACCTATATATATGTGTAGATTTGCAAAATACCTCGGTATCAAATTTTAATAATAATAATACTAATAATCAATGTGCTTGAAACTCTGTCCTTGTGGAATTCCCAGTGATTCCAGCTGATTCACACGCTACAAAATGCAGATTGACTGCGAAAATTTCCAATGGTTAAAAGAAAGAAAAAAATGGTGCTTAAGATTGAAGAAAATATGAAAAGACAATTCTGAACAGTTGCACATTTCGTCGAAAATTTAGCATGAAAACTTTTTGTCTGCTTTCCCTCACTTTTAATAAATGTAATAGAGTATCTGTTAACTTTATCTTTTTAGTAAAGTTAATTAATTGGTATTTTTATTTTTTCACGTTTATAATTAAATTAATTGAATATCTTATTTGGTTGATTTAATTATAGTTGTTCTTCTAATGGGCTTATTATCACATGAAACTTTAGTTTTATCATAATTATAATTAACTATGTGATAATTTCTTATTATATATTGAGTTTATTAACAAGTGGGAGTCCATGGAGCACAAGAAACCCTAGCACATGCCTAGGATGAGTTTGTGTCCACATTCGTAATATCATATGATTTGGTAAAATTCTTTCCCTACTATTTTGATACAAGATAAGGTAATGAGCTTATTCCATACTTATCTTTTTACCATATTTAATTTATCCTACAACTAAAAATATTTTTATTCTTTGTAGGAGTTGGTGTTTTATGATAACTTGGAGTTTTGGTCAACAAGCAACATGTCATAATAAAACACCAACACAAAAGGAGGCTAGGGGACACACGCTTGGAGCTAAATTTCGTCCCCCACAATTCTCGAGAACCGTGTCCACCTCTCCCACTTTGTTCATGACTCTTCAAGTTAATTTCTTGATCCAAGTGCATGAACAACCCTTGATCAATCATAAATCGGAATTCAAATCTCCGGGAAGAGTCCAACCACTAATAGATCAATCCACAATGCGAGAAGATCAACACAGGAGGTGCAAATCTGTTGCGGGATCGCGATTATAACAAGCTATTGAAGAACAATGGGAAATTGGCTCGCGTTACATGTTAGGATAGAGTAACAGGGAGTGTTTCTCGCTATTATCCTTAATGTTGGTTAATTTATGCGTAAATTACCCTTTAACTTTGTTGTAAAGATTTAAACTGATTGAATTTAGTGGATTGATTTTCCTCGCAGGCGACGAGCACGTAATTTTTTTCCATTTGGGTTTCCACATTAAAAATTCTGTGTTCTTACTGTTTTCTTTACTGTATTCTGTTAATTTCCGTAATCGCGACCCAGACGTATCTATCATACGTAGACGCATCTAGGATACGATTTATTACAGACGCATCGTGCATTAAAATAGTAAACTATTACCAGTTAGATCTGAGTAACAGAACACAACACAGACGAATCTGAACGTAATAAACAATAGTTTAGACAACCATTAACATTCAGTATCCACTTCAATTTTGTTCCAATTTGGTCCTATTTCAATTCAGTCAATTATCTGGTTTACACCAAAAAAAAAACTAAACTAATGAGAAAATCAACAAGGAAGTAAACATACAATTTTAATTAGTAACCAATGTAAATACAGAATATGCACATATCTCAAGCACTCACAAACTAAAGCTGTTGCTTGTCTACTTGTCCTCAAAAAAATAAAGAAAGAAAGAAATAAAATCAAATCAAAAATTTTAAAACCGAACTTTACATAGACATTATATTGTCTTTGATTTATGTCATGTGAATTAATATTCCCTTCACTCATATATGGCATGTCCTTCCTTTAGGTAGGAATTAGGAAAGCATAAGGTTATCCATTTGAAATGGGCCACGTTTTACCAATTCAAAACCTAATCAAACCAATAATAATAATAATAATGATGCGTGGGCATGTTATTATTTTGAAACGCTTACTTTAAATATTGTAAGGAGTATTGACCATCTATTTGACTACGCTTAGTATCTTCTTATTGAAATTATACATTAAAACATAAACCTACTGAGTTAGATATATAGCATTATAAGAAATTGTATGTCTACGTTTACCATTTTCTAATGAGCTCATTAACTATATGGGATTTTTTTTTTTTTTTTTACATGAAGGTAATGGGCCAGCAAATATTGTCATGTGGAAATTAAATAATTAATACTTTAAATGTTTGACAATAGTTAGTAATAGAAATGAAATTCTATAGTATAAAGTCTCTTTTACGAAATTGAATATTCTTTTTTCTTTTCCATCTCTTTGTAATCAAATGAACCCCTAAGTTCTAATGTAGTTTGTCATGAATATGGGAAATCCAGAAACAAAAGAGTGACCAAGCCGCCACATCGAATTTTTTAGGCGATCGAAATGCATTGCAGCAAGCATATATATATATAAAGCACGACAACTAATCAAATGAGCCAAAAATCGTTACATCGGTGTGTTTATTTGTAAGTTAATAATAATAATAATAATAATAAAAACAACAACAATTTAAGAGTAATTTATATGTATGCATGAGATTATTATGATCATGGCATACTGTTATGACACTTCAATTTATACCCTAAATTAAAATTTTGATTAAACTTAATAAATAGAATTAATTCATTCTATATGGTGTTATTTAATAATGCATGTGCATATTTGTCTAGCTTCGAATTAATTAGGATTAATTAACCATGACTAAATTGATAAAATTATATAAGATCTTGGAACCAAGTCACGATCATGATTAATATGCATGAGAAAAAGCCACTAAGAAGCTCACTAATAAAAAAAATGAAGCTCACAAAAATTTAATTTATTGATTTTTTTATTGAGAATTTTGAATACAAATTAAACATCTAAAGTAAAAATAGTTTATTGGCACTAGCTAGACATTATTTTATCCCTCCGATCGTGTTCTATTATACTGAAACATGAAATTAATCACCATCTTAATTAAGGGATTCCACCACCTCCTATTCCACCACCAGCTCCTCCACCAAATCCATTGCCAGATCCTCCACCCAATCCATCTCCACCACCACCTCCACCACCGAATCCTCCTCCTCCACCAGCAGCACCACCTCCTACTCCACCACCAAATCCACTACCGGATCCTCCACCCAATCCCTCTCCACCACCGCCTCCGCCACCAAAACCACCACCTCCTCCTTGAGCTCCACCTCCAAACCCGGCTCCAAATCCTTGTCCAAAACCAGAGCCGCCCTCTACTCCTCCTGATCCTCCACCTCCACCAAATCCTCCACCGCCACCTCCACCAAGCCCTCCACTTCCTATGTCCCAGTGATGAAATTGGAACTCTTTATTGCTATCTAAAGAACCCTCCGATGCTACAAGCTTTCTTGCAGTGGTGGTGCAAACAAGAATTACCCCAAGAAGCAGAAAGAGAACAAATTTGGAACTCATCTCAATATGCAAGTAAAACGCTAGTGTCAATACAATTCTTGAATATTCTAGATTGGTGAGATATTAGGGCACCAAAATGGGATTATATATAGTGATGAAATTGCTTCAAGAATTAAATGCACCATAAATCACCTTTAATATATGTCGACTATTAATTCATCTAACTACGGTTTCATTGTAATAATGAAAATATTTTACCTTTCTCTACGAAACAATGAACCACTAATTATATGTATTGCATATGTTTCACATTGTAAACATTACATCGCATATATAGTATTAACGGCTTATATTAGGTTTATTTCTCATCTTGATGATCCTATTACTGATAAGTAATCCAAAATTCCTAAATCAGTTTCATATATATACATATATATATATATATATATATATAATTTTTCGTGTTAAGAAATAAGTTGCGCTATCAATTGAGGAATAATCCATATTGGTATAACTTTCAGATCTCAAGGTAAAATTTCTATTTCAAAATATAAATTCAAGGGTCTCATTTTTATCATGTCAATCTTGTATATTATAAAATTGGAACGAGGACATATAAGAAGCATGGATTTGTTATGTTCCCCACATGGGCACATACCCACGCCCACGTGGGGAACTTTGGTGGCCCCACATCACAAGAGGAAAAAAATTTTGTTTTAAATTTTTTTTCTAATATCGACGTTAGGATAAATGAATAATATATAACCGTCTTCTAATTGTGGGCTCCCACCGATCCTCACGATTTTTTTCCCAAGTGAGGGTACCATAAGGTACCCTCAGTGGGTAACAAATCATTCCTCAAAAGAAGCAAAAGATTATCATGCACTCTTGTAGCCTTGTTCGAAGACGCTGTAAAAAATATATATATATATATTGGAAACGGTTCAAATTTAATTTTTGGAAACAAGATATTCGAATTACGCAAATTATATCAATGGACTATTATAGTAACGATTACAGATTGGAAATATAAAATTCCAATGTTGATTCTCCATCAAACTCTAATATATAGTACTGTTATTAGTTAGTAATAAGAATATTACAAAAATATAATAGAAAATGGTAAATACACTATCAAGCTCCAATCTATATATATTAATAAAATGAGATCAGTTTCCCGCTCAATATTATAATTTCCAGAATTAAAAAATGTTATTTTATTTATATTTCCCACTCAAGCACAAATACCTAATTTTCAACCCATGGATAATCTCCCGTTATTATCACCCCTTATCTTTTGATAGAATCACTCCTTATCCCTTCGATCCTGATTATTATCATGTGTGATCTTTTTAAATCTCCCATACATATCTTTTTACCATAAAAAAGGAAAATATGTTATTATAATTTTTATTTTACACATATTTTAAATTATAACTTGGCCATAAATCTCCCCGTGCAACGCACGGAAGAAAATACTAGTTATAATATAATAGTAAATGAATAAAATGAAGCCTATATAATCAGAACAATAAAAAATGAAAAAAATGTCTATCTAATAATTGAGATAAAGAGACTAGCTATTTCGATCATCATCTAATATCAAAGTGACATCTTTTATAGATACAATAAATAACAAGTATGTAAATGATCAATTTTCAAAAATTACGCATGTAGATTTTTTTTCCCCTTTTCTTTTTTTTTTTTTTTTTTTTTTTTTGTTTGTGTGTGTGAACGCTATTACCTATATATGTAGGTTTGCCAATTATACGTAGCTATCAAATTTTAATAATATTAATAATCAAGGTGCTTGAAACTCTGTCCCCGCGGAATTCCCATTGATTCCAGCTGATGGATTTGATGCACTACAAAAATTAGATTGTCTGTGAAAATTTCCAATGGTTAAAAGGAAAAAAATAGTGCTTAAAATTGAAGAAAATCTAAAAAGACAATTTTCAACAGTTGCACATTTTCGCAGAAAATTTAGCATGAAAACTTTTTGTGTTCCTTCCTTCAATATTTCAATCGATGTAATAGAGTATCCACTTCAATTTTATTCCAATTTGGCCCTATGCGTGCCATTTCAATTCAGTCAAAATGATCTGGTTTCACTACTAAAAATTGGGCATTTAGGAGCAATGTATCATTCCTATAACCTCGTGGCTTATAGAGTATTAAGGGTACGGTGAGATGAGAGCATGTCGCCCATAACACTCTATAGGCACGAAACTATAAAAACGACATGTCAACCCTAAATGTCTAGTGTCTACAACTAAAAATAAAACAAAATTAACTAAACTAAGTAGAAAATCAACAAGGAAGTAAACATACCGTTTTAATTAGTAACCAATATAATATACAGAATATGCATATATCTCAAGCACTCACTAGCTAAAACTATTGCTCGTCTACGTACTTGACCTCGAAAAAATAAATAAAAAAAAAAGAAATATTTTAAAACCGAACTTTACATAGACATGATATTGTCTTTGATTTATGTTGTGTGAATTAATTTTCCCTTCACTCATATATAGCATGTCCTTCTTTTAGGTAGGAAAAGCATAAGGTTATCAATTTGAAACGGGAGACGTTTTACCAATTCAAATAATAATAATAATAATAATAATAATAATAATAATAATAATAATATTCTATATTAATAAAACCAGCACATTTTCCCGCCACCTTTACTTATTTTTCTGAATTAAAAAATCTATTTTTAATTATGGGAACGAGTTTTACCGCTTCTACATGTCTTTTCCAACTCGACTTCTTCTTCAGCGTGTATACATATATACACGCATCGGGTCGACCTATTTTTCTGAATTAAAAAAATCACACCATTAAAATAAGCCAATCCATGTGCAAGTTAGATCAACACAATATAAAATTATGTGAAATTTTTTTGTTTTTAGTCATGCTATTTACTATAACAGGTTGCACTTATCCCCCTTAATTATGTGGATTCTAATTTATTACATGTGTATATGTCTTCCCGTGCAATGCACGGGTAGAAACACTAGTAATAATAATACTATTTTGAAATGCTTACTTTAAATGTTGTCTGGAGTTTTGACCATCTATGTGATTACACTTAGTATCTTCTTGTTGAATCTATACATAAAAATATCGACCTACTGAGTTAGATATATACCATTACAAGGAATTATATGTCTACGTTTACCATTTTCTAATTAGCTAATTAACTATATGGGATTTTTTTTTATATACATTAAGGGTGTTGGCCTGAAAATATTGTCATGTGGAAATTAAATAATTACTACTTTAAATGTTTGACAATAGTTAGTAATAGAAATGACATTCTATAGTATAAAGTCTCTTTTACGAAATTGAAAAATGTTTTTTCTTTTCCATGTCTTTGTAATCAAATGAATCCCTAAGTTCTAATATAGTTTGTCATTAACATTGGAAATCAAGAAACAAAAGAGCGACCAAGCTGCCACATCGAATTTTTAAAGCGATCGAAATGCATTGCAGCAAGCATATATATATATATATATATATATATATATAAAGCGCGACAACTAATTAAAGAAGCCAAAAATCGACATCGGTGTGTTTTTTCTCAAGTTAATAATAATAATAATAATAATAATTATTATTATTATTATTATTATTATTATTTAAGAGTAATTTATATGTATTTTGTTGGGAATCAGTGGCTTTTGGGCCAGCTCTTGTATGCATGAGATTATTATGATCATGGCATAGTGTCATGACACTTCAATTTATACCCGTAAACTAATATTTTGATTAAACATAATAAATAGAATTCATTAATAAATAGAATTCATTCTATATGGTGTGTTAGTTAATAATGCATGTGCATATTAGGCTAGCGTCAAATTAATTAGGAACCATGACTAAATTAATAAAATTATATAAGATCATGGAACCAAGTCACGATCATGATTATAATATGCATGAGAAAAAGCAATTAAGAAGCTCACTAATTAAGAAAAATGAAGCTCATGATTTTTTTTATTGAGAATTTTGAATACAAATTAAACATCTAAAGTAAAAATAGTTTATTGGCACTAGCTAGACATTATTTTATCCCTCCGATCGTGTTCTATTATACTGAAACATGAAATTAATCACCATCTTAATTAAGGGATTCCACCACCTCCTATTCCACCACCAGCTCCTCCACCAAATCCATTGCCAGATCCTCCACCCAATCCATCTCCACCACCACCTCCACCACCGAATCCTCCTCCTCCACCAAAGAAAGACCACCTCCTACTCCACCACCAAATCCACTACCGGATCCTCCACCCAATCCCTCTCCACCACCGCCTCCGCCACCAAAACCACCACCTCCTCCTTGAGCTCCACCTCCAAACCCGGCTCCAAATCCTTGTCCAAAACCAGAGCCGCCCTCTACTCCTCCTGATCCTCCACCTCCACCAAATCCTCCACCGCCACCTCCACCAAGCCCTCCACTTCCTATGTCCCAGTGATGAAATTGGAACTCTTTATTGCTATCTAAAGAACCCTCCGATGCTACAAGCTTTCTTGCAGTGGTGGTGCAAACAAGAATTACCCCAAGAAGCAGAAAGAGAACAAATTTGGAACTCATCTCAATATGCAAGTAAAACGCTAGTGTCAATACAATTCTTGAATATTCTAGATTGGTGAGATATTAGGGCACCAAAATGGGATTATATATAGTGATGAAATTGCTTCACGAATTAAATGCACCATAAATCACCTTTAATATATATCGACTATTAATTCATCTAGCTACGATTTCATTGTAACAACGAAAATATTTTTCCTTTCTCTACCAAACAACCACTAATTATGTGTATTGCATATGTTTCGGATTGTAAACATTGCATCGCATATATAGTATTAACGGCTTATATTAGGTTTATTTCTCATCTTGATGATCCTATTACTGATAAGTAATCCAAAATTCCTAAATCAGTTTCATATAATATATATATATATATATATATATGTATATATATATATATATATATAACCTTTTTCATGTTAAGAAATAAGTTGCTCTATTAGTTCAGGCATGATCCATATATATTGGTATAATTGCCTGATCTCAAAGTAAAATTTCTATTTAAAAATATTAATTCAAGTGTCTCATTTTTATCATGTCAATCTTGTATATTATAAAATTGGTACGAGGATATATAAGAAGCAAAAGATTATCATGCACTCTTGTAGTCTTGTTCAAAGACGATGTAAAAAAAAAAAAAATTGGAAACGGTTCACATTTAATTTTTGGAAGCAAAATATTCGAATTACACAAATTATGTCAATGGACTATTATAGTAATGATTATAGATTGGAAATATAAAATTCCAATGTTGATTCTCCATCAAACTCTAATGTATAGTACTGTTATTAGTAATAAGAATATTATTAAAATATAATCGAAAATGGTAAATATACTATCAAACTCCAATTATAATATAATAGTAAACGAATAAAATGAAGCCTATATCATTAGAACAACAAAAAAAAAAAAAAAAGTCTACCTAATAATTGAGACAAAGACACTAACTATTTCGATCATCATCTGATATGAGTGGCATCTTTCATAGATACAATAAACAATAACTACATAAATGATCAATTTTCAACTATTGCCCATGTAGATTTTTTTTTTTTTTTTTTTTTTCTTTTTTTTTTTTTTTTATTTGTGAACGCCATTACCTATATATGTAGGTTCGCCAATTATACCTAGGTCTCAAATTTTAATAATATTAATAATCAATGTGCTTGAAACTCTGTCCTTGTGGAATTCCCATTGATTCCAGCTGATTTCATGCACTACAAAAATTAGATTGTCAGTGAAATTTTCCAATGGTTAAAAGGAAAAAAAATGGTGCTTAAAATTGAAGAAAATCTGAAAAGAAAATTTTCAACAGTTGCACATTTTCGCTGAAAATTTAGCATGAAAATTTTTTGTCTTCTTTCTTCACTTTAAATCGACGTAATTGAGTGTCCACTTCAATTTTATTCCAATTTGGTCCTATGCATGCCATTTCAATTCAATCAATGATCTAGTTTCACTGCTAAAAATTAAGCCTTTAGAAGCGACATATCATTCCTATAGCCTTATGGCATATAGAGAAGGGCGAGATGACACAATGTCGCTCCTGATACTCTATAGGCACGAGGCTATAAAAACGGCATGTCATTCCTAAATGTCTAGTGTTTACAACTAAAAAAAAAAAAAAATTAACTAAACTACGTAGAAAATCAACAAGGAATATACCGAATATGCATATATCTTAGGCACTCACAAACTAAAACTGTTACTTGTCTACTTGTCCTCAAAAAAATAAATAAATAAAATAAAATATTTTGAAACCGAACTTTACATAGACATCATGTTGTCTTTGATTTATGTTATGTGAATTAATATTCCCTTCACTCATATATAGGATGTCCTTCTTTTAGGTAGGAAAAGCATAAGGTTATCCATTTGAAACGAGAGACGTTTTACCAATAATAATAATAATAATAATAATAATAATAATAATAATAATAATAATAATAATAATAATAATGCTATTATTTTGAAATGCTTACTTTAAATGTTGTATGGAGTTTTGACCATCTATATGATTACGCTTAGTAACTTCTTATCGAAACTATACATTAAAACATAAACCTACTGAGTTAGATATATACCATTATAAGTAATTGTATGTCCATGCTTACCATTTTCTAATTAGCTCATTAACCGTATGATATTTTTATTTTTATTTTTTTACATTAAGGACAATATAATTGGCCTGAAAATATTGCGATGTGGAAATTAAATAACTACATACTACTTTAAATGTTTGACAAGAGTTAGAAATAGAAATGAAACTAGTTTTTACGCACGTGCGTTGCACGGTAGTAAAAATGTATTTAGTAAATAATAAATTATTTCAGACATGATTTACAATTTTGTTTAATTGGTAGTAGTATAACGTTTGTTACAATTTAGTAGTATATATTATTACAATATTTCTATATTAGGTTTACAATGTGTTCACAATTAAAATGATTAAAAATAAATGGTGAGAGATTAATTTAATAAATTGTGTGATTTGTGAAAGATAAATAATATAAACTGCAATAATTAAAGTTACAATCCGATAAGTATTTAAATGACATTAGTTTTAAATGAATTACAATGTAATACAATAAGTTATAGTTTTCAAATTCTAATAATGCTTTAACAATGTCAAATACGTACATATCAACAAATTAGCACAATATACAGCTGAAAATTAAATAATTTAAAAATAATGTCAAGACAATGCTAAATTAAAACTTAAACGTAATTCAAAATAAACACATAAAGTACGTTAACCACAATGGTGATCATATAATATAGAAGAAATATAGGTCAAAGTAGAAATATATGTAAAATTAAAAATTATTTAAAATCAATGTCAATTTACAGTTTTGTCTCATCATCATCCACTGCTAATTGTGGCGAATTTGCAAAAGAGATAATATGTAATGTATTACAACAAATACTAGACACTATTTTCGTGCACTATTTTCACCAACCCAAGGCATTATATCTCATACCCAATTTAAATTTCATGATTTTATTTTTTGTTTTTCAATTAATTTGACTTATAATTCATTATTTTATTATCTCTTTTATAATTAACTTAAATTATGCATTATTTTCGCTATATCAGGTCATGTGCCAAAAGCAAGAAAATTAATTTCATAAACCTTTTGCTTAATTTTGACAAAAAAAGTCACTACGAAAAAAGAGAGTTTTCACCATTAACTTTTTCTCCCAAAAATTCACAAAAAAAAAAAAGAACTAAAGAAAACACAAAGGGTAGATGTTTAAAACTCTAGGCCTTCCAGTCTCCAAAAAACAAAGAGGATGATCAAACTATCATTTTCGATAAAATATTGGTCGCAACATGGCAATTTTGCAAGGACGAAATCGCCAAAAGTAAAAATTTTTATGACGCATTAATTCTGAAGCAACAACGTAAAGAATCTACATGAACTAAATAGCAAGCAAACTCAGTAGCAGCTAATAAGCGCAAACAATCTCATACATTTTTACTCCCAACATTCTAAAATTATTTTAACATCAACTTAGTTTTAACTTTTTATTTCCTTCTCGACACCCATGCAATACACGGGCAGTAATCACTAACAAAAAATAGCAAGATATTAAAAATATAGCTTGATTCTAGGTGAATCAAGAAAGTTTGTGATTCAAATATGAAAAATTAGCAGATATTTAAAATTTTTAAAAAATCTATAATATATATAATTTTTAGAGATGCTAAAAAGAAAGTAAAAATTTGTAAAACACGTAAAAATAAAAAGACTCGTTGATAAATTTTTGCCACCAAAAGAGCAATTAATGTAATATATCATTAAAAAAATTAAATTACAATGATCAATTATTAATGCGTAATGCTAACATTGTTTGTGTACACCATTAATTCAACTTATTTAAGAACTATAACAATGTCCTAAATTAATTAATAGACATTTCATTATTGATCACCATTTAGAGTACTACAATAATTTAAATTTATAATAATCGATTAAAAAACATTTAAGTAACATAATAATTTTTATCTTGTAATAATTGATTTTATATAACTCATATCATAATTAATATCTATTCATTAGATCATGTATAAGTACTTTAATTAAATTGTGGAAAGGAAATTTAAAAATTAGTGGCGACATTGTTAAAATATTTTCTCCATAATAAAATTATTTTATTTTTCAATATTTATTATTGTTATTGTGTAGAATTTATGAATTAATCCAGCCGAAAATAAAAAATATTGTTTCCATCTTCGGATATTAGTTAAAGATATTTATTGTATTATTTTATTCATTTGTGTAATTATTATTAATTAAGATTATACTAAAATAAAATGATATTTGACTTGTTCAAATGAAGAAGTTAGAGCAAAAAATTAGGACACATATGTTAAAGTAAATTAGAAAACCGTTTGAAAAATCAACCCTTCCCATTATCTACTGACACTTAAAACTACCTGGACACGTGGCATTCAATTATAGGGACATCAAAATAAAAACAACTTTTTGGTCCTAAATAGAAGTTAACCATGTCCTAAAACCACTATTAGAAAACAACAATACCATGCACCTCTACTTTATATATATTATAGATTCTATAGTATAAAGTCTCTTTTATTAAATTGATGAAAATATTTGTTCTTTTCCATCTTTTTGTAATCAAATGAACCCCTAAGTTCTAATGGAGTTTGTCTTTAACACTGGAAATCCAGAAACAAAAGAGCGACCAAGCCGCCACATCGAATTTTTTAGGCGATCGAAATGCATTGCAGCAAGCATATATATAAAGCACAACAACTAATTAAAGAAGCCAAAAATCGTTACATCGGCGTGTTCATTTGTAATAAGTTAATAATAATAATAATAATAATAATAATAATAATAATAATAATAATAATAATAATAATAATAATAATAATAATAATCGTTACATCGGCGTGTTCATTAATAATAATAATAATAATAATAATAATAATAATAATTTAAGAGTAATTTATATGTATTTTGTTGGGAATTAGTGGCTTTAGGGCTAGCGCTTGTATGCATAAGATTATTGCGATCGTAGCATACTGTTATGACACTTCGATTTATACCCGTAAACTAATATTTTGATTAAACTTAATAAATAGAATTAATTCATTCTATATGGTGTTATTTAATAATAATGCATGTGCATATTTGGCTAGCGTCGAATTAATTAGGCACCATGAGTAAATTGAAAAAATTATAGAAGATCATGGAACCAAGTCATGATCATGATTAATATGTATGAGAAAAAGCAATTAAGAGGGTCACTAATTAAAAAAAAATGAAGCTCACAAAAATTTATTGATTTTTTTATTGAGAATTTTGAAAACAAATTAAGCATCTAAAGTAAAAATAGTTTATTGGTCCTGCCTAGACATTATTTTATTCCTTCGATCGTGTTCTATTATATTGAAACATGAAATTAAACACAATCTTTATTATGGGATTCCACCACCAGCTCCTCCACCAAATCCACTGCCCGATCCTCCACCCAATCCATCTCCACCACCACCACCACCTCCGCCACCGAATCCTCCTCCTCCACCAGCAGCACCACCTCCAACTCCACCACCAAATCCACTACCGGATCCTCCACCCAATCCCTCTCCACCGCCGCCGCCGCCGCCAAAACCCCCACCTCCTCCTTGAGCTCCACCTCCAAACCCGGCTCCAAATCCTTGTCCAAAACCAGAGGCACCCTCTACTCCTCCGGATCCTCCACCACCACCTCCGCCAAGCCCTCCACTTCCTATATCCCAGTGATGAAAGTAAACCTCTTTATTGGCATCTATAGAACCGTCCGATGCTGCAAGCTTTCTTGTGGTAGAGATGCAAGCAAGAATCTCACCAAAAAGAAGAAAGAGAACAAATTTGGAACTCATCTCGATGTGCAACTAAAAAGCTAGTGTTATTGTTATTTTCTTGAATATCCTTGATTGGTGAGATTTTAGGGCACCAAAATGGGATTATATATAGTGATGAAATTGATTCAAGAATTAAATGCACCATAAATCACTTTAATATATATCATCTAGCTACGGTTTCATAGTAATAATGAAAATATTTTACCTTTCTCCACCAAACAACCACTAATTATATGTATTGCATATGTTTCACATTTTAAACATTACATCGCATATATAGTATTAACGGCTTATATTAGGTTTATTTCTCTTCTTGATGATCCTATTATTGATAAGTAATCCAAAATTCCTAAATCAGTTTCATATATATATATATATATATATATATATATATATATATAACGTTTTTCGTGTTAAGAAATAAGTTGTGTTAACTAGTTGAGGTATAATCCATATGGGCATAATTATCAGATCTCAAGGTAAAATTTCTATTTCAAAATATAAATTCAAGGGTTCATTTTTATCATGTCAAGCTTGTATAATATAAAATTGGAACGAGGATATATAAGAAGCAAAAGATTATCATGCATTCTTGTACTCTCGTTCTAAGACGTGTCTAAAAAAATTTGGGAACGATACAAAGTTAATTTTTGGAAACAAAATATTCGAATTACACAAATCATGTCAATGGACTATTATAGTAATGATTGTTAACTTTTATGTTTTAATAAAAGTTTATTTTGTTGGCATTTTTATTTTTCCATATTTATAATTAAATTAATTGAATATTTTATTTGGTTGATTTAATTATAATTGTATTTCTTATGGACTTATTATCACATGGAACTTTAGTGTTATCATGATTTTAATTAACTATGTGATAATTCCCTTATTATTTTTAATTGATCAACAAGTGAGAATCCATGGGGCACTCAAATCCCAGTAGGTGTGTACTACAAGGAAACGTGTCCAAGTTCGTTGTATCAAGTTGTATGCTAAATTGTTTATTCCATATAAAATTGATACAAGATAAGGTAACAATATTTTTCCATATTTTATTATTACCTTATTTGATTTATCCTACAACTAATAAGTTATTTTATTCCTTGTAGGAGTTGGAGTTTTATGGCAACTTGAATTCTTGGCCAACAAGTAAGACAAGTGGTATAAAACACCAACACATGAGGAGGCCATACAGACACGTTTTTGAGCCAAAAAATCGTCCCCTAACATTCTTGGAAAACGTGCCCCTCCTCCATGTTCTTGACTTCTTCAAGTTAATTTCTTGATTAAGTTTATGAACGCCAATCCTTGATCAACATAGATTGGGAGTCAAATCTCTGGGAAAAGTCCAACCACTAATAGAAGAGCCCACAATGCGAGGAGATCAATACGGGAGGTGCAGATCTGTTGCGGGATCACAGTTACAACAAGCTAGAGTAGAGCAACGGGAGGTTAGCTCACATTACATGCTCGGAGAGAGTAATAGGAAGTGTTTCTCGCTATTATCCTTGATTTTGGTTAATTTATGCGTAAATTACCCTTTAACTTTGTTGTAGAGATTTAAACGCTTCGGAAGTTAGTGGATTGGTTTTGCTCGTAGGCGACGAGCACGTGGTTTTTTCCCAATTGGGTTTCCATGTTAAAAATCCCGTGTTCTTACTGTCTTCACTATTTATTTACTGCATTCTGTTTGTTTACACATTCTCGAACCAGACGCATCTGAAATACATAGACGCATCTAGGTTACGACAATTTACAGACGCATCTCGTGATTAAACAAGAATCGTCACCGCTAAATCTGAGAATGTAACACGCCATAATTTATCTCGATCACGAAAATCAAATTGTTTAGACAACGATAAACTTTCAATGATTATGGATTGGAAATATAAAATTCCAATATTGATTCTCCATCAAACTCTAATATATAGTACTATTATTACTAATAAGAATATTACCAAAATATAATAGAAAATGGTAAATATACTATCAAACTCCGATTATAATATAATAGTAAATGAATAAAATGAAGCCTATATAATTAGAATTAAAAAAAAATGTCTATCTAATAATTGAGACAAAGAGACTAGCTATTTTGATCATAATCTGATATCAGAGTGGCATCTTTCATAGATACAATAAATAATAACTACGTAAATGATCAATTTTCAAATATTACCCATGTAGATTTCTTTCCCCTATTTGTTTTGTGTGTGTGTGAACGCCATTACCTATATTTGAAAGTTTGCCAATTATACCTAGCTATCAAATGTTTGTAATATTAATAATCAATGTGCTTGAAACTCTGTCCTTGAGGAATTCCCATCGATTCCACCTGAACAGGATTGTTTCACGCACTACAAAAATTAGATTGTTTGTGAAAATTTCCAATGGTTAAAAGGAAAAAAAGGGTGCTTAAAATTGAAGAAAACATAAAAATACAATTTTCAACAGTTGCACATTTTCTCTGAAAATTTAGCATGAAAACTTTTTGTCCTCTTTCCTTCACTTTCAATCGATGTAATAGAGTATCCGCTTCAATTTTATTCCAATTTGGTCCTATGCATGCCCTTTCAATTCAGTCAATGATCTGATTCACTACTAATAATTGGGCATTTAAGAGCGACATGTCATTAGTATAACCTCGTGGCTTATAGAGTATCAAAAGCGAGATAATTAATAGCATATCACTCTTATTACTCTATAGGTACGAGGCTATAAAAACGATATGTCATCCCTAAATGGCTAGTGTTTACAACTAAAAATAAAACAAAATTAACTAAACTAAGTAGAAAATCAACAAGGAAGTAAACATACCCTTTTTTTTAAGAGTAAACATACCGTTTTAGTTAGTAACCAATGTAATATACAGAATATGCATATATATATCTCAAGCACTCACAAACTAAACTAAAACTGTTCGGTTGTCTACTTGTCCTTAATGGACCTGACCCCCTAACAAACTTTTCAACCAAAACAAAACCTTGTCCCTGTAAAAATGAAGGAGAATGTCAACTAGCCCATATAACTGTAGAACAAGATGATCTTGAAATAGACGATATTAAAGAAGAAGATCATAAGCAAGATGAAATAGCAGACTACAATTTGGTTTCAATCGACACTGCATATGAGACATTGATCACACAAGATATTGACCAGCTGATTTCTAAATTAGAAAAATTAGAGATCATAGGAGAAAATGTTCTAAAGTATTGGGGAAAAGGACAAGATATTTTGCGAACTAACGATTGAAAACCCAGATTATATAATAAAGACAAAAAATATAGAAGCTACTAATTAGGACTTAGATGACTTTAAGATGCACATTTCAGAACTATTAAAACTAGGAGTTATCAGGAGATCAAACAGCCCTCATAGATCGGCAGCTTTTATAGTAAGAAACCATGCAGAAGTAGTTAGAGGAAAAAGTAGAATGGTTATTAATTATAAGAGACTTAATGATAATACTATAGATGATTCTTATAATATTCCAGACAAGACCGTACTATTAAACAAGATTCAGACTAATAAGATCTTTAGTAAATTCGATTTAAAATCAGGATTTTGGACTTTTTCAATAAAAAGATCAATATGATTTCAGACGCTCTTGAGAAAGACGATTTAAGTTTAGAAGACTATCTTTTGATATCATCAGCTAACTATGGAGGAAGCCTCAACCTCTTCCAACCAAGCAGGTAAAGATATTGATGAGTTAAGAGTTAGCAAGAAGGCTAAAATATCATAGACCAACCCAGAAAAAGGTAAACAAATAGTAGACGATTGGAATAATCCTTTAAAGGTAATTCCTCTTTTCCCAGATAATTATAGCATTTTGATGAAATTAATAGAAAAAAGATATTTGGTAGAGAAACAAATTGTTCATTATAAATATACTATAAAAAATCTTCAAGATTCTATAATAATGCACCATAATAGCAATAATAAAATTGCCTCTTTTGCTTTGATTAAAGCATTAATGAGCTGCCAACAAGATCTACAATGATATGTTAAGATAGCTCACACTATTTACCATGGAATAAATCAGAATCAGATAAACCAGCAAGAATTTGAGAATATTTTAGATATTGTATATATATATATATATATAGCATGTCGTTCTTTTAGGCAGGAAAAGCATAAGAATATCCATTTGAAACGGGAGACGTTTTACCAATTCAAATAATAATAATAATAATAATAATAATAATAATAATAATCTATATATCTATATATATATATATATATATACTAGTTTTGAGTACGTGCTTCGCACGTGTTATAAAATGATGATTTTTTTGGCAATAAATTTTTAAGTCTCGACTTTAAATTTTTCAAAAGGTATAAAATTAAACTAACGTAGTATAAGTAAGTTATACATACAAGCTAAATAACACTTTAATCATTTTATACTGTCAATAAAAATATTAATATCTCGATTTTCTACCAACTTAGTCCAAACATCTAATCGACCAAAAAAATCCAATCGGTATTCTGTATTACACGCTACAATGCTAAAAAAAATTTAAAGAAAAGAAATCAAGGTACAAGAAGAATATTACCTATCCAAGTAAATAATATTACTTGCCACAACAATATATTATCTTACCCTAATAATAATATTACATACCTAAATAATCATAACTATACCATTAAAAATACTACAATTATAAGAAGAATATTTTCCACCCAAGTAATATTGTCACAAGTCCCGGTAATCTAGATCATCATTCAACTTTTCGCTTCACTCGTTTGCGACTCTCTCTACACTTTCTCTCTATATTACTACAATCGGCAATCAACTTCTTTGACAAAAGCAATTTTTCATTAATGGCGCTAGATCTCCATCAAAATTAGTTCTATGACCTAAATGGAAATGATAGATAATTTACTCTTGGTTGAGATTTGAATACTTGAAAACCTTAATGGAGAGAAAATGAAATGATAAGAAAGATAAACAAACCAACTTCACAGTTAAAATTGTATATTGAGTAATAAGCATAAACACAAGCAGCGAAAAGCAATTTGACTAAAACTTAATTTATCGGAAACTTTTAGCAGCTTGATGAAAATTGAAGCATAATCTCATAGTACTATGATACACATTCAGTGGAAAACGAAAGATTTAACATTTTCCGAATTCAAATTCATGGAAATAATACACGCAGAAACAAATCCCAATTTTGAAAGGATCAAAACAAACAAAAATCAGAACGAAAGGAAAACTCAAAGAGTGAAATCAACATAGCCTTCTTCTCAAGCGCACTTCACCTTGATTGCGCACAATTAGACCGGAGAAGAAGCATCGATTCCATTGAGAAAGAACTCATGTCGATTGCAAATCAGCCGGAAAAATAGAATAATTTCGATCGCGGAAGAATTGCTATAGTCTACCATGAGATTTGGTGAGGATGAGCGATGAGAGTTCGTGAGGATAAGAGAGAGAGAAAGAGACAGAGACAGAGAAATTAGATCTGATAGACGAGAGAGATTTATTGGAAAAGGGATAAAGGGTAAAAGTGGTATAAAAATATGCAATTAAGTAACTGGTAAAAATATTTATAAAATATCAGAAGTTAATGAAAAAAGATTGCATGTAGAGTTAGTAGGATCGACTTTCAGATGATTTATTTAATATTCGCCTAATATGAAAAGTCATTCATTAATTATTTATATAAATAACTTTCTTTAATATGGGCATTTTCGACTAATTAAAATATAAGTGGGGACATTATTGGAAATCAAAAGATTTCCACACATCCCCACTTTTTAATATAGTATAGATACATAATATGAGATTATTTTCCCGCCAAAAGTTTTATTTTTCTGAATTAAAAAATAAAATTTAATCAGAAATCACGCTTTGATAATCACAAATCAAGAACTCAATCTTCCCTTCCTCTTCTAGAATTCGAACTCTTATATATCTCCCCGTGCGTTTTTCTGAATTAAAAAATAAAATTTAATTGTAAAATCACGCTTCAAATAATCACAAATCTGCAACTCAATCTTCCCTTCCTCTTCTAGAATTCGAACTCTTATATATCTCCCAGAACAATGCACGGCAGAAAATAATAATAATAATAATAATAATAATAATAATAATAATAATAATAATAATAATAATAATGCATGGGCGTGTTATTATTTAGAAATGCTTAATTTAAATGTTGTATGGAGTTTTGACCATCTATGTCATTACACTTAGTATCTTCTTATTGATATTATACATTAAAACATAGACCTACTGAGTTAGATATATATCATTATAAGGAATTGTATGCCTATGTTTACCATCTTCTAATTAGCTCATTAACTATATGGAATTTTTTTAACATTAATTATTAAGGGTAATTGACCTGAAAATATTGTGATGTGGAAATTAAATAATTACATACTACTTTAAATGTTTGACAAGAGTTAGTAATAGAAAAGAAATTCTGTAGTATAAAGTCTCTTTTTTCTTTTCCATTTTTTTGTAATCAAATGAACCCCTAATTAAGTTCTAATGTAGTTTGTGTTTAACACTGGAAATCCAGAAACAAAAGAGCGACCAAGCCGCCACATCGAATTTTTTAGGCAATCGGAATGCATTGCAGCAAGCATATATATAAATTAAGCACGACAACTAATTAAAGAAGTCAAACATCGTTAAATCGGTGTGTTCATTAATTGTAAGTTGATGATGATGATGATAATAATAAGGATAATGCTAGAATGTCATAGCCATTAACATAATTAGTAACATAATAATAGTAAAATTTCTATTTTGCCATTAATGAATGACTGAATTGATATTACTTTAAAAGATATTGAAGTCATTTTATTCTATTATGGTATTCTTTATGCCATTTAGTATGTCACTGTAGCGTGATCGTAATAATAATAATTAAGAGTAATTTATATGTATTTTGTTGGGTGTTAGGGATAAGCGAACGAAATCCCACTTCGCCTAAATATGGGTTAAGTAATGGGTTTATAAGGGATTGGGATATTCCACCCAATGGGTTAACCTTTTGGGATGAAGCCTCAATCCCTACAGTAATATCAGAGCCAGGGCTCATATTTAGCCACGTGTACGCATGAGACAATTCCATTACGAAGTTGGTGGGCTCCGAGGTGGATCACGAGGCCAAGAAAAAAATCCAGGATTGGTTCTTAAGGTCGTTGTGTCCATGTAAGGCGGTGGTGGTCGAGACGCAGTGGAAGTGTTGGGCCTTGATAGAGCATGTGGATTGGCTCTAAAGGCGGTTGTGCCACATAAGGCGATGACCCGACCGCAATGGAAGAATTGGGCCTCGAGGAGAAAGTTGGATATGTGGGCTATTGATTAAAGTAGAGGAAGTTAATATGGTACTTCGTTCGAGAGGGGGATTGTTAGCGATAAGCGAACGAAATCCCACTCCGGTTAAATATGGGTTAAGTAATGGGTTTATAAGGGACTGGGCTACTCCACCCAATGGGTTAACCTTTTGAGATGGAACCTCAATCTCTACATTGGGAATCAGTAGCTTCAGGGCTAGCTCTTGTATGCATACGATTATTAATTATGATCATGGCATAATGTTATGACACTTCAATTTATACACGTAAACTAATACTTTTATTAAGCTTCATAAATAGAATTCATTCTATACGGTGTGTTATTTAATAATGCATGTGTATATTTGGCTAGCGTCGAATTAATTAGGAACCAAGTCACGATCATGATTAATATGCATGAGAAAAAGCAATTAAGAGGGTCACTAATTAAAAAAATGAAGCTCACAAAAATTTATTGATTTTTTTCTTGATAATTTTGAATACAAACTAAACATCTAAAGTAAAAATAGTTTATTGGCTCTAGCTAGACATTATTTTATTCCTTCAGATCGTGTTCAATTACATTGGAACATGAAATTAATCGTCATCTTAATTAAGGGATTCCACCACCTCCTATTCCACTACCACCAGCTCCTCCACCAAATCCACTACCATATCCTCCACCCAATCCCTCTCCACCACCGCCTCCGCCACCAAATCCTCCTCCTCCACCCGCAGCACCACCTCCAACTCCACCACCAAATCCAGTACCGGATCCTCCACCCAATCCCTCTCCACCGCCGCCTCCGCCAGCAAAACCACCACCTCCTCCTTGAGCTCCGCCTCCGAACCCAGCTCCAAATCCTTCTCAAAAACCAGAGCCACCCTCTACTCCTCCGGATCCCCCACCTCCACCAAATCCTCCACTGCCACCTCCGCCAAGCCCTCCACTACCTATATCCCAGTGATGAAAGGAGAACTCTTTATTGCCATCTAAATAACCATCCGATGCTGCAAGCTTTCTTGCGGTGGCGGTGCAAACAATAATCACCCCAAAAAGAAGAAAGAGAACAAATTTGGAACTCATCTCAATGTGCAAGAAGCTAGTGTTATTTTCTTGAATATTGTTGATTGGTGAGATTTTGGGCGCCAAAATGGGATTATATATAGTGATGAATTTGCCTCAAGAATTAAATGCACCGTAAATCACTTTAATGTATATCATCTAGCTACGGTTTCATAGTAATAATGAAAACATTTTACCTTTCTCCACCAAACAACCACTAATTATATGTATTTCATATGTTTCACATTGTAAATATTAGGTTTATTTCTCTTCTTGATGATCCTATTATTGATAAGTAATCAAAAATTCCTAAATCAGTTTCATATATATATATATATATATATATATATATATATATAACGTTTCGTGTTAAGAAATAAGTTGTGTTAACTAGTTGAGGTATAATCCATATGGGTATAATTGGCAGATCTCAGGGTAAAATTTCTATTTCAAAATATAATTTCAATGGCTCATTTTTATCATGTCAAGCTTGTATGATATAAAATTGGAACGAGGATATGTAAGACGCAAAAGATTATCATGCGTTCTTGTACTCTCGTTCTAAGACGATGTAAAAAAAAATTGGGAACTGTTCAAAGTTAATTAATTTTTGGAAACAAAATATTCGAATTACACAAATTATGTCAATGGACTATTATAGTAATGATTATAGATTGGAAATATAAAATTCCAGTATATAGTACTGTTATTAGTAATAAGAATATTATTAAAATATAATAGAAAATGGTAAATATACTATCAAACTCCAATTATAATATAATAGTAAATGAATAAAATGAAGCCTATATAATTAGAACAAAAAAAAAATGTCTATCTAATGATTTGAGACAAAGAGACTGGCTATTTTGATCATCATCTGATATCAAAGTGGCATCTTTCATAGAGACAATAAATAATAACTACGTAAATGATCAATTTTCAAATATTACCCATGTAGATTTTTTTTTCCCTTTTCTTTCTTTGTGTGTGTGTGTGTGTGTGAACGCCGTTACCTGTATTTGTAGGTTTGCCAATTATACCTAGGTATCAAATGTTTATAATATTAATAACCAATGTGCTTGAAATTCCGTCCTTGTGGAATTCCCATTGATTCCAACTGAGCAGATTGTTTCACGCACTACAAAAATTAGATTGTCTGTGAAAATTCCAATGGTTAAAAGGAAAAAAAAAAAAAGGTGCTTAAAATTGAAGAAAATCTGAAAAGGCAATTTTCAACAGTTGCACATTTTCGCCGACAATTTGGCATGAAAACTTTTTGTCTTCTTTCCTTCACTTTCAATCGATGTAATAGAGTATCCGCTTCAATTTTATTCAAATTTGACAAGAGTTAGTAATGGAAATGAAATTCTATAGTATAAAGTCTCTTTTATGAAATTGATGAAAAATATTTTTCTTTTCCATCTTTTTGTAATATTCAAATGAACCCCTAAGTTCTAATGTAGTTTGGCTTTAACACTGGAAATCCAGAAACAAAAGAGCGACCAAGCCGCCACATCGAATTTTTTCGGTGATCGAAATGCATGCATTGCAGCAAGCATGTATATAAAGCACGACAACTAATTAAAGAAGCTAAAAATCGTTACATTGGCGTGTTCATAATAATAATAATAATAATAATAATAATAATAATAATAATAATAATAATAATAATAATTTAAGAGTAATTTATACGTATTTTGTTGGGAATTAGTGGCTTCAGGGCTAGCTCTAGTATGCATGAGATTATTATGATCGTGGCATACTGTTATGACGCTTCAATTTATACCCGTAAAATAATATTTTGATTAAACTTAATAAATAGAATTCATTCTACATGGCGTGTTATTTAATAATGCATGTGCATATTTGGCTAGCGTCGTATTAATTAGGAACCATGACTAAATTGATAAAATTATATAAGATCATGGAACCAAGTCATGATCACGATTAATATGTATGAGAAAAAGCAATTAAGAGGGTCACTAATTAAAAAAATGAAGCTCACAAAAATTTATTGATTTTTTTATTGAGAATTTTGAATACAAATTAAACATCTAAAGTAAAAATAGTTTATTGGCTCTAGCTAGCCATTATTTTATTCCTTCGATCGTGTTCTATCATATTGAAACATGAAATTGATCACCTTCTTAATTAAGGGATTCCACCACCTCCTATTCCACTACCAGCTCCTCCACCAAATCCACTGCCAGATCCTCCACCCAATCTATCTCCACCACCACCACCTCCACCACCGAATCCTCCTCCTCCACCAACAAAGCACCACCTCCTACTCCAAAGACCAAATCCACTACCGGATCCTCCACCCAATCCCTCTCCACCACCGCCTCCGCCACCAAAACCACCACCTCCTCCTTGAGCTCCACCTCCAAACCCAGCTCCAAATCCTTGTCCAAAACCAGAGCCACCTTCTATTCCTGCTGATCCTCCACCTCCCCCAAATCCTCCACCGCCACCTCCGCCAAGCCCTCCACTTCCTATGTCCCAGTGGTGAAAGTAGAACTCTTTATCGCCATTTGAAGAACCCTCCGATGCTACAAGCTTTCTTGCAGTGGTGGTGCAAACAAGAATTTCACCAAGAAGAAGAAAGAGAACAAATTTGGAACTCATCTCAATGTGCGAGTATAAAGCTAGTGTCAATACAATTCTTGAATATGTTGATTGGTCAGATTTTAGGGCACCAAAATGGGATTATATATAGTGATGAAATTGCTTCAAGAGTTAAATGCGCCGTTTCTCTACCAAAGAACCACTAATTATATGTATTGCATATGTTTCGCATTGTAAACATTGCATCGCATATATAGTATTAACGGCTTATATTAGGTTTATTTCTCATCTTGATGATCATATTACTGATAAGTAATCCAAAATTCCTAAATCAGTTTCATATATATATATATATATATATATATATATATATATAGCGTTTTTCGTGTTAAGAAATAAGTTGCTCTATTAGTTCAGATATAATCCATATTGGTATAATTGCCTAATCTCTTGGTAAAATTTCCGTTTCAAAATATGAATTCAAGGGTTCATTTTTATCATGTCAATCTTGTATATTATAAAATTGGAACGAGGATATATAAGAAGCAAAAGATTATCATGCACTCTTGTAGTCTTGTTTGAAGACGATGTAAAAAAAATGGAAACGGTTCAAATTTAATATTTGGAAGAAAAATATTCGAATTACACAAATTATGTCAATGGACTATTATAGTAATGATTATAGATTGGAAATATAAAATTCCAATGTTGATTCTCCATCGAACTCTAATATATAGTACTGTTATTAGTAATAAGAATATTATTAAGATATAATAGAAAATGGTAAATATACTATCAAACTCCAATTGTAATATAATAATAGTAAACGAACAAAATGAAGTCTATATAATTAGAACAACAAAAAAAGAAAAAAAAATGTCTACCTAATAATTGAGACAAAGAGACTAACTATTTCAATCATCATCTTATATGAGTGGCATCTTTCATAGATACAATAAATAATAACTACGTAAATTATCAATTTTCAACTATTGCCCATGTAGAATTTTTTTTTTTTTTTTTTTTTTTTGCACTTTTTTTTTTCTTTTTTTGTGTGTGAACGCCATTACCTATATATGTAGGTTTCCCAATTATACCTAGGTCTCAAATTTTAATAATATTAATAACCAATGTGCTTGAAACTCTGTCCCTGTGGAATTCCCGTTGATTCCTGCTGATTTCATGCACTACAAAAATTAGATTGTCAGTGAAATTTTCCGATGGTTAAAAGGGAAAAATGGTGTTTAAAATTGAAGAAAATCTGAAAAGACAATTTTCAACAGTTGCACATTTTCGTCGAAAATTTAGCACGAAAACTTATTGTCTTCTTTCTTCACTTTCAATTGACGTGATAGAGTATCCCCTTCAATTTTATTCCAATTTTGGTCCTATGCATGCCATTTCAATTCAGTCACTGATCTGGTTTCCCTACTAAAAATTGAGCCTTCAGGAGCGAGCGACATATCATTCCTATAGTCTTATGGCATATAGAGTATTAAGGGCGAGATAACATCATATCACCCCTAATACTCTATAGGCACGAGGCTATAAAAACAACATGTAATCCCTAAATGTCTAGGGTTTACAACTAAAAATAAAATAAAATTAACTAAACTAAGTAGAAAATTAACAAGTAAGGAATATACAGAATATGCATATATCTCAAGCACTCACAAACTAAAACTGTTACTTGTCTACTTGTCCTCAAAAAAATAAGTAAATAAATAAAATACAATAAAATATTTTAAAACCGAACTTTACATAGACATGATGTTGTCTTTGATTTATGTTATGTTATGTGAATTAATATTACCTTCACTCATATATAGCATGTCCTTCTTTTAGGTAGGAAAAGCATAAGGTTATCCATTTGAAACTGGAGACGTTTTACCAATTCAAAACCTAATAATAATAATAATAATAATAATAATAATAATAATAATAATAATGCTATTATTTTGAAATGCTTACTTTAAATATTGTCTGGAGTTTTGACCATCTATGCAAATACGCTTAGTAACTTCTTATTGAAACTATACATTAAAATATAAACCTACTGAGTTAGATATATACCATTATAAGGAATTGTATATCTTACCATTTTCTAATTAGCTCATTAACCAAATGATATTTTTTTTTTTTTTTTACATTAAGGACAATATAATTGGCCTGAAAATATTGCAATATGGAAATTAAATAACTACGTACTACTTTAAATGTTTGACAAGAGTTAGAGATAGAAATGAAATTCTATAGTATAAAGTCTCTTTTATGAAATTGATGTAAAATATATTTCTTTTCCATCTTTTTGTAATCAAATGAACCCCTAAGCCCTAATGTAGTTTGTCTTTAACACTGGAAATCCAGAAACAAAAGAGCGACCAAGCCGCCATATCGAATTTTTTAGGCGATCGAAATGCATTGCAGCAAGCATGTATATAAAGCACGACAATTAATTAAAGAAGCCAAAAATCGTTGCATCGGCGTGTTCATTTGTAAGTTAATAATAATAATAATAATAATAATAATAATAATAATAATAATAATAATAATAATAATAATAATAATAATAATAATAATAATAATAATAATAATAATAATAATAATAATAATAATAATAATAATAATAATAATAATAATAATAATAATTTAAGAGTAATTTATATGTATTTTGTTGGGAATCAGTGGCTTTAGGCTAGCTCTTGTATGCATGAGATTATGATGATCGTGGCATACGGTTATGACACTTCGATTTATACCCGTAAACTAATATTGTGATTAAACTTAATAAATAGAATTCATTCTATATAGTGTCTTATTTAATAATGCATGTGCATATTTGGCCAGCGTCGAATTAATTAGGAACCATGACTAAATTGATAAAATTATATAAGATCTTGGAACCAAGTCAGGATCATGATTAATATGTATGAGGAAAAGCAATTAAGAGGGTCACTAATTAAAAAAATGAAGCTCACAAAAATTTATTGATTTTTTTATTGAGAATTTTGAATACAAATTTAACATCTAAAGTAAAAATAGTTTATTGGCACTAGCTAGACATTATTTTATTCCTTCGATCGTGTTCTATTATATTAAAACATGAAATTAATCACCATCTTAATTAAGGGATTCCACCACCTTCTATTCCACCACCAACACCTCCGCCAAATCCACTGCCAGATCCTCCACCCAATCCATCTCCACCCCCACCCCCACCTCCACCACCGAATCCTCCTCCTCCACCAAAGAAGACCACCTCCTACTCCACCACCAAATCCACTACCGGATCCTCCACCCAATCCCTCTCCACCGCCACCTCCGCCACCAAAACCACCACCTCCTCCTTGAGCTCCACCTCCAAACCCAGCTCCAAATCCTTGTCCAAAACCAGAGCCGCCCTCTATTCCTCCTGATCCCCCACCTCCACCAAATCCTCCACCGCCACCTCCACCAAGCCCTCCACTTCCTATGTCCCAGTGATGAAATTGGAACTCTTTTTTGCTATCCAAAGAACCCTCCGATGCTACAAGCTTTCTTGCAGTGGTGGTGCAAACAAGAATTACACCAAGAAGCAGAAAGAGAACAAATTTGGAACTCATCTCAATATGCAAGTAAAACGCTAGTGTCAATACAATTCTTGAATATTCTAGATTGGTGAGATATTAGGGCACCAAATGGGATTATATATAGTGATGAAATTGCCTCAAGAATTAAATGCACCCTAAATCACTTTAATATATATCATCTAGCTACGGTTTCATAGTAATAATGAAAATATTTTACCTTTCTCCACCAAACAACCACTAATTATATGTATTGCATATGTTTCACATTGTAAACATTACATCGCATATATAGTATTAACAGCTTATATTAGGTTTATTTGTCTTCTTGATGATCCTATTACTAATAAGTAATCCAAAATTCCTAAATCAGTTTCATATATATATACATATATGTATATATATATGAAACTGAGGTATAATCCATATGGGTATAATTTTTCATGTTAAGAAATAAGTTGTGTTAACTAGTTGAGGTATAATCCATATGGGTATAATTGCCAGATCTCAAGGTAAAATTTCTATTTCAAAATATAAATTCAAGGGTTCATTTTTATCATGTCAAGCTTGTATAATATAAAATTGGAACGAGGATATATAAGAAGCAAAAGATTATCATGCATTCTTGTACTCTCATTCTAAGACGATGTAAAAAAAAAAAATTGGGAACGGTACAAAGTAAATTTTTGGAAACAAAATATTCGAATTAGACAAATTATGTCAATGGACTATTATAGTAATGATAATAGATTGGAAATATAAAATTCCAATATTGATTCTCCATCAAACTCTAATATATAGCACTGTTATTACTAATAAGAATATTACAAAATATAATAGAAAATGGTAAATATACTATCAAACTCCAATTATAATATAATAGTAAATGAATAAAATGAAGCCTATAATTAGAATTAAAAAAATGTCTATCTAACAATTGAGACAAAGAGATTAGCTATTTTGATCATCATCTGATATTAGAGTGGCATCTTTCATATATACAATAAATAATAACTACGTAAATGATCAATTTTCAAATATTACCCATGTAGATTTCTTACCCCTTTTCTTTTTGTGTGTGTGTGTGAACGCCATTACCTATATTTGTAGGTTTGCCAATGATACCTAGGTATCAAATGTTTGTAATATTAATAATCAATGTGCTTGAAACTCTGTCCTTGTGGAATTCCCATTGATTCCACCTGAACAGGATTGTTTCACGCACTACAAAAATTAGATTGCCTGTGAAAATTTCCAATGGTTAAAAGGAAAAAAAAGGGTGCTTAAAATTGAAGAAAATCTGAAAAGACAATTTTCAACAATTGCACACGCATTTCGCTGAAAATTTAGCATGAAAACTTTTTGTCTTCTTTCCTTCACTTTCAATCGATGTAATATCGATGTACTAGAGTATCCGCTTCAATTTTATTCCAATTTGGTCCTATGCATGCCCTTTCAATTCAGTCAATGATCTGATTCACTACTAAAAATTTGGTATTTAGGAGCGACATGTCATTAGTATAACATCGTGGCTAACAGAGTATCAAAAGGAGATGATAGCATATCGCCTCGATTACTCTATAGGTACGAGACTATAAAAACGACATGTCATCCCTAAATGGCTAGTGTTTACAACTAAAAATAAAACAAAATTAACTAAACTAAGTAGAAAATCAACAAGTATAAACATAACCTTTTATTTTTTTTATTTTTATTTTTATTTTTTTTTTGAAAGAGTAAACATACCGTTTTAGTTAGTAAGCAATGTAATATACAGAATATGCATATATATGTATATCTCAAGCACTCACAAACTAAATTAAAACTGTTTGCTTGTCTACTTGTCCTCAAAAAAATAAATAAAATAAAATAAAGTATTTTAAACCGAACTTTACATAGACATCTTATTGTCTTTGATTAATGTTATGTGAATTAATATTCCCTTCACTCATATATATATATATATATATATATATATATATATATATATAGCATGTCGTTCTTTTAGGCAGGAAAAGCATAAGGTTATCCATTTGAAACGGGAGACGTTTTACCAATTCAAATAATAATAATAATAATAATAATAATGTTGTTATTATTTAGAAATGCTTAATTTAAATGTTGTCTGGAGTTTATACCATCTATGTGATTTTGCTTAGTATCTTCATATTGAAACTATACATTAAAACATAGACCTACTGAGTTAGATATATACCATTATAAGGAATTATATGTCTATATTTACCATTTTCTAATTAGCTCATTAACTATATGGAATTTTTTTTAAACATTAATTATTAAGGGTAATTGATCTGAAAATATTGTGATGTGGAAATTAAATAATTACGTACTACTTTAAATGTTTGACAAGAGTTAGAAATAGAAATTAATGAAATTCTATAGTATAAAGTCTCTTTTTTCTTTTCCATCTTTTTGTAATCAAATGAACCCCTAAGTTCTAATGTAGTTTGTGTTTAACACTGGAAATCCAGAAACAAAAGAGCGACCAAGCCGCCACATCGAATTTTTTAGGCAATCGGAATGCATTGCAGCAAGCATATATATAAATTAAGCACGACAACTAATTAAAGAAGCCAAAAATCGTTAAATCGGTGTGTTCATTAATTGTAAGTTGATGATGATGATGATGATAATGATGATGATAATAATAATAATAATAATAATAATAATAATAATAATAATAATAATATTTTAAGAGTAATTTATATGTATTTTGTTGGGAATCAGTGGCTTCAGGGCTAGCTCTTGCATGCATGAGATTCTTAATTATGATCATGGCATAATGTTATGACACTTCAATTTATACACGTAAACTAATATTTTTATCAAGCTTAATAAATAAATAGAATTCATTCTATATGGTGTGTTATTTAATAATGCATGTGTATATTTGGCTAGCGTCGAATTAATTAGGAACCAAGTCACGATCATGATTAATGTGCATGAGAAAAAGCAATGAAAAGGGTCACTAATTAAAAAAACGAAGCTCACAAAAATTTATTGATTTTTTTCTTGAGAATTTTGAATACAAATTAAACATCTAATTAAAGTAAAAATAGTTTATTGGCTCTAGCTAGACATTATTTTATTCCTTCGATCGTGTTCTATTACATTGAAACATGAAATTAATCACCATCTTAATTAAGGGATGCCACCACCTCCTATTCCACTACCACCAGCTCCTCCACCAAATCCACTACCGGATCCTCCACCCAATCCATCTCCACCGCCGCCTCCGCCACCAAATCCTCCTCCTCCACCCGCAGCACCACCTCCAACTCCACCACCAAATCCACTGCCGGATCCTCCACCCAATCCCTCTCCACCGCCGCCTCCACCACCAAAACCACCACCTCCTCCTTGAGCTCCACCTCCGAACCCAGCTCCAAATCCTTGTCCAAAACCAGAGCCGCCCTCTACTCCTCCGGATCCTCCACCTCCACCAAATCCTCCACCGCCACCTTCGCCAAGCCCTCCACTTCCTACATCCCAGTGGTGAAAGGAGAACTCTTTATTTCCATCTAAAGAACCATCCAATGCTACAAGCTTTCTTGCGGTGGTGGTGCAAACAAGAATCACACCAAAAAGAAGAAAGAGAACAAATTTGGAACTCATCTCAATGTGCAAGTAAAAAGCCAGTGCTATTTTCTTGAATATTGTTGATTGGTGAGGTTTTAGGCACCAAAATGAGATTATATATAGTGATGAAATTGCTTCAAGAATTAAATGCACCATAAATCACCTTTAATATCGACTGTTAATTCATTTAGCTACGGTTTCATTCTAATAATGAAAATATTTTACCTTTCTGTACCAAACAACTGACCACTAGTTATATGTATTTCATATGTTTCACATTGTAAACATTATATCGCATATATTGGATTATATTGGGTTTATTTCTTGTTTTGATGATCCTATTACTGATAAGTAATCCAAAATTCCTAAATCAGTTTCATATCTATATGTAACATATATATATATATATATATATATATATATATATATATATATACATGTAACATTTTTCATGTTAAGAAATATGTTGTTTTGTTGAGGTATAATCCACATTGGTATAATTGCCAGATCTCAAAGTGAAATTTCTAATTCAAATTATAAATTCAAGGGTTCACTTTTGTATGTCAATCTTGTATATTATAAAATTGGAACGAGGATATATAAGAAGCAAAAGATTATCATGGACTCTTCTAGTCTTGTTCGAAAATGATGTAAAAAAAAATGGAAATGGTTCAAATTTAATTTTGGGAAACAAAATATTCGAATTACACAAATTATGTCAATGAACTATTATAGTAATGATTATAGATTGGAAATGTAAAATTCCAATGTTGATTCTCCATCAAACTCCAATAGTACTATTATTAGTAATAATAACATAAAAATATAATAGAAACTTGTAAATGTAGTACTATCAAACTCCAATTATAATATGCTCCAATAAAGCTAAATATTGTATTCTCAGACAAATTGAAATATTGCACGTTTGTTTATCAGGAAATTAATTGAATTTATCGACGCTGGATAATTTTGAAGAAGGAAAAAAAAAGCATTAAACTATTATTGAAATCAAGTTAATAAATTACGATGGAGAAATGTTTTTCCGAGAGAACGTTAATTTGGTTGAAAACCTTAAAAATGTGACGATGAAAAATGAGTTTATGAAAAAGAGAATTTCTAAATTAGAAGAAGAATTTCCAAAAGAGAATTTAAGAGTTAAATGAAATTAAATTTTGATATAGTACTTATATTTCATTGCATTGACCTTTCATACGTATTTCAAAACGAAATGTGTCGTTCTTTCATGACCAAATGTAAACATGCACGTATGTGAGTAGAACACTTATGCCCTTTTTTTCACAAAATGTTTTTAAAGTCATGATTGATCGATCTTCTTCAAGAGCATAAGTGATTAGAAGTAATATTTTTAATCAAAACATCAACATAGTATTCAAAACGACATCAAAATACAAACACTCGACGAATGGGGGGGCCGTGCCTGACCCATTTCGAGTGCAAGGAGGCTCGACTAAGCAGAGGCACATTAAATTAAAGGAAGGATTGCACAGCAGCACATTAAAGGAAGGATTACAAGTAATATTGTTCGTCTAGAGTACTGTGAATTATTTTTTACTTATAGAGCATCCTGGACAAACTAAATTTAGTTAAAATTATAGCTAATTGTGAGTAATTAAACTCACATTTGTTTATTGAACAATTAATAATTTTGAGTACAAAACATACATAATACATTTGCAGTACATTAGAATGAAAGTGAAAAGGCAAGTTGGAATTAATGGATTGACACTGCTTTCATTATTTAAGGCAACCCACCACCTCCTATTCCACCACCAGCTCCACCACCAAAACCGCCACCAGCTCCACCACCCAATCCACCTCCGCCTCCTCCGCCACCACCTCCACCTCCACCTCCACCTCCTCCAGCACCTCCTCCAAACCCACCACCAGCTCCTCCTCCAAAACCAGAACCACCCCTAAACCTCCACCACCACCTCCACCAAATCCTCCTCCACCTCCACCACCAAGTCCACCACCTACACCACCACCCTTCCCAAATCCAAGTCCAGCTCCACCTCCTTACCAAATCCACCACCAAGGCCACCACCTCCACCGCCACCCTTCCCAAATCCAACTCCAGCTCCGCCACCCTTCCCAAATCCAACTCCAGCTCCACCTCCCTTACCAAATCCACCACCAAGGCCAGCACCTCCACCTCCACCGCCACCCTTCCCAAATCCAACTCCGGCTCCACCTCCCTTACCAAATCCACCACCAAGGCCAGCACCTCCACCTAAACCGCCTCCGCTGCCCAAACCCGGATGAGGAAAGAACTTCTTCTCATCGTTAAAAGAACCCACCGACCCAACAAGCTTCCTTGCATTGGTGGTGCAAACAAGAATGCCAAAGAGCACCAGGATAAGAAATTTTGAAGCCATTGGTGTAATTTGAGTGTTGACTGATGAAAAGTGGAGAGACGAAAAAGGGATTATATAACTGTCAGAAAAGAAAGCTGCTGCTAATAATTGAGGTGGACAGTTGGGAGGATCTTAATGAGCTCATCTGCTCATCCAACAGACCGCGTTCCAAGTGTTAATGCAGCTAACTGTTCTTTTGAAAAGAAAGGCCCTCTCCAGTTGACATTTCAGGCTAATTAATTATTAGCACTGTGCCATTAGGGTTTCTTTCTATATATATAGAAATATTATGGTTATTACTATAAAGTCCAAGTCCATCCATGCATACACGCATGCATGCATATACGTACTCTCGAGTTTGAGCTTATAAATGGTGTTTTTGTGTGAATTAATGTTTACTTTGCTAAAAACTATATTTTTTTTAAGTTAAATAATGATGCAGGCAATGTGGTACGCAAAACAACAATGATATGTTATATGAATTGGAGGTTCATATTGCTATTTGATTAAATAGTAAAAGTTAATTGGTGCACTCCTCTATCATTTAATAAAAATGTGTCACTTCGATTGTATCACTGAGGCACATCAATTTCAAATGTTCATGCTGCATACAAGAATCTTAGATAGACATGATTTTTAAGAATGCTTAGCAAAAACGAAAATGAAAATTAGGAAATCAATTGAAGTGTATATATATTTGGAAAATATTTTGGAGAAATGATTTTTGAGTCTATGGTTAAAACATAAGGAAAAGTTTTTTTAAAAAGCTAAAAAAGGTGTTACATCAATAAAATAAATCGTTGAAAATGATGTGTGAAAAAAATAACTTTTGATAAAAAAAATAATAATAATAATAATAATAATTACCAAATCATCTCTAAAAGTGTGTTCGTATATACTTCACCCAAAAACTAGTTAAAAAAAACTTTTTAGATGAATAGTAATAAAAACCACGAAATATGTGAATAATAATGAGTGGTGATTTGAAATATAAAATTAATATTTATATTTGATTATGACTTTTAGTGGGGGGCGATTTTTCGAGAACATATGCTAAATAAAAATGATTTGTGAAAAATATGACTCCTGACTTCTAAATTACCACGTATAATTTCCGAGAGTTCCAAATTATGGACCCACTAAAGATGACTGTTTCAAGTCAAACTCAAACTAAGCATGTACTTTAAAGAAATAACTTTTCGGAATTTTTTGCATAAAGAGTTTCCGCGGAAACTAACCAAGGTAACTTCGAAAAGAACATAATTTTAATGTCCATGCACGTCAACATGCATAATTTATTATATTGTCGAATATGATGCACCGACATTTAATGATAACAAAATAATTACATTACGCTGCGGACTGAGGTATTCACATCCAAGACCAAGTGATATACACATCATATCTCATCAGCACAATCACACTTGTTCGAATACCCACAAGTGGGCATGTTGAAAACTCGAAATCCTCATATACTGATGTGAGAGTTTCCAATTAAATGGTCTAGGGTGTGGCCTACAGATTAATGTGGACCATTTGCCACATACACATATGTGAGCATTAAAATGGGAGTGTGAGCACAGTAGTCGTACGCATTAAATCAGCGCCATTGGAAAAAAATGCACTTCCACAGGATGCAAAACACCCAAAGGGACGTTAAGATTAACTGTTACAGTGAATATAATTCATTCCTGAACCAGATTGAACTCACGGAATAGGAAATTAACAAAAATGTGAGGGCGACAACCAAACTAATTGAGGACCCTCAGTATGGTAGACTGGATTAAGCCGACTTTTTAGCTGGAAAAGTAATGCCCAACGCTCTTCCATAAAGTCCAGGGTACAAACAGCTATTCTATTTCTCATTCCTTTAAAATAAAAATAATAAAAATAAGGCTGTAATTTAGACATTTATTTCAGTTTTTATCATGGGAAAATATACAATTTTATGTTCAGATAATTGTCCAGTCATTTTCAACTGAACTAGGAGGTTTTTCTGCTGGAGAAGCACAGGGTTTTGGAGGCTTCTCAGATGAGCGCGATTGGTTAGAGTCATTGTTCTTTGAATCTTTCAAGGGAGCTTTCGACGAGTTTTTACTTTTTGCACCGAAGATTAAGCCAAGTCTCTTGAAACGATTTCGTATGTCGCCACCTGCAGGTGTGATTCCTTCAGGCTGAGCGGTCATCTTTGTAAATTCGTCTGGATTTATCAACATCATCTCCACTGAATCGTAAACCTAATAACCAAAAAATCATTCTCATGGAATTTAGACAACATCATCTCCACTGAATCGTAAACCTAATAACCAAAAAATCATTCTCATGGAATTTAGACAACTTATAAAACCTTAAACCTGTATAACAACAATGTTAGGTAAACTTTAATTTTGCTAAAAACTAACTTTAGGTTGATAGTGGGGACAGCTGGAATGTGCACAGGTGCGGATAACAATGAGTAAGATTTACCATGTATGGTTGATATTGGAGTTTGACTTTGAAGGAGTAATACAAGTTAATTTTTAAGTAGAAAAAGTCAAAATGAACACAAGTTGAATCACATTATCCTGATTCAAAAACCAACAAAATAAACTGTCTTCCACTAGACTACATAAAAATTACCTGGCATATATCATCGAGCTTCTCAACCCAGGCAACCCTTTGACAACTTTGAATAATATAATTTCTGCACTCATGGAACAATTTTGTCAAACTTGAGTCTGTGGAGAGGGTGGCCTCAGCAATTGCTAACCCAGCACCGACCTGAAATATCATAACATCAGACATGAGCGAATGAAAATATGGCATTGCTATTCATGAGATAGAGACCATATATCAAGGAGGGTGTGTAGTTCAGTATTTCTTTGTTTTAACAAATGACCTTTGAAGGGCAACTAGGTTATAGATTCAATTATAAACACGGCAGAATGATAGCAGCTGAAATAAGGACAAACAAATTATTTAGTAGAGAATAAAAGTTTATTTTTCCTCTCAAGTACAACACACATTTCTTCAAGATGTACTACTTCCACAATGCATAATCCACAATGCATAAGTAGACACTTGGTGGCTAATAAGAACCCTTCCAAAGATGAAGATTTATGTATATAAGCCTTCACGAAATAACATAATAGTCAAGCAAGCTTTATGGGATTCACTGATAGCGCTTTTACAGTCTCCCGAGTAAATCAATACCTTAGTAATATATTGTTTATATATTTAAGGTGGTTAGTTTCTCTGTTTGTTACAGATGAAGGGGGACGAAGATGAGGACATGTAGGAAAGTTAAGCGACAAATTTTCTAGTGACTTACAGCAACAATAAAGAGCTGCTTTAATAGCTCCGAAGGTGAAACATCCTCCAGAAATTCCAGCATACCTTCCCTACACACACGAATCATATTATCATGGTCAATAAGTGGCATCTTTTCCAATCCAAAACATAGATATTGATGTTTCCAGGAGCTTACACAGCCAGGTCCTCATCATAAAGAGGCACTTGTCTAACAGCTGGTACTGGTTTTGCCGTTTCCCATAGTTCACGCCACAAATTACCTATGCATCAATCAGAAATGACTTAACAACGCATTAGTTATCTTTATAGTTGCATAAATTTTCATGTGACATATCTAGTTGGCAAGAAGACAATTTCTAATAGTGATGCATTTGAATCACAACTGGAAGTCCATAGAACCATGATATGAGATGCCTTCCTGAAACAATCAGGATACCATAAAATGCATAAAAATCAGGGCAGATAGATCTATCATTCATCGGAAAATCAAACAGGGCAGATAGATCTGTCTTTCATAGGAAAATCAAACAGTTTTAGCTTTGTTATTTACCATTCATCACAAAAGATAATCTCTATAATCTCAAGTGATCTACTCAAGTCAATTAAGCATGCATTCAGGTAAACTTTTTATCTGCTAAAAAGCTGACTCCTAACTTTAATTGGTGGTGGGACTGAATAGATAATAATTAGAAGTTTCGAATTTACGGTTGAAATAAAACTTTGAATTTCACTAAGTATAACACAAGCCAAGATTCTAGCAAGTACATGGATTCCAATATCTGTGTTGTCAAAATGAGCAACCAACTTACGTGGGCATGTTAAGGGATAAAAATCAACACCTAAATAAAAATGCAAATATAAACAACACATAAGACTTGGCTACTAATCTTGATCGACCTTTTAAAATGCAAGCAAAACAAAATTATCAATATTCAATAGTGTCCATATAAGCCGCTTGCCTTAAGTTAGAATAATAGAATCTAAATTCTATATCATGAGAACTAATTCTTGGAAGCAGAGCTAGGTTAAAGAATTACCTTCTTTCTGCATTCGCCTGCTAAGTTGACCTTTTACAGACAATGCGTCACCCTCCTCAGTAGTTTTGTTCCCTTCACCGTTAGTATCATTTTCCATCCAATCAGGAGGAGAGTGCCACCTCACAAAATCTTCTAATATGCAACCAGGATTTGCTGCCTGACAATGATAACAGTGCAAACTGGTATTCACCTCGTGAAAACTTTGCCAAATTCCACAAAAAATGTAAGATTTTTATCATGAAACTTCACCTTAAAGGCCTGCATGTCAGAAAGAAGTTGAGAGCATCCTGCACCAACACTGAGCAAATAAAACAGCTACTTGTGTCATAATATGCCTTTGGATGAAAGGAAGAACAATTGAAACAATTATCCTCAATGTCATTGATAGAAAGTAACAGATATGAATGTCAAACCCACAATGACAAACAGAACCATAATTATCATGGAAGAAAAACAGGTAGAGAAGAAATAGATATCAGAATAATGTAACCAACAACAGATGCACTTGAAGTCAAATCAACAACAGATGCACTTGAAGTCAAATCAACAACACCCTAATCAGAAAAGAAAATAATGGATTGGAATGGACTATGCAGATTTTCAAAAGGCTAACAAGGGAACTGATTAACTTAGAAGTACACCAAATGTTTCCTTTATTGTTAAGTAAATGGGTCTTCATTTTTTACAATATACAGTTCCGCAGTGATCAGTTTGACAATCCCTAGGTCAGGTTCAGATCTGGTCTCGGTATAAATTGGTTTACATTTTACGTTGTTTGACATGTGTATGAACCATGAATGTATAAAATTGTTTTGAGTCTGAACCCAGGGGGACCACAAAAACGGAAGACATTCAACCACAGGATCACCTCCGGATCAAGGAAATTAACATTAGCGTTTAGAAGGCTACTGCATCAATTTCATGATAGAAAATAATAAAGGCACATCAATTTACCTGGTCATAATATAGACTCCAAATTCCCTCATAAGCGTAAAAATTTAAGGTTTTGTTTTCTCATTTATTATTTCGGCTTCCAAAGAAATTCAAAAGCTCATCATTGACTAATTGCTGATGAATATTGACTTCTTTAAAAATATATGATTACAATTTACAATAAGACTTAATTCATTAGAAAATACAAATGTTGTTTAGCATTGAAAAATTCAATGAATTATGAGTTATCAATTAAATCAACTAAAGTTAAACATGAAACAGTTTCAATGCCCATATCAGAAAAGCACCAGGATTCAAGTTTTCTTCTTCCCTTTTTTTTTTTTCAGTGGACAAATCACAAAGAAATTTGCTTTTACATTCAATGTCGCATATATCAGCAGACAATAATGTGTTCATATAAGAAATATTAAGCTCTTAACTATTAGAATATCCTATGCCACGATCATTTTCATTAGTTGAATACAATCTGAAAATGAAAGAAGGATATCATTCCAAGTCTTATTATTTACTTTTACTGACCTGCCTGTTCGTAGTACAAAATCCTCTGTTTCTTTGATAAGATCTTCTGTTAACAAAGGACATTCCTACATATGCAAACATACATAAAGTAAGCATGCAAAGGATATAGAGCCTAGATGAATTTCAGAATTAACATAATCTATTTATCAAGCGAACCTGAGTTACAGGTGTATATATAGGTTCACCAGTTTCCAGCATCGTTAAGTTGTCACATTCTTTATCTGCTCCTAACCGGAGAACAAGTTCACCAGTCTTAGTCTTAGCATACAAAAGAGGGACTGTTGGAACATTGCATTCAGATCCATAAGACTCCTCAGTGTTTGAACTACATTTGCCCTCAACGTAATCTAGTGCTTCAGAGGCAGCGGCACGGCGTGTTTTTCGTGAAATGCAACAGTTGATGACCTGTAACTGTTGATATAGAAGACATGAATTCAGATCCGGGATCTCATCTGGTGGAATGCCAGGTATATATTGCCCTTCGGACCAACGTCTTCTTAGCTGCATGGCAGACAATTCAAAAATTACTTCATTAAATTTTGGATAGAAGAATAACTTGCATTTAACACAGCTCAATGAAGGCTGATGAGTACATTAAGGCCAATAAACCAACCATTATGCTTTTTGACAAGTCAGAGAAATTTATGGTAGTGTTCAGCCAGTTAAAAACTTGTCCTTCAGCAAAATCATCTTGTTGCTATCTACAAGATATGCAGATATTCTGTGCATCATAAGAATTGAAGGTCATACAGATTCAGCACCTAACGTAAAAACACTCCGAAGGCTGGTTCGTAACCTATAATGCCACACTCCACTTTTTATTTGTAAAGTAGGTTTTTGGATGAAGACGGCAGTAAAACAATGTTATTGTTACAGTTATATGTTGACCGACCCTGATTTTGATCTTGGTCACTTTGCAATCTTCTATTGGATTCAGAAGGGATCATGCGACAATTAGATCCACCCTAAGCAAGAATGGCAGGATAACAGACTAGAAGTACCCTTTGTCTTTGCACTGAAAAAGATGCAATCTCAGCCACACACATCCATCCAGTTAGGCCATGGAACTTTGGTGTTGCTGTATAATCTCATGCATTTTAATCCCTGTATTTCACTAGAGGAAATGAACCATTCAAAAAAAATTTGCATGCCATACACCTATTTCCTACTCTTAAAATATAACTTTAAGAATAATTTACTTGGAAGGATTGGGCTATCGCCAACTTCAATTTTTTAGGGTAAAATGGCACAAAATGCTTTGAAAAATTTACTAGCAAAGACAGAATAACACAATTTTGGTTTTGCACAATGATGTATCATGACGGTTGGCTTCATGGTCAAATAAACAATTCAAGCATGGTCAAATAAACAATTCAAGCATGCCCATATGTAAAGCAAGGGAAACGAACTAAAGGTAGCTAAATGGACATATGAAGTTTTCCTTTGTTGCAGATGCAATTGTGCACATAGATCAGATAAATTTTTAATTCCTTGGTATCCACTTACTTCGGCAACTACTCTGCACCAAAATGATGCCATCTTCGGTAGGGTTTTTAGACAACCGATAGCTTCAGCAAGCTTAACAATAAAACTTTCAACAGGAGCACCATGAATATCCTTAATTAATGATGTCGAATCCAAATTAGAGCAAGTCCTCCCCGAAAAAAGTCCTTCTGCGAATATCTTGCAGATATTACACCGTAAGTGAAAATCATCACAGAACAATGAAAACTGAAAACGGGGAATCAGAATTTTCAAAAAGAAGATAAGACACAAAGAAGATGCTCTCGAGAGACCCCAGATTATCTACCTGCATTTATCAATGCATTGATTATTGAAAGAACTCTAGCATCACTACCAAATTCACTGGCTATCTTATCTTCCTTTTCACGTAATACTAGTGACTTCACTGCTGAAAAGCTTAAGCTAGCTCTTTCTCTAATAGGTGAAGAGCCTCTGGAAGATGCCAGGAGATCCTTCATGGAGTTGTACACTGATCCAGCACTGTAAAGGACCGAACAAAAACTAATTAGTAATTACTGTAGCCAGTTCCAAACATTCTTTATGAACATGTAGGAAACTTCAATACATTGGCAACAGCTTAATGAAATTAAAACGCATAGTTTTGCACATCAATTAATCCGACAGGTAGGAGGGGGAATAAGTTTCTTAAATAATTAGTTCATAATAAAGGAAGCATTAATTTCTACGTACCAAAAGTCTTCCCATGGAATAACATAAAAAAGATGAGTTGAATATTTCTATATACAATCAATTTATAGTAGGAAAGTGAACAATCAGTAAATTTGGGACAACAGAACTGGATGATTTTAAGCCAGAGAACTTTCTAACAGAAAACAAAATGAAAATTGAATAAATTCCAAACACTAATGATAAAATCTTACTCCAAAGCAACAGCCAATTGTCTGACCACAGCTGACGATGGAATGATATCACTGTTTATCGCATTTGAACCTTCTAATGCAGCTTTCGAACCCTGTAGGATACCCAAAAAAAAACTCTGTTATTTCAGCTGCAGAATAAAAAATATATAAAAAATTCCAGTTCAATCAAAAATTATTTCCATTACAATTAGAGTTCCGCTTGAGAGGGGCGGCGCGGGGGGAGGGGGGGGTTATTTTAATTGACAGAATAATTTTGAATGCTCTCTCAAAATTCCGATAGCTAGCAATTCCATGAGAATATCTTCACATGTCGACCAACAACTATTCGTGTTGCTATCATTCATTGGCTTCTAAAGTTTTTGCTTGAGTGGATAAATAGGAAATACCACATGCCAAGTTAATCCATTCTATTATCCATATGCCAGACATACCGAAATAGTCAGCTTTTTGGATCTGCATAATCAAAAGGTTTGAGAATTGAAGAGGGGCTCCATTTGGAAACATTATAACTCTTGCAATTTTTCATTAATCAAATTCAAATCACATAATGAGTAACCAAAATCACATTGCACTTCCCCTCAATAGTTCAATGAGTGTAAATAACAATCGAACATGTGCTCGTATGATAGTATATTTGGGAGCAAATACCTCAGGTTCAGAGATTTCTCTCTCGCGAATTAAGTATAAATTTTCATCGAAGAGTGCATACGCCATTGTGGAATTTTCGCTCTTATCAGTATCCTCAGCTCCCCTTTTCCCTATTCTGATGTTCCTTAACCTCTCGTGCCAGTCCTGTTTTGTCTTTATTGGTGCTGGCCTGCTCCTCCGGTTGGTAATTTCCTGACAACTCTAAACCGTCAGATTACTTTATTTTATCCAAAAGCAATGTATGCTAATTCAGTAAAAGTGCAAGCCTTCAGTTTAAAGCAATTGAACATTGTACCTTGCACAATAAAATAATAATAAAATTGAAGCTATCCAGAGAAAACAGAAAAAGGGAATGGTGCCCATTACCAAACTGAATTCTGCGCTATGATTTTTCTACTATCGACATCAACAGTTTAGAAGATTGAAATTTTCAGAAAATTGGCATCTTTGCAAGTCATATCGAGTCAAACTTCAAATCTGCTCTCCCGATTTCAATTGGTGATCAAAGTCAAACTCGAATCCAAATTTCATCTCTCGACATACGACTAAACAAAATCCATACAGCTCGATTTTACAATTTCCATAGCAATACAGCATGATCCGAATCAAATTCAAATTCAAATCGATATAATCAATCACCTTGGGTTCATCCCCATCCTTGGTATACTCCGGCTTTGATTCAATAGGCGATTGTTTATCTAAATCATCTACAATTCCAGTCAAATTCCAAGAAATAAAAATCAAAAACAACACAGGTGAATTTTTGTAATCAATCCTAAAAATAGTAAATGAAATAATAGTCGAGGAAACAACACAGGTGAATTTTTGCGAAGAATCCTAAAAATAGCAAATGAAATAATTTCCAGTGTACCTCGATGGGTGATAAAATCAGATTTTTTAATATCCGTGAAGACTTTCTCCGCTTTAGCCGCAGCAGAATGGAAGGCAGTCCTGGCTTTAGATACAAACGATGTCTCCATATCCTCTTCGGGGCTGCGTACGTCAAGCATTGCGATACAAAATTAAGGCCATTTTTACAGGTTCGAAACACAGAGAATTGAAGAGAAATCAAATGAGGCATTTGAGAAGGACGATGGCAAATATAAGTACGCTGTGGTTAGAGTCGCGTTTGTGTGTTACAGTAAACAGGTGTCTCTGCAAAGGTCAACACAGCCCGATGGGTACCGGAGTCGGGGTTTAACAAACGCGTTTGACAGCTTAATAATACATGATCTATTTTAGGCATGATTTACGAATATTCATTATTGCTTGGGGTCATAGTTTTCAATTTTTAAGGAAAGTCAAATTCAATTTTAACATTACACTTAAAACCAGAATATATAGGGTGATAGGAAATATATTATAATGATTTTTAAAGGTTTTTAATGTAAAAGATGAAAGAGAATGAATGGAGTTGAGTGGTTGAGATTTATGGATGTGATGAGATATGTGGATGTGATTGATTTAAGAAAGAGATAAAAAGTTGAAAAAAAGTGTTTAAAATACTTTTAAAGAAGAGCCAAACGGGGGTATAATGTCTCAAAAAACAAAAAAAAATAGATTACTATTTTTTTAGTAGTGGGAAACAACTACAAGATTTTAAAAAAGGGACAAACAGAAGAATAGACAGTAATGTATTCTTTTTTGAACTGTAAGACAGAAAACCTCATTGCAAATAGTGATTACTGCCCACATACCGTTTGCAGCAAAATTCCACTATAGGAAAAAATTTATAAAATAAAATAAAGCCAAGAACCTAACCTGAAAATTGTTTAATGATCAAAATCGTGCAATGTAATAACAAGAATTCATCATGCGGAGATAAGAAATGTGAGAGTTTATAAGTAACATTAGACTACAAAACCAGAAATATGTGTAAAATTAAGAGAAGGGACAAGTTGTGATGCCAAAAATTTTGATTTGTGGGATCGGGAACAAAAACAAAAACACAAAGAATTAAAATGAATTTGGGTAGAAATTTTGCGGCCTGGTAAATGGAGTGTCGCGTGATATTGTGGGGACGACCGCCTCCCCTAACTGCCTCCTGTCGCTCCACCGCTCCACCTATGGTTTTTTTGTGAATTTTAAGATCATTAAATGAAATGTTTTTATCCATATGCAGAGAAATCATCCCTGCGATTGTAGATTAACGTTATTATCAGAATTTGTAATTCTAACACTATTCTAATCAAAGGTATGTTTTTAAGCTAGTAAAGTTACTCATTTGACAAATATTACGAGGGTTTGCAAAATAAGTGGTAAGATGTGATAAAATAAGGAGATCAGGGGATTAGTACCAAAGAAGATTAGTACAATCTAATTAATGCTTTCACCTAACGTGAATTACGTTGTTTTAAAATGAAAATTACTCTTTTGCACTTTTGAAAACGTTACATGTTGAGATCTTAACAAATATATTACACTTGAAAAAATAATTACGTGTTAAAAACGGACGACAATGCTAATGTTAGCGCGCAACCATCCAAATCAATCCAATAAAATAAGCAATAGAGTTACTTAATGTGGATTTTCAAGTTTGATGAAGTTAAGTTCGTTAAATTTTGTCTTCCCAATAGTATGGGACATTGGGACATTTGCCTTCCCAATTAATCCAACAAGCCAACTTGTATTGTGGATATATAGTGATCGATTTCTGTAGAAGTTATACATGCGTGTTAGAAGTGAAACATGAGAAAGAATTATCGTCAAAATAGGAATCTTTCATATGATGAGCACTATGTTTTGTAGCAAATCACAAAAATCTAGATCGAAGTCGCCAATTTGCATACCATAAATTAAGTTGAAGATGTTTGATGGAGCAGTGACACGGACAAGAAGTATCTTACACGCTTTCGTTAATGACTCTTGATTTGGTCCAGTGATTGTTTAGGAGGGGAAAAAAAAACGATATCGACCCATATCAAGAGATGAATGGAATGACAATTTTATCAATGTTTGCATAGATGGAGTGTATATGTCTTTGCATTCATTTTATATAGCAATCAACTGCTGTACAGTAATGGGAGTCACATATTGTCGTGAACCACTAAAGAGAATATCAATAGAAATTCGAGAAGTTGTTTGTGTAGGATGGTAAATATCCCAAAACAAATGATTACTTCTATTCGAACAATATTCTGAAACCGGCGTGCAAGGGATCTTCGCTCGCAATTTCCCTAGTCCACAACAAGCCGCCTTAGTTTCGTTGAAACCTAAAAAGAAAGAAAACCAAACGAGCGAGTTATTTAAGAACCAGTTTTGTTAATTAAAAGTAGTTCAATATTTTGTATGTGATATTTTACTGGCCCTAATATTGTATTAAGACTTGAAATTTATTCTAACAAGTCAACGATGTTACTATCTTTGATGTGAGATTTATCATTTAGCACTAATGTATTTGCTAATTCTACGCTAAGATGAGTTTGATTTGATGTAACGCGTACCATAAGTTGCGGGATCATTGATAAAATTTGTGAAGATGCTATACGTATCGAGATAGGAGTAGTGCATGTCGTTGAGCTCCCCTTTCAAGTCTTGCAACATTGATTGGAGTCCTTGGCTATAGCTTTTGGACAATGAATTTACTTCCGCATTGCATTCATTCGTTGCACTTTGAAATCTTTGCTTCGGGGCGCAACCAATTGGCCCTGTCCCAACGAACAAAAACTTACGTGCCCCCAAACCATGCAATCCCTAAATTCAAAAAATATTTTAAGTCTTACACATTGAGCTCATTATAATTCTATATATACTGACGCATATTGAGATAATGAAATTGAGTTAAGAATAAGTTTGCGTTACCTTGAGAAAATCTTTAAGAGACGATAACATGAGATTGATATATTGTTGAGGAGTATTACTCGATTTGGAATGGTTAATTACGTCGTTACTCCCGATTACAATTGGAAATAGTGATTTTGATAAGTGTTCTTGAGCGCTGGCTGTTCCTAATTGTTTCACCAGCCGTTGACGTACTTGAGAGAAATAACCGAGCTGGTATGGCAAAGGAATTGTTTGTTTCTGTATATAAATATAACTAAAATCGTCATAAATCACACCTGCGGGGATAGCTCAGTTGGGAGAGCGTCAGACTGAAGATCTGAAGGTCGCGTGTTCGATCCACGCTCACCGCAAAAACGAAAGTTTTTTAATTATTTTTTCCTTATTTCTCCAATTACGAAGGGGACAAAATGGGGGGCACTGGAATATTTATTTTTCTAATGAAAAAAAATATATATTTCTTCAGGTTACTTGTCTAACTGAAAGCATTTGAAATAATTCTTTTTTCCTTTTTTCACTTACAATAACGTCCCCATTTGTGGTATTGAAAATTCCAGCTCCTCCAGAAGCAAAGCTTACACCGTTCAAGAAAACACCATTCTTTTGCGAAAGATATGGTGGAGCAGTCTCTAAACCCAACTTCTCGGCTGCACGAGAAGAAAAACAAGTCAAAATCTTATTCAGAATCTCATCTAGTCCTGTCCAGTACTATTTAATTACACAATGTTTCAATCCGTGCATGCAAGCATTGCAAACACACACCCCCACACCCCTTATCTTAAGAGTGAAAATTAACAAGAGAGTTCTCAAGTACCTAAGAAATCAGCAGCATTCTTGCCGTTGGAGAACCTTCCGGTGGCTTTTCCACCGGGATAGTCGACTCCGTTGTGAGGAAAATCAGCTTGGAGAAGAGAAAGCAACAAGTATTTGTTGTTACCAACGTCGACTAGAGAGTCACCAAACACATACATAGCGGGCACGTTTTGTGCATTCGAATATGAAGAAAAACAAAGGAGGAGGAGGAGGAGAAAGAGAAGAAGAGAAGAAATATTAGCCATGGGGAAATATTTCTTCTTCTACTTTTGTCTCCTTTTTTTTCTTAGAAGAGAATTGATGGAATAATGGAATTTGTGCGCCTTTTAAAAGGATGGGGAGAAGCTAATGAGACAGTGGATATTGGAATTTGGAAGTGTGAACAAGTTAGGGGTTTGGGTAGTATTTGTGCACTATACTGTGCTTTGATGGAACAATTATTATAAAAATTATTGTATAGAAAATGACTGAGAATGATTCGTTATTCATTGTCGAGTAATGTATAATATTCAATGGTGAATGTGTTTTTGTCACTGTCAAATACAAAAACATCGTTACTTAGCAAAAGTACATAAACTGTTAGACAATATAAATTGTTCAATAATATAGCGACATATCAACCTCATATAAAATTTATTTTGCTAAACAAATTAATTAATACCTTTATAATTAAGTTAATTGAATATAGTTTTAGCTTTCTCATTTTTTTTAATGCTATTCCTTGTATTTATCCATGTTTGACCTATATTTGAAGGTTCACACGAGGAATCAAACTTTGTTTTAATTTCAAGGCGAATGTCTATCCAGCATAAGTGATCCAACTTATGAATTTATTGTGTTTAGGAAATACGTTATTATTTCAGCATTGGATAATATCGAAGCGATCACATCTTGATAAGATTATCATATTTAATACCAAGTAACATGTCTCACTGTCACAATAAATCATACTTACATGGACATTAAATTTAATCAATTGTGATCTTTCCAAAGTTTCATAATTCTTACGTACGTGCTACGATTCATCAATCGTTTCCATTGGCGCCGTGTTATATATTTTCCATTAATCCATGTTTAATTCGTTGTTCAAAACCTTGCTAAAACATTCGAATCCATCATTGTCATGTCATAAATTTAGTTGTCTACCCTTCTTTTAAAATATAATATCTCATGTGGAAGAAATAATCTTATCTTTTAATTGCCAAATATTTCGGTTTGAATGGATAGTTTTAATTTCTTGTCTGCTAATATGACATGGGTTCGAATCTTCGTGTAAACGCGAACTAGCTAGTCGAGAAGGTGTTTATTTGCCTAGTCTAAGTGATGTTACGTGGCCATAATGTTATTTTGGTAGCATATGAAATGATGAAATATTGACTCATATGTAGCCTTATGCGCTATTCCAACATTTTTGGGGTTTCACACAATAATATTGGGATACGAGTCAACGAAAATTAATTACAATATATAATGTACATGATAATTTATTAGTCGTGCCAATATTGAGTTCATTGAAAAATATGCTCTCATAGTCGTCTATCACACTCTGCCGTTAAATTAATTTTTATTTTTATATTGAATAATAATAAGAACGATGAAATATCGAAATATTAAATTAGTAATGGGTTGATTAATATTTGATTTTATCTTAATTACATAAATTAATTTTTAAATAAAAAACAATTAAAACGATCATAATCTAATCTAGATCTAGAATTTTACATAAGCCTAATTCGCTGACCACTAAAGAATGAGAGATATATCTCTTATCAGTTACTTATGTGCAAACTAATTTATGCAGGTGGTGAGGCCGCAAAAAATGCAATATTCTTTAACGAATAGGATTTTATTCATAAATAAAATATTGTGACGTTAATTAATTCTAAGATAGCATTTAAGCTCACGAATCATTTACTAAAAATTATTAGTCACATTGCCGCCGATAACTAATAATCCATTATGTGGCGATAAATTAAATCAAAGTGCGTGACAAATGACATTGAAAGAGAGGGGTTAAGAAAGTCTGTCAGCGTTGACTTTAATAAAGAGGGATCAAGTGAGTTCCACTATCCAAATCTAGCCACGTACCCATCTTCACAAATCTCACCGTCCCACACTCGACCCACTACGTTCTGTTACGTTGTTACATCTTTCCGTGTGAATCTAATTCATCCAGCTTTGTTAGCATCTCTGCTAAATTTGACAATTTGCATTACAATTTTCAGCATTAATTATCATCAAATTCTTGCGTCCATGTCAATGGAATATAGCACTCCCCAATACGGCTTTTGAGTTGTCACGCCATTTCTCGCACATTTCTTTATTATTATTATTATTATTATTATTATTATTATTATTATTATTATTATTATTTGATATATAAGATAGAGAGAGAATAAATAAATAAATCATATCACACTATATATTAGCCAGCTTTGTATGGTATAAGCACAATTAGTTTGTATCTATATGAACAGTATTTCACCGTCTATTTATTAGCATGTCTGCACTGAAATAATTTCTTGCCCATACCCTAGAGCTTTAGAATGTTTGGTTCTTTACTTCTTTTGTGACGAACCCCGCAAATGTTAGCACATTTTAGCCAAGTCAAACATTTACATCAGCAATCAACAAAATTCGGGTATGCAAGCTTGATCCATTGAGGGCCATACACTAAGAAAAACAAATCAAAGACAAAAGACGAAAAAAATGGCCACCTCTCAAATAAAGAAAATAATAAATGACACTTCCCACAATAAAAGACAACTGTCTATATATTTGAAAATTAATGATATGCAGGCAGTACAAATGGTGCCCAACACTTCGGCTGCAAGCATCCCCTTGTTTTTGACAATTAATTTTAGTAGCTTATGTGACCTCCCACATCCACTACAGGCACAACAACTAGTACATGCTACAAGCACTAGATCAAAATTGAGAGCATATTATGGGTAGGCAGGGTGTAATGAGTGAAGATGCATGGCTTGGGTTGTATCTTTTGAGTTTTGGGATGTTGATTTTCTAGGCATGTAGCATAACTAACTTGGGGGATAAAGAAGAATAATCTTGTCTTTCCCTTAAACTTTTGGCTTGAAAAATTAACTTCTGCATAGTCAAGCTCAAATTTCAATAAAACCACATAACTCAAATCATTCATTATTGTTATTTGCACATCTCTCATGATTCTTACCGCTATTCAACTTGAAAATATTATTCTAATACTTATGTGCACTATCATCTTGAGTATCTCCAAGTCCTTAAAGTGTATACTAAAACCTGAAGCACCTTGATATAGATTAAAGCAAAAGCGAAGATCAAAGATACTGAAAAGGATTCTAGAAATAGCTATACAAGATCATCTCACTTTAAACACTGCTTTACGATCATTTTGAAGCTGTCTCCTGTGCTTTGCTTACGAGCTAGAATTTGCATAGTACAACAAAGTACCAATACCTCAAACCATTTCAAATGTTCAAGAACATCCGGAGCTCGATCATAATCCTGAAAGCACGAAATCATTACAAACACATTTAAGCTTGTTTTCACCTTATTATTTTTCGACCTATTTCTACTACTAAGTCCAAGTCATACTTCAATATTAATTATGCAGTGAGCATAACTACATAGTCGTCGTCCCTACCAATATTAAACCTAAGAGGTTATTTTTTGGAATGGCCCAGAACAACCATGCTCTTTTTGAACGACTAAGCAGTCATTTTTCATATTTGAAAGCCTTTTTCAATCATGAGAAAATGAGCAAAGAATTCTTTATTTAAATTCGGTTCATTAAGCATAGTTAATAAGAGGCCGCCCGACATATAGAATTTTTTGAATTCGGTTCTTTATTTGAAAAATGTAGAATTTTTTTTTTTAAATATAAAAGACCCACAATTTTAGAATATAGGGTCCCAAATACAATTTTTCTTAGGGCCTCAAAAATGGATTCTTTACAATTTTGTTGAAGTTTAGGTTTTATATTTCAAAAATAAGGCAAAATGACAAAATTTTGCAAAAATTCTGCATTATCGATCTGGTCCGCGCGCTTGCGATCACACGGCACAAATCTCAAAAAAAAAAGTTGTGTCATGCAATCACACATATGGGCGCATGGTACAATTTTTTTATTTTTAATTCGGAAAATGGCCAATAACTCACAAATAAAAGATAATTTGCAATATATATATATATATATATATCTATATCTATATCTATATTAGCACCGGCAAAGCAAGTGGTTAAAATGGGCTCGTCGAGAAATACAAAAAATATATATTATTCGTCCAAAATAGACATCAATTCTACACCCCAAAATAATTTAAACTAGTACACACCCATTACACAATCATTACAAAATCATTGTGAAACCACTACACATCATTGCACATACATTTCAAATTCACTACACACCATTACATACTTTGTGTAATTTTATACACTCATTAGACATTCATTACACAATCATTACACACTCCTTACACACTTTTCGTAATTTCACTTACCCATTGCACACCCATTGAACACATTGTGTAAAATTACATACATTACATAATCATTACACAATCATTAAACATTATGTGTAATAGATTGACAATTAAATCTGGGTGTCGCCCGAAATTTATGCCATGCGATCACATGTCACAAATATTTTTGGTATGTATTGTATTGTGTATAATAAGTATTATCAATAATACGCTCACATGCTGATACATCAGCAGATGAGAAGAATAACTCCTCCCATATGAAAGGAGAACATTTTTTGTATGCATTGCATTATGTACAATAAGTATCATATAATGTTGAATGAGGGATATATACGACATCTGGAATGCATTCTCTTTAAACATCTCTAAGACATTTCGTCACAAAGTAATTGGCTAACCCAGCCCAGCGTGATGATATTTCATATACCTTTTTCTTTGCTATGTGTTCGTATTAATTTTTTTGTACCGAAAAAACTAGTTTACTACTAGCCAAAAGTAAACATTAATATCAACCTCATATCTCACATTTTGTAATCTTCATGCTTATCCATTTAAAAGTTTAACTTTTAGACAGTCTTTAGGGGGAAAAAAAGGTTTATCCCAACACATTTTGGACCTTTCCCTGTTCGTTCCTCACCTGAAATTTCTTGTCTGCTTGACTGCATGCCTTCTACTATTATGGCAACGCTTTGATTCTGGTTTGTTTCTCTCACAGACATTTTATGTGTTTCGTCTTTAGTTGTCAATTAGAACATTTTTTCTATGCAATTAGGCCTGTCATAATTGCAATTATGAACTCCGAAACTGTATGAGACACGAAAATGAATGCATTAGACTCTTTATGCAGTTCAATTATGATTTATGCAATTGTGAACTTTGAAATTGTACGACACATGAAAAATGAATGCATTAGATTCTTCATGAAGTTCGATTATGATTTATGTACTCTTTAAGCAAATGTAGCTACCCACAAATAAATCAAACTCCCCTTGATAACTGCTAAATATTCTCCATTGACATGACTTCCCCTACCGCTTGATGAAGATTGTCCAACCCTAAGGATTACTTTCTCGCCGAACAAATATTACATTCAACACAAGTGAACAAATAATTGGAGAATGGATTCAAGGATTGCACATTAATTGCCCCTCGAAAATCTTGGGCTTAAAGGTTGGTATTGATCCCAACCTATTGGATGAAATCAATTAGCAGAAAATACTTTAAAACATAAGGATGCTATATGGATTTGAAGATCACAACAACACAATGTATATGACCTTTGAAACCGGCCCTGATTTAAAGGCCTTTCAAGAGGTTGATGTTTGTGAGTTAAATTTGTGAGTTAAAAGACGTCATCAAATAGGTGACTAAAGGACTCAACCATATTCACTCATCCAATTATTCACTCATCCAATTATGTGCGTTTGGGTTTTGAATAAGCCCAATTGTTACATAATTGTTAGAAACCGATTTGAGCTTGGAAAATTGGAGCAACGAGTAAAGATCTCTCTTGAGCAATGCCGTATTGCCAGAGCTTGTTAGGGTTTCTATGTTCGACACTTAGTTTCTACATTTTTTTCCTTTTTGGTGTTTTTTTTCTAAATATCATACCATCTTGTTGCAGGATATTGTGATGAAGGATATATTGATCCAAAAACAAGCTTTTGTCACACAAAAGAAACAAATATGAAGCATTTTGCTGATGTTCTTGTTTTTCTATTGGGTAGACTTGGGTAGACCAAGCATATCAAGAGAAAATTTATGGAGGACAAAGTGTGCCTTATATTGAACTTTCAAAGGTTCCTAAATTTCTTCCGAGACTTGAATCATCAAGTGTAATCCCAAGCATTCAATCTCTTTATAACGATACTACGTGAAACATGTTTCTAAGTAAGTTAACTTTGTTGAAAAAGTTAACTAACCTACTTTAAACAATAAATAAATAAATAAGGTAAAAAGCATTCCTAATTATGACTATATGCTCTCAGTTCAATTCGAAGGCAGACTTTGTTGTCCATAAATGCTGCTTTTGGTATGCTTGGTCTACTTGGTCTACACAAAGAAAAATAAAGAACATCCAAGAAATTGCTTCATATTTGTTTCTTTTGTGTGACGAAAGCCTATTTTTAGATCAATATATCCTTCATCACAATATCCTACAACAAGATAGATATGATATTTGTCAAAAAAATGTACAAACTACGTGTCGAAAATAGAAATTTTCACATGCTATGGCGAGATGGCATTGCTCAAGAGAAATCTTTACCTGTTGCTCCAATTTTCTTCCCTGCATAAAATCAGTTGCTAAAAATTATGTAATTATTGGGTTTATTGAAACCCAGGTGCACATAATTGTCATTTGTTTGATGTCGTCCCTTGACTCACAAACTTCAGTAGCATCTACTGAAAGGTTCTTAAATCTAGACCTATTTCAAAGGTCACATGCGTTATGTTGTGATATTCAAATCCATATAGCATCCCTATGTTTTGATGCATTTTTAGCCCATCGATTTCATCTAATGGATCAGATAAGGATCAAAATTCAGTACCAACCTTGAAGGCAAAGATTTTTGAGAGGTGATTAATGTGGGACCCTCAAATCCATTCTCCAATTATTGTTTCATCTTTTTCGAATGTAATATTTGTTCAGTTAGAATGTAACTCAAGAGATTGCACAATCTTCAACAAGGGCCGGCAAGTCATGTCAATGGAGAATATTTAGCAGTCATCAAGCGGATTTTGATTTATTAGTAGGTAGCTACATTTGCCTAAAGAGCATATAAATCATAACCGAATTGCATAAAGAGTCTAAGACATTCACTTTCATGTGTCGTACAATTTCATGTTTCACAACTAGATAGATCATAATCGAACTGCATAAAGAGTCTACTTCATTGATTTTATTGTGTCATACAATTTTGGAGTTCACTGTTGCAATTATGAAAGACCTAGTTGAACAAATGTGTTACATACATGATTACTTATTTAATTTAGTATAACTACATCCACAAGCATGCAATAGACAATGAAGAATGTAATCGACTGTCTCGTTTTGCTCTTGAATAACAAACAATGAGGTTCTATCATTTATCTAAACATGGAAGTCTATGCCTATCAATTTCCCCACAACTCTGACCAATTGAAATGAAAATTGAATCAAACATAGAAAGTAAAATTAATTCTCAAACTCAAAGGAAACAAAATTTTCATGAAATAATGCAACAAGAATCAAAATCACAAAAATCGTTGCACGCTTCAATATAAATATTAGGCTAATATTTTTCCCCAATCTAATCTAAATGTAGAAAAGTCGAACACATACTTTGCAATCACCAGCATAGCAAAATCTAATTATCAACATTTTGCATTTCGTGATTAATATAACTAGCAAAATCAAGTTATATTAGAAAATTAACCCATCTGATTCGAATTTTTGAACTTAAAATTCCCTTAAAGTTTAGCTTCAAATTGAACCATATTATTTTATATCTTCTTAATTCAAAGTCACCAATTAAGTAGACCTATAATCGAGACAATTAGTCATGCCGAAAATTGGAAATTATGTAATCTAAATTACATCAAAGGGAATATAAATAATTTGGATACATACGTAGTAATAAATCTATAGATATATGTACTTACAACAATTAAGCAATTGTATTGAAACAAATGATTAAAACACTCGCTCATATTCACTCATCCAATTATGTGCACTTGGGTTTGAATAAACTCGTTAGTTACATAATTGTTAGAAACCGATTTAAGGTTAGAAAATTTGAGCAACAAGTAAAAATCTCTCTTGAGCAATGCCATTTTGCCAGTGATTGAAGGTTGCTAATTTCGACACTTAGTTTTTACTTTTTTTCCTTTTTGGTTTTTTTTTTTAAATATCATATCTATCTTGTCGTAGGATATTGTGATGAAGAACATATTGATCCAAAAACAGGCTTTCGTCACACAAAAGAAACAAATATGAAGCATTTTGCCGATGTTCTTATTTTTCTCTTGTGTAGACCGAGCATATCAAAAGAAACATTTGTGGAGGACAATGTGTACCTTCATACTAAACTTCCTGAGGTTCCTAAATTTCTTTCGGGGCTTGAATAGTTGGGTTCAATCCCAAGCATTCCATATGTGAAACATGTTTCTAAGTAAATTAATTTTTTCAATAATAATAATAATAATTATTATTATTATTATTATTACCAAAATTTGTTGTGTAACCATCCTTTTTTTGGGGACATTCATGAAAGACGTATTGAGCATCTCAAACTTTCCGATGGAAGCTTCAGCACCCATTTCAAAAATTGGAAGCTTCAGCACCCATTTCAAAAATTGGAACCTTGATCAACTCATCAGTAATTTCATGAATTGGACTGAGCCGACGTTTGACAAACTTGATCGTTCAATATTCCGGAATTTACAATTTCAGCTATCAGAATAGTAGTGGCAGCAACAGTTGGGGTGGGTGTAGTAGTAGTAGCTGGGGCAAGTGCAGCCGTAACTGAAATAGTGGTTGCAGTAGCATCTACAACAGTAGCCGTCACCATAGGGCGCCCAACCACCGCCTCGGCCGGCTACAACTACAGCTACAGCATCGCAGCAGCAACCAACGTATATTGTAAGAAATTTAGTTCAGAGGTTTAGAAATATCCCTTCTCATGGTGTTGCATATGAACCAGAGGTGATTGACCTGTATGTTTTAATGGGGGTAACCATGGCAATGTTACACAGGGAATGGAGAGATATTTTGCAAGTATTCTCTCAAATCTTGTGATAGATTCATATGGCGTCACAACCAGTTACATAGATTCTACTAATAAGTTTTTCAACCATTATTTACATTTTAAAAAAAAAAAGGCTTTTTGAGGGAAAGATATGTAGACTGATTGGTAATGATCAAATGCTTCGGAAACGACGTAGTTACGGCCAAAAACTTTGACCGGCCCAAATTATGGCAAAAAAATTTGACCGGCCACCACGGTATCACCGGAAAATTTTCTAAATTGTTGGAGCTCTGCCTCATCATGTTGGATCTAGATATAATCTCATATTTCAAAATGGCGGTCGTTTGTAGCCGTAAATCCCCCGGGAGGCCTGGTAAACTGATGGCAAAGTTTTAGGCATTGAGTGTCTCAAAAATCTCTGACATTCGACTTTGAATGAAAAAGGCCTAACTTCCTTTTTAGCTATAAATATATATTTTTGGTTTGTATAGCGTCAATACTGAGTGGTAGCTTGGAATATATTGCTAATTAGAGAAGTAACTTTTAGCTAAAGTCCAAATGATCAGAGGCATTGTAAAAACAATTGGAAAACAAATTTCATTTGCTCCCCATTGTGGATGACGAGAGGAGAAATTATTGAAGTACCTATTGTGCACATTTGTGATATGCATCATAATAACCAGCCGAAGGAGCCATAATGTTACTAGCGGTTACTGAAATGATACAATAAAATGTCGAGTTGAAATGATTTACTTGCGATGTGCGAGTCTAATCTCCTAAGGTGTCATTCAAATGAAGAGTCATTAAAGGAGTGAAGTTGGTGTTAGTCAAATGAAGAGTCATTAAAGGAGTGAAGTTACTGGATTTTGGTAATGCTTTCAAAATATATGTCATGGCTTCAGATATTTTTGTGATAGGAGGTGTTTCAAATCAGGCATGACGAGCCATTAGAGAAGTGAAGTTATTGAATTTTGGTAATGCCACTAGTACGAAAAAGGGATTACACAGTGGTCAAATAAGCCTTTAGGCGGCGCTTTAGTGGCGCCTCTTTTGAAGGAGCTGTTAGAGGTCCGAAAGGTTTAGGAAGCGGTTATTTAACCGCCGCCTAAAGTGGAAGATTGGGCGGCGGTAGTTTTAACCGCCGCCTAAGCTACTTGTCCAGTTTCTTTGCAACAACGAAGTCGCGCCATACAATTTACAGATCAAGCTAGCTGTTATTGATGAGTTAAAAACACTTTTAGATCTAAGAAAATCGATTCTTCGCAGTCTCACATGGTACTCATGCTTGTAGAAGTTCAAGATCTAAATCTGATGAACACATATGAGTGGATCTTTTTCTAGATCTGGATCTGTAGAAATTTTATAGAAACAATTGCAAGAAATTGGTGAAGAAAATAAATCTCTTAAGAAGAAGCTTCATGCCAGTGGGTCATTCAAGATCTGTACAAATTTTGGCAAATTTTTTATTAGAGAAATTGAGTCTGCAAATTGGGACAAACATCAACAATGTAACCACCAATGTACAAGATCCACATGATTAAAAGTAAAAACCCCAAATTCTAAGAGAAGCTGTGAAGATAATGAGATTTTACCTTATTTTGAGCTCGGTAGTAGTAGCCCAACATATTCGTTGTAGGAAATGAAGCTCCAAAACACTGGATTCTGTGGATCTTTGAAGCATGGAATCGCCGATGGAGGAAGTTGGCAATGGAGGAGTCCTTTTTACTGGTGAATTTCGTGAAAATTGGAGAGCCTATTGGAACAAGTTTGCTGAATTGGTGTTTTATGAGATTTGTTTTAGGAGGCGGTCTCCCAAACAGCCTCCTAAAAGACTTTAGGCGGCGATCCTTTTAACCGCCGCCTAAAGTAATTTGTTACTTAATTTGGAACTTTTGTTGTTGTACGTATAGTTTTAGGAGGCGGTCTCCAAAACTGCCTCCTAAAAGACTTTAGGCGACGATCCTTTTAATCGCCGCCTAAAGTAATTTATTGTTTTTGAAGTTTTGCTAAGTTGTTGTACGTATAGTTTTAGGAGGCGGTCTCCCAAACCGCCTCCTAAAAGACTTAGGCGGCGGTTTTTTTAACTGTCGCCTAAAGTAGCTTTCTATAATCTTTAGGAGGCGGTCGAAATACAAATAAGCGGCAGATTTTCACTAGTCGTTGCTTATTATTGCCTTTAGGCAGCGATTTTGGTTAAAATCGCTGCCTAAAGTGTGCTTCCTAAAGTTCTTTTTATAGTAGTGTGCTTTCAAAATATATGTCATGGCTTTAGATATTTTCGTGACAGGAGGTGTTTCAAATTAGACATGATGATTGCCCTTCCAAAGTGATTTGAATTGTGTGGATCATCGTTTTCAAGAAAAAAAAGAGAGAGAAAAAGGAGAAGCAGGAACCAAGTCAGAGATTCGAAAGAAAAAATGTGCAACTAATATCAATTATAGGCAGTATCTCAACTATCCATGCACTAATACTTCATTGACATGTGTGATGGTAGTTTAATAGTACAGCAAATCGAAGCTTGTAGATCCTTAATGCACAAATGTAAAAATAAATTTTGATTATATGAAAAAGTCTTGCGGCTAAGATTACTATTCAATAATTCTAATAATGAACACCCACTGACCGATTGTTAATGCTCCACATTCAATTCTCAAATGAACCCAAGTTAATAAAAAATAAACCATTGATGTTTGAACATAATAAATGCACAATTCAAAAATCACACTAGCAACCGTGTGAGGTAAAAATGAAAGACTATAATCACATTTTCTTAATTGTGCATGTGAGGTAAAATCAAATGCTATAATCAAACAACAAACACAATAATTGCCAAAATTAGATATCACCCAAAAGCCCATAAAAAAGTAAAGCACGAAATAAGGGCTTGTTCGATTCACATTAAATTTTCGTTTAGATGCATGGTTGAGAATTGGAGGAAACACGCTTCACCTCAAAAATTGAAGTGACCAATCTTGGAAAATGTTGTAATGTAATAAAGAAGCCAATGAAGCTGCAAAATCACGACTTCGGTGGTGCATGCAGTCTCTCAACTGTCACACCGAAAAAAAAAAAAGTTAAAATCTTATTTAGAACCACATCTAGTCTTATATATTCGATATTGTTTAATCACAGCAGTTTCAATCTACACATACACATGCAAGAGTTACAAACTATCACAAATTAAACCACATATTAAGAGTAGAACAAGAGAGTTGTTCATAATTACCTAAGAAATCAGCAGCAATAATCTTGCCATTGGAGAACCTTCCGATGGTGAGGAAAATCTGCTCGAAGAAGGGAAAGCAATAAGTATTTGTTGTTACCAAGGAAAGTTTTGTGCATTCGATCGAATATGAAAAATGCAGTGGACTTTGGAATTTGGAAGTGTGAACAAGTTCCGGGCTTGGCTAGTATTTGTACACCACAATGTGCTTTGATGGAACAATTATTATAAAAATTATGTTGTATAAAATCATGAGGATGATTTGTTATTCATTATATTGTCGCAAGTAATGTATAATATTCAATGTGAATGTGCTTTTGTCAACTGTCGAACTGCAAAAACATTGTTAATTAACAAAAATGTATAGACTCTTGGATAATATAAAACGTTCAACAATAGGCAGCATATCAACCACATATAAGACTTATTTTCTTAAAACAAATTAATTATCACGTTTAGAAGTTAATTGAATATAGTGTTAGCTTCTTCATTTTTTTTTTTTTTAATGCTATTCCTTGTATTTACCCATGTTTGATCTATATTTGAAGGTGCACACAAGGAATCAAACTTTGTTTTCAAAGTGAACTCTATCCAGTATAAGTGGTCTAACATTTGAATTTACTGTGCCCACAAATTAAACACGTGATATTTCAGTATTGGATAATATCGAAGCAATTACATCATACTAAAGTGGTCATTGTGTCATAGTGTCACACTAAGTCATACTTATGTAAACATTATATCGATTTTAATCTATCCAAAAGTTCATAACCCCTACACGCTACAAATCATCAATTAATATTTCCATTAGCATTCTCTTATTTTCCATTAATCCATGTTTCGTTGCTCAAAACCTTGCTAAAACATTCGAATCCATCATTGTGATGTTATACATTTGGTTGTCTTACCTTTTCTTTAAATATAATATCTATGGGAGGAAAATTATCTTTTAATTAATAGCCAAACATTTCGATTTGAATGGATAGTTTTTCTTCGTCTGCTAATATGATCATATGGGTTCAAATTTGAGTGTAAATGCGAGCTAGTCCAGAAGTTGTTTATTTGTCTAGTGTAAGTAATGTTATGTCGTCATAGCGTTATTTTGGATTTTTGGTAGCACATGAAATGATGAAATATTGACTCATATGTAGCGTTATACGCTATTTCAACATTTTTTGGGGTTTCACACAATAATATTGGGATAAAAGTCAAAGACAAATTACAAAATATTTTTTTTTTTTGAATAACAAAATATTATGTATATGGTATATGGTAATTAATTTATTAGTCATGCCAATGTAGAGTTCGTCGAAAAATATGTTCTCATAATTGTCTACCACACTTTGCATTTAAGTTAATTTTTATATATTTGATAGTGATAATAACAACGAAATATCAAAATATCAAATTAGTAATGGTGTGAGATCAGAGTTGTATATATGGTTGGTTGATATTTGATTTTGTTTGAATTAAATAAGTTAATTTTAAAATAAAGAAATAATTAAAACGATCATAATTTAGATCTAGAATTTTTTTTTTTTAAAGAGCTCTTATCCATTGTTTATGTGCAAGCCAACTTATACAGGTGATGAGACCGTCGAAATACACCATTCTCTAACGAGTAATATTTTATTTATAAATAATATTGTGATATTAATTGACTCTATGATAGCATTTACTATAAATTATCTCTCACATTATCACCGATAAATAATAAGCGATTTCTCTAACTTAGCGAAGCTTTAGTCCGCGCGTGATCGACATTGAAAGAGGGGTGACGAAAGCGTGTCGGCGTAGATTTTAATAAAGAGGGCTCAAGTGAGTTCCACTATCCAAATCTAGCTACGTACCCATCTTCACTAATCTCACCGTCCCACACTCGACCCACTACGTTCTGTTACGTTGTTGTTATATCTTTCCGTGCGAGTCTAATTCATCCAGCTTTGTTATATCCAATTTGACAATATAAATTAAAGAATTCGTGCATGGTTTAGTTGTGAATATTTTATTTTGTACCTTAAAGTACAATATTCCACGTCCGGGGCATTAGCACTTCTATTAAAAAATAATTTCCTAGCACTCTCGCAACAGTGTTGGAATTTTTATTTTTTATTTGTTTTTATTATTATTATATTATATCATTATTTTAAATAAGGATGTTGGAATGTTTGTTTATTTACTACTTTTGTGAATCCCGCCTATTTTACTACATTTAGCCAAGTCATACATCTACATCAGCAATCAACAACATTCGGGTACGCCGCAAGCTTGATCCGTTTAGAGCCATACACTAAAAGAAATAAATCAAAGGTAAAAAGGTCAAAAAAATGATAACCTAAAAATAAAGAAAATAATAAATAACACTTTCCACAATATAATAAAAGATAAATGGCTGTATAGAACAACTTCGAAAATGATCTACAGCCACAATTATTGTGCTCTCGCAATTAGTGTGCTGCAAACATCCACTTGTTTTTTGACAAGTGGATTTATGCAGCTGACATGACTTCAACGTCCGTTGCTAACACAATAACTAGTGCATGCTGCAAGCACAATATCATAATTGAGAACACATTTTGGGCAAGCGGGGTGCACTAAGGTCTGAGTTAATATGGCTTGGATTGTATCTTTTGAGTGTTGGGATGTTGATTTTCTAGACATGTAGCATAACTAACTTGGGGTTAAAAGAAGAATAAGCTTGTGTTTGTTTTCTACTAAAAAATTAACTTCTGCCTAATCAAACCCAAATTTCAATATAACCGCATAACTCAAATCATTCATTATTATCTATACATCTTATAACCTCCACCATTATTTAGCTTGAAAATATTTTAATACATATGTGCACTATCATTTTGGGTATCTTTTAAGTACTTAAAAGTCTATACTAAAACCTTAAGCACGTTGATGTAGATTGAAGCCAAAGAAGCAATCAAAAGTATCGTAAAGTAAAAATCTATGTCCATTGGGATTTTAGAAGTATATGTACGATCATCTCTCTTTAGACACTATTTTATAATCATTTTGAAGCTGCCTTCCATGCTTTGATTACGAGCTCGAATTTGCATATTACAACAAAGTACCAATACCTCAAACGGTTTCAAATGTTCAAGAACATCCAGAGCTCAAACATAACCCTGAAAGAACGAAATCATTGCAAACACAGGAATATATAGAGGGCTTAAGTTAGGTTTCGCCGTAATATTTTTCTACCTAAAAATTAATTTATATTACTAAGTCAAAGTCATACTTCAATATTAATCATTTATTAAAAATAACTACTTAGTCGTGGACCGCACCACCAATATTAAACCTAAAAGGTTATTTTTTTGCAAAAATTGAAGTTTACTAGCGTGAATGTTAGGTTTATGTTTCATCTTAATTGAATAATCTAAACGCCAATGATCCGCTCACCTTTTCAGTTGCTATAACAATTGGTACAGCGGCAACCTTGGATTCGAGTTCTTGAAGTCTTGCTCTTATCCTGTCAATATCCTAGGTTTACAATTACGGGAAACAAGGAAGTCATTTGAGACTCCCCAAATGGAATGGAAGGTAAAGAAAGATTGAACACGTGAGCAAGTGCATGTTAAAAAGAGAGAGGAAGAAAAAAAAGGACTCAACATTTTCTAAATTAAACTGAAAATTAAAGATAATAAAATTTGTGTCTAATTTTTGCATGAATATAAATTTTTGAAATTGGATTTCGACTTGCTAATATTGTGATAATTTTTGTATGAGTATCAAATCTCTACACCACAAAATAATTTGCAATTACTAATTGCATAATCAAGATAGCATCATTTTTCAAATCTTATCTAACTCTTTATCGGGTTTTGCATTTTGATTTGGGATAAGACTGTCTTCTTATTTTTATGCTGGGCTTGGAAGTTAGGCCTAATTCATACAGAGCAAGCAATAAGTAGCGTCCCATGGAGCGAGAGCAAAAAAAAAAAAAAAAAAAAAAGTGGATATTTGGAGTTGATGTGACTCTTCTCGTCGGCTGCACGAACAATAATGGTGCTGTGGATTATTTTCAAATGGTGCCGCTAAACACACCCCAAGAATTTCTCTTCACACCCGGCCACATAAATTTGAAGAGAAAATCACTCTCAACGAAATGATCAATGCCCCTTCGGCCCAGTTTGACCGAATGTCCAATTGAATGCTCAGCCGAAGTTTGCCGAACATCGAATTGGACGTGCGGCCAAAACATGGCCAAATAACAAGGCCATGTTTGGATGGCCATTAACTTTTGAAGCTGGGTTGGGTTGGGTTGTATCAGAATTGAGAACACATTATGGGCAAGCTGGGTGAATATGGCTTGGGTTGTATCTTTTGAGTGTTGGGATGTTGATTTTCTCGACATGTAGCATAACTAACTTGGGGTTAAAGAAAAATAAGCTTGTGTTTGTTTTCCACTAAAAAATTAATTTCTGCCCAATCAAACTCAAATTTCAATATAACTGCATAACTCAAATTATTCATTATTATCCATACATACATTTTATAATCCTCACCACCATCTAGCTTGAAAATATTCTAATACATATGTGCACTATCATTTTGGGTATCTTTTAAGTACTTAAAAGTCTATATTGAAACCTAAAGCACCTTGACATAGATTGAAGCAAAAGAGGCGATAAGAAGTATCGAAAAGTAAGAAATCTATGTCCATTGGGATTTTAGAAGTGTCTGTACAATCATCTCTCTTTAGACACTGCTTTATGATCATTTGAAGTTGTTTTCCATGCTTTGATTACGAGCTAGAATTTGCATACTACAACAAAGTACCAATACCTCAAATGTTTTCAAATGTTCAAGAACATCCGGAGCTCGATCATAATCTTGAAAGGACAAAATCATTGCAAACACATGAATATATATATATATAGAGGATTTACGCTAGCTTTAGCCTTAATATTTTTCTACCTAAAAGTTAATTTCTATTACTAAATCAAAGACATATTTCAATATTAATCATATATTAAGAATAACTACTTAGTCGTGGAAGGCGCCACCAATATTAAATCCAAAAGGCAAATTTTTTTGCAAAATGAAAGTTTACTAGCGTGAATATTCGGTTTATGTTTCATATTAATTGAATAATCTACATGCCAATGATCCACTAACCTTTTCATTTACTATAACAATTGGTTCACCAGCAACCTTGGATTCGAGTTATTGAAGTCTTGCTCTTATCGTATCAATATACTAGGTTTACAATTACAGGAAACAAGAAAGTCATTTGAGACTCCCAAATGGAATTAATGGAAGGTAAACAAAGATTGAACACGTACGTGAGCAAGTGCATGTTAAAAAGAGAGAGGAAGAAAAAAAAGGACTCAACATTTTTTAAATTAAATGGAAAATTAAAGATAATAAAATTTGTGTCTAATTTTTGCATGAATATAAATTTTTGAAATTAGATTTCGACTTGCTAATATTGTGATAATTTTTGTTTGAGTATCAAATCTCTACACCACAAAATAATTTGCAATTACTAATTGCATGATCAAGATAGTATCATTTTTCAAATCTTATCTAACTCTTTATCGGGTTTTGCCTTTTGATTTGAGATAAGACTGTCTCATTATTTTTATGCTTGGGCTTCGAAGTTAGGCCTAAATCATACAAGGCAAGCAACAAGTAGCGTCCCCTGGAGCGAGAGAGAGAGAAAAAATAATAATAATAAATAATTAATAAGGCGCGCCTAGTCGCTCGTAGTTGCGCCTAGGCAGTCAACAAACGTCGTTGACCGCTTTTTTACCGCCTAGAGCATAAGCAGCGCGTTTTTGCCTCGCTTTGCACCTAGGCGGCTTTTTAGAACACTAAATTTAAGTAGTTCAGGTCGAGATGTCGAGGGGGAGCATTCCAAACCTTCTCCCGCTCTCTGCGAGTCGACATGGAAGGTATTATCAGATTTTATTTGTGTCTATTAGGGCTGCCGCATATGTTGATACTCCTCTCGATTTGATTGTTGTGATGGCCATTCTCATCTTTCGAGTTTTTATAACTTTTTTTTTTTCCTTTCCGGGGGAAAAATTGCTGTTTCTAAAAGGTGATATTTCCATCGAAACAGCGTTTAATCTTTCTTCGATTTTTTAATTAATTTTTCGAAAATTGTTGTGCCGCGATGCTAACTTCCTCCAGTGACATCATAGTCTTGCTTAGTTTATGATTATTGTAATAGATGAATTACCTCGGTGCATGGCTCCATCCTTGTATATGATTAGGAAAAAATTCTAGTACTCCTGGAGTACCAAACACTCGATACTCCAGGCCAATGGGAACTGCCCACCTACACATAGGGGACCACTTTATTTATTAAATTGTGGCCCCCATGTGTATGTGGGTAATTCCTGGAGTAATAGAATTTTTTCCGTCCTGTAGATCCCATTGTAATTATTCTTTCAACTCATTCTTCTGCAACTCCAAGTCATATATTTCTAAATCTAGTGAATGAATCATGAATGCATTTTCCTATGATGATTCTGAATGAAATATGACAATCATGGAGGACCTTAGAGATGGAGTTGTGTTTGTCTGAAGTTGAAAGTGTAGTATCTAGTTTTGATGATTAATGTATACATTGATCGAGATTCTTGGCAACTCATCTGAGAAAGTTGCATTCTCTTATGTTGTAATCCTAAAATTATAATTATGATCAGAACCAAGTGGCTGTTTACGCGAAATGGATTCCTGTTGAGGAAATATTGAGATTTAAGCTAAGTTCAATATCCAATTGGCTTCTAAGTGTGTTTGCTGTGCTTCGTTCGAAGATATCAATCATGTTTTCTCATATGGCTTCATCGCTGTTGAAGTACTGTGGGAAAGTCTGCACACAACTTTTGACATTAATCAACAAGCTTACTCGTCTCCACAGGCTCTTATCATGCATTGGATCCATAATTCTAAATCAAATTCTCTCCAGCAGGTTCTTGTTCCTCCTCTTACCTTTTGGTTTTTGTGGTTGGAGAGATTATGGCAGACATCATGATGCCACCATGTCATCTTTTCCCGAAAGATCAACTTCTTCTTCTTCTTCATAAATCACGCGTTACTAAGTAATCTGTGCCCACTGCTGTTTACTGGCGCAAACCACCTCCACAGTGGTACAAGTTGAATACTGATGGAGCTCTTAAAGAAGATGGTAAAGCCGCTAGCTGGAGGTGGAACCATCAGAGATCACAATGGAAATATTCGAAATATTTGCTGGCTTTTAATTTGTATTATATATTATTGTGATTCCTGCTCAATAACAGTTGCCGAATTGAATGCTATTATTGCCTTTGGACTAAAACTATGTAAAGTGAAGAAACATCATAAGATTTTGCTGGAATCAGACTCTCTGGTGGCTGTGCATCTCGTTACCTCAAATCAGTTCGGACTTGGGAGCTTGGAACTATGCATGTATTTTGGAAGAGATTAAAGCTCAAATTCAGGTTCTAAACTTAATTCAAAATTTCTCACATTTGGAGGGATGGGAACAAGCTTGCAGACTGGTATGCTAACACTGGCTATAGGGAACGCAAATGCTAAGTTTTAGACCCACAAGAAATTAATAAGGAAGCACAAGCCATAGCTAAAATGGATAGAATAGGACTTCCTAGTCGTAGATTGTAGTTTTATTACTTTGTTGTATCATTTATCTTGTATTTAGTATCCTCTTGGCTAGCTTAAGATTGGGAGCAGTACTCCGTTGCGTTGCATCTCATTTAGTCTATCGGGTTATGCATTTGTAATATAATAGACATCTTGGGATGTAAGGACTTATCCCCCTCCGTCTAGGCGCGCGTACTAGTTTTCTTTTTAATAAAATCTCTACTGCGGGCCAAAATAAAAAGTTATTCAACGCACCTTTTAATAAATGAAGAGATCTAGGGCACAATATCACTTCTCCAAGTTAATTATACGCAATCCGCCAATCAAAACAGAAGAAATCAAAATTTCACAAGATCAGGTTAATGAAAGAGCTAGTAATTGGAGAAAAGCGTTGACGGTGGAATTTACAAGGTGGGTGTTCCAATTTTAAAGAGCTCTTGGCCATGGCCGATCAAACTGCAAGTCAGGAGAAGCAAATTCGAGGGTTTGTTTTCTTCCAAGAGAAAAGAAACCGTAGAAAATTAAACACAGGCAAAAGCAAAAGCAAAACATCATCTGTTCTTTTATACTAGAATTTGGTAGAATTTAAAACCGTTCACAGTAAGATTTGAACTTCTCACATCATCACAACCGAGAGCAAATGTCTTAGTGCCAACCGAGCTACAAGCTCTTCATGTAAAAATGTTTCTTTAATAATTTAAAATTGTATACACCAACAATATAACTGCTCCTTTCGATCAATTATTATTTCTTTTTGTTAATTTTTTTAGTTATCCACATGTGAATGGTTATTTAACGATAAGATGAGAATGGTTTTTATAATAATAAGATGATAATGATTTTTATTAAAAAAAAAAAAAAATTAGAATGATTACTTTCTAACAATAAGATAAGATGAGAATGTTTATTATTTGTTTATTATTATTGTATTAGTTTTTTTACGGTAAGATTCGAACTCTTTTAATTTTCTATAGTATATATTTTGTTGAATTTTTTTACTAAAAATTAAAATGGAAATTTGAATACTCACAATTGGTACTTGCAAGTAATTTAAAGTTTTCTGACCTATAAAAACATTAATTTTCAATCCGACAAAATAACACCGGGGTACAAGAGATTAATTTTCCTCTCTCCTATGCACAACAGTTAGTGATTTTCCGCTGGAACTTCTTATGATGGTGTTGCAGCAAAGGAAATAGGATGCTGCAGAGAGGTTGCTATGCCAGAGACAATCTCCTTTTATAGTTGGGGAAGTATTAAACTTCGGGTTTAGATGATGAGAGAATTATTTTTATCAATGATGATTCTGGTAGCTCACTGTCTAGAAAGCGAATCGGATAGGGACAACCTAACTATAACCCCGAGAAGAATCTGATGAGCAGACGCGTTCTGGACAACAAGGGAACGTTCTGGGCTCATGAATAATAATTTCAGAAAATTGGAATCATCTTACCTTTTGACTACTCACAGCTTTGGCAAAGCTTAAAGTTAAAGCTGATTTGAAGCAAGAGGATCTTTAAGTTCATCCAACCTGGTGTGATGGTGAAATTTTTTAGACTGCTGGTGTGAACAAGAAGATAAAAAGTTTTTAAATACAATTCCATTGGAAATAATGAAGACCGTGATATAAGATATTCATTATCCTGTCCCGGAAACGAAAAGCGGATCAAAGCTTAGCAACAGCTGTTGGGATGATGGCCATATTAAAAGCTACATCTATAGCTTCAAGCAATTTTGAAGGTGTAGTGCAGGTAGGTCACAATTAAACATAGCATACCAAGCTGAACCTATTATCTCTTGTCTTCTGGCCGGAGAGGTTCCTGTTTGGTATCTCGTTGCCAGACTTCCTATTTTCATCCAAAAGAGTAGACCCATACGGCCAAAACTCACAACACAACCATCAAGCTAAATTCAGGCATTAGATGCAAACAAATTGCAGAAAGTTCAAGTTAGGTATCTTACATCCTAAGTTGCCACTAGCATTCCCACTACAAAACTAAACACAAGTAAAAGCAAAACATCATCCATGACGATGGAATAAATAAATAAATAAATAATGAAGAGTAAATCTCCCTCTTTCATATGGACATTTAACTGAAATCAACGATGTCTCACAAAAGTAAAAAATCAAAGATCGTAAAGTTACGCCATATACATAATTTAGATGTGCGATTTGGCATCTTGCAAACTTAAACAACTTTGTCCACACACTGGATTAGATTGGAACCAAGTTCATAAACATGATTTAGCATCTTCCAACATTTTGCGAGCCTTATCCACAAATCTTGGGTCGGATTGACACAGAGCATGAAGCGCGTCTAACAATTCCTGGCTTGGTGTAAAACCAAGTCTCAGAAGATCCAAAACCATTTGAAGAGCATGTGCAGAACCTCTTCCATCAACCAGATCACCCACAACAAAAGTATTGTAGCCATCTTTTTTATTCTCATATTTCTCTCTTCTAAAAACAGACACACATACTTCTTCTATCCAGCGATTCGTTACAAGAGATTGCAAGTCACCCCTGTAAAGCAGTCTAACGTATGTCCATGGACATTCACTCCGAGGTTCGATAGCAATGGCATCTAGAGCATAAGAAACTTCCTTATCCCTCATGGCCTTCAACCCTCCTAGGGTAGGAGATCTTGTTACGACAAAGTATCTCTGTATACAACATATAATTGAAAAAAATGAGGCCAAAGCACAAGACTACAAGACATTTTGATAGAATGGCTTATGAAATTACAAATGACGGTTAACGGAAAAGAGAGATCCAAAAACTAACTGGATAAAAGACCCACAAATTGATATAGGTAAATTGAAAATTGTAACTAATTCGGAAACATGCGATAGGGAATCATTATCATCAAAGCATTCCGCCTTACACCTTCAAACTTTCAACCATTATTACAACGTATTTTGGGCTGATTTTGAATTTAAAAATAATATATATATATATATATATATCTACTCATGTTTGTCATTCAATACACACCCCCACACAATACATCAAAGTTACATACATCTGGAGCCATTAAAAGTGCAGAACAATACATTGAATGGCTGAACTAAGAGCAACTGCAATGCACAATCCAGACACTGCATTGAGGTTGAGGATGAGGTGGAGGGGAGAGAGCATAGGGGGAGGCGGGGAAAAGTGATAAAGAAAAGAGGTAGAAATAAATTAAAAAATAACGGAAAAAATTAAAATCGTAGTGGAGGACATGTAGATGAATGTGTGATTTTGAACGTGACACAAGAAGCAATGAAGACAGTGAGAGAAAAAAATGGGGTAAATAAGACAAAAGTGAGTTTAGAGGGGGGAAAGGGAAAATTACAGGAAATTTTTAAAAAAACGAAGGGACACTTTAAAAGTTTTAGCATTCCCACCCCTTTTCTAGACATTGAAAGTCAGATATGATCTAAGGATTCCCAAGGAAGGATGAGATGAACAAAGGTTGTTCTCAGTAAATTTGCACAAATCAGGGATTGGCATTTGGCTCCAAAGGTTCCGTTAAACTCATTTTCAACCACAGCTTCTCATGAGACACGTTACCTTTCGTACTTTTCAACCACCTTTTTTAGTACACATTCTCTCAGAAACTCAAAGCTTCTCCAAAACATTCTAGAGCCAACAACCTATAACTAGCTGAGTATCACATCACATGATGGACTTGTGATGGATGACCCTTAACATACAATTGGTAACTCAGATTTTGGTCATAATAAATCTACCAAGAGTACCTGATCCCAAGCAAAGCTATTAAAGATGTCTTCTCGAATGACTTCATCACAATAGGTAAGTTCATCTTCCCACTCGCCTTCCCAATCACCTCCAAATGTTTCGAAAACCCACTGCATAAAGAAATTTGGTAAAAAAAAAATAAATCTTTGCAATGAAGGGCAGAAACTGAAAAATATGAAAATGGCTTCTTCGAGTTCACCTGTCTATGTGCCCAGGCAAGGGGGTTGTCAGCTTCGTGATGTATGGTTTCTTTTATGGATTCAAGATCCTTCCTTGGAGCATCATGTCCAAACTTCTGAACAATCCACCGTCTATGTTCCCTGCAGAAATTGATATTCCATTGACTTCCTCAAGCTGCTTGCGAATGCTATCGATGACAAGCTATATAGTTAACGCAAATACATCCATGAATTAACATGCCAACAAGATTGGTGTTTTAAGTTGCATATAGCATTAAATCAGCGAAAAGAAGTTTGTTCGGACTACTTTTTCTTCCTATTGGGTGGTTAATTGCCCATAACTTGTCACTATACATTGCTTGTACGACATTTAGTTCTAATATTAAGTTAAAACTGATGGAACCAGAATTTATCCCATGAACTTCCACTGCATTGAAGTGACTCGAAAGCGCCTCTTCTGTTTCGAACTAGAAGAATATCCAGAAATCATTGAAAAAGTTCAACACACTCTAGCAATCAAACACATGGCCAAGCCTTCAAACCTCGGCAGTATGCTCATCACGTATCTTTGATAGTAGTTCAAATTATATAATTTACAAGATGAACAATTAGATCTTAAGCTTTAAGCAATTTGATGAACTCAAAATCTCAAATAACTAAACTGATGAAAAACAGCGCTTACCACTTTAGTTCGTTTCTGGTGTCATATTTGAGAACTTCCTCGAGGAAGGCCAATTCTTTATCCAAATCACATTTGTAAGTCTCAATTAGTAGATGCCTGAGTTCCCAAAACTGATATAGAAGAATGGAACTTTGTTATATCCAGTTGCCAACAATCTCCGTGTATGCAATTATAATTAAAACTGGAAAGTACAATTTAAAGTTCAAAAGACACCCTTAAGACTTTTCGTGACTGTGATATTCCATGTTCTGCCAAGGAGTGAAGTGTTGTACGCTTCCTAAGTCACACTCTATCATCCAACCACATATATAATGCAATGTAATGGGAATACATACTAGAAAAGAATTCATGCGTTCACTCAATATTCAGCAGATGTACCTGTCAACATCAAGAAATATGGGGAAGGTAAAGTTACCATGATAGTATACCCTTCCCTGAACTTCAATTGGTCGGCGGAGACCTGTAAGGGATCAGGGCTGCGGATGATATCCTCGTACCATAACCTTAGGTAGCTTGGCACTCCCGAGTCATCATCCATATGTGCGAGTCTACCTCGGAGACCGAAAATAAAAGCAATAATATATCATCATCATCTTATCTTATTATTATTAAAAGAACGACGCACAATAGCGGTGGATTTCCCCAATACAGTTACAAATCCGGTTGAAAAGGCAAGGAGAAAACCTAGATTAGCCCAGAAAAAAAATAATATTTTTTGAGGAAAACGAAATTCCGCAAAAGAGTTCCATCAAGTAAAACATTGTTGCTCCAGGAAAATTATATCATCATGAGACAGCAGCTTTTAGAGAAGGGAAAAGGGGAAATCTGTAAGCAACGAAATGCTTCCATTGGTACCTAGGGTTCGGTGTCGCCTCTTCCTTTTCTCGCAGTTGGATCCGAAATGGAGTTGTTTGCGTCCAGGAAGTGGATTAAATAAAATAAATAAATACGCGGGGCCACGCGAAGACAGAAAACAAATTTGTGAATGGCTTTGGCGGTGGCAGTGATGGAAAATGACAAGGTTGCTATAAAATAAATAAATACGCGGGGCGACGCGAAGACGGCTATTTGATTGCTGGGTACGGGTTATGGTCGTAAGTTTGGGATTTGCGGCCGTAAATTTATTAGTTACAATGGTAATTTAAGTCAGCAGATTTGTATTTCTAGACCTTTCTTGATATTTGGTTGATATTTCCATCCCTAAACTCGGTCCCTAACCCCATATGACACCCAAGAACCCTTCAAAACTCTCCTACACTTCCAAACCTTGATGTGAATCCAAATCCCCCACCTATACCAACCTATGTCCATGATCATGTGAAGGAAGAGGAGAAAAGAAAAGAAGACAAGAAAGGGGAAAAGGAAGAGGAGAAGTGCCCAAGCTTGGTTATCCTTGATTCTTCAGCCCAAGGTGGGTCATAGATGTGTATTATATGTGAGATATGCTCTTGATTGAATTGAGATAGAAAATGGTATGTTTATGATATTATGCAGCTAACGAACATGATAGTCCCTAACCCGTTGGCCTTGTGGTTATGTTGTGATGTGTTGAGGTTGTGAATGTGTCTATGTGAGTTATATGATCCTCAACACCACCCTAGTGTAGAAGAACATCACAAAGATAAAGGGATAATGTCAAGTACTAGCATAACTAATTGGTGTCCTGAATTGCATACCGTGTTTGAATGATTGGATGTTATGAGTTAGGTGAATTTGCTATTGGCCTATGCTCTATGTGACTCGTTCGATGTAATCTACGTGGTTCGTTCGATGTAATAAAAAGGGTAAGAACGGGCGATAAGAATGTGAGGGCAACTCCACCCCTATATGCGATTTGATTACATTCAATGTGAAATCCATGACTATGCGTGTTTGGCTTGCATGTGTATACGTGTTTACATCTTCTGTTTGGATGAGATGGATGTTAGTACGTTAACGTATAAACGAACGCATGATGAAGATATGATTTTAAAGCCTTGTGTACGAATAAACGGCATTTATGATGATGATGAATGTGCATGAATGACCTCACGGTTTAACGGTAAGCAAATGGCATGATCATGACATGAAAGCATATGTGTGTGAAGTTGCCTATCATGTGTTCATGAATACGTGAAAGTAAGAACGGCCTGAATGGGGAGCTAAGTGCTATACGGAGCAAAGTGCTATACCGAAAGATAGGAGTAACCTCTTGAACTTGTAGGAGTCATCTCTAGGGTCCCCGACCGAATTGTGAAGCCTCAACAGGGGAAGCAAGCCCCAAGTGCGAATGTAATGGCCTTCATGGGCTTTGAGCCTCGAATGAATAGAGAAAAAGGCCAATGAGGCTAAAATGAAAATGTGACGCCAAGTATTCACATGATTCGCAACAGAACCCAATATGACAGTGTGACATGCATTGCATTGCATCGCATCTATTATCCACTGAGTCTTTATGACTCACGCTGTGTATATGTTTATGTTTGATAGATACTCGGGAAGTGAAAAGCTATGCGGAGCCGACGGAGGACATTGAGACAGCTTGATGTGTGAGGGATACGAGTGTATAGATCCTACGCCAAACTTATGTAAGGGAACGTAAGAGTTGTATCACATTTATGTTTGAAAGTTTTAAGTACAATACGTTCCCATAAGTTACAAACTTTTGTTATACGTTTAAAAGCTCGTTTGGCGATCGGATTTCATTGAATACGTTTATGCATGCTAGAAAATGATACATGTACCAATAAGCATGCGAGTTGGCTATGTATGACGAATGTTATGAAAAATGTAAAAAGTTTAAAAGCCAACTCATGATATGTAAGAGTGACATATCCCTAGTTCTGTAAATACGATACACGATATGTGGTATGAAACTAGAGGGGGCGTTACATTTTGTTTTATTTGTATATTTTTTACTAATTTTTTGTGTCAACAATAGTATTAAACTAAAAATTATAAAGATATATATAACAATATAAATATTAAATAATTTGTTAAAATTAAAATATCTATACCCAAGTGTTAATTTAAACTTCACTACATTAGAGCAAACACATTTCAATTATTAAATAATTTTGATGAAACCTATTTAATTATGACGAAATTAGTTGAACAAAATTATGCATCAAAATGAAATAGGTTGAAATTTAAAGTTAAAATTATACTATTTAAGAAATTTTATGACTAATAATGAAGCGTTTGTACGGATATGGGGTTTTGTGTAAAAATTTTATGAATTAAGGGACTTGAATGTAATTTTCCCAACAGTATTTAAATTGTAAAAGAAGGACCTCATTTGTGTTTTTCATAAAATGAGTAAAATAAATATTAAATTACCAAAATATCCTTGATTTATTAAATATAAGAAATTTTACAAACTTATTAACAGACAAATAGATGAAATAGTGAGTTTTGGATTAACGCCATCAATGTTTCAAAGGGTTTGGGGCATGTCAGTTCAAAAAAGGTTGACGACGATAGTGCAAATGATTCTAAAGTTTGGGGACTAAATTTGCAATTCACCATTAACATAAATATTAAATTACCAAAAATATCCTTCATTTATTAAATTAAATTTTTTTTAGAAGTTTGACTAACGACAAATGGATGGAAAAAGTGAGTTTGGATCAATGTCACTAACATTTCAAAGGTTAGGTCTGCGAACTCAAAAACAAAAGTTGGGGACTAGATTGCAAATAAGTGTAAAGGTTGGGGATTAAATTTGCAATTTACCATATACTTAATTATCGAATTGGGCAACTCTTTGCTGAATATTAATTACATCTCATTTTTTTTTCCCTCTTTTTATGTTACTAGTGGGACGAAATATGCATTGCACATTGTAGGTGAATGTGGAATATATAATCATCACACTTTAAGGGGTTATTTGATTGGGGATAAAAGTTATCCGTGCGGTATTCTATATAAAATGTGTGGTTAATATTGTATTGAAAAGTGTGTATGTGGTTGAAAAGAGGAGAGAAAAGAGTGTGGGATAAAAATTATCATAAATAAAACAAGGCCTAAATAAATATTTCGATCAAATACTATGAAAAAAGTAAAATATAAAGGACATAGTGCTTGGAAAATGGTTATGAGCGGAAGATGAGCATTCTTCAATGATCATAAATGTGGTTGGAGAATGGGTTCATCTCCAAGCTATTTAACTCCTAAAAAACAAAACTATTATGTATTCTATTCTAAGAAGTAGTGATAAGATAGTATTCGTGAGTGAGAGAAATAGTTTTGGTATCGGTTTACGTTAGATTCGTGTCATGTACCAGTTATGTAACTATTTGTTAATTTAGTAAGATTGTATTCCATTTGCATCATTTATTGAACTTCTCAATTAGTTTTTAAGCGTTTTATTGTATACATGCACCATCGTTGGATTCTGGATACGACAATAATACTAATATATGAGTGTTAAAACTTACTGACATAAATATATATTTTAATTAAACATCTTACTTTTGCATTCAACTAGTATCCGACCCGTGCGTTGCACGGGGATGAAAATATTCCAAGAGTACGTCATATCCGATGGAAAAAAATAATTTAAGTAACATGCATTAGATGAATTATAGTTGAAATAATTAAAAAAAATAATGTTAGACAATTAATATAAAATATTTAAGATACGTCTCACGTTAGATATAAAAATATAGCTGAACAATATTGTGTGATAATCGAACTAAAATAATTATAAGGTAAACAACATCAGATGGAAGTGCATTTGAATGCGTGGAATAACATTGTAGTGATATGCATCAAAACTAAATAAATATTATGAATCATAAAAATCATTTGATATTTTGAAATACTTTTTTAAACACTACATTCATTGTTTAATTTTCCAATTTACTATCACTGTCACAAATCAAAATCATCAGCGGCTCTCATTAATAACTCTGGAGACAGCAATATCCAATTGTCCATGGCTGAATATCGGTCTCCTCAAGTAAATGTCAACATTAGAAGCAATTGTATCGACTCTTGTTGATCGTCATCATATAAGAAACAAATAAAGGTAACTTCGCTCGTTGGAACTTAAGCGGTAATCATGGATTAGTTGAAGTCAACGTCATTCTAGGAATGAATATTTTGTGACCTACATTGCATCAAAAATAATTTTGCCTCAACCACGTGTTCCCAAGTCTTGTGATGATTAATCGGGTTCCACTGCATAAACCCACTAAACGATTAATGTTTTCCAACAATAGTACAGGAATGCCGACTTTTACTTTTAGTTTATGATTTGGCACCAGAACACTGAATAGTATTCAAAAATTTCAGTTCATCGACAGTTAAGCATAGACATGTGTACCTCAACAATCATCTTCTTTTCCACTTCTTACACCTCAAGTATTACCAGTTATCCTTCAATTCAATTTGCAAAATGGTTGCAACAATACAAAATGAATTGTGATTATCAAATTAATCCTAAAACATTTTAATTTTTTTTAATAGAATAAATGATTTTGAAAACTGACAATAACTTAATGAAGTTTGTTAATTCAAAAATGATTTCTAAAGCTACCATCCGTATTTCAGATTTTATATCTTAATAGTTAATTCTAATCATCTTGTTAATTAATATAATAGATTAACTAAAAATATAACAATATAATCTCTTAATTAGAAATTAATAATAATTTTTCGGATTATACACATTGTTTTAAATTAAAAAGTTAACAATTGTTCTAAAAAATTTATAATTGATTTCTTATTGTGCTTTCATTTTCAACATCCTAGGAGTTTTTTGAGATGACATAAACTTTTAACGGAAAAGCACAATCAATTAATAATCTTGTTCATTGTCGAGAACAACAAATTTGTACTTTAACCTCATATTAGGCACAAATTATGAGGCCACTATAAGATTTTCATTCATTGTTACTAACTAAAAAATTAAACTAAAGGGAAACCGGTCATTACCGGGCCGACTATGAGATTTTCAGCCATTCAATATTAAATTAAAGCCACTAAAGTGTACAGACTTTAACCTCAAATTTGTCTTGCATTGTGAAACCACTATGGAATTTTCATCCATTATTATTAATTTAAAAATTATTAGTAAACTAAAGGGAAACCGCACCAATTCCCTCAAGTAGCCATTGCCTATAACTTGTAGATATTTAATAATAATTAATATTTTATAGAGTTGTACGCACACTCTTTTTTTTTTTTTTATAATTGCAAAATGTGGGATTTTTTTAAATAGCATATAAATTATCACATTATCTAAACTTTTGGAAGGAAAGTTGAGAATTTGATTTTTGAAGGACTTCCAAAATAAATATTTCTCAAACCATAAAGATTCAATTAACTTGACATGAAGTTAGTTATGTGCTACATTAATTCTTAAAATAGTATTATAATTCTGAATAATTAATATTATGTTTTATCTAAAGAAATAAAAAATCATGATTTTTTTTATTAGCCGTGTACACATGTTTTCATATGTGTAATTCTGCATATATATTAACCCGTATTGCCATATTTGTAGATATACGTATTACCATATATGGATTCTGCTATATACTAAACCACATGAAAAATTAATAAAAAATAAGTTCCACGTTTCTTTTAAATTAATTTTTGTTTGAAAAATAAGTAAAGGGTCCAATCTAATTTCTAGTTTTAATGTTACACGTTTATTTTTATTTTTATGGAAAAAATTAATGAATTGTGATTTTTGTATCATAACAAAATTCAATCCTATCGAAATTTATAATTTTAATTAATTTTCATTTATTACCCAATTATTTATAACAATAATTAATTATTTGTAAAATCAATTAATAGGCCCGATCTAATTTTTGTAATCTATACTACTATTAAAAGTCTAGAAAGGATGAGAAATATTATTTTCCATTTTTACCCTCATATTTTAAATTAAATTACATTTGCATCATACCTTGAAATTATTAAACACCCTTTCAATTGCCATTTTAAATTGTAATTATGAACAACTTTTTATTTTTTCAAAACATTTTGACACTAACATAAAATGATTTTTTTTGTCACTCTATTTTCCATTTTCTCATTGTTTGTATTCTTTTTTGGTTTATCATTCGTTATTTTTCCTCTCAATTTTGATGATAGCTCCAGAGATCGATCTAGGGATTGGGGCAAACATGACTAGAGGCCGTGTGGGCCCAATTTTTATTTTTATTTTTATTTTTTTGAAATTTTACATAGAAAAACTTTGTACAATATAATCTTAGTCAGTTAATTATTTTATTTATTACGGACCGTATCATTACAATTTCTAAATCCTTCCCTAAATTATTTTCAAATATATGTGTGACATCATTATTTAATGAAAAAGTATAGAGTTGATTGCAAGCACTAATTCTATCAAATGTTAATGAAATGAAATGAAAAAGCACATAACTTTAAAATTGCAATTGGCGGAAAACAAATCCTAAAGAATGATTTTTTCCTATCTTTTTAACTATCAAACAGAATTCTCTTAATATCAATTCCTTCTTGAAAAGTAAGTTATTGATAAAGTTTGATTAATTGTCATGCAATTAAAGCTGGTATCTAGAATATAATAAGCCTTAAGTTGATGATGATGATGATGATGATTATTATTATTATTATTATTATTATTATTATTATTATTATTATTATTATTATTATTATTATTATTATGCGATTTGTCATCTACAATCTAAGTTACACCTTTAAATTTCATTTTATGTATGCCAAATTTATTATTATTTATACATATGCACTTTTTCCATATTCCATACATGTATATGTAATTCAACACGGTTTTCCTTTTTTATTTTACACTATTTTCTTTTTTTATTTTTACACAAATTTCTATTTTTATTGTACACAATTTTTCTTTCCTAATATACAGCAATGCTGAAAAAAAAAAGAAATAAATCTTTTTTTTTTAGGCGGAAAAGTGTGTGAAAAAACACACACTGGTGGATCAGCTTTTATATATAAGTATAGATTAAGATATTTTTATTCTACATAATATAATAAATTAAGAATTTTCACTTCAAATAAACGGTTAGCCAATATATAATGGGATAATTTTTCATGGGTTGATCCCACCAATTTTTCGGAATTTATCTCATCTTGAATATTTTTTATTTGCAATAATAATCTATATCTATATTCTATCTATCTATATATTAATAAAACCAGCACATTTTCCCGCCATTTTTACCTATTTTTCTGAATTAAAAAATTAATTTTTAATTATGGCAACGAGTTTTACCGTTTCTACATGTCTCTTCCAACTCGACTTCTTAATAAAATCATCACATTTTCCCGCCACTTTTACCTATTTTTCTGAATTAAAAAATTAGTTTTTAATAATGGCAACGAGATTTACCGCTTCTACATGTCTTTTCCAACTCGACTTCTTCTTCAGCGTGTATACATATACACGCATAGGGTCGACCTATTTTTCTGAATTAAAAAAATCACGCCGTTAAAATAAGCCAATCCATGTGCAAGTTGGATCAACACAATATAAAATTATGTGAAATTTTTTGGTTTTTAGTCTTGCTATTTACTATAACATGATGTATTTGTGTAAAATATAAGCGAAAGTCTACTAAAAATTTTAGAAATTCTTTTACACTTATTCCCTTATGTGGATTTTAATTTATTACATGTGTATATGTCTTCCCGTGCAACGCACGGGTAGAAGCACTAGTATTAATAAAACCAGCACATTTTCCCGCCATTTTTACATATTTTTCTGAATTAAAAAATTAATTTTTAATTATGGCAACGAGTTTTACCGCTTCTACATGTCTTTTCCAACTTGACTTCTTCTTCAACGTGTATACATATATATACGCATCGGGTCAACCTATTTTTCTGAATTAAAAAAATCACACCGTTAAAATAAGCCAATCCATGTGCAAGTTGGATCAACATAATATAAAATTATGTGAAATTTTTTTGTTTTTAGTCCTACTATTTACTATAACAGAATGTATTTGTGTAAAATATAGGCGAAAGTCTACTAAAAATTTTAGAAATTCTTTTACACTTATCCCCATATGTGGATTCTAATTTATTACATGTGTATATATCTTCCCGTGCAACGCACGGGTAGAAACACTAGTAATTTAATAAATCCGATGACTCCATACCTATGAAATTGAGTTTGGCATTTTCTCACCTAAAGAAGCATTTTAGGGAAAATAGTTAGAAAGACATTTTTTTATCGTTTTATAATCCTGCGGTTTTTGCACGAGATGCCTCCATTGTTAGAGACTACCGTTATGTGTGATGCCTTGATTCATTCTTCGTACTAAAATTTTATTTAAAAAAAGGAAAAGAAGCATTTTAGGGTAAATTAATAGTAGTAGGGGTTTGTAGAAGTATGCATAATAATGAGTAGTTATATATGTGAGATGTGTAGTCGATTTTGTTGTTTAATTTTGAGAGAGAGAAAAAAATTTAAAAAGAATGTAGACTTTATTTCATCTACACTTTATCAAGAAAATGCATTTCTCGTCGTAGAAAAAATAAAGATAGTTGATTGTAATATATTGGCTCATATTTCATATACAATATATATTAAATTTAAATTGATGTGAGTAATAAGGCCATTATATGTCACTTTCATAATTAAATTAAATGCTTGATTATTTGGGCAACACTATTATTTTTCAATTAATTAATCGTATGAATTGGTAAGAAATATTCCAAAAATTTGATGAAAGTAAAATTACGTAAGAAAATATTTATGAAAAATGCGGTCATAATTTTACATTTCATTCATTGGTGACATAAATAAATTTTGTTCATAAAATTTCAAGCTGATTTCTTTTTTTTTTTTTAGTTTTTGTTCAAAGTTCTAAGATGTACATTACAAACGTAGTCTTTGTAGAAACGGTAAAACTTGTTGTCATAATTAAAAATTGATTTTTTAATTCAGAAAAATAGGTGAAAGTGGCGGGAAAATGTGCTGGTTTTATTAATATATAGATATAGATATAGATTTCAAATTCTTGCTATAATATATTTTGTTGATTTTCTTTGTTATATACATTTTATTTTTGTGTTTTAATAGATAAGCGTAAAATGATCATTTCACAAGACTTTACAAGATTAAATTGTTAGAAAGAATGTTTGATGTGAAGAAACGATATATTTGAGGATGAAAATTTGAAGATTTTCAACGTATGAATTATTTGCACAATGTAAGTGAAACATAGGGATGTATTGCGTCAATCACATTTTTGTTACATATTATATATTATATATGCATTTAATTATTTTGATTACATAATTACCAAACTTTATTCTCCGTGCAACACAAGGATGCAAATACTAGTTCCAACAATAAGGAAAAATATAAAAATTTCAAAAATCTGGTGTTAGTGTATTGCTAGTCTAGGTCATGAGCACACAATCATGCACTGCGTAGCAAAAATCTGATTTTTTTTTTCTTCCATCCAATCGCGTGCCCAAAATCCACGCGATCGTGGCACAATTTTTTTTTCTTTTAATTTTCGAAAAACTACCGATAACTAATGAATGGAAGCTAAAACTCGGAAAAAATCACATTTATAACAACAAAGGTATTGGTTGGAATGGGCTCATTGAGAAACACAAAAAATATATAGTACTGTCCAAAATGGATACCATATGCGAATTCTATACCCAAAACAATAAAAACTCAATTTCAATCAGTACACAACCATTACACATTATTACACAAATATTAAACACCAATTGCACACTTTGTTTAATGCATTACACAGCTATTACACACTTTGTGTAATTTCATAGACATTACACTTACTTCATGTAATGCATTACACAATTATAACACACATTACACATTCTGTGTAATGGTTTGATAGTTAAATCTAGGCACCACTCCAATTTTGTTCCATATGATTGAATCTGACATAGATGAAGAATACATTACCTAATAAACGTACCAAGAAAATGAACACTACAAGCATAGATCTAATGTTCCCTTAGCTGTCTAATTATTGTCCACTCCATGCACCAATGGCATTGAGAATTCAATCTCAACCAGTTATTGTTTGAAGACTTTGTTAACCATCAATTGGTATTTTTCCTCGGGGGCCAACAGACTTCATAATTGTACAGCCAAGGGGACAGTAGATCTAAATTCATCCTTAGGAATTCGATCATTTGTTCCAATAAGATCCATTTGTCTTTCTTTAACCAGCTAAGCAAAAAAAGGATCATCCAAAAGTATCAAGTAGGCTTTCTGTATTATTATTTGGAACACAGGATAAATGCGTTCCTCGTAGCGAAACTATGCATCAATTGGACAAGGTCACTTCTTTTACTTTTTGATAAATTATACCTCCCTTGTCAAAAATGGAGATATGCTCTCCTACCAATCGTTAAATGTGGGATCCAATATAGGCCCCATTGGCTTGTGTTGGCAAGATAGCATGCTAATGACTGGTAGAATAGTATTTCAAGTCAGACATGACCCTCTGTAACGCCCCGTCCCATTTCGTATGCGATTATATGTAAATTTTATGTATGATTATGAGTGAGGTTTCTTTGTTATGATAACTACGTATGTTATGTGTATGACCGGCGTATAAGTGTGTTTATGTGCGTGAAAGTTCTCTGGTCGGACGAAATTATGTGAAAGAAAGAATTCAAAGATATTTTGCAGAACGAGATTTACGGCCATAAATTTGGGAGCTACGGCCGTAATTGGTAAGTTACGACCGTAACTGTTTAAGCCACGGCCGTATAAGTAAGGTATGGAAATTGGACAAAGCCAGGTTTACAGCCGTAAGTGTGATATATACGGCCGTAACAACGAGGCTGAAGTAGATGTGAAAATGTTCATAAAGTTTTATACGACCGTACATGAGCTCAATACGGACGTAAGTATGAAGTATACGGCCATAAGTTTGATAATGAAGGGATGTGAAGTTACAGAGGCTTCGATACGCCTGTATGTACTGTCGATATGGCCGTATGTGTGAGGGTTACAGCCGTAAGAAAGATGGTTATGGCCGTAATTTTGGGATTTACGGCCGTAAATTTAAATTGTCAGAAATTGGTTCTGGATATTTCCAGCCATTTGGGGGTATTTATATTACCTAAACTCATCCCCAACTCAGATATTACACACTAAGACATTCTCCAAGCTCCTCTAACCATGAGTGATGTTTGCTTCTCCATCTTGGATTTCATATATGCATGGCTGATGCTATAAAGGGAGAGAAGCAAAGAAAGTTGATGCTAGAAAGGAAAATGAGCAAAGAAGAAGGAGACGAAAGGAAGCAATCAAGCATCTTGCTCTTGTGCTTTGCTTCACTAAGGTGGGTAATAGTTGTATATATGTAAGTAATAAGGTAAGTTACCCACACGTAAGGCTTTAAGCATAAGTTTTGTGTAACGCCTCAAGTTCTAAGAACCCGAACGTTAGTTCTTTTTCTAAAACATTTCGACTTTTTTTATAATAATAATAATATTATTAAATGCAGAAAGATAATCATTAATTAAGATGCGGAAAGATAGCCATTAATAACAACCACTTAGAGTATCTTATATTTGTTCGATCTATAAAAATTCGAAACATTCAACATAAGGTATTAATTAGTTCAAAACATTCAAAATAGCAAACTTCAATACATCAAGTTTGTTTCAAATAACAAAAGAAATGAAGTTTCTTATTATTAAACCCTAGAGAGCTCCCACATCTCGCCACGCCTCCGATCTCCTCAATTTGTAATTTGTTAAAAAAATTAAAGACGTGAGTATTTCAATAATGCTCAGTAGGCTTTGCGCAAATTAATCAATCTATACAAGTATATAAGGAAAATAGATATGTAAACTCTGTAGTATAATACCCGAAGGTAACTCTGAGCCCGAAGGCAACTCTAGGTCTTAAGGCAAGTAATCTGCCCGAAGGCAAGTCTGGGCCCGAAGGCAAGTAATTTGCTCAAAAACAAGTCTGGGCCCGAAGGCAAGTCTAGGCTCGAAGGCAAATCTATTACACATTAAAAGTGCTCATATGGTACAGATTATTAACTATAAATACGCGTTAAGTAAAAATGAGTCTTTTGAGTCTACCTTAAATCTCTCTCGAGTTTTTGAGCCTATTAAGCGGTGAGAATCAGTCCTCTAGTTATTCGTACCCCCCGTCTAGCCAATAAGGAATTGAATTTATGTTACTACTCTTAAATATTAAATATTTATAAATAATATAGAAGTTTTGGACCAAAATTGAATGAATATAAAAGTTTTGGGGTCTATTTGAAAGAATCGAATAATTTGAGGACCTAATATGCATTAAAATTGAACTAAAAAAATATTTTAGACTCAATTATAAGATTTTTAAAACATGGAGGACTAATATGAAATTAAAGTTTGGGGGTTAACTTAAATAGGAATAAGAAATTGAAGGATTAAACTGAAATAAAAAGGTTAGGGTAAAATTGCAACAATTAAAATGTTAAGGATCTAGAATCAAATAAACTTTTGGGGTCCCTTAAATAAAATAAATAAAATGGGGGACTAGATTTGAAAATAATATTTAGGGGTTAAATTACAATAATTAAAAGTTTAGGATTTGAAATTTAAATAATCTATAGGGACCAACTTAAACTAATTGAAGAAGATGAGGGATTTGACAAGAAAATATTCTAATAAATCACAAAGAAACCAGAAAATCACTCGGCTTCTCCAACTCTCTCGTCTCTCTCTCGGGGAACTCTCGACCGAGAAGAAAAGTGGGAAATCTTCCGGTGCCCTGTGGCGCCGCCACCTGTGACTGCCGGAAAAGGTCGTGGTAGGAACGTTGGTGCTAGTGGTGGTGTCAATTTGAAGAAATGGTGGAGATAGGGTGTGAAATTGAAGGTGGAAACTTGAGGGAAAATTTTGGGAATTTCCAAATTTTGATCAAATCTCTAATCATTTTCGAAATTAAATGATTCTATGATGTTCTAGGGAGATAGGGGAAGGTGTAAGTATAATTTTTGTGTTGTGAAGTTGAGTTTGAGTGTTGGTGGTGTTCCTTGGCCGTGAGTCATGCCGTGTACGTATATGTATGTATATGCGTGTTGGTGTATGTATGTTTTGTTGTGCGAGTTTGCTAGTTGTTGTGGTGGAAATGACGGGAGATGGTGGAAGTGGTGCTCGGCTGTAGGCAGTGGTGGTGATGCCGTGTATATACGTGTGTGAGTGTGGGTGTGTGCCAAGTGCTTTGCGATGCTACTGCTGTATGTTTGCTGTGCTGTGTATTGTGATTTGCGATGCTACTGCCTGCTGTATGTTTGCTGTGCTGCGTATTGTGAAGAGCTTGGTGATAGAGAAATAGTGAAAATACCTTAAAGAAATGCAATGAAGTAGCAATAATCCTATAACTTTGTGTGATTGAAATCGTAGGATAATAGACTAACAACTAATCACATGTGTATTATTAAATAAAAAGTATTAGAATAGAGATGTAACAAAAAGGTTAAGAAATCTTACCACTTGAAACTAGCTTGGTTTGTTGAATGAGAGTCGATAGAATGAATTTGAGGATAATAATGGAATGAAATTAATAAATGTAGTGTTGTCTTGAGAATGTTAAGAATGGAGATGGGGTTTGGGGCTAGGATTTGGGAAAATCCCAACAAGTATGTAAAGGATATTTTTATTGGGCTAAAACATAAATGGGTTTCTAGTTGGATTTAATAGGCTATACATTGAGATTGGATTATAAATTGGCCTTTAGTAAAACAAAAATCTTTGGGGACTAAAATAAATAAATTTAAAAGTTTAGTGCTCAAAAGTAAATTTGAAAATAAATAAATTTTTATGAATTATTTTCCTAAAATAATTAAGTATAATAATGAATAATATAAAATTCAATTACACGAGCGTGCACTATTTAATTTTATAAGTGAAGTCGTAGCGACACGTTCGAGATTTTATTTAGTTAAATATTTTTATTTAAGGAAAATTCGAGGTCACTACATTTTGTATGTTTGCCAAGCTATATTTGCTAGGAAGTATAAATTATGGTTTGCTAAGCTATGTTTGCTATGTATGTGACTTATGTTTGGCTAAGTTATTTTTCCTATGATGTGGTGGCTTTGATGTACCATTTATGTTCCTTCCTTATGATTGTGCCATAGTATGTGATATGGGAGGACGATTCTATGAAGTACAAGTACGAACAAGATGTAATGGCTACCATTGTGATTATGATTCCTTCGTGAGCCCTTTGTGAGCTTTTCGTATATGATATGGTTGCCTTGATTGACATATATGAAATGGTTGCCTTGATTGATTCATTTGTATAAGTATGACACGAAAGAATATGTGTATAAGTATGTCACGAATATGTATAGGTAAGAGTTGTCAATCATGTATTTACAATTATGTAAATTAACGGCCAACTGGGGACATGTGTTTACAATTATGTAAATTAACAGTCAATTGGGGAACTAAGTACTATGCGGGACAAAGTACTACACCATAGGGTGGGAGCCACCGCTTCAACCCGTAGGCGTTACCTCTAGAATCCCTATATGTGATAAGAGGTCAAATGGAGGATCTAAACCCCAATATGTGATATGATATGGTCATTTATGTAATATGATTCGTACGGCCGTAACTTTCAGATTTACAATCGTAAATCTTCCCATACGGCCGTATCTTATAACCTTACAGCCGTAACTAATTCTCTGAACCATTCCTATGTTTTTCCCATTTGACATTTACGGCCGTATCACCTCGTCATACGGCCATTCAAAACTTTCTGTAAATCATTCACATTTCCTCTTTAACGTTTACGGTCGTATTAATAAATACTTACGGCCATCTTTTACAAATTACGATCGTATCATCGACAATTACGGCTGTAAATATTGTTCTGCAGAATTTTCTTCCCATCGTCATCTTGATGGCCGTTCCATTTCGAACACAGATACCTGTACATACGGGCCGTAAACATGTAATGTCATTCGACATGTCATATTCTAGTCCGGAAATCATCTCGTAATCGTACGAATTTATCGGCGAACTTGGTCAGGGTATTACAGTTTAAGCTTTGTTATGTGGTTGTTCGACCACCTTTTGTATATGATAAGTATTTGTTATGTTTAGAATGGACTCGTGATTTCGAAACTAATATATGTGTGTGTGAGTGACACCGTCTCTAGTTCCGTACGGGCCCACAATTGATATGCTTTAAGAAGTAAATTTGTACATGTCTCTACGGACACTTTAAGGCTTGAGTATGCACCCTCTATGTTTTTGTATGAGTTCGTTTGGTGCGAAGTATAGAACTGGGGGCGGCAGTTACACCCTCTTACTCAACTAACTAATTTGATCAAACTGTCTGAAATAGATTACAATGGAGGGATAAGCATATAACAAAATTTACTTCAAATGTGTACATATTGGCTGCCCTATAATGCATTCGTCGGACGCTGCTCTTGATTGATATCTCTACCATAGGCACCATTTTCAGCGGCTATTCATGGACAAGGGAAATTACCAGCATGTACTCAAGGCTGTTGTGCATAAAAGGAGTGCTACAGGCCTAGAGTTAAGCATTGCCTCGATCGAGGTCGAGAATGAGAAGGCAATGGAGAGATAGGACATGAAATAGGACAAGAATAATAACATTCTTAATGTAGATCAAGTTTGTTTGAGTTGAGGTTTCTTGTTGTGTTTTCCCGTATCTTGGGGTTTTTTCCATTTCGGATAAATTTTTATTTCGTTGTTACTTATAAAATGAGAATAATTCGATAATCAATGAAGATATTTCGAATTTCAATACTCTGAGATGGACATAACTTTTTTTTTTTTTTTTTGTAATTGCCAATTTCAGTATTCACAAAATGACAATAATTGGACAGCTAATGTCATTGGTGCCTGGAACTGACAATAACTAGACAGCTAAGGGAACAGTAGATCTATGCATCGATATCTATTCAACTTTTAGAGGCCTCGTGCCGCTTAATGATAATATATTCGTCAATTCATTTTTCAAAATGAAATATTAAATACATTTTGAACAAAATTAAGATATGAGTGGTAGAGAGCAATATAATTACTTGGCTACTAATCCGGTGCCCATTGCCGGATGATGGGTACGTATCCCTCCATCATTGGGGGCATGTGTCGATCATCCGACCACATATAGGCATCGGATCATTTCCGATAATTACTTTGTCGATTCAACCCCTGTTTGTCGCCTAAAAGTTTTCCAAAACTCTCAACCATTTACTTTAATGCTCAGTTCGGACAAAGCCATGATCAACTTAAGTGCCAGGATAAACCATTTGAAAGCGTAGAGAAATATTGTACAACGCGCTGGAATCCATGGTGGATTTCAGCACCTCCAAGATACAACTTAGAGAGAGAAGTCGAAGCAATTTCGATAGAGATGGAGAACGAAAGTTCATTGGAGAAGTTTAAAACACTTGGAGTACAGAAATTCCATGAGGAGAAGGCTATTCTGAGAAAAGAAAGAAGCAAAATAGTCGAGACCGAATGGGAAGGCTTGGTCCACGTCACCCCCGTCGTTGAGGGCAAGGGATTATTCTTCTACAGCGTTGTCTTCAAATGAGTCCTCAGCGTTGTCTTTTATGTGTTCTTTAAGAATAATCCTATTTCCATTTGGATAAATAATTATGTGGCAAATATGAATGGAAATCATTAGTGTGGACTGATTTCCCCTGAGGATGGTGACCAGGAAGTAAAAATAAAATAAAATAATAATAATAATAATAAATAAAAAATGGGAACAAAATTATTATAAAATGCAAAGACTGAGAACTAAAAATGAAAATAACCCTTAATAATACTCCCTCCTCCCCATTTATTTTTAGTTTTTATTAAATAAGGGCAAATAAGGAATGTGGTTACAGAATTTACTTTTCCGACAACATTGTTAATCGTTATGAAAAAATAAAGTGGAGTAAGTAATTGGGACCAAGAAAGTATTATTTCGATTTCCTTTCAAAAGAAATAATAATCATGATCGCAAGGAATTTCTTTATGAACTAGAAATATTATACAGCTGCCCCATTTTCTCCAAAATTCAAAGTCAGATAATTCTTTCAAAATCTACAAAGTATCTTCATAATCTTCGTGTAATCTATTAAAATTGTTTTATATATCTTCTTCATCCCCTTATTTTTAGTATAATAATAATAATAATAATAATAATAATAATAATAATGTTGTGAACACAACAAGCCCTTGAGTGTCCTTGAGAAGTTACTGCGAGTAATCTATTAACCGTAACCATTCGGCGACAGACGGCGACAGAAGGCGGGAAAGGCAAGAGGAAGAAGGGAAAGGTTTCGTCCGCGTGATCTCTATAAGTCGACATGGAAGGTACTGTCAGATTTTATATGTGTCTAAAGGAGGCTTATACTATCGATTTGATTGTTGTGATCGCCATTTTTATCTTTTGGGTTTTTATAATACCTTTGTCCGGAAAAATTGCTGTTTCTAAATTAAAAATTGTTGTTCCGCGATTCTAACTTCCTCTAGTGGCAGCAATTTTCTCGGCCGTAATCTTCAATGAAACTGTGTTTCCTTAAGTCCAACGGCCTCAAGAATTCTTATTTTTCCCTAGCGGCTAATTTTCATTACTGTTAGCATATTATTCCAAGAAATTGTTTCCGTGTGTTAATCTCTTTCTTGGGCAATAGCAATTTTCTCGAGAACATGTTTCTTTTATTTTTGCTGGGGCCTTTATTGTTTTCTCGTTGCCGCTCTAACCCGCGGCCTCCAAATATAATGTAATAGATGAATTACCTGTGTGGCTCCATCCATGTATATCATTATTCTTAATATAATAATTTCTTTTTTGACTTGCCAAATTGCAGCTCAACTTGAAGCACCAGATCAGCACATCAGCAAGAGAACCTGGTTTGCAGATATGACAGTTGACCTGGACCCGGCATTGAAAATTGAACTGGAGGACATGTTTGCTTATGTCATGCAAACCAATAATCCCCTCCGCTCCTCCACTGACCTCTTGATGACCTATCCCGGGGATCCTGTTGTAATTGTTCTTTCAACTCATTTTCCTCCATCTTGAAGTCATGTATTTCTGAATGCATTTGCCTGTCTTCTCGTTAGTCTTCGATGGTTAACAATTTATGTTTTGAGTTTTAGGTGATTATAAATGACGGAGTTGAGAGCATTCTTTTGTGGTAATTTATCTTTGAGTTCTGATGGTGCAACTTATCGAGCATTAATGCCTAACACGTTTGAGGTTGCATAACGTGCTTGTTAAAATGCTCAAGTAATCCTTTTGATGGTCTGGCCTCGGATTATAACAATTAAGAACCAAAAGTAAAGTTGAAGAATAATGCAAGATTCAGCTGGGAATTAAAGTCCCAGCTGAAGGTACTTGTATTAATTAACCGGAAAATGGGAGAAAAACAGTGGAAAATTGCAGAAAATTCACAGGTAGGGGATGACACACACCGATGTACACCGGCTACCCTTTTCGCTCTCCCATCAAGTGCGTTATACCACGCGGGAAGTTACTATTTTCCTTGCAAAAAGGCGTGTAATGAAAGGAAATGCAATCATTTACTAACAAATTCTGCCGCAAAAATGTCACCTTTACAACCAAGTCCTATGCTGATTCTGAATGAAATATGACAATCATGGAGGACCTTAGAGATGGAGTTGTGTTTTTCTGAAGTTTAACGTGTAGTATCTATCTTTGATTAGTAATGTATACATTGAGATTCTTGGCAACTCAGCTGAGAAAGTTGCATTCTCTTATATCAGGTTTGGCTGCTGAGGTGTCGCCTGGTTGAGCCGCTTGACAGTGATTTGGAAAAAGAATTGGACCTTGTTGGCCAACATGCTGGTGTCGATACCACATACTATTGGTAAGTGACGTAATGATAAACTAATTACTTTCGTTAGGTATTTCTGTATAGTGAGTCGAATTTTGTTTTATAGATCCTTACATTTATGGACTTAAAGTTTTAAATAGAGTGCTGCAGCGACTTGAACACTATTGGCTTTCACTCGACCAATTTTTGTTGTGTATGTCCTAAAATTATAATTATGATAAGCCCAGAGTGGTTGCCTCATCATCATTTAAATAAGTTACACGAATAGGAGCAGAAAGTAGTCGAGGCCGCTTAGTGTCGTGCAGAAATTGTGGGCCCTAAACATCCGATCTACGGCTCAGAAGCTTCAAAGTGAACTTTTTTGTTTGTTGATATCAAACTAATAAACGTCGTCTTATGGATTTCAATGCATGGTGTGCATCTTAAAGCATAAATGTCGTTGTTTTCTTGTTTGTTTGGTCCTTAGTTAGTTATACATAGCGTGATGACATTGTACGTTCACTTTGCTTCCAATCAATGCGATATTGTTTGACAGGCAGTATAGGCGATACATTGTGAAGGAGATTGGAATCATTGCTTTGTGCAAGGAACTCAACTTTATGGCGAGAATCATATGGAAGTGCCCAAAAAACGGTAATGCCTGGTCCCATAGACAGGTATAACTTGTTCTCCGCCGTTTCTTTACCATTAATCTCTATTTGTTCAATGCAAATGTTGTAGACTGCTTTTTTCTTTTCCTCTACGCAGTTTACTCTGAAAGCACTTGAGGGAAACAAAAGTTTGTGGAACAAGGAAGAGGAACTTAGTTTTTGTCACGAAATCCTTAGAAAAGATGTGTGTAATGCCTTTGTTTGGAATCAGGTATTGTTGGTATATTTATTTATTGTGACCAATGGGTCCCAGTCCTAACTGCCAATTTATGCAAGTGTCGTGACAAGTGCATGATGTGATGTGAGTCTTCTGAAGCTTTTAGCTTTTTCAGTGCATGGCTTTCATCTACTCTTCTTTTACTGTTCACCTCGTCTTTGTGTTTACAAGTTCGTGCAAATGAGGGTACATTAGCATCGAATGAGTGGTCAAAAAGCAGAGTTAGACCCTTGTATTGTATCATTTTCTTGGTTTTCATCCTCTAATAATTATTTTTTCATGCAGAGGTTGTTCGTTGTAAGGAGTACCACCGAGGAAGAGTTGATGGATTTGAAGCACTGGGAAACCGTTTATGCTATAGGAGCCATACTATATCAACCCGACAATGAATGTCCCTGGACGTACCTTAGACACCTACACGATGATGACATGGCTTCTCTGCGTTGCAATTACAATGAGTTTTATGTGTCTGTTTTGCAGACGGAAATGTTCCTTACTCCATCTTTGAGTGATGTTCCCAAGGTTAATGAGGACATTGTGTTGAATAGAAGAGCTTGCCTACATGCTCTAAACCTCATCCTGGAGCTTCTTGATCGTGGTTATGAACCTGAACCCGAAGAAGCATTGGTAACAGTAATTAATTCCCTGTATACGGGAGACGATTACAGCTTAAGATTTTCCCATAAAGTTAAATCAGTCATTCAATCTCTGGATGAGAAAGTGAAATGGAGGGGTGACCTCCTTAATGAATCTGTTGATGTGGAGCTGTTCTTGAGGCGAATAACCAACGTCGAAGAGTTGGTCAATCGAGCATCAGAAAGTCGCACTTCTCCTTGACTTCTCACTGTTCAATTATTTGGTTGTGTAGTTTGTGCTTGTTCTAGGTGTGTGTTATTTTTATAACTGAAGGTTAAAAAAGTAGCAATCTTTCAAGAAGCTTGCTTTTTCTTGATTTCTTCATGGGTTGAGCTTCAAACTTTCTACCGTAACATTTGCATACTAGTTTTACCCTGTGCGTTGCACAAGAATAAATTATTGTCAACATATGTTATGTTAGAGAAATGGGTAATGCCGTAAAACAATAAATAATGTAAGTAACTTAATTAATGGAGTAAATCATTTCGTTATTGGATTAAGATCTATATAAATTTTGGAAAACTTCGGTCTTCCTTATGTCTAATATAAGGATGTTAAATCCTCCTGAACGAGTTGTAACTCTAGATGACAATTTTGAGTTTTTTACCATGTAATATGAAAATAAGAGGTAGCATTCCATTGTTAAAATTTAAAAACGCTTATAGTGGGATTCAATCCCCCACCTCGCACATAAAAGTGATGCCTTGATACCAACTAAGCTACAAGTCTTAATGTAAAAAAAGAGCTTATGCCCCAGCCTTAATTAATATTACCATCAAATTCTCTAATATCAATTAATTTTCTATTCTTTTTTACTAGAATATGGTAAAATTTAAAACCTTTCAAGGTGAGACTTGAACTTCCCACCTCATACATAAGAACAATGTCTTCGTGCCGACTGAACTACAAACTCTTGATGTAAAAATATTTCTTTAATAATTTCAAATTGTATACATCAATAATATAACTGCCCACTTAGATCAATTATGTCTTTTTTTTTTTTTTAGTTATCTACGTATGAGCAGTTATTAAGCATTAAGATGAGAACGGTTTTTTTTTTTTTTAATGATAAGATCATAACTATTTTTATTTTTATAAAAAAATTAGAATGGTTACTTTCTAACAAGAAGATGAGAACATTTATTATTCAATAAATAATTTTTTATAGTACGATGAGAACACTTTTGTGGTATTTTTTTTTATTAAAAATAAAAATTGAAACTTCAATACTTATAATTGTTACCTAAAAGTTACTTAATTGTTTTTTTTTTTTTTGGAACCAAAAAGACATTAATTTTCAATCAGACAAAATAACACCGGGTCACAAAATATTTATTACAAATAATAACTTGTTCATGATAAATTAATGAAAATTTTATATTATACATCATCTTCAAAATTGTATTGTTTGTAAAGAACTCTTGTTTTTCAATTTAGTTTAAAACATCACAGTGCCCGTGCATAGCTAGTTTGGATTATTATCATTTGACTTTAAAAATGATCGTGTATAAGACATTGTAATGTTGTAAATAAGAGGTCTCATTGTCTAGCCTAGACTAAAAAAGTAATAAAAATAGGCAGATAACATCTAATATGACTCCTGTCTAGTTATATTGTTCCAAACATGAAACACAACAATTTAGAAACCTAGTAAATAGAAATAGAAATAAGAGCATCTCTAATAGTCAATGCCTATTCTTGTAATCAATGTCTATTCTTGTCCATGTGGCAATGAAATAGACAATTGTGGGTTTTTTTTTGAGATAGATAACTGTGTAATTTAAGTGGCATAATATTGAAAGAACAGAAATTCAATTCTAAAAATCATCTCTAATGGTTCTTTCTATTCTCCATACACAATTAATACATTTCACCTCTTTCTTATTTTCTAAACTAAAAATTTAATAATCATTTACCCTATATTAAACGATTGGCGAGAGAAAATCAATTTTTGTCCAATATTTCCTTCCTTGTGTTCCATATAATGAAATTTTTATGGGAAAATGGAATAAATGATGATAGATAATGAAGAGTAGATTCCAAACCGAAAATTTTACAATGCCAAGCATTGTACCAGCGTCACAAGCCCCCCTGATTTTTTCGGGGGGGGGGGGGGGGGGGGGGTGGTGTTTGGTTTCACGCTGGCAAGAGATAAGACCTGGATTCCAAACTCCCTCTTTCATATGGTAGTGTAGAGGACATTAACCGAAATCAACGATTTCTCACAAAAGTAGAAAAATCAAACATCCAAACAAAAAGTTACGCCATACATATTTTAGATGTGAGATTTGGCATCTTGCAAAACTAAACAGCTTTGTCCACGTCCTGGATTAGATTGAAAATGAGCTTCATAAACGTCAGATTTAGCATCTTCTAGAACTTTACGAGCTTTATCCACAAATCTTGGATCCAATTGACAGAGAGCATGAAGCGCACCAAACAACTCTTGGCTTGGTGCAAAACCAAGTCTCATAAGATCAAAAACCATTTCAAGAGCATGTATAGAACCTCTTCTATCAACCAGATGATCCACAACAAAAGCATTATAGAGATCTCTTTTATTCCCATCTTTTTCTCTTTTAAAAGCAGACACACATGCGTCTTCTACCTGGCGATTCATAACGAGAGATTGCAAGTCACCCACGCAAAGCAGTGTAAGGTATGTCCATGGACATTCACTCCGAGGTTTGATAGCAATGGCTTCTAGGGCATAAGCAACTTCCTTATCCCTCATGGCCTTCAACCCTCCTAGGGTAGGAGATCTTGATACGACAAAGTATCTCTGGATACAACATATAATTGGAAAAATGAGGCCAAAACACAAGACAACAAGACATTTTGATAGAATGGCCAACGAAATTACAAATGAGGTTTAATGGCAAATAGAGATCCGTAGACTAACTGGGTAAAAGACCAAGAAAACATGAAGGGACGCAGTAAAAATTTTGAGTCTTTCCCACCCCATTTCTAGACATTGAGCATTAAAGATGATCGAAGGATTCCCAAGGAAGGATGAGATGAACACAGGTTGTTCTCAATAAATTTGCACAAATCTGGGATTGGCATTTGGCTCCAAAGGTTGACAACACTAATGTACAGATGAATGTTTGGAGAATCACAAAGACGAAAGAGAAGAATAGAAATAGAGTGCATGAAAATCAAGCAACTGGGCTGTATCAAATTAAATCTAAAAGCTTCAAAAGCTACTATGGGAACTGACTATTAATAACCCTGACACTGGGACAAATTATAAGAGCTTGTCTGCCACTAAAGCCCTTTTGTTTCCAAATTTCCAACCACAAGTTCCCATCTTTTCGTTTTTTTTTTTTCTCTATTTGTAGGACTGGCCCAAAAGGGAGCCCTTTCCAAAAATTCTCGACGGCCCAGGACAAGCCAGGGCCGAAGAGGGCGTTTGGAAATAGTTTTCAACTAGCGTGCCTCGATTAGAACCTCACTAGCTGCAACATTGCCCCAAGCGCAAAGATCAACCACAGGTTCTCATGAGACTCATTACCTTTCATACTTTTCAATCACTTTTTTTCAGCACACATTCTCTGAGAACTTCTCCAAAACATTCTAGAGCCAACAACCTATAACTAGCTGAGTACCACATCACATGATGGACTTGTGATGGATGACCCTTTACGTAGAATTGGTAACTAGGATTTTGGTCATAATAAATCTACCAAGAGTACCTGATCCCAAGCAAAGCTATTAAAAATGTCTTCTCGAATGAGTTTATCACAATATGTAAGTTCGTCTTCCCACTCACTTTCCCAATCACCTCCAAATGTTTCAAAAACCCACTGCATAAAGAAATGTGGTAATAAATAAATCTCTGCAATGAACGGCAGAAACTGAAAAATATGAAAATGGCTTCTTCGAGTTCACCTGTCTATGTGACCAGGCAAGGGGGTTGTCAGCTTCGTGATGTATGGTTTTTTTTACGGATTCAAGATCCTTCCTTGGAGCATCATGTCCAAACTTCTGAACAATCCACCGCCTATGTTCACTGCAGACATTGATATTTTTCAGGCTGCTTGTGAACGCGTTCGATAACTAACTATATGGGTAACACAAACGCATCCGTGAATTAACATAGCTCCCTGCAGACATTGATATTGTTCAGGCTGCTTGTGAACGCTATCGATAACTAACTATATGGGTAACGCAAGCGCATCCATGAATTAACATATAGCATTAATTGATTGATAGGGGTTAGTTTTTAATGGTTTTTAATGTAAAAGGAGAGAGAGAATGAGTGGAGTTGAATGGTGGAAATTTGTGGATGTGATGGGATATGTGAATGTGATTTAGGATAAAGAAAGAATGGATAAAAAATGGTAAAAAGTTTTAAAAAAGGTTCCCTATCATGCTTTAAATCAGCAAAAAGAAGTTTGTTCAGACTACTTTTTCTTCCTATTGGGTGGTTAATTGCCCATAACTTGTAACTATACGTTGTTTGTACGACATTTAGTTCTAATATTAAATTAAAGCTGATGGAACCAGAATTTATCCAACGAACTCCCACTGTATTGAAGTGGTTCAAAAGCGCCTCTTCTATTTCAAACAAGAAGAGTACCTAGAAATCATTGAACAAGTTCAACACACTGGCAATCAAACACATAGCGAAGCCTTCAAACCTCGGCAGCCCCCTCATCATGTATCTTTGATAGTAGTTCAAATTATATAATTTACAAGATGAATAATTAGACCTTAAGCTTTAAGCAATTTGATGAGCTCAAAATCTCAAACAACTAAACTTATGAAAAACAGCGCTTACCACTTCAGTTCGTTTCTGGTGTCATATTTGAGAAGTTCCTCGAGGAAGGCCAATTCTTTATCCAAATCACATTTGTAAGTCTCAATTAGTAGATGCCTGAGTTCCCAAAACTGATATAGAAGAATGGAACTTTGTTATATCCAGTTGCCAACGATCTCCATGTATGCATTTATAATCAAAAGTAGAAAGTACAATTTAAAGTTCAAAAGACACTCTAAGACTTTTCGTGACTGTGATATTCCATGTTTCGCCAAGGAGTGAGGCGTGGTAAGCTTCCCAAGTTATACCCTTATCATCAAACCACATATATGATTTAATGTAACGCAAACGCAGACTAGGAAAGAATTGATATGTTCACTCAATATTCAGCAGATGTATCTATGTCAACATCAAAAAATATGGGGCAGATAAAGTTACCTTGATAGTATACCCGTCCCTGAACTTCAATTGGTCGGCGGAGACCTGTAACGGATCAGGGTTCCGGATGATATCCTCGTACCATAACCTTAGGTGGAGTGGCACTCCCGAGTCATCCATGTGTGGGTCTGTCTACCTCGGAAACAGAAAGAAAAAATAATAATAATATATCATCACCCTCTTATCTTATTATTATTAAAAGAACGAGGACCGGAGGAGGCACAATCATAAATCAACAGGGGTGGTGGATTTCACCAATACAGTTCTAAATCCAGTTCAAAAGGCAAGGGGAAAACCTAGATTAGGGCAAAAAAAAAAAAAAAAAAAACCCCGAAATTTATGAAAACGAAATTCCGTGAAAGATTTTCATCTAGAAAATCATTGGTGCGCCAGGAAAATTATATTATTATGAAACAGCAGCTTTTACAGAAAGGAAAAAGAAAAATCGATAAGCAAAGGAAGATAGAAAAGCTTCAATTGGTACCTAGTCGGTGTCGCCTCTTCCTTCTCACGCAGTTGGATCTGAAGTGGAGTTGTGTGTAGTGACAAATTCGAAGGCTGAACAAGGTTCGGGTGGGCTGGATGAGCCTGAATCAGCATGACCTGTGTTGTTAATATTATTTGGGCCGATTGTCTATTATAGCAATTCAAGTCTGCAAACTTGCAGAAATTTTACTTCACAAACAGAGCAGACAATTCGACTAAAGACATCAACAACATGAAATTCAGAAATCTCAAATACGTATTAATGCTGAATCACTTGCGATTCCAATTGCCAGAGCTGCACAAGATTTTGTTTCTAGACGACGATGTAGTTAGTTGTTCAGGATGCAGAAATGAGAAGTTCAAGAGGCCCACAGGTTCTCTGGGCCTCTTCGTCATTAATCTGAATATTTAACTTTTCTAGCTATATCTCATTGTGGAGAAGTTCAATCCAAGAGCTTCGGATTGGGCAGTTGGGTTGAATATGTTTGATCTTGATGCTTGGCGGAATGAGAAATGCACTGACGAATACCATTACTGGAAGAATTTGAACGAGGATCAAACGTTATGGAAATTAGGCGCATTAAAAGACAATGACCATATAGAACATATTTGAAAATATAATCCACGGCACCATTATTATTATTGTTCGTGCAGCCGACGAGAAAAGTCACATCAACTACAAAAATATCCACCAGTTTTTTTTTTTTTTGACAAATGCATTCTCAAACCCAACATTGCCTCCACTTCGGATACAAGCACGATAATTAGTGCCCGCCGTGTACACCAGATCACAGTTGAGAACATGATATGGACTGGCAAGGTGCAATGAGTGAATATGGCTTGGGTTGTATCTTTTTTTAGTGTTGCGATGTTTATTTTCTAGGCACGTTGCATAACTAAGGTCTTGTTCTTTCCATGATAATTAGAAAGTTTTAGAATTGAGTGTAGATTATATAGTTAAAAATGAGAGACGGTATATTAAAAAATATAAAATAATATGTGTGGTTGAAAATGAAAAGAAAGAAAAAATTTTTGAATTTTATGGTGAAAAGAACAAAGCCTGACTCAAGGTTAAAGAAGCAAAGCTTGTGTTCATTTTAAACTTTTTTTTACGTGGAAAAATTAATTTCTACTCTTCAGTTGAAGTTAAATTTCGAAACAACCATATATCTCAAGTCACAAATCATCATCATCCACACACCTTGTAATCCTCACCATTATTCAACCTCAAAATATCGTAACATGTAGATGCACTATCATCTTGGGTATCTTTAAGTAGTTAAAGTGTATCCGAAATCCCTAAAGCACTGTGACATAACCGATTGAAGAACTAGAAGTAAAAGCGGCAATTAGAAAGTACAAAAAAGTAAATCCATGACCATTGGAGTTTTAGAAATATCTATACACAATCATCTTGCTTTAGACACTGCTTTATGATCATCTTGAAGCTATCTTCCGTGCTGCGGTTACGGGCAAGAATTTGCATGTTACAACAAAGTACCAATACATCAAACGGTTTCAAATGTTCAAGAACATCCGGAGCTCGATCCTAATCCTGAAGGACGGAATCATTGCCAACACATGAATATATAGGGGGTTTAAGCGTTTTTCATTTTTAACATTTCCCTACATAAAAATTAATTTCTAATACTAAGTCAAGTTCATACTTCAATATTAATCATATATTCATTTAGAATAACAACTTAGTAGTGACCCCCCACCAAAATTTAATATTAAACCTAAAAGGTTAATGTTTTGCAAAGTGAAAGTTTACTGGCGTGAATGTTAGGTTTGCGTTTCTTCTGAATTGAATAGTCTATACGCCAATGATCCACTCACCTTTTCAGTTACTATAACAATTGGTTCAGCGGCAAACTTCGACTCGAGTTCTTGAAGTCTTGCTCTTATTATGTCAATATCCTAGGTTCACGGCAAACATGAAAGTCATCAGAGACTCCAAAATGAATGGAATGTAAATAAAGATTAAACACTTGAGCAAATGGAAAACATGAATAACCAAAAGAAATAAACAAAGACAAATGAATAGCCATGATATCTGCGTAAGCAGAGAAATTATGATAAAGCCTTGTATCTTTGAGAAGAAAACTGTACGTCGAGTTGAAATAAATGGTGGTCACTGAAGTCCAGCCGATCTACAATTGTTGGTCCCATCTACAAAGAGTTAATCACCATTGAGAATAGAAAACAAATGTGATGCTTAAAATACCCAACATAAATTTGAGTTTAATCCAAGATGACAAAAATAGCTACACAGATACACTTAAGAGCTTGTCTCGTAGAGCTTAAATAGATTAAATGAGAAGCAAAGCGATTTTCCAAAGAACGTGTGCTTGAAAAAAGTAAAGAAAACTATAGATGAACGTGAAAGATAATATTTTTCTGAAGAGTGTACGAAAAAGAGACCATGAAAGGCACCTCTTTCATCCTCTGAATGAAGGATTCAGCAAATCCAATGCCGGAGACACATAATACAGGCTTCTTATCCACAAATGTCAGAGGAATTGTACGAGACACATTTCCAACTTTCAAGAAATGCGATGGAGCCATTTTAGTGTAGAATACAGGAAGGCCCTTTTCAACTCCTCGAATTGTCGATTCAACGACTTCAATATCATGCTTTCCTACCTAAAAGGCAACAATATTAGAATACATGGTATACCCGTATTTAACTACTCTGTGCCCAAAAAAAGAAAAAAGGAAAAAAAAACCTAAAAAATCCATGTTATAGCCACATATATCACAAGCACAAGGTGATGAACAAAAGACTTTAATACCAAGTCGGCATGGTGGATGACAATGATATCTGCTCGGCTGAGTGCGGTCAAAGGTTCCCTTAATGGTCCAAGTGGAAGCAGTTGACCATTTCCCCACGGCATCATTGCGTTTACCATTACAATCTCTAGGTCACGCCATAAACTTAGATGCTGGTTCCAAATATGAACAGGTCACAAACATAAGTTAGTGCAAAATCTACCCAGTGTTAGATATGGATAATTTCATGAATGATCTTCTCGAGACGGGCAGCTTCAAAAGTATGCACACAGAATCAAGAAACGTGATTCATACAATATCGAGTAGTAAGCAATAACAGAAATTATAAAGAATCTGCATTGAATAAGCTCGTATTAGAAAACCAGCTTTTATGCCTCAAACCCCGACACCCCCAACCCCCACCCCCAAAAAAACAAGAGAGACCTGGAGGTATTAACCAAGGGATCAATCATGTTAGAAAGAAAACCCTAAGTGCACATTTAGTATTATGCATAGTCAACAAAACTGGCATAATAAGTGGATGTTGGACATGAATGCCAGCACCAAACTTTTCGCGAGGAATGGAATCCAATCAATATTACCTGCATCCCATCATCTAATATTGCGGCGCCAATACGGCCAGAGTTGGAACGATTATTCACTTTCTCAAGGGACATAAGCCTCTCAAAGCATTTACTAATACGAAGATTCATGTGACCATATTGCTCGAGAAATCTGTGAGCAGTGGCTGCTCGATTTGCACCCACACCTATTTTAGCAGGCGTCCCCTGCAGATGCCTCTGAATCATTTTAGCTTCATCCGCACCACCATAACCCTGACAATAAGAAACATTATTTCAAGAAAAACTATGAATGCATATAGAAATACCATTCATATCACAGACACAGTGGAATCTTTTTCAAGAACTTAGATATCTTCATTCACCATTAAACAATGATCTTAATAATTCAAAGTTCTACCCAAAATTGACATTGATAAAATACTTCATTACATAAATCATTTAGCTCAAGCATAACATAGAATGAACTCATGTAGGGAAAATTCTGCAAAAGCTGCAAAGGGAAAATTAAAAAAACAAAAAATAAAAGGAGAAAACAGAAATACCCTGGTAAGAATGAGAGGAGATATTCCTGCATCTTCCAAACAGCAAGCAAGAAACTCCACCATTGGAGTCTTTCCATTGCCTCCCCACGTCAAATTCCCAACACTAATCACTGGCACTGGCAATCTGATCATTGGCAACACAAAGACATAATATCAACAGCACACCAGAATTAATGAGAATAATCAACGTAAGCCCCAAAAACAAATGAGGAAAATGTCAATATCCAAAACCAAAAGGGCGACACAATTCAGAAGCTCCTAATGCCGAATAAATTGGAAATAAACACTAACAGTGTCTTACAACGGCTTTGTTCAACATTTCCTTATATTACAGTGAAAATTCGGGAATTTACCTGTGCACAGGGAGGACGTTGAGGTGGTAGAGGCGGTGGCGGAGGAAGATAGCGACTCTGTAGAGAGAGGAAGCCAAGGAGAGCAGTGGAATGAGAGACAGTTGCAGTGGAGACAAAGAGGATAACCATTGAGATCGAGGTGTGTAGGCTACTTGGTTTACTGCTCTACGCAGTTTTCCCATTCAGAGAATCGAATGAGTCAAGGGGGAAATGTTAGGGATTAAACTTTTTTGTTTTTACAATAGTGGTCCTCATTTTATGATTGCTGCATTATTAGCCACCATTCGAAAATAAAACTTCACATTTGGGACCTTTAAAGTTTAAATGCTTGTTTGGCGAATAGAGCTGAATACAACGTACAAACTGTGTGACTGCTAAATGAGGAGTTCCCACATAACGATGAGGTTGTATCATCTCTGTTGTCAAAGTATTCTCATTACATTCGTGAAGTTATGTCTCTTGCAAATATGAGAACGTCTCTTTAGATAATTATACAATTGTACGTGATACGATAGTCTTATTAAAGTTTTTCACTAACTTTAAATAAACGCTATGCAGATGCAGCGAAGTGCTAAGCCGTTGACAATGCTAGATGGATAGGTGTAGCAAGATAAAGTGTTAGGTAGTCGATTTCAATGTAATTAGTTTGTAGGAGGTTGGAATTTACCTTGATCGAGGCAATGCATTCGTTGTACGCTGCTCTTGATTGATATCTCTACTATAGGCACCATTTTCAGCGGCTATTCATGGACAAAGGAAATTACCAGCATGTACTCAAGGCTGTTGTGCATAAAAGGAGTGCTACAGGCCTAGAGTTAAGCATTGCCTCGATCAAGGTCGAGGCTGAGAATGAGAAGGCAATGGAGAGATAGGACATGAAATAGGACAAGAATAATAACATTCTTAATGTAGATCAAGTTTGTTTGAGTTGAGGTTTCTTGTTGTGTTTTCCCGTCTCTTGAGGGTTTTTTCCATTTCGGATAAATTTTTATTTCGTTGTTACTTATAAAATGAGAATAATTTGATAATCAATGAAGATATTTTGAATTTCAATACTCTGAGCTAAACATTACTTTTTTTTTTTTTGTAATTGCCAATTTCAATATTCACAAAATGACAATAATTGGACAGCTAATGTCATTGGTGCATGGAGTTGACAATAACTAGATAGCTAAGGGAACAGTAGATCTATGCATCGACATCTATTCAACTTTTAGAGGCCTCGTGCCACTTAATGATATTATATTCGTCAATTCATTTTTGAAAATGAAATATTAAATACATTTTGAACAAAATTAAGATATGAGTGGTAGAGAGCAATATAATTACTTGGCTAATAATTCGTGCCCATTGCCGGATGATGGGTACGTGTCCCTTCGCCATTGGGGGGCATGTGTCGATCATCCGGCCACATATAGGCATCGGATTGTTTGCAATAATTACTTTGTCAATTCAACCCTTGTTTGTGGCCTAAAAGTTTTCCAAAACTCTCAACCATTTACTTTAATGCTCGGTTCTGACAAAGCCATGATCAACTTAAGTGCCAGGATAAACCATTTGAAAGTGCAGAGAAATATTGTACAACGCGCTGGAATCCATGGTGAATTTCAGCACCTCCAAGATACAACTTAGAGAGAGAAGTCGAAGCAATTTCGATAGAGATGGAGAACGAAAGTTCATTGGAGAAGTTTAAAACACTTGGAGTACAGAAATTCCATGAGGAGAAGGCTATTATGAGAAAAGAAAGAAGCATAATAGCCTAGACCGAATGGGAAGGCCTGGTCCATGTCACCCCCGTCGTTGAGGGCAAGGGATTATTCTTCTACAGCGTCGTCTTCAAATGAGTCCTCAGAAAGTGGGTCTATTATTTCCATTTGGATAATGCTTGAAGGCCACATAAAACATTTACCATACATTGTCATACACTAATAGAGGTGTGGGTCCACTTTTGGGGGTGGAATGGTAATTTCACCAATCTCTTTTAGTGTGTGGTAATATGCGATAGATATTTTTATGTGAACTTTAAGAATAATCCTATTTCCATTTGGATAATTAATTGATATTCCTAAATTACCCTTAGTTAAATTGAAGAACAGGACAAAAACCACCACGTAACTGCAAATATGGATGGAAATCGTTAGTGTGGACTGATTTCTCCTGAGGATGGTGACCAGGAAGTAAAAAAAAAAATAATAATAATAATAATAAATACAAAAATGGGAACAAAATTATTATAAAATGCAAAGACTCAGAACTAAAAATGAAAATAACCCTTAATAATACTCCCTCCACCCCATTTATTTTTAATTTTTATTAAATAAGGACAAATAATGAATGTGGTTACAGAATTTACTTTTCCGACAACATTGTTAATCGTTATGAAAAAATAAAGTGGAGTAAGTAATTGGGACCAAGAAAGTATTATTTCGATTTCCTTTCAAAAGAAATAATAATCACGATCGCAAATTTCTTTACTTAACTGTAAATATTATACAACGCCCATTTTCTCCAAAATTCAAAGTCAGATAATTCTTTCAAAATCTACAAAGTATCTTCATAATCTTCGTGTAATCTATTAAAATTGTTTTATATATCTTCTTCATCCCCTTATTTTTAGTATAATAATAATAATAATAATAATAATAATAATAATAATGTTGTGAACACAACAAGCCCTTGAGTGTCCTTGAGAAGTTACTGCGAGTAATCTATTAACCGTAACCATTCGGCGACAGACGGCGACAGAAGGCGGGAAAGGCAAGAGGAAGAAGGGAAAGGTTTCGTCCGCGTGATCTCTATAAGTCGACATGGAAGGTACTGTCAGATTTTATATGTGTCTAAAGGAGGCTTATACTATCGATTTGATTGTTGTGATCGCCATTTTTATCTTTTGGGTTTTTATAATACCTTTGTCCGGAAAAATTGCTGTTTCTAAATTAAAAATTGTTGTTCCGCGATTCTAACTTCCTCTAGTGGCAGCAATTTTCTCGGCCGTAATCTTCAATGAAACTGTGTTTCCTTAAGTCCAACGGCCTCAAGAATTCTTATTTTTCCCTAGCGGCTAATTTTCATTACTGTTAGCATATTATTATTCCCAGAAGGGGAAAAAAAAAAGAAATTGTTTCCGTGTGTTAATCTTTCTTGGGCAATAGCAATTTTCTCGAGAACATGTTTCTTTTATTTTTGCTGGGGCCTTTATTGTTTTCTCGTTGCCGCTCTAACCCGCGGCCTCCAAATATAATGTAATAGATGAATTACCTGTGTGGCTCCATCCATGTATATGATTATTCTTAATATAATAATTTCTTTTTTGACTTGCCAAATTGCAGCTCAACTTGAAGCACCAGATCAGCACATCAGCAAGAGAACCTGGTTTGCAGATATGACAGTTGACCTGGACCCGGCATTGAAAATTGAACTGGAGGACATGTTTGCTTATGTCATGGAAACCAATAATCCCCTCCGCTCCTCCACTGACCTCTTGATGACCTATCCCGGGGATCCTATTGTAATTGTTCTTTCAACTCATTTTCCTCCATCTTGAAGTCATGTATTTCTGAATGCATTTGCCTGTCTTCTCGTTAGTCTTCGATGGTTAACAATTTATGTTTTGAGTTTTAGGTGATTATAAATGACGGAGTTGAGAGCATTCTTTTGTGGTAATTTATCTTTGAGTTCTGATGGTGCAACTTATTGAGCATTAATGCCTAACACGTTTGAGGTTGCATAACGTGCTTGTTAAAATGCTCAAGTAATCCTTTTGATGGTCTGGCCTCGGATTATAACAATTAAGAACCAAAAGTAAAGTTGAAGAATAATGCAAGATTCAGCTGGGAATTAAAGTCCCAGCCGAAGGTACTTGTATTAATTAACCGGAAAATGGGAGAAAAACAGTGGAAAATTGCAGAAAATTCACAGGTAGCGGATGACACACACCGATGTACACCTGCTACCCTTTTCGCTCTCCCATCAGATGCGTTATACCACGCGGGAAGTTACAATTTTCCTTGCAAAAAAGCGTGTAACGAAAGGAAATGCAATCATTTACTGACAAATTCTGCCGCAAAAATGTCACCTTTACAACCAAGTCCTGTGCTGATTCTGAATGAAATATGACAATCATGGAGGACCTTAGAGACGGAGTTGTGTTTTTCTGAAGTTTAAAGTGTAGTATCTATCTTTGATTATTAATGTATACATGAAGATTCTTGGCAACTCAGCTAAGAAAGTTGCATTCTCTTATATCAGGTTTGGCTGCTGAGGTGTCACCTGGTTGAGCCGCTTGACAGTGATTTGGAAAAAGAATTGGACCTTGTTGGCCAACATGCTGGTGTCGATACCACATACTATTGGTAAGTTACGTAATGATAAACTAATTACTTTCGTTAGGTATTTCTGTATATTGAGTCGAATTTTGTTTTATAGATCCTTACATTTATGGACTTAAAGTTTTAAATAGAGTGCTGCAGCGACTTGAACACTATTGGCTTTCACTCGACCAATTTTTGTTGTGTATGTCCTAAAATTATAATTATGATAAGCCCAGAGTGGTTGTCTCATCATCATTTAAATAAGTTACACGAATTGGAGGAGAAAGTAGTCGAGGCCGCTTAGTGTCGTGCAGTAATTGTGGGCCCTAAACATCCGATCTACGGCTCAGAAGCCTCAAAGTGAACTTTTTTGTTTGTTGACATCAAACTAATAAACGTCGTCTTATGGATTTCAATGCATGGCGTGCATCTTAAAGCATAAATGTCGTTGTTTTCTTGTTTGTTTGGTCCTTAGTTAGTTATCTGTAGCAGTGACATTGTACGTTCACTTTGCTTCCAATCAATGCGATATTGTTTGACAGGCAGTATAGGCGAAACATTGTGAAGGAGATTGGAATCATTGCTTTGTGCAAGGAACTCAACTTTATGGCGAGAATCATATGGAAGTGCCCAAAAAACGGTAATGCCTGGTCCCATAGACAGGTATAACTTGTTCTCCGCCGTTTCTTTACCATTAATCTCTATTTATTCAATGCAAATGTTGTAGACTGCTTTTTTCTTTTCCTCTACGCAGTTTACTCTAAAAGCACTTGAGGGAAACAAAAGTTTGTGGAACAAGGAAGAGGAACTTAGTTTTTGTGACGAAATCCTTGGAAAAGATGTGTGTAATGCCTTTGTTTGGAATCAGGTATTGTTGGTATATTTATTTATTGTGACCAATGGGTCCCAGTCCTAACTGCCAATTTATGCAAGTGTCGTGACAAGTGCATGATGTGATGTGAGTCTTCTGAAGCTTTTAGCTTTTTCAGTGCATGGCTTTCATCTACTCTTCTTTTACTGTTCACCTCGTCTTTGTGTTTACAAGTTCGTGCAAATGAGGGTACATTAGCATCGAATGAGTGGTCAAAAAGCAGAGTTAGACCCTTGTATTGTATCATTTTCTTGGTTTTCATCCTCTAATAATTATTTTTTCATGGAGAGGTTGTTCGTTGTAAGGAGTACCACCGAGGAAGAGTTGATGGATTTGAAGCACTGGGAAACCGTTTATGCTATAGGAGCCATACTATATCAACCCGACAATGAATGTCCCTGGACGTACCTTAGACACCTACACGATGATGACATGGCTTCTCTGCGTTGCAATTACAATGAGTTTTATGTGTCTGTTTTGCAGATGGAAATGTTCCTTACTCCATCTTTGAGTGATGTTCCCAAGGTTAATGAGGACATTGTGTTGAATAGAAGAGCTTGCCTACATGCTCTAAACCTCATCCTGGAGCTTCTTGATCGTGGTTATGAACCTGAACCCGAAGAAGCATTGGTAACAGTAATTAATTCCCTGTATACGGGAGACGATTACAGTTTAGGATTTTCCCATAAAGTTAAATCAGTCATTCAATCTCTGGATGAGAAAGTGAAATGGAGGGGTGACCTCCTTAATGAATCTGTTGATGTGGAGCTGTTCTTGAGGCGAATAACCAACGTCGAAGAGTTGGTCAATCGAGCATCAGAAAGTCGCACTTCTCCTTGACTTCTCACTGTTCAATTATTTGGTTATGTAGTTTGTGCTTGTTCTAGGTGTGTGTTATTTTTATAACTGAAGGTTAAAAAAGTAGCAATCTTTCAAGAAGCTTGCTTTTTCTTGATTTCTTCATGGGTTGAGCTTCAAACTTTCTACCGTAACATTTGCATACTAGTTTTACCCTGTGCGTTGCACAAGAATAAATTATTGTCAACATATGTTATGTTAGAGAAATGGGTAATGCCGTAAAACAATAAATAATGTAAGTAACTTAATTAATGGAGTAAATCATTTCGTTATTGGATTAAGATCTATATAAATTTTGGAAAACTTCGGTCTTCCTTATGTCTAATATAAGGATGTTAAATCCTCCTGAACGAGTTGTAACTCTAGATGACAATTTTGAGTTTTTTACCATGTAATATGAAAATAAGAGGTAACATTCCATTGTTAAAATTTAAAAACGCTTATAGTGGGATTCAATCCCCCACCTCGCACATAAAAGTGATGCCTTGATACCAACTAAGCTACAAGTCTTAATGTAACAAAAGAGCTTATGCCCCAGCCTTAATTAATATTACCATCAAATTCTCTAATATCAATTAATTTTCTATTCTTTTTTACTAGAATATGGTAAAATTTAAAACCTTTCAAGGTGAGACTTGAACTTCCCACCTCATACATAAGAACAATGTCTTCGTGCCGACTGAACTACAAGCTCTTGATGTAAAAATATTTCTTTAATAATTTCAAATTGTATACATCAATAATATAACTGCCCACTTAGATCAATTATTTCTTTTTTATTTTTTTAGTTATCTACATATGAGCAGTTAGTAAGCAGTAAGATGAGAGTGGTTTTTTTTTTTTTTTTTAATGATAAGAGATCATAACTATTTTTATTTTAAAAAAAAATTAGAATGGTTACTTTCTAACAAGAAGATGAGAACATTTATTATTATATAAATAATTTTTTAGAGTACGATGAGAACACTTTTGTGGTATTTTTTTTATTAAAAATAAAAATGGAAACTTCAATACTTATAATTGTTACCTAAAAGTTACTTAATTTTTTTTTTTTTTGGGAACCATAAAAACGTTAATTTTCAATCAGACAAAATAACACCGGGTCACAAAATATTTATTACAAATAATAACTTGTTTATGATAAATTAATAAAAAATTTATATTATACATCATCTTCAAAATTGTATTGTTTGTAAAGAACTCTTGTTTTTCAATTTAGTTTAAAACATCACAGCCGTCTGCAGATGAGAATGATCCCTCTCACGTGGAGATTTCACGCCAGATGGCCTCGATTGGAGGGGGCTCTCGGCGACTCCCCACTTGAGGCCCTCCAATCGTGCCATAGTAGGGTGTGAACCTCCCTGTGGGAGTGATTATTTTTTGGCCCGTGCATAGCTAGTTCGAATTAATATCATTTGACTTTAAAAATGATCATGTATTAGACATGGTAATATTGTAAATAAGAGGTCTCATTGTCTAGCCTATAGACTAAAAAAGTAATAAAAATGGACAGATAATATCTAATATGATGCCTATCTGGTTATATTTATTCCAAACATGAAACACAACAATTTAGAACCTAGTAAACTAAAATAAAAGCATCCGCATCTCCAATCGTCAATGTCCATTCTTGACCATGTGACAACGAAATAGATAGTTGTGGTTTTTTTCTCTTTTTTTTTTTTGAGAAAGACAATTATGTAATTTAAGTGGCACATTATTTAAAGAACAGAAATTCAATTCTAAAAATCATATCCAATGGTTCTTTCTATTCTCCATATTCAATTAATACATTTCACCTCTTTGTTATTTTCTAAATTAAAAATTTAGTAATCATTTACCCTATATTAAACGATTGACGAGAGAAAATTAATTTTTGTCCAATATTTCCTTCCTTGTGCTCCGGATAATGAAATTTTTATGGGAAAATGGAATAAATGATGATAGATAATGAAGAGTAGATTCCAACCTCCCTCTTTCGTATGGTAGTGTAGAGGACATTAACTGAAATCAACGATTTCTCACAAAAGTAGAAAAACCAAACATCCAAACAAAAAGTTACGTCATACATATTTTAGATGTGAGATTTGGCATCTTGCAAAACTAAACCGCTTTGTCGACATCCTGGATTAGATTGAAAATGAGCTTCATAAACGTCAGATTTAGCATCTTCCAGAACTTTACGAGCTTTATCCACAAATCTTGGATCCGATTGACAGAGAGCATGAAGCGCATCAAACAATTCTTGGCTTGGTGCAAAACCAAGTCTCATAAGATCACAAACCATTTCAAGGGCATGTATAGAACCTCTTCTATCAACCAGATGATCCACAACAAATGCATTATAGAGATCTCTTTTATTCTCATCTTTTTCTCTTTTAAAAACAGACACACACACATCTTCTACCTGGCGATTCATAACAAGAGATTGCAAGTCACCCACATAAAGAAGTCTAAGGTATGTCGATGGACATTCACTCCGAGGTTCGATAGCAATGGCTTCTAGGGCATAAGCAACTTCCTTATCCCTCATGGCCTTCAACCCTCCTAGGGTAGGAGATCTTAATACGACAAAGTATCGCTGTATCCAACATATAATTGGAAAAATGAGGCCAAAACACAAGACAACAAGACATTTTGATAGAATGGCTAACGAAATTACAAATGAGGTTTAATGGCAAAGAGAGATCCATAGACTAACTGGGTAAGACACCAAGAAATTGATATAGGTCAATTGAAAATTGTCACTAATTCGGAAACATATGATATGGAATCATTATCATCACAGCATTCCGCCTTACACACCTTCAAACTTTCAACCATTATTACAATGTATTTTGGGCCGATTTTGAATTAAAAATACCAAATTGCCTCGGTACTCTGCTCGTGTTTGTCATTCAATATATACCCCCACAAAATACATCGAAGTGACATACATCCAGAGCAATTAAAAGTGTGGGAACAGTACCCTGTGTTGAGGATGAGGTGGAGGAGAGAGCGCTTTTTTTTTTTTTTTTGGGTGGGGGGGGCGGTTGAAAAAGAAAAGAGGTAGAAATAATAAATTCAAAAATAATGATAAAAAATTAAAATAGTAGTAGAGGATATGTAGATGAATGTATGATTTTGAACATGACACGAGAAGCTATGAAGACAATGAGAAAAAATGGGGTAAATGAGATAAAAGTGATTTAAAAAAAGAAAAAAAGAAAAATTACAAGAAAATTAAGAAAAAACGAAGGGACGCAGTAAAAGTTTTGAGATGATCTAAGGATTCCCAAGGAAGGATGAGATGAACACAGGTTGTTCTCAATAAATTTGCACAAATCTGGGATTGGCATTTGGCTGCAAAGGTTGACAACACTAATGTACAGATGAATGTTTGGAGAATCACAAAGACGAAAGAGAAGAATAGAAATAGAGTGCATGAAAATCAAGCAACTGGGCTGTATCAAATTAAATCTAAAAGCGTCAAAAGCTACTATGGGAACTGACTATTAACAACCCTGACACTGGGACAAATTATAAGAGCTTGTCTGCCACTAAAGCCCTTTTGTTTCCAAATTTCCAACCACAAGTTCCCATCTTTTCGTTTTTTTTTTTCTCTATTTGTAGGACTGGCCCAAAAGGGAGCCCTTTCCAAAAATTCTCGACGACCCAGGACAAGCCAGGGCCGAAGAGGGCGTTTGGACATAGTTTTCAACTAGCGTGCCTCGATTAGAACCTCACTAGCTGCGACATTGCCCCAAGCGCAAAGATCAACCACAGGTTCTCATGAGACTCATTACCTTTCATACTTTTCAATCACTTTGTTTCAGCACACATTCTCTGAGAACTTCTCCAAAACATTCTAGAGCCAACAACCTATAACTAGCTGAGTACCACATCACATGATGGACTTGTGATGGATGACCCTTTACGTAGAATTGGTAACTAGGATTTTGGTCATAATAAATCTACCAAGAGTACCTGATCCCAAGCAAAACTATTAAAAATGTCTTCTCGAATGAGTTTATCACAATATGTAAGTTCGTCTTCCCACTCACTTTCCCAATCACCTCCAAATGTTTCAAAAACCCACTGCATAAAGAAATGTGGTAAAAAATAAATCTCTGCAATGAAGGGCAGAAACTGAAAAATATGAAAATGGCTTCTTCGAGTTCACCTGTCTATGTGACCAGGCAAGGGGGTTGTCAGCTTCGTGATGTATGGTTTTTTTTACGGATTCAAGATCCTTCCTTGGAGCATCATGTCCAAACTTCTGAACAATCCACCGCCTATGTTCCCTGCAGACATTGATATTTTTCAATTGGTACCTAGTCGGTGTCGCCTCTTCCTTCTTACGCAGTTGGATCAGAAGTGGCGTTGTGTATATTGACAAATTCGAAGGCTGAACAAGGTTCTGGTGGGCTGGATGAGCCTGGATCAGCATGACCGGTGTTGTTAATATTTATTTGGGCCGATTGTCTATTATAGCAATTCAAGTCTGCAAGTTTGCAGAAATATTACTTCACAAACAGAGCAGACAATTCGACTAAAGACATCAACAACATGAAATTCAGAAATCTCAAATACGTATTAATGCTGAATAATCACTTGCGATTCCAATTGCCAGAGCTGCACAAGATTTTGTTTCTAGACGACGATGTAGTTAGTGGTTCAGAATGCAGAAAGATTTTACTGCCTTGTGGAGAATTGAAATGGAAGGGAAGGTGAATGCTTCAATCCAAGAGCTTCTGATTGGGCTTTTGGGTTGAGTATGGTTGATCTTGAAGCTTGGCGGAATGAGAAATGCACTGACGAATACCATTACTGGAAGAATTTGAACGAGGATCAAACGTTATGGAAATTAGGCGCATTAAAAGACAAATGACTATATAGAACATATTTGAAAATATAATCCACAGCACCATTATTATTATTGTTCGCGCAGCCGACGAGAAAAGTCACATCAACTATATCCACCAGTTTTTTTTTTTGACAAATGCATTCTCAAGGTGCAATGAGTGAATATGGCTTGCGTTGTATCTTTTTGGGTGTTGCGATGTTGATTGCAAAGCCGGAAAATAGTTGGATGAAAAACGTTTTCTGGGTAAATAAATTCCGGGAAAAGATTTTCTGGGAAAAAAGGTAGTTGTAGGTGTTTGATTGCATTAATTTGTAAGTTGGAAAATAGTGTTATTTTCCTTATTTTTGTATTTTTTTTATGAAATTTGATCATTTTTTTTATTTTTATGGTTAAAATAAATTGTCCATTTATCCAAAAAAAAAAAAAAAAAGTGGAGCAAATTTTTCCAGGAAAAGAGAAATCCAGCCAAGAGGTGGGAAAATGTTTTCCTCCAAAAGCTGGAAAATGGAAGAAGATGGAAAAGATTTACCCAGAAAAGTTTGGCCATCAAACAAGCCATTTGCCTGGAAAATGATCCTCCTTTTTTCTTTTTCCTGGAAAATCCACTCAATCAAACACACCCAAGGTCTTGTCCTTTCCATGATAATTAGAAAATTTTAGAATTGTGTATAGATTATATAATTGAAAATAAAAGATGATATATTAAAATAATATAAAATAATTATATGTATGGTTAAAATGAGGAGAAAGAAAAATTTTTGAATTTTATGATAAAAAGAACAAGGCCTAGCTCGAGGTTAAAGAAGCAAAGCTTGTGTTCATTTTAAACTTTTTTTTACTTGGAAAAATTAATTTCTACTCTTCAGTTGAAGTTAAATTTCAACACAACCATTTATCTCAAGTCACAAATCATTATCATCCACACACCTTGTAATCCTCACCATTATTCAACCTCAAAATATTGTAACATATACATGCATTATCATCTTAGGTATCTTTAAGTAGTTAAAGTGTATGCGAAATCCCTAAAGCACTGTGACATAACCGATTGAAGCAAAACTAGAAGTAAAAGCGGCAATTAGAAAGTACAAAAAAGTAAATCCATGACCATTGGAGTTTTAGAAATATCTATACACGATCATGAAATATCTATACACGATCATCTTGCTTTAGACGCTGCTTTATGATCATTTTGAAGCTATCTTCTGTGCTGCTGTTGCGGGCAAGAATTTGCATGTTACAACAAAGTACCAATACATCAAACGGTTTCAAATGTTCAAGAACATCCGGAGCTCGATCATAATCCTGAAAGGATGAAATCATTGCCAACACATGAATGTATGGAGGGTTTAAGCTTGTTTTCATTTTTAACATTTTTCTACCTAAAAATAAATTTCTAATACTAAGTCAAGGCCATACTTTAATATTAATCATATATTCATTCAGAATAACAACTTAGTCGTGGTCCCCCACCAAAATTAAATATTAAACCTAAAAGGTTAATTTTTTGCAAAGTTACTAGCGTGGATGATAGCTTGTGTTTCTTCTGAATTGAATAGTCTATACGCCAATGATCCACTCACCTTTTCAGTTACTATAACAATTGGTTCAGCGGCAAACTTCGATTCGAGTTCTTGAAGTCTTGCTCTTATTATGTCAATATCCTAGGTTTACGGCAAACAAGAAAGTCATCAGAGACTCCAAAATGAATGGAATGTAAATAAAGATTGAACACTTGAGCAAATGGAAAACATGAATAACCAAAAGAAATGAACAAAGACAATTGAATAGCCATGATATCTGCGTAAGCATAGAAATTATGACAAAGCCTTGTATCTTTGAGAAGATAACTGTACCTCGGGTTGAAATAAATGGTGGTCACTGAAGTCCAGCCGATCTACAATTGTTGGTCCCATCTACAAAGAGTTAATCACCAATGAGAATAGAAAACAAATGTGATGCTTAAAATACCCAACATAAATTTGAGTTTAATCCAAGATGACAAAAATAGCTACACAAATACACTTAAGAGCTTGTCTCGTAGAGCTTAAATAGATTAAATGAGAAGCAAAGTGATTTTCCAAAGAATGTGTGCTTGAAAAAAGTAAAGAAAACTATAGATAAACGTGAAAGATAATATTTTTCTGAAGAGTGTACGAAAAAGCGACCATGAAAGGCACCTCTTTCATCCTCTGAATGAAGGATTCAGCAAATCCAATGCCGGAGACACATAATACAGGCTTCTTATCCACAAATGTCAGAGGAATTGTACGAGACACATTTCCAACTTTCAAGAAATGCGATGGAGCCATTTTAGTGTAGAATACAGGAAGGCCCTTTTCAACTCCTCGAATTGTCGATTCAACGACTTCAATATCATGCTTTCCTACCTATAAGGCAACAATATTAGAATAAATAGTATACCCGTATTTAACCACTCTGTGCCCAAAAAAAGAAAAAAAGAAAAAAAAAACATAAAAAATCCATGTTATAGCCACATATATCACAAGCACAAGGTGATGAACAAAAGACTTTAATACCAAGTCGGCATGGTGGATGACAATGATATCTGCTCGGCTGAGTGCTGTCAAAGGTTCCCTTAATGGTCCAAGTGGAAGTAGTTGACCATTTCCCCACGGCATCATTGCGTTTACCATTAAAATCTCTAGGTCACGCCATAAACTTAGATGCTGGCTTCCAAATATGAACAGTTCACAAACATAAGTTAGTGCAAAATCTGCCTAGTGTTAGATATGTATAATTTCATGAATGATCTTCTTGAGACGGGCAGCTTCAAAAGTATGCACACACAATCAAGAAACGTGATTCATACAATATCAAGGTAGTAAGTAATAACAGAAATTATAAAGAATCTGCATTGAATAAGCTCCTATTAGAAAACCAGCTTTACGCCTCAAACCCCCCCACCAAAAAAACAAAACAAGAGAGACCTGGAGGGGGTATTAACCAAGGGATCAATCATGTTAGAAAGAGAACCCTAAGTGCACATTTAGTATTATGCATAATCAACAAAACTGGCATAATAAGTGGATGTTGGACATGAATGCCAGCACCAAACTTTTCACGAGGAATGGAATCCAATCAATATTACCTGCATCCCATCATCTAATATTGCAGCGCCAATACGGCCAGAGTTGGAATGATTATTCACTTTCTCAAGGGACATAAGCCTCTCAAAGCATTTACTACTACGAAAATTCATGTGACCATATTGCTCGAGAAATCTGTGAGCAGTGGCTGCTCGATTTGCACCCACACCTATTTTAGCAGACATCCCCTGCAGATGCCTCTGAATCATTTTAGCTTCATCCGCACCACCATAACCCTGACAATAAGAAACATTATTTCAAGAAAAACTATGAATGCATATAGAAATACCATTCATATCACAGACACAGTGGAATCTTTTTCAAGAACTTAGATATCTTCATTCACCATTAAACAATGATCTTAATAACTCAAAGTTCTACCCAAAATTGACATTGATAAAATACTTCATTACATAAATCATTTAGCTCAAGCATAACATAGAATGAACTCATGTAGGGAAAATTCTGCAAAAGCTGCAAAGGGAAAATTAAAAAAACAAAAAATAAAAGGAGAAAACAGAAATACCCTGGTAAGAATGAGAGGAGATATTCCTGCATCTTCCAAACAGCAAGCAAGAAACTCCACCATTGGAGTCTTTCCATTGCCTCCCCACGTCAAATTCCCAACACTAATCACTGGCACTGGCAATCTGATCATTGGCAACACAAAGACATAATATCAACAGCACACCAGAATTAATGCGAATAATCAACGTAAGCCCCAAAAACAAATGAGGAAAATGTCAATATCCAAAACCAAAAGGGCGACACAATTCAGAAGCTCCTAATGCCGAATAAATTGGAAATAAACACTAACAGTGTCTTACAACGGCTTTGTTCAACATTTCCTTATATTACAGTGAAAATTCGGGAATTTACCTGTGCACAGGGAGGACGTTGAGGTGGTAGAGGCGGTGGCGGAGGAAGATAGCGACTCTGTAGAGAGAGGAAGCCAAGGAGAGCAGTGGAATGAGAGACAGTTGCAGTGGAGACAAAGAGGATAACCATTGAGATCGAGGTGTGTAGGCTACTCGGTTTACTGCTCTACGCAGTTTTCCCATTCAGAGAATCGAATGAGTCAAGGGGGAAATGTTAGGGATTAAACTTTTTTGTTTTTACAATAGTGGTCCTCATTTTATGATTGCTGCATTATTAGCCACCATCCGAAAATAAAACTTCACATTTGGGACCTTTAAAGTTTAAATGCTTGTTTGGCGAATAGAGCTGAATACAACGTACAAACTGTGTGACCATTAAATGAGGAGTTCCCACATAACGATGAGGTTGTATCATCTCTGTTGTCAAAGTATTCTCATTACATTCGTGAAGTTATGTCTCTTGCAAATATGAGAATGCCTCTTTAAAGAATTATACAATTGTACGTGATACGATCATTTTATTAAAGTTTTTCACTAACTTTAAATAAACAGTATGCAGATGCAGCGACGTGCTAAGCAGTTGACAATGCTAGATGGATAGGTGTAACAACATAAAGTGTTAGGTAGTCGATTTCAATGTAATTAGTTTGTAGGAGGTTGAAATTGAAACTTTTATGATAATTATTAATTTTTGACATTGAACCATTGCAATTGTCATTGGCATGATTTTAGACGTTGTGGTCAAGTTTATAGTTGATTTGGTATGTTTCCAATCAAGTGACTATCGATGCAATAATTATAAATTTAAGT